>JAQQTP010000089.1:3160000-5867500 GCA_029884605.1 Ormosia emarginata
AAAAGGAAATATCTGTGTTCGAAAATATGCTCCCATTTCTTTATGTAATTTCTATTATTTCTTTTTCACACACCTATATAGATGGAAGGGGACCACTGAGTGGGTGCTATATGTGTCTGCTCTGCTTTCTGTGCAAAGGCAATATTGAAGAATTGAAAACTTATACGCCGAACCTAAAATGCACACAACCATCTAGGAACCTACAGACTAAAATTAAAATCACTCCCACTGAAAGTGGAGCTTGAAGAATTAAATTTCAAAGTTAGGGAGGAATTAAGAAATAAAAAAATATTAGATAAAAAATAAATATTTAATATATTAGATAAAAATTTCTTAGTAAGTGACCTTTAACAAAATCCTAAATTTAATTTGCCATTGCATTTTTCACTCCAAGAAACGCTTGCATTAAGGCTTTTAAAATTGGCCCGTTACATTTCTAACTAATACCCTAAGACATTGATTAAGGAAAATAAAAATAAAATATTTAATATATTAAAAAATTTTAAAAAGTATTTTTTATCAATTTTTTTATTTTTAATTTTTTGACAAAATCTTAAAAAATTTGTTAATAAGGACACTTGATAATAAAATTTTACGTTATATATGTAGAGTATAAAAATTTGTTAATAAGGACACTTGTATAAAAATTTAATTTAATTAATTTTTTTATAAATAATTTATAAATTTTAATTAATTATTTTTTATATACTTAAAATTATATATAAATATTATCAAATTAAAAAAAATAATTCATTAATAAACACAAATTTATTACATCTATATTAGCATCTGCAGTAGCAACCAATAATGTCCCGTTGTCCTTGTCGCTCAGAAGCCACCACATGGAATCGCCACATAGCTTTTGTTTTGTGATTCACGCGTGATGTTTACAGTTGCCAATAATTTATACAGATTCATGAATTTCCACTAATGTGATGTATTTGACTAACTTTCTGGGACTTTTTTATAAAAAAATATTTTTTATATTCTTATATCAAATAATATATATATATATATTTATATTTTATTTAATATTATTTATTATATATTTATTTTTTTATTTTTTTTCATTCAATTATATTCTTTAAAAAAATTATAGATAATACCTACTTACATTCTTTTTAAAGAGGTAGAATGATATTTATTATAAAAAAAATACTTTCTAAGACTTTTACGAAATTTAAAGTACTTGAAAAAATAATGAGTAATTTTTATATTAGTACCGTCTATTATAAATATTTAAAAGTTTATATATATATAAAGAATATATTTAGTGAGAAAAATTTTTATTATGAAAAGATAAGAAGAATAAATTTTGATCATAAAATCATACATAAATAGTCAAAATTAAAAGTTACTTAGAAGTTATGCGACCACTTAAAAAAGTCACATACATTTATGTTATAGTCTTGACAATTCATGTAAGATTCAATTATTAATATTTATTCTTCTCATCTCTTATAATAAACACTCTTCTCAATTGAATAAGATTATATATATATATATAGTTATCCACTATTTTTTGGTGAATATAATAAATTTAAATTATTATCTTATTATTTGATAGTTATAAGATATTTTAATATTCTTTTCCCTTGTTGTATTAAGTTTTTTTTGTTGTCTATTATTTTTTATGTTGACTATATAATATTTTTTTGTGGTTCTTATTTATTATTTTACTTGCAGTATTGTTTGACTTATATAAAAGAAATTAAAATTATTTTAAAAGTGAAAATTTTATTAAGAAAGATGTAATAAAAAATAAAAGATTTGATTATTTTTTTATTTTTAATAGATAGACTAATGAATAAAAAAAGGAAAATACTTATATAGTAAATATTTATTCTGACCCTATTTAAACCCCGCAAGTTTTGTCGGTGCGGTGGCCCTCCCCCTGTTGAAGGTCAAGGCAAGCTAAGAGCCCAGCAGCCCCTCCACCCATTAATGTAACTATCATTCGTTGGTCCATCTTATTGAACGGTGTAAAACAAATTAGTATCGTTGGGAGACGACGTTCAAGCATTTAATTGAATTAAATTATCAAAGTAGTTATTAATTAGTAGAAATAGTTATGGATCATATAATTTTATTAGATCATAATTGATAGTTATAAAATTTTACATAAATCTAATGATATTGTTATTATGACTCAGTGACAGTCCAAAATCCAGACAATATGTAATCAGAGTTTGATTGGAGTCTTCATGACGAATGTCACTAGTACGCATGTCGAATTCGATAGATCTCATATCAGGATCCAGAATAGATACTAAAATAGTAAATTTAAACTTGATAAAATAAACTATTCTAGAAAATCTAATGTTTCGAAAATTAATAAAATTTTGTCATTTCGCTAGAGTATTAGACAAAAATTGAAAGCAACAAATTTTTTTGGTACAAACAGAAAGCAACATTTAGTTATTGTGAAAGTGCCACCAACATTTTAACAACCAACCGCACGAATGAGACGAGATGGAACATGTATATTTAAAATACAAACAAAAAGCAACATTTAGTTATCATGTAAGTGTTACGTATACTATTTTAACAACTCCATGAATGAGGGATAGAGATCGCATATCTTTATTTTTTGTCTTATTTTTATTTATTTATTTAAATTTTATTAAGTATAAAATAAATTAAAATATAAAAATATAATTAAATTTAAAATATTTAATAAAATTTAAATAAAAAAACAAAATAAAAAATAAAAAATAAAAACAAGTGATCCTCGTTCATGAATGAGACGGAATGGAACGTGCATATTTTGATCAGAATGCGAACTCGTAGAAGAATGACTTTATCATTTTTTATGGGTTTTTTATTTGATATTTATACTATGAATAGTTAATTTTATTTTTTAGGATTAAAATGAAATTTAAATATTTCTTTTAGATGATTTAATTTTATTTGAGATATTTTTTTATTTTATAATTGTATAATGATAATAATTATTGATCTTTAAGTATTATTTAATTTAATTTTTATTGATTATTTTATAATCGATTAGTAAATTAAATTAATATATTTTAATCACATACTTAATTATTGTAGTTAGTGTGAGTTGTACCATAGTATTCAATATTTTTGTAATTTAATGATTGAATAATTCATGTTATATTAAATAATTTATGTCATATTTAAATATATCATGTTATTTAAGATGAATTATGTCATTAATTAGATTACAATAATTATTAAGAGTGTTCAAAGCTTGTAGTAGTAGACACTCCATAAAACAAGATTAATTTCTATTCAAGTTAAATTCACATTTACATGGCTAGTAGTGAATTCGATGTCTTAAAATTATTTTCTAATTGATCTTGCATTTTAATTTAAGTTGTTTCATTTAAATTTATTATTTAATTTTAATTTTAGTTTAGCACTTAATTTAAATTATTAGATTAGTTAAATAAAATCAAAATATCTTCTATTTTTCTTTAGATTAATTTAAGTAAATATTTGATTTTAGTTAATATTGTCACTCTTTGTGTAACATCTTATTTTTCATAAAAAAAAAATTGTGAAGAATAAAATTTTAATTTCTTTAACTTGAATATTTTATTTAATTTTATTTTACAATAATTATTACTAATAAGAAGGAATTAGACAAAATTTGTAAGAATTTAATTAAAATTATTCAGATTAACTTTTTAAATAAATTAGATAATAGATAAAAAAATTTGAAGTTAAAAATAAGAATTTATAAAAATGAAATTTAACATTTAATATTTGATCAAAAGTATTTTTAGTATTATTAATAAAAGATAAAAATATTTATAGAAATATATTTATGAAGTAATTATTATTTTAATATAAATATCTACATTTAAGATAAATATCAAGGTGTAATAATTACTAAAGATAAATATCTTTCAAAAAAAAAAAAAAGAGATGTGCTACGTTGCACCAAGAGAATTGGTATAACACATCTCTTGACATCACCTCCTTGACATCATCACAAGTCAATTGAAATGGCTTTAGAAAGGGAAGGGGAAATGAAGTAAAAGGAGACAAGAAACATGAAGAGAGGGAGGCAGCAATGAGAAAGAGAAAAAAAAAAAAGAAAGAAAAAGAGAGAGAGAAATAGAAAAAAAAAAAGAAGAAAGAGGAAGCAAAAAAAGAAAGGAAAAAAGAAATTTTCTACGAGGTAGGAATTGAAAAAATTTTAAAAATAAAATCATTATGTTTATAATTAGTTAGTAATAAGTATGGTTATATATTTTATTAGTAATTTAGTCACGTTAATTAATTTATTACTTTAATATTTTGTACATATTGTTATTCTTGTCAAATTAATTATGTACATTTAATGTTGTTAGATTATAGAAACTTAATATTTGCTTTTGTGCTTGGCTTTGAAATTCTTATGGTACTTGATAAACTTTAAAATTATTATAATTTGAATATTGACTCTCTTATTAGACTAATATTATAATCTATAAAAATTAAAATATTATTCAAAACTTAAGCTAAATAAATATTCTTAATTACATTTAGATATTGTTACCTTGACTTGATGACATTTTATAACCTTTGAAAGGAAAGTATTATTGTATAATGAATATATGTGCTTTATTTACATGAACTTTCTTACATTTATCTTAACTTGGGAGCAGTTTTATGACCTTTATATTGACCTTTGCAATGAAAAGATTTTTGTGCAATAAATATACTATCAAGACTAGGACAAACTATGGACCATGATAAGGACATGACAAAATATGGACTATCAAAGATTATTCGAATAATAGTTTGAATATTTGTTGCGCGCTTCTGATCTCTTTGGGAGTTATTCGAATAGCATCTATGCTATTCGAATAAAGGCCTTTCTGTACGCAGCCTTCATAAAATGTTTATTCGAATAAACATGTAGTTATTCGAATAACATTGGTTATTCGAATAACGTGCTTCAGAAATCAGTTTGCTCATAGGTTTTAAATGTGTTATTCAAATAACACAAAAGGTTATTCGAATAACCATTGTTTTCAGTTTTAGAATCCAACGTCTCTCTTCGTATTTAATGGAAGAATTAATTACCTAATGACTAGTTTTCTCAAAACTCTTTATAAATACATGTCTTGGGTCATCTTTGAACACATCCAACTATATGAGAGAATTTTTTGTTGTTTTAATCCGTGGTTTACATTTTTATATATTTCTAGTGCTCTTTTTTACCAAAACTTTGAGATATCCTTAAAGAGTTTCATAGAACTTTAAGTTGTATTATTTACTCTTTTGAGAATTTCTTTTTTCTATATTCTAATTTCTTCTGTAAAGAGGGTAAGGTATCCTTGTCTGTTGAGACTTAAATCACAAAGGGTGAGGTATCTCCAAGTGTAAAAAGTACTATGTTTTGTAAAGGTAGCAGACATATGTTTTAAGCCTGAGATTATAGTGAAAAATCTAGGATAATTTTTCGAGGACTTGACATAGGTTACAAGTGACTGGTGACTGAATCAAGATAAATAATGTGCCTATTCTTCTTATCTATTTCTCTTTAATTTCCTGCAATTTATTTTATTTATTACGTGTTTATTTTACATTTAAATTTATCTATCATCTCTATTTATTCATTTCATTTGAGAAATAGTTTGAATAAAAAATATTTTTTTATAAGCATTTGTGAAATTTTTATATACTCAATTCACCCCCTCTTGAGTACGGAGGTCACTTGGTAATAAGTGGTATCAGAGTTAGACTCTTGTATAAAGAGTTTGGCAGCTTCAAGAGAACATGACTTCTTCAAATAGTTTTTTAGAAGGATCTTCCATAAACCAACCATTCTTTTTCAATGGGGATGATTATACCTATTGGAAGGAAAGAATTAAAATTTTTATTAAAGCTATTGATCTAGATGTGTGGGATGCTGTTGAAAATGGCGTCTTCATTCCTACACATGTGGTTGATGGTGTAAAGGTTGAAGCTTCAAGAAGTGAATGGACTAATGAAGATAAGAAAAATGTTCAATATAATTTAAGAGCGAAAAATATCATTACCATAACCTTGTAGTATGATGAATTTTTCAAAATTTTAAACTGTAAAACTGTCCAAGAAATGTGAGATACTTTACAAGTTATTCATGAGGGTACTAATAAAGTAAAGAGGTCGATAATAAACACTATCACCCGTGAAAATGAATTATTTAGAATGAACCCAAGAGAAATCATTCAAGAAATACAAAAGAGGTTCACTCACATTGTTAACCATCTTGCTTCATTAGGTAAAACATTTTCTAATAAAGATCTTATTAATAAAGTGTTGAGATGTTTAAGTAGGATTTGACAGCCTAAGGTAACAGCTATCTCAGAGTTAAGAAATTTGACAACTATGACTCTTACGATTCTCTTTGGGAAACTTCAAGAGCATGAATTGGAGCTAAACAGACTCGATCAAAGTGAAGAAAATGGGAAGAAAAAGAGAGAAATTGCTCTCAAAGCTACCTTTTCAACAATTGAAGATGATGACGACGATTGAGAAGACACAAAAAATCTTGAGCTAAATGAAGAAAATCTCAACCTTCTAGTAAGAAAATTTAAAAAATTTCTTAAGAAAAATTGAACTCCAAGAAGACCCCCATTCCCTCCAAAGAAGACTCATCACAAAGGAGAAAGAGCATCAACAACTTCAACTTGCTACGAGTGTGAGAAATCGGGACACATGAATATGGAGTATCCAATTTATCAAAAGAAAATTGAGAAATTTGAAAAGAAACCTTTCAAGGAAAGAAAATGAAGAAGAGCCTACATAGCATGGGATGACAATGATATGGACTTCACTAACAACTCAGAGAGCGATGATATTCTTCTATGTCTTATGGCCAAAGACGAAGAAAAAGAAAAAAATGACAATGAGGTAAGTTCTAACATTGATTTATTACCTTCTTATAATGAATTACAAGATGCTTTCAAAGAATTACATGATGAATTAATAAAGCTCACAATTAGTTTCTTCATCTAAAAAAACAATTTCTTCTTTAGAAAATTAAATTCTTATTTTAAACAAAGAAATTAAAGAATTAAAAATTGAAAACGAAACATTAGGTTTAATTGATGCTTGTTCAACCTCTTCTCAACATGCTTATACATCTTTATCTTATTTATCTTACCAAGTTTTTGATAAAGAAATTGAAGACTTAAAGAACATCATTTCTAAATTTACATTCAAAAGAGATAATTTAAATATTTTGTTAGGGAAACAAAGAGTTGTTTTTCAAAAAGCTGGGATAAGGTATGATTCTAAAAATCAGCAAAATTTTTATAAAAATCTTTTTGTTCATTCAAGTACTTCAAATAGTCCTCTTATAAAATGTTTTTATTGTGCGAAGAAAGGACACAATGTCTCAATATGTAATGTAAGGAAAAATATCAACAGAAAAATTAGTACTAAAATGGTTTGGGTTCCTAATGATATTATACCTAAAACTAACAAATAAAGACCCCAAAAAAATTTGAGTACCAAAAGTTAAAAATTAAATATGTGTTGTAGGTGTGCTTGAAGGCCAGAAGCTTAAATTGGTACCTCGATAGTAGTTGCTCCAAGCACATGACCAAAGACGACTCCAAGTTCTCATTCCTTATTCCCAAGACTCATGGACATGTAACTTATGGAGATAATAACAAAGGAAAGATTCTTAAAATCGGCAAAGTCGGTAAAAATCATAATTCTTCTATTGATAATGTATTGATTGTTGAAGGGCTTAAACATAACTTGTTTAGTATTAGTCAATTATGTAATAAAGGAAATAAAGTAATATTTGATTCTAATTGTTGCATAATTGAAGGAAAAGATAATAAGCATGTTAAGTTTGTTGGTCATAAAGTTAATAATATTTACATGATTAGCTTTGATGATATATATTCAAGTGATGCGAAATGCCTTTTAAATAAGGAAGATGATTCATGGTTATGACATAGAAGAATTGCACACATTCACATGGATCATTTAAGAAAGTTGGTCTCTAAAGAGTTAGTAATTGGACTACCTAAACTCAAATTTGAAAAAGATAAATTATGTGATGCATATCAAAAAGGAAAACAAGTAAAAGTTTCTTTTAAAGTTAAAAACATTGTTTCAACTACTAGACTTTACAACTTTTGCATATGAATCTTTTTGGATCATCTATAATTATGAGCTTTGGTGAGAATTACTATGCACTAATGATTATTGATGATTTTTCTAGGTTCACATGTACTTTATTTCTTTCTCACAAAACTAATGCATTTCTAGCATTTAAGAAACTTGCCAAAATTATTCAAAATGAAAAATGTTTTGTGTTACATCCATAAGAAGTGACTATGGTGGTGAGTTTGAAAATCATAATTTTGAAACTTTTTGTGACGAACATGACATTGAGTATAATTTTTCTGCCCCTAGAACTTCACAACAAAATAGAGTTGTAAAAAGGAAAAATCGATCTTTATAAGAAATGACAAGAACTATGATCAATGAGGCTACACTTCCTAAGTATTTATGGGCTGCTGTGGTAAGTACCACTTGTTACGTAATGAATAGGGCTCTTATAAGGTTAATTTTAAAGAAAACCTCATAAGAGTTATACAAAGGAAAGAAGCCTAGTGTTTCACATTTTCTTATTTTTTGATGTAAATGTTTTGTTTTAAATATTGAAAATGATAACTTGGAAAAGTTAGATGCTAAGTCTTATAAAGGTACATTTTTGGATTATTTAAATCATAGCAAGACTTTTAGAATATATAATAAAAGAACAATGACCATTATTGAGTTTATTCATGTTGCATTTGATGAAACTAACACAAATGGACCGAGAAAGGATTTTGTTGTCGATGATATTGCAGAGGCTTTAACAAAAACACATTTGGATAACAAAGAAAAAGAAGAGAGGAAGCAAGAAGAAAGTCAGGAGGACCCCCAAAATCAAGAGAATTCACAAGTCATGGACCTTCCCAAGGAATGGTGAACCTTTAGATACCATTCGCTTGACCAAGTAATAGGTGATATATCTAAAGGTGTAAGTACTTGAAACTTAATTAGAAATACATGTAACTATATGACTTTCGTTTCTCAAATTGAACCTAAAGACATAAATTAAGCCTTTAACAATAAACATTGGATCTTGACAATGCAAGAGGAGCTAAACCAATTTGAAAAAAATTCAAGTTTAGGAATTGGTTCCAAGGCCCAATGATCATCTAATTATAGGTACCAAATGGGTTTTTAGGAACAAACTTGATGAAACAGGCTTAATAACAAGAAATAAAGCTAGACTTGTAGATAAATGATATAATCAAGAAGATTGTATAGATTATGAAGAAACATATGTGTATGTAGCTAGATTAGAAGCTATTAGAATGTTACTTGCTTATACTTGCATCATGGATTTTAAATTATATCAAATGAATGTTAAAAGTGTATTTTAAAATGACTTTATTCAAGATAAGGTGTACGTTGAATAACATCCAGGTATTGAAAATTATGAACTATCTAATCATGTTTTTAAACTGAATAAAGTCTTATATGGCTTAAAACAAGCTCCTAAAGCTTTGTATGAAAGGTTGAGTGAGTTTCTTTTAGAAAACGATTTTACAAGAGGAAAGGTTGATACAATTTTTTTTATCAAAAATAAAAAGCATGCAACACTCCTTGTACAAGTATATGTATATGATATTATCTTTGGTGCCACTAATGAATCCCTGTGTAAGGAATTTGCTAATATCATGCAAAGTGAATTTGAGATATCCATGATAGGAGAACTCAATTTCTTCCTTGGGCTTCAAATCAAGCAAACAAGAAATGAAACTTTCATTAGCCAATCCAAGTATTGCAAGGAGTTTCTCAAGAGATTTGGAATGGATAACTCTAAGCATATGGACACACCAATGAGTACCTCATGCTACTTGGACAAGGATAAAGTAGGTATTCAAGTATAAATCACTAAGTACAAATGTATGATTAGATTCCTTCTTTATCTCATTGCTAGTAGACCATATATTATGTTTAGCGTCTGCATATGCGCTAGATATCAAGCAAATCCGAAAGAATCGCACTTAAGTGCAGTTAAATGAATTAGGAAATATCTTGGTAGCATTTCACAAGTAGGTTTGTGGTACCCCAAAGGTGTCACTTACAGTCTTATTGGTTATTCTGACTTTGATTTCGCTGGATGCAAATTGGATAGGAAAAGCATTAGTGGGACATGCCATTTTCTTGGAAGCTTTTTAGTTTCTTGGTACAACAAGAAACAAAATAGTGTGACATTATCTGCCGCTGAGGCTGAATATGTTGCAACCAGAAGTTGTTGTGCCCAAATCATATGGATGAAACAACAATTTCTAGACTTTGGACTTCAGCTAAATCACATTCCTATAAGATGTGACAATACTAGTGTAATCAATTTGTCCAAAAACCCTATTATGCACTATAGGTCTAATCACATTGAGATAAAACATCATTTCATAAGGGATCATGTTCAAACAGGTGATTGTATGTTATAATTTATTGAAACAACTAATCAACTTGCTAATATTTTCACAAAGTCTTTGCCTAAAGATACTTTCTTTCACTTAAGAAGAGAACTTAGCATCCTAGATCAATCTTACATATAATGCCTATATTTACTAATTTATTATTGATTTATTACTCCTGAATTATTACTGACTTGAGCGTTAGAGATATCCCACAATTTTTTTTTTGCAGGTACTTCATCATTGGGTAAGGTTCCTGCTCTCAAAATGTCTGTTTGAACGTATTTCTTAATGTTTTTTGATAGGTTCGAATAAACTTGTTGTTATTTGAATAACTATTATCAGTTGTTCAAATATTTGATCTCTCAAATGGTTTTATTCGAATAAAGTAAGAGTTATTCAAATAAACTGAATCAGTAATTACTTTTTACGTGTTTTCATATCTATGTTATTCGAATAACATTAGAGTTATTTAAATAAAATGATACCTATATTTGTTATTCCCTTTCATGTATCTGGTTTATTCGAATGAGATATTTCTTATTCAAATAAGGCATTCTCAGGGGCTTTTATCTAAATCTGGTTATTCGAATAACCAAGGAGTTATTCGAATAAAGCCCTGACAGGAAGCCATGCCTATAGAGTTGGTTATTCAAATAACTAAATAGCTATTCAAATAATTGTCTAGTAATTGGTCATGACGTTTGAGTTACCATCCTTTTTATATGAATAATATGGGAGTTATTCGAATAAAACATAGGCTCTATATATATACCCATAATGTGTTCTGTGCTTCATTTTTTTTCCATCACCTTTTATTTCACTCTCTCCACCATACGTACCAGAATCCTCTCTCCATCATTCTCGTCCACAACCACTCTCCCTAGACCTCCACCATTGTTGCTCTCTCTTTCTCTACCACTTCTCTACCTTCTCCTCCATTATTACTTCTCGAGTAATGGCCTCTTCTTCCTGTGTCAAACGTGCACGTACCAAGACAACCCCCTGCAACAATCCATTGGATCTTCGAAGGCTCTCTTCTAGTGAGAGTAAGTTAAGTCACTTCATCACTCATTTTTGGGAGCGTAATCTCGTGCAACCGAAGTACCTTGACTTGGGCTTCTTCAAGAAAGAAAGATGATTTGACTTTCTTAATTTGCTGAACGATCGAGGTGCACTATGGCTTTGCACATACAAGACGGTTCTCTACCCTGACTTGGTGAAGATGTTATATTGCAATCTGAGGGTTGATAGGGAAGACCTTTACTCTGATATAAGTTATCAGCATTTGGTTATCACTTACAGGACTGGGTATAACTATTTGGGTTGCAGACCATTAGTCACAACATTGATGAAGACACCAGCACTCCTGTCCAGGAGTACAAGAAGACCCAGGTCATTGAAGATTTATTGAAACCTGGTCTGACTTTACCACAAAAGGGTGTTAAGGAAGGAATGATGAAGAGCCAAGACAGACTCTTTCATTATGCCCACGCCCATATCCTGGCACCTCGAGGAGGAAACTATGCCTACTTGAGTGAAGATGACATCTTCATGATGTGGCTCATGAAGAAAGGTTACCAAATTAACTGACTTATCTTCATCGTAAAGCATATGATGAAGGCTAAAGGTAAAGAAAAGTCTGATTTGCCCTATGGGTTGATTATTATTACATTTCTTGGCAAATACTCTCAGATTCTGGAAATTGAGTAAGCGTCTAAGCTAACTCATCATCATGTATTTGGGTCCTTCACTCTAAACAAAATGAAGATGATCATAACTATAGAAGGCTGGGTGTACCCATATGAAATAAAAGATGATGAGAATGACCACGAAGACCTTCCTGCTGCTCCTGGTGTTGATATCCCTGTTAATCTTACTCCTGTTGTTCCAGTTGCTGGTCTAGTCACTCTAGATCAAATTATGGTCACATTGCAAGACAATCGGGCATATATGGAGAACATCTTCTCTATTCTATTTGATATGATAGAAGGTGTAGAGCGTGAGCAGGCTGCCCTACACACATTATTGTCTGCCAGAGCACCTGACTCTCCTCCTCCACCACCAAATGCTTATTTTTAGGCTTAGTTCTCGCTATTTGGCTTGTTTATGGTATTGGATGTCTTTTTGATGCAATTGTACATGTCCTTGTCCAATTGAATTATTAATGAAATGATTGTTTTTTTATGAAATTACTTATTATTCAGTTTGGGCCTGAAATTATCTTGATGCACTTAAATGCATATTATTTGCTTATGTTTGTTTTTGTCTTTTATCTTTTTTATCATGCCAAAGAGGGAGAAAAATAACCAGCAAAGCTTGAGAAAAGACAGGTAAAATTAAAACAATTATTGGAGTCTAAAAGTAAGGGAGAATTGTGCACGTCTCTGATATAAATCACCTCTTTGAGAAAGAGGGGGAGTAAGTTTTTCACTTTAACTTTGTGAATTCTAATTTATCTGAACTAATGTTGTTCTCAATATTAGTTTGTCATCATAAAAAATGAAGAGACTGTGATTGGCTATGAAGACTGGTTTTGATTATAATAAACATAAAGATGTTGGGAAGACTAAGTCTACATTCTTCAAAAATAGTTTTAGGACTTAGAGTCTTTTTGTACAAAACCTTCTGGATATCTCATTAGTTTTAGAAAAGATCTAAACGTAATTAGAAAACCAAGAGTTCAAAATGATATTTGCAAATAATTAAAAAGCAAACTGGAAAGTTTTCAAAAACTATTTTGAAATGTTTTCAAACAACTTTATTCAAATAAAGCTTCCTTTATTCGAATAAACTATGGCATTTTGATTCGTTCAAAGGTTATTCGAATAACAGTGGAGTTATTCGAATAATAGTTTAAATATTTGTTGCGCGCTTCTGATCTGTTTGGGAGTTATTCGAATAGCACCTATGTTATTCGAATAAAGGTCTTTCTGTACGCAACCTTCATAAAATGTTTATTCGAATAAACTTGTGATTATTCGAATAAACTTGTTTTTCAAAAAACTCTTTTAAACAGAGTGATTCGAATAATGTGCTTCAGAAATCAGTTTGCTCATGAGTTTTAAATGTGTTATTTGAATAACACAAAAGGTTATTCGAATAACCATTGTTTTCAGTTTTAGAATCCAATGTCTCTTTTCATATTTAATTAAAGAATTAATTACACAATGGCTAGTTTTCTCATAACTCTCTATAAATACATGCCTTGGGTTATCTTTGAACACAACCAACTATCTGATAGAATTTTCTATTGCTTTAATCTGTAATTTACATTTTTATATATTTCTACTGCTCTTTTTCACCAAAACTTTGAGATATCCTTAAAGAGTTTCATAGAATTTTAAGTTGTATTATTTATTCTTTTGAGAGTTTCTCTTCTTTTATATTCTGATTTCTTTTGTAAAGATGGTGAGGTATCCCTGTTTGTTGAAACTCAAGTCACAAAGAGTGAAGTATCCCCAAGTGTAAAGAGTGCTCGGTTTTGTAAATGTAGCATACACCTATTTTAAGCATGAGGCTATAGTGAAAAATCTTGGATAGTTTTTCAAGGACTGAACGTAGGGTACAAATGGTTAGTGGTTGAACCAGGATAAATATTGTGTCTATTCTTCTTATCTCTTTCTCTTTAATTTCCTGCAATTTATTTTATTTATTACATTTTTATTTTACATTTAAATTTCTCTATCATCTCTATTTATTCATTTCATTTGAGAAATAGTTTCAATAAAAAAAATTTATAAGCGTTTGTAAAATTTTTATATACTCAATTCATCTCCCTTTTTGAATATGGAAGCCACTTGGTAACAACCGGGATAAACTATGGACCATGATAAGGACCTGACAATATATGGATTATGATGAGTACCTGACAAATTATGAACTATGATGAGAATTAGACAAACTATGAACTGTGATGTGGACTTTTAAAAGAATTATTAAATTAATTTTAAATCAAATATGTTCCCTTGGGAAATTAACATTTAAATTTAATGACTCCAAGTTTTGTAAATTTTACTTAATTTTCATGATTTATTTGAAACTAGACTTGTATATGATGAGTTTATTTGTGATATGTTGGTAATTTGTATTGCTTATGTTTATGTATGATGACAAACAAGTAATTCAAGAAAAGAATTGCACCTAACCGTTGAGAAGACAAAGGGATAAATGTCCTTTTATGTTACCTCCCTTGGTTAGTGTGGGTGTATCTGACTTTGTCGTCATGATGTTAAAGTAGCACCAGAGATAAGTTGGATTTCCTATGAAAGTAGAGGCCTTCGAATGAGATGTGAGACAAGCAGACATTAAAATAAAAAGGAAAGTACTGTTGTGCAATGATCATATGTGCTTGATTTACATGGACTTTCTCACATTTACCTTGACTTGAGAGCATTTTTATGACCTTTACAATGAAATAATTTCTATTTAATGAATGTAATATCAAGACCAGGACAAACTATGGACCATGATAAGGACTTGACAAAATATAGATTATGATGAGTACCTGACAAACTATAGACTATGATGAGAACTAGACAAACTATAGATTGTGATGTAGACTTTTAAAAGAATTATTAAATTAATTTTAAATCAAATATGTTCCCTTAGGGAATTGACATTTAAATTTAATGACTCTAAGTTTTGTGAATTTTATTAATTGTCGTGGTTTATTTGAAACTAGACTTATATATGATGAGTTTATTTGTG
Organism: Ormosia emarginata; assembly: GCA_029884605.1. Lineage (NCBI taxonomy): Eukaryota > Viridiplantae > Streptophyta > Magnoliopsida > Fabales > Fabaceae > Ormosia > Ormosia emarginata. The sequence continues at coordinate 3,175,153 of JAQQTP010000089.1, forward strand.
ATATATTTGTAATTTGTATTGCTTATGTTTGTGTGTGATGGCAAGCAAGTAATTCAAGGAAAAATTTGCACCTAACCATTGAGAAGACAAAAGGATAAATGTCCTTTTATGTTATCTCCCTTGGTTAGTGTGGGTTTGTCTGACTTTGTCGTCACTTTGTTAAAATAACACCAGAGATAAGGTGGATTATCTATGAAAGTGAAAGCCTTCGAATGAGATGTGAGACAAGTAGACATAGAAATAAAAAGAAACTTTAAAGGGTGGATTTCCTGTGATGAGAAAAACTTGTTTGCTAATGTTTGTATATAATGTTGTGTTGCATGATTTATTTAGCATTCAGAATCATTTTATTTTTGTCATACTTTGGTTGTCATCAGTGATGGATCCAGAAATTTTAGACAATGAGGGTAAACGTTTTTGTAGTCGAAATATATGCAAGTAAGTTTGGGTGGATAATATCCTCCGTCACCGTTAGTTTGCATAGATAAAGAAATGTGAGAGAAATTTTTTTTTGTATTCTAAGTATATTAGTATTAAACTCACATGAATGTTGTTAAAAATAAAAAATAATATTATATGAGTATACTCATGTACCAAACTAAGTGAGTGAAAATGAAAAATAATATTATATGAGTTTTATTTTTTTATCACTATAAATTTACTAATTTGTATGTATATGAGAACAAAAATTACACATACAAAAAAATAAAAAAATATATCTATATAAGATCAAAGAAAAATTCCAAGATAGAGTAGGGCCATGTGTCCCCACTCTCTAACACATAGATCCGTCCCTGGTTGTCATGTGATTTTCTGTGTACTTTACACAGCTGAAACTCACCATGTATTTTCAAACATTTTATAACTCTTCATTTCCTACTAAGAATTTTCATTTCTCACTTTGTTCATGGTGATTTCAAACTAGCACATGATGCATTATTGTTATCATCATTCAGATTGACTATGCATGGATTCTAGTTGTAGAAGAGGGAGATATATATTAAAGTTATTAGAAATATGTGTATATTTACTTTTGAGTAAACATTATGACTGACATGGGATGTTATTTTGAAAAGTTATAAATGTGTGTTACAACTTTATATTGTTCTATGTGTCGATGTCTATTCCTTTTGTATTTTGGTTATATGTATTTAGTAATGCCTATTTTATAATCAGTATTAATATATGTATATTTGACTAAATAATGACTTTGACATATGTAAGCTATTGATAAAATAAAATAAATAATCCTCAGGTTCATTTTTATTAATTCACGTAATAATTTTAACCATTCGCCTAATAAAAGTTCAAAAATTTTGCTATTAGTTTAAAATTTTATGAAATGGGTTACATCTTGTAGGTATAACACTCTTATATTTGTCAGATATTACATAAATCTTGTGCGCATATAAGTAAATGATAATTTTATTACTTGAAAATTATCTACTAAGTTTTTGGCGCCAAAAATTGAGTTTGCTTAGGATTTTGTGCAAGAAAGTACCCCCACATGACGTGTCAATAATTTGCTGGTTGTGTTCATTCAATTTAGAATAAAAACTTTGTACTTGTTGCTATTTAGGAATTTCATGGTGTAGACGACGATGCCAAAAACTTGATAAAGAATTTTCAAGTAATAAAATTACTCTTTACTTGCAAGCATATAAGATCTATATAATATCTAACAAATATAAGGATGTCGTATGTTGACTCTTTTGCTTACTGCAAGTGCACGAGTCGCACTCGTAGTATAGCTAGGAGTCAAATATCGTTCCCTCGAGGACAAACGTTAAATTCAGTACTAAATATAAACAAATAACTCAAGTATTTCTATTCAAGGACATATAAATTAGAAAGATGTGTATTAAACTAATTAAAAGAACTTAAAAACTATCAGATTGAGTTGAGGTAATGACTTAGAGAATAGGTCATCATTTTTCACCTCCTATATCAATTGTTAACAAGTAATCCTTACGAGTAATATAAATGCAATGTCTAGGTTAGCTTGAGAATCTGATTTAGCCAAAAGCCTATGTCTAGGTCAATCAACTCTGGTATCACTTACCTAATCCACTATGTTTCCATGAGAACTAGTATAAGCTCTACTAATGAATGATCTATTCCCAATTAATTACTATGCATGACCAATAGGTATATTTCCATCCTATTAACGAATCATCGCATCCAAGCCAATTAAATGAAATAGAACATGCATCAATCATATACACGATCTCAAATCCAAATTCCTGTGTCTAGGTTAATTAGATTTGAACAAATCAATTGAAAGCTGATAAAACAATCGAAGCATTAAACACTATATAATTGAACAAAAACTAAATCATGTATATAACTCAAAGGATTATAAGATTAATTAATATCCACAGCAGAATCCAAAGTAAAACCCTATAAACAGCCTAGCCAGCCATAACAAACGAAAATATATCACAAAAACTCATAGTCATGGAGATGGAAAAGAGAAAGGAGAAGAAAAGGGAAGAATAAAGCTTAAGGGAGTGATCCTCCAAGCTTCAATCCTCCACCAAGGTGAAGAGAGACTCCAAACTTGGTCACTTCTGCTTCCTATTGGTCTAAAATGCTAAAACCTAGTCGCAACTATCTAAAATATAACCTCACTTCTATTAAAAATTGATGCAACAGTATTTATAGGGCTCAGAAAATAGAGTCACGCCGCCGTATTCAATTATCTACGTCGCGGCGCGTAATATGCGTAGCTATCTGACTTTTGATGCAGGGGAGGCACACGTCGTGACGTGACAAGCTGATCCTTGTACTTAGCTTTCTCATGCAATGCTGGTCCAAATTTGAAATGATTTACTTGGTTGGAACCTTACCTTCCATGGAAAAATTTTCAATTCAATAATCAGTACAAATGTACTCAATATATCTAAGAATCAGACACATTTTCTCAAAATCATGATGGAAGACGTTGAAATCAAATCATATGAATATACAACTAAACTCTTCCATTCATGCATCAAAACAAAGACTAAGAATAAAGCACATATATGACGGCCAAATAATTACAGTTTGTGAAGTTATCATCGTACTCACAGAGAGTGACAGAATTAACTAAAATTTAATATTTACTTAAATTAATATAAAGAAAAAGAAATGAGATTTTTATTTTCTTTAATTAATCTAAGAATTTAAATTATGTGCTAAACTAAAACTAAAACTAAATTATAAATCTAAATGAAAATGATTTAAATTAAAATGCAAGATCAATTAGAAAACAATTACAGGATCTCGAATCCACCAATAGCAATGCAAAGATGAATTTAACTTGAATATAAATTAATTTTGTTCTATGGAGTGTTTACAACTACAAGTTTTGAATACTACTAAAGATTATTATAACTTAATTAATGACATAATTCATCTAAAATAACATGACATATTCAAATTATGACATAAACTATTTAATATAACATGAATTATTCAATCTTTAAATCACAAAATTATTGAATATTATTAAACAATCAACACCTAAGACTACAAAAATTAAGTATGTGATTAAAATATATCAATTTAAATTTATCAATTGACTACAAAATAATCAATAAAAAATAAAATAAATAATAATTAAAAATTAATAATCATTATCGTTATGTAATTATAAAATTTAAAAAATATCTCAACTAAAATTAAATTATTTAAAACAAAAATTTAAAATTTCATCTTAATCGTAAAAAATAAAATTAATTGTTCGTGAGAAATATATAAAATAAAAATAAAAAAATTTATAAAAAAATTAAACAATTACTACGCATATCTCTAATCTTAACGAGAAATAATTTATTTTTTTATCTAATCTTTTAATTAATTTTTTTTAATTATTAAATAAAAAAATATTAAATATTTTTATATTTTTAAAATATTAAAAATATTTATTTTTTTATTTAATATTAAAATAATTATTAAAATAATTGTATATAAGAATATAACATTACTCAATCTTAATTCGTTCCGTGCAGCGCTACCGTCTCTGTCCCTGATCTCGAGCCCCCTTGTGCCGCGTGCTCCTTCAATTTATAGCTAAATAAATATTATTTTCTTGTACCGCCTCTGTCCAAGATCTTCAATTCAGTGCACCGTTTTACTAATGTCTTTATGGGCCAATAAGGTTCAATTCCATTGGGATTCATATACATGATTACTTAATAGAGGACGTAGGCTGACTTTAAGCTTCCTTTGCGTCTCATTTAATAAATATGGCCCAACTTGAAGAAATTTAACAAAAGCCACAAATTTACATTCTGCCATCTAGCTTTCAACCCACTAAGAAAAGTTCACTTTCAATTTACTAAAATAATCTGAAGACAATCATGCACCACAACCTTCGTACAGTTTGTGGGAAATTCGTTCCCCTTTCGACCTTTGATTTTCGTTTGATATAGGGGGGAAAGGCATTTTAATCTATGATTAAGATTAACCCAACCCATTTTGCTTACAAACCTTTCAACTTATGTTTTGGGTCATAACTTTTTCAGGTTTGTTGCGGCCTATAACTTCATTTTGTAAAGGAATATCGCCCCGCGATCCTTTAGCCCGTAATTGATCTAGGCCGTTTTGCTTCTAAACCTTTTTTCCTTTTTTTATTTTTTAATTTATATTTTCATAAATCATCTTCAAGTTTTTTATTCATTACCTGAAATGGTTGACTTTAGATATTTTATATATTTCCAATTTCAGTTATGGTCGGTTTTGGTTTTGACAATGTAAGTTTTTGTCGACTATGGCTAGTTATAGTTATTGAATGACATATTTGGTTTCAACTATAGCTAATATTAAATAGGTTTTTTTTTGTAAAGAATGTGTTAAGAACACTTATTAAGAATTCAAAATAAATTTTTTATATAAAAAGTAGAATATTTAATGAATTGATAATTGAAAAATTTTTACTTTTCATACAAAATTTCTTATTTTGAATTCGTAACAAATATTTTAAGATATTCGTTAAAAAAACTCATATTAAATTAATCGGATATGACAATTGTCTTCCTTAAATTCGTTTTGTCTGCAATGTCTATGTTATATTCTATTCCTTGTTTACACTACTATTATCTATGCCACATTCATCCCATTTTGTCTAAAACTTTCGTTTCCTGTTTTGTCATCATATTTCACTTTTACATGTTTTATACAAATAAATAAATATATGGATAAAATGATATAAATTTTTTTTAACTAACTTCCTACTTCCCACTCTTTCAAAACCGTCACCTCTCACCATCTACTAACTTGCCACTCTTTCAAACTCTAATATATTAACTTTCATTCCATATCAACATACTCTTCAGAAATATTTGAAAATATGGAGAAAGTATGTCTTCACATATATATATTCTACCACAATCATAATCCTTCCCCACAAGCATCTTATGAGGCGAATCCTACCACATATATATATTCTACCACAATCATAATCCTTCCCCACAAATATAAAAAAAAAATACTTACTACAAATAGCTTAGCACATAGTATATATTTTAGCACTTTCAATTTGTATTTTATGAGGCGAATTATTTGGTATAGTAGTAAATTCATTTTATTATAACTTAATATTGTAAGTTTATACAATTGCATGAACAAAAAAAATACAAAATGTTAGTACTTGTCAATCCACTAGTCTTTATAAAGATGATTCTATATAAGAACCATTGTTCACAGTTATATATTTTGACGTAAATTGAGAAAAAAATTTCTAGAAAATTAATATTGAAGATTAATAAGGAGTAATATTTAATTTAAAACGAAAAAAATTAAAATTATTAAAAGATATTAACAAAGTGTGAAAATGAGAATTCCAACCAATTGGAATTAACACATAATCAACTCGGATGAGTTAATACAACTACTGACACATGTCTTAATCTGTAGTAGTTAGTTGGTTAGCTAGTTGTTGTTAGTTACAATAATATGTTAGAGTTAGTTTCATCAATTAGAGTTAGTTATAGCAGGCCTAACTGATTCTTGTTCTCAGGTAGTTTAATCTCTGTATATAAGGAACTTTATGTAATCTTTGTATCTTAGATTAATTCTATCATATTATGCCATATAGTTTTCTCTCATTCTCTTAATAAAAGTGATTATTTTAATTTTAATTAAAAAATGATCATATAATTTTATTTATTAATAAAAATTACCCTTAATAAACTGTCTTAATTTTTCACATTCTTTACTTTTCTCAATATCTTTCTTCTCTAATGACATTTTCACTAACGCAATCGTCAGACTATACGCCCTCACCATCGCTGGAATTGAGGAAAGAAATTGTGGAAAAATCCTCCCAAATATGACAATAACGACAATTCCTCGTTAGTCCAAAACCACAATAGTTAGGATGATGAACTGAGCGATCAAGAGAAGGTCCCAACAAAAGGGGGACTACACCAATGTCCCCTCTCACCCCTTTTTGATGAAGATTTTGCACAAACAAGGTTCTCCCTCTAATAACCTCCTTTTAATAAACAAATTATTTTATTATTTCATTAATTTTAATTTGGTGATTTTTGTTATGTGATTTAATAACGTGGTTGTAATTTAAGTGGTTTTGAAGGTTTGGTGTGCCAATTCATGAAACTCTTAATGCTAATTCTGTTTCTTCTTTACAGGGAACAGGAAGTTCTATTTGCAGATAAAGTTTTGAAGTTCATTGGTTTAGGGAAGATGAAATGCCGCATTTTTGTTAGTTACGAATTTTGCAATTTAAATTACATTGTTAACCCAGATATTAATTCCCCTAAATGGAGGATAGCCCTTGTAGCTGTTGACAAAGATTTGTCTCATTGAGCTGAGTGATAACCTTTTCGCAGTGATAATTCTAACGAAGTATAGTTTACGTATGGTGAGCATTCGAAAGAATGAAATTGTCACTTCTTTTGATCTAGCGATAACATTGGTGTGAGTGTCATTAGAGAAGAGATAGAAATTGATTAAAGAAGAAAACATGAAAAAATTAGGATAATTTATTAAGGATAATTTTAACTATTATATAAAAAGATAAAATTTAGTTCAAGTTCTTTATATTCTTTTTATTCAGTTTTCAAATCAAACAATGACGACATGTAATTAAAAACAATCTATTACTAAACTAAGTGTGTATTGTTCAGTTAAAAAAATTTAAATATCATTATTTGATTTCAGAACTAGATAAAATGAATATAAAAAATTTGAATTAAGTCTTGTCTTGATAATTTTGTTTCTTTATTTTTTAAATTAAATATTATTTTTTATTACTCGTTAGCATTAATTTTCTTAAACTTTTATCTATTTCTGATTTACATTCCTTTAACCTAAATAAAAGTAGAGATTTTCTCGAAAAAGAAATAAAAGTGGAGATCAGGTTTAACTCATTTTGTGGATAACTTGGCATATATAAGTCTAGTTCTTATAATTGCAGTGAAGAAAGTCATGTGAAGGAAGATACAGTGATAAGATCTAAGACTCACGACATATACTATATAACAAACAATAATTAGTAATCATCAGTCACAATTCTCAAATTATTCGAGGTGCAAAAAAATGTCACAGTTCACAAATATGAGAAGAGATAATAGCCTATACTTTCCAGTTATCGCTGGCAATGGTATAGAGCGTTTAACGGAATTGGGTCAAAGAAGTTTTATTTTTATATCTTTTAACATAAATGGTACCTGCAGGCAGCAAGTTCGAACCAGAATGCAAAAGTTTGTGCTTTGTATGTAAAATTATGTATATTAGAATTTAATTTTAATATATTATTAATATTAAAAAATTTGTATATTTATGTTTTAAAATATATTATTATATTATTTAATAAATTTGATATTTATTGTAATTTTTAATATTTAAATTTATTAAATAAAATATTAATACAACATATTTTAAACTAATGATATATTAAAATTAAACTCTAAGCTACATCAAGCTTTAATATGAATTATAAGTTTAAATTATGGAATCACCATTTTAAGAAAAGTTTATCTAACTAATATTTCTAACCTGTAAATTTGTCTCACAATAATATATGTAAAAATATCTAAAAAGAAAAATCACCAACAAGTTATCTAGCTATAAAGAAAAGAAAAAACTTCCTACTGAGGAGAATTCTTACATGCTCTCACCCAAAAGGCTAGGACCTAAAAATCTTAATTAAAAAAAAAATGCAATAGAGTCCAATATGGTAGTCAAAGTGATTTTAGTAACAATCAGTGGCTTGAAAGTTATGTTAAGAGAGAATCATGGGCTATATCTATGAAAATTAATATAATTTTGGAGACATGCTGAAACCAAGACTTATCAAAAACCCAAGAAGCTTTTCCTTTGCTCGTGTACGAAGGGGCTTCCTTTATAACCCTACAAGTGCTACACCCTTGTTAACTCCAAATCTTCATAGGTGAATCTGTTTTTTGCGGGTGTGCAGGGGCATGGGTTGATTATGCGATGGCTTGGCTGGAAGATTTATCTCATTTTTGGGTTCCTGAAATTGCACCGGATTCTTTTTTTTATATATATTTTATATTTTAAAATAATAGTTTGCATGTTTGATTAATTTGAAAGAGTTATTTAAAAAAAATTAAAGAGGTATATCCCGAAAAGACCACAAAGATCAATAGGACAATGAGATGTAATATTTTGTTCAGATTGGATTTGACAACCTAACTCAAAAGAAATCATCCGGCAAAAAAAAAAACCTCAAAAACCAACCTTTTCTGCTCTTCAATAGCGCTTATGAGATTAACCCATTCATTTCATTTCATACAAATTGCTAGCTGCAGTAAGCTTTTATGACCTCATTGGCTTTTCTCCATGATAACATTAATATTAAGATATGCTTTGCATGGTGACGGTATTATGATAGAAGAATTCAGATTTACTGAATGAGAAAATTCTTATTGATTGATTGTAATACAAGATTAGAATACAAGCTTATATAGAAACAGAAAATAACAGAAAGGGAATAACAGAAAAGACATCCGAAAATGATTGCCTTTGGTGAAACGGTCTTGAAGATCCAACCAAAGATCTCTGGCAGTGTCAATAGAAATTGTGCTTTGAGAAATATGAGGGGAAAGGGTTCGGGTGATCCAAGAAACCACCATATTATTGCATCTTTCCCAAGAATCATAGGAGGGGTCAGATGCAGGAGGCTGAGGAAGGCTGCCATTGATGAACTTGATTTTGTTCTTGGAGGATAGAGCACGTTGCATGGCCTTGCTCCAATTGTAATAGTTGTCACCAGTGAGGGGAGGTGAAACAAGAATCGATCCTGGATTCTCTCCAGGATGAAGGTAGTAGGGATGGCTTGGGTTTTGAGATGGATCGGTTGTTTGTGAAGAGCCATTGCCATCACTGCTATCAGGAGGAGGGCCGAGAGGTGGAAGAATGATCACCATGGCCAAGAAGAAAGGAAAGAAGACGGAAGCTAGATATGCAGAGATAAAACTGATACCATATTATGATAGAAGAATTCAGATTTATTGAATGAGAAAATTCTTATTGATTGATTGTAATACAAGATTAGAATACAAGCTTATATAGAAACAGAAAATAACAAAAAGGGAATAAAGAAAAGATCCTATATAACAGAATTAATGGTTTCTGTTTTTATTTGTATCTAATAGACGGGGCAAAAGATTATTGGCATAGATCTCGACAAATAGCGAGGTTAAGAATGTGGATTGAAAATTTATATCTTTAGCTTTCTTAGTGTGTCTGTTCTCAATCCAATGATATTAACTGCAGCATCATGCTCGCCTCTTCATACTATGAGGTTGGAGATCATGAAATAGAAACATGTTTCAGAAAAGTGTCCAAGAAAACTAAGAAATTGCCACACTGAAACATGCTTACTTCAAGGTAATGTGCTTCTGCTATGACATTTCCTCCGCACTAATTTATCTCAAATCTTTTATGAAACCGTGGTGTGACTTGTGCTTTTTATCTTCCACTAGTTCTCATTTTTTTCTCTTATTGACCTGCTGGAGTTGGCAAGCATCTTAACAAAAGCAAAAACAAAAAAGAATTTCAGAGCATATGAGCAAAAGTGACTTTGTTATCCTTATGATGCCCTTCACATGTCAGGTGATTTGTTGCGGTTGTACAAATATTGCTTCATGAGGATCATTTTGGATTCTGATTTTGTCTACGACATTTAATTAATTGCTATGCATGCCGCTGTTTATTTTAACGGAGCTTCAAATCAAATGTTTTATGGAGACTGTCGTGATAGTAATCGTGATAGGAATAGCGAAAAATAAATTGTTAAGAGAATAAAATTGTGTTGTGATTAATTTTTTTATTAGAAAAAATTAAAAAAATCTAAAACATGATCTACGCGTTTAAAGATTCAAATTCAAGAGTTTAATTATGTATAAAAAATTATGAAAATTTAACCACACAACACTTTTAATATATTCATTTTAAGACAATTATTTTAAATTAATTGTATAAATTTTAATAATTTTTAAAAATATTTATTTTATTTTTTTGTTAAATGATAAACTAAATAAACAAATAAATTATAAAAATTTAATATTACCTTAACAAAATAAAGATTCTATCCGTATTTATGGTGCAATAAAAAACTTAAAGTTAAGTCGTTCTTTATAGAAAATGATTATTAGTTGATTATTTTTAATTTTAAAAAAAATTATTTTTATCTTAAAAATTCATTTGATTTTTTTATACTAATTTTTTTTAAATCAACAAATTATCACAACTTAAATAATTTTACAAATTACAAAAATAATATGTCATAACTCAATTAATTAATCCTATTTTTTTATTTTTTTGTCATTTTTAAATTAAAACAAAAATCACTACAAGAGCCAAGCTAGCTTTGAATAAAAGATAAAACCCCAAAATCAATCATGCTAACTATTGTCCACTTCAATCAGAACTAAAACTTATTAAGCTCTTTCACCACTTAACCAAAAAAACAAGCTCTTTCACCACTTAACCAAAAAAACAACGTATTAAATCTTGTGTGGCCCAAAAGTCATCAACCCAAGTAAAAAAGAATGAAATTGAAAAACAACAGAAAGAAACAGAGAGATACGTGGGTTTGTGGTATCTGTTCGTGCAAAAAAAAAAAAAAACAAGACCTAGACGGCGGCGTCTTCTTCGGGATGGTGCAAGTCGGATCTTGGTTGTTCTGGTCTGGGTTCAACGAAATGATGCGAGTGCTGGGGTGACGCGTGGTGGTGATAGTTAGGACGACGTGAGCTTGGCTCGTGGAGGATAGCAACTCGCGGGTTGACAGGGGAGGTTGAGACTGGACGGATCCGGGTACGGTGTAGAGGACGGTTGGGATAGTGCAGGCCGGATCTGGGTTGTTCTGGTCTGGGTTTGAGGAAACGATGTGAGTGCTGGTCAGTTCCGGGGGTGGTGCGACAAAGCTTGGCGATGGCTGAAGACAGGACGCGGCAGAGCGATTGCAAGAGGAAGTGATGGCGGTGGACAGGGGAGGTTGAGACTGGCCAGATCTGGGTTGTTCTAGCTACATGCTTTGGATGATGGGTTATAGGTTTTGGTGGTTGGTTGGTGGGGTGGGTGGTTGTTTGGAGGTTGAAGATGATGAAGGTGAAGTGGTAGTTTTGATGGATGGTGGATTGATATTGGTGATCATTAATGGGGTATCATGGGAAGAACCAATTCTTCAGTATATTCATACTAGCATTCTGAACCACATAAAACAATTTGAGAATTTTAAAATCATGCTTTGGATTTTTTTTCTTTTTCTAGCTACATGGAGCCAGTTATAGGTTGTGATAATTTTAGTTAATATTTAATACTTAGTATTCAATAAGATTTCAAAAGCTTAGTAAGAAGTATGATGCAAGGATACAAAGTATTATTATTATTTTATATATTTTTTAGAATAAATGCAATGATAAATAGTTGGTCTATTAATAGTGATTTGTACTCTCCTTTTTTCAAAAAAAAAAAAAACTTCTCTCTCTTTTTATTTCTAAGTAAAACTTGTCTTTAAGCGAAGTGGGGTTAGGTTTATCACATTAATAAACCACATTACTTATTATGTATATGTATAAAAATAATTATGACATGGATAAATTTGAAGGTAAGAAGAAGGTATGCTCCCTTTATACCCTAAGGGATCGCCTTAAATTCGAGGACTTCTACCCTAAGGATCTACGTATCTTTCTGATTCGTGAGAACTCTCATTAGGTGGCTCCTCTATTCTAAAGGCCTCTAGAGCTAAGTCCTATTTCATAATGCTGACCACAAACAGTGAGTAAACCACCAAGTGCAGAACATTTATGAAAAAGACACACTCTAGATGAGGTTTTCGCAATAACCAAACAGGATGTACATCCAAAATGACTACCACTACGCAACCTCTACCTAACTTAGGATTCACTCAGACCTGGGTATAGGGCCCCACTCGAATGTGTGTGAAAAATGTATAAGTGCGGTGTGTGTAGGGAGCATACAAACCTTTATAATCCTAAAACTACCCACATCTTACAAAACAAACGCAAAACAGATTCTGAAAGAGCCTCTATCCTAAGGTTCTCATAATAACATAAAATCACAGTTAAAATAATCAATAAGTAAATTAAAGAAAAACAAAAAGGATAAAACAAACATATAAATGTCACAAAAATTTGCATAACCAACTTGCAAAGGCTTAACTATTAAGTTTCCCCAGTGGAGTTACTAACTGTCGCGACTGGGATCGCGGCGAGATAACGACTTAAATTACAAAATTTAGAGGAGTCGCCACCAATTTTTTTTTTTATTAGAAAAAATTGGAAAACTCAAAAAAAAAAAGTCTGCATTCAAAAACTCGGGTTCGGGAGTCTAATTATGCACAGTGAAGGGTGGAAACTAAACTCCACAGCATCCCTAATACATCCGCCCTAAGGCGGTTACCTTAAATCAGTTGTGCAAATTTTTATGACTTTTAAAGATATTTATTTAACCATTTATTAAAAGATAAACTAAACAAACAAAATAATTATAAAATTTAATTTTTGGCTTGACAGAATAAAAATCATGCTCCTACGTATCCTCGGGTGCAATAAGGAATTCAAAGCTGATGTGTGTGAAACATCATATTTTGTTCTTGTTTTGCATGTATTTTTATGCATTTTAGGTATTTTAGTTTTTCTTTTTATTTGTTTTTCCCTTAATTCGGATAACTGTGGTAATTTTAGTATTATTGTGCAGGATTGGTGCTTAATGGGCCCTGAAATGGATGGAAAGCTTGCATAATTGAAGTTGGAGCTTAAAGGATGGCAATTTGGGACAAAAAGCTCACTCCAGAGGATTCCACGGCCTGGTCGTGGAATGACCCACAACCATAAATCGAGCAACTACACGAAAAAGCAACAGAGGAACTTCCAGAGAATTCCACGGCCTGGCCGTGGAATGACCCACGGCCGTGGAACTCCCCACGGTCGTGGATCATAGCCCGTGACAGATTTTAAAGTTCATTTTTCTTATTTTTTATGGGCTTGGATCAGTTTAGACCCCTAAGGTATATATAGTTATTCTGAATACAATATTAGGGTTCGAAATTGTTTTAGAAGGAGACACATTGGAGGCTCTTGATCTTCATCTTTCTCTTCTCTTCTCTCTTTGATTACGGGTTTGAATGCTTTTGAACTTAATTTCTGGTTTCTTCTTCTCCATGTCTGAGTAGTTCCTTTTGTTTATGGGATTGGGCAATGCCCTTTGATACATTGATGATGATTAATTGATATTGTTTACCCTTTTATTAATTTTGAATGTTCTTTGATTCAATCCTTATTGCACTTATTCATGTGAATTCGCTGGCCACTTATTTGCATCTCATAGATATCTAGGGACGTACTGAGAGATGAACCTAGGTGTTGGAACCATAAGAATTGAGCTTAAGGTCTAAATCACGAGAGTATGTTTAGCCTTTCGAGGATTTAATGAATTACCATAAAGCGTAATGGGTTCAATTTAGATTCAATTACTACAAGAGTATGAATTGGTTTAATTGGGCACGGTTCTTGTCTCTTGAGAAAGAACATTAACTAATTTAGGGTAATTCACCTTCAATTGAATTTCAGTTTAAATAAAAAGATTGTCAATTAGGAGTCTTGTATCATCGTGGTTATCTCCAATCCTAGAAGCTTTCTTAAATCTGAAAACCTTTCTTAAGCAATTTGCTGTTTTTGATCTCAACTGTGCACTTTAATATTTGTTTATTTAATTGCTCGGTTACTACGTTCTTATCACTAAACAATCATATTCACTTGTTTAATTGAATTGAATTAATTAATTAATTGGTATTCATAGACATAGTCCATGTGGATTCGATCTTTTTATTACTTGACGACGAAACCGTACACTTGCGAATTTCACACACCAAGTTTTTGGCGCCATTGCCGGGGACTGTGTTTTTCTTGAATATCAGTTTAATTTTTTAATTTAATTATTTTAAATCTTTTTACTACTTTCTTGGTTTCTCTTTGACTCTCTGTAGGTAATTTCTCTTGTTTATGTAAAGTACTAGACGTTTTGTGACTCTTGAAGAAGCAAATCCTGAAATTAAAAGAACTTTTCGCAGTAAGAGAAGACAACAAAGGCAAAGAACGAAAGAAATACTTGAGCCATCACTTATCATGGCTGCACCTGCTGTTAATAGACCTCTCAAAGAGTATGTAGCCCCTAATGCTCGGGGTTTGCGTTCTGGAATCGCTTGGCCAGACATTGAAGCTAGACACTTCACCATACCTCCGACCTTACTCTCTATGATAAGGCAGAACCAGTTTGGAGGATTGCCATCAGAAGACCCGAATGATCATGTGGATATGTTCTTGGAATTTTGTGAGACCCTCAAGATTGAAGGCGCTTCTGTTGATGCTATTCGCCTCCGCCTATTTCCATTATCATTGAGAGATAGAGCAAGAGCTTGGTTGAAGTCAGTTCCCGCTGAGACAATCACTTCTTGGGACCAATTGGAGCAAGCTTTCTTGAACAAATTCTTTTCACCATCCAAGACTGCTCATCTTAAGACCCAGATCACAAGCTTCGTTCAGAAAGATGGAGAGTCATTGTCGGAAGCTTGGGATAGATATAAGGCTTTGCTGGAAGCCTGCCCACACCATGGGTTAGAAAAATAGTTGATAGTCCACACCTTCTATAATGGGCTAGAATATTCCTCGAAGGTGTCTCTAGACTCCACAGCTGGTGGAGCTTTAATGAACAGAAGACTAATAGAAGCTTATGAAATCATTGAGAGTGTTGCCTCTAATCATCACCAATGGACAAATGAAAGAGGTAATAACCCGAGAAAACTCTCGGGAGGTAAGTTTGAGGTAGACGAGGTTGATCTAATTATGTCAAAATTTGATTCTTTGAATAAACGTTTTGACATGCTTGAAAAAGCCCATGTTAATGCCATAGGTGCTTCTAACAGTTTTTGTGAGATTTGTGGAGTGCAGGGACACGTGGGTGCCGATTGCCAAGTTGGAATTGGCTCCTCACAAGGTGCACCAGTGGAGCAAGTGGAATCATGCCACAATTTCCATGACTTCAACCAAAAGGGCAGGAATGATCCATATTCTCAAACTTACAACCCCGGTTGGAAGTCACATCCTAACTTCTCCTACCGGAATAGTCAATACCAAGCTGGGCAAGGTAATGCTAAACCCTCTTCTGGATTCCAACAGGTACAAAAATATAAACTTGAGTCTCTTCTTGAGAACTTTGTTGAGAGTCAATCTAAGCAAAATGAGAAGTTTAGGCAACATGGGCAAGTTGTGACTGAGGCCATTAGAGAATTTTCATCTAAGGTTGAAAATTTAGCCATTCATAATAAGATGTTGGAAACTCAGATTGCCCAACTAGCAGGCACTTCACATAGGTAACAAGGTAAGTTTCCTGGTCAACCAGACTTAAATCCAGGTATTGAACACTGTAATGTTGTGAGTTTGAGAAGTGGTAAGAAATTGAAGGATCCCAAGGGTAAGGGAGAGAGTGACAAAGATAAGGGGAATGAGGAAAAAAAAACTAAGACACAACCCTTAGAAGAGGAGGAAAATAATGAAAAGGTGTCTAAGTATGTACCCATTGAACCTTACCAATCCCCAGTTCCCTTCCTATAGCATTGTCTTTGGCTCAATTGTTTAATATGTTAAGTTTTGATGATGACAAATACAAGATAAAAAGAATTATGCTTATACTTCATAGATGTGCTGAATGAGATATATTGTATCATGCATATAAAGATATTGAGTTATGAATTTGGACTAACTATGCTTGTGTTAAGTGAGTAACATTTTGTAGGATAGTCCAAGTATCAAGAATAAGCATTGCAACAAGAAAGCAAAAGATCACAACTATGCTCAACTCAAGAAGAATAAGAATGATAAAGATGTTCCAAGCAATTTACAAGATTTGAAGAGAAGAAATTTGTGGAAGCTTGGATCATATCAAGAAGCCTAAGGACTAGAATTGGTATATTTTCCTTTTATGTTTTCTCCTATGTAAAGATAGAGGTTTTACAAGAAAAGAGCTCAAATATATTTTTAAGTCTTTAAAAATGGTTCTTACATGTTTAAATGCCCAACAAACTGTTTTTGGAAAGTTAATCTTGGTGGTAGTTCACACTTTTAAAAAATAGCCAAGTTTGTGTTTTGCAAAACTGACATTCAGTTACTATTTTGATCATAACTTTCAAAATACTTTGAGTTTTGTTATGAAACGTATTTCATATGAAAATAGACTCAAATATCTTTCCAATGAATGGTCATTTACTTTAAACGGATAAGAAATGAAGAAGTTATGACCATTTGCTTTAAACTATGAAATATAGTCAAGTTTGAATTTTAAAAAACTGACCTTTCATCACTCTTTTGATCATAACTCTCAAAATACTTTGATTTTTGTTGTGAAACTTCTTTCATTTGAAAATAGATTCAAAGATCTTTCCAATGACTGGTCATTTGCTTTAATCGGATAAGAAATGAAGAAGTTATGACATTTTAAAGTCAGATTTCAAAACCAGAAAAGCTGTAATCGATTACACAAGTCCTGTAATCGATTACAACAATGTCAGAAGCCATGTAATCGATTACCAGAAGTGTGTAATCGATTACCAAGTGCCCAGAAACGTTTCTAACGGCTATAAACGACTATTTTATCACTTGGGCTCTATATATAAGTGTTGTATGAAGCTTATACACCTCTTGAACCCTTGATTTGATCCTTGAATCACCAAAATCATATTTTGACCTCTTTTTTGCAAAATTCTTCTATTCCTTTGTTCTTCAATTTGTATTATCCACTCTTGAGAGAGTTTTCTATCATCTATACTTTGTTCTTCAAGTTGTATATCTACTCTTGTGAGAGTTTCATTCTATCAACCTTGATTGCTTTGTAAGAGAGGGTGAGGTATCCCTCCAAATTGTAAAGGGTGAGGTATCCCTTTGTTTGAAGAGACTCAAGCTCAAGGGTGAGGCATCCCAAGGAGTTGAGTGCTCAAGTTTGTAAAGGTCATCAAGCACCTGTGAAGCTTGAAGAATTGGAGGCTCTAGCACAAGGGTGAGGTATCCCAAAGTGTGAGGAGTGCTCTTATTTGTACAAAGGTTTTCCTAGCACCTGTGAAGTCTAGGAGATAGTGAAGAAAATCTCAAGTTAAGCTTGGGGACTGGATGTAGGCCACAAGTGGTTGGTGGCTGAACTAGGATAAATTCTTAAGTTTGATTCCCTCTTCCCTACACTCTTTAATTTCAATATTTAGTGTAGTATATTTATCTATTGCATATCTTGTCATCTTGGTGATTTGATTCTATGAACTTGACATCTAGCTTATTTGCTTAATTCTTCATATATCCCAAGTTGTATTTGAGTAATCTATAATAGTTGTACCTTTGTTGTACATGTTCCGATACTTTTATTACTTGAGTGATTCAAAATGCTTAATTTCTCAAAGGTGAATTAAAATTTTTAATCACCCAATTCACCCCCCTCTTGGGTGATGGTTACCATGACTAACAAGTGGTATCAGAGCTTCGTGCTCTGGTGAAAGCTTAACCGCTTAGAGTTAAAGATCCTTGTTTGTTGGCAACCATTAAAAAGCTTTTCAAAATGGAAGGTTTTGAAATTGATAAACCACCATTCTTTGATGGTGTGTATTTTGTTTATTGGAAAGCTAGAATGGAATTGTATATGCAATCTATTGATCTTGATTTGTGGGATGCTGTGCTTGATGGATTTTCTCCTAAACCAAAACAAGATTTGAATGCTTATGACAAGAAATGTTTTTCCTTGAACATTAGAGCAATGCAAATGTTGAGAAGTAGTTTGAATGATGATGCTTATGCTAGAATTAAGAGTTGCTCTAGTGCTAAAGATATATGGGATGCTCTTGATGCTATTTATCTTGCTAACAATGATTTCTTACATAAAGTTGTATATAGAGAGCAAGAAGAGCAAAAACCTCTAGAGGAAGACAACTTTGAAAAATGTCCTCAAGAATATGTTCAAAGCAAGAAAATAAGCTCAATGTCTCTTGATGATGATGGTGCTCAATTTGAAGAAGAGAAAATGCAAAACAAAATTGAGAAAGATGTTCTTGAATCCTTGATGGACAACAATGATAAAGATGATGATTTCCTCAAAGAGCCAAGCATGCTACAAATTAAGACTACCTCCTATATGGCTATAAAGGACTTTGAGGTAAATGATGCTAAACTAGAATATAGTCCTTCTTATGAGCTACAATGTGCATATGATGAAATATATGATGGCTTGTTGATTTTAGAAAATAAAAACTTATCTTGTTTAGAAAACATTTCCTCCATTGAAAATGATATTGAGACTTTGAAAAATGAATATGCTTTTCTTGATGAGGAAATGCCTTTGAAATGTGAAACCTCAACTTCTTATGAAAAGTGTATTAATTTAGAAAATCATGTTGAGAACTTACATTCCGAATTTGTCAAAGCTAATGATTCTAATTGCTTACATTCTATGCTTGTTAATGAGAATAAAATTGATGTTATTCTACATAAAAATTCAAGTAAGGCTTATGGCAAAAATAATATAGAATGTAATAACAACAAAAGGCTTAAGTTTTTCAAAGATGATCTTCAAAGGACCAAACCATCATTAAATTTAATTGTTTGCAACTTTTGTGATCATCTAGGACATATTTCTCATTTATGCAATTATAGAAGAAATTCTTATATGAGAAATTGTATGGTATGGGTTCCTAAAGGTCTTAAAGGCCCTATTACTAACATTCAAGGACCTAAGATGAAGTGGGTACCAAAATGTCCTCCTAGTGTCTCAATTATGCAGAAAGTTTCTCAAAAGGATGGGCCAATTAGTCAAAAGAAAGAGGAATCATCAAGAAGAATGCTTCCAAAGCCCATTGGTAGAAGTTTTGGTCAAAGAAGGAAGATGGATTCAACCAAAGCTTCTCAAGTACAAAATGTGAAACTTGTAAAGTTCAAAACACCAAAAGAGAAGCAATGGGTAAGGAAAAGAGTTTCCTTGACTACCAAGGCCAAGGGTGACTATTTACTTAAGCATGCATTGAAGTGAAATACAACTACGCCACTTGAGGTTGGAAAAATTTGAAATGGTCCAAGTTCTCTAAGAGTAATGAAAACATAAAAGAATGGCATGGAGAACCATAACATTCTCAAGGAGCCTTGATGCATATAAGTTGGAATCACCTACAAAAACTCAAAGAGTACACTTTTGGTGACATCAATCTCTTATCCTTATCTATGCTTTAAATTGAATATCATGTGATATTTGGAGAAGTAGAGAGTTGTTTTTACATGCCTTACATGATCATTGTTTGCCCTAAAATGCTTATATATGTTTTGATGATGATCATGTCTTTCTTGACAAACTTGAATCTTGCTTTGAAAATGCTTAAACTATGCTTTTGGGTTCAAGTGCATATATCATTCTTTTGTTCTTGTTAAAGCTAACATTGTATGGTCGATAATGTGGTACATGTTTTACATTGTATATCAACCTAAATTATGCTTGTAAATAAGTTTAAATGATATTTGATGCTAACCCATGTTTTAGAAAACTTTTGAAATATAGTCATCAAATATTGAAATGTCAAGCATATGTGGATAAATGAGAAATGTTGAAGGAAGAGGAACATGAGGAGACTTTCTTCAAGTGAAATGGAATGAAATACTCAATGGAAGAAAGTACAAACTCAAAGGACAAATAAATGAAGAACATTCTAAAGAAGCATCACTCTCTCAATAAGTATCTCTATCCCTAAGCTATTGTGGTATTCTATATGTTATGGATTGTATAATACTTGTTGATAAATTGATCTTAAATGATTTGATGCTTTCCTTACATGAGAAGTATGTTTTGCATTGACAAAGTGCCTAATTGGATATTAACTTGCTAATTTTTGTCATTGCATATAGGGTGGATGATATTAGTACTATACATACTTTGATCCTTATAGCATATTTCCTCAATGTGAATGTTTGATATCAATGATTCTCTTGATTTATGGTTTCTTTGTAGTATAACACCTATGAGAATCATGCTCTTGTCTTGAAAAGAATATGTGGTTTCAATATAAAACCCTTCTACTCTTCTAAAATGCTTTTGAAAATATAATGTGGTCTTACAAAGTTCTTTTTGAAAGGGGGAGAAGTTTTAAGATGGTTTGTGATTGATGGATTAAGAATATATATCTTTGCCTTGCTCTGTTTATGGTAATGTGCTTATATGGTCTTGACATGCATATTTCCCTTTATCTATCGTGTGCATCAATAAGAGGAAGCTTATCTTACATATCATTCTTCCATATCCTTGTTGACTAAGAATATATGCATAACTGTGTTAAACTATTATGTTTGATATTTTGATAATATGCACATTTTGAGGGGGAGCCTAGTTCTTAAATTGTTGCTTATATCTCTTGGCTTACACCCTTATTTGGCATGAAGTGTTTTATTGTTAATACTATCAATATATCAACAAAGATTATCTCTTATTGTCTTTCCATCTATCAATGAAAGAAGGTAAACATTCTTAAACTTGATATCTTTTGATTCTTTCATTGAGAAATGCTTGATATGTGACAAGTTGCATGATCTTTCATTTGAAAACCTCAAATCCATGATCTTACACGAATATTTTGTAACTCCTAACAAGTGAAATTGAGCGATACTGATTTATCATGTGGTATACAAGACATTATATGCTAGACATAATTTTTTAAGCTCATTGCTATCATGTGCTAAATGTTGATGTACCAAAATATGACAAGCTTTGCATGAATAATCTTTTATATCTTGAAAGCATGCTTGTTTCATCTCTCTTTTCTTGAATCATGTGTAGAATTAAATAAGGAGAGATAGTTATGATTTGAATAACTTGAAAAAGTTTCTGAGTTTTGATGATCATACTATTTTTGACAAACACGAGTTTTATTTATAAAGGGAGTGCAAATATTATCTTTCCTTCCTAAGCCTTTTTGTTGATGTCAAATAGGGGGAGTGAAAACTGGAAAGAAAAATATTTATGTTCTTGTACTTATTGTTGAAATGCTTACATGAATATCTATTCTTCTATATTACATATTTTTCTTTGGTGATTTGTCATCATCAAAAAGGGGGAGATTATAGCATTATCTTTGCCTCAATGGTTTAATATGTTAAGTTTTGATGATGACAAATACAAGATAAAAAGAATTATGCTTATGCTTCATAGATGTGCTGAATGAGATATATTGTATCATGCATATAAAGATATTGAGTTATGAATTTGGACTAACTATGCTTGTGTTAAGTGAGTAACATTTTGTAGGATAGTCCAAGTATCAAGAATAAGCATTGCAACAAGAAAGCAAAAGATCACAACTATGCTCAACTCAAGAAGAATAAGAATGATAAAGATGTTCCAAGCAATTTACAAGATTTGAAGAGAAGAAATTTGTGGAAGCTTGGATCACATCAAGAAGCCTAAGGACTAGAATTAGTATATTTTCCTTTTAGGTTTTCTCCTATGTAAAGATAGAGGTTTTACAAGAAAAGAGCTCAAATATGTTTTTAAGTCTTTAAAAATGGTTCTTACATGTTTAAATGCCCAACAAACTGTTTTTGGAAAGTTAATCTTGGTGGTAGTTCACACTTTTAAAAAATAGCCAAGTTTGTGTTTTGCAAAACTGACATTCAGTTACTATTTTGATCATAACTTTCAAAATACTTTGAGTTTTGTTATGAAACATATTTCATATGAAAATAGACTCAAATATCTTTCCAATGAATGGTCATTTACTTTAAACGGATAAGAAATGAAGAAGTTATGACCATTTGCTTTAAACTATGAAATATAGTCAAGTTTGAGTTTTGAAAAACTGACCTTTGGTCACTCTTTTGATCATAACTCTCAAAATACTTTGATTTTTGTTGTGAAACTTCTTTCATTTGAAAATAGACTCAAAGATCTTTCCAATGACTGGTCATTTGCTTTAATCGAATAAGAAATGAAGAAGTTATGACATTTTAAAGTCAGATTTCAAAACCAGAAAAGCTGTAATCGATTACACAAGTCCTGTAATCGATTACAACAATGTCAGAAGCCATGTAATCGATTACCAGAAGTGTGTAATCGATTACCAAGTGCCCAGAAACGTTTCTAACGGCTATAAACGACTAGTTTTCATAAAAAATCATTTCTAAACACTACCAACGGCTATTTTATCACTTGAGCTCTATATATAAGTGTTGTATGAAGCTTATACACCTCTTGAACCCTTGATTTGATCCTTGAATCACCAAAATCATATTTTGACCTCTTTTTTGCAAAATTCTTCTATTCCTTTGTCTTTAATTTGTATTATCCACTCTTGAGAGAGATTTCTATCATCTATACTTTGTTCTTCAAGTTGTATATCTACTCTTGTGAGAGTTTCATTCTATCAACCTTGATTGCTTTGTAAGAGAGGGTGAGGTATCCCTCCAAATTGTAAAGGGTGAGGTATCCCTTTGTTTGAAGAGACTCAAGCTCAAGGGTGAGGCATCCCAAGGAGTTGAGTGCTCAAGTTTGTAAAGGTCATCAAGCACCTGTGAAGCTTGAAGAATTGGAGGCTCTAGCACAAGGGTGAGGTATCCTAAAGTATGAGGAGTGCTCTTATTTGTACAAAGGTTTTCCTAGCACCCGTGAAGTCTAGGAGATAGTGAAGAAAATCTCAAGTTAAGCTTGGGGACTGGATGTAGGCCACAAGTGGTTGGTGGCTGAACTAGGATAAATTCTTGAGTTTGATTCCCTCTTCCATACACTCTTTAATTTCAATATTTAGTGTAGTATATTTAACTATTGCATATCTTGTCATCTTGGTGATTTGATTCTATGAACTTGACATCTAGCTTATTTGCTTAATTCTTCATATATTTCAAGTTGTATTTGAGTAATCTATAATAGTTGTACCTTTGTTGTACATGTTCCGCTGCTTTTATTACTTGAGTGATTCAAAATGCTTAATTTCTCAAAGGTGCATTAAAATTTGTAATCACCCAATTCACCCCCCTCTTGGGTGATGGTTACCATGACTAACACTTCCCTCAAAGATTGGCTAAGGCCAAGCTAGATAGACAATTTGGGAAGTTTCTAGAGGTCCTTAAGAAATTATACATTAATATACCCTTCACTGAGGCGTTGTAATAAATGCCTACCTATGCTAAGTTTCTTAAGAACATTTTATCTAATAAGAGAAAGCTTGAGGAATGTGAGACAGTAGCTTTAACTGAGGAGTGTAGTGCTTTAATTCAAAATAAATTGCCTCCTAAGTTAAAAGATCCAGGTAGCTTGTCTATTCCTTGTTTGATTGGTATCACTAGTTTTGATAAAGTTTTGTGTGATTTTGGGGCTAGTGTTAGTCTTATGCCCCTTTCTGTGTGCAAGAAATTAGAGGTGGATGAGCTAAAACCCACAACTATTTCACTTCAGCTGGCAGATCGGTTCGTCAAGTACCCAGTAGGCATCTTGGAGGATGTTCCTATTAGAGTAGGCAAGTTTTTCATACCTGCTGATTTTGTTGTGCTTGAAATGGAGTAGGATTCCCAAATCTCCATTATTCTTGGTAGGCCTTTCTTAGCTACTGCTGGTGCTATAATTGATGTCCACGAAGGGAAATTGACTTTGCGATTGAACAATGAGGAAGTAGTTTTTAAAGTTTTCAATTCTGAAAAAAAATCCTAATTCCTTTAATTCATGTAATCGCATAGATGCTACTGATGTTGTGGACAGTGTTGTGCTTTTAGATGTGCTGGAATATGTGACTGATACTATGTTAGAGGAGACCTTGCCTAAGGCTGCTACCAAGTTCGAGAAGGCCAAACTCTACAAGAAAGGACCAAAGAAGTGGAATGACAAATGCGTCAAGAAGCGTGAATTTAAACCAAGGGATAAAGTTCTTGTTGATAACTCGCTTCTACGTTTCTGTCCTAGTAAGTTATGGTCAAAATGATCAGGACCATATGAGATTGTTCGAGTTTTATCCTACGGTGTGCTTGAGATGAAGACAGAAGGCCATAAGACATTCATGATAAATGGCCAAAGAGTGCAATACTATGAAGAAGGAGTGGGGACTGAGTACCATTCCATTGACATCACCTGAGCATAGAACCAGCTCATAGTCAAGTTAATGACTATAACTTAGCGCTTCTTGGGAGGCAACCCAAAATTCTATGTCTTTTTCTTTATTTTCTTATTTTTATTGAATAACATTTTTCTGTTTTTGTTTCATAGTTAGCTATTGTTGAGTCGGTTTAGGTGCTTCTCCATGTCTGAGTAGTTCCTTTTGTTTCTGGGATTGGGCAATGCCCTTTGATAAATTGATGATGATTAATTGATATTGTTTACCATTTTATTAATTTTGAATGTTCTTTGATTCAATCCTTATTGCACTTATTCATGTGAATTTGCTGGCCACTTATTTGCATCTCATAGATATCTAGGGATGTACTGAGAGGTGAACCTAGGTGTTAGAACCATAAGAATTGAACTTAAGGTCTAAATCACGAGAGTAGGTTTAGCCTTTCGAGGATTTAATGAATTACTGATAATCATATATTTTACTCATTAAGAAACCCTTATGTTTAGTCATTTACACTCTCCATATTCTTAATTGATTGAGTTTGGTATGATTTTGTGAGTTTGAGCTCAAATTGGTCCTAATTGAATATTTTCAGCATTATTGAGATTTGACACTATTTCTGTATTTTGGCCATAACTTGAGTTCCTAATATCTGATGAACATGAATTTTACCTTGTAGGAAAGCTAAGAGGAAGTTCTACAATTTTGATGAAGAGCTCGAAGTCCCAAAAAGATGTCTAAAGGACCTAAGTTTACATGGAAGTCAGAATACGGATTTTGTCAGTAGAATCCAAATAATGTGCACTCATAAAATCATATCTCAAGATGTAATAATGAAGATGGGCTCAAATTTGGACAGTGGATAGTCAAGATCCAAATAAACAACTTTCATGAAGAACGCTTTTTGATAAAAGGAAGTCTAGTAGGTCATTTTGAGCTTGCAAGTTGGAACAGAGGAGCTGAAGTTGGGTTTGAGCAACCTACGGTATTTGGGACATATCTTGGGCTGAAGGAAGCCAAATTGGACGAACCAGCTATCCATTTTATAGCCAAGACAAGGATCTACAACTTTCATGAAGAGCACTTTTCGTGGATCTGAAGTATAGTTGGTCATTTTTGGCTTCCAAGTCAGACACGAAATTTTCGTCCTCAACCACCCACTCATCCATCCACTAATCCACTCATCCATCCACTAATCCACTCATCCATCCACTAATCCACTCATCCACTCATCCACTAATCAACCCACTCATCCATTAATCTACCCACTCATCCATCCATTCACCCATTCATGTCCATAATTTCCCACTCACCAAAAGTCCTTTGGCATTTTCCACTCAACTAACCCACTTAACCATTCCACTCACTCATCCACTAAACCAATCCACTAAACCAACCCACTCAACCATTCCACTCAAACACTCCACTCACTCACCCACTCACTCCCCTTTGTCATTTTGTTACCCTAGACTTCTATAAAAGGCACCATTGGTTATCATTTCTTGTATGTATTCTCCTTCATTTCTCTCATAGTTTCTTCTTGTTTCTTCATAGTTTCTCATAGTTTTTGTATATTTTGATGCTCCCCTTCATGGTAATGGAGGGCTAAGCTACTTTGGGTCAATTTAGAACTCTTGAAGAGATTGTGGTTTGGATTCTTGAGACCTTGGTTATGTATTGTATTTGATTTGTAATTGAATTCCTCCTTTCTTCTTCTTTTTCTTCTTCTTGATCTTGAATGCATGAATGGTGATTCTATTTATGTTGATCTGATTGATCTTGGTTTAAGATTGAGATTTGTGATGAAACTTAGAACTGATTGATCTAAACTAATCACATAAATGAAGATTGAGATTTGTGATGAAACTTAGAACTGATTGATCTAAATTAATCACAGAATTGAAAAGGTTAGGTTACTGATTTGTGCCTAAGTTAATTGAATTCGGTACTTGAAATTAACATAGATCTTCATGAATGGTGTGATTGCGGATTTGTGTTTATCACTTGTTAATTGAATTCTAGACGATCGTCTAGTATGAATTCTGGATTTGATGTAGAGATTTCGGTTAGATCCAAATTAACAATTCAATTGCGCTTCAAGTGTTCTATGAAGGGTCTATGATTGAATCCACCCAATCTTGGATAGGTTTCTAAATTGACTGCTCTTTAATTGTTATTTCTTCCTTTAATTTTGTTAAGTGCGATCTTAAACTGTCAAACCCCCCTTTTTTGCTAACTTTCACTTGATTTGATTAAATTGTATTTACGATCCTTGAGGAGACGATCCGGTGTTGTTCACTATACTACAAGTTTAGGTAATAACTTCGGTTATAATTTTGACTGAGTTCGGCGCTTGTCAAAATTTTGGCGCCGTTGCCGAGGATTAGTAAGTGTAATCTTTTCATTTTAAGTGTTTTTACTAACCTTTGCTTTTTATTAACTTTTCTAACAATGGACAATGCATAATGGAGTCAAAACTTGAGGAGTTGACTTCTTTGGTAAGACATATAGTAGTGAGATAACAATTACTTGTGCAGGAAGCTACACTTGTGTGTAACATTTGTTTTTGTTCATCTCACCCCACATATGCATGCCCTACACTTCAGTATGGTAGTTCTGTTTTTCCAGATCAATTTGTTGTAGCAGCTGGTTATTTTCCGATGAACCACAGTTCAAAGAAGAACAAAGAGTTATGACCCTTCTTCAACACATACAACCCTAGTCGGGAATACTATCCGAACCGGGATATGGCAATACGGCATCACCATCGCAATAATCATTTCAATATGAGCACCATTCCAAGCAGATAACAAGTCCATCAACCACAAAACTTGAGCCTTCATGGGAGGACTTGATGAAAACCCAAATTGAGTTCCAATAGAATTTCACTGCCACTATTCAGATTTAACAACCCAAATTGAGCAGATGACAACCACTATTAATGAACCGAGAAGTCAATAGTCGACCAACTCTCTTCCCAAACAATTCCCAACTCCTCGCATTCTAATTGTCATATTGATTTACCTGCAAATTTAGTTGAGGAAACTCATGATGAGTTGTGTACTGAATTTCTTGATTTTATTGATTTTAATGATTCTATCAATTGCAACTCATGTACTGATTGTGACGGTGATATAAAATGTGTTATGTGTCTTTGAGATTTCTGCATATTTGAAAGTCGATGATTCTGTTTTACGCAAAGCATCTAATGATATTGAAGGGTCTATCAACAATGCAGTTGCAGAATCGAAACACATAGGGAGGTGGAGTTGAAGGCCATTGAGGAATTTTCAAAGAAGGAGGAAAGACAACATATGACAGTAACTACTGAAGTGGATTTTGTTTTTGGGCCATGGTCCAATATAATCAATGAAAGCAGAATTGCCAAATTACACGTGTTGCATGCCATTGGTGAAGTCAAGGAAATTAAGAAAGACCAATGGGACCCCAATGGGAGCCCTCATGCTGCAAGCTTAACTTGGTCATTACACTTCAACCAATGGGACCCTAGTAAAAGCTATCATGTTGTGTCAACCATAACTTGGTCATCACGTTTCAACCAATGGGATCCTGGTGGAGTCTTTTCACCAACCTCACTTAATAAGACTAATGGACACCGCCTCAAACAGTATCATGAACTTCCAGAGAATGCAGAAGTGGAGGTGATGAACCTTCTCCATCCGCATTATGAATGAAAAAAAAAGAAAAAAAAAAAAAAAAGAAAGAAAAAAAAACAGTTGTGTGCCCGACAATGAGGTAGGTAGTGCCATTAAATTTTGTCACTCGGAAGCAAGTGGAGGTCACTTTTTCTTCAATGACAACAACTGCAAAAATCTTGCAGTATGGATTTTATTGGCCCACTTTATTCAAGGTCTGTTACACCTTTTGCAAAAGTTGCGGAAATTGGTCAAAAAGGTTCTGCTTTGAGATTATCATCTGCACCTACTCCTTGAAAAATTGAGATCCAGGTGGCGCGGTTCTTTTACTGTCAAACACGTGTATCCTCTGGGGCCGTAGATGTTGAGGATCTTAGGAATGGTAATGCGCTTAAAGTTAATGGATAAAGACTCAACCATTCTTGGAAAACCAAGTTCTTGAGTTCTTTGTGTTGCCGGTTAAGTGGCGGATACGGTACTCCGTGACTCTCAAGTCGGTTTATCTTTTAGTTTTCCAAAATAACTGAATCCTTCTTCTCCTTCAAAATGGATGTCATTCTTTCAAACCTGAGAAAACATTTTCCTTCTCTTCCTCAAAATGCTCTGAGAAAAATTTACAAAGTTCGATGTGAAAGATTGAGACTGTTAATGCACAAAGGTATGTCAGAAGATGTACGTTGGATAATTGAAGCAAAGGTCCGATTAGCATGTGAGTCCTCAATTTCATTTGACTCATATATGCCCGGTCTTGGAAGAAGTTCATATTCTAAAAGGAGAAGAGCAAAAAGGTTACAAGTCTGTCACAAATGTGGACGATGGAACTGTAACAAGCGATGTCATACTTTGGGGATGGTTTCCGCAAATAGAGAAGATAAAATTTTCTTCATTAAGAATGGACTGAGTAAGGAGTCATTAGATGATATCTTATTGACTCTTGACACGCATTCTTGTGGATTGGTGCATCGTGAAATTCTTAAATTGTGGAATCTCTTCAAAGATGAAGAAAAACGCTACAGTCTTGGGAATCTGACTCTAAAAGACCCTATTTGCCAATTTATAAGAAAATTGGATGGGAAGCTTATCCTCGACTCATAGAAGACGTTTAAGCCATTACTGGACGTTAAACCAGAGGCAGATGTGAGCCATATCCACAAACAATCTGTATATATCTTCTTCTTCTTCTTCTTCTTCTTCTTCTTCTTCTTCTTCTTCTTCTTCTTCTTCTTCTTCATGTCATCTCTCAAAAAAAAAAAAACAAAAAAAAAAAAAAAAAAAAAAAAAAAATTATGTATACGTCTTAGGGTTGGCTTTGGTAACACACACCGTGAATGGGAAATGCATGCATCCCGATCCAGCCTTCTTAATTGAAAAACAAAGAAGGTAGATTGTATCCCACATGTGAGGCGGCCCGGTCGTATTATGGCCACTTGTCCCTTTTGGGAGCCCTATGTTCTTATTTGGTCTTGAATGGGTCGAATATCTTGGTCAACAATGCTTTGGCACAAAGCCGAAAGAGCAGACTACCTCCATCCCAATCTTAAGTAAGTATGCACTCATCTTTCATCAAGTTTTTCTAACAATTTCAAAAAAAAAAAAAGTACGTGATGTCTACTGCACTCATGACGCAGTATAAAGATACGCCATGGAAACTGTACATACAGTATGTCATCATTTTCTATTTCTTTTATCTTTGTATCATTTTGTTGTATTTTGATTTTTGTACAGACGATCCTTTGAGCAGGGTCCTTCAGAGGTTTCTAGACTTCTTTACCTTGATGGTTTTCTTGAAGTAAAAAAAAAAAAAAAAGAAAAAAAGATTATGTGTTTCTTAATTTCAACCTTTTCTGACAACAGCCAACCTACCCTTATAGGTGCAATTATTCCCCTTTCCATTCTTTTTCTTATTTAAACACTCCATTTTCCTTCAACTCAGAGACACTCAAAGGGAGGAAGAGTATAGAATGGGGGCTTCTATTCGTAACCTCAAAAATGTCTGTGTTTTTTGTGGGTCGAGTTATGGGAAGGGATTAGAGTTTGTAAACGCAGCTAGCACTCTTGGTCGATCACTTGCTGCGAGGAATATTCATCTTGTATATGGGGGAGGTTGCCGTGGGTTAATGGGGGCTATATCACTTGCTGCATATGTAAGAGACAGTCAGGTTTTAGGTGTCATTCCTGAACCTTTAGCTCAACAGAACATCAATGGAAAGACAATTGGAGAGGAACTTAAAGTATCATCAATGCATGAACGAATGAAGATAATGCTTGAAAACTCTGATGCATTCATTGCCTTACCAGGTGGTTTTGATACTTTGGAAGAGATTTTTCAAATTGTCTCTTGGGCTGAACTGAACATCCACCATAAACCCATTGGTTTGTTGAATGTTAATAATTTCTTTGATCTTTTGTTATTTTTTCTTGACAAAGTTGTGGAACGTAAATTTATCACTCCTTCTAGTAAGACAACTTCTTATCTCTGCCTCCACTATTGATGAGCTCATTGATAAATTAGAAGCTTTTGAGTATGTACCTGATAAGGTATTAGCTCAGATAGATTGGTCAACAGGAAGCAGCGAAGGAAGTAACAAGAAAAAAAAGCCAAATCTGACACTTTCTCTTTAATGGGTTTGATTTTATTAAAAAAAAAATTTTTTGTTTTGTTTGGAAAGTATGATATGATTGTCATGGACTTATTAAACCAATTAGTGATGGCAGAGTAAGGAGAATTTTACTCTTGAGACGCATCTTAATTGGTGGCAGAGGTCTGATGCGTAACTGACAGTGTTCTTCTTTTCTGCTTGGCGTTGATTCACTTCTTATCAGGTTGTGTTGCTCTTTTCTATATCTCTCTTTCACATTGAGGGCAATGTTATATTAAGTGTGAGAGAGAGATTTTAGCATGTTTCTTTTGGTTGTTAAAAAAAAAGAAAAAAAAACACAAAAAAGGAATCATTGCATGATTGAATAACTTTTCTCCCTTCTTGAACTGATATGCTTGGAGATGGATGATTGAATTGATGAATGAGTTTGATGGATGCATAC
This sequence comes from Ormosia emarginata, assembly GCA_029884605.1. Classification (NCBI taxonomy): domain Eukaryota; kingdom Viridiplantae; phylum Streptophyta; class Magnoliopsida; order Fabales; family Fabaceae; genus Ormosia; species Ormosia emarginata. The sequence continues at coordinate 3,206,449 of JAQQTP010000089.1, forward strand.
CTTGTGAGATTTTGAGCCTAATGGATGGATTTAACATTTATGCCATTCTCTTCTTTCTTGTGTGATTTTCACTCATGTTAATGACCACTCTAGAACTTGCTTTGATTCTTTTTGAGGCTACATTTCACTTGCATGCATGAACATGATTGAGGCCCTCTTTCTTAATTAGCTAGTTTAACCAAATAGCCAACCTTGTTTTCAATATGATATCAAGCACTCTTTTGACTCCTTGAAAATTCTCTGATTCCTGCCAACCTTGTATATTTTCCTTTGCTTAACCCCTTTGAGCTTATTTGACCATTCATTGTTTCTAGCTCATTATGTGCCTTAAATGAGAAATCGTGTTCTTACTTTACCTTAGGGAATAAAAGAACATTAGCTTGGTTAATGGATGAGTTTTTGAACAAGTGTGGGGGTGTGTGTACAAAATAGTTGTTGAAAAAGAAAAGAGTGCCCAAAAAGAAAAAAATGTATGTATATAGTTATGTTCATATATATAAAAAAAAAGAAAAAAAAAGAAAAAAGAAAAACCAAGTGTTTAAAAAAAAGAAAAGGATCGGGAAATGAATATGTAAAGGATATACACTACTAGAGTTGGGATGAACTTTTATGCTTGTTATTTGAACTCAGCTCTCATTTGCTTTTATTCTCTTTGGTATTTATCTTCTCATATCCATTTTATCCTCTCCTGTTACCTTGACCTCACTACAACCTTGAATAAAGTCCTCATGATTTGTGTGTGCATGTGTTTTGAGTAGTGGAGAAGTAGAATATAAGCAAGCTTGTGGTAGTGCAATTTTCATGGGTTGAATTGAGTGAAATACCTACTTTTTAAACACTTGAGAGATTGAGAGGGGATCTTGTGAAGATCTATCATTCTCGATTCATATTGAAGATACCTTGCTTGTTGGTTTGAGATGAGGAGAATTGTTAACTCATGAATGTTTTGATCCCTTGAACCTTTGGTTGTTCTTCTTGATTGTAAAATTTTGGGTTCTTGAATGTCGTTGGAATTTAAATTTTTGTTAATCTCTTATGTCCTTGTTTTGGTCTTGAGTCTTGCCCAGGAGTGCAAAAAGCTAGTGTGGGGAATTTGATAATCACATATTTTATTCATTAAGAAACCCTTATGTTTAGTCATTTACACTCTCCATATTCTTAATTGATTGAGTTTGGTATGATTTTGTGAGTTTGAGCTCAAATTGGTCCTAATTGAATATTTTCATCATTATTGAGATTTGACATTGTTTCTGTATTTTGGCCATAACTTGAGTTCCTAATATCTGATGAACATGAATTTTACCTTGTAGGAAAGCTAAGAGGAAGCTCTACAACTTTGATGAAGAGCTCGAAGTCCCAAAAAGATGTCTAACGGACCTAAGTTTACATGGAAGTCAGAATACGGGTTCTGTCAGTAGAATCCAAACAGTGTGCACTCATAAAATCATATCTCAAGATGTAATAATGAAGATGGGCTCAAATTTGGACAATGGATAGTCAAGAACCAAATAAACAACTTTCATGAAGCACACTTTTTGAAAAAAGGAATTCTAGTAGGTCATTTTGAGCTTGCAAGTCGGAACAGAGGAGCTGGAGTTGGGTTTGAGCAACCTACGGTATTTGGGACATATCTTGGGCTGAAGGAAGCCAAATTGGACGAACCAGCTATCCATTTTATAGCCAAGACAAGGATCTACAACTTTCATGAAGAGCACTTTTCGTGGATCTGAAGTATAGTTGGTCATTTTTGGCTTCCAAGTCAGACACGAAATTTTCGTTCTCAACCACCCACTCATCCATCCACTAATCCACTCATCCATCCACTAATCCACTAATCCACTCATCCACTAATCCACCCACTAATCCACTAATCCACCCACTCATCCATCCACTCACCTATTCATGTCCATAATTTCCCACTCACCAAAAGTCCTTTGGCATTTTCCACTCAACTAACCCACTTAACCATTCCACTCACTCATCCACTAAACCAATCCACTAAACCAACCCACTCAACCATTCCACTCAAACACTCCACTCACTCACCCACTCATCCACTCACTCCCCTTTGTCATTTTGTTACCCTAGACTTCTATAAAAGGCACCATTGGTTATCATTTCTTGTATGTATTCTCCTTCATTTCTCTCATAGTTTCTTCTTGTTTCTTCATAGTTTCTCATAGTTTTTTGTATATTTTGATGCTCCCCTTCATGGTAATGGAGGGTTAAGCTACTTTGGGTCAATTTAGAACTCTTGAAGAGATTGTGGTTTGGATTCTTGAGACTTTGGTTATGTATTGTATTTGATTTGTAATTGAATTCCTCCTTTCTTCTTCTTTTTCTTCTTCTTGATCTTGAATGCATGAATGGTGATTCTATTTATGTTGATCTGATTGATCTTGGTTTAAGATTGAGATTTGTGATGAAACTTAGAACTGATTGATCTAAACTAATCACATAAATGAAGATTGAGATTTGTGATGAAACTTAGAACTGATTGATCTAAATTAATCACAGAATTGAAAAGGTTAGGTTACTGATTTATGCCTAAGTTAATTGAATTCGTACTTGAAATTAACATAGATCTTCATGAATGAATGTACGATTGCGGATTTGTGTTTATCACTTGTTAATTGAATTCTAGACGATCGTCTAGTATGAATTCTGGATTTGATGCAGAGATTTCGGTTAGATCCAAATTAACAATTCAATTGCGCTTCAAGTGTTCTATGAAGGGTCTATGATTGAATCCACCCAATCTTGGATAGGTTTCTAAATTGACTGCTCTTTAATTGTTATTTCTTCCTTTAATTTTGTTAAGTGCGATCTTAAACTGTCAAACCCCCCTTTTTTGCTAACTTTCACTTGATTTGATTAAATTGCATTTACGATCCTTGAGGAGACGATCCGGTATTGTTCACTATACTACAAGTTTAGGTAATAACTTCGGTTATAATTTTGACTGAGTTCGGCGCTCGTCAATTACCATAAAGCATAATGGGTTCAATTCAGATTCAATTACCACGAGAGTAGGAATTGGTTTAATTGGGCACGGTTCTTGTCTCTTGAGAAAGAACATTAACTAATTTAGGGTAATTCACCTTCAATTGAATTTCAGTTTAAATAAAAGGATTGTCAATTAGGAGTCTTGTATTATCATGGTTATCCCCAATCCTAGAAGCTTTCTTAAATCTGAAAACCTTTCTTAAACAATTTGCTGTTTTTGATCTCAACTGTGCACTTTAATATTTGTTTATTTAATTGCTCGGTTACTACGTTCTTATCACTCAACAATCATATTCGCTTTGTTTAATTTAATTGAATTAATTAATTAATTGGTATTCATAGACATAATCCATGTGGATTCAATCTTTTTATTACTTGATGACGAAACCGTACACTTGCGGGTTTCACACACCAAAAGCCACATCGTTCTTTAGAAAAAACGATTGTGGGTTGATTATTTTTAAATTTGAAAAAATATTTTTGTTTTGAAAATTCATTTGATTTTTTTATTTAAAAAAGTTTGAATTGTCAAGTTGTCACAACTTAGATGATTCTAAAAACTGCAGGATTAACAAGCTGTCGCAACTCAGCTAATCTCGTTTTATTCTTTTTTAACAAGACGTAATTATTTTATTTTTTTTATTTTCCTTAAAAACGAATCATCAAGCTGTCATAACTTAGATGATTCTAAAAGTTACAAGATTAACAAGCTGTCGCAGCTCAGCTAATCCTATTTTATTCTTTCTTAACAAGACTCAATTATTTATTTTTATTTTTCTTCTAAAAAAGATTATAAAATCGATACCTAAAAGAAGTAAACATTGACAACATGATTTTAAAAAAGATACTAACAAAAAAACATAAACATTCAATAAGATAAACAAAACTTTAAAGGCCCACTTAGTTTTTTTTTATTAACTAAATTAACATGAAAAAAAAAGAACAAGTGAAAGAGGAACAAAAGAATGACCAGCCCACAACAAAGATATAGGCCCAAATACAAATGGTAAAACTAAGGCAGCAACTAATGACTCTAAAAAAACAAAAAGGGTGGCCAGCCCTTTAACACAACGAAACCCACATGCAAATTAAGACTAAAAAACATTAAGCTAATAGAAAAAACATAAAAAGTAAACATTGAAACCAGACCAAAAATAGAGACAGGGGATTTTGTTTTCACAGAACAAATCAACAGGGGAGGTGAGCTACTACTGGGACGGTAGTTGGACGGAGAGGGGCTCCGACGAATAGATGACGCGAAGGTGGTTGATGGCGGCATAGTTGGGTGCGCAAGGGGTTTGGGTGGTCGGATCTGGTGGCCATGGCTGGGTTGTTTGATTCGTGATGGTGAACGGTGTAGAGGGAGGCTGGGCTCCGCGATGGTGGATGGATGGATCTAACACGATGGTGTTGTGATGCGGTGGTGGTTCATAGGGGCAGTTGGACGAAAAGGATAGGCTGCGTATTGGTGGGAAGGTCACGACTGGTCCATGGACGGTGGCTCCGTGGTGGCCCCATGGTGATGGTTGGTTATGTGTTGGTTTATGTTTTTTAAGGTGGGTCTTGGTGGTGAATATGGCGGGTGAGGGGTTGCCGTGGTGGTTGTTTGGATGGACAATGGCTACCATGGAAGGGTGTTATTCTGGTGGTTGGGCTCGCAGGTGGGGTAGTGGATGGATCTAGTCACAGTGGCGGGCTCTGTTGGTCACGATGCGAGACAAAGAAGTGGGGGTAGTGGTCGTACCATGTGGTGGTCTGAGGTGGGGGATCTATGGTGGTTGGGTGTGTCACGGTTTGGCCTTGGTGGTAAAAGTGGTGGCCACCACGGTGGTGGCTTGGGTGTTTTCTGAAGTTGTGTGTGGGATAGTTTGATGGAGGTGCTGTAGAGTTTGGCTTGTGATTTTTTTTTTGTAGTATGTTGCAGAGGAATGAGGAGATGAAAGTGGACAGGGAAGTCCATAGAGCAAAGCAAACCAATGAGATTCACATGTATATTCGTTCAAATTAATGAGAAAAACTCCTTACCTTCAATAATGATTTGACTTCCAAATTAAAAAAAACTTTCCTATACTTCACTTTCTTTCTAAACCTTTCAGATTCTGTTTCTTGCAGACTCACCCTTTGCTTTCTTTTGATTGTTTCAAAAATCTCCAACCAAACAAAAGACCCCCTAAAAACCTCTCATTCCCCCTTTTATATTGCCTTTGCCTGTCTTTTTTTTTAAGCCATCTCTGCCTTGCCCTCTCCCTTTCCTTTTGTTACGTGGTATTAGTGAGTAGGTGAGTGTGCAACGGTGCAACAGGTGAGGAACGAAAAAAAATGGGGAGCAAAGCAAGTTGTCCCCTGTGTGGTGTATGCTGTAGGTGAGGAACGTAACAACAGTGGGTGTGTGTGCTGTTTTTGGGAATTTGCGGATCAAAAGTCTCGCAGCGGAATAACAGAATTCCCTCACAGGATCCATGGGAAAAATCCATAATCCGAGTTTTTTTTTAATTTTTACCTCTTGAAGCGTGATAGACACAAGCGAGGTGAATCACCAATACCGTAATAGTGACGATGTTTCTGCGGTATCCACACGAACAGACTTGCAAAAGGAGTCACGCCTCTGTTTTCGTAGTGCTAGCTGCGATGAAAGGAGAAGAAGACCTCACTATCTCTCACTCACTTTCTGTAGGTGCGGCTAGGGTTGTGATGTAACCTAGTAGCAGCCCCCTTAGCAGTACTATTTATAACAGTGGCTGCCTTAAGTGAGTGTGAGCAAAGTAGCAAGGTAAGTGGTGCAACCCTAAACCCATCATCTCGTCATGAGTTAGGCCCACAGTTGAATCCGAGTCCAACTTGGATTTCGATTACTCCAATTTAGTCTGCTTTTCTAAGTGTGTGACCCTCGCAGGTTCTTATGACGTTGGTAGTAATATTAAAATCTCATTTTAATATTACAAACAAGATGAGCGGTATCTAGCAACACATCACCTGCTACCCAAGTAATGAGAATGTCGGTGATTTGACATAACCTATCCGTGACCAATGTTTCCGTGTAGTTTAGTCCCTTTGTCCGGATATCCAGATTGAACAAAAGGCATAGAACGTGTCACCCTTGTTTAGTTCAATCTTCGTTTCCGATTCCCGAGTAGACATAGTAATAACAAATAAGATCAATATCTCATATTGACTCATTTGAGCATGGCCATGCATTTCGTAGTCTCACTCAATCAGGGGCCCCGAAGATATCGCTCCTGTTATGTAGGAGGGACAAATCCCATCTAGGTCACTCACATCCCTCCACATGTATTGCGGCATGTCTAATAACCAACGTTATAATCATCTTGTTACAGATGACGTTTGATGGCATTAAAACACACAACTCCTCATGTAGGAATCGTAGTGATTTCAGGTCAAAGGACCACATACACCATTATCACTATGAGAATCGCTTATGACACTCACGTAACGATCCACGTAGCGTTCTCATGGCGGGTCTGTCCAATACATCATTACTCTAATATGTATCCATGTGTAGACTTGATATCTCATATCCATGACCCGTGAGATGTGGTCATTAGTCTATGCACATACTAGCCTTAATGTATTATTGTTGTCCTAATTAACAATAATACTTGACTAGGGACATTTAAGAATAGTATTTTATCCAATAGGATCTCACGATCAAGTCATCCACTTGATGTCCTATGGTATTAAACTTACTATTCTAAGGACTTTATTATGTCTACCAAAAAGATCACAATAAATGAAATGCCTCATATAAAATAACATAATATAATGTATGTAAATACAAACAAAATGTATTGACCACTAGGGCATACACCAACAGCTATAGCAAAAGCATAATGCATGGCCAGAAAAGGGAAAATGAGCATACCAAATAAAAGGCAAAATTGTTTCATACTCCGAAATGGAATAAAACAAAGGAGAAAGGAATATGGCTGTAACGACAGCCTCCCCTCCCCTTTTTTTATTATTGTTTTTTTTTTAATTTTTGTTGTTGTTGTTATTTTTTTTTTTGAATCACAATACTTATTTGGCTAAAACAAAAATCTTGGGCCAAACAAGAAAAGAAAAAGGGTTAAATAAAAATTTGGGCTACATAAAAAAAAACAAAAAATGAGCCAAACAAACAAAGAATAATAAATTTTTAATTTTAATTTTTTTTAAATTCTGCATTAAGATGTTTTAATGATCCGAACAAAATTGAGTGTTCACAAAAATAAAAACAAGTGATCCTCATTCATGAATGAGACGCGATGGACTGTGTATGTTTTGATCAGAATGCGAACTCATAGAAGAATGACTTTATCATTTTTTATGGATTTTTTTATTTGATATTTATACTATGAATAGTTAATTTTATTTTTTAGGATTAAAATAAAATTTAAATATTTACTTTAGATGATTTAATTTTATTTGAGATATTTTTTTATTCTATAATTGTATAATGATAATAATTATTGATCTTTAAGTATTATTTAATTTAATTTTAATTAATTATTTTATAATCAATTAGTAAATTAAATTAATATATTTTAATCACATACTTAATTATTGTAGTCTTAGGTGTGAGTTGTACCGTAGTATTCAATGTTTTCGTGATTTAATGATTGAATAATTCATGTTATATTAAATAATTTATGTCATATTTGAATATGTCATGTTATTTTAGATAAATTATGTTATAAATTAGATTATAATAATTTTTAAGAGTGTTTAAAGCTTGTAACTGTAGACACTCCATAGAACAAGATTAATTTCTATTCAAGTTAAATTCACATTTGCATGGTTAGTAGTGAATTCGAGATTTTAAAATTATTCTCTAATTGATCTTACATTTTAATTTAAGTTGTTTCATTTAAATTTATTATTTAATTTTAGTTTTTGTTTAACACGTAATTTAAATTATTAGATTAATTAGATAAAATCAAAATATCTTTTATTTTTCTTTAGATTAATTTAAGTAAATATTTGATTTTAGTTAATATTGTCACTCTTTGTGTAACATCTTATTTTTCATAAAAAAAAATTGTGAAGAATAAAATTTTAATTTCTTTAACTTGAATATTTTATTTAGTTTTATTTTACAATAATTGTTACTAATAAGAAGGAATTAGACAAAATTTGTAAGAATTTAATTAAAATTATTGAGATTAACTTTTTAAATAAATTAGATAATAGATCAAAAAATTTGAAGTTAAAAATAAGAATTTATAAAAATAAAATTTAACATTTAATATTTGATCAAAAGTATTTTTAGTATTATTAATAAAAAGATAGAAATATTTATAGAAATATATTTATGAAGTAATTATTATTTTAATATAAATATCTACCATAAGTATTTAAGATAAATATCAAAGTGTAATAATTACTAAAGATAAATATGTTAAAAAAAAAAGAGATGTGCTACGTTGCACCAAGAGAATTGGTACAACACATCTCTTGACATCACCTCCTTAACATCATCACAAGTCAATTGAAATGGCTATAGAAAGGGAATGGGAAATGAAGTGAAAGGAGACAAGAAACATGAAGAGAGGGAGGCAGTAATGAGAAAGAGAAAAAAAAAAAAGAAAGAAAAAGGAGAGAGAAAAATAGAAGAAAAAAAATAGAAAGAGGAAGCGAAAAAAGAAGGGAAAAAAGAAATTCTCTACGAGGTAGGAATTGAAATTTTTTAAAAATAAAATCATTATGTTTATAATTAGTTAGTAATATGTATGGTTATATATTTTATTAGTAATTTAGTCACGTTAATTAATTTATTATTTTAATATTTTGTACATATTATTATTCTGTCAAATTAATTATGTACATTTAATGTTGTTAGATTATAGAAACTTAATATTTGCTTTTGTGCTTGGCTTTGAAATTCTTATGATACTTGATAAAATTTAGAATTATTATAATTTGAATATTAACTCTCTTATTATACTAATATTATAATCTATAAAAACTAAAATATTATTCAAAACTTAAGCTAAATAAATATTCTTAATTGCATTTAGATATTGTTACCTTGACTTGATGACATTTTATAACCTTTGAAAGGAAAGTATTATTATATAATGAACATATGTGCTTTATTTACATGAACTTTCTTACATTTACCTTGACTTGAGAGTAGTTTTATGACCTTTATATTGACCTTTACAATGAAAAGACTTTTGTACAATAAATTTACTATCAAGACTAGGACAAACTATGGACTATGATAAGGACCTGACAAAATATAGACTATCAAAGGTTATTCGAATAATAGTTTAAATATTTGTTGTGCGCTTCTGATTTCTTTAGGAGTTATTCGAATAACATCTATGTTATTCGAATAAATGCCTTTCTGTACGCAACCTTCATAAAATGTTTATTCGAATAAACATGTGGTTATTCGAATAAATACGTTTTTCAAAAAAACTCTTTTAAACAAAATTATTCGAATAACCTTGGTTATTCGAATAACGTGTTTCAGAAATCAGTTTGCTTATAGGTTTTAAATGTGTTATTCGAATAACACAAAAGGTTATTCGAATAACCATTGTTTCCAGTATTAGAATCCAACGTCTCTCTTCGTATTTAATTGAAGAATTAATCACCCAACGGCTAGTTTTCTCAAAACTTTTTATAAATACATGTCTTGGGTCATCTTTGAACACAACCAACTATATAAGAGGATTTTTTATTGCTTTAATTCATGGTTTACATTTTTATATATTTCTAGTGCTCTTTTTCGTCAAAATTTTGAGATATCCTTAAAGAGCTTCATAGAGCTTTAAGTTGTATTATTTACTCTTTTGAGAGTTTCTCTTCTTCTATATTCTGATTTCTTTTGTAAAGAGGGTGAGATATCCTTCAAGGATTTTTGTGAGGGTGAGGTATCCCTGTTTGTTGAGACTTAACTCACAAAGGGTGAGGTATCTCTAAGTGTAAAAAGTGCTCTATTTTGTAAAGGTAGCAGACACCTGTTTTAAGCCTGAGGTTATAGTGAAAAATCTAGGATAATCTCTCGAGGACTAGACATAAGTTACAAGTGGCTGGTGGCTAAACCAAGATAAATAATGTGTCTATTCTTCTTATATATTTCTCTTTAATTTCCTGCAATTTATTTTATTTATTACGTGTTTATTTTACATTTAAATTTCTCTATCATCTCTATTTATTCATTTCACTTGAGAAATAGTTTGAATAAAAATTATTTTTTTATAAGCGTTTATGTAATTTTTATATACTCAATTCACCCCCTCTTGAGTACGGAGGTCACTTGGTAATAAGTTATATCAAAGTTAGACTCTTGTATAAAGAGCTTAGCAGCTTCAAGAGAACATGACTTCTTCAAATGATTTTTTAGAAGGATCTTCCATAAACCGATCACTCTTTTTCAATGGGGATGGTTATACCTATTGGAAGGAAAGAATTAAATTTTTATTGAAGCTATTGATCTAGATGTGTGGGATGCTATTGAAAACGGTGTCTTCATTCCCACTCGTGTGGTCGATGGTGTAAAGGTTGAAGCTCCAAGAAATGAATGGACTAATAAAGATAAGAAAAATGTTCAATATAATTTAAGAGTCAAAAACATCACTACCACAACCTTGTAGTATGATGAATTTTTCAAAATTTCAAACTGTAAAACTGCCCAAGAAATGTGAGAAACTTTACAAGTTATCCATAAGGGTACTAGTGAAGTAAAGAGGTCAAGAATAAACACTCTCACCTGTGAATATGAATTATTTAGAATGAATGCAGGTGAAATCATTCAAGAAATGTAAAAGAGGTTCACTCACATTGTTAATCATCTTGTTTCATTAGGTAAAACATTTTCTAACAAAGATCTTATTAACAAAGTGTTGAGATGTTTAAGTAGGATTTGACAGCCTAAGGTGACAGCTATCTCAGAGTCAAGAAATTTGGCAACTATGACTCTTACGATTCTCTTTGGGAAACTTCAAGAGCATGAATTGGAGCTAAACAGACTCGATCAAAATGAAGAAAATGAGAAGAAAAAGATAGAAATTGCTCTTAAAGCTACCTCTTCAACAATTGAAGAAGATGACGAGGATGGAGAAGACACAAAAAATCTTAAGCTAAATGAAGAAAATCTCAACCTTCTGATAAGAAAATTTAGAAAATTTCTTAGGAAAAAATGAACTCGAAGAAGACCACCATTCCCTCCAAATAAGACTCATCACAAAGGAGAATGAGTGTCAACAACTCCAACTTGCTACAAGTGTGAGAAATCGGGACACATGAAGATGGGGTATCCAATTTATCAAAAGAAAATTGAAAAATTTGAAAAGAAACCTTTCAAGAAAAGAAAATGAATAAGAGGCTACATAGCGTGAGATGACAATGATATGAACTTCACTAACAACTCAGAGAGCGATGATGTTCTTCTATGTCTTATGGCCAAAAAAGAAGAAAAAGAAAAAAATGACAATGAGGTAAGTTCTAACCTTGATTTATCTCTTTCTTATAATGAATTACAAGATGTTTTCAAAGAATTACATGATGAATTAATAAAGCTCACAAAATTAGTTTCTTCATCTAAGAAAATAATTTCTTCTTTGGAAAATCAAATTCTTATTTTAAACAAAGAAATTAAAGAATTAAAAATTGAAAACGAGACATTAGGTTTAATTGATGCTTGTTCAACCTCTTCTCAACATACTTCTACATCTTTTTCTTGTTTATTTTACCAAGTTTTTGAAAAAGAAATTGAAGACTTAAAGAACACCATTTCTAAATTTACTTTCGGAAGAGATAATTTAAATATTTTGTTAGGGAAACAAAGAGTTACTTTTCAAAAAGTTGGGATAGGGTATAATCCTAAAAATTAGCAAATTTTTTATAAAAATCTTTTTGTTCATTCAAGTACTTCAAGTAGTCCTTTTATAAAATATTTTTATTGTGGGAAGAAAGGACACAATGCCTCAACATGTAATATAACAAAAAATATCAACAGAAAAATTAGTACTAAAATAGTTTGGGTTCCTAAGAGTATTATACCCAAAACTAACAAATAAAGACCCAAAATATTTGAGTATCAAAAGTTAAAAATTAAATATGTGTTGTAAGTGTGCTTGAAGGCCAAAAGTTTAAATTAGTACCTCGATAGTAGTTGGTCTAAGCATATGACCGGAGACGACTCCAAGTTCTCAGTCCTTATTCCCAAGACTCATGGACATGTAACTTATGAAGATAATAACAAAGGAAAGATTCTTGAAATCGACAAAGTCGGTAAAAATCATAATTCTTCTATTGATAATGTATTGATGGTTGAAGGGATTAAACATAACTTGTTTAGTATTAGTCAATTATGTAATAAAGAAAATAGAGTAATATTTGATTTTAATTGTTGTATAATTGAAGGAAAAGATAATAAACATGTTAAGTTTGTTGGTCATAGAGTTAATAATATTTACATGATTAGCCTTGATGATATATATTCAAGTGATGCGAAATACCTTTTAAATAAGGAAGATGATTCATGGTTATGACATAAAAGAATTATACATATTCATATGGATCATTTAAGAAAGTTGGTCTCCAAAGAGCTAGTAATTGGACTACCTAAGCTCAAATTTGAAAAAGATAAATTATGTGATGCATGTCAAAAGGGAAAACAAGTAAAAGTTTCTTTTAAAGTTAAAAATATTGTTTCAACTACTAGACTTTATAACTTTTGCATATGAATCTTTTTAGATCATCTAGAACTATGAGCTTTAGTGGAAATTACTATGCACTAATGATTATTTATGATTTTTCTAGGTTCACATGAATTTTATTTCTTTCTCACAAAAATGATGCATTTCTAGCGTTTAAGAAACTTGCCAAAATTATTCAAAATGAAAAATGTTTTTGTATTACATCTATAAGAAGTGACTATGGTGGTGAGTTTGAAAATCATGATTTTGAAACTTTTTGTGACGAACATGACATTAAGCATAATTTTTCTGTCCCTAGAACTCCACAACAAAATAGAGTTGTAAAAAGAAAAAATCGATCTTTATAAGAAATGATAAGAACTATGCTCAATGAGGCTACACTTCCTAAGTATTTATGGGCTGATGCAGTAAGTACCACTTGTTACGTAATAAATAGGGCTCTTATAAGGTCAATTTTAAAGAAAACCCCATAAGAGTTATACAAAGGAAGGAAGCCTAGTATTTCACATTTTCTTATTTTTTGATGTAAATGTTTTGTTTTAAATAATGAACATGATAACTTGGGAAAGTTAGATGCTAAGTCTGATAAAGGTACATTTCTGAGTTATTCAAATCATAGCAAGACTTTTAGAATATACAAAAAAAGAACAATGACCATTAAAGAGTCTATTCATGTTGCATTTGATGAAACTAACACAAATGGATCGAGAAAGGATTTTGTTGTTGATGATGTTGCAGAGGCTTTAGCAAAAACACATTTGGATAACAAGGAAAAAAAAGAGAGGAAGCAAGAAGAAAGTCAAGAGGACCCCCCAAATCAAGATAATTCACAAGTCATGGACCTTCCTAAGGAATGGTAAACCTTTAGATATCATTCGCTTGACCAAGTAATAGGTGATGTATCCAAAGGTGTAAGTATTCGAAACTCAATTAGAAATGCATTTAACCATATGACTTTTATTTCTCAAATTGAACCTAAAGACATAAATGAAGCATTTAACAATGAACATTGGATCTTGACAATGTAAGAGGAGCTAAACCAATTTAAAAAAAAATTCAAGTTTTGGAATTGGTTCCAGGGCCTAATGATCATCTAATTATAGGTACCAAATGGGTCTTTAGGAGCAAGCTTGATGAAACAGACTTAATAATAAGAAATATAGCTAGACTTGTAGATAAATGGTATAATCAAGAAGATAGTATAGATTATGAAGAAACATATATGCCTGTAGCTAGATTAGAAGCTATTAGAATGTTACTTGTTTATGCTTGCATCATGGATTTTAAATTATATCAAATGGATGTTAAAGGTGCATTTTTAAATGACTTTATTCAAGAAGAGGTGTACGTTGAATAACCTCCAAGTTTTGAAAATTATGAACTACCCAACCATGTTTATAAATTGAAAAAAGTCTTGTATGGCTTAAAACAAGCTCTTAGAGCTTGGTATGAAAGGTTGAATAAGTTTCTTTTAGAAAACGATTTTACAAGAGGAAAAGTTAATACAACCTTTTTTATCAAAAATAAAAAGCATGACATACTCCTTGTACAAGTATATATAGATGATATTATCTTTGGTGCCACTAATGAATTCTTGTGTAAGGAATTTGCTAATATCATGTAAAGTGAATTTGAGATGTCCATGATGGGAGAGCTCAATTTCTTCCTTGGACTTCAAATCAAGCAAACAAGGAATGAAACTTTCATTAGTCAATCCAAGTATTGCAAGGAGCTTCTCAAGATTTGGAATGGACAACTCTAAGCATATGGACACACCAATGAGTACCTCATGCTACTTGGACAAGGATGAAGTAGGTAATCCCGTAGAAATCACTAAGTACAAATGTATGATTGGATCCCTTCTTTATCTCATTGCTAGTAGACCAGATATTATGTTTAGCGTATGCATATGTGCTAGATATCAAGCAAATCCTAAAGAATCGCACTTAAGTGCACTTAAACAAATTAGGAAATATCTTGGTGGCACTTCACAAGTAGGTTTGTGGTACCCCAAAGGTGTCACTTGCAGTCTTATTGGTTATTCCGACTTCGATTTCGCTGGATGCAAATTGGATAGGAAAAGTATTAGTGGGACATGACACTTTCTTGGAAGCTCTTTAGTTTCTTGGTACAACAAGAAACAAAATAGGGTGATATTATCTACCACTGATGCTGAATATGTTATAACCAGAAGTTGTTGTGCCCAAATCCTATGAATGAAGTAACAATTTTTAGACTTTGGACTTTAGTTAGATCACATTCCTATAAGATGTGACAATACTAGTGCAATCAATTTGTCCAAAAACTCTATTATGCACTATAGGTCTAAGCACATTGAGATAAAACATCATTTCATAAGGGATCATGTTAAAAAAGGTGATTGTATGTTATAATTTGTTGAAACAACTAATCAACTTGTTAATATTTTCACAAAGTCTTTGCCTAAAAATACTTTGTTTCACTTAAGAAGAGAACTTGGCATCCTGGATCAATCTTACATATAATGTATGTATTTACTAATTTATTATTGATTTATTACTTCTGAATTATTACTGACTTGAGCGTTAGAGATATCCCACAATTTGTTTTTGCAGGTACTTCATCATTGGGTAAGGTTCTTACTCTCAAAATATCTGTTTGAACGTATTTCTTAATGTTTTCTGATAGGTTCGAATAAACTTGTGGTTATTTGAATAACCATTATCAGTTGTTCAAATATTTGATCTCTTAAATGGTTTTATTCGAATAAAGTAAGAGTTATTCGAATAAATTGAATTAGTAATTGCTTCTTATGTGTTTTCATGTCTATGTTATTCGAATAACATTAGAGTTATTTAAATAAACTGATGCCCATATTTGTTATTCCCTTTCATGTATCTGGTTTATTCGAATGAGATATTTCTTATTCGAATAAGGCATTCTCAGGGGCTTTTATCTAAATTTGGTTATTCGAATAACCAATGAGTTATTCGAATAAAACCTTGACAGGAAGCCAAGCATACAGGCTTGGTTATTCAAATAAATAAATAGCTATTCAAATAATTGTCTGGCAATTGGTCATGACGTTTAAGTTACCATCCTTTTTATATGAATAGCAAGTGAGTTATTCGAATAAAACACAGGTTCCATATATATACCCACAATGTGTTTTGTGCTTCATATTTTTCCATCACCCTTTATTTCACTCTCTCCCCCCTACGCACCAGAATCCTCTCTCCACCATTCTCGTCCACACCCACTCTCCCTAGACCTCCACCATTGTTGCTATCTCTTTCTCTACCACTCCTCTACCTTCTCCTCTATTATTACCTCTCCAGTAATGGCCTCTTCTTCTTGTGTCAAACATGCACGCACCAAGATAGCCCCCTGCAACAACCTAATAGATCTTTGAAGGCTCTCCTCTAGTGAGAGTAAGTTGGGTCACTTCATCACTCATTTTTGGGAGCGTAATCTCGTGGAACCGAAGTACCTTGACTTGGGCTTCTTCAAGAAAGAAATAGGATTTGACTTTCTTAATTTGCTTAACGATCAAGGTGTACTATGGCTTTGCACATACAAGATGGTTCTCTACCCTGACTTGGTGAAGATGTTCTATTGCAATCTGAGGGTTGATAGGGAAGACCTTCACTCTGATGTAAGTGATCAGCATTTGGTTATCACCCCCAGGATTGGGAAAAACTATTTGGGTTGCTGACCATTGGTCGCAACATTGATGAACACACCAGCACTCTTGTCCAGGAGTACAAGAAGACCCAGGCCATTGAAGATATACTGAAGCCTGGTCTAACTTTACCACAAAAAGGGTGTTAAGGGAGGAATGATGAAGAGCCAAGATAGGCTCTTACATTATGCCTACGCCCATATCCTGGCACCTCGAGGAGGCAACTATGCCTTCTTGAGTAAAGATGACATCTTCATGATGTGGCTCATGAAGAAAGGTTACCAAATTAACTGGCTCATCTTCATCATAAAGCATATGATGAAGGCTAAGGGTAAAGAAAAGTCTGATTTGCCCTATGGGTTGATTATTATTGCATTTCTTGGCAAATACTCTCAGATTCTGGAAACTGAGCGAGCGTCTAAGCTGACTCATCATCATGTATTTGGGTCCTTCGCTCTAAACAAAATGAAGATGATCATAACCACAGAAGGCTGGGTGTACCCATATGAAATAGAAGATGATGATAATGACCATGAAGACCTTCCTGCTGCTCCTGGTGCTGATATCCCTGCTAATCCTACTCCTGTTGTTCCAACTGTTGGTCCAGTCACTCTGGATCAAATTATGGCCACCTTGCAAGACAACCAGGCATATATGGAGAACACATTCTTTATTCTATTTGATAGGATAGAAGGTGTAGAGCGCGAGCAGGCTGCCCTACACACATTATTGTCTGCCAGAGCACCTGACTCCCCTCCTCCACCACCAAATGCTTATTTTTAGGCTTAGTTCTCAGTATTTAGCTTGTTTATTGTATTGGATATCTTTTTGATGCAATTGTACATGTCCTTGGCTAATTGAATTATTAATGAAATGATTGTTTTTAATGAAATTACTTATTATTCTATTTGGGCCTAAAATTATCTTGATGCACTTAAATGCATATTATTTGCTTCTACTTGCTTTTGTCCCCTATCTTTTTTATTATGCCAAAGAGGGAGAAAAATAACCAGTAGAGCTTGAGAAAATACAAGTAAAATTAAAACAATTATTAGATTCTAAAAGTAAAGGGGAATTGCGCATGTCTCTGATATAAATCACCTCTTCGAAAAAGAGGGGGAGTAAGTTTCTCACTTTAACTTTGTGAATTCTAATTTATCTGATCTAATATTTTTCTCAATATTAGTTTGTCATCATAAAAAATGGAGAGATTGTGATTAGCTATGAATACTGGTTTTGATGATAATAAACATAAAGATGTTGGAAAGACCAAGTCTTCGTTCTTCAAGAATAGTTTTAGGACTTAGAGTCTTTTTGTACGAAGCCTTTTGGATATCTCATTAGTTTTAGAAAAGATCTAAACGTATTTAGAAAACCAAGAGTTCAAAATGATATTTAGAAATAATTAAAAAGCAAACTGGAAAGTTTTCAAAAACTGTTTTGAAATGTTTTCAAACAACTTTATTCGAATAAAGCTTCCTTTATTCGAATAAACTATGGGATTTTGATTTGTTCAAAGGTTATTCGAATAACAATGGAGTTATTCGAATAATAGTTTAAATATTTGTTTCGCGCTTCTGATCTATTTCGGAGTTATTCGAATAGCACATATGTTATTTGAATAAAGGTCTTTCTGTACGCGACCTTCATAAAATATTTATTCGAATAAACCTATGATGATTTGAATAAACATGTTTTTCAGAAAACTCTTTTAAAGAGAATTATTCGAATAACCTTAAGGTTATTCGAATAATGTGCTTCAGAAATCAGTTTGATCATAGGTTTTAAATGTGTTATTTGAATAACACAAAAGGTTATTCGAATAACCACTATTTTCAGTTTTAGAATCTAATGTTTCTTTTCGTATTTAATTGAAGAATTAATTACCCAACAGCTAGTTTTCTCATAACTCTCTATAAATACATGCATTGGGTCATCTTTGAACACAACCAACTATCTGAGAGAATTTTCTATTGCTTTAATCCGTAATTTACATTTTTATATATTTCTATTGCTCTTTTTCGCCAAAACTCTGAGATATCCTTAAAAAGTTTCATAGAATTTTAAGTTGTATTATTTATTCTTTTGAGAGTTTCTCTTCTTCTATATTCTGATTTTTTTTGTAAAGATGGTAAGGTATCCTTTAAGAATTTTGTAAGGGTGAGGTATCCCTGTTTGTTGAAACTCAAGTCACAAAGAGTGAGGTATCCCCAAGTGTAAAGAGTGCTCTGTTTTGTAAATGTAGCAGGCACCTATTTTAAGCCTGAGGTTATAATAAAAAATCTCGGATAGTTTTTCGAGGACTAAACGTATGTCACAAGTGGTTAGTGGCTGAATTAGGTTAAATATTGTGTCTATTCTTCTTATCTCTTTCTCTTTAATTTCCTGCAATTTATTTTATTTATTACGTTTTTATTTTACATTTAAATTTCTCTATCATCTCTATTTATTCATTTCGTTTGAGAAATAGTTTCAATAAAAAAAAATTTATAAGCGTTTGCAAAATTTTTATATACTCAATTCATCTCTCCTCTTGAGTACGGAAGTCACTTAGTAACAATCAGGACAAACTATGGATCATGATAAGGACCTGACAAAATATGGATTATAATGAGTGCCTGACAAACTATGAACTATGATGAGAATTAGACAAACTATGGATTGTGATGTGGACTTTTAAAAGAATTATTAAATTAATTTTAAATCAAATATGTTCCCTTGGGGAATTAACATTTAAATTTAATGACTCTAAGTTTTGTGAATTTTATTTAATTTTCATGATTTATTTGAAACTAGACTTGTATATGATGAGTTTATTTGTGATATGTTAGTGATTTGTATTGCTTATATTTGTGTATGATGACAAGTAAGTAATTAAAGAAAAAAATTACACCTAACCATTGAGAAGACAAAGGGATAAATGTCCTTTTATGTTACCTCCCTTGGTTAGTGTGGGTGTGTCTGACTTTGTCGTCAAGATGTTAAAGTAATACCAGAGATAAGGTGGATTCCCTATGAAAGTGGAGGCCTTCGAATGAGATGTGAGACAAACAGACATTGAAATAAAAGGAAAGTACTATTGTGCAATGAACATATGTGCTTGATTTACATGAACTTTCTCACATTTACCTTGACTTGGGAGCATTTTTATGACCTTTACAATGAAATAATTTTTGTTTAATGAATGCACTATCAAAACCAGGACAAACTATGGACCATGATAAGGACCTGATAAAATATGGATTATGATGAGTGCCTGACAAATTATGAACTATGATGAGAATTAGACAAACTATGGACTATGATGTGGACTTTTAAAAGAATTATTAAATTAATTTTAAATCAAATATGTTCCCTTAGGGAATTGTCATTTAAATTTAATGACTTTAAGTTTTGTAAATTTTTATTTAATTGTCATGATTTATTTGAAACTAGACTTGTATATGATGAGTTTATTTGTGATATATTTGTGATTTGTATTGCTTATGTTTGTGTGTTATGGCAAGCAAGTGATTCAAGAAAAAATTTGCACCTAACCATTGAGAAGACAGAAGGATAAATGTCCTTTTTTGTTACCTCTCTTAGTTAGTGTGGGTTTGTCTGACTTTGTCGTCACTTTGTTAAAATAACACCAGAGATAAGGTGGATTATCTATGAAAGTGAAAGCCTTCGAATGAGATGTGAGATAAGTAGACATAGAAATAAAAGGAAACTTTAAAGGGTGGATTTCTTGTGATGAGGAAAACTTGTTTGCTGATGTTTGTATATAATGTTGTATTGCACAATTTATTTAGCATTCAGAATCATTTTATTTTTGTCATACTTTGGTTGTCATCAGTGATGGATCCAGAAATTTTAGACAATGAGGGTAAACTTTTTTGTAGTCGAAATATATGCAAGTAAGTTTCGGTGGATAATATCCTCTGTCATCGTTAGTCTGCATAGATAAAGAAATACGAGAGAATTTTTTTTGTGTTCTGAGTATATTAGTATTAAACTCACATTAATGTTGTTAAAAATGAAAAATAATATTATATGAGTATACTCATGTACCAAACTAAGTGAGTGAAAATGAAAAATAATATTATATGAGTTTTATTTTTTTATCACTATAAATTTACTAATTTGTATGCATATGAGAGCAAAAATTACACATACAAAAAAATAAAAAAAATATATCTATATAAGATCAAAGAAAAATTTCAAGATAGAGTAAGGGCATGTATCCCCATTCTCTAACACATGGATCCGTCCCTGGTTGTCATGTGATTTTCTGTGTACTTTACACAACTGAAAACTCACCATGTATTTTCAAACATTTTATAACTCTTCATTTCTTACTAAGAATTTTGAATTCTCACTCTATTCATGGTGATTTCAAACTAACACATGATGCATTATTGTTATCATCATTCAGATTGACTATGCATGAATTCTAGTTGCAGAAGAGGGAGATATATATTAGAGTTATTAGAAATATGTGTATATTTACTTTTGAGTAAACATTATGATTGACATATGATGTTATTTTGAAAAGTTATAGATGTGTATTACAACTTTATGTTGTTCTATGTGTCGATGTCTATTCCTTTTATATTTTGGTTATATGTATTTAGTAATGCCTACTTTATAATCAGTATTAATATATGTATATTTGACTAAATAATGACTTTGATATATGTAAGCTATTGATAAAATAAAATAAATAATCCTCAGGTTCATTTTTATTAATTCATGTAGTAATTTTAACCATTCGCCTAATAAAAGTTCAAAAATTTTGCTATTAGTTTAAAATTTTATGAAATGTGTTACATCTTGTAGGTATAACACTTTTATATTTGTTAGATATTACATAAATCTTGTGCGCATATAAATAAAGGATAATTTTATTACTTGAAAATTATCTACTAAATTTTTGGCGCCAAAAATTGAGCTTGCTTACGGTTTTGTGCAAGAAAGTACTCTCACATGACGTGTCAATAATCTGCTGGTTGCGTTCATTCAATTCAGAATAAAAGCTTTGCACTTCTTGTCATTTAAGAACTTCATGGTATGGACAATGACGCCAAAAACTTGATAGAGAATTTTCAAATAATAAAATTATTCTTTACTTGCAAGCACATAAGATCTATATAATATCTAATAAATATAAGAATGTTGTACTCACGAAGAGTGACAAAATTAACTAAAATCTAATATTTACTTAAATTAATTTAAAGAAAAATAAATAAAATTTTTATTTTATTTAACTAATCTAAGAATTTAAATTATGTGCTAAACTAAAACTAAAATTAAATTATAAATCTAAATGAAAATGACTTAAATTAAAATACAAGATTAATTAGAGAACAATTACAAGATCTCGAATCCACCAATAGCAATGCAAAGATGAATTTGACTTGAATATAAATTAATTTTGTTTTATGGAGTATCTATAACTACAAGTTTTGAATACTACTAAAGATTATTGCAACTTAATTAATGACATAATTCATCTAAAATAACATGACATATTCAAATTATGACATAAATTATTTAATATAATATGAATTATTCAATCTTTAAATCACAAAATTATTGAATATTATTAAACAATCAACATCTAAGACTACAAAAATTAAGTATGTGATTAAAATATATCAATTTAAATTTATTAATTGACTACAAAATAATCAATAAAAAATAAATTAAATAACAATTAAAAATTAATAATCATTATCGTTATGTAATTATAAAATTTAAAAAATATCTCAACTAAAATTAAATTATTTAAAACAAAAATTTAAAATTTCATCTTAATTATAAAAAATAAAATTAATTGTTCATGAGAAATATATAAAATAAAAAGAGAAAAAATCTATAAAAAAAATTAAACAATTACTACGCGTCTCTCTAATCTTAATTCGTTCCGTGCGGCGCTACCGTCTCTGTCTCTGATCTCGAGCTCCCTTGTGCCGCGTGCTCCTTCAATTTATAGCTAAATTTTATTTTCTTGTACCGCCTCTGTCCAAGATCTTCCATTCAGTGCACCGTTTCACTAATGTCTTTATGGGCCAATAAGGTTCAATACCATTGGGATTCAAATACATGATTACTTAATAGAGGACGTGGGCTGACTTTAAGCTTCCTTTGCGTCTCCTTTAATAAATATGGCCCAACTTGAAGAAATTTAACAAAAGCCACAAATTTACATTCTGCCATCTAGCTTTCAACCAACTAAGAAAAGTTCACTTTCAATTAGGGATGTAAATGAGTGATTTAGTTCGAGTTTTGAAAAAAAATAAATATGAATTAATTAAAATTAATTGATTCAATTTGATTTAATTTTTTTTTATTTTTTTATAGTTAAATTCGAACAGAATCGAATCAAACATCTATTGTTTGATTTAGTTCGAGTGATCGGGTTGATCATTATTTTTTTAACACAAAAATTAACTAAATAACTATACGTGTAATACAAAAAAGTGTACATAATGTATCTAAAATTTCAAATAGTATTAGAACATAGACTAACCTTTGTTCTTCCATCAGGCAATGAACATTCAATTTCAAGTTGAGTCACACGATCATTAGTTTTTGAGATTTTCTTTTTATATCAAATTTAAAATGCTAAAATAGTGAGAAAAAAAAACTTTCTAGTAGGCGATAGAAAAATAAAACTTGAAGAAATTTAACAAAAGCCACAAATTTACATTATGCCATCTAGCTTTCAACCAACTAAGAAAAGTTCACTTTCAATTAAGGGTGTAAATGGGTGATTTAGTTCGAGTTTTGAAAAAAAATAAATCTGAACTAATTAAAATTAATTGGTTCGATTTGGTTCAGTTTTTTTATTTTTTTATAACCAATTTCGAATCGAACTGAACTAAACATCTATTGTTTGATTTAGTTCGAGTGATCGGGTTGACCATTATTTTTTTTAACACAAAATTAGCTAAACAACTATACATGTAATATAAAAAAGTGCACGTAATGTATCTAAAATTTCAAATAGTATTATAACATAGACTAACCTTTGTTCTTCCATCAGGCAATGAACATTTAATTTCAAGTTGAGTCACACGATCATTGATTTTTGAGATTTCCTTTTTATATCAAATCCAAAATGCTAAAATAGTGAGAAAAGAAAACTTCCTAATAGGCGATAGAAAAATAAAACTATTAGTTAAATATATTTCTGAATAAATACTTGCTTATATAATCACACAACTTTTTATTTATTGACATCTATAGACATTTTCAAAACTAATATAACACCCAAAATAAAATACCTAATAAAATTAATGTAATCCAATTTCTGTAACTGTATCATACTAACAGGGTAACAATTAATAAAAAATATTGGTAAAGAAAATAAAAACACATATGTCTAATGTCTTTGTACGTGTAATAGTAATTTAGTTTGAGTGGTTCTTTGGATTTAAAATTCTCAATCCGAGAACCGAACCAATTAAGCTTTCATTGGTTCGGATTTTACCCGAACCAATCAAAATACCTAAACCAAACCAAACCAACTTAATTAGTTCAGTTCGGATTGATCGAATTAATCGGATTATTTGAATCAATTTATACCCCTACTTTCAATTGACTTAAATAATCTGTAGTTTATTATAAAAATAATAATAATTAATTATCCTGAATAAATTAATTAATATGACACAAAATTATTTAAACTATTTACATTAAGATATAATCAAACTTAATTTTAATATAAAATATATATTTTATTAGACTATTATCAATGACCCTTCTGCTTCTTACTCTGACTTGCTTGGACACCTACATTAGATCAGCAAACAGTCTTCGTTTTTAATGTGATATGGACCACCTTGCACCATGTTCAACAACAGTTGGTGTTTTGTAGATTGTATGTATTCTTTTATATTTTACTAGCTAATATATATTTATGTAAATTTTAAGAGTAATCCATCAAGAGATGCACAAACTGCCGTATGCAGAACATTTTATTACGAAAAGTACATAGGAGTAGATTTGCGTGGTGGGCATAGCTTGGACTCCCACATATTTTTGCACTTTTAATTTTTTTTTTTCTTTACACTCCCACATTTTAAACAACGCTTTTGAGACTTTTTCTTTGGGTCACTAACTTATATCTCCAGCTATCTACTCGCATTGGCCACTTCATAAAGTAGTTTTTTTTTTTAAATAACTTAAAAATATTTTAAAAAGATATTATTATTTTATTACAAAAGTACATGTGGATAGATTTACAAGGTGGAAGTATAGCTTAGATTCTCTGTTTTCTTTATATGCGCTTTTATGAATCCCATCTATTAGAGATAAACTTTTAAATCTTTCTAAAGATAGTAAAAGTAACAAGACAATTATCATCGGTCCATCATATTCAAGTTCTTCTTTCGATGTATTTTCACCAAAATCGTCACCAAAACTAGTAAGACCAGTCGCAAGGATCCAAGGTCTGGTAAATGAATCTATCTCTAGTTTAACGCAAAAACGCAATCTTAAGGCCTGTCATTGTGCCCGACTTGAGTTTGGATTTATTCCCCCAGCTTATGTATCATTTCAACAGCAAAAATTTTTGGCTTTATGCTCAGTGATGTATTATTGTGGTGAGAATCCATCTGGGTATTCTGTAGTTTGCTCAATTCAATTCAGCTGCTTTTGGAATCTTTACAACCGAACATCTTGATTGAGCGTAGTGTTTAACTTCACTTGGTTTAGTTATACCCTTCATCAGGACTAATTGAAGATAAAGTTTCTGATTTGTGTGAAATGAACATTCTGATTAATTTAGCTGATACAGCTAGTATTTATACATGTACACAATAGATGGAGAACAAACAGAAATGCCAGGTGTCTAACAACTTTCTAGCTAACCCAACAAATCAATTTAACTAATTCTATGCTTAATATGACTGCCTAATGAATTTGTTGACAGTTTTTATTCTGAGGTCTGTGCTTCTTTGTTTGCATATATTCTTGAATTATGTAAATCTTTTTTTTTGGTCATAAATTATGTAAATCTGAAGACAATCATGCACCACAACCTTCGTACAGTTTGTGGGAAATTCGTTCCCCTTTCAACCTTTGATTTTCGTTTGATACGGGGGGAAAGGCCTTTCAATCAATGATTAAGATTAACCCAACCCATTTTGCTTACAAACCTTTCAACTTATTTTTTGGGTCATGACTTTTTCAGGTTTGTTGCGGCCTATAACTTCATCTTATAAAGGAATATCGCCCCGCGATCCTTTAGCCCGTAATTGATCTAGGCCGTTTTGCTTCTAAACCTTTTTTTCCTTTTTTTATTTTTTAATTTATATTTTCACAAATCATCTTCAAGTTTTTTATTCATTACCTGAAATGGTTGACTTTAGATATTTTATATATTTCCAATCTCAGTTATGGTCGGTTTTGGTTTTGACAATGTAAGTTTTTGTCGACTATGGCTAGTTATAGTTATTGAATGACATATTTGGTTTCAACTATAGCTAATATTAAATAGGTTTTTTTTTTTTTTTTTTGTAAGAATGTCTTAAGAACACTTATTAAGAATTTAAAATAAAATTTTTTATATAAAAAGTAGAATATTTAATGTATTTATAATTGAAAAAAATTTACTTTTCATACAAAATTTCTTATTTTGAATTCCGTAACAAATATTTTAGGATATTCGTTAAAAAAACTCATATTAAATTAATCGGATATGACAATTGTCTTCCTTAAATTCGTTTTGTCTGCAATGTCTATGTTATATTATATTCCTTGTTTACACTACTATTATCTATACCACATTCATCCCATTTTGTCTAAAACTTTCGTTTCCTGTTTTGTCATCATATTTCACTTTTACATGTTTTATACAAAAAAATAAATATATGGATAAAATGATATAAAAAAATTTTAACTAACTTCCTACTTCCCACTCTTTCAAAACCGTCACCTCTCACCATCTACTAACTTGCCACTCTTTCAAACTCTAATATATTAACTTTCATTCCATATCAACATACTCTTCAGAAATATTTGAAAATATGGAGAAAGTATGTCTTCACATATATATATTCTACCACAATCATAATCCTTCCCCACAAGCATCATAAAAAAATACTTACTACAAATAGCTTAGCACATAGTATATATTTTAGCACATTCAATTTGTATTTTATGAGGCGAATTATTTGGTATAGTAGTAAATTCATTTTATTATAACTTAATATTGTAAGTTTATACAATTGCATGAACAAAAAAAAAATACAAAATGTTAATACTTGTCAATCCACTAGTCTTTATAAAGATGATTCTATATAAGAACCATTGTTCACAGTTATATATTTTGACATACATTGAGAAACATTTTTTTTCTAGAAAATTAATATTGAAGATTAATAAGGAGTAATATTTAATTTAAAACGATAAAAATTAAAATTATTAAAAGATATTAACAAAGTGTGAAAATGAGAATTCCAACCAATTGGAATTAACACAGAATCAACCCGGATGAGTTAATATAGCTACTGACACATGTCCTGATCTGCAGTAGTTAGTTGGTTAGCTAGTTGTAGTTAGTTACAATAATATGTTAGAGTTAGTTTCATCATTTAGAGTTAGTTATAGCATCCTAATTGATTCTTGTTCTCAGGTAGTTTAATCTCTATATATAAGGAACTTCATGTAATCTTTGTATCTTAGATTGATTCTATCATATTATGCCATATCGTTTGCTCTCATTCTCTTAATAAAAGAGATTATTTTAATTTTAATTAAAAAAATGATCATATAATTTTATTTATTAATAAAAATTAACCTTAATAAACTGTCTTAATTTTTCACATTCTCTACTTTTCTCAATATCTTTCTTCTCTAATGACATTCTCACCAACGCCATCGCCAAACTATACGCCCTCACCATCGCTGGAATTGAGGAAAGAAACTGAGAAAAAATCCTGCCAAATATGACGACGACGACGTTCAGGACGACAATTCCTCGCCAGTCCAAAACCACAACAGTCAGGACGATGAACTGGACGATCAAGAGAAGGTCCCAACAAACGGGGGACTACACCAATGTCCCCTCTCACCCCTTTTTGATGAAGATTTTGCACAAACAAGGTTCCCCCCTAATAACATCTTTTTAATAAACAAATTATTATATTATTTCATTAATTTTAATTTGGTGTTTTTTGTTATGTGATTTAATAACATGATTGTAATTTAAGTGGTTTTGAAGGTTTGGTGTGCCAATTCATGAAACTCTTAATGCTAATTCCGTTTCTTCTTTACAGGGAGCAAGAAGTTCTATTTGCAGATAAAGTTTTGAAGTTCATTGGTTCAGGGAAGATGAAATGTCGCATTTTTGTTAGTTACGGATTTTGCAATTTACATTACATTATTGACCCAGATATTAGTTCCCCTAAATGGAGGATAGCCCTTGTAGCTGTTGACAAAGTTTTGTCTCATTGAGCTGAGTGATAACCTTTTCGCAGTGATAATTCCAACGAAGTATGATTTATTTATAGTGAGCACTCGAAAGAATAAAATTGTCACTGCTTTTGTTGAAGTTATCAATAGATCATACGATTATGAACTCCAGGTGTTTTCTTTTGATCTGGCGATAGCGTTGGTGTGAGTGTCATTAGAGAAAATAGAGATTGATTAAAGAATAAAATATGAAAAATTTAGGATAATTTATTAAGGATAATTTTAACTATTAAATAAAAAGATAAAACTTAATTCAAGTTCTTTATATGTTTTCTATTCGGTTTTCAAATCAAACAATGACGACATGTAATTAAAAACAATCTATTATTGAGTTAAGTGTGTATTGTTGAATTTAAAAAAAAAATTACATATCATTATTTGATTTGAGAATTAAATAGAATGAATATAAGAAATTTGAATTAAGTTTTGCCTTGATAATTTTGTTTCTTTATTTTTTAAATTAAATATTATTTTTTATTACTCCTTAGCATTAATTTTCTTAAACTTTTATCTATTTCTGATTTACATTCCTTTAACCTAAATAAAAGTAGAGATTTTCTCGAAAAAGAAATAAAAGTGGAGATCAGGTTTAACTCATTTTGTGTATAACTTGGCATATATATGTCTAGCTCTTACAATTGCAGCGAAGAAAGTCATGTAAAGGAGGATACAATGATAAGATCTAAGACTCACGACATATACTATATAACTATCAATAATTAGTAATCATCAGTCACAATTCTCAAATTATTCGGGGTGCAAAAAAAAGTCACAGTTCACAAATACGAGAAGAGATAATAGACTATACTTTCCAGTTATCGCTGGCAATGGTATAGAGCGTTTAACGGAATTGGGTCAAAGAAGTTTTATTTTTATATCTTTTAACATAAATGGTACCTGCAGGCAACAAGTTCGAACCAGAATGCAAAAGTTTGTGCTTTGCACGTAAAAGTATGTATATTAGAATTTAATTTTAATATATTATTAATATTAAAAAAATTGTATATTTATGTTTAAAAATATATTATTATATTATTTAATAAATTTTATATTTCTTGTAATTATTAATATTTAAATTTATTAAATAAAATATTAATACAACATATTTTAAGCTAACGATATATTAAAATTAAACTCTAAGCTACATCAAACTTTAATATGAATTATAAGTTTAAATTATAGAGTCACCATTTTAAGAAAAGTTTATCTAACTAATATTTCTAACCTATAAATTTGTCTCACAATAATATATGTGAAAATATCTAAAAAGAAAAATCACCAACAAGTTATCTAGCTATAAAGAAAAGAAAAAACTTCCTACTGCGGAGAATTCTTACATGCTCTCATCCAAAAGGCTAGGACGTAAAAATCTTAATTAAAAAAAAAATGCAATAGAGTCCAATATGGTAGTCAAAGTGATTTTAGTAACAATCAGTGGCTTGAAAGTTAAGAGAGAACCATGGGCTATATCTATGAAAATTAATATAATTTTGGAGAGATTTCGGCGCAAAGAATATTCATAATAATAGATAAATAAGTAAAAAAAATTACCTGTTGAATGGGACGAAATTCTTTCCCCATTTGTAGCAGCTCAACCTTTTATTGGTTGTTGTGGTCAAAAGTAAAATTTATTTGGAGATATAAATAAAGTGGGTGACCATCCAAGAAGCTATCATTATCCCTCATCATGATTTGTAATTAAAGTATTTATCCAGATATGAATATCTTATATCCATCATATATATTAAGCCATTTGGCAGCTCCATGAGTTAACAGTGATATTGACACTTATTTTTGCCAAGTACAGAAAACGACCTATTAATTAGGGAATAATTCAATTAATCTGCCATCAAAATAGAAGACTTGCCCTTTAGATTATGATTTTTTTTAAATAAGTCTGCTTCATTTTAATTTGTCTCAATCAAATTAATTATAATTTAAAAAAATATACACCAAATAGAGTAAACTTATTTAAGACTATAATTATCAGATATTAACTAATATTTATACTCGTGCGTTGCATAGATAATAATAATAGTAAAAATTTTATGAATAATTAAAATTATTTAATTAATTTTAAATAAATATTTTAATAATTTCACAGTAAAAAATGTTTGATAAATACATCTAATACAAATAATAAGTATTTATTAATATTAATTATAATTATAAAATTAGTTAAACATATATAAAATATAAAAATATTAATACATCAATAAAAAACGCGTGATAAATAGTTTTTTATTTAAATATAGTAATGTATTACTAATTTCACTTACTATATAATATTTTAATGATGCGCTAATTTTATATCTTTTGGTAATTAAGTAACTTTTGCAAAAAATTAATAATTGTCCTAGTACCCGTGGTACCCCCTATGAACAATGGAAGATCAAATTTGAATTTAAATTCTGATTGCAAACCATTAACCTAAATAATCCTGACCTTGTTTAGTATGAATTTTTTTTCTTTGTACTTGTGTTTCCTCATAATCTTTTAAGCATTTCTAACTTTATTTCTCCCCACAATCAAAGTAATATACATCAGTAATTTTATGAAAAGCTCTGTCATTACTTAACTATTAATCCTTAAAAATTGAAATGTAAGTTGAATATCTCCTCAAACTTCTTACATTATAGATCTCTTATTATGACATAGTCTTTCTTTTTCCTTTGAGATATTTATCTCTTTCATAAGTAATGTCAAGATCTTTATTACTTAGCTCCTTAAACTCTTCAATGCATGCATTTTATGAAATCTATTGCAATCACACAATCATCTAATAAAATTTGTCCATATTAAGGTCAACACCCTTTATATAATTGAAGACATGAAAAATCTTCCCCATCTGTTAATAGATCAAGGAGTAAAAATGTAAAAGAAACATTTTATACGTATTTGATCATATATATAATCTCTTTGCAACAAAGTAATTAACATATTACAAACTTTAGTTATTATAAGACCACACAGTTCACTCATTTCTTTCTCTTGTTTCCCCTTCTCATATGTTGGTTAGATAAGAGATGAATGATGCACATGAATCTTATAGGACCGTAAATCATATCAAAGTTTAAATTCATTTGACATCCTTTGCTTGTTGACTAATCTATTTGTCCAACCTTTTCCATCAAATCCCTATGGATCCAATGACCATTACTTTGATTCATAGTTTTTTTTTTCTCTTTTAAAAATTTTGTTAGCAAGCTCTATAAAAAAAAATAAACGATACATTTTTTTTAAAAAAAATATGTTTAAAAGAGAAAAGAAAAATATTACTAATTTAAATATGTTACCAATTGATATTGTATTTTGTTATAATTATATAATATATAAAGAGAAGTATACGTATTCATATTCTATGATACGTTATGTCATTCGACGTAAACAACATATTTTATATAGTATAATGCTGAATTTTCAAAATGTATTATTGGAGAATTTTAATTTGGATGTTATAATTTGAAGTAAATCAACTTTAATTCTTTTTCATACATAATATAAACTTAATTAATTTTTATAAATAAGATATTAATAAATAAATATTCAAATTTTGATAAATTTATTATAATAATTAATTATGTTAATTAAATGTGTAATCATATTAATAACTCTTTTATTAATAATTAATAAATAACACGTGATAACAATATAAAAAAATAAATATCATATAGTATAATTTAAAAACATGTAAAAATAACATAAATTGACACATAATAAAATTATAAACTATATACTTTACTTTTATATATTATGTGATTATAAGTCAGTGCGGACTTTGATACATGCCACCAAAATATAAAATTGTTGACTATTTTCATGAAAATGAACTAGCCAGCTAAAACGCACATATATAATAATAGTTATTATTCCCCAGGAGAAGTGCATAAACAGTTACACAGTACACGAGGAAAGTAATATGAGCAAGAACATGGCCACTCGACTTAACCTTTCCTAGTATCTCAGCTTCAGCTACTTTGGGGTTTAGGCCTTTGGCTTTATGGATACGTCTTACATGCACCAACTTAATTTATGGTACACCGGTGTACCAAGTAATCTAACCGTAGAATATGTGGATTAAATAATTAATGGTTGAGAAGAATTATTGGCAACCTCTTGAATAGGTAAGGTTTGAAACTTGATTTATTAAATGAATTCCCCTTAATTAATGGAAATTTACTATTGGGAGTTTTGCAATAAAAAAAATCCAATTATCAAGTTGTTTTCTCTAAAATCGTAGACTCCCTTGGACGCTACCCCTATTCACCAAGTCTGAATTTTATTTGCAAACTCGTTTCTTGCTTTTTCTGTCGAGCTCTCACAGATGAGTCATGCTGAAACCAAGACTTATCAAAAACCCAAGAAGCTTTTCCAATGCTCGTGTACGAAGGGGCTTCCTTTATAACCCTACAAGTGCTACACCCTTGTAAACTCCAAATCTTCATAGGTGAATCTGTTTTGTGCGGGTGTGCAGGGGCATGGGTTGATTATGCGATGGCTTGGCTGGAAGATTTATTTCATTTTTGGGTTCCTGAAATTGCACCGGATTCTTTTTTTATATATATTTTATATTTTAAAATAATAGTTTGCATGTTTGATTAATTTGAAAGAGTTATTTAAAAAAAATTAAAGAGGTATATCCCGAAAAGACCACAAAGAGCAATAGGACAATGAGATGTAATATTTTGTTCAGATTGGATTTGACAACCTAGCTCAAAAGAAATCATCCGGAAAAAAAAAAAACCTCAAAAACCAACCTTTTCTGCTCTTCAATATCGCTTATGAGATTAACCCATTCATTTCATTTCATACAAATTGCTAGCTGCAGTAAGCTTTTCTGACCTCATTGGCTTTTCTCCATGATAACATTAATATTAAGAGACGCTTTGCATGGTGACGGGCGAAAGATTATTGGCATAGATCTCGGCAAATTGCGAAGTTAAGAATGTGGATTGAAAATTTATATCTTTAGCTTCTTTAGTGTGTCTGTTCCCAATCCAATGACATTAACTGCAACATCATGCTCGCCTCTTCATACTATGAGGTTGGAGATCATGACATAGAAACATATTTCAGAAAAGTGTCCAAGAAAACTAAGAAATTGCCACACTGAAGCATGCTTACTTCAAGGTAATGTGCTTCTGCTATGACATTTCCTCCGCACTAATTTATCTCAAATCTTTTATGAAACCGTGGTGTGACTTGTGCTTTTTATCTTCCACTAGTTCTCATTTTTTTCTCTTATTGACCTGCTGGTGTTGGCAAGCATCTTAACAAAAACAAAAACAAAAACAAAAAAGAATTTCAGAGCATATGATCAAAAGTGACTTTGTTATCCTTATGATGCCCTTCACATGTCACGTGATTTGTTGCGGTTGTACAAATATTGCTTCATGAGGATCATTTTGGATTCTGAGTTTGTCTGCGACATTTAATTAATTGCTATGCATGCCGCTGTTTATTTTAATGGAGCTTCAAATCAAATGTTTTATGGAGACTGTCGTGATTGTAATCGTGGCGAGAACAACAAAAAATAAATTGTTAAGAGAATAAAATTAAGTTGTCGCTAATTTTTTTTATTAAAAAAAATTAAAAAAACCTAAAACATGATCTATATTTAAAAATTTAGATTTGAGAATCTAATTATGTATAGAAAATTATGGAGACTTAACTATACAACACTCCTAATATATTCACCTTAAGACAATTATTTTAAATTAGTTTTGCAAATTTTGATAACTCTTAAAAATATTTGTTTTACCCATTTTGTTAAATGATAAATTAAATAGATAAATAAATTGTGAAAATTTAATTTTGCCTTAATAGAGTAGAGATTCTGCTCCTACGTATCCTATGGTGCAATGAAGAACTTAAAGTTAGGTTGTTCTTTATAGAAAATGATTATTGGTTGATTGTTTTTAATTTTGAAAAGATTTACTTTTATCTTAAAAATTCATTTGATTTTTTATATTAATTTTTTTTAAATCAACAAGTTATCACAACTTAGATGATTCTACAAGTTACAAGATTAATAATCTGTCATAACTCAGTTAATTAATCCTTTTTTTTAATTTTTTTTGTCATTTTTAAATTAAAACAAAAATCACTACAAGAGCCAAGCTAACTTTGAATAAAAGATACAACCCCAAAATCAATCATGCTAACTATTGTCCACTTCAATCAGAACAAAAACTTATTAAGCTCTTTCACTACTTAATCCAAAACAACAATGTATGAAATCTTGTGTGGCCCAAAAGTCATCAACCCAAGTAAAAAAAAAAAGAAATTGAAAAGCAAAAGAAAGAAACAGAGAGATACGTGGGTTTGTGGTATCTGTTCGTGCAAAAAAAAAAACCAAGACCCAGACGGCAGCGTCTTCTTCGAGGTGCAGATTGGAGGCAAAGACAGTGGTGCAGGGTGACGCGTGGTGGTGACGGTTGGGACTGCGTGAGCTTGGCTCGTGGAGGACAACAACTCGTGGGTTGATAGGGGAGGTTGAGACTAGCCGGATCCAGGTACGGTTTGGAGGACAGCCGGGATGGTGCAGGCCGGATCTTGGTTGTTCTAGTCTGGGTTCGACGAAACGATGCGAGTGCTGGGTCGCTCAGATCTGGTCAGTTCCAGGGGTGGTGCGACGAAGCTTGGTGATGCGGATTAAATGATGCAAACTCAAGTGCAGGTTACCTCAAGTAATAAATTTCTCGGGAGTCCGAGGTCGATCCACAGGGAATTGATGAAGAAAAATTCTGAGGTAAGGAAATGATTTGTCACAATAATAAAGATAATAAAACTTGTTTACAATTAAATTAAAGAATTTGCTTGGGTTAGGAGATCTACTTTTGGTAATAAATTAAAGATAAGATTAATTCTTTTTATAACTCAATTGAAATCCACACATAATGGAGGTTCTAATCGGAGAAAAAAACATTCAAAGTCTATTTAGAATTATATACGTAGTTATATTATGGTTCTTTTAATTATTTTCCAATACCTATACTTGTAAATGAGTTCAAGCATTCATTGTGTCAATCTACTTGTCTACAATGAATAAAGAACTCCACTTTACAAGGAGGAATTATTTATCAACTCTAACACTTGTAAATGAGTACAAGCATTCATTGTGCCAAATCACTTGTCTACAATAAATCAAGAACTCTACTTTACCAGGAGAGTTTCTAAATTGATTAGAAATAAAATACAACACGTATAATGATCACTTGATAATATATCATTTAAGCACAAGAAGAAAATTAATATAACCTTATTTTTATTACCAAAAGCTTCACTCCTTCACCTAAGCAAGATGAAGATTTAGTCACCCATTAACAAGAAGAAGAAAAAAGAGTAGAAGAAAAAGATGAACATAATTTTAACTTAGAACAAAAGAAAATTACAACAAATAACACAATAGCATAATCTAAGCTAAGCCAAGATTACCAAAATGATCTGCCTATGGTCCATTTTATAGAGGATTAGGGATACAAAATGACAAGGGAATAGATTAATGAGTGAGTGGATGAGTGAGTAGATGAGTGGGTGGATGAGTTAGAAAATGCCAAAGAACTTTTGTGAGTGGACAATTATTGAAATTTCTTATCTCCGAAATCATTTAGTGATGAACTCATGGATAACGTCAGAATGAAGTAAAATGGTCTTCATGAAAGTTCTAGGAAATTGTCTCAGCTTTCCAATGCCACCAAAATCATCCAAAAATTCGTCCTACAGCCCAAGATATG
This sequence comes from Ormosia emarginata, assembly GCA_029884605.1. Lineage (NCBI taxonomy): Eukaryota > Viridiplantae > Streptophyta > Magnoliopsida > Fabales > Fabaceae > Ormosia > Ormosia emarginata. Next base: position 3,241,983 of record JAQQTP010000089.1, read on the forward strand.
ACCCAATTACTGCAGACTGTTCGGGTTATAGTCACAAAACTCGTGTTCTGACTTCCAAGTCCAATTAGCTCCACTAGATGTCTGATTTTTCCTTGGAGCTTTCATGAAAGTTGTAAAGCTCTCTCTTATCTTTCCTACAAGGTAAGATACATAATTATAAGACATCTAGAATTCAAGATATGACCGAAATACATAAATAGTGTAAGATCAAAATAGTGCTGAAAAAATCAATTAAGTCCAATTCAAGTCCAAACTTACAAAACATAATCAGAATTAATCAATTAAGTACATGAAGAGTGTAAATGACTAAAAATGAGGGTTTATTAATGTATAAAATATGTGATTATCAAATTCCCCTGCACTTAGCTTTTTGCACTTTTGGGCAAAACACATAAGACCAAAGCTAGGAAACAAAGAAAAACGACATAGACTCAAAAGCTAAAAACTCAAAAAGACTCGATGAATCAAGAAGAGCAACTAGAAATTCAAGGGATCAAAGCATTAATGAGGTAACATTTCTTCACATCTCAAACCAACAAGCAAGGAAACTTCAGTTAAAAAGAATGAATCAAGAATGATAGATCCTTACAGAATTCACTCTCAATCTCTCAAGTGTTTAAAAGGTAAGTATTTCACTCTATTCAACCCATGAACAATTGCACTACCATAAGCTTGTTTATCTTCTACTTCTCCACTACTCAAAACACATGCATACAAAAATCAAGAGGACTTTATTCAAAATTGTAATTGGGTCATGGTAAAGGAGAAAAGATAATATGGATATGAGAAGATAAATACCAAAGAGAATAAAGGAACATTATGGTGCAGTTAGAGTGAAAAAGATGTTTGAAAGCATTCATCATAAAGGACAATGACCAATATTTGACTAATGTTTTGTTGAAGATCAATCCTAAATTAGTGAATTGAATTCATTGTTAGGCCTGAACCTTCTCCTTTTCTTCATGTTGTTTCCAAGCATCCACATTTATTCTAGACTCTGATAATCCTTTGATTGCAACGGTGGTCAGTTCTTTTTTTTTTTTTATCATTTTGCACACACCCCCCTACACTTGTTCAAGAACAAGACTAATGCTCTCTTATTTCCTAAGGTTAGGTAAAAAATATTTTTTTTCTCTTTTTTTTAAGGCACGTAATGAGCTAAAAAAAGGAATGGTCAAATAAGTTCAAAGGGGTTACACAAGAGAAAATATACAAATATGGCTATTTAGTCAAAGTAGTTATTTCAAAATGTCTCAATCATATTTATGTATGCATGTGAAAATGTAGCTTAAAAAAGAATTAAAGCAAATTTTAGAGTAACAATTCCACCAATAAAAAAAAAATCACACAAGAAAGATGAAAATGATACATTGTTAAGTCTGAATTAGTGAATTGAATTCATTATTAAGTCTGAACCTTCTCCTTCTCTTCCTGTTATTTCCAAGCATCCACCTTTATTCTAGGTATGGATATGTCACATGGTGTATCAGGGGACTCTAATAATCCTTTGATTGTAGCGATGGTCAACTCTTTTTTTTTTTCAATTTGCACATACACCCCCACACTTGTTCAAGATCAAGGTCAATGCTCTCTTATTCCCTAAACATGTTTTTTTTAGAAAGACACGTAATGAGCTAAAAACAAAGAATGATCAAATAAGCTCAAAGGGGTTAAGTAAGAAGAAATAGGTCATTTCTAATGCCTTACATTAGCAGAAATAAGAGAATTTTCAAGATGTCATAAGAGTGCTTGATATCATATTGAGACAATATGCTGCTGAGCAAGGCTGACTATTTGATTAAAGTAGTTATTTCAAGAAAAATGTCTCAATCATGTTTTTGTATACATGTGAAAATGTAGCCTAAAAAAGAATCAAAGCAAGTTCTAAAGTAACAATTCCATGAGTAAAAAAAAGCACACAAGAAAGAAGAGAATGGTACAAATGTTCAATCCACTCATCAATAGACTCAAAATCTCACAAGACATATTTCTATCATTCTCAATCCATCATTTCAACATTCATATCCGAGCATGTGATTTTTAAGAAAGAAGATAATTTATGTTAAGATCCAAAAATTCATTTGCTACTTCTACACAAAATAATTATTTTCTCAACTAAGATGCGTCTCAAGAGTAAACTTACCTCCAAGGCAAAATTTACTCCTTACTATGCCATCCTTAATTGGTTTTACTACGAATAGGTTTCTGACAGTCATATCACTAAACATACTTTCCAATTTAGATGCGTCTCAGGAGTAAAATTACTTCTTACTCTGTCATCATTCATTGGTTTAGTATGTCTATGACAATCATATTATACGTCCCAAAAAAGAAAAAAAAATTGGTCAACTATTCTTCCCCCCAACCAGATCACAACATTGTCCTCAATGTTAAAATATAGATGAGTAAAGGATAGAAGATATTATCTGTTGGAGAAATTTGACACAAATTTAAACAGAAACAAAGTACGATAAATAAAATCAAAGGTAAAGGAAAGCTATAAATGAAGTGTCAAATCTGGCTTTCTTTTCATCCTGCTTCATTCACTGCTTCCTGCTGACTAATCTATCTGAGTTATTTCTAGGTCAGGTTTATAAACAAAAACTTCTAATTTATCAATCAACTCATCAATAGTGGAAGCAGAGATAAGAAGTTGTCTTGCCGAATGTGTGATAAATTTCTGTTCCACAGCATGGTCAAGAAAAAGTAATAAAATATCAAAGAAATTATTTACATTCAACAAATCTATGGGTTTATGGTAGATGTTCAGTTGGGCCCAAGAGATAATTTGAAAAAAATTTTCCAAGGTACCAAAATCACCTGGTAAGGTAATGAATGCATCAGAGTTGTCAAACATTATCTTCATTCATTCATGCATTAATGATACCTTAAGTTCCTCCCCAATTGTCTTTCTAGTGATGTTCTATTGAGCTAAAGGTGCAGGAATGACACCTAAAACTTGACTGCCTCTTATATATGCAGCAAGTGATACAATCCCCATTAACCTACGACAACCTCCCCCATATACAAGATGAATATTCCTCACAGCAAGTGGTCGACCAAGAGTGGTAGCTGCATTTACAAACTCTAAACCCTTCCCATACTTAGACCCACAAAATACACATATATTTTTAAGTTGACGAATAGAAACACCTTCCATTTTTATACTCACCTTCCCTTTGAATGATTCTAAGTTAGAAGAAAGTAGAAAAATAGAGTGTTTAAATAAGAAAAATAATGGAAAGGGTAATAATAGCACCTATAAGGGTAGGTTGGTTGTTGTCAGAAAAGTTTAAAATTAAGAAACACAGAATCTTTTTTTTAAGTTTTTAATTTTTTTGTTTTTGTTTTTGTTTTTTTGTTTTTTTTTACTTCAAGAAAACCATCAGGGTAAAAAAGTCTAGAAACCCTTGAAGGACCCTACTCAAAGGATCGTTTGTTCAAAACCAAAATATAACAAAATCATAGAAAGATAAAAGAAATATAATAGCAAACGATGTTATACCTTTATGTACAGTTTTCATGGCATATCTTTATACTGCGCGTCATGAGTGCAATAGTGCAGTAATACCAAGACGGCTTAGCCAATCTTGGAATTCTTCTCTTTCCCGCTTATGGAATATATTGGATTGAGTTACGACGCCACTAATTAAAATGTGTAAATCTGACAGCCACCACCTAAAGACCACAGCTAGTAGGAGGTCACTGGAGAGCCTATGACATTAAATCACAGGATCCAGCTCAGTTACATAGTCAAGCAAGTATGCCAACATGGGGTGCTTTTTTCTGCCCATCATCTCAGCTTGCCTAGAAGGTAAACTTTGGGACACTAAGAATGACTCTCTACAGAGCATAGCACATGAGCCTTATTTATATACCGGTGTGTGAAGGCCCTCTCCTGAGTATATGAAAAAATGGACATCCATCTGGGACTCCTAATCTAATTAAAGACCAAGTTAAACCGAAGTTTCACCCTCCTTTTCTCATTTTTGTCTCTTTTAACCCTTTTTTTTTCTTTTTTTTGTTCTTTTTTTAAGAAAACATAAAGAAGAAGAAGATAGTATATATAGATTGTTGTGGATATGACTCACATCTGTCTCTAGTTTCACGTCCAGTAACGGCTTAAACGCCTTCTATGAGTCGAGAATAAGCTTCCCATCCAATTTTCTTATAAATTGGCAAACAAGGTCTTTTAGAGTCAAATTCCTAAGACTGTAGCATTTTTCTTCATCCTTGAAGAGATTCCACAAATTAAGAAGTTCACGATACACAAATCCATAAGAATGCGTCTCAAGAGTCAATAAGATATCATCTAATGACTCCTTACTCAGTCCATTCTTAATGAAGAAAATTTTATCTTCTCTGTTTGTGGAAACCATCCCCAAAGAACGACATCGCTTGTTACAATTCCATCGTGCACATTTGTGATAGACTTGTAACCTTTTTACTCTTCTCCTTTTAGAATACGAACTTCTTCTAAGACTTGGCATGTATGAATCAAATGAAATTAAAGACTCACCTGCTAGTCAGACCTTTGCTTCAATTATCCAGCGTACATCTTCTGGCATACCCTTGTACATTAACAGTCTCAATCTTTCACATCTACCTTTGTAGATTTTTGTCAGAGCATTTTGAGGGAGGGAATAAAAATATTTTCTTAAGTTTGAAAGAATGACATCCATTTTAAAGGAGAAGGATTTAGTTAATTTGGAAAACTGAAAAACAAACAGACTTGAGAGCCACGGAGTACTGTTATCCGCCATTTAATCAAGAATACAAAGAACTGCAAAAACAAGACAACAAAATTAGAATAAATTCTATTCATAACAACGATCAGAAAGAGAGATGAATTCTACCTCATCAACTTAGTTTTCCAGAAATAGTTTGAGTCTTTGTCCATTGACTTTAAACACATTACCATTCCTAGGATTCTCAATATCTATGGCCTCATAAGAATACACATGTTTGACAACAAAAAAATAACTCCACCTAGATCTTAATTTTCTAGGGAATAGGTGCAGACGAGAATTATAAAGCAGAACTTTTTGATCAATTTCAAAAGATTTTCTCAAAATTGTCTTGTCATGAAAAGCTTTTGTTCTAGCTTTATAAATCTTTGAGTTTTCATATGCATCATTTCTTAGTTTTTCAAGTTCATTTAATTGCAATTTGCGTATCTTGCAAGCATTATCAAGGTTTAGATTGAAAGCTTTAATGACCCAAAATGCTTTATGTTTCAATTCTACAAATAAGTGACAAGGTTTTCTATAGACTAACCGATAGGGTGACAAGTCCAAAGATGTTTTGAAAATAGTACGGTAAGCCCAAAGTGCATCATTTAGCCTTAAAGACCAATCTTTACAAATTAGGTTAACTGTTTTTTTCAAAATTTGTTTAATCTTCCTATTTTCCAATTCAACTTGTCCATTTGTGATAAGGGGTAACAATTTTGTGTGCAATACCATATTTCTTCATTAAAGATTCAAATAGTTTTTTACAAAAATGTGTTCTCCCATCACTGATGATAGCTCGAGAGATTCTAAATCGACACAATATATTTTCTTTTAAAAATTTGAGAATAATTATATAATCATTGTGTCGACATAGAATCGTCTCAATCCATTTTGAGACATAATTAACTGCAACCAAAATATATACAAATCCAAATGAAGATGAAAATGGGCCATGAAATCAATTCCCCAACAATAAAACATTTCAACGACAAAGATGAGGTTCAGAGGCATCATGTTTCTTTTTGAAATTGAGCCCAATTTTTGACAATTTTCATAACTTTTGCAAAAAGTATAGCAGTCCTTAAATAAAGTGGGCCAATAAAATCTGTACTGCAAAATTTTCGCAGCTGTTTTCTTTGAAGAAAAGTGACCTCCACATGCTTCTGAGTGACAAAATTTAATAACACTCACTACCTAACTGTCAAGCACACATCTCTGAAAGATTTGATCAGGACAATATTGTTACCAAGTGGCTTCCAAAGACTCAAGAGGGGGGTGAATTGAGTAACAAAAACTTTTGCAAACACTTTAAAACAAATAAATTTTGCTCAATATAATTATTAAAGAATACGGATGAGATGAGAAAAAGAAAGAGCAAATAATAAATAAATTGCAGGAATTAATACATAAAGAACATAAAGTAAAAAGAATAAGGGAAGAAAAACAGGCACAGGTATTTATCCTGGTTCGACCACCAACCACTTGTGGCCTACGTCCGATCCCCCGAAACACCGTTCGAGATTTTTCACTATTCAAGGCAAGCTTAAACAACAGTGCTTGCAACCTTTACAATACGGAGCACTTTTCACACACAGGGAAACTCTACCCTTGTGCTCAAGCCTCAAATAAACAAAAGGGATACCTCACCCTTATACAATTCTTGGGGATACCTCACCCTCAATACAAGAAATAGATATAGAGATGAAGTGAAACTCTCGCTAAGAGTAGATAAATACAAATTGAAGCACTAAGGAGGAGCTGTTTCTCAAATATCTCAAGAGTTAAGCAATTATAAGTTCAGAAAACAAAGAGAGAATAAGGTAGAGCACGTTTTCAAGCAAGCAAAAATTATCACAATGTCAAGGGGTTTTCGAGAGAAGTCCCAGGCCTCTATTTATAGAGCTCGTGGAAGAATATGGCCGTTGGGAGCAATTAATGGCATTGAAAACTTTCGATTTTTCGTATCCTGTTTAAAACGTAGCTCTGTTTCTCGTGGGGTATTCGAATGCACGAAGGAGGTATTCGAATACCTCTGTCAAAAATTCTTTCGAGTAAAACTGTTTAAGTTGGAGTTATTCGAATACGGCCAAGGGTATTCGAATACCTCATTAAAATAAGGCATATTTCGAAAGCAGGGTATTCGAATACCATATGGGGTATTCGAATGCCTCATTTAAAAATGGTTCATTCTGAAGCTGGGTATTCGAATACCATATGGGGTATTCGAATGCCTCTGCTTTGACAAAGAAAAAAATCGGTTTACGAATCGGGTTATTCGAATACCAAATTGAGGTATTCGAATACCTCGGTTAAAAACAGTTCAAAATCCTTTCCAAAAAGCTTCGAAATGCTTGTTTTTAACTTTTAAAACATTTGATCTTTTAAAAACCTTTAGTTTAGGTAATCTTTGATCATTTGAGATATTTAACTAACACTCCATACATGATAGATCCTAAGTCCTAAAGCTAATCTTTAAATACTTGGACTTGGTCTTCTCATCATCCTCATGTTTGTTATCATCAAAATACATCTTCATTGTTGCGTAGCAAACACATTCTCCCCTTTTTGATGATGACAAACTATCATAGAGAAAAGCATCAAGTCTGAGAAATAATTGGAATTCACAAAGTAAAGAGGCTTACATTCATATCTAATATGTGCTTGGCGTAGCTCCCCTTAATGTTGGAATCCAATAATAGTTATTTTAAACCTGTCTTTTCTCATAGTTATATTTTTCTCCCCCTTTGGCATAATCAAAAGATACAACAAAATATAATGCATAAAGGAGGCAATAAGCATAAAGAGAAACTGATTTTATTAATAATTTAGCCAATATACATAATGTAAAAATAGCTAATACATAAAAAAAAAACATCCAAACAAGAACAAAGCCTAAAAAGAGGCATCTGGTGGAGGAGGAGGGAATCAGAACCCCGTGAAGATAGCAAAGCACGCAAGGCGGCTTGCTCACGCTCAACACCATCGAGTCCGTCAAACGAACCGAGAAGGTGTGTTCCAAATAAGCTCGGTTATCCTCCATGTAAGCACGGTTGGCACAGTAAAGTGGCCATGACTTGATCCAGTAGCCGAACCAAAGAAGCAGGGGGCGGCAAAGCAGGCCAAGCGGTGACACGGACAGCAGGGGCTTACGGGAGGAGCAGCGAGCGGCGGCAGCGGCAGGGAGGCGGCGTGGGATCGGTGGGTCGTCCTCATCATCGTCAACTTCAATCGGGAATACCCGGCCTTCATCGTCTTTATCATCTTCATTCGGTTCAGCGTATAAGAGCCAAACACATTATGGTGGGTCGGTGAGTTTTCGCTCGCTCTGCCTCCACAATCATGCGGATACTTGCCTAGGAAGGCGGTGATGATCACCCCATAAGGTAGCTCGAGCGTTCTTTTCCCTTAGCTCTCATCATATGCTTCATAATGAAGACGGGCCGCTTTATCCGGTATCCTTTCTTCAGATCCCACATAAACACATCATCTTCACTGGTAGGCGTAGTTCCCACCTCTAGGAGCTAAGATGTGGGCATAAGCATAATGCAAGAGCTCTGTCCGGCTCTTCATCATACCCCCTTTGACTCCCTTTGAGTCGGAGGTAATGCCAACCCAGGTCTAAGGACATCTTCAATGGCTCGAATCTTGTCGAACCGCTGGACAAACTCTTCACGGTCGTCATTGCTACGGCCGGCAGATTCTAAACCAAAAAGCGAACCCGGTCTTGAGGAGTGATCACAATGTGCGATCACAGACGTCGAGAATGAAGCTCCGGTCCTTCAATCCTCAAGTTGCGGTAGAACATTTTGACCAAATCGGGATAGAGAACCTCCTTGTAGGAGCAAAAGCGTAGCACGCCCCGAATGTCCACGGTGGTGTAGGAAATCAAAGCCACCTTCTTTTTCAAAGAAGGCCAAATCCAGTACTTGGGCTGCACAAGGTTACGTTCTCGGAAATGAGAGATGAACCGTCCAAGAGTTTCTCGGGTGAGATGAGAGCCGTCGCAAATCCAATGGGTTGTTGCAAGGCGCGGTCTTTGTGCGTGCACGTTTGGAGGAGGAAGCCATGGATGAAGGTAGAAGATGAGAGGAATGGGTTTGAAAAGAGAGGGGAGTGACGGTTGGGTGAGACGATGGAAGAGGTATTCGAATAGGAGATAAAAAAAAACGAGAGAGAAGAAATGGGAAATGAGATGAGTGAACGGGTTGGACGAAGAAGGGCTTATATAAAGATCGGACTCAAGGTATTCGAATACCTCAATTGGTATTCGAATGCCGCTGTTAGGAAACGCAAAGGTCGGGGCAATTTAGAAGGATGGTATTCGAACACGCATATGGTATTCGAATACTCATCCATATAAGATTGGCTCGAGATAGCGGTGTATTCGAATACCGCTTAGGGTATTCGAATACACCGAGAGACAGGAACAAAAGCCCGATAGCAAGAGGCTTGGGGTATTCGAATAATCACTAGGGTATTCGAATACTCCGGTTACTAAAACATGAACGCATGCGAATACCATTCGAATAAAAGATGGTATTCGAATACCGGATGAAGGTATTCGAATAACTTAGATAGAAAAACACCAAAAATTACGTCCGAATGCTATTTGAAGATTAAATCTTACCCGATTAAATGAGTACCCGCAAAACAAAATGGAGGGTGTCTCGACGCTCAAGTCAAGAATAATTTAAGATTAATAAATCAATGAGTAAGCGAGTAAATTTAACAGATTAAACACACGATTGATCCAAAATGCCAAGTTCTCTTCTTAAATGAAAGAATGAATCTTTAGGTAAAGGTTTTGTGAAAATATCAAGCAAGTTGATTATTGGTTTCAACAAATTCTAATACACAATCACCTTTTTGAACATGATCTCGTATAAAATGGTGCCTTATCTCAATGTGCTTAGTTCTAGAGTGCATAATGGGATTCTTTGTCGATTAATCGCACTAGTATTATCACATCTTATAGGGATGTGATTAAGTGAAGACCAAAGTCTAAAAGTTGTTGCTTCATCCATAGAATTTGAGCACAACAACTTCCTACTGCCACATATTCACCTCGGCGGTGGATAAAGCCACGCTATTTTGTTTCTTGCTATGCCAAGAAACTAAGGAATTGCCAAGCAAGTGACATGTTCCACTAGTGCTTTTCCGATCCAATTTGCATCCAAAGCAAAATCGGAGTGAGTCGAATAACCAATAAGACTACAAGTGGCACCTTTGGGGTACCACAAGCCCACTTGTGTAGTGCCACCTAGATATTTCATGATACGTTTTACAAAGACACTTAAATGCGACTCTTTAGGATTAGCTTGATATCGAGCACACATGCATACGCTAAACATTATATCGTGCCTACTAGCGGTGAGATAGAGAAGAGATCCGATCATACCTCGATATTTAGTAATTTCTACTGAATTACTCGCTTGCGTCTTTATCCAAGTAGCACGAAGTACTCATTGGTGTAGCCATATGCTTTGAGTTGTCCATTCCAAACCTCTTGAGAAGTTCTTTGCAATACTTTGTTTGGCTAATGAACGTTCCACTCCTTGTTTGTTTGATTTGAAGTCCAAGGAAGAAATTGAGTTCTCCCATCATGGACATTTCGAATTCGCTTTGCATGATTTTGGCAAATTCCTTGCATGAGAATTTCGTTAGTAGCACCAAATATGATATCGTCTACATATACTTGTACAAGGAGTATATCATGGTTTTTATTTTTAATAAAAAGAGTCGTGTCAACCTTACCTCTTGTAAAGTCGTGTTCTAAAAGGAACTTACTTAACCTTTCATACCAGGCTCGTGGAGCTTGTTTTAAACCATACAAAGCCTTTTTCAATTTGAAAACATGGTTAGGTAAATCATAATTTTCAAAACCTGGAGGTTGGTCAACATATACTTCTTCTTGAATAAAGCCATTTAAAAAAGCACTTTTAACATCCATTTGATATAACTTAAAATCCATGATGCAAGCAAAAGCAAGTAACATCCTAATAGCTTCTAATCTAGCTACTGGTGCATAGGTTTCTTCATAATCTATACCTTCTTCTTGATTATAGCCTTTAGCTACAAGTCTAGCTTTATTTCTAGTTATTATGCCACTTCATCAAGTTTGTTTCTAAAAACCCATTTAGTACCGATAATAGGATGATTATTAGGCCTAGGAACTAGTTCCCAAACTTGGTTTCGTTCAAATTGATTTAATTCTTCTTGCATAGCTAGAAACCAATGTTCATCATTAAAGGCTTCATTAATGTCTTTAGGTTCGATTTGAGAAACAAAGGCTAAGTGGTTACATGCATTTCTAATGGAGTTTCGAGTACTTACACCTTTGGATACATCACCTATTACTTGATCAAGCGGATGATATTTTGAGGTACGCCATTCTTTGGGAAGCTCCAAAGCTTGTGAATCCTCTTGTCTTTGTTTATCTTCTTGCTCCTTGATTTCTTTTTCTTTGCTATCCAAATGTGTTTCCGCTAAGGCTTTCGCAACATCATCAATAACAAGATCCTTTCTCGATCCATTTGGGTCAGTTTCATCAAATGCAACATGTATAGATTCTTCAATAGTCATAGTTCTTTTATTATATATACGAAAAGCCTTACTATGATTTGAATAACCAAGAAATATACCTTCATCGACTTAGCATCAAACTTGCCTAGGTTATCTTTTCCATTATTTAAAACAAAACATTTGCAACCAAAAACGTGAAAATATGCGACATTTGGCTTTCTTCCCTTGTATAATTCATATGGGGTTTTCTTTAAAATGGGCCTTATAAGGGCCCTGTTCATAACGTAACAAGCTGTATTTGACAACATCCGCCCAAAAATACTTAGGAAGAAGCGAGCCTCATTAAGCATAGTTCTCGCCATTTCTTCTAAAGAACGGTTTTTCCTTTCTACAACTCCATTTTGTTGTGGAGTTCTAGGGGCAGAGAAATTATGATTAATGCCATGTTCATCACAATAATTTTCAAAAACATTGTTTTCAAATTCGCCACCATGATCACTTCTTATAGAAGAAATTTGAAAACCTTTTTCGTTTTGAATAACTTTGGCAAGTCTTTTAAATGCTAGAAATGCATCATTTTTATTTGCAAGAAATAAGGTCCATGTAAACCTAGAAAAATCATCCACAATCACTAAAGCATAGTAATTCCCACCAAAGCTCATAGTTCTAGAGGGTCCAAATAAATCCATGTGCAAAAGTTGTAAAGGTCTAGTAGTTGAAACTATATTTTTTGATTTAAAAGAGACCTTTATTTGTTTACCCTTTTGACATGCATCACATAATTTATCTTTAACAAAATTAAGCTTTGGTAATCCAATTACTAGCTCTTTAGAGACCAACTTCCTTAGGTGATCCATGTGAATGTGTGCAATTCTCCTATGCCATAGCCATGAATCATCATTCTTACTTAAAAGGCATTTCGCATCATTTGAAGATATATCATCAAGGCTAATCATATAAATATTGTTTATTCTATGACCAATGAATTTAACATGTTTATCATTTTTATCTTCAATTATGCAACAATTTGAATCGAAAATTACCTTGTTACCTTTGTCACATAATTGGCTAATACTAAGAAGGTTATGTTTTAAGCCTTCAACAAGCAATACATTTTCAATAGAGGAATTTGGATTCTTGCCAACTTTTCCGACTCCAAGAATTTTTCCCTTGTTGTTGTCTCCATAAGTAACATGTCCATGATTCTTGGGAATAAACATGGTGAATTTTGAGTCGTCTCCGGTCATGTGCTTGGAACAACACATTTGTCGAGATACCAATTTGAGCTCCCGGCTTTCAAGCACACCTACAACACAATTTTAATTTTTAACTTTTGGTACCCAAATTTTCTTGGGTCCTTGAGTGTCAGTTTTAGGCAAAGTACCCTTTGGAACCCAAACCATTTTTGTCCCAATTTTTGTGTTAATATTCTTTCTAGCATTGCATGTTGAAGCACTATGACCTTTCTTTCCACAAGTAAAAACATTTAATAAATGGACTTCTGGAAGTACTTGAATAAACGAAAAATTTTTTATAAGATTTATGTTGATTTTTCGGGTTATAACCAATTCCAGCTTTTTCAAAAACAACCCTTTGTTTCCCTAATATAATATTTAGATTATCTCTCCCATAAGTGAATTTGGCAAGGGTATTTTTAAGTCTTCAATTTCTTTCTCAAGTGTGTGACATGAAGAACAAGAATAAGAAGTAGAAGCATGTGAGGGATGAGATGAGCATGCATCAATAATTCCCAAAGTTTCATTTTCAATTTTTAGTTCTTCAATCTCTTTATTTAAAATAAGAATTTTATTTTCTAAAGAAGAGATTTTTTTCTTAGAAGAAGAAATTTGTTTTGAGAGTTTTATTGATTCGTCATGCAATTCTTCAAAGGCATCTTGTAACTCATCATAAGAGAGGCAAGTAAAGTAGAGTTAGAACTTACCTCATTTCGCTTTCTTCTTCTTCTCCTTTGGCCATGAGACGAGTTGAGCTTCTTCGCTATCTCGAGCCGTCAGTTGAATCCATGTCGTTTTCATCCCATGCTATATAGGCTTTTCTTGCTTTTCTTTCTTTGAAGGGCTTCTTCTCAAGTCTCTCTTTCTTCTTTTGGTAAACCGGGCATTCCATTTTCATATGACCAGGCTTGCCACATTCATAGCAAGTAGGAGTTGATGAAGCTCCTTCGCCTTTGTAATGAGTTTTCTTCGGAGGAAGGGAGGTCTTCTTTGCATTCCCTTTTTCTTGAGAAATTTACCAAATTTTTAACTAATGTGACCGAGATTTTCTTCGTTTACCTCAATGTTTTCTCGAGCTTTCTTCATCTTCTTCATCATCATTGTCAATTGTTGAGGAAGTGGCTTTAAGCGCTATCCCCTTTTTCTTTTTATCATTTTCTTCGCTTTGACTTAATCGCTCGTTCTAGTTCGTGCTCATGAAGTTTTCCAAAGGTGGCTAATGACATGGTTGTCAAGTCCCTTGATTCTCGAAATTGTTGTCACCTTGGGCTGCCAAATCCCGCTTAAACACCTTAACACTTTATTAATCAAATCTTCGTTAGTAAAACTTTTTCCTAAAGATGCAAGATGATTAACAATGTGGGTGAACCTCTTTTGCATTTCTTGAATGCTTTCTCCTTGGTTCATTCTAAACAGTTCATATTCGCGAGTTAGAGAATTGATTCTCGACCTCTTAACTTCACTAGTACCCTCATGGGTAACTTGTAAAGTGTCCCACATTTCTTTAGCGGTTTTGCAATTAGAAATTCTAAAAACTCATCATACCCCAAGGCAAAGTGGTAATGATGTTTTTAGCTTTTAAATTATATTGGACTTTTCTTTTATCCTCATCGACCAATCACTTCTAGGTGTCTCGGTTTTTACACCATCGACAACGCGTGTAGGTATAAATGCGCCGTTTTCGACAAAGATCCCACACATCTAGATCAATAGCTTCGATGAAGATTTTCATTCTTTCCTTCCAATATGCGTAACCATCCCCATTGAAAAGGGTGGTCGGTTTATGGAAGATCCCTCGGAAAAACCATTTAAGGAAGCCATGTTCTCTTGAAGCGGCTAAGCTCTTTATACAAGAGTCTAGCTCTGATACCACTTGTTACCAAGTGGCTTCCAGTACTCAAGAGGGGGGTGAATTAAGTAACAAAAACTTTTGCAAACACTTTAAAACAAATAAATTTTGCTCAATATAATTATTAAAGAATACGGATGAGATGAGAAAAAGAAAGAGCAAATAATAAATAAATTGCAGGAATTAATACATAAAGAACATAAAGTAAAAAGAATAAGGGAAGAAAAACAGGCACAGTATTTATCCTGGTTCGACCACCAACCACTTGTGGCCTACGTCCAGTCCCCGAAACACCGTTCGAGATTTTTCACTATTCAAGGCAAGCTTAAACAACAGGTGCTTGCAACCTTTACAATACGGAGCACTTTTCACACACAGGGAAACTCTACCCTTGTGCTCAAGCCTCAAATAAACAAAAGGGATACCTCACCCTTATACAATTCTTGGGATACCTCACCCTCAATACACAGAAATAGATATAGAGATGAAGTGAAACTCTCGCTAAGAGTAGATAAATACAAATTGAAGCACTAAGGAGCTGTTTCTCAAATATCTCAAGAGTTAAGCAATTATAAGTTCAGAAAACAAAGAGAGAATAAGGTAGAGCACGTTTTCAAGCAAGCAAAAATTATCACAATGTCAAGGGGAGTTTTCAGAGAAGTCCCAGGCCTCTATTTATAGAGCTCGTGGAAGAATATGGCCGTTGGGAGCAATTAATGGCATTGAAAACTTTCTGATTTTTCGTATCCTGTTTAAAACGTAGCTCTGTTTCTCGTGGGGTATTCGAATGCCTGAAGGAGGTATTCGAATACCTCTGTCAAAAATTCTTTCAGAAAACTGTTTAAGTTGGAGTTATTCGAATACCAAAGGGTATTCGAATACCTCATTAAAATAAGGCATATTTCGAAAGGTGGTATTCGAATACCATATGGGGTATTCGAATGCCTCATTTAAAAATGGTTCATTCGAAATTGGGTATTCGAATACCATATGGGGTATTCGAATGCCTCTGTTTTGACAAAGAACAAAAATCGGTTTACGAATCGGGTTATTCGAATACCAAATTGAGGTATTCGAATACCTCGGATTAAAAACAGTTCAAAATCCTTTCCAAAAAGCTTCGAAATGCTTGTTTTTAACTTTTAAAACATTTGATCTTTTAAAAACCTTTAGTTTAGGTAATCTTTGATCATTTGAGATATTTAACTAACAGCTCCATACATGATAGATCCTAAGTCCTAAAGCTAATCTTTAAATACTTGGACTTGGTCTTCTCATCATCCTCATGTTTGTTATCATCAAAATACATCTTCATTGTTGCGTAGCAAACACAAATATTTGAAAAAGTATGGGTCATCCCAATAAAAAATTTTCACCTCTATCAAAAATTTCCTTCTATCTTGGTACGTCCATTGAGGCGGCATCTTTCCTGTTACAAGAAAGTTGACTATGTTAGCAAACTAAGGCATGGAGTTGACAAAAAATAAAAATTAATTAGGAAAAGAATCATTGATGGCTGTGTTATCAAAAGGTGAGTCTGTTGTAAGTCTAAACAAATGATCAGCGACAACATTTTTGGCTCATTCCTTATCTTTTATTGCGATGTTGAATTCTTGAAGCAACAAGATCCACCGTATCAATCTTGGTTTGACATCCTGCTTAGACATCAAATATCTAACAACAGCATGATCGGTAAAAATCACAATAGAAGAACTAATTAAGTAAGATCAAAATTTGTCTAGTGCAAAAATTACAACAAGTAGTTCTTTTTCAATAGTGGTGTAATTCATTTGTGCACTATTTAAAGTTCTACTTGCATAAAAAATCACATGAGGCTTACCTTCCTTTCTTTGGTCTAAAACAACGCCCACAGCAAAATCACTCGCATCACACATTAACTCAAAAAGCAAAGACCAGTCAGGAGATTGCATGATAGGAGCAGATGTTAGAAGACCAATTAATTTTTCAAAAGATTTTTGACATTCTTGGGTCTAATCAAATGGTGCATCTTTCAACAGAAGATTACATAATGGTCTAAATATGACATTAAAGTCCTTTATGAATCTTCTGTAAAATCCTTCATGTCCTAAAAAGGAACGAACTTCTCTGACTGTTTTTGGGGAAGACAAATGGGCAATTAATTCAACTTTAGCCTTATCAACTTCAATTCCTTTAGAAGATATCACATAACATAACACTATTCCTGAGGTAACCATGTAGTGATATTTTTTCCGATTTAACACAAATCATTTTTCTTCGCATCTTTTAAGAACTTTTTCTAAATTATGAAGACAAATTTCAAATGAATCTCCAAAAACTGTCAAGTCATCCATAAAAATCTCTAAATAATGCTCAATCATGTCACTAAAAATGCTTAACATGTATCTTTGGAATGTTACCGGAGCATTACAAAGGTCAAAAGGCATTCTTCTATATGCAAAAGTACCAAAGGGACATGTAAAAGTGATCTTTTCTTGATCTTCTAATGCAATTAGTATTTGATTATAACCCGAATAACCATCAAGAAAATAGTAGTATGGATGTCCTACTACACTTTCCAGAATTTGATCAAGAAATGACAAGAGAAAATGTTCTTTTCTAAAATCAATACACATACGCCAACTAGATGAGACTCGCGTAGGTATTAATTCACCTTTATCATTTTCAACCACTGTTATTTCAGATTTCTTAGGCACAACTTGTGTAGGGCTTACCCATTGGCTATCAGGTTATTGAGAAGTTTTAGCATTATCTTCTAAATGTATTTTATGTGTACAAATTAATAGATTAATACCTTTTATGTCCTTTAATGTCCACCCAATTGCACTTTTATACCTTTTAAGTACTTCTGTTAACATACCTTTTTATTCTTCAGTAAGAGACGAGAAAATTACCATTAGAAAACTTTGCTCTTTTCCTAAAAATGTGTACTTAACCCAGCAGGTAATGACTTTAGTTTCAATGTGGTTACTTCTTCATGGGCATTATCATTCATGGGTTTTAGCTCTTCAAATCTTGGCTTCCATCCCTTGTACTCCATTACCTGTGTACAATCAAACAAAAAGTATATTTTAGAGATATCATCTTCTAATTACATGTCTGAATCAAATGAATTAACTAAACAAATTTCTAATGGCTCAGAAAAACTCCTTGTTTGAAGATGATCATCTATAATGGCTTCAATTCCTTCAACTTCCTCCTTTTCATCAAGGATTTCCTGTGGTTGCTTGCACATGTTAAAAACATTGAGCTCTAGCGTCATGTTTCCAAATGTTAGCTTCAGCACTCCATTTCTGCAATTTATCAAAGCATTGGATGTTGCTAAAAATGGATGACCTAAAATAACAGGAATTGACTTGCAGCTATCAACCATAGGTTCAGTATCCAAGACAATAAAATTCACAGGATATATAAATTTATCAACTTGAACCAACACATCTTCCACTATTCCTCTTGAAATTTTAATTGATCTATCAGTAAGGAGAAGAGTTACAGAAGTTAGTTTTAACTCACCCAAGTTTAGTTGCTGATAAACTGAATATGGAAGCAAATTGACACTAGTACCAAGATCAAGTAAAGCTTTTTCAATTTTATGTTCACCAATAATGCATGAAACTGTAGGACAACTAGAGTCTTTATATTTCAACGCATTATTATTTTGAAGAATGAAACTTACTTGTTCAACCAAAAATGCTTTCTTTTTCACATTTAGTTTCCTTTTAACAATGCACAAGTCCTTCAAATATTTGGCATAAGAAGGAATCTATTTGATAACATTTAACAGAGGAATATTGACTTTCACTGGTTTCAAAATTTCAAAAATTTCAGTGTTATGTTCAATTTCCTTGAATTGTTTAATGCTTGAGGAAATGGAGATGCAAGCGAGAGTTTGGTCTCTTTTTGGTCAACTTTTTCATTTTCTTAGGGAATTAATTCATCTTCTTTCTCACAAGGTTCGGGAATTTATTTTTTAACAATATTTTCACTCCTAAGAGTTATCACTGACTTGACTTGATCCATTTGTTGATTTTCTGAACTCCCCTCACTTAGACTATACTGACCCTTGGGATTTGATTGAGGTAAAGAAGGAAATTTTCCTTTCTCGTGAATGATGCGTGTAGAAAAAAGTTTAGCAAGAGTTTCTTTTATGTCAATCATGGATTGATTGTTTTGTTTATTAATGACCTCTTGCTTTTCTATGAATGCATGCAATGTTTCTTCAAGGTTTTTCCTATATGGTGGGACATAAGGTGCATATCCTTAAGAATTTTTAGAGTCCTATTGTGCCTGAGGAGGTGGTGGTTGCACGAATTGTGACTGATTATTATTTCTCCAGCTAAAGTTCGAGTGATTTCTCCAACCCAGATTGTATGTATCTGAAAAAGAAGAAGTAAATGACTTTTTAAAATTATTCATTGCATTTACTTGCTCATGTATAACTTCTTGAAAAGCAAGAATCTTAGGACATTCATGTGTTGAGTGTCCTAAGTCATCACAAATGCCACAAATTTCTTCATTTTGCACAGATTTGATTTTTTTTCTTTTTCCTAATTACATTGCTTTAATTTTTCTAGCCAAACTGGTAAACCTAGCATTTAGATCTCCCTCTTGACTAAGGTGATATTTTTCTTTATTAGCACTTGCAAAGTTAGATCTAATTGAATTTTCATAAATATTATTACCATGCCAAGATTGAGAATTTTCAGCCAACTAGTTTAAATAGTCTAAAGTTTCATCAGGTTCTTTATTAAGAAATTCATCATTGCACATTGTTTCTACAAATTGTTTAGTTTCAGGTATTAAACCTTCATAAAAGAAGCTTATAGTGCGTTATTTTTCAAAACCATGATGTGGGCAAGAATTTAACAAATCTTTAAACCGTTCCCAACATTGAAAATATACTTCATTTGAATTTTGGAAAAAAAATTAGATTTGTCTTTTCATAGCATTGGTTTTATGTGTTGGAAAAAATTTCTTTAAGAACTCACCTTACATTTCTTGTCATGTGCTAATTGATCTTAGTTTTAAAGTGTTAAGCTAAGTTTTTGTTTTATCTTTTAAAGAAAAAGGAAACAATTTAAGCTTAACAATCTCTTCAGTGCAATTTTGGTCATTAAAAGCAATACATACTTCCTCAAATTCTTTCAGATGTAAATATGAGCATTCAGATTATAAACTATGAAAATTAAGAAGTAAATAAATCATAACTGGCTTAAATCTAAAATTGTTGGCATTGAGTGGAAAGATAAAACATGATGGACTAGAATTTCGAAGTGGTTGCAAATATTCACACATAGTTCGCAACGGTTGATTTTTATGTTCATCATGTACACTTTCATTTTCAGCCATTGTGTCAATTGTGTGTGATTGTGATTCAAACAAATCAATATATAAAATACCAGGATTAATTTTAATTAAACGACCAGAATTTAAATCACGATACCAATTAAGCATAAATAAATGACTTAAAATAGAAAAAATAATGTACAAGTCAGCGGTTTACACCAACCATTAAATATTAACAATAAATAAATGACATAAATAAAAAAATAATGTACAAGTTAGTAAGTTAAATTGCAAAATTAAATGACATAAATATAAAAGTTAGATAGCAAAATTAAATGACATAAAAATAAAATTGAAGTCAAATACATAAAATAAAATACAAAAATAAAATACAAAAAATAAAGTAAAGAAAGTAAATTTAAAATATGAAAATCGAGAGAATCGATAAGTGATTTTTTCCTCCGACGAAAGAGAAGAGAAGAGGAAAGATTATTTCATTACGTTAGAAAGGATAAATAAATAACATAAATATACAAGTTAGAAGGTTAGTAAGTCGAGAAAGGTAAATAAATAAGACAGAAAACATAAATAAATAAGATAATAAGTTAGTAAGTCAAAAAGCGTAAATAAAAAAACTTAAAGAAATGACATAAAAAAATAGTTAATAAGTTAGAAAGTTAGTAGGTTAGTAAGTTAATGAATTAGTAAGTTAGAAAGTTAGAGAATTAGAAAGTTAGAGAGTTAGTAAAGAAACCGAATGTCTGGCAAGCCGATCTTTTGCTCCGATGAGGGAAAAGAGAGAATAGATTTTATTAAAGAAAAAGAACCTCAATAAATTAAAACTTCAAATCAAGTCTCCGATAACGGCGTCAAAAACTTGATGCGAATTAAAGGTTGCAAACCTAAGTGCAGGTTGTCTCAAGTAATAAATTTCTCGAGAGTCCGAGGTCGATCCACAGAGAATTGTTGAAAAAAAATTCTGAGTTAAGGAAATGATTTGTCACAATATTAAAGATAATAAAATTTGTTTACAATTAAATTAAAGAACTTGCTTGAGTTAGGAGATCCACTTTTGGTAATAAATTAAGGACAAGATTAATTCTTTTTATAACTCAATTGAAATCCATGCACAACGGAGGTTCCAATCGGATAATAAAACATTCAAAGTCTATTTCGAATTATATACATAGTTATATTATAGTTCCTTTAATTATTTACCAACACTTACACTTGTAAATGAGTGTAAGCATTCATTGTGTCAATCCACTTGTCTACAATGAATCAAGAACTCCACTTTATAAGGAGGAATTATATACTAACTCCAATACTTGTAAATGAGTTCAAGCATTCATTGTGCCAAATCACTTGTCTACAATGAATTAAGAACTCTACTTTACAAGGAGGGTTTCTAAATTGATTGGAAACAAAATACAATATGTATAATGATCACTTGATAATATATCATCTAAGCACAAAACGAAAATTAATCTAATCTTATTTTTGTTACCAAAAGGTTCACTCCTTCACCCAAGCAAGATGAAGATTTAGTTACCCATTAACAAGAAGAAAGAAAGAGAGTAGAAGAAAAAGATGAATATAATTTCAACTTAGAACAAAATAAAATTATAACAAATAACACAATAGCATAATCTAAGCTAAGCCAAGATTGCCCAAATGATCTCTGCCTATGGTCCCTTTTATAGAGGATTAAAGATACAAAATGATAAGGAAATTGATTAATGAGTGAGTGGATGAGTGGGTGGATGAGTGGAAAATGCCAAAGAACTTTTGTGAGTGGAAAATTATTGAAATTTTTTGTCTCTGAAATCATTCAGTGATGAACTCATGGATAACGTCAGAATGAAGCAAAGTAGTCTTCATGAAAGTTCTAGGAAATTGTCTCAGGTTTCTAATGCCACTAAAATCATCTAAAAATTCATCATATAGCCCAAGATATGACCCAATTACTGCAGATTGTTTAGGTTACAGTCATAAACTCGTGTTCTGACTTCCAAGCCTAATTAGCTCTACTAGATGTCCTATTTTTCCCTGGAGCTCTTCATAAAAGTTGTAGAGCTCTCTCTTATCTTTCTTACAAGATAAGATACATAATTATAAGACATTTAAAACTCAAAATATGACCGAAATACAGAAATAATGTAAGACCAAAATAGTGCTGAAAAAATTAATTAAGTCCAATCTGAGTCCAAACTTACAAAACATAACTAAGCTTAATCGATTAAGTACATGGAGAGTATAAATGACTAAAAATGAGGGTTTATTAATGTATAAAATATGTGATTATCACTTGACAGTAGCTGGAGACAGAACACGACAAAGAGATTGCGAGAGGAAGTGATGGTGATAGAGCTGCAGTGCGGCGACGCGACGCAGATCTAGATGGTCATGGTGGTCAACACAGTGTGGGATGGAACTGTTACTATCAGAGGACGACGAAGACGATGGGCTCTTCCGGTTGTGAGGCGCAGTGGCTCTAGTTCGTGGCTATGCAGGCACGATTAGGTGGATGGGTGTTGGGCGAAGGTGCTGCGCAAGTGATAGGTTATAGGTTTTAGTGTTGGTTAGTGGAGTGAGTGATTGTTTGGAGGTTGAAGATGATGAAGGTGAAGTGGTTTTGAAGATGGTGATGAAGATGGTGAGGGTAGTTATGGTATTGATGGTGGCTGGAATCTGGATGAAGAAGGATGCGACTATATGTGTTGAAGGAGGAAGAAAAGTTGGCTAGGGTATTTTGTGTATGTTGGCTGTTCAATCTGTCTATATGCTTGTTGCTTGCTTGGGTATTTTATAGGGGGAATTAGGGTTTAAAGGGTTATGGATTTTGGACTTAAGTTTAGTAGGTCTTGGGCTAGAATATATGAGTAAGTTCAATGGAAATGGATTAAGCGCAAACCCTTTTTTTTTTTAATTAAAAGGTTTTTAATAGCCCAGACAAAATTGAGTATTCACAGTTACTTTTATTTACTTGTTTCTTACTAGATACTAGGAATAACCGTAGTTTTTCATATTATCATCATAAGAAACAAGTAAATACATGAACTTAAATTTTGTCCGACAATTTGGGATGATGTGAATGGACAAGGCAAAGAAGCTAATTGAAAACCAGTGAGCTCAAATGTGAATTTATGAGTTATTGTAGCATCATTAATCCTACCAGGGTGAAGCTCAGCGTAAAGCCAGAGACGTCATCACCTTGCCAACAAGCTATCGAAATCAATTGGTGTTTATTGATTAAAAAGAATTTATTAAAAATAGGAACTTAAAAGACATTGGGTCACCTTGCAACCCGAAATGTAAAAGACAATAAGCTTGACTTAGAATTTAAAAGACAGTGGGCTTAGCCCAAAATTTAAAAAACAATGGACATGACCCAAAATTTAAATGACAGTGAGTTTGACCCAAAATTTAAAAGACAGTGGGCTTGACTTGGAATTTAAAAGATAATGGGCTTGTCTTGAAATTTAAAAAATAGTGGGCTTGACTTGAAATTTAAAAGACGGTGAGCTTGACCCAAAATTTAAAAGACAGTGAGCTTAAAAGATAGTGGGATTAACTCAAAATTTAAAAGACAATGGACTTAGCTCAGAGTTTAAAAGACAGTGGGTTTGACTTGAAATTTAAATAACAATAGGCTTGACCTGAAATTTAAAAGACAGTGAGCTTAGCCTAAAATTTAAAAAACAGTGGGCTTGGCCTAGAGTTTAAAAACAGTGGGCTTGAGCCGGAATTTAAAAGACAGTGGGCCTGACCCAGATAATAAGCTTGACCCAAAATTTAAAAGACAGAAATTTTAAAAGGCAATAGGCATTTTGGCCCAAAATTTAAAAATACAATTTAAAAGGCAATGGACTTCTTGGCTCAAGAGATTTTTTTATTTATTTATTATTTTTTTATTTTTTTAAGAAGAACATTAGGCCATGGACATTAAATTTTGTAATAGCAAGTCGTCAAGTCAAGGACTTAAGAATACTTTTTTTAGAACACCATCAGGCCGTGGACCTAGAATTTTGTGAAAGTTACCAAGCCATAGACTTAGAGTTTCTTTTTTTTTTCCTGACACCTTATCAGGCCATGGACCTAGAATTTTGTAAAGCTATCAAGCCAAGGATTTGAAATTTTTTTTTGATACCGCATCAAGTTATGGACTTGGAATTTTGTGAATGCCATCTGTAACACCCTTGTGAGAATGCCACATTTATGATGCAATAAAATAAAAATGAATAAACTATTACCCAAGTTATAAAACATTTGATACATAATTAATATAAGTTGTAAAATTTTTCCTTTTTATATTGGATATCATTAAATAAAATAACATGGAACATAAAATAAAACAAACTTATTATCACATACATAATATACATATGATTTGTCTTAAGTTGTACGAATAATTTACAATTACAAAATATTTAAACAAAGCAGTAAAGCATTAATATACAGTACAACAACATAAAGTGCCCAAGTGCACATCATAGATTCCTAACCCTCCGAAGGATCACTCTCAGATGAAACCTCGGGTGATAGAAATCTAGGATGTCTCACAGCTCTACGGACAGGAGTCCGAGCTGTTGACACTATACTGATCTCAC
Source organism: Ormosia emarginata (assembly GCA_029884605.1). NCBI lineage: Eukaryota > Viridiplantae > Streptophyta > Magnoliopsida > Fabales > Fabaceae > Ormosia > Ormosia emarginata. Next base: position 3,266,218 of record JAQQTP010000089.1, read on the forward strand.
TAGGGATACGGAAAAGTCATCCCCAATGACGCCTCAGATCCAACGGCATCTCCAGCTGTAGATATAAAGTCATAGTAAAAATAGGCTGAGCATCAAACTCTCCACGTAGGGACACAGTCAGACGTCCCAAGTAAATCATTGATCCTCGATCCTCTCGCAGACGCCAGGCCTCCGAACCTCCATGAAACTCAAGTCTCACGAAACTAAGAAATCCCGGCAACGTCATGATCACAGAATCAGTCCAAAGGATATGGATAATCGGAAGGCTCGCACTCGTCGAACTGATCACTCGTCTGCTATTGCTCCTCCTCCTCAGGATACACACAATCTAGAGGCTGTTTCTCTTCCTCAAACTCTTTACAACATAAATAATAATACAAAAACAATATATATAGAGAGGTGAGACGACCTACATCATTACCAGCATGACAATTAAGAAACGACAATACAACAGATATCCCAGTTTCATACAGTAAAACATATTATAACATCACAAGAAATAACACAATTTAATACAAGAAATACATACCATTTTTTCATAAATAACAACACAATTCAACACATCATATAATATGATAAATAATAATGTTATGATGCATAACACAAATGCAAATGCAATATGACTCGTTCTTACTTCATGGAGCTAGACACAAATATCAGAGAGAATGACTCGTAAAGATCTATCAGTACCTCACGCTGCCCAACCAAACTATTATACTGTCTAACGTCGTGTCTATAGCCCACAGTCCAATGTCGTGTAGTATTACACAGTCCAAAATACTTCGTGCACTACAGGCATTGTACTAAATAGTCTTTACAAGATTTCGATTAAGTATAGTGCGTGTCGAGATCATTAGTGTGTTACCAGTTATCACGACCCAGAAGAGCGATCAACTGTCCACATGTGGAATACTCCGCACACTAATGCCTCCAAGTCCAACCAAAATGAACCACACTACACTTATTACACCGACAACACGGTGTAATTCGTCTCGTCAATCAATCGCCAATATTAATCAAATTGGCATAACTCAATGCATGAATAAGAACAATAATTACCAAATTATCCTTATTCTTAAAATATTATCATATTTACAAAAATGCCCTCAACCTCAAAATTCAATATATAGTACGTCACCACTTGACAGTACCATATCTCAACATGTTTGGGTCCACTACCTTGGCCCGACAGCAAAACTCACTATTCCATTTAATCACGTAGAAATTTTATCGTGTTTTCACAATCTTGTCGCTTTTACAAACGTTTTTAAATCGATTAAATATATTTTGCTATTTTTAAAATCGCGTAGCGTTTTTAAATCATTTTCTCAATCGCATAAGATTTTTAAATCGTTTTCTTAACCGAAAAGCTTTAAAATCTCTATTTTAAAACTGCGTAAGCTATTTTTCATACTTTTAAACTACGTAGAATATTTTTATTACGTTATAAATGTATTATAAAACGTTCTCATTTATTTGTCTGTTTCTAATAAATTTTGACAGTATTTTGTCTATAAAATCTATTAAAATTGTGTCTTCTACGTTTTTCCTTTAAAAATTCATTTGGTTAGTTTATTACTACAAAATACACTTTGAAAATTGTCATTATACTTTAAAACTCAAAGGTAAGTATTTTTCAAGAGTTTTGTTTATTTTTCTTCTATACCATATTTCTAATAAAAATTAGTTTACTTCTTTAAGTCTTAAAAATCCATTACAAAGGTATTCTTTTTAGGTTAAACATCTAATCTACACTTAGAAAATAAATTTTGGATTGATTACACATTAAGAAGCATTTTGGCCGAATTTAACAAAATCTTGGCATTTGATCTTTGGATCATTTTCCATCTTCTAAATCATTTTGGAATTCATTAATTTACTTAGATCTATTAAATCCCTCCTTTAGAAAATGGTTGAGAACATTTTGGTTCTCTTTTTCTTGTTGAAGTCGAAAGCTCCATGGTTGTGTTCTTTGGGACAATCATGCAAACCTTACATATTATTCACATCCTAATTAATAATCACATCAACACATGCAATATATTTTAAAACTTATAGACATGCACACAAACCATATCAAACACAAATAGGAAAGCATTTAAACAATCAAACAAGTGAATCCTTATGGATTCTTCACACACATACAATTCATTTTCTCATCACCACACTTGGTTGATGAGATCAAATCTCCCTCTTACCTTAAAAGAAGATAACTCCTTCTACTCTCCTTCTTATGGATTTCGTGTCCCTCCAAGAAACCTAAAAGATTTTAAACAAAAATTTAAAGAGTTATAACTATAGGAGAAAAGCATAAACCATTGATCAATCATGGCTTAGAACCTTAGAAATGAAGTTAGAAATGAAAAACAAGGAGTTTCACCTTGTAAGAAAAATCTCCAAAGAAAATTTCCAAGCTTAAGATGAAGGATTTTGGAAAAACTCTCAACTAGAGATGTTCTTAAAATGGTGTTTAGGTTTGAGAAAGTAGGTTAGATAAAATTTTTGAAGGTTGGAAGTGTGATTTGGGGGTGTTGGCCGAATGGTCTTCAAAGAAGAAAGCAAGAGAATGGTTCTTGATGTTCTTGGAGAAAAGAAAGCTTGAAGATGAAAGATGAAGCAAAATGCTCTCTAAACCTAACTTATGGCCGTGGAACTCCAAGAGGAGGTGGCCACTTTGTTTGACCTTCCAAGACCACTTAATCACCTTAGATGTGATCAAGGGTGGAGAACAAAACTTTGGCTCCAAGCTTGTTTCCCATTGGTGCATGAAAACCTAGTCACTAAGTGACTAAGCTCTTGAAGCTTCTTGAAAGCTCTTGGCCGAATTGCTCCAAGGAGAAGCAAACCAAGTTTGTGATCCATTTTGTCCGCTAGTTACGTTTAGGTGCATTTGATTAATTTATTTAGTTACTTGCCTAACTATATAGTTACTTAGGTTAACTAAGTTAGTCTTGATATTTTGAGATCATCATCTAACTAGAACTTAACTAGATAGCTAACTAGGTTACTTCACTTAGTTACTACATAAGCTTTTTATGTTAACTTAGTTAGGTTTTAAGCTAACTTGATTTAACCTTCTAGTTTGATTTCAACAAGTCTAACCACTTTTATGGACTTGTTTTCTATTGGTCCAAACCTTTCAAGCCTACATCGTTGACTTGTTTCTATTGGCTTAGAATTTAGTCTAGCCAGAAACGTTGACTGCTTCTCTAAACATGGGTCCCACAGACTTTTCTAGGTCCATGGTGATTTTGGAGCAGATTTTTACTGTTTTTGAGATAGTAGGTACTCTCAGATAAAATAATATTATAATAATATAAAATTATTTTATTACACAGTTAAATCCTAAAAATTAAAAGATTAACAACCATATCACTCGAAATTGGGTTTAGTAAGATCCCCCAGCTCCGAATAATTAAAATAAGATTTCCCCGACCTGGAAATTATTATTTTCTTGACTCAGAGTAAATCACACAAAACACTCAAATATGAACACGAAACAATCAAATAAATTTTATAGCATACAAAAAAATATAAAACAGTATAATCAGGATAAAACGGTCATTTATCCAAAAGTTGGGATGTTACACCATCAAGCCAAGGACTTAGAATTTTTTTTGTCACTTCATCAGGCCATGAACGTGGAATTTTGTGAAGCATCAAGCCAAGGACTTGATTTTTTTTTAAAAAAAGTATCTTTGAAAAGTCTCTTAGTAAAAAAAAAAAGATTTTCTTAAACCATACTCTTCCTCAAAAAAACCTTATGCAACTAAGCCCGTTTTCATGTTCATTTTCTAACTTTTAATTTGGATGAACTCTGTGACGTGCTTTCTTCAAAATACTCACTTCCATTTCTTTTGCTCAGGTACCTCTTGTTTCTGGATTATCCCCTAAGATATCATTTTTCCCTTCAATTAGAACTTCTAAGTTCTTTTCGATCTGAATTGTTCATCAGGGGATTACTATTAGATGGTTAAATCATAGTGTTGTACTCATGTTCACCTTACCTGAAGCATTAGGTAACATACATACATGGATTCAAAAGTACAACAAAAAATAGATGTACTAAGTGAACAACTTCCAAATTGGTCTTGGAAGTTTGACTACACAAAAAGGGTATTTACAAAGGATAATATATGGAAAAAGACACAAATAATGGTATGGGATTCAAAGGAGTGTTGCCCTAATATGGATTCTTCATGAAATCAATCTTTAGTTGTCTACTAGACATTATGACCAATGATTTCTTTTTTATGAGCATTTATATCAAGTCAAATTGAACTAAAGAAAAATTTGCCCAGACTAAGATTGAATTGAATAGGGCAGAAACTCGCTTTAGTGATCAATAGATTTGCCCTAGTGTAGGTCAAGTTGAACCAGGAAAAGGAAAAATTGCCCCAATTTAGAGTCGAATTAAACAGGGTAGAAACTTATTCGAGTATAAGGCTAAATTCAACCAAAAGATTTGTCATAATATAGGCCAAACCGAGCTAGAGAAAAAAAATGCCCCAATGTAGGGCCAGCTCGAACAGGGTAAAAACTTGTCCCAGTGTATGTTTTTTTTAAGGAACAATGAACCAGATACTGGGATAAACATAACCTTTTGTCTCAAAATTAAAACTTTTGAAAATAAAAGCAATCATTCATTGGTCAGAATGAACTTTTTAAGGATTGTAACTTGGCCAAGGTTAGTGGTTATGAAATGAAAAATATAAGGCTCAAATAAGTGTTTAAGGGTTGAATGAGACCAATGATCCTTGTTCAAAATTAAATATCGTCAACTGTTTTTACACTTTCAAGCACAATTTTCTCTTATTGTTCTTCATTTCTTCCCTTTTTCTTTTCACTTCAGTCATTCACCTTTGTCATGACTCATTTCATTTCATTTTCTTTCTTCTTTCTTTCCCTTCTCTCTTTTTTTTTTAGTTTTTTGTCATGTTTTTTTTCTTCCTGCACCTTTTCTTCCTTTTCTTTTTTTCCATTATGCTTCAAAATAGTTACCATGACAATCAATCTTTGTTTTGTGTTATCCCCTAGTGTATGGGTGGTCCTTGTCTGTGGTTTATTGAAGAAAATTTTCAAGCCCAAAAAGGAAAAATGAGCGATAATGAAAAAATGAATTCTTGTGAAGGAGAGAGAAAGACTGTCAATCCTCATTTCAAATCTTGATTGCTCACTTTCAAATATTTTAATTTAGAGATAAAATGATAATGCACACCAAGTAATTACTTATTGCTCTATTTTCTTTTCTTTTATTTTATTTTTTCATCTCCTTTTATCTTTTTCTTTTTTTTTGCAAAGGGCACCTGCACACGTGAACTTTATGATCACTCACATCTATCAAAGCAAAAATTATCAAGAGTTAGAGTCCAATAAGGTCCAAATACAAGGAAGGCATTTTGAATAAACGAGAGAAAAATAAATGACAAGAAAGACAACAATATATGCTAAAATCTATGCAAATTCATTACATTAATGCTTTATGAAAGTTAACATAAGTTCAACATCACAAAAGTTTAAGATAGTAATCACATTATGCCTCAAATCGCCAATTATTCAGAGGTTTCGAGCTGCTGGAGGGCGATTGGTATAGACAGGATGAATTGAGACATATGGATGCGATAAGGGAACATTAATGACTTGGTATGAAGTTTGGTAAGCACTGACTTCTAGCTCTTCCTCCCTTGTCGGTGCCACCGCCTTAAGAAAACTGCTGTCTATATTTCTAGCAAGTAACTTACTTGATCTTACAAGATTCTAAATCATTTCTCCAAGCCAAAATTAGGTAAAAAAAAAATGCCTGTAGGCAGCCCCTGCCATCAGCTTAATAAAAGGTGCTCCTAACGTCCCCATCAAGTATGAGCTCATTTTTTACGAAGTTAATAGTGGTTGAACCTGGGCTACCAACATTCTTCATATTTGAGTGTATTGCTTGAAAGTCTCAACATTCTTATTTTCCATTGCCCCTAGTTTGTTACCCAAGTGGCTTCAGTACTCAAGAGGGGGGGTGAATTGAGTATTTAGAAAACTTTTTCGCAAACCCTTTTTAATACAAATTTCTTGAAGCAATATGATGAATATGTGCAAAGATAATAAAAAGCCTTAAAAAATAGTAAATAAATAATTAAGCAATAATAAATAAATTACTGAAGATAAAGAGATGAAGGATAGAAGAAAAGCAGGCACGATATTTATCCTGGTTCGACCACCAACCACTTGTGGCCTACGTCCAGTCCCCGAAACACAGTTCGAGATTTTTTACTATTCAACACAAGCTTAAAATAGGTGCTTGCAACCTTTACCTAACAGGGATACCTTACCCTATTTACTAGAGGGATACCTCACCCCCTTTGAAGGATACCTCACCTTCTTCACAATAAGGGATACCTCACCCTTTACTAGAGGGATACCTCACCCTCACAATTTCACTAAGGGATACCTCACCCTTTTTACAGAAGCAGAAAATAGATGAAGAGAATCTCTCACTTAGAGCAAATGTTACAAATTGAAGCACTAGGAAGCTCTCTTATGATATCTCAAGGTTTTTGGCAAAAAGAGCACATAAAATATGTAAAATTAAAAATCACGTTTTAACACAAGCAAAGAATGATTCAGATCATTGGGCATAGTGTAAAAGATGACCAAAACCATGTATTTATAGTGTTCCAAGAAAAAGAGCCGTTGGGTATTAATTTCATTCATTAAAAGCTCTAGAAAATAGCCGTTACGTGATTTCTGGGTTGTGGTATTCGAATACCTTGTGTGGTATTCGAATAGATCCTTCAAAAATGTGTTTTGGAACGTTTTCTATGTTGTGGTATTCGAATACCTTGTGTGGTATTCGAATAGATCCTTAAAAACACGTTCTGGAGACATTTCTGGGGTGTGGTATTCGAATACCTATATGGTGTATTCGAATACACCACTCTGATTTTGAAATCCAACTTTAAATGGTCATAACTTCTTCATTTCTTATCCGTTTAAAGCAAATGACCAGTCATTGGAAAGATATTTAAGTCTATTTTCAAATGAAATAAGTTTCAAAACAAAAATCAAATTATTTTGAAAGTTATGATCAAAAGAGTAACCAAAGGTCAGATTTTCAAAACTCAAACTTTGCTATTTTTCATAAATTTGAACTACCATCATAACTAAACCTTCAAAACTTGTTTGTTGGGTATTTTAATATGTGAAAACCATTTTTAAATATTTAAAAACATATTTGAGATATCTAGAGGGCTTCTTACAAAAAGACCTTAAGTCCTATAAGCTATACCATTTAATCTTCCTTTGGACTTGGTCTTCGACATGATTTTGTTGTTATCAAAACCTTCTTCTCTGTGAGTTAAGCATAAATCAGATTTTTGCTTTCTTGTTGCAATGCTTACTCTTGGTACTTGAACTATACATCATCTTCATCATGTTTGCTATCATCAAAACTATTTTCCATGTCAGCTAGCCAATTACATTCTCCCCCTTTTTGATGATGACAAACTATCATTGAGAAAAGCACTAGTTCATATAAATTGAAATTCACAAAGTTAGTTTAGAGATACTTACTCCCCCTCTTTTTCATAAGAGGTGATTTATATTAGAGATGTGCACAACAGCTCCCCCTTACTTTTGGAATCCAATTTCTATTTTTGTTTTGACTTTTCTTTTTGACTTTTCTCAAACAAAGACATTTAAACTTGTTCTCCCCCTTTTGTACATTTGATACCATTCTCCCCCTTTTGTACATTTGATACCATTCTCCCCCTTTTGTCATGATCAAAAAGATGGGGCAAATATTTTTCTCTCCCATTTTATCATATTAAACAATATATGCATGTCCTCAAGTTGAATGAATTTTGTCCATTTAAATTTATGCTTGAGGTAGTGTTCTCCTTACAACAAAATTCAGAGTGCTTTCATTGGTATCCATTAATGTTGAATCCATAGGGGTTAGTCAAACTCATAAGCCAATAAGCATTTAAAACAATGAGGCAAAAACAACAAATGATTCTCAAGGGCAAAAATATATTTATCGATTAATTTGGCCAAGAAATCACTTGTTTGATATCATTTGTTATCATTTGTTATTACTTGTTATTATGTTCATACCACTTTGATATCACTTGTTGTCAAAATGTAAAACATTTACCACTTGTTTGATATCACTTGTCAAGATGTTCTAAGCATTTACCACTTGTTAACAAATTCTTATAAATCTGACATATGTCAATAAAAACATAGATATTTAATATTTCATATACCACTTATTGCACTTGTTCGTATATCAAAACAATAGCCAATTACATTGAGCATATTTTAGAAAAAAAATAAAAGGGCAAGAACAAGCCAAGAAATATGCATTTAAGAACATCATGTGATTTTCATATAAGGCATAAATGAAGGCTTGATGAAATAAGATTAAAAGCATGTTATTTGCATTGCATATGCAAGAAAAAGAATAGAATAAGTAAACGAAATAGAGAGGATGATGAAATACTTGCTTTCAGCCATGTGGTATTCGAATACCTCTTGCTGTATTCGAATACCCATCACATTTTATAAACTCCAGAAGGAGCACGTATTCGAATGCCTTGGAAGGTATTCGAATACTCCAGAGGCATGTGAGAAATACTGATGTGATAGTTATCTGGTTATTCGAATAGCTATATAGTTATTCGAATACTCTAGCTTTATAAAGACATAAAATTGATGTCTTGATGTATGGTATTCGAATACCATGGGAGGGTATTCGAATAGACCTATCGAAAAACATGGATTTTCACGCACGGATGCAATGGTATTCGAATACCGACGAGCGCCGAACTCAAATCAAAATTATAACCGAAGTTATTACCTAAACTTGTAGTATAGTGAACAACACAGGATCGTCTCCTCAAGGATCATAGATGCAATTTGATCAAATCAAGTGAAAGTTAGAAAAAGGGGGTTTTGATGGTTCAAGGATCAAAGCGATGAGGATTTAAAGAGAAATAACAATTAAAAGAACAGTCAATTCAGAAATCTATCCGAGATTGGGTGGATTCAATCATAGACCTTTCAACAAACACCTGAAATACATTTGAATGGTTAACTTGGATCTAACCGAGATCTCTGCATCAGATCCAGAATTCATACTAGACAATCATCCAGCATTCAATTGACAAGTGATAAACACAAATCTGCAATCGTACCATTCATGTAAATATATGTCAATTTAAGCACCGAATTCAATTAACCTAGGCAAAAATCAGTAACCTAACCTCTTCAATTACGTGATTAGTTTAGATCAATCAGTTCTAAATTTCATCACAATACTTAATCTTAAACCAAGATCAAATCAGATCAAACATAAACAGAATCACCATTCATGCATTCAAGATTAAGAGAACAGAAGAAGAAGAGAAGAGAAATTCAAATATAAATCAAATACATTACATAACCAAGGTCTCAAGAATCCAAGCCACAATCTCTTCAAGAGTCCCGAATTGACTAGAAGTGACTTAGCTCTCCATTACAATGAAGGAAAAATATACAAGAACTATGAAAAGCTATTTCTAACACTAAGTGTATGTTGTGTTTAGAGCTCTCCACATGCTTCCTTTTATAGAGGATTCAGAGTAGTAGTAGATGGGTAGATGAGATTAGTAGGTGGAATTAGTAGGTGAGCTTGGTAGGTGAGGTTGGTAGGTGAGCTTGGTAGGTGAGCTTGGTAGGTGAACTTGGTAGGTGAGCTTCCTTGTCTCCGAAAGTATTCATTGCTGAACTCATTGATTTCGTCATTTTTGAGCCAAGTGGTCTTCATGAAATTCTAGGAAATTGTCTAAGCTTTCCAATGGCTCTAGAAGCACCCAAAAATTCGTCCTACAGCCCAAGATATGACCCAATTACTACAGACTACTCAGGACCAGTATTAGCACCTCTGTTTTGACTTTCAGACCCAATATCTCCATCAAGGAGCCCGAATCAAGTTTTGTGTTTGTCATGAAAGTTGTACATATGGGTCTTAACTTTCAGATCACCAATTTTCAGCCCATTCTATAAACCTAAACTCGAATTATGTTCTGGTTACTACACACTGTTCGGGTTCCAGTCACAAATCCCGTATTCTGATTTCCATGCCCAATTAGCTCCACTAGATGTCTGATATTGACTTTGAGCTCTTCATCAAAGTTGTAGAGCTCTCTCTTATCTTTCCTACAAGGTAAAATTCATAATTATCAGACATTTAGAACTCAAGATATGGCTAAAATACAGAAACAGTGTAAGACCCGAATAATGCTGAAAAAATCAATTAAGTCCGATTCGAGTTCAAACTTACAAAACATAATCAAATTCAGTCAATTAAGTACATGAAGAGTGTAAATAACTAAACATAAGGGTTTCTTAATGAACAAAATATGTGATTATCAAATTCCCCCACACTTAGCTTTTTGCACTCCTGGGCAAAACATATAAAACTAAAGTTAGAAGACAAAGACAAACGACACAAACTTAAAAGTTAAAAACTCTAAAGGACTCAATGAAGCAAGAAGAGCAACAAGAAATTCAAGGGATCAAAGCATAAATGAGGTAACATTTCTTCACATCTCAAACCAACAAGCAAGGAAACTTCTGTTGAAAAGAATGAATTAAGAATGATGGATCTTCACAAGATTCCCTCTCAATCTCTCAAGTGTTTAAAAAGTAGGTATTTTACTCAATTCAACCCATGAAAATTGCACTACCATAAGCTTGCTTATCTTCTACTTCTCCACTACTCAAAACACATGCACACACAAATCATGAGGACTTTATTCAAGGTTGTAGTGAGGTCAAGGTAATGAAGAGGATAAAATGGATATGAGAAGATAAATACCAAAGAGAATAAAAGCAAATGAGAAATGAGTTCAAATAACGAAAGCATAAAAGTTCATCTCAACTCTAATGTATATCCCTTTACATATTCATTTCCAATCCTTTTCTCTCTTTTTTTTTTTTACATATATGAACATAACTATATACATACATTTCTTTTTTTTTTTTTCTAGGCACTCTTTCTTTTCTTTCTTTTTTTTTCAACAACCATTTTGTACACACACCCCCACACTTGTTCAAAAACTCATCCATTAACCAGACTAATGTTCTTTTATTTCCTAAGGTACAGTAAGAACACGATTTTTCATTTAAGGCACATAATGAGCTAGAAACAAGGAATGGTCAAATAAGCTCAAAGGGATTAAGCAAAGGAAAATATACATGGTTGACAGGAATTAGAGAATTTTTGAGAGGTCAAAAGAGTGCTTGATATCATATTGAAAACAAGGTTGGCTATTTGGTTAAACTAACTAAGAAAGAGGGCCTCAATCATGTTCATGCATGCAAGTGAAATGTAGCCTCAAAAAGAATCAAAGCAAGTTCTAGAGTGGTCATTAACATGAGTGAAAATCACACAAGAAAGAAGAGAATGACATAAATGTTGAATCCATCCATTAGGCTCAAAATCTCACAAGGTATGCATTCATCAAACTCAATTCATCAATTCAATCATCCATCACCAAGCATATCAGTTCAAGAAGGGAGAAAAATTATTCAATCATGCAATGAACCCCTTTTTTATTATTTTTTTTTATTTTTTGAATTTTTTTTTTTGAAATTTTTTTTTTGAAATTTTTTTTTTAACAAACGAAAAGAAACAGAAACATGCTAAAATCTCTCCCCACACTTAATGTAACATTGTCCTCAATGTGAAAGAAAGAGATAGAAAAGAGCAACACAACCCGATAAGAAGTGAATCAACGCTAAGCGTAAAAAACACACTATATCGCCGATCGACTCGAAAAGAAATCAAACAAGAAAACGTTAGTACTTCCACAAGTCAATACTAATTAATTACTACCTAAAAACTCCTTACTCGCCACCAATTAAGATGCGTCTCAAGAGTAAAATTACTCCTTACTCGCCATCACTAATTGGTTTAATAAGTCCATGACAATCATATCATACTAAACAAAACAACAACAATTTTTTTTTTTTTAAATCAAACCCTTTAAAGAGAAAGTTTCAGATCGGGCTCTTGTTTCTTGTTACTTCCTTCGCTGCTTCCGTTGACCAATCTATCGAGCTAATACCGATCAGTACATACTCAAAAGCTTCTAATTTATCAATGAGCTCATCAATAGTGGAGGCAGAGATAAGAAGTTGTCTTGCCGAAGGAGTGATAAATTTGTTCCACAAACTTTGTCAAGAAAAAATAACAAAAGATCAAAGAAATTATTAACATTCAACAAACCAATGGGTTTATGGTGGATGTTCGATTCGGCCCAAGAGACAATTTGAAAAATTTCTTCCAAAGTACCAAAACCACTGGTAAGGCAATGAATGCATCGAGTTGTCAAGCATTATCTTCATGCGTTCATGCATTGATGATACTTTAAGTTCCTCCCCAATTGTCTTTCCATTGATGTTCTGTTGAGCTAAAGTTTCAGGAATGACACCTAAAACCTGACTGTCTCTTACAAAGGCAGCAAGTGATACAGCCCCCATTAACCCACAACAACCTCCCCCATATACAAGATGAATATTCCTCGCAGCAAGTGATCGACCAAGAGTGCTAGCTGCGTTTACAAACTCTAATCCCTTCCCATAACTCGACCCACAAAAAACACAGACATTTTTGAGGTTACGAATAGAAGGCCCCATTCTAGACTCTTCCTCCCTTTGAGTGTTTCGAGTGTGAAGGAAAATGGAGAAAATGGAGTGTTTAAATAAGAAAAAGAATGGAAAGGAAATAATTGCACCTATAAGGGTAGGTTGGCTGTTGTCAGAAAAGGTTGAAATTAAGAGACACAGAATCTTTTTTTTTTTTTTTTTGTCGACTTCAAGAAAAATCATCAAGGTAAAGAAGTCTAGAAACCCCTGAAGGACCCTGCTCAAAGGATCGTCTGTACAAAAATCAAAATACAACAAAATGATACAAAGATAAAAGAAATAGAAAATGATGACATACCTGTATGTACAGTCTCCATGGCGTATCTTTATACTGCGCGTTGGTGCGTGCAAAAGATACACTAAGAGCAAGTGCACTCTATCGCCAAGTAATATAGGACTTTTGAGTCCAAGTTATCGATCCCACGAGGAATAAGTGATAATTACTAAAATTGTAAAATTCTTATGTTATTTAGACAGTCGAAAGTGTTTGCAAGATCCAAATTAAAAATAGAAAACTAATGAAGAAAAATAAAGAACAATTAAATAAAGAAAAGATAAACAAGATAGAGAGGCACTAGGGCGCAGGGTTCACTTGAGTCTCATTATTCAGATCTTCTTTCAATTATGATACAGGTAATTCTTTTGCCAATATTATCTTATTTGCTATTGAATCCCAATGGTCATGGATGAAACAATATTCTATTCTTAATTTAATCCACCTATTTGGTCATTTAGTTGAATTAATCAAGAATGCATTAAGTTCCAATTTCAAGATATGAACTAACAACCTGTCAATTCCATTGGTAGGAGAAATTGATGTTTGGTCATTCACCAATATAATCCTAGGCTTACCATATAGATCCACTCATTGAGTGCGGATGGTCACCGGTCAAACAATGAATTAACAAATGCCACAAGTGATCAAGTTATGACAAGAATGCAAACAATATGATAAACCCACAAAGAAATTACCATAATCAATTTAGAAATCAGATCCAAATAGTTAAGAACACAAGATGCCCCATAGCCCTAGCTATGAGTTTAGCCACTCATATTCAATACAAACATACTCATAATAAGATACAGATCCATGGAAAAAAAACCAAAGAAAGGAGAAAAACTAGAGAGAAAGAGAGATCAAAACCCCATTGTAGAGATCCAGATCTTCAAGCCTCCAAGAGATCCTCCATTTTAAGCCTTCCTCCCTTCAGATCTGCCTCTCCAAACCTCTCCTTATGGACAAATTAAGTAAAAATTACAAAGAAAAGTGAAAATAGATGAAAAACTAGCTTGAGAGCTTCCTCCTGCTCTCCCCTTTCGTCCGTCTCGTTCCCCCAGCTTCCCCTCCTTTTATAAACATTTTTGGGGGGAGACACGGCCGTGCTTATTGGAGACACGGCCGTGTCTCATTAAAATCATGTGAAAACGCGTCCTGCACAGTAAAATCCCGTGAGTGAACAGTACTCACACGGCCGTGCTTAAATTAGACACGGCCGTGTCTCCATCAAAAGTCATCCCAAAACGCGTAATAACAGTAGATCCGTGAGTGAACAGTTCTCACACGGTCGTGCTTATTTTAGGCACGGCCGTGCTTAAATTCCAGAAGCTTTCCCAAGGTTAGACACGGCCGTGTGAGGGTCCAGGAATGCGAAATTTCATTTTTAGGGGAGACACGGCCGTGCTTGGATTAGACACGGCCGTGTCTCCAAGTCAGAAGCTTTAGATCAGTTAGACATGGCCGTGTCTCATTGACAGAAGCTTTTCATGAGTTAGACACGGCCGTGTATAACTCTTTAATAGCTCAAAACGTCATTTTTTGAATAAGTGCCCTTCATGAAAGTTGTAGATCTTTTTCTTAGCTTTCCAAGGACACCTAATTCACTTCGTTTCGACCTCTGTAGCTCAAGATATGCTCATTTTATTGCACAAAGGTCAAAAACCCTACAAATCTTAGCGAGTATAAATTAGAAATTTCAACTCCATCAGAAAAGATCCATCCAAAGCTTCATAGAACCATGTCAAAACACCACTTTTGGACCTAAAAACATAGAGGAAGACCAATCATGAGATATCAAGGATAAATAGATTAAATGTGACATAAATTCTAACATAAATCAATCAAAGCGCCACAATTTATCCAATTTAGGGTTATAAAATATAGACTTATCACGCGTCATGAGTGCAGTAGACATCACGTCCTTTTTTTTTTTTTTGAAATTGTTAGAAAAACTTGATGAAAGATGAGTGTATACTTACTTAAGATTGGGATGGAGGTAGTCTGCTCTTTCGGCTTTGTGCCAAAGCATTGTTGACCAAGATTCGACCCATTCAAGACCGTATGCAACATAGGGCTCCCAAAAGGGACAAGTGACCATAATAATACGACTGGCTGCCTCACATGTGGGATACAATCTACCTTCTTTGTTTTTCAATTAAGAAGGCTGGATCAGGATGCATGCATTTCCCCATTCACGGTTTGTGTTACCAAAGCCAACCCTAACAAGTAGACATTTTTTTTTCATTTTTTTTTGTTTTTTGTTTTTTGTTTTGTTTTTTTTTTTTTTTTTTTTTTTTTTTTTGTTTTTGAAAAATGACATGAAGAAAAAGAAGAAGATGATATGTACAGATTGTTTGTGGATATGGCTCACATGCCTCTCGGTTTAACGTCCAAGAACGGCTTAAACGTCTTCTATGAGTCGAGGATAAGCTTCCCATCCAATTTTCTTATAAATTGGCAAAAGTGGTCTTTTAGAGTCGATTCCCAAGATCGTAGCGTTGTTCTTCATCCTTGAAGAGATTCCACAATTTAAGAATTTCACGATGCACCAATCCACAAGAATGCGTCTCAAGAGTCAATAAGATATCATCTAATGACTCCTTACTCAGTCCATTCTTAATGAAGAAAATTTTATCTTCTCTATTTGCGGAAACCATCCCCTTAGTACGACATCGCTTGTTACAGTTCCATCGTCCACATTTGTGACAGACTTGTAACCTTTTTGCTCTTCTCCTTTTAGAATATGAACTTCTTCCAAGACTAGGGCATATATGAGTCAAATGAAATTGAGGACTCACCGCTAATCGGACCTTTGCTTCAATTATCCAACAGTACATCTTCTCGGCATACCTTTGTGCATTAACATTCTCAATCTCTCACATCGAACTTTGTAGATTTTTCTCAGAGCATTTTGAGGAAGAGAAGGAAAATGTTTTCTCAGGTTTGAAAGAATGACATCCATTTTGAAGGAGAAGAAGGGTTCAGTTATTTTGGGAAAGCGAAGAATAAACCGACTTAAGAGTCACGGAGATCGTATCCGCCACTTAACCAAGCAACACAAAGAACTCAAGAACTTGGTTTTCCAGGAATGATTGAGTCTTTGTCCATTAACCTTAAGCGCATTACCATTCCTAGGATCCTCAGTATCTGATGCTGAGAGGATACGCGTGTCTGACAACAAAAGAACCGCGCCACCTAGATCTCAATTTTTCAAGGAGTAGGTGCAGATGATAATCTCAAAGCAGAACTTTTTTGACCAATTTCTGTAGCTTTTGCAAAAGGTGTAACAGACCTTTAATAAAGTATGCCAATAAAATCCATACTGCAAGATTTTCGCAGTTGTTGTCGCTGAAGAAAAAATGACCTTCACATGCTTCTGAGTGACACTACCTACCTCAATGTCGGGCACACAAATTTTTTTTTTTCTTTTTTTTTTTTTTTTTTTTTTTTTTTTTTTTTTTTTTTTTTTTTTTTTATTTTTTTTTTTTTTTTTTATTCATAATGCGGATGGAGAAGGTTCATCACCTCCACTTCTGCATTCTCTGGAAGTTCATGATACTGTTTGAGGCGGTGTCCATTTACGATGAAAGCTTTGGCAGTGACCTCACTTTTAATCTGAACAGCACCAGAAGGAAAAACATTTGTAACAATAAATGGTCCATCCCATCTAGACCTTAATTTGCCAGGCATGAGTCGGAGGCGGGAGTTATAGAGGAGAACTTTTTGACCAATCTCAAATGTTTTCCTCAGAATCAACTTATCATGGAAGGCTTTGGTCTTCTCCTTATAAAGTTTGGAACTTTCATAAGCCTCCAAGCGGATCTCCTCCAATTGCTACAGCTGCAGCTTCATCTCCAAACCTGCTTGATCTAGGTCCAAGTTGCACCTTTTCACCGCCCAGAATGCTCGATGCTCAATTTCCACCGGTAGGTGGCAGGCTTTTTCAAAAATAATCCGATACGGAGACATCCTGATTGGTGTCTTATAAACAGTCCGGTAAGCCCATAAAGCATCCTCAAGCCTCTTGCTCCAGTCCTTTTTGTTAGGTTGAACTGTCTTCTGGAGTATCTGCTTAATTTCTCTGTTGGAGACCTCGGCTTGCCCATTGGTTTGGGGGTGGTAGGGTGTAGAAACCTTGTGTTGGACTCCATACTTCTTCATCAAAGCCTCCATGCTTCGATTGCAAAAATGTGAACCTTGATCACTAATGATGGATCTCGGGACTCCAAACCTACGAAAATCACGTGATCTAATAAAATCCACAACAACTTTAAAATCATCGGACCGAGTGGCCTTAGCCTCCACCCATTTAGATACATAATCCACAACAAGAGAATGTAAACAAAACCAAATGATACAGGAAAAGGACCCATAAAGTCAATACCCCAAACATCAAAAATTTCACAGAATAATAAGGGTTTCTGGGGCATTTCATTCCTACGAGAAGTATTCCCTGTTCTCTGGCATTGATCACAAGATTTGCAAAACATATATACATCATGAAATAGAGTGGGTCAATATAATCCAGAGTCTAAAACTTTCCTAGCAGTCCGTTGAGGACCGAAATGGCCGCCACATGCAAGTTTATGACAAAAGCTAAGAATGGAATGGAATTCATCATCAGGCACACATCTCCTAATTACTTGGTCACTACAAAATCTCCATAAGTAAGGATCATCCCACACATAATACTTTGACTCACTTTTCAATTTATCAATCTTAGCCTTAGTGAAATGTGCAGGTATTGCTTTAGCAACCAAGAAATTAATCAAATCAGCAAACCAAGGGATGTTGCCTTGCAGCTTGAAAAGCTGCTCATCAGGGAAAACATCATGGATGGGAAAAACATCTGCCTCCCTTTCAATTCGACTCAAGTGATCAGCCACCAAATTCTCCGCTCCACTCTTGTCACGGATCTCAATATCAAACTCCTGGAGGAGCAACATCCACCTAATCAACCGGGGCTTGGCATTGGGCTTCTTCAGGAGAAACTTCAATGCTGCATGATCTGAAAACACAACCACTCCGGAACCAAGCAAATATGATCGAAATTTATCTAAAGCAAAAACAATTGCTAAAAGTTCCTTTTCAGTTGTGGTGTAGTTGATTTGTGCAGGATCTAAAGTTCTCGAAGCATAGGAAATGACATGAGATACTTTACCGACCCTTTGTGCAAGAACAGCTCCCAATGCATAATTAGAGGCATCACACATCAACTCAAATGGAAGTGTCCAATCCGGTGGTTGGATGATAGGTGTACTGGTCAATGCTTGCTTCAATTGATTAAAGGCATCCCGGCACTTCTTGTCAAAGTGGAACTCCACATCTTTTTTGCAAAGTAAGTTGGATAGCGGAAGTGCAATTTCTTTGAAATCCTTTATGAACCACCGATAGAAACCTCGCATGACCAAGGAAAGAACGAATCTCCCACACGCATGTGGGGTAAGATAGGCATGAAATAACATCTATTTTTGCGGGATCTACCTCAATACCTCTCACGAGATATCACATGCCCTAAGACTATACCTTGTTCTACCATGAAATGACATTTCTCAAAATTTAGAACGAGGTTAGTCTTAATGCATCTATGCAAGACCCGAGCGGACTATCTAAACATGCATCAAAGGAAGATCCATAGACAGTAAAATCATCCATGAATACGTCCATGCAATTTTCTAAAAAATCGAGAAAAGATACTTACCATACACCTCGAAAGGTGCCGGAGCATTGCATAGACCAAAGGGCATCCTCCCGTATGCAAATGTGCCAAATGGACAAGTGAAAGTAGTCTTCTCTTGGTCTTACGGGGCTATATGAATCTGAAAATAGCCCGAATATCCATCCAGGAAACAATAATGTGACTTGCCGCTACTAACCGTTCCAACATCCGATCAATGAAGGGCGGCGGGAAATGATCCTTTCTCGGTAGCCTGGTTGAGCCGCCTATAATCAATGCAAACTCGCCAACCTGTTTTGAACTCGTGTGGGCACAAGCTCATTGTTCGATTCGCAACCACCGTGACCCCGCATTTCTTGGGAACCACTTGCACGGGCTCACCCATTGACCGTCGGATATGGGATAAATAATGCCGACTTGAAGTAGCTTTGTAACTTCCTTCTTCACCACATCTAGAATCGGGGGATTTAGTCTCCTTTGGGGGTCTCTAACCGGTTTGATCCCTTCTTCCAATAAAATCTTATGCATGCATGTGGAGGGACTAATACCAGGAATATCGCAAGAGTCCATCCGATGACTTGCCTATTCTCGCCTCAAAAATGCAGTAATTTTTCTTCTTGATCGGGTTGTAAGTTTTTAGCAATGATCACCTAGGAAGTGTCTCACCATCTCCCAAATATGCATATTTAAGATGGTCTCAGTAAAGTCTTCAACTCCAAAGATGGAGGTTGCACAATGGAAGGTAACAAGTGATCGAAACAACTATCTCAAAGAACATTAATTTCAAGATGGTCGATTCTCATTCTCAATTGTTGCATCATCAAGCATGTATCATTACTCATAACAGAATAAATCTCAAGACATGCAAAGACATGGTTCAACATCACAAGTGGCACATGTATCACAAGAAACAGAACCAAGATAGTCAACAATATCGGGAATTCAAAGCATATAAATCAGGATAGACATCATCAACAAGCATCTCAATCATATCAACATGGAAAACAGAATGCTCCTCTAGGAGGTGTCTCATAGCATCAAAAATGTTAAATTGTACCAAATCGTCGCCAAACTCCATAGAAAGGGTGCCAGCATGCACGTCTATCTTGGTCTTGGCGGTCTTGAGGAATGGTCTCGCCTAGAATCAATGGAGTATGGTTTGTTGGAGACTCATCTTCCATGTCCGAGAATGTAGAAATCTGCTTTGGAAAAATCAACTCATTCACCCGAACTAACACATCTTCCAAAGACACCTGGCAGGATGAGCAAAGTGGCTCTATTTGCCAACCGAATCACGATACCGTGGGTTGCAAAGTACCAATGTTTAAACACTTATACACCGACATGGGCATGACATTGATCGAAGCACCCAAATCTAGCATTGCATGCTCAAATCTAGAGTTGCCAATTGTGCAAGAAATTGTGAAAGTTCCAGGATCTTTGCATTTTACGTGGCATGCTTGGCGTAATCATTGCAGAAATATTTCTTCCCATTGATCTTCTCATCCCCTTTCAACCTTCTCTTATGAGTGCACAACTCCTTGAGAAATTTAGCATATTTTGGAATTTGCTTGATTGCATCTAGGAGGGGAATATTGATTTCCACTTTCCTGAATGTCTCCATGACTTCTTTTTCCATTTCTGCTTGCATTGTTCTCTTGGATTGTGTGATCCTATTTGGAAAAGGTAATGGAATGGTAACATCTGAATTCTCTGCAATTTTCTTCAGTGGCACAGATTTCTGGACTGAATTATCCATTTCCTACCGTTTTTGGTCAATTTCTGATTGCTGTAAGGTTGGAACATCAACTTCTTTGCCACTTCTCAAGGTAATTGCACTTACGTTACCTCTTGGATTGTTGATTGTTTGTGAAGGCAATTGGCTAGAACCTTGACTCTTTAGCTCGCTCACGGTGGTTGCGGTACCGCCCAATTTGAGTTTGTAAATTTGAATGTTGGCACCGACGTTCGCCGATGAATATTATTTGTGGCCATTTGTTTCATCAGGTCTTCCAATGATGGCTCACCGAGTGGATTTGACATGAGGCTATTTGAGCAATTCTTTGTTGTCCGAACGAATGCAGGGGTATTTGTTGGTATTTGTTGCTTGGACTGCATGACTTGGTATCTAAATTGTTGTTCTTCTTGGTGGGCCGTTGTTCTTCTTCGGTGGGGAAATTTGTTGTTCTTGGCTAGGATTCCCATATCTCAAATTGGGATGGTCTCGCCAACCAGGATTATAAGTGCTAGAAAATGGATCATATCTAGATTGTTCTTTGTTGTTCGATATTGGGGTCTACCGGGAAAAACACCGGTTGCAAAGAACACATTGATCTGGAAAAGCGGAACCATCTTCCCGAAGTGTAGGGCATGAATCAAGTAGGATGAGATGAATTAGAGCAAATTCCACACACCGATGCAAGTCATCTCGCATGGGTGGTTGTTGACCCACCGCTATCCGTCTTACCAAAGAAGTCAATTCATCTAGTCTCGTGTTCCATTCTTTGTTGGTCCATATGAGATGCTTGAATTTCATTAACTCCTCTGGTTGCGGTGATGATCCGAGCCAAGCTGTTGGGTATTGGCCGCCATGTTTGCTATCGATCTCTTGCGGCGGTAGGAGTTTTGTCTACT
Organism: Ormosia emarginata; assembly: GCA_029884605.1. NCBI lineage: Eukaryota > Viridiplantae > Streptophyta > Magnoliopsida > Fabales > Fabaceae > Ormosia > Ormosia emarginata. The sequence goes on from JAQQTP010000089.1 coordinate 3,287,487, forward strand.
AAGGCTCCTCCCAGGCAAAGCATCGATCATGCTTCTATCATTTGGCGGCAAACCCTCATAAAAGTATTGAATCAAGAGTTGGTCACTAATTTGGTGATGAGGCGGCTCGAACACAACTTCTTGAATCTCTCCCAAAGTATTCATGCAAAGTCTCACCGGACATCCGTACGATGCCACATATATCCTTCCTAATTGCCGGCAGCTCTCGAGGCGGGGAAGAATCTCTCCGGGAACAACCTTTTCATGTCATTCCAACTTCCGACCGAACCTGGTGAAAGATAAAACAACCAATCTTTGGTCTGCATCGACAAGTGAGAAGGAAATGCCCTTAACTTGATGTGTTCCTCGAGATGCCTTGTGGCTTCATGGTTGAACACACAACATGGAACTCTTTCAGGTGCTTATGAGGATCTTCACCCGCAAGACCATGAAACTTTGGCAACAAGTGTATCAAACCAGATTTCAACTCAAAATCTGCATCAAGATCGAGGATATTGAATGCACAAAGATTGGTAAGATACATCGGAGAGCAAACAAGTTCCTTAAGGGTTCTATTATGCATGTTATCACCATGATTTCGGGATTACTTAAGTTATCGGGTTCACTCCCAAAATTAGGTTCGAGAATTAACTCTGGAATTTATCACACGAGATCTAATTAATCTATGCAAGGTCCTATCAATCTCGGGATCAAGATCAAGCAAGATATCGAGATTGGACCTAGTCATGCATCAACTAAAGCACAAAAACACAAAAGCGCAACTAAGCAAAATACACTAAACAACACTCAAAATATGCAAAAATAAATCTAGTTAATATGTCTAAACATTTTTAAAAATTATGGAATCAACACGTAACAAAATCTACATAAAAATGAAACTAGAAAATGCAATAAAAAATATTAAAAAATTGAAAAAGTGGTCTAAATGATAGAATTTCGAAAAACCAGGGTGACCTCACACAAGTTCTTGTAAGTCTTGTTTATAGTGCTGTTTTCCTTCAACCGACCAAGTTTCACTCATTCGGGCATGTTGCGTTCGAAAATTGCAATAGTTACCGTAATCACTGTTTTCCGTCTTTCCTAAATCAGAAAAATTCAAAAGCTAAGATAAAAACGTTAGTATGGTATGAACAATGTTAGTAAATGAAAAATAACTGTTAGAATAGGTAAGAAAGAACAAAAATTAGTAAGGTTACTCAAAATGAAAATATTACACCTACGAGTTCCCAAGACAACTGGCGCCAAAATTTTGACGAGCGTAGAACTCAAATCAAAATTATAACCGAAGTTATTACCTAAACTTGTAGTATAGTGAACAACACCGGATCGTCTCCTCAAGGATCATAGATGCAATTTGATCAAATCAAGTGAAAGTTAGAAAAAGGGGTTTTGATGGTTCAAGGATCGCGATGTGAGGATTTAAAGAGAAATAACAATTAAAACAAATCAATTCAGAAATCTATCCGAGATTGGGTGGATTCAATCATAGACCTTTCAACAAACACCTGAAATACATTTGAATGGTTAACTTGGATCTAACCGCAGATCTCTCGCATTAGATCAGAATTCATACTAGACAATCGTCGTAATTCAATTGACAAGTGATAAACACAAATCTGCAATCGCACCATTCATGTAAATATATGTCAATTTAAGCACCGAATTCAATTAACCTAGGCACAAATCAGTAACCTAACCTCTTCAATTACGTGATTAGTTTAGATCAATCAGTTCTAAATTTCATCACAATACTTAATCTTAAACCAAGATCAAATCAGATCAAACATAAACAGAATCACCATTCATGCATTCAAGATTAAGAGAAAGAAGAAGAAGAGAAGAGGAATTCAAATATAAATCAAATACATTACATAACCAAGGTCTCAAGAATCCAAGCCACAATCTCTTCAAGAGTCCCGAATTGACTAGAAGTGACTTAGCTCTCCATTACAATGAAGGAAAAATATACAAGAACTATGAAAAGCTATTTCTAACACTAAGTGTATGTTGTGTTTAGAGCTCTCCACATGCTTCCTTTTATAGAGGATTCAGAGTAGTAGTAGATGGGTAGATGAGATTAGTAGGTGGAATTAGTAGGTGAGCTTGGTAGGTGAGATTGGTAGGTGAGCTTGGTAGGTGAACTTGGTAGGTGAGCTTCCTTGTCTCCGAAAGTATTCATTGTTGAACTCATTGATTTCGTCATTTTTGAGCCAAGTGGTCTTCATAAAAGTTCTAGGAAATTGTCTAAGCTTTCCAATGGCTCTGGAAGCACCCAAAAATTCGTCCTACAGCCCAAGATATGACCCAATTACTACAGACTGCTCAAGACCAATTTCAGCACCTCTGTTTTGACTTTCAGACCCAATATCTCCATCAAGGAGCCCGAATCAAGTTTTGTGTTTGTCATGAAAGTTGTACATATGGGTCTTAACTTTCAGATCACCAATTTTCAGCATATTCTATAAACCTAAACTCGAATTATGTTCTGGTTACTACACACTGTTCGGGTTCCAGTCACAAATCCCGTATTCTGATTTCCATGCCCAATTAGCTCCACTAGATGTCTGATATTGACTTTGAGCTCTTCATCAAAGTTGTAGAGCTCTCTCTTATCTTTCCTACAAGGTAAAATTCATAATTATCAGACATTTAGAACTCAAGATATGGCTAAAATACAGAAACAGTGTAAGACCCGAATAATGCTGAAAAAATCAATTAAGTCCGATTCGAGTTCAAACTTACAAAACATAATCAAATTCAGTCAATTAAGTACATGAAGAGTGTAAATAACTAAACATAAGGGTTTCTTAATGAACAAAATATGTGATTATCAAATACCACAGGGAGGTATTCGAATAACTCAAACATAAAAGCATATATTTTACGTCCAGAAGGTATATTTGAGATATGAAAACTTACCTTTTGATGGAAATACTCATATGAATGCAAGTCCAAGCTTGATAGAGACAAGAAGGAGAGCTTGGAATTCATTATAGTCTTGTGCTTGCAGCAACCACTTTTGATAATCCAAAGTCCGTTCTTGGCCTTCAAGTACACCTACAACATACTTCAATTTTTGACTTTTGGTACCTAAATTCTCTTGGGTCCTTGTGTGTCAGTTTTGGGTATAGTACTAGGGCCTTTAGGATCTTTAGGAACCCATACCATAGTATTTCTCATATAAGGATTTCTTCTATAATTGCATAAATGAGAAATATGTCCTAGATGACCACAAAAATTGCAAACAATTGAATTTAATGATGATTTGGTCTTTTGAAAGTCATCTTTGGAAAACTTAAGCCTTTTGTTATTTTTACATTCTAAACTATTTTTGCCATAAGCCTTGCTTGAATTTTCATGTGGAATAATGTTGATTTTATTCTCATTTACAAGCATACAATGTAAGCAATTAGAATCATTAGCTTTGACAAATTCAAAAGATAAGTCCTCAACTTTATTTTCTAACTCAATGCACTTTTCACAAGAAGTTGAGGTTTCACTTTTCAAAGGCATTTCCTCATCAAGAAAAGCATATTCATTTTTCAAAGTTTCAATTTCATTTTCAATGGAGGAAATGTTTTCCAAACAAGATAAGTTTTTCTTTTTTAAATTCAACAAACCATCATATATTTCATCATATGCACATTGTAGCTCATAATAAGAAGGAATATAATTTAATTTATCATTATTTACCTCAAGGTCCTTTTGAGCCATATTGGAAGTAGTCTCAATTTCCAGCATACTTGGCTCTTCCTCATTGTTGTCCATCAAACATTCAAGAACATCTTCTTTCTCAATTTTATTTTGCTTTGCCTCTTCTTCAAATCGAGCACCATCATCACCAAGAGGCATTGAGCTCATTTTCTTGCTTTGAACATGTTCTTGAGGACATTTTTCAATGTTGTCTTCCTCTAGAGGATTTTGCTCTTCTTGCTCTCTATATACAACTTTATACACAAAATCATTATTAGCAAGATAGATAGAATCAAGAGCATCCCATATATCTTTAGCACTAGAGCAATTCTTAATTTTAGCATAAGCATCATCATTTAAACCATTTCTCAAAATTTGCATAGCTCTAATGTTAAAAGAAAAGCATTTCTTTTCATAGGCATTCCAAGTTTGTTTTGATTTGCAAGTAAATCCATCAAGCACAATATCCCACAAATCAATATCAATAGATTGTATATAAATTTCCATTCTACCTTTCCAATAAACAAAATTCACACCATCAAAGAATGGTGGTTTATCAATTTCAAAACCATTCATTTTGAAAAGCTTTTTAAAGATTGCCAACAAGGATCTTTAACTCTAAGCGGTTAAGCTTTCACCAGAGCACGAAGCTCGATACCACATGTTACCCAAGTGGTTTCAGTACTCAAGAGGGGGTGAATTGAGTATTTAGAAAACTTTTTCGCAAACCCTTTTTAATACAAATTTCTTGAAGCAATATGATGAATATGTGCAAAGATAATAAAAAGCCTTAAAAAAAACAGTAAATAAATAATTAAGCAATAATAAATAAATTACTGAAGATAAAGAGATGAAGGATAGAAGAAAAGCAGGCACGATATTTATCCTGATTCGACCACCAACCACTTGTGGCCTACGTCCAGTCCCCGAAACACAGTTCGAGATTTTTCACTATTCAACACAAGCTTAAAACAGGTGCTTGCAACCTTTACATAACATGGATACCTTACCCTATTTACTAGAGGGATACCTCACCCCCTTTGAAGGATACCTCACCATCTTCACAATAAGGGATACCTCACCCTTTACTAGAGGGATACCTCACCCTCACAATTTCACTAAGGGATACCTCACCCTTTTTACAGAAGCAGAAAATAGATGAAGAGAATCTCTCACTTAGAGCAAATGTTACAAATTGAAGCACTAGGAAGCTCTCTTATGATATCTCAAGGTTTTTGGCAAAAAGAGCACATAAAATATGGAAAATTAAAAATCACGTTTTAGCACAAGCAAAGAATGATTCAGATCATTGGGCATAGTGTAAAAGATGACCAAAACCATGTATTTATAGTGTTCCAAGAAAAAGAGCCGTTGGGCATTAATTTCATTCATTAAAAGCTCCAGAAAATAGCCGTTACGTGATTTCTGGGTTGTGGTATTCGAATACCTTGTGTGGTATTCGAATAGATCCTTCAAAAATGTGTTTTGGAACGTTTTCTATGTTGTGGTATTCGAATACCTTGTGTGGTATTCGAATAGATCCTTAAAAACACGTTCTGGAGACATTTCTGGGGTGTGGTATTCGAATACCTATATGGTGTATTCGAATACACCACTCTGATTTTGAAATCCAACTTTAAATGGTCATAACTTCTTCATTTCTTATCCGTTTAAAGCAAATGACCAGTCATTGGAAAGATATTTAAGTCTATTTTCAAATGAAATAAGTTTCAAAACAAAAATCAAATTATTTTGAAAGTTATGATCAAAAGAGTAACCAAAGGTCAGATTTTCAAAACTCAAACTTTGCTATTTTTCATAAATTTGAACTACCATCATAACTAAACCTTCAAAACTTGTTTGTTGGGTATTTTAATATGTGAAAACCATTTTTAAATATTTAAAAACATATTTGAGATATCTAGAGGGCTTCTTACAAAAAGACCTTAAGTCCTATAAGCTATACCATTTAATCTTCCTTTGGACTTGGTCTTCGACATGATTTTGTTGTTATCAAAACCTTCTTCTCTGTGAGTTAAGCATAAATCAGATTTTTGCTTTCTTGTTGCAATGCTTACTCTTGGTACTTGAACTATACATCATCTTCATCATGTTTGTTATCATCAAAACTATTTTCCATGTCAGCTAGCCAATTACATAGTTGTTCTTGGTAAGTCTAGTGTCGATGTTAAATTGATATTGCCCTAAGGATAGATTTGTCAAATCTTCCCAGGAAGAAATCTTAAAATGGTCGAGTTGCATGTACCATTCTAAAGTCGACCCGGTCAAACTTTCATGAAAGAAATTGATTAGGAATTTTTTATCCCGTGACCAAATGACCATTTGAAGTCCTTCGGGATATTAACTTCAGCCTTCGAACATAGTTCATCGATTCCCACTGAGTCATACGGGTTAGGACCTTGAATGGCTTTAATTTGCTCTTGCATCTTTCAGATTAATTCATATCTTAATTTTTCTTTTTCTGAATTACTATTCAAGAATATCTTCACTAGTTGTTCATGATTGGCTTCTGCATTGTTATTCTCCCCTTCAGGATTTCTGTTCATGGAATTATTCCCTTCATTTGCATCTACTCAAGTGCCGACATGTGTTCCATTTGTTGTCCTAAGGGTCTCAATTAACTGTTTTAGTAAATTCTCAACTTTTGATTGTCCTTCTGTCATTGCATCGATTCTTCCCCTCATTTCATTCATCTTTCAACCCAAATCTCTTTCCAAATTTGACATCTTTTGTAGCCTAATTTGCGACATAGTCGCGTAGGTTCGGGTTTGTGCGATCTGCGTTTTTCGAGGACGAGTAATAGTTCAAGTTTTTTTTTTTAAAAAAAAGAGAATATTAATATTAATGGAATTAAAAAGACATTTTTTTCATTTTTTTTGAAAAAGTGAACATATACAAGAATACATGATGATTTTTTTTTATTTCAATATATAAGATGAATGCAATAGTTAGTCTTTTAATTGTGACTCGCCCACCCTTTTTGTAAAGAATTTTTTTTAGCAAAAAACTTTTTTTTAGAGGGGTATTATTATGACTTTTCACATCAATGGACCACACTACTTATGATGTATATGTATGATATGGATAAATCTAAAGATAACAAAAAGGTACGCTCCCTTTGTACCCCAAGAGATTGCCTTAAATTTGAAGAATTTTAAGGATCTACGAGTCTTTTTGATTCATGAGAACTTTCATTTGGTAGCTCTACTATTCTAAAGACCTCTAGAACTAAGTCTCATTTCAGAATATTGATAACAAACAATGAGTAAACCATTAGGTGTGGGACATTTGTGAAAAAGACACACTCTAGATAATGTTTTCACGATAACCAGACAAGATGTATATCCAAAATAATTACTACTACGCAACATCTACCTACCTTAGACTTCACTCAGACATGGGTATCGGGCCTCACTCTAATGTGTGTGAGAAACGTGTAAGTGCAGTGTGTGTAGGGAGCATACAAACTTTCATAATTCTAAAGACTTTCCACATACTGCAAAACAAAATAAATTCCAAAAAATCCTCTATAGTAAGGTTTGCAAAATAAAATAAATTCATAATTAAAAAAATCAAAAAACAATTTAAACAAAACAAAAACAAAAAGGGTAAAACAAACATATAAATGTTACAAAATTTGCACAACTAACTTACAAAGGCTTGACTCTCAAGTGTCCCCAGGGGAGTCTCCATTTGTTGTAATTGTAATCGTGGCCGGAGCGGCGAAAAATAAATTGTTAAGAGAATGAAATGGAGTCGCCACCAATTTTTTTTTATTAAGAAAAATTGAAAAACCTAAAACATGGTCTATGTTCAACGATTCAGATTCGGGAGTCTAATTATACATAGGAAAGGGTGAAGATTCAATTCCACAACGCTCTTAATACATCCACCTTAAGATGGTTATCTTAAATCAATTGTGCAAATTTTGATAACTCTTCAAAATATTTATTTTACCCATTTTGTTAAATGATAAACTAAATAGATAAGTAAATTATGAAAATTTAATTTTGACTTGACAGAATAGAGATTATGCTCATACATAACCCCAGGTGCAATGAGGAACTCAAAACCACGTTGTTCTTTATAGAAAACGATTATTGGTTGATTATTTTTAATTTTGAAAATATTTACTTTTATCTTAAAAATTTATTTGATTTTTTTATATTAAAATTTTTTGAATCATCAAGTTGTCACAACTTAGATAATTCTACAAGTTACAGGATCAATAAACTGTCATAACTCAGTTAATCATATTTTATTTTTCTTCTTTTTTTGGTCATTTTTATATTAAAACAAAAATCACTACAAGAGCCAAGCTAACTTTGAATAAAAGATACAACCCCAATATCATTCATGCTAACTATTATCACTACAAGAAAAATACGTTTTTGCGGCGGATTCGAATCCGCCGCAAATGGAGGCATATTTGCGGTGAATTATAATCCGTCTCAAATTTGCTGCGGATTTTGCGGTGGATCCGTTTGCGGCAGATTTTGTGGCGGATTCCCCCCCCCCAATTTTTTTCCGGCGAAACATTCACCGTAAAAAGTTTTTTTTTATGAAAAAAGTTTTGCGGCGGATATTTCCGCCGCAAATTATTAAATAAAATAGAAATTTATTTTTAAATTTAAAAAATAAAAATAAAAAACATTTGCGGCGGATAATATTGGGGTGAAAATATCCGCTGCAAATCTCCAGTGACTTTTCTAGCGTAAAATATATTTTTTTCGGATAAAAAAATTTGCGACGGATAAATCCGGCGCAAATTCCGCCGTAATTAGTTCAGTATAATAAAAATTTTAAAAAAATATTAAAATAATCCGCCGCAAATCTAAATTTCAATTTGCGATGGAAAAATCCGCCGTAAAAATTGATAAGTATAATAAAAAATTCTAAATAAAATATTAAAATATTTCCACCGCAAATTATGCCGCAATTCAAAAATACATTTGTGGCAGATTTTTCCATCGCAAAAAATTTGCCGAAAATTAAATCTACTTCATCTTCTTCCTTCTGCCATTTTCATTTTTCAGATGACATTCTTTCTCTAATTATGTCTCCTCTCTCCCTTCCCCTTTCTCCCTTCCCCTTTCAAGACAAAAGCTTCCATGAGCAACCTTCGTCATCTTCAAGACCTTAAGGTAGGGGAAAAACTTTGTTCTTGACTCACTTTCCTATTCTTTTCATCTTGTTCTTGAGTTGTGACTTGATGTGGGAATTGGAGTTTTGAGTTGTTTTTGCTTGTTTTGGCTTGAATCTTGTTAGAAAACTTGAGAATAACATGATTTGGTTTGCTAGAGGCATGAGAATAGTTTTTCATTACTTGTATAGCTTGATTTCCATTTGAAATGAGAATTTGGAGTTTTAGGTTTTCAATAACCAATGATGAGATTTGTAGTGTTTTGATCTATTTTTAGTGAAATCATTTAGTATTTTATGTTCCCTTCATGTTTGTGAACTTATTTGAGACTTAAACTCACATAGAAACTAAATTGGAGTGGCCAAAATCTTCCAATGGAATCATAACCACAGTTCTCCAAAACTTCTGTCCCAGTAACACGGCCTGTGTCTGAATACACGGGGTGGGCCGTGTCCCTCTCTGTCAGTGCAAATCTAGTGGAAACGTGCAGAACAGAGTAGGACACGGCCCCCTCCCCGTGTCAAACAACACGGCCCGTGTCTCAAGATACAATGAGAATTAGCTTTTGTGCTCTTCATGAAAGTTGTAGCTCTTTCTCTTAGCTTTCCAAGGACACCTAATTCACCTCATTTCAATATACGTAGCTCAAGTTATGCTCATTTTACTGAGCAAAGGTCAAGGGTTGAAATTGAGAAAAATGTCAAAATGTTGTTTTGGGAAAAATGAGCTTTTCTAAGTGTGGGGACCTTTCTTGTATGCATTTATAAGTGTAATGAGACGTTAGTAAGAGTGTTTAATAAAGTGTATTCGTGATGCATGTAAATCAATTGTTATCCTAATAGATAAGTTTAAAGATTAATTGATGAACATATATGATTGGAAATATTTGAAATTGTGGCAATTGTTGGGAATCTATTGAATGTAATAAATGAAATAGAATGGTGCTCTTTTTTGAATAAGGATACGGCTAGTTCATGTGCAAATGAGATTTCTAGCTTAACTTATATTTAAAAATCACATCAAGGTGACTCTTATTAGAAAGGTATTATAAATGTTTCTTGTTTTTATTTATAAATGGTTTATGTCAGAAATGAAAAGCCGAATTGTTTTGACTTATGCCACTTTTCTATTTAATAATTAAGTAATTTGTTTTATATACAGTAATTGGATTTATTATGAGATTATGTTGTATAAATCTATTATTGAGAATTTCAAATTCTCACCCCAACTTCTTATTTTCATGGTAAATCCAGTATATGATCAAAGAAGGAGCGAAAGAAGGCATTGAAGACTTTGTATAAATCCAGAATAGTGAAGATGATCATGATGAAGATGACAATGATAATGAGGATTATTAAACTTTGTATTTGAACAAACTTTGTATGCGATTTGTTATGATTGTTTTATGGATTGATTAAATGCATTGACAAGTTGAAATTGATGTATGTGTGGATTTTGTTATATTGTGGATTTTGAATATTCAATTTAATTTTTTTTAATATTCAAAAAAATTTGAGGCGGATTTTGCGGCGGAAATATCAACCGCAAATTTGGGTATATTTTTGGGGCGGATTATCCGTCGCAAAATCTGCCACAAATTAGCGGCGGAAAAATCCACCGCAAAATTCGCCACAAATTAGCGGCAGAAAAATCCGCCGCAAATTAGTGGTGGAAAAATCCGCCGCAAATTATCCCTTTTCCGGCAACTATGCCGACATGTCACCGGAGAGTTTTGCAGCAGATTTGCAGCGAAAAAATCCACCGCAAATTTGCGGTGAAAATAAAAATCCGCTGCAAACTATATTGCGTCGACCATATTTGCGGCGGACCCGAATCCGCCATAAATCCGCCGCAAATTGTTAATTTGCGGCGGATTTTGAGTGATTTGCGGCGGATTTATCCTTCGCAAATCTCTTTTTTTCTTGTAGTGTATCCACTTCAATCAGAACTAAAACTTATTAAGCTCCTTCACCACTTAATCCGAAAAAACAACTTATTAAATCTTGTGTGGCCCAAAAGTCATCAGCCCAAGTAAAAAAAAAAAAGAAATTGAAAAAAAGAGAGAAAGAAATAGAGAGATACATGGGCTTGTGGTATTTGTTCGTGCACAAAAAAAACCAAGACCCAAACGGCGGTGTCTTCTTCGAGGTGTAGATTGGAGGCGAAGACGATAGTGCAGGGTGATGCGTGGTAGTGACGGTTGGAACGACTTGAGCTTGGCTCGTGGAGGACGGCGACTCGCGGGTTAACAGAGGAGGTTGCGACAGGCCAGATCCGGGTGCGGCATGGAGGATAGCCTGGACGGTGCAGGTCAGATTTGGGTTATTCCGGTCTTGGTTCGACAGAATGGCGCGAGTGCTGGGTCACTCAAATTTGGTTAGTTCTGGAGGTGGGGCGACGAAGCTTTAGTGGTGGATGGAGACAGGACGTGGTTGAGCGACTGAGAGAGGAAGTGATGGCGGCAGAGCTGCGGTGCGGTGACGCTATGCGAATCTGGCTAGTCGCGGTGGTGAACGCAAGGTGGGGCGATGCTGTTGCTGTCAGAGGATGATGAAGACGGTAGGGTCTTCCAATTGTGAGGTGCAGTGGCTCTGGTTCATGGCTACACTGGCGTGGCTGGGTGGATGGGTGTTGGGCAAAGTTGCTGCGCGAGTGATGCGTTATGGGTTTTGGTGGTTGGTTGGTGGAGTACGTGGTTGTTTGGAGGTTAAAGATGATGAAGGTGAAGTGGTTTTGATGGTAGTTTGAAGATGGTGATGAGGTAGGTGATAAAGATGGTGAGGGTTGTTATGGTATTGATGGTGGCTGGAATCTAGACAAAGAATGAAGCGACTATATGTGTTGGAGGAGGAAGAAAAGTTAGCTAGGGTTTTTTTTATATGTCGATTGTTCAATCTGTCTGTATGCTTATTGCATGCTTAGGTATTTAGGCTGCATGTGGTGGACAGGATAAGGAAGAGTTGATAGTATTAGTTAATACTATCTGGTCTTATCAAGTGTTTGGTGGTTTAACCTGATTGTATAGTCAAATCAAGTTAAACATTTTTATCATATTCTAACCTGATTATTTTATCCTCTCCCTCACCCCCTGACTAGACCAAATATGATATCTTTTCTCACCATATCCCTCAACTGTATCCCTCTCAGTCCAAACCTCTTCTTATCTACCAAGAACTCCATCCCACCATCCCCCTAGCCAAGAAACCCCTCCACCACCACCAAACATACCACCTCGCTACCATCGATGGCTAGGTTGTCGGTGGGTCGCAATCTGGGTTCCATGGTAGGTCACAATCTGGGTTCGAATTTTAGTTAGTGGTGAACGTACTCTTCTCCATCAAGCTCCATGAAGTTGTTAACGATGAGCCCGTAGCTTTTTAGCTCTAACCCCAACAGCGATTCCATGAATCCGATAAAGCCCTTTGGTGGTCTTGCGGACATGGTGATATGGTGAGGAAGATAACACAAATCAACAGCTGAAGGCGATTCAACACGACCCCATCGGCAGGATCCACCAGCTCTTCACAAAGGTAAAATATCAAACCACCACACAAATAGAACAACAACAACAACAAATCATGATTCGTTGTGATTCATGCATCTTACCAGGGATGCGTTCGTTGAGAATCTGGTGCGTGGGTGATGATCTGGTTCGGTGTATCTTGCTGGTGATCTGGTTCGTTGAGATTTGGTTCAAGGTGGCAGTGGTGGGTTTGAGTGGTGCAATATTTGGTGGTTGTTTTGAGATCGATCCCATGAATGAGCGGTGGTGGCACCGTTGGGTCAAATCTGGACATGGATGGGTTCGAGGAGGCCATAGGTGGTGTGAGATGGAGGTTTTGGCTTCGTTCTCTGGCTGGGAGGGTCTTGCTCCACAAAGTGCTCGATGGGTCCCCGGAGCAGCTTGGCGGCTCTGTAGACCTTGGCGAAGTTGGCGAGGTCAGTGACGTTGGACATGGTTTCTACGTTATCGGGGACACCCACTTGTTGGGAGGGGAAGTTGACGATGTGAATATGGAGGAATGGATCACTGGTGGAGTTGGATTTGGGAAGGATTTGGGCGTTTGAGGGAGTGGTGGAATTGAGTGAGAAGCCAAGGTGATTTTGAAGAATATGAAGGGTAGTATGGTTATAATAAATAATTATATATACTATTAAGTTGTTTATATTATTTTTAGTAAATTTTTTATAGTATAAGAATTTATCGATTATTTATACTATCGGTCTCATCCTATTATCTTATACTATTATATCTTATATTATCAAGTGTACCAAACGTAATTTTATTAAAAAAATTAAGATTTAGAGGGTTATAGATTTTGAATTCAAGTTTAATGAATTTTAGTCTAGAATAGATGAGTAAATTCAATGAAGATGGATTAAGTTCAACAACACCTTTTTTTTTAATTAAAAAAATTTTAATGATCCAAATCAAATTGAATGTTGATATAAACTCATTTTAAAAGAAATTAGAACGTGAGAGTAAAAACATGGCAATTGGCTTTGCGCAATGTGCTTATATAAGCATGTTTTTGTCCTTGTCAGTTATTTTGTTCCTGAACAGATTCAGGGTGTTTATTTTTAGCTTGGCAGCTTCTAGCTTTTAACACGTAGATAACTGAGAGAAAAATATGCTTATATAAGCACATTGCGATCATTAATGGGGTATCATGGGAAGAACCAATTCTTCGATATATTCATACTAGCATTATGAACCACATAAAACAATTTGAGAATTTTAAAATCATGCTTTGGTTTTTTTTTTTCTAGCTACATAGAGCCAGTTATAGGTGATAATTTTAGTTAATATTTAATACTTAGTATTCAATAAGATTTCAAAAGCTTAGGTTTTGATGATAGGCATAGCATATCATGTGGCATGTGCTTTTGATTACGCTCACATTTCTTCACCCATACATGTCTTGTCAGATAAGATACCAAGGAACCATTTTAATCCATACTAAGTATACTAAACCTTCATTATATGCGTTAATAACTAATTTTGAACGGGTCCAACATTTTTTAAATTAAGTTAAATAATTAATATTAAAAAATGAAAAATCTTCATCTAATTTTAACATGTCATTTTGAAGTCTAATTTTGTCCAGTCCATTAAATTTATCCTATTAAATCTTTTAGTCCAAACTCTTTCCTTTTTGTTTGTCTACTCTTCTCTACTATGTTACTATCTCAAAAAAAAAAAAACCAGTCTTTTATATTATTTTTTTATTTTGTCATTTTTTTCTTTTAATATCATTTTGTCTTCTCCCACATTTTCACCCCTCACTTATGATTATGGACAAATACACTGCACCTTTTACTCAGCATTGTCTATGTTGTTTTGGTCCTCACATATTGCACCCACTCCACCTGTACTGCTGCGCACACAACTCAATGAACTTATCACTTTGACTCCATTTGCACTGTACTCATGTACACACACATTAGCTACCATTCAACACATACTTCATACACCTAATCTAAATTTCACAATATATACAGCACACACTAATTGAGTGGGCAGAATTGGAGAAAAGGAGCAAAACACATAAGAAAAAGTATTGGAATAATCCATTTGCACTGTACTCATGTACACACACATTAGCTACCATTCAACACATACTTCATACACCTAATCTAGATTTCACAATATATACAGCACACACTAATTGAGTGGGCAGAATTGGAGAAAAGGAGCAAAACACATAAGAAAAAGTATTGGAATAATCGGAATAATGCATGGAGAATATACTAAAACCACATCCATGTTGCACCAAAAAAAAAAAAAACCACATCCATGACCCAAATATTTAAATCCTTTATAGCTATAACAAATTTAAAGGGTTGATTTTAGAATGATGATAAATGAATTCTCCTGCTGAGTGGTAGACCATATAGTAATGTAATAGAAAGAAATATATATAAATTTAAAGGATTGAAAGTTTTGAAATTAAGAGAAGAAATTATGAAAATAAAAGCTGACAGAATTAAGTCATTTATTCAGTCATTTGTATAATTAATTTATGATTTTTTTTTAAATTCAAATCATTGAACTCCAATTTTACAGTTAAGGAAACATTTCTAATTGACAACAAAATTAACACATCATAATCCTTTGAGCCATGTAAAATGAGTTGAAAGCTAATCACATCAAATAAATACACTAATCATGCAAAAGTTTTTAAATTAATGCATCCAATCAATCACGAGCTTCAATTATTTATGGAGAAATCAATTTTAAATATTTGGTCAATTAAAGTAAGGTTTGTGAATGACAAAAAAAAGGTCATATATTTTAAAATTGTACAAATAAGTGATTAATACTTTTTCATCTTTAATACTCTCTAGACAATACCTTCAAATCCAAATCACGTAGATTACACTAAAATTATTATTATTATTATTATTATTATTATTATTATTATTATTATTATTATTATTATTATTATTATTATTATTATTATTATTTTATGCAATACAATCCCCTACTGATTACGTATAAATATATCATCAATACATTTTCATATTTTATTGTATTGAAAGAAATTATTTAAATATTTTTATTCAAATTGATTCAAATGTTTTTAAATTGTGGAAACTTATGATTGACCATACCAGCATCCTATGTCAGAGATCGAGAACCCATGTTGTTACACGATGGTGATGTTTCCAGTGGGTTTTGTGCAAGATAGGCTATTTTGTTCTCCCTTTGCAACGGCTTCTCCTATTTTGTCTTCATCGTCACCATGAGCAATTACAACGATAGCAAGTCCTATCTCCATTGTGTTCTTCATGAAAACCTACGATGCATTGGACTAATGGTGGTACCCAGCCATCATGACTTTAGACACAATAACTCTAGTCGTTATGTGTTGCGAGGCCACCACCATCATGTTTCATTTGTGTTTTTGTTGTTTTCATCAGAAGGAATTTGTGAAATGTGAGGAGCATATGAAATTTTCACCAAGAACAAAGAAGTGATCTTCAGGAACCCATAAAGATATTAATGAGAATGTAAAAAGTAAATTTTTTATTGATTAAAACTATTTTGACTTATTTTTTTAACTTATTTTGTTGTATGAGTATTTTTTTCATTTTTGTTTTTTTATTTATTTTGTTCTATGATGATTAATTTTTTTAAATTTTATTATTTGTTTTTTTGTACACGTGGCAATTGCTACATTAAATCACATGTAGAAAAAGTTGTCACATGATATGTGGTAAAAAATTAGTTACTATAAATATCACATATCAAGAAATTAAAGCATTGGACTGATGACTGAAAAGACAAATGACAAATTTTTAAATCATATATTTTCTTTTTCTATCTTATATTAATTGATTGATTTCATTCTTGACAATTATAGTGTAGGCTTAGAAGCATATGCACACTGCAAGGGGTTTAATGTTCTTGCAAATTCAAGTTCATGTTTATTTCAGATTCTGTTGTAACAACCATCCAAAAAGGCGCTGGTGGTGTAATTAATTTGTCGCGAGTATAACCTCTAAAATGATCTCCTAAACTCTAAAGTTAGATTTCATGGAAGGAATTAAGTTGTTCTAGATTCCTAGTTGAGATTTGACAGAGTTTCTTTTTTCCTTTTTTTGTTTTTTAATGTCATCCAACGTAATTTGGTGTAAAAGAACAAGTAGGGGTGTTCGGGGATTAGATTTGATTGATTTTAAGGGAAAAAGTCATTCGATCAAATCTCATCAATTTTCTTATGTTATCATTCGATCGATTTTGTTTAAAATGTAAA
The DNA here is from genome assembly GCA_029884605.1 of Ormosia emarginata. Classification (NCBI taxonomy): domain Eukaryota; kingdom Viridiplantae; phylum Streptophyta; class Magnoliopsida; order Fabales; family Fabaceae; genus Ormosia; species Ormosia emarginata. The sequence continues at coordinate 3,304,104 of JAQQTP010000089.1, forward strand.
TCCGATTAAATCCAATTTAATTTAAATTGGTTTGGATTTGATTGATTTTTTAGTTTATTATTAATTTTTAATACACAAATTCATCAAAATACATAATCTAAATTCATCAAATTATATTAAATTCAAGTATAAAATAATCGGCTCATCAAATAACAATAAATATTAATTTAAACTAATTCATCAAAATACAAATTCAAATCTAAAATATAAATCCAAACTAATTGATAATTCTCGTATACATATCCAAAGCTAAGAGAATAAATTAAGTTTGAGTTAAGGTATAATAGAAAAATACCTAAATAATTATAGGTAACATAATAACTTCAAGTTAAAATATTATTTTAAAATATACATATATAATTTTTAGTTATATTTGGATTGAATTGTTTTTCAAATTTGAAATTGAAATCCAATCCAATCCAATTTTTTTTTCTTCAGTTTTTCAGTTTTTTTCTGTTTATTTGATCTTTTATTTTTTTCAATTGTTTCAGTTTTAATTAGATTGTTTTAGTTTTAGGCACCCTTAATAACAAGTGTTTTAACTATCCTAGTTATGTTATTTGCATATCAAGAATTTTATATCATTTTTATACCTTTCTAATTTGTGATAAAAAAGTTAGAGAAAATGTTTTGAAATATATTTTTTTATTTTAAAAAAAGTAATGTAAGAATAATATAAATTTTTCAACGTTTAAATATCATTACTGTAACTAATCTGGATGTTTTCAACACTCACTTGTGGTCTTTTAGAACTAAGGACACGTGAATTGAGAATACTTTAAAGTAAGAAGAAATTTGTTGTAATTGTGTATAACAAAATATCCGCAGTTATGTTACGCTTTGAGAGAATATTCTAATTCTTAATCATTTTTAGACTCAATTTTATATTATTAGTAAAGAGTGGAGCTATTCGATACGAAACTTTTTTTTCTCACAGAGTGGATATGAATCCAGCTATAGCATTATTAAAAATAAAATAGAAATCATAAGTGAGAAAAAAAAAAAAAAAAGAGAGACGTAGAGATGAAATGAAACCCCTCCAGTCAGAAACTTTCGTGCAACGAATTAATTTTGGTGCAGAAGTACATTACTAATCAGTAAATTATATGACGTCATATTTGTACTGATGTGATATTTTCTTTTCGATGATGCTATATATAAAAATCTTACGATAAATCAAATTTAAACTCATTATTTGAAAATGAAATGCATTCTTTTATTCAACGAGTTGGGTTCACAGCTTCACATACACGAAGGCAAATTGTAATTTGTCTTGTACTTCTAAAAGGGTTCAACAACAAGTGATAAGATATGCTTTTTGATATCTCGGTCTTGAATACCAAACCCATCGCCATTTTGATAAAGGGTATGGGCCACACGAGCTGCATTTATGGCTTGAGTAATGAATGGTTCCATCGAAGCAACTCGAGTGGAGCCGTGCCCATTTATCTTTTTCCATGCATTTTTTATCATGTCTTGGATGTGTTTTCTTGCTTCATCCTCTGAAACCTCCATTTGATTCATATAACATAAGATTGAAGAAGCAGCATCACCCCTTTCTCTTTCAGCCTGTTGCATAAATAATTCTATGTTAACATTCTCTAATTTATGCAAAATGAAAGGAAATAATTAACAAAAATATGAGGCAACAAAAATTACCACTGTGGTCCCTAAATCATTGCACAGTCGAATTATAAGAGATATGTTGTAGAACAAATCTTCATATGTGTGTAGAAAATCGTCTATCTCATCTGTTACTTCATGCTTTGTGGCAAAATATATATGGAGTAAAATTACTGGCCCCGAAGATGAAATCCAAGCATTGCTTAGATATTCTTGCAACGACGGAACATATCCCTCTTTGTACCACTTTGCTTCCAGGTATAATGCTTTGCAAAAGTCTATCCACTGTAAAATTAAGGGGGGAAATTATCATTATCAACAATTGGTTCATTCCTTTCTATGCCTTTTACATTAATTGATTTGAGTTTGACAAAAACAAACAGAAGTGGTCGTAATTAATTAGTAATGGTACCGCTTTCTTTAGGTAAGGCAACGCCATGTTAAAGTTCTTTTCTCCGGCAATTTCATTAGCAGTTTCATTTGTGACATCTTTAAGTGCATGGAAACAAGTCCTCATGTACTCTGGAAGTTGTTCAAGTTCTTTGGCATCCCATCTGTATATATGAACACAATGAAGTTCTTGTACATAATCAGAAACATATATAAGCAAGCCAGTTGTATAAGCAAGCTTGTTGGAAGCTCTATATAACAATCTAACTCTATCTTGTAAATAAACAAACCTATCGAATGCCATTGTGAACGGCTTCAATTCTTCAAATGAGGCGTGTATATCATAAACATCATCAATCACTAGTACGAAAATAATTACTTTAGTGAGCCATTTCCTTAAGGATTTGTACTTAGGCTCAAAAGCAACTCCTGCTGCACACATGAAGCTTTCAACCAACCTATTTCTTGCAAAGCTCAATTCTTCTTTTATGTCAAGACTCTCCCACCACCTAAATGACAAAGTAAAGAGATTAAATTAGTAGCTTTATAATTTTTTGGTATAAAAAAATAAATGTGTGTTTTTTTTCGTTCAAAATACCTGGATAATTCCTTGACCTCCTTTTGAAGTTTGGCCTGAATTATGTTGAAGTTTAATTTAGCCAATTCAAGTAAATCGTGGTCCGTGTGTTTCTCGTTTTCGTATTGCTTGACATACCATTTGACGTCAAACCACGGTACCCTCCAATGGGACGGAAGCTCCAAGGCATGGACCAGTCTTTCAAAAAGGTTAGAATGCACGTTAGTATTGATGGAACTGGGAGTGAAAGCATCCCTGAGAGAATTGATTACAAAAGTTTTGGCTTCGTCCAAGATATTTTCTCCTTCTAAGCCTAAGTGTGAGGCCTCAAGAAGCTCCACCATATCTTTAGCATCACCACCAAATGAGCTTTTCCTCATCTTTATACCCTTTTCATCTAAGAAGTTACCAAGTATATCTGAGTTTCAGAAATAACCAAAAGTTAATTGGTTTGCAGGATCTGCAATAATGATCAAGTTCAATATGTCATATAGTGAGAGTGTGAGATTGAGAGAGACAATTAGTTACCGGGTAAAACTTTATATCCATGCTGCCTTAGAAGCCTGAAGCATAGTGCAGTTACATGCAAATTCTCTTCTGCACTTGGATTTTTGCTGTTTTTGACAAAGACAAGTATAGTTTCTAGAAACTCATTGATTTCCTTCTGAAAGTGGTTGGCTAGGCCTAGTTTCTGGATCCAATCAACTAACTCTAAGTTTTGCAGAACGTCCATCTCTTGAACAAAAAGGCCCTTCACTTCAATCACCCGCTTGTCCAACTGCATGCCAAATTCTTCTTTCTGGGTAGAGATTACGCAACCAAGTATAATTAAATGAAAACCATGCTTACTTAACCTCAAGGGATTGCCCAATTAATTAGCCTAGTGATAGATGAGTATATAATGTAGAGTAAGGATATAAGCACAAGTATAGATTTTAATTATGTCACCGCAATACAAAAAATCATGCTTCTTTTTTTTTTTCCAAGGTTTTCACTTGAACTAGCCACTGTGAGTTTTTACAAACTTTATCTAATTATAGATCAATTTTTAAGAAAATATTTTTTTTAACTTCTCTCAATAATATTTTAATTATAAATTATTTTAAATACAAAATAAACTAATTCAAAAATGCTCTTATAATACATATATAAATCTTACAATTCATCTAATATTATAATAATTTTTAAAATAAATAGTCACTTTAATTCTTGAATATTTTGAGTGATAACACTTAAATCCTTACAACAACAAAAAAATACACACACTTTAGTCATTAAAAATTTTAAAATTTTATCACATTCATTCTTATTAAGGATTAAACTATAATTTTTTTTTTTAAACTAGAAGGTCTAAAGTGTGTCCCTTTTTTTTATAGGGATCAAAGTGTTATTACTCGACATATTTAAAGACAAAGTGACTATTTACTCTAATTTTAAGATTAAAAAAAATTGACTACTCGTAAAAAAAAAAAAACCAACTAGGTCAAAGTTAATTTTAGAAAGTATGGTGAATGGCCCATAATATCCAATGGATATTTACCACCCCCCGAGGAAAGCCCAACATATCAAGTAAATTCGTTCTGCACTCTCACGTAGAGAGCCCCTTCGGCTCAAGAAGTGCCTCAGGTCAAGTAGTGTGACATCGAATGGGATTACAATCCTTTTGCAGCCGTACAACTCTGGCTGTGAAATGCGGATTAAAATCTATTACTTCCATGGATAATGGGTACATTTGGCTAAGTTTTTTAAAAAAGTTATTTTAAAATATAAAAAAAATATTTTTTCTCTTTTTCTATTTTTTTTATTTTTTTCAGAAACATCTCATTCTATTTTCTTATAAAAAAAACAGAAACATTTTATATATTTCTTATAAAATATATATGACTTTGCCTAGTTCTGCACACTTATATTATAAGAACATTCCCTAAAAAGTTATTTAATGAGATGTAAACACACCATTAAATAATACAATAAAAAACTTTGCATTAATAGAGAATCAAATTTAAATTCCTAGAATTAAAGTTCTGTCAAAATTAAATAAAATATAGAACTAAATCAGAATAGGGGATAGTGTGAATGAAGAAATTATACTTGTCCTTTTCATTTTGAGTTGTTTTCTACCAAAATTTGATGCGTACATCTTATCATATTTTGCATACAAAAATGTGTAGTCCTGACACGATGATTCAAACCCAAGAGAGGAAATGGACCACAGGCCTGTTTGGAATGATTTTTGTTTTTTAGTTTTTAAATTTGTTTTCAAATTTAGTTTTAAAACTGATTTCAGAACATATTTCAAAAATAATATATAAGAAACACTTGGTTGGACAAACAGTCTTTGAAACAATTTTCAAAAACAAAAAATTAGAAATTCGTTTGGGAAAAATATTTATTCTTTTCTCCCTCGCCTAAGTGTAATAGTGGGTTTTATCTTTTTCGTCCACTTTCACCTCATGCCCATTATTGCAATCATTTAAATTGAAACAACAAATAATTTGCTCCAATCATGTCTTCACTTGTAATCATTGGCAAATAAGTTGAGGATTTTGCTAGATTTTCAACATAGTTATGAGATGGTTTTGGGAGGGAAGTCTACAAAGAAGAAACAAAGAAGATGGTGTTTGCAAGGAAGAATGAAGAAGAGATAAGATTTTATTACAAAACTGCCAATATAAAAGAAAATGACTAAGTAAATGAATTTTTTTTTTAAAAAAAAATATGGATAGGAGCATATGATATATCTCACAGCATATTCACTGGCAAGTGACTGCAGGAAGTCGTGTTTCCAAATGTTGGGTTTATAATTTGCAGATCTTCTATGCTCTGTAACTTTTTCAAACGATAGACAAAGCTTCATGTCTGATTGAATCATGTTGCTCGTCATCGTTTCTCTATGCTGCTGGCCTCTTAATCGTGAAATTCCAGGTAGCGCTGCTTCCTTTATATAGGCCTCATACAGATAATATCTATTCCTATTGATGTGGCTGTGATCAAGTGTTAGTCTCTCCTGCGTTTGTTTTTCTTTCGTGAGATGTACCACAACCCTGTGATAGACAACGATGTGATAGGTCCTTATTGGACTACAACATTGTTTCGACAAAGTCTTTAAACGTTTAAAATACTTCAAAAAAATTTGGAATATGATGCTCATGTTTCTTTTTTATTAATTTGTAAGAATTTATATTTATGGTTGGGAATTACCATTTATAATATATTTAACAAGTTATAGTATCAAAATTATTTTAATTTATCTTTTAAAAAATGTATGAAAAGTCTTATTTTCAACTTACATTATTATTTTTTCATTCTTCTCCTTTTTTTTTCTTTTTTTTTTCTCTCATTTCTTTCTCCTTCTTCATCTTCTTCTTTGTCTTTGTCTTCATCTCTGTTTCACTGTTTCTTCTTTTTTCTTTTTCTTAAATTTCAAATTTTGGGATGAGGTGTGGTGGTTAGTGACAGTCATAGTAGACAGGTGGCGGGCTGGCAACGAACGATCATGACTCGAGTTTGTTGCAATTTCTTGCTCATCATGGTTCGTCGTGTAACATCCTCCTTAATCTAATAGTCCTAATTAGAGTTACAAAAGTTCAATAATTCTGATATGAGTTATCTGTTAATTTGGATAATCTTCTAGATTAGTTTGAGTCTAATTCTATAACACTGAATGTGAAAATTAACTAAGATTTTAACATAAACAACTGATATGATATAAATAAATATAAAAAATTTATTTCTAGGTCATAAGTGACTAGAAAGAGATGTGATAAATTTTGGAGAATCAATTGAATTAATTTGATATTTTTAATGACATGGAATGAGTGTTTAAAGGACTAATGAACTTAACTGAATGCGCACCGGAATAAGAGGGATTCAGAGACTGTGCAGATATGTGACTGCATAGTTGATGATGACTTAAAGGAATTGATTAGGCATAACCATATGAACAAGTTGCAACTTCTTTTTGAGAGCCTAGAACATAAGAACTCCATGGTTAAGTGTGCTTGACTTGGAGCAATTGTGGGATGGGTGACCTCTTGGGAAGTTTCCTAAGATGCGTGTGAGTGAGGACAAAGCACGCTGAAAAGACCCGTGTTGGTTTGTGGAGACCCTCGTCAATCCTGCAGACAGTCCCGAGATGTTACAAATGGTATCAGAGATGGGGCCTCTCCCAGTACGGTGTGGTTCGGGGACGAACCAAGCGGAAGTTAGTGGGTATGTGGTGTCCCGGGGCCGACGAGGGCGGGGAGTGGTCGCCGGTGCTAAGAGAAAGCATCAAATAAGCGGTTCCTAGCAAGCTTCTAGGTGAAGGGTCCCATGAATGAACTGAATACGCACCGGAATGAGAGGGATTCAGAGACTATGCAGGTATGTGACTGCATAGTTGAGGATGACTTAAAGGAATTGATTAGGCGTAGTGATATCAACAAGTTGCAACTTCTTTTCGAGAGCCTAGAACATAAGAACTTCATGGTTAAGCGTGCTTGACTTGGAGCAATTGTGGGATGGGTGACCTCCTGAGAAGTTTCCTAGGATGCGTGTGAGTGAGGACAAAGCACGCTGAAAAGACCCATGTTATTTTATGGAGACTCTAGTCAATCCTACAGACAGTCTTGGGATGTTACAAGTTGAATGGAAGAAATTGATATGAAGAATAAAAGCTTAAAGCTAAGATGAAAATTTTAGTATCCAAGAGTTGATATATGTATGATAATCAATTTTGAACTTATGAACATGATTGAATCCCCTTATATTTGTGAATTCAAAAATGGGTTTGGATGATGTTGTGAAGATTGTATATGGATTTTATATGCTTTGGGAATGTATTTTTCTATAGAATTCACTTTGAAGTTAAGTAAGTATTATTGGAATGAGTTAACATTATAGAAGAATTGATTTTGGGCATTCTGCCACAATGCCCAGAAACTGACTGCTTAATCGATTAGTGGCAGAGACGCCCAGTAATTAGTGATTAAGCGCTCAAGTTTTGGGTGCCCAAGCGTCCAAAGACAGAAGCTTCCCTATTATATAATAGTGTGAAAACAGAATGTTAAGCTTAATATATTCCTATTTCATGTTGTTTATGATAACTCTTAGAAATAAGAGTTATTACTATCCTTTTAGCTTAATCATTGTTCTTGTTTTGATCAATTTTGGAGAAGAACTTCAAGTTTTGTTTGATTGAGTAAAATTCTGTGTTAATCTGATTAATTGTGAAAAACTGTAACTTCTGATCTGTTATTGGTGAAGGTTTGATTTAATTTTGAGCAGGTTTTAAAGGTGTAATTGCTGAAGGAATTGCTCTGGGATATTTGGGAATGCTGCAGCTTTGGGGGAGCGAATCATTATAAGATAAAATCATTTCCAGCTCAGCTCTTGCCCGCTAGAAGACAAAATACCTGCTGCGTTGTGCTTAAAAGGAAGAAAGAGAATACAATGCAGCAGTTGTGTGTACTTGGGAATTGGCCCAAGGAATATTTTAGTATTTGAATTTGTAAAAGCCCAAAAAGTGAGGCATGAGAGAGAGTGTAACCCTATTTTGGGAGCTAGTACAAATAGTGAGTGTGACCTTGCTTTTAGAGATAGCTTTTTGGGTACTGTGCAGAGCCGTCAGCTCCTGGTTTTCTCTGTAATTCCAGTTTTTTTACGCATCATGTCTTTATTGTCCATTTCTTTGGCTTATTTTGTTTTCAAGCTCATTATGAGCTAAATTCCATTAGTTAGGATTTTATGAATTTGTAATTGTACTGAAAGGTAATCCAATGTTATGAATGTTATTCATTTTCTTCTTTTCTGCTTAAATGTTTAATTTCGGCTTAGCTTGATCAACTAATCTGAAATATCAACTAATTTCGTTTGGAAAAACTAAATTAGTGGACTTGATTAGAAAGATAAAGATAGAACAATTAATTGGAAAATTAATTGTGTTGAATGAGCTAGGAATAGCCTTCAAGTCTTTAAGTAGCTGGACGTGCTTCTTTGACAACTGAGGGAAATTAATTTGAACTTAGGAATAAGAAGCTTTTAATGAACTCAGTTTTTACTGCTGGAAAGCAAAATTTATTTCCTGGACTAAATGCTGTAGCATCCTGAAGCATGCATTACCCTGAAGTTAAGAATTACAAAGGATTAGAATCCTAACTGTTTCCATTTCTGTTTTAAACCATTCATTTATTGCTTTTATTAATTCCTTGCATTTATTACTTACTGTTCTGATACCTCATTACTCCATTTATTTTACATGCTTAAAAATTTCTCTTATTTTATTACATTAAATAGGAAAGGTTAAATCTAGAATTTGTATTCAATCCAATTAAATCCTCGTGGGAACGATCTTTACTCACACTTTATTACTTGTTTGACTATGTACACTTACACATTACATCTTTTAACAAAAGTTTCCAACAAGTTTTTGGCGCCGTTGCCGGGGATTGACAATGGTGTTGAATATTTAAATTCTTTTGTTAACTTTTTCTATTTAGTTACTTCTAAAAATTTGGTGTACTATACTCAGCAATAGGTATTACAATCTGTATGCGCAGCAAGGGTGCACCCGAGTTTCAAATTGACTTGGAGATAGAGAAAACAACTAAGAGGTTAAGGAAGAGAACCAAAGAACAACGTGCTTAAACTCAACATTCTGAGTGGTTGATCTTTTCTTAAATGATGAGGAGCAGCCTAGTATGATCGACATAGCAAATGATAGAGAGAGGTCCATTAGGGACTATGCAGTCTTTGATCCTCAAACGATGAATACTGGGCTAGTGAGGCCAGAAATAACTACCCAACAGTTTGAATTCGAGCCTATGATGTTTCAAATGCTTCAAACTGTTGGGCAGTTCAGTGATGCTCCTACTGAAGATCCTCACTTGCATTTAAGGCAATTTTTGGAAGTGGCTAGCAATTTCAAGATCCCTGGAGTGAGTGATGATGCATTCAAATTGAGACTTTTCCCTTATTCACTGAGGGACAGAGCAAAGACCTGGTTGAACTCTTTGGAACCCAATCCAATTACTACTTGGAATGGATTAGCTGAGAGGTTCCTGACAAAATACTCCCCTCTCACTAAAAATGCCAGAATGAGGAATGACATTACTTCCTTTAGGCAGATTAATGATGAATCACTGTATGAAGCATGTGAGAGGTATAAAGATCTGTTGAGAAAGTGCCCTCATCATGGCATTCCTGTATGTATTCAAATGGAAACTTTCTACAATGGATTATTACCTCCTTCAAGGTTGATGCTGGATGCCTCTTCTGGAGGTGCTCTGTTGACTAAGTCTTATAATGAAACTTATGAGCTAATAGAGAGCATAGCTGCCAATAGCTATCAGTGGCCAACCAGCAGAGCAACTTCTTCTAAAGGTGTGGCTAGTATTCATGAAGTAAAGGAGATAACTGCTATATCTGCTCAGCTGGCTGCCATTACCAACATGCTGAAAAATTTAACTGCGGCTAACACCAGTAAGGAACCTGTTATGGTTGAACCTACTATGGCCCCTGTAAATTCAGTAGCTTGTGTTTTTTGTGAAGGAAGGCATCGGTTTGAAGAATGTCCTGATAATCCAGTGTCAGTGAATTATGTGGGGAATAAAGGGAACAATTCTTTCTCTAATACTTATAATCCTGGCTGGAAGCAACATCCTAATTTCAGTTACAGTAATCATAGCAATACCTTAAATCCTCCAGCTGGTTATGTTTCTCCATATTACCAACAACAGCAACAGAATAGTCAGCAGCAGCAGAATTATGCTCCTACAAAGGAATCATCTTTGGAAGCTATGTTGAAAACTTTCATGGCTGAGACTAAGGTTCAAATCTAGAATCAAGGAGCTGTTGTAAGAAACTTGGAGAATCAAGTAGGTCAGTTGGCCAATGCATTAGCTAACAGACCTGCTGGCACCTTACCCGCTTCCACAGAATCTCCATCATCTTCAAATGATAAATGGAATGAGCAAGTTAAAGCTGTAACCCTGAGAAGTGGTAAAGAGCTACAGGATGCTTTAGCATCTAAGCAGCAGGGAACAAAGACAACTGAACAAGCTGAAACAGAGGAGCCTAAGCATGAAGCAGCTCCACTACCTGAAGATACAGAACAAGTCATTCCTAAGTGGATTGAGCCCAAGCTGATTCCAGAAAGGCCACCTCCTCCATTTCCACAGAGGTTGAAGAGGGCAGCTCAAGAGAAGCAATTCAATAAGTTTCTGAAAATTTTGAAGCAGTTGCACATTAACATACCTCTGGTTGAACCTTTACAGCAGATACCCAACTACACCAAATTTATAAAAGATATCCTTACTAAGAGAAAGAGATTGGGAGAATTCGAGACAGTGGCAATGACAAAGGAGTGCAGCCAGCTATTGCAGAATAAAGTTCCACAAAAAATGAAAGATCCAGGCAGCTTTACTATCCCCTGTTCTATAGGAAATACTTATTGTGAAAAAGCCTTATGTGATCTTGGAGCAAGTATTAATTTGATGCCTATGTCCATTTTCAAACAACTGAAAATTGGTGAAGTCAGGCCTACCACTGTGACTTTGCAACTGGCTGATAGGTCTATTGCTTACCCAGAAGGAAAGATTGAGGATGTCCTAATCAAGGTGGACAGATTTGTATTTCCAGTGGATTTTATTATTCTAGACTTTGAGGCTGACAAGGAAATTCCAATCATCCTTGGAAGACCCTTCCTGGCAACTGGAAGAACATTGATAGATGTACAGAAAGGAGAGCTTACTGTGAGGGTGAATGATCAGCAAGTAACTTTCAATGTTTTTAATGCATTACACTATCCTGATGAAGATATGGAAAGCTATTCTGTTATTACTGATATTGACTTCCTTGTGCAAGAGCAATTGATAGCATCAGGGCAAAACTTAGAGCATGAGTCTGAACTGAATAAGGAAACTAATTTTGAAAATGAAAAGTTAAAGCAGCTAGTTGAAGGGAATTTGACACACAGATCTTGGATCAGAAAATATGAATCCTTAGATATATCTGCAGACACCTTCAAGGATAATGTACCCTCTGTTGAAAGACCTCCCACCCTTGAATTGAAGCAACTATCTTCTCATTTGAAGTATGCCTATCTTGGAGAAAAAGAAACTCTTCCTATCATCATATCCTCCTTCTTAACTTCTGAGCAAGAAAGTAGTCTTATTTCACTTTTAAAGAAGCACAAGAAGGCTATTGGGTGGCAAATGACAGACATTAGAGGAATCAGACCTAGCCTTTGTATGCACAAAATTCTATTAGAAGAAGATGCCAAGAACAGTATTGAAGGCCAGAGAAGATTGAACCCGATTATGAAAGAAGTGGTAAAAAGGGAGATCATTAAATGGCTTGATGCAGGAATCATCTACCCCATCTCAGATAGTGTGTGGGTAAGTCCTGTGTAGTGCGTGCCAAAGAAAAGAGGAGTTACTGTAGTGAAAAATGAGAAGAATGAGCTAATTCTTACAAGAACAGTCACAGGTTGGAGGATATGCATGAATTATAGAAAGTTGAACAAGGCCACAAGGAAGGATCATTTTCCATTACCATTCATTGATCAGATGCTTGATAGGTTGTCTGTGAGAGAGTTTTATTACTTTCTAGATGGCTATTCTGATTACAATCAGATAGCAGTAGCACCTGAAGATCAGCAGAAGACTACTTTCACTTGTCCCTATGGTACATTTGCTTTCAGAAGAATGCCTTTTGGGCTCTGCAATGCTCCAGCAACTTTTCAGAGGTACATGATGGCCATCTTTTCTGACCTTATTGAGAAAACTATAGAAATTTTCATGGATGATTTCTCAATTTTTGGAGATTCATTTATGGGATGCTTGGACAATCTAGAGCAGGTGCTGGACAGATGTGAGGAAACCAATTTAGTTTTGAATTGGGAGAAGTATCATTTCATGGTCTAGGAAGGCATTGTGCTAGGTCACAAGGTGTCAAAGAAAGGCTTAGAGGTCGACAAGGCTAAGATTGAGGTAATAGAAAAGCTCCCTCCACCCAATTCTGTCAAAGGCATCAGAAGTTTTGTAGGACATGTTGGGTTTTATAGGAGATTCATCAAAGACTTCTCTAGAATATCCAAGCCAATGTGCAAACTGCTGGAGCATGATAGTGCATTTAAATTCACAGAAGAATGTTTATCAGCTTTTGAAACTTTGAAGAAGGCTCTGATTACTGCTCCTGTAATAGTAGCTCCGGATTGGGAGAAGCGATTTGAATTGATGTGTGATGCAAGTGAGTTTGCAGTAGGAGTTGTGCTAGGTCAGAGGTATAACAAGATCTTCCATACTATCTATTATGCTAGCAAAACTCTCATTGATGCTCAGATCAACTACACCACTACAGAAAAAGAATTGTTGGCAGTTGTATTTGCATTTGACAAGTTCAGACCATATCTGGTGGGAACCAAAGTAGTGGTATACACAGATCATGCAGCCATCAAGTATCTCATTGACAAGAAGGATGCAAAGCCAAGGCTTATCAGATGGGTGCTCTTGCTTCAAGAATTTGATTTGGAGATCAAAGACAAGAAGGGAATTGAAAATCAGGTAGCTGATCATCTCTCCAGAATTGTTGAGAAAGGAGAAACCAAACCTCAAGGAGAAATTAAAGAAAATTTTCTTGATGAACATCTTTTACTGATTGAAGATGCTGCAGTACCCTGGTACGCAGATATTGTGAATTTTCTGGTCAGCAGGGTAATTCCAGTGGAGTTGAACTCGCAACAGAAAAGGAGGTTTCTGCATCAAGTTAAACACTTTTACTGGGATGAACCTTTTCTGTACAAAAGGTGCTAAGATCAGATCATGAGGAGATGTGCTGCTGAGGAAGAAATGCAAGCTATCCTTAGTGATTGCCATGCTGCTACTTATGATGGTCATTTTGGAGGAAAAAGAACAGCTGTAAAGGTCTTGCAATCGAGGTACTTTTGGCCCACTTTGTTCTGAGATGCTCAAGAGTTTACCAAGAATTGTGATAGATGTCAGAGGGTGGGGAATATTTCCAACAGACAAGAGTTGCCTCTCAACACCATTTTGGAGATTAAATTATTTGATGTTTGGGGAATAGATTTTATGGGACCATTCCCTATATCTTATGGAAATGCCTACATCTTAGTTGCAGTAGATTATGTCTCTAAATGGGTAGAAGCAGTAGCATTGCCTTCCAATGATGCCAGGGTAGTCATAAAATTCCTGCACAAGAACATATTTACCAAATTTGGCACTCCTCGAGCTATAATCAGTGATGAAGGGACATATTTTTGCAACAAGCTGTTTGCTAACTTGCTTGCAAAATATAGAGTGAAACACAAAGTGGCCACTGCCTATCATCCTCTGACCAGCGGACAAGCTAAAGTGTCTAACAGAGAGATCAAAAGAATCCTTGAAAAATGGTGAATCCTTCTAGGAAGGACTAGTCTGTGCACTTAGATGATGCTCTTTGGGCCTACAGAACAGCATTCAAAGCCCCCATTGGCATGTCCCCTTACAGATTGGTTTATGGCAAGGCTTGCCATTTACCAATAGAGCTGAAACACAAGGCATTTTGGGCCATAAAGAAGTTGAATTTTGATGCACAGGTAGCTGGAGAAGCAAGGTTACTGCAGCTAAATGAACTTGAAGAGTTTAGGCTATTTTCTTATGAGAATGTTGAAGTATATAAGAGCAAGATCAAGGCATGGCATGATCAGAAAATCTAACCCAGGGAGTTAGTTGAAGGCATGCAAGTGCTCCTGTTTAATTCCAGATTAAAATTGTTCCCTGGGAAGTTGAAATCAAGGTGGTCTGGGCCATTTAAATTGGTCAAAGTGCATCCTCATGGAGCTGTGGATTTGTTGGAGGAGAGTTCTAGAAGAGAGTTCAAGGTGTATGGCCAAAGAGTGAAGCAATATTGGGGTGAGCCGTGTGCAAGAATGAAGGCCACCACTCATCTTTCAGATCCTTAGCCACCAGTGTGGAGTCAGGCTGAGGACATTAAACCAAGCGCTACTGGGAGGCAGCCCAGCTTTATATCCTTTATTTTTGTCTTTTGAATTTTAGTTAAAATAGGTTAGTTAGTTTAATAATTATATAAATGCTGCTAACATATGTTTACAGATTAGAACATTCTAAGCCCAAGGTTGTGCTGGAGAAGGTGGTGTGTGGTCACATCGAGCCCAGTTAACAGTGTTAGTGGTGGTGATAGTTGGACAAGCAAGAGCCCATGTTCAACTGCAATATTTTTGAATTTCCAAATTCAAAAGTTGAAGAGTTAGTGAGCAAGGATGGGTTGCAGAAATCGTGGGAATGTAAATTGCCTCCATCCACTCACTTAATGCCACTTTTTTCTCCACCACTCACCTCCATCCTTAACCTTTCACCTCAACCTCCCTTTCTCTCTATTAAAGCCACTATCTTCTCTGCCTTAGCCCCACACACAACCCCACTCACACGTTCTGTCTCACTTGACTCTTTCTATCACCATCAACCCACTCCTCTTTTATACCATTCTAAATACCATGGGTAAAGCACAAGTTCAGTCTTCCAAAAAGCCCGTTATTGCCAGTTCATCCTCTTCTGGTGAGGAGACCAATTTGCGTTTTGTGGATGAGGAGGGGAGACTTAAGTTCGAGAGGGAAATCAAGAAGCGAAACTTCCATTTGGAGAAGGGTTTCTTCATTCTGGACTCCCTTCATTATGGGCTCACTGAGGATTTTGCTGAGCTCATAGATAATCACAACTGGAAGAAGTTCGTGACTCACCCGAGAGAACCCATAATCCCTTTTGTGCACGAGTTTTACGCCAATCTGACCTCACCACAGCAAAAATATGTCATAGTGAGGGATTCGAAGGTGTCGTTCTCTACTCCCACGTTGAACAGAAGGTGGGGCTTGAACAATGTTGAGGATGAATACTTGACTTTGTTGAAAAATGCTGAAGAAACAGAGCTAAATGACATGATGAGGGAAGTCACGGTGGAAGGCGCAAATTGGATTTAGACAGATGAGAGTTGGAAAATAGCCAGGCCTGATCTCACCCCTTTGGCCAAAGTTTGGTATCATGTCATCAGAACTAAGATTCTCCCCACCGCTCACTTAGAAACAGTAAACAAGGAGAGGTTAGTCCTCTTGTATTGCATTTTGAAGAAGAAGAAGGTGGATGTAGGACAACTGATTGATAGGGAAATTATTGCTTGCGCATTCAAGAAGAAGGGATTGTTGTTTTTCCCTTCTTTAATCACCTCTTTATGTTTGAGATGTGGAATAAAGGCCTTGTCTGAAGATAAAATTATGGACAACAAGGGGGCCATAGATTTGCTGGCTATCAAACGTTTTGGGGCATCAGCATCAAAGGTGCAAGGTTCAGTTCCTCCTTCTGGGCAGCAGGAACACCTGGATGATATGAACACAAAGGTGGACCAATGCTACCAAATGCTACAGCATAGTTTGAAGCAGCAATAACTCTTCTGGGAATTTTCCAAAGAGCAACATCTGTGGATGCAAAGGACCATTGGAATCAACAAGCTAAGACAAGGTAGTTACCCTCCCCTGTTTCCTGAAGAGATCTTTGAACCATTCCAGTATTCTCCATCTGAACCCATGAAACAAACCAACCCTGCGAAGGAACCTGCACCTGCTAACCCTCCTGCACCAGAACAAGACCCTGAAATCCCTTCTGTGAATTCCACTGCTAGTGAACACTCAGTAAATAACAATGAAGTTAGTTCTGACTGGACACCACCACCACCACCCAGAGATCTAACACCATCTCCAACTCAACTAAGTGGGTCCAAGAGAGGAAAAGAAAAGAGGGTTAATGAAGCACCAGAAGACCCCCCTCCACCAAAGAAGGGCAAAATCAAGCACACAGATCCTCCCAGGATTAGAAAACAATTAAAAATTGATGTAAATGCTAAGGAGACTCCCACTGCACTCAGTGAGGACTCTGAAGATAACATGCCTATTATAGAAAGAGTTGGGAAACTCAAGTCCTTCACAGTCTCTAAGGCCCAGCCAAGAGCTGGTGGAGGGGAGGAGGAGGATGAAGCTGAAAAAGAAAAAAGTGCTGAGTTGACCATTACCAAGGAGATTTCGGGAACAAATAAGCCAATAATGAAGCAGATGGCCAGATCTGGCAGCAGAAGGAGTAGTGCAAGATTAGCTCAGCCTTGAGCAAAAAGAAACACCTCAGGTGCTGCAGCATGCGGCAGCATCAGATGACTAGGATTTCCCTTGATCTTTCTTTAGTTTATTTTATTTTGTTTTAGTTGTTTTAATTTCTGTTTTTAGAATTGTAGTATTATTTTTTTTTTCAAAAAAAAAAAATGTTAATGAAAGAATAGTGTTTGTTGTCCATGTGCATCTGATGAAGACAAGTTTTACCTTCTGCATGTAAAATACATTAATACCTTGAATTAATCCTTTCTCACCACAATCCCTAGCTCAAAATGGACTCAGAAGAAGGACTTCTTTCCAAAGTCACCAATCAATTGGGGGAATTGGGTTGCAAGAACCCTTGTCCAAGGAAGAGAGGGTGAAGTCTAAATTAGATTTCAACCTAAGTTTGGGGGTGAGTGAGACTGAATGTGGTGCTGTAGCACTCTACAGCATCAATCCTGTGAGTTTTTAGGCTTCAACAGATTTTGTTCATCATGCATTCCATTCATGTGTTTTCTCTGCAGAACTTGACTTATCTCTGTGATTGATTGCATATTTCACTGTTGCACACAAATTGACTTGAGGCACTGTTTTTGTTTTAAATACTGAGACTTAAAAGGCCAACCTTCAAGTATGACCCTTTGTGAACCCCTTTGAGCCTAAGACTTTCTTATTGGTGATAAGCCACATTACAAGCTCAAATCCCCTGAAAAACAATGTACTACCCTGTTTAGGTGGAGTTTAGGACTGTGTCAAAGAGTTACCTATTTATAGGTCCTAACCACAATGGTTGAGGACAACCAACAGTATAAGTTTGGGGGTAGGGTACCTACGCAATAAATAGGGAGGAAAGAGCAAATCATCAAAGGAACAAATCAAGTTATTTTCTTCAAAAAAAAAAAACCTTCTCCCTTGTTGCTAGAAATGTGGGTAAAAATACAAAAATGTCTAAGTTTGGGGGTGGGTAATTTTGACAAAGATCTTGAACTCCACCTAAGTTAGCTACTTCCCAAAAATTTCACACTCGAACCTTAGCCTCATTACAACTCATTAATGTCTTCTTGCTGTGTGAAAATTGTGTATGTGCTTTTGATTGATAGAAATTTGTCAAGCATATGATAGAGTTGCATGTGAATGATGATTGAGTGAAACATCAACACAGAACATAAAGTTGAGTGAATTGAGCGATATGACAAACCCAATAATGTGTTAAGCCCCTGTTCTTAGGAAGATTATCTGGTGAGTCTTCACCCTTACATCCAAATGATATTTGGAAAATGCACCTAAGACTCTGTTGAGAGGTGGTTTGGTTGGAGTTCCTTACTAAAACTGAGTTGAGAGCTTAGGAAAATCACACGCACACTATGGAAAGTGATTAGGAAAATGGTATTTTGTGCTGAGCATAATTTTGAACAATGCATCTGAGGATTGTCATGGACTTTGCTTATACTATTCTGATTTTGTTGTGTTAATGCTTGTTGAATGTCATTACTTGAGGACAAGCAATGGTTTAAGTTTGGGAGTGTGATAACTCTTAGAAATAAGAGTTATTACTATCCTTTTAGCTTAATCATTGTTCTTGTTTTGATCAATTTTGGAGAAGAACTTCAAGTTTTGTTTGATTGAGTAAAATTCTGTGTTAATCTGATTAATTGTGAAAAGCTGTAAATTTTGATTTGTTATTGCTGAATGTTTGATTTAATTTTGAGTAGGTTTTAAAGGTGTAATTGCTGAAGGAATTGCTCTGGGATGTTTTGGAATGCTGCAGCTTTGGGGGAGCGAATCATTATAAGATAAAATCATTTCCAGCTCAGCTCTTGCCCGCTAGAAGACAAAATACTTCCTACGCTGTGCTTAAAAGGAAGAAAGAGAATACAATGCAGCAGCTGTGTGTACTTGGGAATTGGCCCAAGGAATATTTTAGTATTTGAATTTGTAAAAGCCCAAAAAGTGATGCATGAGAGAGAGTGTAACCCTATTTTGGGAGCTAATACAAATAGTGAGTGTGACCTTGCTTTTAGAGAGAGCTTTTTGGGTACTGTGCAGAGCCGTCAGCTCCTGATTTTCTCTGTAATTCCAGTTTTTTTACGCATCATGTCTTTATTGTCCATTTCCTTGGCTTATTTTGTTTTCAAGCTCATTATGAGCTAAATTCCATTAGTTAGGATTTTATGAATTTGTAATTGTACTGAAGGGTAATCCAATGTTATGGATGTTATTCATTTTCTTCTTTTCTGCTTAAATGTTTAATTTCGGTTTAGCTTGATCAACTAATCTAAAATATTAACTAATTTCGTTTGGAAAAACTAAATTAGTGGACTTGATTAGAAAGATAAAGATAGAACAATTAATTGGAAAATTAATTGTGTTGAATGAGCTAGGAATAACCTTCAAGTCTTTAAGTAGCTGGACGTGCTTCTTTGACAATTGAGGGAAATTAATTTGAACTTAGGAATAAGAAGCTTTTAATGAACTCAGTTTTTACTGCTGGAAAGCAAAATTTATTTCCTGGACTAAATGTTGTAGCATCCTGAAGCATGCGTTACCCTGAAGTTAAGAATTACAAAGGATTAGAATCCTAGCTATTTCCATTTCTGTTTTAAACCACTCATTTATTGCTTTTATTAATTCCTTGCATTTATTACTTACTGCTCTGATACCTCATTACTCCATTTATTTTACATGCTTAAAAATTTCTCTTATTTTATTACATTAAATAGGAAAGGTTAAATCTAGAATTTGTATTCAATCCAATTAAATCCTCGTGGGAACGATCTTTACTCACACTTTATTACTTGTTTGACTGTGTACACTTGCACATCACATCTTTTAACAAAAGTTTCCAACAGTTTAACTAGAGTTAAAGCATAATTAAAGTTATGTTATATAATAAAGTAACCAAAGTAAGTATGTGGATTAAGAATGATAATGTGAGGAAAGATGATTTCCCCCTATCAAAGTAGTTGAGGATGGACATTCCCTCTTTACCTATTGATGGTTGAGACATAATGAATGAAAAATTGAGAAATGATGATTCCCTCATTATTAGGGTAGTACGAGGTGGAGCATTCTCTCTCTACCTATTTGATACTTGAGATATGATAAATGAAGAATGATTTGATGATGAGATATGACAAATGATGAGATATGATGAAAGATGAGAAATGATGAATGAAGATATTTGATGAATCATGAAATATGATGAATGATGATATTTGATGAATAATTATATATGATGAATGACGATATTTGATGAATAGTGATGTATGATAAATGATATGAATTATTTGATTATACAAATTATTTTTTTATAAATGATATAAACTCAACCTCTGTTTCGGGAAGAGAAATGACTAGTTTTGACTTTCTATCATCTTTCTACTTTAAAATTTGAGTTTTGAAGTGATTTTTTTCCGAAACAGCTGGAATTGTTATGATGACATGATTTTTATAATAAACTATTGAGAATTGTAAGATTCTCACCCCGTTTTTATATTATTATTCCATGATAATTCCAAAGATGAATCCTGTGGCGAGAAGTCGAAGAAGAAACTGTAGATTATTTTGATAATATTTTGTATATGAAATGTATAAATATTGCCTTGGAGGCATATGATGTAATATTTGTATTATGAAGAACACTTTTGTATAAAGATCCTTTCATTATATGTATATTATTTTACTCACTTCAGACTCATATTTTTGTATAACTCATTAATATATATACAAATTAATATTATTAGTTATAAGTAATGTCCCTAATACTAATTACTAAGGTGTGATTTTGGATACATTATTAGTATTAGTATTGAGGACGATACATGTCGCAGCTTGAGATCTCCAATTTGCGAGTGTGAGTGGCGTCAGCGGCAAGTGGTCGACGGCGACTTGAATTTGTGAGAAGGGAAATATGCTCTTTGTTGGCAGCGACAGTGGCGCAATCAGCTTCTATGTAGTGGTAGACCAGTCGTCGAGTGCGGTGGGGCAGGGGCTGGGAGTGTGGGTGTCATCTTTGCCAATGGCTACGCCATCATTGTTGTAGAATTTGATGTCGTCATAAGAGGAAGTGTGGGAAGCGATGCAGGGGTGGAAGATAAGACCGATGTCGAAGAAGGCCATGAGGTAGATGACGAAGGCGATGAGGGAGACAGTGGTGGCTATTTTGGAGAGGGTGACGACGTGGAGAAGGGTGGAGGTGCGAATCTTCTCGCACCATCAATGGAGGAGGAAGTACGCCACCTAGAAAAAGAAGCTGAAGAAGACAACATTCGCTAGGTATAGTAGGACTAGGGATAGCAGATGCTATGAGTCTGAAGAAGAAGCTTTGGCGTGATTGTGGTTATAGGTTTTGAGGGGTTCACCGGTAGGGGTTGAAAGGACGGGTTGGCGTGTTGCCGGCAAACGTCCATTTAAAACGGTGGAAATGCAGAGAGAAAAATGGGAAAATGGAGGAAGGGAATTAAAATTCTTGAAAGGGAAAGTGGAAAGAAAAGAAAAGAAAAAAAAGAGGGTACATCCATTTAAAAGTCAACGAAAGTTTATCTGTATAAACAAGTAATTTTCTAAGAGCATCAATGCTAAAAACTTTTTAAGATGCATATTCCAAACATAACTTTATGCTAAGTACAAAATTGTAGTGATTGTTATTTTGAGAAAAACTTGTTAAAGGTTAAGATTTTAACTCTAATAGAAAGTCCAAAATAGTTGTGTGGTTTGATATTGACCAAAATTACTATGTATTATAGAATAATATGTTATATAGGTTAAATTACTTTGGAGCTTAGAGGTTCCTGTAATTTTTAAGGAAATTTAAATAAGTCTCTATAATTTAAAAATTTATAAGTAGATAATAGATACTTACAGTTAAAATGTATTTATAATTGGGTCAGTAAATCCATTTCTCCATTATAAAGACATGTAAGTTAACCAAGCATTTGAATATTCTCACATGTGCCCATTTGGCTTGCCATATCAACACATATATCGTAGCTTTGAATCGGAGGTGCCGAGCGATCAGGTTTGGCCACGATGACCGGTGGCTTGCATGTGGTCTGCGGTGGCTCCATGGAGGTTGGTGGGTTGGATGAGGTGCAGTGGTCGGAGCTGCTCAGGCAGTTTGGGTTTGTGGTTGAGTGGCAGATCCTTGAGTAGAGACGAATGGAGGTGGTTTTAGTTGGTGATGGTTTGATGGTGGCTTTGTTGTACGGTGCTAGGCAGCTCCGATGGTCGAAGACGGGTTGTTCGTGGTCTAGGTTGCTATGTATGGTGGTTGTAGGTTGCTTGAGGATGGTGGTGGGTGATGGGAATTTTTGGTGACGATGGGATGAGAGGGGTTAGAGGTGGATGCTAAAGGGTTGAAAAATAAATAACATAAATAAAAGGTTTAGATAATAAATAATAATTTATTAAAATAAAAAAAATTAACCTGCTAAAACTTCCTATTAACTGTATATTTTTGTAGAGATGTGGGGTATGTGAAATGCTTTCAGAATAATAATATTGTAATAAATGTGAATGAAAATTGAAGAATTTTTCGGTGTTGCTGAGTTTTGCTCCTAACTCCACTAAGGAACTATAAAAGGATCTACTTTTAATACATAATCTACGACTACAAATGCAAAGAACATCGGTGTACTCTATTAAACGTCGCCTTTACGCCGAGGCCACAAATTACTAGAACAGAGTGGGGTGCCTTATTTCGGACAATAAGAGATATGATATTCTCATGTAACTTTCACCATGATTGAACTTGCCGAAGATCTAATATGGCTACCTACTTTGACTAGAACAGTGCCAAAAATGTTGATAAAACCTCCCCTAGTTCACATTACCCATTATTGTGTTGGGAATGCTTCCAGTGACCTCAGCAACATAGGTCATTAAGTGGATAAATTTAAAAATACTTTCAGAATAATATTATGGACAATTTTTTAACCATTTAAATTGGATTTGATAATATTTTATATTTAATTTAATGACGAATATGATTATATGGTGTTACGTATTATATTTTCATTGAACTAATGTAATTCTCTGGAATTATATAAGAATCTCTCTATTAAGTGGCATATTATTTTTTGCAATAATGTTGCCACATTAGTAAATCTTAACGGTGTGCTAATTGAGGAATAGGTTAAAAAATTCAATTACAAATCTTTTAATTTAAGAACTCAATTATAAATTTTTAAACTATAAGAACTTATTATAATTTTTTCAAAAACTATAAGAACTTACATAATAATTTAATTGTTTTATATATAGAAGCACAAAAAAACAATTAAAGTGTGTGAAATCTTACTGTTAAGAGTGCTTATGACCCATCCCAACTCAATAATTCATCTTGATTTGAAGTTAATTTAATCGTGTTTGATTCTTAAATTTTAGCCCAATGTATTTTTTGAGTCGAGTTTGAGTCACACTTCGAGTTGTTCAACTCTCACCCAATGTTATATAATATTAAAATTTTAATATTTATGAAAATTAATAATAAAGTATAAGATTTTTTAACTTAAATTAACATTTTTTACATTGATATAATTTGTTTCAAAATATATATTATATAAGTTTTGTTTTATATTTAAAAATTTTATAACTTAATTATATATAATGTTTAAATTTTAGTATTTTATTCATATATTAAGTTATCTCGATATTAAATTGATCACTAATCAAATCATAATTGAATTAAATCTAAATTTAAAAATTAAATAAATAAAATTATCAAATTAAAATTAAATTATATTAAACTCAACTTAAGCCAACCTATGATGACCCTGCTTGCCGTGAATATACCCTAATTTTTTCTCCATTCTTAAAACGAGATACTCATTTCGTCTTGTCATGTAGAAACCAATTATGTCCCGTTGTCCTTGTCGTTCACAAGTCACCACATGGAATGGCCACAGAGCCTTTATTTTGTGGTTCAACTGTGATACTTACAGTTGCCAATAATTTATGAATAATGTTATAGGTATATTTAAAATATGTATATTATATTTATATTATAAGTTTATATAAAAAAATGTTAAATAAATTGTATATAACTGTAATATTCTCATAAAATATAAAACAAATTTATAAATAAATTAAAAAAATTAAAATATATTTAATAAACGAATAACGCTCCCAATAATTTATATAGATTCATGAATTTATGCTAGCATGATGTATCTTGTCTTGTAGAAACCAACTATTACCCGTTGTCCTTGTGGTTCAGAAGTCACCACGTGGAATGACCATAGAGCTTTTGTTTTGTGGTTCACGCGTAATGTTTACAGTTGCCAATAATTTATATAGATTCATGAATTTCTACTAATGTGATGTATTTGATTTGACTAGCTTTCTGAGACTTTCTTATAAAAAAGAAAAAAGAAAAAAAGCTTTCTAAGACTTTTACGAGATTTTAAGTACTTGGAAAAATAATACATCATGTGATTAAAGAAATATGTGACTCTTCTTTAAGACTAATTATACTTTGTGCACTGTCAGCCATTTTATTCTATTTTATGATAAGTGTATTTTTTGAGTAAGCTCTATGTCAACTGAAAATTAGCACATATAATTACATAGCTTTTTGCGTTTAAGAAAACTAATTTTTTTAATTAAAATGCTGGTCCAAGATTATTAGTATGTCAAAATTGCATAATCCTATAAATGTGAGTTGGAACTTTGAGACTATCATCACGCCCATGACTCCTGACTCAGTATGGAAGCCATGAATGATTTCTCTTTTATTTTTTCATTACGAACAAGTTTTGTTGAGTCAAATTATGCATATTTTAATTTATTTATTTTTTCAATTCGTTCAAAGATATATCATTTAAATCGAGACTCATCTATAAATAATTTCTAATTTTTGCTCTAAGTACCTAACCTAGTTAGATATAGTAAAATTACGCATATTCATGGAGATCTATTGGGATTACTCGGAGATGAATTCTTATTTAATAAATAGAGATAGAATTGTAGAATATAGTACTCATCTCGCGAGTACTTACAAAGTCGTTAAATATATTTTTTTATTTAATATATATCATATATTATAATTTTTTTTATTTTGAGATAATATGAAAATATATATTTTTTTATTATTTTAAAATAAATTTTTTATTGAATGAACTCATAATAATAAAATTTGTTAAAAAATATATTATTTATGTACTAATTATTTATAAACCGATTAATACAAAATATAATTGAATTTAGTTTGTTATTTATAATATTCTTTTAATTTTGTAAGAACATTAAATTATTGAACAAAATGTACTATGTGGTGTTAAAGTTTATTTTATTTATATTTTTTGTAATTTTTATAATTTTATTTTAAATTATTAACTATTCGTAAATATTTATAAATACTCCTATTTACCTGTGGAGATCACAAATGAATACACGTGATAGGAGTGAAAGAGGGGTGAAAGAAACACTACTCACCTCCACCCAGCTCCGCTCCATTCCATTGTCATCCCTAAACCTAGTAACAGAGTTTCTTTAGGACAAAGGGGGCATGGCTCTCCTTTTCAAACTTTTAAACATGTGTATATATATATATATATATATATATATATATATATATATATATATATATATATATATATATATATATATATATATCTATTTTTTGTGAATATGATAAATTTTGATTATTGTCTTATTGTTTGATAGTTATATAATATTTCAATATTCTTTTTTCTTGTTGTATTAAGCTTTTTTTTTTATTGTCTATTATTATTATTATTATATTATATATATATATATATAAATTTTTGTGAATATGATAAATTTTGATTATTATCTTATTATTTGATAGTTATATGATACTTCAATATTCTTTTTTCTTGTTGTATTAAGCTTTTTTTTATTGTCTATTATTTTTTATGTTGACTATATAATTTTTTTTTTGTGGTGTTTATTTATTATTTTACTTGCAGTATTGTTTGACTTATAGAACAAAATTTAAATTATTTTAAAAGTGAAAATTTTATTAAAAAGATCTAATAAAAAATAAAATAATTGATTAATTTTTTAATAAATAGACTAATGAATAAAAAATAAAAATATTTATATATTAAATATTTATTCTGACGCCCCTTAAACTCCACAAGTTTTGTTGGTGGCCCTCCCCCTGTTGAAGGTTAAGGTACTAAGAGCCCAGCAGCCCCTCCACCCATTAATGTGACTATCATTCATTGGTCCATCGTATTGAACGGTGTAAAACAAATTAGTATCGTTGTGGTGAGTAACTGAAAGGAGACGGCGAATTTGGGGTAGCTGCAGCCGCCAGCAAGTAGGGCCTGTGGTTTGTTACACGATTGCATGACTGCATTTAATTTAATTTATTTTACTGTCCGATTTTCTCTAAACAAATAAAGTTTATATAAAATAAAAAATAAAAAAACGTTGTTCAAGACCCGTAACTCCTATCACGCTAAGTTTTTTCAAAGGCTCTGCTTCTTCAAGTCTCTTTGCCTGAAAAGGAAAAAAAAAGGAAAAATCTCAAATTTTGAAGAGTCTATTAAGTTTTTAAGCTTATTTGAGGTATTGAGAGTATGGTGTATGGTTACGTCAAACAGTTATTATTTATATTTTTTTTTGTAATTTTTATAATTTTATTTTAAATTATTAACTATTCGTAAATATTTATAAATATTTTTATCTATTTTTAAAAATCACAAATGAATATACGTGACAGAAGTAAAAGAGGGGTAAAAGAAACACTACTCACCTCCACCCAGCTCCGCTCCATTCTATTGTCATCCCTAAACCTAGTAACAGAGTTTCTTTAGGACAAAGGGGGCATGGCTCCCCTTTTCAAACTTTTAAACATGTATATATATATATATATATATATATATATATATATATATATATATATATATATATATATATTTTTTTTTTTTTGTAAATATGATAAATTTTGATTATTGTCTTATTGTTTGATAGTTATATAATATTTCAATATTCTTTTTCTTGTTGTATTAAGCTTTTTTTTTATTGTCTATTATTATTATATATATATATATATATATTTTTGTGAATATGATAAATTTTGATTATTATCTTATTATTTGATAGTTATATGATACTTCAATATTCTTTTTTCTTGTTGTATTAAGCTTTTTTTTTATTGTCTATTATTTTTTATGTTGACTATATAATTTTTTTTTGTGGTGTTTATTTATTATTTTACTTGCAGTATTGTTTGACTTATAGAACAAAATTTAAATTATTTTAAAAGTGAAATTTTATTAAAAGATCTAATAAAAAATAAAATAATTGATTAATTTTTTAATAAATAGACTAATGAATAAAAAATAAAAATATTTATATATTAAATATATATTCTGACGCCCCTTAAACTCCACAAGTTTTGTTGGTGGCCCTCCCCCTGTTGAAGGTCAAGGCAAGCTAAAGAGCCCAGCAGCCCCTCCACCCATTAATGTAACTATCATTCGTTGGTCCATCTTATTGAACGGTGTAAAACAAATTAGTATCGTTGGGAGACGACGTTCAAGCATTTAATTGAATTAAATTATCAAAGTAGTTATTAATTAGTAGAAATAGTTATGGATCATATAATTTTATTAGATCATAATTAATAGTTATAAAATTTTACATAAATCTAATGATATTGTTATTATGACTCAGTGACATAATCCAAAATCCTGACAATATGTCATTAGAGTTTGATTGGAGTCTTCATGACGAATGTCACTAGTACGCATGTCGAATTCGATAAATCTCATATCAGGATTCAGAATAGATACTAAGATCATTGAAGTAAATTTAAACTTGATAAATTAAACTATTTTAGAAAATCTAATGTTTCTAAAATTAATAAAATTTTGTCATTTCCCTAGAGTATTAGACAAAAATTGAAAGCAACAATTTTTTTTGGTACAAACAGAAAGCAACATTTAGTTGTTGTGAAAGTGCCACCAACATTTTAACAACCAACCGCACGAATGAGACGAGATGGAACATGTACATTTAAAATACAAACAAAAAGCAACATTTAGTTATCATGTAAGTGTTACGTATACTATTTTAACAACTCCATGAATGAGGGATAGAGATCACATATCTTTATTTTTTGTCTTATTTTTTATTTATTTATTTAAATTTTATTAAGTATAAAATAAATTAAAATATAAAAATATAATTAAATTTAAAATTATTATTTTTTGTGGTGTTTGTTTATTATTTTACTTGCAGTATTGTTTGATTTATAGAACAAAATTTAAATTATTTTAAGAGTGAAAATTTTATTAAAAAGATCTAATAAAAATAAAATAATTGATTAATTTTTTAATAAATAGACTAATGAATAAAAAATAAAAATATTTATATATTAAATATTTATTCTGACGCCCCTTAAACTCCACAAGTTTTGTTGGTGGCCCTCCCCCTGTTGAAGGTTAAGGTACTAAGAGCCCAGCAGCGCCTCCACCCATTAACGTGACTATCATTCATTGGTCCATCGTATTGAACGGTGTAAAACAAATTAGTATCGTTGTGGTGAGTAACTGAAAGGAGACGACGAATTTGGGGCAGCTGCAGCCACCAGCAAGTAGGGCCTGTGGTTTGTTACACGATTGCATGACTGCATTTAATTTAATTTATTTTACTGTCCGATTTTCTCTAAACAAATAAAGTTTATATAAAATAAAAAATAAAAAAACGTTGTTCAAGACCCGTAACTCCTATCACGCTAGGTTTTTTCAAAGACTCTGCTTCTTCAAGTCTCTTTGCCTGAAAAGGAAAAAAAAAAGGAAAAAAAATCAAATTTTAAAGAGTCTTTTAAGTTTTTAAGCTTATTTAAGGTATTGAGAGTATGGTGTATGGTTACGTCAAACAGTTATTGTTTTGGACCGTGGTTCAGGGTCTTATCTGAAAGGATTGATCCGATGCATGAACTATCGGACTTTGCCATCAACACTTCGACCAAGGCCTTATGACCTCAGTCTACGACATCAGACTATAACGATCGTCAGACCTACGCAGATTCTCATAACTGCCTACAATAAGGATTAGCCACTAAGGAGACAACTCTGACAGGTTAGAGACGGACCTCAACGATCGTAGGATAGTCTCGACAGGTCAGACACGGACCTCAACGATTGTGGGACAGTCCCGACAGATCAGAGACGAACCTCAACGATCATGGGCTGAAACCTCTGTCAAGGCATGATCCTAATGTACCTTCGTCCTATACGGATTGCATGAGGATTCCAAGTCACGCTCTCTGTATATATATCAGGCTAAGTTAACCTAAGATGAGATATGATATTCCATTGCATAACACATACTTGTACATTGTCTCACTTAAGCGTTGGAGTCTCATTGCAGGTACCGACCCCCTAGACTTCATATGCTTGGCTGCAGCTGCGCAAGGAGGAAACCACTATATACGTACCTATCTCAGGTACCCTCTGAATCTATTTCAGAACATTGGCGCCGTCTGTGGGAACCCGATAAACTTCCATTCTCACGTCAACCATGGTGAGCACAAGACACAAACAGAGGAAGGGAAGCACTGCGCATGCTGCCCCTGACCAAATACAAGGCCCAGCAGCACAATGCGACCCTCCTTCCGTCACACAACCAGAAACCTCGGTTGCCAGAAACAGGCCCGTTATGGTGGAAACTCTCAACGATGGACACGAGACTTCAGCCTCTGCTGAAAGCCCTGCTCCATCTCGAAGGGTTTTAATTCGTAACAGGCTTGTCTTTCCTCATGGTGGAGCAAACAATACAAACCATTGGGCTAGGATCCCAGTACATGCTCGCTTGGGAACCTCTCACGACAATGTGGACCATGCGTCTCACTATGAAGACAATGTCGAATCTGAAACAACGAAGAATGGCCTTCGAGAGTTGTTGTGTCAACAAATAGCGCTCATCGAAGGTCAGCGGTGTCATCTGGAAGAACAATGTCGTCGGTTAGAAAACCTTGAAAGATCGGTGAGGACGGACAATGACAATGGAGAACGAGATGTAGCTCGTAACGAGCGCACCGTCCAGCATGCTGGCGCCGGGGTTTATGGAAACCATAACCCGGCCCTCGGCCGTCAACAACAATTCTCTGATACTCTAATGGCATACAGAATTCCGAGGAACTTCAAGCCTTCGAGCAATTTGGAGGCCTATGATGGAGCTACAGACCCCCAGGAGCACCTGGACGCTTACACTCAGTCCATGCAACTCTACGGATATACCCCGGAGCTGCTATGCCGAGCTTTTCCCCTCTTTCTAAAGAAGCACACCCTTCGTTGGTTCGTCACCTTACGAACAAAAATCACCGGATGGGAAGACCTGACGCAACGTTTCTTGTAACACTACACCACAGCAAAGGAACGACCGAAGTGGATCGACTCCCTTTCCAGGATCCGTCAGGGAAGTTCTGAATCCTTGCGCGAGTATGTCAAAAGGTTTAATCAGGCCTGTGTGGGCATTGAGAACCTGGACGACATGATAGCCCTCCATTACGCCAGAAACGGACTTCAAATGGACTCGGGCTTCTTCATGTCATTGGCAAAAAAGAAGCCAACGAGCTTAGATGAGTTTCACTTACAGGCGGACAAGTACGTCGAGCTGGAGGAAGTCACCAGGGCCAAAGAGAATCTGGAGAAAGGCGAGCCGGTTCACCAGAAAAAGAACCACAACACCAACCAATCCCGTGAATCCTCCAAGAACGAACGGTATCGGCCCAAGTATTCCAAGTATACTCCTTTGAACACCCCTCGAGAGACAATCTTGAAGGAGGTCCTTCAAACCGAGTTCTAGGATATCAAGAGGCCACCACCGGTAAAGAAGCAATTTCAGAGGGACCGAAACATTGCAGGTGGCACAAGAGCTATGACCACGAGACAGAGGATTGCTACCAACTCCGGGATGTTATCGAGTCCCTGATCAAAGAAGGACGTTTGCAAAAGTACATCGGCTGTCTCCGAGGAGGAGAAGACCGCAATAGGCATAGGGATCGGAGACGAAGCCGCAGCCCTTGGCGAAGTCCAAACCAGCGCCCAAGGAGAAGCCAGAGTCCTGTCAGAAGGTCCCAGACCCCTCCACGCCGCAATGTTGAAAACAGGCAAGACTAGGAACGGGATACTCAAGGTGGGGGTAACAGGAAGGACAGGCTCATTAGTACCATCTCAGGGGGATTTGCAGGGGGCGGTCCGTCTAATAACTCCAAGAAGAAGGCACTTCGGACAGCGGTCCTAAGCGTATCTGGCTCTTCTTCGCGAAAACCCCACGATGAGAACAAGGACGCGCCATCCATCTCTTTCTCCGATAAGGACTACGGTGACATTATCTGAGATCATGACGACCCTCTGGTCCTATCCGGAATAATCTCTAACGCCGAAGTCCATCGCATCTTTGTAGATCAGGGGAGTTCAGCAGACATAATGTTCTTGGATGCCTTTGAGAGATTGGAGTTCCCTCTGTCTGCACTTACACTGTATGAAGGCGAGCTAACCGATTTCTCTGGAGAAAAAGTTACCCCGATTGGCTACTTCGAAACTTTCTTGACCTTGGGTAACGACGACACCTACAAAATAGTGAAGGTGAGATTTTTGATCGTGGATTGTCCCTTGGCTTACAACATCATCTTGGGCCGCCTTACGCTAAATGGCACTGCCGTTGTAGTCTCTACCGCCCACTAGGCCATGAAGTTTCTCAACAGGAACAATGAAGTGGTCATGGTCAAGGGCAACCAGATTACAGCCCGCAAATGCTATAATGAGAGTTTAAAGATCAATAGAGCTTCCAAAAAAACAAAAGCGCGAACATCCAGCCCCGCCCACGATCAAGGCAACATCCTGATGACCGAGTTGGATGTTCGTGACGAAATCCGGGGCACAAGACCCCAGCCCGAAGGAGAATTGATCCCACTCCAGCTGGGTGACAACCCCGACCAAGTCACCAGGATAGGAACAAACCTTGAAGAGCAAGAAAAGACCTAATTGATAAAGCTCTTACGAAAAAATAAGGATCTTTTTGCTTGGACATCCATTAATATGCCTGGGATCAACCCCGCTTTCATCTACCATCGTTTATCCATTAAACGAGATACAAAGCCGGTCTCCCAGAAGAAGAGAAAAGTTAGCCCTGAGAGGCAACAAGCCATCGAAGAGCAAGTTAAGGAGTTACAAAATGTCGGCTTCATCAGAGAGATCTTGTACATTACTTGGCTCTCAAATGTTATCTTGGTAAAGAAGTCAAACGAAAAATGGAGGATGTGTGTGGATTACACCGACCTGAATAAGGTGTGTCCTAAAGATCCATACCTCCTTTCAAACGTTGACAAGCTAGTTGATAGCTCCTCTAGCTTCTGGCTACTATCCTTTATAGACGTTTACTCCGGTTATAATTAGATTCTGATGTACTCCGGAGACCAAGATAAAACAATCTTCATTACCGAAAGGGCAAGTTACTGCTATAAGGTAATGCCATTCGGGTTGAAAAATGTCAGGGCCACCTATCAAAGGATGATGAACAAAGTTTTCGAAGAATAGACGGGGAGAATGCTAGAGGTTTATATCGACGATAAGATAGTCAAGACCCCATCTTCTGGATCACACACCTTGACCACGAAAAAGTGTTTGCGCAGTTAAGGAAGCGCGACATGAGACTCAACCTAGAGAAATGCACATTCGGAGTCCAGGCCCGGAAATTCCTAGGGTTCATGCTGACTCATCACGGTATCGAGGCAAACCCCAACAAATGCAAGACGATGCTCGACATGCATAGTCCTTGTAACGTCAAAGAGGTACAACAGTTAAACGGACGAGTCGTGGCTCTCACCAGATTCCTGGCCAAAGCCGCTCACAAATCCCTCCCTCTCTTCAAACTACTGAAAAAGGGGACCGGATTCGAGTGGACACAGGAATATGAAGACGCTTTCGTATCCCTGAAGAACCTTCTGGCATCCCCTCCTATCCTCACAAGGCCAGAGTCAGGAGAAGCCCTTTACGTGTACCTCTTCATCCACGAGGAGGCTGTGAGTTCGGTACTTATCAGGAAAACACCAGAAGGCCAGAAGCCGGTCTATTTCATGAGTAAAGTATTGCAAGGCCCCGAACTCAGGTACCAAAAGATAGAGAAGGTCGCCTTTGCACTCATCATCACAACCAGAAGACTAAGACAATATTTCTAGTGCCATCCCTTGGTAGTAATGATGGATTAACCCATCCGACAGATACTGCATAAACCGGACTTAGCAGGAAGGATGATTGCTTAGTCTATTGAGCTTTCCGAGTTCGGAATAACCTACGAACCCAGAGTGACAATCAAGGCACAGACACTCTCGAATTTCCTCGTCGAACTCACTTCGGACTCTAATAATGACGAGGAGATCTCCTGGACCGTGTTTGTGGATGGATCGTCAAACCCAAAAGGGAGCGGCGCCGGAGTAATCTTGGAGAACACCGAATGAGTGACTATCGAAAATTCGTTAAGGTTCAAATTTCCCACCTCGAACAACCAGGCGGAATATGAAGCATGCATCGCCGGACTGGCAATAGCTAAAGGCTTGGGAGCTGTAAAGATTCGACTCTGTAGCGACTCCCAGCTCGTTACCTCCCAGATCTGAGGCAAATATCAAGCTAAGGAGCCCCTCCTGCAGAAATACCTGGCGAGAGTGCAAGAACTCCTCCCAAGCTTCCAGCTAGTTAAAGTAGAGCATATACCCAGGGAACAAAACTCTAGGGCCGATCTCCTGTCCAAGTTGGCGAGCACCAAGAGTCCAGGTAACAACCGATCAGTGTTTCAGAAAACCCTCTCGCACCCCGCTGTCTCCGACGTAGCCGTCTTCCAGGTCGACGGGCAAGAGCGTACCTGGATCACACCACTATTGGAATACTTACAGTCCGGTAGCCTCCCCGAGGATTCCAAGGAAGCGACTAAATTGAAGAAAATCGCGGTCAGATACACCATTTTCGATAGGCAGTTATACCGGTGTGGGTTTTGTTTACCCCTCCTCAAATGCCTCACACTAAAAGAAGCAGAGTACGTTCTGGCCGAAGTCCACGAAGGGAGTTGTGGACACCACCTTGGAGGCAAGGCTCTAGCGTTAAAGGCACTCAGGGCAGGCTACTACTGGCCCATGATGGAGGCAGACTCCCTTGCGCACGTCCAAGTGTGTGATAAATGCCAACGGCATTCCGACCACTATCACGCCCCGCCAGAGGAACTGTCCACGACATCCATACCCTAGCCTTTCTACCAATGGGGCATGGATATCTTGGGTCCTTTCCCTCAAGCGCTTGAGCAGTTGAAGTTTTTGGTCGTAGCCGTGGACTATTTTACCAAGTGGATAGAAGCAGAGCCCTTGGTCACCATCACCTCGGCTCGGATTCAAAGGTTCACCTGGCGCCACATTATTACCAGATTCGGGGTCCCAGAGTCCATCGTAACAGATAACAGAACGCAGTTCAAAGACAAGGGATTTGAAGAACTACTCAACGGGCTGAAGATAAAGCATCACTGCAGCGCCGTAGAAAACCCCCATACAAACAGGCAAGTTGAGGCGGCCAACCGTGTTATCGTCAGGGGGTTAAAGAAAAGACTAGACGACGCCAAAGGAAACTGGGCCGAGCAGTTAGACTACGTCCTTTGGGCCTACCGAACCACTCCTCACTCCACAACAAGTGAAATCCCATTCAAATTAACCGATGGATGTGAAGGAATGATCCCGGTGGAGATAGGGGAACCGAGCTAGTGTCTCCAAAACTTCTCACTAGATAATAACCCTGGGTTAAACAGGGAAAACTTGGATCTATTGGAAGAAAGAAGATGCATCGCACACGTACGGGATGCTGCAACCAAGTAAAGAACGGTAGCCTAGTACAACCTGAAGGTCATTCCTAGAAGGTTCCAGCCAGGTGATCTTGTACTCCGAAGAGCTGACATCGGCGGAAAGAATGTCTCCCTATAGAAATTAGCCCCTAACTGGGAAGGCTCCTACCGTATCGTAATTAGTACCGGCAAAAGAGCTTACACTCTAGAAACATTAACGGGCAAGCTAGTGAAGATTTTTTGAAACGCAGACAAACTCAGAAAGTACTACAGCTAAGTGCCTTTTAAGGCCTAGTCTCCTAGTCTATTTTATATCTAATTTGCCTAAATTGTTATATGGACATTAGTCCTTCTAGATATTTAATGAAACATCCATCACGAAATTAGTGCAATTTGTTAAACGAAGTTTTCAAAGACCAGCCACGACGACCCAAGACTCATCGTACCAACCGAGGAGTTGTCTTGTGCTAGATAGTTCGTGCAGTAGAAAATCTCGACCTGGGAAAATTCTCGCACCAAACCATAAGCCCAAAAGACCCATGGTACCATCCGGGAAATTGTCTTGTGCTAGATAGGTAGTGCAGTAGAAAAATCCTGACTTGAGAAAATTCCCGCACCAAACCATGAGCACGAAAGACCCTGGCAAGGACCAGTCCCCAAACCAAAGTCACGCGGCATCCTAAATACCAAAGCGACTAGTAATGGACCCCGAGCAAGGTTTCTTACCTTAGGCATGGATCCAAAATGTCAATTCACTTTGGACATCGGATCCAAAGCCAAGCTTCCCAAATTTCTTATCACACGAAGTCAAACCTAAAACGCTCATCGGTAATGGGTGTTGGACCCAGACCGCAGTTTCTCCTCATCAAATTCGCAAGGTTAAAAAAAAGGATGTTGGACCCCAAAATAGACAAAAAGAAGATAACAAAAATCAACTTGATTAAAAAACCCCAAAAAATGGAGCAGTATTCTTGTCCATACAAAAATAAAACCCCACGCAGAGGGCAAGAAAAAACATCAGAATTACTCTGCAGGGGGAGCTGAACTTGGACCCTCAGCAGCAAGACGAGGAAAGACGAGTTGGCCATCTCGGATGACCTTCCCGGAGTCCAAGGAATTCAGAACCCGATCAATCCCGGGATTGAAGAGCTGAACTTGGCTAATGGCATTCTGAAACTGCTCTTCCTTGATATCGGTACAGATAATAATAAGCGTCCTGACATCGCCCTGCAAGGAAGTAATCTGGCCGCCAAGATATTCGTTCTTGGCACGAAAACCTTCATTCTCAGCTCTTAACTCGGCCATACACCTTCTGACCTCTGCCAAGCTGGCCTCCTTTTCCTTCACTGCATCCTTCAGGTTGTCCACTTCATTCCTTAGCTCTCGATTCAAGGCCTCAACATTTGTTCTTGGCCTTAATAGCCTCCTCTTTTTCCCCAAGAGCTTGGTTTTCACCCCGCTCCGTGACAGCAACCCTCTCTGCAAACATCTGTTCATGGTCCTCGATCACATGCTCCAAGTACCGAGCCTCCAAGGAAAGACGGAGTCTAAGAGTCTGGAAACAAGAGAGAGCATCCTTCCCGCTATGCGGGGCCAGTATAGCCTCTACTTCTTCATCTAGGAGGTGGAGATCGATGAACTCACGGGGATCCGAATTCTTACGGTACAGGTTGATTGGCCTCATACTACTTGGACCAGTGCCTTCCTCAAATGCGGTCCTCTTACCCCAGTTGCCTGAGTACCCCTCACCAACCGCTTTCCTTTTACGCCTCGCGCGTGGGGGGGGGGGGACAATCCTCCACTTGGATCGGTTCCCTCTTCACAATCGGTACCTCGGTCCGATCGGGTAATGAGACTGGCACCGCGTCCTCGGTAAGATCTGAAGGCCCTGGTTCACTTCTGGCCCTCAGAGCTTCAAGAATGGCCAGAGCGTTTCCTTCCTCAAACATCTCGGCCAAGCTCTCTGAAAAGCAAACACGAGCAATTAGATCCACATAAACGGCAAAGGAAAAAAAAATAAACATGAGTAACAACCTATACTACCTAACACAGCTCAAAGTTCCACATCATCCACGGCATCCAGTATATCTTTAGGCCAGATTTTATCAACCTCGCCAACCTACAGTTCGAAGAAATTGACACACTCAATTTCTTCGTCACCTAGGTGGCCGATCTCCCTCTCGAATGATTGAGTGGGGATGCTCCATGCAGCTGGATTCCAATACAGGCTGAACGTTGGCTCCCCGCCACCCCCCAACTAGAAAGGATGAGTGCCATTGGCCACCATTAACTTAAAGAACTTTTCTTTGAAGTCCTTATAACTTTCCAAATATGGAAAGAAGACTGTTCTTCCTTGCCGGGACAGTACCAACAACCAAGATTGTTGACGAGCGCGAGCACCATGAACAGAATACCTCGTATGGAAATAAAAGAACACCCCATCAGAACATCGCAACCCCAACAACCGGCATATTCTCTCGAAAGTCAGGATGTTTGCCCAACCATTGGGGTGGATTTGACTGGAGGCAGCGTGAAGAGTCCGGAGGACGGCAATGTAGAAATCGTTGAAAGGGAGCCGAAGCCCAAACCTCGTGAAGAAGTCCTCTTAGAGAAACATGAAGTGTTCCCCCGCTTGACGGGTCGAACACACCCGTTCTCTCCCTAGGGACAAGATCACGAACTCATCATCCCAGGATCCTCCCTTGGTAAGTTCCAAGTATTCTTTTAACTTGTCTAACTCAGCCCCAGACTCATAGCGGGAGATCCTATCGAAGGCATCATCCACGACCCAGGTATAAGGCAATCCCGGACCTCGGCGAATACGAACCGCCTCCTCCTCGACCTCTTGATTCTCCGGCTCCCAAACTTCTAGAACTGGGGCAGGTGCTTCAAGAATAAGCGCTCTTCTTCTGGCCATTCGAATCCCTGGAAGACACACAGAGGTACAGGGTCAGAACTAGTTAAGTTCAAAGATCCAAACATGGCAATGGACGAACAGAAGAAAACTAAACGCATCCATGCGCTGGCCTCCGCACCCACCAAGGTTAAAACCTCGGAAGGACACCTCTGTTGCACGCAGTACGACGGAGGAGGTGCTCCGAAGGGCAACATCATCAGAAGATAAGGGGCTAAAACGGTTTTACCCACCTTCGTTTGCAGAAGAAGAAGGGTGCGTAACCGTTCACAAAATGGAAGTAAACAGAATCAAAGTCGGGAAAAAGGGAGTACCTTGAACAATGGGGGGAAATGGAAGGCAGAAATCAAGCTCAGGGAAGCACCAAAACTTCAAGAAATGCTTCGCACCGTCGCAACGCTCGTCGAAAACCACCTCAGGCCGCTAGTTTCTGATGAAAATCAACGAAACAAAACAAAAGACTGGCACCCTACTTATAGGGGCTACGGTTAAGGGGTAATTCTGTCCAAACGTCTCGGATTTGAAAATATATTCATCATGGCGCGCGAAGTATTATGCACGTCCTCTCAACCCGAGCGCGCCACATAGCCCACGTTGCCGTCATAGCAGTCAAAATGACAGTTATCCAGCAGACTAAGAGACACACAACCACAGGGTTCAAGAGCTCGGAAAACTCATTTAGACCTTGGAATGTTGACTACCCCGATAAACGTTCCCCTAAGGTATAAAGACCCTGGACCCAAGTATTTAAACTTGGCACTTCACTGGTCTCGACTAAGTACCAAGCTGAAGGTAACTTAATATCGCGTCGTCAAGGTGAGCATTGGACTTACTCTGATATAATATAAATACCACGAATAAATAGAAGAAAGAAGAATAGAAGACACAAGATTCAAAGCAAAAGAAAAAATTCTATTAATTTCTCATTCCATACATCGTCAGAAATTAAAAAAGAGGGAAGTGGAAACATTTGAGATATGGAACATATAAGGAAAAAGCATCCCGAAAAAAGACCCCGGAGGCGAGAACCGACATCATCGTCAATGGTATCCTGGGCCATGTCACATCCATATTTCCTCCAGAACCAGCACCAGTCTCCTCCCTGTGGAGCGGCCTCTTGAAAAAGTGGATTAGCTTTGCAACTCGGAACAGAACACTACTGCCGAACTCCGGGGCTCTGCCACTTTTCTTCACTTCCTCCTTCGCCAGGGAGGAAGAGACCGGGGCGCACTCTCTTTTGGTAGACTGGGCACAACTTTTTTGTGGGAAGATCATTCCACCGGAACCTTGATCACTCCAAGTAGTTTCAAACCGCGAAGCAACCCCAATAATCCCTCCTGCATATCCAACTGCTCTTAAGAGCGGCTGGCAAGGAGAGCCACGTTGGGCCCCACCCTTCCGGTTGCCTCCATCTAACATAGATATCTCAAGCCTCCCCAGCGACGATGAATATCACATAAGCAATCAGCGTATGCTGGGAAAGTGAGACATCTACCATTAATACGTTGAGAAAGTGAGATATCTACTCAAGAAAACCTTCACAAAGACATGATAAGAGCTTCAGAGATTTAGGGAAGAACAAGAAGAAAACCCTCGCAAGAGACAAAACTTTCCGGAAACACACAGGAAAGGAAGAAACCATTTCTATGAGAGAAGTCATTTCCAAATGAAGACGCAGAAAGGAAAAAAGGGGAATACCATAGTCGAACATAAATATCCTCTATTTATAGAGAGAATGGAACGCTTCGATTGGTTCCTAGGAAGGAAGAGTCTGTCAAACCATAAAATATGCGTTTAATGCTTTCCCCTTCCCATTGGCTACAAGAGCAGCGGATGGTTGGAAATTGCGCAAAGCTAACGTCCCTCATTAAAGGCTTCTCAATTCTCGAGGAAATCAAGAGCAGCGGTTTCCAAAGGATCCAAAGATCAATGAAGAACGCTGCTGTAAGACAAAAGACCCCATGAACCGCCATCGGGGGCAATAGGAAGAAAATCTCGGAACAAGGAATGACAATGTAGGCAAGGACCCACCGCGGTCTCCTGCCACATCCCAACCTTCGGGGTACCCGGTGCTCAATGATGGACCTCGGCCTCAACACGAGACATCGCGAAACCTGGCTTTAAAGCTAGGGCAAAGTCTGTGGCGAACCTGACGATCCTATACCTTGACACTTAGGTCTTATCCAAAGTGCTAAGTTGGGGGCAACTGTTCTGGACTGTGGTCCAGGGTCCTATCCGGAAAGATCGACCTGACGCATGAACCACCGGACTCCGCTATCAACACCCCGACTAAAGCCTTATGACCTCGGTCCACGACATCGAACTATAACGATCGTCAGACCTACGCAGATTCTCATAACTGCCTACAATAAGGATTGACCACTAAGGAGACAACCCTGACAGGTCAGAGACGGACCTCAACGATCGTGGGACAGTCCCGACAGATCAGAGAGGAACCTCAACGATCATGGGCTGAAACCTATGTCAAGGCACGATCCTAATGTACCTTCGTCCTATACGGATTGCATGAGGATTCCAAGTCACGCTTTCTGTATATATATCAGGCTAAGTTAACCTAAGATGAGATCTGATATTCCGTTGCATAACACCTACTACAGATTGTCGTTTCGACTTGAAGCGTTGAGTCCCATGTAGTACTCCACCCCCCGGACTTCATACACTTGGTACAGTATTGCGCGCATGAGGAAAAACCACCATATACGTCTTTTATCTACGTATCTTCTGAATCCATTTCAGAATAGTTATATTTTTTTTTGTAAATTTATAATTAAAAAAAGGGTAACCTTTGGCTTTCACTCAAAGAAATACTTTGCTTTTTTCCTTTTAATAAGAAAAAAGAAAATTGAAAAGTACAAAAGAGATGCCCAAAGACTATTTTGCTTTGTATTTCCCTCTTGCCAAAATGATTCTAGTTTGATTAGTAAGTCAATGACGTAAACATTGATCATTAGATGATAACGATATTGAAATCATTGAAGTAAATTTAAACTTGATAAAATAAATTATTCTACAAAATCCAATCTTTCGAAAATTAATAGAATTTTTGTCATTTCGCTAGAGTATTTGACAAAAATTGAAAGTAACAATTTTTTTTTTTTTTGGGTAGAAACAGAAAGCAATTTTAATTATGAATCTTATTATTCTTTTAACTTTTATATATTTAATTTTTTTTAATTCATTCACAAATTTATTTGGTATTTTATGAAAATATTATAGTTATATATATGATAATTTAATATTTTTTTATATTAATATATGATATAAATATAATGTACATATAAAAATTATACATAAAATATTTTTTTAATTATTGTGAAAGTGCCACCTACATTTTAGCAGCCCATGAATGAAACAACATGGAACATGTATATTTAAAATACAATCAAAAAGCAACATTTAGTTATCGTGTAAGTGCGATGTATACTATTTTAACAACCCCATGAATGAGACACGATGGAAGATGCATGTTTTTATCAGAATGCGAACTCCTAGAAGAATGAAAGTTTTATTTTTTATGGATTTTTTTATTTGATATTTATATTATGAGTAGCTATTTTTATTTTTTAAAATTAAAATGAAATTTTAATATTTATTTTAGATTATTTAATTTTATTTGATATATTATTTTTTATTTTATAATTATATAATGACGATAATTATTGATCTTTAATTGTTATTTAATTTATTTTTATTAATTATTTTGCAATCAATAAATAAATTAAATTGATATATTTTAATTACATATTTAATTCTTGTAGTCTTAGATGTGAGCTATGCGATAATATTCAATGTTTTTGTGATTTAATGATTGAATAATTAATATTATATTAAATTATTTATGTCATAATTTGAATACGCTATATTATTTTAGATGAATTATGTCATTAATTAGGTTATAATAATCTTTAGTAGTGTTCAAAATTTGTAACTGTAGATACTCTATAAAATAAGATTAATTTTCATTCAAGTTAAATTCATCTTTACATAGTTAGTAGTAGATTCGAGATCCCAAAATTGTTCTCTAATTGATCTTACATTTTAATTTAAGTTGTTTCATTTAAATTTATTATTTAATTTTAATTTTAGTTTTAGCCGCGAAATTTAAATTTTTATATTAATTAAATAAAATCAATTTTTTTGTTTAAATTAATTTAAGTAAATATTAAATTTTATTTAATATTGTCACTCTCTATGTAACATTTTATTTTTCATAAAATATTTTTGTAAAGAATAAAATTTTAATTTCTTTAAGTCAAACATTTTATTTGATTTTAACTAATAATAAGGAATTAGACAAATTTTGTAAAAATTTAATTAAAATTATTGAGATTGACTTTCTAGATAAATTAAATAATAGAACAAAAATTTTCAAGTTAAAAATAAGAATTTATAGAAATGAATTTAGCATTTAATATTTGATCAAAAGTATTTTTAGTATTATTAATAAAAAATAGAAATATTTATAAAAATATATTT
The DNA here is from genome assembly GCA_029884605.1 of Ormosia emarginata. Taxonomy (NCBI): domain Eukaryota; kingdom Viridiplantae; phylum Streptophyta; class Magnoliopsida; order Fabales; family Fabaceae; genus Ormosia; species Ormosia emarginata. The sequence continues at coordinate 3,346,035 of JAQQTP010000089.1, forward strand.
ATGAAGTAATTATTATTTTAATATAAATATCTACATAAGTATTTAAGATAAAAATTAATGTGTAATAATTACTAAAGATAAATATCTAAAGAGAGAGAGAGAGAGAGAGAAAGGTGCTACATTGCACTTGGAGAATTGATGCAACACACCCATTGACATCACTCCGTTGACATCACTCCGTTGACATCATGTCATTTGTAATGGCTCTAAAAAGGGATGGGGGAGAAAGAAACAGGAAGAGAGGGAGGCGGTAACGATAAAGAAAAATAAAGAAGGAAAAAGGAGAGAGAGAGAAAGAAGAAAAGAAGACGAAAAAAAAGAGAAAAAAGAGGAAAAAAAAGTTTACACGAGGTAAGAATTAAATTTTTTTAAAATAAAATTATGACATTAAGTATGTTTATAATTAGCTAATAATAAGTATGATTATATATTTTATTAATAATTTAATCACGTTAATTAATTTATTATTTTAATATTTTTGCATATTATTATTCTTGTCAAATTAATTATGTACATTTAATATTATTATATTATAAAAACTTAATATTTGCTTTTGTGCTTGGCTTTGAAATTCTTATGATACTTGACAAAATTTAGAGTTATTATAATTTGAATATTGATTCTCTCATGAGACTAATATTATAATCTATAAAACCTAAAATATTATTCAAAATTTAAGTTAAATAAATATTCTTAATTATATTGAGATATTGTTACCTTAGCTTGAAGACATTTTATAACCTTCGAAAGGAAAGTACTATTGTACAATGAACATATGTGCTTAATTTACATGAACTTTCTCACATTTACCTTGGTTTGGGAGCAGTTTTATGACCTTTATATTGACATTTGCAATGAAATAACTTTTGTGCAATGAATGCATTATCAAGAACATGACAAACTATGAACTATGATAAGGACGTGACAAAATATGGATTATAATGAGTATACCTGACAAATTATGAACTATGATGAAAACTGGATAAACTATAGACTGTGATGTAGACTTTTAAAAGAATTATTAAATTAATTTTAAATCAAAGTTGATTTTCTTTAGAGAATTGACATTTAAATTTAATGACTCTAAGTTTTGTGATTTTTCTTTAATTGCCATGATTTATTTGAAACTAAACTTGTATATGATGAATTTATTTGTGATATATTGGTGATTTGTATTACTTATGTTTGTGTGTAATGGCAAACAAATAATTCAAGGAAAAGTTTGCACCTAACCGTTGAAAAGGCAGAAGGATAGATGTTCTTTTTATGGTTACCTTGGTTAGTGTGGGTGTGTCCAACTTTGTCGTTACGATGTTAAAATAACACTAGAGATAGAGTGAATTCCCTATAAAAGTGAAGGCCTTCGAATAATATATGAGATAAACAAACATGAAAATAAAAGGAAAACTATTATGCAATGAACATATATACTTGATTTACATGGATTTTCTCACATTTACCTTGACTTGGGAGCGGTTTTATGACTTTTATATTGACCTTTGCAATGAAAAGACTTTTGTGCAATGAATGCACTATCAAGGCCATGATAAACTATGAACTATGATATGGACCTGACAAAATATAGATTATGATAAGTATACGTGACAAACTATAGACTATGATGAAAACTAGATAAATTATAGTCTATGATATAGACTTTTAAAAGTATTATTAAATTAAATTTAAATCAAAGTTGGTCCCTTAGGGAATTGACATTTAAATTTAATGACTTTAAGTTTTGTAAATTTTATTTAATTGTCATGATTTATTTGAAACTAGACTTGTATATGATGGATTTATTTGTGATATATTGGTAATTTGTATTGCTTATGTTTGTGTGTGATGGCAAACAAGTAATTCAAGAAAAAATTTGCACCTAACCGTTGAAAAGGCAGAGGGATAAATGTCCTTTTTATGTTACCTACCTTGGTTAGTGAGGGTGTGTCCGACTTTGTTGTCACAATATTAAACTAACACCAGAGATAAAGTGAATTCCCTATAAAAGTAAAGGTCTTCGAATGAGATGTGAGATAAGCAGACATGAAAATAAAAGAAAAGTACTATTGTGCAATGCACATACATACTTGATTTATATGGACTTTCTCACATTTACCCTGGCTTGAGAGCAGTTTTATGACATTTGCAATGAAAGGACTTTTGTGCAATGAATGCACTATCAAGACTAGGATAAATTATGGACTATGATAAGAACCTGACAAAATATGGACTATAATGAGTATACCTGACAAACTATGGATTATGATAAAAACTAGACAAACTATGGACTGTGATGTAAACTTTTAAAATAATTATTAAATTAATTTTAAATTAAAGTTGGTTCCTTGGGGAATTGACATTTAAATGTAATGACTATACGTTTTGTGAATTTTATTTAATTGTCATGATTTATTTGAAATTAGACTTATATATAATGAATTTATTTGTGATATATTAATAATTTATATGGCTTATGTTTGTGTGTGATGACAAATAAGTAATTCAAAGAAAAGTTTACACCTAATCGTTAAGAAGGCTGAGTGATAGATGTCATTTTTATGTTACCTACCTTGGTTAGTGTGTGTGTGTCTAACTTTATCATCACGATGTTAAAATAACACAAAAACTAAAGTGAATTCACTATAACAGTGTGAACATTGTATTTTGACTGAGCCTTTTTTCTTTAATTTTCTTTCTTTCTCTCTATTTGAAAAAAAAAATTAAAAAAAAAGAAAAGAAAGAAGGAGAAAATAAAAATCCAGTTAATTGCATTAATAAAAAGTCCACATTCTTGACCCTTTTCTTAGCCCAAATACACAAGCCCACCTTAGCTTAGTTAAAAAAACAAAAACAAAAACAAAAACAAAAATTAAAAAAAGAAGAAAAAAATGCAGATGCTGCTACTTTGGTTGTTTTTCTAATTTTGGAAGGAAATAATTTTCTTTTCTTGTTTTATATTCCTTTTTCTTTTTTTGGCCATGCATCATGCATTCCATGCACTACCCTATAGCACACATTATTAGACAAAGCATCTTTGTTCTCATTTCTTTTTGGCATTATCCACTCACTTTTACGTTCCTCACCTGCACTTGTGCACACACACACCACTCACTTTCACGTACAATCTCACACACTCATTGATCCTGCGTAACATATAGGCAAATGATCTATATAAGCTGAGACATAAGAAAAAAGCAGGGGTTGCTGGTTCTGAGGAAATGAGTTTGTGAAGGTTTAGAGAGAAAGTGAAGTAAAGAGGAGGATTTTTTTTGGAAGCTAAATCATTTATTGTTCCTAACGATCATCTCCTAATTTCCAATTGGAGAAATTTTTTCATTGATTTGAACTCATAAACATGTGAATCTCGTTGGTTTGTTTTACTTCATGGACTTCCCTATCCACTTTCATTTCCTCATTCCTCTTCAATAACCAAGAAGCATGTATTGCAAAAATCACAAGCCAAGCTCCATGGCACCTCTTTCAAGCTTCACCATAATAGTTTGCAAATCACAAAATACCAACATCTCAACCTCAACCTTTGTGAAACACAAAATCACCCACCGAAAATAGCATCAAACCCTACCAAATTCTTAACACCAAGATCAATCACCTCACAAAGAACAATGACAAACTAGAACAACCCCTTTACCTGGAACCCGCGACACCAACCACAATGATGAAGCTCTTCATCCCACCATGTCGCTGCTGCTCAAGCCTAGCCATGGCCACCAGATGTGAACCAAACAACCACTTCATACCACCCCTTCGTCTAGCCACACCCCCAGCAGCCGCCGTCCAACCGCGAAACCACCACGCCTAACCCCTCCACACAGAACTCACGGCTCGTCCCACCAGACCATGATCCACCCCACCGTCCTCACGCTCCCCTGCAGGCGCACCCATGAGCCACACCAATAGATCTGACTCTACCCTGTCCATAGCAGCCATTTGCTACCACCTAATATGCAAACCGGAACCGTTCCACTGTTTTCATCCCAGCCAGCGAACCTCCATCCATGCTGACAGCCACCTTCCCACCGCCTCTCTTGTTTTCCACTGCTGATAACCCATCACACCTCCCCTTGCCACCAAGATGCACCCAGCCACTGCCACCGTCCTTGCCATACCACCCGAGGACCTCCAAGTAGAGGTGACAAAATGGGTTCAACTTGTTGGGTTAGCCCGCCAACCCGCTATTTTTTTGCCGGTTAGGTTTAAGATTTCAACCCACTTTTAATTTGCAACTCGCATAACCCGTCCCGCTTAACCCGCGAGTTAAACGGAGCGGGTGTGGGTTGGCCCGTCGGGTTGAGTTTTTTTTTAAAAAATGTTACAAATTAGTCTTATTATTTGTGTTTGTGATATTTTTATAGGTATGATACTAATTTTTTTTTTTATTTTTTTAATCTCTATAAATTATAATTTTTCTATTTTTTAATTTTTTATGATTTTTTTATTTTTTATACATTTTGTTTTGTTTTTTAGGATCAACTCACTTACTTTTTTTCATTTTTTTCTTTATGCGGGTCAACTTGCCAACCCATACTAAAGCAGGATGGGTTGGCTCTTCTAACTCATTTTTCAAAAGGGCTAACTTAACCCGCCCCATATTTTGGCGGGTTAAGTGCGGGGTGGGGCGGACGGGACGAGTTAACCCATTTTGCCGCCTCTACCTCCAAGCCTCCCCCTCTCTCTGTTTTTGGTAGTTTGTCAGCCTCTGTTGTGCTCTCTTGTTGCAGATGTTAGTGTTTCATTAATCAAAGGTTTTGTTTATTTGGGTTAAGTTGGGTAGTTTAGGACCAGTTTATGTTTTAAAAAAAATTCAATTGGGTTTTTTTTTGGTTTGGGCCTTTTAGGCTTTAATTGAAAGTCTGACTCAAGTAGTTTTTACTTAAGTGAAGTTTGTTTAGTGGGTTTTGTTATCAACATATCTAAGGTTTTTTGTTTAAGCTTTTAGTTGCATTGGGCTTTATTTTGTTTTAGGCTATAGTTACTCTTTTATGCTTCATAATAATTTTATTTGAGTCTTTAATTGTTGATATAGAAATAAAAAAAATGTTGACATTTAACCTTTTTTAAAAAAAATGTTTTGTTTTCCTTTGTTGACTTATTGATTTTTGTTTTTACTTTTATTAGTGTGTTTATTATATGATTGATCTTTGTTTTAAAGGGTGATCTTGTACTAATTTTGTAATTTAAAAAAAACAAAGAAAATGAAAAGATATTAACAGAGTTGTGACAACTTGTTAATCTCGAAAGTTTTAGAATCATCTGAGTTGTGACAGCTTAATGATTCATTTTTTTTTCTCTAAAAAAAATCAAAAAATAGTTTTTTTTAAAAAAAACAAATTAAAAAACAATCAACCCACAAATATTTTATGAAGAACTACGTGACTTTGAGTTCCTTATTATACCTAGGGATACGTCAGAGCATAATCTATATTATGTCAAGCCAAAAATTAAATTTTCACAAATTATTTATTTTTTGTGTTTTTTTAATAAAAATGGTGAAATAAATATGTTTTGAGATTATCAATTTTGTACAACTGATTTAAGGTACCGTCTCAAGACGGATGTGTTAGGGTGCTATGTGATTAAGTTTTTACCTTTCCCTACACATAACCGACTCCTGAATCTAAGATGGTTTCAAAGACCATTTTCTAATTTTTTTTCTATTTTAAATAAAATTAGTGACGACTTCATTTTAATCGTTAAAATTCAGTGAGTTGCTATTTCAATGCGATCCTGATCGCGACAAAAAGTGAAGGCCTTCGAATGAGATGTGAGATAAACATACATGAAAATAAAAGGGAAGTACTATGTGTAATGAATATATGTACTTAACTTATATGGACTCTCTATATTTACTTTGGTTTGGGAGCAGTTTTATGTCCATTATATTGATCTTTGCAATGAAAGAACTTTTGTGCAATGAATGCACTATCAAGATTAAGACAAATTATGGACCATGATAAGGACCTAAGAAAATATGGATTATGATTAGTGTACCTGAAAAACTATGGACTATGATGAAAACTAGACAAATTATAGATTGAGATGTGGATTTTTAAAAGAATTATTAAATTAATTCTAAATCAAAGTTGGTTCCTTGGAGAATTGACAATAAAATTTAATGACTCTAAGTTTTGTAAATTTTATTTAATTATCATGATTTATTTGAAAGTAGACTTGTATATGATGAATTTATTTATGATATATTGGTGATTTGTATTATTTATATTTGTATGTGATGACAAGTAAGTGATTCAAGGAAAAATTTGTACTTAACCATTGAGAAGGCAGAGGGATAAATGTCCTTTTATGTTACTTGTCTTGGTTAGTGTAGGTGTATCAGACTTTGTCATCACGATGTTAAAGTAACACCAAAGATAGGATGAATTCTCTATGAAAGTGAAGGCTTTCGAATGAGATGTGAGACAAGCAGATATGAAAATAAAAGAAAACTTTAAAGGGCAGATTTCTTGTGATGAGAAAAACTTGTTTGCTGATGTTTGTATATAATGTTGTATTGCATGATGTATTTACCATTCAGAATCATTTTATTTTTGTCATACTTTGGTTGACATGTAATTTTCTTTGTACTTTGCACAACTGAAACTCACCATGTATTTTCAAACATTTTATAACTTTTCATTTCCTATTGAGAATTTTCAATTCTTACTCTGTTTATGGTGATTTCAGACTAGCACAAAATGCATTATTGTTATCATCATTCAGATAAACAATGCATGAATTCTAGTTGCAGAGGAGGGAGATATATATTAGAGTTATTGAAAATATTTGTATATTTACTTTTGAATAAACATTATGATTGACGTGCGATGTTATTTTGAAAAGCTATAAAAATGTATTACAACTTTGTGTTGTTCTATGTGTCGATGTCTATTTCCTTTTTTTATTTTGGTTATATGTATTTACTTATGCCTACTTTATAATCAGTATTAATATATGTATATTTGATTAAATAATGACTCTGATAAATGTAAGCTATTGATAAAATAAAATAAAAAATCCTCAAGTTCATTTTTATTAATTCATGTAGTAATTTTAATCATTCGCCTAATAGAAGTTGAGAAATTTTGCTATTAGTTTAAAATTTTATGAAAGGAGTTACACCTTGTGAGTATGACACTCTTATATTTGTCAGATATTACATAAATCTTATCCGCTTACAAGTAAAGAGTAATTTTATTACTTGAAAATTATCTACCAAGTTTTTTGCTCCAAAAATTGAGCTTACTTAGGGTCTTGTGCAAGAAAGTACCCCCACATGATGCATTAATAATTTGCTGGTTGCGTTCATTTAGTTTAGAATAAAAGTTTTACACTTGTTGCCATTTAGGAACTTCATGGTATAGACAATGACGCTAAAAACTTGATAGATAATTTTCAAATAATAAAATTATCATTTACTTGTAAGCACACAAGATCTATGTAATATCTAGCAAATATAAGAGTGTCATATTCATGGAGAGTGACAAAATTAACTAAAATATAATATCTACTTAAATTAATTTAAAGAAAAATAAATGATATTTTTATTTTATTTAATTAATCTAAAAATTTAAATTACATGTTAAACTAAAACTAAAATGAAATAATAAATCTAAATAAAATGACTTAAATTAAAAGGCAAGATCAATTAAAGAATAATTACAAGATCTCGAATTCACCAATAACCATGCAAAGATGAATTTAACTTGAATAGAAATTAATATTGTTCTATGGAGTGTCTACAAGTACAAGCTTTGAACACTACTAAGATTATTACAACATAATTAATGACATAATTCATATAAAATAATATGACATATTCAAATTATAACATAAATTATTTAATATAACATGAATTATTTAATCTTTAAATCATAAAAGTATTGAATATTAATGCACAATACACACCTAAGATTACAAGAATTAAGCATGTGATTAAAATATATCAGATTGAATTTATTAATTGACTACAAAATAATCATTAAAAATTAAATTGAATAATAATTAAAGATCAATAATTATCATAATTATGTAATTATAGAACAATAAAAAATATCACAAACAAAATTAAATCATCTAAAATAAAGATTAAGATTTCATTTTAATTCTAAAAAATAAAATTAACTACTGAGTATAAAATTGAAAGAAACAAAATTCATAAAAAATTAAATAATCACTACACGCCTCTCTAATCTTAATTCGCTCCGTGCGGTGCTGCGCGTTTCTATATCTGAGCTTGAGCCCCCCTTGTGCCGCGCGCTCCTTCAATCTATAGCTCAATTTTCTTTTCTTGTACCGACTTTGTCCAAAGATCTTCAATTCCCTGGGGTGCACCGTTTCACTAATGCCTTTATGGCCAATAAGGTTCAATTCCATTGGTATTCAAATACATGATGAATTAAGTGAAATGTTATGAATACATTATCTCTATTATATTTTTTTAATATATTTTTTATTAAATCACATCACATATTAAAATAATATTCAAATTTGATTAGCATATAATTAATTTGATTATTATTTAATTAAATTTAAGTATTATTTTAATATGTGACATGACTTAATAAAAAAAATATTAAAAAAATGTGATAAAAAATATGCACCTAACACTCCATTATAGCTTAATAGAGGATGTAGGCTGGCTTTGAGCTTCCTTTGCATCTCATTTAATAAAGAAAAAAGATAGTGATACATCATTTTTAATAGTGTATATATTATTCATATCATTTTAAATAGATATGATTAAGTAGAAAAAAATAATATAAAAGTATATATAATAAATAATATTAAATAAAATATAAAAAATAGTGTATATATTATTTGATATAAAAATATAATAATTATTTAATAAATATGGCCAACTTGAAGAAATTTGACAAAAGCCACAAATTTACATTATGTCATGTTTAGCTTTGTGATATTTGAAAAGTCCACTTTCAATTGACTTAAATAACTTGAAATTTATTATAAAAAATAATAATCATTTATCTTGATTAAATTAATTAATATCACACAAAATTATTAAAATTACTTACATTAAGATATAATCAAATATAATTTTAATATAAAAATATACTTTGTTAAACAATTATCAATTACCCTTTTGCTTCTTACTCTAACTAGCTTGGACATCTAGATTAGATCAGCAAACAGTCTTCGTTTTTAATGTGATATGGACCACCTTGCACCATGTTCAATAACAGTTGGTGTTTTGTAGATTGTATGTATTCTTTTATCTTTTTCTACCTAATATATATTTATGTAAATTTTAAGAGTAATCCATCAAGAGATGCCCAAACTGCAGTTTGCAGATTATTTTATTACGAAAAGTACATAGGAGTAGATTTGCATGGTGGGCATAGCTTAGACTCCCACATATTTTTGCACTTTAATTTTTTTTTTCTCTCTTTACACTCCCACATTTTAAACAACGATTTTGAGACTTTTTCTTTGGGTCACTAACTTATCTCCAGCTATCTACTCTTAGAAGTTCAATTTAGTTCGGATAACTTGATAAATTTGATCAATTCAAACTGAACTAATTAGTTTAATTTGATTTGATTTGTATATATTTATTAGTTTAGACAAAATTTAAGCTAATTGAAACTTAAATAGTTTAGTTCATGGGTTGAGAGTTTCAAATTCGTGAACCGAACCGAACCAAACCGAATTATTTTTTTTTTCTAAACTATGTGCCTACACAACTACAAACTACAACCTTCAATTTTTTCCCAAATCAAACCAAACTCTTTTAATTTTTTCCCAAATCGAACCCTAACCCTAGGGGAGTAATTGAGTGGTTTGGTTTGGTTTTCTTATTTTTTAATAGCTAAATCCGAACCAAACCAAACTAAACACCTATGGATTGATTTGGTTTAGGTGATCGGGTAGACCATTATTTTTTTAAACACAAAAATTAGCTAAACAATTATACATGCAATACAGAAAAGTACACATAATGTATCTAAAATTCTAAATAATATTAGAACATAGACTAACATTTGCTCTTCCATCAAGAAATAAACATTCAATTTCAAGTTGAGTCACATGATCATTGGTCTTTAAGATTTTCTATTTATATCAAACCCAAAATGTCAAAATAATGAGAAAAGAAAATTTCCTAAGTATCAAAATTGTACATAATATCCCTTGTGCTGCTGCTATATATCTTAAGAAAAATTGAGTTCACTTAACATTAGTTTGAACTTGATCTGCTTTATAAGAATTATTTAAAATCTGTAAGTGAACCTACTTGCAGCACAACCACAACACCATGGTCCAATGTTGTCCCACATTTACCCGTAAATATACCCTGACAAAAGAAAAATAGAATACACAATAAAAAAGTTCAGGCAATAACTGGATAAAAATATAACTATTAGTTAAATATATTCTTTAATAAGCACTTGTTTATATAAGTCATGTGTGGGATAAAAGTATAAAATTATAGCTAACACGGGAAAAAAAAGGTTAGCAGAGAGTGATGGGAGTTTATGGTGAAGAAAGAGTTAAGTTTTTTCTTGATGACATTATAAACAAATAGGTAAGACCACCACTCCCCAGTCTTTACATTCACTTAATGTTTCTTGATATTCTATGTTTTAATCTTCTATTTTAAGTTTCAATCTTGCCATTATAATTTTAGTTACATAGATTAGTCCTACTCAATAATATACAATAGCACAAAATAAAAATCATTCCCTATGTCCCCGTAACTTGGTCACAATAAAACAACCAAGAACCTTAACCATGGCTCATTTTTCCTTCCAATCAACAGCCAAATCCCAATGCAATAACACATTCAATAGAGCAATTGGACCTAAAACTAAATTTTCCAAGTAATTATACATAACCCCAAACAACGGCAAAAGAAAACCATGAGTAGCCAACTTCTATGCCATATCTTCCATAACATATCACACCAAAGTTTTCACTTTCCAGCACATCTGGCCATGTATAGGAAAAAAGTAGAAAATAGAAAAAAAGTAACAAGAAAATTATAATGGAGATAATGAAATGTAAAGGTTTTACAGTAGATGCCACCACCACAGAATTACTTATCAACTACTTTTTTGCTAATAAAGGAGATAATGAATTTGAAGAATTTCTGCAGAAGATTGTTTGATCTAACCTCTTAATTCATTATTTAATGTGTGTTCACATTTGATGTTTTACAATTTATGTCTCCTACACTGTATGACATAGGATTCCAAAATAGGAATCGAATGGGTGCCTTCCGCCTTGTTTTTTACTAGGGTCTAGTTGAATATCAAATTATTATTTTTTATTTTGAGGGGGGTCTTAAACATTGAGAGTCCAAAAACAACATCTATGTTGCATTTTATTAGGTTCCTTGGAGGTGGTCTCTATAGATAATTACTTTTAGTAGTAGATGTGACCATTGTGGGTGTTATTGTCTTGTTTTGTGTTGCTTTGTTGAACTCAGATTTTAGGCTTTGGGCATGATGGAGAGTGAATTGAGGGTATTGTAATTGACACATACTGAGTGGCAGCAAGCAGAAAGCAACAAGGGCGAGCCGAGCAATGATAGGGTGAGGCAGCAGAGGGGTAAGGGTGACTGGGTTAGGTAGGGGTGTAATTTAGTTCGGATAATTCGACTAACCCGACCAATCTGAACTAAACCAATTAGTTTGGTTTAGTTTGGTTTGAGTTTGTTTATTGGTTCAGGCAAAATTCAAACCAATTGAAACTTAATTGATTTGGTTCACGAGTTGAGAGTTTTAAACTCGTGAACCAAACTGAACCAAACTTTTTTTTTTTCAAAACTATATGCTTACACTACTACAAACTATAACCTTCAATTTTTTCCCCAAATCAAACCAAACTCTTTCAATTTTTTTAAATTCACCCTCACCCCTATGCTGCCTCACCCTATCGCTACTCGGCTCGCCATCGTTGCTGTGTTTACTCTTTTGCTTATCGCAAGTGCATGGATCGCACTTGTAATATAGTTAGGAGTCAGATATCGTTCCCACAAAGACTATTGCTATTTCAGAACTAATTATTAACCAATAGCTTAATAATTTCTATATAAGAACATTCAAATTAAAGGAGGTATGTGTAAACTAATGGAAAAATTTAAATGCTAGCTAATTGGAATTAAAGTTAATGATTAAAGAATATGGAATCCTTCTTCACCTTCTACCTCAATTTATGTTATGCAAACCCCTTTATCAAAATACATGATATAGAATTTGTTGGCCTGAGAATTGATGTGTGTGAAACATCATATTTTGTTCTTGTTTTACATGCATTTTAGGCATTTTAGTTTCCCTTTTTATTTGTTTTTCCTTTAGTTCAGATAACTGCGGTATTTGTGGTGTTGTTGTGCAGGATTAATGCTAAATTGGCCTTGAAATGGATAGAAAACTTGCACGTTTGAAGTTGGAGCTTTACGGATAGCAAATTGGAGTTAAAGGTTCATTCTAGAGAGATCCACGGCCTGCCCATGGAATTTTCCATGGTCATGGATCGAGCAGCTATGCAAAGAAGCAAAAGTGTTTTTCTAAAGAGTTCCACGACCTGGACGTGGAATTTACCACAGCCGTGGAATTCAAGAGCAGTCTAGATTACATATATCTAGAGAGATCCACAACCTACCAGTGGAATTTTCCACGGTCGTAGATCGCAGTCCGAGACATTTTTTAATTTGTTATTATTTCTTTTTATGGGCTTAGACCAAGTTAGACCATAGGGGTATTTATAGACGTTCTGAATATAATTTTAGGGATCCAATTTCTAGTTAAAGGAGGCACGTTTGGAGGCTCTAGATCTTCATCTTCCTCTTCTTTTCTTCTATCGCAACTGGTTTGGATGTTCTATATTATGTTTTCTTGTTTCTTCTTTTCTATGTTTGAGTAGTTTCTTTTGTTTCTAGGATTGGGCAATGTCCTTTGATACATTGATGATGATTAATTGAGTTGGTTTACCCTTTTTAATTAATCTTGAATGTTCTTTGATTCAATCCTTATTGCGCTTATTCTTGTGAATTTATTGGCCACATATTTGCATCTCACAGATATCTAGGGACATACTGAGAGGTGAACCTAGGTGTTAGAACCATAAAAATTGAACTTAAGGTCTAAATCACAAGAGTAGGTTTAGCCTTTTGAGGATTTAATGAATTACCATAAAACATAATGGGTTCAATTTAAATTCAATTACCACGAGAGTAAGAATTGGTTTAATTGGACACGGTTCTTGTCTCTTGAGAAAGAACATTAACTAATTTAGGGGAATTCACCTTCAATTGAATTTCAATTTTAATAAAAGGATTGTCAATTAGGATTTGTCTTGTATCATTGTGGTTACCCCTAATCCTGGAAGCTTTCTTGAATTTGAAAACATTTCTTAACAACTTGTTGCTTTTGTTCTCAATTCTGCACTTTAATATTTATTTATTTAATTGCTTGGTTACTACGTTCTTATCACTCAATAATTATATTTCCTTTGTTTAATTTAATTGAATTAATTAATTCGTATTCATAGACATAGTCCCTGTGGATTTGATTTTTTTATTACTTGACAACGAAATCGTACACTTGCGGACTTTACACATTAAGTTTTTGGCGTCGTTGTCAGGGATTGTGTTTTTCTTGAATATCATTTTAATTCTTAATTTATTTATTTTAAACATTTTTCTTTTATTCATATTCTTACTTTCTTATTTTCTCTTTGACTATCTGTAGGTAATTTCTCTTGTTTATGTGAAGTACTAGACGTTCCGGGACTCTTATTGAAGCAAATCTTAAAATTGAAAGAACTTTTCGTAGAAGGAGAAGACAACGAGGGTAAAAAGCGAGAGAAATACTTGAACCAATACTTATCATGGTTGAACCTGTGGACAATAGATCGCTACAAGAGTATGCAGCCCCTAATGCTCGGGGTTTGCGATCTGGAATTGCTCGGCCAGCCATTGAAGCTGAACACTTCACCATACCACCTGCTTTATTCTCTATGAAAGGATTGCCATCAGAGGACCCGAATGATCATGTGGATATATTCTTGGAGTTCTGTGAAACCCTCAAGATTGAAGGCGCCTCTATTGATTTTATTCGTTGATAATCACATATTTTATTCATTAAGAAACCCTTATGTTTAGTCATTTACACTCTCCATATTCTTAATTGATTGAGTTTGGTATGATTTTGTGAGTTTGAGCTCAAATTGGTCCTAATTGAATATTTCCAGCATTATTGAGATTTGACACTATTTCTGTATTTTGGCCATAACTTGAGTTCCTAATATCTGATGAACATGAATTTTACCTTGTAGGAAAGCTAAGAGGAAGCTCTACAACTTTGATGAAGAGCTCAAAGTTTGATTCAGATGTCTAAGGGACCTAAGTTGACATGGAAGTCAGAATACGGGTTCTGTCAGTAGAATCCGAACAGTGTGCACTCAAAAAATCATATCTCAAGATGTAATAATGGAGATGGGCTGAAATTTTGACAGTGGATAGTCAAGATCCAAATAAACAACTTTCATGAAGAACACATTTTGAGCAAAATAAGTCTAGTAGGTCATTTTGAGCTTGCAAGTCGGAACAGAGGTGCTGAAGTTGGGTTTGAGCAACCTACGGTATTTGGGACATATCTTGGGCTTAAGGAAGCCAAATTGGACGAACCAGCTATCCATTTTATTGCCAAGACAAGGATCTACAACTTTCATGAAGAACACTTTTCGTGGTTCTGAAGTATAGTGGGTCGTTTTTGGCTTCCAAGTCAGACACGAAATTTTCGTCCTCAACCATCCACTCATCCATCCACTAATCCACTCATCCATCCACTAATCCACTCATCCACTAACTCACCCACTCATCCACTCATACACTAATCCAACCACTTAACCACTCCACCCACTCATCCACTAATCCATCCACTCATCCATCCACTCACCCATTCATGTCCATAATTTCCCACTCACCAAAAGTCCTTTGGCATTTTTCACTAATTCAACCACTCAACCATTCCACTCACTCATCCACTAAACCAATCCACTAAACCAACCCACTAATCCATTCACTCAAACACTCCACTCACTCACCCACTCATCCACCCACTTTCCTTTGTCATTTTGTTACCTTAGACTTCTATAAAAGGCACCATTTATCATGAACAACATGTAATTCTCCTTCATTTCTCTCTAAGTTTCTTCTTGCTTCTTCATAGTTTCTCATAGTTTTGTATATTTTGATGCTCCCCTTCATGGTAATGGAGGGCTAAGCTACTTTGGGTCAATTTAGAACTCTTGAAGAGATTGTGGTTTGGATTATTGAGACCTTGGTTATGCATTGTATTTGATTTGTAATTGAATTTCTCTTTTCTTCTTCTTTCTTCTTCTTTCTTTCTTCTTTGATCTTGAATGCATGAATGGTGATTCTATTTATGTTGATCTAATTTGATCTTAGTTTAAGATTGAGATTTGTGATGAAACTTAGAACTAATTGATCTAAACTAATCACATAAATGAAGATTGAGATTTGTGATGAAACTTAGAACCGATTGATCTAAATTAATCATTTAATGAAGAGGTTAGGTTATTCTTGATTTGTGCCTAAGTTAATTGAATTCGGTACTTGAAATTAACATAGATTTTCATGAATGGTGCTATTCATGATTTGTGTTTATCACTTGTTAATTGAATTCTAGACGATCGTCTAGTATGAATTCTGGATTTGATGAGAGATCTCGGTTAGATCCAAATTAACAATTCAATTGCGCTTCATTCTATGAAGGGTCTATGATTGAATCCACCCAATCTTGATAGGTTTCTAAATTGACTACTCTTTAATTATTATTTCTTCCTTTAATTTTGTTAAGTGCGATCTTAAACTGTCAAACCCCCTTTTGCTAACTTTCACTTGATTTGATTAAATTGCATTTACGATCCTTCGAGGAGACGATCGGTGTTGTCACTGTGCTACAAGCTTAGGTAATAACTTCGGTTATAATTTTGACTGAGTTCGGCGCTCGTCAGAATTTTGGCGCCGTTGCCGGGGAATAGTAAGTGTAATCTTTTCATTTTAAGTGTTTTTACTAACCTTTGCTTTTTATTAACTTTTCTAACAATGGACCATGCATAATGGAGTCAAAACTTGAGGAGTTGACTTCTTTGGTAAGACATATAGTAGTGAGACAACAATTACCTGTGCAGGAAGCTACACTTGTGTGTAACATTTGTTTTTGTTCATCTCACCCCACATATGCATGCCCTACACTTCAGTATGACAGTTCTGTTTTTCCAGATCAATTTGTTGCAACAACTGGTTATTTTCCTGATGAACTACAGTTCCAGCAGCAGCAACAGAGTTATGATCCCTTCTTCAACACATACAACCTTAGCTGGAGAGACTATTCGGATCCAGGATATGGCTATGCGGCATCACAACAGCAACAATCATTTCAATATGAGCAGCCATTCCAGCAGATAACAAGTCCATCAACCAAAAAACTTGAGCCTTCATGGGAGGACTTGATGAAAACCCAAATTGAGTTCCAAGAGAGTTTCACTGCCACTATTCAGATTTAACAACCCAAATTGAGCGAGATGACAACCACTATTAATGAACTGAGAAGTCAAGAGTCGACCAACTCTTTCCCCAAACAATTCCCAACTCCTTGCATTCTAATTGTCATATTGATTTACATGCAGACTTAGTTGAGGAAACTCATGATGAGTTGTGTCTTTGAATTTCCGATTTAATTGGTTTTGATGATTCTATCAATTGCAACTCATGTGCTGATCATGATGGTGATATAAAATGTGTTATGTGTGCTGAAATTTCTGCATATTTGAAAACTAATGATTCTGTTTACGCAGGATCTAATGATATAGAAGGGTCTATCAATAATGTAGTTGCAGAATCTGAAACATATAGGGAGGTGGAGTTGAAGGCCATTGACGAATTTTCAAAGAAAGAGGAAAGTCAGCAGATGCTAATAACTACTGAAGTGGATTTTGTTTTTAGGCCATGGTCCAACATTATCAATGAAAGCAGGATTGCAAAATTACACGTGTTGCATGTCATTGGTGAAGTCAAGGAAATTAAGAAAGACCAATGGGAGCCCAATGGGAGCCCTCATGCTTCAAGCTTAACTTGGTCATTACACTTCAACCAATGGGACCCTAGTGAAAGCTATCATGTTGTGTCAACCATAACTTGGTCATCACGTTTCAACCAATGGGATCCTGGTGGAGTCTTTTCACCAACCTCACTTAATAAGACCAATGGACACCATCTCAAGCCGAAAAATGTGGAAGTGAAAGTGATGGGCTTTTACCATCCACATTATAAAGATCACTAAGAGAAGTGTCCCAACGTCGAGCTAACGACGTTAAACAAGCGCTTATTGGGAGGCAACCCAACTAGATTTGTTTTCAAGATCTTTGGAAATGGTTTCCGCAAACCGAGAAGATGCACATATACTTCATTACCAAAAACTTTGATTCTTACGCATCTTTTTCGCTTGGCGTTGATTCACTTCTTATCGGGTTGTGTTGCTCTTTTCTATATCTCTCTTTCACATTGAGGGCAATGTTATATTAAGTGTGGGGAGAGATTTTAGCATGTTTCTTTTCTTTTGGTTTGTTAAAAGAAAATAAAAAAAAAAATTAAAAAAAAGGGTTCATTGCATGATTGAATAACTTTTCTCCATTCTTGAACTGATATGCTTGGTGATGGATGATTGAATTGATGAATTGAGTTTGATGGATGCATACCTTGTGAGATTTTGAGCCTAATGGATGGATTCAACATTTATGTCATTCTCTTCTTTCTTGTGTGATTTTCAGTCATGTTAATGACCACTCTAGAACTTGCTTTGATTCTTTTTGAGGCTACATTTCACTTGCATGCATGAACATGATTGAGGCCCTCTTTCTTAATTAGCTAGTTTAACCAAATAGCCAACCTTGTTTTCAATATGATATCAAGCACTCTTTTGACTTCTTGAAAATTCTCTGATTCTTGTCAACCTTGTATATTTTCCTTTGCTTAACCCCTTTGAGCTTATTTGACCATTCCTTGTTTCTAGCTCATTATGTGCCTTAAATGAGAAATTATGTTCTTACTTTACCTTAGGGAATAAAAGAACATTAGCTTGGTTAATGGATGAGTTTTTGAACAAACAGTGTGGGGTATGTGTACAAAATGGTTGTTGAAAAAGAAAAGAGTGCCCAAAAAGAAAAAAAATGTATGTATATAGTTATGTTCATATATATAAAAAAAAAAAAAAAAAAAAAAAAAAAAAAAAAAAAAAAAGTGTTTAAAAAAAGAAAAGGATTGGGAAATGAATATGTAAAGGGATATACACTAGAGTTGGGATGAACTTTTACGTCATATTTGAACTCAACTCTCATTTGCTTTTATTCTCTTTAGTATTTATCTTCTCATATCCATTTTATCCTCTCCCGTTACCTTTACCTCACTACAACCTTGAATAAAGTCCTCATGATTTGTGTGTGCATGTGTTTTGAGTAGTGGAGAAGTAGAAGATAAGCGAGCTTATGGAAGTGCAATTTTCATGGGTTGAATTGAGTGAAATACCTACCCTTTAAACACTTGAGAGATTGAGAGGGAATCTTGTGAAGATATATCATTCTCGATTCATGTTGAAGATACCTTGCTTGTTGGTTTGAGATGTGGAGAATTGTTAAGTCATGAATGTTTTGATCCTCGAACCTTTGGTTGTTCTTCTTGATTGTAAAATTTTGGTCTTGAGTTTTGCCCAGAGTGCAAAAAGCTAAGTGTGGGGGAATTTGATAATCACATATTTTATTCATTAAGAAACCCTTATGTTTAGTCATTTACACTCTCCATATTCTTAATTGATTGAGTTTGGTATGATTTTGTGAGTTTGAGCTCAAATTGGTCCTAATTGAATATTTCCAGCATTATTGAGATTTGACACTGTTTCTGTATTTTGGCCATAACTTGAGTTCCTAATATCTGATGAACATGAATTTTACCTTGTAGGAAAGCTAAGAGGAAGCTCTACAACTTTGATGAAGAGCTCGAAGTCTGATTCAGATGTCTAAGGGACCTAAGTTGACATGGAAGTCAGAATACGAGTTCTGTCAGTAGAATCCGAACAGTGTGCACTCAAAAAATCATATCTCAAGATGTAATAATGGCGATGGGCTGAAATTTGGACAGTGGATAGTCAAGATCAAAATAAACAACTTTCATGAAGAACACATTTTGAGAAAAATAAGTCTAGTAGGTCATTTTGAGCTTGCAAGTCGGAACAGAGGTGCTGAAGTTGGGTTTGAGCAACCTACGGTATTTGGGACATATCTTGGGCTTAAGGAAGCCAAATTGGACGAACCAGCTATCTATTTTATAGCCAAGACAAGGATCTACAACTTTCATGAAGAACACTTTTCGTGGTTCTGAAGTATAGTGGGTCGTTTTTGGCTTCCAAGTCAGACACGAAATTTTCATCCTCAACCATCCACTCATCCATCCACTAATCCACTCATCCATCCACTAATCCACTCATCCACTCATCCACTAACTCACCCACTCATCCACTCATACACTAATCCAACCACTTAACCACTCCACCCACTCATCCACTAATCCATCAACTCATCCATCCACTCACCCATTCATGTCCATAATTTCCCACTCACCAAAAGTCCTTTGGCATTTTTCACTAATTCAACCACTCAACCATTCCACTCACTCATCCACTAAACCAATCCACTAAACCAACCCACTAATCCATCCACTCAAACACTCCACTCACTCACCCACTCATCCACCCACTTTCCTTTGTCATTTTGTTACCTTAGACTTCTATAAAAGGCACCATTTATCATGAACAACATGTAATTCTCCTTCATTTCTCTCTAAGTTTCTTCTTGCTTCTTCATAGTTTCTCATAGTTTTGTATATTTTGATGCTCCCCTTCATGGTAATGGAGGGCTAAGCTACTTTGGGTCAATTTAGAACTCTTGAAGAGATTGTGGTTTGGATTCTTGAGATCTTGGTTATGCATTGTATTTGATTTGTAATTGAATTCCTCTTTTTCTTCTTCTTTCTTCTTTTCTTCTTCTTCTTCTTGATCTTGAATGCATGAATAATGATTCTATTTATGTTGATCTAATTTGATCTTAGTTTAAGATTGAGATTTGTGATGAAACTTAGAACTAATTGATCTAAACTAATCACATAAATGAAGATTGAGATTTGTGATGAAACTTAGAACCGATTGATCTAAATTAATCACTAATTGAAGAGGTTAGGTTCTTGATTTGTGCCTAAGTTAATTGAATTCGGTACTTGAAATTAACATAGATTTTCATGAATGGTGCGATTGCATGGATTTGTGTTTATCACTTGTTAATTGAATTCTAGACGATTGGATTTGATGCAGAGATCTCGGTTAGATCCAAATTAACAATTCAATTGCGCTTCAAGTATTCTATGAAGGGTCTATGATTGAATCCACCCAATCTTGGATAGGTTTCTAAATTGACTACTCTTTAATTATTATTTCTTCCTTTAATTTTGTTAAGTGCGATCTTAAACTGTCAAACCCCCCTTTTTGCTAACTTTCACTTGATTTGATTAAATTGCATTTACGATCCTTGAGGAGACGATCCGGTGTTGTCACTGTGCTACAAGCTTAGGTAATAACTTCGGTTATAATTTTGACTGAGTTCGGCGCTCGTCATTCGCCTCCACCTATTTCCATTATCACTGAGAGATAGAGCTAGAGCTTGGTTGAAGTCAGTGTCCGCTGAATCAATCACTACTTGGAACCAATTGGAGCAAGCTTTTTTGGACAAATTCTTCCTACCTTCTAAGGCTGCTCATCTTAGGACCCAAATCACAAACTTTATTCAGAAAGATAGAGAGTCATTATCGAAAGCTTGGGACAGATATAAGGCTTTATTGAAAGCCTGCCCACACCATGGGTTAGAAAAATAGTTGATCGTCCATACCTTCTATAATAGTCTAGAATATTCTTCGAATCTGTCTCTTGACTCTGCAGCTGGTGGAGCTTTGATGAACAGATGGCTAACAAAAGTGTATGAGATCATTGAGAGTGTTACTACAAATCATCACCAATGGGCAAATGAAAGAGGACATAACCCGAGAAAACTCTCAGGAGGTAAGTTTAAAGTAGACGGTGTTGATTTGATTATGTCAAAATTTCTTTGAATAAATGTTTTGACATGCTTGAAAAAGCTAATGTTAATGCCATAGGTGCTTCTAACAATTTTTGTGAGATTTATGGAGCACAGGGACACGTGTGTGCCGATTGCCAAGTTGGAATTAGCTCCTCACAAGGTGCACTGGTGGAGCAAGTGGAATCATGGCACAATTTTCATGACTTCAACCAAAAGGGAAGGAATGATCCATATTCTCAAACTTACAACCCTAGTTGCAAGTCATATCCTAACTTTTCTTACAAGAATAGTCAATACCAAGCTGGACAAGGTAATGCTAAACTCTCTTCTGGATTCCAACAAGTACAAAAATCTAGACTTGAGTCTCTTCTTGAGAATTTTGTTGAGAGTCAATCTAAGCAAAATGAGGAGTTTAGGCAACATGGGCAAGTTATGACTAAGACCATTAGAGAGTTGTTATCTAAGGTTGTCAATTTGACCATTCATAAGAAGATGTTAGAAACTCAGATTGCCCAACTTGCTGACACTTCACATAGGCAACATGGTAAGTTTCCTGGTCAACCTAAAAAAAATCCAAGTAATGAATACTGTAATGTTGTGAGTTTGAGAAGTGGTAAGAAATTAGAGGATCCCAAGGGTAAGAGGGAGAGTGATAAAGATAAGGGGAATGAGAAAAAAAACACTAAGACACAACCCTTAGAGGAACAAGAAACTAATGAGAAGGTGCCTAAGTATGTACCCCCTGAACCATACCAACCCCCAATGCCCTTCCTTCAAAGATTGACTAAGGCCCAGTTAGATAGGCAATTTGGGAAGTTCCTAGAGGTCCTTAAGAAATTGTACATTAAAGTACGCTTCACTGAGGCGTTGCAACAAATGTCTACCTATGCTAAATTTCTTAAGAACATTTTGTCTAATAAGAGAAAGTTAGAGGAATATGAGACAGTAGCTTTAATTGAGGAGTGTAGCACTTTAATTCAAAATAAATTGCTTCCTAAGCTTAAAGATTCAGGTAGCTTCTCTATTCCTTGTTTGATTGGTAACACAAATTTTGATAAAGTTTTGTGTGATTTGGGGGCTTGTGTTAGTCTTATGTCTCTTTCTGTGTGTAAGAAGTTGGAGGTGGGTGAGCTAAAACCCATAACTATCTTCCTTCAATTGGCGGATCAATCTGTTAATACCCCGTATGCATCTTGAAGGATGTTCCTATTAGAGTGGGTAAGTTTTTCATACCTGTTGATTTTGTTGTGCTTGACATGGAAGTAGATGCTAAAATACCGATCATACTTGGGTGACCATTCCTCGCCACTGGAAGGGCAATCATTGATGTCCACAAAGGGAAATTGACTCTGCGATTGGATGATAAGGAAGTAGTGTTTAATGTTTTTAATTTTGAAAATAATTCTAATTCCTTTGATTCATGTAATCGCATTGATGCTACTGATGTTGTGGATAATGTTGTGCTTTTAGGTGTGCAGGAATTAGTGACTGATGTTGTGCTAGAAAAGACCTTGCCTAAGGCTTCCACAAATTTTGAGAAGGCCAAACTCTACAAGAAAGGACCAAAGAAGCAGAATGAAAAATGCGTCAAGAAGCATGAATTTAAACCAGAGGATAAAGGTCTTATTGATAACTCGCTTCTATGTTTCTGTCCTAGTAAGTTATGGTCAAAATGGTCAGGATCATATGAGATTGTTCGAGTCTTATCCTACGGTGTGCTTGAGGTGAAGAAAGAAGGCAATAAGCCATTCATGATCAATGGTCAAAGAGTGAAACACCTTGAAGAAGGAGTGGGGACTGAGGACTACTCCATTGACATCACCTAAGCACAGAAACCAGACCACGGGTCAAGCTAAGGACGTTAAATTAGCGCTTCTTGGGAGGCAACCCAAGTTTTTTTATTTTTTTTTCTTTTATTTTTTTTCTTTTTCTTTTGATTTTGTGTGTTGGATTGTTGGTTTGATATTTATTTCATGGATCTTGATTAGGTTTGACCTTTTTTGAAGCTCAAATTAGAAGGAGGGTGAAGTCAAAAAGTTCCACACCTAACCCATGGATTGAAGACCAGAAGGAGAATACCAAAGTCAAAGAGATCCACAACCTGGCCGTGGTTGGCTCCATGACCGTGGATCGTCCCAGCGCCACATGATAGAGCAGCAAAATATTTTAATAAAGGAGCTTCGTCAGCAGGGTCAGGCTACTGATAACAGCCTGCAGGCCTTGGAGGGCACGGTTCAGAGCATGGCGAGCATGGTCAAGGCCATCCATAGTTGGCATATGAGTCAGCACCCTTTCCCACCACCGCAGTGAGTTCTTTTCTTTTATTCCTTCTCCAGTTATAGATTTTTACATTAGGGACAATGTAAGTTCTAAGCTTGGGGGGTATTTTCATTTTTATTTTCATTGTAGATCATTAGTCTTATGCATTCTCATGTCTCATAATACATTGTCTTATTGCATTTTCACACCATCATATCTCTTGGCTTTTTGGTTGAACTTTGTGCTCCTCTCTTTTGAGGATTTTGATATGATATTGATTTAGAACCCAATTTGTTGATTCTTGTGATAGGCAACAGGCATTGTTTTAATTGATTGTGGATGTGATTTCTTGATAGTTGATAATTAGCATATGTTCTCTGAATTTATGCTTCTCATTGATTTTTGAACCTCTAAATTTGAGTTTTGAGCCTGTATGAGATCTATGCACTATGTGATTTTTGCTTCTATTCTTTGTGTTGAGTGATAATTCGCCATTGATTTTGTGCTCTAGAACTTGATTTGAAACCATTTTGAGGCAAAATTTTTGTTTGCATGCTTGAATGTGATTAAGACATCTTAGGTATTTTTCTGACCTTCTGAAGTAATTGTTACACTTTCATCCACTAGTTACCCATTTTGAGCCTATAGCATAATTGTTTTTCTTGATGCCTATGATGATACATTATCGGTGATCATTTAGAATATTGAATGGAGCAAATTAGGTTTGAATGTTGTATTGGGAATCATATATTTTTGAAAATGAAGTCTCTCCCCCTATGTTAAATAAAAATAAAAAAAAATTAAGGGGAAAGGGAAAAGAAAATAAAAGAAAAACATGAGATGAAAGCTTGAAAAGAAGGAAAAGAAAGGAAGAAAATGCGGAGTTATGCTCTTGATTGAAAAATGCCTTTGCTCCATTTATGTTCTATTAAATTTCTTGTGCTTATTGAAAATTTTGTTAACTCTTTATGCATAACTTCCTTTCTTTACCCTACCTAACATCATTCCTTTGGTCCCATTACAACCCTTGAAAGACCTTTTGATTCTTGTATGCATGCTGATTATTAGTGAAAATTTGGTTTCTTATCAAGCTTATGGAAGTATTGTTTCTTTGAGGAATCTTGAGCGCATTGTCTTCACCTTTAAACACTTTGAGTGTGGTTAGTAGAGTGAATCTAATTTAATGAGGAGCATGATTTCTGAGAACTTTAGCCTCTAATTGGATTTGATTTTGATTATCTCTCTAATTCTTAGTTTGCCTTTGCCTATTGCTTGGTTGAATGTTTTCTCGGGTTCCTCATTCATTATTGTCTATAATCTTATTCAATTAAAAGCCTATGTCTAGGTCATTTAACCATGCTTCATTTACCTAGTCACTATGTGTCCATAAGATCAAGAGTAAATTCCACTCCTTAAGAACAATTCTCAACAATAGCTATGCATGACCAATAGGTATATTTTTATCCTATTAGCTAATCAATTTATTCAAGCCAATTAAATGAAATCAAACATGCACCAACCATGCATATGATCTTATATCCAAATTCCTATGTCTAGGTTCATTAGATTTAATCAAAACATATTAAATATTGGCCAAACATTCAAAAGCATTAGGAACAATATGATTGAACAATGCCAAATCACATATATTAACTTAAAGGTTTACAAAATCATCAATATTCATAGAAAGATCCAAAGAAATCCCTATACACAGCCTAGCCACTCATGACAAACGAAAATATATCACAAATACTCATTGTCATGATAAGAGACGAGAGGAAGTTAAAGGAGAGAAGGTTGCAAGCTCAATAATGGTGGTCTTTGGTGCTTGAATCCTCCTTATAGAAGGAATTGGCCTCCAACTTTGGTCCTTTTGCCTTCCTTTCAATGTCACAAAGTAAACCTCGCAGCTGTGTTTTAAAACAAAAATGTTCTCTTCTTGAAATCTAATAGAACAGTATTTATAGGCTTCTGATTTTTGTTTCATGCCGCGACGCTCACCTTGTCACGCCGTGGTGCATGTTGAATTTAGGTCAAGCACGTCGTGGCGCTCATTCTTCATGTCGTGGTGTGCAAATTTCGTAGCACTCTGCCAGAAATAGGGGATGCCACATGTCGCAGCGCTAACTTGACCACCATTTAAACAAAAGGAGGGGGGTTCTATTTCTTCCCCTTTGATATTTTTGCAGCAAAACATAGGACACCAATGGAGGCCGATGATGCAGACGGCAAGTCGGGGCAGAGATGCGGCAGAGCCGATCTGGATTGAGATGGGGTTTGCCGGCACGGACGACTCATGGCGTGTGGTTCGGTGCTTGGGACGGATCCTGGTTCATCGGGTTGCG
Organism: Ormosia emarginata; assembly: GCA_029884605.1. Classification (NCBI taxonomy): domain Eukaryota; kingdom Viridiplantae; phylum Streptophyta; class Magnoliopsida; order Fabales; family Fabaceae; genus Ormosia; species Ormosia emarginata. The sequence continues at coordinate 3,371,813 of JAQQTP010000089.1, forward strand.
GGACTGGTCACGGTGTAGTTCGAATCGGGTTTAGCAGGGAATGGTTTGGCCTCCTATCACGCGTCTGGGCGACGCGATCACGAGCTGGAACGAGGTGGAGCAGTTTGGCGTCGAGTTGCACAGATTTGCATCGCTGGTTGGTGAGCCGCGATCGGCGCTAATGCGGCGGTGCGGTATGGTGATCCATGGTCTGCTGAGTCGATGGGTGCGCGAGTTTGGTGAGTCACGGTGGTGCTTGGGCGGCTGACGGCGTGAATAGGTGAGATGATTTCGGTTGGGTGGTTTTCAGTTGAGTGGTGGTTTTGGTTTGGCTTGGTTTAATGATGGGTTATGGTGAAATTGATGAAGATGAATGTTTTGGATGGATGGTTATGAGTTGGGATATTATGGCTTTGATGGAGCTTGAAGGTTGAAGGTAGAGTGTTGATTATGTGGGTGATGGGAGGTGAAGAAGATGAAAGTAGATGATGAAGATGGTGATGGGAGGTTGAAGATGATGATAATGGAGGTGAAGTGCTTGCTGAGAAGGCTACGTAAAAAAAAGGAAAAAACTAAGGCTTGGGTATGTGTTAAGGCTGAAGTCTGTGTAAGTTGGTCCAGGTTTTTTATTTTTCTGTGTGTGGGTTATAGATTTTATAGGCATAAATTAGGTTGAAGGGTTTGAGTTAAAGTAGGATTAGAATTGATTTAGGATGAGTGTTGAGATTTGTTTAAGATGAGTATGTTTAGGATAACTGATGGGATTTGGTTAGGATGAGTTTGTTGATGATGAGTTTGAGTTATAGTAGACTGGGTCAATGGGTTAATGGGTCAGGTTATGGGTTGATGGGCCAATTGGGTTGGATAATGGGTTAGTGGGTTAAGGGTGGTTAACTGGGTCATGGTTTGGATCATTATTTTTATTTTTTCATTTTTTTACAAAAAAGTCCCGGACAAAATTGGGTGTCCACGTCGGTTCTCGGATGCACCACTGGATTTGATCATGAATGATCTGAGCAACATCAATGGCGTAGCACTCCAGTATGGGGTAAATGAGTATGGCATAATCACGCATTACCTCTGACAAGTTGTTAGAGGCCAGAATACGCGTGTTAATGAAATGGTACCAAACACGAGCTTTCGATGTCAAATGTGTTCTGAGGAAGAACCGTGGCCAGTTAGTCTGGATACTCATAATCCACTCGACAGGCTGGGACTCAGGCCTGTAAATCCGGGCTGTAACGGTAGCAAGATCAATCCCCTCCTCAGGCTCCCACTACTAGAAGGCAGCGTAGTCACACAGGAGCAAGGGTTCAGGCAAACCCAAAGCAACTCTAATGGTCACTACAGTGTAAGGTACATTGCGCCCCGTACGCGCACAATTGAGGTTCCCTCAACAACATAGAGGGTGTTCGCATAGAATATGCGAATAATAGGAAGAACTATTGAAGGCTCCGGATGCCTCGCAAACTGGCTCCAGTTGAGCTCGTTGAGCAGACCCTTTATCTCAGGATGGATGGCCTTGGATAAGGAGAATCCATGCTCCGATATGATCGTACGGGTGATCGTCACCGTATACGCATGAGCTATAATAGCCGACACAAAGATCCTCCTGTCGAAATCTGGAGGTGGAGGAGAAGGCTCCATGAGACCACGAATGCTCTCTCCTCGTTGACGTTTAGGAGCCATAGCACTGAAGTTATGTACCTGTCAAAAGATACATTGTCAGAATTAAATCAATAATATAAAATAGGTAGTTAAAACTATCAATTCTGCAAAATTTGAGACCACGTGTTGTGACGTTGATAACTCACACCACGACATTCATCAAAATTTAAACACAACGCCACGATATGTAACAAAATTTAACACAACAACGCGGCGTTGCATGATCACGTCGTGGTATTCAACATAACTTAAGCATAACGTTGTGGCGTTAACAGGTAATGTAGCAGTGTATGCTAAAAAATCAACAGAAATGAAATACAATAGAAAATAAAAACAGTGAATCAAAATAAAACAAGTTAACTTATAGATACCTGATTAAAGATTGCAGAAATAAGGAATAAAGCGTGGGGAGGCAAGAAATCAGGAAGAAGAGGGTAGGAAATCTCAGAGAAACAAAGAAGAGTGAGGGAAATGAAAGGGAATGAGGGGAATGGCCAAATGTCACGGCGTTAAGCACGAAGTTCCCCTTAGCTCGTAGTGTGAAATTGCATATGCCCGGCGTCCACTACGACCCAATAGATTTAATTTAATATATATTATTTAAATATATTAATATATAAATATAATTTATTTATTTTTTATTTTTGTTTTATTTTTATTTTTTTAACAACTAGTACGCCGCGGCGGTGTACAACATATTCTTATTTGTGGACGCTTCACCCCGGTTTTTGGCGATGCACAATGGCGCGCATGGCAATGACAAGTACCACGCCACAACGTGAGAGGCCAACCTGTAGAATTCTGTAGAATTTTACATTCTGTAGCTGTTTTTTGCATCTATCCAGCCTCCAACACTTGCAAAACTTGCTCAAAGGGTTAAAATATAGTTTGTACAACAAAAACTTAATCAAACAACAAAATAAACATATAACATATTTAAGATGTAAAACACATAATATTAAACATTTGGGTTCCCTTCTAAAAAGGGCCTTATTTATAGTCCCGGCAGGACTTTGCAGACCTCAAGTAGGAGCTGTCAAAGTGAGGGAGGTCTTCTTCCTTTTAATCTCTCCTCCATAGTAAAGTTTTAGGTGTTGACCATTGGCCTTAAAGCTTGATGAACCATCCAGGGGAGCTATCTCCACTTCTCCATAAAGGAACATTTTCCTTACCTCAAAGGGACTCGACCACCTAGATTGAAGCTTCTCGAGAAATAATTTAAGCCTAGAGTTGTAAAGGAGAACCTTTTGACCTACATCAAATCTCTTTTGGACGATATTCTTGTCATGGCAGAATTTCACCTTCTCCTTATACAACTTTACATTCTCTTATGCTTGATGCCTAAATTCATCCAGCTGATTGAGTTGCAATAATCTCTTTTCCCCAGCAGCTTGAAAGTTGAAGTTCAATTGCTTGATTGCTTAGTATGCATTATGTTCAAGCACAACCGGCAGATGACATGCCTTCCAAAATATCAGCTTATATGGGGATATACCAATGGGGCTCTTATAGGCAGTCCTATAAGCTCACAGTGCATCATTTAATCTTTTTGACCAATCCTTTCTAGATGGACACACTGTCTTCTCTAAGATTCATTTAATCTCGCGGTTGGATATCTCTGTCTGCCTACTTGTTTGCGAGTGATAGGCAGTGGCAATCCTATTGGTTAACCCATATTTAGCGAGAAGAGCTTCAAAGGACTTGTTGCAAAAATGGGACCCTCCATCACTTATAATAGCCCTAGTTGTTCCGAAACGGGTGAAGATGTGTTTCTTCATAAAGCCTACCACTACCTTAGAATCATTGGTAGGAAATGCACATGTTTCCACTCATTCAGACATGTAGTCTACAACCACAAGTATATACAGATTACTATAGGAAAGAATGAAGGGGGCCATGAAATCTATGCCCAAAACGTTAAAGACCTCAACTTCTAAAATGAGATTTTGGGGCATCTCATTCCTTCTTGAGATATTCCTCGACTTTTGACACCGCTCACACCTTGTCACAAAGAAATGTGCATCCTTGAAGAGAGATAGCCAATAAAAGCTAGATTGGAGCACCTTCGCAGCTGTCCTCTCACCACTATAGTGTCCACCATATGGAGAAGCATGACATTAGTTCAGGATCTGATTCATTTCCTCCGTAGGTACACACCTTCTCAACATCTGATCATAATACTATTTGAACAAAAATGGCTCATCCGGGATGTATTGCCTGATATCATGCAAGAATTTCTTCTTCTAGTGAGATGTTAGATCAATTGGCAACACACCACCCATAATGTAGTTCACCATGTCTGCATACTATTGACATGATTGAGCGGTGGTTGTGAAAAGCTGCTCATCTAGAAATGTCTCTCCAATCATGAGCAGTTTAACTTGATGGTATTCATTTTCAAGTCTAGAAAGGTGATCTGCAACTTGATCCTCAACAACTTTCTTATCACAAATCTCCAAATCAAACTCTTGTAATAGCAAATTCCTCCAAATCAATCGTGGTTTTGCATTTTTATTTCTGACCAAATACTTAATAGCAGAGAGATCAGTATAAATGATGGGATAATTAAAAGTTTCAAACCTAAATGCAGGTTGTTTCAAGTAGTAAATTCTCGGGAGTCCGAGGTTGATCCACAGGGAATTGATGAAGAGAAAATTATTTGAGGTAAGGAGAAAATTTGTCACAATACTAAAGATGATATAAATTGTTCACAAATGAAAAAGATTTGCTTGGGTTAGGAGATCTACTCTTGGTAATAAATTAAAGACAAGATTATTTCTTTTTATAACTCAATTGAAATCATACACAATGAAGATTCCAATAGGAAGATTTAACATTCAAAGTTCAATTAAGATTATATATGTAATCATATTATGGTTCCAATAATTATCTACCAACACTTGTAAATGGTCTCAAGCATCCACTCTGCCAATGTCTTGTCTACAATGAATCAAGATATTCATTATACAAGAAGAGTTTCTAAATTAATCAGAAATAACATACAATACATATAAAGATCACATAAAAATATATCATTCAAGCACAAGAAGGAAATTAATCTAGCCTCAACATATTACTACAAGCTTCACTCTTTCACCCAAGCAAGATGAAGATTTAGTTACTCATAAACAAGAAGAAAGAAAGAGAGAAGAAGAAGATGATGAACATAACTTCAATTAAGAACAATAGAAAACTACACAAAAGAAACAATTAACATACAAACATGGAAGTAAACTCTAAGCTAAGCTAACACCCTTAAATGATCAGTCTTTGCCTCCTTTTATAGAGTTTAAGGAGTGCAAGAAGACAATGGAGTTGTTTGATGATGAGAAGTAAAATTAAAATAGATGATGAATGAGCTGAAATTATAGACTTTCTTGGTTCTGAAATGTCTTTGCTCTTAACTTATGGCATACGTCAGAATTTCATCAAGTAGTCTTCATGAAAGTTCTAGGAAATTGTCTCAGCTTTCCAGAGACACCAAGTTTAGCCAAATACAACAACCACAACCCGAGATATGACCCAATTACTGCTCATGGGTCAGGCTCAACTCTGGCACCTCCGTTCTGACTTCCAAGCCCAATATCACCTTCAAGAAATTTGAATTGAATTTTGTGTTCTGCATGAAAGTTGTAGATATGGGTCTTAACCTTCCGCTGTCAAAATTTTAGAATTGTTGAACTCCTATAACCCGAGATATAGCCTAATGAGTTCATAGAGGTCAAGCTGTCAAGTTCAAAACGCTAGATTTTGCTTTAACTCCAATTTGAGTTATCCAAACATGTGTCCCTGGTCTTGAGGCCTTCATGAAAGTTGTAGAAATTTATCTTAGCTTAAAAACAAGACCAAAATCACATTCACCGGATATTTGTAACTCAAATTATAGTTAGTTTACTAAAAAAGTCAAGTGAGAAGATTATACAATGAATGAAATATATTGCTATCAATGTGACTCTTACTATTAAGTGAATAGTTATTAGAGAATTATCTTAACTTTCCAACAAGACCAAAATCACATTAATCAGATAATTACAAATCAAATTGTGGCCACTTTACTTAAGAATGCAATCACTAAAATTAATGATAATTTAAGCAATAATTTCATCAATGATCCAATTAAGCTTAATTTCATAAAATATGACAAAATCAACTTAATTAAGCCAAATTGAACCTTAAGAAGCCTAGTGAGAGGATTATAAAATGAATAAAATTCTTGTGCATTAACAATCTTCTGGCATCTTTTGGCATACCTTTGTGCATTAACAATCTCAATCTTTCACATCTAACTTTGTAACTTTTTGTTAGAGCATTTTGAGGAAGAGAAGGAAAATATTTTCTCAGGTTTGAGAGAATGATATCCATTTTGAAGGAGAATGAATTAGGTATTTTGGGAAACTGAAAAAGAACAAATCGACTTGAGAGTCACGGAGTACCATCATCTGCCATTTAACCGGGGAGCTAAAGAACTACAAAACAAAATAAAGCCACAAAGTTAGAGTAAATTTTTCTCATAACAAGGATCAGAAAGAGAAATGAATTCTACCTCAATAGCTTGATTTTCTAGAAATGGTTTAAGTCTTTGTCCATTGACCTTAAACACATTAACATTCCTAGGATTCTCAATGTCTATGGCCCCATAAAGATATACATGTTTGACAATAAAAATGCCAGTCCACCTAGATCTCAATTTTCCAGGGTATAGGTGAAGACGAGAATTATAAAGCAGAACTTTTTGACCAATTTCAAAAGATTTTCTCAAAATAGATTTGTCATGAAAAGCTTTTGTTCTTTCTTTATAAATTTTTGAGTTTTCATATGCATTATTTCTGAATTCCTCAAGTTCATTTACTTGCAATTTGCTTAACCTGCAAGCATCATCAAGATTTAAATTAAAAGCTTTAATGACCCAAAATGCTTTATGCTCTAGTTCTACAGGTAAGTGACAAGGTTTTCCATAGACTAACCGATAGGGTGACATGCCTAAAGATGTTTTAAAAGCAGTACGATAAGCCCAAAATGCATCGTTTAGTCTTAAAGACTAATCTTTACGATTTGGGTTAACCATTTTTTCTAAAATTTGTTTAATTTCCCTATTTGCTAATTCTACTTGTCCACTTGTCTGAGGGTGATAAGGGGTGGTAACTTTATGGGTAATATCATATTTCTTCATTAAAGATTCAAATGGTTTATTACAAAAATGTGTTCTCCCATCACTGATGATAGCTCGAGGGATTCCAAATCGACTTAAGACATTTTCTTTTAAAAATTTGAGAACAGTTTTATGATCATTTTATCGACATGGAATCGCCTCAATCCATTTTGAGACATAATCAACTGCAACCAAAATATACACAAATCCAAATGAGGATGGAAATGGACCCATGAAATCAATTCCCCAACAATCAAAAATTTCAATGACAAAGATAGAGTTTAGAGGCATCATATTTCTTCTAGAAATGGAACCTAATTTCTGACAATTTTCGTAACTTTTGTAAAAAGTATAGCTGTCTTTAAATAAGTGGGCCAATAAAATTCACACTGCAAGTTTTTTGCAGCTATTTTCTTTGAAGAAAATTGACCTCCACATGCTTCTGAGTGACTAAACTTAATGACACTACCTTGGGTACACATCTCTGAAAAATTTGATCAGGATAATATTTGAACAAATATGGGTCATCCAAATAAAAATTTTTCACCTCAGTCAAAATTTTTTTTCTGTCTTGATGTAACCACTGAGGCGGCATCTTTTTTGTCACAAGAAAATTGACTATATTAGCAAACTAAGGCATAGAATTGACAGAAAATAAAAACTCATCAGGAAAAGGATCATTGATAGGTGTGCTATCAAAAGGTGAGCCTGTTGTAAGTCTGGACAAATGATTTACGACAACATTTTCGGCTCTTTTTTTATCTTTTATTGTGATGTTGAATTCTTGAAGCAACAAGATCCACCGTATCAACCTAGGTTTGGCATCTTGCTTAGACATTAAATATCTAACAACAATATGATCAGTGAAAACAATAGTAGAAGAACCAATTAAATGACCTCGAAATTTGTCCAATGCAAAAATTATAGTAAACAGTTCTTTTTCAGTAGTGGTATAATTCTTTTGTGCACTATTTAAAGTTCTACTTGCGTAACAAATGACATGAGGCTTACCTTCCTTTCTTTGGCCTAAAACAACGCCAACAGCAAAATCACTTGCATCACACATTAATTCAAAAGGCAAAGACTAGTCAAGGGATTACATGATAGGAACCGATGTCAAAAGACTAATTAATTTTTCAAAAGATTTTTGGCATTCTTGAGTCTAATCAAATGGTGCATCTTTTATAAGAAGATTACATAATGGTCTAGATATGACACTAAAGTCCTTAATGAATCTTCGATAGAATCCTGCATGTCCTAAAAAGGAACGAACTTCTCTGACTGTTTTTGGAGAAGGCAAATGAGCAATTAATTCAATTTTGGCCTTATCAACTTCAATTCCTTCAGAAGATATCACATGACCTAACACGATTCCTGAAGTAACCATGTAATGACATTTTTCCCAATTTAAAACAAATCTTTTTTTCACATCTTTTAAGAACTTTATCCAAATTATCAAGATAATTTTCAAAAGAATTTCCAAAAACTGTCAGATCATCCATGAAAACCTCTAAATAATGCTCAATCATGTCACTGAAAATACTTAGCATGCATCTTTGAAAAGTTGCCGGAGCATTACAAAGACCGAAAAACATTCTTCTATATGCAAAAGTGCCAAAGGGGCACGTAAACGTAGTCTTTTCTTGATCCTCTAATGCAATTAGTATTTGATTATACCCCGAATAACCATCAAGAAAATAATAGTAGGGGTGTCCTACTACTCTTTCTGGAATTTGATTAAGAAATGGTAAGGGGAAATGATCTTTCCTAGTGGTTGCATTCAATTTTCTAAAATCAATACACCTACGCCAACTAGATGAAACTCGCGTAGGTATTAACTCACCTTTTTCATTTTCAACCACTGTTATTCCAGATTTATTAAGCACAACTTGTGTAGGGCTTACCCACTAGCTATCGAAAATAGGGTAAATAATTCCAACATCAAGTAATTTTAGAACTTCAGCCCTAACTACCTCTTTTATGTGTGAATTTAATCTTTTTTGAGGTTGTTGTGATGTTTTAGAATTATCCTTTAAATGTATTCTATGTGTACAAATTAATGGATTAATGCCTTTTATATTTGTTAATATCCATCTAATTGCACTTTTATGCCTTTTAACTACTTCTATCAACATACCTTCTTGTTCTTCAGTAAGGATTGATGAAATTACTACTGGAAAGCTTTGGTCTTCTCCCAAAAATGTGTACTTCAACCCAACAGGTAATGGCTTTAGTTTCAGTATAGGTACTTCTTTAAAAACAGAAATATTAGGACATTCATTTGCCGAGTGTCCTAATTCATCACAAATGCCACAAATTTCTTCATTTTTCACATATTTGACATCTTTTACTTTGCCTAATTCCATGGATTCAACCTTTCTTGCCAAACTAGTGTACCTTGCATTTAGATCTTCTTCTTGACTAAGAAGATATTTTCTTTTACCAGCATTTGCAAGGCTATATCTAATTGAATTTCCAGAAGGATTAGTACCATGCCAAGATTGAGAATTTTCAGCCAAATGGTTTAAATAATCTAAACCTTCTTCGGGTTCTTTATCAAGAAACTCGCCATTACACATCGTTTCCACAAATTGTTTAGTTTCAGGTGTTAAACCTTCATAAAAGAAGCTTATATATGACATTTTTCAAAATCATGATGTGGGCAAGAATTTAACAAATCTTTAAAACGTTCCCAACTTTGAAAATATGCTTCATTTGAATTTTGGGAAAAATTTCGGATTTGTCTTTTCAAAGCATTGGTTTTATGTGTTGGAAAAAATTTCTTTAAAAACTCACCTTGCATTTCTTGCTATGTGCCAATTGATCTTAGTTTTAAAGCGTTAAGCCAAGTTTTTGCTTTATCTTTCAAAGAAAAAGGAAATAATTTAAGCTTAATAATCTCTTCGGTGCAATTTTGATCATTGAAAGTAATACAGACTTCCTCAAATTCTTTTAGATGTAAATATGGGCTTTCAAATTCTAAACCATGGAAATTAGGAAGTAAAGAAATCATACCCGACTTAAATATAAAATTGTTAGCAGTGAGTAGAAAGATAAAACATGATGGACTAGAATTTCGAGGTGGTTGCAAATATGCACGCATAGGTCGCAACAGTTGATTTTTCTATTCATCATGTACACTTTCATGTTCAACATGTACACCTTCAATTTCAGCCATTGTGTCAATTGTGTGTGATTGTGATTCAAATAAATCAATATATAAAGTACCATGATTAATTTTAACTAAACGACTAGAATTTGAATCACGATACCAGTTAAGTATAAATAAGTGACATAAAATAAAAATAATGGACAAGTAGGCGGTATAAACCGGCTGTTAAATATTACGAATGATGTGGTATAAACCAGCCACAAAATAAATATTAACAAGTAAAAAGTTAAATAAGCGATAAAATAAAAAAAAAGTTAGAGAGTTAATAATATACAAAAACTAAAATACATAAAATAAAGTGCGAAAAATAAAATAAAGAAAATAAAGTGCATAAAGTAAATTTAAAATATGAAAACCAGAGAGTGGCAGAGTCCCACAGAGCAATGAAAGAGAAGAGAAGAAGAAATATTATTTCATTACGTAAGAAAGCAATAATAAATGACAAGAATTAAAAAGTTAGAGGGAAGAAAATAAATGACATAAATTAAAAGTTAGAGAGTAGAAAAATAAATGACATAAATTAAAAGTTAGAAGCGTAAATAAATGTCATAAATATAAATTTAGAAAGTTAGAAAGCATAAAGCATAAATAAAAAAAATAAAAGCAAAAAGCGTAAATAAATAAAAAAATGAAAATAAATAAAAAATTTAAAAAAAAAACGTAAAGCAAAAAACGTAAATAAATAAATAAAAATTAAAAAGTAAAAATAAATGACATAAATATAAAAGTTAGTTAATAAATTAGTTAGTAGTAAGTTAATTACTAAGTTAGTTAGTAAATTAGTAAATTAAAAAGTGAAAAGAGTAGAGGAAGAATATACTTGTTGGTGAAGTTTACTTACAGAAAGAGAACCTCAATGAATTAGGACTTCAAATCAAGTCCCTGGCAACGGCGCCAAAAACTTGATGGGATAATTAAAAGTTTCAAATCCAAGTACAGGTTGTTTCAAGTAGTAAATTCTCGGGATTCTGCGGTCGTTCCACTGGGAATTGATGAAGAGAAAATTATTTGAGGTAAGGAGAAGATTTGTCACAATACTAAAGATGATATAAATTGTTCACAAATGAAAAAGATTTGTTTGGGTTAGGAGATCTACTCTTGGTGATAAATTAAAGACAAGATTATTTCTTTTTATAACTCAATTGAAATCATACATAATGAAGATTCCAATTGGAAGATTTAACATTCAAAGTTCAATTAAGATTATATATGTAATCATATTATAGTTCTAATAATTATCTACTAACACTTGTAAATGGTCTCAAGCATCCACTGTGCTAACGTCTTGTCTACAATGAATCAAGATATTCATTATACAAGAAGAGTTTCTAAATTAATCGGAAACAACATATAACACATATAAAGATCACATAAAAATATATCATTCAAGCATAAGAAGGAAATTAATCTAGCCTTAACATATTGCCAAGAGCTTCACTCTTTCACCCAAGTAAGATGAAGATTTAGTTACTCATAGACAAGAAGAAAGAAAGAGAGAAGAAGAAGATGATGAACATAACTTCAATTAAGAACAATAAAAAACTACACAAAGGAAACAATTAACATACAAACATGAAAGTAAACTCTAAGCTAAGCTAACACCCTTAAATGATCAGTCTTTGCCTCCTTTTATAAAGTTCAAGGAGTGCACAAAGAAAATGGAGTTGTTTGATGATGAGAAGTAAAATTAAAATAGATGATGAATGAGCTGAAATTATGGACTTTCTTGGCTCCGAAATGTCTTTGCTCTTAGCTCATAGCATGCGTCAGAATTTCATCAAGTAGTCTTCATGAAAGTTCTAGGAAATTGTTTCAGCTTTCCAAAAACACCAAGTTTAGCAAATCGAATAACCACAGCCTGAGATATAGCCCAATTACTGCTCATGGGTCAAGCCCAACTCTAGCACCTCTGTTCTGACTTCCAAGCCCAATATTACCTTCAAGTAATTCGAATTGAATTTTGTGTTCTTAATGAAAGTTGTAGATATGGGTCTTAACCTTCCTCTATCAAAATTTCAGAATTGTTGAACTCCTATAGCCCGAGATATAGCCTAATGAGTGCATAGAGGTCAAGCTGTCAGGTTCAAAACGCTAGATTTTGCTTCAACTCCAATTTGAGTTATCCAAACATGTGTCCCTAGTCTTGAGGCATTCATGAAAGTTGTAGAAATTTATCTTAGCCTAAAAACAAGACCAAAATCACATCCACCGGATATTTGTAACTCAAATTATAGCTAGTTTACTGAAAAAGTCAAGTGAGAAGATTATACAATGAATGAAATATATTGCTATCAATGTGGTGACGAGCGCCGAACTCAGTCAAAATTATAACCGAAGTTATTACCTAAGCTTGTAGCACAGTGACAACACCGGATCGTCTCCTCAAGGATCGTAGATGCAATTTAATCAAATCAAGTGAAAGTTAGCAAAGGGGGGTTTGACAGTTTAATATCGTACTTAACAAAATTAACGGAAGAAATGACAATTAAAGAGTAGTCAATTTAGAAACCTATCCAAGATTGGGTGGATTCAATCATAGACCCTTCATAAAACACTTGAAGCGCAATTGAATTGTTAATTTAGATCTAACCGAGATCTCTGCATCAAATCCAGAATTCATACTAGACGATCGCCTAGAATTCAATTAACAAGTGATAAACACAAATCCGCAATCGCACCATTCATGAAAATCTATGTTAATTTCAAGTACCGAATTCAATTAACTTAGGCACAAATCAAGTAACCTAACCTCTTCAATTCGTGATTAATTTAGATCAATCAGTTCTAAGTTTCATCACAAATCTCAATCTTCATTTATGTGATTAGTTTAGATCAATCAGTTCTAAGTTTCATCACAAATCTCAATCTTAAACCAAGATCAATCAGATCAACATAAATAGAATCACCATTCATGCATTCAAGATCAAGAAGAAGAAAAAGAAGAAGAAAGAGGAATTCAATTACAAATCAAATACAATACATAACCAAGGTCTCAAGAATCCAAACCACAATCTCTTCAAGAGTTCTAAATTGACCCAAAGTAGCTTAGCCCTCCATTACCATGAAGGGGAGCATCAAAATATACAAAACTATGAGAAACTATGAAGAAGCAAGAAGAAACTTAGAGAGAAATGAAGGAGAATTTACATCTTGTTCATGATAAATGGTGCCTTTTATAGAAGTCTAAGGTAACAAAATGACAAAGGAAAGTGGGTGGATGAGTGGGTGAGTGAGTGGAGTGTTTGAGTGGATGGATTAGTGGGTTGGTTTAGTGGATTGGTTTAGTGGATGAGTGAGTGGAATGGTTGAGTGGTTGAATTAGTGAAAAATGCCAAAGGACTTTTGGTGAGTGGGAAATTATGGACATGAATGGGTGAGTGGATGGATGAGTGGATGGATTAGTGGATGAGTGGGTGGAGTGGTTAAGTGGTTGGATTAGTGTATGAGTGGATGAGTGGGTGAGTTAGTGGATGAGTGGATGAGTGGATGAGTGGATTAGTGGATGGATGAGTGGATTAGTGGATGGATGAGTGGGTGGTTGAGGATGAAAATTTCGTGTCTGACTTGGAAGCCAAAAACGACCCACTATACTTCAGAACCAAGAAAAGTGTTCTTCATGAAAGTTGTAGATCCTTGTCTTGGCTATAAAATGGATAGCTGGTTCGTCCAATTTGGCTTCCTTAAGCCTAAGATATGTCCCAAATACCGTAGGTTGCTCAAACCCAACTTCAGCACCTCTGTTCCGACTTGCAAGCTCAAAATGACCTACTAGACTTCTTTTTCTCAAAATGTGTTCTTCATGAAAGTTGTTTATTTGGATCTTGACTATCCACTGTCAAAATTTCAGCCCATCTCCATTATTACATCTTGAGATAGATTTTTTGAGTGCATACTGTTCGGATTCTACTGACAGAACCCATATTCTGACTTCCATGTCAACTTAGGTCCCTTAGACATCTGAATCAGACTTCGAGCTCTGCATCAAAGTTGTAGAGCTTCCTCTTAGCTTTCCTAAAAGGTAAAATTCATGTTCATCAGATATTAGGAACTCAAGTTATGGCCAAAATACAGAAACAGTGTCAAATCTCAATAATGCTAGAAATATTCAATTAGGACCAATTTGAGCTCAAACTCACAAAATCATACCAAACTCAATCAATTAAGAATATGGAGAGTGTAAATGACTAAACATAAGGGTTTCTTAATGAATAAAATATGTGATTATCAAATTCTCCCACACTTAGCTTTTTGCACTCTGGGCAAAACTCAAGACCAAAATTTTACAATCAAGAAGAACAACCAAAGGTTCGAGGATCAAAACATTCATGAGTTAACAATTCTCCACATCTCAAACCAACAAGCAAGGTATCTTCAACATGAATCGAGAATGATAGATCTTCACAAGATTCCCTCTCAATCTCTCAAGTGTTTAAAGGGTAGGTATTTCACTCAATTCAACCCATGAAAATTGCCACTACCATAAGCTTGCTTATCTTCTACTTCTCCACTACTCAAAACACATGCACACACAAATCATGAGGACTTTATTCAAGGTTGTAGTGAGGTCAAGGTAACAGGAGAGGATAAAATGGATATGAGAAGATAAATACTAAAGAGAATAAAAGCAAATGAGAGCTGAGTTCAAATAACAAGCATAAAAGTTCATCCCAACTCTAGTGTATATCCCTTTACATATTCATTTCCCAATCCTTTTTTTTTAAACACTTGGTTTTTTTTTTCTTTTTCTTTTATATATATGAACATAACTATATACATACATTTTTTTTTTCTTTTTGGGCACTCTTTTCTTTTTCAACAACCATTTTGTACACACACCCCCACACTTGTTCAAAAACTCATCCATTAACCAAGCTAATGTTCTTTTATTCCCTAAGGTAAAGTAAGAACACGATTTCTCATTTAAGGCACATAATGAGCTAGAAACAAGGAATGGTCAAATAAGCTCAAAGGGGTTAAGCAAAGGAAAATATACAAGGTTGGCAAGAATCGAGAGAGTTTTCAAGAAGTCAAAAGAGTGCTTGATATCATATTGAAAACAAGGTTGGCTATTTGGTTAAACTAGCTAATTAAGAAAGAGGCCTCAATCATGTTCATGCATGCAAGTGAAATGTAGCTTCAAAAAGAATCAAAGCAAGTTCTAGAGTGGTCATTAACATGAGTGAAAATCACACAAGAAAGAAGAGAATGACATAAATGTTAAATCCATCCATTAGGCTCAAAATCTCACAAGGTATGCATCCATCAAACTCAATTCATCAATTCAATCATCCATCTCCAAGCATATCGGTTCAAGAAGGGAGAAAAGTTATTCAATCATGCAATGAACCCTTTCTTTTTTTTTTTTAACAAAAAGAAACTTGCTAAAATCTCTCCCCCACACTTAATATAGACATTGTCCTCAATGTGAAAGTGATAAATAAAACGGAAAGAAAAGAGCAACACAATGACGATGAGAGTGAATCAATGCCAAGCAGAAAAAGAACACCTTTGTCGATTCACGCATCGACCACGAAAAGAAATCAAACAAGAAAATGTTAGTACTTCCACAATTTATCCCCGGCAACGGCGCCAAAATTTTGACGAGCGCCGAACTCAGTCAAAATTATAACCGAAGTTATTACCTAAGCTTGTAGCACAGTGACAACACCGGATCGTCTCCTCGAGGATCGTAGATGCAATTTAATCAAATCAAGTGAAAGTTAGCAAAGGGGGTTGACAGTTTAATATCTTACTTAACAAAATTAACGGAAGAAATGACAATTAAAGAGTAGTCAATTTAGAAACCTATCCAAGATTGGGTGGATTCAATCATAGACCCTTCATAAAACACTTGAAGCGCAATTGAATTGTTAATTTAGATCTAACCGAGATCTCTCGCATCAAATCCAGAATTCATACTAGACGATCGCCTAGAATTCAATTAACAAGTGATAAACACAAATCCATAATCGCACCATTCATGAAAATCTATGTTAATTTCAAGTACCGAATTCAATTAACTTAAGCACAAATCAGTAACCTAACCTCTTCAATTCAGTGATTAATTTAGATCAATCAGTTCTAAGTTTCATCACAAATCTCAATCTTCATTTATGTGATTAGTTTAGATCAATCAGTTCTAAGTTTCATCACAAATCTCAATCTTAAACCAAGATCAATCAGATCAACATAAATAGAATCACCATTCATGCATTCAAGATCAAGAAGAAGAAAAAGAAGAAGAAAGAGGAATTCAATTACAAATCAAATACAATACATAACCAAGGTCTCAAGAATCCAAACCACAATCTCTTCAAGAGTTCTAAATTGACCCAAAGTAGCTTAGCCCTCCATTACCATGAAGGGGAGCATCAAAATATACAAAACTATGAGAAACTATGAAGAAGCAAGAAGAAACTTAGAGAGAAATGAAGGAGAATTTACATCTTGTTCATGATAAATGGTGCCTTTTATAGAAGTCTAAGGTAACAAAATGACAAAGGAAAGTGGGTGGATGAGTGGGTGAGTGAGTGGAGTGTTTGAGTGGATGGATTAGTGGGTTGGTTTAGTGGATTGGTTTAGTGGATGAGTGAGTGGAATGGTTGAGTGGTTGAATTAGTGAAAAATGCCAAAGGACTTTTGGTGAGTGGGAAATTATGGACATGAATGGGTGAGTGGATGGATGAGTGGATGGATTAGTGGATGAGTGGGTGGAGTGGTTAAGTGGTTGGATTAGTGTATGAGTGGATGAGTGGGTGAGTTAGTGGATGAGTGGATGAGTGGATGAGTGGATTAGTGGATGGATGAGTGGATTAGTGGATGGATGAGTGGGTGGTTGAGGATGAAAATTTCGTGTCTGACTTGGAAGCCAAAAACGACCCACTATACTTCAGAACCAAGAAAAGTGTTCTTCATGAAAGTTGTAGATCCTTGTCTTGGCTATAAAATGGATAGCTGGTTCGTCCAATTTGGCTTCCTTAAGCCTAAGATATGTCCCAAATACCGTAGGTTGCTCAAACCCAACTTCAGCACCTCTGTTCCGACTTGCAAGCTCAAAATGACCTACTAGACTTCTTTTTCTCAAAATGTGTTCTTCATGAAAGTTGTTTATTTGGATCTTGACTATCCACTGTCAAAATTTCAGCCCATCTCCATTATTACATCTTGAGATAGATTTTTTGAGTGCATACTGTTCGGATTCTATTGACAGAACCCATATTCTGACTTCCATGTCAACTTAGGTCCCTTAGACATCTGAATCAGACTTCGAGCTCTGCATCAAAGTTGTAGAGCTTCCTCTTAGCTTTCCTAAAAGGTAAAATTCATGTTCATCAGATATTAGGAACTCAAGTTATGGCCAAAATACAGAAACAGTGTCAAATCTCAATAATGCTAGAAATATTCAATTAGGACCAATTTGAGCTCAAACTCACAAAATCATACCAAACTCAATCAATTAAGAATATGGAGAGTGTAAATGACTAAACATAAGGGTTTCTTAATGAATAAAATATGTGATTATCAAATTCTCCCACACTTAGCTTTTTGCACTCTGGGCAAAACTCAAGACCAAAATTTTACAATCAAGAAGAACAACCAAAGGTTCAAGGGATCAAAACATTCATGAGTTAACAATTCTCCACATCTCAAACCAACAAGCAAGGTATCTTCAACATGAATCGAGAATGATAGATCTTCACAAGATTCCCTCTCAATCTCTCAAGTGTTTAAAGGGTAGGTATTTCACTCAATTCAACCCATGAAAATTGCACTACCATAAGCTTGCTTATCTTCTACTTCTCCACTACTCAAAACACATGCACACACAAATCATGAGGACTTTATTCAAGGTTGTAGTGAGGTCAAGGTAACAGGAGAGGATAAAATGGATATGAGAAGATAAATACTAAAGAGAATAAAAGCAAATGAGAGCTGAGTTCAAATAACAAGCATAAAAGTTCATCCCAACTCTAGTGTATATCCCTTTACATATTCATTTCCCAATCCTTTTTTTTTAAACACTTGGTTTTTTTTTTCTTTTTCTTTTATATATATGAACATAACTATATACATACATTTTTTTTTCTTTTTGGGCACTCTTTTCTTTTTCAACAACCATTTTGTACACACACCCCCACACTTGTTCAAAAACTCATCCATTAACCAAGCTAATGTTCTTTTATTCCCTAAGGTAAAGTAAGAACACGATTTCTCATTTAAGGCACATAATGAGCTAGAAACAAGGAATGGTCAAATAAGCTCAAAGGGGTTAAGCAAAGGAAAATATACAAGGTTGGCAAGAATCAGAGAATTTTCAAGAAGTCAAAAGAGTGCTTGATATCATATTGAAAACAAGGTTGGCTATTTGGTTAAACTAGCTAATTAAGAAAGAGGGCCTCAATCATGTTCATGCATGCAAGTGAAATGTAGCTTCAAAAAGAATCAAAGCAAGTTCTAGAGTGGTCATTAACATGAGTGAAAATCACACAAGAAAGAAGAGAATGACATAAATGTTAAATCCATCCATTAGGCTCAAAATCTCACAAGGTATGCATCCATCAAACTCAATTCATCAATTCAATCATCCATCTCCAAGCATATCAGTTCAAGAAGGGAGAAAAGTTATTCAATCATGCAATGAACCCTTTCTTTTTTTTTTTAACAAAAAAGAAACTTGCTAAAATCTCTCCCCCACACTTAATATAGACATTGTCCTCAATGTGAAAGTGATAAATAAACGGAAAGAAAAGAGCAACACAACGATGAGGAGTGAATCAATGCCTTTTTGTCGATTACGCATCGACCACGAAAAGAAATCAAACAAGAAAACGTTAGTACTTCCACAATTTATCCCCGGCAACGGCGCCAAAATTTTGACGAGCGCCGAACTCAGTCAAAATTATAACCGAAGTTATTACCTAAGCTTGTAGCACAGTGACAACACCGGATCGTCTCCTCAAGGATCGTAGATGCAATTTAATCAAATCAAGTGAAAGTTAGCAAAGGGGGGTTGACAGTTTAATATCTTACTTAACAAAATTAACGGAAGAAATGACAATTAAAGAGTAGTCAATTTAGAAACCTATCCAAGATTGGGTGGATTCAATCATAGACCCTTCATAAAACACTTGAAGCGCAATTGAATTGTTAATTTAGATCTAACCGAGATCTCTGCATCAAATCCAGAATTCATACTAGACGATCGCCTAGAATTCAATTAACAAGTGATAAACACAAATCCGCAATCGCACCATTCATGAAAATCTATGTTAATTTCAAGTACCGAATTCAATTAACTTAAGCACAAATCAGTAACCTAACCTCTTCAATTCAGTGATTAATTTAGATCAATCAGTTCTAAGTTTCATCACAAATCTCAATCTTCATTTATGTGATTAGTTTAGATCAATCAGTTCTAAGTTTCATCACAAATCTCAATCTTAAACCAAGATCAATCAGATCAACATAAATAGAATCACCATTCATGCATTCAAGATCAAGAAGAAGAAAAAGAAGAAGAAAGAGGAATTCAATTACAAATCAAATACAATACATAACCAAGGTCTCAAGAATCCAAACCACAATCTCTTCAAGAGTTCTAAATTGACCCAAAGTAGCTTAGCCCTCCATTACCATGAAGGGGAGCATCAAAATATACAAAACTATGAGAAACTATGAAGAAGCAAGAAGAAACTTAGAGAGAAATGAAGGAGAATTTACATCTTGTTCATGATAAATGGTGCCTTTTATAGAAGTCTAAGGTAACAAAATGACAAAGGAAAGTGGGTGGATGAGTGGGTGAGTGAGTGGAGTGTTTGAGTGGATGGATTAGTGGGTTGGTTTAGTGGATTGGTTTAGTGGATGAGTGAGTGGAATGGTTGAGTGGTTGAATTAGTGAAAAATGCCAAAGGACTTTTGGTGAGTGGGAAATTATGGACATGAATGGGTGAGTGGATGGATGAGTGGATGGATTAGTGGATGAGTGGGTGGAGTGGTTAAGTGGTTGGATTAGTGTATGAGTGGATGAGTGGGTGAGTTAGTGGATGAGTGGATTAGTGGATGGATGAGTGGATTAGTGGATGGATGAGTGGGTGGTTGAGGACGAAAATTTCATGTCTGACTTGGAAGCCAAAAACGACCCACTATACTTCAGAACCAAGAAAAGTGTTCTTCATGAAAGTTGTAGATCCTTGTCTTGGCTATAAAATGGATAGCTGGTTCGTCCAATTTGGCTTCCTTAAGCCCAAGATATGTCCCAAATACCGTAGGTTGCTCAAACCCAACTTCAGCACCTCTGTTCCGACTTGCAAGCTCAAAATGACCTACTAGACTTCTTTTTCTCAAAATGTGTTCTTCATGAAAGTTGTTTATTTGGATCTTGACTATCCACTTTCAAAATTTCAGCCCATCTCCATTATTACATCTTGAGATATGATTTTTTGAGTGCACACTGTTCGGATTCTACTGACAGAACCCGTATTCTGACTTCCATGTCAACTTAGGTCCCTTAGACATCTGAATCAGACTTCGAGCTCTTCATCAAAGTTGTAGAGCTTCCTCTTAGCTTTCCTAAAAGGTAAAATTCATGTTCATCAGATATTAGGAACTCAAGTTATGGCCAAAATACAGAAACAGTGTCAAATCTCAATAATGCTGGAAATATTCAATTAGGACCAATTTGAGCTCAAACTCACAAAATCATACCAAACTCAATCAATTAAGAATATGGAGAGTGTAAATGACTAAACATAAGGGTTTCTTAATGAATAAAATATGTGATTATCATGTGGCTCTTGCTATCAAGTGAATAGTTATTAGAGAATTATCTTAACTTTTCAACAAGACCACAATCACATTAATCAGATAATTGTAACTTAAATTATGGCTACTTTACTTAAGAATGCAATCATCAAAATTAATGATAATTCAAACAATAATTTCCTCAATGATCTAATTAAGCTTAATTTCATAACATGTGACAAAATCAACTTAATTAAGTCAATTTGAACCTTAAGAAGCCTAGTGGGAGGATTATAAAATGAATAAAATACATTGTTATCAATAAACAATCACCTTAGTCCCCACCAAGTAAGCTTGAAACTTATCGAATGCAAAGACCACAACCAACAGCTCTTTTTCTGTTGTCGTGTAGTTTAGTCTGACATCATTAAGTGTTTTGCTCGCATAATAAATAGAGCGAAACACCTTGTCTTTTCTTTGCCCCAACACTACACCCAACGCGTAGTCACTGACATCGCACATGAGCTCGAACGGTAAATCCCAATCTGGAGTGATGATTGCTGGTGCTGAGACTAGTTTCTTCTTCAGCTCCTCAAATGCAACCAGACACAAATCATTAAAGGCAAACTAGATGTCTTTCTCCAGAAGGTTACAGAAAGGCTTGGCTATCTTTGAAAAGTCTTTTATAAACCTCCAATAGAAACCCGCATGGCCAAGAAAACTGCAGATTCCTTTTACAGAGTTAGACGGAGGAAGCATGTGAATCACATCAATATTTGCCTTGTCCACCTCTATACCTTTGATAGAAACCTTAGGGCCAAGAACTATGCCTTCTTGGACCATAAAGTGCCATTTTCCCCAGTTGATGACAAGGTTGGTTTCTTCACATCTTTTCAGTACGGATCAGAGAATCAGCAAACAACTCTCATATATATCTCCAAATACTGAAAAGTCATCCATAAACACTTCTAAGCCATGCTCAATCATATCCGTGAAGATGGCCATCATGCAGCGCTAAAAAGTTACGGGAGCATTGCATAGCCCAAAGGGCATCTGTCTAAATGCAAATGTACCATAAGGACAAGTAAATGTTGTCTTTTCTTGGTCCTCAGGCACTATGGCAATTTGGTTATATCCAGAATAACCATCCAAAAAGTAGTAATAGGCCTTCCCTGCCAGTCTATCCAACATCTGGTTAATGAAAGGAAATGGGAAATGGCCTTTTCCCGTGGCTTTATTCAGTTTACAGTAGTCCATCACACCCTCCATCCAGTGACTTTTTGAGATGGAATGAGCTCATTGTTTTCGTTGGTGACTATCGTCATGCCACCTTTCTTCGGCACACATGGAATTGGAGAGACCCAAGGGTTATCAGAGATAGGATAAACAATACCTACATCCAGCTACTTGATTATCTCTTTCTTCACTACTTCCTTGATAATTGGATTCAACCTCCTTTGGTGTTTCACAACACCACTCTGATTGTCCTCTAACAAGATCTTATGCATACAAATGGAGGGACTAATGCCTTGAATGTTGGCAATAGTCCATCCGATGACATGCTTGTATTTCGTAAGCACACGGAGAAGTTTCTCCTCTTGATCATCAGAGAGGGATGATGAAATGATTACTGACAGAGTGGAAGTTGCTCCTAAATAAGCATACTGCAGATGGTTAGGTAAAGGCTTTAGCTCCAGCCTTTAAGGTTCCTGAATGGAAGGCTTAGATGCCTCTTTAGTTGTATCGGACTCCAAAGTTTCAAACTTGGGCGACCGATGTTACTTAGGAATAATGTCAAGGCGCTTTATGTAATCCGATACATCGTTCCTAGATTCTTCATCATCCTCAGTTAACGAAATCAATGCCATAGCAAGGAAGTCTTCATGATTATTGGCTTGGAATGTATCATTAATAATATTATCCAATAAACCTATGTAGGAACATTCTTCATGATCTTGAGAAAACTTGATAGCTTTAAAGTTGTTAAAAGTTACTTCTTGATCTTGAACCCTCATAATCAGTTCACATTTTTGAACATCAATAAGTGTTCTCCCCGTGGCTAGGAACAGTTTGCCTAGGATCAAAGGCACCCTTTGATCCTCTTCCATATCCAGGATAACAAAATCCGCAGGGAATATGAATTTGTCCACTTTCACTAGGACATCTTCTACTATTCCCTTCAGATATGTATATGAGCAATCTGCTAGTTGGAGGGTTACGGATGTGGACTTGCATTTCCCCCAAACCTAGCCTCTGAAATATGGATAGGGGTGTGAGATTAATGTTTGCCCCCATATCACACAATGCTTGGCCAAGAAAGTTCTCTCCTATGACACAAGGGATTGTAAAGCTCCCCAGATCCTTCAACTTTGGGGGAAGCTTCTATTGCAAAATGACACTGCATTCTTCAGACAATGTTACCGTTTCAAACTCCCCTAGCTTACGTTTCTTTGAAAGAATGTCTTTCATGAACTTGACGTAACTGGGCATCTGTTCCAACGCTTTAACAAAAAGGGTATTTATATTAAGTTTCTTGAAAACTTCCAAAAACTTCTTAAACTACTCATCTATATTATGCTTAATTTGCCAGCTTAGAAAAGGTAAAGGATGTATATAAGGCCTATTCTCCATCTTTTTGTTATCGGTCTTCTCTTCACCTTTCTTATCTTCCACCCTCTTATTAGCAGCTTCTTCATTCTTCTGGCTCTCCTCACTCATCATCTCCTGGTCTTTACCAACTTCAACCTCTTCTTCCAACAGCTTTGTCTTCGGATTACCTTCAATATCCTTCCCACTTCTGAGTGAGATTGCCTTGCAATGCTTATTTGAGGTGTCTTTTGGATTATTAACTGTATTGCTCGGGAAAGTGCCTGGGGACCTGTTATTGATTGCATTTGCTAACTACCCCACTTGAGTTTCCAAAGCCCTCATAAAAGTCGACTGGCTCTGTATCAACGAGTCATTCTTTGCTAAGTGAGCTTCTGTCTTCGTCATGAATGTATCAATTTTCATCATTAATTGCATGAACATATCTTCGAGAGATGATTTCTTGTCTTGAATCAGCTGTCTGGGTTGTGAGGGGAATCTAGGAGGATTATAAGCCCGCTCAGCTCCAAGCGCTGAGGAAGAGGCTCCTTGATTATTCCTTCAAGAGAAGTTTGGATGGTTCCTCCATCTAGTGTTATACTAATTGTTGCATTGGTTATTATGTGGTGATCTATAGTTCCCCACATAATGTGCACTTTCAGAAGTGGTATGGCACCTTTCACTTGAATGGTTATCGCCGCATTTGTCACATAACACAAATGGGCTTTGGTTAGCTTGATGTCCCATACTATCCATCTTGCTCGCTAATGTTGCAACCTGTGCTGATAACAAGGTTATTGCATCCACTTCATGCACTCCAGCTACCTTCCATGGAATGTTTCTTATTGAGGGCCATTGGTAGCAGTTAGCAGCTAATTCATCCAAAAGTTGGAAAGCCTCAACGAAAGATGTGCTCAGCAAAGAGCCTCTAGCTGTAGCATCAACTATTGGGCAGTGGTGCGGTAGCAGGCCCTTATGAAATGAGTAGTGATGTGTAAAAATCAGCAAGTGCACCGAATCGCAACAAGTAATAAAGTAGTGAAAAGAGTATCGTCCCATAAGGATTATATTGCCAATTACCAATTTCGTTAAACTAACATTATCTAGGCTACTTCAAAAGGCAAGAGTTGGCAAAAACGAAATCAAAAAGAAAATAATTAAAAGAAAGAAAACAAATTTAAACAAAGCAAATTCAAGAAATCAAACACGAGATGAAAACAATAATAAGAAAGTGTTATGGTTTAGATTTCACTTGAACTTTTTAAATGTGCATCCAAATATAGGTTCAAACATGTTCTAATTCAATGATTTATGGTCAATTTCCAAAATTAATCAATACCCAATCCCTTGGTATATTAATCCTCTTACGCTGTTTGAAATTAACTAATCCCTTAGTCTAACCCCAAATAGAAATACATTATCAAGAACAAGGGAATTAAAAGAAAGACCACATAATCCACAACGTCTATTCCTAGCGATTGCAGAAATTATGGTGTTTATCACAAGATCTAAGTTCATGCAAATTTTTCTAAATCATATATTAACCCAAAAGACCATTCCCAAATTGGCCAGATTTAGAAAAACATTAAGAATAGAGATAAACACATAAATCATAAAATAGAAACATGCATTAAACCCATAAAAAAAGTTACATTATCCAAGTATCAAGATCCATCGTCCCCCTAACGAGGGGAAGTTAGTTACACATAGGAAAAGAATAAAACAAAGGAAGAAAGATGACAAACTCCATTGTTAATTAGTGAAAAGGTTGAAAAAAATCCTTAATCTTCAAGCATTAATGCACCCACACCAAATTAGGATTGAGTTGTCTTGACAGCTGTTGTCCAGTGTTACAATTTGGTGTAACTTTCTATTTATAATTTCAAAAACCTGTGCTGTTACGCATCCAGCGCCTAAGCCCTGGGCTTTCAACGCTTGAGAGCTGACCTATTCTGAAATCCATCTATTCTGCCAGTCGCGTGCTTAAGCACTGAGCTCCCTGCACTTGAGCTCTGGGAGACTAGAAAGAATCCCACGTTCTGCAAGCGCTGGCTCTTGAGCGTCGAGTGACCAGAGAGCTTTTTTAACACTTAGTCCTTGTGATTCAACCTAATCTTCATTCCTTATGCACATATCTATAAAAAAACACATAATTAAAACACAATTAAAAATAACAAAAAATATAACAAAACTCAAGGGCAAACCCAATTAAAAAGATTAAAGAGAATGAAAAACTCAAAATAATGAACCATAAAAATATGAATTTTTAAAGGTTCATCACTCTCCCAAACTTAAGTTTTTGCTTGTCCTCAAGCAAAGAAAAATAAAAACAAAACAAAAAGACTCAAAACACACAGAATCAAACATGGCAATACCGGGTATTGAAAATCATTCATATCCTCAGAAACTGCTTCACAATTTAATCTCAAAGTGTCACACATGAACAATTAATTTATCACATCGTCTCTCACATGCAACTCTTATGAAAAAATGACTTTCCAAAAACATGAATGAAAGACCAAATCTACTCATAAAGTACAAGCTTGGATAGGTTTATAAAAATGCAAATGCACATCAAACCCACATCCATAGAGTTGTTCTTCAGCTCTCTCTCCACTAATGTAAACAACATATAACCAATGATCAAAAGGGACTTTAAGAGCTTGTAATGGAAGCCAAGGGTGAGGGTTAAGAAAGAAATGGTAGGATAAATAAAACAAAAGTTGAGGTACACATCATGCACATTCCACAATCTAAGCCTCAAAATTAAAAACAAGAGCAACACAGAGCATAAAAATCCATCACTTTATCTGCATATTTTTTTTCTTTTTCAATAACTTTCACCCCCCAAACTTATTTCTTTACAAAACTTTGGGTGGACTTTCTCTTTTTGACTTTTTCTTCCATTTTTTTCTTTTTTTTTTCCAGCTCCAAAAATATTTCATGCACACAAAAATAACAAAGGCTTGAATAATAAAATAATACAAGACATACACTCAACAAAAGGTGTATAAGAGAGGAATTTTTTTTTATAAGTATGGGAAAAGGAAAATATGGGTAAAAGAAAAAAAATAAAGGCCAAACATAAATAAGGCTGCAAAAGGGACCTAAGGATATACTGTGTATATAGGTTGGCTTGAAAGGCTCAAACGGTCCAAAGAAGACCCTTATCATTTCCTTAATCATGCACTGCCTCATATTTCGCCTCAAGAGAGAATCAAACAACTTCTATATACAAATCATCCATACACAAATGCATTCCCATAAATTTTCTCTAAGCTTGACATACATTTAAATTTCAAAGATCTATCAAACATAAAGATGCGAAGAACATTCATACACAAATGAAACAATAGAGATAAACATAACTCATAGATTCTCATGTGATATCCCAAGAAAATAAATCAATCCACAATTTAAGCAATTATTGAATATTCAATTAAACACACTGACATGCACAAAAAGACTCAAAGCACAAAATGGGTGATGATAACAAAATAAAATAAAATAAAAAAATATGAAAAAAGGAAAAGAAAAACTCTTTTTAGCGACCGATAACTATATACATTCCCCTACAAAGGCTCCGAACTCAGGGAGGCACTTAAGCCAACTCAACACTAGCTAACTACAAAACAAAAATAGAAAAATGTTAGTCAATAAAATAAAATAAAAATAAGAGAGAAAATTTGGGTTGCCTCCCAAAAAGCACTTACTTAATGTCATTAGCTCGATGTTGCCTTTTTCTCTTCATCATGGTGGCTTCAAACAGGAGAAACACGATGACATTTTCCATACTCGATCACTGACCTTAGAATCTTCTCCAAAATTATTCAGAACTAGCTTAGCATGTAGAATCACATCAGGCCATGGAGGTCTCAATTTTTCAACAGGTGAGGAGTCAATTTTTAGTGAATCATTACACAAAAGACCGATATGCAAAGAATCAGTAGAGACTGGAGAATCTTTTTCAATCCCAACAATCTCAGAGATAGAAGGACCTTTATCCTTTTCATCAATAATCTTGGAAGTACAAGAGTCAATATTAATCAATGGTGCAGAGTTCTTACCAGCTGACTCCTTTTGAGCGTTACCTTAGATACAGTTAACAGGAGCATGAAGATCTAATGTTGGTGCAGATTTATCAAAAACATTAATAATCACTTGATCTTCATCCATCCTTAAAATAAGCTCTCCCCTAGGCACATCTATCAATGCTCCTGAAGTGACTAGGAATGGTCTTCCAAGAATTAACGGAATATCAACATCCTCGTTTATATCTAAAACCACAAAATCAATTAGAAAGAAGAATTTGTTGACCTTTACTAGCACATCTTCCACAATACCATATGGATGTCTAATAGATCGATATGCTAATTGAAGGGAAATCATAGTAGGCTTAACCTCTCTAATTCTAACTTTGTGCATGATAAATAGTGGCATGAGATTAACACTTGCCCCAAGATCACAAAGAGTTTTCTCAATGTTCAGCTTACCAATGGTGCAAGGAATAAAGAAACTACCTGAATCTTTTAATTTAGGTTGTAATTTCCTCTTAATTATAGCGTTGCACTCTTCCGTAAGTGCCACAGTCTCATCTTCTTTCAGCTTCCTTTTCTTTGACAGCAAATTCTTCATGAATATAGCATAAGATAGCATCTGCTCGAGTGTCTCAACAAAAGGAATGTTAATCTGCAGCTTTTTGAAAACGTCTAGGAATTTTGAAAATTGTTTCTCTTATTTTCCTGGATCTCTTTCTTGATCCTTTGTGGAAATAGAAGCCTAGCATACAAAGAAAGATCAATAGATTTTTTCTATTCACGTTCCTTCTTTTTTCTCAGCCACTTCGGCTATGTCTCTTTAGCTTCTTCATCCTCTGGATCATCTCTTTCTTGATTATAACTTTGAGAAGGAGGTAGTTCCTTAATTTTATTTTCTTTTAACTGAGGACTAATAACTTTCCCACTCCTCAAGGACATTGTAATACATTGCTCCTTTGCATTAACTACTGTATCACTTGGTAAGGTGCCTGGAGATCTCTCTGAGAGTTGTTTTGCTATCTGACCCACTTGATGCTCTAGATTCTGAATTGATGCTCCTTGATTTTGAAAACTAGCTCTTGTTTCCTCCATGAAAGTGCTGGTGCTAAGAGCAAGTTTCTCGACAATACCTTCAAGTTTTGATAGCCTATCCTGTAGAGGTTGAGAAGATGAAGATAACTGAGGTTAATGTAGTGGAGGTGGTGGTGGTCTCAGCTCATTCTAATTAGTCCATGAAAAGTTTGGATGATTCCTCCACCCTGGATTATATGTATTTGAATAAGGGTTACCTTGAGACCTTGTAGGATTACCCATGTAATTTACTTGCTCTTGAGGAATGACACCCATGTTGCTTGCTTCACATCCACCATTGGCATGGTTACCTCCGCAGAAATCGCAAATTAGAGCTTGATGGTTCACTGAATTCACCTGCAAATTCCCAACTTGCTTGGTCATGATAGCTTACTGTTACATCATACTTTTATTCTGAGCAAGTAAGGCATCAAGAGTACCAAGCTCCATAACTCCCTATTTGATCACTGCTCTTCTGCTAGGCAACTGATATTCGTTAGTGGTCATAATCTCAAACAGTTCATGCACCTTCAGGAGTCTTAGTGTTCAAAGATCCACATGCATATGCATCTACCATAAGTCTTACGGAATGATTCAAACCATTATAAAAAATTTGCACCTGCTGCTAAACTTCGAAAGCATGATGAGGACATTTTCTCATAAGCTCTTTAAATCTTTCCCATGCTTCATATAGAGATTATCCCTGACTTTGAGTAAAGCAAGCAATCTTAATCCTTATCTTCACAAACATTGATGGAGGGAAATACCAAGTGAGGAACTTACTAACCAGATCATCCCTGGTGGAGATACTTCCTTGAGGCTGGGCTTGTAGCCAGCTCTTCGCTTTATCTCTAAAAGAAAATAGGAACAGTCGCAACTGAATGGCATCATCACTAGCTCCATTGTATTTGATAGTATCATAAAGTTGCAAGAAGTTAGTAATGTGCAAATTTGGATCTTCTGTCTAACCTCCCCCAAACTGATTCTGCTACATCAACTGTAGTGAAACTGGTTTAATCTCGAAGTTATTTGCCTGAATAGCAGGGTGCAAAATACTTGTTGAAACATTCTCAGCAGATGGAGTTGCATAGTCAGCCAAAGTGTGTCTTTGTACTCCATTAGTGTTCTTAGCCATCTTTACTTCAATTCTTTTTCCTTCTCTGATTGATGTTTCTGTTCTTGTTATCTCTAGATCAAAAAATAATATTTCTGACTTCAAAGAACCTTGCATAAATAAGCAAACAAGCAAACCAGAGTGAAGTAAAAAAGAGAAATAAAAATAAACTAAAATAAAATAAAAATAAGAAAATCTAAAATGAATAAAAAGAAACAAAATAACAGAAAATTAAATTAAGAAAATTAGAAATCAATTAAAACAAATTATTATCTAAAATAAAATAAAACAAATTAAAACTAAAACTAAACAAACTAAAATAAAAAAATAAACAAAGAAAAATAAAAAATAAAAATAAAAAAACCAAGAAATAAATTAAAAAAGAAAGTTAAATAAGAAAAAATAATTATCTAAAAGTAAAATTAAACAAAATAAAATAAACACCTAAATTAGTGCTCTCTTAACTATTACTCAATATTGATAATTAATAATCCTCAATAACGACACCAAAAACTTGATGTGTAAAAATCGACAAGTGCATCGAATCACAACAAGTAATAAAGTAGTGAAAAGAATATCGTCCCACGAAGATTCTATTATCAATTACCAATTTCGTTAAACTAACACTATCTAGGCTACTTCAAAAGGTAAGAGTTAGCAAAAGAGAAATTAAAAAGAAAACAATTAAAAGAAAGAAAACAAATTTAAACAAAGCAAATTCAAGAAATCAAACACGAGATGAAAACAATAATAAGAAAGTATTATAGTTCAGATTTTACTTGAACTTTTTAAATGCACATCCAAATATAAGTTCAAACATGTTCTAATTCAATGATTTATGGTTAATTTCCAAAATTAATTAATACTCAATCTCTTGGTATATTAATCCTCTTACGTTATTTGGAATTAACTAATCCTTTAGTCTAATCCCAAATAGAAAGACATTATCAAGAACAAGGGAATTAAAAGAAAGACCACATAACCCACAACGTCAATTCCTAACGATTGCAAAAATTATGGTGTTTATCACAAGATCTAAGTTCATGCAATTTTTTTTCAAATCATACATCAACCCAAAAGATCATCCCAAATTAGCCAGATTTAGAAAATCATTAAGAATAGAGATAAACATATAAATCATGAAATAGAAACATGCATTAAACCCATAAAAGAAGTTACATTATCCAAGTATCAAGATTCATTGTCCCCCTAACGAGGAGAAGTTAGTTACACATAGGAAAAGAATAAAACAATGGAAGAAAGATGACAAACTCCATTGATAATTAGTGGAAAGGTTAAAGAAAATCTCTAATCTTCAAGCCTTGATGCGCCCACACTAAATTAGGATTGAGTTGTCTTGACGGCTGTTGCCCAGTGTTGCAATTTGGCGTAACTTTCTATTTATAATTTCAAAAACCTGTGTTATTACTCATCCAGCGCCTAAGCACTGGGCTTTTAGCGCTTAAGCGTTGGCCCATTCTAAAATCCATCTATTATGCCAGTCGCACGCTTGAGCGCTGAGCTCCCAATGCTTGACCATTGGGAGACCAGAAAGAATCCCACGTTCTGCCTTACCAGCACTTGAGCGCTTGAGCGTTGAGTGACCAGAGAGCTTTTTCAACACTTCTTCCTTGTGATTCAACCCAATCTCCATTCCTTATGCACATATCTATCAAAAACACATAAAAATACATAATTAAAACACAATTTAAAATAACAAAAAATATAACAAAACTCAAGAGCGAACCCAATTAAAAAGATTGAAGAGAATGAAAAACTCAAAATAATGAACCGTAAAAATATGAATTTTTAAAGGTTTATCAAGTAGATTTGGTGCCACGGTGGTATCTCATGATGTGGGCACCGTCTCAGTAAATCCTTGCACCTTTCTCATGCTTCGTGCAAGGATTCTGATTCAAGCTGAGTGAATGATATAATATCATTCACCATCTCCGCAGTCTTGGCAAAAGGAAAATATTTATTCAGAAATTTGGTACATACCTCTGCCCAAGTTGTACCCGTTGGAAGAGAATGTAACCAGCTTTTGGCTCTTTCCCTTAAAGAGAAAGGGAAAAGCCTTAGGCGAATAGCATCCTCAGATAATCTGTTGTACCTAAACGTATCGCAAATCTCTAGGAAGTTTGAGAGATGCGCATTGGGATCCTCATTGGAGGAGCCGCCAAACTGCACAGAAGTTTAAATCATTTGGATGATGGCTGGCTTTATCTCGAAGTTATTTACACGGATGGCAAGACGTCTAATACTGGATTGTAGATTATCCATCTGAGGCGTAGCAAACTCCCTCAATGGCCTTGTGCGACTATCGTCATCCACCTCGTGAGTAGCGTTTTCTTCCGCTATCCTAGAACTTATCTAAAACAAATAAAGAATTGAAACTAAAATTAATATGCGCAAAAGAAACTTAGACTAGAACTAATTAAACTCATTGTTAATATTAGTTGTACTGAAATTATGTCGTAGTACCATACAATGGCGCCAAAAACTTGTTCATTTTTTTGCTTACCGCAAGTGTACGGATCGCACTTATAATATAGTTAGGAGTTAGATATCATTCCCATGAGGACTATTGCTAATTCAGAACTAATTATTAACCAATAGCTTAATAATTTCTATCTAAGAATATTCAAATTAAAGGAGATATATGTAAACTAATGGAAAGATTTAAATGCTAACTAATTGGAATTACAGTTGATGATTGAAGAATAGGGAATCCTTTTTCACCTTCTACTTCAATTGATACTATGCAAACCTTTTTATCAAAATACATGATATGGAATTTGTTGGCCTGAGAATCTTATTCAGTTAAAAGCCTATGTCTAAGTCATTTAACCATGCTTCATTTGGCTAGTCACTATGTGTCCATGAGATCTAGAGTAAATTCCACTCCTTAAGAACAATTCTCAACAATAGTCATGCATGACCAATAGGTATATTTCTATCCTATTAGCTAATCAATTTATTCAAGTCAATTGAATGAAATCAAACATGTACTAACCATACATATGATCTTAAATCTAAATTTTTATATCTAGGTTCATTAAATTTAATCAAAACATATTAAATATTAGCCAAACATTCAAAAGCATTAGGAACAATATGATTGACTAATCCCAAATCACATATATTAACTTAAAGGTTTACAAAATCATTAATATTCATATAAGGATCCAAAGAAATCCCTATACACAGCCTAACCACTCATGATAAATGAAAATATATCACAAATACTCATTGTCATATGATAAGAGAAGAGAGGAAGTTGAAGGAGAGAAGGTTGCAAGCTCAATAATGGTGGTCTTTGGTGCTTGAATACTCCTTGTGGAAGGATTTGACCTCCAACTTTGGTCCTTTTGGCTTCCTTTTAGTGTCATAAAGTAAACCCCCATAGCTGTGTTTTAAAACATTCTTGAAATCTGATAGAACAATATTTATAGGCTTCAGAGTTCTGTTTCACGCCGTGGTGCTCACCTTGTCACGCCACGACGCGTGTTGAATTTAGGTCAAGCACATCGCGACGCTCATTCTTCACATCGCAACATGCAAATTTCGTAGCTCTCTACCAGAAACAAGGGATGCAACACGTCGCGGCGCTAACTTGCCCACGATGCGGTGTTGAATGCTGAACTTCACCTGGTGTTTTCTCTTCCAATGTAGCTCTAAGTCCTTGACCATTATACTCATTTTGAGCTCTTCCTGCAATTAAGAAGTCACCAGATTAATGACAATAGTAAGTTCACATGATCATTGAAAGAATTATACCAATTTGCTCAGAAAACATATAGGAAGATGTCACAATTGAAATCATGGAATATAGCTTAAAATCTTTCAAATATACCTGATAACAAAGACTAAGCAATCAATAAAGTACAGATATAGGGTCATAATAACACAATTTCATGGAGTTATCATGCTGCTCGCCCTACTCGACGCTACTCGCCTTGCTTGATGCTGCTCGTCGCCGCTCGGTAAGTCTCCATTATAATACCCTCCATTCACTATTCATCATGCCCAAAGCCTAAAATTTGAGTTCAACAAAGTAACACAAAACAGGACAATAACACCTATAATGGTCACATCAACTGCTAAAAGTAATTATCAATGGAGACCACCTCCAAGGAACCTAATAAAATGCAACATAGATGTTGTTTTTGGACTCTCAATGTTTAAGACCCCCCCAAATAAAAAATAATAATTTAATATTCAACTACAACCAAGTGCAACATACCCTAGTAAAAAACAAAGCGAGAGGCGCCCATTAGATTCCCATTTTGGAATCCTATGTCATAAAGTGTAGGAGACAAAAATTGTAAAACATCAAATGTGAACACACATTAAATAATGAATTAAGAGCTTAGATTAAACAATCTTCTGTAGAAATTCTTGAAATTCATTATCTCCATTATTAGTGAAGTAGTTGATAAGCAATTCAGTGGTGGTGGCATATATTGTAAAACCTTTGCCTTTCATTATCTCTATTTGATAACTACACAAAGTGTAATTATTTGTGCCCTATATTTGAGTTATAAAGATTGCTTAAGTCCTTGTATTCATGCATATTTGGAAGGTTTTATGCTTATATTTTTTATATGATTAAACATTTGGTGTGATATTTGAGAAGATTTGATGCATATTTGATATGTGATTAGTTATTTTATTATTATTGATTATTATTATTATTATTATCAATGTTTTGAAGGACTTCAAAAAATAACAAAATGAAAAATAAAAGTTGATTTCATAAAATTGAAAAAGAAAAAGAAAAAAAGAAAAATAGTCCGAAATGTGCAAGGCAATGGTGGTAAGGGACAAAACCATTCTTGGTTATCAATGCAAAAGGAGAAGCAGACATCTGCATAAAGGATTTTTCAAATATCAAACACCGGCAAGTAAAAGAGTAGCGCATTCTAGTGCCGCGGCGTCCACGCCCTATACAACATCAACCATGAAAGAGGAACTAATGGACTATACTAAAAATGAAGGTTGCGAGTCTATAAATAGATTTTATTAGATTTTGTAAAAAAGTTTTGAAGTAACCCGTAATAAAAATAGAATAAAGAAGGCACACGGCGATCTTGAAGCCCAGGTTTAAAGCAAATTTGAAGAGCAAGAGGGGTTCATAGGAAATTGAAAAAGGACAAGGCTCTTAAGTGGCTACCTAAATTGACCACAGAGGGGATTTGGATTGCTTGTTTATAAAAATAACTTCCTCTTCATTGGGAGACCTTTTCTTCCTTCAACATTTCATTTTCACCTCCATTACCACTCTCCATCTGTAACCTTAAGCTTCCATAGCCTTTACCTTCAACCACCCCTCACCACCAACCACCATTAAAATCATCTTATAAAATTATTGATGTTTATGTACAAACCACCATTTTCATGATCTTAGCTTTCAACACCCACCATCAACCAAATCAAGCATTCTGTTTCATCAACTAAACCAAACAATACCCTTAATTAACCAAATCAAACACCCACCACCAAGGGAAAACAAACCCACATGGTATGGTTGACCCAACCACCGAGTTCAGATTGGCTTGGATGAGTGACTACGTCTCTTGGATAGAAATATGCCTTTTAGCCACTGTATTTGTGTTTGAGAATAGATCGTTCATTAGTGGAGTTTACACTAGTCCTCGTGCAACCATAAGAACCATAGTG
The DNA here is from genome assembly GCA_029884605.1 of Ormosia emarginata. Lineage (NCBI taxonomy): Eukaryota > Viridiplantae > Streptophyta > Magnoliopsida > Fabales > Fabaceae > Ormosia > Ormosia emarginata. The sequence continues at coordinate 3,407,011 of JAQQTP010000089.1, forward strand.
GATTAGGTAAATGACTCAGGGTTGATCGACCTAGACCATAGGCTTTTGACTAAAGCCGCATTCTCAAGCTAAACTAACTGAAGCCATCATGTTACCGCGCCCGATTGCATATCATCTAGTATGAAGTGCCATCAAGAAGGATTCCCTAGATTTCGCACCCCTATTTTATTGCTTTGGCCAGTCTAGATTTAGATCCAACACACTTTCCTTTATCCGGCCTATGTCCGAGACTACACTAGTCGATTGGAGCTACGCGAGTAATGGAAACCTTGTCTCGTGGGAACGAACGGTACGAGTCCCGTCGAGTCACGCCGCCTAGCCAAAGAAGCCCATTGCGCCAGTAGCCTACGAACCAAACCAGACCAGCAACATGCCACCGTTGACCTTCATCTTCTTCATCCTTGTTCTTGCAAAATATCAAACAAAAGAGAAGATACAAAACCCATTTGTTTTCATTCTTTGGAAGATGTTGATTTTTTGTCCATACATTTATTTTTTCTTTCTTTATTTTCAAGGAGAAGTGGGCCTAAGATAGCAAAGTTATGGAAATTTGGAAACTAAAAAAGACAAAAAAACGAAAAAAAAATAGTAAAAAAATTAGAAAAATGGAAAATAAAAATAATTAAACCCCTTTAAGAAAAATAAAACGGGATTAACTAAGTTAAACCATTCTTGTTATCCTATAACTTTATAATCATCGAGTTGTGACTAAAGGATTGATTCAAATATTAAAATTAAAAATAATTAAAAGAATTTTTACTGCATTCCTAGTGATTTTGAGTTCTTCATTGCCCTAGTACGTAGGACAAAATTCATACCATGAAAGAGGAAAATTTTAATTTTCATAATTTGTTATTTCTTTTTCTTTCCTTTAAAAAAAAAATAAAATAAAATAATTACAAAGTCTTTTCAAAAATAGTAAAATAAATAAATTTAAGTCGATCTTCCGAAGCCCAAGGTTTAATTAAAAGGGGTTCATCAACGGGAATTTGAAAAGGACAAGTTCTTGGCTACCTAAATTGACCACGTGTAGGGTGTTAATTTTGGATTGCTTGTTTATAAAAATAATCGACTCCCGAACCTAAACTCATTTTCTAAAAAGACCAATTTTACCTATTTTAAGGATTTTCAATGTTTTACCAATTAAATAAACATTAGCTTCCACTAGCCTTGATTCACACCACCTCCATATTAAAATCATCTTCAAAAATCACCAAACCAAACACAAGCCACCATTTTCTTGGGGACATTAGAGAGTCGAGGCCATTATTGTTAGTTGTGCAAATTATTAATAACATTTATTTATTAGTTTTACCTTTTCTTTTGCCAAATTTTATTTTCTTACCAAACTATAAATAGTTTTTTTTTATTTTGTAATTTTTTTAATGGTTTTATCCTATGTTAATTTTATCTTCTTGTACATATTTTGTCGCCTCAATATTTTGTGCCGCCGCATGTTGAAACCTTAGGGTAGAAAATTATGCTTTCCGAGTGGCCGACCAGCAAGCCGCACCAAGACACGAAGCCATCAAGTCGAGTATTTAAAGCCTCGTTTTTCGCAAAAGCCGTAAACAAATAAATTATCACTTGAATTTAATTATTAAAAGTCGTGAATGAGATGAACATAAGAATCCGAGTCCAACACATAATAATTAAATTGCAAGAATAAATAAAGTACATAAAGATAAAGAGAAAGGGTAGAAAAGATCTCGCCGGGCACGATATTTATCCCGTGGTTCGTCACGCCACCAGCCGAAGAAGCCCATTGCGCCGGCCGGCCCTCCCAGAAACCACGTTCGAGATTTTTCACTATTCAACACAAGCTTAAACCTTCAGTCTTCTTCAACCTTGTTCATTGCAAAATACCTCAAACTATTTAAGAGGGATACCAAAACCCATTTGTTTTCATTCTTTCAAGGGATACCTCATTTTTTTTTTGATTTTTCTCTACAAAATTTAGTTTGATCTTTCTTTCTTTCAAGGAGAAGAATAAATAAAATAACTCTCACTTAGAGCGGAAACTAAAAAAGACTAATAAAATGAAAAATAGATAATAAAAATAAGAAAAATAGAAAATAAAAATAATTAAACCGTTTTAAGCCAAGCAAAAATAATTCAAGTGGATTAACTAAGATTTTGACAAGTTAATCCTAGGTCTCTATTTATAATCATCCGAGGAAGAAACTAGCCGTTGATTCAAATTTTTAAAATTAAAAATAATTAACCCGTTAATCCATTTTTACGAACGTTTCGTGACTTTGAGTTCTTCAAATACCTTATGAGTAGAATTCAATGCCTCAAGCCAAAATTTTAATTTTCATAATTTAGTTATTTGGGTTATTCGAATCCTTTAAAAAAATAAAATAAAATAGTTAAAGGTCTTTTCAAAAACTAGGGTAAAATAAATAAATTTAAGATTATTAAAATTTGCACAATGACTTAAATATCGGTTTTCAAAACATGTTATTTAATACCCATATGGGTTATTCGAATACCTATAATAAAACATGGTTTCTATAAAAGACCAAGTTTTCAATATTTTAAGGATTATTCTAATGTTTTAAAAAAAAATAAACATTAGAAAAACACATTGATTCGATCTCTATACCTGTCAGGTATTCGAATACCTCTGTTATAAAACCAGGTTTAAAAGCTTTCAAATGACATTAGAGAAAATGGTTGTTTAATTTTGGAAAAACAATTATTAAAACATTTATTTATTTGTTTTAGATTTCTTTTGCCTTTGTTTTTAGGATCCTAAGGCTATAAATAGTTTTTTTTTATTTTTGTAAGATTTTGGAATGGTTTTATCATCTTAATTTTATCTTCTTTCATATTTTATCATCAATATTTTGTGCTTAAGATGATAGAAACCTTAGGGTAGAAAATTATTGGCTGGATGTTGTATATATGTTCTATTTGACTGTTATTTTGGTAGGATGAGGTTAATTCTTAGGATTATGAAGGTTTGTATGCTCTCTACGCCTACTGCACCTACACGTTTGTCACACACATTCGAGTGGAACCCTATACCGGGGTCTGAGTAAAGCTTAAGTTAGGTAGAGATTGCGTAGTGGTAGCCATTTTGGATGTACATCATGTTTGGTTATTGCGAAAATCTCATCTAGAGTGTGCCCTTTTCATGAATGTCCCAAACCTAGTGGTTTACCTGCTGTTTATGGTCAATATTCTGAAAAGGGACTTAGCTCTAGAGGCTTTTAGAATAGTAGAGCCACCCAATGAAAGTTTTCAAGAACCAGAAAGACCCATAGATCGTTAGGATAAAACTCCTCAAATTTAAGGAATTTCCTTATGATACAAAGGGAGCGTACTTCTTCTTTATCCATCTCTTTCTCATGTCATTCATCCATGCATTTTTTTTTTATTTATGACTTGCATTTATCTAGCATTCTTTAAAAAAAAAAAGGTATATCATCTTGCATCCTCATGGTTTGCATTTTCATTCATTCTCATTTCTTTTTCAGCTCTAAATTTGATACATCATCTTGCACTATCATGGCATCCATAGCATTTAAAAAAAAACCATATGCATAAATAGTCAATGCTTTGCATACATGCATTTTGTCATTTTGGTTCAGTCAATACTAACAATTGCATCATGTTTCCTCGAGCAGAAAAGTAGACACTATAGCAGGAAAACTGCTTCGACGACACCCTTACAGGACTTGTTCCTAAGCAAGGATCATGGATGAGATAGAGCAAACTCAAGAGTTGAAGGATGAAGTGAACCAGCTTAGAGAGCAAATGTCTAAGATGATGGAGTTGTTGCAGTCTATGGAGAATAGAAGGACCACAGATGGGAATCCTTCAGCGGCAAATGAAGGACACCCAGCCACACCTCTTCACCTGCCTGGCTTCTCTCCAACCCCTCTACAATATCAAGGCCTCAACCCTTAAGGAGTTATGATGCAGCTAACTATTTACCCAAACAGTGTCACCCAACCTGCTGTCGCCAGTTCTCAGGGAACTCAAGTTCCACTATTCCCACTATATGGCCTTCCTCCCGGGTATGTACCACCATTGGCCACAAATTCCCTTGATAATAGTACATCGACAGTGACACCAATCCCAAACCCCCTAAATACTACTGAAGCTCAGGTTACTCAGCCAAGTGCTAATGAAACCCTGCAAACACAACATCTATTCCCCTTCTTTCTTCCATCATATGGTTTTCCTGCTGGCTTTATACCACCCCAAGTGACTAATCCCTCGGACGGCAGCACACACACTGCTAGCTCTTTGAACACGACCCAACCACTTGCCAACGAAACCTTATCGGCGCAGCATTTTATCCCCACTTTTATGCCACAGTACCCATTGAATTCTTCTGTCGAAAATTCTCAGTCCAAAAAGAAATTGGAAACTCTAGAAGAGAGACTGCGAGCCATAGAAGAGGCAAGTAGTTATGGTCTCCTTGATGCTTCAGAACTCTGCCTTGTCCCTAATGTGGTGATCCCACCAAAGTTCAAAGTTCTAGATTTTGATAAATACAAGGGGACCACTTGTCCAAAGAACCATCTGACTATGTACATCCGTAAGATGGCTTCGTATGTTCACGATGACAAGCTGCTGATTCATTTCTTCCAGGACAGCTTGACTGGGGCAACTTCGAATTGGTACACGCATCTTGAGTGTGCCCATGTTCGATGTTTCAAAGATTTGGCTGATGCTTTCTTGAAGTAGTATAAGTACAACATTAATATGGCACCGGATAGACTGCTGCTGTAGAATATGAGTAAGAAGGAGGCTGAAACCTTTAAGGAATATGCTCAACGATGGAGAGAAATAGCTGCTCAAGTAGAACCCCCTCTGACAGAAAGAGAAATGGTGGCCACGTTCATTGACACTCTGCAATCACCTTTTTATGACAAAATGATAGAGAATGTGTTATCAAATTTCTCGGACATGGTCATCATCGGAGAAAGAGTTGAGGGAGGAATGAGAAGTGGGAAGATCGTTGAAAGTTCAACATGTACATTTAACGCCAAGAGGCCCCCGATGTGGAAGAAAAGAGAAGGAGAAACCCATGCTGTTACCTTCGACCAGAGAAACTTCACCCAAGGAAGATATAGCCAAACACTAGTGAACCATCAACCATCCTTCCAAACCTCTTTCACACCTTACCACCCGCACTTTTCCATTACTCCACCAATTCCATATCCCTAGCCTTATCACTCTCATGTCACCAACGCTTCACATATTCCTTATCCTCAACCTCACCACCCAATGAGGCCTCACCAAATGTCATCTCCTCCTCAATACCAGACACCCCCTACCTTACAACCTCAAATCCAAACACAAACCAAAGAAGACCACCAAATAACCAAGAAAGGAAGTTTGTCCACTTCGACCTAATTCCTATGACCTACATCGAGTTACTACCCCAACTCATCCGTAACTCTCTCTTGGCTCCTTGCCCGATGAAGCCATTGGAACCCCCATACCCTAAAGGTTTTGACCCAAACGCCAAATGTGATTACCATGCGGGGGCCGTAGGGCATTCCATAGAGAATTGCAAAGCGCTGAAGTTTAAGGTGTAGGATCTAATCAATGTCAAATGGTTGAATTTCAAGCCAAATACTCCTAGTGTGGGCCATAACCCTTTGCCTAACCATGAGAATCCTACAATCAATGCTATAGAGGAGTGCTCTGCTCAGCTGCTTATAAGACGAGCGGCAGATGTCAAAACCCTCATGAGCGCCATTTTTGAAGAGCTGTGCAAATCCGGGATCATGAAAGCTCATATTGAAGAGAAAGGGGGTGACGAAGATGAAATAATGTGCAATCTCCATGGGAATGTGGGGCATTCTATTGAGGAATGTGGTGAATTCAGACAAATCCTCTAAGATCTAATGGACGTGCAACTAGTGCAAATAGGTCATCTATGTGACAATGGTGGCATAAGTATGGTGGAAGAGTGTGCTATTCCACAATTTCAAGAAGGTCCGGAAGCCATAAACTCTCTGGTCCCTTCCATTGCAAATCCAGTTATCAAACCATTGGTTATCTATTACACTACAAGTGCACCTTCGCCACCCCTATGTGGCCCGGGGCCCATCACCATTCAAGCTCCTAGTCCTTTTCCATTCAAGGATACCAGAGCAGTACTGTGGAATTATAATGTACAAGTCCTTGGAAATAAGCTCACAAACGATTAGCCAAAAGTTTCATCTTGTTCGACCTCTGTTGTCACTAATATATCGGGGATTGGTGGGATGACACGAAGTGGTCGTATTTACACTCCGGAGGAATTGCGAAAGGGGCAAGAAGAAGAAAATAAGAGAAACTACAAGGGGAAGAGCAAGATAGGAGAGACTTCCATGGAGAATGATGTGAAAGAAAAAGGAGGGTCGACAAAGCTAAATTAGTATAAGAAGGAGGTATCTGATGAAGAAGCTTGTGAGTTCCTAAAGTTCATCAAGCAGAGTGAGTATAAGGTGGTTGATCAGTTGAATCGCATCCCTATAAGGATATCTCTCTTGTCCTTGTTAATGAATTCTGAGCCACACAGAAAGGTGTTGATGAAGATACTAAATCAAGCTCATGTTTCTCATGACATCACAGTCGACAAGTTGGGTGGTAATATTGGCAACATTACTGCTGATAATTATGTCACATTCACCGATGATGAGATACCGGCTGAAGAGATAGGGCACAATAAGGCGCTGCATATTTCTATCAAATGCAAAGATCATATAATGGCTAGAGTGCTCATTGACAATGGTTCCTCTTTGAATGTAATACCAAAATCAACTCTCTCCAAGTTGCCTTTTGATTGGACTTACATGAAACCAAGTTCAATGATCGTAAGAGCTTTTGATGGGACCCGAAGAGAAGTGATGGGAGAAATAGAGATCCCAGTTCAGGTTGGACTTACTACTTTTCATATATTCTTCCAGGGGATGGATATCACACCAGTTGCCTCTTCCGACGACCCTGGATTCATTCTGGTGGGGCGGTGCCGTCCACTTTGTACCAGAAAGTAAAATTCATAGTAGGCAATAGACTGGTGATCGTATCAGGTGAGGAAGACCTATTGGTGAGTAAGCTCCCATCAACTCCTTACATTGAAGTTGCAGAAGAAGCTCTTGAAACAGCATTCCAGGTGTTCAAGGTTGTCAATGCTATTTATGTGAAGGAATGAGCTCAAGTTCCAAAACCACGGTCATCTAGTGCATCCATAATGATGGCTAAGGTTATGCTGGAAAGAGGATATCAAAATGGAAATGGACTAGGAATGAACAAACAAGGCATTGTGAAGTTTCTGAAGCCCTGTGAAAACAAAGATAGGTTTGGGTTAGGATATAAACCCACCAAAGTTGACAAAAGAAGGGTCATAGAAGAGAAAAGGGAGAGGAGGTTGGATAGGTTGGAAAATCAGGAGCCCAAAGCTGAGGGGATCCCCATCTGAGACATCCGACAGAGCTTCTGAAATGCAGGATTGGCATTTCTGAACCAGGTGATCGCTATCAATGATGATCAATCCATCGATCATGTTGTCAGTCTGGTGTACCCTTGTTCTCCTGATGCAGAGCTCAACAATTGGGAGATCGTTGATTTTCTCATGACTTTTGAAACTTATTAAAAGTAATTCTGTAATGCTAATCCTATTGCTCTACCTAAGGCTTTTGGAAGATATTTTGTAAAAGCGGGCTCCCATGTTTTCATTTCAATATTTGCTATCAATAAAATGCATTTTCAAATTATCTTGCCTTTCAGTTTTTTTTTCAACCATTACATTAGCCTTTATTCATTACCCTTTTTTTACTTGTGTTGACATCAATAAATGCAGATCTGAAAGTGACTCTCTTGAAAATGACAATGCTATGACCCCATTATATGATTTTGACCATCCCGTTAATCATGTTGATGAGGATAATAATGACAATTGGGAACTCTCTCCTGAGCTAATGAGATTAATGGCACTTCCATGAAGAGTCAACTGAAGTGATTAATTTGGGGACAGAGGATGATAAGAAAGAAATTAAAATTGGCACTTCCATGAAAGAAGAAGAGCGAAGCAAGTTAGTTAAGCTCTTATCCGACTATCGCGATGTCTTCGCATGGTCGTACCAAGATATACCGGGCCTAGATGCCAGCATAGTTGAGCACAAATTGCTGTTAAGACCAGAATGTCTTCCCGTGAAGTAAAAGTTGAGACGAATGAAGTCAGAAATTTCCCTAAAAATTAGAGAGGAGGTCAAAAGGCAGTTTGATGCAGGTTTCCTCGCTGTGGCAAAGTACCCTCAATGGGTTGCCAACATCGTTCCTGTCCCGAAGAAAGATGGGAAAGTACGGATGTGCGTTGACTATAGAGACTTGAATAGGGTCAGCCCTAAAGACAACTTTCCTTTACCTCACATTGATACTTTAGTGGACAACACTGCTCAACATGCATTTTTCTCCTTCATGGATGGTTTCTCGGGATACAATCAGATCAAGATGGCACCTGAAGATATGGAGAAGACCACATTCATCACTCTATGGGGTACTTTTTGCTATAAAGTGATGTCATTTGGATTGAAGAATACTGGAGCGACTTTTCAAAGGGCAATGGTGGCATTGTTCCACAATATGATGCACAAAGAAATAGAAGTTTATGTGGATGATATGATTGCAAAGTCAAAAACAGAAGAAGATCACATAACTAATTTGCAAAAGCTCTTTGAGCGGTTGAGAAAGTTCAGGCTCAAACTGAATCCCGCTAAGTGCACTTTTGGTGTGAAATCAGGCAAGCTCTTGGGGTTTGTGGTTAGCGAGACAAGGATAGAAGTTGATCCAGACAAAGTTTGAGCAATCATAGAGATGTTAGCCCCTCGCACTGAAAAGGAGGTTCGTGGGTTTTTGGGGAGGCTGAACTATATTGCTAGGTTTATATCCCAGTTGACTGCAACGTGCGAGCCAATCTTCAAGTTGTTACATAAAAACCAGACAGTATAATAGAATGATGATTATCAGGTAGCATTTGAGAAGATCAAGCAGTATCTGCAGGAACCCCCAATTTTGGTACCTCTAGTGCCAGGAAGGCCTCTCATCATGTACTTAACTGTGTTGGATGAATCTATGGGTTGTGTACTGGGACAACATGATGAAACCGGTAAAAAGGAGCAGACCATCTATTACTTGAGTAAGAAGTTGACAAACTATGAGGCAAAATACTCATTAGTGGAACACACGTGTTGCGCTTTGGCATGGGCAGCCCACCGGTTGAGGTAGTACATTTTGTGTTACACTACTTGGTTGGTGTCCAAAATGGACCCGATTAAGTACATCTTTGAAAAACCTGCCCTCACTGGGAGGATTGCACACTGGCAAGTTCTGCTATCAGAATATCACATTGTCTATGTCACCCAAAAAGCAGTCAAAGGCAGCGCTCTGGCAGATTTCTTGGCTAGTCAACCAATGGAAGATTATGGGTCTATACAGTGTGAATTCCCTGATGAAGATATAATGGCTATGTTTGGAGAAGAAGAATCCTTGGAAAAATAAAAATGGACTTTGTTGATCGACGGAGCTTCTAATTCATTGGGGCACGAAGTTGGGACCATACTGATTTCCCCTGAAAATAATTTCATTCCAATCATTGATAGATTGTGTTTTGACTGTACGAATAACATAGCCGAGTATGAAGCATGTGCCATGGGAATCCAAGCAGCGATAGAATCAAAGGCAAAAGTCCTTGAGGTATACGGGGACTCCGCCTTGGTCATCCATCAGCTAAAGGGAGAATGGAAAACTCGAGATGCCAAGTTGATCCCTTATCATGCTTTTATCAAGGAGTTGATTAAACAACTTGACGAAGTCACATTCCATCATGTCCCTCGGGAAGATAATCAGTTGGCTAATGCTTTGGCCACATTGTCGTCAATGTTCAAAGTAAGCCATGATAAGGACTTGCCACTCATAAAAATGGAAAGTCATGACCAACCAGCATATTGTCAAATGGTAGAAATAGAGTTAGATGAGAAATTGATAACTCTTAGAAATAAGAGTTATTACTATCCTTTTAGCTTAATCATTGTTCTTGTTTTGATCAATTTTGGAGAAGAACTTCAAGTTTTATTTGATTAAGTAAATATTTGTGTTAATCTGATTAATTGTGAAAAGCTGTAAATTCTGCTCTGTTATTGCTGAAGGTTTGACTTAGTTTTGAACAGGTTTTAAAGGTGTAATTACTGAAGGAATTGCTTTAGGATGTTTTGGAATGCTGCAGCTTTGGGGGAGCGAATCACTATAAGATAAAATCAATTCCAACTCAGCTCTTGCCCACTAGAAGACAAAATACTTGCTACGCTATACTTAAAAGGAAGAAAGTGAATACAATGCAGCAACTGTGTGTACTTGGGAATTGGGCCAAGGAATATTTTAGTATTTGAATTTGTAAAAGCCCAAAAAGTGAGGCATGAGAGAGAGTGTAACCCTATTTTAGGAGCTAGTACAAATAGTGAGTGTGACCTTACTTTTGGAAGAGAGCTTTTCGGGTACTGTGCAGAGCCGTCAGCTCCTGGTTCTATCTGTAATTTCAATTGTTACGCATCATGTCTTTATTTTCCATTTCCTTTGCTTACTTTGTTTTTAAGCTCATTATGAGCTAAATTCCATTAGTTAGGATTCTATGAATTTGTAATTGTATTGAAGGGTAATCAAATGTTATGGATGTTATTCATTTTCTTCTTTTCTGCTTTAATGTTTAATTTCGGTTTAGCCTGATCAACTAATCTGAATTATCAACTAATTTCATTTGGAAAAACCAAGTTAGTGGACTTGATTAGAAGATAAAGATAGAACAATTAATTGGAAAATTAATTGTGTTGAATGAGCTAGGAATAGCCTTCAAGTCTTTAAGTAGCTGGACGTGCTTCTTTGACAACTGAGGGAAATTAATTTGAACTTAGGAATAAGAAGCTTTTAATGAACTCAGTTTTTACTGCTGGAGAGCAAAATTCATTTCCTGGACTAAATGTTGTAGCATCCTGAAGCATACATTACCCTGAAGTTAAGAATTACAAAGGATTAGAATCCTAACTGTTTCCATCTCTATTTTAAAATACTTATTTATCGCTTTTATTAATTCCTTGCATTTATTACTTATTGCTCTGATACCTCATTACTCCATTTACTTTACATGCTTAAAAATTTCTCTTTATTTTATTACGTTAAATAGGAATGGTTAAATCTAGAATTTGTATTCAATACAATTAAATCCTCGTGGGAATGATCTTTACCCACACTTTATTACTTGTTTGACTGTGTACACTTGCACATCTTTTAACACACCAACAAGTTTTTGGCGTCGTTACCGGGGATTGACAATGGCGTTGAATATTTAAATTCTTTTGTTAACTTTTTCTATTTAATTACGTCTAAAAATTTGGTGTACTATGCTCAGCAACAGGTATTATAATCTGTATACGCAGCAAGGGTGTACCTGAGTTTCAAATTGACTTGGAGATAGAGAAAACAACTAAGAGGTTAAGGAAGAGAACCAAAGAACAACGTGCTTAAACTCAACATTCTAAGTTAGGCTTCAAGGCTGATCTTTTCTTAAATGATGAGGAGCAGCCTAGTATGATCGACATAGCAAATGACAGAGAAAGGTCCATCAGGGACTATGCAGTCTTTGATCCTCAAACGATGAATACTGGGATAGTGAGGCCAGAAATAACTACCCAGCAGTTTGAATTCAAGCCTATGATGTTTCAAATGCTTCAACCTGTTGGGCAGTTCAGTGGTGCTCCTACTGAAGATCCTCACCTGCATTTAAGGCAATTTCTAGAAGTGGCTAGCAATATCAAGATTCCTGGAGTAAGTGATGATGCATTCAAATTGAGGCTCTTCCCTTACTCACTGAGGGACAAAGCAAAGACCTGGTTGAACTCTTTGGAACCTAATTCAATTACTACTTGGAATGGATTGGCTGAAAGGTTCCTGACAAAATACTTCCCGCTCACTAAAAATGCCAGAATGAGGAATGACATTACTTCCTTTAGGCAGATTGATGATGAATCACTGTATGAAGCATGGGAGAGGTTTAAAGATCTGTTGAGAAAGTGCCCTCATCATGGCATTCCTGTATGTATTCAAATGGAAACTTTCTACAATGGATTATTACCTCCTTCAAGGTTGATGTTGCATGCCTCTTCTGGAGGTGCTCTGTTGACTAAGTCTTATTGATGAAGCTTATGAGCTAATAGAGAGCATAGCTGCCAATAGTTATCAGTGGCTAACCAGCAGAGCAACTTCTTCTAAAGGTGTGGCTGGTGTTCATGAAGTGAAGGAGATAATTGCTATGTCTGCTCAGCTTGCTTCCATTACCAACATGCTGAAAAATTTAACTACGGCTAACACTAGTAAGGAACCTGTTATAGTTGAACCTACTACAGCTCCAATAAATTCAGTAGCTTGTGTGTTCTGTGGAGGAAGGCATCGGTTTGAAGAATGTCCTGATAATCCAGTGTTAGTGAATTATGTGGGAAATAGGGGGAACAGTTCTTTCTCCAATACTTATAATCCTGGCTAGAAGCAACATCCTAATTTTAGCTACAGTAATCACAGCAACACTTTAAATCCTCCAGCTGGTTATGCTTCTCCACAGTACCAATAATAGCAACAGAACAGTCAGCAACAGCAGAACCATGCTCCTGCAAAGGAATCATCTTTAGAAGCTATGTTGAAAACTTTCATGGCTGAAACTAAGGTTCAAATCCAGAATCAAGGAGCTGCTGTAAGAAACTTGGAGAATCAAGTAGGTCAGTTGGCCAATGCATTAGCTAATAGACCTGCTGGCACCTTACCCGCTTCCACAGAATCTCCATCATCTTCAAATGATAAAGGAAATGAGCAAGTTAAAGCCGTAACCCTGAGAAGTGGTAAAGAGCGATAAGATGCTATAGCATCTAAGCAGTAGGGAACAAAGAGGACTGAACCGGCTGAAACAAAAGAGCCTAAGCATGAATCAGCTCCACTGCCTAAAGATACAAAGCAAGTCATTCCTAAGTGGACTGAGCCCAAGCTAATTCCAGAGAGGCCACCTCCTCCATTTCCACAGAGGTTGAAAAATGCAGCTCAAGAGAAGCAATTCAATAAGTTTCTGAAAATTCTGAAGTAGTTGTACATTAACATACCTCTGGTTGAAGCTCTACAGCAGATGCCCAACTACACCAAATTTATGAAGGATATCCTTACTAAGAGAAAGAAATTGGGAGAATTCCAGACAGTGGCAATGACAAAGGAGTACAGCCAGCTGTTCTAGAATAAAGTTCCACAGAAAATGAAAGATCCAGGCATCTTTACTATCCCTTGTTCTATAAGAAATACTTATTGTGGAAAAGCCTTATGTGATCTTGGAGCAAGTATTAATCTGATGCCTATGTCCATTTTCAAACAACTGAAAATTGGTGAAGCCAGCCCTACCATTGTGACTTTGCAACTTGTTGATAGGTCTATTGCTTACCCAGAAGGAAAGACTGAGGATGTCCTAATCAAAGTGGATAGGTTTGTATTTCCAGTGAATTTTATTATTCTAGACTTTGAGGCTGACAAAGAAGTTCCAATCATCCTTGGAAGACCCTTCCTGGCAACTGGAAGAACATTGATAGATGTACAGACAGGAGAGCTTACTATGAGGGTGAATGATCAGCAAGTAACTTTCAATGCTTTTAATGCATTACACTATCCTGATGAAGAGATGGAAAGCTGTTCTGTTATTACTAATATTAATTCCCTTGTTCAAGTGCAATTGATAGCATCAGGGCAAGAACTAGAGCATGAGTCTGAGCTGAATAAGGAAACTGATTATGGAAATGAAAAGTTAAAGCAGCTAGTTGAAGGGAATTTGGCACACAGATCTTGGATTAGAAAATATGAATCCTTAGATGTATCTGCAGACACCTTCAAGGAGAATGTACCCTCTCTTGAAAGACCTTCCACCCTTGAATTGAAGCAACTACCTTCTCATTTGAAGTATGCGTATCTTGGAGAAAAGGAAACTCTTCCTATCATCATCTCTTCCTTCTTAACTTCTGAGCAAAAAGGTAGTCTTATTTCACTTTTAAAGAAGCACAAGAAAGCTATTAGGTGGCAAATGGCAGACATTAGAGGAATCAGTCCTAGTCTTTGTATACACAAAATTCTATTAGAAGAAGATGCCAAGAACAGTATTAAAGGCCAGAGAAGATTGAACCCGATTATGAAAGAAGTGGTGAAAAGGGAGATCATTAAATGGCTTGATACAGGAATCATCTACCCCATTTCAGATAGTGTGTGGGTAAGTCCTGTGCAGTGCGTTCCAAAGAAGGGAGGAGTTACTGTAGTGAAAATGAGAAGAATGAGCCGATTCCTACAAGAACAGTCACAGGTTGGAAGATATGCATAGATTATAGAAAGTTGAACAAGGCCACAAGGAAGGATCATTTTCCATTACCATTCATTGATCAGATGCTTGATAGGTTGTCTGGGAGAGAGTTTTATTGCTTTCTGGATGGCTATTCTGGTTACAATCAGATAGCAGTAGCACCCGAAGATCAGCAAAAGACTACTTTCACTTGTCCCTATGGTACATTTGCTTTCAGAAGAATGCCTTTTGGGGTCTGTAATGCTCCAGCAACTTTTCAGATGTGCATGATGGCCATCTTTTCTGACTTTATTGAGAAGACTATGAAAATTTTCATGGATGATTTCTCAGTTTTTGGAGATTCATTCATGGGATGCTTGGACAATCTAGAGCAAGTACTGGACAGATGTGAGGAAACCAATTTAGTTCTAAATTCGGAGAAGTGCCATTTCATGGTCAAGGAAGGCATTGTGCTAGGCCACAAAGTGTCAAAGAAAGGCTTAGAGGTGGACAAGGCTAAGATTAAGGTAATAGAAAAACTCCCTCTACCCAATTCTATCAAGGGCATCAGAAGTTTTCTAGGACATGTTGGGTTTTACAGGAGATTCATCAAAGACTTCTCTCGAATATCCAAGCCACTGTGCAAATTGCTGGAGCATGATAGTGCATTTAAATTCACAAAAGAGTGTTTATCAGCTTTTGAAACTTTGAAGAAGGCTCTGATCACTGCCCCTGTAATAGTAGCTCCGGATTGGGAGAAACTATTTGAATTGATGTGTGATGCAAGTGATTTTGCAGTAAGAGCTGTGCTAGGTCAGAGGCATAACAAGATCTTCCATACTATCTATTATGCTAGCAAAACTCTTATTGATGCTCAGATCAACTACACCACTACAGAAAAAGAATTGTTGGCAGTTGTATTTGCGTTTGACAAGTTCAGACCATATCTGGTGGGAACCAAAGTAGTGGTATACACAGATCATGCAGCCATCAAGTATCTCATTGACAACAAGGATACAAAGCCAAGACTTATCAGATGGGTGCTCTTGCTTCAAGAATTTGATTTAGAGATCAAAGACAAGAAGGGAATTGAAAATCAGGTAGCTGATCATCTCTCCAGAATTGTTGAGAAAGGAGAAATCAAGCCTCAAGGAGAAATTAAGGAAAATTTTCTTGATGAATACCTTTTACTGATTGAAGATGCTGCAGCACCCTGGTACACAGACATTGTGAATTTTCTGGTCAGTGGGGTAATTCCAGTAGAAATGAACTCTCAACAAAAAAAGAGGTTTCTGCATCAAGTTAAACACTTTTACTGGAATGAACCTTTTCTGTACAAAAGGTGCCAAGACCAGATCATGAGGAGATGTGCTGCTGAAGAAGAAATGCAAGCTATCCTTAGTGATTGCCATGCTGCTCCTTATAGTGGTCACATTGGAGGAAAAAGAACAGCTGCAAAGGTCCTGCAATCAGGGTACTTTTGGCCCACTTTGTTCAGAGATGCTCAAGAGTTTGCCAAGAATTGTGATAAATGTCAGAGGGTGGGGAATATTTCTAACAGACAAGAACTGCCACTCAACATCATTTTGGAGATTGAATTGTTTGATGTGTGGGGAATAGATTTTATGGGACCATTCCTTATGCCTTATGGAAATGCCTACATCTTAGTTGCAGTAGACTATGTCTCTAAATAGGTAGAAACAGTTGCATTGCCTTCCAATGATACCAGGGTAGTCACGAAATTCTTGCACAAGAACATATTTACCATATTTGACACTCCTCGAGCTATAATCAGTGATGAAGGGACATATTTTTACAACAAGTTGTTTGCTAACTTGCTTGCAAAATATGGAGTGAAACACAAAGTGGCCACTGCCTATCATCCTCAGACCAGGGGACAAGCTGAAGTGTCCAACAGAGAGATCAAAAGAATCCTTGAAAAAATGGTGAATCCTTCCAGGAAGGACTGGTCTGTGCACTTAGATGATGCTCTCTGGGCCTACAGAACGACATTCAAGGCCCCCATTGGCATGTCCCCTTACAGATTGGTTTACGGCAAGGCTTGCCATTTACCAATAGAGCTGAAACACAAGGCATTTTGGGCCATAAAGAAGTTGAATTTCGATGCACAAGCAGCTGGAGAAGCAAGGTTACTGCAGCTGAATGAACTTGAAGAGTTCAGGCTCTTTTCTTATGAAAATGCTGAAGTATATAAGAGCATAGTCAAGGCATGGCATGATTAGAAAATCCAACCCAGGGAATTAGTTGAAGGCATACAAGTGCTCTTGTTTAATTCCAGATTAAAATTGTTCCCTGGAAGTTGAAATCAAGGTGGTCTGGGCCATTTAAATTGGTCAAAGTGCATCCTCATGGAGTTGTGGATTTGTTGGAGGAGAGTTCTGGAAGTGAGTTCAATGTGAATGGCCAAAGGGTGAAACAATATTGGGGTGAGCCCTGTGCAAGAATGAAGGCCATCATTCATCTTTCAGATCCTTAGCCACCAGTGTGGAGCAGGCTGAGGACATTAAACCAAGCGCTATTGGGAGGCAGCCCAGCTTTATATCCTTTACATTGTCG
The DNA here is from genome assembly GCA_029884605.1 of Ormosia emarginata. Classification (NCBI taxonomy): domain Eukaryota; kingdom Viridiplantae; phylum Streptophyta; class Magnoliopsida; order Fabales; family Fabaceae; genus Ormosia; species Ormosia emarginata. Next base: position 3,423,941 of record JAQQTP010000089.1, read on the forward strand.
TTTAAATTTCAGTTAAAATGGGTTAGTTTAGTTTAGTTTAATAAATATATAAATGTTGCTAACATATGTTACAGACTAGAGCATTCTAAGCCCAAGGTTGTGCTGGAAATGGTGGTATGTGGTCATATCAGGCCCAGTTAATAGTGTATTGGTGGTAGCAATTGGGCAAGCGCAAGAGCCCGCGTTCAACTGTATTTTTTTTTTTTAGTTTTCCAAGTTCAAGAGTTGAAGAGTTAGTGAACAAGGAAGGGTTGCAGAAATCGTGGGAATGTAAATTGCCTCCACCCACTCACTTAATGCCACCTTTTTTTTCCACCACTCACCTCCATCCTTAACCTCTCACCTCAACCTCTCTTTCTCTCTATTAAAGCCACTGTCTTCTCTGCCTTAGCCCCACACGCAACCCCACTCACACGTTCTGTCTCACCTGTCTCTTTCTATCACCATCAACCCACTCCTCTTTTATACCATTCCAAATACCATGGGTAAAGCACAAGCTCAGTCTTCCAAAAAGCCCATTATTGCTAGTTCATCCTCTTCTGGTGAGGAGACCAATTTGCATTTTGTGGATGAGGAAGGGAGACTAAAGTTCGAGAGGGAAATCAAGAAGCGGAACTTCCATTTGGAGAAAGGTTTCTTCATTCTGGACTCCCCTCATTATGGGCTCACTGAGGATGTTGCTGAGCTCATAGACAATCACAATTGGAAGAAGTTCGTGACTCACCCGAGAGAACCCATAATCCCTTTTGTGCGCGAATTTTATGCCAATCTGACCTCACCACAGCAAAAATATGTCATAGTGAGGGGTTCAAAGGTGTCGTTCTCTGGTGCCACGTTGAACAGAAGGTGGGGCTTGAACAATGTTGAAGATAAATACTTGACTTTGTTGAGAAATGCTGAAGAAACAGAGCTGAATGACATGATGAGGGAAGTCATGGTGGAAGGGGCAAACTAGATTCAGACAAATGAGAGTTGGAAAATAGCCAGGCCTGATCTCACCCCATTGGCCAAAGTTTGGTATCATGTCATCCGAACCAAGATTCTCCCCACCGCGCACTTAGAAACAGTAAATAAGGAGAGGTTAGTCCTTTTGTATTACATTATGAAGAAGAAGATGGTGGATGTAGGACAACTGATTGAGAGGGAAATTATTGCCTGTGCATTCAAGAAGAAGGGATTGTTGTTTTTCCCCTCTTTAATCACCTCTTTATGTTTGAGATATGGAATAAAGGCCTTGTCTGAGGATGAAATTATGGACAATAAGGGAGCCATAGATTTGCTGGCTATCAAACATTTTGGGGCATCAGCATCAAAGGTACAAGGTTCAGTTCCTCCATCTGGGCAGCAGGAACATCCGGATGATGTGAACACAAAAGTGGACCAATGCTATTGGGATTGAGACCATTGTAGGTGATCATCTTCTAAAAGGGAGTTCTTCTGACCCATTAGAAGTTTATTTAATTAATTCATTTGATTCAGGTACGCAAGTAGATGGTGATATTTCCGAAATATGCTCTTTGCTTGATTGTACACAAGCAATGGAATATAAGGGATGGAAGCCGAGATTTGAAGAGTTACAACCCATGAATGATAATATTCATGAAGAAGTACCCACACTAGAACTAAAGTCATTACCTTCTGGGTTGAAGTACACATTTTTGGGAGAAGACCAAAGTTTTCCAGTAGTAATTTCATCAATCCTTACTGAAAAACAAGAAGGTATATTGACAAAAGTACTTAAAAGGCATAAAAGTGCAATTGGATGGACATTAACAGATATAAAAGGCATTAATCCATTAATTTGTACACATAGAATACATTTAGAGGATAATGCTAAAACATCACAACAACCTCAAAGAAGATTAAATCCACATATGATAGAGGTAGTTAGGGTTGAAGTTCTTAAATTACTTGATGTTGGAATTATTTACCCTATTTCCGATAGCCAGTGGGTAAGTCCTACACAAGTTGTGCCTAAGAAATCTGGAATAACAGTGGTTGAAAATGAAAAAGGTGAGTTAATACCTACGCGAGTTTCATCTAGTTGGCGTATGTGTATTAATTTTAGAAAATTGAATGCAGCCACTAGGAAAGATCATTTTCCCTTGCCATTTCTTGATCAAATTCTAGAAAGAATAGCAGGACATCCTTACTATTGTTTTCTTGATGGTTATTTGGGGTATAATCAAATACCAATTGCATTAGAGGATCAAGAAAAGATTACTTTTACGTGCCTCTTTGGCACTTTTGCATATAGACGAATGCCTTTCGGTCTTTGTAATGCTCCGGCAACTTTTCAAAGATGCATGCTAAGTATTTTTAGTGACATGATTGAGCATTATTTAGAGGTTTTCATGGATGATCTGACAATTTTTGGAAATTCTTTTGAAAATTGTCTTGATAATTTGGATAAAGTTCTTAAAAGATATGAAGAAAAAGGATTTGTTTTAAATTGGGAAAAATGTCATTACATGGTTACTTCAGGAATCGTGTTAGGTCATGTGATATCTTCTGAAGGAATTGAAGTTGATAAGGCCAAAGTTGAATTAATTGCTCATATGCCTTCCCCAAAAATAATGAGAGAAGTTCGTTCCTTTTTAGGACATGCAGGATTTTATCGAAGATTCATTAAGGACTTTAGTGTCATATCTAGACCATTATGCAATCTTTCAACAGAAGATGCACTATTTGATTGGACTCAAGAATGTCAAAAATCTTTTGACAAATTAATTAGTCTTCTAACATCGGCTCCTATCATGCAATCTCCTGACTGGTCTTTGCCTTTTGAATTAATGTGTGATGCAAGTGATTTTCTTTGTTGGCTTTTTTTAGGCCAAAGAAAGGAAGGTAAGCCTCATGTGATTTGTTACGCAAGTAGAACTTTAAATAGTGCACAAATGAATTATACCACTACTGAAAAAGAACTACTTACTGTAATTTTTGTATTGGACAAATTTCGAGCTCATTTAATTGATTCTTCTATTGTTATTTTCACTGATCATGCTGCTGTTAGATATTTAATGTCTAAACAGGATGCCAAACCTAAGTTGATACGGTGGATCTTGTTGCTTCAAGAATTCAACATCATCATAAAAGATAAGAAAGGAGCCGAAAATGTTGTCACAGATCATTTGTCCAGACTTACAACAGGCTCATCTTTTGATAGCACACCTATCAATGATTCTTTTCCTGATGAGTTTTTATTTTCTGTCAATTCCATACCTTGGTTTGCGAACATAGTCAATTTTCTTGTAACAGGAAAGATGCCGCCTCAATGGTCACATCAAGACAGAAAAAAGTTTTTGACTGAAGTAAAAAAATTTTATTGGGATGACCCATATTTGTTCAAATATTCTCCTGATCAAATCTTTCGGAGATGTGTACCCGACAATGAGGTAGGAAGTATCATTAAATTTAGTCACTCAGAAGCATGTGGAGGTCATTTTTCTTCAAAGAAAACAGTTGCGAAAATCTTGCAGTGTGGATTTTATTGGCCCACTTTATTTAAAGACAGTCATACCTTTTGTAAAAGTTACAAAAATTATCAAAAATTAGGGTTTATTTCTAAAAGAAATATGATGCCTCTGAACCCTATCCTTGTCATTGAAATTTTTGATTGTTGGGGAATTGATTTCATGGGTCAATTTCAATCCTCATTTGGATATGTGCATATTCTGGTTGCAGTTGATTATGTCTCAAAATGGATTGAGGCGATTCCATATCGACAAAATGATCATAAAACTGTTCTCAAATTTTTAAAAGAAAATGTCTTAAGTCGATTTGGAATCCTCGAGCTATCATCAGTGATGGGGAACACATTTTTGTAATAAACCATTTGAATCTTTAATGAAGAAATATGGTATTACCCATAAAGTTGCTACCCCTTATCACCCTCAGACAAGTGGACAAGTAGAATTAGCAAATAGGGAAATTAAACAAATTTTAAAAAAAATGATTAACCCAAATCGTAAAGATTGGTCTTTAAGACTAAACGATGCACTTTGGGCTTACCGTACTGCTTTTAAAACATCTTTAGGCATGTCACCCTATCGGTTAATCTATGGAAAACCTTGTCACTTGCCTGTAGAACTGGAGCATAAAGTATTTTGAGCCATTAAAGCTTTCAATTTAAATATTGATGATGCTTGCAAGTTACGTAAATTACAAATAAATGAACTTGAGGAATTGAGAAATGATGCATATAAAAATTCAAAAATTTATAAAGAAAGAACAAAAGCTTTTCATGACAGATCTATTTTGAGGAAATCTTTTGAAATTGGTCAAAAAGTTCTGCTTTATAATTCTCGTCTTCACCTATTCCCTGAAAAATTGAGATCTAGGTGGACTAGCCCTTTTATTGTCAAACATGTATATCCTTATGGGGCCATAGACATTGAGAATCGTAGGAATGGTAATGTGTCTAAGGTCAATGGACAAAGACTTTAACCATTTCTAAAAAATCAAGCTGCTGAGGTAGAATTCATTTCCCTTTCTGATCCTTGTTATGTGAAAAATTTACTCTAATTTTGTGGTTTTATTTTATTTTGCAGTTCTTTAGCTCCCCGGTAAAATGGCGGATGACGGTACTCCTTGACTCTCAAGTCGGTTTGCTTTCTTTTAGTTTCCCAAAATAACTGATTTCCTTTTCTTCAAAATGGATATCATTCTCTCAAACCTGAAAAAATATTTTCCTTCTCTTTCTCAAAATGCTCTAACAAAAATTTACAAGGCTAGATGTGAAAGATTGAGATTGTTAATGCACAAAGGTATACCAAAAGATATACGTTGGATAATCGAAGCAAAGGTCCGATTAGCAGGTAAGTCTTCAATTTCATTTGACTCATACATGCCAAGTCTTGGTAGAAGTTCATATTCTAAAAAGAGAAGAGCAAAAAGATTACAAGTCTATCACATATGTGGATGATGGAATTGTAACAAACGATGTCATTCTTTGGGGAAGGTTTTCAAAAACAGAGAAGATAAAATTTTCTTCATTAAGAATGGACTGAGTAAGGAGTCATTAGATGATATCTTATTGACTCTTGATATGCATTCTTGTGGTTTAGTGCATCGTGAACTTCTTAACTTATGGAATCTCTTCAAGGATGAACAGAAGCAATACAGTCTTGGGAATCTGACTCTAAAAGACCCTGTTTGCCAATTTATAAGAAAATTAGATGGGAAGCTTATCCTCGACTCATAGAAGGCGTATAAGCCGTTTCTAGACGTGAAACTAGAGGCAGATGATGAGCCACATCCACAACAACATGTACATATTTTCTTCTTCTTCTTCTTCTTCTTCTTCTTCTTCTTCTTCTTCTTCTTCTTCTTCTTCTTCTTCTTCTTCTTCTTCTTCTTCTTCTTCTTCTTCTTCTTCTTCATGTTAAAAAAAAAAAAAAAAAAAAAAAAAAAAAAAAAAAAAAAGAAAAAATATAAAGAAAAACAATAAAAAAAGAGAGAAAAAAAAAGTATGTATACATCTTGGGTTTGGCTTTGGTAACACACAACGTGAATGGGGAAATACATGCATCCTAATCCAGCCTTCTTAATTGAAAAACAAAGAAGGTAGATTGTATTCCACATGTGAGGCAGCCAGTTGTATTATGGTCACTTGTCCCTTTTGGGAGCCCTATGTTGCGCTGGTCTTGAATGGGTCTAATATTGGTCAACAATGCTTTGGCACAAAGCCGAAAGAGCAGACTACCTCCATCTCAATCTCAAGTGAGTACACACCTATCTTTCATCAGGTTTCTAATAACTTGAAAAAAAAATAAAAAGAATAGAAGGTGAAACTACGGTTGTACTTGGTCTTTAATTAGATTAGGAGCCCCGGGCGGATGCCCGTCCTATCATAGACACAGGAGGAGACCTTCACACGCCAGTATGTAAATAAAGTTCGTGTGCCATGCTCTGTAGAAGCCGTGTGCTACATTAGTTCTTGGAACCAAGGCTCAGTAGAATACGATGGACGAGAAAGAAGCATCTGTCTTTTGTCTTTTACACTGAACGAAAACTATTATCTGAGCTATATACTTACTTTAATTAGTAGGCCTCTATGGCGAGTTCTGACTGGCAGCGGTCAGGTACCATCTTCTTAGAATACAGGCCTTTAATTAGGTTTGCAGGAAGATAGAGGGTTGTTCTTCCGTAAGCTGTAATTGGCTAGCTGCTGTGGAAAATAGTTTTGATGATAACAAACATGATGAAGATGATGTATAGTTCAAGTACCAAGAGTGAGCATTGCAACAAGAAAGCAAAGATCTCATTTATGCTCAACTCAAGGAGAAGAAGGTTTTGATAACAACAAAATCATGTCAAAGACCAAGTCCAAAGGAAGATTAAATGGTATAGCTTATAGGACTTAGGGTCTTTTTATAAGAAGCCTTCTAAATATCTCAAATATGTTTTCAAATATTTAAAAATGATTTTCACATGTTAAAATACCCAACAAATAAGTTTTGAAGGTCTAGTTATGATGGTAGTTCAAATTTATGAAAAATAACAAAGTTTGAGTTTTAAAAATCTGACCTTTGGTTACTCTTTTGATTATAACTTTCAAAATAATTTGATTTTTGTTTTGAAACTTATTTCATTTGAAAATAGACTCAAATATCTTTCCAATGACTAGTCATTTGCTTTAAACGGATAAGAAATGAAGAAGTTATGACCTTTTAAAGTTAGATTTCAAAATCAGAGTGGTGTATTCGAATACACCACATAGGTATTCGAATACCACACCCCAAAAAAGTTTCCAGAACGTGTTTTTAAGGATCTATTCGAATACCTAAAGGGGTATTCGAATACCTCAACATAGAAAACGTTCCAGAACACGTTTTTGAAGGATCTATTCGAATACCAAATATGGTATTCGAATACCACGACCCAGAAATTACGTAACGGCTATTTTCTTGAGCTTTTAATGAATGAAATTAATACCCAACGGCTCTTTTTCTTAGAATACTATAAATACATGGTTTTGGTCATCTTTTACACTATGCCCAATGATCTGAATCATTCTTTGCTTGTGCTAAAACGTGGTTTTCAATTTTACATATTTTTTGTGCTCTTTTTGCCAAAAACCATGAGATATCCTACGAGAGCTTCCTAGTGCTTCAAATTATAATATTTGCTCTTTATGAGAATTTCTCTTCATCTATATTCTATTTCTTTGTAAAAGGGTGAGGTATCCCTTAGTGAAATTGTGAGGGTGAGGTATCCCTTGTTGTAAAGAAGGTGAGGTATCCCTTGTTGTAAAGAAGGTGAGGTATCCTTCAAAGGAGGTGAGGTATCCCTCTAGTATATAGGGTGAGGTATCCCTGTTATGTAAAGGTTGCAAGCATCTGTTTTAAGCTTGTATTGAATAGTAAAAAATCTCGAATTGTGTTTCGGGGACTAGACGTAGGCCACAAGTGGTTGGTGGTCGAACCAGGATAAATATTGTGTCTGCTCTTCTATCATTTATCTCTTTATTTTTAGTAATTTAATTTATTGTTTAATATTATTTATTTGTTGAATTTTATTAATATTCTGCTTATCCTTTTCATCTCACGTCTTTTAATATTCTTTTCAATATATTTAATTAGTTTACACCTTTTGAGAAAAAGTTTTAATTACTCAATTCACCCCCCTCTTGAGTACTGAAGCCACTTGGGTAACAAGTGGTATCAGAGCTAGACTATTGTATAAAGAGCTTAGCCGCTTCAAGAGTACATGGCTTCATCACATGGTTTTTCAGAAGCAACTTCCATAAATCAACCACCCTTTTTCAATGGGGATGGTTATGCATATTGGAAGGAAAGAATGAAAATCTTTATCGAGGCTATTGATCTAGATGTGTGGGATGCTGTCGAAAATGGCGCATTTATACCTACACGCATTGTCGATGGTGTAAAAACCGAGACACCTAGAAATGATTGGTCTAAAGATGATAAAAGAAAAATCCAAAATAACTTGGTAGCCAAAAACATCATTACCGCTGCTTTGGGGCATGATGAATTTTTTAGAATTTCAAATTGCAAAACTGATAAAGAAATGTGGGACACTTTACAAGTTACCCATGAGGGTACTAGTGAAGTAAAGAGGTCGAGAATCAATTCTCTAACTCATGAATATGAATTATTTAGAATGAACCAAGGAGAAAGCATTCAAGAAATGCAAAAGAGGTTCACCCACATTGTAAATCATCTTGCGTCTTTAGGAAAAAAATTTTCTAACGAAGATTTGATTAACAAAGTGTTGAGATGTCTTAGCAGGATTTGGCAACCCAAAGTAACAGCAATTTCAGAATCAAGGGACTTGACAACCATGTCCTTAGCTACCCTTTTTGGCAAACTTCAAGAGCATGAGTTAGAACTCAACAGCTTGACCAAAGTGAGGAAACACGATAAGAAAAATAAAGGGATTGCACTTAAAGCCACCACCTCCACTATCAATAATGAAGAAGAAGACGATGGAGATGACATGGACAACATTGAGTTAAATGAAGAAAACCTCAGTCTTCTAGTGAAGAAATTTGGAAGGTTTCTCAAAAAGAAAGGAACTCAAAGAAGACCGCCTCTTTCCCTAAAGAAATTTGAAAAGAAGCCCTCAAAGGAAAGAAAAGGAAGAAGAGTCTACATAGCTTGGGATGACAACGACATGGACTCAACTGATAGCTCAGATAGCGAAGAAGCCCATCTATGTTTTATGGCCAAAGGAGAAGAAGAAGAAGAAAGCGACAACGAGGTAAATTCTGACTTATCTCCTTCTTATGATGAATTATAAGATGCTTTCGAAGAATTGCATGACGAATCAATAAGGCTCACAAAATTAATTTCTTCATCTAAGAAAATTATTTCGTCTTTGGAAAATCAAATTCTATTTTTGAATAAAAAAATTAAAGAATTAAAAATTGAAAATGAGACATTAAGATTAATTGATGCATGCTCAACCTGCACTTCACATGCTTCTACTTCTTCATCTTGTTCTTCATGTCATATACTTGAAAAAGAAATTGAAGATTTAAAGAACACTCTTGCTAAATTCACTTTCGAAAGAGATAATTTAAATATCATATTAGGAAAACAAATGGTTATTTTTGAAAAAGCTGGAATTGGTTATAACCCGAAAAATCAACAAAAATTTTATAAAAATTTCTTTGTTAATTCTAGCATTTCATGTAGCCCATTTATTAAATGTTTCTATTGTGGGAAAAAGGGTCATAGTGCATCAACATGCAATGCAAGGAAAAATATTAATACAAAAATTGGAACTAAAATGGTATGGGTTCCTAAGGGTACTATACCCAAAACTGACATTCAAGGACCCAAGAAAATTTGGGTACCAAAAGCCACAAATTGAAATGTGTTGTAGGTGTGCTTGAAAGCCAAGAGCTGACTTTGGCATTTTGAAAGTGGTTGCAGCAAGTACAAGACTGAAAATAATTCCAAGCTCTCCTCCCTGTCTCTATCAAGCTTGGACTTGCATTTTTTTTATGATCGAGTAAGTTTTTCCTCTCTAATAATGCACTTCTGAACGAGTTAATTTGTTTTTCTGATAACGTTATTTGAATACTTCCACATGGCTGAAAGCCAAATTTACAGCACGATCTCTGTTCTGTTTCTATTCTTTTTTATGCAAATGCAATGTAAAAATATTTGACTCTCTGGATATCATGCTTTTGATGAAATACATCTCATTTCTTTTGAGCCTAAATTTATGCCTTAAATGAAAATTACATGATGTTCTTAAATGCATATTTCGTAGCTTGTTCTTGCACTTTTTTTAAAAAAAAATATGCTGCATATTTAAATTCTTTGTAAGGTAAATGCTTAATGTAATTGGCCACTGTTTTAATAAATATATGAACAAGTGCAACAAGTGGTATCAAACAAAGTGGTATGAACGTAATAACAAGTAGTAACAAGTGGTAACAAACAAGTGGTTAATTGGCCAAATTAATCAATGAAATATCTTTTGCCCTTGTGAACTCATTTGTTATTTTGCCTTATTATTTTGAATGATTATTTGCTTATGAGTTTGACTAACCACTATGGATCCAAAAATTAATGGATACCAAAGAAAATGCTTTGAATTGTTTTGTAGGGTTATAACTACCTCAAGTACACATTTAAATTGAAAAGGTTTATTCAACTTGAGGAAATTGAATGAAGAGGACATGAGGGGACTTTCTTCAAGTACAATTGAATGGAATACTCAATGGAAGAAAACTCAAGACTATCTTAAATGATTAAATATTTTTTGAGTAGTATGCTTAGCATTGACAAAAGTGCCAAATTGGATATATATATATATTTTTTTTGTCATTGCATATAGGGTAAATAATGCTAGTTTTATACAATACTCTGATCCCTATAACATATTTCATCAAGTAAAATGTTTAATATCTATTATTCTCTTGATATATGACAGATTTATAAGATTTTAATAACAAGTGGTAAATGTTTTATATTTTGATAACAAGTGGTATCAAATATAAGTAATTCTTTTGGTAAATGTAATGACTGTTTTGATGATAATACAATGCAATTAGTTGATCTATGAATGAATATAACTTTGCTCATGTGCTGAATATTGTGCTTATCTTGCTAAATTTATAAAATTAAACTCTATTGCTATTCTTGTATGCTATGAATGAACATCTCTTGTTGGACTGGCATATACTCTGTTTAGCCTTATGCTTTATCTTGCCCCATCTTTTTGATCATGACAAAAGGGGGAGAAAAAGCTTGAATTATTTGTTTGAGAAAAGTCAGGGAGAGAAAAAGTAAAAGTTCAGTAAGACAAAAATGGAAATTGGATTCCAAAAGTAAGGGAAGTTGTTGTGCACATCTCTGATATAAATCATCTCTTATGAAAAAGAGGGGGAGTAAGTATCTCTAAACAAACTTTGTGAATTCCAATTTATATGAACTAATGCTTTTCTCAAATGTTAGTTTGTCATCATCAAAAAGGGGGAGAATGTAATTGGCTAGCTGCTATGGAAAATAGTTTTGATGATAACAAACATGATGAAGATGATGTATAATTCAAGTACCAAGAGTGAGCATTGCAACAAGAAAGCAAAGATCTCATTTATGCTCAACTCAAGGAGAAGAATGTTTTGATAACAACAAAATCATGTCAAAGACCAAGTCCAAAGGAAGATTAAATGGTATAACTTATAGGACTTAGGGTCTTTTTGTAAGAAGCCTTCTTGATATCTCAAATATGTTTTCAAATATTTAAAAATGATTTTCACATGTTAAAATACCCAACAAATAAGTTTTGAAGGTCTAGTTATGATGGTAGTTCAAATTTATGAAAAATAACAAAGTTTGAGTTTTGAAAATCTGACCTTTGGTTACTCTTTTGATCATAACTTTCAAAATAATTTGATTTTTGTTTTGAAACTTATTTCATTTGAAAATAGACTCAAATATCTTTCCAATGACTGGTCATTTGCTTTAAACGGATAAGAAATGAAGAAGTTATCATCTTTTAAAGTTAGATTTCAAAATCAGAGTGGTGTATTCGAATACACCACATAGGTATTCGAATACCACACCCCAGAAAAGTTTCCAAAACGTGTTTTTAAGGATCTATTCGAATACCTAAAGGGGTATTCGAATACCTCAACATAGAAAACGTTCCAGAACACGTTTTTGAAGGATCTATTCGAATACCAAATATGGTATTCGAATACCACGACCCAGAAATCACGTAACGGCTATTTTCTTGAGCTTTTAATGAATGAAATTAATACCCAACGGCTTTTTTTCTTAGAATACTATAAATACATGATTTTGGTAATCTTTTACACTATGCCCAATGATCTGAATCATTCTTTGCTTGTGCTAAAACGTGATTTTCAATTTTACATATTTTTTGTGCTCTTTTTGCCAAAAACCTTGAGGTATCCTAAGAGAGCTTCCTAGTGCTTCAAATTGTAATATTTGCTCTTTATGAGAGTTTCTCTTCATCTATATTCTATTTCTTTGTAAAAGGGTGAGGTATCCCTTAGTGAAATTGTGAGGGTGAGGTATCCCTCAGTAAAAGGGTGAGGTATCCCTTGTTGTAAAGAAGGTGAGGTATCCTTCAAAGGGGTGAGTGAGGTATCCCTCTAGTATATAGGGTGAGGTATCCCTGTTATGTAAAGGTTGCAAGCACCTGTTTTAAGCTTGTATTGAATAGTGAAAAATCTCGAACTGTGTTTCGGGGACTGGACGTAGGCCACAAGTGGTTGGTGGTCGAACCAGGATAAATATTGTGTCTGCTCTTCTATCATTTATCTCTTTATTTTCAGTAATTTAATTTATTGTTTAATATTATTTATTTGTTGAATTTTATTAACATTCTGCTTATCCTTTACATCTCACGTCTTTTAATATTCTTTTCAATATATTTAATTAGTTTACACCTTTTGAGAAAAAGTTTTAATTACTCAATTCACCCCCCTCTCTTGAGTACTGAAGCCACTTAGGTAACATAAGCAGGACGGAAAGGATTCAAAGGTTCGTATTGTCGGTTCGGCAATCCTTGTGGAATTCATATGTTACACTGGCGACACCCAACTCAAATACATGCCACTACTGCATTCATGACACGCAGTATAAAAATAGGTCATGAAAACTGTACATACAGGTATGTCCTCGTTTATTATTATATTTCTTTTATTTTTGTATGATTTTGTTGTATTTTGATTTTTGAACAGACGATCCTTTGAGCAGGGTCCTTCAGGGGTTTCTAGACTTCTTTACCCTGATGGTTTTCTTGAAGTTAAAAAAAAAGTTTAAAAAAAAACAAAAACAAAAACAGTGAAAAAAAAAGAAAAAAAAAAGATTTCGTGTTTCTTAATTTCAAACTTTTCTGACAACAGCCAACCTACTCATATAGGTGCTATGATTACTTTTTCCCTTCTTTTTTCTATTTAAACACTTCATTCTCTTCACTTTCCTCCAACTCATAATCATTCCAAAGGAAGGTGAAATTATGGGACCTCCTGTTCGTAACATTAAAAATGTTTGTGTTTTTTATGGGTCAAGTTATGGGAAGGGTTTAGAGTTTGTAAATGTAGCAAGCGCTCTTAGTCGAACACTTGCTGCAAGGAATATTCATGTTGTATATGGGGGTGGTTGTCATGGGTTAATGGGGGCTGTATCACTCTCTGCATTTGTAACAGGCAGTCAGGTTTTAGGTGTCATTCCTAAACCTTTAGCTCAAAATAACATCACTGGCAAGACAGTTGCAGAAGAAATTCAGGTATCATCTATGCATGGCCGAATGAAAACAATGCTTGACAACTTTGATGCATTCATTGCCTTACCAGGTGGTTTTGGTACTTTGGAAGATATTTTTCAAATTGTCTCTTGGGCCCAACTGAACATCCACCATAAACCCATTGGTTTGTTGAATGTTAATAATTTCTTTGATCTTTTGTTATTTTTTCTTGATAAAGTTGTAGAACAGAAATTTATCACTCCTTCAGCAAGAAAACTTTTTATCTCTGCCTCCACTATTGATGAGCTCATTGATAAATTAGAAGCTTTCGAGTATGAACCTAATAAAGTAATAGCTCAGATAAATTGGTCAGCAGGAAGGAGCGAGGAAAGCAATAAAAAAAGAAAGCCAGATCTGACACTTCATCTTTAATGGGTTTAATTTTATTTATCATCATTTGTTTTTGTTTTAATTTGTATCAGATTTCTCCAACAGGTACTATTTTCTATCCTTACTCATCTATATTTTAACATTGCGAACAATGTTGTGATCTGGTTGGGGAAAATGATAGTTTTATAAAAAAAAAAAATTACAGCTGTGGAATGTTTGATATGATTGTCAGTAACTTACTAAACTAATGAAGGGTGGTAGAGTAAGGAGTAGTTTTGCCCTTGCGGTGATTTACTCTTGAGACGCATCTTAATTGGTGGCAGAGTAAGGAATTTTTAGTTAGTATTTAATTATTGTTGATTTGTGGAAGTAACAAAGTTTTTGTCTTTTAAATTCCTTTGAAAAAAAAATCAAGTGAATGCACTTTCACATCCTTTTAAGCAATTAAAATTCAGAGATCATATCATGATAGCATAAATTTTTCTTTCTTTTTCAAATCACATGCTTGGATATGAATGTTGAATTGATGGATTGAGAATGATAGAAATATGCCTTGTGAGATTTTGAGCCTATTGATGAATGGATTGAACATTTGTACCATTCTCTTCTTTCTTGTGTGATTTTCACTTGTGAAATTGTTACTCTAGAACTTGCTTTGATTCTATTTTAAGCTACATTTTCATATGCATACTTAAATATGATTGAGGCATTTTAAAATAGCTACTTTGACCAAATAGTCATCCTTGTATATTTCCCTTGTGTAACCCTTTTGAACTTATTTGTCCAGTTCTTGTTTTTAGCTCATTACGTGTCTTTAAAAAAAAACATGTTTTTACCTGACCTTAGGGAATAAGAGAGCATTGACTTTGTTCTTAAACAAGTGTGGGGGTGTGTGTGTGTAAAAAAAAGGAAAAAGAAAAAAAAGAAAAAGAAAACGAAAAAAAAAAAAAAGAAAAAAAAGAAAGAAAAAAAAAGAAAAGAAAGAAAGAGTTGACCATCTGATACACTATGTGACATATCCATATCTAGAATAAAGATAGATGCTTGGAAACAACAGGAAGAGAAGGAGAACGTTTATGCCTAACAATGAATTCAACTCATCAATTTGGGATTAATCTTCAACAAAACATTAGTCAAATTTTGGTCATTGTCCTTATTGATGAATGTTTTCAAATATCTTTTCCACTCTAACTGTACCATAATGCTCTTTTATTCTCTTTGGTATTTATCTTCTTATATCCATATTATCCTTCCTTCTTTACCATGATCTCGTTACAACCTTGAATAAAGTCTTCTTGATTTTTGTGTGCATGTGTTCTGAGCAGTGGAGAAGTAGAAGATAAGCAAGCTTATGGTAGTGTAATTTTTCATGAGTTGAATTGAGTGAAATATCTATCATTTTAAACAGTTGAGGGATTGAGAGTGAATCCTGTGAGGATCTTTCATTCTTGATTCGTTCTATTTAACTGAAATTTCCTTGCTTGATGGTTTGAGATGTGAAGAAATATTACCTCAAAAAAATGCTTTGTTCCCTTGAATGACTGGTTGCTCTTCTTGTTTCATTAAAACTTTTAGAGTTTTTAGCTTTTGAGTTTGTGTCATTTTTTTCTTTGTTCCTTAGTTTTTGTTCTTATGTGTTTTGCCCGGGAGTGCAAAAGTTTAATGTGAGGGAATTTGATAACAATGTATTTTATGCATTTTATAATCCTCTAACTAGGCTTCTTAAGGTTCAATTTGGCTTAATTAAGTTGATTTTGTTACTTTTTATGAAATTAAGCTTAATTGGATCATTGAAGAAATTATTGCTTGAATTATCATTAATTTGGGTGATTGCATTCTTAAGTAAAGTGGCCACAACTTGAGTTGTAATTAGCTGATTAATGTGATTCTGGTCTTGTTGGAAAGTTAAGATAATTCTTTAATAACTATTCACTTCATAGCAAGAGCCACATTAATAGCAATATATTTCATTCATTGTATAACCTTCTCACTTGGCTTTTTCAGTAAACTTGCTATAATTTGAGTTACAAATATCCGATGGATGTGATTTTGGTCTTGTTTTTAAGCTAAGATAAATTTCTACAACTTTCATGAAGGCCTCAAGACCAGAAACACATGTTTGGATAACTCAAATTGGAGTTGAAGCAAAATCTAGTGTTTTGAACCTGACAGCTTGACCTTTATGCACTCATTAGGCTATATCTCGGGCTATTGGAGTTCAATAATTTTGAAATTTTGATAGTGGGAGGTTAAGACCCATATCTACAACTTTCATGAAGAACACAAAAGCTAGTTCGGATTTCTTAAAGGTGATATTGGGCTTAGAAGTCAGAACAGAGGTGCTGACGTTGGGCCTGACCTATGAGCAGTAATTGGGCCATATCTTGGGCTGTGGTTATTGGATTTGGCTAAACTTAGTGTCTCTGGAAAGCTGAGACAATGTGCTAGAACTTTCATGAAGACTACTTGACTCAAAAATGATGCATGCCATGAGTTCAGAATGGAAACATTTCGGAGACAAGAATCCACCCACCATTCATCTCTTTTAGCATTTTGTTCTCATCATCCATCATCTCTTTTGGCTATTTGTACTCTTCTAATTCTATAAAAAGAGGCAATGGTTGATCATTTGAGGGTGTTAGCTTAGTGTTAGTCTAGATTTTACTTTCATGTTTGTATGTTAATTGCTTCCTTTATTGTAATTTTCTCTTGTTTTTAATTGAAGTTATATTCATCTTTCTCTTCTTCTCTCTTTCTTTCTTCTTGTCTATGAGTAACTAAATCTTCATCTTGCTTGGGTGAAAAGGTGAAGCTCTTGGTAATAAGTTAAGGTTAGATTAATTTCTTTCTTGTGCTTTAAATGATATATTTTTATGTGATCTTTATATGAGTTGTATGTTGTTTCCAATTAATTTAGAAACTCTTCTTGTATAATGAATATCTTGATTCATTGTAGACAATAGGATTGGCACAGTGGATGCTTTTGACGATTTACAAGTATTGGTAGATAGTTATTGGAACTATTATATCATTACATGATTGAACTTTGAATGTTAAATCTTCCGATTGGAATCTTCATTATGCATGATTTCAATTGAGTTATAAAACGAAATAATCTTGTTTTTAATTTATTACCAAGAGTGGATCTCCTAACCCAAGCAAATCTTTTTCATCTGTGAACAACTTATATTATTTTTAGTATTGTGACAAATATTCTCCATACCTCAAATAATTTTCTCTTCATCAATTCCCTGTGGATCAACCTCGGACTTTCGAGAATTTACTACTTGAAACAACCTGCACTTGGGTTTGAAACTGTATAATTATATCCCATCAAGTTGCATATGAATGATGATTGAGTGAAACATCAACACAGAACATAAAGTAGAGTGAATTGAGCGATATGACAAACCCAATAATGTGTTAAGCCCCTGTTCTTAGGAAGATAATCTGGTGAGTCTTCACCCTTACATCCAAAGGATATTTGGAAAATGCACCTAAGACTCTGTTGAGAGGTGGTTTGGTTGGAGTTCCTTACTAAAACTGAGTTGTGAGCTTAGGGAAATCACACGCACACTATGGAAAGTGATTAAGAAAATGGTATTTTGTGTTGAGCATAATTCTGAAAAATGCATCTGAGGATTGTCATGGACTTTGCTTATACTATTCTGATTTTGTTTTGTTAATGCTTGTTGAATGTCATTACTTGAGGACAAGCAATGGTTCAAGTTTGGGGGTGTGATAACTCTTAGAAATAAGAGTTATTACTATCCTTTTAGCTTAATCATTGTTCTTGTTTTGATCAATTTTGGAGAAGAACTTCAAGTTTTGTTTGATTAAGTAAATATCTGTGTTAATCTGATTAATTGTGAAAAGCTGTAAATTCTGATCTGTTATTGCTGAAGGTTTGATTTAGTTTTGAACAGGTTTTAAAGGTGTAATTGCTGAAGGAATTGCTTTGGGATGTTTTGGAATGCTGCAGCTTTGGGGGAGCGAATCACTATAAGATAAAATCAATTCCAGCTCAGCTCTTGCCCACTAGAAGACAAAATACCTGTTGTGCTGTGCTTAAAAGGAAGAAAGAGAATACAATGCAGCAGCTGTGTGTACTTGGGAATTGGGCCATGGAATATTTTAGTATTTGAATTTGTAAAAGCCCAAAAAGTGAGGCATGAGAGAGTGTGTAACCCTATTTTGGGAGCTAGTACAAATAGTAAGTGTGACCTTGCTTTTGGAAGAGAGCTTTTTGGGTACTGTGCAGAGCCGTCAGCTCCTGGTTCTATCTGTAATTTCAATTGTTACGCATCATATCTTTATTTTCCATTTCCTTTGCTTACTTTGTTTTCAAGCTCATTATGAGCTAAATTCCATTAGTTAGGATTCTATGAATTTGTAATTGTACTGAAGGGTAATCAAATGTAATGGATGTTATTCATTTTCTTCTTTTCTGCTTTAATGTTTAATTTCGGTTTAGCCTGATCAACTAATCTGAATTATCAACTAATTTCGTTTGGAAAAACCAAGTTAGTAGACTTGATTAGAAGATAAAGATAGGACAATTAATTGGAAAATTAATTGTGTTAAATGAGCTAGGAATAGCCTTCAAGTCTTTAAGTTGCTGGACGTGCTTCTTTGACAACTGAGGGAAATTAATTTGAACTTAGGAATAAGAAGCTTTTAATGAACTCAGTTTTTACTGTTGGAGAGAAAAATTCATTTCCTAGACTAAATATTGTAGCATCTTGAAGCATACATTACCCTGAAGTTAAGAATTACAAAGGATTAGAATCCTAACTATTTCCATCTCTGTTTTAAAACACTCATTTATCGTTTTTATTAATTCCTTGCATTTATTACTTACTGCTCTGATACCTCATTACTCCATTTACTTTACATGCTTAAAAATTTCTCTTTATTTTATTACATTAAATAGGAAAGGTTAAATCTAGAATTTGTATTTAATACAATTAAATCCTCGTGGGAACGATCTTTACTCATACTTTATTACTTGTTTGATTGTGTACACTTGCACATCTTTTAACACACCAACAGAAACCGTGGTACCATGACATCAAATGCTTCATCACGAGCATAGAGTACCCTCCAGATGCTTCAGAAAATGACAAAAGGACCCTTAGAAGACTTGCAATGGGTTTCTTTCTAAATGGGGAAGTTCTCTACAAGAAGAACCATGACATGGTGCTGCTAAGATGTGTTGATACAGTGGAGGCAGAGAAGATCATCAGAGATGTCCATGAAGGTTTTTTTGGAACTCATGCAAGTGGACATGTAATGGCAAGAAAGATACTAAGAATTGGGTACTATTAGTTAACAATGGAAACTGATTGCTTCAATTATATGAAGAAGTGCCATAAATGCCAGACATATGCTGACAAGGTGCATGTGCCACCCGCACCTTTGAATGTTTTAACAGCACCTTGGTCATTCTTGATGTGGGGAATGGATGTCATAGGTCTGATTGAACCGAAGGCCGCAAATGGACATCACTTTATTCTTGTTGCAATTGATTACTTCACAAAATAGGTCGAAGTTGCTTCTTATGCTAATCTGACTAGGAATGTAGTGGTCAAGTTTGTCAAAACGGAGTTGATTTGTCGCTACGGTCTGCCAAGCAAAATAATCACTGACAATGCCATTAATCTGAACAATAAGATGATGAATGAGATGTGTGAGAGTTTCAAAATTGAACACCACAATTCCTCACCCTATCGCCCCAAGATGAATGAGGCAGTGGAGGCGGCAAACAAGAACATCAAGAAGATTTTTCAAAAGATAGTTGTAACGTATAGAGATTGACATGAAATGCTACTATTTCCACTGCATGGCTATCGCATGTCTGTTCGTACTTCAACTGGGGCAACCCATTTCTCTTTGGTTTATGGAATGGAAGCAGTACTCTCTATTGAAGTGAAAATTCCATCATTAAGAGTGTTGATGGAATCAAAATTAGAAGAAGCTGAATAGGTCTAAACTCGACTTGATTAGTTGAACCTCATTGAAGGAAAGAGATTAACCGCACTGTGTCATAGCCAGCTTTACCAAAAGAGAATGATGAAAGCCTATGTGAAAAAGGTGCGTCCGCGATAGTTTCAAGAAGGAGACCTAGTACTCAAGAAGATTATTCCCATTCAAAAGGATAATCGAGGAAAATGGACTCCAAACTATGAAGGACCTTATGTTGTAAAAAAAGCTTTCTCGAGAGGAGCTTTGATTCTCACAAACATGGATGGTGCAGATTTACCACTTCCTGTAAATTCGGATGCAGTAAAAATGTATTATGCTTAAAAAACAAAACAAAACAAAACAAAACAAAACAAAAAAGAAAAGAAAAGTGGCTCACTAGGCTGAAAACCTAAAAAGGCGGTCTAGGCAAAAATTAGAGCGACCCGCTAGGTTGAAAACTCGAAAAAAGCGACTTAGGCAAAAGTTAGGGTTAAAGATAGTTCTTGACACATCCGAAAAAGTGGGGTTGCCTCGAGTCACAAATTAGGGCAGTTTGAGTTATTAATGCTAAACTGGGGCAGTTTGAATGCGAAGTCTTGCCATGAATGCTCCCAATGCGTGGAAACTGGGTCAAATTATGTTCTCAGAAATAAACAAAGGGGTATTTAGGGTTGTATACATGGGAAATTAGCACTGATCATCCTAGAGAGCATCGCTGGAAGAGTTGGAAAACTCTACTCCAACATTCTTTTGTAAACATTTCAATTCTAACCCTTGTGGTACCGTCTTTCCTGTACTATTCCATTCCATAATAATAGTCTATTTTCATTGCAACCCATTATTGATTCAATGTGCATTTATCATGATAGATTTATATTGAGATGTGAAACATGTGATCATATTGCAAAAGCATTTAGATTTGTTTTAACAATCTTGAAAGGTCATGGGAAATGCGATGAATTTCCTTTAAAAGCACTAATGAGAAAATGAAGAATAATCAGGCAAATCATAAATCAAATTTTATTACTGTTCAACCTTGATCCTGCTATGGGAAGATGTTCTTAAGGGTGTTGTGGAACCAAGAGCGATCCAGCTAAAGCTATGATGTGATAATTTTTTGTCTACCCAATCTGTTCATGAGAATCTCTACAGTAGGACATCCATTGCATCGTGCATCATCTCAAGCATCACATGCATTGTCCTCAGGCATCACATCCATTGCATCATCATAAGCATCACCTACATTTACAAGCTCAGACACCATTTCTTTTTGGTTCTCAGGGCCTTATGCCCATTATCTTTAATTTCTGGGTCCCCAAACCCATTGCTTTTAGCTTTCACGGCAAGTCAGGGCCTTATGCTCATTGCCTTTTGATGATCACATATTTTATATATTAATAAACCCTCATTTTTAGTCATTTACACTCTCCATGTACTTAATTGATTAAGCCTGGTTATGTTTTGTAAGTTTGGACTCAAATTGGACTTAATTAATTTTTTCAGCATTCTTTGGGTCTTACATTGTTTCTGTATTTTAGTCATATCTTGAGTGTTTGATGCCTAGAAATTATGAATTTTATCTTGTAGTAAAGCTGAGAGAAAACTCTACAACTTTGATGAAGAGCTCAAAGTCTCATTCAGATATCTAATAGAGCAAATTGGGCTTAGAATTCAGAATATGAGTTTTGTGACTAGAACCTGAATAATGTACAGTAATCAAAGCATAACTCGAGCTGTAGGAACTTTCTTGGGCTAATATTTGGAGAGTTGAAAGTTAAGACCCATATCTACAACTTTCATGAAGAACATAAGAGCTCATTCGGACATCTTGGAGGTGATATTGGGTCTGGAATTCAAAATAGAGGTGCTAAAACTGGGCCTGAATAGTTTGCAGTAATTAGGTCATATCTTGGGTTGTATGATGAATTTTTGGATGATTTCAGTGCCATTGGAAAGCTGAGACAAAATGCTACAACTTTTATGAAGACCATGTTGCTTCATTCTGATGGCATCCATGAGATCAGCACTAAATGATTTCAGAGATAAAGAATCTCAATAATTTTCCACTCACCATTTGGCATTTACCACCCATTCATCCACTCATTCACCTACTCTTAATCAGCCCTCTTGTCATTTTGTATCACTAATCCTCTATAAAAGGCACAATTGGCTGATCATTTGGTGCTCTTGGGATTAGGCTTAGTTTTTACAAGTTATGATTATGCTTGTTTATTGTTTTCCTTTGTTGTAATTTTTTCTTGTTCTAAATTGAAGTTATGTTCATCTTTCACTTCTTCTCTCTTTCTTTCTTCTTATCTATGAGTAACTAAATCTTCATCTTGCTTGGGTGAAAGAGTAAAGCTCTTGGTAATGAAATAAGGTTAGATTATTCTATTTCTTGTGCTTAAATGATATATTATCAAATGGACATTATTGTGTTGTATTTTATTTCTAATCAATTTAGAAACCTTCTTTGTATAATGGAGATCTTGAATTATTGTAGACAATAGGATTGGCACAGTGAATGCTTGAACTCATTTACAAATGTTGGTAGATAATTAAAGGAATCATAATATGATTGCATATATAATTAAACTTTTAATGTTATATTTTCCGATAGGAACATCCGTTATGTGTGGATTTCAATTGAGTTATAAAGAGAAATAATTTTACCTGTAATTTATTACCAAGAGTGGATCTCCTAACCCAAGCAAGTTCTTAAATTCATTTGAGAACATCTTTTATTACTTTTGGTATTGTAACAAATTCTTTTCTTACCTCAATTAATTTTTCTTCATCAATTTCCTGTGGATCGACCTCGGACTCCTGGGAAATTTATTACTTGAGACAACCTGCACTTGGGTTTGCATATTTAAATCCCACAGTCAAGTTTTTGTCATCGTTGCCAAGGACTCGTTTGAAGTTTTAATTTATTGAAGTTTTTTTTTTCTTTAATAAAATCTGTTCTCTCTTCCCCCTCACCGGAGCAAAAGATCGGCTTATCGATCCTTCGATTTCTTTACTAACTCTCTAACTTTCTAACTATCTAACTTACTAACATACTAACTTGCTAACATACTAATTTACTAACTTTTATATTTCTGTCATTTATTTTCTGCCTACTAACTTTTATTTTATGTCATTTATTTTCTGCTTACTAACTTTTTAATTTCTGTTACTCCAACTTTTTAATTTACGTCATTTAATTTCTGCTCTCTAACTTTTTAATTTTTGTTATTTATTATTGCTTTCTAACATAACGAAATAATCTTTCTTCTTCTTCTTCTCTTTCACGGCTCTGTGGGGCTCTGTCTCTCTCCGTTTTCATATTTTAAATTTATTTTTCGTAATTTACTTTCCACACTTTATTTTTCGTATTTTTATTTTTAACTTTTTACTTGTTAATATTTATTGGGTGGTTGGTTTATACCACATCTTTTTTAATATTTAATAGCAGGTTATACCGCAAGCTTGTACATTATTTTTATTTATTTATTTTAAGTTATTTATGTATTTATGCTTAATTAGTATCGTGATTTAAATTCTGGTCGTTTAGTTAAAATTAATCCTGGTACTTTATATATTAATTTGTTTGAATCACAATCACACACAATTGACATAATGGCTGACAATGAAAGTGTACATGATGAACATGAAAATCAACCGTTGCGAACCATGCATGAATATTTGCAACCACCTCGAAATTCTAGTCCATCATGTTTTATCTTTCCACTCAATGCCAACAATTTTAGATTTAAGCCAGGTATAATTTCTTTACTTCCTAATTTTCATGGTTTAGAATCTGAAAGTCCATATTTACATCTGAAAGAATTTGAGGAAGTATGTATTGCTTTCAATGACCAAAATTGCACTGAAGAGATTGTTAAGCTTAAATTGTTTCCTTTTTCTTTAAAAGATAAAGCAAAATCTTGGCTTAACACTTTCAAACCAAGATCAATTCGCACATGGCAAGAAATGTAAGGTGAGTTCTTAAAGAAATTTTTTCCAACACATAAAACAAATGCTATGAAAAGACAAATCCAAAATTTTTCTCAAAATTCAAATGAAGCATATTTCAATGTTAGGAACGATTTAAAGATTTGTTAAATTCTTGCCCACATCATGGTTTTGAAAAATAGCGCACTATAAGCTTCTTTTATGAAGGTTTAACACCTGAAACTAAACAATTTGTGGAAACAATGTGCAATGGTGAGTTTCTTGATAAAGAACCTGATGAAGCTTTAGACTATTTAAACCAGCTGGCTGAAAATTCTCAATCTTGGCATAGTACTAACCCTTCTGAAAATTCATTAGATCTAACCTTGCAAGTGCTAATAAAGGAAAATATCACCTTAGTCAAGAGGAAGATCTAAATGCTAGGTTTGCCAGTTTGGCCAGAAAGGTTGAAGCCATGGAATTAAGAAAAATAAAAGAAATCAAATATGTGCAAAATGAAGAAATTTGTGGCATTTGTGATGACTTAGGACACTCAACACACGAATGTCCTAACATTCCTGTTTTTAAAAAAGTTGTACATGAGCAAGTAAATGCCATGAATAATTTTAAAAAGCCATTTACTTCTTCTTTTTCAGATACATACAATCCAGGATGGGGAAATCACCCGAACTTCAGCTGGAGGAATAATAATCAGTCACAATTCGTGCAACCATCACCTCCTCAGGCACAACAGGACTCTCAAAATTCTCAAGGATATGCACCTTATGTCCCACCATATAGGAAAAACCTTGATGAAACATTGCATGCATTCATAGAAAAGCAAGAGGCCATTAATAAACAAAGCAATCAAACCATGAATGACATAAAAGACACTCTTGCTAAACTTTCTTCTGCACTAACCATTCATGAGAAAGGAAAATTTCTTTCTCAACTTCAACCAAATCCCAAGGGTCAATACAGTCTAAATGAGGGGAGTTCAGAAAACCAACAAATGGACTAAGTCAAGTCAGTGATAACTCTTAGGAGTGGAAAGACTGTTGAAAAACAAATTCCCGAACCTTGTGAGAAAGAAGATAAACCAATTCCCCAGGAAAATGAAGTTGACCAAAAGGAGACCAAACTCTCGCCTTCATCCCCATTTCCTCAAGCATTGAATAATCCAAAGAAATTAGACCACCGTATTGAAATTTTTGAAATTTTAAAACAAGTGAAGATCAATATTCCTCTGTTAGATACTATCAAACAAATTCCTTATTATACTAAATATTTGAAGGACTTGTGCACTGTTAAAAGGAAATTAAATGTGAAAAAGAAAGCATTTTTGGTTGAACAGGTAAGCTCCATTCTTCAGAATAATAATGCGTTGAAATATAAAGACCTTGGTTGTCCTACAGTTTCATACATTATTAGAGAATATAAAATTGAAAAAGCTTTACTTGATCTTGGTGCTAGTGTCAATTTGCTTCCATATTCAGTTTATCAGCAACTCAACTTAGGTGAGTTAAAACTAACTTCTGTAACTCTTCTACTTGCCGATAGATCAATTAAAATTCCAAGAGAAATAGTGGAAGATGTGTTAGTTCAAGTTGATAAATTCATATATCCTGTGGATTTTATTGTCTTGGATACTGAACCTATGGTTGATAGTTGCAAGTCAATTCCTGTTATTTTAGGCCGTCCATTTTTAGCAACATCAAATGCTTTGATAAATTGCAGAAATGGAGTGGTGAAGCTAACATTTGGAAACATGACACTAGAGCTCAATGTTTTTAACATGTGCAAGCAACCACAGGAAGTCCTTGATGAAAAGGAGGAAGTTGAAGGAATTGAAGCCATTATAGATGATCATCTTCAAACAAGGAGTTCTTCTGACCCATTAGAAATTTGTTTAGTCAATTCATTTGATTCAGACATGCAATTAGAAGATGATATCTCTGAAATATGTTATTTGTTTGATTGTACATAGGCAATGGAGTACAAGGGATGGAAGTCAAGATTTGAAGAGCTAAAACCCATGAATGATGATGCCCATGAAGAAGTGCCCACACTGGAACTAAAGTCATTACCTGTTGGGTTGAAGTACACATTTTTGGGAGAAAAGCAAAACTTTCCAGTGGTAATTTCCTCGTCTCTTACTGAAAAACAAGAAGGTATGTTAACAGAAGTACTTAAAAGGCATAAAAATGCAATTGGATGGACATTAAAGGACATAAAAGGAATTAATCCATTAATTTGTACACATAAAATACATTTAGAGGATAATGCTAAAACTTCTCAACAACCTCAAAGAAGATTAAATCCACACATGAAAGAGGTAGTTAGAGCTAAAATCCTTAAATTGCTTGATGTTGGAATTATCTATCCTATCTCTGATAGTCAATGGGTAAGTAATCAGCGATGTCGCACTCACCTCAAAATAGACTAGGATTTATGGAATATAGCATAGTGCATAACCTAGGCATCTCCCAAGAACCAATTCGGATTTCTCAAGCAAATTAGAAATTATCAATAAGTAGGGGGTTTTGTTCATTGCAATAACAGAAAATGAATTCAAATTGAGAAAATTCAATTAAGTAAACACCAATCCAAGGTCTTCAATTCAAGTGGCAAAATTAATCATTGTTCAAGAGAATGAATTTCTGTTGTTTACACCTCTGTTAATCCGAAATCAACTAGATAATCACCTAGCATTTTATCAATTCAAACAGAATCACAATCGTAATTCTTGATTAAGATTGATTTAGGAACAAATTTGGATTAACATAGATTATCAATCGATGATCTATTCTCCCTTAGATTCAGATTAATCAACCCTAATTCTAACTTCAATTTCGAAATTCTAATCAGAATTCAATTGAAGAAGGAGAAGAGGGAAGAACACAACAGAATTTATAATTAAACAAGAGAACTCAAAACTCTAACCACAATCATTGAATTCCTTAGATTGATTGGAGCTTTAGCCTTCCATAGCCATTACGAAAATGCAGAGAAGAGAATAATACGAAAATAGAGAGAAGATGAAAAGAGAAAAGGGTTTCTGCTTAATCTGTTAAAACTGAATCACAACCAAAAAGCTGAATTCGAAATCTGCCTAAACCTATTTGTAACTGAAAGTTCTTATGTAATTCCTAATCTACCCCTGGCCCAAACTGTAGCCCTCTGAATAAGCTTTTCAGAGACATATCATTTGCCTTAATTGGGCTTAAATTGAGAGAGATAAGCCCAAATCATTGAGGAAAGGTCCAAGCATTGTGACAGCAACAGCATCCTGACTTTGAGGCCCAATTTCGCCTTGAATCCAGCTGAATTAGAAAAATTGCATTAGACACCAGATTGTAGATCTTCGTCTCAGCTTTCAGGAGACTCCAAGATCATCCAAATACGATATTTGTAGCCCAAGTTATGGCCTATACAAGACAGAAAGGTCAAAATGAATTAAAATCCGAAAATTAATGAGGTTTTTACAATTAAGCTCAATGAAGACCAATCATCTAAAACTCATCTACAAACATAATATTGGACACAATTAACATCAATTAGGCTAAATATGAAGCAATAATGAATGGCTCAAAATTGATTGATCAGTAAGCCCAACACAAGTTGTGCCTAAGAAATCTGGAATAACAGTGGTTGAAAATGATAAAGGAGAATTAATACCTACGCGAATCTCATCTAGTTGGCGTATGTGTATTGATTTTAGAAAATTAAATGTTGCAACTAGAAAAGATCATTTTCCCTTGTCATGTCTTGATCAAATTCTGGAAAAGGTAGTAGGACATCCATACTACTGTTTTCTTGATGGTTATTCAGGTTATAATCAAATACCAATTGTATTGGAAGATTAAGAAAAGACCATTTTTACATGTCCCTTTGGTACTTTTGCATATAGAAGAATGCATTTTGGCCTTTGTAATGCTCTGGCAACATTTCAAAGATGCATGTTAAGCATTTTTAATGACATGATTGAGCATTATTTAGAGGTTTTCATGGATGATCTGACAGTTTTTGAAAATTCTTTTGAAAATTGTCTTGATAATTTGGAAAAAGTTCTTAAAAGATGCGAAGAAAAAGGATTTGTGCTAAATTGGGAAAAATGTCATTACATGGTTACCTCAGGAATAGTGTTAGGTTATGTGATATCTTCTAAAGGAATTAAAGTTGATAAGGCTAAAGTTGAATTAATTGCTCATTTGCCTTTCCTAGAAACAGTCAGAGAAGTTCGTTCCTTTTTAGGACATGCAGGATTTTACAGAAGATTCATTAAGGACTTTAGTGTCATATCTAGACTATTATGTAATCTTCTGTTAAAAGATGCACCATTTGATTGGACTCAAGAATGTCAAAAATCTTTTGAAAAATTAACTAGTCTTCTGACATCTGCTCCTATCATGCAATCTCCTGACTGGTCTTTTCCATTTGAGTTAATGTCTAATGCTAGTGATTTTGCTGTGGGTACTATTTTAGGCCAAAGAAAGGAAGGTAAGCCTCATGTGATTTGTTACGCAAGTAGAACTTTAAACAGTGCACAAATGAATTACACCACTACTGAAAAAGAACTACTTGTTGTAATTTTTGCACTAGACAAATTTCGATCTTACTTAATTAGTTCTTTTATTGTGATTTTCACCGATCATTCTGTTGTTAGATATTTGATGTCTAAGCAGGATGCCAAACCAAGATTGATAAGGTGGATCTTGTTGCGTCAAGAATTCAACATCACAATAAAAGATAAGAAAAGAGCCGAAAATGTTGTCGCTGATCATCTGTCCAGACTTACAACAGGCTCATCTTTTGATAGCACACCTATCAATGATTCTTTTCCCGATGAATTTTTATTTTATGTCAATTCCATGCCTTGGTCTACTAACATAGTCAACTTTCTTATAACAGGAAAGATGTCATCTCAATGGACGCACCAAGATAAAAGGAAATTTTTTACAGAGTTGAAAAATTTTTATTGGGATGACCCATACTTGTTCAAATATTGTGTTGACCAAATCTTTCAAAGATGTGTGCCCGACAGTGAGGTAGGTAGTGTCATTAAATTTTGTCACTCAGAAGCATGTGGAGGTCACTTTTCTTCAAAGAAAACAGCTGCGAAAATCTTACAGCGTGGATTTTATTGGCCCACCTTATTTAAGGACTGCTATACTTTTTACAAAAGTTATGAAAATTGTCAAAAGTTGGGCTCAATTTCAAAAAGAAACATGATGCCTCTGAACCCCATCCGTGTCATTGAAATTTTTTATTGTTAAGGAATTGATTTCATGGGTCCATTTCCATCTTCATTTGGATTTGTGTATATTTTGGTTGAAGTTGATTATGTCTCAAAATAGATTGAGGCGATTCCATACCGACACAATGATCATAAAACTGTTCTCAAATTTTTAAAAGAAAATATCTTGTGTCGATTTGGAATCCCTCGAGCTATCATCAGTGATTGAGGAACACATTTTTGCAATAAACTATTTGAATCTTTAATGAAGAAATATGGTATTACACACAAAATTGTCACTCCTTATCACCCTCAGACAAGTGGACAAGTTGAATTGGCAAATAGGGAGATTAAACAAATTTTGGAAAAAACGGTTAACCCAAATCGTAAATATTGGTCTTTAAGACTAAACGATGCATTTTGGGCTTACCGTACTGCTTTTAAAATATCTTTGGGCATGTCACCCTATCGATTAGTCTATGGAAAACCTTGTCACTTGCCTGTAGAATTGGAACATAAAGCATTCTGGGCCATTAAAGCTTTCAATCTAAATCTTGATGATGCTTGCAAGATACGTAAATTGCAATTAAATGAACTTGAGGAATTGAGAAATGATGCATATGAGAACTCAAAGATTTTTAAAGCCAGAACAAAAGCTTGTCATGACAAGATAATTTTGAGGAAATCTTTTAAAATTGGTCAAAAAGTTCTGCTTTATGATTCTCGCTTGCACCTATTCCTTGGAAAATTGAGATCTAGGTGGAGTGGTCCTTTTGTTGTCAAACATGTGTATCCTCATGGGGCTATAGATATTGAGAATCCTAGGAATAGTAATGTGTTTAAAGTCAATGGACAAAGGCTCAAACCATTTCTGGAAAAATAAATTGATGAGGTAGAATTCATCTCTCTTTTTTATCCTTGTTATGAATAGAATTCACTCTAATTTTGTTGCTTTGTTTTTACAGTTCTTTGTGTTGTCGGTTAAGTGGCGGATACGGTACTCCATGACTCTCAAGTCGGTTTGTTTTTCAGTTTTCCAAAATAACTGAATCTTTTTTCTTATTTAAAATGGATGTCATTCTTTCAAACCTGAGAAAACATTTTCCTTTTCTCCCTCAAAATGCTCTGAAAAAAATCTACAAAGTTAGATGTGAAAGATAGAGACTGTTAATGCACAAAGGTATGCCAGAAGATGTACGCCGGATAATTGAAGCAAAGGTCTGACTAGCAGGTGAGTCTTCAATTTCATTTGACTCATACATGCCAGGTCTTGGAAGAAATCGTATTCTAAAAGGAGAAGAGCAAAAAGGTTATAAGTCTGTTACAAATGTGGACGATAGAATTGTAACAAGCGATGTCATTCTTTGGAGATGGTTTCAGCAAACAGAGAAGACAAAATTTTCTTCATTAAAAATGGACTGAGTAAGGAGTCATTAGATGATATCTTATTGACTCTTGAGACGCATTCTTGTGGATTGGTGCATCGTGAACTTCTTAATTTGTGGAATCTCTTCAAAGATGAAAAAAAATGCTACAATCTTGGGAATCTGACTCTAAAAGACCCTGTTTGCCAATTTATAAGAAAATTGGATGGGAAGTTTATCCTCGACTCATAGAAGGCGTTTAAGCCGTTACTGGACGTTAAACCAGAGGCAGATATGAGTCATATCCACAACAATCTGTACATATCATCCTCTTCTTCTTCATGTCATCTTTCAAAAAAAAATTTAAAAAAATTTAAAAAAAGGAAAAAAAATTTAAAAAAAAAAAAAAAGAAAAAAATTGTTTGAACAAGGGCGATCCGGAAGGAGTACCATGACTTTAATTAGTTGTGGAGCCTCACTTTTGGTGACCCGTCATTGACTCGGGTGGACCTTTGCACGCTGGTCCTTAAAAAAATTCGTGTACCATGCTCTGTAGAGAGCCGCACTCCATAACCCAATGTTTGCTATTTAGGCACTGTGGAGTTAATGGACAGGCAGAAGTGTCCCACTCTGGTTATTAGTGAGAAGTAACCCGCGGTTGCCAAAGCGTATGAGGCATCTGAGCTTGTTCCTCTCTTTTATTAGAAAGGGCTCTCAGCGCCCTGGGATGGGATATTTTGGATCTTGGACATTACGGGTTTCAGATTTTAGCATCTTTGTTGATATTACGAGCCCAAGTATGAGCGCTCCAAGTTTTAGACCCAGGATGGAAACCCACAATGGTTTCTTCTTTCTCCTTTCTTTGAATAAACGGACGTGAGTGTCTACTGCACTGGTGACACGCAGTATAAAGATATGTCACTACTGCACTCATGACGCGCAGTATAAAGATACGCCATAAAAGTTGTACATACAGGTATGTCATCATTTGCTATTATATTTCTTTTATCTTTGTACGATTTTGCTGTATTTTAGTTTTGGACAGACGATCCTTTGAGCAAGGTCCTTCAGGGGTTTCTAGACTTCTTTACCCTGATGGTTTTCTTGAAGTAAAAAAAACAAAAAAAAAACAAAAAATAATTAAAAAAAAAGATTCTGTGTTTCTTAATTTCAAACTTTTCTGATAATAGCCAACTTACCCTTATAGGTGCAATTATTGCTCTTTCCATTCTTTTTCCTATTTAAACACTTCATTTTCTCCACTTTCCTCTAACTCAGAATCATTCAAAGGGAAGGTGATAATAGAAATGGAAGATGTTTATGTTCGTTAACTTAAAAATATCTGTGTATTTTGGGGATCTAAGTATGGGAAGGGTTTAGAGTTTGTAAACGCAGCTACCACTCTTAGTCAGTCACTTGCTGCGAGGAATATTCATCTTGTATATGGGGGAGGTTGCCGTGAGTTAATGGGGGCTGTATCACTTACTGCATATATAGGAGGCAGTCAGGTTTTAGGTGTCATTCCTGAACCTTTAGCTCAACAGAACATCACTGAAAAGACAATTGGAGAAGAACTTAAGGTATCATCAATGCATGAACGAATGAAGATAATGCTTGAAAACTCTGATGTATTCATTGCCTTACCAAGTGATTTTGGTACCTTGGAAGAAGTTTTTCAAAATGTCTCTTGGGCCAACTGAACATTCACCATAAACCCATAGGTTTGTTGAATGTAAATAATTTCTTTGATATTTTGTTACTTTTTCTTGACCATGATGCGAAACAGAAATTATCACACCTTTGGCAAGACAACTTCTTATCTCTGCTTCCACTATTGATGAGTTGATTGATAAATTAGAAGCTTTTGTTCATGAACCTGACCCAGCAATAGCTCAGATAGATTGGTCAGCAGGAGGCAGTGAGGGAAACAGGATGAAAGAAAGTCAAATCTGACACTTCGTTTATAACTCTCCTTGACCTTTGATTTTATTTATCGTACTTTATTTTTGTTTAAATTTGTGTCAGATTTCTTCAACAGGTAATATCTTTTATCCTTTACTCATCTATATTTTAACATTAAGGACAATGTTGTGATCTAGTTGGGGGGAAGGATAGTTGACCAAAAAAAAATTTTTTTTTTTAGAAAGTATGATATGATTGTCATGGACTTACTAAACTAATGAATGATGGTAGAGTAAGGAGTAATTTTACTTCTGAGACGTATTTAAATTGGGAAGTATGTTTAGTGATATGACTGTCAGAAACCTATTCGTAGTAAAACCAATTAAGGATGGCAAAGTAAGGAGTAAATTTTGGAAATAATTTATTACTCTTGAGATGCATCTTAGTTGAGGAAATAATTATTTTATGTAGAAGTAGCAAATAGATTCTTGGATCTTAGCATAAATTGTCTTCTTTCTTAAAAATCATAAGCTTGGATATGAATGTTGATATGATGGACTGAGAATGATAGAAATATGCTTTGTCAGATTTTAAGCCTATTGATGAATAGATTGAATATATGTATCATTCTCTTCTTTCTTGTGTGATTTTTCACTCATGGAATTGTTACTCTAGAAGTTGCTTTGATTCTTTTTGAGGTTACATTTTCACATGCATACATTAATATGATTGAGGCATTTTGAAATAGCCACTTTGACCAAATAGCCATCCTTGTATATTTTCCATTGTGTAACCCCTTTGAACTTATTTGACCATTTCTTGTTTTTAGCTCATTTCGTACCTTCAAAAAAAAAAGAGAAAAGAAAAAAGAAAAAAAGAAAAAAAAAGGAAAAAAAACATGTTTTTACCCAACCTTAGGGAATAAGAGAGCATTGACCTTGTTCTTGAACAAGTGTGGGGGTGTGTGCAAAATGATCAACCAAAAAAAAAAATTGACCACCATTGCAATCAAAGGATTATTAGAGTCTAGAATAAAGGTGGATGCTTGGAAACAACAGGAAGAAAAGGAGAATGTTCAAGTCTAACAATGAATTCAATTCACCAATTTGGGATTGATCTTCAACAAAACATTAGTCAAATATTAGTGATTGTCCTTTATGATGAATGTTCTCAAATATTTTCTCCACTCTAATGCTTTATAATACTCTTTTATGTATTCTTTGGTATTTATCTTTTCATATCCATATTATCCCCTCTCCTTTACCATGACCCTATTACAACTTTGAATAAAGTCCTCTTGATTTTTGTATGCATGTATTTTAAGTAGCAAAGAAGTAGAAGATAAGCAAGCTTATGGTAGTGCAATTGTTCATGGGTTGAATAGAGTGAAATACTTATCTTTTAAACACTTGAGAGATTGAGAGTGAATTTTTTGAGGATCTATCATTCTTGATTCATTCTTTTCAATTGAAGTTTCCTTGCTTGTTGGTTTGAGATGTGAAGAAATGTTATCTCATTAATGCTTTGATCCCTTGAATTTCTGATTGTTCTTCTTGCTTCATCGAGTCTTTTAAAGTTTTTTTTAGCTTTTGAGTCTATGTCGTTTTTCTTTGTTTCCTAACTTTGGTCTTATGTGTTTTGCCCAGGAGTGCAAAAAGCTAAGTGTGTGAGAATTTGATGATCACATATTTTATACATTAATAAACCCTCATTTTTAGTCATTTATACTCTCCATGTACTTAATTGATAAAGCCTGGTTATGTTTTGTAAGTTTGGACTCAAATTGGACTTAATTGATTTTTTCAGCATTATTTGGGTCTTACATTGTTTCTGTATTTTGGTCATATCTTGAGTGCTAGATGTCTAGAAATTATGAATTTTACCTTGTAGGAAAGCTGAGAGAAAGCTCTACAACTTTGATGAAGAGCTCAAAGTCTCATTCAGACATCTAGTGGAGCTAATTGGGCTTGGAATTCAGAACACGAGTTATGTGACTGTAACCTAAATAGTGTACAGTAATCAGAGCATAACTCAAGCTGTAGGAACTTTCTTGGGCTGAAATTAGGAGAGTTGAAAGTTAAGACTCATATCTACAACTTTTATGAAGAACATAAGAGCTCATTCGGACAGCTTGGAGGTGATATTGGGTCTGGAAGTCAAAACAAAGGTACTGAAACTAGGCCTGAACAGTCTGCAGTAATTGGGTCATATCTTGGGCTGTAGGTTGAATTTTTGCGGTGCCATTGGAAAGCAGAGACAAAATGCTACAACTTTCATGAAGACCATGTTGCTTCATTCTGATGGCATCCATGAGATCAGCATTGAATGATTTCGGAGACAAAGAATCTCAATAATTTTTCACTCACCAACTCGCCATTTGGCATTTTTCACTCATTCATCCACTCATCCACTACTCTTAATCAGCCCCCTTGTCATTTTGTATCCCTAATCCTCTATAAAAGGCACCATTGGCTGATCATTTGGTGCTCTTGGGATTAGGCTTAGTTTTTACAAGTTATGGTTATGTTTGTTTATTATTTTCCTTTGTTGTAATTTTCTTTTGTTCTAAATTGAAGCTATGTTCATCTTTCTCTTCTTCTCTCTTTCTTTCTTCTTATCTATGAGTAACTAAATCTTCATCTTGCTTGGGTGAAAGAGTGAAGTAATGAAATAAGGTTAGATTATTCTATTTCTTGTGCTTAAATGATATATTATCAAATAGACATTATATGTGTTGTATTTTGTTTCCAATCAATTTAGAAACCTTCTTTGTATAATGGAGATCTTGATTTATTGTAGACAATAGGATTGGCACAGTGAATGCTTGAACTCATTTACAAATGTTGGTAGATAATTAAAGAAATCATAATATGATTGTATATATAATTGAACTTTGAATGTTATATTTTTAGATTGGAACCTCCGTTGTGTGTGGATTTTAATTGAGTTATAAAGAGAAATAATCTTACCTTTAATTTATTACCAAGAGTGGATCTCCTAACCTAAGTAAGTTCTTAAATTCATTTGAGAACATCTTTTATTACTTTTGGTGTTGTTACAAATCTTTTTCTTACCTCAATTAATTTTTCTTCATCAATTCCCTGTGGATCGACCTCGGACTCCCGAGAAATTTATTATTTGAAACAACCTACACTTGGGTTTGCATCTTTAAATCCCGCAATCACCTTTTCCTTTGTGGGTCCTTGCACCCATTGTCTTTAAGTTTCCTATCAAGGGTGGCAAAGTAAGTTTTTTTCCCTTTTCGCTTTAAGTTTTTGTAAATTTTGGAAACAATTTTTACTCTAAACTAATTAAGGCACCTATGCAAGCTTTTACTTTTCTTGTCAAGGAGCAGAAATTTGAAGCTTTTTACCTTTTTGTTGGACGGATGCAGACAAGCTTTTTACCTTGTTTTAATATCTACTCTTTCTTAAAAAGGAAAAAAAATTAAAAAAGAAGAAAAGAAAAAGAAAGAAAAGAAGAAAAGAAAATGAGCTTTTCATGGACAAAATTGAATCAATTCCTTTACTTTCCATTTATTTTAAATGTAAAGCAAAGGGGGGCAGATGTTGATACCCAATTTTGTCCATGCTTTTTTTATTATTATTATTATTATTATTATTATTATTATTATTATTATTATTATTATTATTATTATCAATGTTTTGTCCAGACTTCAAAAAATAACCAAAATAAAAATAAAAGTTGATTTCATAAAATAAGAAAAAAAAAAGAAAAATAGTCTGAAACGTGCAAGGCCAGTGGTAAGGGACAAAACCATTCTTGGTTATCTGCAAAAGGAGAAGCAACATCAGCTAAAGGATTTTTCAAATATCAAACACCAAACAAGTAAAAGAGTAGCTGCATTCCTAGTGTTGCAGCTCCTCTGCCCCTATACAACATCAACCATGAAAGAGGAACTAATGGACTATACACTAAAAATGAAGGTTGCAGTAGCAGAAGAAAAAGGAAGTAACCCTGAAAGCCAAAAATAGAGTAAAGAAGGACCACACAGTCTGATCTTCCGAAGCCCAAGGTTTAAAGCAAATTTGAATAGAGCAAGAGGGGTTCATCAAACGGGAAATTGAAAAAGGACAAGGCTCTAAGTGGCTACCTAAATTGACCACAGAGGGGGCTTTTTTTGGATTGCTTGTTTATAAAAATAACACAGACCCACATTCATTGGGGAGGACCTACAAACACAGCACCTTCAACATTTCATTTTCACCTCCATTACCACTCTCCATCATCAACCTTAAGCTTCCATAGCCTTTACCTTCAACCACCCCTCACCACCAACCACCATTAAAATCATCTTCAAAAATCACCAAACCAAACACAAACCACCATTTTCATCATCTTCCTCAACACCCACCATCAACCAAATCAAGCACTCACCATCAACCAAACCAAATAATACCCACCATCAACCAAATCAAACACCCACCACCAAACCAAAAACAAACCCACCACCACCAAACCTATAACCCAACCACCGGCCAGATCGCTCTCACCGTCGTCCACCGCGTCTCCGAACTGCCACTCATTCTGCACGCCGCCACACTAGCTGCCTGCAGCACCGCCGCCAACTGCTCATTCTGACCCTGACCAGCAAGCCGCACCAAGACACTGAAGCCATCATAGGCGCCGCGCCCAGCTCGTCCCTCTCCTCTGTGAACCGGTGCCATCGTCGCAAACCAGAACCGCACCTCACCGGCTATCCCGTCCGACACACAGTCCAGATCCAGCCTCGACATCGAGCCCCTACACCTGATCCGAGCCCCGCGAGCAGCTCTGAGCCCAGATCCCGCCGGCACTGACCAGGTCTGAGTCCCGTCGAGTCGTGCCGCCTAGCTAAAGAAGCCCACCGCGCCAGCCGCCTACGAACCGAACCAAACCAGCAACACTACCACCGCCGACCTTCATCTTCTTCATCCTTGTTCCTGCAAAATATCAAACAAAAGAGAAGATACATAACCCATTTGTTTTCATTCTTTCGTAAGCCTCTATTTGTTTTTTTGTTTTTTTCTCTACATTTAGTTTTTTTCTTTCTTTCTTTCAAGGAGAAGTGGGCCTAAGATAGCAAAGTTATTGGGCTGAAAACTAAAAAAGACAAAAAAAACGAAAAATAGTAATAAAAATAAGAAAAATGGAAAATAAAAATAATTAAACCCCTTTAAGAAAAATAAAATGGGATTAACTAAGTTTTGACAGCTTGTTAATCTTATAACTTTTATAATTATCTGAGTTGTGACAACTTGATGATTCAAATGTTTTTAAAATTAAAAATAATTAACCCATAATCGAATTTTTTACAGAATTACGTGACTTTGAGATCCTCATTGCACCTGAAGGTACGTAGGAGCAGAATTCATATTCTG
This sequence comes from Ormosia emarginata, assembly GCA_029884605.1. Lineage (NCBI taxonomy): Eukaryota > Viridiplantae > Streptophyta > Magnoliopsida > Fabales > Fabaceae > Ormosia > Ormosia emarginata. The sequence continues at coordinate 3,461,311 of JAQQTP010000089.1, forward strand.
TCAAGCCAAAATTTTAATTTTCATAATTTAGTTATTTCTTTTTCTTTCCTTTAAAAAAAAAAATAAAATAAAATAAAATAGTTACAAAGTCTTTTCAAAAAGGGGTAAAATAAATAAATTTAGATTATTAAAATTTGCACAACTGACTTAAGGTACTATTCTTGTAACGGGCAGTGTAGGGTACTAATACCTTCCCTACCTGTAATCGACTCCCAAACCCAAACTCATTTTCTAAAAAGACCAATTTCACCTATTTTAAGGGTTTTTCTAATGTTTTTCCGAATTAAATAAACATTGGTGGCGACTCTATTGATTCACAATCTCTATATTTTTCGGTCGTCCCGTCGCGATCTCGGTTGCGACAGAAGATATGGCATGGAAGTTGGCTACTCATGGTTTTCTTTGGCTGTTGTTTGGGGTTATATGTAGTTGCTTGGGAAATTTGGTTTTGGGTTCAATTGCTCTATTGAATGTGTTATTGCATTGGGATTTGGCTGCTGATTGGAAGGAAAAATGAGCCATGGTTAAGGTTTTTGGTTGTTTTATTGTGACCAAGTTATAGGGACATAGGAAATGGTTTTTGTTTTGTGCTATTGTATATTGTTGAGTAGGACTAATCTATGTACCCAAAATTATAATGGCAAGATTGAAACATAAAATAGAAGATCAAAACATAGAATATCAAGAAAAACATTGAGTATCAAGTAAATGTAAAGGTTGGGGAGAGGTGGTCTTACCTGTTTGTTTGTAATGTCATCAAGAAAAAAACTTAACTCTTTCTTCACCACAAACTCCCCTCACTCTCTGCTAACCTCTTTTTTCCCGTGTTAGTTATAATTTTATACTTTTAGCCCACACATGGCTTATATAAACAAGCGTTCATTAAAGAATATATTTAACTAATAGTTATATTTTTGTCCAGTTATTGCCTAAACTTTCTTATTGTGTATTCTATTTTTCTTTTGTCAGAGTATATTTACTGGCAAATATGGGACAACATTGGACCATGGTGTTGTGGTTGTGCTGCAGGTATGTTCACTTATAGATTTTAAATAATTCTTATAAAGCATATTAAGTTCAAACTAATATTGAGTCAACTCTTTTTTTTTTTTGTAAGATATATAGCAGCACGAGGGATATTATGTACAGTTTTGATATTTAGGAAATTTTCTTTTATTACTATTTTGGCATTTTGGGGTTGATATAAAGAGAAAATCTCAAAGACTAATGATCGTATGACTCAACTTGAAATTGAATGTTCATTGCCTGATAGAAGAGCAAAGGTTAGTCTATGTTCTAATATTATTTAGAATTTTGGATACATTATGTGTACTTTTCTGTATTACATGTATAATTGTTTAGCTAATTTTTGTGTTTAAAAAAATAATAATCAACCCGATCACCTAAACTAAACTAATCCGTAAATATTCAGTTCGATTTGATTCGGATTTGATTATTAAAAAACAAAAAAATCAAACCAAACTGAACCGATTAATTTTGATTGGTTCAAATTTATTTTCTTCCAAAAACCGAACTAAACTCCCAATTGTAGCCCTAACTACTCTTATTGGCCACTTCATAAAGTAGTTTTTTTTTTAAATAACTTAAAAAATATTTTTAAAAGATATTATTATTTTATTACAAAAGTACATGTGGATAGATTTACATGGTGGAAGTATAGCTTAGACTCTCTGTTTTCTTTATATGCGCTTTTATGAATGCCATCTATAGATAAACTTTTAAATCTTTCTAAAGATAGTAAAAGTAACAAGACAATTATCATCAGTCCATCATATCCAAGTTCTTCTTCTGATGTATTTCACCAAAATCGTCACCAAAACTAGTAAGACCAGTCGCAAGAATCCAAGGTGTGGTAAATGAATCTATCTCTAGTTTAACGCAAAAACGCAATCTTAAGGCCTGTCATTGTGCCCCGAATTGAGTTTGGATTTATTCCCCCAGCTTATGTATCATTTCAACAGCAAAAAATTTTGGCTTTATGCTCAGTGATGTATTGCTGTGGTGAGAATCCATCAGGGAATTCTGTAGTTTGCTCAATTCAATTCAGCTGCTTTTAGAATCTTTACAACTGAACATCTTGATTGAGCATAGTGTTTAACTTCACTTCTTGGCCAAGTGGTTTAGCTATACCCTTCATCAAGACTAATTGAAGATAAAGTTTCTGATTTGTGTGAAATGAATATTCTGATTAATTTAGCTGATACAACTAGTATTTATACATGTACACAATAGATGGAGAACAAACAGAAATGCCAGGTGTCTAACAACTTTCTAGCTAACCCAACAAATCAATTTAACTAAGTCTATGCTTAGTGGGACTGCCTAATGAATTTGTTGACGGTTTTTATTCTGAGGTCTGTGCTTCTTTGTTTGCATATATTCTAGAATTATGTAAATTTTGTTTTTTTTTTGGGTCATAAATTATGTAAATCTGAAGATAATCATGCACCACAACCTTCGTACAGTTTGTGGGAAATTCGTTCCCCTTTCAACCTTTGATTTTTGTTAGATGTAGGGGGAAAAAGGCCTTTCAATCTATGATTAAGATTAACCCAACCAATTTTGCTTACAAACCTTTCAACTTATTTTTTGGGCCATGACTTTTTCAGGTTTGTTGCGGCCTATAACTTTCATCTTACAAAGGAATATTGCCCTGCGATCCTTTAGCCCGTAATTGATCTAGGCAGTTTTGCTTCTAGACCTTTTTTTTCCTTTTTTTTATTTTTTAATTTATATTTCCATAAATCATCTTCAAGTTTTTTATTCACTACCTGAAATGGTTGACTTTAGATATTTCATATATTTCCAATTTCAGTTATGGTCCGTTTTGGTTTTGACAATGTAATTATTTTGTCAACTATGGCTAGTTATAGTTATTGAATAACATATTTGGTTTTAACTATAGCTAACATTAAATAGATTTTTTTTTTGTAAAAAATATCTTAAAAACACTTGTTAAGGATTCAAAATAAAAAATTTTGTATGAAAAATAAAATATTTAATATATTAATACAACAACAACAATAATAACCAAGCCTTTTCTCATTAGGTGGGGAATATTTAATATATTAATAATTGAAAAAATTCTATTTTTCATATAAAATTTTTTATTTTGAATTTCTTAACAAATGTTTTTAAGATACTTGTTAGAAAAATTCATATTAAATTAATCGAATATGACAATTGTCTTCCTTAAATTCGTTTTGTCTGCAATGTCTATGTTATATTCTATTCCTTGTTTACACTACTATTACTATACCACATTCATCCCATTTGGTCTAAAACTTTCGTTTCCTGTTTTGTCATCATATTTCACTTTTACATGTTTTATACAAAAAAATTAAATATATGGATAAAATTAATTAAAAAAAAATTAACTAACTACCCACTTCCCACTCTTTCAAAACCGCACGTCACCTCTCACCATCTACTAACTTCCTACTCTTTCAAACTCTAATATATTAACTTTCATTCCATATCAACATACTATGGAGAAAGTATGTCTCACGTATATATATTCTACCACAATCATAATCCTTCCCCACAAGCATCATAAAAAAAAACTTACTACAAACAGCTTAGCACATAGCATATATTTTAGCACTTTCAATTTGTATTTTATGAGGCGAATTATTTGGTATAGTAGTAAATTCATTTTATTATAACTTAATATTGTAAGTTTATACAATTGCATGAACAAAAAAAAATACAAAATGTTAGTACTTGTCAATCCACTAGTCTTTATAAAGATGATTCTATAAGAACCATTGTTCACAGTTATATATTTTGACCTAAATTGAGAAACATTTTTTTTCTAGAAAATTAATGTTGAAGATTAATAAGGAGTAATATTTAATTTAAAACGAAAAAATTAAAATTATTAAAAGATGTTAACAAACTGTGAAAGTGAGAATTCCAACCAATTGGAATTAACACATAATCAACCTGGATGAGTTAATACAGCTACTGACACATGTCTTAATCTGCAATAGTTAGTTGGTTAGCTAGTTGAAGTTAGTTACAATAATATGTTAGAGTTAGTTTCTATCAATTAGAGTTAGTTATAACAGTCTAAATGATTCTTGTTCTCAGATAGTTTAATCCCCGTATATAAAGAACTTCATGCAATCTTTGTATCTTACATTGATTCTATCAGATTATGTCATATCGTTTTCTCTCATTCTCTTAATAAAAGAGATTATTTTAATTTTAATTAAAAAAATGATCATATAATTTTATCTACTAATAAAAATTACCCTTAATAAACTATCTTAATTTTTCACGTTCTCTACTTTTCTCAATATCTTTCTTCTCTAATGACATTCTCACCAATGCAATCGCCAGACTATACGCCCTCACCATCCCTGGAATTGAGGAAAGAAATTGAGGAAAAATCCTCCCAAATATGACGATGACGATGACGACGTTCAGTACGACAATTCCTCGCTAGTCCAAAACCACAACAGTCAGGACGATGAACTGGACAATCAAGAGAAGGTCCCAGCACCAATGTCCCTTCTCACCCTTTTTTGATGAAGATTTTGCACAAACAAGATTCCCCCCCTAATAACCTCCTTTTAATAAACAAATTATTATATTATTTCATTAATTTTAATTTGTTGTTTTTTGTTATGTGATTTAATAACGTGGTTGTAATTTAAGTGGTTTTGAAGGTTTGGTGTGCCAATTCATGAAACTCTTAATGCTAATTCTGATTCTTCTTTATAAGAGCAGGAAGTTCTATTTGCAGATAAAGTTTTGAAGTTCATTGGTTTAGGGAAGATGAAATGCCGCATTTTTGTTAGTTACGGATTTTGCAATTTACATTACATTGTTGACTGAGAGATTAATTCTCCTAAATGGAGGATAGCCCTTACAGCTATTGACAAAGATTTGTCTCATTGAGCTGAGTGATAACCTTTTCACAGTGATAATTCCAACTAATTATGATATACTTATGGTGAGCACTCGAAAGAATGAAATTGTCACTTCTTTTGTTGAAGCTACCAAGAGAGCATACGATTATGAACTCCAGGTGTTTTCTTTTGATCTGACGATAGTGTTGGTGTGAGTGTCATTAGAGAAGATAGAGATTGATTAAAGAAGAAAACATGAAAAATTTAGGATAATTTATTAAGGATAATTTTAATTGTTAAATAAAAAGACAAAATTTAGCTCAAATTCTTTATATTTTTTCTATTTAATTTTCAAATTAAACAATGTCGATATGTAATTAAAAACAATCTATTACTGAGTTAAGTATGTATTGTTGGATTAAAAAAATTTATATATCATTATTTGATTTGAAAATTAGATAGAATGAATATAAAAAACTTAAATTAAGTTTTGTCTTGATAATTTTGTTTCTTTATTTTTTTATAAATTAAATATTATTTTTTATTACTCCTTAGCATTAATTTTCTTAAACTTTTATCTATTTCTGATTTACATTCCTTTAACCTAAATAAAAGTAGAGATTTTCTCGAAAAAGAAATAAAAGTGGAGATCAGGTTTAACTCATTTTGTGGATAACTTGGCATATATGAGTCTAGCTCTTATAATTGCAGTGAAGAAAGTCATGTAAAGAAAGATACAATGATAAGATCTAAGACTCACGACGTATACTATATAACTATCAATAATTAGTAATCATCAGTCACAATTCTCAAATTATTCGGGGTGTAAAAAAAAGTCACAGTTCATAAATATGAGAAGAGATAATAAACTATACTTTCCAGTTATCGCTGGCAATGGTATAGAGCGTTTAACGGAATTGGGTCAAAGAAGTTTTATTTTTATATCTTTTAACATAAATGGTACCTGCAGGCAGCAAGTTCGAACCAGAATGCAAAAGTCTGTGCTTTGTACGTAAAATTATGTATATTAGAATTTAATTTTATATATTATTAATATTAAAAAATTGTATATTTATGTTTAAAAATATATTATTATATTATTTAATAAATTTGATATTTCTTATCATTATTAATTTTTAAATTTATTAAATAAAATATTAATACAACATATTTTAAACTAATGATATATTAAAATTAAACTCTAAATTACATCAAGCTTTAATATGAATTACAAGTTTAAATTATGGAGTCACCATTTTAAGAAAAGTTTATCTAACTAAAATTTCTAACCTGTAAACTTGTCTCACAATAATATATGTAAAATTATCTATAAAAAAAAATCACCAAGAAGTTATCTAGCTATAAAGAAAAGAAAAAACTTCCTACTGAGGAGAATTCTTACATGCTCTCACCCAAAAGGCTAGGACGTAAAAATCTTAATTAAAAAAACAATGTAATAGAGTCCAATATGGTAGTCAAAGTGATTTTAGTAACAATCAGTGGCTTGAAAGTTACATTAAGAGAGAATCAAGGGCTATATCTATGAAAATTAATAGAATTTTGTAGAGATTTCGGCGCAAAGAATATTCATAATAATAGATAAATAAGTAAATAAATTTACCTGTTAAATGGAACGAAATTCTTTCCCCACTTGTGTCTTGTAGCAGCTTAACCTTTTATTGGTTGTTGTGGTCAAAAGTAAAGTTTATTTGGAGATACAAATAAAGTGGGTGACTTGGATTAGACATAAGACCATCCAAGAAGCCATCATTATCCCTCATAATGATTTGTAATTAAAGAATTTATCCAGATATTAATATCTTATATCCATCATATAAATTAAGCCATTTGGCAGCTCCATGAGTTAACAGTGATGTTGACAGTTATTTTTGCCAAGTACAGAAAACGACCTATTAATCAGGGAATAATTGCATTAATCAGCCATCAAAGTAGAAGACTTGCTCTTTAGATTCTTATTTTTTTAAATAAGTCTGCTTCATTTTAATTTGTTTTAATCAAATTAATTATAATTTTAAAAAATATACACCAAATAGAGTAAACTTATTTACGACTATAATTATCAGATGTTAAATATAAGTCAGTGCGGACTTTGATACATGCCACCAAAATATAAAATTATTGACTATTTTCATGAAAATGAAGTAACCAGCTAAAACGCACATATATAAAATAGCAGAAAAATTTATGTACATTATAATATGTATATTGTATTTATATTATATATTAATATAAAAAATATTAAATTATATTATATGTTATTATAATATTTTTTGTGATATATAATATAATTTTATGAATAAATTAAATAAAATTAAATATATTTTAATTAAATGAATAATAAAATTGATATAATAATAATAATTATTTCTCAATAGAAGTGCATAAACAGTTACACAGTATACGAGGAAAGTGATATGAGCAAGAACATGCCACTCGACTTTACCTTTCCTAGTATCTTACCTTCAGCTATTTTGGAGTTTAGGATAATGTTATTTATATATTTAAAATACGTATATTATATTTATATTATATTTTATGTAAAAAAATATTAAATTAAATTATATATAATTATAATATTTTTACAAAATATAAAATAAATTTATAAATAAATTAAAAAAATTAAAATATTTTTAATAAACAAATAACGCTGCCGTAAAGTTTAGACCTTTGAGTTTATGGAGACGTCTTACATGCCCCAATTTATGGTACACCGGTGTAAAAAATAATCTAACAGTAGAATATTTGGATTAAAAAATTAATGGTTGAGAGGAATTATTGAGAACCTCTTGAATAGGTAAGGTTTGAAACTTGATTTATTAAATGATTTCCCCTTAATTAATGGAAATTTACTTTTGGGAGTTTTGCATTAAAAAAATCCAATTATCAAGTTGTTTTCTCTAAAATCGTAGACTCCCTTGGACGCTACCCCCATTCACCAAGTCTGAATTTTATTTGCAAACTCGTTTCTTGCTTTTTCCGTCGAGCTCTCACAGATGGGTCATGCTGAAACCAAGAATCCAACCAAGAATTCCGAATAGGTTTTTGGTGAATCTAACCAAAGATTCTGAATAATGAATAATTAATTAATATGTTAGGAATAAGTGATTAATCAGTATAGATTTTTAGTGAATTTCATTAATTAATGAATCTAAATTAACTGATTAATACATTAGAAATAAGTGGTTAATCTATATCAGTTTCTGGTGAATCCAAGTAAGAATTCTCAATAATAAATAACTGGTTAATACGTTAGAAATAAGTGATTAATCAGTATAAGTTTCTGGTGAATCTAACTAAGAATTCCGAATATGAATAACTAGTTAATATATTAGGAATAAGTGGTTAATCAGTATAGGTTTCTGGTAAATCTCATTAATTGGTGAATTCAAATTAACTGGTTAATACATTAGAAATAAGTGGTTAATCTATATTAATTTCTGGTGAATCCAAGTAAGAATTCCGAATAATGAATAACTGGTTAATACATTAGAAATAAGTAGTTAATCAGTATAGGTTTCTGGTGAATTCAACTATAATTCCAAATAATGAATAACTGGTTAATACGTTAAGAATAAGTGGTTAATCAGTATAGGTTTCTGGTGAAAAAAAGGAAATAAGAAGCGGGAAATGAAAACATTAGCATACAAAAAAGTCAACAAACATACGTACGGAAACATACGGTGGATGAAAGTTAGAGTATTTAGTTAGACGAAAAACGTTTTCCCTTCTCAAAAACCCAAGAAGCTTTTCCATTACTCGTGTATGAAGGGGCTTCCTTTATAACCCTACAAGTACTACACCCTTGTTACCTCTAAATCTCCATATATAGGTGAATCTGTTTTGTGTGGGTGTGCAGAGGCATGGGTTGATTATGCGACGGCTTGGCTAGAAGATTTATTTCATTTCTGGTTTTTTGAAATTGCACCAGATTCTTTTTTTTACATATTGTTCTCCGTGATTTGAGATTCCATTTAATATGATCAATCTGGCACATGTGTCATCTGACTCCGCCATTAATACTTTGGTCCGAGCCTTATGATTACGGAACACGGCATGGGACCACTAAGATAACTAGATTTGCACAAATACTTATAAAATTTAATCATGTTCTTACGAGATTATATGATCTATAACTACATCTAACAGTAGATGATCATCATATCTACGTTCCTACATTATAGGAATGCTCTCCAATGACAAAAGGAAGACAATCCTTAACAGGATTCCAATCCTAAATACTTGTATTTAATAGTGATCTTATTACAATTCCAGTCATGCTCTATATATATATCAGGCTAAGTCAACCTTAATAGGTATATGTTATCTTATTACATATACTCTACTAGTGTACTGCCTGACTTGAGCGTTGAAGTCTCATTGCAGGTACCCATCCCCCTGGTTTGAAACGCTCTGCTGTAGGTGCGTAAGGAGGAAACCACTGCATACGTGCCTATTTCAGGTATCTTCTAAATCCACTTCAAGACATTGACGTCGTCTATGGGAACTATAAACTTCTATTCCCACATCAACCATGGTGAGCACAAGACAAAACCAAAGGAAAGGAAGCGCTGCACACGCTGCCCCTGGCCAAGCACAGGGCCCAGCGGCACAACGCGACCCTCATTCCGTTGCACCACGGAACCTCAGCCGCTAGAAACTTCAGCTTCAGCCGAAAGTCCCGCCCCATTGCGAAGGGACTCTGTCCAGGACATGCTTGTTATTCCTTATGGGGGAGTCAACAATGCAAACCAAGGAATGAGAATCCCCGTGCATGCACGTTTAGGGATCTCAAATAATAATGCAGATCATGTATCCCACTACGAGGATAACGTCCAATCCGAAATGATGAGAAATGACCTACAAGAATTATTGCACCAACAAACCGCACTGATCGAAGATCAACGACGTCAATTGGAAGAACAACATCGTTAGTTGGAAGATCTTGAAAGATCCATGAGGATGGATAATGATGACAGAGACCGGGACGTAGTCCGTAATGAACAATGAGCCCAGCGTGTTAGCGCCGAGGTTGTTAAAAACAATACCCCAGCCGCCAGCAACAATTCACAGATGCCTTGATGGCGTACAGGGTACTAAGAAACTTCAAACCTCCGAGCAATTTGAAGTCTTATGATGGGACAACCGATCCTCAAAAGCACTTGAACGCCTACACTCAGTCCATACAGCTCTACAGACACACCTCAAAATTGTTGTGTCGGGTTTTCCCTCTCTTTTTGAAGAAGGATGCTCTCTGATGGTTCGTCACTTTACAAACAAAAATTACGGGTTTGGAAGACCTCACGTAGCGTTTCCTGCTGCACTACACCATCATCAAGAAATGCCCAAAATCGATTGATTCTCTTTTTGGAATTCGCCAAGGGAGTAGTGAATCCTTGTGCGAATACATAAAGAGATTTAGTCATGCTTGCATCGGTATAGAAAACCTGGATGATAGGATAGTCCTCCATTATGTCAAGAATGGTCTCCGAACCAACTCAGTCTTCTTCCGGTCGTTGGCAAAAAAGAAGCTCGCAAGTCTAGATGAATTCTACCTACGGGCGGATAAAGACGTCGAACTAGAGAAGATTACTAAGGCTAAAGAGAGTCTGGAGAAAGATGAACCCATCTATCGGAAAAAGAACCAGAACTCCAACCAGCCCCGCGATTCCTCTACGAGCGAATGATACTAGCCTAAGTATTCTAAGTACACTCCTTTCAATACCCATCGAGAGACAATCTTAAAGGAGGTCCTTCAAACTGAGTTCTAGGATATCAAGAAACCACCACCTCTGAAGAAGTAGTCCCAGAAGGACCATTTGAAACACTACAGTGGCATAAAAGCTATGGTCATGAGACAAAAGACTGTTATCAACTTCGGGATGTTATTGAATCTCTGATCAAGGAGGGACGCTTGCAAAAGTACATCAACGATTTCCAAGGAAATGAGGATCGCGGAAGACGTAGGGATCAAAGACAAAGTTGTAGTCCCTGACAGAGTCTGAACCAACGTTAAAGGAGAAGAACTCGGAGTCCCACCAGAAGATCCCGGACATCGCCAAGCTAAGATGCTCAAAATAGGCAAGACCAGAACCAGGATACCCAAGGTGGGGTAATAGGAAGGATAGGCTTGTCAGTACCATTTCTGGAGGATTTACAGGCAGGGGTCTGTCTAATAACTCCCGAAAGAAGGCACTCCGGATAGCAGTCTTGAGCGTTTCTAGCTCTTCACGAAGACCCTATATTAAAGACAAGGACGCACTGTCCATTTCCTTTTCTGACAAAGACTATGACAATATTATCTGAGATCATGACGACCCACTGGTCATATCCAGGATAATATTTAAAGCCGAAGTATGTCGTATCTTTGTGGACCAAGGAAGTTTGGCAGAAATCATGTTCAAGGATGCCTTCGAAAGGCTAGAGTTCCCTTTGTCCGACTCACACCATATAAAGGTGAACTCACTAGTTTCTCCGGAGAAAAAGATTACCCCAGTAAGATAATTTGAAACTTTCTTAACTCTGGGTGACGACAGTTTGTACATAACTATTAATGTGAGATTCCTAGTTGTTGATTGTCATTCGACTTACAACATCATTCTGGGTCGTCCTACATAGAATGGAATTACCTCTATAGTCTCTACTGCCCACCAGACCATGAAATTCCTCAACAGGAATAATAAAGTGATCATGGTCAAGAGCGGTCAGATTGCAGCCTGCAAATGTTATAACGAAAGTTTGAAAAATAGCAGGGCTTCCAGGAAAACAAAAGCACACACATCCAGCTCGGCCCATGACCAAGTCAACATCCTGATGACCGAGTTAGATGTACATGAGGAAATTCGAAGTACCAGACCCCAGCTGGAAGAGGAATTAGTCCTACTTCAGCTCAGTGACAGGTCAGACCAAGTCACCAAGATAGTTTGCAAACCTCGAAGGACACAAGAGCATCCAACTTGTAGAGCTTTTGCAGAAAAATAAGGACTTATTCACTTGGACGTTCTCCGATATGCCTGGACTTGACCCCTCTTTCATCTGTCATCGTTTATCTATTAAACGGAGATGCAAAGCCGGTCTCCCAGAAGAAAAGAAAAGTTGGCCCCGAGAGGCAACAAATTATTGAGGAGCAAGTCAAAAAATTACTGAGTGTCGGCTTCATTAGGGAAATTTCGTACACCACATGGTTCTCAAATGTGGTTCTCGTAAAAAAGTCTAATGGCAAGTGGATGATGTGTGTGGACTATATAGACCTGAATAAGGCATGTCCTAAAGATCCATACCCCCTCCCAAACGTTGACAAACTGGTTGATAGCTTATCTGGTTTCCTTCTATTGTCTTTCATGGATGCTTACACCAGATACAGTCAGATCCTAATGTATCCCGGAGACGAGGATAAAACTGCCTTTATTATTAAAAGGACGAGTTATTATTACAAGGTAATGCCTTTTGGATTAAAAAATGTTAAAGTCACTTATCAGATAATGATGAACAGGGTCTTCAAAAGGCAGATGGGGCGAATGCTAGATGTCTACATTGATGATATGATAGTCAAAATCTCGTTATCAGGATCACATACCTCAAACCTTGAAGAAGTGTTTGCGCGGTTGAGAAAACACGACATAAGGCTTAATCCAGAAAAATGCGCATTTGGGGTCTATGCTGGCAAGTTTTTGGGTTTCATACTGATTTATTGAGGAATCGAGGGAAACCCTAATAAATATAAAGCGGTACTTGGCATGTATAGCCCCCAAAGTGTGAAAGAAGTACAACAGCTAGTTGGGCGAATCACGGCTCTCACACGATTCCTAGCCAAAGCCTTTCACAAATCCCTCTCTCTCTTCAAGTTATTGAAAAAGGGGACAGGATTCGAGTAGACTCAGGAATGCGATGACGCATTCACGTCTTTGAAGAACATTTTGTCATCCCCTCTCATTTTACAAGGACGGAGCTAGGTGAAACACTTTACGTGTACCTCTCTGTTCACGAGGAGGCTGTGGGTTTAGTACTTGTCAGTGAAACAGTTGAAGCTCAAAAGTCGGTTTATTTTGTGAGTGAAGTGCTACAACCCTGAACTCCAATATCAAAAAATCAAAAAGGTTGCATCTGCACTCATCATCACGGCCAAAAGATTAAAACAATACTTCTAGTGTCATCCAGTGGTGGTAAGAATAGATCATCCTATCCGATAGATATTGCACAAGCCAGACTTAACAGGGAGGATGATTACCTTGTCCATTAAGCTTTCCGAGTTTGGGATTACTTACGAACCCAGAGTAGCTATCAAGGCACAGGCACTCTCGGACTTCCTAGTCGAACTCACTTCAGACCCCGGTGATACCGAAGAAATATCCTGGACGGTGTTCATTGATGGGTCCTCAAACCCGAAGGGAAGTAGTACCAGGGTAAACCTAGAGAATTCTGAGGTGGTGACTGTTGAGAACTCCCTTAGGTTTGAATTTCCCACCTCAAACAGTTAAGCAAAATATGAAGCATGCATTGCTAGACTGGTAATGGCCAGAGACTTGGGGGCAACAAAGATCAAACTTTGTAGTGACTCCCAGCTCGTGATCTCCCAGATCCAAGGCGACTATCATGCCAAAGAGCCCCTTCAGCAGAAATACCTGACAAGAGTACAAGAACTCCTTACAAGTTTTCAAGCGATAAAGGTAGAGCATATACCCTGGAAGCAAAATTCTAAGGTCGGCCTCTTATCCAAGTTGGCTAGTACCAAGAGTCCGAGTAACAACCGTTCAGTGATCTAGGAGACCCTCTCATAATCTTTCATCGATGACATGTCTGTCTTCTAGGTTGAAGGGCAAGAGTGTATTTGGATCACACCATTGATGGAGTATTTACAGTCCGGTAGCCTCCTCGAGGATTGGAAGGAAACTTCCAAGTTGAAGAAAATTGCAGTCAGGTATACCATCTACGAAGGACAGTTATATTGACGTGGATTTTCTTTACCCCTCCTTAAATGCCTTGCCCTGATAGAAGTCGAGTATGTCCTGACCAAAGTTCATGAAGGAAGCTGTGGACACCATTTGGGAGGCAAAGCCCTAACGTTGAAGGCATTCAGGGCGAGCTACTATTAGTCTACAATGGAAGCAGACTTTCTTGCACATGTCCAAATATGCAACAAATGTCAACGACACTCCAACCATTATCATGCCCCACCAGAGGAACTATCCAAGACATTCATACCCTAGTCATTCTATCAATAGGGCATGGATATCTTGGGTCCGTTCCCTAGAGTACCCGGACAACTGAAGTTTTTTGTAGTGGTCGTGGATTATTTTAAGTGGATTGAGGCAGAACCCCTAGTCACCATTACTTCAGCGCGAATTCAAAAATTCATTTAGCACCACATCATTACTAGATTTAGAGTCCCATAATCCATCATTACGGATAATGGGACACAGTTCAAAGACAAAGGATTCAAAGAACTACTTGTCGGGCTGAAAACAAAACATCATTGTAGTATTGTGGAAAACTCCCAAACAAACAGACAAGCTGAAACAGCAAACCGTATTATCGTCAGGGGGTTAAAGAGAAGACTTGATGAAGCTAAAAAAGAAACTGGGCTGAGTAGTTGGACCACGTCCTATGGGCCTACCGAACTACACCTCACTTCACAATAGGTGAAACTCTTTTCAAGCTAACCTATGGATGCGAGGCAATGATCCCGGTGGAGATAGGAGAACCAAGCTGGCGTCTTCAAAACTTTTCACCTGACAATAACCCCAGGTTAATTAGGAAAAACTTGGATCTATTAGAAGAAAGAAGACGCGTTGCTCACATACGCGATGCTACAATCAAGCAGAGAACGGCAGCCTAATATAACTTGAAGGTTATTCCTAGAAGATTCTAGCCAGACAACCTAGTACTCCGCAGGGGTGATATCGGCAGAAGGAATGTCTCATAAGGGAAACTAACTCTTAACTAGGAAGGCCTCTATTGTATCGTAATCAGCACCGATAAATGAGCTTACACTCTGGAGATATTAACAGGCAAGCCGATGAAGAATTTTTTGAACGCAGATAAACTTAGAAAGTACTGCAGCTAAATGTCTTCTAAGGCCTAATCTCCTAGTTTGCTTCATGTTTGATTTGCCCCATTTGTTATGGGAGCACATTGTATGGAGCTTAGTCCTTTATCTACTCAATAAAACAAGTATTGCGATTTTGATATATATGATTATATTGAAGCTTTCAAAGGCCTTTAAAGGCTATTATGACATCCTAAGTCGTTATGGTACCCGTTGCGAGTCATCTTATGTTAAACAGGTTGTGTAAAGGAAAAATCCTATCTCGAAAAAATTTTGGCACCAAACCGTAAGCATCAAAAGACCCTAACCAAGGACCGCAAGAAATAAAACAAATCACGAGCAGATCTCAGATACTAAGACAAATGGTACAGACCCCGAATAAAGTTTTATTACACCAAAGTCGGAAGATCCTAAATACTAAACAATTAGTAATTGACCATGCACAAAGTTTGTTTACCTTAGGCACGGTTCTCAAATGCCTAAAACGTTTTGGACATCGATTCCTAAGCCAAGGTTCTAATTTTTAATTCGCACCCGAGTCCTAAAAGGAATCCTAAATGGTCAATGGTAATGGGTGTTGGACCTAGACCATGGCATGCTCTTTTCAATCAAACTCCTAAGCTTATAGCAGTTGTTTTAAATAACACAGTGGGCGTTGGACCCCGAAATAGAGAATAGAATGCAAGTAAATAAAGTTGAATTGATTAACACCCCGAAAACAAGGGTAGTACCATTGTTCACGCAAAAAATAGAACCCCGTATAAGGGGCAAAAACAAAAATTAAAATAACTCCACGGCAGGATCTGGACCACAGACAGTAACAGAGAAACCTTCAGCACCCGAATTTCCTGGAGCAGTGCTAGGGTGCATGAGATGCCCATCCCAGACCTCCTTCCCGAAATCTAAGGC
Source organism: Ormosia emarginata (assembly GCA_029884605.1). Lineage (NCBI taxonomy): Eukaryota > Viridiplantae > Streptophyta > Magnoliopsida > Fabales > Fabaceae > Ormosia > Ormosia emarginata. The sequence goes on from JAQQTP010000089.1 coordinate 3,477,160, forward strand.
ATCCAAAACCAAGGTAGCCCCGGGATTGAAGAGTTGAACTTGGTTAATGGCACTTTGGAACTGTTCCTTCTTGATGTCGGTGCAAACAGTAAGAAGCTAATTGATATCACCTTGCAGGGAAGTAGCCTTACCTTTAAGTTGTTGGTTCCTGGCATGAAGGCCTTCGTTCTTAGCTTGAAGCACAACTATATACCCTTTGACTTCTTCCAAGCTAGCCTCATTCTACTTCCTGACATCTTTCAAGGCGGCCACCTCGCTTTTCAACTCTCGGGCCCGAGTTTCAGTATTATTTTTGGCCTTTACAGCCTCTTCTATTGCCTTAAGAGCTTGGCTTTCACCCTACTCAACGGCAGCAGCCTTTTCCGTCATCTCCTGCTCATGCTTTTCAACGACTTGCTCCAGGTACCGAGTCACCACAGCAAGACGAAGTCCAAAAGTCTTAAACCACGAGAAGGTAGCTTTCTTGCTACGTTGGGCCAAATGTGTGACAACTTTATTATCCATGAGGTTGAAATCGATGAACTCATGAGGGTCTGACTCCTCATGATACAGATTGATTAGCCCGGTAATATCTTCAACCACTGCCCTTTTGCCTCGGTCGTCAAACTGGCCCTCATCCACCATTTTTCTCTTGCATCTTTCAAGTGAAGGGAGGAGTCCTCCACATGGATAGGTTCCCTCTCCATAATAGGGACCTCAGCTGGATGGGGCGGGGAGACCGGAACAATATTAGCGGGGGCGCTTGATGGCCCGGGTGTATTTCTGTCTCTCAAGGCTTCAAGGATTGCCAGAGTGTTTCCATTTTGAGTCATTTTGGCCAAGCTTGCTGCAAAATCAACAAAAGCAATTAGAAACAGTCGTGAAGTGGCATAGGAAAAGAAGACATGTAAATAATCATGGACAACGACCTATATTACCTAACACGACCTAAAGGGTCTCGTCGTCTGAGGTATCTAGTATTTTTTTAGGCCGGATCTTGCCGACCTCATCAACCCATATTTCAAAAAAATCAACACATTCAATTTCTTTGTCATTCAGTTGACCTACTTCCTTCTCAAACGATTGAGTGGGAATGCTCCAAGCAGCTGGGTTCCAGTATAAACTAAATGTCATCTCCCAATCACTCCCTAACCAGAAATGATGAGTACCACTAACTGCCATCAACTTAAAAAAATTTTCCTTAAAATCCTTGTAACTTTCCAAGTACGGAAAAAAGATTATCCGCCCTTGCTGTGATCGGACCAAAAGCCAGGATTGCTGAGGAGCGCGGACGCCATAGACAGAATATTATGTATGGAAGTATAAAAATGCCCCATCCGAGCATCGCAACCCCACCAGCTGGCATATTCTTTCAAAAGCCATAATATTTGCCCAACCATTTAGGTAGATCTGAGTAAGGGCAGCATGAAGAGTCAAAGGATGGCAATGTGGAAGTCGTTAAAAGGAAGCTGAAGCCCAAATCTCGTAAAGAAGTCCTCGTACAGATATATAAAATGTTCCCCCAAATCAACAAAAGAACATAAGATGTCTCTAGACTAAATATAAAAGTTAACTAATGTATGAAAATTATGTTTATCACTCCATTTTCTTTATTTGACTAGGTTTGTGCCTACTCAATTTCCAAGTTTCTACATTCAATGAAGTTTTTGCCTTTTATCTTTATGGAGTTGATTAAGTTGACCCCAGATCTTCAATTTGTTTGATTTTTGCAAAGTGTCATCCTTTTCTAATTAGTATCTTAAGTTGGTCCTTGGTAGCTTCACTTGGTTATCTTTTGCCATTTAGAGGTAGAAATCAAGTGCATTTTTGGAAGGGGAGTTAAGAATATAGACTTGCATAGCATGTTCAAAGAAGATGAAGAAGCTTTGCAATAATGGATCTTTTCACCAACAAGAAGAGAAAGAAGATTTGAACACAAAGCACCAAGCAAGCCATCGAGGCTCTCAGAAGGGTACACAATTATAAATAAATATACTTATTGGGTTAAATGATAAAAAAAATTACAACTTATATGCAAATCATTTAAACTGGTGAAAAGTTAATTGTACTTGTTATTACAGGTCATTGGGTTGGTGCACCGTGCACAACAACATAAGCTGGTGTATGGCATAAGCCTCCTAGGGTTTATATATTTGGTCAAAGAGGATAGAAGAAAATGTCTCATAATAGAATAATGAAAAGGAATAATATATGTTACTATATTATTTGAATGTTTAATAAATTTGATAATAGAGGGGAGTGAAATTCATATCATTTCCTCCTTAACTCCTAATTTCAAGGGACAGAAGTTTAAGACTTTGAGTGGCAAGAAACTCTTTGTCTCTCTCTTATCATTTCACTCACTCATTTAAAATAACTTCTAAACATATTTTTAATAAGTTTAGTCATTCCATTTTTTCTCTGCTCCCTCTCATGTCATCTTTCCAAACATAACTTTTAGGCTTAAATGGTTTAAAGACAAAGAGAAAGTTTCAAAGATTCAGGCACCTTTCTCTTTGAGGATTCTTGGTGTTGCTGCTATAATGGAGTACGTATAACTAGTTCAGTATAATGCAAAAGAATATAAAAAGATTTTGCAAAAAATGTAAAAGAGAAGAGTGAAATAGAGATGAAAAACTAATTTTTGGATTACTTTGAAAATCAATATTTACACAGATTAATGAATGAGGAACAAACATAAATAGAAAGATAATTAAAATTGTCATCATCTATCGAATACAAAAAATAAATAAAAATAAAGTGTTGAAACTTCAAATGCCATAGAAGATATATGCAAGTGTTGACAACTTCTATCTCTTCAGGCTCTTCTTAAGAGTATGTTTGGTTCAGCTTATTTAGCTGAACTAACAATTTTTATTTTTTTTTTGCATTTCAACTGGTGTTATAGTAATGTAACGTGTTTGGGACGTGAGAAAAAAAGTTGTTGATGCCAAAATATTGTATGACAACAGCTTTTGAAAAAAAGCTAAAAGTTGAGCATTTTTTGAAAAAGTTGCTAGGATTATTTTTTACTTTGAGATATAAATATTATTTTGTTTTAAATCAAATAAATTTTTAATCAATTAAATAATTTTTTAATCATTCTATACCTATTTTAATAATTTAATAAATAAAAAAATTCTTTTTTTATACCATCAAAACAAAACAAATTAACTTCAAATCACTTTTCGCCTAACATATCTAAACGAAACATATTATCTTTATAATCGGTTATAATAAAAAAATTTTATACAATAACTAATTATTAAAATAATTAAATTTTTACAGATATCACAAATACACACTAAATCTTCATAAAGAAAGTTGGAGCATTGATCCACAAAACAAAAATAACTATTGATTAATGAATAAAAAATTGGACGGTTGTGATGAGTTATTAGAAACTTGATAAAAAGGTAACAACAAACATTTCTAAATTAAAAAACAAGTCCTTGCCTTCAAGTATTTTGCAAAAATGGTGTAACCTTTTTGCAAGACTACAACCACCACCGACAAAGTGGCCTCCACCCTCGTCATTTCTTCTGCCACCACTGTCCACTACCTTCGTCATTTCGCCGACCAAGAACTAGGTAGTCTTTATAATATTTCAAAAAGTTCATATATGATTATCTCATCCACCCACATTATTTCTTCAACCACCACTGTCCCGCACGATCATATCCAAAGGATCTAGGTTGAGACGGGTTTCCTGCCACCACCGTCCAAGGGATCTGCGGCCAGACCAAATCCAAAGGATTTCTAGCCACCACTGTAACCCACAACCACATCCTCATGGTGGCTGAGATAGGTTTGGGTCTTGGTTGGGCGTGGTTCACAACAGTTGGGGTAGACGGGTAGTAAAGATTGCTGACAGTACGGGTTGGGGTGTGTTCAGAGGCGATGCCGGTGCCAATTACCTAGAGTTCTTCAGCCCCGTCGAGGAAGTTTTTGATGAAGGTGATTTGGTTGTAGCAGATGGGTTCATGGGGTTTGGTACTGGCTACATTTTGTTGATTTGCAAAATGTTTATTGATCTTGCATCTTTTACATCTTTACAAAATATCATATAATTATTCAAGTTGTGTTGTTGAATTTCTTTTGAATAATTAGGAGAAAATTATTTTGATTAAATGATGTTAACCCTAAAATGATTTTTGAGTTGCTGAGAAATTGTCTTGAATCAACACCAGGAAGCTTGATTTTTGCAGTGTGGATGAGGTAGAAGCCAGAGAAGTTGAGAATAGAGGAGAGGACAAAAATGCAAAATAAAAATAAATTAAGAGCTATTTTTAAATATCTTAAAAACCGGTAAAAATAGGTCAAAAAGTGAGAGTATCCATGCTTTCCACATATCTTTGAGGATATTAGAATGCTCCCCATCTCTTCATATATAAAATTTGTGAATTTAAAAGCCATTGGTTCATGTAAATTATCAGTGACTGCATCTAATTTTATTTTGTTTTAATTTGAGGGCGAGCCTATGATTCCCATTCTGACTTTTGATATCTAAGTAAAAAGACACGTAGCACTGCATATTGTGTTGTCGACAATACGTAGGGATGATGTTCTGATCCGGTTTATATTATTTGCATACAAAAAATGTTAACAATATTTTTTTAAATATTTATTTTATTATTAATTTTAAAATAAATATTATTAATATTTCTCTCTTAATAATCCTTTCAAATATATTAAGGAAATTAATAATAAAATAAATGTAAAAAAATCTAATAAAACATATTATTAACACATAATGGCCCGGCCCATTATAATTTCCTAACAATAAATGGAACTTAGTTTTATATTTCACTATATTTATGTATCAAAAAATATTTCACTATATTTGTTTGCGCCAAAAAAAAAATTCACTATATTTGTAATCCGTGCGGAAGAAAAAGAAACTTTTATAACTTTTGTCAATATTCATAGATTTTAGTTTATTATATAATTACTTTGAAAGATATTTAATAGGATTTTGAGAAATAATTAAATGCATAAATTTTGAAAACTCACAATTGAATCCTAAATTAACAGAAATTCTTTCTATAGTATTTATTTGTATTTAGATTGTCAATATATTATTTATTTGTGGCTCGTTTAAGAGATTTATTTAATATTTCAATTCATAGATTTTTCTAACACTACTTTCTAACAAAAGTTATTGTGAGCTATCACTTTCTTCTTCATTAACTCCTAAATTTATAGAAATTCTTTCAATAGAATTATTTTACTTTATTTTTATATTTCTTCTTATTAGATTTAACTTTTAAATTTTTTGAACATTATCTTTGATTAATTATTTTTTATTTGGTAAATTTCTCGTTCAGACATACATCGCTTTCTTCATTCTGGCATTGCTATTTTATATATAGATATAAGTTATTCTAATTTTTTGTGTTTTAATAACATTATATATCTTCCTTTATAACTCAAGTATGTTATAAAGTATGTGAGTATCCTAATTTCTATTGAATATATTATTTTATTAAATTAAAGTTCTTAATTTTATTAGTATTATCCTATTTTTTATTTGGCATTTTCCTACGTTATTTTATTATTTATCTATACGTTATTTTTTTTCTTATTAGTAAATTAAAGTTCTTAATTTTGTTAGCATTATTATTAAAAAATTGTATTTATACTTAATTTAATTTAAAGTTTTGGATTTTGTTAATATTATCTTATCTTTTTATTTATTTTTAATAAAAAAATTCTCATGCTAATATGTGTCATTTTCTTTGTTTTCGTACTTCTATTTTTTTTTTATATATATATAAAATAAATTATTTTATTTATTTATTTTTTTGTAAAGCCTAAACCTACCTTTTGGCTTGACGAAGAGCTTCTAATGAAACCTATTAATAGGACCTGAGAGAAGGGGTACGATATAAGGAAAATGAAATTTAGGTTAGAGAATATTTGTAAGAATTGAATTTCGCTACTTGTTTTATTTGTCATAAACTCTTTTACCAAATGAGCTATTAACATCGTTTCAGGATGAAATTATTTTATTTTTTTACAATAACCTCTTCCACTGTATTTAGTGATCAAAGTAAGTTGTTAGTTTTATTTTCAAATTTTTCATTTAATCTTAAATATAATTTTTTTAATTTTCTTTTTGTAAATAATGCATTCGAAGGAAAAAATAATAATAAAAAGAAGTACCTCTTGAAAGATCAGCATGAACCAAACCACCTACAAACCTATGCGGATTGCGGATACAACAACTTTTCCTGCAACTCATAGGTTTGGGTGATACTCCCATTTGCTTCATGCTCGAGCTCCTAGCAGTATGGTTCTTTTTTTTTTTCTGTACAAACTATCATTTTTTTTTAACTGACGTATATAATCTCAACCCCAAGCCTCCTGGATCGTGATAATTTCAACTTTCAAGAGCTAAAGTAGAAAATTTATTTAGTTAAAAATGATTTGAATTTTTTTTAAGTATTCAAAATTATGTCAATGGGAAAAGGACACAAAACAAAACTAATAACAAAATAAGAGAAGTATCTAATTACACTGCAAAAGAGATGTATGAATCAAAGAAGAATAAAGAAGGAAAATAAGACAACATTTTCCAACGTCATGAGTGGTCTCAATTATATTATTCTAATACAAATTACATAAAAAAGAGGGGGGAATTTTTAAATTTGATGTTACTACTAGTCGAAATTTTGAAATTTATTCATTTAGCGTTTCAATAAAATAAGGAAATAAGGCATTGGACAATTTGTTTATGATAGAAAGGGAAATATAAAAGGAATAAGAACAAAAATGAAAGAGATACATGAAGACAAATGCGACAGTGCACAGTCACGTTCACGAAAGGCACTAGACTTTTAAGGAGACATTGGTATGCATAGAATAGGGACCCCATAAGGGTCAATGATTTACCATACGCCCCATAAAAGATTGTAGTGAACACTGAACATTGCATTAAACCGAGAGAGGCACATGGATTTCAGTTTCACTGCCCTTCTTGTTTAAATCTTGTTTTCCTTTTCTTCTTTTAACACTTCGTCACCTCTATCACAAACACGAAGTATTAAAATCACATCCATCTATAGCTAGTAACAGCTTAAATTCACTTAGCTTTGTTTAATGAATCAAGTATGCTCAATTAAATCATAAAATAGACATATTATTAATAAGTGCTTGAGTTGATACATTTTTATACAGTCATAGTTGGTATTATAGTATAAAAAACTATGTAATGCATTGAAGCTGCTTAAACAATCTAGGATTTATTTACTACATTGAAGTTTAGTATTTCATAAATTTGACGTCTTTTTCTTTCCAAATCAACTTTGAAGCTATTTTTCAAGAAAAAAAACTTAGTTTAAAGTTCACAATATATTTTTTCACAAATAATGCTAAATTGAAAAGAAATAACAATAATGTTACTTACATATAAAAAAATTTATCACATAACTCTCATCACCACCATTTATTTCTATTTCTTTTTTCTCCCTCAGCTTTTCATTCATCAATAGAAGGGTGCACAAACTCTATGTATATTATGTGAGTTGCATATTATGTACAACTACCAGTACTCATTGGGAAATCCTTATAGGGCTTATTTCGACCTTATTTTTTTAAATTATGGATGACGATAGTGCCTGAGTTAGATTACATGTATATTAAGTGTGTATTTAGATTAGAAATTATAAACTTAAGTTTGAGTCAATTTAGTATTATAAATTTAAATTTAGTTAAAAGTGAGTTTGGAATAACGTGAGTTATGTTTGAAAACTTTTATTTCAAAAATAAATTTGATAAAATAAATATTATTTGAATGAAAGATTGAAATCAATTTTGAAATAAAATTAAAAGAAAAAATATCTCCAACGAAATTTTTCTAATAAAAAAATAAAAAATTATAGCTTTCACTCTAACTAAAGTTTAAAATAATTTTTCATTAAAACTAACTGAATTTTGTCAAAAAAAAATTATCAAATATGTTAACATATCTTTTAATACTCTAAATATATTTTTAAAATACTCCAACTACAAACAAAATACACTCTAACTATTTTATTTTTTCAACATAGTCAAAAGTAAGTTATCTATTCTATGACTATAGTATTTATAAGGATATTTTTTACATCCTAAGCATGAGTATTTTGAATAGTTAGGATTCAATTCTTATGTCTATATACTTATCCACATATTTTATTAACTACAAAACAAACTCATTGGATTCATTCACTTTAACCACATTAAAGTATAAACATTTTTTTTATTTTATAGAATAATCTACATAACATTACTGTATAACCTCTAATTGATTTATAAAAAAAAAACAATGGTTACTACTATAAAATAATTAATTAAAACTTTTTATATGTACTTAACGTGAGTCTAATTAAACTAATGATGGTATGAATAAGAATATAAAAAAAAAGTATAAACTGGTGAAAAAAAAAGATGGCGATGGGAAATATAAATCAAAAGAAGAGAGCGTCAAACTAACTAATGTATGTATAAATTGTTTAGTATTCTACGAATTGGTCAATAAAACAAGACACATGCAACTTGTTGGTGCTTTTTTTGCTGTGTCTATAATTTGTTTATATTTAAAGTCCTTTTTTATTGATGTGTCTGAAATGGATATTATTTGTAGGCGCAAACGACAAAGCATGTTTTCATTTGAAAATGAGCTGCACTTAACCATATACGGCCCACGGCATCTCATTCACCATATCCACCTCTCTGTCCTCTACACATTGCCGATTTAATTACATTTACGTATATCATTAAAAGATGCTTGGTATTACTTGAGTATTGATTGTTTGGGAGATTTTTTTTATATAAATTATTGACTGTATTTAAACAATTTTGAATATTTATTATAAGTATCAATAATTAATACATATTTCATAATTCATAAAAATATCGGTATTTTAAAAAATATAAGTATTGTGTAAAAAAATATAAGTAGCAACTCCATATATATATATATATATATATATATATATATATATATATATATATATATATATATATATATATATATATTAAAAAAGCAATATTTAACTTCAAATTTTTGGTTGAAGACACAGATGTTTTGTTTCTTAAGCATTGGACTCTTTCTTGTTTTTGTATATCAAATAAATTATCTTTTGGACGCTAAAGTTTTCAAAAACAATTAGTTTGTCCATGTACTCAGGTCCCAACACAAATTATAATTTTCAAGTAAAACTAATCAGTCCCTTGGATATGGGGTGGACACACAGTACCAGAACTGAAGTACTATATAGTGTATGAAATCAACTCCTTATTTAATTGTTTAACTACTCTACCTTCTTAGTCAATTAAATTTTTTTTTTCTTTGAAACGAGTATTGCACACATGAATATTATTCTTTGAAATTCAATAATTTGTGGCAAAGATAAGACCTGGGAGTTGGGACCACAAATGCGCACGATGAATTAATCTGTATTTTTTTTAGAGAATCTAAATTAATATTTGATCATATTTAAAACTATAAACTACAATAAATTTTTGAGTAACAACTTTTTATCTTAAATATGTAAATCATCTTCTAACATGTATACAATTATAGTATTAAAAATATATTTTTTTAATATGATTCATACAATTTTACACATGTTAAAATATGATTTATATACTTAAAATAAGAAATTTTCACTTAAAATTTTCTCTTTAAACTACACTTTTTTCCTAAAACCCTGAATGCATGTGGGATTGTGCCTAAGCGTCCTTTTAATATGTTCAAATTTTTCTTTGTTCAATAAATAAGGCATAGAATATCAGTTTCTTGTATGTTAAGAGCTGACAAGCATTTTATGCAAATTACAATTAATTATAAGTGGCTTGGCTTAACTTGGTTGATCATGCATCCATCTGCCTCTTCCTCTTGTAATATAAAACACTTTTAACCCTTTTTCATAAGTTAAAATATATTTTTATTCTTATAAATAACATTTATTTTTAATTTGATCCCTATATGATTTTTTTTTAATTTAACCCATATACGTATAATTATTTTCAGTATCATTCTCACTGAATGTTGCCATTATTATCACCATGTGGCATGAAATTACTGTAAAATATAGAGGTCAAATTAAAAATAACTATCACATATATATAAGGATCAAAAGTATGAATATTTTTAGTTCTTATACATGACATTTATTCTTAACTTGGCTCATATACTTTACTGTTATAACTCTAATAAATGATTTTATAAAACAACATTTAAAACAATCATATGTATAAGGATTGAAATGAATTTTTTTATATAAAAACCAAATTTAAAATGAGTGTCACGTATAAACACAAAAATATATTTTAACCTTTTTTATATAATTTACAATTCAATTTGTAATTATTTATAATATTAAAATAAGTTTTCCAAGTATATATAAAAAAAAAAATAGACAATAAAGTTCACACTTTGAAAGTGTAGAGATCCGCGGTCTTATCAGTTACACCAAAGCAAATCGGCTGCCTAGTTGTCCAAATTTTATCTAAAACATAAAAAACAACTTGAAGAACTTTACCCCACTTCTTAAATATTTATTTCCAATTTGGCAGAAAATCGAACTTCAGTAGCTAGGGACACATATGATGAATATATATATATATATATATTGGGATTATTGACCAATTCTCCAAGGTTTAATTTTACAAATTTTGCAAAGAGAATGTAAGATGATTCACAAGCTATCGAACTGTAAAAGAAAAGTTATATAGCTAAAGAAAGTGAAGTTTCCCTAGAGCCCTCTATAGTATAGATTATTTTTTAGTGTACAAAAGTTTAAGATAAGTGAAGACTTTCTCATTTTAAAGTTGGAATACATCATCAACCTCAGTGATAATTTATAATAAGATTATATTGTCTATCAATAGAAGAGTTTGAGATTCAAATTTAAGTCATGTATTTGTCACAAGCGGGAAGATCTATGGTATAAACTTATTGTCATAATTAAGCCATTTAATTATTATATGATGCAATAGGGAGCAAATTACGCACAAAAAACACTAAAGAAGAAAACATAAGCTAGTAGTTAACTCCAACAAGAAGGAAAGATTCATGGAAGAGGGCAGATGCGAATAACATGAATACGGAGTATTTCAGTATTTGGATAAGTTCCATTTAGAAAAGAAAAAAGTGCGGTTTTGAGCAAAGCTGCTTTTTTACTTGTAGTTTTCGCTTTTCAGAATGAAGCAAAAGTGGCAAGAATCAAAACAATGATAGAGTAAGAAGATGGGAGAGATTTATCTACCCAAAAAAAAAAAAAGATTGGAGAGATTGAGTTAGCAGTGTAACGAGGGAAACTTCATGTCATGTTCATTTATTTTTTACTTCAATGCAATATTGGCAGTTAGATTTTCCCGTATTCCAAACAAAGGAAGCTTGCAACCTTGCATTATTTAAATGTTTTGAGCGGGTCTTTAGTTTAGAATAGGAGAGTACAAAATATGGAAGAGATTTGTTTCTTTCACTACTATTAATAACAATAACTCTCAGACGATAATCTTTACATATTTTAACATAAAAATATTTAAATCTACATAATAAATTATTGCTTTTAAATTTTTTTAGCTAAATTGTTTTATATAGAGTTTGTCTGCCATATCTGCTATGAATGATTTAAATCCACAATGTGTTATAGCTTTTCGCAACTCCAATTGATATGAGTCGGGCTCACTTATTACTTGTAAATCTTAAATGTAAAGAATGTCGTTAGTAGATCTAGATTCCCACTCATTTGGAAAAGTAACGATAGATATCCTATTCACTCATATATCATCATTTCGATATACTTCAATTTAGGATTAAGCTAAAGATATGGTATATAGTACCCTAAAATCAAATACAGTGCAAGAAAGGAAAAGAAATAAAAGGAACGATTGAATCTGCGCTAGTCATTACTGAGCTTAGACCCAGTTTTCTCATTGAAGAAAATAAAAGAAGCCACAGGAAAAACAAAGAGAAAAAGTGCAGAGATTTTTTAACTATGATTGCATTACTTTATTTTATTTTATTTTTGGTTGCATGATTGCATCACTTTAATACGGTAACAATTACTAGAGTCCCCACCCCCGCGTAAATATCAAATACAAAAATATCATCTTACATCATTTTTGAATTAATATTATTTTTTACATTATTTTATACAATTGTAATTGAAAAAAAATAAAAAAATAAATATAATAAATAATATTAAATAATATGTAAAAAAATATATACACTATTTATAATAAAAATATCAAAATTTATATCAAATATGGGATGGTCCCATTTGCATCCAAGGAGCCATAGGGAGTGTGGTGCAGAAATAGAAACGATGTGTCTTTATTTGGCACTGGGAGCAAAAGAACAATTTGGCCAAAGTTGGGGACAGCTCACGTGCAAAGGAGCGTGCAAGGCACTTCATATTTAGAGAACTGGAGAGTCTGAGACCGCTTTGCTATGTGTGTCTACGTGGGAATGTGTGCTCGGTTCTGAGCTTTAATTAGCCTTAATTCTTGCACCACTGCCAGGAAACAAACGCTAACCACACAGTAAACAATGGCGTTAAGGTGATTATAAGGGACATACAACATCTTTGTCCAACAAAATTAGTTACTATGTTTACAAAAAAAAAATAGTTGTTATCTAATTAGAACTTTGCAAATTCATATTTTATTGAGAAATTTTAAGTGATTTGGAATAAGATTTTTTTTTTCTGTAACATTGAATATATATATATACTACTTGCATAATGTTCGTTATATATTTTTGAGTGCATAAAATAAAATGTGATCAAATATAATTAGAGAGTAAAAATTAAACAAATATAAGATAATATATATAAATAATATTATTCGTGCTACTTCAGTTATATGAACCTCTATTTTTTCTAGAGAAATAATTTATCCTCCTACCTAATCTTCCTACTAATCTTCTTAATTATTAAATGAAGAAAATATTAAATACTTTTTATGTTCCCAAGACATTAGATGCTTTTACTTTTTCATTTAATACTTTCTTCATTTAGTATTATGATGATTATTAGGATGATTAGGTAAGAAGATATAGCATTATTCTTTTTTCTATAATTGTATAATTTAGATTGGTGATTGACTTAGTCAGAAAGTCAGGTTAACAGATCAACGATTTGACTGTAGGTTAAGTGATTAAACTAGAAAATTCAGACAAAAAATAAATTTTTTAATAAAAATACTATGTGAAAAAAGTACTTTAAATAAATAAAAAAACATTACATAAAAAAAATACATCATATGAAAAGTATTAATGATGTAACCAAATTAGTAATAATAATTATCCAACTCGAATTTTCTAAAATCAATTTTGTTAAATAATAATATAAATTAAAAAATTAATAATATTATTAAAAAAAGCATATGATCTAATTACAAAATGTATTTTATTATAAAGATATTTTAGGTACTATGTTCAAATCCTACAAATTATACTTTTTTAAGCTTGGATTTTTTAAAAAATAAAAATAAAAAGTCAAGTCAAACTGTTTGTGCGAGTCGACGAGTCACCCGAATTTGATTAAGTTTGACCGGGTCGCTAAGAAAAACTCTTATAATTGAGGATTGAAACAACTCAAAGGCCAAGTCACGAATTTTCCGGTTGAACCGACCTTAGCCACTCCGTACAACTATGATTTTCTCTTACTTTAATTATACTATATTTTTAATGTTATATTTAAATTACTTAATTATCTTTTTAGTCCCTTTAAATATAGTCATTTTTTGTTTTATGGTGAAGTGGCAAACGACGTTCCACCTCAACTTGTCACATGTCTTGATCTCATCTCATTTATGCTACATGGATTATAAGTCATCCACCTAGGTCTCACGTCACATTCTTCTTCCTCCCCATTTCTTTCCTAATGTGCAACAAACCCTAACTTGCAGAGACATTACCATTCTCCCTTGTCCCTCACCTATAGTTGCAATTCCAACCTTGATTCTTCCTCCCTCAAACCATTTTCTTCTGTCCCCACATTTGCTTCCTCATTCGTGACCAATTTATTGCCATTTTTAGTCTCTCATCCCTGACTTGCAGAGACATTACCATGGCTAGGGTTTCATGATATTTATCATCAACTTGGAGTACCACCATCATGTCATTACCAAGAAGACTTTGTGGCTGTGGATATGAAATGTTATACCTCACTTCAAAGAGTATGAAGAATCTTGTGAGAGCATATTAGACATGCCCAAATTGAAGAGTAAACACAAACTATTTTTTGATTCAAGCATATCTGGGTTTGTTAAAATATGTTTTCAGTCCTTATAAATATTATGAGTTTTTGTTTTGGTCTCTATGAAATGTTTCGATATGATTTTGGTTCCTGTAAAATTCAAGACATATGAAATTAGTCTCTGTCCTTATCTCATCTCTGTTAAGTGGTGACGAGATTTTTGAATTTGAGATTTTTAGATATTTAACTCCCCATTCACTCAGCCTATTCAAACTAACCACAAGAGCCTTCCTTCTGTAAAAAAAAAAAAAAAGAAGAAGAAAGAAACATAATACAAGTAGGGACCATTCAAACTAACCACATAAGTCTTTCTTCTGCAAAAAAAAAAAAGAAAGAAAAAAGAAACAAAATACAAGTGGGGAGTTAGATATCTAGAAATCTTAAACCCAAAAATCTCATCACCACTTAACAGATATGAGATAATAGCAGTGACTAATTTCACCTTTCTCGAATTTTATTGGGACCAAAACTATATCAAAACATTTTATAGGGACCAAAACGAAAACTCACAATATTTATAGGGACTGAAAAACATATTTTAGCAAACTCATATATACTTGTATTAGAAAATAGTTTGTACTTACTCTCTAGTTTAGGCATGTCCAATATGCTTTCTCGAGATTCTTCACACTCTTTGAGGTGAGGTACAACATTCCATATCCAAAACCACAAAGTCTCCTTCTTGATAACATGGTGGGCTTAACCTAAGTTGATGATGAAGATCGCAAAACCATAGTCATGATAATGTCTCTACAAGTCAGGGGTGAGGAACCAAAAATAGTAACAAATTGGTTACGAATGATGAAGCAAATGTGGGGAAAGAAGAAAACGGGCTGAGGGAGGAAGAATCAAGGTTGAAATTGTAGTTACAGGTGAGAGAGGGGGAGAATGATAATGTCTCTGCAAGTTAGAGCTTATTGCACATTGGGAAAGAAATGGAGATGAAGAAGAAGGTGACGTAGGACACAGGAGGATGACTTGTCATCCACGTGGCATAAATGAAATGAAATCAAGACATGTGGCAAGTTGAGATGGAGTGTTGTTTGTTACTTCACTACTTAACATAGATGAGATAATGATAATGACTAATTTTATCTGTCTCAATTTTTAAAAGGATTAAAACCAGATAAAAAAATTTAGAGGGATTAAAACAAAAAATAACTATATTTAGAGAGACTAAAAAGATAATTAAACCTATTTAAATTAATACATATTCAGAGATACAAATAAGTTACTCCAAACCACACTTCGGAATTTCTCCATTTCGCTCCTAAGATGTGTTTTTTGTTTCCATATCCCTTTTGCTTCTTTGGAAATGGGAGGGGGGAATGGGTGCTCCTTTAATTATTAAATTAGGTGGCTACATTACAACTCGCTCTCTCTCATGTTGGTAGATTGGCAATTTGTTATCTGGGATTGGGAGGCCATAATGATGAAAGATCATTGATTCATTATTACATCTCTAGCACTTCATTCTTTCCACGTATTGAGTTATCTACTCTGGTAGGTTGAATTTCATTCTCTAGCAAAAGGGTGTTAGGACATAAATAAGACTCAAAATCATGTCAATCCAAATAAACATGCAAACATATATGAGGGATGTGTGGCTCAGACTAGAGCAAGGTGGAATAACCTTCTATATATAGTCTTACATGCAAATCCACTCCCACCTAAAAGGAGAAAAAAGAGATGGCATGAAGATGACAAATGGCTTGTTGCTTATTATAAAAGAAAACCATGCAAATATCTGTAATTCTGCATACAACAACGTAAAACACCAACATTTCTGTTTTAATAATAAATAAAAAAACCAAACATATGGAATTAATCATAAAATAGTTCAGTATATCCAACATACAAATTGAGCTAACCAAATTATCCTCAATTTGGTGAATAACTCAATATTACTAAAACCACATATTCAATTTAAATTTGACATAATTCAGTCAAAAATAATATATACCAATATAAGATTTAAATGAAGCAACATTTTTATCCTTAATTTTGATCTTATAATATTCATGACTCAGATGCATGTATAACTCACCTTTTTCACTAGAACTAACATGAGTTTTTCAGCTACAACTAAGCGTTTGGCGAATTGTTAATTATTTTCATAGTCATATTAGTACATGAGATATTCCACTTATCCACTATATAAAAAAAACCCTGAAATTTATCAAGTTTTAAACTTTTAACCGATAATAAAAAACCGTTTAACATAAAAATAAGATACCCCAAGAATATGAGACTATTTTCTTTTTATTTATTTTTTATAAATGACACCTTTTCTTTTCTTAAGAAGAAGATAAATTATTATATTAATAAAAATCTAATGATACAAAGTGAATAAGAAGCATCATATTTAACAAAAGAAATAAACACATATAGCCTACACTAAGTACACTCTGAACTAAAATTTAGAAGAAAATTTCGTTTTTTATTTGAATACTATCGATGGCTAAACATTTTTTAATAGAGTCTAACCCAAACAATGTTACAGTTCGAAGATTATCTCAGATTCTCTCCAAAAATAGATTTGAATATCAATCTCACGTGCATACAAGATTGTGAAAATAAAAAGAATCGTCGTGGGATTCATAGACATCACCCAATCAAAGGTAACAAAAAACACCTAAAATGAAACAAACAAAAAGACAATAAAAATTGCACAGATCTAGGAAGTTCGAGCAAATTATTGAAAAAAAAATTGTATAAAAACATAAAGAGGAAGATAATAAAGGTTGCCGTTAAATGAGAAAGAAAGCAGTTCTACTGCTCCAAAATACCTGCTGAGAAAGTAGATATAAGAAGAAGACAAAAAGAAAGAAACCGAAGAGAGAGAGAGAGAGTTGCCTAGAGTTTTTAATGCAAAATTTGAAAATCCACTAAAAAAAGAGGCCTAATTGAATATGATAATTATTAACTAAACCTTTTTAGGGTAATTCATTAATGAAATACTATCATATATATAGTTGAGGGAAATTTAAAGAAAATTCAATAGAAGGTCATGAGCTGTTTATGAGCTATCTTTAAGGCAATAACAATAACAAAGAAGTTATTAGCACTAAAAAAAAGGGGGGGGGGGGGGGAGGGAACAGATCATGGTCCTTGTCTGAATTCGATCCAACGTCAACATGAAGGCGGAAAACAAATTTCAGCTCATGACTACAACATATATTTGATTTTTAGTAGCAGTGAAATTTTGTCATTAATAGTAAAAAAATTGCGGGTATATCCAAAAAACTACATACACAAACTTTTTTTTTGTAAGATTTGATTTAGTATACACATATTTTTTCCTCATTATTATAGACTTTAGCCACATTATATTATATTATCACTAGAGCATATGAGTATTTAGTCACAATTTTAATTTTATCAAAATAAACTTTAGTGGTGATAAACTAAATTATCACTATAATACTTGAATATTTATCTATAATTTTTGTATTGTCACTATAGGCATGAGTGCGGCGGTGTTGTGTACCTCGAATGGTTGGTTTATGCCTTTGACGGTGTATGATTAACTTTGAAATATCTTTACCTTTTGATAATAAAAGGTTAATCATTAATTTAGTCCTTACTTTGCTATGACTTAGTATTAATGATTTAACCCACATGTTAGAGACTACACAGGCGACCGAAAATGATTTACGAATGTTCAGTCCCTCACGTGCCAAATAGAATTACGAAAAATCAATTTATTGAATTGTTTGACCACATCCACATGCATAGCAAAGAAAATAGAAATAATCAAATAAACAATAAATTGCATGACCATCAGACATTGACATGGAATATTTTACCCATATTCAAGCCTCCCAAGAGTTATTTTTTTTATCTCTTAATTTTGGTGAACAGGACTACTTTTAGTTTATAAAACAATGTTGCATGTATTAAAAAATATTACATATACATATTTATATACGTATTATTTTATATTTATATAAATTTTATCATTTAATTATATTATATTATTATTTTTTATACACTTACATTCTGATTCTGTGATATACCATTAATATAGGAGATGTGCAACAAAAGTAATGTGTAAGAAACATTATTTTATTATTTTCTAGAACAAAGGCACAAACACAGTTATACATAGGGATGATCATGAGGTGGGTTCACTTTAACTCGAATTCGACTCGATATTTTGATTAGGTTAACTTTTTAGACCCTAACCCATATTGATCGTGCCCTAACAAATTTTGAATTATATATAAAGTCATAAATTTTTAAAAGTTGGATACTTAAAGTAAGTAATATTTTATAATATATGTTCTAAAATAAATTATATCAACCTAAATATATTATCATATTATATAAAAGATAGTAATGTAAGTGAAGAAATTTCATTGTTTATCGTTATTGTAAAAAAAAATTATAAGGTTTAAATTATTATGTAACACCGATAAGGTTAAGACCATCTGAAACCAATCTAAAATACACTAAATTTAATTTATAAAACTTGAATCTATCCTAATTTGCTTCAAATCAAGAAAGATTATTAGGACAGATCAAATTTTGAACACTCCTAATAATATAAATATTACACTAAGTTGAACACTTCGGTATAAAGATTTTTACAGTAAAAAATTAAGATATGAAACTGAATTTTGGCTTCTTCAATGAATTGAGGATTTTAGAGAAAGAATAAATTTATCTTTTATTGTGAAATCAACACATAATTAAAAAAGATGTTACCAATTCAATACCTATTTGGATGAAATCGCAAAATAATTTATGACGAAGAATTTTAATTTTAAAATTTTGAATTTGTTTAAGTATTGTAAAGCAACATTGTTTTTAGAATATAATTATAGAAATATGTTAAATAAATAATGATTTTCAAAAATGTTTTTTTATTCAAATTGAATAATTTCATAGTATTAATTGTAATAATTTTTTTTGAAGAAAACATGTAGATTTACAGTTAATATTACAAAATATGTGTTGATGCTCAATTTTGTCTATAAAATTTTTATTGCTTGATCAGTGATTAATATTTTAGTAAAAAGATACTTAATTGCAATGTTGTGATCATACTATTTTCTTTTTACTTCTATCTTACTTTTTTTTATTTGTGCAAAATAAAAAAAAATTATTTTGTAACTTGCTCATCTCACTCCACACGTAATCCTCACTCAATACTCAATCTTTGCACACACTCAGACTCTTCATCCTCTCACGTTTCACTCTACACAAATTAACCCATTTTTCACTGCCACACACTACTCACACGACAAGCAAGAAGGGGGGTTTTCAGATGAAAAGAGAGCAACACAGAGGGCCTTTTTTTTCAGTTTAGGGGGGGACGGCAGAACACTCATTTTTTTCTCTCCATTTTTCTTCTCACGTACCGCAGAACCCACAATCTCCATCACCACATTCTCCATTTTCATCAACAACCCACTATCATCTCCATCTCTCTCACCATCCTTGAACCTCCACAACCACCAACACTTTCACCAACTCACCACCCACAACCGAGTCAACTCGGTGAACAACCCCATCATCTTCAACCTCTAACCATTTCACTCAACCTTCATCAACCTCTAACCTCCATCTCCATAGCTTCCATAACCACCATTTTCCTCCACCACGCCCAAAGCCAGCACTGAACCACAGCCCAGCCATCGTCGCGCTGTCCGGAATCGAACCAGAACCAGACAAGAGACGTCGGACGCCGCGCCCGCCGTCGTCCTCCGCTGCCCAGTCGCCAGAAACCGTGTCGTGTCTAAACCCGCTAGATCCGACCCCTGACGGACCCGTCGCCCACTCCGGCCCGTCAACCCGCGTTTCACGCCGATCCGGAACCACCCAGCCATTGCCGCACTACCGTTCGCAGCCTAGCGATTCGTCGTCGGAGACCACCGTGATTCGTCGTCCTCCCTGCGCGTCAAAGCCGCGCGTCCTCGGCGGCGCTCCGCCGCGCTCTTGCCTGCTCCGCTCGAAGCCGCATTGAGCCCGCACCGCCGAAAGCTGCCGCAGCTAGCCGTACCAGACCGCAGCCCGAACCAAAAAACGGACCCAGATCCGTGAACTGCCGTTCGCGCACAGCTTCGCCACCACCATTCTCTGCGCTGCACCGCACCTCACCCAGCACCACCGTCCGCGCCGCACCTCGCCGAGGACCGTCGTTGCTCCGCTGCTCCTCTGGTCTTAAGCTCTTGCAACCATATTTAGAAAAGAAGGAAAAAAAGTACGCCTTTTTTGAAAGCTTCATTTTGCTGTTTTGTTATTTCAGATTAGATCCTTTTTTTTTTGGGCTATAGTCTTTTTTGGGCTTTAGTCATTTTTTTTCTTTTTTTCTTTTTTTCTTCTTTGGGTTAGAACTGTTTGGACTAAAATTTTTTAGTTAGATAAATTTAAAGTGCTTTGTTAAGCTAGGTAAAAATAAGAAAAATAAAAATGAAAATATATGTAAAAAAAATTAATTAATGCAATGACCAATGATGATGATTGAATAGCGGATGCTATCTTCAATGTCGTTTGGATCATAAGGGTTTATTGAGTAGCCTGGTGCTAACTTGAACCCTGTGCAAGAATGATTTTGGTTTTCAAACAAAAATCTCTTTTTCAAAAATCTTTTGCTTAATTAAAATCAATCAAACCCACAATCATTTTTTACAGAACTACGTGACTTTGAGTTCCTCATTGCACCTGAGGGTACGTAGGAGCAGGATTTTTATTCTGTCAAGCCAAATTAAATTTTCACAAATTGATTCTTTCTTTTCTTTTTTTAAAAATAAGAATAAAAAAATAAAAATGAAAGAAATGGTTACAAAGTCTTTTCAAAAAGGGTAAAATAAAAAATACTAGAGATTATTAAAATTTGCACAACTAACTTAAGGTACCGTTGTTGTAACGGGCAGTATATGGTGCTAACACCTTCCCTACCTGTAATTGACTCCCGAACCCAAACTCATTTTTCCAAAAGACCAGTTTTGCCTATTTTAAGGGTTTTTCTAATGTTTTCCCAATTAAAATAAATATTGGTGGCGACTCCATTGATTTTCAAAGTGTTAATCTTTTTGGATCGTCCCATCTCGATTTCGGTTGCGACAGCTGGCGACTCCACTGGGGACATTTAGAGAGTCAGGCCTGTTGATGTTAGTTGTGCAAATTATTAATATTTTCTATTTATTTATTTTACCCTTTTTGTCTTTGTTTTTTTAATTTATTTGTGAATATTTTTTGTATGTAAATATTTGCTAGCATTATTTTGTTTTTTTTATTTATCTTGTATATATATATTTTTTTATGCTTAATTGATTGAAACCTTAAGGTAGATGATTGCTGGTTGGTTATTGTATATATGCTTTTGCAAGTTGGGGGGGTAATTCGGTCTTTTTATTTATTTATTTATTTATTTATTTATTTTGGTACAAGTTTGTATGCTCCCACACACACATCACCATCACTTACCTCACACACTTTTTGGGCTCTATACCTGAGTCTGTGCGAACCCGAGGAACAGGAGGAGTCTCGACTTTTGTTATTGAGGGGCTTTATGCTCACTTGACATTCGTTGAGACGCCACTCAGATTGTTACCAATATTATGGATTAGTCATATTGAGAGGGTTTATCCCTACTTGTGATTAATTCATAAATTGGGTCCTTGTCTTTCGAGATAGCAATCTGGGGACCATGACTTCTTAGAAGTTTAGATCTGTCATGAAAATCTTACACTGATACATTGAACATAGTGACTGCCAAAATTAGAGTCATGACATTAAGGAAATCTAGCTTCTAAGGTTCCACCTGACTAGGGCACAAAGGGAGCATACCTTTTTTTTTCTTTTTCTCATGTCATTCATTTATGCATCTTTTTTTTTTATGACTTGCATTTTGCTATCATTCATAGCATTCTTAGAAATTAAAAAAAAATAAAAAAATATACCATTTTGCATTTTCATTCATGCATTTTTTTATAAAAAAATAAAAAAATCAATTCTAAAAAAGAATCATCATCTTGAATTACCATGACATTCATAACATTTTTTTTAAAAAAAATCCATATCATGGCATTCATAGCATTTTTTTCTAAAAAAAAAAGAAAAAGAAAAAAGAAAAAAATCAGCTACATCTGTAGTCAATACTTCGCATACATGCATGTTGTTCAGTCCATACTGATAATTGCATACTCATATCATGTTTTCCCAAGCAGAAGGGTAGACACTAGAAAAGCAGCTTCTGCGACACCCTTGCAAGACTTGTTCCGAAGTTAGGATCATGGATGAAAGAGAACAAACTCAAGAGTTGAGGAATGAGGTGAATCTGCTCAAAGATCAAGTGTCTAAGATGATGGAGATGCTACAATTCATGGAAGGTAGAAGGAACACAGATGGGAATCCCTCAGTGGCGGACGAAGGACGTCCGGCCGCACCTCTTCGCCCTCCTGGTTTCTCTCCAACCTCTATGCAATACCAAGGCTTTAATCCTCAAGGAGTTGTGATATCACTCACCGTTTATCCAAACAACACAACTCAACCCTCAGCCACCAGTTCTCAGGAAGTTCAGATGCCAAGCTTCCTACCATATGGCCTCCCATCCGGCTTTGTACCACCACAAGCTATCAATACCCCTGACAGCAATAGACCTGCTTTCAATCCATTGAACACAACTCAACCACATTTTCATTACTTTGGTATCAGTGGAACCCCACCATTGCAACATTTTGTCCCTACTCTCATGCCACAATACCCTTTGAATTCTTCTGCTAAAAACTCTCAGTCCAAAGAGAAGTTGAAAATCCTAGAAGAGAGATTACGGGTCATTGAAGGAGCATGTTCTTATGGTATCAGGGATGCTACTGAGCTCTGCCTTGTCCCAGGTGTGGTGATTCTTCCGAAGTTTAAAGTCCCAAATTTCGACAAATATAGGGGGATCACTTGCCCAAAGAACCATTTGACCATGTACATCCGCAGAATGGCTTCCCATGCTCACGATGACAAGCTGCTAATCCACTTCTTTCAAGATAGTTTAACTGGGGCAACTTCGAATTAGTACACGCGTCTTGAGCGTGCCCATATAAGAAGTTTCAAAGATTTATCTGATGCCTTTGTAAGGCAGTATAAATACAATATTGACATGGCATCAGATAGAATGCAACTACAAAGTATGTTTAAGAAGGATGCTGAGACCTTCAAGGAATATGCTCAAAGGTGGAGGGAAATAGCTGCACAAGTGGAACCCCCTTTGTCAGAGAAAGAGATGGTTGATATGTTCACCGATATGATCATATGATTGGGAATGTGTCATCGAATTTTTCAGATATCGTGATAATTGGTGAAAGGATTAAGAGCGGAATGAAAAAGGGAAAATTGCATCAAATGGATGATGAAGAAGCAAGTTGAACTAGTGATAATCACATATTTTATTCATTAAGAAACCCTTATGTTTAGTCATTTACACTCTCCATATTCTTAATTGATTGAGTTTGGTATGATTTTGTGAGTTTGAGCTCAAATTGGTCCTAATTGAATATTTCCAGCATTATTGAGATTTGACACTGTTTTTGTATTTTGGCCATAACTTGAGTTCCTAATATCTGATGAACATGAATTTTACCTTGTAGGAAAGCTAAGAGGAAGCTCTACAACTTTGATGAAGAGCTCGAAGTCTGATTCAGATGTCTAAGGGACCTAAGTTGACATGGAATTCAGAATACGGGTTCTGTCAGTAGAATCCGAACAGTGTGCATTCAAAAAAATCATATCTCAAGATGTAATAATGGAGATGGGCTGAAATTTGGACATTGGATAGTCAAGATCCAAATAAACAACTTTCATGAAGAACACATTTTGAGAAAAAGAAGTCTAGTAGGTCATTTTGAGCTTGCAAGTCGGAACAGAGGTGCTGAAGTTGGGTTTGAGCAACCTACGGTATTTGGGACATATCTTGGGCTTAAGGAAGCCAAATTGGACGAACCAGCTATCCATTTTATAGCCAAGACAAGGATCTACAACTTTCATGAAGAACACTTTTCGTGGTTCTGAAGTATAGTGGGTCGTTTTTGGCTTCCAAGTCAGACACGAAATTTTCGTCCTCAACCATCCACTCATCCATCCACTAATCCACTCATCCACTCATCCACTCATCCACTAACTCACCCACTCATCCACTCATACACTAATCCAACCACCTAACCACTCCACCCACTCATCCACTAATTCATCCACTTATCCATCCACTCACCCATTCATGTCCATAATTTCCCACTCACCAAAAGTCCTTTGGCATTTTTCACTAATTCAACTACTCAACCATTCCACTCACTCATCCACTAAACCAATCCACTAAACCAACCCACTAATCCATCCACTCAAACACTCCACTCACTCACCCACTCATCCACCCACTTCTTTGTCATTTTGTTACCTTAGACTTCTATAAAAGGCACCATTTATCATGAACAAGATGTAATTCTCCTTCATTTCTCTCAAGTTTCTTCTTGCTTCTTCATAGTTTCTCATAGTTTTGTATATTTTGATGCTCCCCTTCATGGTAATGGAGGGCTAAGCTACTTTGGGTCAATTTAGAACTCTTGAAGAGATTGTGGTTTGGATTCTTGAGACCTTGGTTATGCATTGTATTTGATTTGTAATTGAATTCCTCTTTCTTCTTCTTTTTTCTTCTTCTTGATCTTGAATGCATGAATGGTGATTCTATTTATGTTGATCTGATTGATCTTTGTTTAAGATTGAGATTTGTGATGAAACTTAGAACTGATTGATCTAAACTAATCACATAAATGAAGATTGAGATTTGTGATGAAACTTAGAACTGATTGATCTAAATTAATCAGAATTGAAGAGGTTGATTCTTGATTTGTGCCTAAGTTAATTGAATTCGGACTTGAAATTAACATAGATTTTCATGAATGGTGCGATTGCGGATTTGTGTTTATCACTTGTTAATTGAATTCTAGGCGATCGTCTAGTATGAATTCTGGATTTGATGCAGAGATCTCGGTTAGATCCAAATTAACAATTCAATTGCGCTTCAAGTGTTCTATGAAGGGTCTATGATTGAATCCACCCAATCTTGGATAGGTTTCTAAATTGTTGCTCTTTAATTGTTATTTCTTCCTTTAATTTTGTTAAGTGCGATCTTAAACTGTCAAACCCCCTTTTTGCTAACTTTCACTTGATTTGATCAAATTGCATTTACGATCCTTGAGGAGACGATCCGGTGTTGTCACTTTGTGCTACAAGCTTAGGTAATAACTTCGGTTATAATTTTGACCGAGTTCGCATTCGTCAAAATTTTGGCACCGAATGTCGGGATTAGTAAGTGTAATCTTTTCATTTTAAGTGTTTTTACTAACCTTTGTTTTTTTTTATTAACTTTTCTAACAATGGACCATGCATAATGGAGTCAAAACTTGAGGAGTTGACTTCTTTAGTAAGACATATAGTAGTGAGACAACAATCACCTGTGCAGGAAGCTACACTTGTGTGTAACATTTGTTTTTGTTCATCTCACCTCACATATGCATGCCCTACACTTCAAGTATGGTAGTTCTGTTTTCCAGATCAATTTGTTGCAAAGCCATTTGGTTATTTTCCTGATGAACCACAGTTCCAGCAGCAGCAACAGAGTTATGACCCCTTCTTCAACACATACAACCCTAGCTGGGAATACTATCCGGATCTGGGATATGGCAATACGGCATCACTACAGTAACAATCATTTCAATATGAGCGACCATTCCAAACAGATAACAAGTCCATCAACCACAAAACTTGAGCCTTCATGGGAGGACTTGATGAAAACCCAAATTGAGTTCCAGAGAGTTTCACTTTGCCACTATTCAGATTTAACAACCCAAATTGAGCATATGACAACCACTATTAATGAACCGAGAAGTCAAGAGTCGGACCAACTCTCTTCCCAAACAATTCCCAACTCCTGCATTCTAATTGTCATATTGATTTACCCTTGATTTAGTTGAGGAAACTCATGATGAGTTGTGTCTTGAATTTCCTAATTTAATTGGTTTTGATGATTCTATCAATTGCAACTCATGTATGTACTTGATTGTGACGGTGATATAAAATGTGTTATGTGTCTTGAGATTTCTGCATATTTGAAAGCCGATGATTCTGTTTACGCAACATCTAATGATATTGAAAGGTCTATCAACAATGCATTGAGAATCCAAACACATAGGGAGGTGGAGTTGAAGGCCATTGAGGAATTTTCAAAGAAGGAGGAAAGTCGGCAGATGCTAGTAACTCTTGAAGTGGATTTTGTTTTTAGGCCATGGTCCAAAGATTATCAATGAAAGCAGGATTGCAAAATTACACGTATTGCATGCCATTGGTGAAGTTAAGAAAGACCAATGGGACCCCAATGTGAACCCTCATGCTTCAAGCTTCACTTGGTCGTTACACTTCAACCAATGGGACCGTAGTGGAAGCTATCATGTTGTGTCAATCATAACCTGGTCATCACGTTTCAACCAATGGGATCTGGTGGAGTCTTTTCACCAACCTCACTTAATAAGACCAATGGACACCGCCTCAAACAAGTATCATGAACTTCCAGAGAATGCGAAGTGGAGGTGATGAACCTTCTCCATCCGCATTATGAATAAAAAAAAAAAAAAAAAAAAAAAAAAAAAAAAAAAAAAAGAAAAAAAAAAAGAAAAGAAAAAGCATTTGTATGCCCGACAATGAGGAAGGTAGTGCCATTCAATTTTGTCACTCGGAAGCAAGTGGAGGTCACTTTTTCTTCAACGACAACAACAGCGAAAATCTTGCAGTATGGATTTTATTGGCCCATTTTATTCAAGGTCTGTTACACCTTTTGCAAAAGTTGCGAAAATTGGTCAAAAAGGTTCGCTTTGAGATTATCATCTGCACCTACTCCTTGAAAAATTGAGATCTAGGTGGCGCGGTTTTTTTCTTTGTCAAACACGTGTATCCTCGGGGCCGAAGATATTGAAGATCCTAGGAATGGTAATGCGCTTAAAGTTAATGGACAAAGACTCAACCATTCCTGGAAAACCAAGTTCTTGAGTTCTTTGTGTTCTTAGGTTAAGTGGCGGATACGGTACTCGTGACTCTTAAGTCGGTTTATTTTTTCGTTTCCCAAAATAAGCTGAATCCTTCTTCTCCTTCAAAATGGATGTCATTCTTTCAAACCACGAGAAAACATTTTCCTTCTCTTCCTCAAAATGCTCGAGAAAAATCTACAAAGTTCGATGTGAAAGATTGAGGACCATTAATGCACAAAGGTATGCGAGAAGATGTACGATGGATAATTGAAGCGAAGGTCAGATTAGCGGTGAGTCCTTAATTTCATTTGACTCATATATGCCCGGTCTTGGAAGAAGTTCATATTCTAAAAGGAGAAGAGCAAAAAGGTTACAAGTCTGTCACAAATGTGGACGATGGAACCTGTAACAAGCGATGTCGTACTAAGGGGATGGTTTCGCAAAATAGAAGATATTTTCTTCATTAAGAATGGATGAGTAAGGAGTCATTAGATGATATCTTATTGACTCTTGAGACGCATTCTTGTGGATTGGTGCATTGTGAAATTCTTAAATTGTGAAATCTTTTCAAGGATGAAGAACAACGCTACGATCTTGGGAATCGACTCTAAAAGACCTGTTTGCCAATTTATAAGAAAATTGGATGGGAAGCTTATCCTCGACTCATAGAAGATGTTTAAGCGTTCTTGGACGTTTAACCAGAGAGCGGATGTGAGCCATATCCACAAACAATCTGTACATATCTTCTTCTTCTTCTTCTTCTTCATGTCATCTCTCAAAAAAAAAAAATCAAAACAAAAGAAAACAAAAAAAAACAAAAAAAAAAAAAAAAAATAAAAAAATGTATACTTCTTAGGGTTGGCTTTGGTAACACACATCGTGAATGGGGAAATGCATGCATCTGATCCAGCCTTCTTAATTGAAAAACAAAGAAGGTAGATTGTATTCCACATGTGAGCGGACCCGGTCGTATTATGGCCACTTGTCCCTTTTGGGAGCCCTATGTTCTCTGGTCTTGAATGGATCGAATCTTGGTCAACAATGCTTTGGTACAAAGCCGAAAAAGCAGACTACCTCCATCCCAATCTTAAGTAAGTATACACTCATCTTTCATCAAGTTTTTCTAACAATTTCAAAAAAAAAAAAAAGAAGGACGTGATGTCTACTGCACTCATGACGCGCAGTATAAAGATACGCCATGAAAGCTGTACATACAGGTATGTCATCATTTTTATTTCTTTTATCTTTGTATCATTTTGTTGTATTTTGATTTTTGTACAGACGATCCTTTGAGCGGGGTCCTTCGGGGGTTTCTAGACTTCTTTACCTTGATGGTTTTCTTGAAGTCAAAAAAAAAAAAAAAAAAAAACAAAAAAAAAAAAAAAAAAAAAAACAAAAACAAAAAAAAAAAAAATAGGAAAAAAAAAAGATTTTGTGTTTTAATTTCAACCTTTTTCGACAAACACCAACCTACCCTCATAGGTGCAATTATTCCCCTTTCCATTCTTTTTCCTATTTAAACACTTCATTTTCTCCATTTTCCTTCAACTAAGAAACACTCAAAGGGAGGAAGAGTATAGAATGGGGGCTTCTATTCGTAACCTCAAAAATGTCTGTGTTTTTTTGTGGGTCGAGTTATGGGAAGGGATTAGAGTTTGTAAATGCAGCTAGCACTCTTGGTCGATCACTTGCTGCGAGGAATATTCATCTTGTATATGGGGGGAGGTTGCCAGTGGGTTAATGGGGGCTATATCACTTGCGCATATGTAAGAGGCAGTCGGGTTTTAGGTGTCATTCCTGAACCTTTAGCTCAACGAGAACATCAATGGAAAGACAATTGGAGAGGAACTTAAAGTATCATCAATGCATGAACGCATGAAGATAATGCTTGAAAACTCGATGCATTCATTGTCTTACCTGGTGGTTTTGGTACTTTGGAAGAGATTTTTCAAATTGTCTCTTCTTTGAACCGAACATCCACCATAAACCCATTGGTTTGTTGAATGTTAATAATTTCTTTGATCTTTTGTTATTTTTTCTTGACAAAGCGTGGAGCAGAAATTTATCACTCCTTCTAAGCAAGACAACTTCTTATCTCTGCCTCCATTATTGATGAGCTCATTGATAAATTAGAAGCTTTTGAGTATGTACACGATAAGGTATTAGCTCGAGATAGATTGGTCAACAGGAAGGCAAATGAAGGAAGTAACAAGAAACAAAAGCCCGATCGACACTTTCTCTTTAATGGGTTTGATTTTATTAAAAAAAAAATTTGTTGTTTTGTTTGGAAAGTATGATATGATTGTCATGGACTTATTAAACCAATTAGTGATGGCGAGTAAGGAGTAATTTTACTCTTGAGACGCATCTTAATTGGTGGCGAGTAAGGAGTTTTTAGGTAGTAATTAATTAGTATTAAATTGTGGAAGTACTAACGTTTTCTTGTTTGATTTCTTTTCAGGGTCTGATGCGTAACTGATAGTGTGCTTCTTTTCTGCTTGGCGTTGATTCACTCCTCATCAGGTTGTGTTGCTCTTTTCTTTCCGTTTTATTTATCACTTTCATTGAGGACAATGTCTATATTAAGTGTGGGGGAGAGATTTTAGCAAGTTTCTTTTTTTGTTAAAAAAAAAAGAAAGGGTTCATTGCATGATTGAATAACTTTTCTCCTTTCTTGAACTGATATGCTTGGAGATGGATGATTGAATTGATGAATTGAGTTTGATGGATGCATACCTTGTGAGATTTTGAGCCTAATGGATGGATTTAACATTTATGTCATTCTCTTCTTTCT
Organism: Ormosia emarginata; assembly: GCA_029884605.1. Taxonomy (NCBI): domain Eukaryota; kingdom Viridiplantae; phylum Streptophyta; class Magnoliopsida; order Fabales; family Fabaceae; genus Ormosia; species Ormosia emarginata. Next base: position 3,507,198 of record JAQQTP010000089.1, read on the forward strand.
TGTGTGATTTTCACTCATGTTAATAAACACTCTAGAACTTGCTTTGATTCTTTTTGAGGCTACATTTCACTTGCATGCATGAACATGATTGAGGCCCTCTTTCTTAATTAGCTAGTTTAACCAAATAGTCAACCTTGTTTTCAATATGATATCAAGCACTCTTTTGACTTCTTGAAAATTCTCTGATTCTTGTCAACCTTGTATATTTTCCTTTGCTTAACCCCTTTGAGCTTATTTGACCATTCCTTGTTTCTAGCTCATTATGTGCCTTAAATGAGAAATCGTGTTCTTACTTTACCTTAGGGAATAAAGAACATTAGCTTGGTTAATGGATGAGTTTTTGAACAAGTGTGGGGGTGTGTGTACAAAATGGTTGTTGAAAAAAAAAGAAAAAGAGTAAAAAAAAAAAAAAAATGTATGTATATAGTTATGTTCATATATATAAAAGAAAAAGAAAAAAAAAAAAAAAAAAAAAAAAAAAAAAAAAAAAAAAAAACCAAGTGTTTTTTTTAAAAAAAAGGATTTGGGAAATGAATATGTAAAGGGATATACACTAGAGTTGGGATGAACTTTTATCTTGTTATTTGAACTCGGCTCTCATTTGCTTTTATTCTCTTTAGTATTTATCTTCTCATATCCATTTTATCCTCTCGTTACCTTGACCTCACTACAACCTTGAATAAAGTCCTCATGATTTGTGTGTGCATGTGTTTTGAGTAGTGGAGAAGTAGAAGATAAGCAAGCTTATGGTAGTGCAATTTTCATGGGTTGAATTGAGTGAAATACCTACCCTTTAAACTCTTGAGAGATTGAGAGGAATCTTGTGAAGATATATCATTCTCGATTCATGTTGAAGATACCTTGCTTGTTGGTTTGAGATGTGGAGAATTGTTAACTCATGAATGTTTTGATCCTTGAACCTTTGGTTGTTCTTCTTGATTGTAAAATTTTGGTCTTGAGTTTTGCCGGGAGTGCAAAAAGCTAAGTGTGGGGGAATTTGATAATCACATATTTTATTCATTAAGAAACCCTTATGTTTAGTCATTTACACTCTCCATATTCTTAATTGATTGAGTTTGGTATGATTTTGTGAGTTTGATTTCAAATTGGTCCTAATTGAATATTTCCAGCATTATTGAGATTTGACACTGTTTCTGTATTTTGGCCATAACTTGAGTTCCTAATATCTGATGAACATGAATTTTACCTTGTAGGAAAGCTAAGAGGAATCTCTACAACTTTGATGAAGAGCTCAAAGTCTGATTCAGATGTCTAAGGGACCTAAGTTGACATGGAAGTCAGAATACGGGTTCTGTCAGTAGAATCCGAACAGTGTGCACTCAAAAAATCATATCTCAAGATGTAATAATGGAGATGGGCTGAAATTTGGACATTGGATAGTCAAGATCCAAATAAACAACTTTCATGAAGAACACATTTTGAGAAAAAGAAGTCTAGTAGGTCATTTTGAGCTTGCAAGTCGGAACAGAGGTGCTGAAGTTGGGTTTGAGCAACCTACGATATTTGGGACATATCTTGGGCTTAAGGAATCCAAATTGGACGAACCAGCTATCCATTTTATAGCCAAGACAAGGATCTACAACTTTCATGAAGAACACTTTTTGTGGTTCTGAAGTATAGTGGGTCGTTTTTGGCTTCCAAGTCAGACACGAAATTTTCATTCTCAACCATCCACTCATCCATCCACTAATCCACTCATCCACTCATCCACTAACTCACCCACTCATCCACTCATTCACTAATCCAACCACCTAACCACTCCACCCACTCATCCACTAATTCATCCACTCATCCATCCACTCATCCATTCATGTCCATAATTTCCCACTCACCAAAAGTCCTTTGGCATTTTTCACTAATTCAACCACTCAACCATTCCACTCACTCATCCACTAAACCAATCCACTAAACCAACCCACTAATCCATCCACTCAAACACTCCACTCACTCACCCACTCATCCACCCACTTCCCTTTGTCATTTTGTTACCTTAGACTTCTATAAAAGGCACCATTTATCATGAACAAGATGTAATTCTCCTTCATTTCTCTCTAAGTTTCTTCTTGCTTCTTCATAGTTTCTCATAGTTTTGTATATTTTGATGCTCCCCTTCATGGTAATGGAGGGCTAAGCTACTTTGGGTCAATTTAGAACTCTTGAAGAGATTGTGGTTTGGATTCTTGAGACCTTGGTTATGCATTGTATTTGATTTGTAATTGAATTCCTCTTTCTTCTTCTTTTTCTTCTTCTTGATCTTGAATGCATGAATGGTGATTCTATTTATGTTGATCTGATTGATCTTCATTTAAGATTGAGATTTGTGATGAAACTTAGAACTGATTGATCTAAACTAATCACATAAATGAAGATTGAGATTTGTGATGAAACTTAGAAGCTGATTGATCTAAATTAATCACGAAATTGAAGAGGTTAGATTCTTGATTTGTGCCTAAGTTAATTGAATTCGGTACTTGAAATTAACATAGATTTTCATGAATGGTGCGATTGCGGATTTGTGTTTATCACTTGTTAATTGAATTCTAGGCGATCGTCTAGTATGAATTCTGGATTTGATGCAGAGATCTCGGTTAGATCCAAATTAACAATTCAATTGCGCTTCAAGTGTTCTATGAAGGGTCTATGATTGAATCCACCCAATCTTGGATAGGTTTCTAAATTGACTGCTCTTTAATTGTTATTTCTTCCTTTAATTTTGTTAAGTGCGATCTTAAACTGTCAAACCCCCCTTTTTTGCTAACTTTCACTTGATTTGATCAAATTGCATTTACGATCCTTGAGGAGACGATCCGGTGTTGTCACTGTGCTACAAGCTTAGGTAATAACTTCGGTTATAATTTTGACTGAGTTCGACGCTCATCAACTAGTTAAGGGTGGACTTCAAACCGAATGGATCAATGGGTTTTCAGGAAAACTCATGGATGACTACGACTACCTAAACAGTAGTCCAGCAAGCAGTGTCAGATGTTTCTAGGCATGCTCATCTGTGATAGGAGCGAATGTTTGGAGTGATCAATCAGGGGTAACCTTAGAAAGTTCAACTTAGTGGTGATTCATTTTAATTTTGAACTTATGTAAACTTTCTTGAAGCATTGATGTAATGGATTTCCATGGATCTCTCAGCATACCTTGTTTCATTTTCCTATGTTCTTGGCACTCATGTTCTTGTCATGTCTTTCTTTCCTTTGCTTACTTTCTTTTGGTTCAGATCCCATGAGGCTCTTGTGCTAGAAAAATTTGGTAGTCATGAAGCCCACATGTGCAGGTGTTCCTTGCAAAAACAAAAAAAAAACAAAACAAAGACTAAAGGAGAGGTGAAAGAAAAAAAAAGAAAAATAAAGGGAGCAAATAAGTAATCACTTGGTGTGTATTATCCTTTTGTCTCTAAATTAAAATTTTTGAAAATAAGCATTTAAGATTTGAAATGAAGATTTGCCGTCTTTCTTTATCTTTCATAAAAATTTATTTTTTTCTTTTCATTATCTCTTGTTATCCCATTTTGAGCTTGAAAGTTTTCTTCAAAAAAACCTGGACAAGGATCACCCCTACATTAGGGGATGACACAAGACAAAGGTTGATTGTCATGGTTACTATTTTGAAGCATAATGAAAAAGAGAAAATGAAGAAAAACTGAAAGGAATAGAAAGTAAAATGGAGAACAATAAGAGAAAAGGGTGTTTGAAAGTGCAAAGGCATGTGACAAAGCTTAAAGTTTGAACAAGGATCCTTTGTCTCATTTAACCTTTAAACACTTGTTTGAGCCTTTTATCTTTCATTTCATAACCACTAGCCTTGACCATATTACAATCCTTAAAAAGTCCATTCTAATCAATGAATGATTGCCTTCATTTTCACAAGTTTTAATTTCGAGACAAAATGATTATACTCATACAAGTATCTAGTGCATTGCTCCTAAACAATCTTGGTAGACTGAAAACCCGCAAGGGCGGTCTAAAAAAAAAAGAAAGAGAAAGGAAGATGAAAAAAAAAAAGAAAAAAAGAGACTTACACTAGTGCAAGTTTTCACCTTGTTCAAGCTGACCCTACACTGGGGCAATTTCTCTAGCTCGATTTTGCCTACACTGAGGCAAATCTTTTAATTCAATCTGGCCCTACACTGGGGCAATTTTTTTCTAGCTCAGTTTGGCCTACGTTGGGACAAATCTTTTGATTCAATCTGACTCTGTATTGGGACAAGTTTCTACCCTTTTCAATTCAGCTCTGAATTGAGGCATTTTTTCTAGTTTGATTTGGCTTCACACTGGGGCAAAACAAAAAATCTCTCAAGTTCCCCACTAGGACAATTTTTGCTATCAAATGACTTACACTGGGGCAGGTTTGTTCTCAAATGGTTTACCCTAAGACAAATTCTTTTTTTCGATACCTTACACTGGGGCAGTTTTTTTTGTAGATACGTGATAAAAGAATGATCATGATATCCAGTTGTCAAGTAAGGATCAACCACCCTCTGACATTTATATTATTCCATTTTCTTGTGTCTTTATCCTTTGTAAATGCCCTTTGTGTAGTCATACTCCCAAAGTCAGTCAAGAAATTACTCAGTTAGTAAATTTCTTTCTTGTTCCACTTTTGAATCCATGCATATCTGGTACATGATGCTTCCAAGTTTGGTGAACATGAGTGCAATGTTACAGCTTAACCATCTGATGGTAGTCCTCTATTGAACAACTCAAGTCAAAAGACCTCCAAAATTTCAATTGATGAAGGAAATGACACCCTCGATGGGTAATTCGGATTAAAGTGTGTCTGGTGGAATAGGAATCTTTGGAGGAAGAAAGTCAGAAGCTTCTACGCAAGCCACATCTAATGAAGAGAAATTTGAAGAATATGAGATTGGCAATGATCCCCTTTTCCAAGAAGCGTTTGGGCTCATGGCTCATTACACAAAGTTCTTGGGCTCAAGGCCCACTACATAAAGTTTTCTGGCTCAAGGCCCTTTAAGAGCATTGATGAGAAAATGAAGAATAATCAGGCAAATCATGAAGCAAATTTCGCTACTATTCAACCTTGATCTTGCTATGGAAAAAAGTTCTTAAGAGTGTTGTGGAACCAAGAAACGATCTAGCTAAAGCTCTGATATATCAATTTATGTTTACCTAATTTGTTTATGAGAATCTCTACCGTAGGACATCTATTGCATCATGCATCATCTCAGGCATTACATGCATTGTTCTAAAGCTTCACATCCATTGCATTATCATGCATCCATTGCATCATGTATCATCTCAGGCATTACATGCACTATCCTCAAGCTTAACATCCATTGCATTATCATGCATCCATTGCATCAAGCATCAACTCAGGCATCATATGCATTTACAAACAAAAAAAAAAGTAGCAAAAGCCTTTCTGTAGCTTTTCGGGTTCCCGCGCCCATCATCTTTTAGTTTCCGGGTCCCTGTGCCCGTTGCCTTTAGTTTTCGGGTCCCCACACCCATTGCTTTCAGTTTCCGGGTCCCCGCACCCATTTGCCTTTAGTTTTCGGGTCCCCGCACCCATTGTTTTTTCAATTCTGGGTCTTCGTCCCATTGCCTTTTCCTTTCCGGGTCCTCGCACCCATCGTTTTAAGTTTCCTGTCAAGCTTCGGCGGATACCGGACTCCGCAAGTTTTTTCCCTTTCTTGCTTTAAGTTATTGCCAAGCTTCGATAGATACTCGACTCCGCAAGCTTTTTTCCTTTCTTGCTTTAAGCTTCAGCGGATACCCAACTCCGCAAGCTTTTTTCCTTTCTTGCTTTAAGTTTTTGCCAAGCTTCGGCGGATACCCGACTCCGCAAGCTTTTTCCTTTCTAGTTTTAAGTTTTTGCCAAGCTTCGGTGGATACCCGACTCCGCAAATTTTTTCCCTTTCTTGCTTTAAGCTTCGGCGGATACCCGACTCCGCAAGCTTTTTCCCTTTCTTGCTTTAAGTTTTTGCAAAGCTTCGGCGGATACCGACTCATGAAGCTTTATTCCTTCTTGCTTTAAGCTTTTTAAGCTTCGGCGGATAACTGACCATGAAGCTTTTTCCCTTTCTTGCTTTAAGCTTTGGCAGATACCCGACTCCACAAGTTTTTTCCCTTTCCTACTTTAAGCTTTTGTCAAGTTTCGGCGGATACCCTACTCCGCAAGCTTTTTCCTTTTTAGTTTTAAGTTTTTGCCAAGTTTCGGCGTATACCCAACTCCGCAAGCTTTTTTATCCTTCCTGCTTTAAGTTTTCTGCCAAGCTTCGGCGGATACCCGACTCCGCAAGCTTTTTCCCTTTCTTGCTTTAAGTTTTGTAAAGCTTCAGTAGATACCCGACTCCGCAAGCTTTTTATCTCGTTTTAATGACCATTGTTTTTGCGTCAATCTGCTTTCTTAAAAAAAAGAAAGAAAAAAAAGAAGAAAAAGAAAAGGAAATGAAAATTTTCATGGACAAAATTGAATCAATTCCTTTGCTTCCCATTTAATTTAAATGAAAAGCAAAGGGGGGCAGCTGTTGATACCCAATTTTGTCCATAAAATTTTTATTGCTTGATCAGTGATTAATATTTTGGTAAAAAGATGCTTAATTGCAATGTTGTGATCATACTATTTTCTTTTTACTTCTATCTTACTTTTTCTTATTTGTGCAAAATAAAAAAAAATTATTTTGTAACTTGCTCATCTCACTCCACACGTAATCCTCACTCAACACTCAATCTCTACACACACTCAGACTCTTCATCCTCTCACATTTCACTCTGCACAGATCAACCCATTTTTCACTGCCACACACTACTCACACGGCAAGCAAGAAAAAGGGTTTTCAGGCGAAAAAAGAGCAACACAGAGGGCCTTTTTTTCAGTTTAGGGGGGGACGACAGAACACTCATTTTTTTCTCTCCATTTTTCTTCTCACGTACCACAGAACCCACAATCTCCATCACCACATTCTCCATTTTCATTAACAACCCACTATCATCTCCATCTCCCTCACCATCCTTGAACCTCCACAACCACCAACACTTTCACCAACTCACCACCCACAACCGAGTCAACTCGGTGAACAACCCCATCATCTTCAACCTCTAACCATTTCACTTAACCTTCATCAACCCCTAACCTCCATCTCTATAGCTTCCATAACTACTATTTTCCTCCACCACGCCCAAAGCCACCATTGAACCACAGCCCAGCCACCGTCGCGCCGTCCGGAACCGAACCAGAACCAGACCAGAGATGTCGGACGCCGCACCCACCGTCGTCCTCCACTGCCCAGTCGCCAGAAATGGTGCCGCGTCTAAACCCGCTAGATCCGACCCCCGACGGACCCGCCGTGCACTCCGTCCCGTCAATCCGCGTTTCGCGCCGATCTGGAACCACCCAGCTGTTGCCGCACTACTGTTCGCAGCCTAGCAGTTCGTCGTCGGAGACCACCGCGATTCGTCGTCCTCCCTGCGCATCAAAACCGCGCGTCCTCGGCGGCGCTCCGCCGCGCTCTTGCCTGCTCCGCTCGAAGCCGCGTCGAGCCCGCACCACCGGAAGATGCCGCAGCTAGCCGCACCAGACCGCAGCTCGAACCAGAAAACGGACCCAGATCCGCGAACTGCCGTTCGCGCACAGCTTCGCTACCACCATTCTCCGCGCTGCACCGCACCTCACCCAGCACCACCGTCCGCGCCGCACCTCGCCGAGGACCGTCGTTGCTCTGTCGCTCCTCTAGTCTTAAGCACCTACAACCATATTCAGAAAAGAAGGAAAAAAAGTACCCCTTTTTTGAAAGCTTCGTTTTGCTGTTTTGTTATTTTAGATTAGATCTTTTTTTTTGTTTTGGGCTATAGTCTTTTTTGGGCTTTAGTCATTTTTTTTCTTTTTTTCTTCTTTGGGTTAGAACTGTTTGGACTAAAATTTTTTAGTTAGATAAATTTAAAGTGCTTTGTTAAGCTAGGTAAAAATAAGAAAAATAAAAATGAAAATATATGTAAAAAAAATTAATTAATGCAATGACCAATAATGATGATTGAATAGCGGATGCTATCTTCAATGTCGTTTGGATCATAAGAATTTATTGAGTAGCCTGATGCTAACTTGAACCCTGTGCAAGAATGATTTTGGTTTTCAAACAAAAATCTATTTTTCAAAAATCTTTTGCTTAATTAAAATCAATCAAACCCACAATCATTTTTTACAGAACTACGTGACTTTGAGTTCTCATTGCACCGTGAGGGTACGTAGGAGCAGGATTTTTATTCTGTCAAGCCAAATTAAATTTTCACAAATTGATTCTTTCTTTTCTTTTTTTAAAAAAATAAAAATAAAAAAAATAAAAAAAATGAAAATAAAATAAATGGTTACAAAGTCTTTTCAAAAAGGGTAAAGTAAAAAAATACTAGAGATTATTAAAATTTGCACAGCTAACTTAAGGTACCGTTCTTGTAACGGGTAGTATAGAGTGCTAACACTTTCCCTACCTGTAATTGACTCCCGAACCTAAACTCATTTTTCCAAAAGACCAGTTTTGTCTATTTTAAGTGTTTTTCTAATATTTTTTCAATTAAAATAAACATTGGTGGTGACTCTATTGATTTTCAAAGTGTTAATCTTTTTGGATCGTCCCGTCGTGATTTCAGTTGCGACAATATGTATTAGAAAATATAAATACATTTTCAATACTTATATTTTCTGAAAAAGTTTACGGAGAAGGGTTCCATGTTCAAAGAGAAATCATGTCTAAGCTTATGAAGGATTATCATAAAACAAAGAACTTAAAAATTTTGAGCTTACCAGTGAGCCCAACCCTTGTTGGCAGTTAAACTAAACATTGATTTCCTTTCATCTCGGTAGTTAATGTTGTAAGTTTTTTTTAAAAATTTTTTTATTAACAATATGTTATAATGTTATTAACGTATATTGATTTAAATAGAAAGGATTTGAGTTTTTAAATATATAATTTTTAATTTATATATAAAAATAATATTATTAAAAAAATTTTATTTAAATATCTAACTGTACTTAAAATATTAGTCTCTTACTATTATATAGTAGATACTCTAATAAAAAAAATATAACCCTTTTTTTTTTAAGTTATCAAACCTACGTCACTTCTCAATTCTCACCAATTATTTTATCTAAAAGAAAACATTTAAGATTCCTTATATAAACCTATAGCCCAAACCAAACATGCCATGTAAGAAATAATGAGAAGTTGTGATATTGCAATATTGGGATATTTATTCAAAATATTTCCAAATAAATTATTTTTTCATTTCAAATATTAACCGTTACTTTGAAAAGTTAATCTAATTAATATTCCAAATTACATTCTACAGTCTTAATTACACAATCATAATATATCTAGACTATAGTAAAAAGTTAAAAACCTCCGACTCCGAATTTTAGTTATTTGTGTTCTTAATCGGTCAAAATTGTCTCCTCTAATTAGTACATAGATTCACTTGTCGATTCGATCGTGAAGATGAATTAGTTTAAAATTAAATTAAATACATATAAACTGATATGGATACACATAACCATAATAAAAAGTAGGAAAAAAAAAACTCGAAACTATAGTTACAATATGTAGTTTTTGACCCAACCAAAGAATGAGGCTGTTTTATAGCTCAAGTTCAATTTCGTATCACACTGTTTGACCCGAATTTAATGCGTCATCTTAATAGTTTGATTTTTTTTTTCACATTATGAGGTATTTTGACATATTCAATTTATTTAAGTTATTTATGAGATTGTTAGCGATATTTTTAATTTTTTTAATAAAATTAAATAGCATAAAAAAATATAAGTGCAAGCTGAAGAAAACTTTCAAATAAAAAAAATATGATAAAGGAGTCGAAAAGATAAAGAGTTGATACTAAAGAGAAAGATTTGACGTGAGAAGAGAGTCGAAAGTAATAGAAGCATGTCTTTCAAATTTAAAAAAATACTATTCAGTCAATATTTTTAAAATTTAATTTTTATATTCTTATATTAAATAGTATATATACTTTTTTTATATTCTATTTAATATCATTTATTATATATATATATTTTTTATCACTTTCTCTTACTTAATTATATCTATTAAAAATTATGTAAATAAGATCTTTATACCCCTAAAAAAGATATAAAATGATTATTTTCCTTTAAAAATTGTCCTAAAACTCTTTGCAACTACCAAATACGTAATAGTGGACAATAAGTATGAAGATTAATTCTAAATGACATAAGAACACTTAGCAAGAAGGTGCTCAAATTGAAAGATTTTCAAATTAAAAAAGAAGCGGAGCCATTGCAATTATAAATAACAAAAATAAGATGAAATGAGAGGATTGACACTCACACTCCTCACATACATAGTAAGAAAAGAATCTCTTAAGAACCTTTACTTTTTAATAAATTTTTCTTTCTTTTGTTTATTTAATTTTTAGTTCTTTTTTCCTTTTTGCTGTTTAGTTATTCACTGCAATACTTACAATTCTGTAAGTCACGCTCTTTTTTTTCAATTTAATCAAATTATTATTTCTTATAAATGTTAATGTCATTTGCATTTCATCAATTCGATACTTATATCCACAAATTTAGACATTGTATGAAAATAAAAAATCTATAAGAAGAAACAATTCTTTTATCGAATTGAGATTCCAGAATTATACCGTCAATTAAGATTGTCGAAATATGATGAAAATATGAATTAATCCTCATTCGATTGCATGAGTACTAGGACTATGTGGTTTTCATACAAAAGTTATTTCTTGTGATTTGAATTCTTATATTTTGAATTTTATCACTTTATTAATTTTTTAAAGATTTAATTTAAATATATTATCAATATAAAATTATTTTACGTTTCAATCATGTATTATTATCTTATAAAAATGTTTGACTTTTATAATAATTATCTTAAAAAATATATTTAATAATATAATTAGTAGATAGTGTAAATTTTTTTACATTAATAATATATTAAAATTAAACTTATTTTTAATCCATTTTTAGCATAAAATACACTTAATCCATTTTTCAATCCATGTGCAATATAATTATGTCGTTATAATTTTTAAAGCTTTGAAGCTGTCGGTGTTAAAACTGATGTTGTTTTATATATACACGTGCCTCTTACGTGTCAGTTCTATTAAAACTTGGTTAAAAAAATGTAAAATAATTAATTACAAGATAACAGAATAAAAGTATTAACAAGGTTCAAATATGTTGTGTCACATTAATATTGGTTCAAAACGCATGGTAGGTAACTGAGTTTAATCCATTAAGTTATGATATGAAAAAGTTTTTATTATTTTAATAAAAATGCTCAATAAGTTACAAGGTTCTCATATATTTTTTAATAAAAATGATGTTTTTACGTTATTTTTGATAAATATTATTTTTATATTATTTTAAATAATTATGATTAAGTAAAAAAAAATAATAAATAATATAATTAATGATATAAAAATATAATAAAAAAATCATAATTATTTTTTAATAGTGAGATAGACTGGTCTTAAATTCAAATGACCGAGTGATAGATTTGTACATTGGCTTAGCTGTACTTGCATCGGTAAGTTTGGCCTTCTTATGTATAGCATGATTGAGCATGACTTTAAAGAAAAATCATGAGTGCAAACACCCCATGTGGGAAGCTCTACAATGCCTCTTCTCCCTTTTATATTTCCCTCTCCTCATGAAAGCCTAACTTTTTAAAGTTTGTCATTCACCACCAAGTGGGAACTGCTCATTCCCTTTTCTCTCTTCTACACACCACTGAGTCATATTAAAATGAAAAAGATAGAGAAAAGGTGATTGAGCCCCTCGCTGTAAAATACAGGACAGGGGGTAATCCTGATTACACAGATAAAATTAATACAAAAACCTCACAAAGTTTAATCATAATCATGGATGCGATAGGAAAATGAGAGAAAATAATAAATACCATAGAAAGTTTGTGAGTTTATGAAAATTATTTTTTGATATATAAATAAATATACGGGACAAGTGTTTTTTTTCTTTTGTTAATAAAAGGACTAGTGTTTAAAAATAAGATAGTAAATCTAATAGTATAGATTATGTCAACAATTATTAATGTAAGTTGGGACATTATAAATTCATATTTAAATTATACGAGTAATTATGAAAAGATGTTGTCCATATGAATTTTAAAAAAGTATAAAAATGTACTTTAAATTATTAAATATGAATAAACATTATTTAAAAATATATTGAGATATGAGTTGGGTGTATGGATTTAAAGAGAGAAAAAAAATCAGGTGGAGAGAGACATTGAGTCATCATTTTTATTTGTTTGTGGGGCATCTCAAAAACGACAAGTGAAAAAGCAAAATGCAGCAACCATACCCTCTTATCCCCGTACAAATCCCTAAACCTTTTGTAATTTTCTACCATCAAAAGAACAACCTCTCTCTTTCTCTTACATAATAACACATTATATTATCACGTAACCATCACAACAACAATTGTAAATAAAAAAATTATATATACTTGCAAGAATTGTAAAGAGACCCCGTGGAGAGCAAAGAGAGAGGAGCAACAACTTGTGGGGCATCACCAAAAAAATGACCCAAACTGCAAATGCAGTGTTTAATATATAAGAGAGAGAGAGAGAGGAGTGTTTGATTGGGGTGGCTTTGACTCCTCTTAACAAGAACACATGATGATCCAATCAAGGGGAAAACCTGAGGGCGTGTTGTTCACTCTCCAATGAATGCTGATTGATGATATGGTTAACTAATAACTATGAGAGATTCCGTTGGAGCGTGAGGACCAAACTCAGAGTGAGGCATTGAAGTAATCATAAGCAAAGGGTGTTGATCGGGAAAGAAAACTCAGAAAATTTGAAAGTGAATAATAGAGAGAGGAGTGTCAGAGGTTAGGGGCAAGAGCAAGGGCTAGTGAACTTGTGAACGTGCAATATTTTGTATTCCAAGCACGGATCTGGATCCGCTCGAAGAAGCACCCAACACAACACAACACAACACAACACAACACAAGGAGACACCAACACACGCACGCTCTCTCGCGCTTGTTAATTATGCCACTCTAGTACGTTTGGAAGGATAATAAGAAACAGAATGACACTTAAAACAAAAAGGAAAGGATCGACAATAAATAAATTAGTAAAAATTATTTTTAAAAAAGTGAAATAACAATTTTTATCACTTAAAATTTTATATTTTTGTTACTTTAAATTGTAGAGTTAAAAACAGAATTACATACTTTTTAATGAGAGTTTTTTTCCTTTACTCATTAAACAATTAAACAAATGAATTATATGTATTTTTTCACTTTATTTTTTTTGATCCATTTTATTTCATTCTATTATTAATCATTTCTTAAACATACTCTTAGTATGACAGATAAAGTGAGAAGGGTCTGCATAAGATAACGAGTAATGCCTATACGCATTACTTGAAGAAAAATTACATTTTTGAAAGTTGCTATAAAACACGTCCGTTTGATGCTGTCAAATTCTTGAGATGGGTGAGTTTTTTCATCAAGAAATCATTTTTAAAAAACTAACAAAGCAGTAAATTAAACGCTTGAGCGCGTCTGCTAGCACAGCCCTGCATTTTTTTTTTATCATTTTAACACAACTAATTGTTCTTTTCTTTTATATATTTATCCTATTCACATATCAATATTACATACATCTATTTTATATTTATTTTTATGATAAAATTAGAATATAAATATATAAAAAATAAGATAAATTTAATTATAATTAAATATAAAAAATATAAAAATATTAAATAACATAAATAAAAATACATATAATTAATATTATTCATTATACCACCTCAATAAAGTATTATACACTAACATTTAACATGAAAAATATTTGATGCACTTTTTTTTCTCTCACATTTTTTACATCATTGAGCGACAAAATTAAAGTATAACTACTTATAATAAAAATTATATAAGAGTTTTGTTATATTTTTTTTACAAATTTTAATTAATAATTTTTTAATGTTAAATAAAAAAATATTTACTAAAAAAATAAATATATTTAATATTTTATAAAATATAAAAATATTTAATATTTTTTTATTCAATAAATAAGAAAATTAGTAAATAATTTAAAATTATTCACTGTATATATATAGAAAGTGAGATGAATGTTTATTATGAGAAAATGAGATGAGTGAATTTTGATAATTAAATCTTATATGAATGATCAAGATTATAACATAAATGTATGTGATTTTTTAAGTGGTTATATGACCTTTAAGTAATTTTTAATCTTAATCATCTATATATAATTGTATAGTTAAAATTTATTCTTTTTATCCTCTCACGATAATCATTCTTCTTACTAAATATGTTATATATATATATATATATATATATATACATATCTAAAGTGAGAAAAATTTTTATTGTGAGAGGATAAAAAAGAGTAAATCTTGATCATACAATTTATACATAGATGGTTAAAATTAAAAGTTTCTTAAATATCGTGTATTACTTAAAAAATCATATACATTTATATTTTAATCGTGACACGATTTATATAAAATTTAATGATCAATATTTCTTTCATCTCATATATTATAATAAAAATTTTTCTTACAAGAATAAAATTTTATATATATATATATATATATATATATATATATATATATATATATATATATAAACGTGCGTATATAACATTAGATCAAGTGATAAATACAGAGGAAGTGGGCAAAGCTAATGAGGGAGAAGAAATATTGGCTTGGCTTGGCTTGGCTTGAGAGTTGAGAGATAAAGGGCAAGGACAATTGAGAGAGAAAGGTCTCAGCTCTGGACTTCACTGCCCACTATTGCCCAGAACCCCATAAAACACAGGAGGGGCAGTGAGGCAATTGATGGTTCTTGTGCTACTGGCTCCTGCTCTGCTGCTGCTGCTGCTTGCATCTGCAACCAGCTTATAAAGAAGGCGGTGGTTTGGCTTTTGTAGTAAGTTGACTGCCATTGTGTTTTGAAGGGGAACTGTCTTGAAAGTGAGTAACCAAAGAGAGAGTAGGTTATCCTTTCATGGGTAAGCCCGTACTCTTCTGCTCAAACTTTGATTTCAAATTTAATTTGGAAAAGAATGGAGATTTAAGTGGGAGAGCAAAATTAAAAAAAGGAAGAGAAATAAAAGGAAAAGAGTTATTTGTTGTTGTTTGTAAGTTTCTCCTTTTGTTGTTTCTG
Organism: Ormosia emarginata; assembly: GCA_029884605.1. Lineage (NCBI taxonomy): Eukaryota > Viridiplantae > Streptophyta > Magnoliopsida > Fabales > Fabaceae > Ormosia > Ormosia emarginata. The sequence goes on from JAQQTP010000089.1 coordinate 3,522,387, forward strand.
CAACTTTTGCACTCATTACTTCTTTATAGAGAAATTCAACCACCATCTTATGTCTCTCTCTTTTCTTTTTTTCTTCTTCCTTTTATCAAAGGTAACTCTTGGCATCCTCCATTAGTCTCCTATTAATCAACCACACGAGAATACTCCTTTTAACACTTCACTTTCTCACTTCCCCTTCTCCTTTTCTTCTTTAACTTGCTTTTCTTCTCTTGTGCTTTTGCAGGAATATGAGAAAGAAACATGCTGTGCCACCACTCTTCCCAAGTTGGTAGGTAGGTCTTATGTGTGGTTGAGAAAGAAACTTTACTTGTAACAGGAGTGAGAAAGATGGCCAGTGGAGAATAGAGAGAGAAAGGAAGGAAGAGAGAGAGAGAGACACACACACCACTCAACTCACAACAAAAATTGGATTTTTAGGGAGTGGCTAGTTTGTCTGTGGAACTAAGTTTCAATCTTTATCATCCATGGATGGTTACGAAGCTACAAGGATTGTGTTTTCAAGGATCCAAAACTTGGACCATGAAAATGCTTCCAAAATCATGGGTCTGCTTCTGATTCAAGACCATGGTGAGAAGGAAATGATAAGGTTAGCATTTGGTCCAGAAGCCCTAGTTCACTCAGTGATTGTCAAAGCTCGCAAGGACTTGGGATTACCCTCTAACTCTCCACCTACACCCTCTACTCCTCCATCTCCATCTCCTTTCCTTTCAAGGCAAAGTTCCACTTCTTCCAGGCTCAGTGGGATCAACCTTCCTCCTGCTCTCACTATCCCAAACCCATCTTCTAGTTCAGCTTCTTGGGCTACTATGTCTGAGCTTCAGAACCCTGATGATTTGATGAGCCCCAACAATTTGGTTGTTGGGTCTTCTACTTCATCTTCCTTACCCTTCTATGCAAACGGAGGCTCAGATCCAATAGATGAGTTCCAACTTCAAGACCAGCTTTCTTTCTTGAATGATGGTTCTCCTACTACTCTTGGTCACAAGAACCCAGATTTGTTTTACCCTCACTCAGACTTGTCTTCAAGTCCCCCTGGTGCTGCTGACCCCACTCTCTTCCCTTCATATGGTGGTTGGGGAGGGTCTCTGCACAGGAGGAGTTGTTCTGTCAACGATGCTTGTTTGGTGTCTGAGGATCCAAATTCTGGGTTGGGGTGGAAGCCTTGCCTTTACTTTGCTAGAGGGTACTGCAAAAATGGCACTAGTTGCAGGTTCCTTCATGGAGGACTTGGAGATGTTGATGGTGCTGCTGCAATGGTTGGGTCCCCTAGCAAGATTGAAATGATGGACCAGTGCCATGAGCTCCTCAGATCTAAGACTGCTCAACAACAAAGGCTGGCTGCTGCTTCTCAGCTCATGGCCTCCTCCTCTTTTCCATACTCCCCAAAGTGCATGAATTTGCTATTACAGCAGCAACAAAATGACACTCAAAGGTACACAGTACTATTCAATCATGTCATGTGTTTTGATTACTGTGGTTGTGGTCTAGTAGTGATGTTGCAGAACTTTAATCATGTTTTGATGATAAATACAGATCTGCAGCTGCGGCTCTGATGATGAATGAGGATTTGCACAAGTTTGGACGATCCCGGCTTGAAAGGAATGATTTTTCTTTGAACAGTCCTGGAATGGTTAACCCAGCTTCAAGGCAGATCTACTTGACCTTCCCAGCAGATAGCACTTTTAGAGAGGAAGATGTTTCAAATTACTTCAGGTTATTGTTGTTTAGCTTTTAACTTCAACTTGGGGATGCATAGTTTGGCAATGGCTGAGAAACTAACTTGTTTTTCAATTTTGTTGTTGAAGCATTTATGGTCCAGTTCAAGACGTGAGGATCCCATACCAGCAGAAGCGTATGTTTGGGTTCGTTACGTTTGTTTATCCGGAGACTGTGAAGCTCATTCTATCCAAAGGGAACCCTCATTTTGTGTGTGATGCTCGAGTGCTTGTTAAGCCTTACAAGGAGAAGGGCAAAGTCCCGGACAAGTACAGGCACCCCCTCTTTCTAGTCTTTTGTTATCTTTTCTTTGTTATTATCTCACATATGCTTTGAATTGTGCTCATGTTTCTTGTGATTTGCAGGAAGCAGCAGCAACAGGTAGATAGGGGAGATTTTTCACCTTGTGGTACTCCTACTGGACTAGATGCTAGAGACCAATATGATCTCCAACTTGGTAAAGTTAATGCTTTAACCTTTCAGTTGTTGGCACTCCTACTCTCCTTAACATGTGGTGTGTCTTCTTTGTTTTTAGGAGGCAGAATGTTCTACAATACTCAAGACATGTTGTGGAGGAGGAAGTTGGAGGAGCAAGCTGATTTTCAGCAAGCTCTTGAGCTCCAAAGTAGAAGGTTAATGGGTCTACAACTTCTTGACATCAAGAAGCAACACCAGCGTGCACTTTCCACAGGAAGTCCAATTCCTTCCCCTACTCACTCTCCTAACATGTTCAATCAAAATCTTGTTCTTCCTTCGTTTCACAGCAGCTCAGAGACCCCAGAAGGTATATATATCTCTCTCTACCATTTTAAATGCAGTTTGTTTGGAACTGCTTTTGAACTGAACTCGGTGCTTTCTGGGAATTGCAATGAATTGGTTGATAATATTTATGCTATATTATTTGATTCCAGAGAGTGGTTCAAGTTCAGCTCCAGCTAGTACTGCATCAGTTTCTGTTGGCAAGGAAGTGGTTGTAAATGGCGAGAATGGGTGTAGCGATGGCAATGGCAATGGCAATGGCAAGCAGAGCTCAAGCCATGAAGACCGTGATTTGCAAGAATGGTATAAAACTTATTCTCATTTAGAATGACCAAAAGGGTACCCGAATAGTAAAAACCTCTTTTTGCATCAAATTCCTCTTTAGTCCATGCCAAAAAAATTTCTGCATTTATGGTTTGCTAACTTTGATAGTCTTTTAAAGGTGTTATGTATTTAAATGGTTTATGAATAAATGCAGTTTGGAGCATAATCTTCCTGATAGCCCTTTTGCTTCCCCTACAAAAGCTGCTGGAAACTACATGGCTGCCTTCTCCAATGGACCTAATGAGGCCATTGATTCAGATGCCTCAGCTGCATCTGCCAACTCTAAATTTGGTACTAGCACATTACTTCCATCAGCATCTTCTCTAGACATGGGGTCTTTCAAATCCTTTAACTGCCAAATACCCAGGTACTGGCGTCGCATTTAACCTTTCCGTCCCCATGAATTTCAGTATCCATAAAGTTTTGGACTTTTTTAATTTTTTGGGTAAGTAAAGTTTTGGACTTTTTGATGATCTGAGTTTCTACTTAGGTTCTCTTCTGGCCATGGAACTATTGGGATGTTTGCAGGCACCGGTGGACCGATTGGCATTTAGTTTCCTGAGGTTCAGGTAAGTTGCTTTGGATGTTTTTGTTTATAAGCTATGATGCATATTGTCTTCAACGTGAATCATCGGTTTGTTGTTTAGTTTATTAAACGTGGAAGTCGGTTTGGTCTTTTTGGCACAAATATTTACAGGAAGAGAAGCATATGACCAAACAAATCTGGATATCCAACAAAACTGTAGAGAATCACCACCACCAAGGCCTTCACCATCAATCATCAATACTATACTACTTACTACCATACAAAATGCATACGTAAAAAGCACTTCAGTAAAGGAAGTGGGGCAGGCATTCCCTTTCTTTTGTTAGCATTATTGTGTACCATTTTCTTCTTATATCTGTAGTAGCTGAACCACAGGTTAAAAATAACACAGAGAATCAAGAGTCAATGTGTAGTAGGAACTCCTGGCACTCTAATTTCTTCTCCTTCCCTGTCTTTACCCATGGTGGATGATGTAGTAGTAGTAGACTGTTAGTCCTATGTTGTCACAGGTATAATTTCAAGTCTTTGTACAGCTGAAGCATAACCCAGAGAAAGCATGCACAGATGAAGAAGTGGTAAAACCGTAAAAGCAGAGTTGTATAACTACAAAGGCTGATTCCAATCCTTCCTCCCCATAATGGGTAATTTGAGTTTGAAGGCTAGGAGTGAGGAGGGGAATGTATAATTGTTAATCTTAGCTGGGTTTAAGCTCAGAGTGGAGATTTTTACCTTCTATGTTGTGTTGCAGTTATGTTTGTACTCCCTACTTAGTTGTTATACACAGTTATCAACCCCCTTAGATTACCAGACAGAAAAGAGAAAGATTTAGAAAGAAGAATCAAAAGTGAGTTTTTAAACTAATTGTTCTTTTTTTATTTGCCTCTCCTCCTCTTCTCTCCTGTGCTTTTTAATGATTTTAAAGGAGAATTTGTCTCTTTGTTCCTGCAATTATTTTTCCCTTTCAATTTGTAAATTGGTGGGGTCTGTCGATTTTTTTTTGCCATTATTGGAGGGGGAAAGAAAGGAGGTCCACAATGCACACCATCACATGGGGTTACTGACACTGCAAGTGGGCCATACATTTATATATTGCCAGGTTGTGTATGGGTCCTACCCACCAGCCCCTACCCATGTGAGTGATGCCGCTTTCTCTCTTATAGCTATGTATCATATCCTAGCCGTTGGTTTATCTTTCATGACATGAAAGGACATGCACAGATCTAAAATGAGGAGTAGATGCCCACACGTATGACAAAAGTGGCCAGTTACTGGAATCTTTTGGGGTCTGTGGCCTTGTGAATGTGTGACATAAATATGACACAGTCCGTGAGTTACTGTGCGTTATTTTCTTACTCTTTCAAATTTTAAGGGGCCTAGGTGTTTGTGAAAACTAAAATTGCCAAACTCGAAGTTGCGAGTGTGGGTGAAAAAAGTTTGAAAACCAGAGTGGCACATCTTGGATAAGCACAAGCCATCACGTTGGTTGGTTGGTTGGCTTTGACACGTTGGTTGCTTTCTAAATTAATTCAATTGTAGACTATTATTATTATTATTGTAGGCGTAGACCATTTCCTCAATGGTGGGGACTGGTGATTGGTGAATCCCAGTTTGGTTTCTTTGAAGTTCATGAACTAGATTTTGTTTGGGGACTGAATTGTATGTGCATCAAAAAGATAATCCTGTACCCAGTGTGATGAGGACATGTTTGTAACTAATGGCCTTTTATGTGGCATGTCGTTATATATTTTAGTGGCTTAGGTTCTAGAAACAATCAGTGAGGGAAAGAGATAGTAACCCTGATAGCACCTTTCAAGTGCAGTGTTTCTGGTCGGATGACGTCCCTCTGTTCACCAGAACAATTTTAAAAAAGAGTGACTCTTACTTTTGGCAAAATTTTCAAAAAAATCATGCGCAGTATTATCATGCAAGTAGACAAACTTTGGTTCTCTTCATCTAGACTCTAGATTTGGACTCGACTGTTTTGCAAGAAAGAGTAGCGCAACAAAATTATTAATAAAAATGCTGGTGATCTATCGTATAATGACTTTAGTTAATGGCTAATCATCTACACCAATTGTTGGTTAAAGGAAAGATCTTTATATACTCGTAGACAGTGATAAATTGCAGCGCCCAGTTAAATGTGAACCACCTGGTTAATTTAAAGCAAACTCGGTAAAAATAAAAAGAAATGTTGTGTCAATGGCATTTTTTTTAAGATTTGGGGATTCAGTTTATATTTAGTGGACCTCTTTTTGTTAAATATTTAATTTTAAAAGCTATGACCAATAATTTGGAAGATTGAAATCTCACAAAAAAACAAAAAAACCACAATGGTAAGCATAACCTTAAAAAATAAAATGATAATTGAAGTTAAACAATTGCAATTTGTAATAAAGTAGTTACATCACCGTCTCTTTTATTCCCTCGCGTAGTAACCTTTTTAGAAGTCCCCTCTTATAATTATTATTAATTGAGAAAAGTGTCTAAAGCGTGGGATTTGCTTTTATCCTATCTAAGTAACAAACTTATTATGTTACTGTACAAGTGCACAATATGATAATGTTGGCATTTTGTTTTGGAAAGAATAATATTGGTTCTATTTCCACATGTTTATAAATGGATAGATAGGTTTAAAATGCACATGGACTCGACATAAACATCTCAGCACTTGCACACGACTCAAAGTTGAAGATAAAAAAGAATGTACTATGTTGATAGATTGTTAAATCAGATTAAAGAAATATTTGTAGTGCTTTTTTTTTTTGGTACAGAAGAAAAGAAGCAAAAGAAAACAAAATACCATTCATGCAAAATTTTATGGAAAGGAGAAGTTACAGGAATCAAACCCAAGACCTCTTGTTCAAAAGAGCTCGATTGGTGCTTGCGCTGAAAGAAGAGATGACGAAGAGAAAATAAGAAAGATATTAACGGCACCATAAAGCAAGAAAAATATAATGCACTATTTTGTGGGAAAATTGAAAGAAAAGGTTAAAAAAATAAAAAAAAGGGATGATTCTTGGTTTTCTTATTCATGTTCAAAAAATAGGAGGAAAAGATCAGTGGATTTATTTTGTTAGTTCCGTGCATATAAAAGCAGGATGACTGGAAGTTTAGATTAGAATGAAGATCGATGTAAGCATGGATGCGAATCAAGATACGAATTTGGAGGAAAATGCAAATTATTTAATATTATTATAAAAGAAATTTAATATACTAATTAGAGTTGAACACAGTTTTCACATAAAATAGTTATTAATTTGAGTTTTACATTATTTTAAATTGATGACAATTAATATAATTATAATTTATATAGATGTCAAATTTTAAAATAATATTATAGCAAGAGATATATGCTTTGATATATTATATTGAGTTTCTTCTATAGAATATACATTTTTTTTCCTCTCACAAGGAGTCCTCATAATTTGAGTTTTTGACTAATCCTCGCTCAGATAAGTGCTTTCAGTGAGATTCAAATCCTTCAAATCTTTGCGTAGTCACTCACATAGAGCTCACGTTACCAAATGAGCTACACCTTGTGATTTTTTAAAAATACACATGGTTGAATAGGAAGATGACCATGAAAAGTAAGTACATAAAAGTATGCTACAAGCTAGCAGTTAAATTGTGTAAAAATTTAAAAATCTCTAGTTATTGTTATAATAAAATACGAATCAAATCTTAAAAATAATCTCAAACAATGAGAAAAACTAATTTCTTTACTAATTGAGCATAGTACTTATTACCTTATGTTACAATATCTAGAATATATTTCAAGATTAAATTAGACTTGATTTTGTGTTAACTTAAAAATTTGATTAGTACATAATTAGAGATACTATTTTAATTATATTTGATTATATTTTCTTTTTTATATAGATTCCCTCTCTTATAACTAGAAAATCATCTTGTACATAATAATAAATTCAAATATAATTCAGATAATATACAAAAATATTTTCTAGACTTTTTTCTGTGTCCATATTTCTCTATTTATAACATGATATTAGAGTAATGATATCCACATTGAAGAGAGTTTATCATTTTCGCTATGTAAAGTTCATGGAACTCGTTTCGTTAGAATCGTTACTAATCACCATCAAATCTAGAATTAATTTTGTTGTTCTCCTCATCTTTGTCCATTCTGGTTCAATCATTCCGCTCACCGTTATTGTTTTGCTGTCACTTCGTTTTAGACTCCGTCCTGGATTCCATACTTTGTTCTGGTGTTAGACTCCGTCCTAGATTCCAGACTTCGTTCTGATGTCAGACTCTGTCATAGATTCCAAATTCTGTCCTAGATTCCTGACTTCATTCTGATGCCACACTTTGTTTCAGCTTCGTCCTTGATTTCAGACCCCGCCCTTAATTTCATCTGTTTTAGACTCCGTCTTGGATTTCAGACTCCGTTTTAGACTCTGTCCTAAATTTCAAACTCTATTCTGATGACAGATTCCGTTCACATTGTAGATTTTCTTAGATGCATATGGTTCCATCCCAAATGCAGTTTGAACATATTGATTTCTCCAAGATCTCGACGTTGTATTTTAGATTATTTTTACTTTATTTTATTTTCGTATGTCTAACTGTAATAAGTTAAAGCTTAGTAGGTTTAGCTTGAGGGGAATAGTTAGAATATCTAGAACATATCTCAAGATTAAATTAGGCTTGATTGTGTGTTATCTTAAGGATTTGATTCGCACATAATTAGATATACTATTTTAATTATATTTCATTGTATTTCCTTCTTTATATAGATTTCCTCTCCTATAAATAGAGAATCCTCTTATATACAATAATTAATTCAAATATTAAGATAATATACAGAAATCTTCTCTATACTTTTTTCGTGTCTTTATTTATCTATTTCTAACACTATGGACTAACATCTTAATAACACTGAAGAAGTACCTCTACTTAGCCTGTACTAATGAGTTCATTAGCTGAGCAATTGACATCAAATAGATGTTAAAAAAAATGCCAAAAATATAGCTAAATGAATACAATTCTGTTATTCGTCCAATCAAAATATGTTTAATTTTATCTAATTCACTCACAAAATCATTTCATATGTCGCAAAAATATTACAATCGTATACAATATGATTTAATATTTCTTTCACATTAACATCTAGTGTAAATATTATATGCACATTTTGATGTACATAAAATATTTCTCAAAATAAATAATGGCGGACAAGACAACAGTGATACGAGATAACTATTAAATTCTCAAATTCAGACAAACAGTGATACGAGACAACAGTGATCTTTGATGCAATATTCAATGTCATTCATTTAGTAAATAAACTAAACTATTAACGTTAAACAACAATCCTGATCAATATAATAAGTTGACGATATGTAACTTTCCAAACTTAAACCACCTAATTTAGCTCCAGTATATGTTGGTTACCAAACTAATGTTTTCACTACAAGCAAAAATCATCCTCCCAAAGTGATTTTCTGAAGGGAGAAAAGGGAGAAATGGGCGGGGTTTAATATCCTACTAAAAAGAATGATACTGCAACCAACAAATGGGATGTGAAATGGAAGGAAATGGCAAATAGAAAAATGAGGGCAGAAATAAAGGCAACTATGATATCTCTTTCTCTCTATAGGAGTTTGAAAAATATCAAACAAAATTATTATTAAAGCTTATATTGAACTGCATTATGTATCATATTCATGCCAGCTCCGGTCCAGTGGGGAGCTGCTCGTAACCATCATGATGCGTGGCAACGTAATTAGTCACCGGAACCGGAATGCACTTTAGGACAACAGCTACCAGTAAACTTACCGCACCAATCAAGACGCTGGCTAACCACAACTCCCGGCTGAGTGGCACTGTTTGAGCAAAAGCACCCAAATATTCAACTATTATGGCTTGAAAGCATATCGTTGAGGTCATGACCATCAGGAAAATCCAGCTGCTGAACATGCCTTGGAAAATATTAATCTTCTCCATGTCACGGCTGTTTATCTCGTTGAATACCTATTCATTTACGATATCAGAGAAAAAAAAAATGTATTAAATGACAGAAGTTGTTATCAGCCTAGTTCTGGAAACGTCTTAAAAGATGTACAAATTGGTGTATTTTGTGCCTCAAGATGAATGAACACAACCTAAAGAATATAAAGTAACAAGGCCAAGCATATAAAGTAACAATCGAGAGAATAAGTATTTCCACCTAAATGATTTCTATAAAAAGCTTAACACGAATTTAACACCCATTTACTACACAAATTGAGATTAACTTAAATAGAATATGAAAATCAGAAAACAATTTTCTAGTGAGGAATTACGGTTTTAAGAAAAATATATCTATGGTCTTACAATAGGGGAGAAAAAAAAAAAGCGAAACTGGAAGTTAACTGATGTAGTACCTGGCAAAACACAAAGGCGTTGAATATGACAGTATTCAGAACAGAGGTAGCATCAGGTCCACTGAGTTTGAAAATCTGTTTCCCACGAAATTTTAGAACCAAAAGGACAATAATTTGATAGATGCTCTGACCAATTATGTTCCTCCACATCACCCCTGTGATGAATTTGGCGTTCCTACCAATGGGTGGCCTCTTCATCAGCCCATCATGAGGAGCTTCCGTAGCCAGTGCCAATGCGCCAAGAGTGTCCATGATCATGTTTACCCAAAGCATTTGAACAGCAGTAAGAGGAGCAGAGCCTGAAATGGATTTCTATTGTGATTAGACATCAAAACTGAACAAATATGTAGGTATGACCTAAAATGTGATAGAAAATTGTCTTAAAATGCTAGCTGTATGTATTACCCGACACGCATGCTGAAACAAAATTCAGCATGAGAGCTACTACATTAACTGTTAACTGGAACTGCACGAACTTCTGTATATTAATATAAACAGAACGGCCCCATCTGGCAACATTCACGATGGTTGTGAAGTTATCATCCATTACAATAACATCCGCATTCTCTTTTGCAACCTGGAGAAGATGGATGTTTACAATGCTAGCAAACAATGCGACATAAAATGAATTCAATTGATTAGGAAACATATTAAGCATGCACATAAAATGATATAACTAGTATTGCCTACTATATAAACCCTATATTTGTTTTCCCACCCTAAAATTTCAGATAATGCTTTCCCTTATGATGTTCTACACAGAAAGGAATGAATATCAATAGCTAGTTAGCAACACACTACGGTGGGCAATGCCGAGGGTATAGCAATGTAGGTTCTAAGCGACCAAAACCACTGGAACCAAATGTTAAATGTGCTCTAAAGGGTGGCCCTTTTACATCGTTGGGTACTTAATTGAAGGTACAAAGCAAGCAGATAACGACACATAATATCAGATGGAACAATTAATGATACGTTTTTTATGGAAGTCATCTAGGATATATAGATTGTGCCTGTGACAAACCTCTGTCCCTGCAATACCCATAGCAAGTCCAATATCAGCCTCATGCAACGCTGGAGCATCATTGGTCCCATCACCAGTTACTGCCACAACTTCATTAAAATCATTCCTCAAATGGGTCACTAAGGTGTGCTTGTCAAGAGGCAAGGATCGGGCCATTACCTACACACATTGAGCAACCAATTTATAAAGTTACCATCTTTGCTAAACATTAAAAGAAGTATCCATGGAACAGTAATAAAACCTGTATTTTTGGTATTATCTCCTCCATCTCTTGCTGGGTCTTATTACGGAAATCTGGTCCCTCTATAGCCAATCCATCTGTCAAGATGCCACATTCTCTAGCTATTGCTTTAGCAGTATTTATGTTGTCACCAGTTACCATCCTTACAGTAATCCCAGCTGCTAAACAAGTCTTAACAGCTTCTTTTACTCCAGGCCTCACTGGATCCTTGATCCCAATAATAGCTATTAACGTGTAATTATCCTCAGGAATACTATCACCTTCAGAAGATCCTTCAATATTCTTGAAGGCAATGCAGAGTGTTCTCAGAGCCTCAGAAGCAAAACCATTGATAACTTCTGTGATGCTCTTTCTTTGTTCTTCTTTCAAATGGACGACTTTGCCGTCTGCATTAACAACTTTCTCACACATTTTCACAACTATTTCTGATGCTCCTTTACAAAATGCTCTAAACTTGTTGGTGCCATCGGGAAGTGCCACAAGCACGGACATCTTTTTTCTGATTGAATTGAAAGGTTCAACCTTCACTATCTTATACTTCTCATTATAAGACTTAGAATCACCTCCCAAAAGCAAACCAAATTCCAGCAATGCTGACTCTGTCGGAGTACCAATGACCTTGTTCTTTCCATCTTGTCCTTTGACTACCTCTGAGCCAGTATTCTGGAATATGGACTGCAAAAGGAGATCAAATATTTGTTCAGAGATTGAGGGCTTCAACACATTTTCACTGTCGCTGCTTTTTATTGCCTTAGTTTGTTCACAAATCCATATTTTGTCTACAACCATGTGATTTGTTGTCAAAGTCCCAGTTTTATCTGTGCAAATACAACCAGCAGAACCCATCGTCTCGCATGCAGAGAGGTGCCTGACTAGTGCTTTATCATTCATTAATTTCTTCATTGCAAATGCAAGGCTTAGTGTCACTGCCAAAGGCAGCCCCTCAGGAACTGCCACAACTATTATAATGACAGCAGTAGCAAAGAAATTGAGAAGCTTGGATGCATCATTTAGAGACCATTCAGTGATCTTATGGTCAGCTATTTTCTCCAACAAAAACCTGCCAGTCAGAACCAGGAATGTCAGCAGGGCAAAACCCAAGCCTATCTTTCCAATAATGGTTGCAACCCCATTTAGTTTGACCTGAAGAGGTGTCTCATCGTCTCCCCCTTCGTTCAGAGTATCCATCAATCTTCCCCATTCAGTCCTCATACCAACAGAAGTCACTAGCATCTTAGCAGACCCATCTTGCACTGTGGTCCCGGATAGAAGAAAAGGCTTCAGTTGGTCAACATTCACAGCCTCACTCTCACCTGATAGACTTGATTCATCAATTAATAAGCTAAAACCTGATATGAATAACCCATCTGCAGGAACTATGTCTCCAATTGACAGATGGACTATATCTCCTACCACTAGATCATAAATTGAAACCTTTTGTCTTCTGCCATCTCTTGTTACTTGAATGGAGACATTTTTCTTTTCTTTATCCAAATCCTTAAATTGCAAAGACTGTTTATAGTCACTGATTGAAGTGACAAAGACCACTAAAAGAATACACAGTATGATTCCCACTCCATCGTACATACCTTTTGGCCAACCTTCTGTTGAGATTCCAACACCTACTGAAACCACAGCACATACCATAAGGATAATTAGAGTTAAGTCTTGCATTGCATCCCAAACGAACATCCAAAAACTTCTAGAGGGATTCTCTGCCAAGCGGTTAAAGCCATAGATGTTTTGTCTATGAGCAACATCGCATGAATTAACGCCCTCTTGCAATGACACACAAACATGTCTTGCTAATCCTTCAACTCCTTGATGATGTTCTAAACATTTGGTGTCATGGGATCGAACAATGGATGCTAATTCATCGGGCTCAATTCCAAAACCTGCTTCCTGAACCTCTTTGGAGAGCATGTAACCTCCACGGCTCCCAGCTGTATGAGAAGGAAAAGAAAAATGTAACAGAACAACGAGTGAAACGAGAAAAGGTGAATGAAAGCGATTAAATGAAATACCGTTAATAAAATGCAACGCTGCTTTTTGCACATAGAGAGCCACCCGTATCTTTTCCTGGTCAAGATAGTTAGAGCATAAGCAAAGTGTGTTAGGGCGACAGATAATAAATGCATGTCATGCAACGTTTAGAAGGGTATAAGTAAGCTCGTGGAATTCCTATCTTACATGCTTTCTGCTTACAGCAAGCTGATATATGTGGTATTTTCAATTGAATAACCGTTTTCATAGTGCCAGATATTAAACATTTTTTTTTGCTCAAGAATAAGCACACAACTACAGATAAAATTTATTCAAACCATTTGACACTTACAAGAAATTCAGATATGTGACACATCAACTTGGAATTAGTAACCCCTTCACTCTCTAAACTTTTATTAAAAAAAAAAAAAAAACAGAAAGTTTGCGAACAAATTAATTCTCTGTGCATATGTTACTGTTCAAAATAGAAGTGTGAACTATAGAGGAAAGGATCAATTTCGCTATCAAGAAATCATTTTGGACTTTAATGTGACTGATAACAAATTTAATATAATTCTTATTAAAATTCAATCTAATAATGAATATGAAGGTAAGGATCAAATTATAAATCGCTTGGTCATAAAGGTTATGATAACAAGTTATTCAACTAATAGACCCAAAAACTAAAATTGTTGAGAAATATTGGAGAAATTTATTATTTTTTTAAACTATAACATCAGTTTATGCAAGTTTTATCGTCTTCACTCTTCAGCTAAAGCACCAAGTGGTTTAGATCACAGGACAGATTGATATGACTCCCAACAAGGAGATACTTGGAAATACAGTTATATATCATGATGCCTGTAGCAATAATAATTAAATTAACATCCACATCATGCAACCAAAGCAAAGAAAAAAGAATCCCACTTTTTTATGAAACATTAGACGGTAATATGGCAGTTCTATCGTACATTAATTTCAGTTAAATGTAAGTAATGGAGATGTGCGGTGTGCCAATTACCAAACGAAGATAATGAAGTAAGAAAACAATTAACAATCTACAAAGCATCAGATATAGCATTCACAGCTTCAACAACAAGAAGAGAATATGTGGGATTGCAATTATGTATTGCCAGGTTTTTGTATCTGTAATTAAACAAATACAAAAAAAGACTGTCTTCAAATTAACCAGAAAATGGTATAATATAATTTTATTGTTCTAGTTAACCATGGGGTGTATTAAAACTCTTAGGAGTGGACTCCTATTAGATGTAAAAGCAAATGATCTCTGCCTTCTTATTTTCCAGAGTTCATAGTACTATAATAACTATTATGATAAATTTTATAAATCAGTCTTAGTGAGAGAAACACTAGTAAAGAATAAGGGACCAATGACAAAGAAAGAAGAAAATGACTGAAAGTAGTGTAGCACCTCGAATCTTTGCTACTTTACATTGTATGGCATATATAATGGAACATGTGGTCATGGTTGCATGGGTTAACTTAAACATATATACGTACATGCATAGTAACTTTCAGGAAACGTAAACAAAAAAAAAAAAAAAAAACTTCCAGGAAACATTTTCATTAAGTGTTCTAGTAGAAACAACTAAAATATCATGCTGAACTACTGAACTAGGCAAAGCCATAAGTGACGAGTTTTAAATAGAAAAACTACAATACACACAAGAAAAAAGATATAGATTAGAAATTCTAACTACAGTGATTTTGAAAAGTTAGTGCACAGCGTGTGTGATCTTATTGGCAACCGCTTGATTTGACCACATTAAATTAGTTCACCATTTTTTATAACCGATATGAAACTAAGTTTACGCGACTTTGGAAGATTGATACTCTTTTGTTTGTTTGAATGGTATTTGACGAAAAGGATCAGGGTTTAGAAAAACAAACAAAGCGTGTGAACCACAAAAGCTTAGAAACCGACCCAGACGCTGTCGGTGACATCACTTTAACAATTTGACTGAGTCGGCGACTCGCCTCACGTTTCTATCGCTCTATTATGATCGGAAACGACTTATGAGAACTAGCTTCTAATGCACGCTAGCAAATTTCTCAGCTCCGTGTGCTTTTCCACAAAGTAATAATAATAATAATAATAATAATAATAATAATAATAATAATAATAATAATAATAATAATAATAATAATAATAATAATCGAATGAAATAAAGGCAATCATGTTTTTTGATCTGCTTATAAAAGAAGGAGTTACAAGTTTTGAAACGGTTATTGGACCGAAAGCTGAAAAATGTGAATATCTATCATATATATATATATATATAGGCAATGGAATGAATGAAAGAGATTGGAATGTGGAGGAACCTGCAGTTTCTTGCGCTTTTGTTCGGTGTCGGCACGTTGGGCGAGATTGGCCACCATGCGGAAGCGGCGGCGGGGGTTTTTGACGACGGCAACGGCGGATCTCCATCGGAGGAGGGCGGCCTCGGAGGGGCGCTTCGGCTGCACGTTGAAGTTTTCTCTCAGGTACTTCTCCATTCTCACTCCTCATTCACTCTCTCACTCACTCACCTTCACAATCACAGTCAGTATTCTTATTATTATTATTATTATAAGAATAAAAAGAGGAAGACAAAGAAACTTTCAAACGTCGCCCGAATATGGCGGGAAGAAGAGAGAGAGAGAGAGAAACAACTCAACTGCCAGCAAGCGTGCTTGTTTCCAAGAGTATCGTAATAGACAATAGTATAGAGGAGATCACAGCTATACAAATATACAATCCTCTTCATTTTCTTTATTATTTTTGGTAACATGTCATGTCTCTTAACAACAAAATATAAAATGAAATCTTACCAAACAAAAATTAAAATCAAATAACAAATATCATTTTTACTTTTTAGCGTTTGGTATTGACTGAAAATATCAGTCATGAGAGAGACCATAAGTTATTGGATGAAGTAAAAATGAGTTTCGTGCATTTTCAATTTCAATTATTTTATATTTTTTATCTTATTAAATAAAAATAGAGTGGAATAACAAATATCATTTTTACTTTTTAGCGTTTGATTTTGACTGAAAATCATTGTTTTCAAGTAATGGCTAATGTGAGACCAAAAGTTATTGGATGAAGTAAAAATGAATTTCATGCAATTCACTTTCAATTATTTTCAATACGCGCAACAACAAAATTAACTTAAGATAACTCTTTAAAAATGTACTCTAAAATAGATGATGATCCTCTAAAGTAACATTAGATCAAGTAAATATTTATCAATTATTAATAGATGAACTCACTTATCTATCAATAGTTGATAAATGCTTACTTATTTTAAAATTATTTTAGAAGATCTAAATCCTTCTAAAACATACTAAAGTGTTGTCTTGAATGAAATTTATACTTTTTGACCTTAATACAATATTTTTAGAGAGATGACCTATTCAAGCGTAGCCTATTATCTAAAGTTACATTTTTTCAACATCAAAAACAACATTTATCTTTTTCACTCTATGAGTACGATTACAAAATGTTCTTTTATGCCAAATCCTATGAGTACGCTTGCAAAACGTTTCCTTATATCAAACCCTATAAATACACTTTTAAAACGTTCTCTTATGTCAAACCCTATGGACATCACTTTACAAACGTTCCCTTATGTTGTTTTTTTCTTTTTTAAACCTCTTATAATGATTACTCTTTTATCAATTATAAAAGTACCTTTTGTTAATCTTATATTACACACCTTCTAGTTAAATTTGGTAAAATGTTAAAAATGCTTCATTTTTTAAATATTTTTAATGCCATTTATTTTATATATTATTTTTTATAGAATTTTAATTTTAAAATATATATACACAAATTTATATAGTATAAAATTTCAAGCAATAATATAAACTAATTTTAACATCTAACACATTATTCAAAGTATTAACCAAGTATCCACAATAATACATTGATCAAAATATTAATCAAATAACTCAAAGTACTTGAATTGTTACCATCATCATAATTCAAAGCACTTAATCAAAATAAAGATATATATAGTTAACAATATATGAGAAAATCATCTTCATCAGGCTCTCTCCATGAACATCAAATATACTGAATAGCTTTATTGCTATCCCCAAATGCAATACTAACATTGTCCTACAAATTAAAATTGAAGTAAAGGATTAGTAGTGCATAGATTCATTTTAAAAAAGCCAAAAAATCTCAACAGTTCACACATATCAAAGAAATAAAACCATTCAAACACATGATCTGTCAGCTAGACATCAGGAAAGCACAGCACAACACTATTTCAAGAAATTGTCACTGGTTAAATTGAAATAAATAAACCCAAAAAAAAAAAAAAAAAATTGAAAGGATCTTCAGGCTTTATAAAAGCCCAATACAATAGTTTACCTAAGCTTATGCAGAAAATTTCTGTTTTCTAAACCGTTACAACCAAATCAACTGAGAAACACTCATACTTACACCCTGATAAAGATTTTCCACTCCAAATACTTAAACTGAGGTTTCCCCAAATCACACTTGCACCCAGGTGCAAGATCTCAGCATAGGTCAAACATAATCCAAAAGAATAAGGTGCATTTATAGGAAAGGTTAGCCTCGGTGGCCCAAATTTAGCAAAACAGATTTGGGTGGGAGGGAGAAAATCCGAGGATCAGAATAAGGATCAGAATCACAGAAAGTAGATAAGAATTTTTCATAGTCACAACAACAAGGATCAGAATCACAGAAAGTAGACAAGTCCATCCTCGAGCAAAAGAAACATATATCATTGAGCGGCCCTCATGTATTGCATTTATTTCTGGTGAGTATCATGACTATGAAATTCAAGGTCTTTCTTTGCACCAAAAAAAAGAAAAAAGAAAAAGGTGATACCTTACATGATGAGAAATAAATACTCATATAATTTTATATAAAGCATAAAAGGCAATATGCACATACAACAACAGATCTCAATTATTGTGAAAGTAAGAGTCATCAATTACCACACACATGAAGGTGCTAATATCCCCAAAGGTGCATGATTAACTATTGGCATCAACTTAGCATGAAAAGGTAAAAGTTAATTTAACCGTGAAGAGTAGCTGGCAGAGTTGCCCCCATCACTCTTCCTGCCTTTCTTCTTACACTAGAAGTTCCCAAGTCATTGGTTACTTGTAGTTTGGTTCAAATCACGTAGTACAGTCATTTGTTTTGGTGTCCGGATAACTCAGAAAATGCATTGTCATGTAATCAAGAGCTGCTATATATTTTTGTCTGGACAGTCTGGTAGGATTAATCTATGATGCTTCCATGGTTGAGATAAATATATGACTTACAAAGTTGCTTCCTGTTATTGGTCCACTTCCATTCTACTAGATACAAATTGTGAAGGAAGACAATTTTTAAAACAAAAGAAAGCCCTTTTGATTACAATGCTAGCATTATATAGCAAACATTGTTCATGATAAAAGCTAAAAAAATGACTTCAGGAAAGTTTCTTCTGAGCCTACCAAGAAAAGGATTTTTTATTATTATAATCAAAATTCAAGAAGCACAAAAAATCCTAGATTGTTTAACATCAGTCAAAATCAACTATAAGCTTAGCATTGAGCAGCTTCATATCCAGAACAGCTAAATTTATTCTCTCCCCTAGTCAAAATCAGCTCTGCCTTGAGCACTGATTGTTTGAAGCACCACAACTTCAGCAATCAGCATTCTAATCCACATACAAACCTCCTTATTTGTGCCTATACTGAATGGATATGTATCTCACCAGAAAAAAGTTATTAACAAAGTCCCATCTATGAGCATGCTCCTAATGAAGCATTACATTTTAAGGTCAGTTTGAATAAGGGTCACTAATAACTGCAGTCTGCCAATATATGGAATTGGATTTTCAATCTATCTCTATACAAACGCATTCTATGATGAATGTATGATAAAATTCAAATGATTTGTACCCAGAACATAATAAAATAATTCAAAAATACCTGTTTCTTTGAGCTTCATCATGAGTTGTTGTCTCGTTGGAAGTGCATACATCCCAGCATATACAGATGTTCTTACTGCCCATGTGTGATATGGTGCACAAACCTGTGTGTAAGCTGTTGACGCTACTTCTTTTAGAGAACTATCGCTGAAATGCCGAAATCATAGATCAGATGTTACCACCATCCACCAGACACTAAAACTAACTTAAACTGATATGAAAATTAATGATAGTATTTTGAAGAACTACTGCATTGCCACTGAAACTTGACAGACAGAAAATGGAACTTTGTTGCTGGAGAGATACAAATAGTGTAATTAATTACGTACAACATACCAGGCACATCATGGATGCATAATGCAAAAGAATATTGTGTAAGATTGTTTTGCCAGTCATACAGTAATACTTGGAATGCGAGTGCCAAGCAAGAAGGTAATGTGATTAACTATTATTATGTCACTATTATGCAAAATTACTCTTTATATTTTGCACAAGGTACAGCTGGTGTTTACATTCAAAGTTGGCTGTAGTATTGACTTCAAGATATTGTTTGTCGACCAAAAATGATGTCATAAAACAATCAAAGGATAAAGTAAGTGGGAAAAGAGGATTCTCTAACATGTTTAATAAAGTTCTTAGTTGACAATTTTATTACTACCATTTTGGTATAAACATGTTATTGTCATTCCTTAATGTGTTTTTATTTATCATTTTCAGTCCAACCTGAACAGCCATTCTCGTGTATTTCTTAATTATGAGTTTTTTTTTGTATCTGAATTCTGGAAAATTGTATCCAGGAACAGTTGCTGAACCAAAAGCAACAGAAACCACTTTTGCTTAATATGGTTCACGAGATAGATGTTGAAAGACCCCCAGTTTGGCTCATGAGGCAAGCAGGGAGGTACATGAAGGCAGGTTTATGCAGCTAATTGTTATGGTTTCATTTATGGTTTCAATATTTGGGAAATTCATTCACTTTTGAAGAAGACAAACTTAATTGTAATTTTAGAACATCCAAATATAATATTTGGTGGTGTAAATTTTCTTAGTTTCTTTAGAAGTTACTCTTTTAACCGAAATGAAAGACCAGAATTGACTTTGCTTCACTTGTGCAGTGGGATTGTGTTGCTTTATGGAAAATAAACTGCATTTGGTATAAATAGATATTTGTTGTTTAAGTTGGTCACTTTTCTTTTTTCCCTTTTGTCTGAAACTAAACATGGCTATTGAGAAACATGACAAGAGCTAGAGAGAGAATTCAGAGAATGAGAATAGGAAATCTGAAACTTACTAAATAAATTGTACACACCACCAAGTAAATTGTACTTGGTTGAGTAGGTTTAAAGTGGAAAAGTAGAAAATTTGGAATGAAAATCACTTTGCAGTTGCTTGGTAATGGCATAACCAAGATATAATTTGGCAGAAATTACAATTAGCCTCATTTTCACTCATGGTCAAAAATTATTTTCATTCCATTCTCTATTTTCTACCTTCCGACTTTGCAGCTACTACTCAACAAAGCACACCCTCAGGGTTTTGAAAGGGACAACATAAACCACTAATGCCCAAATTTCTCGCAGTAGTCACTAACAACCAAAAATTTCGACATATTTACAAAATAATAGGTAATTTTCTACAGTAAAATAATAATAAAATTAGGGACTAGGGTTTAAAGCTGAAAAAAAGAAAAAATAAATACAGAACTAAACCCTAAGATTCGCTCGCTAACCACCAGCTATCAGGTTTCACTGATTGACATTTTTTTCAGATTCAATTTGACAAAAATTTAAAAATAAAAAAAAATCACCAAATTCTGCGGGGGTTGGAGCGAAATTAAAAATTAGAGTTTGGAATAAAAAGGGGGTTTGAGCAAAGGGCAATGGAAAATCGAAGGTTGCAGAGAGAGAGAGCGAGAGAGAACTAACAGTGCCTCCGCGGCCTCCAAGGGTGATGTTGTTGAAGAGATGACCGTCCGTCATGGCTGACGAACTCAAACTGCTGTTGGTGCTGCGAACGATGAGAATCGAGAGAAGAATGCAATTGCAATTGAATGCAACTCGCGGTGGTCGCGGACGGCGGACAACAGTGGCTCGACGGTGGTCGCAACTTCGTCTGTTCGGGTTCTGAGTAAGGGAGAGTGGTCTTGCTTTCAGATTCTGAAAGTGAAGGAGAGTGTGTCGTAATTTTGTTTCAAAAGGTTTGCAAAAAACAAAACTAATGGGAAAACAATTTTGCGCGCGTTATTATAGAAACAATTTAGAGTACGTTAAGAAACGTTATATTTGATAGTTGAAATGAGCAACACTTATTAAGTGTTGTATTTTATTAGAGAAAGTGTGCCCAAAGATAGATATTTTAAAAATATGTTTTTCAAGTGTTGTCAAAATCTCTTAAAAGATATTACACTTATGAAAGTGTTACTTATAGGGGTGTTCGCGGTCTGGTCCGACCTGCGAACCCGATCAACCTGAACCAACTCGATATAAAATATTCGAGTTGGTTCGGGTCATCAGATCTGTTCAAGTCAAATCTGATCAACCTGTTTATTTATTGGTTCGGATGATGGATTCAGAAATTCAATCCGATGACCTGACTATCCTATTAAAAACTCGTTTACTCATTACCCACCATTACCCGTTACCCATATCATGACATTTGACTGAAATTGTCTCTCTCTCTCTCATTTTCTCAATACCCATGGCCACCCATTACCCAAATTCCTCCCCTAACCTTAAGTCCTAACAGCTGTTGTTTTCCCTCTCTTTCTTTATCTATCATCTTTGTTCGTCACTATCATTTCCATCTTCAGATCCAACATTATTCAATCGAATCCACTCCCCAACTTCTTCAATTCAACCAATGGCCAATCCTGCAATCGCTTTGCAACATTATCCTTCCTTCCTCTCTTACTTCTTTCACTGTTGCCGAACATCACTGCCTCCGTCGATTCACTAGAGAAATCGCCTACTCCGGTGCCGCATTCATCTGTCGGCTCGCCTTCTCCGTCTCATGCAACTCCTGCTCCGAACCCTGCCCCAGCAAGTTCACCGTCAAGTCTGTTGTCGACCCAGTGGATTCTCATTCTTATCCCGATTTACCTCCAGCTCCTTCGCCTGAGAAGTCTCCATCTCCAGTGGAGTGTGAAATCTCACTCTCTCATATCTCAGCCCTCTCTCTCTCACTCGTTGCTTTGCTCCTTAATCTGTTCAAACCACCGTTGCTGCTCGTTCAGACCATCGTCGTTGCCTGTTCAAACCATCGTCGCTGCCTCGTTGGTGATGCAGATTTGCGAGATCTGAGCAGATCTTCGACGAGCAGATCTTCGACGAGCAAATCTAAACAGATCTGACCTTCCATTTTATTTGGTTTATTTTTTTTTTTGTTAAGTTAAGTATATTTGTATGAAGTATGAACTGCAAATCGTTAATAGCTTATGTGTCTTTTGATTTTGGAAAATTGAGTTTGATTGTGTTTTTGAAGCAGTTTCTGGTGTGATTTTGATTTTAGTCACAACTTGACTACCCAATCCAAACCAACCTGATTGTAATCGGGCTGGTTTAGTTCGGTTTACCCAAAAAATTTAACTCAAAACCGACCCAACCCAACCCGATGGAACCTAATTGGTTTGGATTTTTTCCCCCTAAACCCGAACTAACCCGACCCATAAACACTCCTAGTTACTTATTAAGATTTAAGACTACACTTTTTAAATATAACTTAAAAAAATATAATTATAAGCTAATTTTGTTGTAATGTGGAGAACTTGACACACAAAATGGCATCTTAACTTTAAACATTGTCCAAAACATTAAAAAGAAAGAACAAGAAAAGAATAGGTATAGGAGAAGCCCATAAAAATGGAGTAGATTATTATCCTTATAGAATCAGATCAGGCAAATTATAGATAGAGTTTTGTTATATCTTCTTAAATATTGTCTTAATAAACCTCTTATTATTTAAAAAAAAGAATTAAATAAAAAGATAAATGTAATTAATATTTTAAGAATATAAACAACATTCAATACTTTTTTTATTTAATAATTAAAAAAATTGATTATGAAGATTTATAATTATTTTTATTAAAAAAAAGTTTTAGTATGATATACCAAAACTCGAATGACAATTACACATACAAGTCCACTATCTTCTCTTCACTACAATCTCCACTAAGTCCTTCATTAGTAGTGTTTTCATTCCTTTTTATTTGTTTTTTAAGGTTTTTATATAAGAATTAAGAACATCATTCAATAATCTTAAATTAAGTGAAATATAAATTGACATGATTAAATTATCTTTTCTCACTCCATTAAAAATATATATAAGAAATTATATGTAATTATTAGATTTAGTAGAGACAATAAATGGTAGGGTAAAATTAAAAATAACTAATTAATGCATTCTTAAAATTTTTAAATGATAGATAAATTGGAAAAAAATAAAATTTCTATCAAGACAAATATAAAGAAACGAATGGGGGAAAATTTTTTACCTAAACATGGTGTACCTAGTTGGGTGCACTAAGTCAATCAGAATTTAATATTTTCATAGAGCACCATGAAATTAATTATGAAATATAAAGATTTATGAAAATATTAAGTCCTAATTGACTTAGTATACTCAACTGTAATACACCATATTTAGGTGAGAAAGTAGTAATTACAACGGTGAAACCTTTATTGGAATCCTCAATACAATTGTTGAACAAAGGAACATTGTTTGATACTACACGTTTTGTTTCTTTTTATTTGTCTTTTTTAAAAAAACTTATTTTGTCCCAATTTAACTATCATTTAAGAATTCTAAGTAGAGAAGAAACGCTAAATCGTCTAATTCCCGTCATAGCATTCAAAAAAAATGCGGGGCGGGTTAGCGTTTTGAAAAATGGGTGGAAAATTAACCCAATCCGCTTTAATGCGGGTTGGTGGTTAAAGATAAAGAAAAAAATGAAAAAAAAGTAAGTGAGTTGATCCAAAAAACAAAACAAAATGTATAAAAAATAAAAAAAATCATAAAAATTAAAAAATAGAAAATTTATAATTTATAGAGGTTAAAAAATTAAAATAAATTTAGTATCATACTCATAAAAATATCATAAACACAAATAATTAATTTGTAACATTTTTTTTTAAAACTCAACTTATTTTGTCGCTTAATCGCGGGTTATGCGGCGGGTTATCTTGGTTGGAAATAAAAAATTGAAATCTTAACCCAACCCGTAAAAAATTACGGGTTAGTAATACAACCAACGAGTTGAACCCGTTTTACACCTCTAATTTTAAGGATACATTAATTATTTTTTTAATTTTATATCATTATTTATTGTCTTTACTAAACTTAATAACTACACATATTAATTAATTTTTATAATTTTTTACACATATTTAATGGAGTGAAAAAGGATAATATTTAATCATATCAATTTATATTTTACTTAATTTGAGATTATTTAATAATATTCTTAATTTTTGTGTAAAAACTTTAAAAGCCAAATAAAAAAGAACGGAAGAAGTATAATAACTTTGTCTTCCAACACAATTTTAACCACTCTTTGAGATTTGTTGAGGGAGCTTGCTATTATGAACTCATTATTTTGGGTTTATAGATATACTATTTTTTTTTATTTTATTTGAGGATTTATATGTAGATTTAAATATATATAAATATTATCGTTAAAATTTATAAATTTTTTATATATATAATTATTCATAAAAAAAATAATCTACTTAAATTTGTATACGAATTTAAATATTACTAATTAAAATATATAAAATTTTAAATAATCAATCTCAGTTATTAATTTTAAATTAATAAATTAATAATTTATTATTATTCATCCATTAATGAACCATATATTTTGATGTTCATATTAGATAAACCCACTGAAAGTGTTTTTAAAAGGCACTAACCTACGACGCATCCAAATTTTTTGCCACATTCTTTCATGGCTCAAAATAAAAAATAGTGAACTCGAAGAGTTAGAACATCAGGAAGACAACTGCGGCCACAATAGCACCAAAACTTGTTCAAATTAACAGGGACCTCTTAGTTCGTCCGGGCTCGTATGAGAAGCTATTCAGTAGCTGACCCCTGTTATGCATGCTTTGGGCAGACCCAGACCGGGCTCTCGTAGGCAGAGCTTCGTAATCCAGAACAAGGTCGGGTCACAGTTAATAGTGATGGGTCTGTTCTTTTTAGTCCGGACAGGAGGCTGCTTGTCGAGGATTAATCAGGGATGCCACTGGGTCTGGTTGTTTCTATTTTGGACTTCTTAGCCCCGTTCATTCACCCAAAAAATTAAAAAGACTTCATAGTTAAAACATGTGGAATTTTTTTTTTTTTAAAAAAAAGGTAAAATACCAAGTATCAAGTTGCATGTACTGGAGGATTAACATTCAAAACAAAGATAGAGAAGAAGATTCTTATGAACTATAATTAACTCCCACATAATTAAGTCATTGACGTTTAACTAGGCGAGCTTATGACCTGATCAGTCCAAAGCTAATTTGACCGAATTAAATCCTTAAAATTTTGCTTAATACATTTTTTTATGTCAAGTTTGAGTCACATTTCAAATTAGTTTAATCTAATTTGATATTACATAATATATTAAAATTTATAGTTTTATTAAAATTATTAACAAAATATAAGACTTCTTAACTTAAATTAATACTTTTTACAATGATACAATTTGTTTCAAAATATATATTATATACTTTTTTGTTTCATACTTTTAACATTTTATGACTTTATTATATATAATATTTAAATTTTTGTATTTTATTTAAATGTCAGGTTGACCCGACACTGACTCGATTACTATTGAGCCATGATCGAGTCGGGCTTAAGTCTAAAAAATAAACCCAATAAAAATATCGAATCAAAATTAAGTTGAGATCGAATTAAGTTAAACTCATCCAATTAGCACCCCTACCTTTAACCCTTTTAGTTCTCTTAATATGTAGACTTGGATTATTCTGCATCCCTTACATGTAAATATTTTTTGTAACACCCTCCCTAGGGTATCACATGTCTGACTCCCGACTCATAATCTGAAAAGAAATTCGCACAAAGTTTGAGTTATAAAAAGTAGGTTTTAAAATTTCTTTCTTTACTGAAACATAAATTTACTGAAAATATTAGGTAATATTGAAAATCATATTTCAACTATTCATTATGCAATATTGACACCAATTAATATTTTACAATTTAAAGAGAAATATAAAACTAATAGACTTTTTTTTTTAACAAGAAGAAACCCCATGACGGTCCTACTTAATAAAGACGCAGACAACACTAACGTTAAAACTTAACATACTTATTTGTGTGATCCATCTTGTTGCATCGACATCCGTTCTACATCCGTTCTTTGTCAACACCGCACACCTTCGAGTTACGAATGTCCCTCCTTATTGTTGTCATCCATCTCGTAGTATTCATTGCAGTTATGTCTAAGACAACTCGATCCTTCTATTATTTGATTTTAACAAGATGCAGACACAAAGAAAAAACAACATAATACTGAGAGGTGAGATCACCTACACCAATACCAACATGGCATAAAGACAGTAGATAACACAAACAAAGAATATCATACAGGGATATCATATCAAACTTCCAATAATATATTCAATATTAATCAACTATCATCATCAAATCATTTATCAATTCAATTATCATAAACAACAATTACGATAATGTCCTAATTATCATCATCATCATCCAAGTATTCAAAACATTGTCATACCAATATTCCTCAATTAATATATCACACAGATATAAATGTTCAGATTATGCATGTACACAAGACTCGATTTCCTACTCCATGGAGCTAAACTCAGGTCGGAGAAATGATCGAAAAGACCTGCCGGTACCGCGTGCCTCAAACCACGTGCTTTAATTCTCATTTCAATTTTTTGCACATCTAAGACATACACGATACGGTCTTTATCGATATTGATTAAGAATAGTGTCTCGGTCCGGATCATCGGTGTGTTGCATCGGCCTAACCTACGGAAGAAGCGCGACCAACCACCCGTGTAGCAACCCGCACCGATGCCCCCAAGGTCAACAAGTGACCTACACTACGCACATCGCACCCACTCAAGAGGTGTGTTTCTCCTAAGTAATCGTCATATCCAAATTCTCATCTGACCATTCCAATGCATGTATAATGCACCAAATCCAATCATAGACAAATATGTCATTTTCTCACAAAAGCGGTGTATGGACACTGGTTCAACAAGAATCATCTTTGTACTTTCAACAAATGAAAATCATGTTATCATGTTTTCATAGTTGTAAAACACTTTTACCGTATTTTCACAATCGCGTAACATTTCTGTTACGTTTTCAAAATCCAAAAACTTTTCTGTTATGTTTTCACAATACCATAACACTTCTTTTATATTTTCACAATACCATAACACTTCTTTTATATTTTCACAATACCGTAACACTTTTGTTACGTTTTTAAAATTCCAAAACGTTTTTATTACGTTTTTACAATACCGTAACACTACTGTTACGTTTACAAAATTTCGTAACATTATTTTGGACTTAACTAAATCAATATCATTTTTAACACATTGTTCAAAATTGCGTAGCTTAAAAATCACGTTTTTAAGATCGTAAAACATTTTTCATCACAATTTCATTCCAGGAAAATACTTCTTAACCTTCAAAAATTCCTTTTCAACTTTTCTCAAAATAATATATCTTATATTTCATTTAATATATTTTCTTACTCAAGAAAATATTTTTCCACGCTTCTTTACTCAAATTCTTTTTCAAAATATACTTCACAAAAATCACTTTTCCATTGATGTAAATCAACGTTTCAAAACTTAACATTTTTCTAACGTATTTCAAAACTTGAAAATAAGTTATACGTTAGTAAATTTTCAAAACACCATTATATTTTCCATTTTTCCCAAATCATTTCCAAACATAACCTTCTTCAAAATAAATTGAAGTTCGAAAACATTTTCGTTTACAAAAACTTGATTTTCTCAAGTGATAAACGCCTGATTCCCTTTCTAAAATCCTCGTATTAAATCCGGATTACGTTTCCACGTTTCAAATTCACTTTGTTCATAAAAATCAAGGCATTACAAGCCTTAAAAAAACGATGGACACGACTATTAAACCATCAAATATTTTTCCTTTTAAATTGATATAGTTTTACACAAACAAAACCATTAAAAATCCTTTACAAAAACATAAGACTCATAGTCTTTGAAAATCAAATCATTTGTTCATTTTCAATTTTTCACTTTCTTTTGCAAATCCATTTTCACTTTCTTTACAAATCCTTTTTCACTTTCTTTCGCAAATCCTTAAAATCATCATTGCTTTATTTTCATTTAAATCTCATGTTTAGTTAAACACTTAGAAACTTTTACACAAAATAAATTAATAAAAATCCTTCTAAAAATCGTGTTTGTTTCTCTTGAAAAACAAACCCTTTGTTTATTTTTCAAATTCTTCAAATCATCCGCTTTCATCATTCATGAAAATTTTAAGTTATAAACACCTATGTTGAGGTATCTTGTTCAAATCCACCATGTTCTCGAAATCTTCAAAAATCAATTCTTTTGTTTCTTGAAAATTTTCAACATGAACCCTAATCAAGTAAGATCAAAACCGTAGCTCTTCCTTGGTATTTATGGAGCCAAAAATCAATTTCCTTTCCACCATCGTCAGTCATGACATATACATATATATTTTATCATAAATAATATAAGCATACCATCAAAGCCATAAAAGCATGTATAACATATCAAGCATATCATCAAAGCTATAAAATCACGCAAAGATATCAAGCATAGAAAATTAATCAAAGCTCATAAACACCCACAAATTAATTACATGACCATGGATATGAATCCTCACATGGATTCCACATCCATCAAATAAAATACCATCTCTCACCACCATGTCTGGTTGGTGAGATGTGTAACATCCCAAAATTTCCTATCTCTTAAACAGTAATTTTGACAGTTAACAGAATTTCACTGTTTAGTGATTTTTGGATACTGTAAAATTATTTTGATTATTCCGTCAGCGTATTTGATCGTTTTGAATGATTTATTCCGTGTCAGGAAAATAAAAATTTTCGGACCGGAGAAAACTTTACGTAATTTAATTTTTACCGTTAGGTAATTATTTTACGTAATCTGATTTGATATTTGTGCATTTTATAATTTTTGTGATTTTATGGATGATTTTGAAATTTTTCCGTCTGTAGGCCCATGCAAGGTATGTGGGCCCAGGTAGCCATATGTGGGCCCAAGTGGGTCATAGAAAGCAAAAATTTTTCTACGCATAGAAAAATTTTGTCTTGTTTAGACGGAGACAGGGATCTTACTAAACCTCGAATCCTACGCAGTTTTAGAAAATTTCTGCATCAGTATTTTTATCTTTTTGTATTTAATTATCGGATGATAAAAATACAAATTAAAAATATTATTTGTAGGATACAAGTTAATAAATATTACATTGCATAGTCAACAAAGAGAGCTTGACTTGATTTATACCCTGGATGAGAATACTTAGTTTAATATTAACCATTGATTTAATCAAAGGTTAAGAAACAAACTTAATAAAGAAAGTTCTCGGATAATAACCATTGATTTAATCAATGGTGTGAGAATAAGCTTAGTTAGGAAGGCTTTGATATCAACCATAGATGTAATCAAAGGTGTAGAATTGGTCTTGAAAAATGACAAAGACCATTTATAACCATTGGATTTAGATTAAATCAGGGTGGAGATTTAATCTTAAAAAGTAACAAAGACCATTTATGACCATTGGATGAAGTTAATTAATCAAGGGTAGAGATTTGGTCTTCTAAAGTAGCAAAGACTAATTAGGACCCTTGGATTTAAAGTTAGAAGGAGCAATCTTGACCCTTAATTTTGGAGACACATCTAAGGGCTAGAATTTAAAGGAGAAAAATCCAATGGCTAGATTTAGTCTTTCTAAAATTAAAAATCTACCTAAATCCTAACCATTCAATTAATCAATGGCTAGAAATGCTTCAAATGGTGGCAAATAATGAAGACAACTTTATTGAATGCATTATGGTATGAAGAAGGTGATGGTTTTGGAGTGTTTAGAAGACAAAGAAGAGACAAGCTTTACGTCATTTTTTGCATGTCTTTCAAGTTAGACATCATAATGGCTTACTTTTGATTTTTGCACTCAAGAAGAATGCAAGAAGGGGGGCACGGTTTTGGTCTGATTTTGAGAGCTTTGAAGACCATTATTACCATATCTTGGTCATTATTGATCATTCTTGATCATCTTTGTCTCCTCCAAAAGCAAAAACTCATCAAACTTTTCTCTCCACTCTCCTCCAAGCAAGTTTTGGCCATGACCATCAAGAACACCCTCCATCACTCAAAATTTCATCCAACTTGATTTTCTAAACCTAAACACCATTCTAAGAACATCTCTAGTTATGAGTTTTTCCAAAATCATTCATCTTGAGCTTCAAATTCAAGCTTCAAGTTTCTATCAAAAATCAAAAATTTCATCTTTGTGCTTCAAGAGAAACCATTCGGTTATCTACCCTAAAATCACCATCCAATCTCTTTTAATTTCATCCAACCATAGATCTTGAATCTACATGATGTTCTAAGCAACTTTCATGTTGAAGATTTTCTCTAAATCATTCATCTTCATGGACTTTCTTCAAGATCAAAGTTATTGGGTTTTTGAGGTGAAGTATAAGGAAACTTCATTTTCTTCTCTCTTTTTCATGATCTAAGCCATGTTTGATCCATGGTTCCTCTTAATCAAGCTTAGTATACTAATTTTTATGTATTTTATTTTGTATTTGAGAAGCTATTGGTGATGAAAGACTTGGAAAAAGAAGCAAAACAAGGAGTTTTTGAGGATCTTCAAGAGGTAAGAGGGAGATCCATCTCACCAACCAAGCATGGTGGTGAGAGATGGTATTTTATTTGATGGATGTGGAATCCATGTGAGGATTCATATCCATGGTCATGTAATTAATTTGTGGGTGTTTATGAGCTTTGATTAATTTTCTATGCTTGATATGCTTTGCATGATTTTATAGCTTTGATGATATGCTTGATATGCTATACATGCTTTTATGGCTTTAATGGTATGTTTATATTATTTATGATGAAATATATATGTATATGCCATGACTTGATGGTGGAAAGGAAATTAATTTTTGGCTCCAATAGCCAAGGAAGAGCTACGATTTTGATGCCCTTGATTAGGGTTCATGTTGAAAATTTTCAAGAACAAAAGAATCGATTTTTGAGTACTTAGAAACATGGTGGATTTGAACAAGACACCTCAAAATAGGTGTTCACAAATTAATATTTTCATGAAAGATGAAAATGGATGATTTGAAGAGTATGGAAAATAAACAAAGGAATTGTTTTTCAAGAGAACAAGAATACGATTTTTGAGGAATTTTTATTGATTTATTTTGTGAAAAAGATCCTAAGTATTTTTCTAAACATGAGTTTTGAAATGAACTGATTTAACGTTGATTTGAAGGATTTGCAAAGAAAGTGAAAAAGAATTTGTAAAGAAAGTAAAAATGAATTTGAACAAATGGGTTTGGTTTTATAACCATTGGTATTTCGATTTTGAAAAACAAAATTTTAATGGTTTTGTTTGTGTAAAACCATATTGATTTAGAAGAAAAAAAAATGTTTTGATGATTTCAATAGTCATGTCTACGCGTTTTTGAAGGCTTGTAATGCCTTGATTTTTATGAACAAAGTGAATTTCAAAGTGGAAACGAATCTGGATTTAATACAAGGATTTTGGAAAGGGAATCGGCGTTTATCACTGAGAAAATCAAGTTTTTGTAAACGAAAATATTTTGAACTTCAATTTATTTTGAAGAAGGTTGTGTTTGGAAATTATTTGGGAAAAATGGAGAATATAATGGTGTTTTGAAAATTTACTAACGTATAACTTATTTTCAAGTTTTGAAATACGTTAAAAAATGTTAAGTTTTGAAACGTTGATTTTCATCAATGGAAAAGTGATTTTTGTGAAGATATTTTGAAAAAGAATTTCTTGAAAGTAAAGAATCTGTGGAAAAAATATTTTCTTGAGTAAGAAAATATATTAAATGAAATATAAAGTTATATTATTTTGAGAAAAGTTGAAGAGGAATTTTTGAAGGTTAGAAGTATTTTAGAATGAAATTGTGATGAAAAATATTTTACGTATCTTAAAAAGCGTGATTTTTAAGCTACGCAATTTTGAACAAATGTGTTAAAAATGATATTGATTTATTTAAGTCCAAAATAATGTTTGGAATATTGAGGAATATTTTATGTGATTGAAAAATGTTGAAAAATATTTTACGTATCTTAAAAACAATTTGAAATACAAGAAAATATTTCTACGCGATTTGAAAAATGTTTAAATATTTCTACACGATTTAGAAAGCGTTTAAATATTTTACTGATCTGAAATATTGTTGAAAAATTACTACGTGATTTGAATAGTGACAGAATATTTTTACGTGATTGTAAAAATGATAGAAAATTGTTATGAGATTTGGAAAGTATTTTGAGAATGATAGAAAATGATTTATGTGACGTAAAAGAATGATTTTTAAATTACGCGATTTTGAAACAATGGAAAAATACTATGCGATTTGAGAAACGTATGTTTTTACGCGATTGAGAAAAATGTTAACAATTAGAGCGTGATTTAAAAGTGCAATGAAGAGTTGCGGCATAAAGATTTAAAAAAAAACGTAATGTGAAGTGTTACGATATTTTGAAAACATAACAAAACGTTTTGGAAAACGCGACGGAAATGTTGCATAATTTTGTGAAAAACACGACGAAAGTGTTTTATAACTATGAAAATGTGATAACATGATTTTTTTCATTGAAAATACAAAAGATGATTCTTGTTAAAGCCTGTGATTAGTATTATACCCATTGTGATTGGTATTTGGTGCATTATACATGCATTGGAATGGTCCGATGAGGACTAGATATGGCTGATTGCTCAGGAGAAACACACCTCTCGAGCGGGTGCGATATGCGTAGTGTAGGTCACCTGGTTGACCTTGGGGGGAGCATCGGGGTGCGGGTTGCCTACAATGGACAAAGTGAGTCGCTTCTCAGAACCGTAGGTTAGACCGACGCGACACATCGATGATCCGACCGAGACACTATTCTTAATCAAGATCGATAAAGATCGTCGTGTATATCTTAGATGTGCAAAAATCAAAATGAGGATTATAGCACGTGGTCCGAGGCATGAGGTACCGGCATGATTCTTTTCGATCATTTCTCCGACGAGTTTAGCTCCATGGAGTAGGAAATCGAGTCTTGTGTACATGCATAAACTGAACATTTATATCTGTGTGATATATATTAATTGAGGAATATTGGCTATGACAATTGTTTTGAATACTTGGATGATGATGATGATAATGCTGAAGGCATTATCATAATTGTTGTTTATGATAATTGAATTGATATCGATTGGATGATGATAGTTGATTAATGTTGATAGCATGATTTTAATATTGTATCGTGTAGTAACCATAATGATGATGGCATGATTGTAATTATGATAACCGTATGATATTGTTGTTTGTGTTATCTCCGGCCGCCATGTTGCAGACTTGGTGTAGGTGATCTCACCTCTTTGTTATGTTGTTTTTGCTATGTCCGTATTATTAAAATTATACAAGAGAAGGAACGAGTTGTCTAGACATAGCGGGTGACAAATACCTCTACGTTTGGAGACAACATCGGAGAATGACCTTGCCGACGGTGTTGAAATGGAAAAGATGTTTGAGGACAAGGAACAGACATAGAACAAATGTCCGATGCTTCAAGATGGACATTAGATGGACACTCGAGATTGGGGACAACAATAAGGAGTGGACATTCATGACTCGATGGGAGCAAAGTGTTGACAAGGAGTAGAGTTCGATGTATCAAGTTTGATACGGGAGAAGGAACAAGTATGTTAAGTTTTCATTGTTAGTGTAATACACCGCGCTTATTAAGTAGGACCGTAATGGGTTTGCTATGTGGAAAAAGAAAGAACAAAAGAGTCATCAATTTATATTTCTCTTTAAATTGTGTGTCATTATTGGATAATGAGTAATTGAAATATGATTACCTAATATTTTCAGTAAATTTACGTGTCAGTAAAGAAAGAAGTTTTTTTTAAAACCAATATTTTTATAACTCAAAACTTGTGTGAACTTATTTTTAGATTATGAGTCGGGAGTCGGAAAATGTGATGCCCTAAGGAGGGTGTTACATTAGTTGGTATCAGAGCTTAAGGTTTAAGTGTCAGAGCACGGTTTGAGTCTTTTGGGGTTTGTGGTTAGGTCTGTTTTGCTTGTGTTGTATTCTTTGTGTTATTGTTTTCCGAAAGGAAACAATGCTGTTTATAATGGATATCAGATCCATTGTATTTCGATCCGCACGCCTCGAGAAAAAAAAAGGAAATGGCTCAGGATAGTTGTACGTATGTGGAAGTGGAACATGTTACTAGTAATGCAGCTGCAACTGCAGGAGCTAAAGGAGCTACGGGAGCAACGGGAGCAATGTGGAAAAACGACTGCAGGAACAAAAGACCGCTGTTCAGTGGGAAAGAAATGAAAGTTGAGGTTCAGGATCTAATGGAAGAGAATCAGTCTTGGAATATAAGATTTCGTAATTTTGGAACCTGGTGTTTTCTTAGGGATATTGGAAAAGTGATTGATTTCGATGGGAAACGTATTTACAACCATTGAGGAAACCAAAGGCAGTAACTGACATGAAAGAAGGTACTTAATGAAGGAAAGTACGTCAAGAAAACAAACGTTCATTTGAAATGGTTACATCTGGTTTCCATTTTGTTTTGATTCGTCTATCTTTGAAGAAAAGAAATGACTCGTGATAGACGTACGCGTGTGGAAGCGAGACATAATGGTGGTGATATGACTGCAACTTTGGAAGTAATACAAACAGTGGCCGAAGCAATTATACAGCAAACTTAGAAAATTGTTCCGCGACAAGAATTGATTTCTTAAGCTAAGATTTTGTTAGAGTTGAATCAATCTCAGGATGAGAGACCCTTTAACGTTGGACTATATTAGTTACGAAAAAGGGAAAATCGTAAGGTCAAGCGATTCCAACAGAAAACGTACTCGAAATCTCCAAGAAGTCAACAACAACAACAATCTTGTGGAGAAAGTACTAGAATGGCAGGTTTAGTTTGACTGTGACATCTGCACCGAAATGTAAGAAGTATGGAAGGGGGCATTTAACGAAAGATTTTATGTTAAGGAAATAATTTGTTTCAAGTGGAGAAAGAGTTCCAATGAAAATAGAGTTTTCTGTTAGTAAAATCTCAGATAGTAGAGAAAGTTGTTACTCTGAATGGAATGGGAGTGTTCTGAGCGGAAGATTTAAACAATGGAGATTACGTCATTGGAGCTAATCCTATAAACCGTACTGAATATTTCTGTGAATAACCTATTCCTTATGGCATATGATTGAGTATATCAATTATATGTTAGAGTTATTCGTAATCCTCTGATTTGTTTACTTCTGTTTCTATTCTTATCCTATTGAGCTACTCAAGTCATTCAAATCGTTATTATCGATCAAATCTTTATGTTAGTTTGATCTGTTTCATAAACAGACGTGATCTTTGAAAATGGATTGGTTATTTTCCAACCATATCCTATGAGATTGTCTCAATACAGTGTTAGTATTTCAGAAAAAAACTCATTCTTGAAAATTAGGCAAAATCAAATTCTTGTTGAATATGTTTGGTAACATATTAGATCATTTCGCTACCTTTTCTTCCTAAACCTCTATAATGTTCTTTCATATATTGCATTTGCAAGAAAGAATATTTTGCAAGAAAGGATATTCCTATTTAAAATCTATGTCATAGTATCTGGTATATAATGCGGTTGAAAGGAGAACTCGATTAGTGAGATGTTTCCTGTTAAAGAAGCTAAAGCTGGAGAATGAAGTGATACGAGGATAAGAAAATTTTAGGTAATACATTACATTAGCTGGAAGTTATTTGAGAAAAACTATTCTAGGCATGAATGAAGGATGATAAGCCATTTGTATTGATATCGAGAGAATTCATTCTTGAAGATCGAAGTTACATCCATTCTTTTTTGAATATGTTCGATAACATATTCGATTCGTTTTGTTCTTTTCCATGATGTTTTCTTTCATCTATCGCTAGATTGAAGGAATATCTTACAAGAGAGAATATTCCTATTTATATCCAGGTCAGAGTATCAAAGTGGCGCAGTGGAAGCGTGGTGGATTCTTCAAAAGTTGAAAAAGTCTGTCTATGGGAAAAGTTAAGACGGTAATGGAAAATCGTAAAAAAAAAAATTTAAGATATTTGTTTGATCAGGAGAAGTGAACAAGAGATAAAAAACT
Source organism: Ormosia emarginata (assembly GCA_029884605.1). Taxonomy (NCBI): domain Eukaryota; kingdom Viridiplantae; phylum Streptophyta; class Magnoliopsida; order Fabales; family Fabaceae; genus Ormosia; species Ormosia emarginata. Next base: position 3,558,756 of record JAQQTP010000089.1, read on the forward strand.
TTCAATGGTTTAGAATCGTTTGGAGTAACGTAAGAGGTGAAACTACATGAATGAAGAAAGATAAAGGAATAATGTCATTATTATTCCGAGGGTGTGAAATCATGGTCATGAAATTTCGAGGACGAAATTTCGTAAAGAGGAGTATTGTAACATCCCAAAATTTCCTATCTCTTAAACAAGTAATTTTGTAGCTAATGTAATTTCATTTGTTTAGTGATTTTTGATATCTTGTAAAATTATTTTGATTATTCCGTCAACAGTATTTGATCGTTTTGAATGATTTATTAAGTGTCGGAAAATAAAAATTTTCTGGACCAGGAGAAAACTTTACGTAATTTAATTTTTACCGTTAGGTAATTATTTTACGTAATCGATTTGATATTTGTGCATTTTATAATTTTTGTGATTTTATGGATGATTTTGAAATTTTTCCTGTCTGTAGGCCTCGCATAGTATGTGGGCCTGTAGCCATATGTGGGCCCAAGTGGGTCTCAAGAAAGCAAAAATTTTTCTACGCATGTAAAAATTTGACTTGTTTAGACTTAGACAGGATCTTACTAAACCCGAATCCAGGAGACGCTTTTAGAAAATTTTCAGATTGATTTTTTATCGTATTTAATTATCGGATGATAAAAATACAAAGAAAATATTATTTGTAGGATACAAGAATAAATATTACATTGCATAGTCAACAAAGAGAGCTTGACTTGATTTATACCCTGGATGAGAATACTTAGTTTGAATATTAACCATTGATTTAATCAAAGGTTAAACAAACTTAATAAAGAAGTTTGGATAATAACCATTGATTTAATCAATGGTGTGAGAATAAGCTTAGTTAGGAAGGCTTTGATATCAACCATAGATGTAATCAAAGGTGTAGAATTGGTCTTGAAAAATGACAAAGACCATTTATAACCATTGGATTTAGATTAAATCAAGGGTGGAGATTTAATCTTAAAAAGTAACAAAACCATTTATGACCATTGGATGAAGAATTAATCAAGGGTAGAGATTTGGTCTTCTAAAAAAGCAAAGACTAATTAGGACCCTTGGATTTAAAGTTAGAAGGAAAGCAATCTTGACCCTTAATTTTGGAGACACATCTAAAATTTAGAATTTAAAGGAGAAAAATCCAATACTTCAGATTTAGTCTTCTAAAATTAAAAATCTACCTAAATCCTAACCATTGAATTAATCAATGGCTAGAAATGCTTCAAATGGTGGCAAATAATGAAGACAACTTTATTGAATGATTATGAAGAGAAGGTGATGGTTTTGGAGTGTTTAGAAGACAAAAGAGACATGCCTTTATGTCATTTTTCAGATGTCTTGGTCAAGTTAGACATCATAATTTACTTTTTGATTTTTGCACTCAAGAAGAATGCAAGAAGGGGGGCACGGTTTTGGTCTGATTTTGAGAGCTTTGAAGACCATTATTAGCTATCTTGGTCATTATTGATCATTCTTGATCATCTTTGTCTCCTCCAAAAGCAAAAACTCATCAAACTTTTCTCCACCTCTCCTCCAAGCAAGTTTTGGGTGACCATCAAGAACACCCTCCATCACTCAAAAATTTCATCCAACTTGATTTTCTAAACCTAAACACCATTCTAAGAACATCTCTAGTTATGAGTTTTTCCAAAATCATTCATCTTGAGCTTCAAATTCAAGCTTCAAGTTTCTATCAAAAATCAAAAATTTCATCTTTGTGCTTCAAGAGAAACCATTCGGTTATCTACCCTAAAATCACCATCCAATCTCTTTTAATTTCATCCAACCATAGATCTTGAATCTACATGATGTTCTAAGCAACTTTCATGTTGAAGATTTTCTCTAAATCATTCATCTTCATGGACTTTCTTCAAGATCAAAGTTATTGGGTTTTTGAGGTGAAGTATAAGGAAACTTCATTTTCTTCTCTCTTTTTTCATGATCTAAGCCATGTTTGATCCATGGTTCCTCTTAATCAAGCTTAGTATACTAATTTTTATGTATTTTATTTTGTATTTGAGAAGCTATTGGTGATGAAAGACTTGGAAAAGAAGCAAAACAAGGAGTTTTGAGGATCTTCAAGAGGTAAGAGGAGATCCATCTCACCAACCAAGCATGGTGGTGAGAGATGGTATTTTATTTGATGGATGTGGAATCCATGTGAGGATTCATATCCATGGTCATGTAATTAATTTGTGGGTGTTTATGAGCTTTGATTAATTTTCTACGCTTGATATGCTTTGCATGATTTTATAAAGCTTTGATGATATGCTTGATATGCTTTATACATGCTTTTATGGCTTTAATGGTATGTTTATATTATTTATGATGAAATATATATGTATATGCCATGACTTGATGGTGGAAAGGAAATTAATTTTTGGCTCCAATAGCCAAGGAAGAGCTACGATTTTGATGCCCTTGATTAGGGTTCATGTTGAAAATTTTCAAGAACAAAAGAATCGATTTTTGAGTACTTAGAACATGGTGGATTTCGAACAAGACACCTCAAAATAGGTGTTCACAAATTAATATTTTCATGAAAGATGAAAATGGATGATTTGAAGAGTATGGAAAATAAACAAAGGAATTGTTTTTCAAGAGAACAAGAATACGATTTTTGAGGAATTTTTATTGATTTATTTCACAAAAAGATCCAAGTATTTTTCTAAACATGAGTTTTGAAACGAAACGGATTAACGTTGATTTTAAGGATTTGCAAAGAAAGTGAAAAAGAATTTGTAAAGAAAGTAAAAATGAATTTGAACAAATGGGTTTGGTTTTATAACCATTGGTATTTCGATTTTGAAAAACAAAATTTTAATGGTTTTGTTTGTGTAAAACCATATTGATTTAGAAGAAAAAAAAATGTTTTGATGATTTCAATAGTCATGTCCACGTTTTTGAAGGCTTGTAATGCCTTGATTTTTATGAACAAAGTGAATTTCAAAGTGGAAACGAATCTTGGATTTAATACAAGGATTTTGGAAAGGGAATCAGGCGTTTATCACTGAGAAAATCAAGTTTTTGTAACGAAAATATTTTCAACTTCAATTTATTTTGAAGAAGGTTGTGTTTGGAAATTATTTGGGAAAAATGGAGAATATAATGGTGTTTTGAAAATTTACTAACGTATAACTTATTTTCAAGTTTTGAAATACGTTAGAAAAATGTTAAGTTTTGAAACGTTGATTTTCATCAATGGAAAAGTGATTTTTGTGAAGTATATTTTGAAAAAGAATTTCTTGAGTAAAGAATAGCTGTGGAAAAAATATTTTCTTGAGTAAGAAAATATATTAAATGAAATATAAAGTTATATTATTTTGAGAAAAGTTGAAGAGGAATTTTTGAAGGTTAAGAAGTATTTTCTCACGAATGAAATTGTGATGAAAAATATTTTAATATCTTAAAAACGTGATTTTTAAGCTACGCATTTTGAACAATGTGTTAAAAATGATATTGATTTATTTAAGTCCAAAATAATGTTTGGAATATTGAGGAATATTTTATGTGATTGAAAAATGTTGAAAAATATTTTACGTATCTTAAAAACAATTTGAAATACAAGATAAAATATTTCTACGCGATTTGAAAAATGTTTAAATATTTCTACACGATTTAGAAAGCGTTTAAATATTTTACGCGATGAAATATTGTTGAAAAATTACTATTGATTTGAATAGTGATGAATATTTTTACGTGATTGTAAAAATGATAGAAAATTGTTATGAGATTTGGAAAGTATTTTGAGAATGATAGAAAATGATTTATGTGACGTAAAAGAATGATTTTTAAATTACGCGATTTTGAAACAGTGGAAAAATACTATGCGATTTGAGAAACGTATGTTTTTACGCGATTGAGAAAAATGTTAACAATTAGTACGTGATTTAAAAGTGCAATGTGAAGAGTTGCATAAAGATTTAAAAAAAAAACGTAATGTGAAGTGTTACGATATTTTGAAAACATAACAAAAGCGTTTTGGAAAACGTGACGAAATGTGCGCGATTTTGTGAAAAACACGACGAAAGTGTTTTATAACTATGAAAATGTGATAACATGATTTTCTTTCATTGAAAATACGATGATTATGATTCTTGTTAAAGCCTGTGATTAGTATTATACCTGTGATTGGTATTTGGTGCATTATACATGCATTGGAATGGTCCGATGAGGACTAGATATGGCTGATTGCTTGGAGAAACACACCTCTTGAGCGGGTGCGATATGCGTAGTGTAGGTCACCTGGTTGACCTTGGGGCATCGGGGTGCGGGTTGCCTACAATGGACAAAGTGAGTCGCTCTCATCAGAACCGTAGGTTAGACCGACGCGACACATCGATGATCCCGACCGAGACACTATTCTTAATCAAGATCGATAAAGACTGCATCGTGTATATGCTAGATGTGCAAAAATCAAAATGAGGATTATAGACGTGGTCTCGGGAGGCATGAGGTGCAAAATGATTCTTTTCGATCATTTCTCCGACCGAGTTTAGCTCCATGGAGTAGGAAATCGAGTCTTGTGTACATGCATAAACCGAACATTTATATCTGTGTGATATATATTAATTGAGGAATATTGGTATGACAATTGTTTTGAATACTTGGATGATGATGATGATAATCTTTGAAGGCATTATCATAATTGTTGTTTATGATAATTGAATTGATATCCGATTGGATGATGATAGTTGATTAATGTTGATAGCATGATTTTAATATTGTATACGTGTAGTAACCATAATGATGATGGCATGATTGTAATTATGATAAGCGTATGATATTGTTGTTTGTGTTATCTCATCTTCTGTTGCCATGTGTTGAGACTTGGTGTAGGTGATCTCACCTCTTTGTTATGTTGTTTTTGCTATGTCCGTATTATTAAAATTATACAAGAGAAGGAACGAGTTGTCCTGCAGGCATAGCGGGTGACAAATACCTCTACGTTTGGAGACAACATCGGAGAATGACCTTGCCGACGGTGTTGAAATGGAAAAGATGTTTGAGGACAAGGAACAGACATAGAACAAATGTCCGATGCTTCAAGATGGACATTCGATGGACACTCCGAGATTGGGGACAACAATAAGGAGTGGACATTCATGACTCGATGGGGAGCGGTGTTGACAAGGAGTAGAGTTCGATGTATCAAGTTTGATACGGGAGAAGGAACAAGTATGTTAAGTTTTCATTGTTAGTGTTAATCGTCTTTATTAAGTAGGACCAGAATGGGTTTGCTTCATGCGTGGAAAAAGAAAGAACAAAAGAGTCTGTCAATTTATATTTCTCTTTAAATTGTGTGTCATTATTGGATAATGAGTAATTGAAATATGATTACCTAATATTTTCAGTAAATTTACGTGTCAGTAAAGAAAGAAGTTTTTTTTAAAACCAATATTTTTATAACTCAAAACTTGTGTGAACTTATTTTTAGATTATGAGTCGGGAGTCGGAAAATGTGATGCCCTAAGGAGGGTGTTACAAGATGGATCTCCCTCTTACCTCTTGAAGATCCTCCAAAGCTTCTTGATTTGTTTCTTTTTCCAAGTCCTTCACCACCAAGGGCTTCTCAAATACTAAACAAAACAAAAGTTAATTAACATATCAAGCTTGATTAAGAGGAACCATGGATCAAACATGGTTTAGATCATGAAAAAGAGAAGAAAATGAAATTTCCTTATACTTCACCTCAAAAACCCAATAACTTTGATATTGAAGAAACTCCTTGAAGATGAATGATTTGAAGAAGTCTTCAACATGAAAGTTGTTTAGAATATCATGGAGATTCAAAATCTATGGTTGGATGAAATTAAAAGAGATTGGATGGTGATTTTAGGGTAGATAACCGAATGATATCTCTTGAAGAACAAAGATGAAATTTTTGATTTTTGATAGAAACTTGAAGCTTGAATTTGAAGATCAAGATGAATGATTTTGGAAAAACTCATAACTAGAGATGTTCTTAGAATGGTGTTTAGGTTTAGAAAATCAAGTTGGATGAAATTTTTGAGTGATGGAAGGTAGATGATGGTGCCATGGCCGTGAGCTTAGAGAAGGAGAAGGAGAGAATTTTTTTCTAAGTGTTTTAAGTTTTTGAAATGATCACAAATGACCAAGAATGAGATGATAGTAATGAAACACTTTCCTATAGTCTAAAGTCTTCAATTATGGTCTTCCAATGCTTTTAAATTCACACCAAAACCGTAGCCCCCCTCCAAGCTTCTTCAAAAATTCAATAATGATGAAACATTGATCAAGACATCCAACAATGACATAAAGCATCATTTAATGGATTGAAATTTATTTTTCTTTGTCTTCTAATAAGCCAAAAACCGTCCCCTCCTTGCTTTCTTCTTCCATGTAAATTGATCAATAATGATCAATAATATTGCAATATCGACTACGACTACTTAACAACGACATAAAGAATTAATCAATGCATTGAAATATTTTTTTTTTTGTCTCCAAAAGCATGCAAAACCGTGACCTCCTCCACGCATGCATTAAATCATGTTGTCATCTTTTCTAACCATTATTTAAATTAATTCTAGCCATTGATAAATTCAATGGTTAAGATTTTAGTAAACTTTTAATTTTAGAAACTAAATCTAGGTCATTGGATTTTTCTCCTTTAAATTCTAACTATTAGATTGCCTCCAAAATTAAGGGCACAAGATTGCTTCTTCAAACTTTAAATCCAGGGTCCTAATTAGTCTTACTACTTTAGAAGACCAAATCTCCACCATTGATTGATTCTTCATCCAATCGATGGCCATAAATATCTTTATTTTTTAAGATTAAATCTCCACCTCGATTTAATCTAAATCCAATGGTTATAAATGGTCTTTGTCATTTTTCAAGACCAATTCTACACCTTTGATTACATCTATGGTTGATATCAAAGCCTTCCTAACTAAGCTTATTTTCACACCATTGATTAAATCAATGGTTATTATCCAAGCGCTTTATTAAGTTTGTTTGTTTCTTAACCTTGATTAAATCAATGGTTAATATTCAAACTAAGTATTCTCATCCAAGGATATAAATCAATTCAAGCTCTCTTTGTTGACTCTGTTAAAGATAATATTTATTCTCAGATCCTACAAATAATTTTTACTTGTATTTTTATCATCCGATAATTAAATACAAGACAAGAAATTTTCTAAAAGCGTTTTAGGATTCGGGTTTAGTAAGATCCTGTCTCCGTCTAAACAAGACAAATTTTTCTACATGCGTAAAATTTTTTGCTTTACTGAGACCCACCTGACCCACGTATGGTACACCTACCACATAGACCACTTGGGCCCACATGCAGTAAAAAAAACATAATCATCCACAAAAATCACAAATATTAGAAAACGCACAAATATCAAATCAAATTACGTAAAATAATTACCTAACGGTAAAAATTAAATTACGTAAAGTTTTTCCCGGCTCAAAAATTTTTATTTTCCTGACACGGAGTAAATCACTCAAAACAATCAAATATGTTGACGGAATAAACAAAATAAATTTACAGTGCACAGAAATTACTAAACAGTAAAATTCTGTTAACTGTCAAAATTACTGTTTAAGAGATTGAAAATTTGGGGTGTTACATTTTTTATTTTTTTATCACAACCTTATCATTTAATATATACCTAAGAAATATGAATATAGATATATGACATGAATACGATATGACACATATACAACAAAAATTCAAAAAATAATTAAAAGATATATGACCGACAAGTTTTTAAAAAATCGAAGTATTGATATATATTAAATACTAATAGAGCAACTATTTTAAAGTATCCATACTACATAGATATATACTACTTAGTGCTTATTACAGTTTACATTTATTTTTGGAAGGTTAATATTTTCTAAGTGATCTGTTATAGGTGACTAGGCTGTAGGCCACATGCAAATTCATTATGCGCTACAGAAGTTTGGACACAGCTGCTCATTGCTTTTTCCTTTGTGATGATCTTTGGCAGATTAAAGGTATAAAATTGTTAAAGGCATAAAGGTATTTATAAAAGGGAAAATTAACAAAAAAGTAATATAATAATTTATAAATATAATCAAATGCCTGCTCTAAAGCTTGCCTCAACAAAAATATCCACCAGTTCTCTAACTATAATAATGGTCATTTATAACGAAATCTCTCATGGATTGCCAACATTGAAGAAATTGTTACGAGAACAGCACAGTTCAACATTCAAATCCCAACACAACTATGCTGACTGCAGAATTTTTTTGGGGGATGAAAAAATGGAGCTGCACAAAGATACTAAAATTTACATTCACCAAATGTCAAAATTAACTGCCAAACACATTATGAGACTAGGATTCTAAGGCTGCTGACCAAGAAGAGATGGCCAGTAAAACACATGGCTTTGGGCAATCTCAATACGGTCACGTGGATCATTCATGGTCTCATCTCGCAATGCTTGAAGAATGGCCTCTACGGAGATTCCCTGAAGATAAGAGGTCAGCAAAACCATAGAAAAAGATAGTTTCATAACTGGATTCAATTTTTTATTGCAGGGGAGAATTCTATAGTACCCCTATTTAATAACAACCCTACACAATCAGCAGTATTATTAGTGATATACTGATATTCTTGTTTGTTAGATGATTGTGGAAGCATAATCCACTGGTCTGAATAGTATTTCCCATTGGGCAGGCGTCCAATATTTAGGAAGTATACATAGAACCTCCTTCGAAAGGCCTTATGTATTAACTTCAACAAAGGATTCATGGAGGGTATAGATTAATCTTAAGCCACCAAAGCCCAGGTCCATCTGTTTTTTCATCCAAACAGGAGGAGGAGAGAGAGACAGAATAGTAGGGTAGCAAAATACCTTACTATCAGTATTTTATGTAACATCTTCAAGATGGGGCAAAGCTCCACTGGGGCGACAAGCTTGTTTACTTCAGGATTTAGGACATTTAAACTGGACTGACTAAGTAGCTCATAAAATGCTTTAACTGCAGAGACTCCCTACAACATGCAAGGCAAAATTAAACATCATTGATAAGCAGCAATGTAGAAACTCGAATGAATTTTCCTATCCTTAATTATTTCTAATCAGTATGTTGAATGACCAAAATTGATACTTAAATCATCCCCTTGCCCTTGATGCGGTCACCCATTTCAAGGCTCAATTCCCCTTTGGCCAACTTTTGTCCATACCATGCATTACGACCTTTCAACAAGGTTACATAAGTATCAGCCAAGAGAGGTCCTGCAAGTTTCTCTCGTTCTTCTGTAAATAGATAAGCGATAAAAATTATCTCTGATGTACAGTGAGCAAAGTAGAAACTCGAATGAATTTAACTCATAAAATGCTTTAACTGCAGAGACTCCCTACAACATGCAAGGCAAAATTAAACATCATTGATAAGCAGCAATGTAGAAACTCGAATGAATTTTCCTATCCTTAATTATTTCTAATCAGTATGTTGAATGACCAAAATTGATACCTAAATCATCCCCTTGCCCTTGATGCGGTCACCCATTTCAAGGCTCAATTCCCCTTTGGCCAACTTTTGTCCATACCATGCATTACGACCTTTCAACAAGGTTACATAAGTATCAGCCAAGAGAGGTCCTGCAAGTTTCTCTCGTTCTTCTGTAAATAGATAAGCGATAAAAATTATCTCTGATGTACAGTGAGCAAAGTACACTGATTTGCTCGTGGCACTTTCATTTGTTAAAGCAGCTACCATTCCTGTTAAATTGAAAGTTATGAATAGAAATTCCAAGACTTTAAAATATTAAGAGCGCATGTTACAGTGGTGTAACAGAAAAAGAATTCAAAGAACAAAACATCAAAGCACAATACATGAATAAGTGCCAGTGACAACGTAGACCACACAGTCCAATTCCAACGTGAAGCATATATCAACCTCTCAACTGATATAAAGTCCATGCTATCTGATGCAAAATTATATTTGAAAATTGAAATCTTATTCACAAAATGTTTGTATCTGATAAAGTCAAAATTGCTGGCATCAATCATTGAAGTTAGGAAAACATAATCAACATAACAGAATTACAACTTCTGAATGTTGCTAAAGAAAAACTTGTTCTCATATGCCGGGTAGATCATCAAAATATTCTTCAATACATTAGTTCAATGGAGAAATCATTTGACCAATTCTAATCAGTTTAACACAAGGATTATGGAGCTCCTTTCTAACAATTAGTATTGAGATTAAGTTGTAACAAACAAAGAAATAGATCTTGTGCTGGAGTTAGTGTTCAAAATTCACAAAAATTACAAGGAAGAAGGCAGAGTGAGAGACAGAGAATTCCTTACAACTGTAGGCTAATAAGTCATCCCTAATCTCTGAGAGCTCTCAATGATATTTGACTGAGGAATATACAATAAACTAGCCTCTTCAGTGAGAAAATAAGAAATTATAAAAAGGGCAAGGTGCCTGAAAGCAGGGATTCTTAAAACCAACAAGTCCCTACAACTGTAGGCTATAAATAGCTCATCCCTAATCTCTTTAACGGCCTACCAAATGATATTTCGCAAAAAGCAAATACAATAAACTACACTCTTCAATGAAAAAAGAAGAAATTATAAGAATAGCAAGGAGCTTCGCAAGTAGAGATCCCTAAATACTTTATACCTAATCTCTAAGACCTCCCACATAATATTTGGCAAAAGAAAATAAAATAAAATTGACTCTTAAATTCAAAAAAATAAAAAAATTGTAAGAAGCTAAACAGGCCTGGAAAGTGGGGATCCTTTAAGACAAAATTTCCACTGCAAGTAAATCTTATAAGAAGGATGTCTATACATCAATCATGTACCAACAAGAACACAAAAAGATACTCTCTCTCTCTCTCTCTCCTGCTTAAAATATTATGTACCTATTGGCTTCTACTAAGCTGTTTCTGTACAATGTCACAAGGCAAATAAACTAAATCTTACCTGCTCCAATAGCATATACATTCTTTAACCCACCCATAACTTCATGAGTAACAAGGTCAGCATTATCCCACAATATAAAGTGGGGCTGCCTCAAAAACTTTGCCAATGGTTTCCTCCATTTTTCTGCACCACATATCCGAGCATTTGCATATTCCTTGATGCAAATCTCCGAGGCAATGTTAGGACCTCCAATATAAAGGATGTTCTCAACGGGGACTCCAGCTGCAAAACATGATATCAGACAATGAAGGGAATGGGAAAAAAATAAAATCATATAGTTAGTATAAAGATGCCAACAGGTCTGCAGGCTCCCACTCCATAATCGAATAAAAGATTCAAGTTGCTCATTAAGCAACTAAAGAGGAGGACTAATCCGATAAAGAAACCAAAACAAAAAGTAAGAAGTTTAGCTTAGTCAGAACCATATTATAAAATAAAAAATTTTAAATTACGCTAAAGGAGGACTAACTTAGCATGCATTGTAATGCTCTAGGGAATATACAGAGAGAAGGACAGGAAACTTCAGAGTGCAGAGAACTCAAGCAATATAGACCACTATATAAAGCAGGTAATGAAATAAATGTAAATGTGTCTTACTTTCTCGATTGATCATGAGAGTAGGAGTTATTATTCATGGCTCAGGACCCAGTTCAGCCTCCACACCCTTTGCCAAGGAAATAATGACAGAAACTGTTATTCTCTCTTTCCAGTACTCACTAATTTCATCAAAAACCTCACGGGTTTCTGTTGATAGCAAGCCATTAATCACGATGTCAGCATCCCATATAGCCTCCTGCAAGCTTGTGACAACCTTCAGAGGGCACAGAGGGGTATCAATCATCTTCAAGCAAAACCCATCTTTCAAAATCTCATCTGCATAAAGGATAGGATCGCCTAATTTTGCCTCAACATATTTCAAATATGCACACTGCCTAATCAGCCTCCTCAGTACATCCTCCCTTGAATTGATAACTTCAAACAAGTGCTTAGCGGTGGCCCGATCAACCGTTCTTCCGGGTCTTCTCCATATCCTAATTAGAACCTTTTCTCTTAAACCACCATAAGCCTCCAGCAACATAGCTGTAAATACACTACCCCAAGCACCAGCTCCAACACCAACTATTCTCAATGGATCACCCTCCACTTTCGCCGTAAGCTGATGAATCTCATCAAGCTTCTCTTCTAAATTACCGTTTTACGTTTTGAAGAGAACCATTTGAATATGCATTCTGAGTAATAGCTTCACTAGGTCTGTAGCGATCAGGATCGCAGCGGGAACAGCAAAAAATAAAATTAATTTTAAAAAAATAAAATCATTATTAATTTTATTTTTTATTAAAAAATTTAAAAATTTAAAAAATATAATTTTTGAAATTAAATTGAATTCGAAATCGGTTATGTATAAAGAAGAGTGAAAATTTAATTCTATAATATTCCTATCACACCCATCCTTAGACCATACCTTGAGTCAATTTTTTATAACTTTTGAAAATATTTATTTTATCCCTTTTTAAAACATAAAAAGAAATTAACAAATAAATTATAAAAATTTAATTTTGGCTTGACAGAATAATGATCTTACTCCTACGTATCATCGGGTGCAATGAAGAATTCAAAACCACGTCGTTCTTTAAAAAAACGATTGTGAGTTAATTGTTTTCTAAATTTTTTTTAAAGAAAGATATTTTTATTTTGAAAATTCGTTTGATTTTTTTTATATATATTTTTTAAAAGAATAAATCATCAAGTTGTTGCAACTTAGATGATTCTAAAAGTTACAAAATTAACAGTTGTATAAATTTCAATTAATCATGTTTTATTCTTCTCAATAAGATTCAATTATTTTATTTTATTTATATATTTAATTTTTAAATAAATTCATAAGATCAATAATTAAGAAGATAATATTAACAACATGCTGACAAGTAAAATAAACATAAACACACAAGAGCAAACAAAATCTCATTGAAGGAGATTTCTAACTCACAAAACATTATCTCATCAAGAAACTTTGACACAAGTTACATTAAACTCAACCCCAAATAGACTAAAAGTCATTCAGCAACCTAAAATAATCAAACAAGTGAAAAACATGGGCTGTGGTTTAGAATGGGCTGCTGGCCCATGTGATTGTGTTTTAGTTATCCTTAAACAACAAAAAATGACTAGATTAAAAAATATGGCTTTTCATTCAAACAAAGAAAAAAAGCTATCAGGTTTTAAAAAAACTCACAAGAACAGAGGTGACAAAGTTACGAGTTTTTGATCAAATTATCCTTTGTAGCAAATATATTTATCAAAATGTCACAGTTTTCAAACTATTTATCATAATGTCACCGTTTTGACTACGGTGATATTTTTAAATCTTTGTTATGTCACGTAAGATACATAAAATGAGATGGTGTTTCGCGTGGATCAAAACGTACACGCGTGGCGTTTTCCACGTGGTAACGCAAGACGTAATGGCGCTTTCTATGTGTACACGCGCGCGTGTCATAACGTAGGATCACGCGCGTGTTGGCGTTTCACATTTACGTGGAGAAAAAAAATAAAAAATGAAATGTCGCGTGCGTATGCGGGGCATTTTTAACCCATTTCACATGGATCTCTTGAGAAATGGTGCCCAAGAGGCACATACAATTAACATCTCTTAAAGAGTACACCATAATATTGAGAAACAATAGTTTCAATTAGCTTATTTATAGGTCAAGTATTTGTTTTTGATCTGTATAATAATCGATGTGAGACTTTGGTATTTGTAAGACAAAACAACTAAGTAAGACAATAAAATACTTTTGTTCGATATAAGACTTTTCAATGGGTGAGGATTAGTGGAGGACTTTTCCACTAAAATGAAAAACAATATTAGATTTGCAAATCTCACTCTTTTTGAGTCGTATTCAATGTTCATAAAATGAAAAATAAAAAAAGAATAAGAGACAAGAGAAACTAAACTAGTCTATAGTGTTTTAGTATTTGATTCAGAACAATAGATAAATTAAATGCTGTTGTTGGCAAAATAAAGTTGTAATCTTATACAGCATAATCCTGAAAAGTTTAAAAAAATTAGAACTTATATCATGCTTATATTCAACCATAAATTTTTTTTCCTTCTTGAAAAATTTGATAAGCACTTTGGTTTGTAACTCGAATCTTCACCAGTATAAGCAAATACATAACTTATATGAAGAACCAAACTATCCTAGTTCCTATATTTTCAAATTTCATATTTGCGAACCCATCAATACTTGATGACCAACTTCAAGTTAGTTTCTAAATTTTTACCAGAGATAATAAGGAAGTCTCTGTCATTTCATGATTAGTTTTATTATTATAAATAAGATAAAAAAGGACAACATATCATGAATTCTGAAGCAAACATTAGTTCTGACTGCTAAACTCCAAACATAGAACGAAATAATCAATTCATTGACATAAGTTCATTATCAAGTCTTTGCTAATTTTATTCTAATGAATCTGGTTTAATATGTTCATCAGCAAAAGACAACAACAACAATTATTAAATAATGATATAAATATACAATATACTAAAACAAAATTAAAGCTGGATAATCTGATTATCTTCAAGTGATGAGTTGAGATGTAAAATGCAAGTGACAATTTTGTGCCAAATAAAAGAAGAAAGGGGAAGGCTAGTTATATGTAATATTATTATATTAATAACTATGTAGCAAATATATATATCTAGTCTAGACTAGTTTAGTTTAGCCACTAAACTATATAGACTACTTTAGTTTCCCATATCCCTTGTTCTTTTTTAATTTTTCATTTTATGAACATTGAATACGACTTAAAAAGAGTGAGGTTTGCAAATCTAATATTATTTTTTATTTTAGTGGAAAAGTCCTCCACTAATCCTCACCTACATAAAAGTCTCACATCGAACAAAAATATTTTGTTGTCTTACTTAATTGTTTTGTCTTACTAATATCAAAGTCCTACATCGATTACTATAGAGATTAGAAGCAAATACTTGACCTATAAATAAGCTAATTGAAATTGATGTTTCTCAATATTATGGTACACTCTGTAGTAGACATGTCAATGGTATGTGTCTCTCGGCAAAATTTCTCAAGAGATCTACGTGGAATAAGTTAAATGTCATGCACATGCAACGTGACATTTCATTTTTTATGATATGGCGCGTCATGTGGATTAACATGCGTGGCGTTTACACGTAAAACGCCATCACATTTTGCGTGAGGATGCGCCATATATCAATCTCCACGTAAAAATCTAACATAATTAAAAAATATCTGTAGCCAAAACGGTGACATTTTGATAAATTGACATTTAAAATAATTTGTAAAACACAGCGTTGGCGCTTGACGTGTTGGGTTGCCCTCGATGGCAGCGGATGGTGACTCGCGGTAAATGGTTACGCGACTCGCGGCGTTGTTGAGAGATTGATTAGTAGATCTATGGGGCGTGAGGGAGATGACGAGCTCTACATTGATGGTAGTTTTGGGTGAATTTTCTGGTGAGTGCGAGGTTGCGGTGATGGTCTGAAATAGATCATTTGGGTGGCATGGTGGATGTGGTGTGACGGAGGGGCGCACATAAAAAGTTTAGTGACTTTGGTTCAGTCTAAGTCGCGGGTGCGCGTGGTGGTCGCTCGGTTGGGTGGCGGAAAAGTTTAAACAAGTAGAGATGGAATGCTAGAGCGGTTAAATGACTTTGGGTTAAAGATGGTTTAGTTTGTTTTAGTGGTGGAAAGATGGTGAAAGATTAGAATGGCTTTTAAGATTCATTAGCTATTAGTGATTATGGAAGTTGAAAGAATGAAGGTTTAATTGAAGAATGGCTACGTAGTTTGAAATGTGAAGAAAAAAAAGATTATGTCCCTACTATTTATTGATTCGTAGTTGCTCTTCGTGACTTCTGATTGATGTATTTTAACTTTTTATTTTTCCCCCGTGAAGCCCCCCAAATTCTTGTGTTGCTTCCCCTTTTATAAGCTTAAAATAACCTCAAGCTTGGATGCGAAAGGGACAAGACTTATGGTCTTTTTTCCCTCCATTTTCATATAATTCTTCAGGTTTTCCTTTCTTATGTGTTATCTAAGTCCACAATACAAAAACTTATATGAAGAACTTAGGAAACTCATCTTTGATTCCATTTTTATCTCTACCAACATCCTTTTTCTTTTCCTCTACCATTAAGCCTCTTTTGTCTCTTGTTTTTGGCTTGGTTCATTTCTCTGCAACGTTAGTTTCTTCTTATTCTTTTTCTTTTTTTAAAGAAACTTAATACAAATGGACTTAATGGTTAAATAGACCTGAATACATCTCCTCTTGGATTGGGCTTGATTTAGGTAAAAAAATTTAAGAAAATGAGCTAAAAGAAAAAAGATACTTATTAGTGTTATTATTATTTTATTTATTATTCTTTTTTAAATTAAAAACATATTTAAATAAAATTGAGTGTTCACAACTTCCATACATCTTCTATCCAAATAAGGACGGAGAGTTATCAAGTAAATATCTTGAATACCCACAAATCTTAGTGGGAAATCTCATCCAAGCTTCTTTAGCTTTTGTAAGAACAATTTGGGCACAATCCTCAGAAACAACAAATTCTAACTAAAACAAAACAAAATAAGAATCGCCCAAACGTAAAGAATTAAGAAAAAAATTCATTCGAGAATATTTACAAAGTTTTACGATAGTCAATTTGCATTTTGATTTTTGAAGAAGTCACATAAGGCATATGAAATAAAAACGTCCCAAATCTACAAGTTTGGCAATCTAATTCCAACAACCAGTCAACGCCAATGAACTTGAACAGCAGAAAAAACAACAAATGTTGGTGGGTCCTCAACGTTGAATTGAACTTCTCAATTACTATTTGTAACATCAAAATTTGTCATCTGAGACTCTTTGATTGATTTAAGTTCATTATCAAGTTTTTGCTAGTAATTTTAGATTTTGTAAAATTATTATTAATAATATTTATTTTGTATCGGGAAAATAAAAATTTTTAGGGAAAACTTTATGTAAATAAATTTTACGTAACATATTATTTTTTATTTTTGTGGATGAATAATGATTAGTTAAAGGTAAAAGTACAAATTTTTAAAAATTTTTAAGTAAATTTTCTTATTTAAAACAAATTTTACTAAACCGAAGATGGAAATAGTTTTAAAATTTAATTATCGAGTGATAAAAAATATAGCAAATATAATTTTTGTGGGGTTTAGCAGATAAAAATAAATATTATATTGTTAAGTCAACATTAGTGGTTATGATAATTTTTAATGGACCAATAGGAAACAAGTCTAATATTGAAACTTTGATATCAGCCGTCGTTCAATTACGATTGAGGATAAGTCTAATAAAAAATTTATTATTATATTAATGTATTTAGTCTTAAAAAAGAATAATTTATGTAAATTGAAGGAAAAATCTAAAAATTTTAATTATAAAAAAATTTAGTTATATGTGAATATTATGGTTTTTATGCGAATTCAAAATAAAAAGGAAATAAACTTCATTAAAGGCTAAAATTAAAGGGGAAAAGATCCAAAATATGAAACTTCTAACATTTTCTTTTCACTTAATAATTCACTCATTTTCTTCACTTACATGCAATGTTAGGAAAAAGGGGGGCAAAATCATTTATGCTTTATCATAATTCATCTTTAATCTCTAAAAAAAGTCGAGACTTCATCAAATAACTCTTCTCCTCTAAGTTTAAGGCCAAGAAAAGTATACCTTCAATCACTCTTCAATTTCAAACAACCATATTTCTTAAATCCTTTTCATTAAATGTTATCAAATCATTCAGAAAGCAAGTTTAAGATTTTGAGGTAAAATATTTCTTTTCATGATCTATGTTTGATCATGGTTCCTCTTAATCAAGCAATATACTAATTCTTTGTATTTGTTTTGTGTTTAAGAAACTTTTATTGGTGGAGATCTTGTTCAAAGTGCAAAGTAATGAGCTTTTGAATCTTCGGGAGGTAAGAGGAGATCAGTCCTCACAAGTATGGCGGTGAGAGATAGTTTTATATTTGGTGAAAGTGAATCCATGTGAAGATTATATCCATGGTCTTGTGATTTATTTTATGTCTTTAATTATTTAACATGCTTGGTATGTTTTGCATGATTTTATGACTTTGATAGTATCTTAAAATATGTATTAAGTATATGGCATGCTTGTAGTATTTATGATGAAATATGTATTGTGATGTGTTGATGGAAAAGAAATCAATTTTTGGCTCCTACATCTACGGTTTTTTATGCCCTTAATTAGGGTTCATTGAAATTTTTCAAGAACAAGGAATTGATCTTTGGGTCACCAGAACTTAGTGAATTTCGTAGCCACACACCCAAAATAGGTGTTTACAAATTAATATTTTCATGAATGATGAAAATGGATGATTTGAAGAATATGGAAAAATAAACAAAGGATTTGTTTTTCAAGAGAAAAGAACACAGCGATTTTGAAGGGAATTTTATTAATTTCTTTTGTGTAAAAAGTTTTAAATGTTTACTAATCATGATTTGAAAAAGAGGCTAAAAGCGTTGATTTTAAGGATTTGCGAAAGAAAGTGAAAAGGATTTGCAAAGAAGGTGAAATAGGATTTGTAAAGAAAGTACAAATGAATTTGAACAAATGGGTTTGGTTTTTATGATCATTGGTATTTCGGTTTTAAAAACACAGATTTTAATGATTTTGTTTGTATAAAACCATATCAATTTAGAAGGAAAAAAATATTTAATGGCTCAAATGGCCAAATACCTTACGATTTTTGAAAAGCTTGTTTTGCCTCAATTTTATAAAACAAAGTGTTTTGTCACTTGAAAGATTTGATAGTTTTCAATGACCATGTCCACGGTTTTGTGGATGCCTTGATTTTATGAAAATGATTTCATAAAGGATTTGGAAAGGGAATTAAGCGTTTTATCGCTTGAGAGAATAGAAATTTTCATAATGGAAAGCAAAGAGAGGTTGAAAGCGTTTGAATTTCGATTTATTTTGAAGAAATGATTTTGGAAATGATTTGGAAAAAATGGAGAATATAATGGTGTTATGAAAATTCTTAACGTATAACTTATTTTCGAGTTTGAAATACGTTAGAAAATGTTAAGTTTTGAAACGTTGATTTATATAAATGGAAAAGTGATTTTTGTGGATTATATTTTGGAAAAGGATTTCTTGAGTAAAGAAATGTGGAAAAAGATTTTTCTTGAGTAAGAAAATGTGAAAAATGAAATCAAAGTCATATTATTTTGAGAAAGGTTGAAAATGAATTTTTAAAGGTTAAGAAATATTTTTACGTAATGAAATGGTGATGAAAAATGTTTTATATCTTAAAAACTTTGAAAAAAATGTGTTGAAAATGATATTGATTTATTTTAGTCAAAATAATGTTTGGAATATTAAGGAATATTTTACGTGATTGTAAAATGTTGAAAAATATTTTACATATCTTAAAAATAATTTAAAATACTGTAAAATATTTACGTGACAACGTGTACGTGATTTGAATTACATTTAAATATTTTCACGCTCTTGTTGAAAAATCAATTTCGATTAAAAAGAAATAAAATATTTTTATGCGATTGTGAAAATGGCGAAAAAGCGCATGAGATTTAGAAAGTGTTTTAAATATTTTGAGAATGATGAAAAATGATTTACGCAACTTAAAATAATGATTTTTAAGATTTTGCAATTTTGAAGCAGTGAAAAATCTTATGCGATTTGAAAGCGTATATTTTACGCGATTGAGAAAAAGCGTTAAAAAATTATTATGTGATTTGAAAGTCTGTGAGAAGAGTTGCATTTTTGAAAAGCATTGAAATATTACGAAATTTTGTAAGCATAACTTGATAGTGTTGCGGTATTGTGGCGTAATACAAATGTTTTGGAATTTTTAACGGTATTGTGAAAATGTTGTTATGGTATTGTGAAAATATAGGCAGCGTTTTTGAATTCTTGATTGTGAAAATACGGCAAAATTGTTTTATGACTATAAAAACATAATAATATGATGATTCTTGTTAAAAGCATTAATCCATACCTTTGTATGAGAAAATGGCGATGTTTTACTGTGAAGCATTTGGTGCATTTTACATCATTGGAAAGATATCTTGTGATTGACATTGATCATTATACATGCATTTCGTTGAGACATATGATTACATTGAACAAATGAAATTGAAAAGATTTGGCCCTTGTGGTTTTATCTTGATATACGTCATTGTATTATTTAAACTATTTTCAAACGGTGAGGTATGATGGATCTTAAGTGCGAAGGCGTGGCTTCTTAGGTGGATATATACAATCATTGTGGAGTTGGACCATATCTTAAAGCGAGCGATCCATTGCAACGCATTGACGATACCCGAGCAAGAACACGATTCTTTTCAACAATGCTGGAAGATTGTCTTTGGTTGATAATTATGAGCATTCTCCTCGAAATTGTGAAAACCTCCATGGAGTTGTTTTTGAAAAATCGAGTCTGTGTCTTTGCGTGCGTGAATCCGAACATTTATACGGTATGATATATTAATTGAGGAATATTGGTTTATGACAATTGTTTTGAATACTTGGAGTGATGAAAATTAGACAATGTTAAGGGCATTATTAATTGTTGTTTATGATAATTCTTGATAAATGATTGGATGATAATATTGATTAATGCGATGGCATGATCATTTTGGTATGATCTATTTGTATGATATCTTGTTTGTGTACTGTCTTGTCCTTTGTTATATTGTTTTGTTGTGTTTGTATTGTTAAAATAATACGGTAGAAAGAACGAGTTGTCTTAGACATAACATGTGGTAAATGTTCTGAGATTGGTGACAACATGGTGGAGTGGACATTCAAGACTTTTTGGTGTCAACGTTAACAAAGAAACGGATGTCGATCATCGAAGATAGATCAAGAGAATGAATGAGTATGTTAAGTTTTCGTAGTGTTGTCACCGTTTTATTAATAGGACCGTCGTAGGGTTTCTTCTTGTTAAAAAAAAAGAGTCTGTTAGTTTTATATTTCTTTTTAAATTGTTAAATATTAAGTGATGTCAATATTGTATATTAATCAGTTTAAACATATTTTCAGTAAAATTGTGTATATTGTTTCCGCATTGAAAAAGAAATTTTAAAACTCATCTTTTTATAACTCAAATCTTATGTGAACTTCTTTTTTATTATGAGTCGGGAGTTAATAATTAATATCTAGGGAGGGTGTTAAAAAATGACCATTGGGTTCGCGTAGAATGTGGCAAGTTGAAAAAAGAAAAAGAAGAAGCTGAAGTTGAAGCTGAAGCTGAAGCTGCTATTGCTGCTACGATGTTGATGCTGCTTTGTGTGGTCTTGTCCAAACGCCGTATACCGTTGCTCAAGTCGTGAGTCCTCATCCATAACGGGGCTACTGCTGATTTGATATTGTTACTTGTTAGTTTCTGTATGTGTTTCAAGATTTTGATTATTTTAATAATTAATTATTGTATAAAAATATTTTGATATAATTGATTATAATTAATTTATTTTTATGTTTAGATATATTAGTTAAAAAATAATTTTAAGTTAATCTGTTTCATTTAGATAATATAAAAAGAATTATTTTATATATTAAATTATCAAAATAGATATAAAATAATTAAAAAAAATTATTTGATTGAGAACAAAATGATATTTATATCTCAAAGTATAAAGAATAATTTATAAATTAAAATCATAAGTTTTAATTTTCAGCATTATAAAAAAAATTATTTTATATGTGAACACCCAATTTTGATCGAATTCAAAAAAAAAAGAGAAAAGTGAAATTAAAAAAAAAATTGTTGTTCACATTTCCTTTTCCTTGGCCTGCCCATTTTTCTTTTTTGGGGCCATGCATTATGCATTTCAGCACTGTTGCACAACTCACACTCACTCACTCTGTTCTCACTTGTTGCACACACAGACAATATTCATTTTACTTTTTCATAAAATCATATCAAACAACATATGAGAAAGGATTTGTTGCTCGGAATTTGCTTTATTTCTCTCACGTATAAGCTGCAGCACTTTTATAAAAGCAGGCAAGAAAATCAATCTCGGGGAGTTGAAGCATCATACTAAAAAAAAAACAGAGACAAAGCATCACATTTTTTTGGGCAACCACCATCACCAACATCCCACTCTATCTCATTACTACCATCTTCAAACCCAAACCACACCCCACAACCACCACACTCATCCTCACCATTACAAACCCCCATCTTCAACCAACATTATCTTCACTCACCACCACAAAGAACCCCCACCATTATCACCTTTCTCCAACCTTCAACCTCACTAAAATCATAACTAAAACCCACCATTTTCCATAACCAAACCCAATCTGAGTCAACTCAGTGAGCATCACCCAGTCCAGAAACACTATAGTCATCCTCCACCTAACCAAACCACCAAGCTCCCAACCGGAACTCGTCCTTCCTCCACCGCGAACCAGAGGCTGCGCCGCCTCAGAACCGGAAATCTATTCCACACTGTGCGCGACCCACGCGCATCACCAGCAACCGAACCGGATCTGCTCCGATCCAGTCGAGCTTTGCACCAGGCTCTGCCCAGCCGCAAACCCCGCGACGCTAACCGAGACCCGCCCTTCGCACTGTAGTCGCTGCGTAGCACCTGATCGTCTGGACCCAGCCGCACTCCACGAACCCACCGTGCAGGCCACCGCATAGTTCACCGAGTCGCACCCCAAGCCCGTGGTTCGAGCTCCACCGCACCAGAGGCCACCAAATCTGCCCCTCCGACAAGTCGCCGATCCATCACACACCGGGCTGGAAATCGTGCCACCCAGTCGAACCCAAACCTGTCGATCCAGTCACTGCCGTGACAGCTCCTGTTGTAACACCCTCCCTAGGGTATCACATGTCTGACTCTCGACTCAAAATCTGAAAAGAAGTTCGCACAAAGTTTAAGTTATAAAATATGAGTTTTAAAATTTCTTCTTTACTGAAACGTAAATTTACTGAAAATATTAGGTAATATTGAAAATCATATTTTAACTATTCATTATGCAATATTGACACCAATTAATATTTCACAATTTAAAGAGAAATATAAAATTAACAGACTCTTTTTTTTAAACAGTAGCAAACCTCATGACGGGTCCTACTAAATAGCACGGTATAACATTAACGATAAAACTTAAAATACTTATTTTGTTGTGTATCCATTTTGTTGCATCAGACATCTGTTCTACATCTGTTCTTCGTCAACACTGCACACCTTCGAGTCCTGAATGTCCACTCCTTATTGTTGTCACCCATCTCAGAGTATTCATTGCCCGTTATGTCTAAGACAACTTGATCATTCTATTATTTGATTTTAACAGTACTGACACAGCAAAACAACATAATAAAGAGGTGAGATCACCTACACCAATACCAACATGACAGCACAGAGATAACATAAGCAGCATATCAGACAAATATATCATGCCATCAACATTAATCAACTATCATCATCCAATCATTTATCAGTTCAATTATCATAAACAACAATTACGATAATGCCCTCAATATTGTCTAATCATCATCATCATCATCCAAGTATTCAAAACAATTGTCATAGTTAATATTCCTCAATTAATATATCACACAGATATAAATGTCAGATTATGCATGTGCACAAAAACTCAATTTTTCAAAAACAACTTCATGGAGGTTTTCACAATTTCGAGGAGAATGCTATGTCAATTGTCATTTTAAATTTCAAAGACAATCTTCCATTGTTGAAAAGAATCGTGTTCTTGTCGGGTATCGTCAATGCGTTACAGAATGATCAGATCGCCAAGTGGCACAGGGTACTCGCCACTATCCATTGGTCGACCGCTACTTTGACGCACCCCAAGATCCATCATAGATCTCACTATCAATTCTCATTCCCTCTTCAACCACAAGGGCCAAAATAATTTTATTAGCTATACTTTATACAACGACAAATATATCAGTAAGTCCAACCACAAGAGCCAAATCTTTTCAAATTTCATTTGTTCAATCATATGCCTCAACGCATATTTTTTCCAATGCATGTATAATGCACCAATGCCAATCACAGGCATATCTTTCCAATGCATATAAAATGCACCAAATACCAATCACAGGCAAAACATGTCATTTTCTCACACAACATCCATATACTGGTTCTACAATTTTTATACTGTATTTTCAATAGGAAAATCATATTGTCACATTTTCATAGTTATAAAACACTTTCGTCGTGTTTTCACAAAATTGCGCAACATTTCTGTTTTATTTTCACAAATCCAAAACGTTTCTGTTACGTTTTCACAATTCCGAAATGTTTATATTACGTTTTCAAAATACCGTAACACTTATGTTACATTTTCAAAATTCTGAAACGTTTCTGTTATATTTTCACAATACCGCGACACTTCGTTTTCACGCTTTCACAATACAAGAACATTTCATTACGCTTTCAAAATATCGCAACTCTTCACATTTTGCACTTTTAAAACACGTACTAATTTTCAACGTTTTTCTCAATCAGCGTAAAAAATATCGTTTCAAATCACATAGTATTTTTCCACTGTTTCAAAATCGCGTAACTTAAAAATCATTCTTTTAAGTCGCATAAATCATTTTCCATCATTCTCAAAATATTTAAAACACTTTCTAAATCACATAACGATTTTCCATCATTTTCACAATAACGTAAAAATATTCTATCACTTTTAAATCACATATTGATTTTTCAACAGTAGTTCAAATTACATAAAATATTTAAACGTAATTCAAATCGCGTATAAATATTTCAACATATTTAAAATCGCATAGAAATATTTTTCCATATCACGTAACTTAAAAATCACGTTTTTAAGATACGTAAATAATTTTTCACCACAATTTCATTACAGAAAATATTTCTTGACCTTTAAAAATTCCTTTTCAACTTTTCCCAAAATAATATAACTTTATACTTCATTTAATATATTTTCTTACTTAAGAAAATCTTTTTCCATGATTCTTTACTTCAAGAAATTCTTTTGAATATAATTCACAAAATCACTTTTCCATTGATGTAAATCAATGTTTCAAAATCTTAAATTTTCCTAACGTACTCCAAAACTTGAAAATAAGTTATACGTTAGTAAATTCTCAAATCACCATTATATTCTCCATTTTTCTCAAATCAAATTTTTTTTTAAAATCAATTCTCTTCAAAATAAATTAAAGTTAAAACATTTTCAACCTCTCTTTGTCTTTCATTTACAAAAACTCAATTTCTCAAGTGATTAAAACGCTCTAGTTTCCTTTCCGAATTCCTTGTATTAAATCAATTTATGTTTCCACTTTTGAAAATCACTTTGTTCATAAAAATCAAGGCATTATCAGCCTTTAAAAAAAAGTGGACATGACTATTGAAACCATCAAATATTTTTCCTTCTAAATTGATATGGTTTTACACAAACAAAACCATTAAAATTTTGTTTTCAAAATCGTAAGACTTGTGGTTATGAAAACCAAACTCATTTGTTCAAATTCATTTTCACTTTCTTTGTAAATCCTTTTTCACTTTCTTTACAAATTCTTTTTCACTTTCTTTGCAAATCCTTAAAATCATCATTGCTATTTTCATTTAAATCTCATGTTTTGTAAAACACTTAGAAACTTTTTACACAAAATAAATCAATAAAAATTCCTCAAAAACCATGTTCTTGTTCTCTTGAAAAACATATCCTTTGTTCATTTTCCATGCTTTTCAAATCAATCCAATTTTATTCTTCCATGAAAATATTAATTTGTAAACACCTATGTTGAGGTGTCTTGATCGAAATTCACTAAGTTCTAGGGACCCAAAAATCAATTCCCTTGTTCTTAAAAATTTTCAACATGAACCCTAATCAAGGGCATCAAAACCGTAGCTCTTCCTTGGCCATTGGGACCAAAATTAATTTTCTTTTATCATCAAATCATAGCATACACATACGCATATATATATATATATATATATATATATATATATATATAAAAAGCGCCATATTATATCATCATGCATAGTATAAGCATACCATCAAAATCATAAACTCATGCAAAGCATATTAAGCATAAGCAATTAATTAAAGCTCATAAACACCCACAAATTAATTACATTTAATGGATATGAATCCTCACATGGATTCAACACCCATCAAATATAAGACCATCTCTCACCACCATGCTTGGTTGGTGAGATGGATCTCCCTCTTACCTCTTGAAGATCCTCAAAAACTCTTTGTTTTGCTTCTTTTTCCAAGTCCTTCACCACCAATGGCTTCTCAAATACAAAACAAAATACAAAGAAATTAGTATAATAAGCTTGATTAAGAGGAACCATGGATCAAATATGGTTTAGATCATGAAAAAGAAAAGAAGAAATAAAGTTTCCTTACACTTCACCTCAAAAATCTTAGAACTTGCTCTTGGAAAAAATTCCTTGAAAATGAATGATTTAGAGAAATCTCCAACATGAAAGTTGCTTAGAATATCATGTAGATTCAAAATCTATGGTTGGATGAAATTAAAAGAGATTGGATGGTGGTTTTGAGTGTCTTGACCGAATGGTTTCTCTTGAAGCACAAAGATGGAATTTTTCATTTTTAATAGAAACTTGAAGCTTGGATTTGAAGCTCAAGATGAATGATTTTGGAAAAACTCATAACTAGAGATGTTCTTAGAATGATGTAAGGATTCAAGAAGTATGGTTATATGAAATTTTTGAGTGATGGAAGGTAGATTGGAGGGTCATGGCGAAACCTAGAGCAGAGAAAAGAAATGGAGAGAAAATTTTTAAGTTTAGCTTCTTGAAATTGACAAAGAAAGACCAAGAATGAGTAATAATGGTGGTCTTCAACTTTGCTACTCACTTAAGCCACCAAAACCGTAGCCCCCCTCCAATGCATTCTCCTTGAGTGCAAATTGATCAATAATGATCAATAATGATACAATTCCATTGACCATGACATGTAATAATGGTCATAAAGTTTTGTTTTTTTTCTCCTAAACAATTCAAAACCATCCCCTTCCATGCACGCTTCTCCTTGTGCATTTAATTATTTGTCATCATTATTAGCCACCATCTAGAGCATTTCAATCATTGATTAATTCAATGGTTAGGATTTAGGTAGACTTTTGATTTAGAAGACTTAATCTCAGCCATTAAATCTTTCTCCTTTAAATTCTAGTCATTGGATGATGCCTCCAAAATTAATGGCCAAGATTACTCCTTCTTACTTTTAATCCAAGGGTCATAATTAGTCTTTGTCACTTTTTAAGACTAAATCTTCACCATTGATTAAATTTAAATCCAAATGGTCATAAATGGTCCTTGTTACTTTACAAGACCTAATCTCCACCCTTAATCAATTTTATATCCAATGGTTACAAATGGTCATAGTCACTTTAGATGACCAAATCTCTACCCTTGATTTAATCTTCATCTAATGGTTATAAATGATCTTATTCACTTTTAAGATCAAATCTCCACCGTTGATTAAATCAAGATCAAGTCTCCATCATTAATTAAATCAATGGTGGATATCCAAACCACCAAGGTTGACTTAAGCAATTTAATTTATATTTTTATCTGCTAAAACTCCATGAAAGAATATATTTATTGTATTTTTATTGTCTGATAATTAAATACAGTACCAAACACAATACAAGAAATTTTCTAAAACTGTCTTCGGATTCAAGTTTAGTAAGATCCTCTGTCTCCGTCTAAACAGTACAAATTTTTCTATGCGTAGAACGATTTTTACTTTGCGGGACCCACTTGGGCCCACGTATGGCCACCTGGGCCCACAATCAGTAAAAAAATTTCATAATCATCCATAAAAATTACAAATATTAGAAAACACACAAATATCAAATCAGATTACGTAAAATAATTACCTAACGGTAAAAATTAAATTGCATAAAGTTTTCTCCGACCTGAAAATTTTTATTTTCCTGACACGGAGTAAATCACTCAAAACGATCAAATACGCTGAAGGAATAATCAAAATAATTTTACAGCATTCAGAAATTACTAAACAGTAAAATTCTGTTAACTGTCAAAATTACTGTTTAAGAGATAAGAAATTTGAGGTGTTACACTTGTCCCGCGCCGTCGACCGCGCTGCCTTGCTCACTGTCCACGCCGCCGACCTCCGTGGAGTGTCCCTCATAGGTTCTCTTCAAAACAACAAAGAAGAAGAAGAAACCAAAATAACCCACCCCATTCTTTTGTTTTACCTTTTCTGTAAGTTTCTGATTTTTTTTTCTGGGTTTACAATTTTTGGGCCTAAGCTAGTGGGCTTCTTAAAAATGAAAAAAAAGTAAAATAAAATGATAAAATTACAAAGCAAAATAAAATAAAATAATTGAAATATTTTTTAAAAAATAAAAATGGATTAATTAAGTTGTGATAACTTGTTAATCATATAACTTTTGTAATTATCTAAGTTGCGACAATTTGATAAAATTACAAAAGTGAAAAAAATATAAAAATTGAAATATTATTTTGTAAATACAAAAGGGATTAACTGAGTTGAGACAACTTGTCAATCCTATAGTTTCTTTTTATCATCTGAGTCGTGATAACTTGATGGTTTTAAAAATATATACAAAATTACAAAAGTGAAGAACATCAAATAATTAAAACTTTTTTTAAAATGTAAAAAGGGATTAACTGAGTTGTGACAGTTTGTTGATCCTATAATTTTTTTTTGTAATCATCTGAGTTGAGACAGCTTGATGATTTAGTTTTAAATTAAAAAGCAACCAACTCACAATTATTTTATATAGAACTACGTGACTTTGAGTTCTCATCGCACTTGCACGAAAGTGCGTAGGAGCAGAATCTTTATTCTATCGAGCCAAAATTAAATTTTCATAATTTAGTTCTTCTTTTCTTTAAAAAAATAAAAATAAAAAAATAAAAAATAAAAATGAAAATAGTTACAATGTTTTTAAAAAGGAGTAAAATGAATAAATTTTAGATTATCAAAGTTTTTTGCAATAACTGACTTAACAGACGTGCCTCAGACGGGTGTGATAGTAAGTGTGAATGAAATTAAGTTTTCACCCTTCTCTATTCATAACCGACTCCCGAATTCTATCTAGTTTTCAAAGACTATTTTTCTATAAAGGTTTTCTAATTTTTTCTAATTTAAATAAAATTGGTGGCGACTCCATATTTCATTTTTAAAATCTTATGAGCTGTTATCCCGTCGCGATATCGGTCGCGACATTATATTAAATTTTATATAAAAATTAAAATTGATTTTGTCAAACATAATTAAACACTATTATAATATATATTTTAAATAAAAACTAATTTTATTCTTACCAAACACACACTTAATCTTACTTAGTACTTACTACTTACCATGCCATCGAGCCTTGAGTTGAAAATAACAAAACCAATATAGAAGAGGTGAAAAGTAAAAGAGAAAAAAATAATATACAATGATACACAAAGGCATTTGTTTATGCAGAAAGAATTATTCTTCTTCTGTACTCTCCATTTTTTTTTCAATTTGTTTTTTTTAAATGTCATTATTTTTATTTAAACATAAATATAAAAAAAATAAATTATAAATTCTTTATTGGTTAAAAATTAAAGTTTTAGTTTCTATAATTTACATTCTTTGCCAATCTCTATAATTTTTTTTAAAAATCAGTCTCTATATTTATAAAAGTTTTGAAAATAATCTTTGTCATTAACTTTTATTTTAACATTGTTAATTTAGTCCATACTACACATTTTATAAAGAAATAAAGAACATTTAAAAGAGTATTTATTAGAGAAGAAATAAATAACTACTAAAATGAATGAGCATAGTATTTGACATTTTATAAAGAAAATGAACATATAAAAAAACTCTTATTAGATAAAGAAATACTTATTTTGTTATATAACTAATAGTATTGTAACGGTGTTATAATATAGGTTAATGACGAAGATTATTTTAAATTTTTTTTAAGTGTGAAGACTGATTTGAAAAGAAAAAAATTATAAAAATAAAATTAAAAATGAGTGTAAAGTATAAAGACAAAAAAATTAATTTAACTTTCCTTATTTTACATTTAATTGACTCTAAATACTTCATGAAAAATTGATAATTTGTTAACAGTAATTTTTTTTTGATAAGCAAAATATATTAAAAAGGAGCACAAGGAGTACTCTAACCCATTACATCATAGTACACAATTAAAAAGTCCGAAGGCAACCCAAATGATTAATACACCAATCTAAAAAAAAGAATCCTGAATTTCTAGTCTCTCAACAAATAAACCACCTCCAAGATAAAAACTTAATATGAGCAATCACAGAAGAACAGTCAGCAATTGCCTCCTAAAAAATAACATTGTTCCTCAATAACCACAGAGACCAAACAACTGCAAACCAAATGATATGTCTTACTCTTTTAAGCTTCTTCCCTCTAAGAAAAGCCAAATGTTGCAAGAAGTGGTTAACGCCGTCATTATGATAAACACCATCAAACCTCATCCAAGCATAAATAACAGACCAAACATTATAAGAGAAAAGATACGTGGAAAATAAATGACTACAGTTCTCACAGTGAGAAAAACAAAAAACACATGAAACATCATGATCAGAGAAAATTATTCCCCTAAAAGCCAACGCCTCCATTGTTGGCAGCCGATCTTAAAACAACCTCTAAGCAAATACAATAACTTTGGATGGTACAACATTCTTCCATAAAATCTGGTAAACCTTTGTCAAGTTTGAATTAAGATTGATGGACCTTTGAAGCTTCAAAAGATGTATATACTCAGATTTCACAGAAAAATCATTTAAGTTGTTTGAAATCTAAATTCAAGAGTCACTCGCCTCCTTCTCAGGAATAACAGTAATTACTATTTATATTTTTTTATAATGTGTATCATACATTTTATATAAGGTTATAAACGGTGTCAAAAGACAATTTTAAATGACAAAAAAAGTAAGATTGGTAAATCTAATGCATAATTAATATATAATAAAAAAAAATCATATTAAAATGAAAATGGTTGCGGAACTTATTCCCGAACTTAATCCAACAAGATTGACAGATTGTTTTGGTTTATATATACGGATAAGCGAATCGTATTGGATACTGTTTAGCTCATTGGGGTCATTTGGGAGAGTGGTGTTGTTTTCAAACCCTCCCCCTTGGATTGGCCCTATTCTTCAAGAGGTCTCTGTTGGGTAGCCTCTAGGAGAATGGTGTCCCATTTTTATGCTGTCTGGGCTTGTGCCCCATTCTAAAAAAACAAAAAAAGAAATGAAAATGGTGGAGTATCATATGACTTTTCATTAGTTAAAGGATTTTTTTATTTATTTTGAGCTGCGATTTTAATTTTAATCAGCTTCCATTAAATTCTATCTATGGTCCATACTCTAAATATAGTCGAAGTACAATATCAGAACACTAGACCAAGTAGAATTTCCATTCCAATGTACTCAAAAGAAAAGAAATTAAGAAATTTTTATATAAATATTGTTTTTAAGAATAATAGACAATTTAAGACACTCGTCACTTGTGAAAATATTATATTTGGGCTTGGTCAGCAGCCCAAAAACTCAAATTGAATTTGAGCCTCAAATTTTTTTGCTTAAAAAAAATTGAATATTTGGGGCCCAGCTGGCGCGTACCCACTATCCTGCCTATAAGTAACCATGTCTGAGTCTGAGAGTGAAAGTATAGATCCAATTAGAAGTAGTAAAATGGGTCAACCTGCTTGTCCCGTCTCACACTGTCTCAACTCGTCAAAATGTGAGACGAGTTAGGTTGACTCGTTTTGAAAAATAAGTTGGAAAAGTCAACCCACACCGTTTTAAAGTAGATTGACAGATTAACGAGTTGACCCACATAAATAATAAAATAAAAAAATTTAGACGGATTGATGGGTCAACCTGCCTAACTCGCCTAAAAAATAAAAAATATATATATAAAAAAATAAAAAAATACTATAAAATGACACTAAAAAAGTGAGTCATGATCCTCACTCATAAAAAAAGTAGATGAAAATCTAAAATAAAAAGAAAAAACTAAAAAGAATAAAGAGAAAAGAATTAAAAAAATAAAATGAAAATGTTTAAAAAAAATTAACAATCTAACGGGTTGACCAACATCCGTCCCGCTTAACCCGCAAGTTAAACAAGACGGGTTGTGCAGAACGAGTTGTGCGGGTTAAAAAATAAAAATGAATTCAAACATTGAACCCAACCCACTTAAAAATACATATTTACGAGTCATGAACCCGTTTTAACAGCTCTAGATCCTATGGCGGTTACTGTTGCGGTTGCTTCCCGTTCCCTGGTACCTATGAAGCACGGACACGGACACGGGATACGATACGGACACGGATACGGGGACACACCAACTTTAAAATTTGTAGGACACTGACACTAAGATATATATATATATATATATATATATATATATATATATATATATATAATTTCAAAATTTTAGAAAAAATAATAATTCATTAATATCATTTCTATGTTCTCGAAGATTTATAATATTTTAATATATGTTATTTTTGCTATCTAGTAAGCCTCTCTTAAAAAATATAGAACATATTTTCTATGACATAATCTAAAAATCTCTTAAACTAACTTCTTATCAACTAATCATGACAAGATACGTGTGCATAAAAAAATAACTAGATGGAATATTGGTGTGAGGCAAGCTTCAGTGACAACGAAGTGGATGACTTGGTACGAGCAGAGATAGAAGGAACAAATGAAAATAGTATTGTGTGAAAATATAAAACTTAAAAGTATAATAGTGGCATGTGAAAAGATAAAACTTAAAATATTAGTATGTGAAAATAATGGCTTGAGACGTCAGTCATGTGAGCTTGAGTGAGTTACAAGCTTACTAATTAAACGTTAGTCATGGAAACTAAATTTTTTTTAAGAAAATATTAATGGGTTATGTTCAAGTCGTGTCTAATCGTGTCAGAAGTGTCCGAAGCATGTTCAAGAAAGTGTCGGCGTGTCGAGACGTGTCCAAACCGAAAAAATAATCTTTTTAATCGGACACATTCGGACACACAAGACACGTGTGTCGTACGAGTGTCTCCATGTGTCTGACACGGACACGTGTCTGACACGCGGACACGCCTCATAATCGGCGTGTCCGTGCTTCATTGCCTGGTACCATTGCTTTGCTTCTTCCCTTCCCTTGTTGTTTCAGTTCTACTTCCTTCCACATTGTGTTTCATTTTCGAACTTATTATTATAACTTACACTTTGCTGTGCGATAGGAATCAATTTAGCTTTTTGCGTTATTATCAGAGTCGTAACACAAATGGTGTTACTGTTGTTAACGTGTGAACACCCAATTTTGTCCGGATTATAAAAAAAAAAAACTTTTTACGTAAAATAAAAATAAAATTTAATTATGCTAAAAAGTCTTATTTGTTGGTTTGGCCCATTTCTTTTAATTTTATTTATTTATTTATTTTATTCTTGGCTCAATTGTGTTTCAGCCCAATAGGCATTGTGTTAAGAAAAAAAGAAGCAAATAATGATAATAATAATAATAATAATAATAATAATAATAATCAAAAGATAAATAATAATTTTTTGTTAAAAAAATAAAAATAAAATAAATAGGAGTTTGCCGTTAAGCCCCATTGCTGTCTTTTTTTTTTTTTTTCTATTTTTGAGCATGAGTCCATTCTACTTTCTCTTGTTGCTTCTTTTGTTTCTTTTTTACCAGCACTGCACACAAGGCAAAACACCCCACTACTCTGCACACACAGCACCAACATTGTTGTTGTGCTCCCCATTTTCATCACCCCGGCAGCTCCATTGCACCACCTTGCACACACAGCTTTTGTTCCCCAGAAGTTGTCTGTATTCACACAGACTTTGGCTATATAAGAGGGAGAATGAGAGTTTGAAGGGGTTGGCATTTTTTTCTTTGGAAATTTTTTAGAGAGAAATCAGAGGTTGGTTTCAGAGGAATATAGAAGAGGTTGGGGGAAAATTTTTTGAGAACGAAAGAGTTAGAATGCAGAGAAAGTGAATGCTGAAGAAATCATAGAGAGCAGAGAAAGGAGAAAACATAGAGCTTTCGCAGTTGGTGAACTGAGGAAAAGTTCTTCAGCTTTTCTTTTAGGTGTTGCTATCACAGTGCAAGGTAGATTTTTTTGCCTTCACCCTTTTGAATTATCGCCCTTCGATCTGTTTTTTTTGCTATCCCATATTCTAGCATCATCCAAGATGTGAACCAAAACTGCATCTCAAGCCATCTTAGCAACCGAAATCCCAACATTCCAACCAAGTCCCATATATAAAACAATAACACCCAAACCAAAAAATCTCATCCTGAAGACAAAATCTCACCTGCAAATTAAACCACTTCAACCAAGACCAGAACTACAACAAGCACCAAAGCAGAGAACACAATAAGCATATATATAAAAAAAACGGGAAAAATTCTATACATTACACAGAACCATATTCCACCGGGTCCCTTCCCCACCGTGGTCGCCCCAAGCCACCCAACCCCTCTGTCTTCCCCTTGTTTTCAACCCACCGTGATCCTCCCACCGGCCACCATGGAGTTCGGCCTCCACCAAGTTATCCAAAACGTGAAAACCAAAGAATCCACGCGTCTGCTTGTGGCGGCCACCACCGTCCACCACGAGCCCGCCCCCAAGCCACCGTGACCTTCCATGGAACCCCTTCCCCTTCACCAGAAAAATCAGAAACCACCAAGTTCAGCCCAGCCGTAACTCCCCACAGCCGCAACCTCCAACAGCCCCTCATCCACCTCACACCGTCGTCCACCCAGGCGTGCCCAGCCACCCAAACGCCCTTTCCAACCAGATTCACCCATCAACCCCCCACGAAGCCCACCGTGGTCAGCCCCAGCCCCCTTCGTTCTCAGCCTTCCTCCTCCCTCCACCGTGGCCACTCTGCTTCTCTCTAAACCCACCAGAAAACCCACCACGAGCCAGACCGGAATACCAAACAACCTCCACCACCAGCCGTGAACGACCACCTTGCCACCAGCAACCTCCAAAGCCACCGTCCCAACCTCATTTGAAACCCATTTTTGGTTCCCTGTTTTGCTTGTTTCAGAGACTAAATGTCTCTTCCTCTCAATCGTTTGGCTTATGTTTAGAAATCGGGACAATTGATTTTATTTTATTTTTTTCATTTTCTTTTCTTTTGGGCTTTTAATTTGACAAGGTAGATCCTTTTTTTTTAATCCCGATGCTTTTTGGGGGGGGTTTTCCTTTTATTGTCTTTTGGGCTTTTTTTTTTAGTTAGGCTAGATAAATTTTTTTTTATCCTAATGCTTTTTAGTGGAGTTTTAGTCTTTCTTCTTTCTTGGGCTTTTTTTTTTGTAGTTGGTTTGGATAATTTTGTTTTTTAGAGATCTTATATTTTTTTTTTATTTTGGGTTGGTCACTCTTTTATGCTTAATTTTTTTTTTCTATTATCATTTGAGTCTTTTTGTTACAACAATAAAAGTTTTTGATTTTTTTAAAAAAAAAATTAAAAAAATAATACCCTGCTTTTCTTTTTTTTTTTTATTATTCATTATCCTATTGATTTTTGTTTTAAATAGCGACCTTGTACATTTTTTTTTTTTATAAAATTCCTTTTTTATAAAAACAGGATTAATTGAGTTGTGACAACTTGTTAACCCCGTGACTTTTAGAATCATCCGAAATGATGAACTTGATGGTTCATCTTTTCTAAAAAAAAAAAGAGAGAAAGTCAAACGTTTGAGTCTTATCAAGAAAAATAAAATTGGATTAGCTGAGTTGCGACAACTTGTTAATCCTATAACTTCTAGAATTGCTTGAGTTGCGACAGCTTGACAATTCTTTATAATAGAAAAAAATCAAATAAATTTCCAAAACAAAAATATTTTCAAAATTAAAAATAAATAACCCACAATCGTTTTCTAAAGAACGACGTGGCTTTGAATTCCTCATTGCACCGGAGGATACGTAGGAGCAGAATCGCAATTCTGTCAAGCCAAAATTAAATTTTCATAATCTATTTATTTATTTAATTTATCTTTTTAATAAATGGGTAAAATAAATATTTTAAAAGTTATACAAATTGTACAACTAATTTAAGGTAACCGTCTTAGGATGGATGTATCAGGGGTGCTGTGGGGTTAAGTCCCCACCATTCCCTGTGCATAATTAGACTCCCGAACTTGAGTTTTTGAACGTAGACCATCTTTTCCGGTTTTCCAATTTTTCCTAATAAAAATAAAATTGGTGGCGACTCCCTTAATCCTTTAAATTTTTGTTAATTTAAGTCGTTATCCCGCCGCGATCCCGGTCGCGACAGTTGGCGACTCCGCTGGGGACTTTGAGAGTCAAGCCTTTACAAGTTGGTAAAAGTTTTGAACCATTGCTCGTCCTCGGAAAACGCAGATCGCACAAACCCGGACCTATGAAACAAGGCTGCAAACTAGGCTAAGAGAAATGTCAGGCTCAGAAAGAAATTTGAATCAAGAGATGGATGAAATGAGGGAAAGAATCAATACGATGGCAGAAGGACAATCAAGGGTCGAGGATTTACTGAGACAGTTAACTGAGACCCTTAGAGCCACAAATGGAGCTTCTTTTGGCCCTGGAGTTAATGCAAATGCAAACAACAATGTGAATGAGGAGGACGATTCTATGAATGGTAATCATGAAGGGGGAAATAACAATGCGGAGGGTACTCATGAGCGGCCAGTAAAGATATTCCTTAACGGCAATTCAGAGAAAGAAAAGTTAAGGGATGAACTGATTGAAAAGATGCAAGAGCAAATCAAAGCAATTCAAGGCCCTAATTTATATGGCTCAGTGGGAATTGACGAACTGTGCCCAGAAGTTGAAGTCAACATCCCTAAGGACTTCAAGATTCCGGATTTCTCAAAGTACGACGGAAGCACCAATCCCAAGTTCCATCTAAAGACCTACATTACTAAGATGGCTATTTGGTCACGGGATCAGAGATTCCTAATCAATTTCTTCCATGAAAGCCTGACCGGGCCAGCTTTAGAATGGTTCATGCAACTTGACCATTCGAGGATTTCTTCTTTGGGACGACGACAAGCCAATTCTTGGGGCAATATCGATTTAACATCGATACCGCACCTACCCGAGAACAACTTGGGGCAATGCAGAAGAAACAGGGGGAAACTTTCAAGCAACACGCCCAACGGTGGAGAATGTTGGCAGCTCAGGTTCAACCACCATTGACTCCGTCGGAGATGAGCTCGTACTTTATGGGGACTCTAGGAGCACCTTTATTAGGGCGATGGCGGTGGTCTACCTACAAGGATTTTTCGGACCGATTGTGGTGGAGAAAGAATTGAAAGTCTTGCAAAAGCCAGGAAAATTACCACTTGGAAGTACAGAGAGCAATTTTCCTAAAAGGTGGCGCCGTAAAGAAAAAGGAACCGAAGTCGGTTATGTGCAACCCCAAAATTCATACTTCCCCCGCAATCCACGACCATATCCTTCTTATCAAGCCCTCCACCCACTTTTCCAGCTTACCAAACTTCATACCAAGTCAACAATATCCCACCACCGCGTCCATACGTTCCAACCCGTCCTGCCTATACCAATCGTCCTCCCGCACCTCGAAACCCTGGAAACCAAGGGTATACTCGACCCCCGGTGAATCTACCCCCTTTTCCCAAGCTACCAATCTCCAATGCCGATTTGTTTCAACAATTGTTTGATGCACACCTGATCGCATGCGCGCCTGCTCGCCCTATGGTCCCTCCGTTCCCAGCTTGGTATAACCCTAATGTAACTTGTAAGTTCCATATGGATAACCCAGGCCACTCAATTGAGGATTGCGAGGTATTTAAAACA
The DNA here is from genome assembly GCA_029884605.1 of Ormosia emarginata. NCBI lineage: Eukaryota > Viridiplantae > Streptophyta > Magnoliopsida > Fabales > Fabaceae > Ormosia > Ormosia emarginata. The sequence goes on from JAQQTP010000089.1 coordinate 3,596,568, forward strand.
ATAGTTAGAAAACTGATTGCCTGTGGAAAGTTAGACTTTGAAGAGGAGAAATGGCCTAGCATTACTAGTAACCCAATTCCGAATCATGGGAAAGGGACTGTAAATGCGTTAGAAAGAGACGAGGAAGGAGTTCAAAGGGTCACAAATGTCAGAACTCCTATGAAGCTAGTATTCCAAGGTCTGGTCCAAGCCGGCTACTGTTCTTCAGTAACCTTTGAGGAGGTAGGGTTTGAGTATGATACTGAAGCTTATTGTGAATATCATATGAAGAAGGGGCACGATATTGAAAGCTGTCAAGAATTTAAAGCTCAGGTGCAGAGGTTCATGGCTTTGGGGGTAGTGGATGTTACTCGAGCAAAAAGGCTCACAAGGGAAATAGATACTGTGGAGCGTCTTGTCCTCAAATTGCCGCGTACTGGTGAAGTCCCAAATTCTGGGAAAGTTGTCATAGCAATAAAGAAGCCTACGCCTTTTCCCTACAGTGATTCTCGTGCTGTGCCCTGGGAGTATGATGTCAAGGTAAAGATGCAAGGTGATATAGGGCAAACTTCTTCAGCCCCTATTACACAGATAACAGAGTCCACCAAAGCAGTGACAAATATCGTAGGCGTGGGAGGGATTACAAGAAGCGGTAGGTGCTATGGGCAAGAAGATAAGACTGGAAAAGGAAAAGCAAGCCTCTTAGAAACAAAAGAGGATGAGGAAGAAGAGTTCCTAAAGATCATGAAGCAAAGCGAGTATGACATTGTAGAACAACTCAGAAAACTCCGGCCCGAATCTCTCTATTGTCACTCATCATGAGTTCGAACCTCATCGCAAAGCTCGCGAGAAAGTGTTAAATGACGCTTATGTGAAGCCGATGTTACCCCGAGAAAGCTTGGTGAGCATGGTGGATCCGATAAGGCACATCAATGTGATCCCTTTCTCTGAAGAAGAAGTGGTACATTCAACAGGGAATAACCCACGTGCTTTGCACATCACTTTGAAGTGTCGGGGATATGTGGTTGCCAAGGTTTTGATTGATGGGGGTTCCGCCTTGAACGTCCTCCCAAGAACAACCTTATCTCAACTGGCTATGAGTGTAGAAGATCTGAAACCTCAAGAAATGACAGTGCGAGCCTTCGATGGAAGAAAACGAGGGATCATGGGAGAAGTGACCCTTCCACTTGAGATAGGCCCGAACTGCTTCCAAGTACTGTTTCAAGTAATGGAGATCGAACCTACATATACTATGCTCTTAGGAAGACCATGGATCCATGCTGCAGGTGTTGTTCCCTCAATGTTGCATCAATGCTTGAAATACATCAATAATGGGTGTCTAGTTACCGTTCGAGGAGAAGAAGAAATCCTGTTGATGAAACCTACTTCAGTGCCTTATGTTGAAAACACAGACTTGGAGGTGGAGAATTTCTTGCACAGCTTCCAGTTGGTGGAATCAAAGGTAGAGAAAGACGAGTCGCCTTCCAAAGATGTTCATCAAATTGTGACTCGCATCATGACAAAGAATGGTTATCAAGTCGGGAAAGGTTTAGGAATTCAGCTACAAGGAACCAAGTCCACAATCACCCTACCAGAAAACAAGAGCAGACATGGCCTGGGATATAATGCATCTTTAGAAGATATGATGAAGCAAGGCATGACCCTCGATGAGAAGAATAAAGTGAAGAGGACTATTCCTCATTTGAAGGAAACATTCCCCTGTTCTATTTGAAGTCATCAATGGAACCTCCATCCTCGGGTTCGGCTAATCATTAACAATGTGGAGGAAGACTCAAGAGAATACCATGCTATTCAGCCCTCCGACGACTTGAAACCTCGGACAATTGGCGATCTGAGGCATTAATTGATGTGATTGCCATAAAGTAATTGTTTAGTCATGATGTTATCCTAGACTTTTGCGATGTTGGATTTATGTTAACTTTTATTGAAGCTTTAATGTAATGAACTTGTGTGTTTTTGTGTGCTTATGTGATCTTTGATCAAAATTTCAATGCAATGAACTTTGCGTTTCTCAGTTGATCCCCTGTTTTGTTTCTTTTTATCATTAATTTATCTTTTTCTTAGCCCTGTCAATTGCCATATTTTTTTTTCTTTCTTTTCTTTTTTTCTTTGTCAATAGTTTCCAATTTGGCATAAATAAATCTTCCAGGGATTTGAGTCTTGTAGAGTCATTGTCCCATGAAGATATTCCTGAAAGCTTAAAGATGGATTCTCATTCAATGATGGATATAGACACCTATGACTCAGATGAAGAAAGGGATCTTTCTTGAGGAGTTTGCCAAGTTGGTAGAAAGGTCTGAGAGAGAATTCAGCCTGAATGAAGAAGAAGTGGAGGTAATCAATATGGGAACTGATGAAGACAAGAAAGAGTTAAGATTGGTGGATAATCCAGAGCGGGAATGCATGATCAAGTTATTTAGAGACTACATGGATGTCTTTGCATGGTCTTATCGAGATATGCGGAAGGCTGGATCCGAGTATAGCTTCCCACGAGAATCCCGCTATACCCCAATCTTTGAAGCAAAAAAGCAAAAGTTGAGAAGAATGCACCCGAAAATGTCCTTAAAGATCAAAGAGGAAGTCACCAAGCAGTTGGAAGCAGGATTTTTGGAAGTGTCTAGACACCCAGAATGGGTAGCAAACATCGTCCCTGTTCCGAAGAAGGATGAAAAAGTCAGGATGTGCGTAGATTATAGGGATTTGAACAAAGCTAGCCCTAAAGATGATTTCCCACTGCCTCACATTGATGTCCTCGTCGACAATGCTGTAAGGGGTCATAGATTCTCTTTCATGGACGGATATTCTGGATACAATCAGATTCCCATGGATACGAATGATAAAAAGAAGACCACGTTCATCACGACATGGGGAACTTTTTGTTACACAGTTATGCCGTTTGGTTTGAAGAATGTTGGGGCCACCTATCAGCGTGCCATGGTTGTTTTGTTCAACGACATGATGCACAAAGAAATTGAGGTATATGTGGATGACATAGTCGCCAAATCCAAAGAAGGGGAAAGCCACGTGGAAGTGTTGCAAAAGCTGTTCAAAAGACTCAGAAAGTACAAGTTAAGGCTAAACCCAGCAAAGTGTGTTTTTGGTGCATCGACTGGAAAACTGCTTGGTTTCATCGTTAGCAAGGAAGGGATCAAAGTGGACCCTGACAAAGTCAAAGCGATACAAGAGATGCCCGCTCCCAAAACAGAAAAAGAAGTAAGAAGCTTTCTCGGGAGGCTGAATTACATCGCTAGGTTCATAGCCAATCTGACTAGCACCTGCGAGCCGATCTTCAAGTTATTAAAGAAACAACAACCAGGAGAATGGGATGAATGTTGTCAGGAAGCTTTTGAGAATATCAAAACTTATTTGCAAAGTCCTCCCATTTTGGTGCCACCAACACCTGGTCGTCCTTTGATATTGTACCTCATAGTATTACAGACATCCATGGGAGTAATGTTAGGGCAACATGATGAGGCAGGAAGGAAAGAACATGCCATCTACTATTTGAGCAAGAAGTTCAATGAGTGTGAGTCTCGCTACATGACAATCGAAAAGACTTGTTGTGCCCTAGCATGGACATCAAGAAGGTTAAGGCAATATATATTGTACTATACAACTTGGCTGATCTCAAGAATGGACCTAATAAAGTACATATTTGAAAGTCCTCATGTTTCCACACGAGTCTCCAAGTGGCAAGTAGTTCTTTCTGAGTTCGATATAAAGCACGTGACTCGGAAATCCATCAAAGGGAGTGTAATTGCAGATCACTTAGCTGAGAACCCACTCAATCACAAACAACCTGTGATATCTGAATTCCCTGATGAAGATGTTTTAGCAGTTGAAGAAGAAGAGCCAGATGAAGAAGACATATGGAAGATGTACTTTGATGGAGCAGTCAATATGTATGAAAACGGTATAGGGGCAGTGGTCACCTCACCAAGTGGGAAGCAATACCCTGTCGCCATCAAGTTAGAGTTCGATTGCACCAATAATGTTGCCGAGTATGAAGCGTGTGCTCAAGGATTGAAAGTTACAATAGAATTGGGAGTGAAAGAATTATAAGTATATGGAGATTTGGCACTGATAATCTATCAAGTGAATGAGGAATGGCAAACTAAGGATCCAAAGTTGATCCTATACCAGAAATATTTAATGCAGTTGGTCGAGAAGTTTGAAAGGATCACCTTTTCGCACTTGACTCGAGATAAGAACCAATTCGCAGATGCCCTGGCCACTTTAGCTGTAATGACCAATCTGGGTATTCATGCTAATATGCAGCCCATCCGAGTAAGGGTAGAAAGCGAACCGGTTTATTGTTCTAATGTTGAGGAAGAAGAAGACGGTCAACCCTGGTTCCATGATATCAAACAGTACATTAAGTTCAGAGAATACCCACCAGGGGCAAATGAGACAAACAAAAAGACCATCCGTCGGCTTTCCATGGCTTTCTTTTTGAGCGGGGAGGTACTGTACAAAAGGAATTATGATGGTACACTCCTCAGATGTGTGGAATCTAAAGAGGCTCTCACCATTTTAACAGAAGTTCATGAAGGGATTTGTGGAACACACGCCAATGGTCTCATGATGGCTCGCCAAATCCTACGATGTGGTTATTACTGGTCCACTATGGAATCTGATTGCATAGGATATGTTCGAAAGTGTCATAAATGCCAAGCATACGCTGACCGCATTAATGCACCTCCCGTCCCATTGCATAATATGGTGGCACCCTGGCCTTTTCAATGTGGGGAATTGACGTTATTGGGCCAATAAATCCAAAGGCTTCCAATGGCCATAGGTTTATCCTGGTAGCAATTGATTACTTCACCAAGTGGGTAGAGGCTGCCTCATATGCCAAGGTCACTTAAAAGGTGGTTCTCAAGTTCTTGAGGGCAAACATCATCTGTCGATATGGAATCCCGAAAAGGATTATTACAGATAATGCCCCTAATCTCAATAGCGTTGAAATTAAGAATCTATGTCAGAGGTTTAAGATCAAGCATCACAATTCCGCTCCTTACAGACCTCAGATGAATGGTGCGGTGGAAGCAGCAAACAAGAATATCAAGAAGATAGTAGCCAAAATGGTGGTCAATTACAGAGAATGGCATGAGATGCTCCCCTATGCTCTCCACGCGTATCGCACTAACATCCGATCTAGCACTGGAGCAACGCCATTTTCTCTGGTATATGGCATGGAGGCAGTTTCCCCTATAGAGGTTGAAATCCCATCCTTGAGAGTGTTGATGGAAGCCGAGCTAGAAGAGGCAGAATGGATAAAAACTCGATATGAGCAATTAAATATGATTGAAGAAAAGCGATTAAAGGCCATTTGTCATGGACAACTGTACCAAAGAAGAATGACAAGAGCTTTCAACAAGAAAGTACGAGCTTTCAACAAGAAAGTACGCCCTAGGGAATTTCAACCAGGTGACCTGGTTTTGAGAAAAAAACTTCCAAATCAAGAAGACGCCCGAGGCAAATGGGCACCGAGTTATGAGGGGCCTTACATTGTTAAGCAAGCATTCTCTGGAGGAGCCCTAGTTTTGACAGATATGGATGGAAATGAATTGCCAAGGCCGACAAATCGATGCGATCAAGAAGTTCTATGCCTAAGCGAAATAATAAAAGGAAAAAAAAAAGAAGAAAGAAAAGAAAAGAAGAGAAAAAGAGAAGAAGCCCGTTAAGTTGAAAACCCGCAAGGGCGGCCTAAGCAAAAATTAGGGCATGTCACCTGAAGGACCCACTGACACAACATAAAAACTAGAGCAATTTTGAGCAATAATGAAAAAAAACTGGGGCAATTTTGAGCAGTAATGGAAGAGAAAAACTGGGGCAAATTTTGAGCGGTGATCAATGGAAGAGGATTTATATCATTGGTAGTCAATGGTTGTAATATCCATCTGAGAATTAGATCCTGTCTAAAAAGAATGAAGGAATCCTAACTGGGGCAATTACCTTTCGCTTTGTCTATATCATCCTCTGTATTCTTTATTATTCTCAATGCCTGTATGTGTTTGTGAACATTCAAATAAATGAAAGTACCTTTCTCTTTCTTTTCTTTTCTCTTGTTCTTCTGCTTTCTTTTATCTTGTTTGTTTCTTTCATATTTGCGAAATCACACAGTTTATTACAAAATGCTTCAATCAAAAGGAATATAAGTTCAATATCATTTGATTTGATGATTTAATGGCAATCCTTTGATTAATAAGTTAGACCAATAATGGTTTAGAAGTTTCAATCGAGGGATGAAAACTAGGTCTACCCCATATTCAACCCACCTTGTCAGGAAGAAGACGGGGAACTGTGTTCCTGATGACCAAAAGAGAAAGGAAAGATACACGGATGTTTGAAGAGTCCAAGGGATTTGAGACAAGCCGATAAGCCCTAGTTTGCAAGAGCCTGCTCCCGGGGTTGATGGATCAAAGTTTTCCGAGGAAGCAATTAATATCCAGAATGCAAGAGAAAGTTTTGACGATATTGACATGATCTTTAGATTTTGAGTTGCAGGAATGAATAGCACAATATCTTTTCACGAAAGAAAGTGACGTCTTCGGCTTTCACGCCAAGCTTCACTATATAAAAAAAAAACACACAGAAAAAGCTTAAAAAATAAATAAATAAATTAGGTCCAATGACCTAATGATCTTTCCTAAAAAAAAAGAAGAAGAAAATAAAAAAAAAAGAAAAAAGAAGAAAAAAAAATTTCGGGACACAGAAGCCCACTGGCATTTCATTTCGGGACACAGAAGCCCGCTGCATTTTAATTTTCGGGACACAGAGGCCCATTGCATTTCATTTTCGGGACACAGAGGCCCAATGCATTTAATTTTCGGGACACAGAGGCCCACTGCATTTCATTTTCGGGACACAGGAGCCCACTGCATTTCATTTTCGGGACACAGAGGCTCATTGCATTTCATTTTCGGGACACAGAGGCCCATTGCATTTCATTTTTGGGACACAAAGGCCCACTGCATTTAATTTTCGGGACACAGAGGCCCATTGCATTTCATTTTCGGGACACAGAGGCCCATTGCATTTCATTTTTGGGACACAAAGGCCCACTGCATTTAATTTTCGGGACACAGAGGCCCATTGCATTTCATTTTCGGGACACAGAGGCCCATTGCATTCCATTTTTGGGACACAGGAGCCCACTGCATTTCATTTTCGGGACACAGAGGCCCATTGCATTTAATTTTCGGGACACAAAGGCCCATTGCATTTCATTTTTGGGACACAGAGGCCCATTGCATTTAATTTTCGGGACACAGAGGCCCATTGCATTTCATTTTCGGGACACAGAGGCCCATTGCATTTAATTTTCGGGACACAGAGGCCCATTGCATTTCATTTTTGGGACACAGGAGCCCACTGCATTTCATTTTCGGGACATAGAGGCCCATTGCATTTCATTTTCGGGACACAGAGGCCCATTACATTAAATTTCGGGACACAGAAGCCCACTGCATTTCATTTCGGGACATTAGAGACCCGTTGCATTTCATTTCGGGACATAGAAGCCCACTGCACTTTAAGTTTCGGGACACAGAAGCCCACTGTCTTTTAAATTCCGGGCCTGGCCCATTACCTTTTATAATTCCAGGTCACAAGGTCACCCGATGTCATCTAAGTTCCTTTTTAATGAACGTCAATTGAGCTGTGACAGCTTATTGACAACATAGTGACGTCTCTAGCTTTACGCTGAGCTTCACCCTGGTAGAATTTGCGACGTTGTGACAGCTCGTAAATCTGCGTTTGAGCTCACTAGTTTTCTACAGGCATGATTTCATTGTCGGACAAAATTTAAGTTCACATCTTTACTCGTTTCTTATGACGATAATATGAAAAACTATAGTTATTCCTAATATCTAGTAAGAAACAAGTAAAGAGGGGCAACTGTGAACACCCAATTTTGTCCGAATTATAAAAAAAAAAACTTTTTACGTAAAATAAAAATAAAATTTAATTATGCTAAAAAGTCTTATTTGTTGGTTTGGCCCATTTCTTTTAATTTTATTTATTTATTTATTTTATTCTTGGCCCTAATTGTGTTTCAAATTCAATAGGCATTGTGTTAAGAAAAAAGAAGCAAATAATGATAATAATAATAATAATAATAATAATAATAATCAAAAGATAAATAATAATTTTTTGTTAAAAAAAATAAAAATAAAATAAATAGGAGTTTGCCGTTGAGCCCCATTGTTGTTTTTTTTTTTTTCTATTTTTGAGCATGAGTCCATTCTACTTTCTCTTGTTGCTTCTTTTGTTTCTTTTTTACCAAAGACTTGCACACAAGGCAAAACACCCCACTACTCGCACACACAAAGACCATTGAGCACATTGTTGTGCTCCCCATTTTCATCACCCCGACAAACTCCATTGCACCACCTTGCACACACAGCTTTTGTTCCCCAGAAGTTGTCTGTATTCACACATACTTTGGCTATATAAGAGGGAGAATGAGAGTTTGAAGGGGTTGGCATTTTTTTCTTTGGAAATTTTTTAGAGAGAAATCAGAGGTTGGTTTCAGAGGAATATAGAAGAGGTTGGGGGAAAATTTTTTGAGAACGAAAGAGTTAGAATGCAGAGAAAGTGAATGCTGAAGAAATCATAGAGAGCAGAGAAAGGAGAAAACATAGAGCTTTCGCAGTTGGTGAACTGAGGAAAAGTTCTTCAGCTTTTCTTTTAGGTGTTGCTATCACAGGCAAGGTAGATTTTTAGCCTTCACCCTTTTGAATTATCAGCCCTTCGTATCTGTTCTTTTTGCTATCCCATATTCTAGCATCATCCAAGATGTGAACCAAAACTGCATCTCAAGCCATCTTAGCAACCGAAATCCCAACATTCCAACCAAGTCCCATATATAAAACAATAACACCCAAACCAAAAAAATCTCATCCTGAAGACAAAATCTCACCTGCAAATTAAACCACTTCAACCAAGACCGGAACTACAACAAGCACCAAACCAGAGAACACAATAAGCATATATATAAAAAAAAAAACAGGAAAAATTCTATACATTACACAGAACCATATTCCACCGGTCCCTTCTTCCCCACCGTGGTCAGCCCAAGCCACCCAACCCCTCTGCCTTCCCCTTGTTTTCAACCCAGCCGTGATCCTCCCACCAGCCACCATGGAGTTCAGCCTCCACCAAGTTATCCAAAACGTGAAAACCAGCAATCCACCGTCTACTGTGGCAGCCACCACCGTCCACCACGAGCCCAGCCCCCAAGCCACCGTGACCTTCCATGGAACCCCTTCCCCTTCACCGAAAAATCGAAACCACCAAGTTCGGCCCAGTAGTAACTCCCCACGGCACCGCAACCTCCAATGCCCCTCATCCACCTCACACCCGTCGTCCACCCGGGCGTGCCCGACCACCCAAACGCCCTTTCCAACCAGATTCACCCATCAACCCCCCACGAAGCCCACCGTGGTCGCCCCAGCCCCCTTCGTTCTCAGCCTTCCTCCTCCCTCCACCGTGGCCACTCTGCTTCTCTCTAAACCCACCAGAAAACCCACCACGAGCCAGACCGGAATGCCAAACAACCTCCACCACCAGCCGTGAACGACCACCTTGCCACCAGCAACCTCCAAAGCCACCGTCCCAACCTCATTTGAAACCCATTTTTGGTTCCCTGTTTTGCTTGTTTCAGAGACTAAATGTCTCTTCCTCTCAATCGTTTGGCTTATGTTTAGAAATCGGGACAATTCGATTTTTTTTTTTTTTTTCATTTTCTTTTCTTTTGGGCTTTTAATTTGACAAGGTAGATCCTTTTTTTTAATCTCGATGCTTTTTGGGGAGTTTTCCTTTTATTGTCTTTTGGGCTTTTTTTTTTTTAGTTGGGCTAGATAAATTTTTTTTTTATCCTAATGCTTTTTTAGTGGGGTTTTAGTCTTTATTCTTTCTTGGGCTTTTTTTTTTAGTTGGTTTGGATAATTTTGTTTTTTAGAGATCTTATATATTTTTTTATTATTTTGGGTTGGTCATTCTTTTATGCTTAATTTTTTTTCTATTATCATTTGAGTCTTTTTGTTACAACAATAAAAGTTTTTGATTTTTTTTAAAAAAAAATTAAAAAAATAATACCCTGCTTTTCTTTGTTTTTTTTTTTATTATTCATTATCCTATTGATTTTTGTTTTAAATAGCGACCTTGTACTTTTTTTTATAAAATTCCTTTTTTATAAAAACGGGATTAGCTGAGTTGTGACAACTTGTTAACCCTGTGACTTTTAGAATCATCTGAGTTGTGACAGCTTGATGGTTCATCTTTTCTAAAAAAAAAAAGAGAGAAAGTCAAACGTTTGAGTCTTATCAAGAAAAATAAAATTGGATTAGCTGAGTTGCGACAACTTGTTAATCCTATAACTTCTAGAATTGATTGAGTTGCGACAGCTTGACAATTCTTTATAATAGAAAAAAATCAAATAAATTTCCAAAACAAAAATATTTTCAAAATTAAAAATAAATAACCCACAATCGTTTTCTAAAGAACGACGTGGCTTTGAATTCCTCATCATTGCAGGAGGATACGTAGGAGCGAGAATCGATGTCTGTCAAAAAATTAAATTTTCATAATCTATTTATTTATTTAATTTATCTTTTTAATAAATGGGTAAAATAAATATTTTAAAAGTTATACAAATTGTACAACTGATTTAAGGTAACCGTCTTAGGATGGATGTATCAGGGGTGCTGTGGGGTTAAGTCATCACCCTTCCCTGTGCATAATTAGACTCCCGAACTTGAGTTTTTGAATGTAGACCATCTTTTCCGATTTTTCAATTTTTTCTAATAAAAATAAAATTGGTGGCGACTCCCTTAATCCTTTAAATTTTTGTTAATTTAAGTCGTTATCCCGCCGCGATCCCGGTCGCGACATAACGAATCTCATCTCATCTCATGTAATTTCAATTCTAGCATAGACACAGGACTGGGAGTGCTAATGTTTAACCCTAGCATCTCGTGTCCTTCATCCCAAAAGCTTTTGCAATCTGCAATGCTTTACAATTACGTCGATCCAAATACCAATACCATTAGATACTTATGTTATAATATAAGCTTCACATTTCAGTCAATGAATTTGTTCACTTGAAAAATAATCTTTATTTAGGAGAACTTTAATGATCTCATTCCGCCATTAGGTGCTGTTACTTCCTATATTCTTCTCGAATCAAAACTTAGCAGAAAGAAAATCATGTTCATGTTCATCGTGGAATTTTCTTGTAATGTATTTATATGTATTTGTTGTTCTTGAGATAAGGTTTATATGACTATTTAATATGCTTAAAATATATTAGAAACGAGAAAAAATGTTAAGCCGCAAAGACTATTCATGACTATGATTTTTTTTGCTAAATTAGTCCAGAATTGATAAATGCAAAACATTATTTACTAAAATTTTTATATCAATCTGCTCTGTGTAAGATAAAGTTTACATACATATATAATATATATGAAATAGTTGACAAATGAGATCCCATGTTGCAAAGTTTTATCGTAAACCATCTAACATAACATGGACAGAAAAACCAGAGTGAGTTTATGTGCTAACAGAGCAAGGTTTAGGGGGCAAAATGTCACTTATTAAATCATAGGGTGACAAACAAAGTGAAATCAGAGGGCCTAAACTGTATTCACTATAATAATGTTGAAATGCTTTTCCGAACAATGGATCAGCATAGAACAAGGAGGGGGAGAGAACTTATTTGGTTCAGTATTTATACTTAGTTTAGCTTTGCTTTTCTTATGCTTTCAATCAATAAGATTTGGGTAGACTTTCCTTACTCATTTTTGCTTCAATCAATAAGATTGGGCATCATTCTACCTTGTTAGATATTCACCTGAATGTTAGCAACAGTTTTTTTTTTCTAGGAGAAAAGTGGTTCAATTGATATATTACTAGATGTTTCCTTGTCGAAAACATGTAAATCATATGTGACCTAAAATGTAGTTTTCTAACTACACAACTTAGCATGCTGTTGGTCTAAAACTCTTGCTCATGTAGAAAATAGTAATATGCCAAGATATATAATAAAAGTTGCAAAACCTCATTGGGCCTTTGCATACCCTTGAATTGTACACCTTTCCACTTGCTATATGAGTAGATTCATTATTTAAGTTTATATCATTAATTGTAAATCGTTTGTGAACCTGGCTCATTATCAAATATCATGCTTTAACTGAAGAAATAATTTTGGATATAAGTTCTTTGCATTTAATTTGTTATAGCCCTCAATACTACTGGTAAATTATGTGAAATTTCAAGAACACTGAGATGGAAATAGTGAATATCACATCTGATAATTCAACTGTAAGTATCAATGTAAAAGGGCACTAAAATACTGTTGATCAAACTCTTGTTGGGAGCCCCCCTAAAAAAGATGAATAGTTTTTTGAATATAGCTTGGGGTTGATTCCAATGGGACCTTTAATTTTGTCATCAAGTGATAGCATTTGAATTTATTCTTGTTCATGCTGCCATTAGTGTCTCCGTGTTCCAAATACTTTCTAAGAAAATAATCTTTTATTGATTTTCACTAGGGTGTCTGGAACATGAAGGCAAGCTTTTATTTTTTCAGTTATTTTAATTTTAATTTTTATGGGATAAAAAGGTTCATCTAGCCTCTCACTGCACACTCTGTTAACTTTTGAATCTTATACAATGTAGTTTCCATGTACTCATTATGGGAATCTAGACCTGATACAACATTCTATTTGGGGGAAATGTATGTTCCCTGACCATTTTGAGGGGAGCTATAAGATTATGTGCCACTTTTATGCATTAATATTCTTGTCCTGAATAATTATTAAACATGTGCCTATCAATCTGGCACTAATGGGTGCTTGATTACAAGGTGCTTTTGGCTGGAGATGGTTCCATTTTTTCTTCTGTGCATGATCCTCCAATAGCTTGTGCTAGCAGCAAAGCAACCGCAATAATTGGCAATATCAAGAAATTATATGTGGTATAAGGTAAACGTATTTCTTTGCATTTAAAAGCTATTTCTTCCAGTTGCGAGCTTCGTATATGGTGTTCATTTGCCAAAGAATAATGCTACAAATTTAATATTCACGCAGATGAAAAGATACCCTGCTGGCTTCCCTAGGATAGTTTTACTACCGTAAGGATGATGATAGATCTTCATAGGCCACATGAGCATGTACTTCATTTATCTTAAACTTTCCTCACGTGCGTATCTTATCTAAGGTGGGTCTTCCGTTCAGTACATCTTCTCAAGCAAAGGTCCTTTCTGCTCCATGGAAAGTCGGTGCTTTGCTTTTCTTATTTGTAACTATAGTAATGTATTTAGCTCTTTGTTGAGTGGTTTCAACTTTCAAGCCAGCAGCAACTCTCCTGAACCAATGCATTGTGGTCTCATCTACGTGGAAAGATTATGATTTACTATTTGACGTGATAACTATTGTCCCTTTTGTGTGGTTGTCTGGTGAGTGGTTTCAAAACCAGAATCCAGAAGCAAGTCTTTTGAGCCAAAGCATCCTGGAGTGGTGAAGGTGATGTGATGCAACTTTCACTGGGTGATGTGTATTCCATTGATGTGTATTCCCCCTCTAATTCTGACACACTATGATGGAATCTCTTGAACAGTAACATATTGCTCCTTTTTCAGCTAACCTTTTAATAGATCTTTTCCGTTTTGCTGATCGGAACAATTATAAGTTTATAACCAAAGAAGGAAAAGATGTACCCCGCTAAAAGTTGTTGAAAAAGCAGGTTTATCATAGAACATGAAATGATTCCGACAAGTATTATGGCACGAATATGCACAACTTGAATATTAAGGTGGAGGGGACTGGGTTTAAGCAAATAAATGAGCTTTTATTTAAAAATAGTTTTGGCCATTTATTTCACTTGACAAGCCATGAATAGTTTGTTGTTTTAGAAGTCCCACATTGGTGGGTTCTTGAGAATGGAGGCTCTTGAAAGCTTATATAAAGAGGCTTAAGTTCTTCTTGTAAATCATCTCAAAATTTTTTTTTCTTTCTCTTGTATAGTTCTCTCCTTATATTTAGAGAGAGGTCTTATAATTTTCTTTTATAATAAAAACTTTTCTATTTTTATCTGTAGTTTTTCCCTCATCACCATTAGAGAGTTTTTCACGTTAAATATTATTTGTTAGTTTCTCTTTTCTCAATTCTATTTTAGTTGTGTGATGTTATTTTTTATAACTCTGGTACCTAACAGTGGTATCAGAGCTCTTGGTTACTACGGTGCAGGGTTTAGAAGAAAATTTTTAGTATGCTTTGTGGTTGCAGTATTGACTGATCTTCCACATCAGAAAAGAATTATTCTTGTTGTTGGAATTAAAGTGTGGTAGTGTGGGAGTGTATGTCTAGAAAAGTTCTTGCTAGGAAAGATTTGGTATTTAAGTGTGTCTATTAGTGACCCACCTCTCTTTCTTGGGAACTTACTTGGTACACTGTTCACGGTCTACAGTCACTATTCTAGAATATGGCACTATTCCAGTATATGGTACTATTCATGCTGCGGATACTATTCATGGTTATTATTCATACGTATAGTTGTATACTTTTTTAGTATTGTTAACGTATACGAGGTTTGTCCCTATACAGTATAAATATATAGTACTATTCACGTATACGATACTATTCACGATGAAATAGAGTAAGCCGGTTCAGTTGAAAAACAGATCGTTGTCAATATCATAGCGACAAAATATGAGATTGAGAGGTTCAATGGGAGTAACTTCTCCTTATGGAAATTGAAGATAAAGGCAATCTTGAGGAAGGACAATTGCTTAGCAGCAATTGAAAGCAGACCCACTGGGATACTTGATGACAAGTGGAAGGAGATGGATGACAATGCTGTTGGCAACCTGCATTTAGTATTGGCAGATTCAGTTTTGTCAAGTGTTGCAGAAAAAAAGGACGGCGAAGGAGATTTGGGATGCTCTCACCAAATTGTACGAGATCAAGTCACTTCACAATCGAATATTCTTAAAAATGAGGCTTTATACACTTCAAATGAGTGAATCCATGATAGTACCGGATCACATCAACAATCTGAAACACGTTGTTTTCTCAGCTTACAGCATCAAAATACAACATGGTGGAAAATGAACGTGCAGAGCTTCTACTTCAAAGTCTACCTGACTCTTATGATCAACTCATCATCAACATAACAAATAATAATGTTACTGATAATCTTCGATTTGATGACGTTGCTGCTGTTATTCTTGAAGAAGAATCCAGGCGGAAGAATAAGGAAGACAGATCAGAAAGCTCAAAGCAAGCAGAGGCTTTGTCGATGACGAGAGGAAGATCAACAGAACGTAGCTCTAGTGGGAGCCAAAATTAGAGTAGATCAAAGTCACGAAGAAGGAAGAACTTCAAATGCTACATTTGTGGCATGAGAGGGCACTTGAAGAAAGATTGTTGGCACAACAAGAAAAATACAGATAAAGCTCCTGAAACAACAACATCTCAAGGATGTGTTGCGAGTACCTTTGATGATGGAGAAATCCTTTACAGCGAAGTAGCAATTGGTTCCAAAGGCGAAAAACAGCTCAATGATGTTTGAATTATGGATTCAGGAGCAACATGACATATGATTTCACAACGAGATTGGTTTAGCTCTTATGAACCTATCTCAGAAGGATCTGTATTTATGGGAAATGATCATGCCTTGAAGATTACTAGAGTTGGTACTGTCAAAATAAGATTGCACGATGGTACTGTTCGCGCAATTCAAGGGGTACGACATGTGAAGGGTTTAAAGAAGAATTTATTGTCTATTGGGCAATTGGATGACCTTGGGTGCAAGACTCATATTGAAGGTGGGATCTTGAAGGTTGTTAAAGGTGCTCTAGTGGTGATGAAAACAAAAAAAAATTGCGGCAAATCTATACATACTTGTGGGAGATACACTACAAAAGGCAGATGCATCAGTTGCATTAGCAAGCCAAGAAGAATCAACGATAATGTGACATCACAAATTAGGCCATATGTCGGAACATGGTTTGAAGATTCTCAGGGAACGTGATCTCCTTCCCGGGATCAAATCGGTAAACTTACCTCTATGTGAGCACTGTGTTATAAGCAAGCAGCATAAATTAAAGTTTGATAGATCAACTACTAGAAGCAAGCACATACTAGACTTGATTCATTCTGATGTGTGGGAGTCACCAGAAATGTCCCTAGGAGGAGCAAAATACTTTGTATCATTCATTGATGATTTCTCTAGGAGATTATGAGTGTACCCAATCAAGAAAAAGTCAGATGTGTTTCCAATCTTCAAAGACTTCAAAGCAAGAATAGAACTTGAATCCTGAAAGAGAATCAAGTGCTTGAGGACAGACAATGGAGGAGAATATACAGATGGTAATTTTCTCGCATTTTGCAAGCAAGAGGGTATCCAAAGGCAATTTACAGTTGCACACACACCTCAGCAAAATGGTGTACCAGAGCGGATGAATAGAACTCTCCTAGAAAGAACAAGAGCTATGTTGCGAACTACAGGTCTAGCCAAGTCTTTTTGGGTAGAAGCAATCAAAACCGTCTGTTACGTGATAAATCGGTCACCATCAATTGCAATTGGTTTAAAGACACCAATGGAGATGTGGAATAGCAAGCCAGCAAATTATTCTTATCTTCTTGTGTTTGGATGTCCTGCATATGTGATGTACTATTCCCAAGAAAGAACAAAACTAGATCCAAAATCCAGGAAATGCATATTCTTGGGTTATGCTGACGGAGTTAAGGGGTATCGCCTGTGGGATCTCACTGCCCGCAAAGTTATTATCAGCAGAGATGTGATATTTGCAGAAAATGAACTGCAAAGTAAATAAAAAGATGTCAGTATTTTGAAAGAGACTACTACGGTACAGATAGATGGAAAAGCTGGAGAAGAAAATTCCTTTGAAGCAGAACAAGAACTAGAGCATGAGGAACAAGAACTATATGAGGCCAATGATACAGAAGTTCGGCAATCAACTCGTCAGATAAGAGCACCATCATGACACTCAGACTATGTTATGGCAAGCCACGATGCATATTGTCTTCTAACAGAAGAAGGAAAGTCGTCAACCTTTCAGGAGGCTGTGAGTAACTCAGAAGCTTCTCTATGGATGACAGCAATGCAAGAAGAAATGGAAGCCCTACATAGAAACAAGACATGAGAACTTGTTGAACTTCCAAAGGGACTGAAAGCCATTGGTAACAAATAATCTATAAGATCAAAAGAAATAGCAACGATCAAGTGGAACGATATCGTGCAAGGCTGGTGGTCAAAGGGTATGCTCAGAAAGAAGGAATTGATTTCAATGAAATATTCTCTCCGGTTGTCAGACTTGCCACTATTAGAGTAGTCCTGGCTATGTGTGCTGCATTTGATTTACATCTTGAACAATTAAATATGAAAACAGCTTTTCTTCATGGAGAACTTGGAGGAGATATATATGCTCCAACCAGAAGGTTTTAAAGAACAAGGAAAAAAAAACTTAGTTTGCAAGTTAACCAAATCTCTGTACGGTCTAAAGCAGGCACCAAGGTATTGGTATAAGAGATTTGATTCCTTCATTATTAGCCTCAAATACAACAGACTGAGTTCAGACCATTGTACATATTACAAGAGGTTTGGTGATGATGATTTCATCATCTTGCTGTTTTACGTGGATGATATGTTGGTGGTAGGCCCCAACAAAGATCGAGTCCAAGAATTGAAGGCACAGTTGGCTAAGGAGTTTGATATGAAGGACTTGGGACCAACAAACAAGATTTTAGGGATGTAAATTCACCAAGACAGAAAAGATAGGAAGATTTGGCTTTCTCAAAGGAACTATTTAAAGAAAATCTTGCGGCGCTTCAATATGCAAGATTGTAAGTCAGTCTCTACTCCACTTCCTGTCAATTACAAATTATCCTCAAGTATGAGTCCTAGCAGTGAAGCAGAGAGGATGGAAATGTCTCGAGTACCGTATGCATCAGCAGTGGGAAACCCTTATGTATGCTATGATATATACAAGACCAGACATTGCACAAGCAGTGGGAGTGGTCAGTCGTTTTATGGCAGATCCTGGTAAAGAGCATTGGAATACTGTTAAGAGGATCCTAAGATACATTCAAGGGACCTCAGGTGCTGCATTATGTTTTGGAGGATCAAAATTTATTGTCAGGGGTTATATTGATTCAGATTTTGCAGGTGATCTTGATAAGAGAAAATCTACTACTGGTTATATGTTCACACTTACAGGAGGAGCGGTTAGCTGGTTATCTAAGTTACAGACTGTTGTAGCCCTATCTACTACAGAAGCTGAATACATGGCAGTTACCCAAGCTTGTAAGGAAGCTATTTGGATTAAAAGGTTAATAGAAGAACTTGGACACAAAAAGTAGATAATTACTGTGTATTGTGACAGTCAGAGTGCATTGCACATTGCAAGGAATCCAACTTTTCATTCAAGGACAAAACACATAGGTATCCAGTATCACTTTGTTCGAGAAGTAGTAGAAGAAGGGAGTGTAGATATGCAAAAGATTCACACCAAAGACAACCTAGCAGATGTTATGACAAAGCCAATCAACACTGACAAATTTATTTGGTGTTGATCCTCCTATGGCCTATCAGAAATGTAAGCAACATGGAATGATAAGGTAGAAAGAGTGGTGTGAAGATATGATTGACTCAATCAAATCTTCAAGTGGGAGAATTGTTGTTTTAAAAGTCCCACATTGGCGGGTTCTTGAGAATGGAGACTCTTGAAAGCCTATATAAAAAGGCTTAAGTTCCTCTTGTAAATCATCCCAAATTTTCTTCTTCTTTCTCTTATATAGTTCTCTCCTTATATTTAGAGAGAGGTCTTGTAATTTCTTATTCATAGTAAAAACTTTTCTACTCTTGTCCGTGGTTTTTCCCTCATCACCATTAGAGGGTTTTCCACGTTACATATTGTTTATCAGTTCCTCTTTTCTCAACTCTATTTTAGTTGTGTGATACTGTTTTCTATAACTCTGGTACCTAACATAGTTTCCGAATTATACTGATGTATCCTTATTATCTATGTTCTTATTCAGACAGTAATAAGAACATGCAAGATATAGTTCTGCCTATTTTGGCGAGTTATTATGTTTCACATTTTCATTTCAACACAAGATACAATGAACATAACAGAGGTTAAAAGCAAATAAGGTTAGTTGTTGTTAGTTTGTACTCCATTTTTTACGGATGGTTGTTGTACAATAAGTAAACTATGATTTATGAGTGTATAATGCTATATTTGTTACTGATCTGAAGTGGATTCAGAGGAATACTTGAGATAGGTATGTTATGGTGATTGAAGGTGGACTCTTCCGTAGCACAACAACAGTGGCAATAGTGGTGCGAGAGGGTGGGTACCTGCAAAAGGTACTTCGACGTTCAAGTTAAATCATGCGCAATAAGGACAATCTATATATTAGAGGAGATGCATATTTTTTAGACTTGACATAGCATTTATAGGAGCGTTTTAGGATGAGTGCATTCTGTATTAAATGCAATTATTTAGAATTAGAATCTATTAGGGATTGCAATCCATTTTAACTAATTTTCCTATTTATGTAAAAATTAATTAGCTTTCATATCCATCAAGGATACTGAGAGATTTATGTCTAATAAATAGGCAGATATACTCATCAAGATAGCATGAAGTAATATTTATATATTATTTTGGTAGGTTGGGTTGCTCCTGAATTGCTAATTCAAAATTAGGTCCAGAACAGTTGCCATCAACTTAGCGCTTAAATTAGACAACTAAATGTCAATGTACCCATGTTTAGCAGGAGCATATAACACACAATGAACAAAGGGATCCAAGTTAGAGTTAATGTCAAATCTCACGATGTTTTTGAAAAGGTTAAGGTCCATAATATATCATAGTATGCCTCCAAGGTTGATGTGTAAGGCCAAAATCTGAGTTGGATCGCTCTGTTTACGTTGTCATTCCGCCATCGAAGGTAGTGTCCCTTACCAATCACTTTAATATCTAGGATCCCTTATGACTTTGATATAGAAACTTTGTCCGGGTTTTATTACTAATCACTTTGATATTTAGGATTCCACGTGACTTTGACATAGAAACATTGTCCGGAGTCTATTACCAATCGCTTTGATATCTAGGATCCCTCATGACTTTGGTATAGAAACCTTGTCCGGAATCCATTATCAATCGCTTTGGTATTTAGGATCTCACGTGATTTTAGTATAGAAATCGTGTCTGGGATCCATTAACAATCATTTTGATATCTAAGATCCCTCGTGACTTTGGTATAGAAACCTTGTCCAGGGTCCATTACCAATCGCTTTGGTATTTAGGATCTCACGTAGGAAATCAACAATGATTCTGCCATGGCTGGTACGCGTTGATCTGACAAATGGATCGTCAAATCTAGCATATGGTCCATGTGTTTGACGAATCCATATCTCGTGGTAGCGGTGGTAGGATTTGAAGTTTATCGTCCACACAGACGGTGCTAATGTTCTGAAATAGATTTAGAGGGATACATGAGGTAAGTATATTACAATGGTTGAAGGTGGACTCCTCCGTAGCACAGCAGCAGCAACAGTGACGTGAATGGGTAGGTACCTGTAAAAGATACTCTAACACTCAAGTTAGACCGTACACAATAAGAACAGTCTGTATATCAGAGGAGAAGCATACCTTTGAAACCTGACATAGTATTTATAAGAGCGTTTTAGGATGAGTATAATCTGTATTAAATACAGTTATATATGATTAGAATCTATTAGGGATTGTGATTTATTTTAATTAATTTTTTTATTTATGTGAGAAGTAATTAACTTTCATATCCATCAAGAATACTTGAGAGATTTATGTCTAATAAATAGACATATATACTAATTAAGATAGCGCATAGTAATATTTAAGTATTATTTTAGTGAATCAAATTACTCCTAAACTGCTGACCCAAAATCCGATGTAGAACAACTATAATTGTTGAATTTCTCTATTTTTTATCAATCTCACATACCCGAAATTTTCAGTGGTATCGATGGCTTCATTATTTTTTGGCTGCTCTCACATACTGTCACTGGCAATAGGTTATGGATTGCCGTAGATTGATATTCCACCCCTTCCATCAGAGGCCTATCCATTTTTATATCATTTTCCAGCAATTTGCTAAAATCATGTTTACGACTCAGGGTTCAGTATCTTCTTATCTGTATTTTTTTATAATGTATTGATGAATAGCTTGTTTTGGTGGATGTCTTAAATCTTTTTTTTTTTTTGTTTTTGGTGAGGAGTATGTCTTAAATCTTAATTGTCGTGTACTTATATTCTTCTTGTTCTTGTTCTTGAAATTGGCCACACGAGAGATAGAGAATAAAATAAGGGAGTGTTTATAAAATTGATATATAGCACTGATAATATTTAGAAGTTCTTTGGAAACCTTATAATAATTCACGTCTGAAATATTTGATCCCTTTTGTTGACCAAAAATCTCAGCCGGACCCTGCTGCCTTGGTGCTACACTCAGCATGTAAGGCAATTTTCGCATATGGCATGAGGGACATTTCATTTTCAGATTATTAATAATAAAATGTGGAGGCTGCGGTCATGAGAAGGTTATTGCTTTTTGAAATATTCGTTGGCCAGGAGCGAGTATTGCCAATGGGTCATAAACAGATTTTCTTTGAACAAAAGTCTCCCACTGAGGACCAAAATGGGCCCGCCATTCCTCCTGTGTATTGTAGTGGGGCAAATATTGCTTTACTCCAAGATGGGCTCTTTCACAGTATTCTAAAATTCTTTTGTTCTGACTTATTATGTGTTCTAGGCCATCAGTTCCATTGGAAGAGGGAACTGCAGAGGTAAGAAACGCTACTAGGTAGAAAATATCTTCCTCTGGAACAACAACAGAAGTTCTCTTGTCCCACCTGCAAACAACATAATATAGTATACATTATATGTTAAATTAAATATTTAACGCTAAAAGATTGGTAGA
Organism: Ormosia emarginata; assembly: GCA_029884605.1. NCBI lineage: Eukaryota > Viridiplantae > Streptophyta > Magnoliopsida > Fabales > Fabaceae > Ormosia > Ormosia emarginata. The sequence goes on from JAQQTP010000089.1 coordinate 3,618,566, forward strand.
GAAGTTAATATTTTTGTGAACCATTACTTTGATTTATTTACTGGGTAGATAAGAACGGGGCCATTGCTTGTTTCTGTTAGGATATTCCCGAAGACGACTTCTGCAAAATGGTGTATTTTGCTTTTGGGTATAAAAAGATTGAGCCATGGGTGTGGAACATCCCACAAGCCTTTTGAACGCAATTTGACCTCGGATACATGCACCCTGTCTAAGAAATCTACATATGTGACTTCTGTTAGAAAAAGTGTTGATGGGATATAGTTTAAATGGGACAAATGTTTCTCAACTTCCTGCATAAAACAGAAACATAGTGAGAGGCAGTTGATTTAGAATTTCTTTAAAATAAAAATAAATTATAATTATCTATTTATTTATACAAAAAATCAGTCTTTAGGTTGAGCTGTTAATCCCAGCCTCACCTGATTTACTTCGTTGATTTCTTCAAAGTTGAAGTATTTGGCCAATTCTAGGCAGAAGAGAGTTCTTCCATCCGACTTGAACTGACTAGCCTGAACTGGGTCTTGTGGGTTGAAGGATGATCTCCAGTTATTTAGCAGACCAGTTCTGTTTATTATCACAAATCCTTCAATGTAATCAAATGCGTCCTCTGCTGCAGATATTAATTGCTCTTGGTCTCTTGTAAATGCTGTGAAATCTGAATATAGCACTCTAATCCATTTTACCTGTTCCAAAAAACAGAAATTTTCTGTGATGACAACCAGTACTCACAAAACACGTTAAAATTAAAAAGACCTTGTTTTTGGTGTAGTCACTGATGCATTACCATGGCAGGTGCTGGTTCCAGGAAAATTCTTGCCCGGGTTATAATTCCAAACTGGCCAAGCCCCCCGAGAACACTGTGAAAGAGTTCCCCATTCTGCTCCTCGGAACAGTTTATCACCTCCCCTGTTCCTGTATTCATTCATTGGCCATCTTTTATTCATTAAAAGAGAAAGCTTTTCTTTATTTGAAAACCTATTTGCAACCAATAATCTGAGACTTTCACCAAGTTCAAGTTATCAACAAGGAATCTTGGAAAGCTACTATTTCTGTTTTAAATGAATTATGAGTTCAGAAGAGACAAAATAGTAGCTACTGTAACCGTGTTCTCATCTGTCATATGGTTTTCACAAGGTTTTTACAAACCTGTAACAATCTCCAGCTGCTGAACATTACTTATCTGGGGACCATGCCTAAATGCCTGCCCACTGACTCCAGCGTTAGAGAGAGTGCCACCAACTGTCAGATGTAGGTAGTCTGTCCATGATCTTGGTGCCAACCCGTATCTTAGTGTCTCATGCAGGATGTTTATCCACAACTCACCACCTGAGACATCCACATATGGAGAATTTCCTACATATACCTGCATTTCTGGGACCTTGAGTGATTCCATGTTGATCACAACTCCTCCATGAGTTTGTGCCTGGCCCTGGAATGAGTGGCCATGGCCTCTTGCTGCAACAGTGAGCTGCGAGCTAGGACCCATGAGCCAGATATGCTTTATGGTGGCTGCAATATCAGAAACTGATTCTGGATGCAGTACTGCCATTGGATGATATTGGTATCTGTTGCCAAAGTCTCTGGCTGCATGGCTAAGGCTAACTTCATCAAAATGAAAATGTCCTCCAAGAGGAAGTGCTTTTAGTGAAGAAGGGATACTCGAAAGACACAAGTTAATCTGAATGGTTATACAACTAAGGAACAAGATCGTGAGGCCTCTGAGGAACAGAATATTGTATTCTCCAATGAGGCTAAGTGGTGGGTATCTCATTTTTCTGTTAGAAGGTATGGTGGTTGTTGAAGGAATAAGAAGCTTTGATCTTGTAGGCGTTGTTTCTTTGTGAGCATAAACAAAAGGAGAAAGTGATGGGGAGTGAAGGAAATCAAGGGTTGGGCCAGAATTTATAGAAATTTGTGGGTGGCTGAGTCAACCCTTCTTCAGTTATGAGAATGCGTATGAAGACTGCCAACTTGGAAGGAAGAATTTTAGAATTTTCTTTTGGCTTCTCCTTTTTGGAGAAATATTTAGATAAACCTTGTCTGCACAGTTGTATGGACTAAATCAATTAACACTTAAATAATTAAATAAATTTTTGTGTTATACAATTATTTCTCCTTTTTGGAGCAGCTTGTTTAAAAAGAGAAGCCAAAGCCATCATACAGAAACCAAGTTGAAGAGGAAAAGTAACAACAAAGAGAGATCTCACAAATCTTCAACTTTTCCAAACAGTTGTAACCACAACTCCATCTTCACATGAAGGAAAGACATGTTTCAGGTTTCTGTTCATTAACCAAATTAAGGATACTTTTTCCCAATTTAGAAATAAGTCCTTGCTTTTGCCACAGTGTGTTTTCTCTTTGCCCCTATGGACAGGTACGCCCTCACTCCTGTCTACCTTACACGTTTGTTGAGGTGTTGGTGTTGAGTCCATTGTTGTCGGAATGTGAACATCGCGTATCCTGCTATTAGATTGGATGAGAAGGACTCGCGGACTGCTATGAATTCATTAGAGAGGGAGAGATGAAGTTGGTGGGGTATGTGTTGGTCCATGAGACACGTGAAGTCTTCTTCATTTATTTGTGCTTGTTTGGGACTATGGTTATGGACATTGATTGGCCATGTAGGGACCTCTGCTCGAGCCACTCTTCTAGGCCAAGAAAGAAGAAGAGCAAATGGGAGTGGCAGTTTGAGAGAAACAAATGAAAGACTGCTATTTACATATCTGCTGAAGTATGCACAACAAACACTGCACTACTCCTGCTATAATATCGAATCTTTAGTACCAAACTATTGGACAAGCTTTGAGTGATTCTCTTGTCTATACTTTCTACTTTTTTTATTTTTACTCCGAAACTATGACTTTATCCTTTTCATTGCAACTAGTTAGAGTGTCTTTGGTTTATAGTTAGAGTATTTTAAAAATAAATTTGAAGCATTGAAAGATATATTAACATGTTTGGTAAAATTTTTTGTTAACAAAATTTAGTTAATTTTAATGAAAAATAGTCTTTAAATCTCAATTAGAGTAAAAACAAGAATTTTTTGCTTTTCCATTGGACAAAAGTTCGTTGGAAAACATTTTCTCTTTCAATCTTATTTTAAAAGTGATTTTAATATTTAATCCAAACAATATTTATTTTGTCAAACTCACTTTTAAAATAAAAATTTTCAAATATAAATTATATTATTACAAATTTACTTTCAATTAAATTTAAATTTATAAAATTAAGTTGACTCAAACTTAAATTTATCAACTCTTATCCAAATGCACAGGTAGTATCTTGGTCCAATGAGAAATTTTGTAGCTTCATAGTGTAGCATCTTACCCCCGTTTCCTCTATGATGGCCAAATCAATTTGTCACTTCATTAGATTGGCAAAAATGCTTTCGTAAATTCTGTTGAAATTATATTGGGTCATCGATGGGATTTATGTGGTCCTGGAAAACCTCCCTTGTTCTCTATAGGAAACATTCACAAATGGGCAGTAGCCTATAGGTTGCAGCATTCATGTCTCATGTTTTGATAAAAAAACATAAACACAATAATTGATGGTGTTGACACAGTTTTCTCCTCCTCTCTCTCTCTCTCTCTTTAACAAGTCTGTCAAGGTGAACTTGCAAGGAGGATATTCTGTTTCCTTTTTATGGGTTCTGTGTATTTATATTACTAAGGATTTTTTTTTTCCTTTCTCTGTAGTTTTGTTTTATTTACTTCGTTTTTTTTGGCCTGACACCCCTATGCTGTTATACGAGTTATTTCCTCATTCTTCTAAAACACTTGGATACTGCCCCAGTTCCATATCAAGTATAAAGGGCACTCAAATTTAAACTCATGGATCTTGATCATACAAATGCAGCTGGAGTTCTTGCTTATGGTTCAAATGCAGCTCAATTCTCAGCCTGTTACAGTTTAACCACACTGGCCTTTCTTATTATCATAGCCTATATTCAATTACATACTTAAAAGAATGTGGGTGCATTACCCTTGTGTGGTATTTGACGGTTTCCTTATTGGGAGTGTAGTGAAGTGTGGGGGAACTCATTTTCGTTTGGAGGAAGTATACACAGAATCTATTATAGGATTCATTGGTATGAAAATGACATAAACATGACATGAAATGCAACATGAAAAAAAAAAGAGAAATTCGACATTTTAAAGACATATAAGACGACCTCAATGTTCATGTACATGTTCCAATCAAGGTTTAATTTTTAAATCGTCTTTGCCTGCCATTATAATAAATTACGATTGCTAGAATTTGACTTAAGCACACAGTTATTATTGGGCATAGTAGTGTCTAGTGTGAAAATGTGAACGCAATTGACATAGTCTTCTCATTTGCGGTGGAAAACCTAACCCTTTTAATGACTTGCATTTTAGAAGGAAATCGAATATTAATAAAGACATCAAGACAATAAGTTGTTGTTATAGTAGAGTAATTATCATGTGGAAATACTCCATAACACGTATAGTGATAGCCACATCGTGGGGCCTCTAGTGGTCATTGATGCTTAGATTGTGGAGAGCAGAATCCCCCTTTTAGGCAGTGAAAAATCTGAAGAGTTTGAACACTGAACAATTGTCATGTTTAACAATGAATGGGCGGCGAGGTGGAAATCATCTTTTACAATCTCCATGGTCTCACTCTTGTTAAATCATTTGATTAACAAAAAAAAGAAAAGACAAGAATGCCACATCAGTTTCTTTACGAGTGTTCAATAGGATAGTCAGAGATTTCTCACTGACAAATGTTAATATGGCAAATAGGATAAGTGCCCAACAACGTAAACGAGACAGGTGCCTATGGCATTGCCACATAACAGTGCTCTCAATCCTCATCAACTTGCTATGGGGACTAAAGAATTGTATTGAGAGGGGTTGGTAGGACAAAAAATTGATTTCGAATGATCAAACCCATTAGATTATATAACTATTCTTTTCATGTCCCATATCCCACTTTATTACAACTTTAATGGATGTCTCGTTGTCTCATCCCAACCAAAAGAGATTAAATGTATATGATAAATCCTTTCTTACCCATTATTGTCGTGACTAATCTTAATTGTCATAACGAACATAGAAACTGTAAGTCTCTTTCACTCTGTCATTTAATCAATAGGTGAAAATTTATGTGCATGAACATAAATAAGTTTAGGACTAAAATTTTTGTTCTCCATGAACAATATATGTGCATGAACATAAATAAAAAAAAGGTGTAAGATAATAAACTAATCAAGTTGCTCAAAATTTATTGCACCGCTTGGGTTAAACTGTAGGTGCTGCATTACCTTGCAACCCCAGCCAACTATTTTACAAAAGGAAATTATAGCATATTTTGCTGCTGCACCGCGTGGAGCAAATTTGCTTTTGAGTTGCAGTTCTTGAATATAAGTTATACTTTGACAACTTGCAGCATACCTTAAATTTAACATTTACCTTATTAAGTGGGTTTGTTAGCTTTTTATGTAACATTTTATTCATGCTTGTATGCTTATAAAAGGCCATATCCTGTACTGTGTTTTACAACAAGTGAAATTGAAAGTGAAATCGAGTGAATGAAATAGTCTTGAGTACATTCCTCTTCCTTTCTTAAGCTGCGTGACTGTGAGTGAGTGTGTGGTGAGGTTATGTGTTTTTGACATCATATTGGCATTAGAGTGGGGTTAAATTCAGCGTTAATATTTTTTTAGAGTGTTTGTGAAGAATAATAATGTTTTCCTATATTCATAATTTTCTCTAGAGTCAGTATTATCTAATAGTAAAATATGACAAACAATTATAATATTGTATGGTCAAATCCCAAATTAGATGGGAAACTTGACTATAACCATTGGGAAATTTTCGCCTTCTCCCAAGTTGTTTTATAAAAAATGCTTGTCTTACAATAATTAGAACTCTGCTAACAGTTTTTAACCTGAGAATCTATACATATATATAAATATATATTTATAGTAACAACATCTCTTCGCGCACATTAGTCGCGACAGAGATTGCATTAAAGTAAGAAAGAGAATGAATCAAAAGACGCAACAAAAGAGTCCAAAATATTAGATATAGGACCACACACAACAACAATGACACAAGATATATATAATCTAGTAGAAACTACAAAGTAACTTCCTTCCATTATTTTCCATTATATTCCTTTATATTCCATTCACCTAAACGAGTTATTATTTTTCTATTATTATGATTACAGGATGTTTCATGACAACAAAATTATATTAAATTAAAAGCAAATATATTAAATGGGGCTTACCTTAGCAAGCTCCCATTTATAGACAGTTTCACAAGTCAAAGTACTTAATCAGAGCCTTAAGTTGCCAACCTCTCATATATGGTCATGATTCGGCACCTCAAATCCACATCCCTCTGCTGGGTTGTGGCTGCTACCTCACGATTCACGAAGGAGTTTGTTACTTCCTATAATGATACTCATATTCATCACCACTTGGGATAACGGCGGATAAGCACACTGTGCCGTGGCCAGGAATTTTTATTTATTTATTAATTTATTTTTCCCTAAAACGAGTGTCACATATGTGCATCAAAATATATGGCTCCCATTAGCCCATACATTACGAATCCCGATTCGGCACAATAGCTCCCCTATTTACTAGCTATCCAAAACAACAACCGGGCCACCACCTGCTGGCTATTTTCATGTATAACCTAGACATCTTAGCATAGATAGATAGCTATGATCTCACATGATTAACATAACCCTTTCACAACATGGGGAACATATATAGTAAATTGAACTAGGTTAATTAACAAGCCTAGCAGTAGCCAAGCCATAGGGGGCACATTTTGACTTGGTCAGTCTGAACATAATGGATGTGATTTGATAGGTTTGAACATTGGTTCGTCCTCACGAGGATTATTAAAAATCCACTTGGCCACATGTCATTACAGGCTTATATTGATACAATTGTCATTTTGAGCATATTTTCCATACCAAATACAAGGACCACCGATCATGTGGAACTAGACCTTGAAATAAAAATGCTATTTTTGGGTACCAAGTATACCAATTTTTAAATGTGTTAATATAAGTGAAAAAATTTAAATATCTTAAGTATATGATTATAAGTTTAATTTTAAAATTTGTTTATAAAAATAATATCATTAAAAAAATTTATACTTAAATTCTTAATTATATTTTAAAATATTAATTTTTCGCTTATTAAATGAGAGATATTGTAAAAAATTAAAAAAAAACTTTGTACATAGAGAGTTATTTCCACTACAATATACATTAGGGGTGTTCACGGGTTGGGTTGGTTCAGGTTTAGAGGAAAAAATGTCCAAACCAATTAGGAGGTCGGGATGGATTATTTAAAAAATTTTTAATCGAACCAAACCAAAAAACTTTGTTCAGACGGATATGGAGACTTTCGACTTTGGGTTCATGGACACGAAACCACAAATGCCAGATACCATATACGCCCGTCATCCGGTCGGCGGTCTGCCCTCCACCATCGCACCTTTACTCCATTCGGTAGCGTCATCCAGCAAGCACCTCCAAAGTGGTTTCGCACAATCTCGTTCTGAGATCTGGTTCAAGAAAGGGTTCTACGATGGGGGTGGTGGTCGTTCTGAGGCTCGCGGCGGTGGCGATGGTTGGTGTGATTCTGAGATCTCGTGGGTGGTCAGATCCGGTGCGTGGACGTGTGCGTGGTTCTGAGATCTGGTTTCACCATGTGGGTGGCACTGCGTGGTTTCGAAATGGCGAGATCTGGTCGTGGCTCTGTGTGGCGCTACAGAGGCGGTTGATGAGGGCGTCTTTGCCAACGCCGCTGGGCCCGCTAATGACAATGATAAGCGGGTTGGGGTTGGGGCAAAGGGGGTCGGAGCTAAAGAGAAGTGGACGGTGAAGGTGAAGGTGAAGGTGAAGGGGAAGTGGAAGGTGAAGCCGTGAAGGGGAGAAGGGGAAGGTGAAGGAGAAATGAATGCTGGATGGTGAAGGAGAAGTGAATGCTGGACGGTGAAGGGGAAGGGGTTTGGGAATTTGGAAAAAGAGAAATAGAGAACTAGAAGCTTCCAGATCAGAAAGAAAAGAAAATCAAGCACAAAACGACGTCGTTTTAATTCAGGTGGTCGGGTCATCGGGTCGGGTTATCGGATCGGGTCATTGGGTCAGATTATTCAACCCGTCACCCGAATCAATTAATGGACGGGTTGGTTAATACTACCCGGATATATTTATTTTAATCGGATTTGAACACCCCTAATATACATATATAAATGAAAAGGAACTAATGCCTCCATCGAGGATGGTGATGTAGGGAAGGACGATAGGAGGAAGAAAGTTGGCATGGTTGGAAGAGCGAGGGTCACCTCATGTGGCAAACAACAAACATTTCCTATAGAGTTGTGTTATGAAAACATTTAAAATATGATACTTAAATGATACTTTACTCATATCTGTATATAATATATTTATTTTAATTTTATATATGATATATGATATATGATAATATCTAATCATTCTCATATTAGACACAATGTCCCACATACAAAGGTATTGTATTGGGATGAAAAAGAAAATTTCCTTTTCCTATGACATATATTTGGTTTATTGGTATTTTAACATTAGTATGTAAGATATCTCATTTTGTAATTAGATGCCTATATTTAAACTGTCCATATCCTATGAAAATATAAAACAGTAAGATATTTAAAAGTTAAAATTTTCATATTCTTAAATATTTGTATATTTTAAATAATTATTATTAGATATCATATCAAAAATATATATATATATATATATATATATATATATATTAAGTTAGTATCAACATCTCCTAAACTAATTCCATTCCTCATTGGTGTGGGAACTATTTGAAATAGAATTTCGAAAGTCTATCAGTTCTATTTTTACGTTTTACCTTTCCCTTTTGTCTTTTGTATCTTTTTTTCTGCCCCCATATTTGTCTTTTGTTATCCTCGTTGCTTCAAAATGTACAATATCATGCGTGGAACTCACTATGAAACTGGAGGTCCCCATTAGCCGGTTGGACATATATATGTCCAAAATAAAAAAGTAGCCTGTAAGGACCGAATACTAGTTAGAAACTGGAGGTCCCTATAGATTTTTAATTTTCTTTTATTAATGAGCTATTAAGTCATTTGTTTTATGACTAGCAATGATATAATTTTTATTTTTTAATTTTAAATTTAAATAAAAAATCATTTAAAATAATTTGTAAAAATAAAAATTTAAGGGAAAATTAATAAAGAGTATATGAGGGGTAAAATTAACTTTAAGGTAGCTTAATAAATATTTATTAAATAACATCCCATAGTATATAGATTTAAAAAATGATACACGCACACAAAGATCTGAATTTTTTTTTTAAAATAAAGTAATAAAGACAGTGAATTAAAATAAAGAAAATCAAAATAAAAGTACAAAAATAAAAAATTGAATATGATTATTTAAAAACATTTATTTTGATTTAATATTTATACTTTAATTTTACCTTTCTCAATAGTTTACTATAATAGATCGTTTAGTATCCTTTCAGGACAGAAAATGCAAATAAGAAACTGCTCCTAATCTCTTGGTTAATAAAAAGTTATTTAAAAAAAAATTGAATATTTTAACCATTTTTTTAATGAAATACAGTAATACTTTTCTGAGGCAAAAGCAATTTCAAATACTTACTGAGCAAATGCAGTGACATGAACTGTCTGCCATTTAAGAGTACTCGGCATCCCTGTCAACCTTTGGCTTGTCGTTACATTTCCATTTAGACTGTGTTCTGTTCTTGATAGGACAACAGATTTATCCCTTGTTTTAGTTATATATGACAGCAAATTAACCAGTTTGTTTGTATTTGAATTTGTTTAAAGTTTTGTTATCTTATTATGTATCTATCTTATCTAGCCGATGCACTTATATGTAAGCTGCATTAGTAAGATCATGAAGCAAATCACTATGGCATTCCATATTTCTTCATTATCGCAGATAGTAAGCTGGAACTGATGAAGATTTACCATGGTACGTAGGTAGGTGAGCCGAAATGCATCATGGTACATATATATTTCTTTATACTACATTCAATTTGTTAGAAGTAGAAAAATATAAAAACAAAAAAAAACTTAAAGAATATTTATGTATATTTTTAAAATTATATTTGAATTAATTAATGTGTATTAAAAGATTTTTTATTTATAAAAGAGAGAATTTATATATAAAAATATAATTAAATATAATTAAAATAATATTTTTAATTATATAAAAATTAAATTCTTAAAATAATAAAAAAATAAATTTAATCTAATATCAAAATATATTTTAAATATTCTAACAAAACTGTTATTCTCTCTGAAGCTGACTACTATTCAAAACGAACGCTGTACGCTCTAGGCCTCTAACCCTGCACTTGGTGACTTAAGTACCAGTCATATAGTAAGAACTATCAAATTTGCGTGTAAATATCATTGTATATTTGTTATTTTCATATTGATGGTGGAGTTTCTCTTCATTCCTGAATGTAGAAAATGCTTTCTCTGCCCAAACATGTGATTATTTGGAAGTATACACAAATATCTGTTTGAAATAAAAGATAAAAAAAATTTTGGAAAGTGGTGTGCATGGCCATTAATTTTCTCAGTGAATATTATAGTTATACTGCACGAGGTTTAAACATCACTAGCTACCAACCAAGCTGTATGGACCACAGAAATTAAGTGGGTGTCCCTCTATCATGCAAGTACAATATATAAATGGGTGTAGAACACTACAAGAACCCTAGTGACAGGCCAATCTATCATTTCAATCAATCAGATTCTAATTTTGTTCAAATTTGTAAGGTTGCATAAATGGTCTAAGCCTGATGTCGTTTTCGAATAATAATGGAAGGGTAGTGACTTGTATTTCAAAACGTAAATTTCTTAGATCCCTCAAGACCCTCTAGAATGATAATGTTATTACTTTATAATATTTTTTGAATGACTTCTTAAAAGGCAGCCTCCAATAGTCCAGTGTATTTCTTCATGAGTCAATTTCGCATATGATATTGCTGCCATGTTTATGGATCGTATTGGCTTAAGCTGGTCTCAGGAAATTCATGTGCAAGCTCTGAAATATCAAATATGTTGGTTAGGTCTAAGTCCAACGACCAATGTCTGAGTTGAAGCCATGCTTTAAAGTCACAACCATAGTGGTGGACACCTTAGCTTTCACGTATGAAATTATTAGAGCAACCGTGTAACTTTAGAACATGGAACTTCAATAGAATCGTAGACTAGAGCACTAAATTATAGCCAACTCATTTTACCATTCCACGTGTAAAAAGAATGGTAAACCAAATCATGTTTTTCATTTATGTATAAATATATATAGTGTGAAATAAATTTTTATTATAAAAAAATAAAAAAAATAAATTTTGATTATAAAATTATATATAAATAGTTAAAATTAAAAATTAAAAATTTTAATTATTTAAAAAATTATATATATTTATATTTTAATTTTAATCATTTATATATAATTTAATAATTAAAATTTATTTTTTTTACATTTTATAATAAATAGTACTTCTTCTAAATAACTATATATATATATATATATATATATATATATATATATATATATATATATATATAATGAATAAGGAGTACTATTTCAACTCAACTATTACTATATATGCTTTCTTGATTATATATGGCTTCGAATCATTCAATTATTTATGTTGTGTTGATCAATTATTTATGTTGTGTTGATAACCACACTGTCCTATTTTTCTTTATAAGTTTTGTGTATGTGTGTGTGTGTGTTTTTTTTCTCCCTTTTTTTTTGTGTTTTCGGCCCCAAAAATTGATATCTAAGTAGTCTCAGGTAAAGGACTGCAAAAATCATTCTTATGCTTTGTCCATAATATTTTTATTAGCCATTATTCTCTGTGTTGATTCTTTAGTATAAATTTATTAAAAGGTTGTCGAGGAAAAATAAGTTGCCATATTGAGATTGTATAATTTTTATCATTTTTAGGTAGATGTCAGATGCAACTGTGTTCAACGCTTCATGAACCTCATAGATATTGGGTGTAGCAGTTTTCACATATTCAAGTAGAGAAACATTTCAAACAGCCTACAGCTTTATTTGCTTCCCAATTGCATTTGTAAATTGTAATTGCTTGGCAAAATTCTGTAGACGAGGAAAATTACTCAAGAATGAAAGTAATGGACATTGCTTTAGTTATATAGGATTGTGAATCATCTTATATATATACTCTTCTAATTAAGTGGAGAATCTAGTATGTAACGTGATTGTAAAAGCAATAATAATATATTTACATATAAAAAAAAATGGAACAGTGGTAGAATTAATGGGTGTATAAACTTAAACTCAATGATTCCGTGAATAGTCAAAGACAATGTATATGTATCATATATTATACAAGCCTGTAAGTGAGTCGAGTCAAGCTAAAATGCTTGTGAAAAAAAAATTATTTAAAATTGACTTATTTATTTAAATAAGTTAAATTTAAATCTTGAATTTAATTTGTTTAAAAATTATAAAGGTTTAGTTTAGGTTATTTAAATTATTTATGATTTGATTATTTTTTTCCTTTATAAATTTAGTATTTAGTAAATATTTTTATGATAGAAGATAAAGTAAAAATAAGAAAAAATATCTTTTTTTGTATTTATAATCTATTACATAAAAACCTCATAACTTTAATACTCTAAAACAAAGTTCAACATATTTCCGTAATGAACACGAAAGTGATAAAAACTGGTAAAATAAGGATCATCATTCAACTTATTGGTAGATTAATCTCCTTTAAAATGTTATCCACCTGATTATTAAAAAAGCACTATAAAACTTATAATTTTAACACGGTTAATATATATATACACAAGTTATTGTGAATTTTTAATGTTAAACTTATAAAATTTGAGTTCGACTCATTTATATAATTAAATTTTAAATACAAACTTAAATTTATTTATTTAATTAAATAAATAAATTTATTTAAATATTTAATGAGTCTAACTCAAATAGTTCACAAATAATTCAATATTATCATAATATTGTGTGTGTACCAAATACGATACGGGCCAAGTAAGAAGCTTAGATGGATGGTATGGATGGTAAGGGGTCCTTTTCGTTTTGTTTTTGGGCCTGTTCCTGTCTATCAAAGATCTGGTCATTTGTTGTTTTTTTTTTTTTCATTTAGTATTTGTTTGACTTTTATAATTAAACATAAAATTAAAGTGTTTAATTAAAATTAGATCTCTTAATTTTAATTTTTATATTTATAATATCATTTGAAATTAATTTAATTTTATAAATTAATTACATAAAATTAAAAAATAATTAAGTTAAGTGCTTTTTCAATTCATACTATACCTTAAGAATTATCATTTTATAACTTAAAAATTAAGCTTTCTCTCTCTTTATCTTCATATTTATTTATGAATAATCATATTTATTGAGATTCTATATTTATATAAAAAATTATTTTTATATTTATGTAAAATTATTATAATAGCTATTTATTTATTTTTTAAAAAAATTCATGAAAAATTTCTTTGTCAAAAAAATATTACTATTATATCATAAAAATATTATTGTATAAATATTTTTATTAATTTTAATTTTGTAAATAATTTTTTAATATTTTATATCATATCTTTAGATAATAAAATTATAATTAAATTTAAAATTACAATTTCTTATCATAATTATTTGATAATCGAAACATATAATTTAAAATTTTAAATTAATTTTAATTATAAAAAATTAAAATTAAAATTAAAATTTTATATTTTAATTCTAATTCCGCTATTCAAATGATGGTTAAATAAAATAAGAACACAATGAAAGTTAAAACTATCGAGATAATCCGGTTAGATGACTTGGGTTATCGAGTCATCAATTCAACCGAAAAAAATTGCCAGATAAAAAAAAAATTACTAAAACTACTTTTACTTGGTTCAATTCAGTCGGTTTAATCAGGTTTTATCCGAATCATCAGATTGAACAAAAAATCTGACAAGACTTGGAGCATACAACTAATCATCTCATCAATGAAGAAATTAACAACGTTCTGTCACATTGATGTTCAATTGTCAACCAAAATAACATCCAATCACATACATCATATATAACTATAAACAGTTTTTGCACTTCAAGCCCTCTCGTGGTACAAGGAATTATGTTAATGCAAGCAACATCAGCATCAATAGCTTCATTTGAAAGAACTTTGTCGATCCCAATTGGGCAATGAGCAGTCTGAATTAATGCTGAGATCCTTTATGGTCCGGCTTGATTTTATAGGCACTGAAAGGCCCTTAAAGTTTGGAGATCTTTGCTGATTACCACTAAGCTTGCCCATCCTACCACCACTACTAAGCACTTCACTGTTGATAGAAGATACAATAGATAGCTTTTTCTTGCATGGTGAGTAACTATCAGAGTTCAAGTCCAAATTCCCTGTCCTTACTTTTGGGGAGCTTGTTGATCTTGCTTTTGCTTTTGCTGATTCTGTTGCAGCCATGTATGCTGGAGTTACAGGATAGCTTGAAAATGAGTGGTCTTCTCCCACTGAACACTGCCTCCTGTGAGGAAAAGATTTTCTTGAAGCAAGTATTGAAGAATCTAACCCTTCATCTGCATTTTGTCTCTGAATATTTCTCAGCTTAAGTTGTCTTCCTCCATATTCCTCCCCAGCTCTAGAATGTGAGCTGAAAGTTGAGTCTAAATCTTCAAGTTCTTTACTCTTAGACAGTTGTGTATCTACCCATTGCTCCAGCCAATACCTCCATCTTCCATGTACTTTATTTCTTTCTGACTCAGCTGACCTCTGAGGGGTTTCTGTAAGTTAGTTTGAGAACCATAATGTGCAAAAGAACAAAGCAAAAACATAGAAAAGAGCTAGGAGCCTTACTCGATGGTTAAATGAGTATTCTTTTATTCTTTCTCTCTTAAGAACTGCTTCTTTCTTGCTTATGCAAGTGGCATCTACCTCTTCCTTCAATAAAGTGCTGTCATCCCACTTTCTTTCACTGTTTGAGTCCATCTGAAAATATGAAAATTATGTTTCAAATTCTAAATTGTACAAGGATAACAACTAAAATATAATTGATAAACTTCCATGATAATAAAATGAAGAATGTGGCTTTGGCAGTGAAACTTTGTCTTTGCAATGTGAAGAGAGCTAATGATATATTGTAACTTGTTATGCCTACCCTTATTATCTTGTCTTTTGAATCTTGCATCTCTTCATTCTCAGCGCAATCCCATCTCCCTTCAGCCATTTGGAGTCTCCTTGCACAGACCTGTGACTGGATACTCACAATGGACTGCAAGCACTTCAGAGTACTCATAGCTTGACGTCTTACTGCCCTGCCACGAATGATTGCTTGAAGCATCACTATTCCCTTCAATGCTCTCAAAGCCTTCCTTGCCTGTAATGTCTTACCAGTCAGTGAATAAGAGGATACCATGAATAAGAATATAGTAATTTGGCTTTGGTTTCTTCTACTAATTAATTCCAATACAGTTATGTAATTCACACACCAAATTTTGTACACCACATTTGCAACGGTAACTAATTAGCATGCAAATAACTAGTGAACAACATGTATTATGTGGCAATCAAGGATATTAATCGATTACCATAGTGGAAGAAATTTGGTGTACTAACATCTTTTTTGTTCTTATTACTACTTTCTCTTTCTTTTTTTTTCTTTTTTTTTTTTTGCAATTTTCATTATTTCTTTTGCTCTTTTTGGATTTGAATTTGAGAAATCACTAAATGGTGGAAGAAATCACATAAATTAGTAGTCGCTGATTTTCTAACAAATTTCAGCTTCTAAAGCTTAGTTCACCTTCAGTTTGTCCATAATTATATTCTTTTTTCTCAGATTAATCTAAATCCATGAGTGAGCAATTTAGCAGTAAAGGTAAAGATTATGCAAAGAGGATTTAAGCTGAGACACATCAAAGAAAAGTGCTAAAACAAACTCACAAGGTAACCCCGAAATGAAGTTTGAATTTTAATGGCTGCAGATACTTCAATCTCCCTCTGGCACTGGCATGTGGATCGAGGAGCATCATTCCTAGTTTTAACAAGTTGAGATTCTTCTGATTTTTGTTTACGTTGATGGGCAGATTGTGAGACCCCAGTGAGCCGAACAACCTCAGCAGCAACCTGAGCGGCAGTAACAGCAGCTTCAGCAGCAGCTGCTGAGGCAATGGCCACTGTTAAAGCATGCTTGCTCTGTTCTTCCTCTGCTTCACTCAGTGCTGTTTCTTTTGATGCTGCTGGTGGGGCTATAATTGAAGGTAACCTCTTGGTCTTTAGCCTTCCAAACATCCATTTCCTTCTTTTCTCCTTCTGCAAAGAAGTTTGTCTCATGAGAAACAGAATCTTACTTAAAGAATTAGTTTAAAAAATAAATAAATAAAATAGAAGATTTACCTTCTCTTGTGTGGAATGTGTGTCCCATATAAAGAGCCTCTTCAACACACTGAACCAGCTCTTCTTCTTGGCCATTTAACAATATCACATAGGTCAACTTCAATGTCTGTGATCTGAAAAATTGCTCATTAGCATCCTCTTATACACAAGATATCTTGGTTTTTTGGATATCTAATTCTAAACCTCTCACATCAGTTTTGATGAGTAGATGTGTGAAACTTATAATTGGTTGGCGACTAGGCATTGATTTATGTAATGGAATTGTACAAACTCACACATTAAACTTGTCCAAAAAAGAAGGAACAAGTTGCAGAACTTGTCACAGAATTAGATTCTTATTTGCACAAGTAGTCGTAGCAAATGCCAAATAAATGTACATGAATCAGAACTTTGATTTCAGAGTAAATTAAACAATAATGCACACAAGTCAATGATAGTAGGAAAAAAAAAATGATGAATGTCATGCAGATTTGGAGTGAGATCCAAGTTAATTACTTACCCATTTTTTGAAATCCCGTAAATTCGTTAATAAGGACAAGAGCCACCGTTTCAGAGAGCTCGGTGCATAGGAAAGAGCGCAGTGCTGTTATTAAATTCAGATGGAATAGCCTTGAAACCAGCAAACATTCTTTATAATATCAGTTATCCAAAAATGTGGAACTTTGGATAGATTTCATCATAAAATGTGCACACATATCTAGATTATTTCCTCTTCGAGAGCTGAAATTCTTAGCACTCAAAATTTCATGTGAAGTGGATATGATTTATTTTTTTTTATGTGGGTGCAACTTCAATCATTCAAAAATTTCATCTTCCTCAATCCTCATGATGAGTTTCCTCTGTTCGAAATGTGGGCCTCCAAGAGCAAGCATTGCACAGGATAAAAGCACAGCCACTTTGTTTTCATTAGGAGAGCCTCTCTGAATGAATAATGAGCCATTCCTCTTTAGCTTCATGGGTCCTCTCATTTTTATTTTCTCTCCATCTCTCTTCTTTCCAACTGTAGCAGGCATGTTCATATGTCTGTTGGGTTTGAAATGACAGCACTATCCTTCACTGAGCTCTAGCTCTCATATATAATCATGAAATAGTAAACATAGCAAGCAACAACAGTCCTTGCCCTTCATTTATACGTGCCTGTCAATTTGCTGAAAGAGGGCCAGGATATATCTTATGTGGTATACGTATGGCTATCAAATAGTAACTTCTAGTAGAAAATAGAAATGAATAATGATTATTATATACTCCTTTTAGTATTGTTCACACTATTTTTAATGATGTATGATTTAATAAAAATATATATATATATATATATATATATAATAAATGATATTAAAAATAATATAAAAAATGATGTGAAAGAAAAATGAATAAAAAAATTAAAATTGAATAAAAATACAGACCTGAGTATGACATTGCCTTCAACCACTTGTCACAATGTCACACTATAAATATTGGTCTTATAATAATAATATTATATACATATATTTATACACACATTATTTTATATTATATATAATTTTTATCATCTAATTATATTTAATATTATCTTAATTTTTTTGGAAATATATATTCTAATTCTGTCAGAAATATGACGCAAATTTGTGTTATACAAGGAACATTATTCTTGACCCTAAGCCTAATTGTGCTTTCATTTCTATACGTAAAGGGAGGGTACTTTTATACACTCACACACTTCTTACAACCTGCACAGGGAGCCATGTGTGCAGAGCCGTCACATCACCTACACAGATATGAATATATGAATGAGTGTGTACTGTTAACATTATTCAAATGTAGAGTCACAATGTTACACAAGGATTAGGGGACACTGTTACAGGCAGGTGCAGCGGGAGGTGGGGAAGTGCATAATTGAGAGTGTGGACAATAGACACCTAATGTGCAAAGGGAAGAGAATGTGGGGAAGAAAACAAAGAAGATTTGGGTTATAAGAAGGGAAGACAGCTGTAAAAGGACCCAAAAAGAGGAATTGTCATAATACATTCTCACCTCATCTTTTCAAAAAGAGTGAAGAGAGATGGTCTGGTTGGTTGGCTAGTAGAAAGAAAACCAAAAGCACAGAACTAGAGTTTACTTAAAAACGACTCTTTCAGTGTTGTTGAAAAAAGATGTTTGTCTAATGGAAAATAGACTAATCAAGCAGGTTTTGTTAGCCTTGTCGATCAGGGACCAACTCTCACGGTGCAATGAAAGTTTTAGGGAAACCATTTCAAAGCAAACTATATAGATGAGAATCTAGCAACAGACAACAAATGCTGAATGAAAATGAAATTGCCTCAACAGCTCAGCACTTCAAAAATATTTAACATTAACAAAATTGAATGAAAGACAAAAAACCGGTTTCCAATGGGGATTCCGAGCCTCCCCAAGGGCCTAAAGCAAGCTACTATTTTAAGCATTCAAATATAACTTGAGCGGTGAGCCACAACCAGCCCATACATATATTGATAACCAGCCCCTCATTTTTAATTTCATCCGCCAAATCTGGTAACTAAGTACATCTGATATCTCTGCCTAATTAATTAGCAACATTATTGGTCATTATGTGACAATTAAATAAATTTAAACAAAATTCAATAATCGAAAATGCGAGGATACCAAATCTTCATTTAGGCAACTACCAAGGGAATTTAGTTGCTCATGAATTTGTTGTTAAAATAGAAGGGTTTACTTTTGATGACAATTAAAATGGCGGGTTGACTCAACTAATAAGATCAAATAACATCTATAAAAAGGTAGAATTTAGTTTCTGCTAAATCATTTATGAATACCACTGACAAGTAGGATAATATTTCCTCTTCTAAACTTTATATATAAAACTATCCAAAACATGGCTATCACCTTTTAGAGAGCAAATTATAGAAGGGGAAAATGATTTATGTACCTTCTTTTCAAATGTTATACCACATTACACACATGGTGTATTTTCTGCAGGAATTAAAATTGCATGAAATTTACACAAAATATAGATGGTGTGCAAATATAAGAGTCCTTATAAAAAAATGTAAGGCAAAAAAATAAAAAAAATAAAATGTATTTACCTTTTCTTTTTGGTATTTCGCTGAATAGATAATCAGATTATCTATTACGTTGCAAACCGTTCATAAGGTTACATACCATACCTTTTTTTTTAGGCACATATTTACATACTATACTAGATTCATCTCACACGAGCTTCCTGCTTCTTTTTGAGTAGAGACTAGAGAGAATGATGTCTAGAAGATCAAAATGATCAACGTAACATGAACTGTGACGGGGGAAAATTACAGAATTAGAGGCACATGGAATGAAATCTCAAGCTTCCCATTTGGGCTTGTTGCGAGAACGTGGAAGGGCAGGTTCTTCTTGTAGTGTAAATAAGCTTCCATATTTTCATCAGCTTCCATGATGGCTTCATTCATTGCCATCTGGTATCGTAAGATATTGGTCACAATGAATCAGAAAAGAATAAACCTTTCTAACCTAAAACCAATTTGCTCATAACAAGAGTTATATTGAACTCAACTTGGAAAACAACTTATAACTTTTGGAAACTGACGGTGGTCACTCGTGTGTGTGTGTGTGTGTGTGTGTATATATATATATATATCATTTAAACTTCAGTTGCAGTTGAAGCAATGAATGATGAATAATGTCTGCTTAGCAACACCGAATACTTGTCAACACAAATGTCATTAATTTTAAAACAAACAAGTGAAACACCACACCACAAAGAATAAATTCCAACAAAATTTGAAAATGTACTGGTTAGGCAAATCCTGTTTTCTGACTGCTTAATCAAAAAGTGTTTAACTGAACTGAATGTGACATAATAAGAAAAAAAAATTTAAAGATCCTGAACTAACAGATCTGTCAGATTCCAACATGAAGCATCTTATGCTATCAACCTTTTTAGGTCTGCAGCCACAGCAATCACGTCTATAAGTTAAGCCTATGTGTGATGTAAAACGGCTAGCATAATTGATTTCACTGCTAGCATAATTGAGAAGCAGTACCATCAACCTTCAGGCACTTGTCTGGCTTCAACCATAAATGTTTTTTTTTTGGTAGATGGCTTCAACCACAATTTGTCTACTTTTCATTGGACCCTTTGTGTCTAAATAGAAATGTTCCCAAGCCGAATCGCCCAAGCCCAAATTGAAGGCTGATTGGAGGCCCTTCTTGGGTGGAAGAAAGGTGTGAAGGCGAATTTATCACAACTTTAAAAACAAATATTGCAATGAGTTATCAAGCCAACTTGTTATAATGTGTTTGGTTTACAATTGGAAGCCCAAACGTTTGTTGGGCTTCCTCGAACGGTGATTAAATGTTGTATGAGTATTTTCTCATTTATATTGTTTTAACACAATTCAGGCTTTCAACCTCAATTTAAATATTGAGTAAAATCTCGTTTATATTGCTTTTTCATTGAGCAAAACTAAGTTAGAGACATTGATGAGTATTTTTCCTTTGCATATTACTTTAAAAGTAATTTTAATCTTTCATCTAAATAATATTTATTTTATCAAATTCACTTTTGAGATAAAAATTTTTAAACATAAATTACATTATTATAAATCTACTTTTAATTAAATTTAAGTTTGTAAAACTAAATTGACTCAAACTTAAATTTATAAATTCTAATACAAACACACACTTAACCCACAAGTTAAGATGACCGCTCCATATAAAAGCACCCATCCCTATATGTAGTCAAAAAATCTAACCTGGCCTATACCAATTGCCTATCCATTCCTTACATGGATTTGAATCCTCTGTAATTTGTTTTCAAACAGTGGGGATCTCAACATTTAAAATTATTTTAAAAATTGGTAAAGTATTGATAAAAAACAATTAATAATTTTGAATGGTGTGAGATGTAATTAAACTCTTTGTAGTTATTTTTAAGATTGCAGGGGATTCATATCCTCCCTCCACAACCAACCTTCCAAGCCATTCATATCCCTGGCACCTTCCCCTCCATCTTAGCAAGTTGTAACCCAAAACCCTGTCTAGAAAAGAAAGCGACAAAAGAAGGAAAGGTGATATTTCCTAAGTAGCAAGTAGAGTTCGATTTCTCTCGTCAACTACTTACCTAAGATTAGGTTCACGACACTCCCTTGAACTTGCTTTAAGGAAATCTTAAACTCCAATCAAATCAATTCAACTCAACTCCAACCCTAGTTATTAAATTCAATCTCGTAATCGGCTTAATCAAAATACTAAGTCACTAGTTTAGCCAATAAATCAATAGTTGAATCGCATAAAATAAAATAAAATAAAATATAAATATTTATTATAAATAAAAAAAATTACTTAAAAAATATTATACATACAAATATTTAAGCTTAGACTATATTTAAACTAATATTTAATAGATGATTTCTATTTTCATTGGGCTAATGTTCATCTATTTTTAAGCCCAAACCTGCTGACCCATTGTTCATAGTAAGGAAAACTAGAGTTTTAGGCTAAAATTCCTCTACTTTTAGTGTTTTTCAGCCCAAACTTGCTGACCAATATTACTAGTAAGCAAAGAAACCCTAGTAACTATTATAACGAGTAACAGCCACTTGTTTCAAACTTTCTATTTCTCAAAGTCCAAATCTATTCTGCAGCCTCTATTGCACAACTTACCAGACTACGTTGAGGATGCGCATTCGTGGTGGCTGGACCGCATGGAGTGCAGCGGTGATAGGTGACTGGATGCGCAATGGCAGCTCCTATTCTTTTAACTTTCTTGCCTCTTTGTTGCAGAATGATGAGATGGAGAATGACTTCCATTTTTTCTCGATTTCCATCTGCCTCTGGATTTTTTAAAAAAAAAAATTTAACTCCATCACCCGGCCAGTTCAAGTAAAGCTGAGCCGTTGATTCTCTAAAAAATTGGTCGAATCAGACCAATTCTATCGAGTCATGTGCATATATGATCCAAAAGTTAACTTCTACTGGTGACCAGTTCACTAGTCCGAGTTTAATAACAATGACTCCAACACTCGAAAATATAATAGCTACAAAACAACGAGACATTGGGGCCTACAAACACTCACATAGGGCTGCACAACCTGACCCGCAGATCCGTGAACTCGAACGACCCGAACGACTCGACTATATATATCCGGGTTGATTCGAGTAGACGGGTCAGACCTAATAAACTCGTTTAGCTATCGGTTTGGGCGACGGGTTTGGTGAACCAACCCGATGATCCGACCCGATGACCCAAATACGGCGTCGTTTTGAGTGATTTCTATTAGAAAATGTTTATGGATCGGTTTAACCCGACCAACCCGACCACTTAACCCGACCAACCTAATTAACCGACCCGAACCAACCCGATGGGTCAGGTTACACGAAAAAATCGACAAAACTCGGCTCGAACAGACCCGAACCCAATTAATTAGTTTGGACATTTTTTCTTTCAAATTCAACTCAACCCGACCCATGTACACCCCTTCACTCACATATTATCTAGAATTAAAGTTTGAAAAATTAAAGTGTGAGTGAAAAAGTTTTATATTAAAAAAATAGATAAAATAAAAATTATATAAATAAAAAAGAATCGTAAATTTAATTAATAATTTAAAATTTCAAAGCTATTTATATAGTTTAATTATATTATTGACGTTGTAGGCTCGTTATCTAAATATTAGCCCATCAGTTGGTCCATATACTCACCTCCAATTTTAGATGTGTATCTCATAAAATTTTTAAAAACTTATTTATATAATTATCATTCAAAAGTAATTTTACTTTATTATTCAAACAACATGATAAAAAAATTTCTAAATTAACTTTTATAGTAATATTTTTGCAAAAATAAACTTTTAAAATAACATAAGCAGACACGTTAAATTTTTATAACATCAATAATAATTTTTTCAAAATTATTTCTTATAACATTTTTTCTTTAAATTTAAACTATAAATCAATTGGGTCCTTTTCTTCCTAAGTTGAAAAAATAAATGAAACTTTTGATACGAAAATGATTAAAAAGTGCATGTACAAAATTTTACAGGAAATTCTTATTCAATCTTGATTTATTTAGGATTTAATTCTAAAAAAACTTACACCTATTTAGACTTTGGTTATAGAAAATTTTGTATGATTTAATTTGATTTTGATTATATTATTTTTATTCTTATTCTTATAATATAAATAATCATGTGGATGGAATTTTTTTTTTTTGCATTGTTATTAAATTATGTATTATTACATCATTTAAAATATTTAATTTTTTCAATAATTATTTCAAAAATTACTATTATAAAATAACGTCATTAGTACCTTTGACTGTTATGTGCTACATATAGATATAGAATAACCCCTTGTGTACTTTTGACGGTTCTGTGCTACACATTTAGTCATGGAAATAGCTAAAACACTTATGAATATTCTAACACTTTTTTTTATGACTTGAATTATTTGGCATATAGTTATATGCAATTATTATAACTTAATATCAAATATATATAACTATATGAACAAAAAATAAAAAATGCATAAGTCCATGTGAATCCACTGGTTCTTATAATATAAATAAGAGAAAAGAGTATGTAACTTCTTGAAATTTGATTCTTCTTGTAAATTATTATCACAAATTTTAAATTTTTTAATTAATTTTTAAATTTTAATTATTGTATTAATAGATTTTTTTTAAATTTAAATTTATTTATTCATTAATGATGATATTGTATAATAACATTTTATTTATTTTATAAAGAAAAAAATATATTTAAAATTAAATTTTAATAAATAAATTAATAAACAATTCTTAATTAATACTAATATAAATAAAATAATACTATATAATATTATCGTTAATGAATTAATAAATTTAAATTAAATATAAGAATTTATTAAGACATTAATTAAAATTTATAAATTAATTAAATTTTTTTAAAATTTATAGTGATAATTTATAAAAAGATCAAAATTTAAAGAATTTTATATATTTTTTTTCAAATAATCATGTGAATTCATTAAGTAATAAATTTTAATTTAAATATATTATTAGTATAAATTTTTTTATATTATTATTTAATTATGTATTAATTATATTATTAAAAATATTTAATTCACTTAATAGTTAATATGTACTTTGAGAGTATGTGAAAATTAAACTCTTATAAATTGATATATTGTTTAATTATTTATGCTTGTTTTATAAAGGAGTCAAGTTGCACCCGTACGCTAACAGCGTCTTAACGCAAGAAGAAAAGAGAAGAGAGTTAGTACTGCTCCTCTTACCCATCAATCCCTAAACCTAAGCCGTCTCAACTCATCATCCAAATCAAAATCAAATTCAAACCCTTTTTACCCTTTCTGTCTCTTCCTTCAAGCCAAGGCTCCTTCTTCTTCTGTGCGCTGTCGATGCTCCGTCGTGGTGGTACCAAGGCTCAATTGGGGAGGAGGGTTTCTTTGTTAAATGCTCTCTCTCTTCATCCTCTTCTCACCCTTTTCCCCTTTCATGTCTTCAATCACCGCCTCTGCCTCTGCTCCTTCAGGGTCTCCAAAAACCCTACCTTTTGATTCCCATCCCTTTTCTATACCCAACCCTTCTCTTCTTTCTTATACTCGGAAATTCATATTCAATTACACGATTTTGCGTTTGCAAGTTCGTTCTCGTGACCAACATGAGTGATTCTAAGGTAAGATTCTTGCTCATATGATTCTAAATTTTACATTTTTTTTAGTTGCTGATATACAATTTTGGTGAAATGAGCGTTTGCTGTGGACAAAATTGGTAATTGTTGTGTTGTGGAAATTGCTACCATTACGTCAACAAAGTGACTGTTTTGCAGACAATTACTGAATCTTCTTTTTGATGAAAAAGTTTTGCACTTTCCGTTTTGATTGTTTAATGTTCCTTTAGTTCGAGGGTGTTTTTTTTGTGAATTGAGGTTTATAATGGTTGTGATGAATGCAGGAATAATTAATTGATGTATTAGCTTTCCTAATCGTATGTAGCTACAGAAAAATTATGAACAAGACTGTCTTGTTTTATTTTTCTTTCCTTTTTAATCCGTTTCGGTACAGATTGTTGGGAGTTTGCTACTTTTTGTTCTACTTTGTTCAAAGTTGTTGTTGAATTGTTTTATGGCATTATATTTATAGTTCATTTTTTTTTCTAATTTATTGTTGTTAATTTTGTTTTGGGGTTTGTGCGCCCCTTGCTTAGCAGGTGCTAGTATTTGGGTCATTTACAGAAGATGAAACCAGATCATTGCTGCTAAAGCAGTCTTCTGGGTCTGGGAGAAATGAAAAGCCTGTGGATAAGAATCAGCTGCAATTCGGTTCTCTGGATTTTGTTACTGTTGAACCAAGTAACCTGCTAAAGTCACCAAATGCACCAGATAGTGCTCCTCCCTCTGATTCTCAGAAATGCAATGGAGTGAACAGTGTCAGTGACGGCGATAATTTACCTGGAGTATCGGGAACTATAAAAGAGAACGGCAGCATTACCAATTTCTCCATTGATCCCTCAAGTATCATTAGTGTCAACGAAGTTAAAGAAAATAATGTGCATTCTGTTACATTACTTGATGAAGATGGTCACTCCAACCAGTTTTCAAATTTGAGCCTGGATGCTGCTGAGGCTGAAAGCCTGAAGAATGTACATAAAATTGGCAGTGATGATGATTCTTCATCAAAATTATCTGATCAAGACTCCAAAAAGGCACCTAATGGGAGTATTGTTACACACGATAAGGATCTACTGCCTCGAGGCCTTATTAACTCAGGGAATCTATGCTTTGTAAATGCAACCATGCAGGCTCTCTTGTCTTGTTCTCCTTTCGTTCAGCTTTTGCAGGAATTAAGGACTCGCAACATTCCTAAGGTTAGTCTCTCTGCTGCTGCATCTGCATCAAGGCATCAACTAATACTGCCTTCTGAGGGTTTTAGCTTAACTTATGGGCTGCATGTTATTAAAGGAATAAATATGTAAAAGCTGAATTAAAAAATGCTGTTTGGTGTATATATTACTGAACTACTATTATTGTGACATTGTATGCTTAATGCTTTTCAGACTTCTCTTGTAAGTTGTAACCAAAAAGAAATTATTGAACTGATATTATTGGATGCTTATTACTCTGTATTAGGTTGGCTATCCCACATTGACAGCATTTGCTGAGTTTATAACTCAATTTGACATGCCAAGCGCAGCAAAATTAAAGAAGAAAGATACAGATACTTTTGAGACCGGAAGGCCATTTTGTCCTGTTATGTTTGAAGGTGTTCTAAAAAATTTTACTCCCGATGTGCCAAATAGCATGTCAGGAAGACCAAGGTTGGTGAGAATTTGGTTTTTATTTATTTATTTTATGTTACTCTCCCCACCCCAAAATAACATTTCCAAATAAAATTCTTCGTTAACCAGTTCTTTACTTGAACCACTGAATATCTTGCTAACAAGTTAGGCTTTTACCTGGCTATTTCCATGCTGGTTGGTTTATTTTGCATGGGCATGCATGTGACCATTTTAAACTGTAATTATATATGTTAAAAGCATAGTTTCATTGCCAGAAGATAATTGAGACAGTTATGTTTATAATCCTTGTCAGGCCTATAGAGAGACTTGTTTCTAATTTATTTTACATGGGGGAGATACAATCTTTAGAAAGCTTCTCTCTTTTTTTTTGGTGATGAGTGTACATTTAGAGATACAATCTTAACTACCTTTTCTTCTTAATCATCCTCCGCCTCTTCAACTGTGTTTTCGCTGATATATTCCTATTATTTAAACATAATTTTATAAGGGATCCAATTTGTCCCAGATTTTGTAAATCCAATTCAGAAAGTTATTTGGTAATTCGAAAGTGTGCAATGCAATCACATGCCCAAATATGATGTAATTGGTTATGTATATAAACTTGCAACTTTATGATATACTTGGTACCGACAAGTCACTTTCAGGCAGGAAGATGCTCAGGAATTTCTGAGCTTTGTAATGGATCAAATGCATGATGAATTACTAAAGCTTGAAGGACAGTCTTCAAGTCTTAATGGTAGCAAATCTTCTCTAGTTTCTTCTGTGGAAGATGATGAATGGGAAACAGTGGGACCAAAGAATAAATCTGCTGTAACAAGAACTCAAAGCTTTGTTCCATCAGAATTAAGTGGTATTTTTGGAGGACAACTCAGAAGTTTGGTGAGAGCTAAAGGTAGAAAATAAAGCTTTCTTATATGATTAGTACTTCATCTGGTCTGGAATAATGCTACCCACACACACTTAAACGCACATCACCTTACATTTTCACAGTTTTCACCATATGATTACAGTTGGTCCCACATCGTCATTTTCTGCACACCCACTGATTCTGCTTCCTCACATAGATGTCAGGTGATGTTCTATGTGAGGTGATGTGCACCAAGCATTTGTCATCTGGTTTATCTGTTGCATTATGCTGTATAGTTGTGATTCTGAGCTTTTACTTTCTTTTTTACTTTTTGCTCTTGCCACAATCCACCTTCCCCACCATTTTTTATATTAAAACTTGAAAGAGAAAAAGGAAAAGTAAAGAATAAGTATATAAAAAAATACATTATGGCTATTATCATGATTTAAATTTTTCTGTCGTTCAGGAAATAGAGCTTCTGCCACCATTCAACCTTACCTCTTGCTCCATCTCGACATTTATCCTGATGCTGTGCACACGATTGAGGATGCACTTCACTTATTTTCTGCACCAGAAACTCTTGAAGGGTACCGAACATCACTCACTGGAAAGGTATTTAACCCTGTTTTTTTTAGATATTACCCTTAACACTATCATAACACTGTTCATAAGGATTGTGGTTTTGGCAAGTGGAACAACAATTGATTCCAAAATATTAAAGCTTCAAAGGCTGTTTAATGGAGGCCAAGGAACTGGTGGCAGCATTGTAGCTTCTGTGTTGCCTTCCTTGGGCTTCATATCTGTGTACTCCCCTTAAGTAATTTTGGAAGCATAGAAAGTTTTCATCTTAGCCATTAATATAATATAACAGCTCTGAGGACCCATCTATCTTAAGTGAGCCTTTTGTACTAGGCAATGATGGCCTTTGGTCATGTTGGATAATCTGCTTTCTACTACTGCTATTAAAATATTAGGGTTCGGTTACACGTTAAGAAGCATTTTATTACCCTTCATTAAATCATCCTAATTACTTAAAGAAGAAAGTATTAAGTGTTTTTTGGATTTTCAAGATATTAAATGCTTCTACTGTTCATTAATAATTTCGATTTTAATTTCTTGGCATTTTATGGCACACGTTAACAGAACCCTTAAAATATTAACAATTTTAAATTTCTTTCAGGCTGGTGTTGTGAGTGCAAGAAAATCTGTACACATACAGACACTTTCAAAAATCATGATATTGCACCTAATGCGTTTTGGTTATGGAAGCCAGGGAAGCACTAAGTTGCATAAGCCCGTGCACTTTCCTCTCGAGTTGGTATTGGGTCGTGACTTGCTTGTTTCACCATCTACTGAGGTGATGTAATATGTATCTATGTACTATATCCCAGTCCCTTTGTTTTGAACATAAATTAGTTAGTCACCTTAGGGATCATGATGGCAGCTCTTTCTGGTTTCTAGAATGCAACTATTTTATTCTCAATGGTGCGCTTCCCTTTTTTTTAAGGGAATTAACTTAGCAGCAATAGAGTTGTCAAGATTTTTTTCATTATAAATATGTTTCTCTTATTTTTAAGATTACTTTATTTTTAAGATTTACTTTTAATAATATATTTGTGATACAGCATTATGATCATTACCTATGGGAGACTACTTTTTAGTACTTCCCTCCCCCTTTTTACTCTGAGAGGGTCCATTTTGAAATACAAGAATATAGATGGATGGCTACTTTTCTGGTGCATTTTTCCTTTCTTATCACTAAAATTCTAGTATTAATTTTATCTAAACATGCGAAGGATATAGCTGTCATCAGAATTAGGAGTAGTTTGCTTAATGCAGTTTTTAAGTAAATGTTTCAACTCAATACCCTGAAAATAGCTTCAGATTACATTTAAGTTCTTTCTTAAAAGAGTATTTATTTACTCAAGTATTTAGTGTTTTGAAAGCTACTTCGGATGTTTCCTTAGACTAGTGAATAGTAAATTTTCTCCAGTTAAACTTTCCTGGGGAAACCAAAAATGCTTTCGTGAGAGCCAATGCTGTCCTCCAGAGTTATATTTAACTATGACTCTGGAGTCTTAATGATAATTGGAAGAGGGCACAGTGGCTCATTGATTTTTATGCTTCTGCAGGGTCGAAAATATGAACTTGTTGCTACAATTACTCACCATGGAAGGGAGCCTTCAAAGGGGCACTACACAGCTGATGTCCAATACCCCAATGGTCAGTGGCTACGATTTGATGATGCATCTGTCTTTGCTATTGGAGCAAATAAGGTGCTGCATGATCAGGCATATGTCCTTTTCTACCAGCAGATGTGAACATATACATATTATTCTGTCAATATCTACTCCCGTTTGCACCTGAGAAAAAAACACCACACCCCTGTAAGAAACGATTACCAGGTGATTAATGGTATTGCATGGAGAAGATGTGAATGTTTATTTATGAGCTGGTCAAGCTCAATATCCGTTACTCAGGGCTCAGATTGCTTAGGTGCCATAAATGATCGCTCTACTCTAGGGTGTGATAAGAGTAATTGTTGTAACATTCTTTTTCTTGAACTGGAAAAGTTTTGTAGTCCTAGTTCAGGACGTGGACATGTATTTATGCTACTGTTTGTAGGCTTACAAGAAAAGCTGTTCATTATACAGTCTTACTGGCTTGCAAGAGATTGGGATCTAATGCTATTTAATTTAGCTTCAGGTTTGAGTTGTTTCTTGTTGATTTGGTGCTGAATCAGTTTTTTAATTTTAACCCCCAGGCCTTGTTCAAATCAGAAGGGACGTTACCCATTCAATTCTGATGTTTAATTGCTTAAAACCGGTAAATAGTGACCAAAAAATTGGAGAACTGGACTGTTTGGCTATGTTTGGTGGACAGGATAAGGAGGACCTGATAGTATTATCAGGTTTTATTAGATGTTTGGTGTTTTAACCTGATAGTATAATTAAATCAGGTTAAATTTTTTTATCTTATTCTAACTTGATTACTTTATCTTCTCCTCACCTCTCTTTTCCTTTCCACCTTATCCTCTGTAATCACAATATCATAATATCTATTTGCTTCATTGTTGTGCTGCTGCTTTGTCTTGCTATCTTTATCTTCATTCTGCTTCTTTAGTAGTGTCGTCGTCTTGTCTCCGCCAAAGGTAAGCACACTTGCCAATCATCTTTTTGTACTTTCTAATTTTTCTAGGTTTTATGATTTTTTTGTTCATCTTGCTTCTTATGTTTACTGTGTATTGTTTTGAATAACTGAGTATTTGTTAAAAATTGGGTATTGGTAATTAGGAATTGGGAATTTGCTTAATGTCCGATTAATTTTTAGAATTGAGCATGAAATTAGAGTTTGGAATTGGAATTGGACCTATGAATTCTAATTTTTATGTTTGAAATACTATTTAGAATTAGAATTATAATTCTATAAATCAATTTCATAGAATTGAAAAATAACTAAGTTAAGTTTTTTTAATTCTTAACACATAATTTAAGAATTATTAATTCTATAACTTAAAAATTAATCTCTCTCTCTCTCGTATTTATTTATGAACAATCATATTTATTGAAATTTTATATTTATATAGAGAATTATTTTTATATTTATATAAAAACTATTATAATAGCTATTTTTTTCTAAAATAAGTCATGGAAAATTTCTTTATAAAAAATATGACTATTATATTATATAAATATTATTGTATGAATATTTTTATTAATTTTAATTTTTTAAATAATTTTTTAATATTTTAGATCATATCTTTAAATAATAAAATTATAATTGAATTTAAAATTATAATTTTTTATCTTAATTCTTTGACAATTCCAAATATTAAATTTAAGATTTTTGCTAATTCTAATTTTAAAAGAATTAGAATAGAAATTAAAATTATATGTTTCAATTCTAATTCTGTTATCCAAACAGAATAGGGGTTTTGGTAATTGAGAATAGCAGACCAAGGGGGAAGCATAGGAAGAATCCAAGAGCTTTTTGAGTAAAGGAGTCTGTAATGTAACAGTACAACTTTATTAGGATATGATGGGATGGGAATTGCACTGCTGTTGCCGCGTATCCCTTCCATACTCACGGGTTTGGTTTTCATAAGTATATAGCAATATTTAGTTTCATAAGTATATAACAATAACTTCAATGGTGTTAGGGAGTTATTTACTCTTCCTGAATTTGGAAACTTTGTTCAAGTGTCATGTTGAGAAAGTGACAGCAGTTGAGTTAAAGAAGTTTTTATTCTGAATGTTAAATCCTCTCTTTTTTAGATAAAGGAGAGAGAACTTGTGTATAAAGGAAAAAATATGATATTTAGAAAGCATTGTTGAGTAGTGTTTGTTTTTATTTTGTTTTTAATTTTATTTATTTTGATTAGAGACTGTTATGTAGTTTAGTAAGTATTTTATTTATTTATTTACTGGTATTCTAGTAACATCAATCTCCTTCAATTCCCTACTCTTCAAATTCTTCTTACCAAAATAGCTTGACTAAAGCATTTTTTAAAAAATTATTAACAGCTTTGTCAAGGAACCTATAAGACAAAATGCCATGCAGTGAAAATCCCTGTTAGCCTATGCTTATGTGAAATCCTTGTAGGACTCCCTGTATTGCTACTTACATAACCCTTAAAAGTTTATAAGCATACACACTTGTACATATGAAGTCATTGGTGGTCCATTTGAACTTGGATAAACTCACCCATATAGTTGTGAAATATTTATACCAATACCAAAGAAATTAAAGTAGGTGCAGAAAGACTCTAGTTGAAGTTTAGATTGTTCTAATTGAATTTAAATGTTATCTTATAAATAGGTGTGAAAACGTAGTGTGTATTTGTCTGTGCACAAATAAGTGTGTCTACATTAAAGTAAATATAGATTCATTGACGTGGCTCAGAATAGTTGTACTACATAAGCTAAGCCTAGACCTCTATTTATATTGGAGCTATGACCACCAAGTGACACTTATACCTGTTACTTAGGATGCACAACAAGAAACCCACGAGACTTTCCTAAATACTCTTTAACAAACTTCAACATTCTGTTTCATCCAATTTGAAATAGTAAGGGGATGGTATGTCATTTTTTATTCCATTAATGTAATCATATATTAACTGTTCCTTTCAATCACAAAAAGACATTAAGGAAAGGCAAAGCTATACATGTGTATTTGCATGATATAGCAGAGTTTTCTATGATAAAGTTGTCAATAATAATATGATAGCAGAAAAATAAGTTATACTTATGTTTTTTATTACCATGATTGGGAGCTGATCAATGTAAATAAGTTATTTAGGAAATAGGTGACTGATAGAGTAAAATTACCTTCAATAAAGTTAAAGAAAATCATAGTAACTCAACACATATGAGGAAGGGATAAAAAGGAAACCAGATCCTATGACATAGTACATAGATCTCTCTATTACAAATAAGAATAGTTAAGACCTAAAAAAACTAGATTTTGAAGTTTCTAATTAAAACAATGTGAAAAAATGTAATAATATCAACAACCCGAAACCATAATTAAGAAGCCACATAGCTTTCTAATAGATGAAACTAGTCCTTCAACATCAATCAAAGTTCGAAAACCTACAAAATCAAGCAAATCAACAATCAATTATATTTAGAATGCTATATGGTGAGAGGCTCATCTCAATCTCACCCTAACTTCAAAAACCATGTGACAGGAAGTCATGGCTCAGTTGCTTTGACTGCTGGCACATGCCATCTTGAGGGAGGTGTTGGAAACAACTCCAACCAAGTCTCATTCAAATTTTATTAAATAGTATGAAATTATAGTGTGTTGGTTAAAAAAATCATTTAGCCATCAATGCAGTTCAAGTAATTATTAATTTGGAAATTTTGATATGAAATGCTAACTATTATTGTAGAAGATAAATGAGAAAGAAATTGACTGACTGAATATGAATAGCCATAGCAAGAACTTATTATGATATGAAATGAAAGAAATTATGATATGAAAGCTTAACTATTATTGTGTAACACATTGTAACATTTTTTAATTTGTGTTTAATGCTTTAGGTGATGATGGATCTAACTAGGTGGTTTAGTGATCCAAATGAGTTTATTGAGGAAGTCACTTGGTATTTAATTTTGGAAAAAGCTTTCTTGGAGATGCTTGCTGCTTGCATGATGTCCTATTTGTTTGTGTGTGCTACTAGTCATTTGCTATATAATAGGCATAGATTTATACCACAATTTAGGATTAGGGAGGAGTTCTTAGGAATGTTGTTAAATGATGATGTTGCTTGTATTGAGCAATTAAGGATGAATAGGAGAACATTTCATATGCTTTGTGAGCTTTATCGTAATGAAGTCAGGTTGAAAGAAGATGTGTTGGTATCAATAGAAGAACAAATTGCAATGTTTCTTCACATCTTGGCCCATCATGCTAAGAATCGAGTTATCAAGTTTAAATTTCAGCGTTCCGGAGAGACTGTGAGTAGCTATTTTAATCTAGTGTTAAATTCTGTTTTAAGACTACACAAATTCTGTGAATGTTGTGAAGCAATTTTAGGAAGACTCTAGGAAAGTGCCAAGTGAATTACAGAAGATGAAAGAACTTACCTTTAGGGACCGTGTGATGGCTACTCAGAAAATTATGCAAACCCCCCCCCCAACTAGTGCACTCATTTTGCGGATTTGATGAAGAACATCACCTTGAAATGATTAAGGCCTTACTTGAGAGTTAGATTCTACATAAATGGGTTTTTTGGACTGATTTTGTGCTTATCAGATCAATATTTTGGAGAATAATGTTTTTAGACTTCGTTGGTGTACGTAGTTTTTAAGACAAACATAATGCTTATTTGATGAACTGTTGTGAAGTCTATCTAACATACTAGTAGGATTATTATGTGTTTACTTTTTTGTTACATGTTTTATGAGAAAGTTATGATTGTTGTTGAATTTTTCATTCTTGAATTTTATTTATATATATAGAGACAATTGTTTTTGACAATTTAAAAAGTTCAACAATTTAACTATACATCATATGAGACAAAGTGTCGCGACTGTGATCGCGGCGGGAGTGGCAAACAAAATAAATTAATTAGGAGTCGTCACCAATTTTATTTAAATTAGAAAAAATTAGAAAATCCTTTTTCAAAAAATGGTCTCTGGAACCAGATTGGATTCAGAAGTCGGTTATGCATAGGAAAGGGTGGAGACTTAACCCCACTGCACCCCTAACACATCCATCCTAAAATAGTTACCTTAAATTAATTATGTAAAATTTAATAATCTTATAATATATTTGTTTTACCTCTTTTATAAAAAACTAAAAACAAAACAAATAATTTGTGAAAATTTAAACTTTGCCTTGACGAAATAAAAATTTTGCTCCTACGTATCCCCACGTGTAATGAGGAACTCAAAATCACGTAATTCTTTAAAAAATAAGTGTGGGTTGGTTAATTTTATTTAAAGAAAAAAATTTAATTTTTATATTTTTTTATAAAATTTTGAATTAACAGGTCATCACGACTGTTAATCAAATTAAGGTTTGAATAGGTGAAGCTCGCGTCACGCTAGAGACGTCACCCACTGATTATTGAATTTATTATTATTAAATAAGATTTTTTTTATAAAAAAATGAATTTTGAGTATTTGTTAAATAGTGATTTATTTTTAAAATAATTTGAATCATTAGGTTGTCATCAACTCAGATGATCCAAAATAATTACAAAATTAACAAGCTGTCACAACTCGATTAATCCTGTTTATTTCTTTTAAAAAATAATTATTTTATATTAACTCTTTTTTAATTTTACCATTATTTTTAGTCTTTATTTTTGTTTTTTTATGTATCCTCTTTTTAGTTGGCGCATTAAACCTTTTTACTGTAACCCACTTCTCCTGCCTTAAAATAAAATAAAATAATAATAACAAAATAAAGAAAAAAGGAAAAAAATAAAGAGAATAGGAGGGACATTACGAGAAAAGGGTGGAACCAAGGGGTGTTCTTTATTTTGGGGTATTTGCAGTGGGGAGTTCTTTTCTTCTTCTATCTTTTCTTATTTTCGCAGGAACAGGGAAATGAAAGCAGAGGAGCGGCGGTGGCTGAGTGTGGTTCGCCGGCAACTGGCGTGGTGCGCGTCGGCAGCTCGTGCGGTGGTTCAAGCGATCTGGTTCGATGCGGACATCGATGCTGACGACTTCCGATCTTGGCGGTTCCAATTCGGCGGCAACAAGGATATTCACGTGTCGCGTACGGGTAGTGACGAGAACGCAGATCTGAGCGCAGATCGGGAGTGCGACTCTGTTGGCGCGGTGCTGCACGAGTCCTAGCAGCTAAGTTCATCGGCGACTTCTGGTGGGTGACGGATCAGGTCCGAGCGGCTGGTTTCCGGGTTGGGCGGCGATGCGGTGCGGTCTGGAGACGTCGACGGTGTGGGACTTAGCTGGTGTTGGTTCGAGTTCGGATCTGCAGAAACAAAAGACAGAATGGACGTATACGGCTCGGGCTAAGGATGGCTGGGACGCGGGACTGGCTCGACGTTGTTCACATTCCTTGCCACGCACGGGTCTGCTTTGATGGCGGCGTGAAGCTCAAACGGGATCTGGTTGGGTAATGGTGGTGGTTTTGGTGTTTCTTGGTGGGTGGCTTGGTTGGGTAATGATGGTGAAGAGGATGGTGGGGTTTAGAGGAAGAAGATGGTGATGAAGAATGGTTGATATAGTGGTACTTTGGTCTTTGTTGAATGGTGGATTGTGGGACGTGAATGGCTACGGTGAAGGTGATGATGAAGTGTTAAAGATGGGGGGTTAATGAAGATGATGATGTTAAAGTAACAAATAAAAAAAAATGGTTAGAGAAAATGTTAAGCAGAAGATGTGTTTAAGGGGGCGTTAGGATGTTTAGTCTTAGGATAAAAAAGTGTTTAGGCTAAAAGTCAAGCTGAAATAGTCAAGGTGAAGAGGTTAAGTTGAAAAGTCCCTCGAAAAAAGTGTGGGGTTATGAGTTAATATAGGAAGGGATTAAGTTGAAGAGTTTGAGTTAAAGTGTGATTAAGATTGAATTAGGATGATAAGTTGAGATCTGTTTAGGATGAGTGTTGAGGTTGGTTTAGGATAAGTTTGAGTTATAGTTTGTTTAGGAGGAGTGATGAAGTTTGTTTTGGATGAGTGTTGCAATTGTTATAGGATGGGTTATGGGTTAATGAGTCAGGTTATGGGTTGATGAATCAATTGGATTGGATAATAGGTTAATGGGTAGGATAATGGATTATGGGCAAATGGGCAAATGGATTATGAGTTATGAGTTAATGAGCCAATGGTAGGAAAATGGGCCAAAGATGAGTCTTTTTTTTTTCTTTTAATTTCTTTTATTTTTATTTTTACAAAAATACCCTAGATAAAATTGAGTGTTCACACTTGTCCCTCTTTACTTGTTTCTTACTAGATAAAAAAAATAGCTGCAACTTTTTATTTTATCATGATAAGGAACGAGTAAAGAAATAAACTCAAATTTTATACGGGAGAAACAAAAGCAATGTGAGCACAAAGAGCGATGTGTTCAAAGGTAAAATGATAGAAATCTAAATGACAAGAGCGGATACGCTCAAAAGTAAATGACAGGAGCCGATGCGCTCAAAAATAAATGCATGGAGCCAACGTACTCAGAAATTAAAATAATAGGAGCCGTTATGCTCAAAAGAAAATGACATGAGCCGATGCGCTTAAAAAGAAAATGACTAAAATTTAAAATGACTAAAATTTAAAATGCATAGAACTGATACGCCCAAATGAGATTTCAAATGCAAAGAGTCAATAATTGATAGAAATTTAAAAAGTATGGAGTTGATGCTCTCAAAATGTAAGAAGTTGTTTTACTCAAAACAATTTAAAAAGTAAGGAGCCAATGCACCTAAAAGAATTTAAAAAGATGGAGCTGATGCGCTCAAAATGATGCATGGAGCTGATGCGCCCAAAATGTAGGGAGCTGATGCGCTCAAAATGATGCATGGAGCTGATGCGCTCAAAATGATACATGGAGCCAATGCGCCCAAAATGTAGGGAGCTGATGCGCTCAAAATGATGCATGGAGCCGATGCGCTCAATGATGCATGGAGTCGATGCGCTCAACGATGAATGAAGCCGGTGCGCTCAAAATGATGCATGAAGCTGTTGCGCTCAACATGCATGAAACAATTTGTCTTAGTAAGTCATGAACTTAAGATTTTTTTCTTAATTTTTTTTATTTTCTCTCTTTTTTTTCCTTTTTTCTTTTCTCTCTTTAAAAAGCATTTGTACCAGCGACAATTCTAGAAGGTTTTGACCAATCAAACCCTTGTTCACGTGTTTTTGCCCGTTGGACCTGATAGTCTCGATCCTACTTGTTGTAAACCCTTGTTTGGAGCCACCAAATCTTTGTGAGAAAATTTTTGCCCCAGTATTTGTTCCTTGATCATTGATTTCTTGCAACGGCCTAATAACTCAATCGCTCTTTGTTGCTACTTCTTTCAATATATATTCTCATAAGTTTTGCCCTAATGTGGCCAATTGAATGCGAACCAAGTTACTCCTGTGTAACCAATCGAACGCAAATAAAATTGCCCTAGTTTAGGCAATTCCAATTTATTTGCCTTAACTCTTGCTTAAACTGCCCTTTCGGGTTTTCAACATAATGAGGTTTTTTCCTTTTTTGCTCAGGTACCTCTTATTTCTGGATTATCCCTTAGGATATTATTTTTTCCTTTAATTAAAACTTCTGAGTTCTTTTCGATCTGAATTGTTCATGAGGGGATTGTCATCAGATGGTCAAATCATAATGTTGTACTTTCTTTTCACCTTACTTGAAACATTACGTAACAGACATATATGGATTCAAAAGTACGATATAAAAGGAATTTACTGGGTAAACAACTTCTAGATTGGTCTTGGAAGTTTGACTACACAAAAAAGACACAAATGATGATATGAGATTCAAAGAGGTGTTGACCCGATACGAATAGGTTTGACCTTCATGAGACCAATCTTTAGTTGTCTACTAGATATTATGGCCAAAGATTTTCTTCTGCTGGACATCTACATCAAGCCAATTTGAATCGAAGAGAAATTTGTCCCTGTCTGAGACTGAATTGAGTAAGACCAAGACTTATCATTGTGACTAAAAGATTTGCCCACGACAAATTAAACTAGGGAAAGGAAAAATTGCCCCAGTTTAGGACCGAGTCGATTGGGGTACAAACTTGTCCTAATGTAAGACCAAATTGAACCAAAGAAAAATTTTCTCCAGTCTAGGACAGAGATGAATAAGGCAAGAGCTCGTCCTAATAACTAAAAGATTTGCCCTAGTATAGATTAAATTGAATTAGAGAAAGAATGCCTTGGTGTAGAGCCAACTCGAACAGGGTAGAAACTCGCCCTAGTGTAAGTCCCTTTTTTTTTCTTTCCATTTCCTTTTTTTTTAAGAAGCAATGAAGTAAATACTTGGATGAGCATAACCTTTGTCTCAAAATTAAAGTTAACGAAAATGACAACAAACCTTCATTGATCAGAATGAACTTTTTAAGGCTTGTAACGTGGCCAGGGTGAAGGGTTATAAAAGGAAAGATATAAGGCTCAACCAAGTGTTTAAGAGTGGAATGAGATTAAGGATCATTGTTCTCTTATTATTCATCAACTGCTTTTCCACTTTCAAACACTTTTCTCTTATTATTCTCCTTTTCTTTTTCATTTCATTTCATTTTCTTTCATCTTTCTTTCCCTTCTCCCTTTTTTTATCATTTTTTTTTACTTCTTGTCCTTTTCACTTTTTTTTTCTTTTTCATTATGCTTTAGAACCTTCATCATTGTAATCGACATTTGTTTAATGTTATCTCCTAGTATAGGAGTGATCCTTATTCAGGTTTTTTTTTTTGAAAAAAAAATTCGAGCTCAGAAGGGGTATCAAGAGATAAAAATGATGAAATTTTATAAAAGATAGAGAAAAATGGTCAATCTTCATTTTCAAATCATGATTGTTTATTTTCAAAACTTTAATTTTGAGACAGAAAGATCGTGCAAACTAAGTGATTACTTCTTTGCTCCCTTTTTTTTGATTTTTTTTTTGCAAAGATACTTACACACGTGGACCCAACTGAGAATTACCAAGGAAGACACTTTAAAGAAATAAAAGAAGATAATTATCAAGAAAGACTAAGTGATGAAAGGAAACAAGGTACCCATGCAAATTCATTACATTAATGTTTCAAGAAAGTTAACATGAGTCCAACATCACTAATTATCACTTCAAGAGTTGTTAACAATACTAGGTCCAACTATTTCTTCAATGTCAAGCTTCTCATAAGCAATTAGCTTCCTTACTGTAGTCTTGAAGGATTCACAATCTTCAATTGAGTGCCCTGTGACATCCATGTGGTATTTGCAAGTTAAACTCGGATTATACCCTGCTGGGAATTGTGGTTCTAAGGGACGTACAAGATTTTCCGAAATGAGGTGAGCATCAAACAGCCTCTGGAAAAGATCTGCATTCGAAATGGACAATCTTGGAAAAAGGGGTAGGTTTTGAGGGCGAGAGCGACATTGATTTTGGAAGTTTGGCCGAGGTTGTGGTTGATTTGGGTAATTTTGTGGGGGTGGAGGTGGATATCAAGTATAGGTTGGGCGAGTTAATGCATATAATTGTGGTATGAGGATGTTGTTGATTTGGAATTGTGGAGTTGGGGTGATGTTTGTGGTTGGTATAATTTGGTGTGAATGGTAATAAGGAGGTGTAAGTGTATGGTATGACAAATGAATGTTAGGGTTATATGGTGGCTGATGACTTGAGTATTATGGAGAATATCGAGGCCTGAAGGTCTGTTGATGCTGAACATAATTCACTTTAGGCTCGATCTTTTTCAGCTGGAATCCTCTCTTAGCAGTGATATCCTTTGTGTTGCTCATTCACAACTTCCCAGCCTTGGCTAGAATCTCGATTCTTTCCCCAGCAGCGATCAAGTCAGCAACATCTTTATAGGCTGCTCCGACCATTGCTCTGATAAAAGGATTTTCCAGGGTTCCCAAGAAATATGCGCACGTCTTAGACAGTGTCAATGAGGGTTGAACTTGAGCCGCCAAGACTCTCCACCTTTGTGCATACTGCTTAAAAGATTCATCATTTTTTTTTTGCATTGAGTTTAACTGTTCCTGAGTTGGGACTGTTTCCAGGTTGAAATGATACTGACCCATAAACAAGTTTGCCCAGTCATCCCAAGAAGAGATATTGGAGAGGTCTTGTTGGATACACCATTCCAAAGCGGGTCCAGTTAAGCTTTCATGGAAAAAATTGACAAGGAACTTTCAGTACTTCGACCAAATTGACATTTTAGTAATGTATGATTTTAGGTGAAAAAATGGATTGATGCTCCCATCACATTTGTCAAATTCTAGAACCTTAAAGTCCTTTGGGATGATAACATTGGCAGTAGGGCACAACTCTTCTATCCCAAGGGGACCATAGGTGCTAGGACCCTTGATTGCTTTGATTTGTTCTTCCATCTTTTCCATCCATTCTTCATCCCTTTTATCATTTTGAACGGCCACATGACCAGTACTAGTAAGAAATCCCGTTGATGTTGGGATTGACATATGCGGTGGTTCCCACGTGAATTCAACATTGCCATGGACATCATTTTGAGTATACTCTAACGAACGATGCCCTTCTCTGATAGGAATTACTAGTGATGTAGTATTTGATGTTCCTCCCACAAAAGGCATCTCAGTGGTGGCCCAGGGTTTGCCTTCATGGAAGTAATATTTGGTAGGTGCAAGTGTGCCCAGTTATTCTTATACCTCTGGCTGTCCCTATCAAAGTGAGGGTCTCCCTTATGGCCGACAACATTTCCTCCATTCTTCTCTGAGACTTTGTCATTTCATTCATCTTTTCTTTCATCTCATCTACTTCTATACTTAGATTTCTTCCCTCATTCTCAACTGCCATAGCTGCAAGCTTTGTTCGAGCCCTTGTGTTGTGAATTCGAGTTTGATTGGTGTTTTCTTTTCTTAGTCGTGCAATGGTGCTGAACATGGTAACACCAAACAAAATAATGAGATGCAATGAATGAAATGAAAATATTTTTCTTTCCTTTTTTTTTAAAAGTAAGGAATGATGTGAAAATGCATGATTTTTTTTGTTAGAAATGCCATGAAAATGTATGATTTTTTTCTTTATTTTTTTTAGAATGTTAGAAATGACATGAAAATGCATGTTTTTTTTTTGTCATGAAAATGCATGTTTTTTTTTTGTCATGAAAATGCAAGATGCTAAAAAAATGAGAGATAGCTAGATAAAAAAGAAGTACGCTCCCTTCGTGTCCTACAGGGTTGCCTAAAAAGGAGACATTCTATCGTAAGGATTTATGGGCCTTTATGATTCGTGATAACTCTCATTTAGTGGCTTTTCTATTCTAAAGGTCTCTAGAGCCAAGTCCTATTTCAGAATGTTGACTACGAAATAGTGGGTAAACTACTAGGTGTGGGACATTCATGAAAAAGACACACTCTAGATGAAGTTTTCGCAATAACCAAACATGATGTACATCCAAAATGGCTACCACTGCTGAACTTCTACTTAACTTAGGCTTCGCTCAGACCCGGATATAGAGCCTCACTCGAATATGTGTGATAAATATATAGGTGTGGTGAGTGTAAGGAGCATACAAACCAACAAAAACAAATACAAAACAAAAATTCCAACAACAAAAAATCTCTATCCTATGGTTTGAATAATTAACAAACAATTAAAGATTAGAAAAAAAAAAAAAAAAAAAAAAAAAGAGGTAAATCAAATATACAAAGATCCCAAAAATTTTGCACAACTAACTTATATGGGCTTGACCCTCAAGTATCCCCAACGGAGTCGCCATTTGTCGTGACCGTGATCGTGGCGGGAGCGGAGAACAAAATAAATTATTTAGGAGTCGCCACCAATTTTATTTAAAATAAGAAAAATTAAAAAACCTTTTTTTGGAAAATGGTCTTTGGAACCAGATTGGATTCGAGAGTCGGTTATGCATAGGAAATGGTGGAGACTTAACCTCACTGCACCCCTAACACATGCGTCCTAAAACAATTACCTTAAATTAATTATGTAAAATTTAATAATCTTATAATATATTTGTTTTACCTCTTTTATAAAAAACTAAAAACAAAACAAATAATTTGTGAAAATTTAAACTTTGGCTTGACGAAATAAAAATTTCACTCCTACGTATCTCCAGGTGCAATGAGGAACTCAAAGTTACGTAGTTCTTTAAAAAATAAGTGTGGGTTGGTTGATTTTATTTAAAGAAAAAAATTTATTTTTTTTAATAAAATTTTGATTTAACAGGTCGTCGCGACTCGGTTAATCAAATTAAGGTTTGAATAAGTGAAACTCGCGTCACTCTAGAGACGTCACCCACTGATTATTGAATTTATTACTATTAAATAAGAGTTTTTTTATAAAAAAATGAAATTTGAGTATTTATTAAATAGTGATTTATTTTTAAAATAATTTGAATCATTAGGTTGTCGCAACTCAGATGATCCAAAATAATTACAAGATTAACAAGTTGTCACAACTCGGTTAATCCTATTTATTTCTTTTAAAATATAATTATTTTATATTAACTCTTTTTTAATTTTACCATTATTTTTAGTCTTTATTTTCATTTTTTTTACATATATCCTCTTTTTAGTTGGCCCATTAAGCCTTTTTATTGTAACCCACTTTCCTGCCTTAAAATAAAATAAAATAATAAAAACAGAACAAAAAAAAGAAAAAAATAAAGAGAATGGCAGGGACATTACTGGAAAAGGGCGGAACCAAGGGGTGTTCTTTTTTTTAGGGTATTTGTAGTGGGGAGTTCTTTTCTTCTTCTATCTTTTCTTATTTTCGCAGGAACAGGGAAATGAAAGCAGAGGAGCGGCGATGGCTGAGTGTGATTCACCGGCAACTGGTGTGGTGCGCATCGGCGGCTCGTGCAGTGGTTCAGGCGATTTGGTTCGATGCGAACATCGACGCTGACGACTTCCGAATTTGGCGATTCCAATTCAGCGGCAACAAGGATATTCACGTGTCGCGTACGGGTAACGACGAGAACGTAGATATGAGCGCGAATCTAGAGTGCGACTTGCTGGCGCAGTGCGGCACGAGTCCTGGCGGTTGAGTTCGTCAGCAACTTCTGGTGGGTGACGGATCAAGTCCGAGCTACTGGTTTCCGGGTTGGGCGGCGATGTGGTACGGTCTGGAGACGTCAACGGTACGGGACTTGGCTGGTGTTGGTTCAAGTTCAGATCTACAGAAATAAAGGACGGAATGGACGTATACGGCTCGGGCTGAGGATGGCTGGGACGCAGGACTAGTTCGGCGTTGTTCATATTCCTTGCCACACACGGGTCTGCTTTGATGGCGGCGTGGAGCTCAAAAGGGATCTGGTTGGGTAATGGTGGTGGTTTTGGTGTTTCTTGGTGGGTGGCTTGGTTGGGTAATGGTGAAGAGGATGGTGGGGTTTGGAGGAAGAAGATGGT
The DNA here is from genome assembly GCA_029884605.1 of Ormosia emarginata. Classification (NCBI taxonomy): domain Eukaryota; kingdom Viridiplantae; phylum Streptophyta; class Magnoliopsida; order Fabales; family Fabaceae; genus Ormosia; species Ormosia emarginata. The sequence continues at coordinate 3,662,650 of JAQQTP010000089.1, forward strand.
GATGAAGAATGGTTGATATAGTTGTACTTTGGTCTTTGTTGAATGGTGATGGATTATGAGACGTGAATGGCTATGGTGAAGGTGATGATGAAGTGTTAAAGATGGGGGATTGATGAAGATGATGATGTTAACGTAAAAAATAAAAAAAATGGTTAGAGAAAACACTAAGTAGAAGATGTGTTTAAGGGGGGTTAGGATGTTTAGTCTTAGGCTGAAAAAGTGTTTAGGCTAAAAGTCAAGCTGAAAAAGTCAAGGTGAAGAGGTAAAGTTGAAAAGTCCTCCGAAAAAGTGTGGGGTTATGGGTTAATATAGGAGGAGATTAGGTTGAAGAGTTTGAGTTAAAATGCGATTACAATTGATTTAAGATGATAAGTTGGGATCTGTTTAAGATGAGTGTTGAGGTTGGTTTAGGATAAGTTTGAGTTATATTTTGTTTAGGAGGAGTGATGGAGTTTGTTTTGGATGAGTGCTGAAATTGTTATAGGATGAGTTATGGGTTAATGGGTCAGGTTATGGGTTGATGGACCAATTGGATTGGATAATGAGTTAATGGGTAGAATAATAGATTATGGACAAATGGGCAAATGGATCATGGGTTATGAGTTAATGAGCCAATGATAGGAAAATAGACCAAAGATGAGTCTTTTTTTTTTCTTTTCTTTTAATTTCTTTTATTTTTATTTTTTTACAAAAATACCCTAGATAAAATTGGGTGTTCACACAAAGTCAAATATTTTATTTTGTGGGTAATATACATAAAAAATATTAATAGCCAAAATTAATATTGGTTAGAGCTAAGCCAGAGACTTAATACAGGAAATACCATGTACTCTACTTAACTATGTACGAAACACTCTCGTAAGACATAAACTCTTTTTTTATTTTTTTGAGTTCATGCATATCAAATACACTTGACGTAATTGAAGAATGAAGACATAAAAACTTGAGGTGGTTGAAATAAAAATGCTTGTGCAATCTATATATATATATAATCTTTTAAGGCATTTTAATCCTTTCATTTTTTTTAGATTTTTTTATTAATAGTAAGATTTTAAAAAGTTAGAGTATATGATTTGCCATTCAAAAAACTTTTTTTTTTTATTTTTACATAAAGGGTATTTTTGTCTAAATAAACATTTTTTATATTATCAGGATATATTATATTTAATAACAAATACTTGATAGGATAACTTTACACTATCAGGTTTCTTATACAACTATACATCAAACAACTGATTGTATAAGAACTAATCAGATTCTTTATATTATTAGTCTTTATCTTACTCTCTTATACTATCATGTGCGCTAAATGCAGTCTTTAGAGAGAACTGGTAAGCTATCAGTTTTTTATTGATTTATGTTAATTTCGGATTATACGGCTTTAAATTGTTCAAAATTTTAAAAATTTAAAAAGCTGGTCCATTAGTCCTAAATTATAGTTATTATTTATACACAAATATGAAGTATAGACAACTAGGAAAATTTAAGGCCAGCTGAAAGGAAGAAAGATAGAGACCACAGTTGAATTACTCTAATTAGACTTCAGTCGCTGCAGTAAAAGAGTAAATGCTAACAAAAGCCACAATCTTCATTTCATAAGAACGACATTTAAGCAAATCCCACGCCTCTTTCCAGCACATCCAAGCTGCTTCTCCATGAATAGAAGAAAGATCAATAGTTAGTTGTGAGTGCCCCAAGATAGAGAGGCATTAGGGCACGGGAAGAAAGCATGAATCACAAATTTAGGCATTTTATAATATATTTAGTTATTTAGGCCTTTTGGTTTTGGGTGTTAGTTTTAGGCCTTGGAAGGTTAAGTGAGACATGTTCTTGGCCTTGGGTGTCCTCATTGATTTATTCATAAAATAAATCCTTGCTAGTTGCTTCCATGTTTCGGATTCTTCCGCTTGGAAGGTTTAGTTGAGACGGCTCGACGGTGGTCCCATGTTCTTAGCGGCGAGCGTGGTGTGTGGTCCTACCACTGTTGGCGGTGGTAAATTAGAGTGGTTTCAACGATGACCTACCGAAAAAAAAAACTCTTTAAAAAATAATCTAAAAAAAAATTCAAAAAAAAAAAAATCTATAAAAAAAAAAAAAACTTACTATATAGGTAAAAATTTGAGTGCGTGATTTCCAAAAAAGTATAATAGCACCCGCCCATGTTCTTAATGTGTTCCTACCACTGAATTAGGAAATCTTATTTTAATTCCAAAAAAGTGCAGTTTAAAAAGACTAACCCAACCAACATTTAAAATTGTTACTTTTCCCAATACCTTATTGCTTGAAATAATTTAAAATGAGATGTCTTTCAAATTTGTCCGCAGGTTGGCTGCACCTGCATTACTTTCAAGTTTTCTACTTGTTGCTTGAAATGATTGCTTGATTTCTTTCACATGGCTCTCAGACTTGCATGATTCTTCTTCCTCTCTCAAAAAGCAATGGTTGGTACAAATAATAGGGCAGCATCTTTTGAATATATATATTAAGAATAACAAAGGGAAGAAACAATACAGCTCTTCATTTATGTTGTTAACTTCGTATGGCTATTCCTTCTTTTACATGAATCGAATGTAGTGTTTTTTAATGTGGTCCAAACCCAGTACACAAAATATTGCTTCAGGAGAGCTAAAGAAATTAGGTTGTGCGCCTTGCTGGCTGTAGAAGCTGGATAGTGAATGGTGGCTTTTTAGATAATTTAAAGCAATGACATGACTCCCCTGGTTTTAAGACTTTATGTGGTCCAACGGAATAAACATAGCTCCTTTCAGTTAGTTTCTTTGTACCAAATGGACGGTGGAAGAACTGAAAAGTCTTTCTAAAATTTAGACAAAAAGGATCTGACTAGTCAGTAACTTCAGAATCCCACACTTGGATTACTTCTGCAGAAACAACATTGCGAGACTATTTTATATCTAGGAACAAATACTAGTAATATTACCATTTCATAGAAGACTTGCTGACTAAATTATGTGTATATTTTTCAAAGAATCAGATAGTATTTTGTTGGCGGATGCCATTAGTTTTTCATTTCTTCCTTGTTTTTCCCTTTTTCTTCTTTTAAGTCCAGTTGCTGGTTTCCATGAAAGAATATAACATCCTTACATCGAAAACAATCGTAGTAATAGCACAAGTTTTGGTAATCCTTGCTTTCATCACGTAGTGCTTTTGAATACTGGTCGTGATGCCTGAAGCAACTTAAAAGAGATAATAAACCGTGGGGCCTTTCTACGCCATCTTCTTGTTTTGACCTTATTTGGCTCCAAGACTTCGAACACGCCATTACTTGCATAATGACATCTGTCTCCACTAACAAAATAGGAAGCCGAACGAGTTAATTGATTTAAATATCAATGACTAACTAACACATCAGAAAGACATCTTATCATATAACATAGGACAAGATTCCTTGCCTCAAAATATAACAGAATTGTTTGTCGCGAGATTCTTTTCTTTTTTCTTTCTTTTCCCCCCCTTATAGTTGTTTGGTTGGTTGTTTGTTATATCTGCTGAAGAGCTTAAATGATATCTGGGCGACAGTAATCTTTTCAATGCGCCTAGGGTAACAAAGTACCATGTTCCTTTTCCTAGTGATAATTATTGTCCTATACATCCATTAAGCTACAAATGGATGCAACATAATCATGCAACCAACAAAACAACATAATTTATTTCCATTGATTGAATCCTTTAAAGGCATAGTTACAATTGTACAAAAATATAAAAAATGAAATTAAAAAAATGTATAATCACACCACTCTGCTATGTCCCCCTAATTTCTTCACAAAGAAGACAATAAAAAATAAAGCAAGCCCCGTAATTTCACCCTATAATTTTAGAATCAACTCCCAGAAAAAAAATATGAAATAAACTCCAAGTGCAAACAGAAAAGCAAAACAACATTTTCAAGACAAACAAAAGCTTCAATTTTGCCATTCTCTTTGCTGTTTGAGCCCGGAATAAACTCTTCAGTGTTTTTGTAACCTATAACAAGTTCCAAGGAGAAAATAAATCAAGAAGGAAGCACGGCAGACACTGTAAAAAGAGATCCTGTGCTTCATTACTCAGCCTTCAAAGTTCAAAATGTTCCTAACATGAGATGATAGATTCATTCAGTGGACTAAGTGTTGTTGTAGAGTTGTCCTCTACTTCTGCATTATACCTTGGAACCCACCAAACTCTCACGCTTCTGTCAAGGCTTCCACTATAGAGCAAAAACCCACCACCAATTCTATTAGATGAGGCTTGCAAACACTTTACTGGCCCTTCATGGCCACTTATGACCCCAACTTTACAAAGCTTCCCAAAAGCCTCTCTCTTCCAAATACCTATGCTTTTATCTGCTGAGCCACTGCACAGAAACTCCCCCATTAGGCACAAACATAAAACAGCCATCTCATGTGCCTTGGTCTCACAAACCAGCTTCCAACTCTCAAAACTCCCACTCCCCTCCCACCCCATAACAAAACCATCAGAACCCCCTCCATAAACCCATTTCCCATCATCAGAAACAATGACAGAATTAAAGGAAACATCTTTGTGACCCTCCATAACTCCTCTCAAACAATGTGAGGCCTTCCCTTCCTTTCCCCAAGCTTTAATCTTCCCATCTGCAGAAGCAGAATACACAACCCCTTTACATGCTACCAACCCATTGATGGCATCATCATGAGCCTTAATGGACTCCAAACACTTCAAATCTGAGAGCCTCCACACCTTAAGGGTCTTATCCCAAGACCCTGAATAAATGAACCCATTATAGACACTCAAGCAAGAAATGCTATCAGCATGCTCAATCCACAAACGCTTGTGGTGCCTCCTTGTTTGGACATAGTTGCTCTGCTTCATGAACCTCCCCAAATAGTCCTTTGTTGTGGGGAGGGTGTCAACAAGCTTGAACACATTCTCTGAGCTCCTTGACACCTTCCAAACCCTGATCCTGCTATCTTGGTGTGCTGTGAAGACCTTGTTGCCAACGGTTGCAAGGGCTTTGACAGAGCCATCTCCTTGGCCAAACTTGGCAAAAAGCTTTAAATCTGGTTGTTGCCATACTATGATGTCCTTGCCCTGTGAGGCACTTAGTATGAACTCGCCACACAAGGCCAAGCATGAAACAGAGCCAACATGGCCTGAAAGAACAGCCAAGGATCGATGTGAACGAAACCCAGAAAGGGGTATGCATGTTGGGAACTGGTACTTGACATCTTGGAGGGAGAAACGTTGAGAGGAGAAGGGACTGTCATCGGTCTCGCTGCTATTACTGCTGCCACTGCTAGAACTTGAAGTTGAAGGTACTGCAGACAAGGATGGAGTGGAAAGTTTGGATTTTGAAACAGGGGAATTTATTGAAACAGGGGAATCCATTGGAGTGGAAAGTTCGGTTTTTGGAACAGGGGAATGAAATGGAATAGAAAGTTTGGTTTTTGAAACAAGGGAAACCATTGGATTCTATGAAGAAAACAAAAGGGATTGAAGTAGAGGAGTTGTGGAAGATGGGAAACAAACAGGGGAAGGAGCTGGGAAAAGAAAATAAAGGAAAGAACGAAAGGGAGAGAGGGATTCTTTGTTGCTGTTGTATAATGTAAGTGGTGGGACTAGGAATAGGGGGGGAGGTGCAACGGCTAATTTTGACAAAGGTATTGCTATTTGGGTATCTTGACTTGAGGACCAATGCCCCTTTTGTAGAGAAAATACTTGTGTAGTTACATAAGTTGTGTGGCAATATGAGGGACACATTATAATTTTTAATATAAATAATTATATGACGTAATAATTTATGAAATTATTAAGTGTGATTTGATTTAGCCCATACAATTAATTAAATAAACGTTCCATTTCTATCTTTCGTAATGTTATATGTTTGAGCTGTGGGCCTTTTTTGTGGCATTTTTTATTCCACTAGTTATCTCCTGCCACGTGCTCAAATTGAAAAATGTCAAAACTCAAAAGCACTCTGGTTGCCAATCAAGATCTGCTCAGGGTTGTAACAAAAAAAAAAACAATTTTTTGTCCAATTTAAATATGATAGATGTATGTCTATCATATATTTATATAAAATAAATGTTAAATTAAATTGTATATGATTATAACATTCTTATGAGATATAAAATAAATTTATCAATAAGTTTTAAAAAAAATTAAAGTATCAAAATTAGACAAATAATGAAATTGAAAAATTATACTAAGCCACTCAAGGTTTGTATAACTTGTATTTTATTTTGGAAGGTACTCTTACTTTTATAAAATCATTCATTAATTGCAATAATAATTGGAGAATTAATTTCATTTGTGTAAGCATATCAGATTTTGGGATCTTTAAAAATCATCTAATCTTAAAGATAGAGTTTAAATTTGACATGTATGAAAATAATATAGTTGAGAGAAATTTTTGTTTAGGTATCTAATCGTATTTTAAAAAATTAATCTCTTATCTATCATGTGATAAAATACTCAAAAAAACTATAAAAAAAAAAATTAACATGTAAAATTTATCATATAATGATATGGTGGTACATCACTAAAAAAATTTTATTGACTATTTTTAGTTAGGACATGCTTAATTTTTTTGTTACATAGACATGTTTAAAAATTTATTTATCCATAAAAAATAACAAAATGGCACATGATAAGTCATTGATTGTTTGGAAGTAATTATTTTATATTATTAAATTTAAAACTTTATTTAATATAACCTTATTTATTATATTAAATACAAATTTTTAAATATAACTCCAATTATTTTTTTTATTGTGTGTTCTTAAAATAAGTTATTTTTAAACAATGCAAATTCAATGCCAGATTTCTCATCACCAAAACTTTTTAGTGCTAAATTCCTAACTATGGATAAGCGTTGGCTTTCATCTAAATTTCTATTTAGATAATTATTGAAAACTTTTTTTTTTGGGGTTATAATATCAAGATATGTGAGGTGTTTGTTTTTAGTAGGAGATTAAATTGAAGTCCTTAACTAATAAGGAGATTGTGGGAGTAATTGCTCGTCAAATAAATTTGTGTGTTTTGATACATATTTGTATTTGTATTAAAATGAGTGGAAAAGAAATTGTAATATTGGTAAGAGAGTTTGTAACTATACATTTTGAACGTTAAATTAGGGAATGTTTGCATATATCTTGTTCAAAAATTTGTTCCAGAAGAGGGTTTGTTGGTTTTCTTTTCAAATGTTATATTGTAATTCTTATATGAAAAAGTTAAAGAACGTGGCAATTTTTATTTTGGATTGGATAAAAAAATAATATTAAATGATGATGTGGATTCCATGATGGTGGACCTCATTCATAAAGTTGGGCACATTATACTTTTGAACTATATGCACTTACTCAGGATGTATTTTTCTTTGGCTCTCTGGTTGAAGTTAGTGATTATACGGATACTTGATTATAAAGTGTATTTGTATGTTAGATATGTATTTGTGTTAGATATACAAAGATATTTATATAATATATGTGTTTTATGTATTTAAATATGTCTGATTAAAAAGATTATTTTTTCAGTTTGGACATGTTTCGGACATACTCGAACACTTCTTGAACATGCTCGGACACTTCTCAGATACGCTTGGACACGACTTGAATATAACTCATTAATATTTTTTTAAAAAAAATTAATTTTTATGACTAACGTTCAATCAAGCTCAATCACATGACTGATGTCTCAAGCTACTATTTTCAGATATCAATATTTTAAGTTTTATCTTTTTCACACATTATTATTAGACTTTTAAGTTTTATCTTTTCATACACCACTATTTTCATCCGCTTCCTTCTACTCTCATTCGCAAATGTACTAAATCGTCCCACGTTGTCATTAAAGCTTGTCTCACACCAATATTTCCTCTAGTTATTTTTTATACGCATGTAATTGCATGATTAGTTCTATTAGAGAAGTTAGTTTAGGAGATTTTTTAGAATATGTCAATAGAAATTATGTTTAATATTTTTTAAGAGGGCTTATTAGGTAGTAAATATTAAGACATATGACATATATTAAAATATTATAAATCTTTAAATTTATATAAATGATATTAATGAATTATGAATCTTTTTCTTAAAATTTGAAATTATATATATATATATATATATATATATATATATAACCGTATCCGTTTCTTATAATTTTTGAATTTGGTGTGTCTCCGTATCCAGTATCCACGTATAGTATCTCGTATACGTCTCAGACTTCATAAATTATAATAGATTTCATATCTTCTTGTTGCAAATGTAAATATATTAAGTCAAATTATGTTAAATTCTGTGATATGTTTATGATATTTTTCTTAATAATTATAGGAATTTATGAAAGTATGTGACAAAGAGAATTTAGTATTCACGATAGGAGAATTTTTTTGGAACCATTCTTTTTATTTATTTATAAAAGTATCAATACTGGTTAGTAAATAATAGTTATTTATTCATACTAACAAATTTGTGAAAGGATTCTATTATAATCTGAGTATTTATTTGAGTATTAAGGGTGAGTTTTGGGATTTATATTGTGGCCTTAATCTTGAGAAGAATATGGGGTTATATAAGGTTGTGGTAAATATGGATTTGAAGTTAGCTGTGAATCTTGCATTAAAAGGGTGTGTGACCACCCATCATTGTATTTCACTTGTCTAAGAGATTTGAGCTTTACTCCATGACAATTGGATAGTATTATTAGCTCATTCAGCTAGAGAAAGTAATATGTATGCAAATTTTTTTATCAAACTAAGTCACTCGAATTCATTTTCTTGTACTGTTATGAATGTTCCTCTTCAACCTCTTGTACCAAGATTTGTGGGAGTATCTCATCCTCGAGTGTGTGTGTGTATATATATATATATATATATATATATATATATATAGAGAGAGAGAGAGAGAGAGAGAGAGAGAGAGAGAGAGAGAGAGAGAGAGAGAGAACCAAATAAATCTCATTCTTAATACAAAGATGATTTACATATTGCATAAAACTAATTTTTTTAGAAAAACTTTTACAAACATTTATCTAACTAAATTAATTATTTATTAAACTAATATAATCAATCAATTATTCAATTGAAATATTTCATATGTTACATCATTTGAAGGTATTTCTAAGACTTGGGGGTAGGATAAAATTTCCCCAGTTAATATGATTGGTAGAGCAACAGTGTTTTTATTGTGGGTCACAAGAATCACGTCAACCTAACTAACTCCACATCTGTTTATTTATTTAGAAACTCATGAGAAATTACATGAAAGAAAGAGAAAAGATACGAAGTTACCAACTTTTCATATATAGATGTTTCTTTTCTTTTTAGTATTGTATTTTAATGTTATCTTTTGTTCTTAGGACCACAGGCTCGTATTATTGACTGTCCGAGGCCTCTTTGTTTGACAAAGATTAATTATCAAGTTATTGATGAAAGTGGTCGGCTGCAAACATCCCTTCTTAATTTGATTAAAATAACAGAACGTAAACATTTCTAACCCCTAGTTTAATCTTCCATCATTACCACCTAAGTCTTTCACTAGAGAACAATGTGCTTCCCAAGAAACGGGGGAGAAATTACAAGGAAAGAATCTTCAAAATAATCTTTATATAATAATAACCACTAAAAAGTGAAAAGAAAAGTTATTTATTTTTTATTAAATTCTAGCAATTATACATTGGTGTTAATTAATAGAATTTTATTGTGATGTATTATTAATGTAAAATTTCCATTATCAATTAATTATGTATTATTATATTATTAAAAAAAATTGATCGTCATAATAATTATTTTAAAAATCACACATGTGATGATATATATAACTAGTTGATAATATAAAAATTTTATATTAACAATGTATTAAAATTAAAATTTAATTAATAACTAACAAAAAAATCTTAATTAGTAAACAAAAATGTAAAAGTACCGTAACATGTAATCTTCTATTATATGCAGAATACAGAAAGTGGGTGAAGTATATATACAATTTACTATATTTCGTTATAATTTGTACATACTTCTGGGATTAGTATATCGCTCTTCATAAAATTTATGTCAAGGTTATTAGATAACGAAATATCTAACAGAATTTTGTTATTTTGTTAAAGGCACTCTAAATATATAAATTTATTTGCTGAAAAAAATCTGTATGTTCATTTCTTCCCCTGCATGTATGTTCCTTTGTTACTGAACTAGTTTTCTTAATCCATGCAGCATGATATGAGGAGAATATTTGGAAGCAATAATCTTTAAGTTTGTGCAGTAGGTGGGGTTTGGTAGCTGTTTTGGTAGTTTAGCTAGCAAGAATTAATTTGGACATGGATTGGACTCAGGTCTCTCAGTACATGAGAGAGGTCAAGCATGCTTTTTGATAACTTGTACTTGCAGAAGCTGTCATTCTCAGGCGTTGTGACTTGAAGGAAGCTCCAATTAATAGCTACCTTATTTCTTGAGTCTTGACCTCTAAATGCTTATAATTTAAGCATATTGCAATGTTCTGTAACTAAAGATTTAAGAAGTAATATATGGTGGTTTGAATTAACACTGATTATGCCTCTAGAGCTTAATGTAAAGTAGCAGGTTTCAAGGGGCCAATACCCTTTCAAATTGTTGAAAAGTGTAAACTAATTGGGCTTCTTGTAACTCATTGCTCAATAACAATTTAAATAAAAGGAAGTTCCAAACAACTGATCTGGATTTTGATTACGATAATTAAATAATACACAGATAGCCCTACATGAGAGCAGTGCATTTGGACATTATTCCTTCTTGAAAACGTGAATATCTACTTTCAACCAACACAGGAAATCTCTGCTTCTGCTATATGGCACAACATTACTAGTCTAACCTATGAAAATCAGTTTTAAAATTAACAAACAAATGAGTGATGGCCACCTGGTGGAGGATAAATATTAAAGCGAACTTATTTTAGAGCAAAAAGGTCAGAAAAGTTAGGGAGTGCAACATAGTTAATATGATTTGATAGAAAGCAACGATTTATGTTATTGTTAGCTCACATGAATCACATCAACACAACAAACTTGACTTCTGTTTCTTACTTATAAACTGATGTGAATAACATGTGAGAGAGAAAGAACGAGAGAGGTGCAAACTTCTATATTTTATTGTTTCATTCATAGGACCACCCAGGCTCTTATATAGATTAATAAAAATACTGACTGAAGGTGGTCGGCTGCAAGCATTCCATTGGTTCTTATATATTATAATGAAAGGTATATTTTAAAGTTTATGAATTCTAATTAGGGAGTATTCCAAGATTATCTTAAGAAACAAGAAACCAGACATAAGTAAGTCTAGAAAAAACTAAAAAGTATACTAAGAATTAATATGAAAATTCCTTAATTTGCATCAGCCTCCGAATATTATGCCGACATGTCGGTGAGGCATATAATCAAGAAAAACATTTTGCTATGTTAAATTGTTAATGGTATCTTTTATTTTTGGGAACAGTATACTTCATAAAATTAATGTAATGTTTATATAGTGTAAGGGATTTCTATAATTTCTTTACAACATATAAGCAATATGTAAATACCACATTAAAGTGGTTCGGAAAATTTATGTACCAAAAAAAAGAAAAATTAACGGAACTAATAATATAAAATTAAAGGTAAAGGATCAATAACTATTTCTGAAACAACAATAATCATTAGGAATGGTCAATTGACCATTTAAAATGGTTAATTTCATGTTAATTTTGTATTATTAGCAATCCTTCTCATTAATTCTCCCAAAAATCATGGTGTGATTTATTTTAAATTTTTTTCTTTGGCCATTGTAAATATGCCACCCGTAGTTAATGAACTAAAGCATCTGCTATGCAAACAGGAGTTTGTTTATTGACTGCAAAAAATTTTTGAGGGTAATATTTGAAAACAATGCTCGAGTTTTTCCAGTTGGCGGGTTTGGTAAGGTGATAGTTTCGGCATTTTTGGTAAGAATGAAAATTAATTTGGATTTTGGATTGGACTCAGCTGATCCAAAAAAAGAGGTCAAGCATCAGCATGGCTTCTCGATAACTTGTAGTCTTGTACATGCAAAAGCTGTCAGTTCTGGCGTTCGTGACTTGAAGGAAGCTCCAATGGCAACCTTATATATCGACTTATCAGTACTAATATTTTAAGAATATTGCAGTATTGCAATTTAGTGTTAATGTGCATAAGAAACAATATAATTTGTTGCTAAAGATATGCTATAAATTTTTTTGATCTATTCATCATAACGATGAGAGTTTTTTACATGGGTATCTTGGTACACGAACAAGAAGAACCTTGTTTGTTCATCCATTAGGATTCAGGATTAGTTCCCTTAGAATCACATATATAGAAAATTAACATTGCAATACAAAAAAAATTACAGTATTGAATTAGAATTTTATATAATCTGATATGGACAACGACTTCATATTAAAGTGTTTCGACTTCTTAAAAAAATCCATAATATGAACAGAAATAATTCATATACAATCAAGGAAAATATGTTAGAAAAGTTACTTTTTCTGGGGGAGCTTAGTATTACCAGGAGTTTGTCTCAATTATTACATACGACACAACAAAGCATAATAATTCTAAGTAAATAGTTAATAAGTTTTGAATTGGGCTCTTAAAGACGTCACAATGCTACAGTCACAAAACAACAGATTAACAGAACCTATGTATGGGGCACTCAAGCAGGTAGGCCTGAAAGAAGAATAAGGACCACTAGCCCAAATGGGAGAGAGGGTCCATAACTTAAGATGGAGCGGAAAGCAAAAGCATAGACCACCCCATGTACCCGCCTTTAGGCCTTGACCTTGACCCTTGAGCAAAGAACCGGAATTTGGAGAAAAAGAGAGATAGTCTGAAAATGAACTCCACTAATAATACCTACACATATTGATAGCTAATGTTGATGGAATTCGATTCTAGATCTCGATTATCCCATATCCATTTATTTTATTTATGTAATTTTGTAACCCAATGAAGTTGTTAGAGCGTTACCGATAGGAATGGAATTAGGTCCATACATATGGTATTGTTGTTAGCTAGGATTTAGGTCAGCTTATCAACACATCAACTAATTCATCACTTTAATTTAGTCAAAAATACATCATCAACATTAAAATTAAGAGATTCAAATGAATATTTCTTATCTCTAATCCCAAAAATTAGCATAGTTAGAATTTAAAATTGTGACCATACACTTACTCATACATCACATACTTGTCTTTTGCTAGGCCAACCTTTTAGGATTAGGTGCATATGAGTTTGTTATGAGTTAGTTACTGATTATGAAATTTTAAAGAAGACTAGAATATTCTACAAGTCAATATAAATGTAACTATTGCATAGTTATATAACTCAGATCGAAGGTTGATCTAATCAGAAGATCGAGTCAACGAGTCAGTGGTCCGATTGCGGATTAAACAATTGAATCGAAAAATCTAGACAAAGTAAAATGAAAATTTAAAAAATATACTATATGAAAAAGTACTTTATATAAAAAAAAAATACTACATAAAAAATGCATTATATAAAAAAGTATTAATAGTGTGAGCAAGCTAGCAATGATAGTTATTCAATTCTAATTTTTAATTTTGAATTGGTTAAATACTAATATAAATTAAAAAAATTGAGAATATTATTCAATAGTATATGTCGTCTAATGATAAAATGTATTTTATCACATAAGTCTTCTAGGTACCATGTTCAAATCTTATAATTTGTCTTTTTAAAGCTTATATTAGAAGAAAAAAAAAATTAGGTCAACCCAGTCAAGTGAGTCACTGGGTCACTCGAATTTGACCGAATCAATAAACAAAATTGTTCTAACTAAAGACTGGATTGGCCCAAAATCCGAGTTTTGGCCATGGATTTTTCGATCTGATCCATACAACTATGAACTATTGACAATGATAAATGTAAGCAGAAAGTTCAGTCACTATTTTCTCCTCTTTATTTTCTTAGCTTTCATAGTAGATTTTCTTCTTTTCTCTAGGTTTTGTAGTTTTTTTTTTCCGTAACCGTTATTCACTTTGTTATCTACATTAAAGATATATAAAGTAGTATTAGATATTTCACACAAAACACCTATTACAATTGGATATATATGTAGTGTATGTTGTCTAGTGATAATATATATTTCATTCCATGAGTCTTCTAGGTACCCATGTTCAAATCTTATAACTTGTCTTTTTAAAGCTTAAATTAAAAAATAAAAAAAAACTCAAGTCAATCGGGTCAGGTGAGTCATCGGGTCACCTGAGTTTGACCGGATCAATACATAAATCTGTTCTAACTAGGGATTGGACTAATTCAAAATTCAAGTCACAAATTTTTCAATCTGACCAATTCAATTTATACAACTATGAATTATTGACAATGATGAATGTAAGCAGAAAGTTCAGTTACTATTTTTTCTTCTCTATTTTCTTAGCTTTCACAGTAGATTTTCTTCTTTTTACTAGGTTTTGTAGTTTTTTTCCCTAACCGTTATTCTCTTTGTTAGCTACATTAAAGATATATAGAGTAGTATTAGATATATCACACAAAACACCTATTACAATTATATACATATATATATATATATATACACACGCTTAAAATAAATAAAACAGAAACTTTCATTTGATGGGAAAAGGCCAAAAGGGGCTAATATGGGGGAAAAAATTGGTTGCACAAAGAGAAATATTAATTTTGACCTTATAGCCATTGGCGAATTTGACCTAATTTTTTGGAAGGGTGAAAATATTAATTAAATAACTTTTAACTATGCATAAAATAAAAGTGTTATATATTTTATGCTTTGAGCAAGTTATTTCAGTAAAAATATGAAATTTTTTTCTCTTATTTTGCCTTATTTCATGCTTTATAATTTTGGGATATATAGCCAAGTGGCTTCAGAAGTCTAGGGTAAATGATAATAGCAACAAAGCTACGCGCAATGCTTGAAATATTTGCAATTTTAAATTTTTTTGGAAATAATTTAAAAATAACTTTCGAATATTAAAAAGTCAAGGTCACAATGAGGTATTTATCTAATTATATATCATCAAAATTATTATATCTAATTGTACCTAACCCAAGCAAGTTCCTAGGTCAAGGTCCAACACTGCACCAACGTTTATATGGCATCACAAATTCTTGTTTAACGGTCAATGGAAGCTTAAATAATGCAGCTATAACGTTCATTCTTTCTCCAGCTCTATACATGATTATTCTCGTTTGTGGTGTGTGTGAACAGTACCAAAAGTATATGCTTTCTACATGAATAAAGTGTTTTTTTAATCGTATCAGGACAAGATATCATCACATGTATTGTTGTGAGTAGGGATGTTCGGTGGGTTATGTTAACACACAAATTTTTAGATTTTGACTCATCTTAACTCAAACAATATGGATTGGATTAAGTTCACAAGTTAGGTTGAGTTGAAAATTACTTCAACTCTTAGGCTATTTTTGGATAGAGTATTTTAAGAAAGGAATGTATTTTTATAAGAGATTTAAAATGTTTTATGATAAAATATCTTGTTTTGATATTTTTTAAAATCATTTTAAAAATTCTAAGTAATTTTAGAAGGTATTTTATCAGTTAAAAAAAAGGATTTTTAATTCCTACCTAATTAGGTAGAATTTCTAAATTCCCCTTCTCTCGTCTGCGTTCTCTCATCTGCGTTCTCTCCTTCTCTCTCGTTTCAACGTGCTTTCTCTCTCTTCTCTCTCGTCTCATTTGTTCTCTCTCCTTCTCTCTCGTCTCGGCCCTCTTCTCTACCCGTTCTCTCCCTTCTCTCTCGTCTCACCCCGTTCTCTCCCATCCGCGCCGCACGCCACCATCGTCGCTCCCAGATCCACCTCGCGCCGCCCATCTTGAACCCAACCCACCACCACGGCACCTCCATCCACGGTCGTCCCCAAGAACCAGACTCGGCGCCGCCCATCTTGAACCCAACCCACCACCACGGCACCTCCATCCATGGTCGTCCCCAAGAGCCAGACCCGCCCCTTCAGTTATCCATAAGATCAAATTTTCATCAATCCGTTGTAGCAGGTAAATGTTCTGTTCATTTTCTTCCTTGTGATGTAGTTCTTATTTTTCTCAGCGTTGAAGGTTTATAATTTGATTCAAGAAATTAAGCTCATATTTTTTTTCTTTTTTATTTTTTGGTGCTAACATTTTCATTTTTTGAAAGGAAAATGTACACTCTTTAGTAATCACTAATCTGGCTATAATGTGTTTCTTATATTCAGTGTAATAGATTATAGAATTTGTGTTCTTGCAAGTGTTTGATAGTTATCTTTGCTGAATTGGTATTTTCCTTGGTTTTGGGTGGTTTTGCTTTATATAAGTGTGAAGTGTAAGCATTTAGGACCAGAATGACTGAATATTATTGGTTTTTTATTAATGCGGTGAAAGTAGAAGGAGTAGCAATTTGGACAATATAAACATGAATCATCTACAGACAAGTATAAACAAGCTTTCCTACACTTCTACAATGCCCTTGTAAGTTTCAACGATGGTGTTTGGTACGCATGACCAAATGTAAATCATGATATATATATTCTACTTCTGAAAAAATTCAAGTATAGATAGATCCCTACACTACACACTTGATCTGAGCAGGAAACAGAAAACATGCAGCAATTATCAACTAAACATGTCATTGAAGTTGAGACAACCTCCCATTTTTCCCAACCCAAAAAGCAAATTAGGACTAAAAGTAGAGACAACATTCTTTGTTACCAACAACTTGAGAGTTGAGACATTCCATACAACAAGTTATCATAGGGAAGACGGCTCCTGGCGTCAATGGGGTTGCATAGCAAACATTTGGAATGATGAATTAATTTACTCTGTTCTTTATCAATATCAAATAGAAATTGAGTTTTTCTCAAGATATAATTGCTGCTGTTTTAGAGATTAATATTATAGCAAAGAATGTACAATTGGTAAACTAAAAATTAATAATATAATTCTGTACTTTTAAGCATTTATGCAGAATTATATGAATCTTACAAGTAAGTACATGGTGCTACCAAAAACAAGTTTCCATACATGTTAGAGTTTACTCTTCTAATCTTCTATTAGCTATGAATTATGAACACATCTGAACATGTGGTAGCAAAAGAATTTTTCTCATATGAACTGATGTCATGTGGGTAAAATGCTCTAGAAGATTTTTTTTTTTATGTTATTGTTATATCATTACAAGGAGTCACAGTTGATTTCTTAACGACTTAACCTTGGCTAGGAAGTTCTTTTGTACGAAATTGAGAAATTTGCAACGTATTCACCGAAATTTGACTAGCAAATCATTATTAAACTTTGGTACTTAAAAGTTCTAGCTCTAAAGTTTGAATGTCTCTCTTTTTCCTTAACTTATGTGTAAAAATAACTAGTAAGAATGAGAAATGATTTTCCTTTGTTCTTCTCCAATGTGGTAGGTTGTCTTTATCATTCTTGGCCATCAATAATTGATAAATGTTGGTCAGAATTGTATTTTTACACATGCTCAGGTTTCTAATCATGAATTTTTAAGAAGGATTGAGTTCATAGAAATATTATGAAGATGACCAAATTTTATCACAAAGTAAGATACTCACTGATGAATTATTTTGTTGTTGTCTTCTGCAAAACAAATGCGGCATTTTACCTGATGCTGCATGTTGATATTAGGAAACTCATCTTTCTCAAAAATATTAGGTTCTTTATGCATGTCCTTCTATTCTATGGATTCCAAGGTAGCAGGATTGTTTTCAGTTATGTCCTTGTGTGTTCATGCATGCTTGAATTTTCTAGTTTGTGGTCAGGTTGTGCATTTTTTGGTTTTGTAACTATTATGGAGTCATCCAAAGGAAGAGGCAAGACAAAGGAAAAAAGAAAGATGACAAAAAGCAACATTGAGGACAAGAAAGAGGATACGAGAAGTTACTTCATATGGAATTTGGAGATGGAACGCGTACTGGCTGATGTACTTAGAGATCAAAGGAATATGGACAACAAGAGCGATGGAGCTTGGAAAACAGTGGCATACAACTAGTGGTTGTGAAAGCTCTTCTATTGGAGAAGAAGAATGATTACATCTTGGCTTTTATGTCTTAATGCCAAGTTGAAAATATGTTGAGAGTTGATATTATTTTGTGTCATTTCAATCTTTGTTTCTAGTTATTAGATGTGGAGTTGGAAACATGTTAGAAATTTATTAGTGTGATTTAAATATCTATCACTAGTTATATATATGTAATTACAGATTTAAAAATACTATTAGTTGAGATATTAAATTACAGATTCAGTCTCTATTTTATTTCTTACATTGTGTTCAATTTATATCACAATTATATTGCTGCTAGGCTTAGTTTTGATGTGTTTTTTAATATTTTTTGCCTTAGTTCAATTTATATTAGATGGTATTATATTTAAGTTCATATCATCTCATTTTATTTATATTGCAATTAGATTGTGCGATTTGTTAATTTATAAAACTTAGCATATACCTACCATGAAGCAAGTATTGTAAATGGTCTGTAGAATTTCATCTTAATGATAATTTATAAAAATTGTATATTTATCTTTTTATATTATAAAGATGGTATATTAATCTTTTCATTTTATACAAATTTTTCAATTTTTTTAAATTTATTTTTATTTTTACCACAAATAAAAAATATATTATATGATGTTTATTTTGTTTTGTAAAATTTTGTATTGAAATCTCAATTTTTAAAAAATATATTAAAAATAGTTTTTTCAAATAAAAATAATTGAATTGCTTTATCCAAACAAAAAAATTGAAATTCAAAGGAATTTAATTGTTTTATCCAAACAAAATATTTTGCAAATGAAAGGAATTGAATTGATGCAATTAAAATTCTTTGAATATCAAATACCTTAAAATTTCAAAATACTTTATCCAAACACAACCTTAAGGTATAGGTCGAGTAGTAAGTTTGAAAAGTGTCGACCGACACAAATCCAACCTACCTAGGTAGTTTTTTTTTTCTTTTATAAAAGTCATTTAGTCATGATGACCATTTTATGATATTTTTCTCTTGTCTTTTCTATAGTACTAATTAAGCTTAAGTGTAGGCAATGTAATCACATTAAGCATGTAATCAAGAAAATAAAATTAAAAACTCATAAAATATCTAACAGACCATTGCGATAAAAATCTAATTGATCACTTGGATGACAAAGAGTATCTTAAGAAAATTAAAAATGAAATAAATGATTATGTCAAATTGTCAATTCATATGTTATATGTAATGATATTGACTTCAATTAGTTAATTTAGTTTGTTGTTTATGATTTTTAGGACATATTAACTTATTTTAATTTATTTTAGACTTATATTAACTTAGTAAGACTTGTTAAGTTTATTTAATTTATTTAGATTTATTTTATTTGTATACAACTAATTATGTGATTTTTTAATTTATTTGTAACATATATTATTTTTAATTATAACGTGTTATGTGTAACAAATTTTTATTATGTATATTAACATTTATTTTAGTAGATTTTTTTTTAATATATATCGAATCCAAAAATTTGACTCAATCTAATTTACTAATTTAATGAAAGAATTGAGTTTTAAAATACTTTAAAACAAACCCAATAGATTCCCCTGATTGTGAGACTAACTCTTAAGACATTATAAGTGTATACACTATTGTGTATAAAATAGTGTTGGATACAGGAAGACATGATAAATGAAGTTGTTTCTATCAATTTGCCAAACAGTAGAGGTGTAGTAAGTTGTATCGTCGCTAAGTTAATTTCTTACAGGTGAACTGAGTTATCTTAGATACTACAAATGCACGTTTATTATGTTTTCCTTGTTTTTAATTTGTGTTGATTGTTGACTTTGTTATTAGAAGAATTTTTTAAGGAGAAGAGATAATGGCCCAATGTAATATATTTTTTAAAAAAAAAAGAAAATTACTCTAGAATAATTATAGCCATTTTCCGTTGCCCACGAGATCAAAATTAATACACAAAAGCTGTCTAAATTTATTTCATTCTTCACATCATCATAAGTAATACATCATAAAATTAAGGTCATTTCATCCATTTGATGATCATGGCACGGTAACACCTGCAAAACAAACAAAAAGAAGGTAGTCAATCAGGATTAAGGAGTACCAAACTTATATGATGAGTAGAAGTAAAAACATGTTAACTCAGACTAGATCTTATCTTAAACGGGTCTGATTTATTTCTCAAATACAAATTCTGAATTTAATCTATTTATTTGACATAAGCTAATTTTCAAAGTCTGTTCTAAATTTTTTAAAAGTTTAACCTAACCTGAAAATTTATTTAAAAGCTTACTTTGTAATAAGATCTTTAAATAAACTAACGAGTGTATTTTTAAATAAGCCAACAAGATAGACTAATGGACTTAAGTCTTTATATAGATTTAATGGACTTAAACTTCAAAAATAATATTATATTTTTTATTAAATTAATTATATTATATAAATATTAAAATTTCATAATATATATATAATAATAATATATATAATTAAATAACACAATCTACTAAGTTGAAAAAGTTTTTTAATAGCTCAAAGTTTGACTTGTTTAATTAAATAGATTGTTAAAAAATATTAACTTTACATTTTTATTAAACGAGTCAAATAAGATTAGGCCTTAAATACGTCAATTCATACATTATTGATGAGTTTTTTAGTCTATTTTCACCCCTAATGATGAGTTACATGTGGTTTATTATTAAGCAACATAAAATGAGTTCAAATTAAATTTGATTGTACATGGATATTTTTATACCTCCACACTTGGTTCCAGAGGGAATAGGAGTTCCACAAAACTGAGCAACATAAATCACCTTATCCATATCAAGGAGCTGCAAAATCTCCTTGGTTAAATGCTGACACACACATGAAACGTCGGCGTTCCTGATCACATTACAACACTCTTGCGATGGATCTGTCTTTGGCCTAGACTTCTGGACATAAGCAGCGCATTGAGTAATCAGACGCTGCATGTCACCCTGGCACTGCCCAACAACATTGTCGATACCACAGAGCAGTAAGATTCCGATGACGGCAAAAAACATGAGGCTGGTGTTGATCAGCTTTACCATTCTTTTATTATGTATTGTAGTGTAGGTTTCTCTTGTGGGTTGGGTTTGGGGATGGGGATGGAAGGGTTTATATAAAATGGTTTTGTGAGTAACAAAGAGGGACGCATTTTGCATTAGGATCATGAATTGGGCATGATTTCCTATGTGCATGCGTTATACTCTGCATTTTGGACTTCAAATGAAAAGCATGTGTAAGAGTGAATGCAAATACCCTCAGCTTTTGTCTGTTCTTGGTTGCTTATGGGAAATGGAACTCACGTGTTGGTGTTTACATGTGAGCTTTGAGCGTTTAGAGTCCTATTGAATCATGAAATTGTGAAAACTTAGATTTTCTGTTCATTTGTATCTTCAATTCAATTACATAATATCATAATGTAATTGAATTGAAGAGACAGTTAAAATAAAGGATTTTTTTTAAAAAAAAATTGTATTACAATTCTTGTTTCTTACCCTACAAAAAATTTACTAGAATTATTTTTTACATGATTTGGTTTGCTAATCAATACCATTTACGGAATATCTAATTACGATTTATTCCTTTCATTGATTATAATAAATACTTAGTCAGGAGTCAGTGAACATTGAACACGTTCTCTATGAGAGAGAGAGAGAGTGTGTGTGCAATTGTGTTGAATTTTTTTTATGATATGATAGTGTTTGTTTTATTCCTTTACCTTGCTCATCACTAATTGGATAATATGGTCCAAACCATCTTTATTTTTTGTTTTTTGTGTTTTGGTTGTATCTCAAGTTGTGTAAAAAAAAAACAAGAAGAAACTATTGATTAAGTGGCTAAAAAAACCCGTAAAATAAAGGGGTGGTGAATCGATCCAAATTACAATTGAATAACGACTATGGGCCTTTGAAAGCTTTAACTTATCATAGATATAAATCCGATGGTTGCACATCCTAAGAAACGGCTTAGAACTTAAAAAGAATGTTAGATTTATGGAAGTCTATCAATCACTTAATGACTCGTATGTGTGTATAAGCATATATTAAGTGTGCTTAACAATCCAACTTTTCAGTGCATCATGCGTGTATTGCGAAGCCCCTCATATTTGCTCGTAGTACATTATAGACGTAAGACTATGTGTTGCCACAATAAAGAAATAAAGTTGCGCCTAACACTTATAGTTTTTTGTTTAGTAGTAAGTGCTTCATCTAATAAGTTATATCAAAGAGAGGTTGCAAGTTTGAGTCCCTCAAGTATCGATGAGGGGAGATTGTTGGATTTATTGGTGTGCAGGACTCGCATATGCGTATGAGCGTACATGAGTGCTTGACATCCCAACCTTAAACGCAAAGTTATGTGTTGCTACTATAAACAAATAAAATTGCGCTCAATTAACAACTATAATTTTTGGTTTAGTGATAAGCATTTGATCAAACAAATAATATTCAAAGAATATTGTTTGTTGCCTAGCTAGAGCCCAATATATTGCAACTACTTCCTCCATAAGAATCTGTATGTAGAAAGTTCCATCCACATTTGGCTTTCTCAATCTCAGCAATTAGCCTTGAACATCAATGATGAATCCCATAGTAGTTTTGGAGGCACTTCCCAAGATTTCCTAGCAATAATCATCATCAACCACTAAGAAACAAGCAAAGCCCGTTTTTGGACATGCATGATTGTATTTTACTATGATACACATTTGGCCAGCACTAATTTCATCTCGACAATTCTGTAAGGTTATGCACTTCAGAAATTTCATATACTTTCAGAGTAATACTCTAAACAGTTTTGTAACTATCCAAATTCAATTAAATAATATTTTATTTTCAATCTAACAATATGTATAGTTATTTGGTGTCACGTGTTACATTTTTAGTGGAGTAGTGTAATAGTATTAGAGTTTGCAAAAATTTATCTTTCCTATGCTGCAGCTGAAGGACAACAAATCAAGTGTAACAAAATCAACCTCTTCTCTTGTCCATTTTGGGGAAGGGAACAACACTTCAAGTAAAGAGCTTCAATTTCAAATGACATAGTCTTCTATAAATACTTAGTCAAGAGTCAGTGAACACTGAACACGTTCTCTATGAGAGAGAGTGTGTGATTGTGTTGAATTTTTGGTATGATATGATAGTGTTTGTTTTATTCCTTTACCTTGCTCATCACTAATTGGATAATATGGTCCAAACCATCTTTATCTTTTGTTTTCTGTGTTTTGGTTGTATCTTAAGTTGTGTAAAAAAAAAAAAAACAAGAAGAAACTATTGATTAAGTGGCTAAAAAAACCCGTAAAATAAAGAGGTGGTGAATCGATCCAAGTTACAATTGAATAACGACTATGGGCCTTTGAAAGCTTTAACTTATCATAGATATAAATCGGATGGTTGCACATCCTAAGAAACAGCTTAGAACTTAAAAAGAATGTTAGATTTATGGAAGTCTATCAATCACTTTATGACTCGTATGTGTGTATAGACGTATATTAAGTGTGCTTAACAATCCAACTTTTCAGTGCATCATGCGTGTATTGTGAAGCCCCTCATATTTGCTCGTAGTACATTATAGACGTAAGATTATGTGTTGCCACAATAAAAAAATAAAGTTGCGCCTAACACTTATAGTTTTTTGTCTAGTAGTAAGTGTTTGATCTAATAAGTTGTATCAAAGAGAGGTTGCAAGTTTGAGTCCCTCGAGTATCGATGAGGGGAGATTGTTGGATTTATTGGTGTGCAGGACTTGCATGTGCGTATGAGCGTACATGAGTGCTTGACATCCCAACCTTAAACGCAAAGTTATGTGTTGCTACTATAAACAAATAAAATTGCGCTCTAATTAACAACTATAATTTTTGGTTTAGTGGTAAGCGTTTGATCAAACAAATAATATTCAAAGAATATTGTTTGTTGCCTAGCTAGAGCCCAATATATTGCAACTACTTCCTCCATAAGAATCTGTATATAGAAAGTTCCATCCACATTTGGCTTTCTCAATCTCAGCAATTAGCCTTGAACATCAATGATGAATCCCATAGTAGTTTTGGAGGCACTTCCCAAGATTTCCTCGCAATAATCATCATCAACCACTAAGAAACAAGCAAAGCCCGTTTTTGGACATGCATGATTGTATTTTACTATGATACACATTTGGCCAGCACTAATTTCATCTCGACAATTCTGTAAGGTTATGCACTTCAGAAATTTCATATACTTTCAGAGTAATACTCTAAACAGTTTTGTAACTATCCAAATTCAATTAAATAATATTTTATTTTCAATCTAACAATATGTATAGTTATTTGGTGTCACGTGTTACATTTTTAGTGGAGTAGTGTAATAGTATTAGAGTTTGCAAAAATTTCTCTTTCCTATGCTGCAGCTGAAGGACAACAAATCAAGTGTAACAAAATCAACCTCTTCTCTTGTCCATTTTGGGGAAGGGAACAACACTTCAAGTCAAGAGCTTCAAATACTGTAGACTGTAGAGCTTTGCATTTAACTTTGGTTTGGTTGCTGAGTGGCATTTTTCTGCGTTTTTGGCCTTACCAAGAACACTCTAATAATTTGAAATTAATGGTGTACTTGATCAATTGTCCAAAGAGCAGCCTTATGGACTCAGGTAATATTCTCGGGCTACATTTTTCTTCTTTATTCTTCAAGAAAAATTCTTGGCGATGCATTGAAAACAGAACAGAGAAAACAATAGAAAATTCAAACCGTTCATATGCATTACTTAGTTTCTTTTTAAAGGACATGATTTTGCACAACTGTGCAAAATTTGAGGTGTTCAAAAAAGGTTAAGTGGGATTCAATTCAATGCCTCACAGACAAGGTTGTGAGAAGTGTGTAAAAATTCTGTTTGACAGCGTGTCCCCCATCTAATAGCCTGCATAGTTTTTGCTTTTTTTTAATCATTTTTTTAGAGATAATATTTTGCATTATAGCAAAAAGTTGAAAAGTGCAGCAACGGTTGCTACCACCACACACATTATAGACTACACATCTGAGTAAATCTAAAACAAGTAAACAGGTTGTGAACCTATGTGAATGAAAAGTTGAGCTATTACCCATGATGAGGTATCTGGTTATTATTATTATATACCTTTTGTATGTATAAATTTTCTTCAACTCTGAGCAATCTATTCTTTTATGAAGTCATGTGAGATTAATGAAAGAACAGAACAATGACCCCTTTGAAATTATGACCTGTAATATGATTTATGAGAACTTATATTCAAGAAGAGACATTGTCTAATTGGAAAATTTGTATCTGGAAAATGATGCTTGAGCACTTGCATTTTTTAATCACATTAATTTTTATTTGGTTCCAAGTTCCAACACTTAGATGGTTTGAGTGAAAGGATAATCTTTCGCTTTCTTTTCACATCTACGGTTCTTATGCTAATACAGTTGTCCTGAACTAGGTTAACCATACCAGTGGCTCAGGGAGCTGAGATTGGACAGTAGGGCCTTAAATCCAATCACCCTTCTTCTTGAATGTGTTAAATGTGTTGCATGTGGCAGCATTGATAAACACAATTTTCATATATCAATTTGTTGCAACGAAAGGCCCATTTAGAGAAAAATAATAGAGAAAAAATGACACCGAGATTTAACGTGGTTCAGCAATTTGCCTACGTCCACGACCAGAGAGCAGTGAGATAAATTCCACTATGGTATCAAAGAATTTACAAGAGCCACTCAGTGTTTCACTCAGTTAAGAACCCAATTACACCTGATTCACTCTCCAAACTCTCTCTCGAACTCTCTATTTTATAAGAACTTTCCTTATTATGATACAAAGGAAATAAAGACTAGAGAAGTAGAGAATTTTTGGTGTGTCTTGCAAATGAGAAGGGAAGGGTATTTATAGGAGAAGGATGACCAAACATGTAGTCTTTGGAGATGCCAAGTGGCATAATTTTTAACCATAAGTGTGGCTAAATTTGAGCCACACAATTTCCTCAAATTATGACCACAATTTCAAATCTCCACCTTGGTGAAATTATGCATAGTAGTTTTTCTCTGAACTGCTCCCCTTCATATTCCTTAGAGTTTCTGAACTCTAATTAAGTCCAGACAATGTCTGAACTTGGTTGTTGGAACTGGCTTCGTCATCATGTCTGCCGGGTTATCTGCCGTGGGTATCTTCTCAACTCTAACAATTTCTCTTTCCACGATATCTCTGATAAAGTGCATTCTGACGTCGATATGCTTAGTTCTTTCGTGATACATAGGATTCTTTGTCAGATGTATAGCACTTTGACTATCACAGTAGATGATTATTTCTTCCAGTTGTATACCCAACTCTTCAATCAATCCTCTCACCCAAATAGCTTCCTTTACGACAGTTTCGTTGTTGCGATGTACTGCACCGATTGTAGACAAAGCAACAATCGATTGTAGCGTTGCTTTCCAACTAATAGTACAACCGCACGGTGTAAAGACATACCCAATGAGTGATCTTCGCTTATCTAGATCTCCGGCATAGTCTGAGTCAACGTATCCAGTGATCTTGCTCCCGATATCTTTGACTTTTTTATACACTAGGCCTATATCCGTGGTAAGGTAGCGCAAAATCCACTTTACAGCTTTCCAAAGTGAACTTTACCAGGACTTGCCATATACCTGCTTACCACGCTTATTGCTTGTGCAATATCTGGTCTAGTGCATACCATGGCATACATTAGACTGCCAACTGCACTAGCATAAGGTACATCTGACATCTCCTTCTTTTCACCCTCAGTTTGTGGTGAAAGATCTGCTGAAAGTTTGAAATGGGCCGCCAATGGAGTAGTGACAGGTTTAGCATTTTGCATGCCAAAACGTTCTAGCACTTTCTCAATATACTTCTTTTGTGATAGAAAGAGCATCCCTGCTTTTCTATCCCTGTGAATCTCCATTCCCAGAATTTTCTTTGCAGCTCCTAAATCCTTCATTTCAAACTCTGAGCTCAATTGAGCTTTCAAGTTCTTTATTTCAGACATGTTCTTACAGGCGATCAACATGTCATCAACATACAGGAGCAAATAGATGAATGACTTATCTGCAAGCTTCTTGTAGTAGACACAACTATCATGCTCACTTCTGCAGTAGTCATTTCCAAGCATGAAGGTGTCAAACCGCTTGTACCACTGTCTGGGAGACTGTTTTAGGCCATATAAAGATTTCTTCAATAAGCAAACATGGTCTTCCTTCCCTTGGACTTCAAATCCCTCAGGCTGCTTCATATAGATTTGTTCCTCCAGCTTGCCATGCAAGAATGCTGTCTTGACATCTAACTGCTCAAGTTCTAGATCAAATTGAGCTACGATGGCAAGTAGGATGCGAATAGAGCTATGTTTTACTACGGGAGAGAAGACTTCATTGAAATCAATACCTTCTCTTTGTGTAAAACCTTTAGCCACTAATCGCGCTTTGAATCTTGCATCTTCAATTCCAGGGATTCCTTCCTTCTTCTTGAAGACCCATTTGCATCCAACAATCTTTTGAGTCTTCGGCCTTTCAACAAGAACCCAAGTATGATTCTTATGAAGAGATTCAATTTCTTGTCATTGCAACAATCCACTGAGAAGCTTCTTTGCTACTGATAGCTTCTTGGTATAGTTGAGGCTCACAATTGTTGATATTATCAGCAACATTTAGAGCATATGCTACCAAGTCAGCATAGCCATACCTCGAAGGAGGTTTTATCTCTCTTCTTTGCCTGTCTCTAGCTAACTGATAGTGTTGCAATTGTTGTGTGTCTGAATCCTCAAGTGGGGTTTGTTCTTCTTCTTCTTGAACTTGATCCAACGAGGTTTCTTTGGAAGACTCCACCTCAAGCTCCACCTTCTTCGAGATATTAGGATCTTTGTTTTCATTTGATGACTCTTTATGAGGCTTTAGCATTTCAGCTTCATTAAAGGTAACATCCCTGCTAATAATGCATTTTCTTTTCTCTGGCAACCATAACTTAAATCCTTTCACACCGTCAGGATATCCAAGAAAAATGCATTTCAATGCTCTTGCATCAAGTTTTCCTTCTTTGATATGAGCATATGCAGGACAACCAAATATCCTTAAATTTTCATAATTGGCAGGAGTACCTGACCACATCTCTTCTGGAGTTTTGAAACCAATGGCCGTTGATGGACATCTGTTGATCAAGTAACAGGCTGTATTGACAGCTTCAGCCCAAAATGCTTTTGGTAATCCAAGATTTGACAAAGATACATCTGGTTCTTTCAAGTAAAGTTTTGTTCATTCGCTCTGCAAGTCCATTCTGTTGTGGAGTGTGCCTCACTGTATGGTGTCTGACGATACCATTATCCTTGCAAAACTTTTCAAATTCTCCGCTACAGAACTCCAAACCGTTGTCAGTTCTTAGTCGCTTGATCTGCCTTCCAGTCTGCTTTTCGATCAAGGTTTTCCACTGTTTGAACTTGACAAATACTTCATTTTTATGTTTCAAAATGAAGATCCAAACCTTCCTTGAATAATCATCAATGAAGGTTAACATATATCTGCCACCACCATGAGAAGGTACTTGAGAAGGACCCCACAAGTCAGAATGTATATAATCCAACGTGCCTTTTGTTCGATGAACTGCAGTGTTGAATTTTATCCGACACTGTTTTCCGAATACACAGTGTTCACAGAAATCTAACTTCCCAACTTGTTGACCACAGAGTAATCCTTGCTTGCTCAACTCTGCTAGACCTCTTTCACTGACATGCCCCATTCGCAAATGCCATAACTTGGTGACATCAGAATCAACTGTTAAGGAGACAGCGGCAGTACCTGTAATTGTGCTTCCTTGTAGTACATAGAGACTATTCTCTTTCTTTCCCTTCATCACAATCAGAGCGCCTTTAGAGATTCTTATAGCTCCACCTTCACCTTTGTAGCTATAACCTTTTGAATCTAGCGTTCCCAAGGAAATCAAATTTTTCTTCAATTCTGGAACATGCCTTACATCCGTCAATGTCCTCACGATTCCGTCGAACATCTTGATTCTAACTGTGCCAATGCCGACGACCTTACAGGGAGCATTATTTCCTAGAAGGACCTTGCCCCCATCTAAGGGTTGGTAAGTGGTAAACCAATCCTTATTGGGACACATGTGATATGAGCATCCAGAATCAAGAATCCACTCATCTTTTGAGTCATGATCTGAGACTATGAGAGCATCTGCACTGTCGTAGCCATGCTACATGTACCACACTTCCAGATTCGAGAGATCTTCTCCTTTCCTTTGCGCTCGGACAATTTTTTCTTATATGCCCTTCTTTGTGACAAGTGGAAGCATTTAAATTTTCTCGGGTTTCACTTTGGATTTTGACCTAGATTTGCCTCTCGCCACTATTTTGATCTCGTTTCTCTGTTCTTCCTCTAACAAAGAGACCTTCACCCGAGCCTTGATTTTGAATCGATACTCTTTTCTTCGGCTTCTTTCGAGTGCAACGCAGCCTTGACTTCCTCCAAGGTAAGATCTTCTCGACCATACATCATGGTGTCGATAAAGTGCTCGTAAGAACTTGGAAGGAACATAGTAGAAGAATTGCTTGATCTTCGTCATCGATTTTAACATCAATATTCTTTAGATCAAGAAGAATTAATTCGTTAAATTGTCTAGGTGCTCTTTTATAGGCTTTCCTTCCCTGCATTTGAAGAGTATATATTCTTTTCTTCAAATACGATCTATTGGTGAGCGACTTACATGCATGTACAGGCTTTCCAAACCATTCACATAATGAAGAAACGGTGTATTTTCTTCCGACACTTCTCGTAGAACTTCATCTCCTAAGCACAACAAAATTGCACCTTTGTGTGCTTTTTTCCAAGATCTCGCTTTTCTCGATGTCGGTTAGACTTTGTGGCGCTTGTCTCTACCTTCCAAGGCTTTGCCCAAGCCTTGATGAACCAAGAGCGCTTTCATCTTCACCGCCGTAGACCGAAATCATTTTCTCCATTGAATTTCTCCAAATCAATTTAGCACTCGCCATGATTCGTATAGTGACGTATGTGTGAACAAGATGCGTATATCTTTGGAACAATGCCGTAGTCCGTGAACGGTACACTGTAAGTTCCCAGAAAGAGAGGTGGTGTTCAGTAACACACTTAAATACCAAGTCTTTCCTTAGCGAACTTTCCTAGACATGCACTTTCACACTACCACACTTTTCCAAGAACAAGAATAATTCTTTTCTCGGTGTGGAAGATCGAACAATCGCAACCACGAAGCATACTAAGAATTTTCTTATAAATCCGGCACCTTATTCTAAGAGCTCGATACCTGGGCTTGTTGCAACGAAAGGCCCATTTAGAGAAAAATAATAGAGAAAAAATGACACCGAGATTTAACGTGGTTCAAGCAATTTGCCTACGTCCACGACCAGAGAGCAGTGAGATAAATTTTATGGTATCAAAGAATTTACAAGAGCCACTCAGTGTTTCACTCAGTTCCCAGAACCCAATTACACCCAGATTCACTCTCCAAACTCTCTCTCAGAACCTCTCTATTTTATAAGAACTTTCCTTATTATGATACAAAGGAAATAAAGACTAGAGAAGTAGAGAATTTTTGGTGTGTCTTGCAAATGAGAAGGGAAGGGTATTTATAGGAGAAGGAGGACCAAACATGTGGTCTTTGGAGATGCCAAGTGGCATAACCATAAGTGTGGTAAATTTGAGCCACACAATTTCCTCAAATTATGACCACACATTTCACAATTAATTCTTATATTTAATCTTTTAGATCTTTTATATGCTTAATTTATGAGTCTTAATTATATTTTATAAGTTTGAATTCAAATTGAATTTAATTGTATTTTTTAGTATTATTAAAAATTTTATATTGTTTCTATATTTTAAGCATAACTTGAATTTTAAATATCTAAAAATTATGAATGTTGCCTTGTAAAAAAGTTAAGACAAAGCTCTACAATTTTGATGAGAGTTCGAAGGCTGAATCGGATGTCTAGTGAGTCAGATTGAACCTGAAAGTTAAAACAAATATGTTAGCAATGGAACCTGAACAATATGAAGAGATTGAGCCATAATTTGAGCTTTAGGAGTCATCTATAGCTGAGACCAGTTCCATTGGAAAGCTAAGACATAGATATTCCACTTTTATGGGGACCATTTATCAAAATTGTGACATTTTGATAGTGTTCTTATCTTTGAATTCAACTGATAAGTCTAGAGAGCTGTTAAAAATATTTTAGACATAACTCTCTCATCCTAAGTCTAAATTAGACAAATTAGATGTCTAATTAAAGTTGAGAGGAAGAGAATTAACCCTAAGCTAAAGGTAAACTTGAATTTTTAATTTTAGAAATAGTTATTTAAGCAGTAACAATAACTCTGAACCTAACTTTAATTTTCTCTTAGCCGCTCTTGCTTGCACTTTCTCTCTTCATCTCTCTTCCTTTCTCTTCTCTCTAGGTTTCTTTCTTTTCTGTTTTTATTCCCTTCCATCCATAGAGGGTTAAAACCTTTTTAATCAATCATAGGGATTGACATTCTTGATGTTTAATTTTGAAATTTTGTTTTAATTATTTTACATTTAATTGTTAATAAAGTTTCTCTTTTATCTCTTTTGATTTTGTTAAATCTGGATTGAATTGCTTAATTTAATTTGGATGTTGATGTGATAATTGCCTAATTACCAAGTGTTTAATGAGGATTATAAAGACTAAACAATGCATCAAGGATGTTTGATGGATTATTAAGCTTGGTTGAATTATGGGTTTTAGGTTTATTTAGGATTAGATGAATGTTTAATTTATTTAACATTGATTAATTAAATTCTGGATGTTTATCTAGTAAATAATTCATGGATCATCTTAAAATTTCTTGATGTGATCTAAGATAAAAAAAATTTATTAACAATTGAATAGATTCTTAGTAATCAATGATGAATTAAATTCAAGATTAATTAATTTCTTTGAATTAATTGTTTACTTAATTTTATTTACAATTTTTAATTATTTTTATTTTAATTAATTCTGTGACTTTTTTCTCACCTTTGTTAATTTTTTTATTTAATTGCTTAATTAAAATGATTCAAGGACTCAAGTCAGTTATACTTTATACTACAAATAATTTAGTTAATTATTTTACAAATTGATATAATTTAAAAGTTTCGGCAACTATCAACCATCGCGAATGCAGATATTGGACTTGATTATATTTCTCATCTTTCATCTCGTGATGGTGATGCAGTACAACTAATGGTCACTTACTTCAGTGAAGCACTTGCTTACAGGATAGTCAAACACCTGCCTGGTGTATATAAAGCTCTCAATTCCTCAAAACCATCATCAGCTTTGGAAGAAATCCTTGTTCAAAAATATTTCTTTGAATTGTTTCCCTTCTGGAAGTTTGATACTTGACCATTGTTAAAATATCTAAAATATATGTTAAGATTAAATTAAATTTAATCTTATATTATTTTAAAAATTTAATTCATATATAATTAGAAATATTATTTTAATTATATTTTTTTATAAAAATTTTCCTTTTTATAAATAAAAAATTATCTTATATACACATATTAATTCAAAAATAATTTAAAAAATATACAAAAATTTTCTTTAAATTTTTTTTTATCCATATTTCTCTATTTCTAACCACCATAAATCTGGTCATTGTTGAAGTCATGACAGGTGAAAAAATAGTTCACATTATTGATCTCCATTATTGTGAGCCAGCTCAATGGATAGATCTTTTATTGACTTTAAAGAAACGTAAGGAGGAGGTGTTAGACCAAATGAGCTTTTATTTGACAACTGAAGCTGAGAAATTGGATTTTCCTCTACAATTCTGTCCTGTTGTCCACAGTAAAAGATCTTGATATTGAAAGCTTGCCTGCTATGATGCACGAATACTTCATAATACCTACTGTATTCGTGTTGGATACGTATCCGTATCTGTATCAGATACACAGATATTTGATAAATGTTAAGTTAATTTTTTAACAAAAGTCGTATTCTCATACCATACACGTGTCATATCCGATACTCATACACGTATCCGTAGCTTGCCTGTCAGGACAAGTGAAGCTGTTGCCATCAATTCTGTACTTCAGCTGCATTGTCTTCTTGCAACTGATGATGAAATGGTTGGGAGGAACTCACCAACAGCATCTATGAATCTGCAGAGAGCAGTGCACATGAGCCAAAGGACTTGGACTTTCGCGGAGTGGCTTGAGAGAGATATGATCAATGCATATATCTCAAGTCCTGATTCTGCATTATCACCTCCTTCCCTATGTCCATTTAAGATGGAGATCTTTCTAAATAATCTGCGGAAACTCCAACCAAAACTGATGCTGATTACTGAACAAGAATCAAATCTTAATGGATCTAATTTAATGGAGAGGATTGAAAAAGCATTGCACTTCTACAGTGCACTGTTTGACTGCTTGGACTCTACTGTCAAAAGAACATCCTTAGAGCGGAAAAAACTTGAGAGTATGCTTCTTGGAGAGCAGATAAGGAACATTATTGCATGTGAGGGAGATGACAGAAAGGAGAGGCATGCGAAACTTGAGACGAAATGGATTCCTTGGCTTGAAATGGCTGGCTTTGTGAGGGTGCCTTTGAGCAACAATGGGGAGTTGCATGCAAAGAAGCTGTTGCAGAGCTATGGGAATAAATACAAGATTCGAGAAGAGAATGATTGTTTACTTGTCTGTTGGAGTGATAGACCCCTTTTTTCGGTATCAGCCTGGAGTATTAGGAGATGAATGCTCTTATGTTATATCTGCTGGTATAAGAATGATCCCTTGTATATGATTAGATTGTTTGTAAGCTTATCAATGATAGTTGAAATTACCTGCTTTGGACGTGACTTTCATTAGTAAAACTGAATGAAAACCATTTTGGTAGAGGAACTTACTATTACATCATGTATATATGTTTGGTAAAATTAATTCATGTGCCCTAGTTGGAAACTAGCTTTGTATTGCTTCAAAAAAGGTCCAAAATTGTAACTATTTTACATGAGGGTTTTGTGCCAGTAAGATGGGTATGTGTTGGTAAAACCTTCTGTTTGAATATAAAATTACTCTTTGCCTTAGTGCAGTTGTAATTGGAGGTGTTCAAATTCAATGCATCCCCTAAAATTTCTGGTCCAATGTGTAAAGATTGTGCCCATTTTCAAACTTTCCAAATGAAATCATGTGCATCTGTTTAAAACAATAAAATAGTATACTTCTATCTAGAGATATGAAATTCTGTTGTCCATCAATTTGGGTCTAAGTTTTAAGATGTTTTTATCATTTGTCATGTATAGCTTTTGCACACTTTCACTTGTCATGTATAGACTTTGAAAGATGTTTTAAGATGGTTTTACACTCTTTCACTTGTCATGTGTAGCTTTTGCAATGGTATGCATGTGACCTTCAATTCTATCATACTATGGGTGCAATCATCAATTCATCCTAAGATCTTTCTTTTCTAAATAATAAAAAGGCTTACTTATGTTAACGGAAACTAACAGTCGAAGACCAAATGAAGAAATAGCAAATATTGTTAAACGGAAGTACAGAACTTCCATCCACATTTGGACTAGTAATAATGTTATTGAAGCTATCAGAATTCATACTTTAAACTCTAAAGAGAACAATACATGACAGAACAACCATATACAGTATGAAGAGTGAGAAGTTGTTGGTCTGCAAATGTCTCCATCTCTTCTTTGCCTTTCAACACTATCTGTGTGTATGGTTTTTTGACTGAGCTTTCACTTTGTAATGCGGAAAGTGTCCTTAACTTCTCTTGTATCTGAGGTCACGAACTGCAATAAAATAGATGGTAGTGAAAAGAACTATAAGTATATGCATCCTCTATATATAAAGAAACATTATAGAAGTATGAAGTGATTCTAAGGGCACAGAACTGAAGATAATATGAAAAATTATGAAACAAGGGAATGATAATTTTATTTGATTGGCAGCTATAATGTCAGTGTGCTTTGTTTGACTTTGGTAATGCTTGGCAAGGGTGAAAAATTGGAAGGTGGAAAATTTAGACTTGATGTGAATAATCACTTCGTTCTGTTCTGTTGTTCTTGCTTGTTTCTTGTTTAAATGAGATGCCAGTTTCTCCTTTGTGTTTTTTTGTTTCTTTGTTATCCTTGTGGGGAGAATTTATATCAAAAAAGAGAGTGCGCAGACGAAAAAGTCCACTGAGAAATCCATGATCAGTGGATAGCAACATAGAAACAGATGTAGATTGAAGGGGTAAAAAATAAACTAATCATTTTCTAACTTGTTTTTCTATGGTGGAAACTGCGATTGGAGTATAAGCATGTAAATACTAACCTCCAAGTTTAAATCTGTCTTAGTAGCATGTGCTCTTAAATACCCAAACTCAGAAATCCTTATCAGGCTCCAGCTCTCCACCTGTCGATGCATGAGAACATACACTTTGGTTACTTAGTAAAAAAATTATATGCATGGTCCTGAATATATGGGTGTATATATGAATAAATTTATGTTATGTAATTTTCTTGCAAGAAGAGAAAAATGGAAGAGTGGAGGATTAGGGAGGAGAGAGTATAATGAAGAGAGAATTACTTACATTGTTTGGGAAATTGTCTAAGGTGAAGCCAGCCATGCCTATGACAGCATGCACAGGGGCACTGTAATTTCTGTTATCATATGTGTCAACTCCATTTTCATCTTTTGTAGGCATGGCTTTACATTTTCTTTGATAGATGGAACAAGTCCTCTCATAATTATGCACATGGCCAAAAAGAACCAAATCAACCTGTTTCATGTTCACCATACAGTCAACTGCTACTAGAAGGAACAGTAACAAGGTCTAATAAGCTTGATGTGCTAACCTTATTCTCTAATAGCAATGGCTCCACAGCTTTAATAAAATTGTTATCAGAAGATGTTAATCCATGATTGGAGGTGTACATCGGTCTATGTCTGCATGTAAAAATGTTATGCTTAATATATAGATTCAATGATGCTGTGTGCTTGGGAAAGCCTATGGTTTAAAAATGAGCACAACTCACTTACCCCATGAAGATTAACCAAGGAGTATCTTGTCGATTAACTGATGCCATGTCCTTTTGCATCCATTGATACTGCAATAGAAAAGTTACATATGTTACGTAATTATTCAATTAAACTAGAAATATGATAAACAAAATAATGGCTTCCCTCATTTTACCTGCTCAGACTTTTTTGACCAGTCATGCTCAGTTGATATTACTGTGAAATGAACACTTGCTTGTTCAATAGAGTACCAAGGCTTATCCTTTGCTGCAGTTGGCATTGGAAAGTATGTTTCATAAGGTACTCCACATTCCCCACCAGAGTCAGGAGTAAGATATACTGAACCGGAACCTATATAATCCCTGAGTATAAACAAGAAGACAAGTAATGATATGTCATGATACCGTAACCTTTTTTTTTCTACTTTTCATTAAATCAACAATTCCTGTTATTTAATTATGAATATATAAATTAATAGTGTGCTTTAAATTTTAATTTTTGAGTAGTCAACAATTTACAGGAAATTAAGTAATGATTTTCTGTGAACTTCTGTCTAAATTCTTCAATGGTGTATTGTAGATATTGGAGGAATATGTTTGTTGGACAGCAGTATCATTCATGTGGATGACAATACCTCTCATGGTTCCCTATTGCTGTCATGTAAGAAACTCTGGAAGCTACTGGGCTGATAAGTTGAAGGAAGTAATCCCATTCTGCTAGAAAACCTGTTGCATAGCTTATGTCTCCAATGTGAAAGACTGAGTTTACATTGCTGGAATTTACATAATCGGCTACAGCTTTAATAACTGAAAGAGCTCCTGGCTGCATGAAAAACAAGATTGAGAGCTGGTCAGTACATACTGATGATGCAATGACGTTGGAGTAGCCCAACGACCTCCTGCAAACTACCTAAACCCCTCACCATTAGCCTAATCCTGGTGGCTCATCTCAATATGCATCTGAATCCTAAATGCTAATTTTTTTTGAAGTAGCAATTTACCTGAATGTAGTGTTCTTCTGAAGCATCAAGAGGAGTCTTGCCCATATCACCAAATGCAATGAATCTGAGCTCATCTGATCCTCCTGCAGGTGGAGTTGAAAACTGGATTTGTTCACTCCAACCAACCGAGTCACTGGACCATAAGCAGAAGGAAAATCAACTTATTCATTTATCACAATCACAATTTCTTGCAATACAATGTGCACAAATGCAAGTTCTTGCAATTCAGGCGTGTTAGTCGTATTCCATTAAGTAGCCTTCCGGCCAAGTTCTTTTCATGCTATTTTAAGTTTGACAAAGAATCAGTATAAAATCACTTTCAGATCAGTTATTAATGCATCTAACATGGCAGAACAAATAGTTTCTCAAACTATAACCTCAATTTATTCCATAAAGTTCATACCTTCCATATCTGTAGGAGAAGGTGCTTGAAGGCTTAAGTCCTGTCATAACTGTTGAATGGATGTATCCAGGGTCATGCCATCCAAAATCCTTGGCAGGACTAGGCAGCGCTGAACCTGTCAATTTCAGATGGAAACAAATAATCATGGGTAAATCCATTCTAAAACGATTATAACAGCTGTTCTGTCAATACTCCTTATCAAAATAAAATAGAATACTACTTCACCATGTTCAATGAGAGCAGAATTTCACCTTCTAATCAAGGTATATTGCTTACAGTATATAAACTTTTTCCATTAAGTTGATGTTCATGCTGCAAATTAAACCATATATGGAAGCATATATGAAATACATACGTATGAGGAGGGGAAAGTAAAGCTATATTACTCACTGCACATATCATCTTGTGAAAATGTTGTGACTACTGAAGTAACTGTTTTCCCTTCTCCATATTGGACTTGCTGAGGTTGATTGTCTCCACTAACCCATGTCAATCTCATCTGCAGCACCAGTCATTGTAAAATCGTTAGTTTTTTTTACCAATCACATTTGCAAATAAATGAACAGTAGATTTTAAAGCAGAACAGTAGTTTGCTACTTACTGATGTTCCAGTTGAATCTATGCTTGAGAGATGTCCATAGAGTGGCCTCTTGGGATTAGCAAAACTCACAGGCATGGACCTTCCCGCCATGCAGGGGGTCAGGAATCCACCGGAGAAGAACACAAACCCAATGTCGCTTCTAATGTTGATAACATGGAACTGTATTGAACCGCTGCAAGTTGTGACAGTGCATTTTCCATTCTGGTATTTCTTGCATTCTTTCTTTTTGCAACTGAGGTAATCTGGATCGTTTTTCATGAATTGTGCCTACGTTTTGGTTTACCCAAATGTACAACATTATTACAACTTATAAGACATTTCCATGGTTGATCATCACATGAACAAATGTCAATTCTATGTCAATTCCATTTCATCTTTCATGGTAGACAATTAACAATCTTCTGAAACATTTTCACTTAAAGATAAATCAAAAGTCATAGTTCATTCATGTGCCAGTGTTTTTACCTTTTAAACTGCCTATTTTATGAATTCTTATTATTGGTAAATACTTTATAAAACATAATGTGATCAACAATACTTTTTTAAGCTGTAGAACACATGAAATTCATTGTTGAACAGAGATAATATATTCTCAGGGACAAAAGGAAGCACCTCAATAGGTACTTCTTCCATGCAAATCTATCAATCACAGTAAATTATTATAATAAATCATACTGATTCATGCATAATGCTTTTTAAACTTATGTTTAATTCTAATAAGTATATTATTTAAAGAATGAATATACAAAAGATTCATTTTTAGTAAGTTCTTGCAATTCCCATATTTTTTCTTTTGGCTGGAAGTAATTCCCATAGCTAATCTAATACAAATCCTATCCTATCATGCACGGATACGGATACGGATATAGGTATCCGATACGACACGGGTATAATACGAAGATATGACTTTTGTTAAAAAATTAAATTAACATTTATCAAATATTCGAATATTTGATACAGATAAGGGTACGTATCCGATATGAATACTGCAGATATTATGAAGTATATGTCCTTCATAGACCCTATCTAATGAACCTAAACTTCAAAGTCTTACTCGTTTATGTTACTTTCGTTTCATTTAGTAAGGAATCCACTCATGGGGTCTCAAATCTTCAACTTGTAGTTTTCAAGATTGTCCATTTTTATCTTCTTTTGGACTTTTCACTCAAACCACATAAGCAAAATATATATATTAGAATAAGCAGAAGAGGAAAGGAACACGTTTCTATTAGAATTTTGTGGCAGATAGTGTGGCAAAAAGCAGATCGTGTGTTCCCTGATCTCATCTAGCACAAAAATCACCAATTCCGCGTTT
This sequence comes from Ormosia emarginata, assembly GCA_029884605.1. Lineage (NCBI taxonomy): Eukaryota > Viridiplantae > Streptophyta > Magnoliopsida > Fabales > Fabaceae > Ormosia > Ormosia emarginata. Next base: position 3,701,990 of record JAQQTP010000089.1, read on the forward strand.
GTAATGACAATCAGCTCCATTTTGTAGACAAAAAAAATGACTATGGTCAAGGTGGAAGCATTAAATCCACCAGACCATGAGAATGCTATTGTCCAAAGAAATTAGAGATAAATTAACTTGGCAGATAGTAACGAATTGGAATATGCCTTTATTCCACCCTCACTAAAAACAAATAAATAAATAAAACGAATAAACCTTTTGGGAACATAACAGTGCATCAATATACCATTTTGGAGCTTTCAATAATATTTAAAACATTTCCAGTCAAAATAATAATAATAATATTTAAAACATTGCGTGAACGTAACGTCACTTTGACAATGTCTTCAAGAGAGCATCCATGTTTGGCTTTAATGTCCTTAGGTGTTATTTCTCATTCTCCTTCGTCATACGGAAAGAAAAAATTACTTTCAAAATGTTACTTTCACAAGAAGAGTGCAAGTATGATGATCTAAGTTGTAAGAAAATATATACTAAATTGGTATAAGGTAGATTCAGTTAATTTTTAAGTAAGTTCAATTAAATGTCAATATTACCACAGTGTATAAATGTGAAAGGAAGGCAATTATAATTAGAAATCTGCAAATAAAGCTATTCATGCGAAAATTAGGCAAACAAGAACTTGAAGTTTTTTTCACATTAAATGTTGTTGCTGGCGGGTGGATTCAGTTAATTGAAGGAGATAAAGCTGCTCCAACGTTTGTGTAAGTGAAATCTCAATGCAACACGTGACGAACTAAAGAGAACATTTTTTTTTTTTTGGGTAGGAATTTAAAGAGAAATATTTACACATCCATATATGATTTTGACGTATCAATGTGAATGATGTGTTCTAAATGATGTGTAAGAGGTATTGTCTAAACATCAAACAAGTGAACATTTTGGTGTGGTTGATTACAAGGAAAAGGCGATATTGGATATCACTATTTATATAAATATATTTTATTTTTTGTGTTAAGGATTTATAAAGATGTGGCTGCACTGAAAGTAGGAATAGAAATTAGCCAAGTTTAGATCGGAAATCAAAATAAGTATATCCAGATTCAGACAGAAAAAACGAAATAGAATCTTGAGTCTTGTTGGTATCAAATATATGATGTAGGTGGGTAGTATATATGTTACAAACAATACTCAAACCCAAACCTACACCATTTAATTAATTATATATAAACGTAGAACCTAAAAGAGGTCAAATTATACACATTCATTGGGTAACCGCAGGTTATGAGGCTAAGAATATCTTATACATGATTAAATGAAGGATGGTGATAATAAAGGTGCAATAGAGGAAGCAAAGCAAAAATGATACTGTGTAGATTTGGTTGAAAGTTGAAACTTGAAAAAGGAGTCCAAGTTATGTACACATGATGAAAAGCAACAGCCAACAGTTAACAGCAGTGTACATGGACATGCATGGTTGCACATTTCAGATAAGATAAGAGGGTAGAATTCAATCAGGGGCGGGTCAGTTTGAACTATATATGATATGAGAACATACAGTTGGAGCCTTGGAGGATGCTTAACAGTATGGGCAAGTCAAACTAAAACTTATGAGAAAGAAAAAGCACCTCTCTATCTGCATGATTACGTTACCTACGGTATGTGCCAACAATAACCAATGAATGCCAGTTTATTAGCATTAATGAATTATGGGCTATTGACCTTTTTCATAAATAATTCATTTATGATTCAAGCATTAGCTGCTTTCTTTTATTTTTAAGTGATCAATCCCTGCAACGGGGTCGCGGATAATATCCGCCACCGTCCTCGTTTCTCTTATTTATATGTAGAGTATTTATTTATTAATTTTTTATAGGTAAATAAATATTTATGGATATTATAGGTACCTAATAAATTTAAAAAATAAAATAAAATTTAAAAAATTAAAAATAATAATAATATTTTAGTAATTTTATATAATAAAAGATTTTTAATAATTTTATTTTTGATAATTTTATTTATAACTACGGGAAGAATCACCCTTTATTTCCCGCCTCCGTTTATTAAATGAGGAATAATATAAACGGGTATTTATACCCGCAGGAAAAATTAGACGGATATTATCCGTTTTCATCACAGATATTATTCGCGGGTACCCACCTCCACAGATAAAATTGTCATCCCTAAATCAACCTCTAAAATGAAGGTTCCTCGTGCTCTATTTTTTAAATTATAATTAGTAAAAGAATGATAAGGTCCTCTAATTACTATAGTATTACCATGTTTTTATAATTTTTAAATGGACGCAAATAAGTTTTTTGTGTCAATTTATTGTTGCCATCATGTTATGTTTAATCATCAATAAATATTTAACAAAATCAATAAAAACAAGTTTTATTTAGTCATATATGGCATATGTTAAATAAAAAAATTAATTATATCAATTTAAAAAGGACTCTTCATTCCTAGACATTGTATCATGGCAGCAGATGCTTTGGTTCAGTATGCCAAAACTCATGGGAATGGCTGCTGGGTCGGTTCTCCACCTGAGACTTTATTGTTACTCTGTTACTTGTTGATAATTAATGAATAAAGGATGAAGCTGACTGCTTTACTCTCAAAAATAAAATTATAGAAGGACTAAAAGTATAATAAAACTTGAAATATATATATATATATATATATATATATATATATATATATATATATATATATATATATATATGGTTGGAATGGAGAATAGGTGGTTGGAAAGGGTTGGCAAGCCTATTAATAATTTGCATAATTTGCCGAACAAACAAGTTTTGCACCACATACCCAACAAAGATAACAGGTACTGCATTTATGAGGCATGCTATCACGTATTCACGTTTTTCTATTTAATTTGTTTTTTTCCCAGTTGTTGATCTTGTTCAAGAATTTGGAAGATATTATGCTGGATTTTGCACAAAAATCTCTCACTGAATAAATTAATAACCTTGGAGGAAAGAAAATGATTGCGCCAAATATCGAGCCGTAGCATTAATATTAAAGGGGCCAAAAAAATAAAATATTTGAAAAGCATGTACATGAACTGAACATACCTTTACAGGGTAATGGCAAAGCAAAGGAAGTTTGGCAGTATCACCGGTTTGGAGATAATAGAACTCATTGAGATGACAAGTTTGAACACTGCATGTGCAACAAAAATAATAAAGCCAACTTGTTGTTATTGGAATGAATATATGATCATGCAATGGTTTAAACTCCATCATCTATATATAATCATGTATTTACTCATTAATTCTTACTTTGAACTTGAAGGTGAGATCATAGCCACCCAATCACCATCGGAAGGTTTCGAAACGCCGGTGACCTTGACGGTGACGAACTCATCATCTGACAAGCTAGAATTTGAGCTGACGTTGACTTGAAGAAAAGGACTTGAAGCAGAACAATCCTCCAAAATTCGTCTATTTATCATCCTGAAATCTGATACAGCAGTGAAATTGCGGTGCAGGGCTGTTGTGTTGGTAATCACAACGTCCAAAGGTGAGGAAGTAGGAGTTGCATAGGTTGAAGAACTAATAAGGAAGAAAACTACTAAAATGGATACATATTTGAGAACCCAATTAGATTCCATGGAGGAAGAAGGGAAAGGCATAAGTTTACTTTGTGATTCTTGTAAGGAAGAAAATAAGGCCTTGGTTTTGAGTTTATGATCTTGTGTCAAACTTTCACTCTCTCAAATAGTTGTGATCAGTCTTAGTATTTTGGCAATTTGAGAAACGATAGCTTTTATAAGAAAGGAAACATCACTTTATTTTGAGAAATGATTTATCTTCCTACTCAATCTTCTTATTAATCTTTTAATTATTAAACGAAAAAAATATTAAATATTTTTTATACTTTATTAAAACATTAGATGTATTTATTTTTTTATTTAATACTTTTTTTTAATATTAATATTATTAAGATGATTGAGTAAGAAAATATAATATTATTTTTTTTATACAATTTTTTATATTACATATGGATGATTATGATTAAATAAAAAAATATTTATATGTAATTGTTATAATCAATAATACGTGACAGTAATATAAAAAATAATACAAATAAAAATATAATGAAAAATCAAAATTATATAAGAAAATATGCAATTATAGAACATGTGAGTAATTGAGGATCTCTCTAATTTTATATATATAATATATATATATATATATATATATATATATATATATATATATATATCAAAATTATATAAGAAAATATGCAATTATAGAACATGTGAGTAATTGAGGATCCCTTAATATTAATTATATATGGATGAAGATGGTTTATAAGGATTTGGGCAAGGAGAATGGTACGTGGGGAGAACGTGGTTTCTTAATTTGACGTGAGTTTTGTTGGTTCAAAGCTTGGCTAGATGGATGCATGGCTGGTAACAGCCTTCTCGTTCTTATCATCTTTTGTCTTTTTGCTTCTAACTTTGTTGCCTGTTAATCTGTTATCATAGTGTCCTGTTTTTACATATGGAGACTTTAATGTTGGAGTTCACGCTAAGTACTAAATAAAATAGAATTCAACTTTGACTTTGATGTTGAGCAATAATTGGGAAGCAAATGGATTCTGCGACTAATTTGATAATTTTTCTTTCTTTGTTTTCACACAAAGGTTTCAATCTTTCTAAATTCTTTCTGAAAAAGAAAAATTATAAAAAAATAACTTTATTTATCTTTTTTAATTATTTAAAAAAAGACAAGAAAACTACAATTCTAATAAAAAATACAAAAAAATGAAATTGAAATCACCTGTCTCTTTTTAACAAAATTCTTATATACATCGAAAGTAATACTCTCTTTAATTTTCTAATCATTTAAATTTAATTTAATAATATTTTATTTTTAATTCAACGACCTGTATAATTATGTATGTTTAAATATTACATTTTTACTGATATAATATATTATTTTCATGAGTGTAAAAGAATTTCTTCTCTTCCTGTCCTCGGTCCCTCCAATCAAGTTTCACCAACTCAATTGAAAATAACACATCATCTGTATTTTTTTTATGAAAAATTTAACACAATCACGTCTCCTTATCTTTATATGATGGAAACACACCCCTCCACTCCTCGTTATCTCCTTGCTTATAGGACTAAGAGCATTAATGATATCTATATCTCATTGTAGAGTCGACAGTGCCCATGATCAAAGAAGATCAAACGGCCATTGATATTAAATATTTGGATACTGAATTTATAAAACAAGTAAAATTAATTTTAATATTAAGAATTTTTTCCACAAATTATTCTAAAACATTTTTAGTTGTTTGGGATGTCGGCGTAGTTTTTGCTTAAATTCTGAAACATTAAGAATTTAGATAATTATTGAAACATATTAATGTCTACATCAAGGTGAGATGAAAACTTTACATGAATGCATAATAAAATTAATTGAAATCTAATTTATTATTAAAATATTTTATTTATCCAATATTTTTTATTACAAATAGTTTTTAATTAATTCTCAATTACTTTATTCATAGAAATTTTATTAATTATTCCGTACAAGTACAAAATATTTGTTTCCTACAATATTAAGAGAGTCATATGCAAGGAATAGGGGAACAAGATTGCAACAGTTATCTATTATAATTTTTTTTTTTTGGTTTTTTGTTTTTGTTTATGTATTATAATTGGAAACTAAATAATTTTTTTATAAGAACCATTTCATATTCATGTTTTTAACATTTATTATTTATTTATTTATTTAGGTATGGTGGAAACATACAAACGACTAGCCCCTAATACAAGATTCCCATAACATCAACAAGATTGCAAAAAGAAGGGAACTTTACATATCATATTCATGATTTTAATTTATACAATTTTATTTTTTCTTATCGCAACAGAATTAAAGTTAATATTTAATTAAAAATAAAATATTATCAACCCGGTATTTCGGGGGTTAAAATCTAGTTATTTTCTAAATTCTTTGAAGTATAAAAAAGTTCAATACTGCTTTAGATAAGAAGCTCATTAGTTGTTAAAATACGTGTGAATTTTTTTATTTATTTAAACGTGTGAAAATATTTTAAGATCTTTATTTGCAGCGAATAAAATTCGAAAACAAATTCCCTAAACTAAATATGAAGTTATAAAATGTAGAGATGAAATATTTCAAATATGTTTTAAGAATAATAACCAACTTTTTCTTTTGCACCAAATCAGAACATCATGTAAAAGTTTTGAGTCTCAAATCAGGTAATTAAGTCTAAAAAAAAATAAAAATCTATTACCTTCCAAGAAAAGGAAAAAAAAAATCACTCAGTCATCTGCAATTTCTTTTAGATGTCATTTTATCTCTTTAATGTGGCTCAGACATGCAACTTTCTGAATGATGAATTTGTTTTCAATTATTGAACTTTGTTTTTGTATTAATCGATTTTTAATCTTTAAATCTAGCACACGCAATAATCTTTGTTTATTTTTGGAACTGTTCTAATGTAAAATTAGATGGTGCCTGATAAAATGCGTGTACGATGGTTTCCTCCTCCTCGTGTAGCTGTTGCCTCTGTGAGTCTTGAACCAAGGGGTTGGGTACGAAAGACTCCAACGCTCAAGTTAAAGTGTCTTAGGAGGGTATTCACCGTATGAACTACAGTTATCTTGTTATAATGTTGTTTCCTGATACTTATAGTGCATATGCAGTGTCCTTGAGCTTTCATCGTAGAGTACAGATACGTTGAGATCGTGACCTAATGGGGGGGAGGGGGTACCTCCTCCACACGATCGTTCGCGCAAAGTCTTGACAGAGGGTGCCTCCTTCCAACAATCGTTCAGATAGATTCCTACAATCTCGGGCATGTCGCGTTAGTGGTCAACCACTATAGCAGGTGGCCATGGTCCCCACACTATAAAGGTCATTATTGGCAGTAATCTGGCTATGCGCAGATTTATGGAGTGTTGTTTGGGAAATACGACTAGTACCCGTTTACAGACATCCTGCCGGGGTGCATACTCCGGAGTCTGGTGGCGTATAAGCCGGATTTGGCCCTTAAGGGCGGTATCCCGAACTACGGTCCAGAACAGTTGCCCCCAGCTTGGCGCTTAAGTGGAACAATTTAAGTGTCAAGGTATTTAGACCGAGGACGGGGATCCGTTGCGTTGTGAGAATCCGTAGAGGCCGACATCCATTGTCTGGGGAGTACCTTCCAGGGTTGACAGATACTGTCATCCCATCATCCGGGGTACGTCTTGCCCCTGTGCATGGTTTTGCAGGTCTTTTATCTTTTTTTCATGGTTTGCAGGAATACTGAGTTTCCTAGGGAAATTGCTTGTTTTGACTTTATTGGGCATTAAAGACCTATTAATTTTTCTGATGTTTCCCAATTGCACGCTTCCCCTTCGCCCAATCAGAATCGATGAGCATTTAAGGGTAGCTTACCTTACGCAATTGGTACGTTACTCTTGGGCCTAACTGGAATGCCTTGCTTCTCCTATAAAAGAGGAGCGTTTTCATCTGAAGTTGACACTTCTTCTATTGCATTCCTCTTGCTTTGCAACCTCACTTTGAGTGATTTCTTCCTTCATGGCTCTTTTTACCTTTCATTTATGTCCTAAGAGGGTTCTGCCCACTACAAGATCTATATTCCTATTTTTTCTAAAATGCTTGAAGTTGTTTTGCCACTTCGCAAATGTCCTTTTTAAAGGGCGGTTTACTTTTCTAGCATAATTATAGAGGGCGGCTTACTTTCCCAGCATACCCTGATTGCTTGTTTGATATTTGTCGTCGCCAGAGAGGCTTAAGTCGTCTGCTGTGTTGGATGGGGTTCTTTGGAGCTGGGGCGTTCACTCTCCTTATTCTTGCCCAGGGATGTAATGGTTGCTTCGCCCTGAACAAGCCCTTGGGTAAACAGGAGGAACTATTGAAGTTGCTCCATGCTTTGAAGTGCCTTGGGAGAATCGTAAGACTGGCTAAGACTTCGGTGGAACGATCTCCTTCATGAAAGGCTGCACCCCGTTGATTGAAGAAGGGTGCACCCCAGTCTTTATTGGTGGAGGCAATGCAGAAGATTTGGCATCTTGGTTCCTGACATCAGTTTGCCGAGGTTCTTCAAAGCCAATCCACTTTTTTAAGAGGCTTGTGCGGATTTCGGGGAGCCGTGGTGGTGGCAGCGACTCTTCATACCGCGGAAGAAATGCGGATGTGACATGGCCCAAGGTATCGTGACGATGATGTCGGTTCCTTCCTCCGGGGTCTCCTTTTTTCTTTAAAGCTTTTATGTTTCTATACCTTTTTTTTCTCTCTTTTTTATTGTAAGATGATGTATGGAATGAGAATAAGATTTATAATTAAAAGCTTTTATCTTTATATCTTCTTTTCTTCTTTCTTTCTGCTATCCGAAGTTTTGATGTTTGATTGGGGTGAGTCCAATGCTTACTCCGAGGTGATGTTATTTCTTCTCGTCTATCCGTGGTCCTTTACATTGACTGGAGTGAGTAAAACGCTTAGACCGTCATACCCCTAACTTGGTGCTTTATCTTGAAAAGTCAAAGTGACAAGTTCTAAAGTCGTTGTTTGTGCTCTATGTTTAAGGCCGAGGTTCAAGGGAAAATTTCCAGACTTCGTCCTTCGGAGGTTGCTTCTTGTTCGAATTGTTGCTCTATTGTCCTTGCATCTACACAAACGTCTTTTCAACTGTTTTTGTAACTGTGAAGGCTACGTGACGTGTTTTTAACGAATGGACGTGCCTAGAGCCTTGCGTGCTACGTGACGCGTTTTTAACGAATGGACGTGCCTAGAGCCTTGCGTGCCATGATGAGCACGTTTTTTAAAATTGGACCATGAAGACGAAAATACCCCCTAACCATTTTAACCTTTATAAATGGGGGTTAGGGGGTCATTGTTCACTTTATGTCATTTTTGAGTAGTCTTCAGAGAGCTTTGCGTTGAAGAGAGACGATTCGCGAAGATTTCTGAGCATTTTCCACCCATTTCACAACAACTCTTAGCATTTATTCGAGGTAACTTCTATTCTCAACCCCCTTGGTGTTTTTTCTTCTTTTGGTTGCCTTATACTAACACTGGGTAGTAGGATGGTCGTGCATTCCTTAGTGGAATGTACTTCTTATTCTTGTTACACCTTTGAGTTTCTTCTTTTCTCCTGGGAACTCCGTCTTGGCTGTGCCGTGCACTATGGATGTGTCCTTCTGAAATTTAAAATTTTGGAGGGAAAGGAAGCCGATACACGGGTTTGTTGTCTCCGTGTCTGAATCTTTTGTTTAGATGATTCTGACAGTTACTTGCCGGCTTCTTTTGATGTTCTCAGGGTTTTCATGGCGAAGGGTAAATGAGGGGCTAGGTCCAGAGTGTCTACTTCCGAGGATCTCACTCTGGCTGAGGTTGACCAAATTCGGATCCGTCGTGGTCTGGGGTTAGTATATTCGTGAGTAGATAATGATATCTGAAAATATCTCTCCAATTTTTCTTTCGAGGCTGTTCTCAGGGAAACGATAGATTATATTTACCTGATGGACGAGAAGAAAAGGGATAAGGAGTTCCTGACTGTGTGCCCTGAGTGGAATGAGAGGGTGTGCTCCACTCGAGAAACAGACTCACATTTCATGTTTCTGTATGAACTCCTTTTTGTGAAGGTAGGGCCCCGTCTTTCATTCTCAGAGTTTCAAATGATTATCCTATGTGCTCTTCGTGTAGCTCCAACCCAGATTCACCCTAATGGTTAAGGTTATATTATAGCCTTCAAGAGGTTCTGTCGGGTAAATGAGCTAAGGTGTTCGGTAAACACTTTTTTCTACTTTTATACCCGGTTAAGTCCCCAATGTTCATCAAAGCAGAAGAATTGGCTCACCATTCGGTGCAGAAACGGTCATAAGTCTTTTGATGTCTTTCAGGATAGTTTCAAAGGATTCAAGACCAGGTTTTTCAAAATTATGGTGGCCGAGGGATTCCATCCCTTTTTCCTGAATGCTAATAGGGAGCCGAAGTTTCCGTTGTATTAGACACCAGATGCTTGGAGTGTTCCGACCGTGCCTCTGGAGAGGGAAAAGAACGAACTTAACCTGGATGAACTTAAAACGGTTGAGTTCATATCCCGGTATGCCGAGGAGAATGGGAATATCAATATCAGAGATGTCTTTGAGACTCTTGGTGATGACCTTCTCTTTACTTTATTAGGTGGAAAGTAGAGTACCATTGATTACCTTGAGTTGTGTATGTTGGATTGTTTTTGTTTTTACAATCTTAATTCTTTGCTTTTCTAATCTGCTCATCTTGTTTTATTTCAGTGAGCGAGATGGCGTCGGGACTTTCTGTTGCAGCTTTTCATGCTTCAAGGGCTAGGAGAAAGAGAGCGGGTTCTTCGAGTGCCCCTTCCGCTTCTGCCCCAGCACCCTGTGACGTCGTTGTTGATGAGATCTCTAAGGACCTGGGGTCTCCTCAAAATCTTCAATCGAGGAAGAGGAAAGCTACTGAGAACTCTTTTGACCAGGGTAAGAGAGTTGCTCCGGATGGCAGTGCTGAGGACGGTGCCGCCCTTCTGCCTATTGTTGCAAGGAATTCTAACCCCAGACCATTCATTGAAGAGTAATTTATGAATGGTGAGGTAATGGGGGACATATCCCGGCGGGGATTAGTTCAAACTTTGACCGAACTACAGGCTCTGACACTCCGCACTACTGCCGATGTCTGCTATATCGAGATGTCCATCGAGGAACTCGACAGGAAAGCATCTACTGAACTTAAGAGGAAGGATAAGGAGCTTGAGGAGGCCGCATGGAGGCTTAACACCGCCCTCAAGCTTAATGAAGATGCGTAAGTGCGGATCACTAATTTAGAGAGGGCATTGGTCGAAGTTGAGATGGATAAGAAGAGGCTTGAATCAGGTAAAGTTGAGGCCGAGGAGGCCAATGCTGACCTTCGTGCTCAAGATGTGGATGTGGATGAGCTGGATACGATTTCTGAAAAAATCGGAGGGAAGTAATTCCAGAATGCTGTGGCTCAGATCCAGCACTTCAATCTTGATGTCACCCTCACCTTAGAGAGTCTCAATGTTGAGAAAGTCTTCCATGATGAGCAGCTCATTTTTGTGTAGTACCTTCCTCAGACCGGCTCCGGGGATGCTTCAGGAACTGTTCAGGCTCCAGCAACTGGTGGGGTCGAAACTTGAGTTCTTTCTTTATTTTTGCCTTCGACGGGTTTTTATTTATTTTGTAAAGACAATTGTCCCGTTTGGTTGGAGTTTTAAATTTGTGCACCTTTGCTTCTTGTTTATCTGTCTTCATATTTACTTTTCGTGGTTCGTTTTGGGTCAAATGCCTATTATGGTATCTATCGTAACCATACTGTGGACTTAGGAAATTTCTTGGTAAAAACATGGGAACCATGGTCCAGAGTTTCATAATCGCAACACCGGATATGTAACATTCTTCTGGATTTAGGTAGAAACAGCGCCTTAGTCTATAATTCATTATCCATAATGACGAGTATTTTGGCATTTTCAAACTTAGGCAAATTTTTCACCTTAGCTTAGGGATTTAACATCCAAGAACACTTGGTGCTTGTGATTCCTTTTACCTTAGGCATGTATTATTATTAAACCTTACATGGGATCAATCGTACTAGTTTAACTGGATCTCGCCTGGCTTAGGTATAACGGTGGACCGCGAATCATCAGATCCGTTGTTCCACTGACTTTAGAATAGTCAATGCCAAGTATCGAGGTCGGGTGTTGACCCTATAGCTTACTACCAAAACTGGGTGTGTTATGCCTCCTGACCTGGGCTTTTGATTTCTTATCGAAAAAGTAGTATCTGAATAACTCTTTTTCATTGATAAGTGTTAGGAGACAAAGGTCCATACAAAGTCAAGTGAGGACAGATCAAACATTAGAGTTTACTAAAAGACTAAGTCGTTATAGGCGTCTAGCTATAGTATTTCCTAAGTTTATCTACATTCCAATAATTCTTGATTGTGCTGCCTGTTAGAGTTTTTAGCGTGTATGCTCCTTTGCCGGTGCTGACGACGATACGGTAAGGGCCTTCCCAGTTAGGTGTTAGTTTTCCTTGGGAGGCATTTTTTCCTCCGATGTCCGCTCTCCGGAGGACTAGATCTCCCGGTTAGAAATGTCTTGGTACTACCGTTTTATTGTACCTGGCCGCCGTCCTTTGTTTGAGGGCGGTGTCATGTATGTGGGCTACACGTCTTCTTTCTTCCAACAGGTCCAGGTCTTCCCTGATTAATCCGGAGTTACTGTCAGGTGAAAATTGTTGATGGCGCCAACTCTGTTCTCATATTTCTACCAAGATCATAGCTTCACCCCCATAGGTGAGTTTAAAAAGGGTTTCACCTGTGGTAGAGTGGGGAGTAGTTCTGTAGGCCCAAAGGACGTGGTTGAGCTGTTTAGCCCAATTTTCTTTAGCTTCATCCAGTCTCTTTTTGATTCCTCGGATAATAACTCGGTTGGTGACCTCTGCCTACCCGTTTGTCCTGAGATTTTCTACGGCGCTACAATGATATTTTTTTTAGTCCGGCTAGTAATTCTTCGAATCTCTTATCTTTGAACTGAGTTCCGTTGTCTGCTACTATGAACTTCGAAATCCCAAACCTGGTGATGATGTGGCGCCAAGTGAATTTTTGGATCTGGGCTGCAATGATTGTGGCTAAGGGTTCTGCCTCAATCCACTTCGTGAAATAATCTACTGCTACCACCAAATATTTTAGCTGGCTTGGGGCTTAGGGGAATGGGTCCAAGATGTCTATTCCCTATCTGTAGAATGGCCAGGGTACGGACATTGTGGATAGTTCCTCTGGGAGGGCCTTGTAGTGGTCTGAATGGCACTAACACTTGTCGCAAATCCAGATATGTGCATGAGAATCAGCTTCCATTGTTGGCCAGTAGTACCCCGCCCTTAGTGTTTTTAGGGCCAGTGCTTTGCCCCCTAAATGGTATCTGCAACTTCCTTCATAAACCTCGGCCAAAACGTATTCTACTTCATTCGAGGTGAGACATTTGAGGAAGGGAGAAGAGAAGTCACGTCTGTACAAATGAGCATCGTAGATAGTGTACCTCACTACTGTCTTGGTTAGCTTTGAGGCTTCTTTGGGGTCTGAAGGCACGACTCCGGACTGCAAGTATTCCATGATAGGGGTGATCCAAGATTCCCTTCCTCTTTTACCTGAAAGACGACATTATCCGTGATAGAGGGTTGAGGAAGGGTTTGTTGGATTACTGATCGGTTGTTGTCAGGGCTTTTGGTGCTGGCAAGTTTAGATAAGAGGTCACCTCTAGAGTTTTGTTCCCTTGGAATTTGCACAATCTTGGTTTCTTCGAAACCTTTGAGGAGTTCTTGGACTTTAACCAAGTATTTTTGTAAGAGAGGCTCCTTGGCTTGATATTCACCTCAAATTTGGGAGTTGCCAACTGCAAATCACTACAAAGTGTAATCCTGGTTGCCCCCATGTCCTTTGCCATGGTTATTCCGGCAATGTATGCTTTGTATTCGGCTTGGTTGTTTGAGGTAGGGAACTCGAACTTCAGGGAATACTCCAGCATCAATCATTTTGAGTTTTCCAGAATTACTCCCGCTCCGCTTCCCTTGGGGTTCGAGGATCTATCAACAAAGATGGTCCAAGAAATTCTTTTTGGGTTACCTGAGTCCGAAGTAAGTTCTACCAAGAAATTAGACAACGTCTGGCCTTTTATTGCAAGCTGTGGTTCGTAAGTGACTCCAAACTTAGAGTTCGATTGACCAGGCAATCATCCTTCCTGCCAAATTTGGTTTGTGCAACACTTGGCGGATAGGCTGATCCGTCCTTATTACTACGGGATGGCATTGGAAGTACTACCGTAGTCTTCTTGCCGTGGTGATCAGGACAAAAGTAACCTTCACAACTTTTTGATACCGGAGTTCTGGTCCTTAAAGGACTTTGCTCACGAAGTAGACTGGTTTTTGACCTTCGTCGGTCTCTCAAATTAGTACTGAGTTTATAGCCTCTTCGTGGACTGAGAGATACAAGAAGAGCATTTCTCCATTGTTCGATCTCTACAAAATATGGGGGAGGACATAAGCTTTTTTAAGGACAAAAAGACGTCTTCGCACTCTGGGGTCCATTCAAAACTTCTTCCCTTTTTGAGTAATTTGAAGAGAGGAAAAGACTTATAGGCTGCTTTAGAGAGGAACCGTGTGAGGGTTGTTATCCTTCCTGTCAGCTGTTGCACTTCTTTAACACACCGATGACTCCTCATGTCGAGCACAGCCTGACACTTGTCAGGATTGACTTCAATTCCACGGTGGGTTAGCATGAATCCCAAGAATTTTCCGACGCGGACCCCAAAGGTGCACTTCTCTGGGTTTAGTCTCATATTGTACTTCTGGACTTGTGTAAATACTTCATCAAGGTCTGTCATATGTGATCCACCCTGTGGGGTTTTCACTATCATGTCATCGACATAGACTTCTAGCATATTCCCCACCTGGTTCTGGAAAATTTTGTTCATTATTCTTTGATAGGTGGCTCATGTATTTTTTAATTCGAATGACATAACCCTATAGCAGTAGCTCGCCCTTTCAGTGATGAAGGTGATTTTTTCTTCATCTCCAGGGTACATCGAAATCTGGTTGTACCCAGAGTAGGCATTCATAAATGATAGCCACTTGAAGCCTGAAGAGCTGTCTATCAATTGGTCCACATTGGGAAGTAGATATGGATCTTTTGGGCAGGCTTTGTTTAAATCTGTGTAATCTACACACAGTCTCCACTTCTCGTTAGGTTTTTTCACCAGGACCACGTTGGATAACCACGTGGTATAAGTAATCTCCCTGATGAACCTACAACTTAGCAAATCTTTTACTTGTTCCTCGATGACCTGCTGCCTTTCGGGGCCGACCTTCCTCTTTTTTTGAGCGACCAGCTTCATATCCTTGTTGATGGATAAGCGGTGGCAGATGAAGGAGGAGTCGAGTCCTGACATGTCGGATGACGTCTAAGTAAACGGGTCCTAATTTTTCAACAACAACTCAATCAATTGTTGTTTTTCGTCCTCTTCCAATTGAGCTTCGATCTTGGTAACATGATATGGTCTTGCTCCAAGTTGGAGGGGTTGCAGCTCACTCTCTGGCTGGGGTCTAATGCCACGAAGTTCCTCTCTTGCATCCAACCTGGTCATCAGTATGTTGATCTGATCTAGGACTGGGCCAAGATTAACAGATTTTCCTTTTTCCGGCGCCCTGCAGATTTTCAGGCTTTCGTTGTAGCATCTCTTGACGGCCACTTAGTAGCCCTTGACAGTGACCACCTCGTTGTGTTTATTGGGAAATTTCATGACAAGGTGGGTGGTGGATACCACAACGCCAAGGGCATTTAGGAAAGGACGACCAATGATGATATTGTAAGTCAAAGGGCAGTCTACGACTAAGAACTTCACCTTGACTGTTCTGAAAAGCTTGGAGGAACCTAGGGTCAAATGGGTTTTGTAGTACCCGACCGGGGTGATCTTTTCACCCGTGAATCCAGTAAATTCCCCGTCATAAGGGGTCAAATCCGATCTTAAGAGTTCTAACTTCTGGTAGAGGTTTAGAAACATAATATCTGTCGAGCTTCCTTGATCCACGAAAATTCGGTGGACCTCGGCATTGGAAATGACCCCGGAGATCACAAGGGGATCGTCATGATCCAGGATGATTCTGCCGTAGTCCTCGTCCAAAAAGGTAATGCATGACGTCTTTCTTTCCGCGGTGTTGAATTTGGATTCAGAGTGGGAGACGCTGAACACCGCCATTCTTAACGCTTTCTTTCGCGCTCCATTTGATGACCCTTTTCCAGCGAATCCTCCCGTAATAGTATTGATTGTCCTATTTGGTTTGAGGCGACGATCATTGTTGTCATTGGGTGAAGAGTCCCTATTCCTCCCCTGCCGGTCATTGTCATTCCGGCAGGGTGGTGTCCGGGATCTTCCCCTCGGATTTCGATTTCTTCTCCTGTGAGGAAGAGATGGACTCCGTCACTTATCCTCTCTGCGCCTGCCGCGATGCTCATCATTTTAGGCACAGAGGACATATTGTTGCAATCGTCCGGCCTTGATTAGGAACTCAATGGCATCGCGCAGTTGATAGCAATCTTCAATGTCGTGGCCATAATCTTTATGTCACACACAATATTTGGAGTGGTCTTTTTGCTTGTGTTTTTTAATGGGGGCGGTATCCGGATATTCTGGAACTCATTCTGTATCACCTTCCTCAAGATCGTTTCTCGTGGGGCATTTAGAGGGTATAGTCAGAAAACCTCCTCCGTGGTGGACTACCTTTCGGACGCTGAGACCGTGAGGAATCATGATTGGGCTTTTGATGAGTGTGCTCATCTTTATCCCATCTCCTCTGGTCCTCCGTTGCTTCTTCCAGGTTGACGTACTTTTGGGAACGTCTCTGGAATTCACCCAAGTTCTCCGACTTCTTCTTTACGAGGGATGCAAAAAACTCAGACCCCACACAAAGACCACTCCTAGCATAGTGAATGGTGATCTTGTCATCAAAGCTTTCCACGTTGGTACATACCGCCATAAACCGTCTTACGTAATCGCGGAGGGGCTCATCTCGCCATTGTCGAATCTTGGCCAGAGATTCGATGGACTTGGGCTACTCCTTACTAGTGGTGTATTAGAGCAGGAATCGTTGTTTCAGGTCTGACCAATCTACCATGATTTACGTGGTAGATCGGAGAACCATTTAAAGGCTCTTTTTTTTAGGAAGAGAGAGAAATCATGGCATAGCAGCTCCATGGTTCTGCCATAGAAGCACATAGATTGCTCAAAGGCGTTTATGTGTTCCTAGGGGTCCGTGGTTCCATCATAAATCTCCAGGTTGACGGGGAACTTAAAGTTCCTGGAGACTCGGTACTCCATAAGTTGGTCAGAGAAAGGGTGTTCTTGGATGCCGCTGTTCGAATTGTTGTTCCCAACGTTAGATATCGTGGCTTCGGCATGACCCTTCTTTTTATTGTTCTCCGCATTACGTCCTCCGTCAGTATGGTTCGATTTGGGCTAGTTATCATGCATAGCTCTTTGCATGTCTTCCAGTCTCTGATATTGCTCGTTCAACATGGTCATGTGTTGTTGTAGCATGTCCTGGAATTGACATTGGGACATATGGGACTGGCTACCATATTCGGAATGAGATACTCAATTGCCGGCATCTCCATTTGGCATTCCCAAGCATTGACGCGCTGGGATTATATGTTTCTGGGTGTTAGGGTTTCCCCATTGACCTTGGATTCCAAGTCTATCCCTTGCTGAGATCCTGCGCGAGGGGTTGGAACTCTAGTCTGAAATCGAAGTAGAATGCCCTTCGCACTAATACTCTGCGTTGTGTGCCTGGTTTCTCACAGCGGAGGTTCCAACGGTAGGTGGTGGAACATAGTGGGGAGGGTGTTGCGTAGCAAAGACCTGTCTGTGGTTAGCAGAAGTTTGCGCAACGTCTCTCTTTGAGTTTTGCCTCGTGTTCACCATGACTGGGTGAGATTAGAAGTTTACGGCTTTCCCACAGACAACGCCAATGTTCTAATGTAGAACCAGAGGGTGCTTGATAAGACACGTGTATGGTGGTTTCCTCCTTCTCGTGCAGCTGTTGCCTCCGTGAGTCTTGAACCAAGGGGGGTTAGGTACCTGCAAAGGGACTCCAACACTCAAGTTAGAGGGTGCACTAGGAGGGTATTCACCGTATAAACTATAGTTACCTTATTAGAATGATGTTTCTTGATACTTATAGTGCATATGCAGTGTCCTTGAGCTTTCGTCGTAGAGTGCATGTATGTTGAGATTGTGGCCTGACGGGGGGGTGCTTCATCCCCACGATCGTTCGGGCAGAGCCCTGACGGATGGTGCCTCCCTCCCACGATCGTTCAGGCAGATCCCTAGAATCTCGGGCCTGACGCGTTAATGGTCAACCACTGTAGCAGCTGGTCATGATCCCCACACTGTAAAGGTCATTATTGGCAGTAATCTAACTATGCGCAGATCTATAGAATGTTATTTGGGGAATACGACTAGTACCCGTATACGGACATCCTGCCAAGGTGCATACTCCGAAATCTGGTGGCGTACATGCCGGGTTTGCCCCTTAAGGACGGTAGTCCAGAACAGGAACCCTTTGGTGCACCATGTTGTTTCGATCTTGCATTTCACAAAGGCAACACTATATCTTTCTCACCGGTGATCATTGTTCTTTTAGTCTCAACTTAAAAAATTTGGCTCACTCTTTTTACTGAATTTGGTTCAATTTTTTTATGTTATGCTATAGTAAAACATTATTTATTATTTATTTAGTTATACACTATCATCTAAATATATATTGTCATGTTAAAAAAAATATTTAACTCATACAATAATTATATTAAAAATTACATATATAATAATATATAATTAATTAATCTTGTAAAAACTTTTATACTAACAATGAATTAAAATTAAACTCTTATTATATATCTTTTGTGTTTTTTTTTTGTCTGAATTTACAAAGGGCCAAAGCCCAGAAAACCACAAGACACAAAACAGGAACCAAAAAGGATACAGAAAGCCCCACCCAGACTCAACAGTAATGCGACCAAATACCCAACGCAGCCCCGCATGCAGTATATATCTTTGTCCAAACTGCAACATTTGTTTATTGTTAACAAACTTGGAAGCAGTAACCAAAAAAAAAAATTGGAGGCATGAACTATTTAGCCCAACCCACTAATTCCTGATAACGAGCTATACCAGTAAGTTGGGTTCATATTGAAGGGAAGGCCTTATTGGACTGTTCACCGCTTGAAGTACGAATCTTAATTAGTAATTACCATGCCCAAGTCCTTTCTTCAGAATTAGCACTCTAGCCCAAAAAAAAAAAGTGAAAAGAAAATCCTTTGCCAACAGTTTGTTTTAGTTTCTCATAATATTCTTTCACCCGATAGGTGAAAAACTATTTTCTCAGGATATAGTCATACACGCAACTGAAGATCTCTCCTAATGATATTATTTTTATACATATAAATCTCAAAATCAAACACAGTATCACATATTTAAAGGATCTGAACTCTGTCTACTCAGACCAATACACGTTATTCTCTTGCCCAAAGTCTTTTTACTCTAACAAAAACAAATAATAATAAACTAAAATTCCTTCCTCACAGTTTATTTATTTCTAAACCTTATACATGATTATAATGTTTTTCTTCTTTATTCATTCTATATTCACTTGATTCTCGAATTATGTTTTCTTTTGGTATGAAATATTGTATTGTTCCAAAGAACTCCATATAATTATGTAAACCTATAGGATAAGTGAAAAGAATTTGAGTTGTTCAAAAAATGAGGTTCAATATTGTATTTTTTTTTATATCTTTGATAAAGTAATTTCAGATTGAGCATGTTGATTAAGTAAAACTCTTTTTAAAATGATGACTCTAAGTTTAAACTTTTGACATTGTTAGTAAAATTTGTCTAGAATAGCATAAAGATTTAGTCACCTAAAGCCAAATATTAAAATGAGGTTTTTTTTTTAAAAATTAAAATTTAGTTGCTTTGTCTAACAGTGTAAAAAGTGTAATTTTTTTAAGAGATAAGTATCACATGTAAAACCATAAAAAGAAGAATAACTATAATAAAAAGAAGATATAAATAGAGAAGAAAAAAAAGGGGACTGATTTATAGTAAAAAAAACTTGACCGTTGAATAGCACATTCTTTACTTCTCCCAACACCTCATAACTCTTATTTCATTTACTCTCACTCATTTCTAAAAAAAATTACCATTAGCACAATAACACTTGACTAAATAAATGATGTGTGAACAGAAGTGATTAATTTCCATAGCACTTGACTAAATAAATGTTACATCTGAATTTGAAAATAATAATTGGTTGAGCATTAACTAAAATTATAATAAAATAAAAATATGAAAAATTATTAGGTTCATAATTAGATATAAGAGAAAGAATATTTGAATATTTTATGATTGAGAATATTAAATAATATAACTTCTAAATTATGGGTCTAAAATA
Organism: Ormosia emarginata; assembly: GCA_029884605.1. Taxonomy (NCBI): domain Eukaryota; kingdom Viridiplantae; phylum Streptophyta; class Magnoliopsida; order Fabales; family Fabaceae; genus Ormosia; species Ormosia emarginata. Next base: position 3,721,968 of record JAQQTP010000089.1, read on the forward strand.
TTGGGAGCCTAAAGCCATAATGGCTTTACAGTCCTTACTCTTGAGCCGCCCCTGATTTCGAACCTTGTAATCTCCCACAGTTTAGCATTGTTTGGGCCGATATATAGAAATTGAAGTTTAGGTAAGAAGGTTATCTTTCGAGGAAAAGGCGATTTTGTCTGAATTTCCTTTTTCATGGCTATAAAGAAAAAGTAGAATGCTTTAGATCAAGCTTCCTCTATATAAAACTGTAAGCCTTGAAAGCGACTCCAAAATATGGAAACTTTCACTTCTTCGAAAGCCACGGGGGAAGACGGGAGGAAACGTTCACAAGTTACGGGGTATACAACAGAGGGAATGGTGTCTGTCAAATTTATGAATTTGTATTGAGTTTTGGTATTCTCAATATGGGAAGAAAAAATATATATATAAAGGATCTGGATGTTGAATAACATGAGAAGATGAGAAGATTATATTAGAGATAAAAAATATAATTTTTTTAAAAAATTTAATTAATCAACCTTATAATCAATTATAATATATCCTTATATGATAAAATTTGTGTATATCCCTTTCTATCATAAGGGTTATATTATATGATAGTATCCAAACTCAGAAATAAATGCAATAGGAGAATTTTTCTGTCAAGATAATGGATGAGTGGCACTACAACCTTGTAAAGTCAATTTAGTAAACTAATACATTTTAGCATGCAACTATTTGATCATATGGTGAAGAATTCAATCTCTCCTACCTTTGTGAGAAATACTTAAGTATAATTAGAGTAATATTTTCAATGATTGAGATGTTATTTTTGTTTTATTATAATACTATTATAAATTTAATCTAATAGCAGGTATTTATGTTTTCTGCATGTGGTATATTTTTAATGAATTAATGAGGGAACATAAGAATTTATCCACATTTGTTGTCATAATTAAATTATGTGCATACTATGCTTTAGGTAGGTGTTAAGATATTCTGATAAAAATTTATTTGTCTCTATAACTAATAGTAATTTCAATTTTCTTAGATATTTTTTCTTGATCCGAAATTTTCTTAGATAATAAAATAACATTGTGTATGGAGTTTAAAATCCAGGGGAAAAAGCATGAAAATGGAAATAGGGTTTCTTTTTTACAGGTGGTAACAACCAAGACGGATACAAGGTGGGGCAAGTATAGGTCATAGTCTCTTTTTTTTAATTAATTTTTTTAAATATTAATAATTAAATTTATTAAAAAATAAAAAAATAATTATATTAATATTTTATAAAGTTAATATTTATTATATTGATATTTTTATTTAAAAATTATATATACATCTCGATTTTATATATTATTATTACATTCTAATATCTTTGTTTGTTTACAAAATTATATATAATTCTCTTATACTTTATGTACAAATATTACATAAAGTCTTATTGAAAATACAAAGCAAAAAAGTATGAGTATTTTCTTAAACAAAAAAAAGGTGTCAATATGATAAAAACTAACTTTAAGAGAGGTCAATATAATTATACAAAATATAAAAATGATAAAATTAAAAAAAATTATACTTGATATGTATTTGACATATGATTCATAATTATTTTATATATATTAATATTATAATTTTAACTCATCTTTTTATTAGTTCTTTCTATTAATTTTAACTTATCTTCCATTTTGTATATATATATATATATATATATATATATATATATAAACTTAATTTTACTTATAAATTATGATGTAAAGAAAAATATTATTGTGATATATTTAATATCTAATATATAAATAATTTTTTAAATTTTTTTAATTTATTCATAAATCTTTTATATATTGAAAGAAAAATATTCATTTAAAACAAACAAATAAAAATATATTTATTATTAATTTAAAATAGTATATTTTAATTTTAATCAATTAAATAATTTAAAGATAAATATATTTTTATTTGTTAATTTTATTTTTTTAAATTTAATGATATAATTTATAATTTTAATCTTTTTACTGAATATTTTTCTAGATCCATCATGATACCAACCAACCATATCGAAAGGTATTTTATCGAAAGGTATTTTGGTAAAGATAGAATCGAGGACTTTATACAGGACATTGGTCTAGAAAGAGCAAGGCTGGTAGCCATTATAGTCAATGCTTTAAATTTAATAATTTTATTTTTATTCATTAATAATGTAAAATATTTGCACTTTAGTGAATTATGCGATCTTAATAACTATAATGAGGTGATATATTTCTTATTTGCTTATTATGTACAAAATCGTACACTAATAGGAGATAAAATTTAAACTTTAAATTTAACGGAGACATTGTGGTAGCCGAAACTCCCAAGGAAATTCACGCCACTAAGACAACTGATTATATATATGAAACCTATGTTTGATTATCCTAAGATAAAGAGGTATATTCTTTCTTACATAGGGTGCTAAAAATATTCCAGGTACTTCTTTATCTAATGCTAATAGTAATCAACATATAATGTTCTATTCAAATTTGGCTTTTTCGGGAGACACTTGCCTCGTCCTTTCTCCACAGACCGAGGAGTAAGACAAAATATTTGTGTCTCATATCCTCGTAAACAAAATCTCTTTGTCCCATTTTTCTTGTGTCTAAGTGTACCATTTTACAATAATCCAAATAATAGTTTTGGCTTCAATTAACACTCTTGCAGCAATTAATGCCCTTCATGCATCACATTAGGGCTGTCCGGCCGATTGGGTTAGATTAAGTTCCAAGGTTAGATTGAATTAAAAATTACTCAAACTCACAAAGTATGAATTTGATAGTAGGTTTAAAATATGTCGACTCACACAAATTCAATTGACTCAAATAATTTTTTTTTTAAAGTCATTTAGTCATGTTAGTCATTTTAAGTTACCTTTATTTATGTCTTTTTTATGAGACTAATTAAGTTTATATATAGACATTGTGATCATATTAAAAATGTAATAAAAAATAAAGATTAAAAATTTATGAAGCATCTAATATATTATTGTAATGAAAATTAATAAATTATTTAAATGACAAAAATATATTAAAAAAATTAAAAATGAAGTAAATGATTATGTTAATCTATATGCTAAATGTAATGATATGGATTTCAATTAATTAATGTGATTTATTGTTTATGACTTTTATGACATGTTAACTTGTTTTAATTTATTTTAGACTTATATTAACTTAATAAAATTTATTAAGTTTATTAAGTTTGTTTAAATTTATTTTATTTGCATGCAAATAATTATGTGACTTTTCAATTTATTTGAGACATATATTATTTTTAATTAAGACATGTTACGTGTAATGAATTTTTGATTTCATATATCGATATTTGATTTTTTTAAAAAAAAATTATGCATATTAAATTTTTAAGTTTAACTCAATCTAACTCATTTTTTATTGAGTCGGATTGAAGGAAAATTTTTTTCTCAACCCAACCTAATTCACTTATTAAATGAACGGATCGAGCCTCAAAATCCATCCAACCACAATAGACACCCCTAAGCACTAAGCACTAAGCAGCAACTAGCAAGCAAGACACTGTCACTTGGTTCGTTTCGTTTGTACATTGTTGGATTGTTGTTGAATTGAGCTAAGAAACTCAGTTTAGCCAACAATAATAATATTTTTGTGGAGAGAAGAAAACAATTCTGGTTAGAAATCCCATACTCTTCAGTTGCAACCAGAGGTGTACAAGCCAATGCCGCAAAATCAACTTCTTTTTTATAGTAATCGTTCATGACAAAAACTTTAATTGTTCATCTACGTCTTCAATTGGATTGAAAAAACATTTAAAAAGTCGAGAGGTTGCTGGTGTACATGCATGGTCAGTTGTCCAAGGCCAACTTATGGACCCAGGTAATACTCTCTCTACGTTAGAAAATTACTCTTCATGAAATTTGAGGAGGAAAAAAGTTGCATTAAAAGGGCAAAAAAGAAGAAACTTGTGTGGCTTTCATATCATAAGAAATTTTACTCCTCTTTGTTTGCTATCTTTCAGGTACCAAGGCGTTTTACCCCCTAATGTATAATTTATTTATTTTTCTTCAGTATTTAAGATTCTTTACACAGTAAATTATGTAGTATTGATGAAAGAACGGTAGAACAATTTCTCCTTTGACCTTATATCTATGTTTTGGATACTTATTTTCATGAACAGACATAATTTATTTGGGAGATAATATCTTTAAAATGATGATTGAGAAACGTTTATTTCTTACAGCACTTTATATGACCCTGCAACATTTTTGAGTTGGTGAAAACCAAGTTGATTTTTTTCTTTTGGAAGGACAAAATGCAAGGGCGGAACTTCATAAAGGCATGGGGCAGCTGCCCCTCCAAAATTTTCTATGATTTTCAGATTGTGTCCCTCTCAAGCAATCTATTATGCATGATACTAGTTTTAATTAATTGTGCTAGCTTTGTTTCATGTTTAAAATTAAGCATGCATATTCCAACGAAGTTACTTTATTTATTGTAAATGATCAGGAAACAACGTAGACAGGTACTTCAAACCTGCATTTATAGGTTAACCTAATATGATGCCTTGTTTGCTCTCTAATTGTAATAAATTAAAATAAATGAAACAAAATTACAAAATGAGTATAAGTTCCTAACTCCTAAATCTCAGGCTGTTAATCAATTTATATGTCAGCTAGTTTACTTACTTTTAATGAGTTTAATTTCAAAGTTTTATTAATATAAAATTTCTTACATTATTATTCAATTATATATTACTATTTACCTACTAAAACTCTAATCATTTGCCCCTCCAAAATTTTTAAGCAAGTTCAGCTACTGACAAAATGGTTCAAGAGGAACAATCATTTTCTTGTTTACACTCTTATAGAGTTGTTTTTATGATTCAGCTATATCTCCTATATATATTAGGTTCACCGTACCAGTGGCTGAAAGAGATGAACTGGGAGGATAGGGGCTTATTCCTGGTCCATCTTCCAAAGGCCTGTGCTAAGTTCATTGAATCAGGCAGCATCATAAATGCAGATATTGGACTGGACAGTATTTCTCACCTTGCCTCCCCTGATGGTGATTCAAGGCAGCGGGTAGCCACTTATTTCAGTGAGGCACTAGCTTGCCAAGTGGTCAAAATTTTGAGTGGTGTACCTAAAGCTCTCCGTTTATCAAAAAAATTATCAACTTCAGAAGAACTACTTGTGAAGAAACTATTCTTTGAGTTGTATCCATTTTTAAAGATCGCATATGTGATCACAAATCAGGCCATTACTGAAGCCATGGAAGGGGAAAAAGAGATTCAAATCCTTGATCTAAGTGCATCTGGTGCTACTCAGTGGATTTATCTTATGCAGAGTTTAAAAGAGCGTTCAGCTAACCCACCATCTCTGAAAATTACAAGCATACATGAGAAGAAGGAGGTGTTAGAAGAAATGAGCTTACATTTGAGACAAGAAGCTGAAAAGTTGAGTTTCCCTTTGCAATTCAATGCTATTGTAAGCACTTTGGAGGATCTTAACCTTGAAAAGTTGCTTGTTAATAAAGGAGAGGCTCTTGCAATTAGCTGTGTACTTCAGCTGCACTCTCTTCTGGCCACTGATGATCAAATGGTCAACATCAGGAGCTCCCCTGCAACATCAATGAATCAAAGGACTTTTGCTGAGATGCTTGGGAAACAGAAGATCAATCCAAGTCCTGATTGAGCATTGTCACCTCCTCTTTCTCTATGTGCTTCACCTAAGATGGAGTGCTTTCTAAATGGCCTATGGAAGCTCCAACCTAGAGTGATGGTGATTACTGAGCAAGAATCAAATGTTAATGGGACTACTGTGTCAGAGAGGGTTGACAAAGCATTGCACTTCTATGGTGCACTGTTTGATTGCTTGGAATCTACCATTTCAAAAACAGAAGTAGAGAGAATCCTACTGGAGAAGATGCTACTTGGGGAGGAAATAAAGAACATTATTGCATGTGAAGGAGTTGAGAGAAAGGAGAGGCATGAGAAGCTTGAGACATGGATCCCAAGGCTTGAATTGGCTGGGTTTGGGAGGGTAACTATCAGCTTCGATGGGATGTTGCAGGCAACAAAGCAGTTGCAAAGCTTTGGATATGGATATAATATCCTTCAAGAGAATAAATGTTTGTTTATCTGCTGGAATGATAAGCCTCTCTTTTCTGTATCAGCCTGGAGGTTTTAGAAGATATATATGCTGGAATCTGAAGTAAGCTTATTTTATTAGAATAATGATATAGTTGCAAACATGTGTGATGGTGTGTGCACAATGCCGTTTTTGAAACAATAAATTAAGATCCTATTGTCATTACTGATTTTATTAGCAGCCGTGTGTATAGGATTCTATAAATTGAAATAACAAGATGGGTCAAAATAAGCATTCTGTCATGTGTTTAGGATTTGTGTAAAGGGTTGTATTATTATTATTGTTATTGTTATTGTGTGTAGGGGTTGGAAGGGAGAACACCAGATGTTTGGGAATTTGTTATTGTGTGAAACAACTACGGTGTGCGAGTGTGAATGTAAATGGAGTTTCAAACTGTCCAAAACAATATGATTGAAGGATAATAATGAATTCATCACAAATTGTATTCCACCCTACCTCAAGCAATGCTCATTAAAAAAAATAATTTGTTTGACAAACAACCTTGCATGATTTTTTTGGTAAGGTTTTTTTTGGTAAGGATTGCATGATTAAATATTAATTACAAAGTGGATTCGTCCCTAATATATGATGGGTCAGGCTTCTTATTATTGACCCAATAGGAATCCGGTTATATTAGACCAAATTAAAAAGATGATTGTTCTGAATTATGTTAGCCCAACTCAATTGCAGATCAGGCCATTTTTTTCAAAGAAGGAAAAGAAAAGAAAAGAAATCTAAAAACAAGCTGACGACATAAATTTCGGGTCAAATCATATTTTTATAGGCCTAATGAAAATTTGGTTGAACCAAGCCAGTCTGATAAATAGTGTAGTCCACTCAATTGATAACACCAATTACAAGTTATAACCATTACCAATATCATATGATCCCTTTCTATAGGAGAAATATGATATACCAACAAGCTAGGAAGAAAGGTAGCCATGAATTGATGTACTAGTAATACTAATCCTGGACCATTTGACACTAGGCAAGGATATGTAGGAATTTTTCCTTGAAGGGTTGTACTACATCTTTTTTAGTTACATAATATGAGAGATTCTCTAATACATCATACGATATAAGACAATATTCTTATATCAGATCGCTCAATGGGCGTCATATTAGTTATATAGAATATGAAAATGATTGTCTTATCGCGTACAGTTTATATATTATTTTTAATACTGTTTTTTTACATATTATCGCATGTAATATGTGTTAATTTTTTTTTGATGAATACCACATGTGATAATGTATAAAAAAATAGTGTTAAAAATAATATGTATACTGTATACATTAAGAATATCACCATCCTATAGAATATTGTTACCATTTTAAATATAATTATTTTTTACTTGCCCAAGTCAACTATCCTCACAGAATATATCCTAGATTGTTTTGTCAACATTTTCTTTGGTTTTTCCGCAACAGATTGTGCAGTCTATCTTACCCGTATAACCACTATCGAATCTCCTCACACAACATGAAATTTTTAAACATTTTTCTTTTTCATCTAAACCCCCACGTCTTTCCATGTTTCCCAGTTTCACTTGTAAGTATATATCTTTCATAGTAGATGACTGCATTATATATTGGGTTATGCGATGCATTTGGGTAAAACTCGGTTTGAATTGGATTGCTTCAATGTACCAAATTTGGACCAAACCAACCTAACTTGTGAACTAATGGGGAAGGGCAGTTGTAAAACATAACAAAAACTTACAAGTTATTACGTACTTTGCTAACTGTGTCTCATTCTATACGGAGTCGTAAATTAAGCCTAATAATAATAATAATAATAATAATAATAATAATTAAATAATAATAATAATAATAATAATAATAATAATAACAGTGCTATATAAAACAAGACCAATAATGGTTAGTTTGAGGTTAAGGGCTTAAAGTGGTAGCTTCATGTTACAGACAATTGAATTGGGAAGTCAAGTAATCCAAAACCCCATACCTTCATATGCTTCGTCCCCCCGCCACATTACGGCAAGTTTTTGGGTCATAACTATTTGTTGCTTCATTTTTCACTCAAGATGCACATGCAAATCCCATTCTCCTGTTGCCACTATCATACCTTCTCTCTTCCGTCTTCAGGAACTCCTCTGCTTCAAATGATTTAATTGTGCTTTTCTAGTTTAGATTGTTACATTTGTATGATGCCAAAAAGAAAAAAGAGAATTACATTTATAAGAAGTCAAAGAACCAACCCCCAACCCCCCCCCCCTTCTTAAGAAAAAGGATTATTGTAAGGGAAAGTGTTCAACTTACCCTGAGTGGACAGCTACCAATTCCATGTATTTTCTAAATTGGAGAAATCAAAGTTGAAGAAGTGACTGCATGTGCTGGCCTAATGCACCATAGGAAAATGATTGCAACTAATTGATTAATTATTACAATTTTTTCTCAAAATTTTCAACCAAAGATAAGATTGATTTCGTATACTTGATATTTTAAAGGCTGTCATGACTCACACATACTCCAAAGTCTATACGCTCTGGAAGATTAATGTTACAGCACCTGAGTACATACTATTACATACGCAGCTGGTTGTAGTACAAAATGTGTTCATGCAGTCAATCCGTACATACATGAGCAATGCTTTTAGCACACACATGATTAATTGTGGGTATACAATCACAAAGCACCAGAAAATAACTAACTGCAAATTGATTTTCTTCACTTTGATTTAGAAATTAGAATAATAAATAACATTAATACCTAATTCGGCTACCAGCCCAGTAAAGGTTTCGTCACAGTCTCTAGCATCCCACTCCATACCTTCAGACGCATTAAAAAACGTTCTCTAAGTGCACTTTGCTTCTAACTCACAATCCATTCTCTCTCTAGAAAAACAGCTCCATTTTTTCTATAAATATATGTAGCATTAGCTCCTCATTTGGCACTTACCACAAATCTCTCTATCAGCCTTGCAATTTTTGTTCTTCATTCAGTTTGTTCTTTTCTCATAAATTGAAACATCAAAATGTCTCCACAAAGGCCACTTATCTCACTTTTCATCATCCTCGCTTCATTAGGCTTATGTTTTGGCTCTTACATAGAGGAACCACTTGAACAAACAAATGCTGAACACTACCCTGTGCATGATGGGAGGTTGATCAAGGCAAAACATGAACATTTTGGTCTTATGACAAGGGCTAATAGAGCTACATCTAGTTCTTCAAGGCCTCGTGGAACAGTTAGTGTTGATGACTTTGGAGCCAAAGCTGATGGAAGAGATGATTCCAAGGTAGCATATCGACAAAGAGTAATCTTTTTATGTCAATTTAGTCCATTCTCAATCTCTCTCTCTCTTTTTTCTTTTCTTTTAACTTTTCTTCTTGCCTTTCAGGCATTTGAGAAGGCATGGAATGAAGCATGTTCTAGAGGGGCTGTCCTTGTGGTACCTGAAAGTAGGACCTATTATCTTAAGCCAATAACATTTTCAGGTCCATGTCAACCCAACACTGCCTTTATGGTGAGATACATGTTCCCAAGTAATGCTTAGTGAGAAATTAGCTAATTTTACCTTCCATGTTCACGAACAATTCATTGTAATTGTTGTGTTTTTCTAATTCATCATGTTAGATCTATGGAACAATCAAGGCATGGCCTCAGATGTCGGCATATGAACAAGATAGACAACACTGGATTGTGTTTGATAGTGTCACGAATTTCAGAGTCGATGGTGGTGGCACTTTCAATGGCAATGGGAAAATATGGTGGCAAAACTCATGTAAAACCAACATAAACCTTGTAAGTCATTGAACTTGTCTTTCTTCCAATTTTCATTTATTTTGCCTTTTGTTCTTGTAATTCTCAATACTGATCTTCATTTCCTTACTCTCCTTCCGTTGATTCACAGCCATGCAAAGATGGACCAACTGTAAGTTAATATTCTTCATACCATAAAGTTTTACCTAATATTTTACAAGGAGATGCAGGGTACTTTTCCTATTTTCCTAGCTAACTTTTACTTTCATGGAAAATTTGTTGTATAGGCCGTGACTTTCTATCAATGCAACAATTTGAGAGTGGCAAACCTAAGGTTCAGAGATGCACAACAAATGCATGTAACCTTCGAGAGATGTTTCAATGTTATTGTTTCCAATCTCGTCGTCAGAGCACCAGGGGACAGCCCTAACACTGACGGAATTCATGTCTCAGAAACACAAAATATTCTCATAAGCAACAGTGTCATTGGGACAGGTAAAATAAAAGCCATGATTATCAAAGAAAAAAATGTGAGAAAAGAAAAAAAAAAGTTTTAATTTTTGCCACTTTGTTTATTGAAGGTGATGACTGTATTTCAATAGTAAGTGGGTCCCAAAATGTTCGAGCTACAGATATCACCTGTGGACCTGGACATGGAATCAGGTTTTATGATTATTATAGCACATACATCTCTAAGTAGAAGTTTTGTTTAGATGAATTTTACATTGATTGGTTAAAATGTTGATATAGTACTGTTTTGCAGCATTGGAAGCTTAGGAGCTGATAACTCAGAAGCTGAAATCTCCGATGTGGTAGTGAATAGAGCCACTTTAACAGGAACAACTAATGGAGTGAGAATAAAGACTTGGCAGGTAAGAGTTGGTCTTGAGAATTTGAAATTTTGGCTGTTAGGCACTCTACAACATTTGAAACAGTTGAAAGAATGGAGGTTCAGAATAGAAATTGCAAAAAAAGGAATTTCAACTTATCCACTCTAATTTATTCTTTGGCTTTGACCAAGTTCAGAGGCCTTTTAGAAGAGAAATGATTGAATGTTCCTAGAGCACATTTAATACATGCTCTAAAATAAATCTCTACCTTTAATTTTAAAGATTTTACTAATGAATATTTTAAGGATACTTATTAAATAATTTAAAATAAATTTTTTTATATAAAAAGTAATTTTTTTTCAATTCTTAATGTATTAATTATTCTATTTTTTATAAAAAATTTATTATTTTAAATCCTTAACAAATATCTTTAGAATACTCTTTAAAAAATTCTAATTTTAAATTGATAACTTAAAATTTATGTAAATTTGTTTAACATCAATGTAAAGATCATTGGTAGAGCACGCATTAACATGGTATAACTTCTCCTTTTAGTATAACTTGGTTAAACTTTTGTACATGGATAGAGAGAGCTAGTGAACACAAATCACCAAATTTTAGGCGCAAATCCGATAAGACAAACTTTGGGAAGTTGATCAGTTGATACAAGAATTGGAACAAGGGGAAATAGTGCACCCAAGGTTTACAAATTTCAACTCTGTTGGTTCTTGTCTTCTTGACTACCTTTGACTAACAGGCCCTGTGACAAGTTTTATATAATTAGTCATTACTTCTAATTGGCCCAAAGTTGACTTTCAATACTTCAACTAACCAGTTTTGGCAAGTTTACACAATCCACCAATTCCTAACCTTTTCCACCACAAGTCAATAGCAATTTTTATTTTTTATTTTTAAAAATTGTAGTTCAACTTTCCTCTGTCTCTCCCTCCTACCTAATTAGAACTAACAAACCATATTTCATTTTTCATTTGCTTTTGGTGTAATGGCATGATAGTTACCATGGGAAAATGCTTCATGCATAATGCGACAAAAGTCATATTTTTTTTTCTATAAAATAATGTCAAAAAATTCAATATTTTACATATTTCATATAAGCGATTCTTGTATACTTTGAGCGCACTATGGCAGTCATGCACTAAAAGCTTAAAGAATGATTCTTCATATAATCTATTACACAACTTATTACATGGGAATGAGTAACTATTTAAGGTAAAAGAGGTGTGATTTTATTGTGATATCTCATGTGTTTTGATTCTCTCTTAACACAGGGAGGTTCTGGTTATGCAAGAAACATAAAATTTATGAATGTAGCAATGCGAAATGTGACAAATCCCATAATCATAGACCAATACTACTGTGATCAAGAAGAGCCATGCCAAGAGCAGGTGACCTAGTCAGAGAGAAACCCTTTTTGTCCTAGTAGTGCATTAAATTTATGATAATCATAACCATCTTTGTTCAAATGGCAGGACTCAGCCGTGCAATTAAGCAATGTGTTATACCAAAACATCAGAGGAACAAGTGCTTCAGAAGTGGCTATCAAATTTGACTGCAGCCAAACCGTCCCTTGCAGAGAAATCTACCTGCAGGATGTGATTTTAGAATCAGAAGGAAGTGGCGGCACCATTGCTACATGTGAGAATATTAGATATGTGAACAGAGGAAAGTTTTTTCCTCAATGCTCTCCTTGAAAAAATAAAGGGAAGAGTTAAGTTATTGGGTTCTGTAAATATCAATTATTCAGAACTAGCCATGAAGACAAATATCAACAATTGAACAAGCCACTATTCAATAATTTCATGTTTTCAATATTCTACACTAAGGGTATATAGGTAGGTAATTGATAACTAGTTCAGCAGACTTTTTGTGCTACTTCTATTTCTAACGAAAGTTTTGCCATGAATGGAGGGGAAAATGATGCAAAAGGGTGAAGAAAGGAGCTATATAACTGTTAGTCGGTGGCTTGCAGTCAACGAAAGGAGGAAGATTTCCTTTCCCTGCTGAAGAGTTTTTCGGTGCCTTGTTTGTTGGTGGTGGTTGGCAAGCAAGCCTTAAATGTAAGGCTTCAAATGGTTCTCTATGAATAGATAACCATTTGCTTCATTTTAAAATCAACTAAGCAGAAGAAAAAAATAGGTTCTGTAGTGAGAGTAAGAAACAGAGAGCCTAAAAAGATTTTAAGAGTGTAACATGTAAATATACACTGATAATTTTTAAATATATTTTTTAATTTATGTAATACTACTATATTATAATAAGAGTGAATTTTACTAGAAAATATTATATTTTGTGTATCTTGTGTGAAATAGTATAGATAAGAAATTATAATTATTTTTGATATAGTAAAATATTTTTTAGAATTTGTTTCGTCCTCTTTTTTTTTTCAATGTACTTGGGAGATTTTTTACGTTTAAATTTAGTGTGTAGTTCTTGATTTATTTTACTGGTACAAATAATACTAATTAGTAGATTCTACTATAAAAGTATTAGAAGAGAAAAGGGAGAAGAGGCTCTCCCTGAAAATCTAGGGCCTAAAAATTTATGTACTTTATAATTTTATCAGTTCTTTTCTACAGATCTGGGAGAAATGACGTTTCAAAGTAATTCCATGCTAATCCTATACATCTATAAAATGTTTAAGAACACTTAATATTTGCTATCAATAAAATGCATTTTCAAATTACATCTAACTCCAATTTTTTTAACAATAACAAATATGAAAGCAATGTTCAAAGTATAATCACATAAACTACCATTAGGCAAAGTGGTCCATGAATGGATAAATGAGTTTTTAACCATTAATTTATTGATAAAATGAATTAATGATTGAGATTAAAAAGTTAGATTTAACTAATAACATTTAAATTTGTACAAAAATTTATTCAAATTACTTTTTTATGAATAATTATACATGATATTTTGGTGGACAAAAAATTTATAAATTTTAACTAATAATTTTTTATATATTTAAATTTACATATAAATACTATCAGATTAAAAAATAAGATAGTTCATTTATGGAGCCAAACATTTTAGATCCATGATAGCCTTCTCTCCTTGCACTACATCACTGTAGGTAATGGTTTTCTCCCTTCACCAGGAAGCTTGGTGCTTCTTGATCCTCGAACCTCATTGCATGATTTGAGCAATTTCGCAACTTTTCTTTTCCTGTGCTCTCAACCTGACATCTATATACGTCTATAGGGAATCATCTCAAACACATTAACATACAAATATATGCATAAAATTTTAAAACAGAAGAAATTTCAGCAACAGAGTACATAAGTTGATTTTTGGTTGATGATTATTTGGTTGATTACCATAATCATCAAGACTAAAAGACTTGGGTCACGACAATATCTATTCTTTATTACAAGCCGTAAATATGCATATAAACGCTATTGAGAAATCTAAAACTGGAGGAAAATTGTTCCCAAAAGAAAAGACAAAATGGGTCGAAATGCCAAGGGCCTCACATTGACATATCGATGCCGAAAGCAGAAAAAATCATCAAGGACTAGGACTAACAAACTGTGGAAAATTTTGGTGATGATTGAAAATTTTGGTGATATTTTTAATGAGTTAAACTTAGATATTAAAGAATTTGAGACATATTTAAAATTGAGCATAACACGTACATAATTTATGGCATCTGCAAGAAATTAAGGGCTATAACACGTACCTATTAGAAATTTCTTTTTCTTTTTTTTGGGTGCAATAACGATAAGAACCTACCAAACTAAAGATGTGTAACCCAAGTGAGTTGTACCTAAAACAAAAATTAAGAGCGAGGATGTAGTGTAGCCACGTCCTTTTTATTACGGCGATCAATAATGCCACGTCTCACTTCTAAAACATTTTTCAAATGGTATACGAAGCAGAAATTTTTACATAGTCATTGCGTAATACGTTGACCCACATTTTTAAGACTTAACTTAAATATAACTTATTCTCTAACATTTAACATGTTATAATACATGCATCCATTACAGAAGGGGGATGATTTATCATTGTCTTTTAGTTTAGGGTCCCCGCGCCTAAAGTCCCATACCCGTTGGTGTAAGTATTTTTGTCAAGTTTCTGTTTCAAGCTTTTTATCTTTCCCCGCTTTAAGTTTTTGTTCGGCGGATTTCAAGTTTTTATTTTTAACACTCTTACGCTTTAATTGTCAAGTTTCTGATTTTGAAATTGTGAATTTAAGATTATTTAATTAAAAATTTTTTGATGAAAGTTGATCTAATGGATTAAAAATAAGTTTAAACCCTGTGTTTCTATCATTTTGATGAAAAAAATTTTTTTACAAAATTGAATCAATTTCTTTCATTTAGTAAATATTGATCTTTTCATAATACAAATGTTAAAAACAAAATATAATGTTTAATCTCTTTCTTATTTGTGCAAAAAATGAAACACTCTTACGCTGTTTATGAAATTGTGATACTTAATTTTAACTTTTTTTTATGAATTTTTTAAAAAAATCCTTTAAAACATTAAAGAAATTTTAAAAAAGGATTTCTCTTGCAGAAATATTAACTTTTTTTCAACATAAAACAAATAGAAAGTGTCTTATGCTATCAAACTCATCTCTCTCCTTCAAACTCAAAACCTTCATCATTCACACCCGTAGCCCACCCAAACCACAGCACCTTCACTGTCGCTCCATGCATATTCTCCATCTTCCCTTTTTTTTAATAAAAAAAATGCTGTACTTAATTTAATTTTGTCATTTTTTTATTTTGAATTTTAACCTTCTTTATGTCATAACATCTTTTTTTAAGTACTAACACTTCTCAATTTAACTGTTTACAATTACATTACTATTTTGTTACTCGTTAGTCATTGCTACCATTTAATTTTTCTTTAATTTAAAAACATATAATTTACTAAAATTCAAAATCACACGAAAAATAATAAGATTGCTACTTTATGTGAATCTCTAAAGCATATTAAAAGAAACAATACAATTATATTATAAATTAATACATGCCTATAAATTTTATAGGGAATAGATCAATTTAATACCTGTAAAATGATCCCACCAAAAGTATCTCAAAAAGAATACTAAAATTATTATAAGATACGATTAAAAATAATTGTGAAAAATAAATTTACATTTTTTGAAATTACAATTATATTATAAAAACTTCATATTTCCATATGGGAATTCTTTTAAATTTTTTCTTGTCTTTGTTTTATTTTAACATTTTCATATATTGTTAGAGAAGAGTAAACATTTATTTTAATTTCTGAAATTATATGCATCGATCACATTCATCTTTAATTTTTAAAAATTAACAATTTAATTTCTCCATCTTCCCTTTTTTTTAAAGTTTCAATTTAAAAAATCGATCACGTAATTAATTTACATCAATTATCACACAATTAAACTACGACTAAAAATATACAATACAACGTAACATGTTAAGTAAAATTCAGTCTAACGACTCCTGCAAGCAGAGTGAATAGCAAATTAACAATACCCCTATAATAAAATAAAATGCATAATTCAGATTAAAAAAAAACTGCATAATTTTTGCCACACAGGTGAATTGTTACCCTTCAATGATACAAGTCAATGTCAGATTTTTCCACAACACTTATAACACAATAATAAATTACATACTAGGTGTTCAGTCACTACAATCAAGCTGTCATGTAATATTTAATTACCACCAGAATTTAAAATGTTTAATACTACAATTATTGCATAAAATAAAATTACACTCCAACTCCTTCTGAAACCCCTCTAATTGAATCTGTAGCCTGAGAAGGGAACATCGCATTGTCATAAAGAAGGCCAGCTATCGCAGCACCAATCAAGGGTCCAACCCAATAGACTGCTTGGTTCCTGAAACTACCAGCAATGGCGGCGGAGCCAAAGGCACATGCAGGGTTCATTGACCCGCCAGAGAATGGACCTGCGGCCAAGACATTTGCCCCAGCTATTAAACCAATTGCAAGTGTGCCAGTGGAACTCAATGGACCACGCCTAGGGTCCCTGGCTGCATACACAGTGTACACCAAAACAAATGTCAGGACACCCTCTAATACAGATGCTCCAAAACCTGTCATCTCTTCTGCAATAGAGTATGTTGGGACATGCTGAAAAAACATAAAAAAGAAAACAGTAAATAACATTTATGTAGTACCAAAAACAAAAAATACAACTCAAAGAACTTTCTCATATGCCCTACTAACATACCATTTTTGTGGGGATTATATTCAGTCTCCTTATTAAGAAAGATTAAAAAAGAAAGTAGAGAAAGATACTACTAACAAGAGTAATATAGTAATGAAAGAGAAATTAGAAATAAAGAATGAAAATTGATTGAAAAATAGATGTTAACCAAATGAAAGGAAAATAGTACCATTCCAACGACAATCACCCTCAGGACAAGGCAAGCCATAACAGAGGCTATCAGTTGAGCAACCCAGTAAAATAGAGCAATTGGAACACTAATGTGGCCTCCCACTGCCATTGCAAAGGTCACGGCCGGATTGACATGTCCACCGGAGATGTCCCATGCGATATACAAAACGGAGGACAAAGCAAAAGCATTTGCAATGGCAACCACAACCAGACTGGTCGGGTTCAATGCAGCATCAGGCATCAATTTCCCTGCCATTTGTCCAACACCAATTAATCAAAGCAAGCTAAGATGATGCACTCTTTTTAGTTTTATGCATGCCCCCTGCCCCATCAATAAAAGGATGTACGGGTCTTAAGTCATCAAGTTATTCCATTACATGAACTTCTTTTGTTGAAATTTATTTTATATGAACCCTTTCAAATGACTTCAAATGTCAAGTTGTAATCTGAAAACACCAGTTCCATATGCAGAAAATGATTTAATCCCTTTATTTGTAATGTAAGATAGATAAGATAAATTTCTCCTTGTAAACAAGAATGACACATACATGTTTCTTATCCCCATTCTTACAACTATCTGTGGTCCAATAAAATAGCAACTAAATGAAATTAAATGGCAAAACATAACGCAGGCTCATGAAAACTTGCAACTAAATAATTATCTGATTTTTTTCTTCTTGTACCTCTATGTAAAACCCACCAAAAATATGCTCCAAAAATTAGTTTCAACCCCTTTATTCTAGAAGTTATGATTGTATAAATAATCAGTTTCGCAATAAAAGAATGAAAGACCCCAGCGTTTCTCTGATCTCCATTCTTACTATCAATCCACCCAATGACCTACGAAATGGAACTGAATGCTTAATTATAGAAACGCATACTCTCTTACTCAAAACTTGGATCTTAAAGTTATCTGAAACTGAATCCTTTTCATTCATAAGCAAAAATTAAAACCCGCCAACAATGGCTTTATAAATTGATCTAATTCCTTGTTTTTTTTTTAAAAAATAAAAATAATAATAATAATAAAATAAAAAAACATATTCATGGTTATGATTATACATGAATATCATGTTGAAAAACAAGAACAAAACCCATGCCACGCATGGATGTTTGAAATATATGCCCATTCTTTCTAGTTTGATTCATATATCTAGTAAGGAAAAATACGTAAGTAGTTAATTGAGAAAACATGAAAGGGAGTACTCACGTGAGGACATTCCAGAGGCAACCACAAGAAAGACATAGAAGAAAGTGGAGATGAACTCAGCGAGATAGGAGCGAAGTGCGTTTCGGGTGATGGATTCATGAAAGCGGGAAGTGACAGTGACAGAAGATAAAGCCATTGTGGCAGTCGCACAAGAGAATGCAGAAAAGGAGACAAAAGAAAGGAACAAGTTCCGTTTATAAATAAGATGTTCGGTTTTCAAGATACAGACACGGCGTTTACAGAGAGGTTAATTTGCATTTCAAAACAAAAAACTAACTATAACCACCAACCGCTGTGCCGCCTTTACTGGGACGACATTCTTTTGTTCGTGCAGTTAACTGCCGTAATATTATTATTATTTTATATTTTATTTATATTTATTTATTGTTATTATTATTATTATTTCTTTATTAAACTGCCTACTAACCCTCTCAATAAACCAAAAATAAATTATGTCCACTTTTCAAAAATGAGGACCTGAGTGACCTGTGAGTTTTTCCTATGGGTTGATGGTTTGCAGAGACAAAAGTTTCGACATAACTTCTTAATCTGCAAATTATGTGTGCAAAATCTTAAAAATATTGTTTAATTATTAGGATAATTGATAATTTTATTCGTCATGTTTTTTAACGTATTAAATGAGATGGAATTTTAGGGGGGGGGGGGGGGGAATACTAGGCATAGCTCTAGAGGATCAAGATAATATGATTTCATTTCATAAGTTTATTTTGCATTTTTTGGATATATAAATTCTTACCACGTTATTTGATAACTATATTTCCTCTATTACACACTTTGGGGAAATTTTGCAAACAAGATACATTTCTCTTTGGCTTTATGCCAATGATAAAAACCTCTAATTGTTGCATTACAAATTGTGCAGGGTAAAGGAGTTTCATTATAGGACAATTAATCTTTTTTATATAAAATTTGTTTCTTGTGATTTCTAGATTTCATTTTATATATTCTATGATTTGTGAAATTCATTTGTCATATTGCGATTAGGAAGTCTTTTTAATAATTACTTTTTTTAAATTTGAACTTTAATTTTTTTTGTCATTGATCCTAATATCAATAAGGACTCAAAAAGTGCAAGGACACTTTGTAAAAAGACAACTACAATATGTCTGTATGTTTTTTAAGGCATTTGATTTTGTTGAATTTTAGTTATTGTAAAACAAAATCTTATAAAACTGTTATTCTAATTTCATTGTTATCATTTTAAACTTTTATATGCATATTTACAAAGACAATACTGCTATATACACATTTCATATGCATCACTTCACATATGCACAATATTCATTATATGATGATCACAATTAACTTCACCTTATTTTATGGACATCTACACTTCTATCACCTCATGATGATATAACGAGATGTGCAACTTAGAGATGTGAGACACTTACTAAGAAAGCTTTAAAAAAGAAAAGAAAAGAAAATATTATTCCCTCAAATATAATCACAAATCTAAACCAAACATGCTATTGTTGATTGTCACATGAATTAAAACTTTTAAAAGTGAAATATAATTAGAGCATTTAAATTTTTTATGATAAATTAATTAAGGGATTAAACTTTTATTTTTATCAATTAAGGACCTTAATTTTATTAAAATATTTTAAATTAATAAAAATATAAAAAAAGGAAAAAAATATTCAATTTAATTAATAAATAAAAAAATTTATAATATAAACCAAACATATGGCATATATGTCTTAAAATTTATTTTCAACTTGATAAATATTATTAAAATATTTGAGAGAGATGTAAATCATATAATTCAAGTTGGATGGATAAAATAGAAGAATGCTTAAAGTGTTATTTGTGATCGAAAAGTGCCTATTAATCTAAAAGGAAAATTATACCACACAGCCAAAAGATCGGTGATAATTTATGGTACTGAATGTTAAGCAGTAAAGTGTCAATAAGAGCATATAAGATAAATATGGAAAAGATGATATTTTTGTGTTGGATTAGTGAGCATACAAGAAAAAATAAGATTAATAATGAATGTGCTAGAGGAAAAGTAAGAATGACACATATTGAGGAAAATATGATAAAATCACGCTTAAGAGATTTGAATATGTGAGAAATAAACCAATAAAAATTTCAGTTAGAAGAGTTAATCATATAGATGATAGCCTCATAATTAGAGGAAGAGAAAGACCAAAAAAAACCTTTAAGTGAAACCATTAGAAAGAATCTATACCTAAATGACCTATCGAAAGATTTAGTTTTTAATATAATACAATGACGTTATTTGATCTATATAGCCAACTGTATGGGTGTTCACGGTTTGGTATGGATAAGATCGGTTTTGAGTGAAAAAGTCAATCAATTCAAACAATGTTATTTATATCAATTTGAATTGGATTAAATTGATTACATTCTGAAAATTGACAATTGGATTGATTTAGTTGATTTTTAACCAAAATCTTTTTAAGCCTAAAATGTTGTGAGTTAAAAGGAATTTAACCTATTAAAAAGAAAAAAAAAACAAGAAATAAAAGAAATAAAAAATAAAAAAGCTTATTTCATATGCTAAAATAATATTTGATCACATAAAGTGAGAAAAGTATGTGAGAAATTAAATTTATTATAAGTAAAAATATAAATTCAATAACAAATAAATATATTCTATAATGTTAATCAGTTTGAATTGGATTGAATACGTTTTGATTGAAAATTGATCCAACCCAATCGGTTTGAAAAAAATAAAACCAAAACGAATCAAATTTATTTGATTTTGATTAAATTTTGATTTTTCAATTCGATTCTTAATTTGATTTTCGGTTTGAATTTGATTTGAACACTTCTAACCAACTGCACATAATAAGAAAAGACTTTGATTATTGTTGTATTTATTTATTAAAGTTAGAATCCTTAAATTAGTAACTAAAAGAAAATTTTAGTATTTAATTAATAAGTTTTAAAGTTGAGATATTTAATTAGTTATGAAAATGAAGTTGAAGTCTTTTAGCTAGATTTTTCTCAAACTGAGTTTTAGGACCTGTTTGTTTCAGATTATTTGGGGTATCTAACAGCTTTTTTTTCAATAAAAGTTGTTGTTACAATAATGGCTAGTGTTTGGGAGAGGAAAAAAAAGTTGTTGGGGGGCAAATGTTGTACAGTAACAACTTAAAATAAAAAGTAAAATTTGAGTTGTATGAAAAAAAGTTGTTGGGATTATTTTTAATATTGATATATAAATATTATTTTATCCTTAATTAAATAATTTTTTTAATTAATTAAATAAATTTTTTTAATTTTTTTATACTTATTTTAATAATTTAATGCATAAAAGTAATTTTTTTATATCATTCAAACGAAATAAATTAGTTTAAAATTATTTTTTAACTAATATATTTAAACATAAAACTTTTTTATTATAATCGATTATAACAAAAAAAATTATATAATAATTAATTATTAAAATAATCTAATCACAATTATCTCAAACACGCACTTAATCAAAATCGCTTACAATTTTTGCATGATCGTAAGCTTTCGTTCTTTTCGTTTTTTTCTAATCTAGGCCATAAAATCGAAAAAAAAATGGAAGATAATTCAAATAAAAAGATTAAAAAAATTCTTTAGATCGAGAAATAAAAAAACAATTGAAGTAATAGTTGTATCCACACAAGAAAATAAATAATAATAATAATAATAATAATAATAATATTATTATTATTATTATTATTATTATTATGTGATAAAAAGTTGTCCTTAGTGATTTTTTCTTTTTTTGGTAATTAGTTATGTTACCCGTGTGTTGTTGGACGGGATATTTAAATCAAAATATATATGACTATGAGTTTTCATTTAATAGATAAATATTTAGTTCATATTTAAATTAGTTTATTTTGTTTTTAAATAAAATGTTTGATAAAAAGGGTTTTTTAGCACAAAATAAATCAGCCAAACATACATAGAATATTATAAAGTATAATAGAAAAACTTGTATTTAAGATTTAATAATTATATGACTCATTTTTTTTTTTGTAACAATATTTAGATGATTACTATTTAAAAAAATATGAAAATTATGAAAAAGATGAATAAGATGAAAAGTTAAAAAAAATATGAATGAGAGAAATGAAAAGTAAAAAAATAATAGATGTAATTAAAAGGAATTTAAAAAAATTAAAATTTAGAGAAAATTCCACATGATCATTATAGTAGAAGAAGAACATTTATATAATAATATAAAAATAATTCAACCTCTATTGAAAATTTAAAATTTGCACAGAAGTTCATTTCATAATGTATTAACCAAGATTTTTGTTTACTATAATCTTATATATATTTATAAAAAATTTAATACATCTTATACTAATATTATTAGTATAAATAAAATTGAAATATATTATTTAAATATTCTTTTTATTAGAACTTGCAAGATTAAAACTAAAAGGCAATAGAATTTATAAACAAGTAAGCGAATTGTATTTAAAGGATATTTTACAAATGTATATTTTTATTTTTATCTTTTTAATATTAATATATGTAATAAATTATATATTTATTTAATTTTTTAAAATTAATATATTTTAATTTCTGTTCAAAAAATAAAAATTAAGTATAAAGAATAAAAATTGAAATGTTAAAAAAGATGAAAAGTCACAAAAATTATGAAATAGGGGAATGAAAGGGAAAAAAATAAAAAAAAATTGAATATATAATTAAAAAAATTAAAAATGAAAATTTAAGATGTCATGTGAGGATTTTAATGGAAGAACATTAGTATATATTATTATAGATAACTTGATAAATTATAGATAGATAGTGACTATTTTAGTCCTTCAGAATTCATGATTCACATCACCACTCAAATCTGATTACATCCCTAGTCGATCAATTCTCAACATCAATAATATCTGATTGTGTGGATAAAATTTTTTTAAAGTGAATTTGTTTTTAAAAAATTTAATAAAAATATATTTATTATTGATCTAATCGTGATTTTAATCTTCTAAAATTTAATAGTAAATATATTATTACTTAGTTTAGAAAAAAATTCATTTAAGAGGGTTTTTTCCCTTATTATCACAAGTCCAATGTTGAGAAATCAGGTCACATTAGGTCTCCAATCACATTAGGTCACATTGTCCTCTGATATCTCTGTACATATTTTGTTTTGGCGAGGTTTTAGAGCTCAGACCCTCAGGTCCAAGTTCACACTCCCTGGTACGCTTTATTCTTCTAACATTCTTGCAAATTCAACGTTTTCTCTTCATTCTTACTCTGTTCTTTGAATACAATCAATGTTTTCTCCCTTTTGTTCATTCATTAGTATTAATTAAACATCATACCCTTGGATTGGAAATAACAAAAAGGTTTATGACAGAAATTCATGCGCAAATTACAGTTTACCCTTCTCAAATTTCATTACTTATTACTCAATCTACCTGAACTTTTTTTTTTAAGTTACTAAACCTCCTAAATTTTTTACTTAAAGTAAAAACGTTAAAGTTAATGTCTCTAAACTCTAAAAACAAAATGATTAGCTACAATAACCGTGACTAATTAACCTAAAGCCATGATTAAATTAAAAAGTTCTTGTTCGTTTGTTTGTTTTTTTTTTTTTTTGTGGTAGTTCTTGTTCCTTTATTCATTGCAGCAATTGCAAATATTGCAAATGTAAATAATAAAATCCTTTAGGAGTGGGTTTTATGATTCTCTGAGCTTTGCCACAAATTATGCAAGCCCCTATGCGCCATTAGGACTGGGTTTTAGTCATATCTTTCATGTAGCAAGAGTAGAAATACCTGTAATAGGGGGCTTCCTCAAGTAATTCCCATTAATGTTTATAAGCAGAATATTGTAACCGTTCTTGTTATTGTATTTTATTATAATATAAATATTTTATTTCAAAGTCAATTAGATTTTTTACTTTATTTCCCTCACTCCAACAAATTTGTTGCACGTTGGGTGATTTTGTTGTTTTTGTTTTTATCTTTTTTGTATTACACGTTGGTTTGTTATCTTATTCAACATTTTCTATCCAATAACAAATGGTCATTTTACTATCTCTATAAATACCAAATCTAGTTGTTTTACGAGTGACGTACAAAAAGAATTATTTTTTTAAATATATTTTTTTTTAAATTCTTGTGAGTAATCTTACAAGTTGTTATTGTCACCTTGTTATTTTGTGTAGAATTAGCAAGAAGTGGTTGTTGTATCATGAGAAGTATTAGTTATGAAACCATCTACACTGAGTAATCTACTTGTAGTTGTAAAATATTCTTAAACTCAGTATATTTGCACGCCTCAACCAATATTTAATAAGTTTTATTTATGCAAATATTAATTTTGTGTATCCGTCTATCTGTTTTATTTTCTATTTTTTTATAACAATCTTAAGAGTATTTATGATGGATATTATTGTTATGCTTACTATTAATAATGTTTTTTCTTGATGTTATCTCTAATAAAACCTTTTGATGAATATTTGAGTAAGAAAAGGGAGTTAACAAACATAGGCTTTGGGGTTCACAATGGCAACCTCAGATGGAAGACTGGTGGTTCACGATGATTCGTCCCCTGTCAGTGTCTGATGGCGATTTGCGATTGTTGAGGCGGGGAAGAAGGCGATGCAGTGGAGCGCGAAGGGGCTTGGGTTGCTTCACGGTGGAGGTAGCAGTGGTTGACGGCAGGGCGCAGTAGATCCACGTGGCTGCTGCGAGAACGACGGCGGGCCGCTGAAGATCTGCACGACTTGGTTCTGGTGCTGGTCCAAAATGGGTTGTTTGGGTAGTGTAGTGGCGAGATTTAAGGTTCTGTTTCATATGGGTCATGGCTGCGAGCTCGAGGATGGCGGTGGATCACTATTCTAGGCAACATATTTCAGGCGAGGGACGGTGATTTTGATTCCAGATTGGTGGTGTTTGGCGGTGGTGGCGTCGCCTGCTGGATTTTGGATGGCTGGGGTTTAAGCCGTGGTATTTTGGGTGGCTGAGACGGTGGTCACTGGTTGATGTGGATTTCTTGCGAAGACAGAGATGATGGCGGTCCACGACAGTTCTGGGTGGTAGTAATGGCAGTCACAGGTTAAGGCCAGTGTTGGTGTTTTTGGGTGATAAATACTGTGTTTAGGGGAGTTGCAAAGAGATACCAAAGTTCTCAACTTTCTGTATATGTGGTGGCTTTCTGTTCTCAACTTGAATTGTATGAAGATGAAGCTATAACAACAAAATGATCACTCTTTCGCTTTTAACTCCTAATTTCTCCACCGCTTTTCTCGCTAAGAAATTGCCCCTCCAACGAAATACGGTGAAGCTGACAACTTCTTGCAATGTTTCAAGTTGCACTAGAATTAGATGCGCGCTGGATACACTCTACGGAGGTAACACCTTATCTCTTAACATTGAATTCATGTAGTGTATATATGTGCGTGTGTACTTGGCTGACAAAAATGAAGACTGATTACTTATTGGGCATTTTCTTGTATGTATGTTTATTGTGTGAACAATTGGACAATATTGGTGAAATGAAATATTGTGTTATCTACATGAGAAATTTATTGGGAAGTTTTACTCTCAATATGTGGGGGTTTTAATGAGAAAATGATGAGCAAGATTGGTTTAAATTTTAAGTTATGAATTATGCACTTCTCTGTTATTGTTTCTTGGTTCTGAATAAATTTTTTGAGTTATGAGGTCCGAGTCTTCAAATATTTGGCTTTTAATTTTGGTACTTGGTTCTGAGTTAATTTTGGTTTAACTGGTTAACTTGATTATGGACTTCTGGGTCTTTTGTTTCTATTAATTTAAAAGGAAAAAGAAAATAAGAACAACGAGTACGATTAGTGTTTATGGTGAAGCCATGTGTAGGTGAGCGTAATGCACTAATGTTGTGATATGTGGTTTTGCTGTTTAATTGTGTTTTGAACTTGTGTTAATTTATGACTTGGTATAAATATCTTAAAGTGTGGGGGTGTCTAGAATATGATATCAGTATTTGGAGGACGATTTAGAAGGATTTGAGTGTCTAAAGTAGGCAAATTTAAGTTTGCTGTTGTGATGTGTTGCTTGATTGGTTAATTTTTTTTTAAGGAATGATGTTGATGTTTGATAATACTTGTGGTAGTATTTATTGCATACTCTCTTGGTTTTTGTTCCTAAGAATCATTTTGTTATGGCCTTCTTAGTGTTGTCATGTCTTGTGGTTTGATTGCAAAAATAAAAATAAAACGGAGGGTGTTATATTGTTGTATTTTTAGTTATATTATATTAAATAGGTGCTTCTTTCAAATTTATAAGTAAACGCATCAAATGTGAAGGTTTTTTGAGAGCAAAACGCTACTTTGGTGATCTAGAGAAAAATTTGTGGTCAGCAGGTTCCAATATAAGAATTTAATCTTTTAGTCACTTATTTTACAAGTTCATGTGTTGATATAGCTAATGTTGGAGAAGAAATCTAATTCTTATAGATTATATATGAGCTAATTGTGATATAATGACATTAAATGAATAAAAGAGGTAATTAAATCCTTAATGCAGAAATTAGAATTTTAGTTTGTAATTCAGTTGTGAAACTTGACAAAGTAGGTGTGAACTTGTTGCTAAATGGCTACATGTATGATAAGAATGTATACCGGTATGCAAGGTTGATTTTTTGATGCTTTCATGTTGGATTTGTTATGTGAGTTTGAATCAATTGTATTGATTCCTTACCGCCTTGTTGTGTCTAAACTCTCACCGTTTAATATGCTTGGGTGGTACAACTTTGTTTGAACTATGAGGAATAAGTGCTTTCCTGTTGTAGTTAAACATAGCATAAGTATGAGCCTTAAATAGATGTTAATTTGAGTATAAATATGTCTCTACATGAAAGTTTAAAATCATATGTATGCGTTATTTAAATGCGAATATAATTTCGGTCACTTAAGTGATGTTGATTGACTCATTAATTTTTCTTACATAAAGAAATTATGAATGTTATGCTAATAAGTGATGGACCTCCTCCGTAATTGTGGGGGAAGCTACTCCTTCTATTTGTTGCATACTGAAAATTAAAATAGAGCATTGAGTACTTCATATAATGTCTTACATTGTATCTCATATATCCTTGTTGTCTTTGAGTTACTATTAACTTGGTTATGTGACGTGCATAGTTATATATGTATAGAGTGTGATAACCATGATCTAGATGTATATGATCAAGTATTTGATGATGCTTGCTTGAATGAATTCCATGTCCCTATTATACTATGAGATTAGTTGAGATTGATGAGACTATGGACCAAGAGTCATGTTGTTGAATTTGAGATGTGGACATGATGATCATAATACTAAATAAATCATTGATTCAAATGAGTTTAAATCCACAAGTAGGTTTATTTTAGCCTTAATGGAGGTGGTGTCGCTTGTAAGTCATCCAAGTAGACCTGTATAGCCAGGTCCACATTAGAGGTCGAGTTTATTAACTTGGTAGGATCTGAGGATGAGTGACTAAGAAATCTCTTAACAAATATTCCTAAGAAACCTGAAGACATAGATTCTTCAGAGTTTGTGATTGCCAAAATGGTAAATAGTCAAAGCAAATAAAATGCGAGATAGTGACATATATGTATACGTTACAATTCTGTAAAGCATATGTTAAAAAATAGAATTAAATCCATTAATTATGTGAAGTCATAAGGAAATTTGACTAATTCTCCGACTAAGCCTTTGGGAAGGAATTTAATAAATATCACATCAAGGGGAATGAGACTTAAGTCACTTTGAAAATTAACAGTGATGGTAACCCAACCTTTGTGATTGGAGATCCCATGAAAAAGGTTCATATGAGTAATAACAAGTTATTTGTTAATACTCCTAGCACTTTGTTTGTCCCTTCCTATAGTGTGAGAAGCATGAGAAGTACTAGACTGCATTGAATGAGATGATAAGTTGAAAGCTTTTAATGAATTACATATCCCTTATGGGTGGTGTATTAAATGCAGTATACACTTGCTGAAATCACCTATATGAGTGTGAAGTACAGCCGCTCCTAAGATGGTAGCTTATCTCTAGAGCACTTATGAACTACCAAGCACGCACATGATCTATTAGCGCAAAAACTGCGTTGAACAACTTTGGATGAGAAGTCAATGTGAGTGATAAGATCATTGATTCACAAACTGAAATGAGGTTCATAGAGGTATTAATCTCACCGACATTCCTGTGAGTCATATCTTATTTACTCTATGTACTAATTCATAGTCCAAAAGACAATAGTACTTATGCATTGAATTCTTTAGTTCATAGGAACTTTCTTTCTTGACTTTGAAATATGTGAGGGATTGTTGTATTTTATTATAATATAAATATTTTATTTCAAAGTCAGTTAGTTTTTTTACTTTATCTCCCTCACCCCAACAAATTTGTTGCACGTTGAGTGATTTTGTTGTTTTTGTTCCTATCTTTTTGGTATTGTACGTTAGTTTGTTATCTTATTCAACATTTTCTATCTAATAACAAATGATCCTTTTATTATCTCTATAAATACTAAATCTAGTTATTTTACGAGAGACATACAAAAAGAATTATTTTTCTAAATATACTTTTCTTCTAAATTCTTGTGAGTAATCCTACAAATTATTATGACCTTGCTATTTCGTGCAGAATTAGTAAGAAGTGATTGTTGTATCATGAAGAGTATTAGCTATGAGACTATTTGTACTAAATAATCTACTTGTGATGACGAAATACTCTTAAGCTCAGTACATTTACACACCTCAACTAATATTTAATAAATTTTATTTATGCAAATATTAATTTTGTGTATCCGTCTATCTTTTATTTTCTATTTTTTATAACACTTGTTTGGGGCTGAAGTGGCCGTGCATGTAATAATGTTCATCCTCGTTGCAAGAGCGAAATTTACACGAGAAGAAAAAATAAGCATAATCTCAAGATTCCACATATAAAGAAAGGCAATGCTATCATTTCTTTGCTATCTTTAAATTTCCCTCCTTTTGAAATGATTTCATCGTTGTACAACTTGAAAATTAAACACATTAAAAATACACGAAAAATGGATTGGGTGGGGAGTTTGGATGAACGTTGAAGATTCAAGTCATAGTAATGGCTCCCAATGTACCGGAAAAAATTAAAAAAAAAAAATCTCACATTATAGAATACGCAGAATTCAAAAGTACCATTTTGGTCTCATTTCCTCTTCTTTTTCTGTTAATTCTCGATACTGGTACCACCCTGCCCCAGCCTTTCCTACTGGTATTGGTGGCCTCACAAAAATCTCAACAGACCTGGGGACGTGCACGGCCAAAAGCAATTCCCCAGCAGTTTCTATGGGTGGTTCTGAGATTTTGAGCGACCTACTGATTGGCTCAACAGTAAACCATCCTAGGCCTGATATAGCTACATCACAGGCTGGCCTGCCCCAAAAGAGAAACAAGAAATTTCATATTTATCTATTATTCATAAATATAGTATTTTTGGCTGAAATTACTCAACAATAAACACTGGAATGAGCTAAACAAGATTCCAACGCCAAAATAAAACTTTTTATGTGTAAAAAGCTGATGTAAGAGAACTAACTTAGAGTGATTGATACCTTTCCACATCTTCAAATTTTATTTGCAATCTACGTTCTGATTCAAGTCCTCTCCAGTTCTCAGCCTTTTCTCTTCCACTTGGTGGGGTAAGCAGAACTCCAAGTTCTTTCTGAGAAAATAAAGCAAAGCCCTCATTCAGATTCAGCGGAAAGATCCCCAAATTTACAAGTACAAATCCCAAATTTTTTTGAAAACTTGAAATGAAGAATAGAGTGTGGGAGAAAACTTATGGATCAATAATCAAATTAATAGATATATCGTATGACAATATATGTGCATATTGCTACCAGAATTCCTATGTAGAAAAAAGATTTCACTACCAGGAACTAAATAGCCCAAAAAACAAGAAAATATCAGTTTGCAAGCAGAAAAGAAATGAACAAAAGAGAGAATCCAGATTCTAATGCAACTCTGACATACACAACAAGTTATAAATTCCATCTAAGTATGTAGAACACAAGCTATATAATATTATTAAAAAGATATAGCTTCTTCACCTCAAATAAATCAAACACCTAATATTCTTTTGTTCAGGAATTATGTTCTAGTAACCAGAAGCAGAAAAACTACAAACTGATGGCAAAAAGAGTCCATCATAAACTGCCGTTCTACATTTTTTATTATGTGAAAAAAACCGAAGCATCTTTATTTTTCCAATGATTCTTAGAACTTGGTAGAAGATATTAGGGTTATTAGTCTTAGTGTTAGTGGGCTTGTACACCTAAGTATTAGTATAAATAAGAGTACTGGGTTATGGAATTGTATCACATCTTATTCTTATCAATAATATATTCAGTGTTATCCGTTTTCCCTCTTTTTCTTTCTCCCTAACCTTAATCTCATAATTCTTCAACATGGTATCCGAGCGGTACCATCCACCTTAAGGAGAGCTTCTCCCTTCTGCTATTTCGAGTTCATGGAACTCGGTTGTATATTCTCTCCCTTACATTTTGTCTCGTGTTTCCTCTCTTGTTAGCTTTGTTTAAAAAAAAAATAGGAGAAAGAAAAAAAAAGGAAACTCGAAGGGTCATGTTTTGGCTTCTTTGCAGCCACTCTTGGCTACTGTTTCAATTTTCAGGCAACCCACAGGCAGTTTCTGGTGAGACTCAAGATGACCGGGGGTGGCGAGACGACCAGCGACAGCTGACTCGAGGTGCGGAGGTGGCTGGTTCGTGCATTTTGGGTCTCTGGTACATGTTGTGGTATGCAATTTCTGTTCTTGTTGTTTGTTTGGTTTTCCAAGCGACCTAGGGGCAGTCGCCGGTAGTTCGCGGCCGGAGGTGCCAGTGAGACAACCGGTGAGGCTAGTGGTAGGAGTGGCGGCTGGCGGTGGTACTGGGTCCGCGTTTTGGTGGTGCCGGTTTGTGCTTCAGTTTGCGCACACCTACTCCAGGACCTGTTTGTGGTTGGGCATGTACTTTTCTAGTACAGACAAGGCCGACTGGCAATCAGAAGTGGTTGCTGGTGACCGGAGCTCTAGTAATATCTCTGGTGTGGTGGTTAGGTATGGTTTCAGCGCTGTTTGGGTGATTTCAGCACTGTTTGGGGTAGTTTCCTTTGAGCCCAGTGCTGTCTTTGCACTCCGTGAGTTGGGTTGAAGCCGAACAGGTATTATTCGGGGTTATCCAGTAGTGGTTTGGTGTTTTCTCGCCTGTTTGATTGCTGTGGTGACTCTAGCGAATGAGGTTCCCTCTCTGGAGAGACTTTCGGCGATGTTTTCAGGTCTGATTTCTGGGTTGAAGTTTGATGATGATTGATTGGGTGTTTGTTCATAGTTGGGTGCTCTACTTTTCAGCATAGGTCAGGTCGCCAATGGTTGAAGTTCTGAGGAGATATCCAACAGAAGTGTTTCAGGCATGATGGTGTGGTTTTGGATGGTTTTGTTCTCTCTTTCGTCAGTTGGTTTGACGACCTCTCCGGTTAGGGGGAGATTTGGTTTATGATCTATAAGTTTATCTTGTGATTTGTGAGTTTGGACTTTGGTTTGTTGCTATGATGGAAGCTTGGTGGCTAGGTTATGGTTATGTCAATTTGGTACCTTTGAAGGAGGCAGGCTGAAGTTGTTGTTCTACCTAGTTTTTCTATTCTTCTTGTGATTTTCTTAGTGCACCTTGTGCTTGGAGGAAAGGGTTGCCCGATTGGAGGCAAAGAACCATCAACGAGGTGGAGCCACCCTAGAGATGTTAGAGGAAAAGGCTACCTACTAGATGGAACCGTCAAGAAGAAAGGGTTATCAGCGAGGTGGAGCCACCCTAGATTCTCACTAGCAATGGTGTTGCAGATTTGGGAGCAAGAGTTTCCCAATTTCTCCTCTTCTTCCTTTTTTTGGATGCTTGGATGGGTCAGCATCTTCTCTTTTTTCCTTATGCTGTATTTGAATGGTTCAACGCCCTGTGCCGAGTTTCTCTTCTCGCTTTTGGATAAAGATAGGGTTCTGTCATTTGTTTTATGTTTATGGGTTTACTACTTGTAACAAGCTAAAGCTTAGTAAGCTTTAGCTTGAGGGAGAATGTTAGAAGATATTAGGGTTACTAGTCTTAGTGTTAGGGAGCTTAGGCTTGTACACCTAAGTATTAGTATAAATAGGAGTACTAGGTTATGGAATTGTATCACATCTTATTCTTATCAATAATATATTCAGTGTTAGCCGTTTTCCCTCTCTTTCTTTCTCCCTAACCCTAATCTCGTAATTCTTCAACAGATCTGAAAACATAAATTCAGTTGCTCAAATTTGCAAGTAGATACAGCTCAAATGTTTTGCGAACTAGACCAGTCTAGGCCAGATTTAAGTAACAACATAGAGTTTAGTCTCTTATAGTTTCTCTAAACAGATTGAATGACAATACCTGATAAAATTCATCTGCTTTCTCTGTGGGTACCATATGAATCGATAGTCTCTTGGGCCCGTAAAATGTCAAACATGTTTCTGGGAGAACCTGAAAATATCAGGACTGATGACATTATTTAGACCGAGGAAAAGGGAGTGAATTATGACTAAATGGCCTTATGACATGATGTAAAACTTGGAAGCGTATAATCGAAACCTTCAAGACATCAATTCTGACAAGACCTCCCCAAAATATCGAAAATGCATTCAAGCCATTCACTTTGAAACTTCCTTCCTCTACATTGTCTGAAAAAACTTGAGAACTCTAGCAATAACAATGAGGATGAAGTTAGCATTACTTATACTGGTATGTCTTAAACAATTTTGAACAGAACATACCGGGAAAGATCGGCCCCTCAGCCGGCTTTGAGGAGCAAGGGAGGGTAGATCTTCAGAATGAACAACTGCAGTTTGCCTATGGTAGAGATGAACTCCAGGAGTGTCATACAGTTTCTGCATGAGTTACGGGGGAAAAAAATAAAATAAAAAATTCATGAAAGCTGTTTAGCCTATAATATATAAATCAGAATGACATACCCCTCCTCCTAGGAAAGCATTAATTTGAATTGGCCCTAAGGTAGTTCCAGGAACTGCAGATTGTATTGGTTTGTATTTTTGTGCAGCTGCAGCCACCGGATCATTTATTGCCATTGTTTCTGACATGAAATATTAAAAAGTCAAGATGGAGAAACAGTGTACCTGAAAACTTGAAATTGCCAAAATAATAGGCCAAACAAGAGATAATTTACATGAAGGACAATTTAATAAAAAATTAAAAACATCTCTCAACATCTATTTCAACCGAGTTCCACTTGAACACCTGCAATTGTAATGTGCTGAGATTCTTTTCAAATACAAAGAGTGGGAACAGAGAATACAAGAACAAAATAATTAATATACCAAACACACATTTGCAAAATTAAGTGAACATTTCAGTATAACATACAACTAGCTAACCATATACCAAAAACAAAAAAAGATAAGTGATTCTCATTATTCCCTAGGAAACAAGCACACAACTACCAAGTTTTTGCAAGAAACCTATCAAACCTAGCAGCTTTGCACTATATTAAGACAACAAATACACCAAAACTTCCCATTCATATGAACCTCCAAATACAGCAGTTACTGCTTGTAATCTCATTTTATTTTTTTTACAAATTAAAAAGGAAACAAATAAATTATTTATAGCTGCTCTATATCATATATGTAACACAAGCCTACACTGTTTTATCTGATATACAAGGTGTTTAACCTGTTGGTCACTACGTCAACAGAACAAAAGCTGGCATGGTTCAGTATCGAAGGAAAGTGAAGTGTTAAAGCACAATGCAAACCATGACCAAAATGGCAAAAACTAACACCAAATTCTGCTTGGGCATGTAAATAATGAAAATCCATCTAAACAAAATGTACAAGCCAATAAAAGAATTCAATATAATGAAAGCAATTTATCATTAGTGCTCAGAGCAATTTTTCAATCACAACTCGACATAAACAACTGAAATTCGTACTTGGAAAATGAATAAGCTTAATCCTATTACTTAGGATGCATGGAAATATAAATGACTTACTCAGTAAGGCATTGATGAAAGCAGATTTCCCGACATTAGCTGAGCCCTGTAAAATAAAAGTTTTAGTCACTTCAGTACTTGGCTTAACTAGTGAAATTAGGAGCTTAATGACCATAGGAAGAAGAGTTAAAAAGAAAATATTAACTCAGGAAAATGTAAGATTTGTATAACCAATGAGATACTATAGCTAATCTTCCAAAAGTGGGAACCGAAATTCAGATTAGTAAATGTTTTACATTAGGAAGAGAAAAATAAGAAATGAGTACAATTTAAATCTGGATCCTTCTATTATTTGCGATAAACCAAAGGTATAAAACACTCAGAAATTCCATTGACAACTCAGTAAAAACATCAATGCTGAAACATCAGCTCATGTTTCAATCATAACCTGCTTAACCATATGAAACTTCAAGTTCAGAGACTTACCAGAATGTATACATCTCTTCCCTGCACAAATGAAAATGAGTCGAATTTGAGTAGAGGGAAAATAAGAAAAAGTCAATGATAATACGTGAACTGAACCATATAGTATACTTTAAAGGCACAAGTCAAGACTCTTCAGATCTAAGTCATCATGACGCTGGCTCTTTATGCTTCATTTGTGTATCACATGTTTTAAGGAGTGTAGATCCAGAATGCAGATAACAAAGACATTTTTTTCCTTCTGTTTTCATTCTTTCTAACTTTTCATCATTATATATTATTTAAATATACTAAATCATCATCATCATTACTATTGTTGTAGTTGTTGTTATTTGTTAATGCTTTTGACAAGAGGAAGAACAAATTAACAAGAAGAAGTGGCACATAAGTTTCCTACTTCAAGGATCTATAAAAGCTATAACAGCCTATGACATATCACAAGTTCAATTTACAGAAAAAAAAAATTTTGAGTCTTTGACCAGGTATCCCCACAGGCATTGCTATGAGACTAATCCCTCAGGAATTGTCGCAACTAGGAGGCCCTCCCATATTTGTCTTTTTTAGGGTTTGAACTTAGGTCCTCCCCCTGAGAGTAAATGATGATCAACATCACTCATAACATTTGGCAGTACAGATCCGTTGGATCTAACACCTTTATAAATATGGGTAACAAAGTTTATGCCATCTTAGATGTAAAATTTAACAGCAATGTATCCTCAAGTTTCCCAAAAGAAGCTCTTGGTTTATTTAAGAAATGTAATCAGTTGAAAATAAAAAGGTAAGCTATGAAGGATAAAAGAACCTTCTTCTCTTTCTGGATTTCTGATATCACTCCAGTTATTCCAACCAATGATTTTGAACTGGTCAGATGGACACTGAGAACACTGCAAAGAATATCAGCATTTGAAATTTGATAAGCTAAACTTTTCAGTTCAGGCTATAAAATTCTCCATGTCATCTCATCTCAAGCAACACTTATCACCAAATGTATGCAAATGCTTTCTCACTCTTACTTCTACTGAATTCATGTAATGATATAACATATAATTGAACAAGATGCCACAAATCAGTAAATTCAAAGTTAATAATTAATTTTATTACAAAGAAGATACTTACTTCAGCTTCTTTCTTGTGGTAGCCTCTACAACCCAATCCCCAACACAATTAAGATCAGTATCTCTTGGAAGGAGATCGACCTACAAAGATAACAGACTGTTAAATAAGAAAACCATATATTTGTAAATTCAAAATCCTATCATATATTCACTCAAAAAAAAAAAAAATCCTATCATATACAGTAATAAGCTATATGCATATTATTACCTTAGTCACCACCAATATTATCGGATTAGCACCGGCAAGATCACGCACATGGGACAAAAAGCTGCCATTGAAGTCAACAATATCAACCTAGAAGTGGTTACTTCAATAAATTAGACAAAAAAGCTTTATTCATTTCAGCCACTCATTATTATTAATTGGAAATAAACAAAAGGTATTTTAACTACCGCAGAACAATTGAAATCCCCTATGATAATTTGAATAAGTCTCAGGTGACAGATTTTTCCATTGAATAAAATGAGAGCATAGTTTTACCATTAATTGGTTCACATAGCCTGGATTTTTTTTCAAATTCTTAGCACCCAAAGTCAATTCAGATTTTTCAAGAA
Source organism: Ormosia emarginata (assembly GCA_029884605.1). Taxonomy (NCBI): domain Eukaryota; kingdom Viridiplantae; phylum Streptophyta; class Magnoliopsida; order Fabales; family Fabaceae; genus Ormosia; species Ormosia emarginata. The sequence continues at coordinate 3,758,363 of JAQQTP010000089.1, forward strand.
AAGGTTTCCATGTACAATATGTATCATGAGTACAACACCTTAAACTTAATGATTAATTACACATACAAGTATAAAGCACAAGCTGTCATGTAATATCCATGCTTACAATTTATAATGTTTTCTAGTAGATATTATATTTTATTATATGCTACGAACTTCTACTAGCCATAAAATAAACTGAACTTAACTTTGAAGAGATATCATATAAGAAATTTCACTAAGAATCCATCCATAAATTAATTGAATGCTTTCTTACAACAAAAAAGATGGAAATATCTAAGCTAAATATAATTGCAAAAGGATTTCACCATGGTACCATATAAGATCCCAATTCTACACATAATCACTTAAACATTTCTCAAGATAATTCATTCAGTCCACTTGAAGCAAAAAATGGATTGGTTAGTTTACCAATTTGACAATCAAAGCTTTCTCGCGACGCAAATGAGACAACTTTTCTCGAAGCTCTTCAGCAGTGACAAATAATTTACCGCCATTGTATCCTCCATGTCCACCAACAGCAGTTATCATCTTCCCGTGAGACAAAAGCCGGCACCGCCTACAGAGAATGGTTCTGAGCTGGTGGTGCTTCTTCTTCTGCAACATAAACATGCAATCTCACATCATCAAATATGAATGAATGTTCGGCGAAAAAGAAAATGTAGTTTGCCTTATAATTGCAATTCCAAATAGTACAGATTGAGTTGATACCAATTCATAGGTTTCCAAATCGACGTAACCAGGGGCGTCCAAATCGGAAGTTTGCAAGGGAGCACCGCAGCCATAGCAAGAAGCGACGGCCTTAGAAGCTTTCAGAGGCTTCTCTTTAATTTTCTTCTTCTTCTTGTTCTCGTTGAGGATGAGCTTAGCAGCTTCAATTGAGTGGTGGCGTTCGAGGAACCTCTCACCTGGCGACGGAGCAGCTGCACCGGTGCCTTCGGATTCCGCGGCACCATAACTCGCTTTCTGAGAACGTGGAAATTCGGAGAGAATGAGGCAAGGTTTGGTGTGGAGTTGGGGAAGTTTGGAGTTTGGGAGAGAAAGAGGTGTGAGGAAAGTGGATAGGGTTTTGAGCGCCATTGCTGACCGTTGATGAGGTTTTGCGTTGCGTTCGGTTAATTCTCTGTCATTGCCTCAAACTTGCGCTCCCGGGAATACATACTGAAATAGCTTCAATGCAAAGTTGAAACGACTTGACGTTTACTGCAACTGCGTCTGTCAAAGTGGACCGACCCGTCGAGCCTTCTTATTTGGTCCCAAAAATGTGACGGGCAAGGCCTTACTATTGACCCAACAATAAAAGTCAGTTTGGGCTGGGCCAGGCCTTCCACTTTTCTGTGTAATCTTTTTGTTTTTTTTTTTGTCTTTAACCAATTACTTATATAATTTCAAACTTAAAGTAATAGTTAGGTAATTTTTTTTAAAAATAATGACTCTAAAATTTAAATTTCTAACATTACAGATAAAGTTCATCATGAATCACATTCTACTTCAACTGAGACTAACCATTGTTGGGAAATTTTATATGTAATTTGAGGTTAAATTAGATTAGGATATATTTTTCATTGAAATAATATATACGGTTATCTTTAGCTTGTTGGCTAAATAATGACAATAGTTACAATTTTAAGATTATTATTACCAAACAAAGTACATTATTTTCAATTTGTAATTTTATTTATTCCTTTAGTGAATGAAGTTTTTGACATTTTCTTTCTTAAATTGAAATTTTACCTTTTATCTTTGTAGAGATATTATTCGAAACATTGTTTTCATAACAATATGAAATCCATAGTGTAAGTAGGGGTGTTTAGCAGGTTGGATCATATTGTGAACTCATGAGTTTTAACCTAATCCAATTCACAAAATGCGGGCTAGATTAAGTTTGCAATTTAAGTCAGGTTGAAAAACACTCTAGCCTACAAAGGTTGGAGTCAGGTAACTGGTTCGAAAAGTGTCAATCTACACAAACTCAACTCACTCAAGTAACTTTTTTTAAAAAAAACTAAAAATCATTTAGTCATTGTAACATTTCCTACTTTCTTCTAACTTTTTTATAGTACCAATTAAGTTTATATGTAAGCATTGTAGTCACATTGAGAATGTGATAAAGAAAATATATATGAGAAACTAATAGATCCTTGGATGACAAAAAGTAAATTGAAATTGAAGTAAATGATTATATCAACTCATATGTTATCTGTGATGAAAATGACTTCAGTTGGTTAATATAATTTGTTGTTTATGACTTTTAGAACTTGTTAGCTTACTTTAATTTATTTTAAGTTTATGTTAACTTTTGTGAGGCTTGTTATATTTATTTAGTTTGTTTAAGACTTATTATATTTGTGTTAGATTAGTTATATAACTTTTTAGTTTATTTAAAGCATATGTTATTTTTAATTAAGATGTGTCATGTGTAATGAGTTTTAAATTTCATATTTTTATATTTATTTTAACATGTTAGACTTACAAGTTTTACCTAATCCAACCCACTATTGGATTGGTTCAGGTTAAAAGAAAATTTTTTTTCCTCAATTTAACTTAACCCAAGATCCACTGGTTTAATGAATTAGTCAAGTAAAAAATTGTTACAAAATCCACTAAACCCACTAACGGCCACCCTAATTGCAAGGTTTTTGTTATTATTATTTTTTGTTTTTATGGTGTTGTCCTATGGCTATATTTCCACTCCAAGGTTCGTGGCATACAAATCATTATGTACAAAAAATAGACATGGAAGAACGAAACCAATGAAAGACAATTCTAGGTAGCCTTTTCTAGAATGTTAGATTTAGGTTTGTCACCTGTGCGGATATAGGCAAAATGAAATGTAAATTAAGGATTTAAAGTTGTTGTTTTGTTCACATCCACATGCATGTATATGCATCGCGCACGCCATTTCTTTTTGAGATTTGCCAAGCACTTTTTTTTTTTTTTTAATAAATGATAAGACAACAGACCTTTTTCTCTATATAACTGATATAAAATGGGCCCAGAATTCAGTTATATCATGATGTATGCCGCTCCATAATTTTATCTCCCTTTCCTCTGGTCGTTTCATGTTAAACTTTCCTTAACGGAAGAAAAAAGGGGCTTGACAAATATAAAGTTAGTTTGACAAGCAAATACGATCATCTTGCAAACCTGAATTTTTTTTAAAACCTAGCTTTAGTTTTGTAGACATTTCTCAAATATTTACCATTATTAAGCCTTCGCTTAACATTTTTGGCTTTTCTATCTATTAGTTTATAACATTGTTCCACTCTGACCTTCCTAAAGTTTATATCATTTACCTTCACTTAATGTCGCTTCTCATGATATTACTTAAAGTTGTTCCAGATTTTTTAAGCAAAATGAGTGTTGTCTTTTGAAGTAGTAATTATGTAAAAATTGTAACAATAAAAAGCATTTAGCCATTTACAAAATTAATTTGTGGCCTAAGTTATTAATACAAATTGCAAACTTTATTTAAGGAAAGGTAACGTTGATGGAAGTTAGACGAATGAGAGAGTTAGTTGCACGTTCAACTTTTAAAATTTTAAAAGACTAGAACTTTTGAAGTTTTTAATTGTTTTAAGATCGCTTTTGTTTTCTTTTAGCCGAAAGGCTATGTTCTACTTCCACAAATACAAAAAGTTAAAAAATAAAATAAAATAAAATAAAATGAGAATAAGCTTCTCTACATGACAGTCCACCAATTAAACAGATTTGAAAATTACAATAAATTAGCAGCTTCATATTTGGTTTAAACAAACAATTTACTAATTTCACACATTGACAACATCTCATAAAATAAAATTGAACTCAATTCATTATACAACAAAATTTATCATCAATTGAAAATAATCTGCTGCATAAATATTTATATAGAGTGACAGCAAATACATAATTCAGTAGTAAATTGATTATTGAAAGTGAGTGATTGGTTGCAGTCTGATCATAGTAAAAGTGATCTACGATTCAAGTGAATCTTATCTGTAATATCAGTATTTGAATTCTAAATTCATTATTTTAAAAGGATATTTACCTAATCACTTCTGTCTTGAAATTACGTGAACAATTGCTCAAAGGTTAAAAAATGATTATTGTAATGCTTGAATTAATGTTTTTGTTTTTTATATAAAATAAAAAAGACATAAATGTTGGGCTCAGAGAGCAACACACGCCAATTGGCAAAAAGAACAAAGAAAAGTCCAGAACAAAACAATGTAACAAGTAATGACTAGGAACAAAGAATGACAGAAACCTGTAACTACTTCTAAAGGATTCAGATATCTTCCAAAGTTTAGTGTGAAAAAACATTTCTCGTTGCTCATATTAAATGCATCAACTTTAGGGGAACGACGTCACAAAGAAAGAAGAAAAAGTAAAAAAAAAAAAAAACCATCTACATGCTACATGCATTCCAAAAATCACTACCACAAATATCAAGCAACCTTTTTATTTTTTCTAATCATGATCTGCATGAACTTTAGCTAGATTTCGTAAATTACTTTACTCTGTCCATAACGTCTGCAACTAACACATACCTTAATGAAAATGCCCTCCTTTTTATTTATAATATTGTTATATTTTTGGCATCTACTAAGTACTAACATTTTCTGTTGAGTTCCTATGATCTCCATCTCAATCTCCCTAACCTATGTTCACTTCTATAAATACCGAACAAGCTTAGCACAAATGATCTTCATACCCAATCATCTTCTGTTTATTCGAGAATATAACTCATACTAGCCAAAATGACTGGCATTAGGAACCTTACTTGTGTTATAGCCCTTCTCATTTCAGTCCTAATGTGTGAAGCTAGGTTTCTCCCTGTTACACCTGGATTTGTTCAAACCAACGGCACAGAATTAGTCCTAACTGGCTCTCCGTTTCTGTTCAACGGCTTTAACTCTTACTGGATGATGAATGTAGCTGCTGATCCAAACCAAAGATATAAAGTTTCTAATGTATTTCGCGAGGCTTCAGCTACGGGTCTTACTGTGTGTCGTACATGGGCATTTAGTGATGGTGGCAATCAAGCTCTACAAATATCGCCTGGTCTCTACAATGAGCCTGTTTTCCAGGTTTAGTCCTTTTGTTCCATATGTATCTAGCTAGCTACATCAATGATTTGTTTCAGCTAACTCATGATTCATTTTGTTTAGATTAGAATTAGAGTAAAAATGACACACATGTATATACGCTTTAGTTTAAATATACCTTTATAGTGGTTATACGTATTTCTTTTTAAATATTGCTGAAGTCGTAATTATACTAGCTAATTGCGGCAATATACAGCTACAACATACTAATGTTGATAATAAGTCCCATATATACGAGTTATATGATTAATTGTTTTGGGTTATACTTAAAATGCAATGTAATTAATATAATTCTATAAAATGTTACATGGACTCATGCATTTTGAGTAAGAAACGTGTACCTTCACGTTGCGCAATATAAATACAAAAGAATGGTTCCTAATTTCTTCTTACAATTGCCAGGCATTGGATTTTGTGGTAGCAGAAGCGAAAAAGTATGGAGTGCGTTTGATTTTGAGCTTGGTCAACAATTACAAGGATTTTGGCGGAAGACCTCAGTATGTGCAGTGGGCTAGGAGTTGTGGGATTCCTGTAAACAACGATGATGACTTTTACACAAATCCTATTATAAAGGGTTACTACAAAAACCATGTCAAAGTGCGTCAAATGTTAGGGAACTTAAACAATTTCTGTTGAGTTCACTTGAAATTAATTAGAGAAATCAGAAACCCTTTCCCTGTCTTAAAAAAAATGGAGGTAATAAGTGTTTAATAACATTTTCTAATTAATATAAGTTATTGATTGTATTGCAGAAGGTGCTGACAAGGATCAACACAATCACTAGAATAGCTTATAAAGATGAACCAACCATCATGGCTTGGGAACTAATTAATGAACCACGCAGCCAAGTTGATTACTCTGGCAAGACCATAAATGTATGTTGAAACTCAAATATATCTCCTACATTTTTTTACCATGTTATGTTATGTTTATTAACTAAATTTTTAAAATATTATATTGATTTATAAATGTTAATCATTCATTCATATTTGTTCTTAATTATAGGCATGGGTTCAGAAGATGGCTTCCTATGTGAAATCCATTGACAACAAACACTTATTGTTGGTTGGCATGGAAGGATTCTATGGAGACTCCATCCCAGATAGGAAGCAATACAACCCTGGTTTCCAAGTTCGTACAGATTTTATTGGCAATAATCTCATTAAAGAAATCGACTTCGCAACAATTCATTCATATCCTGATAATTGGTAAGTATTGATTATCACTACAAGTCAAATTCCTTTGATTAACGATTAATTGCACATGTATCCTAATTAAACAATTGTGTCTGGAACCATAAACAGGTTAGGTGGACAAAATGATACCGTGCAAATGGCATTCATGCGAAGGTGGATGACAAGTCATTGGGAAGACTCAAGAAAAATCTTGAAGAAGCCATTGGTGTTTACTGAATTCGGGAAGTCGAAGAAAGATCCGGGGTATAGTGTTCGTGCAAGAGATTCATTCATGGATGCTGTATATTCAAGCATTTATAATTTGGCACAAATTGGAGGAACATTTGCTGGGGGCTTAGTTTGGCAACTTTTGGATGAAGGAATGGACTCATATGATGATGGATATGAGATTGTTTTGTCTCAAAACCCTTCTACAAGTAGTATTATAAGCCAACAGTCTTCCAAAATGATTGCACTTGAGCATTCATTGAGCATCCCGCAAGGAACAAGGAGCTGATCTATTACTAGTGGCTTTTTCTTTGCCGGGATAAGACACAAGTTAGAATTGTTGTTGTTTAAGCAAAAGTAAAAAAATAGAAATAAGTATGAATTTCCGAACCTATTAGATATTGTTTATGTAACACTAGTATTTCTCTGTAATTCAATAAATAAGTTTAAATATATTTTTGAATCCTGAAAATATAGTATTTTTTAGTTTATGTCTATTAATTTTTTTTTTGTCTAAGTTTTTCAAAGATTTTGATTTTAGTCTATATTGTTAGTGATCTTTTGTTACGTGCTTACGTGACAAATAGAGTCACTGACATGTGATATCAATAAATGAGACATTTATTTGTACATAAATACTTAACAGAAATTCAATAATGATAAAAACTAAAACAAAAAATATTTGATAAACTTGAACTAAAATCAAAAACATATTTAAGTTTTTTTTTATTTTGTGTCTTTGAAAGAAAATAGAACTCTTTTGTTTAATTATCAAAGAGTTATTTTTAATTATCCGAAAAGTTAAAATTTTGAAAAGAGTTTTTAAGGTAAATTTTGGTGATAGTTTCAACACAATTTTCTTTTTTTTTTTTAAAGGATAACTATCTTCCTAAAGTGAGAGTGTTTGAATGTTCAATTCAAACAATTGTAATAGTAAGTGGTAATATAGTTATTTTAATTTTCTACTTTATCCTATTTTTATTTATTTTTAAATGAATTATATTAATATTTTAAAAATAACAATAATGTGATATAAAATAGATAATTACATATATATACTCCAACAATGATATATAATGATACTTACATATATTTGTATTCACATATTTCTCTCACGTCTCTACAAATTATTAAATAAAAACACCCTTTTTTTGCAGTCGGTAGCTAAATAATAAATAAATTGCTATTTTTTTTAATATCCTAAATTATTTACACATCTGGAAACCGGTCATTATCCACCAAATGGCCCTGATCACGACCTAAATATTTCAAATGAAATATCAATCATAAATTATGCTAACCATAAAGGTCACAGTCACAGTCACAGTCACAGTCACAGTCACAGGTGACTCTCCCTCACAATAATTCATGTATTATTATTATTATTATTGCATCTATAGCAAATCAGTAGTAATTATTATGCAGACTGCAAGGCAGATTGATTTGATTGGTTAAGACTAAAATTTGAGGTGAGGCTCGAAGAGGAACAAAGACCGACGAAGTAAGGAACAATAAATTAAATGTAGTCATAATCCCCTTCTTTCTCGTCCTCCTTCTCTCTTTAGATACAAGTTACCCAGAACATCAAAATGGAAGGTGATTAGTTGAGGACAAAAATACTCCGTATATAATTTGGCTAAAGCCTGAAGAGATACACATGTATGCAATAACGTGGAACAAAATTGTCATTGAAACAAATTACAGTAATTGATCTAGATTGCAAATCAAAATTTTCATCGGAGACTTGTATTATAGTTGGATAAACATCCCTTACAAAATGTAAAAAAATAATATGTAAGTAAAAATCCTACAATTAAGGAGATGAAAGAATAAGGCTTTAAAGAATCTCAGAACTTGATGCAACCAAATAGAAGCCCCAAAAACTCAAAGCATTCAAAGAAGTTTCCATATCTCTTTTGTTTCCTCTTAAGGGCTTTGAAATCTCTTTCCCTTCTCATGCACTCCATGACATCCTCCTTATACATGTAATCATTCATATCTTCATAATCGTCGCTGCCATAGAATATGTCTCCCATAGCTTTATGGTCATGAAGTTTCCGACGAACGGTGTGTGATGTCCTTTTGTGAGAAGACGCCGCTGCAGGTAACAAGGAAAGGGAAGAAGAGTAACTTGTTATGCATAGCTCTGACGTATATCCACAGCCACAAGGATATGATGATATGAACTAAAACAATGTAAGCTTATAATTTTATTTTATATGGATTGTTTATCTTTAAAATCTTTTTTATACTATATAATAGCACGAGATTAATTAGGAGTAAGCGGCGTAATGGAACCCTAAAGCGACTAGAAATCAATTGGCTTAAGAGGTTATCACCGATAAATACTTGTGTAAATATTATTTATACAAATTATGTAAATTAAATTAATTATTAAGTAATATATATTATTTTTAATATAAAATAATTATGTAACATAAAAATATATAATTATTTAAATATTAATTAATTTAATTTATATATTTGTATAAATAAAATTTACATAAGTTCAAAGTTAAAACTAAAGTAAAATTATAAATATACACGTGACCTAAAACTAATTCAAAAAGACTGGGTTAATTATGAGTATTGATTATCGAGTATGTTTATTAAATTGGGTCAACTTCGGTTAATTCGGTAAAATAATGAAAGTTCTGTAAAATAAGAAATCTATATGATAAAATATTTAACATTTGATATGGATAAGTACAAAGCAAAAGATAAAGAATATTCAATTGTTGCATTTAAATTTTTAAATGTTCAGCAGCCGCCCTGAGAAGCTAATAATCATGCAGTACGGAGTCTAGTCAATAGTTCGATCAAATTTTCAAAAACTAATATTTTGAATGGTGAATTTTTCAATCACTAATTAAAAAAATTAATGAGAACAACTATTAAAGAATAATATTTAATTTAAAAAATTAAAATTATTAAAAAAATTATTAAAATTTTATTTAATAAGAAAGATTAAATAATTTTATGTAATGATTAAAATTACTCTTAATAAAATATTTCATTCTTCTTATATTGCTCTAATTTAACACTAACCCTTTGCGATGAATCTTGATTCACCATCTAGTCATGGTGCATTATCGAGGGATTTTAATATTGAAGCGAAATCTGGAGGTTATGTTCCCTTCTGCGGATTGGAATGTGGCAGAAGAGATGCAATTAAAGCAAGAGGCTTGTAAACATGGAAACGTTTTTAATGTCTTAAAAGATCTGAGAGGATAAATGTTTTATGCATCTAACATTATTAAATTTGTTTAAATCTTAATCAATGGTTGATATGATTTATCTATAACCATAATCACAGATAATATTTTGAGTTATAGATAATTATGTGATTGGTAAAAGAGGGAAAGAGTCAATAAATTTTATCTGTATAATAGGTAAAGTCAATAAAATATTAATTTTTTAAAAGAAATATTTTATCTTTTTATTTAATTTTTTTAATTATTAAATAAAAAATATTAAATATTTTTTATATTTTTAAAATATTAAATGCATTTATTTTTTATTTAATATTTTTTTTATTTAATATTAAAATAATTATTAAAAAGAACTCATAAAAAAATATTACATTTTAAAAAAAATTAAGAACATTATCAATGTAAACATAGAAGGCCACTAGGCATTTGCTCAATTCGTGTATTGAATTGCAAAGTAATGGGGTTGGGGATGCAGGAAATGGTGTTGGTTTTCGGATTATGTCTGGGCCACTACACCTGACACACCTAGTGTATATTCTAGTTCTACCACTGCTGCAAAGAACGCTCAACCATTTGAATATCCGTTTGAGGAGGAGAGAGTCGATTTTATCCTTCCCAAAACCTATTCTCAATTATTACAGTTTGAGACGAAGTTTAGTCAACACAAAATAGCTAGTTTGCTGACAAATTCTCTGTTTTGCAGTAACAAAATTATGAACTTTTTGTTGTTTTTAAGGAATACTGGCTTGGGGCTTGATTGAGAACATGTGTATGTTGGCTGAAACTTGTCAAACGTTTAAGCAGATTAGAATTCAATGTGAATCATCATATTAATACTTTGATTTGATCTAAAATACCAGGTGAGTGAGGGTTCTTTTCTTTGGGCCACATGAATGATGATTGAGCTATTCTTATTCTATTTTAGCTTTTACTTAACTGAGCTTTCTGTTTTTTTTTTTTTTTCTTTTGGACTGAGCTTTCTAGTTCTACTGTTAGGCTGTTGCTCTAAATTTTATTTTATTTATTCTTCAATTTTCAACCATTTTGATTGGGACAGTTTTACTTGAGAATATTATGATTCAGAATTGGGTAGTTATAATAATAGAGTTATTGGACGGACTCAAAAATTTTAGATAATTGAGACAAATGTTTTTAATTGTTTGTAGGTGGAGTTGATGTAAGTGAGTTTGAACGAATAATATTTTTATTATTATTAGTACGTAGAGATAAAAAAGAGTAAAAAAATAAATTTTGTGTTCTGAGTATATTGATATCAAACTTATGTGAAGACGGTTAAAAAATAAAAAATAATATTATACGAAAGATATTTAAGTATCAAACAATGTGAACATTATTAAAAAATAAAAATAATATTATATGAATTTTATTTTTTATCATTATACATTTATTAATTTATTTACATATAAAAATAAAAAGTACACATATAAAAAAATTTTAAAAAATATAAATATACCTATATAAAATAAAAAAATAAAAAAACAATAAAAATATGGTGGTTTCTTTGGTACCCGCCAAAGAATAAAATAATAAAAAAGAGAAAATGCTATGACTATGTTAGAAGAAATTGAATCAATGCATAAAGAATTAAGAAATATGTTGGATTAAATTAATAAAAATATGATGTTATTAATCGAAAATACTAATAGAATTGCAAATTGTACATGTGACAGAATACAAAAGGGAAAAGATGAAATAAAAAAATATCAAAGAAACCCTTAATAGTATTAATAAAAATAAACAAGCTGATCAGAGTAAAAATATTCAAAAAATAGAAGAAATTTTACAACTAGAAAATCTTTTAGAAGAAGAAAAAAGTAGTAACTATGTAACAAAAAAATATTTAGAAGAAATGCTAAAAATACAACCAAAAGAATTATTAGAAATAGTAAAAATAGAACCTTTAAAATTCTTAAAACCAGCTACTTCATGGAGGAGTTAAAAGATGAATATATAAATCTATTAAAGAAATCAATTGATATAGAAGAAATTTAACAACTATTAGAACAATTGAAAATAATTGAAGAAGAAAATAAATATATACAAAAAATAGAACAGATAGAAACAAATAATAAAAATGAAGAAGTAATATTAAATTATAAGTGCTTCAGAAATAGAATTAGATTATGATGAACTATTTATGAAAAAAGGAGAAACAAGTAATTCAAAATCCAAAAGAAAATGGGAAGAATATTAGGGATATCCAAAAGAATCATGGGATAAATATGAACAAGAAACTATGTATAATCAAGGATATGCTCGAAAGGATGGTAGATGGACAAAAATTCAAGAAGAATTCAGACCACATTATGAAAATATTAGAACAGGAACTAGGTTGAATATTAATTGTGCAAGAAATAAGGAAGAAGTAATCTTACAATGGACTAATGAAATAACTTTGCTTATTGCAACTGATGAGAGATTTAATGGACTAAACCTAATTGATATCAAGAATTTACTAGTCTATAAAACAGAAAGAAATGTACAAAAATATCTTATGAGTATTACTGAGGAAACATGGTTACAATATGCTAGATTTGTAAGAAATAATCAAGAATTCACTAGAATAATTATGGGATTAATTTATCAAGAATTTATTGGATATAATACTTTTGACATAGAGAAGAAGTAAATAGATTTTTACATGAAAAAGCAAAGGCACATTTAAATAAAATGCAAATATGTAATATGTGCGAAATAGAAAGTTTTATTTGTGAATATCAAAAATATTATTATCAATTAAATACTGAAACTAAGCAAACATATATGGATATTTTTATAGATAAGCTTCCATATCCATTGAATACTAAAATACGAACTATCTCGCAAATCCAGCCAAAAGAAACAATTAATACTTTAGGAGGAATTATACAAATATTTTATCATGAATTAAGAGCAATATATACAAAGAGAAACAATTAGATAACTAAATAAAGTAAGGAATGTAATATGTTGTGATTTACCATAAATAAAATATCTGAAAAATATGGATGTAATCAAACAACAAAGAAAAGAAAATATTATAACAAAAGACTTAGATTAAGAAAAACTTATCCTAAGAAAAAAGCCTATAAATATACTAAGAAAAAATATTTTAGAAGAAAAAGAAATACACCCAGAAAATACTGCCCAAAAGAAAAAAAAAAATGTGTATGTTGGATAATGTCCTCAAAAGAAAGAAAAATTTTTTAAAGAAAAAACAAAATTAATAAAACAAATATATAGGATATATAATCTGGAACCATTAGAAGATGAATTAAGTTGTCTTGAAAATAGTATATATGAATATTCAAAAAATGAATTATTTATAGAAAAAATAGAATCCGAATAGTACTTATATTAAGGTTAATATTGAAAAAAGTAATAAAGAAACTGAAGCTTATATCGATAATGGTGCAAGTATTTGTATTGCAACTAAAATATTATTTGATAAATGAGAAAAATTAGAAAAACTATTAAAAATTGAAATAGCAGATGGATCAATACATCCTCTATATTTAGTAGCAAAAAGAATTATGTTGAAAATATAAACCAAATTGTTTATGGTACCAACAATATATCAACAAGAAACTGGTATTGACCTAATTCTTGGTAATAATTTCCTACGTTTATTCTCACCTTTTTATCAATATTTAGACCATATATCTCTTAAAACGACCTATATACAAGGAAAACAGTTAAAAGAAATCATTGATATTCATATTATTCATTTTTCTGACTGTATTTATTCTAAAAAACAATTAGAGTTTAACAAGTTGAAACGTGGTGAGATTATTGAGGTTGTATCTCAAAAAAATCGCCAAGTATTAATTAATTTAGAACTTGAAAGAATAATTACAGCTCATATTGAAGAACTTTTAAATAAAATATGTAGTGAAAACCCTTTGGATCCAAAAATCAATAAAAATACCGAATTAATTGAATTAAAATTAAAATATCCAACAAAAGAAATAAAATGTAAACCTATGATCTATACAAAATAGGATAGGAATAAATTTGTAAAAGATATTAAAGAAATGGAAGAAAAAGGATTAATAAGACCATCAAAAAGTAAACACTCAGCACCAACATTTTATGTCGAGAATCATAATGAAATAAAAAGAGGAAAGAGACGAATGGTAATTAATTACAAACAAATAAATGATGCAATGGAAGGTGACACATATTATTTACCAAGAAAAGATTTAATTATTGAACGGATAAGAAATATGAATTGGTTTAATACTTTTGATTGTAAATCTAAATTTTATCAAATGAGACTTACAGAAGAATCAAAGGCATTAACGACATTTAGCTGTCCCCAAGGACAATATGAATGGAATGTGCTTCCAATGGGATTTAAACAATCACTAAGTATTTTTCAGTGAAGAATGGATTCAATACTTAAATACTTTAAAGATTTCTGTCTTATTTATGTTGATGATATATTAGTTTTTACCAATAAAGATTTAAACGATCATTTTATAAAAGTTGAAATTGTACTTAATAAATGTTTAGATCATGGAGTAGTTTTAAGTAAGAAAAAGGTTGTTTTGGCTCAAAATAAAATCAATTACTTAGGATTAGAAATTGAAAAAGAAAAAATAATAATGCAAATACATGTATTAGAAAAACTTTAAAATTTTTCGAAAAAACTAAAGGATAAAAAAGAACTGCAGAAATTTCTTGGTTTGCTGACATATATTTCAAATGAAGCTTTTATAAAGAATTTTGCTGCAGAACGAAAATTATTTCAACAAAAGCTAAAAAAAGATACTCTCTGGACTTGGACGGAGGAGGATGAAATAATTATTACCAAATTAAAATACTTATACCAGGATTTTTCTGAATTATATCATCTTTCGGATGATGACTTAATTATTATTGAAATTGACGCATCAAACGAACACTGGGGAGGTGTTATGAAGTCAAAACCTCCTGGACAAAAGAAAGAATTACTATGTCAATATATGTCTGGTACCTTCTCAAACAGTGAACTTAATTATCCTACTCATGAAAAAGAAACATTAGCACTTATTCGAATGTTAGAAAAACATCGAATCTATGTACTTGATAAAGAATTTATTGTTAGAACAGATTTTACTTATGTTGCAGGTTTTAAAAATATTAATCACAAATGAACCTATGAGTAAGGACGATTAATTAGGTGGCAAATGAAACTTGCTGAATATAACTATTCAATTTCACATATTAAGGGTGAGAAAAATATCCTTGCAGATATCTTATCAAGAGAATGGAGCGAAACACAACTGAAATGATTAAACAATAATTAGAGCTAAAAGAAGCATTAAAAGGCCAGAAGTTGAAAGAATTAGAACTTATTGAAGCAGACATCAAAGTTCTAAAGCTACAACTCAAAACAGAAAGATTTCTTGAAGAAGCAATTCAACAGGAAGAAAGGAAAACTAACAAATGGTATGTAGTTTTCAATGGACCATTCCCAGGGGTCTATCATGACTGGTTCAAAGCAACACCACATTGTCAAAAGATTTCAAGAGTTCTACATAAATCCTACTCAACCAAGGAAGAAGCAAAAAAAGCACTTAAGGAATACTCAACCAAAGAAAAGAAATTTATCTTGGACCAAGGACTTTTTCGGAAGCAACAAAAAGCCCACCGATAACACAATCTTCACTTAAAATTCTAGGAAGAATTCCTTCTTCTCTAGACAATTTTCAAATTACTACTAGAAAAGAACATGGATTACAAGTACAATTCTCAGAAGAACATTTTTGAGAAAATTTTAAAAGACTGATTAATTGGAGTGATAAGGAAAAGGTTAATTGTTTTTATATGGTTGACTGAAAACTATTTGGAATCAAATCATCCTTCCAGGAGCACCTTCAATACTGACATTTAATATGCCTTAGTTTGGACTTATTGATTGTCTTTATTTAAGCCTGAATTTAGAAGAAATAAATCTTTTTCCTTACAGTTTTAAAGAAGTTGTTCAAATGTTTAAAAGAAATATTACCAAAGATCAAAGCATCTTCCTGAAGTTTTATTCAGTGCATCCAGACTTCATCACTAAGCAGTCATCCAAACATTTAGTTTTTGTGGGAATAAGCAATAATAATTTTCTACTAAAGGATGAACCTGCTGGAGTACTCTTTGATGAAGATCAAATTACTCAAGTGTTGTCTAATCAACTGGCCAGTGTTTACTCAAAGTGTTAAAGCATTAGAAAAGAATCATTTATCAAGACCCTGTACAAAAGACCAAGTACTTCACTCTTGAGCAAAACAAGTGGCAAAGTAATAAAGGAAAAAGATATAAATCTATTAACAACCTTTGAATTTCCTTTCTACGCACTATAAGGATCATAAATGGAATATAGACAACTGTCCTCAATAATCTTTGCACAATGATTAAGCAAAGTAGAAACCACACATGTGAACGATGTGCATCTGAAAAAGAAATAACCGACAAAGCAAAAGATGATGAGTCAGATGAAGCAATAATTGAAGAATGATGTAAGCCCTTACGTCACTATGTAAATTATTTAGCTTTTGGTAAGCACTTACGTCTACAGGGTATTTCTGTAAATTTCCAGTTAGTCAACCCTCTTATGCTGAGGCAAAGCAGATTTTGAAAAACCTTCAAAAATCTCAATAGAGAAAATTTTCTTGGGAAAACGATGTTAGTCTCTTTGAAGAGCTAGTCGGACATTTGAGGGTATGTCCACCTATCTTGTACTTATCAATACTTATTATCAATAAATACTTCTATTTTACTTAATTCCTTCAACCCTCTACTTTAAATCAAACCATTACAATTAATCAATCAAGCACGGAAGCAGTAGTGGGCAAAAAAGAATATCAAACCAGCAGGTTTTTGGAATTTATATCAGGTATGTTTATCCAACTCCTATCAAATAACTATTGTCAATATCATGTTTTAGGAATAGTTAATGGAAATATTATGCCTATATTTATTGATACTGGATCATGTCTTAGTTATGTAAGTAAAGACTTAACTAGTAAAACAGAAGAAATAATACCAATAACAATATTAAAATATAAGCAAAAAGAACAAAATTTTAATGAAAAAGTAATTATAGAATTTTGTTTAATTATGATATTAACATTGAGATTGAAGTATATGTTGAAAAGGAAACCAATGTTAAATTACTATTAAGAATAAATTTTCTTGAAGCAGTAAAACTATATGAAATTAATATTGAAGAATTAGTTATATCAGTCAAAGGAAGAAACATAAGAATTCCAAGAATTAATTTAAGTATACATACTATAAAAGCCTATTTAAACAAAATAATATAAATGGAAATAGCAAAAGGTAAAAGATATCGACTATTTACAAACTACTGAAGAAGATGAGAATTTTGAAAGAAACATTTTAATAAATAGATCTCTATTCAAGAAAATACAAAAAAAAGATTTAGATTTAACTAAAAATGCAAATATGAAAAGAAAAGAAAGATTTAGCGAAATATTAAAAGATTTAATCAAAGAAAAAATATTATATGTTATGAAAAATTAATTATTGAAACACCGATAAATATAACAGATACTCAAGAAAATATTTGTATACAACTACTTAATAAAAAGAAATTGGTGGAATTAAAAATAAATATAAAGAGAGAAGAAGACAAGAAAAATAGGATATATTCATATAGAATTTGTACAAGTATTAATAAAGTCAACTTTTCAAGAAGAAATAAATTTACTAATAAAATTAATATTAAAAGATGATAGAATTATTGATTCAAAAGACAAAATATTAGGAATAACAGAAGAAAATCTAACTTATGAAAAATTAATAGAGTAATCATTAACATTATAACATAATTTTTTAAGAAAAAATTTAATGAGACCAGGAGATAAAATCTTTTCTAGTCACTTATTACATTAGTTATACATTAACAAACTCACATCATAGTATAATTTTTAAAAATAATGATAAAATAGATATTCTATATTTATTTATAGATATAGAAAAAATTTATTACCTAAAGAAAAATAAAATAACAGAAATTGAAACTTTTATAAACAAACCAAAACCTATTAGATTTAATGAACCAGAAAAAACTAATGAAGAAAATAAAATTAATAAATTAGCAATCCAAGTAAAAGACTTAACACAATATTTAAAACAAAAAATATGATGCAAAATTAAATTTTGGTATCAGAACATTAAAGATCAATGAATAAATTATCAAAAATGTTGATACAAAAAGAAATACAAGTAAGAGATACAACAAGTATATTAATTGAATTAGGAGAAAGATTAAATTATTTTGTAAAAACAAAAATTATAAATCAAGAACAAAAAGATAAAAAAATAAAAAAAAAATAAGTTATCATTTAGAACGAATTGATAATATATTAAAAAAATAAAAATTTGAGCTTTTAAATATTAAAAAAAATGATAGAGGATACTAAACCCCTCAAATAACTAGGCACCATAGCAAGCACCCAGAAATATATATCCCTACTCTTAAACACATAGATTCATCCCCGCTTGCACTCCAAAGAAACAGGTACAGAAAGAGTGCTATTATATTAATTCATACGGTAAAACTGAACCACACGAACTGTGAGATTGAACAGTTACATTGTACTGACTATGCTGCTATTGCTGAGACTTTTCTTTTCCTTCCCCTCCCTTCTTTTACCAACATCCAACCAATACACAAAAGAGATGTAGGGTTGAGAAATTTATTAGGGCGATGGAGGGTTAAGAATTTTATTAAAAATAATTTTGATTATTATAAAATGTTATATGATATTATTCTTTAATTAAAATATAAACAATCATTTTTAATAATTTTATTTTTTTATTTTTTAAATTAAATATAATTTTTTAGTGATCTTAACATTAATTTTCCTTGGTATCATTTTATCTTTTAATTACAAGAATTGCTGACATAATACATTATTCGAATTATTTACCGCAACTAAATTAGTTTCCATAAACCTTTTGTGGCATTTTATGGCAACAATTATGATGTCATCGATTTATTAAAAATTTTGAAACAAAATATGAAATGGTTAAATAAAAATTTTACTCTCTTGTGTACAAAAAAAAAATAATAAATAATCTCATTAACTTTTTATTTATTTTTAATTTAGTCTTTATAATATTTTTTAAAATTAATTATTACACTTATAAATATTTTTAAAATAGGTCATTAATTTTCATTATAATATCATTAATTTAGTTTTATTAGACATCTTATATTTAAAAAGATTTTAAAAACACATATTCAAAAGAAATAAGTACTTATAAAAATACTTATAAGAATAAAAGAATACTTACCAGACATTTTACAAAAAAAAAAATGAACATATAAATTATTAGCGTGATTAATTGTGATTAATCACGATTAATTTTATAAATGATAGTAATTGATGTAATATAAAATTAATTTAATTTAGTATATAATTATATTTTATTATTTTTTTATATAACTATATTCTTATATAAATAGAAGTTAACCATCTTATATTTATTCATTCAAAAATATATATAAATTATTAATATTTTATTTTCTTATTTTTATGTTTAACTTAATATTAGAAGTCTAAATTCTCCATCTTTTTTTTATCAAACGAAAAAGAAAAACAAAGCAAAACTACACTACAACCTAATATGCAAAATTCTCATCGCATCAGCTAGCAGAGTGCTAGATAACTGAGGGGGACAAGAACTCCAATTTGTGAAATGTTGGTCCGTTCTAGCTTCAAATTTAGCAAGCTGATCAGCACAAGCATTCCCTTCTCTCAAAGTGTGTTGAAAAACTAACTGCCAAGAATAATCTTTGTACATTCTGATATGGTCAATAAGCAGAGCATAGGGGTGAGCGTGCTGGACTCCTTCATTAATCAGAGACAAGGCTATTTAAGAATCAGACTCACATATGATCTCCTTATAACCAGCATTCCAAGCCATTTTAAGACCATGATCAATAGCCAATAATTCTGCTTTGAGGTTTGTAGAAATCCCACAAAAGCCAGAAAAACCAGCAAGTCATTCTCCATGATTATTCCTGATAAGACCCCCAAAGCCAGACCTTCTAGGATTACCAAGAGAGCTACCATCTACATTAAGTTTCACAAAATTATCATTAGGATAATACCAAGAAACATGTCGAGGATCTCTTTTGTTTTTAACATGGCCAAACATTTTGAACGTTAAATCTAACAAAGTTCTGATATTATTCAGAATGTACCAATTATCCCATCTCTTATCAGAAAAAACTTCTTCATTACGAGAACTCCAAATAAGCCAGCAAGTAATAACAAAAAGAGAACCATTATCTTCCAAAGCATGAGATTTAAACCATTGGTAGTAATCATTATTTAGGAAATCCTGAGACTGAGTAAAGCCCAACAAAGACCAAATACCAATAGCCCGATGACAGTTCCTGAGAGTATGCAGTAAGGTTTCACAATTCGTGCCACACCTTTGGCAAGAAGCATCAGTGGAAACATGATGGAGAAGGCAAAAATTGTTGGTTAGTAGGCTACCATGCATGATCAGCCAAGTGAAATGTTTCAAATTCTCAGGAAGTCTCAACTTCCAGATCCAGGACCACCTGTCTATAGACTCAATAGGATTAGTGTCATAGTGAAGTAACCAACGGTAAGCACTCTTAGCAAAATACTGCCCGAATTAGAAGTTCCCCAAATCAACAAATCCTCAGAACTGTCATTTGTGAAAATACTTTGTATCTCCATTCTGATATCCATAGGTAATTGAGTGGCTAAAATTTCAAAGTGCCAAACACCCTCGTAAAAGACATCCTTTATGTTGATGTGAGTGTCCTGTATGTTCACCAAAGAAATTCTTTCACATATGCAACCTTTGTCCAGCCACTTGTCACGCCAAAGAGAGACTTCCCCTTTACCAATTGTAGTAATGAAACTCTTCTGGAGAACCTTAGAAGCCTTCACAATTGATTTACAAGTGTAGGAAGCACCTTTGCAAGAAGGACTATGAAGTATGTGAGTATCAGAGAGATATTTTGAGGACAACATTTGCACCCAAAGCTTATTAGGATGATGGACTATGTCCCACATATGTTTCCCCAGCAAGGAAATATTGGATGATCTAGCTTTATGAATGCCAAGGCCACCTCTGTTAGAAGGTTGAGTTACTTTACTCTATTTAACCCAATGGCTGGTTTTTCCACCCCAAACAAATTGTCTGATGCAAGAATCAATATTATCACAAATGCCCTCTGGTAACTAGAGATTTTACATAGTGTAGATAGGCATAGAGCAAAGCACAGATTTTGCAAGTGTTACACGGCCTGCTCTACTCAATAATTTACCTTTCTAGCCAACAAGCCTGCTATTGATCTTATCCAGAATATAAGAAAAATCATTCTTGGAGACTGTCCCCGAGAGCAAGGGAAAACCAAGGTATCTACTAATATTATAAGTATGGTGGAAATCAAGAATGCCTTCGAATTTGGCTACCTTGGATCTAGGTATATTCTTTGAAGGGAGAAATCTAGATTTCTGAATGTTAACTTTCATGCCTAAAGCTAAACAAAAAGAATTCAGAACCTATTGCACTAATCTGACTTGAGAAGCCTTTGCTTTGGTGAATAACAAACAATCATCTGCAAAAAACAAATGTGAAATAGCAGGTCCATTGCTCAAAATTTTAACAGGGAGCCATTCATTAGCATCAATTTTTTCCTGTATCAGAATCGCAAGCTTCTCCATACAAAGTACAAAGAGATAGGGGCTCATGGGGTCTCCTTGTCTCAATCCTCTAGTTGGAGCAAAGTTCTCGAGCTTTTTATTGTTCCATTTTAAGGACAAAGTTGAGGAAGTAGTACAACTCATGATCAGATTTATAATATGTTGAGGGAATCCAAATTAAGTTAAAGTGAGTTTGAGGAAGTTCCAATCAACACGGTCATATGCCTTTTCAAAGTCGATTTTAAACATAAGAAAGCCAGACTTACCATTCTTTTTGTGCATATGGTGAACTATTTCTTGGGCTATCAGAGCATTATTTGTTGTACCTCTATTAGGAATGAAGCTGCTTTGGAGAGGACTAATTATATCATCTAGAAAAGGTCTGATTCTTTGAACAAGAATTTTAGAAAATAGTTTAAGCAACACATTGCAAAGACTGATTAGTCTAAAATCCCTGAGACTCGTAGGATCATCAACTTTGGGGATTGGAACAATAAGTGTTTCTGATAGTTGTTGATCAATAGAGCCAATAGAAAAGGCTTTAGCAATCAAATTCCAAACATCCCTCACCACTCTATGCCAATAATTCCTGAAAAACACAGGTTGAAAGCCATCAGGACCTGGTGCTTTATAAAAGGCCATACTTAAAAGAGCTTCTTTCACCTCTTTCATAGAGACTGGGAGCGGAAGTAGATCGTGAAGTTTCTGACTAATTCTAGGAATGCAATTAAGATGAAGACTCTGAGGATTACAATGATCATTTTCCTGGAACAGCTTTCTGAAAAAATTCAAAGCCTCGTCCTTTAAGGTTTCCTCATCTGAGCACTAAATGCCATTGATATTAAGACCAGTGACCTTATTCCTTCTCCTACGGATCACAGTTTGTGTATTAAACAAATTGGTATTTTTGTTGCCAAATTTAACCCAGTTTTCTCTTGATTTTTGAAACCATAATAGCTCTTCTTGAGCCAAAGCTTCGTTATATTGTTGTTGTAACTCTCTTTCCAGTTTTATAAGATCA
This sequence comes from Ormosia emarginata, assembly GCA_029884605.1. Classification (NCBI taxonomy): domain Eukaryota; kingdom Viridiplantae; phylum Streptophyta; class Magnoliopsida; order Fabales; family Fabaceae; genus Ormosia; species Ormosia emarginata. Next base: position 3,780,782 of record JAQQTP010000089.1, read on the forward strand.
GAAGATAAGAACAGGTCCAATTGCCGATGGACTCCCTTAATGCGGACCTCTAAATGACGCTTCCTTTTGAAGATATTGCCAAAGACTTCTCTATTAAAGGTGAGGGACTGCTCTTTAATTTTTTCAAGTTTCAAAACTACATTACCTTGAAAATGATTCCAAGTATTGCTAACCAAGGTTTCATAGTCTGGATGAGTCATCCAAGCAGCTTGGAAATGGAATAATTTGGCTCTGCTGCTTTTAGATTTATTGCAACTCAACAAGAGAGGATTGTGATCTGAGTTATGGTGCGGAAGGACTTCCACCGAAGCATCAGGGAATTATAATTGCCAATCCACGTCTGAATATTTTTAACAGCCTCTTTCGAACATGACCACCATGTTGAATAGTTTTACGCCAAGTAAAAAGACCTCTGATAGTATGAAGGTCTACAAGGTTACAATCAGACAAAATTTGAGCAAACAAAATTGCACAAGAATGGCTAAAATTGCCACCCAGGACTTCAAAAAAGAGCATAATCTCATTAAAATCCCCTAATAAGAGCCAAGGTCCACAAATAGATTGCCTGATGTTCCTTAGATGGTCCCAGAGGTTACAACGGTTAGTATAAATAGGAGAAGCATAGATTGCTGAACAATACCACATTATATCCCTGCGTCTGATAGAAAAAGTAATAGCTTGGTTCATAGAGTCTACCAAGGAGATATCTATATCAATAGAAGATGACAAAATCCAAATACCCCCAGAATGGCCATGAGCTTCTTGAAAAAAAAATAGGTTTGTAACCCAACTAAAACCAAAACTTCTCAACCTTTGTGAACAGAACATGAGTTTCATAAATACAAAAAAAAAAGATGGGTGGTGAAGCTTGATCAAATCACGAACATGACGCCTAGCATTACGACTAAAGGCACTACAAATATTCCACGACATAATTGAGAAGTTATTGAAGAGCTCCATAAACAATATATGGGAAAAGAGGACCAGAGTCCAAAACGCTACCATGCCATTGATTCGGGTTAGGGTTGGGTTTCTAGAACCACTTCTTGACTAGCTCCTTATGGAGAAAGGGCATCATAAACGATACCACTTCCTGTCTTTTGATTATCAGCCTCCTTGTCATGAGTAAGGAGGAATTGATTATTCGAAATTGCTTTCATCTTAATAATGGATTTAGCACCTTGGCCTAAGTCATAAATTTTAGTATCATTCTTCACCCATTTACCTTTGGTATGTTTAGGAATGACTTGCGAAGCATTAGCCAGCTTCTGAAAAGGATCAGAATTTGGCATGATTATTTGCGAATGAGGCCAGGAAGAAGAATCAAATTCATGACATAGTCTCTTGCTTTTTTCATTAGCATAAACTAACTGACATGGGTTCTGTACCTCTATTGGGTCCCGCAACGAAGGATTTCGTTGCACTATATTTGCGTGAGATTTAGTAGCATCCCTCAATGCATGGGATTTAGGTTGCCTTTCTTTATTACTGATATGAGTTTTATCTTTCGAATCCTTGCTACTGTTATTAGATTTGGACATACGAGATTTTTGAATCCTCCTATTAACTATAAGCCAATCATCGTGCAACGACTCCTCTATTTTTGGTGCCAATAAATTATCGGTTTCACTCGCCAAATCCGGGATATTATTCTCCTTGATTTGCAGCATATTTGAAGTTGTCGGAGCTCCTCCCATTGGCTAAACCACCGTCGCGCCTTGAGAGGGAGGATTCTAAATGGCCGCCGTAACCTCTTTTTTGCATTCTCTCGCAAGATGGCCATAGCAACCACATGTAGCACATATTCTGTACAAGCCCTCATATTCAACATAATACTAGAAACCTTGCAACCAGACCATGCCCACAACTGGCTTATTCAAGTCAACTTCAACACATACATATGTGAATCTACCACGTCGAACATCTAGTGTATTGCTATCAACCTTGATAGGTTTTCCTATAGCCGAAGCTAGAGCTAAAAGGATGCTCTCATCATAGAAGAAGAGGTTCAATCTAGGGAAACGAATCCATACCAAAGTCTTGTCAATCTTTGTCATGGGAGAGACAAAGTCAGGCGACCAACATTGCATCATCAAATAGTGGTCGAATATCATCCATGGTCTTTCATCCATGACCTTGGCCCGATCAATATGATCATCAAACTTCACCGTAAAGAAGCCATTACCAATATCCATAATCTCGAAACCTGCCACCGGTTTCTATACCTTCTGTAATCTTTCTCTCATTGCATGAAACCCATATAGCGGTTTTTTCTTGCCTGAAGCAAAGACCCTCAAAGACCAATGCAGCAATGTGGACTATTGGCTTAAGGGGGTTGCCATCTTCATATTCAATCTTAGCCAGATTCTCCTTGATCAAATCAACTTTTTGTCTTGGAGCCGGGACCTTTGTTTTGTCCTATGACCATATCCCTGAAAGAAGTCCTTTGTTGCTTAGTAGAAGATTCATTGTCACTGCCTCTATCTAATGGTTTATCATTCACCATCGCTGAGAAAACAAAGCCTTGAGAGCTTTCCACCTCCATTTACACTCTTTAATCCTATATTCTAAATTTTAGATATTGTTGCCTATTTCTTTTTATTGACTAATTCTACTCTCCGTTTTCTGCCTTACGTTTTCAGGCTGCACATCTTCAACCTTTTTGTTGATCATCTCGGTAATCATGCACAATTGCACATCCATCTTTCTTCTTTTTGGGCACATGATTTGTTGCCTAAATTATCTTTGTTGCGGTTGCACATTTTAGCTTTTGTTTTTGTCTCGACAATCGTCCACTATTGCACATTAGGTGAGTATAATATATTATGTTATTATTTAGATATTTGAATTATTATTTAATATTTATAAAATTATTATTAATAAATAGTATAATTTTATGATAATTTTTATTATTTTATATATGTCAAATAATAATTTAAATAATTATGATAAATTATATTCACTTAAAAATTATTATACACATCCATTTTCTTTTTAGTGTGGCCTACATTATTGTGCGTGCATTTTTTTTGTGAGATCCTTTTAATTTTTAGATTTCTTTTTTATTAATTCAGCTCCAAAAGAATATTATGTTTGTTATTTTTTTTATTATTATGAAAAAATTTGATGTCATTCAGCCTATTCTAATTTTAAGTAAAAGTATCAAACTATATTATTGGGTTGAAGACATGCGTGACTTTCTGAAAGACTGAAAACTTTGGTAATATATCACAGGTGATATTATTTGTCCTGTCACAATTGAAGATGACTCTGATGATAAATATATTGAAAAAATAAAAAATTATGATAACAAAAATTATCAGATTATCATTTGGTTTCGAAACACCTCAACTCCTAGTATTCACTTGCAGTTTGAACGTTTTGACACTGTCAAAGAGGTGTGAGATCATCTTCAAAATAGATATACATTTTTTGATTTATCTCATCAATATCAATTATTGAAAGAACTTAATAGTCTGAAACAAGAACCCGGCTAAGCTGTATATGAGTTCCTTATTCAGATGGAAGCTATTTGGAATCAACTGATTATGTGTGAGTCAACCTTAACACACAAAAGTAATGCTAAACTATATGAGGAGTACCATGATCGCACCAAGCTCATCCAGTTTCTGATGGCTCTCACTGATGACTATGAGCCTGTTTGAGCTTCCCTATTACATAAGGATCTCCTGCCTACACTTGAGAATGCACTTCCTCGTCTGAAATTAGAAGAAACTAGATTTGGTCTTTTTCAATCTAAAACAGATTTAGCTTTTGTAGTTACTCATAAAAAAAACACATTTTGTGATCGCTGCTGTAAACCAGGTCATATTTTTACTGAATGTCCCACCAGAGAGTATCATATTTGTAAAAAGAATGGTCATATTACTCCTGAATGTCCCACCATATAGTGTCATATTTGTAAGAAGAAGGATTATATTGCTCTGATACTTAGTTAGAAATAGAAATGAGAAAATAAATATTGATAATTCGTGTATATTTCTAAATGAATAAATACATGAGGGTTAGTTTTTATTTATACAAGAAGATTACTGTATAGAAAAGAAAAATAATAAAATATAATTATATATTAAATCAAACTAATTTTGTACTATATTAATTATAATTATTCTTAAAATCAATCGTGATCAATCACAATTAATCACCGAACACATATTAAACAAAAAAATACTTACTTGAATTAATCAATAAATAATTTTATAATGTTATTATAACGAAAGTTGATGACAAAAACTATTTTAATAATATTAGTAAGTATGATAATGAATTTGAAAAGAAATAAACTACCAAGCTAAATAAAATATAAGTAAAAATTATAATAACAAAAAATTTAATATAAGTAAAAATTATAATAACAAAAAATTTAATTTAACCATTAAAATCTTTCAGGAGACAAAAACGGAAATTATGAAGAAAATAAAAACATTAATGTTGAATTTGAATAAACCCACAACCATACATATATATTATTACAATATGCTTTGAGAAATAATTGTATATTTTTGAAGTGTTATATAAGATTATGCTCATATTATTTAAATTTTGATATTTTAATATTTGTTAATGATGGAGTTTATTATTAATTTATATATTTATTATTTTTCATTTTTAAAAATATAAAATTAAGATTGAAATAATAAATATTTAAATTAGTAATAGATCCCATAATTAATTAATACTAAAATGTTAAGATTTAAGTGATATAAGCGTAATTCTACATGACACTCCACGTCCAATAATTTCTTTAAGGCTTTGGCACTGCAAAGAATCAAGAAACATTTCGTTTACTGTTCATTAAAGTAACTTTTGTGTTCTCACTTTACCAGGCGATAAGTTGGAACAGCTAACAAGTGGCTCTTGGCATTGAAAGATCATGTCCAAGAGAATAATCACAAGTCATGCCCGAGGGCAACTCCCAATTAAAGCAATGCACAAGTTGAGCTGTCTCACAAGTGTCAAGTTTAATTGTAGTTAGGCCTAATCAGAGTTGCATGGTTCGTTTAATCCCATCACGTTCCACGTCGTTCTCAAACGTGGGTTGTTTGCTACCCAATATGCTCATAAGAGCGTTCCAAATTTACAACAGAAAAATGGAGATGTCATCCCTGTCGTGTGGCTGTATTTGACGCAACTACTGTGTGATCTTCACGGGTGGGAGAAAGGGACGCAGCTGCTGTGTGATCTTCACGGGTGGGAGAAGATAACTAAAGACCCTAATTGATGCAAGTAAATCACATAGCATCACTAACATGCAATGAGAAAAAAAATGGGTTGGAGCAAAACACACACTTGGGCCTATTTAATTAGTAGACTATAAGTGGGTTGGGCTGTGGTGTGATAACTTATTACATAATAGGATTAAAAGTAATCATAGGATAAAAGTATAACAACTAACGTTGTTGCTGCCTGTTACCTGCTGCATAGCTCCTTTCCTTGGCACACGACGACATTTGGGAAAAACATAGCTTTATAATTTTTTTATGGAAGTGTTTTATGATTATGTTATTTTTTTACTTGTGCTTTATAATTTTTTTTACAACTTAATGTTATATTTTAAAGTTTATGCATAGTGATCTAATTCAGTAAATTTCAATCCGAAATAACGAACTGACTAAATATACCTCCCGTATTGCATACTTGGTAAACTCCCATAGCACATACTAGACTGTACCGCGAACCATGTAACATTGGGCCTAATTGCATTCCAGGGCATTCTCTGCGACCAGAACCCAATGGCATAAGTTGGAATGGACCAACAGGGTAAAGTGTGAAGTTCTCTTTCTCCATCATGTCCGGATAACTAAACTTTAATTTCCTAGATCAGTCTCTTCCACCATCATGTTAATTCTGACCACCTTTGCAAGTTCTTCTTGAATATGGTTCATTACCCTTGGATGTTCCAAAAGAGCTTATAAAGGCCACAAAATTGTAGCAGTTGCCTCCAATGCCCCAACAATTACATCTAATACAATAGCTTTGATGTTAGTTCGATCAACGGATTGTTTTTGTTCGTGATTGTGTAATTTTTAAATTTTATGTTGTTAGATAAAATTGAGATTTGTGATGCTGCAATTTTTTTTTTTTCATTTATCTCTACTTTTAAGTATAACACTGCGGTTATTAAATAAAAAGTATAACACTGCGTTTAGTACGAGAAACTCTTATGTGATCGGCTATAGTATTAAATGTGGCATTAAAAATATAGTGAAAGTGAAAAATAAGTATGACATACATAATTGAAATTATATATATTCAATAATATAGTCGAATAAAAAAAATTCTCTTATTCCATAATACTTAAGAATTTTTTGTTCAACGGACCCCTTTCAATAATAAATTGGAAAATGCTGAATGTAACAAAAGAAAATATACGAATCCTTTGATGGATTCTTAATTATCGTTGGATGGTCATTTTTTTTTCTTTTTTCTTTTTTTATTAATTTATCTTAAACAAAAAGGAAAAACAACTTTGTGTAATCATGCCACCTATTTTGTAGATGGATTCACAGGATTTCTTTTGCGTTGAATAGCAATGCTCTAATAAATTTAGTAGCAAATTGCATGACAATTGACAAATATCTTTAGACAAATATGAAATGGTTGAGTTGAATCCTGAGTTGTGTGTTAGTCAAAGTGGGGCCTCCACCCATCTCTCCAACAACATTGCACCGAAAGGTGCATTCCTTTTTTTAAAATTTTTGACTCGTTTTCGATGCAAATTGGGGAGTTACAGCTGTTCACACGGTGCCTCACCTCTATAAATAGAGAATTTCATTAGATGAAAAAAATCATCCAACAACAAGATAGAAAAACTAGAGAGACAAAAAAAGTTTAGAGAGAAAAATTTTAGTTTCTGAGTGTAATTGGGTTGTGAGTTGTGAAAGGTTATGAGTATTTTATAAACACTTTGTATATTTCCATTTTCAGTAAAAATATCTGTAGCAGTCTGGAGACGTAAGCATAATTGGCCGAACTCCGTTATCAATTTTGTGTGTGTTATTTTCGTTACTATTTTTTGCATTCTCACAAATCTGGTTTATAGGAAATTGCAAGATTTTCCAACAACTGGTATCAGAGAGCCTGGTTGGGGTGAATTCTGTCAGTTTTCTACAAGGGTACTATTCATATGAATAGTGAATTTTATGAATAGTAAAATTTTGTTGGCAGTATCGGTTTGTCGATAGAGGTGTTCTAATACACTGTGGTTCATAAGAATTGTCAAAAAACAATCCAGAAGAAGCTAGATTCGAGTGGGAGCGATGGTTGCAGACGAAGGGAAAGTGAAAATTGAAAAGTTTGATGGTGCAGATTTTAGGTTCTGGAAGATGCAGATAGAAGATTATCTATACCAGAAAAAGCTTTATCAACGTCTCTCAGAAAAGAAGCCAGAGGATATGAAGGATGAAGAGTGGGCTCTTCTAGACAGACAAGCCCTCGGAGTTATCCGATTAACGCTATCCCACAATGGTGCTTTCAATATAGCAAAGGAAAAGACCACGATGGGTCTTATGGCGGCTCTATCTAGTATGTATGAGAAGCCATCAGCCTCTAACAAAGTCCATTTGATGAGGCGGTTATTCAATTTGCAGATCACGGAAAGTGCATCGGTAGCTCAACATCTCAATGAACTCAATACAGTCACAACCTAGTTGAGTTTAGTTGGAATCAAATTTGACGATGAAGTACGAGCATTAATACTTTTGTCTTCCCTACCAGAAAGTTCAAATGCTACTGTCACGACTGTGAGTAGCTCATCGGGAAGCAACAAGTTGAAATTTGATGATGTTCGTGATCTGGTTCTCAGCAAAGATATCCGATGGAGAGAGTCGGGTGAATGTTCAACCTCATCAGTATTGCATACAGAGTCAAAAGGGAGAAATTCAACCAGAGGGAATAAACGTGGCAGATCGAACTACCGAGGTAGTTCAAAGGACAGGAGGTCCAAATCTAGGAATCCCAATAATTCCCATAACTCAAAGATTATCGAGTGTTGGAACTGTGGGAAGACCAGACACTATAAAAATCAGTGCAAGAGTGCATCGAAGGATCCGGAGGCGAAGACAGAGGCAAATGTTACTTCCACTTCAAGAGGAAATGATGGGTTGATATGCTCTTTGGAGAGCAAGGAAGAGTCTTGGGTGTTAGACTCTGGAGCATCATTTCATGCTACTTCACAAAAAGAATTCTTCGAGAGGTATGTACCTAGAAATCTTGGAAAAATTTACCTTGGTAACGAATAATCCTGTGAGATTGTTGGCAAAGGTGTAGTAAAGATTAAGTTGAACGGGTCTGTTTGGGAACTGAAGAATGTTAGACACATTGTCGACCTGACAAAGAACTTAATCTCAGTAGGCCAGTTAGCCAGTGACGGCTACACAACTGTCATCCATAGAGATAATTGGAAGATTTCAAAAGGTGTAATGACGATTGCTCGTGGTAGAAAGAGTGGTACTCTTTACAAAATAGCTGGGGCATGTCATTTGATTGCAGTTGCAACAAACAATGAAAATCTCAATCTATGGCACCAGAGACTTGGCCATATGAGTGAGAAAAAGGATGAAGATTATGCACTTGAAGGGCAAATTACCAGGTCTTAAGTCAGTGGAAATTGACATGTGTGAAGACTGCATACTTAGAAAGCATAAAAGAGTCAACTTTCAGACAAGTGAAAGAACCCCAAAGAAGGAAAGACTCGAGCGTGTTCACTCTGATGTTTGGGGTCCAATGACTGTCTCATCCATTAGTGGGAAACACTACTTCGTGACTTTTATCGATGATCACTCTAGGAAGGTATGGGTATACTTTCTGAAACATAAGTCTGAAGTATTCGAGGCTTTCAAGGTATGGAAAGCCATGGTTGAAAATGAGATAGGGTTGAAGATCAAAAAGCTCAGAACCGACAATGGTGGTAAATATGAAGACACCAAATTCAAGAAGTTTTGCTATCAGCACAAGATCATAATAGAGAGAACAGTGCCTGGTACACCTCAACACAATGGTGTAACTGAGCGTATGAACCGAACGTTGATAGAAAGAGCTAGAAGCATTCGCATACAGTCAGGTCTACCGAAGTAGTTCTGGGCAGAAGCAATCAAAACAACAGCTTACTTGATCAACTGAGGCCCATCGGTTCCATTAGAGCACAAAATACCAGAGGAGGTATGGAGCAGAAAGGAGGTAAAACTATCACATCTAAAAGTTTTTTATTGTGTGGCATATGTGCATATTAATGATCAAGGCAGGAATAAGCTTGATCCCAAATCCAAAAAATGCACCCTCATCAGCTATGGCGAAGATGAGTTTAGCTGCCATATTTGGGATGACAAAAACAAAAAGGTGATCCTCAGTAGAGATGTGATCTTTAATGAAAGAGTGATGTACAAAGACAGGCATAACACATACACTAGTGACTCAGAACAGAGTGGGCCAGTGTATGCAGAGGTGGACAATGTCCTAGAAAGTCCTATAGTTGAAAGTCCGCAATTAGAGGAATTAATTGAATAAAGCAGCGAATAACAGTTCGACACACCAAAACCTCCTACTCCAGCTCATGTATTGAGAAGGTCTTCTCGACCTTATATGCCTAACAGGAGATACATAAACTATATGTTGTTGACTAATGGAGGGGGGCCTGAAAACTATGAGGAAGCATGTCAGACCGCAGATGCCAGTAAGTGGGAGCTTGCCATGAAAGATGAGATGAGGTCTTTAATCTCCAATCAGATATTGGAACTAGCTGAGTTACCCATGGGAAAAAAGACACTTCACAACAAATGAGTGTATCGGGTGAAAGAGGAGCATGATGGCTTCAAGAAATACAAAGTCCGACTAGTCATCAAAGGATTCCAGCAAAAGGAAAGAGTTGACTACACCGAAATCTTTGCTCCAGTTGTGCAGCTCAATACTATCAGGTTTGTGTTAAGTATTGTTGTTAATGAAGAACTCTACCTTGAGCAGTTGGACGTGAAAATCACATTTCTTCATGGAGACTTAGATGAGGAGATATACATGCACCAGCCAGAAGGCTTCTCAGAAAAAAAGGAAGGAGAATATGGTGTGCAGATTAAAAAAGAGCTTGTATGGCTTGAAACAAGCTCCAAGACAGTGGTACATGAAGTTTGATGGCTTCATGCACAAGGAAGGTTTCCAGAAATGCAATGTCGACTACTGTTGCTTCTTCAAGAGATATAAGTCCAGTTATATCATTTTGCTACTTTACGTCAATGATATGTTAATAGCAGGTTCAGATATGGATGAGATCAGAAACTTGAAGATACAGTTGTCAAATGAATTTGACATGAAAAACTTAGGTCCAACAAGGAAAATCCTTGGAATGCAAATCACGAGAGATAAACAAAGAGTGATTTTGCAGCTATCTCAGGCAGAGTACATCAACCGTGTTTTGCAAAGATTCAACATGGGCAATGCCAAACCGGTTAGGACTACTTTGGCCAGTCATTTTCGCTTATCCAAGGATCAGTCCCCTCAGACGGAGGAAGAAAGAAAATTCATGTCTAAAATCCCATATGCTTCAACTATTGGAAGTTTAATGTACGCAATGGTTTGTATGAGGCCAGACATTGGTCATGCAGTGGGAGTTGTAAGCAAGTTTATGTTAAATCCAGGTAAAGCTCATTGGGAAGCCGTTAAGTGGATTTTGAGGTATCTACGAGGCACTACAGAGAAGTGTTTGTACTTTGGTAAAGGAGAATTAAAAGTGCAAGGCTATGTAGATGCAGACTTAGGAGGTGAAGTCGATCACCAGTTATATATTCACCGTTGGAACAATAATTGTTAGTTGGATGTTGCAGATACAAAAGATTGTTACTTTATCCACTACAGAAGCTGAGTATGTAGCTGTAACAGAAGCCAGTAAAGAATTGATATGGCTTCAAAGGTTGTTAGTGATAGTCAGAATGCAATACATCTAGCAAAGAATTCAGCATTTCATTCCAAAACAAAGCACATTGATCTTTGTTATCACTTCATTAGAACTCTGCTTGAGGATGAGGTGCTAACATTGAAGAAAATCTAAGGAAGTAAGAATCCAATAGATATGTTAACAAAAGTGGTGGTAGTCGACAAACTAGCCTACTAGAATAATAGACTAGAGAGGTTGCTACATTGATCGAGGTATAAAGACAAATTGAAATCAGTCTTCAAGTGGGAGATTGTTAGTCAAAGTGGGGCCTCCACCCATCTGTCCAACAACATTGTACCGAAAGGTGCATTTCTTTTCTCAAAATTTTCGACTCATTTTCGGTGCAGATTGAGGAGCTACAACTGTTCACGCGGTGCTTCACCTCTATAAACAGAGGACTTCATTAGATGAAAAAAAACATCCAACAAGAAGAGAGAAAAATCAGATAGACATAAAAAGCTTAGAGAGAAAAGCTTTAGTTTCTAAGTGTAATTGGGTTGTGGGTTGTGAGTGTTTTGTAAACACTTTGTATATTTTTATTTTCAGTAAAATATCTGCAGCAACCCAGAGACGTAGGCATAATTGGCCGAACTCCATTATTAATTTTATGTGTGTTATTTTCGGTATTATTTTTTGCATTCTCATAAATCTGGTTTATAGGAAATTGAGATTTCCCAACATTGTGATCGTTAAATACTCAAATCTAAAGCAACTATTTTTTTGTTTTTCTTCAACACAACAAAACCCACGCACATGCAAAGCTCGTAAGCTAATTTTTTTTTCCTTTTTTTCTGTATTTTGGGTTCATTAAATCTTTGAATGACTTCTTAAACTAAGTTAAAGTTCATATTTGCTTTTATTGTTATTTGTCATATCTTGTGTGGTATGAAACTTTGAATGCAATATTTTTTATAAATTTTTCCAAGACTTGCGAAGCACTCAGCAATTTTACTAATAGAAGAAGTCTATTTGTACTTCATTTTTGCACACTTTTTACATAACTGGAGATTCACGTGCAAAAAATTGATGATCAAACGTGTATTATGTGGTGACTGAAAACATGTTTCCATGTGTAAATAATTGTTAATTATGTCACTACATAATACACGTCGATCATCAATTATTTATATGTTAATCACCAATTATTTACATTTTAATTAATGTTCTTAATAATTACATAATACACATAGATTATCACTTATTTACACATAAATCACCAAGTATATATGTAGTGTACAGAAAAGTGTACAAATAGCATTACTGTTACTAATAATATAGTGACATCACTTCTTTTTTTCTTTGTATTAGTAATACAAAATAAAATAAAAAAAATCTTTAGTAGGCATAAGCTATGCACTTAATTAAACATATGCCACGCCTAAAGAGGCATTCTTTAGATAAAAAATTAATCTTAATATAACCCATATAATTTATAACTTTATACATTTTAATGTTGAATGTAGTGCCTCTATTAGGTACCTACTTAATAACTTCTTTACAAAGTAGACATTAATTGAATTATTTATTGTATAGAACTTGACTCCAATTCTGAGATGAGTTATCTCCCTCCAACTTCTTTAATTTATTGTCATGTGTCTATTAACTCAATTAAGTGAATTAAGTGAATAATAAAATAGACACATAACAACATATTAACACTATACTTGGATGATAGATATTGAGGAGAAATGAAAGAGAATGAGGAGAATGGAAATAACTTCACTTGTTTGGGAGGTTTAAAATACATGAGAAGGGAACGGAACCCATGGGAAACCATTTCCCCTCTCTTCTCTTCAAATGTCCAACTTTTGTTTCTCCCAAAATTGAGGTGGAATGGGGGAAACACATGAGTAATGAAGTTCTGTTCCGTTGATGAAACTTCTAAACAAAGAGAATGGTAACTATGTTTCATTCTTTCTCTTTCCTTTCTAGTCCATCCCCTCCTATTCCGTTCTGTTCCATTAATAAAAAAATCCAAACACATACTAAGGGATTTGGAGGAAAATAACTGCTCACAAGGTTAAAGACAAGTTCTACCCTTGGTTTATTTATTTGATGTCGTTGTGAGAGGTAGAAAAAATCATAGAGAAACACGAAAACAAAATTCACCATGAGCGAAATAAAATGAGGGAGAAGTGGAGGTAAAGGTGATGGTGAGTGACGATTTTTCACAGCAGAGGAGGAGACTAATCTTCTCCATCAGAATAAGACAAAAGTGAGGAAGACTAATGGGGTATTCTCAAAGGAATCTTCCAACCCTTCGAGGGAGGAACCATAGGTGTATGAAGATTGTGAGGGTGACATTTCAAAATGGAAGTCTTATGTGGGTGCTTTGATGGCCATTGAAGTTGTTAACAACTTGTTTGATGATAAAATGTCATCAGATGAGGAGGACTCAGGAGATGAGACTAACTCGGATGAGAGTGAGGATAGTTCTGATGATAGTGATAAAGACAATGTGAAGGCATTTCGCACGGAGGATTCCATGAAGGGAAAGGATTTCATGGTAGAAGTGGATAAAAAAAGGTGCCCTAATGTGATTATAAGGGATGCTGAAAGAGAAATGTTGAACAAGCCTTGGAGGCAAACTTTGGTGGTCAAGTTGCTAGGTAAGAGGATTGACTTCACAGTTCTTAAGAGGAAGATTAAAGCTACCTGGGCTAGAAGTGGAACAATCCAGTTATTAATGTTAGAAATGACTTTTATTTTGTTATATTCAATTCTAAGGATGATTATGAGTTTGCTTTAATGGGAGGTCCTTGGTTGGTTTTTGACCACTACCTTGTTGTGATTACTTGGGAGCCAAAATTCAAACCATATGTCATAAGGATAAGTACGATTGTTGCTTGGGTTAGGCTTCCTGGTTTAGCTCTGGAGTACTATGATAAAAAGTATCTTCACATAGTTAAACAGCAGAGGGGCAAGTTTGCTTGTATCTGTGTTGAGTTGGATCTTGATAAACCATTATTATCACAGTATAGGCTTGATGGAGAACTTATGGCGATAGAATATGAGGGAATCCATATGATTTGTTTCAATTGTGGAACCTATAGGCATGATAAGAAAATGTGCCCTCTAAGAAAGGAGGAAGTGGTTCTTGTTGTAGAAGGCCAAGGTGACAAGGGGGATCAAGAAGGACAGAATCAGGTTAACAGTGCTGAGGAGATCCAGGCGGTTGATGACCAATATGGCCCTTGGATGATGGAGCAACGACAACGGAAACCTCGACAGAACCCTAATCCAGGTGAAGGAGCAGTAGCAGATCCTAATATGAATTCTCGAGGACCCACATTAACTAGAAAAACGAATATTTCGGGGGGAGGGGCAAGCCAACCAAATAATGAGAATAGAAAATATGGATAAAACTTAAGGTCAATTTCTTTATGTCTATTACATCCATTTCACTAATCAAATTATGACATGTGTTCATTAATGTAATATCTCTTACTCTCTTTTTTTTTAAAAAAAAATGCACACGTGTCATAACTTGATTAGTGAAATAGATATAATGGACATAAAAAAATAGACCTAAATTTTGTCTGGAAAAGATAATGAGCAAATCTCTGAGGAGCAAAATGTAGAGGTGATTACCAATAATTAAGGGGATTTTAATGATAAGGAGAAAAAGAAGGAATTTGTTACAAAAAGTCAAATGAGAAGGGAGAAGAGAAAAACAACCTTTGATTGAGATGATTGGGGAAAGAATCAAATATGTGATTCTGGTGCAAAAAAAAAAAAAGGAAACAGTTTCAAAGACTAAACGAAATATGGACACAAGAGTCTTATCTAAAAAGGTGAATGATTTTGGGAAAGATAGCACTCAGATGTCGCTTGTGTCAATCCCGATGGTAGAACAAATGCATGTGCACAGGTCTGTTTCTCATCACATTTTAAGGGAAAGTACTATGTCAAGTAATAACGTAGACCTTCCTAAGCCATCAGATATCAATATGAGTACCCAACAGGGCTCAATCCCAATCCACCATGGTGATAATGTGGACATGCATGTTGAGAGCATCTTCACATAGCTAAACAACAAAGGGGCAAGTTTGCTTGTATTTGTGTTAAGTTGGATCTCGATAAACCATTATTATCACAATATAGGCTTGATGGAGAACTTATGGCGATAGAATATGAGGGAATCCATATGATTTGTTTCAATTGTGGAACCTATAGGCATGATAAGAAAATGTGCCCTCTAAGAAAGGAGGAAGTGGTTCTTGTTGTAGAAGGCCAATGTGACAAGAAGGATCAAGAAGGACAGAACCAGGACAACAGTGCTGAGGAGATCTAGGCGGTTGATGACTAATATGGCCCTTGGATGATGGAGCAATGACAACAAAAACCTCGGCAGAACCCTAATCCAGGTCAAGGAGCGGTAGCAAATCCTAATATGAATTCTTGAGGACCCACATTAGCCTTGAAAAATGAATATTTCGGGGGGAGGGGGCAAGCCAACCAAATAATGAGAATGGAAAATATGGATAAAACTTAAGGTCAATTTCTTTATGTCCGTTACATCCATTTCACTAATCAAATTATGACATGTGTTCATTAATGTTCTATCTCTTACTCACTTTTTTAAAAAAATACACACGTATCATAGCTTGATTAGTGAAATGGATGTAATGGACATAAAAAAATAGACCTAAATTTTGTCTGGAAAAGATAATGAGCAAATCTCTGAGGAGCAGAATATAGAGGTGATTACCAATAGTCAAGGGGATTTTAATGATAAGAAGAAAAAGAAGGAATTTGTTACAAGAAGTCAAATGAGAAGGGAGAAGAGAAAAACAACCTTTGATTGGGATGATTGGGGGAAGAATCAAATATGTGATTCTGGTGCAAAAAAAAAAAAGGAAACAATTTCAAAGACTAAACAAAATATGGACACAAGAGTCTTATCTCAAAAGGTGAATGATTTTGGGAAAGATAACACTCAGATGTCGCTTGTGTCAATCCCGATGGTAGAACAAATGCATGTGCACGGGTCTATTTCTCATCACATTTTAAGGGAAGGTACTATGTCAAGTAATAACGTAGACCTCCCTAAGCCATTAGATATCAATATGAATACCCAATAAGGCTCAATCCCAATCCACCATGGTGATAATGTGGACATGCATGTTGAGAGTATCTTCACATAGCTAAACAGCAAAGGGGCAAGTTTGCTTGTATTTGTGTTAAGTTGGATCTTGATAAACCATTATTATCACAATATAGGCTTGATGGAGAGCTTATGGCTATAGAATATGAGGGAATCCATATGATTTGTTTCAATTGTGGAACCTATAGGCATGATAAGAAAATATGCCCTCGAAGAAAGGAGGAAGTGGTTCTTGTTGTAGAAGGCCAAGGTGACAAGAGGGATCAAGAAGGACAGAACCAGGACAACAGTGCTGAGGAGATCTAGGCAGTTGATGACTAATATGGCCCTTGGATGATGGAGCAACGACAACAAAAACCTCGGTAGAACCCTAATCCAGGTCAAGCAGCGGTAGCATATCCTAATATGAATTCTCGAGGACCCACATTAACTGGAAAAACGAATATTTCGAGGGGGGGGCAAGCTAACCAAATAATGAGAATGGAAAATATGGATAAAACTTAAGGTCAATTTCTTTATGTCCGTTACATCCATTTCACTAATCAAATTATGACATGTGTTCATTAATGTTCTATCTCTTACTTTCTTTTTAAAAAAAATGCACACGTGCCATAGCTTGACTAGTGAAATGGATGTAATGGACATAAAAAAATAGACCTAAATTTTGTCTGGAAAAGATAATGAGCAAATCTCTGAGGAGCAGAATGTAGAGGTGATTACCAATAGTCAAGGGGATTTTAATGATAAGGAGAAAAAGAAGGAATTTGTTACAAGAAGTCAAATGAGAAAGGAGAAGAGAAAAACAGCCTTTGATTGGGATGATTGGGGGAAGAATCAAATATGTGATTTTGGTGCAAAAAAAAAAAAAAGGAAACAATTTCAAAGACTAAACGAAATATGGACACAAGAGTCTTATCTCAAAAGGTGAATGATTTTGGGAAAGATAGCACTCAGATGTCGCTTGTGTCAATCCCGATGGTAGAACAAATGCATGTGCACGGGTCTGTTTGTTATCACATTTTAAGGGAAGGTACTATGTCAAGTAATAACGTAGACCGTCCTAAGCCATCAGATATCAATATGAATACTCAACAGGGCTCAATCCCAATCCACCATGGTGATAATGTGGACATGCATGTTGAGAGTATCTTCATATAGCTAAATAGCAAAGGGGCAAGTTTGCTTGTATCTGTGTTGAGTTGGATCTTGATAAACCATTATTATCACAATATAGGCTTGATGGAGAACTTATGGCGATAGAATATGAGGGAATCCATATGATTTGTTTCAATTGTGGAACCTATAGGCATGATAAGAAAATGTGCCCTCTAAGAAAAGAGGGGTTCTTGTTGTAGAAGGCCAAGGTGACAAGGGGGATCAAGAAGGACAGAACCAGGACAACAGTGCTGAGGAGATCTAGGCGGTTGATGACCAATATGGCCCTTGGATGATAGAGCAACGACAACGGAAACCTCAGTGGAACCCTAATCCAGGTCAAGGAGCGGTAGCAGATCCTAATATAAATTCTCGAGGACCCACATTAGCTGGAAAAACGAATATTTCGGGGGGGGGGAAGCCAACCAAATAATGAGAATGGAAAATATGGATAAAACTTAAGGTCAATTTCTTTATGTCCGTTACATCCATTTCACTAATCAAATTATGACATGTGTTCATTAATGTTCTATCTCTTACTCTCTTTTTTTTAAAAATGCACACGTGTCATAGCTTGATTAGTGAAATGGATGTAATGGACATAAAAAAATAGACCTAAATTTTGTCTGGAAAAGATAATGAGCAAATCTCTGAGGAGTAGAATGTAGAGGTGATTACCAATAGTCAAGGGGATTTTAATGATAAGGAGAAAAAGAAGGAATTTATTACAAGAAGTCAAATGAGAAGGGAGAAGAGAAAAACAGCCTTTGATAGGGATGACTGGGGGAAGAATCAAATATGTGATTCTAGTGCAAAAAAAAAAAAGGAAATAATTTCAAAGACTAAACGAAATATGGACACAAGAGTCTTATCTCAAAAGGTGAATGATTTTGGGAAAGATAGCACTCAGATGTCGCTTATGTCATTCCCGATGGTAGAATAAATGCATGTGCATGTGTCTGTTTCTCATCACATTTTAAGGGAAGGTACTATGTCAAGTAATAACGTAGACCTTCCTAAGCCATCAGATATCAATATGAATACCCAACAGGGCTCAATACCAATCCACCATGGTGATAATGTGGACATGCATATTGAGAGTTTGGAAGCGACCCAATTGGGTCTTGATGGCGATGTCATACAATGTTAAGCTTTCCTTTTATGGTTTCCTCTCTTATCAGTTTTTAATGATTTTTCTCAACTAGAATTGTAGGGGTGCTATTGGAGAAAGATTTTCTAGAGCACTCAAAGAGCTTAGGTTTCAGTATAGACCCAACATGGTGGCTCTTCAGGAGACTAGGTGTAGTGGGCAAAGAGCTATAAATACTATAAGGAATATGGGTTTCAGTCATCATGTTTTGGTAGAGGCTAGAGGGTATTCGGGAGGTATTTGTTTGTTATGGAATGAGGATGCTATTCAGATTTCGATTATTCAGAAGCATAAACAATTCCTGCATGTTAGTATTAAGAATGGTGATCAGCAGCCTTGGCTCCTCACTCTAGTTTATGCTAGCCCATGTAAGAACAAGAGGCAAGAATGCTAGGACAGATTGTTGGATTTATCTCAAACCATCAATATGGAATGGATGATTGCTGGTGATTTGAATGAGAAAGCTCATCCTTGGGAGAAAAAAAGAGGTATTGAGGTGAACTATAGTCGCTGTGCTTTATTTGAAAAATGGATTAATGATTGTAATCTTATTGATATGGGTTTCATTAGATCAAAGTTTACTTGGAAAGGACCTCAATAGAATAATTTGGAGTGGGTTTAATTTCAAGCGGTTAGACAGAGGCTTATGTAACAACCTCTAGAGGACTAGATTTGGTGAGGTTGCGGTTAAAGTCTTGCCGCAGATTCACTCAGACCATCATTGTCTTCTTTTCTATCTTGAAGGTGCTAGTATTTTTGTCACAATAAATCTTTTAGGTTTGAGGCTACTTGGATTTCTCACCTTAATTTCAAAGATTTTTGGGAAAAGAAATGGAAGAAAGATATGATTTTGCTCTCTAATAATTTGTATTTGACTAATGATTTTTGACTGATTGGAATAAGTGGGTTTTTGGCAATATTTTTCAATCGATAGGAAAAAGCTCTCATACGACGTAGTGATAGCATTCAAAATTCAATCTCTTCGAGTGTGTTTGGAATGTAAAAAAAAAAAGGAAATGATTTGATTTGTAAATCAAATTTAATTAAATTTTGTGTTTGGAATGTTTAAAAATGAGAAATGATTTGATTTTTAAAATCTTATGGATTTCTTTTTAGCTTGGTCTTGGATGTGCTTACTGCGCATATCCAAGAGTCGTTGCCACAATGCATGCTTTTTGCAGATGATATAGTCTTAGTTGGAGAGTCAAGAGGGGAAATAAATGGGAAGCTAGAGCTATGAAGACGAGCTTTGAAAGAACATAACTTTCGTCTAAGCAAGAGTAAGATGTAGTATATGAAATGTAAGTTCAGTAAGAAGCATACTAATACTAGCTTAGCGGTGAAAATTGGGGACCACACTATACCACAAGTCACACGGTTTAGGTATCTTGGATCTATCATATAAAATGATTGAGAGATAGAGGGAGATGTAAACCATATGATTCAAGTTGGATAGATGAAATGGAAGAGTGCTTCAGGAGTGTTTTGTGATAGAAAAGTACCTCTCAAGCTTAAAGATAAATTTTATCGCATAGTTATAAGGCTCACGATGTTGTATGGTACTGAATGTTGGGCGGTAAAAAGGCAGCAAGATCATAAGATTAGTGTCGTGAAGATGAGGATGTTGCGCTAGATGTGTGGTCATACAAGACAAGATAAGATTAGGAATGAATGCATTAGAGAGAAAGCAGGGGTAACACCTATTGTGGAAAAGATAGTAGAATCTTGCCTTAGGTGGTTTGGACATGTAAGGAGAAAACCCTTAGAAGCTCCAGTAAGAAGAGTAGATCAGATAGAGGATAGTCTAATAGCTAGAGGTAGAGGGAGACCAAGAAATAATATAGGTGAAACAATTAAAAAAGATTTATATTTGAATGACATTTCTGAAGACTTGGTTTATGATATGACATAATGGCATCGTTTGATCCATGTAACCGACCCCACCTAGTGGGAAAAGACTTGGTTGTTGTTGTTGTTGTTTTAAAAATTTCATCAATTTTGATAGGATTTGTTAGGATTTGATTTGATTTGAAATAAATAGACTATTTTACCCTTAATAACTACCTCTAACAACCTCTCATAAGGTTAAAGTATAAAATAATAAAATAAAATAAAATCAATTCTCATTATAATGAATTTCAAACATAAAATTTGATTTATAAATCAATTCAAATCGTATTTTTTTAAAAGTTTCAAACATAAAATTTGATTTTTTAAATTAAATCAAATCAAATCAAATAAATTATTTCTCATTTTTATTTATTCTAAACACAATCATTAAATTTGATGAAATTTCTAAAACAAAAAGAATAAAATTCATGAGATTTTAGAAATCAAATTATTTCTTATTTTTTAACATTTCAAACACAAAATTTAATTTGATTTGATTTACAAATCAAATTATTTCCTATTTTTTTCACATTCCAAACACACTCTAAGGATTTGTTAAGATTTGATTTGATTTGAAATAAATAAACTTTTTTACCCTTAGTAACTACCTCTAACTACCTCTTATAAGGATTAAAATATAAAATAATAAAATCAAATCAAATGAAATCTCATTTTAATGAATTCCAAACACAAAATTTGATTTCTAAATCAAATTATTTTAAATCAAATTAAATCAATTCATTTCTCATTTTTATTCATTCCAAATACAACCTTATGCAATAACCCTTACCTTGATAAACTTGAAAAGGATCTACGTTGTCAGTCAGCTTAATATTGTTCTTGACCAAGAAGAAGTTATGTGGTTACAAAAATCAAGAGCAAAGTGGATTATGGATGAGAATAGAAATACTCGGTACTATTATACCAAAACTGTGGTTAGAAGACGTAGGAATCAAATTTTGGCTCTTCGTGACTTTAGTGGTGTTTGGATCAATGAGCATGAGCAACTTAAAAGGATGGCTTTGGAGTTCTATCAAAATTTATTTTCAAAAGATAGCCATGATAGAAATGTCTTAGTTACACTATTTTCATATCCTATTACCCAATTGGATTTGATCAGAAATATGGGTGGCGTTGTTTCTAACGCTGATGTTAAGAATGCTATTTTTTATATGGGTCCTTCTAAAGCTCCTTAGGAGGATGGTTTTCCAGCAATTTTCTTCCAAGTTAATTGGGATAAATGAGCCAATGCATTACTAATTTCGTTAAGGAGGCTTGGACCAGACATGAGTTAATCCAAGCTATAAATAAAACATTCCTTGTGTTAATTCCTAAGTTAGAAACGCTTTTATAAATTAGTTTCGCCCTATTTCCCTGTGTAATGTGGTTTACAAGTGTCATTACAACAAAAGAGGCCAACAACGACGGTTCTGGGAGCCATCTGCGGCGGGTTTAACTGCCTCTTAAAAACCTTGCGGCGGTTACATTACTATCACTATTTCTAGCGTCGAGAGTATGAATCTGCAACGGTTACTTTAACTGCTGACATAACTGTCACAAAATGTATTTTATTCTACGGTGTTTGGTAACTGCCGTTAAATACAATTTATGAAAATTGGTTTAAAAAATCTACAACGAATTTTAACCGTCATAATAATTATTTAAAATATTTCGTCTCTATTGTTTTGCGGCGGTTTCTGAACCGCCGTAATAAATATATAAAATATTTTGTCTGAATTTTTTGCAGTGATTGTTTAACCACCGTAATAATTTATAAAATATTTCATCTTTATTTTTTGTGGCGGTTTCTATACCGCCGTAATTAATATATAAAATATTTTGTCTGTATTTGTTGCGGCGATTGTGTAACCACCACTATTATTTGAAACTTTTTGACAAGAAAACTTGCGGCTGTTTTTGTAACAGCTACAATATTTTTTTATTCTTTTTTTAAAAAAAATTCATCTGTTTGTACCGGTGATAGTTGAAGAAAATTATTATTTTTTGCATATTTTTTATTTACATTCACTAATAATTTTTAATTTAGTTTTAAAATTCTTTTAGACCATTAAAACATTAATAGTTCTAAGGCATTAAATTCATTCATTACTTTAAATAAAAACTACATAAAAACAACTCACAAAATACATCATTAGTATTTTGCTCAAAAGTGCTAAGTAACATAAGAACTCATCCCAACATAAATTCATAGTCAAAGTAACAATACACAAAATGCAAGTCTAGTATATCTTGCTCAAAAGTGCTAAAAAACAACTATTCCTAACTTAAATTCCTAGTCAAAGTAACAAAGTCCAATATCTTGCTCTAAAGTGCTAAGTAATAAAGAACTAAGCAGAAGATGATGGTCCATGGCTTTGTGGTTGATGACTAGCGTCGGAAGAGCGTCTTGCATCTGTTGGTAAGCCTAAGTCTGTAGCTTGAAATTGAACGAAAAAATTTACAAAAGAAAAATAGTTAAAATGACAATATGCCTCGCAGAGTGCCATGCTTCTGCAATGTCTAAGAGTATACTTTGGTCAAAGACCAAAATAGCCATGCTTCTATAAAATTGTTTCTCATTAAAAGTAGATGAAAAAAGACAAGTAAATGCAGATCAACAGCAATCAATATATTCACAACTGCACAGTTGGCAGCATGAGTACAACTGGTCCCACCCAAAGTTCCACACAAATGCATTAAGATGCTGTCACTTGAACAGGTGTGATGTGTGAGCAAGGTGATTGTAAAGTGATGTGTATCTATATTTTTTTTTAAAAAAAAGATGATATCCAATAAAGGATACCTTCTATTTTCATCTGGCCAAAGGTCATGTCTAAAACCCATAGCTTTAAGGTATCTTTGATAACACCACAGCCACTACTAGAGTCCAATACAATGGGAATTATACTCTACATTCATCTCCTTCATTACCTTATCTTCTTAACTATAATGACACACAAGCAGCTTTTGACTTCATTAGAAGCATTAGGGGCTTGCCTTAGAAATACCCCCACGATGTCCTAAAGAATTGTAAGGACTATGGACACCACATATCTCTACAATAGTATGATATTGTCCACTTTAGGCCAAAGCCTTCATGAATTTGCTCTTGGGCTTTTACCCCAAAAGGTCTCATACTAATGGAGATATATATCCATACTTATATATCCATGATCCTCCCCACTTCTAGCCAATGTGGGACTTTGGTTGCACACCCAACAATCCTCCCCTCGAACAAAGGACCATCGAGCCTCCCCTCAAACGATCATTCATCCGTCCACTCTTATCGACCAGGATTCTCCACTCCACTGCGATTCTGCACACGCCTTACCATGAAGTACCGTCTGTCTCGATAGAGCTCATCCACAGATCCCATCATGAGCTAACCGGGGGCCACTACCTTCGTTCGGCATTCCGAGAATTCATCCACCATAGTTAACTTCGGGGCATGGCTCTGATACTACTTGTAAGGACTATGGACACCACATATCTCCACAATAGTATGATATTGTCCACTTTGGGTCAAAGCCCTCATGGATTTGCTCTTGGGCTTTTACCCCAAAAGACCTCATACTAATGGAGATATATGTCCATACTTATATATCCATGATCCTTCCCACTTCTAGCCAATGTGGGACTTTGGTTGCACACCCAACAAGAATATCACCACTCATATAGTGACCACCATTTCTGTTAACACCTTTCTATGCCCCAATGGCCAATCTGCCCAATCTTGCCAGGGACCAAATGGAACCATTTTTGTTGCTAGTATGAACAACATAAGTTTTGAAACCCCTAGCATTGACATACTCGAAGCCTATTACTACCATATAATGTCATGCTGGAAATCTGATAATATTACTTATAAAACTAGTAGTTGAAGTTAGTACAACTCTGCTTTAGTTGAAATTAGTACCCTATTTTGGATATCCTATAAATGCATTTCACGAATGCTTGTCAGATTCATTGTACTCATAGTCACAAGCATTGTCATCAAAATCAGTGTCAATGGAGAGAATAGTAGAACACGTAAAAACAAAATATATTATGCTACAGAACAATGGGATTAGGCATCATACCTGGTGGAGACCTCTTCCTCGGGCCATGATGAGTTGGCCATAACAATGGGATTGGGTAGAACAATGCGTGAGGGGTTTTTTAGAGGTAATGAGAATTTGGGAATAATGGGGGTCGAGTGAAGGTTTGCGCGGTTTGGGAAATTTAGGGGTTAGAGGGAATGAGAAATGTGGGGGTTAGAGGGAATGGGGATTTTAGAGGGAACGAGGGGGAAGCTTAGGAACGAGGGGGAAGTACACCGTGTAAAAAAATGAGAAATTTCACTGTGTAGAGGGAATGGGAAATTTCATCATATTGCGGCAGTTTATTAGAACTTCCTAAAAATACACCCTAACCGCCGCAAAATATAATACCTGCACCAGTTATAAGAACTACCACGTGAACTGCCGCAATGTTTATAACGGCGACAGTTACTATAACCGCTGCAGTTTAACTGTTGTCGATTTCTAAATTCTGTGTAATGTATATATCTAAAATTATTGTTGCTCGCCTCAAACCTATTTTAGGGGATATTATCTCCCCTAATCAAACGAGCTTTAATTTGCTCCTAGTAGACATATTCATGACATCATTGTGGCTCAAAAGATGGTGCACACGATGAATAAGATAAGGGGAAGGAAAAAGTTTATGGCTATCAAAATTTATCTAGAAAAAGCTTACCGACAAGCTAAGATAAGATTTCATTAGAGACTGTTTAAAAGAGCTTCATTTTGAAGAGTTTGTCATCAATCTTATCATGGCTTGCTGGAATAGAGAAAAATCAGACTCCTTTTAGGCTTCTAGGAGTGGTCCTTTATCACCTTACAATTAGTAGCAGGGAGCTGTATCTCCAATAATAGATTAAGTGAAGAATCACAAGTGAGCTTAAACATCACATATCAACAAAAAACCTTAAAACATTAAATGTATGAGTTCTTTTCACTTATAAATCCTTCTGTTAGTCCATTTCTATCCAATGTGGGACTTCTACTACCCACAACTCACACTTGCAATTTCCCAACAGGATGGTCCTAGGATCTCTCATCTAATGTTCGCTAATGATTGGCTCTTTTTTTTACTAAAGCTAGTATGGATCAGGTTGATTGTATTATGTCTTGTTTGGAGCGATTTTCTTCAGCTTCTAGGCAGAAAGTTAATCTTTATAAGACAAACATGATTTTTTCCCGCAATGTTGAGGAGGACTTAGCTTATGCTATAATTGGCAGAACATGTTTCCAGCGTGCTAATGGGTTGGGGAGATATCTTGGAGCCTTTTTCCTTCAAGGCAGATCTACCAGAGCTCACTACCATCATATTTTGGAAAAGGTGCACCAGAAGCTAACAGGATGGAAGGGTCAATGTCTCTCTTTGGTTGGAAGAGTAACTTTAGCTAGTTCGGTAATCAACACTCTACCTTATTATTATATGCAGCATGGCAAACTTCCCAAGTCTATATGCTCTGATATTGAAAAGGAACAAAAAAAGTTTATTTGGGGTAGTAGTCCTCAACAATGTAAGGTTCACTTGGTGGGCTGGAATACTATCTGTAAGCCTAAAAGTAAGAGAGGTTTGGGTTTTAAAAAGTTGGAAGTGATTAATAATTATTTTCTTATCAAGATTGGATGGCAGGTTATTTCTAGCAACCATCAGCTGTGGGTGCAAGTTCTGAAAGGTAAATATGCTAGAGGAGTTGATCTTAGCAGAGATATCAAGACTTGTGATTCAAATTCTTAGCTTTGGAAAAATTTAGGAAGAGTTTGGAGCACCATGCTTAGTCATATTGTGCAGAGTGTTGGAAATGGCAAGAACACGAAGTTTTGGACAGATCCTTGGGTTGCCAAAGATGTCATTCTCCTTAATAATGCTCCTCAGGAGGTGGCCAATTTAGATATCCATGCTAGGGTGGTTGACTTCTCGGATGAGAGGGGGTTGTGGAATTTCCAGCGTATGAGTCAATATTTGCCTGATGAGATTGTTAATGTTGTTAGAGCTATCCACGGGTCTTCTATTCATGACCATGATGACACGTTGCGTTAGGGAGCTTCTTCGGATGGAAATGTCTCTGTTAAAAGTGCTTATGATATGCTAGCTCCTAACATTGAAGAATCAGATGGTTGCTGGAATAAACTTTGGAAATGGAAGCGACCTTTGAGAATATCAGTGTTCAGCTGGATTGTGCTGCACAATCGTCTTCTTACCTCGGAACGTCGTAGTAGATGGTGGGGTGTTTCTCCTTATTGTCATGTTTGAATGGGGGTTAGTGAATCAGTTTTGCATGTCCTGCGTGATTACGTGTATGCTTCTCAGATTTGGGTTTGGAGGGTGGATTCAAAGTTCATTTCTGATTTTTATTCATTGGACCCCCAGCAGTGGTTCTCGATGAATATTAACACCTCTTTATGGCGTAGGTGTGATCTTAATTGGGAAGATGTTTTCAGAGTTACCATTTGGTTCCTTTGGAAGTGGAGAAACCAGGAGCTGTTTGATCCAGATTTTCATAGGCCTTTAATCCTAGAAAGGTCGTTTTGGACTATACTCATGAGATTATGGGGGTTTGCAATCAAAAGTCTTTGGGAAATTCTGACCAAAGATGGATGGATATTAGGTGGTCTGCTTCTGATGTTAATTGGATTAAGTCAATACTGATGGTGCCGCAAAAGGTAATCCGGGAGTGGCCAGTTGTGGTGGCATTCTCAGAGATGATAATGGTGGTTGGATTTCGGGGTTTGCTTTCCATTTAGGCATATGCACCTCTTTCATGGATGAGCTTTGGGGAGTTTGGTATGGGTTGAAGATGGCCTGGAGAATAGGATTTCATAAGGTAGTCATTGAGAGCGACTCTTCCTCTCCTCTACTATAGGAGTGATTAAAAATGGCACAAAATATCTTATTTCTTGTGCTACTCTTCTCCATCACATCAAGAAGTACATAAGGCTTGATTGGGAGATTCAATTTTAACACATTTATCGAGAAAGTAATAGATATGCAGACTGACTTGCTAATTAGGCTGTGATGCAGGATCACAGTCTTATTGAGATGTCTCCTCCGTTGGAAAGATTAATTCCTTTGCTTTATGCTGATTTCTATGGGGCTTCCTTACCCCGTTTGGTATCTCTTTAGTTGTTTGTTGTTTTTCTTGGGCTTAGGCCCCTTATTGTACCAAAAAATAAAAAGAATTATTTATTTATTTCATCATAATAATGTTATTTCGCTTGCATCATCACTGCCCCGAATAAACAGTAAATCACTCTAGGTCAATTCATTGAACATTACCAGAACGATCAAGTTGAGGCTGAACATTTTTTATTAAATTTATGCACTTAACATCTGCATTTAATCTTGACAGTTGGAAAATAAATGACGAAAAATAAAGGAAATAAACCAAAATAGAAGATTAACATAGACGGGGTGGGTCAATCATCGATGTTTGATGCCGTAAAACAAATTCAAAAATAACAATTGGGTATAATTTGGCTCTCCAAAGCAGGCATAAGTTTTGTGTATATGTGATCCACATGTATAATGCAACAGGAAGAACTCAATCCAAAGGTCTAAGAAAGAAATTCTCTATCAAAAAATCTCAAAAAGCATGCTTTTTCCCCCACTATTAACAATGGTATACCCTATATAGCCTGCATTTCCAAAACAATATGCTCATTGTTGTTGGCTGAAGATGTTTCAGGATTTTCCTTGTCATCAGTAGACTTCATCTCTTGAATGGGAGGAGGATTTACAACAGTCATTTGGGAGAAAGCATTGTCTGAGAGCCTTCCCTTCATCTCCCGGTGCTCCTGACACAAGGCACACCAGTGCAAGCAGCAGTGCACACAACATGCATTACAAGGCGAATTCTGCAGTCATAAAAAATAAGTAAGCAAACCTTAAAAGCAAGGTTTATGCATAAAAATCAGAGGAAAGAATTAACAAAATCATGTATTAGTATCATGCTGCTTGGAAACAAAACAAATGCTGTGTAGAAAGATTGACCCCTCTATGAAATTCTTCACTACGCCAAATACAGCCATTAGGCAATCGATCTTGTGGTGGCCTTGTCTATGGGCAGGGTTCTTCCCCCATGTTTGTGAGTCTGAACCCAAGCAAAAGGGTAGAAGAAAACCTCTAGCACAGCATAGATGGCTCTGTTCTCAGAAACTGATGTAAATTATGAAATTGTCTCTGAAGTTAAAGACCATCATAGGATAACAAGAAAGAAAGAAATTACCAGTGACACCAGATAAGAGTAAAGATGACATGCAACACAACGATAGCATTAGTCCCTGTCCCCCCCCCCCCCTTGGCGGGTCTTGTAACATTGAAAAAGAGATGACAACACCGGAAGTTTCTCAGGTTTTCATAGTTAGATACCAAGATTAGAGACCAGCAAGCCCATCTTCGTTTCCTTTCCAAAGTAGTTCAAAATATGCATGTATAGTTTCCACTTGCATAGAAAATGTCTTATCACCACATAATTTTGCTCAAAAAGAATATACAGGTAGGGCAAATTGTAACAGAACAGACTCTTGCAGAAGGACACAATTTTTAACATGCAACCAATTCTACATTACAAATCTGAAGAAAGCAGAAGCCATAATTCTCAGTAGAGGGATATTTGATATATACCATTCCATCTTTGAAGTTGTCTAGTTGTCCAAGTAAAAATGATATTCAACACATGTACCTTCAAGTGATATTTCTTCTGTAAGGATTGCCGAACTTGACCAGTGTAAATACCACACATCCACCATGTAAAAAATAAACCCTCACAAATGAGAAATGATGTCCCTGGGTCAATACCAGGAAAGATGTAGTTTGCAGCTACAGTTGCTATTGCCAGAGAAATGCCACCTTCAACACAAATGGCATGACAAATGCATGGCCTAGTCCAAGGAGTGTCTTCACTCAAGCTTTCTACATTCCGCCCAAATAATACACAAGGACAAAACAGTCCTGTCAAGCCTGCAATGAAGGCAGAAAGAATATAAAAGGAAGCAATTTTCTACTATAGTATGTCTAATGTCACCGCAAAGTGCAAACTTCTACCTTAGCCATACATATAAATCCTTCATATTGAAATGTAAGACACGGTCCAAGCGACAACCGTAATTGAGCAAATAAAGTATGAAGAGATTTTGATAGTAAGAGGACAACTTGGTCAAAGGAGATGTTCAATGAAATTTTATGTGATACTGATGCTCACTCTTTACTTTAGTCTCCGCCAACTAGTTAGTATTCAATGAATACAAGGATCTGCATTCTAGCCTGATATAGGCTGAGTTTAAATCATATCAATTGGAAACAATTACATTGACAAAAAAATAAATATTAGAGGTTATTAACACGATGACCATTAGTCCCAAATATCAGTTGATTAATCTAAAATAGATCATAGCTACCACCCTGATTCTAGTACAATTTGAGAGCTTGGTCATGCATTAACTTACAACTTTCCCTATCTTCAGCACATCCCAAGATCCCAGTCATCCAAGGTTCATCTGCAGGAGGTGCATAGCTTTCAGGAAGGGGCTGTCTACATTCAGTGCACTTGCGAACAGCCAACTGCAAAGTATCAAAAACCATAAGCAAATATTTATCTACTTATTTTAAAACTCACTCAAAACCCCCAAAGCAATACATGCTCAAGTTTTTAACAATATCATATTGCTTTGACTCACAAATCCAAAACTATTAAGTGACATTTTAATTTAAAACAGAAATAGCATAAGTAATTCCCCTTCCTCTAAGTTAACTGTAAAGCATTATTGTAAATTTCTAGGCCTAATATTAGGTACTAACAACAGCCTTTCCTCTTTTTCCTATTTCACATGAGTCCTAGAACCACCATATCAACTAGTGATGTATTGAGATAACAGCTAGAATGTGATACACCCCACCCACATGAACTTCACAATTTCACAGTCTACAATGTGATACACCCACCCACATTCACATTATAATAATAATCAAATTAAATTTCATGACAAGGTAATGGTGATTGGTGAGTCAAGGCTTTATATCTATGCCTGAAGGTCAAGCGGATTTTGAATAAAAGGGCAAGTTAAAGATATCCATCCAGTAGCTTAAACTATTAATTCATGTTGCCATTTCACACGGTCCCGATGTGTCCACTGCAATTGAAAACTGAAACACCATTTGACCGCTCTATTGCTTCATGCACTAACAGCACAAGTAGAATTAGGTCCAGATTGCAACCAGAAACCCTTGAACAAGGTTTCCTTCAGATAAATTTATGTATGTATAAAATTTTCCCCATTTTGGGGAGAACGTAAACCCAATAATCAAAGTAAATGTACAAAATCAAATTCCTTTTTTTTTTAAAAAAAAAAAGAGGGTTAACAGCAACTGGGGGTATAGGGTAGTGTAATATAATAAATGAAAGAAACGATGGATTTCAAGGGAGAAGAAATTGAAACCTGAGGAACCTCAATTGGTTGATTGAGTTCACCAGGGGTAATATCTTCCAGAGGCACCTGATCCTTAGTCAGCTTCACGTAACGCGATTGCTTCCTTTCTTCCATC
The DNA here is from genome assembly GCA_029884605.1 of Ormosia emarginata. Taxonomy (NCBI): domain Eukaryota; kingdom Viridiplantae; phylum Streptophyta; class Magnoliopsida; order Fabales; family Fabaceae; genus Ormosia; species Ormosia emarginata. Next base: position 3,811,619 of record JAQQTP010000089.1, read on the forward strand.
TAACCTCACCAACCAAATCCACCATTCAAAATCATTGAGTCACAGAAAAAACTTATGTTTGGATGATGAGAAACTGGAAAAGAAACAAATAGAAAATAAAGCAGACAAGAACTCAAGAATTGAGGGCCACCTGCGTTGATTGTCGTCGTTGTTGTTATCGAAAATTTAGGAAGTGAAGAAGTGACGAAACTGCAACTGCAAGGAAAGAAACAGAGGCACACGCTGCTTTTAAGTCAACCGTCCTATACGTTTCTTTGTAATGTCGCCAGTTAATAAGGTAACTTTGTTTTTTTATTTGAGTATAATTTTGATGCATAATAAGTATTGTATTATCAACTAATTATGAATTATTATATATGTAATTTTTAAAGTAATTATTATGAGAATTAAATATATTTAATAGTAATGCATAATTAGTTTATAGTATTAAAATAATTTTGTTATATTTTTAAAAAATTATTTTAATAATATTTTTAATATTAAATAAAAAATATTAAATAAAAAAATAAATATATTTAAAAAAAGTGTTAGAAACATATTATTTATTATATTATAAAAGAATACTAAGAACAAACTATTCTATCATATTATAAAGAATGTTATAAACACATTATATATAACACTTCTTTTAACTCATTATTTTTTATTGAATCACATCACACATTAAAATAATATTCAAATTTAATTACATATTAATCTAATTTAAATATCATTTTAATATGTGATGATGTGACATAATAAAAAATATATATTAAAAAAATATAATAAAAATATATTCTTAACATTCTTCATATATCTATGTCATGTAAACATAAAATACATTAGTACTTCATCCATTCTTTTTATATATCATATAAGAAAATGACACTAGTATTAAAAAAAATAATTTAATAGTTGTAAAAGATAATATTATTATTTGACTTATTAGTTGAAAAAAAAAGAATATGATTAACTAATAAAAAAATGATAAAAGAGATATAAGTTGAATGAATAAATATTAAAAAATTTAAAAGTTAAATAATTAATAGAGTAAAAAAATAAGGGTAAAATTAATATAAAATAATTAATACTGTATTAAAATTCTAAAATGATATCTAATATAAAACACAAAAAATTTTAAAACAACAACTAAAAAAGAATGGAAGAAATAATTATGAGGATTAGTAAGATGATTTAGAATTATTCATATAAAAAGTTTTTACACTGTCATTATATCAAAATTAAATCTTTTTTATTTTTTATTTTCTTTTAATAATAACTAAGGCTTTCTGCCTAATTTTTATTAGCATATTAAGTAAAGAAATTTTTTATTTTTCTTACAAAATGCACACGAATCCTATATTACTTGCAGTTATATTACTGTAACTAATAGTATGGTTGACAAGTTTCATAATGGGGTTTCGTACAAAATATTTCGTTAAAAATAACATTACTAGTTTTTATTAGTAAATCAATGAATTGTTATTCATTATTTTGTCATGTCCAAAAAAAAAAACGTATTCATTATTTTGCCAATCATTTTGATCTTTTATTAAATTATTTTTTATCTAAGCGATTATTCTTCATATGTAATAGAAATTATATTCATGTTTTTTATTATTTTTATATTTAGTAAAATATTTATTATAAAACTTAATAATAATGAATTAAAAACACAAAATAAAAAAAATAAAAAAAAAAGAAGATAGGTTTTGTTGTGTCCGGCTTATGGCGGTGCAACGCTATTGAACCAATTCCACCACTAATTAGGAATGAGTAATGCTTGATGACATTGATGGAGTTTCCCTCATCAGGAGGGTTGTTGTTTCTTAAGAGTTTTGTGTCCCTCCTTCGCACCCAAAAAATAAAAAATTGTAATGTTATTCATATACAATTTTATTCACAATATTTTATATCTTTACAGTTTTTATTATTAGATTATAGTTGAATTTATCTTATTTTTTATACACTTTTATTCTAATTTCATTACATTTACAAATATATATGAGATGTGAATCCTTGTGTCACTAGCATTATTGAATAGAAATTACCACTGGTTCTTTCTTTTCATATAAGCTAGCCTTAAATAACTATGGTCATTTTATATAATCTCTCAATCAAACTCTGCCTATTATATTGATAAACGTTTGCCCGAAACTTGCACTAGGATTGCCATTGTTGCCAAGTGTAACTTGCTGTGCTTAGTTGCATCTTTGACGTCCATGAATTGCAACTAAATATATGTTGGGAAAGATGACTAAAAAATAAAAGAGTCAATAAATAAATTTAACAGTCTCAAGATCTAACTTTTCTCAGTCTTATATAAATTAAATGAGTAAAAATAATATTCAATATTTTTACTATAAAAATAATGAGAATATAATAATAATCTTACTGAATATTAGTGGCTAAACTCTCTCTCTTAGTTTTTCTCTCAACATGATTTTTTCTCTCACACAAGTGAGGTTTTCTTATATCTCAAAACTCTCTATGTTTTGGTTTTGTAAAATATACATTAAATTGAAAGAAGGCAATGACTTTTATAGCAACATTCCTAACTAATTGGTGGTTATGCATGAAGGAGACAATTTCTCATTTTCTCTTCCATTCATTTTCTTCAAATTCTTCTATCTTTTCTTTCATTTGATTTTACTATTTATTTTCCTTCTTTTTCTCTCCACCACTAACAAGGGAACCCCATCAATCTCCCCATCCCGACTTAGGTAGAGGGTTCCAGCAGTCTAGTTGCTATTCTGCAAATTCGTACTTGTCCGTAGGTAAGGACTTGGTCATCATATCTGAACTATTGTCATCAGTATGAATCTTCTCAAGCTGCAATTGCTTAGATTCCAACACATCACTATCTAGTGATATTGTACATCAATGTGCTTTGACCTCGAGTATAAACTCGGGTTCTTGCTCAAGTGGATCGTGCTTTGATTATCGCAATGCAAAATGTATTTATGCTGCTCTTGCCCTAATTCTTGTAAGAATCGCTTCATCCAAAGCATTTCTTTGCACGTTTCAGTAGCTGCAATAAACTTTGCCTCTATAGTTGATAGAGCAACACATTTCTATAACTTTGATTGCCATGAAATTGCTCCCCCTGAAAATGTAATCAGGTATTCTGAAATAGATTTTCTGGAATTAAGATCTCTTGTCATGTCTGCATCTATGTAGCCAATCAATTCAGGTTTTCCACCTCCAAAGCACAAACTCATTTTGGAAGTACTCCTAAGATATATGAGAATCCATTTCACAACATTTCAAAATGTTTTCTGCCTAGTTTAGACAGGAATCTACTTACAACGCTAACTGCATGCGTTATGTCTAGTCTCGTGCAAATCATTGCATACATCAGACTACCAATAACTAAGGAATATGGCACCATAGCCATATTTTCTTTTTCTTTCTCACTTGTAAGACTCTGCTTCGAACTAAGCTTGAAGTGACTAGGAAATAGAATAGAATCTAGTTTTGCTTTATCCATGTTAAACTGTTTTAGTTCCTTCTCAATATAACTTTCTTATGATAACCTCAACTTCTGATTTTTTCGATCACGGGATATACTCATACCGAGGATATGTTTTGCAGGTCCTAAGTCTTTCATAGCAAAAAACTTGCTTATTTCTTTCTTCAGCTTACTAAACTTGTCACTGTTTTGTCCTACGATCAACATGTCATCAACATAGAGAAGAAGTATGATGAATTCACCATCATCAATTTTTTTTCACAAATACATAATAGTCTGAAGTAGTCCTCCAATATTTGTGTTCAATCATGAAGGAATCAAACTTCTTGTACCATTGTCGAAGTGCCTGCTTTAGTCCATATAAGCTCTTCTTCAGCCAGCATACCAAATCTTCTTTGTCTTTGACTTTGAATCCTTCTGGCTGCTTCATGTAGATTTCTTCTTCAAGATCTCCATGAAGAAAAACAGTCTTCACATCTAGTTATTCAATCTCGAGATTCAAGCTTGCAGCCAAACCAAGTACAACTCGAATGGATGACATCTTCACTAGGGGTGAGAAAATCTCTTCAAAGTCAACTCCTTTCATCTTACTGAAACCTTTCATAACTAGCCTTGCTTTAAACTTAGGCTTAGAGTTGTTTTCTTTCGTCTTCAGTCGATACACCCATTTGATCTTGAGTGCTTTTCTACCTTTTGGTAGGTTTACTAGATCATATGTGTGATTCTCATGTAGAGATTGTATCTCTTCTAGAGATTGTATCTCTTCATGCATGACTTTCAACCACTCATCTTGTTGATGGTGAGTCAATGCTTCTTCATAGCATTCTGATTCTCCCCCATCTGTTACGAGAATGTAATCATCTGGAGAATACCTACTCGGAGGTCTCCGTACCGTGGTCGATCTTCTTGGTTGGAATTTGGCTACTAGCTCTTCATAGGCTTGTGTTTCTTGCCTTTCATCAGCGACATCATCTATTATACCATCAGTTGTATGACCATCACTCACATCAATTAGTTCATTAATTATAGGATCATTAGCTGGATCATCAGTATCATTGGATTCATCTCGCTCATCATTGTGTTCCAATGGAGGAGGAACTAGATCTAAGTTAGCTGGATATTCTCTAAGATTATCAAGTTTATCACTTCTTCGAATGTCTTAAATATTCTGATCTTCAAAAAAGACAACATCTCTACTTCTAATAATCTTTCTAGCTATAGGATCCCATAACATGTAACCGAATTCTTCATTCCCATATCCCACGAAGATACATTCTTTCGACTTCGCGTCGAGCTTGGATCTCTTGTCTTTAGGGATATAAACAAAAGCTCTACAACCAAACACTTTCAGATGATTGTAGGTAACATCATTTCCCGACCAGAACTTGTTCAGAACTTCACCATTCAAAGGTGTTGAAGGAGAAAGGTTGATTAGATCAACTGCAGTCATCAAGGCTTCACCCCAACAACTTTTGGGCAGCTTGGCATGAGATAACATTGTTCTTATTCTTTCAGCAATTGTTCTGTTCATTCTCTTAGCTATGCGATTACGCTGAGGAGTCTTTGGAACAGATCATTCATGTATGATTCTATTACTTCTACAGTAGTTTCTGAACACCCCCATATATTCTCCTCCGTTATTGGTGCAAATACATTTCAAGCTTCTACCAATCTCTCGTTCAACGTTAGCATGAAACCACTTGAAAACTTCATACACTTGATCTTTTGTTCTAAGTGCATAGGCATATACCTTCCTAGAATGATCGTCAATGAAGGTAACAAAATATGTTGCCCCACTAAGAGTACTAATGGTCATAGGACCACAAACATTAGAGTACATAACATCCAATACATTGGGTTTTCTTTGTGCAGGTCTATGTTGAAATGAAGCTCTATGCTGCTTTCCAACCAAGCAATGTGTGCATGATTTTAAAGGCATGCTTTTTTCAACTCGGTCAGTGCCTCTCTTTTGGCTAGAATTTGCAACCCTTTTTTCGCTTATGTGACCAAGTTGTTTATGTCATAGCTCGATCGAGTCTTCTGCGAGAGCATTTACGTACCTTTTATTGACTTTTGCATGTGTCATGTAAAGGGTGTTCTCCTTCTTCCCTCGTGCTAGGACAAGAGAGTTCTTGCTAAGTTTTCATTTTCTTTCAGCAAAGACATTGGTGTATCCTTCATCGTCAAGTAATCCAATGAAGATTAGATTAAGACACATGTCCGGAATATGTCTCACATCATTGAGTACCAAATGACAACCTGTGTTGGTTTCAAGGGAAATATCTCTTCTTCCCATGATCTTGGACAATTTGTCATTTCTCATCCTCACATCACCAAAATCTCCATTGGTGTAGGATGTAAAGAAGTCCCTTCATGAGGTGACATGAAATGATGCACCAGAATCCACTAACCAACATTTATCTTGAGAGGAAAAATTAACAAAGTCATCACCACATAGAATAATTACCTCATTTCCACCAGAGGTAGTTGTGGTCGTGTGCCTGACATTGTTCTTCTTATTACTAGTTCTTCCATGATATTCTGAGACGTGGGCTTCTGACTCGACTACTACACCTTGTTCTTTCCTCCTTGCTTCTTCATTGAACATGCTATCTTTAACTATGTCCAATGTAAGAACGTCTTGAGGAGCTGAATTGCTTAAGGACACTACTAGTGTATCCCAGCTATCAGGCAAAGAGTTGAGTAACACTAGTGCTTGTAACTGATCATCAAGCATCATATGCATATTCGTCAATTGGTTTATCAAACCTTGGAAGTCACTAAGATGCTCGGTAACACTTCGACCATCTTTGTACTTGAGGTTTACCAACCGTCGGATAATTAAGGCTTTATTTTGAGCGATCTTTCGCACGTACATGGACGACAATTTTGTCCATAATTTGTATGCATTTGTCTCTTGTGCTATATGGTGGAACACACTTTGATCCACCCATTTTCAGATTTGTCCGACAGCTTTTCAATTCAGAATGCTCTATGCATCGTCTGACTTCTCTTATGGTTTTTGTCCCAACTATTGAAGAGGTTCATATAAATCCTTACAATAAATGATGTCCTCCATTCTTGGCTTCCAAATTGAGTACTTAGATGCAATCAATTTTAACATTGTTGTTAACGATGATGATGATGACTACTCCATCTTAAATTACACAAGAATAAAATTTTTTAAGTCGAAACTTTGATATTACTTATTGGGAAAGATGATGAAAAAATAAAAGAGCCAATAAATAAATTTGGCAATCTCATGATCTGACTTTTCTCAACCTTGTGTAAATAAAATAGGCAAAAATAACACTTAATATTTTCACTATGAAAATAATGAGAATACAATAATAATCTCACAGAATACCAATGACTAAACTCTCTCTCGTAATTGTTCTCTTAAAAAAAATTTCTCTCTCACACAAGTGAAATTTTCTTATCTCTTAAAACTCTCGAAGTTTTGATTTTCTAAAAGATACATTAAATTAAAAGAAGACAACAATTTTTATAACCAACATTCCTAACTAATTAGTGGTTATGCATGAAGGAAACAATTTCTCCTTTTCTCTTCCATTCATTTTCTTCAAATTCTCCCATCCTTTCTTTCATTTTATTTTACTATTTATTTTCTTTCTTTTTCTCTCCAGCACTAACGAAGGAACCCCATCAATAAATGGCGTCGCTGCGTGTTGTACTTCTAGCTATTAAGAAACAATTGCATCTTATGTAATATGGATATGCTACTGATTGAATTTGATGTCGAGATAAAGAAAAACAACGCAAGAGTTTATAATAAGCAAGACAACGAAATATCCATTCAGATGTATAAAATTACAGTGTGCTCGTCGGAATTTGGTTTATGAGGGCCAATTTCTATACCAACCAGCCCAAGCAGAAACCAAGCCACTAATGCCAAGAGTGACAGTGTGGTTGCAGAAGGGGTTTGGCTCAATATCCGCCAATGCTATGATCAAATCTGCAACATTAGCTGCCACTGCCATTAGCCTCATTATTCTATCACCTCTGATTTTCTGAATCCCTTTCACTTCTTCCTCTGATTTTTCCTTGGAGCTTTTCAGCTTTCTCTCTGCCTTCAATCCTTCTTTCAACATAATGAAATCAGCTACTATGAAGAAAATATAGCCCACAGACTCACCAAATGCGGATATGAAGCTCATCCTCCTTGCCAAGTTTGCATCTAAGGTGCCAATTCTTGACAACCAAAGAAAGTGGTCAAAGAAGAAATAGACCATCTCTCCTGCATTAGCAAGCACTGCTAGTAGCCTTAAAGTACGGGTAGAACCTGGATTTCTCCTGAGAGCATTGAATCCAGTTAGAAACCTGCCGGTTCTGAAGGCTTTCCTGCTAAGGCCTGAGGCCACTTCCCATTGCTTGAACCTCTTGGCCATGTCAGGTTGAGTGGCTTCCACATGCCAGTTTACAAGCTTGGACACGTACTGGAAGGTCTTCACAAGCTTGTCAATGCCATCTCTCTTTGCCAGGAAGATGACCAATTTGTCTACTTTGTCATTCATGCTTGGAGGGAATGGTGTGGAGGAATATGGTTGTGCTTCTGATCATGAATTTGATGTTGTGAGCTAGCTCATTGTGTTTGTTTGTTCAAACCAGACAATGTTTAGAAATACTAAACTAGAGTCACATAAAGCTGGTTTTTGGATAAGAGAGGCTTGTGGTTAGACTTTGTTTTACTTCATACGACCACTCATTTTTTTTGTGTCACTGGAATTTTGTGCATATCTAAGACATTTGGTTTTGTTGTTTTCTGCTTTTTGCTGCGTGTAGATCTAGGATTCATTCTTCTGCCAAAGAGAAAAAGGTCTACGGAATGATTTGCCAGTATTCAGTAAAGATAATGTACTTCGACGGTTAGACTTTTAGGCTATGTTTGGTGCACCTGATAGTATAAAGACTGATAGTATATGATAGTAGGATAAGAATAGATAGTATAAAGAATCTGATAACTATTTATACTATCAGATATTTGATACATAATAAGATAAATAACCTGATAGTATATTAATTATTTATAATGACTATACTGTCCATTCTCACAACAACAACTAGATCACCAAACTCAAATGAACAATTTCTCAAACCCAAAAATGGGATTATTTTCAATTTCTCATCCTCAACAACCAGATCGAAACGTAGGTGAACAACCCAGAAATGGAATTATTTTTAATTTCAATTTTCTCTCATTGTTGTTTCTCTTCCTCTTGAGAGACTTTCCCAGCAACCAAACAGGGAACTTTGTGAGGTGATTGGCTATTGAAGATGGGAACTTTCTTTCTCTGAATGAGTAGTGACCCCGAAAGATTGGGTTGTGGTTCATCATCGTGTCTCAGTGTTCGTTGCTAGTGGTGCCGTGGTGGCCGGCGGCGGGAATAACGCCAGAAAAAGAGGGAGAAAAGGTGAAAGACATTTGGTGCTTGGGTTCGTGGTGGTTCGTCTGCTACTGCCGACAGCTAGTGCTCGTCGCGTTTCGTGGTGGCTCGTCGGCCGTCGCCCTCACTGGTGCGGTGGTGGACGGCGAATCTGAGTGAGAGGTGAAGGGGTGGTGGTGGTGGGTTGGCTGCTACGGTTCTTCTTTGTAATTTTAACATAGATGGTGCCAACCATATTCTCCGGCTAGTTTCCGTCACAGTGCCGACGCCGGTCATCTTCTCCGGTGGCTTTCCAGCACAATGGACACCGGTTTGCCTCACTTGGGTGGTGCCATCATTGATTGTTGCAAAATCAGAAACGGGTATGGGGGAGATGAAGGGTAGTGTTGGAATAGAAACTTTATCAGGTCTTATCCTACGGTGGAGTGAAAGATAAGTTTATCAGGTTCTAATAGGATAAAAAGAATTAACCTGATATGACTATACAATCATGTGAGTGCATCAAACATTTGATAAGACCTGATAGTATTAGTTTATACTATCAGGTCCTTCTTATACGATGCACCAAACGCAGCCTTATTTAATTTTGTAGCCGCTAAGTCTAATCATTAACCAGTATAATAAACTTCTGTCAGGATGAGAAATTCTTAGGTTATTTTGTTTTGTATTATTAAATATATGTTAGATTTATGAGTTTTTTTATTTTTTATTTAAATTATATTTTTTATTATATTTTAATAATTATATTAAAAATATAATTTAAATGAGAGATAAAAATAATTTATAAATTTAACATAATACTTATTCAATAATACAGTCTTATTCTAAATGTATATAAGAATATCTCACTATTCCTGATAATTTTTGTCCCTGAAATCGGAATTATTGCAAAACTTCTCCCTTTTCTAAGGCCCCATACTCCTGCCACGCTTGTCAGTGTTGATTACATGACACACATTATAGGTAACTTACAAATATTTAAAAAAAAAAAACTGCTAGGCATTTCACCTGAGTGTAAAACTAACCTGTGCTTAAATAGGCAAATAGCGGTTGGTCACAAGGTGCTTCAAATGAATTTGGAATTCTTATACCGTAGGTAAAGTACAAATAATTTACATGTCTGTACTGTGTTGATAAAATGTAATGGAGATATTTGAAAAGAAAAAAGTCCTCTCTTTTGCTGATAATGTGATACTAAATACTGTGATTTTTAAGGGCAAATAAAAAAAGAAAGAAAGAATATTTCTTTTATCAGGGAAAAAAAAAGAAAAAATAAAATTATGTTATAAAATGTTATAAATAGAGCAGAAAAATTATATAAAGATTAAGATAATGAAATATAGACTCAAAATTTAATTCTTTAGGAATTAGTTATATTCTCTCATTTTACTTATTTTTTTATAGGGAGTCGTACCCTTATATACAAGAAGTCATCAATAGCTTCTTTGAGAAGCCTCCAATAGCTTATTTGAGAAGTTTTTCATTAACTTCTTCAAGAAGCCTTCTATTAACTTCTCCAAAAAGCCTTGCAAAATGTTACAAAATAAGTGTTATGGTTACAAAATAATTAGTTACACCAAATGTTATAACCATCAACCCTTACTAATGGTATTCTTTAAATCAAAGTAGTCATCCACCACATGCAAAATATGCATATTTTACAATACTTCTCCTTGGATGATTATACACTATGAATATGTCTCGTTAAAACTTTGCTAAGAAAAATCAAGTGGGATAAAAATTTAGCGAAGAAAAAAGAGTACATTATTTATAAGTAACTTTCCCTCAAAATACAACTAATCATAAAATATCTTTAAGTGGGTGCGTTGTAACTCTTGTGACTCTTAGACATCCATCTTTTATATTATTCATAGTACTTCCCCTTAAGAATTTTAGAGAAATATACTCTGTTTTGTCACATTTGATATATCTTCCTTTCAGTTGAGTTTTGTAAGTAATATTATCTTTGGTTGGAATTTTCTTTTCATAAGATGATCCACAAGATTCTTGAATATGATGAATCATAACTCTTAACTAAAAAAATTCACGACTTCCTTCATGAATTGTTGTGATTTCTACATAATGTAAAGAAATAACAACTATATATTGCTTTGTAGATCACCATAATATAGTAATACCACCACATGTAAATAATAATCTATTTGGGATCTGACTTTATTTGGATAAGATAAATATCCTGCATTTGCATAATCAATTAGCTTGATATATATTCATGTGAATAAAATAATCTCTTCAGTTGTGCCTCGATGATATAAAAATAATATACTTAATTTCGTTTCAATGTCTTCTGGTTGGTGATGAATTATATGTTGCTATAAGTTCATAAATTTATATTAAGTCATATAGTACTTAGCAATAGGTATTTGTGCTTCTATATCACTAAGGTATAGTACTTCAGGACTAAGATCTTCTTTATCTTCTTTAAATCTAACGATCTTATAAGTATTAGTGCACTCAATATATATAATTTATATGTATAAATCACTTAAGAACTTGTTCTCTATAACTTGATAGACAAAAGTTAATTTGCTAAAAGCTTGATCTGCAGGCCGAGACAAAATTTTATTATTCAAAGATCTTTCACTTTAAATTCTATAAATAGACACATAAGAAAATAAAGTACTTTAATAAATTTTGAAATAAATATATAATGCATATCAATAAGCACTAATGCTCAATAAGAAAGTCTCAATATGATGAGCAAAAAAACATAAATTGTTAACATATGTAAATTAAGTTCATAGAATGTTGATATTTTAAATCCTTCAAGGATTTTCATATAGATAAAATGTAACAACAATATGTAAAAATATCCATTTAGAAGTACTCAACTTTTTGTGTGAAAAAAAATAACTTTTTAGATATCAAAACGTAATTGCATCCATTTGTTTCAATAGATTTTACACCTTCTAGAATTTAGACTTCAGGTCCATTAAAACCTCTTTTAGAGTTTTAGTTACAAATTCAATAACATCATGTTTTACAAGTGAGTTCTAGTCTGCCTACAAGACATTCTTTTATTTTGGCCAATCATTTCTTCGTTGATATTCTTCAACGATTCTAATTTTAAGATCCTCATTAATATTCATAATATTGTGCGTTATAAAAATATGTTGTCGACAACTATTTCTTTTCAACTCTATCATTTTACTCGTAGAGACATAATTTATTGAGATATTATTATTTTCACCATTTTCAGGTATTTTAACTTCTTCTGGACTTTGAACTACTTCTGAAGTTCGGATTACTTCAAGAGTCTATTGATGTCTCTAATTTCTTTCTCAAGAGTATCATTTTTAGGATTATTTGCCTACTTCTTAGCAATATTATTTGTTCTTTCTCTTTTCTGGGCTTTGTCTTTAGAATTAATTGGTCTACCATGTTTCTTGCATGTTTTTGACTCATTTAATATCAATTCTAAATATAACATTTATAACTAGTATAGTATTTATTTATCCTTTGGCAATAGAAAATGTTTCTGACAATTTATTAATTTGTTCATATTCGCAAATGTATTATCATTTGAACTTCAAGTTCAAATTGCATTGTATCTCACAATTTAATTCATTTCTTTTCCATACAAAGACTCATTTATATCCAATGAGTTTGACATCTTCTGGTGTCTAGACTACTAGTCCAAATACATTACGTTTGACTAAAGAATCTAACTCAAATTGTATTGTTTCTTTCCATTTTGGTCAATCATTTCGATATTGACATTTTTCTACACTTTGAGGCTCAAACTCATTATCATTAATAATTTCAAAAGTAATTACATATGCAAAAACATTATCAACAACAATTTCATCTCTTCCCCTCATATTTCTAAATTTAAATGAGATATCATAATTTGCTGGTACCAGAACTACTTCTGGGGTTACTTTCCTATAAATATGAAATTGTTGATCTATATTATTTTTTACCTCTTCCAAGAGTGTCAATGACTTCTTTAAGAGTGTCATTTTAAAGTTTTTTCATTTCCTTCTTTTTTTTCGAGGAATAGTGTCATTTGCACCAATAGGTCTATCACGTTTCTGGCGTGTTTTAGATTCATTGATTGTCATACCCATAAGATATCCTGCAAGGACAATGAATTGTGCATGAGTGACTATATCGCACATAGGAAAATTTTTATATGAGAAATATTTGGCTTCAGGCCAAAATCCAAATGTATAAGAGAGAACTTATAATTATTCGTTGGTCTTATACCAACAAGTGCTATAACAAGTAAAAGGCATAATCCAAGCAAAAACTTGGTATATTATTCTCACAATATATTATTTAGCTATCAATTAGAGGCATTTGAACATAAGCAACAAGATGTTCAATATTTTATCAATTGTCATATAATAATCATTAAAAGATTGAGAAGTAAATTTACTAGCATTATCAAGACAAATTGTCTTTATTTAAAAATTTATGTTTTTAATCAAATAACTTGCATATCTCATAAACACCAGGTTGTGAGTTGATAATAAGTACTCATATGACTAACTGACTTCTTGCCATAAAATATCTAAATGACACACATGATTGATGATATAATTTACAAATATCATCTTAATTTCGTTCTAGAAATTCAACAAATTTCAACTCTATTTTTAGCTATTGATAACCTTATAATCAATTTACATTGAGAACACTTTGCACATAAAGCCTCATTATAATGAAGAATCTTCTGGCCCTTATCCATATAAATTATCATTATTGACTTAGGATAACCTTACCGCCCATATGCTAAATAACAAAATTATTTAGACTAGTAAACTTCTGATTTACAAGAGCATTGTAAACTTCTAGTTTACACTAAAATGTGTTTCAATTGCACTAATCGTATCTATTTAACTTGATAATGAATAAAACATAATGTATAAAATTTTGTTGATTGAGGTAACAAATAAAATAACTATTCTTGAAACTTGAATTACTTTTGTACTACTAGATATCAAAACTTATCATTGATCTATATATAAAGAATTAGGAACACATTTTTTTTCTCCAATCAATAAAAATTATAAGAAATCATACCATACATATTTTATTTAAAATATTACAAACTAACAAAATAAGAGAAAAATGTGTACGTAATGATTTTAAAAATATACATATGAAATGACAAATATGAATTCCAAGAAAATAATTCAACCACTCAAATCATCAATCAAGCGATAAAACTTTCCTCCATAATATTTAACGAAAATAGACAAATCCAAAAGCATATTATTTGTAGGATCATGGTCAAATAAATAATTCTCATCAATATCTCCCTGCTTCATTTGATATGCATTCTTGGAAGAGTTAAAACCACCATGATAATGATCATTTTTCTAATTTTTGTCACATAAATGGTCATAACCACGACATCTGTCATACCCAAAATTATAATACGAATCATTCACTTCAGGGAATGAAGTTCAACTCATTGGGTGACCTTTATGGTTTTTCATTAATAACTCATTTTTGTGTTTTAATAACAAGAAAACACAAACTTGATTCAAAATATATCTTGAAACAATTTTCTCATTTTGCTACTACAGGAGCATATTTGAGAGACATAAAAAAATTAATGATGTTCTCTATCATATTTCTTTATTTCAAATTATACTAAGATTAAATGAATCTTTTTAGATTCAATCACGATCTAAAGGTGTAGTTCTTCAGGAACTATACCATAAATCTTCATATAAAATATGACCATGAAAAATCATTAGTTTTGTGCAATCACCCAGGGATGCTTGAGTAGTAAACTCTTCCAAAATTTATCAAGAATAACAAATTCAATATAATACAAATATGATAATTATGTTAGTCAAACAAAATTGATAATCAAATTTCTATGGATGAAACACAAAAATATTTCATAGTAAGATTAATATGAAGGATGTCATAAGAAAGAACAAAGAAGTGAATTAGATTAATTCAAAGAGAGTGATAGGAAAATAAACTCTTTCAGTAGAACTTTCCAGCTGTTCAAGCCATCACCCATATAGTAGAGTCTCGTACTGATAACATGTTATAAAATGTTATAAATGGAGAAGAAAAATATATAAAGATCAAGACAAGGAAATATAAACTCAAAATTTAATTCTTCAAAAATTAGTTATATTCTCTCATTCTACTCATTTCTTCATAGGGAGTCACGCCCTTATATATAAGAAGCCATCAATAGCCTATTTGAGAAGCTTCCAATAGCTTCTTTGAGAAGTCTTTTATTAACTTCTCTAATAAACCTTCTATTAGCTTCTCCAAAAAGTCTTGCAAAATGTTACAAAGTAAGTGTTATAGTTATAAAGTAATTAATCACACCAAAAGTTATAACTACCAATCTTTATTAATGGTATTCTTTAAATCAAAATAGTCATCCACCACATATAAAATATGTATGTTTTACAACAAATTATTCTTTTTTTCCTTTTTTACTTGAGCTGGGCCATGGATTTATAGTAATGAAGAGGTGATGCGATTCATTAGAAATCAAAGCAAGGGCCGAATTTCAAGGACAAGCTCGTTCCTTCGTAAAATAGCAAGCTTATTTTGCTTTTTTTTTTTTAAAAAAATCACAATATGCCGAATTGTCGATGTGGGATTAATTTCCATTTGAATGTTTGGCTTGCCTTAATACAAGATATATTTTTTTTAAACTCTTATGCTGCAAATAAAGTTCAATCACATAAAATTTAATCTGACAACAGTCATATTATGCTCTTTTTGGGACACTGAGCAAATACCGAAAAAAATATATAAAAATCAACCTAATCAACAAATAGTAATTAAGAGAAAAAAAAAAGGTCAAAATAAGAGTCCAATTGTTTATTTTCAACTCTTAAATTAAGACGGACGGAATAGGTGGAGATGGATTGGAAAGGAAAGGAAAGGAATGGAATATAGTTCCCTCCCTCTTTGTTTGGAAGATTCATTAATGGAATGGAACGGAACATGTGTTCCCCCCATTCCACCTCAATTTTGGGGGGAACAAAAATTGCTCATTTGAGGGGAAGAGAGGGGAAATGATTCCCCCTGTATTCCGTTCCGTTCCTATGCATTTTAAAACTTCCAAACACAAAAAATTAATTCCGTTCCTCTCATTTCCTTTCCGTTCCCCTCTCTACCTGTCATCCAAACATAGTGTTAAGCAATGTTTTAAAAATCAGATCAATTTAGTTAATTGAACCGATTAGATTATGAGTCGACTGTATATGTAGTTTAAATATTTTTCAATTTAACCATGATTCAATTATAAATTTGAGAGATTAGACTAATCAAATCATGATTCAAATATTTTACTTATTCAATATCCAATTTAGTTTTTAAAATATTACTCTTAAGTAAAACCTTTCCACAAATCAAAACATTGTCACAGCCCAACCCACTCATGGATTTCCCATGACCAGTCCATACCCATTAGGCCATCACCCAGTCTGGTAGTGGCTGAGTTAATAGTCCAATACAATTCGATGTGGTCACAAAATAAAATAACGCAAACAAAATTATGGTCATATCCACAAGGAATGACATAGTGAAAACGAGTTACATCTCTTAGAAAGAGGATTTGTGCTTGATTCACGGATACACTTTGTGGGAGGAGGGTCATATTTTACTTCCGGCCCGAATGAGAGTTTAGATTTCAGAATGGGTCATATTCACTCATGGCATGCTCCATGACCGCCCCAATTATCTTTTGCACCAATATATACATGCACTACATGTAAAAAAAATATGGTCATAACATATAAAAGAAATATTTTTAGTTTGTTTCTTTCCTTTTTTTGTTTCAAATAGGGCCAAGGTCCAAAAAATAAAAACACTACAAACTATTCACAACAACAGGAAAAGCAACCTCAATCATATCTAGAGTTATCGAAATAGACTGAAACCAATGACTCGGTCTAAATAGTTTGATAAAAAGTACGAGATTTTTTACTTAATGCATTAGTCACTATATTAGCCTTACTCGGATGGTACTTTAGTTCAAAATCATAGTCTTTTAAAAACTTCATTTATTTTCTTTGTCTCATGTTCAATTCTTTCTTATCTGTTCTGGACCGTAGTCCGGGATACCTCCCTTAGGGACAAACCCGGCACATATTCCACCGTGATCCCGACTACGCCCCTCAGCTGGACATTCGTACGTAGGTACTAGTCGTACTCCCCAACCAGCACCTCATAGGTCCGCGCCTGGTTTAATCATTGCCAATGGAACACTTTACAGTATGGGAACCATGACTACCTGCTACAGTGGTTAACCACTAACGTGATAGGCCTGCGATTCCAGGGATCTGCCCAGTAATCGTGGAGGGAAGCACCCTTCGTCAGGCCTCTGCCTGAATGATCGTGGGGGAGAGACACACTCTCCCCGTCAGGCCACGATCTCTGGAGACCTGCACTCTGAGACAAATGTTCAAGGACTATGCACAGACACTATAAGTATCACCTAACACTCTCTAAGAGGTAACTTTTGACTCCTACGGTGTATACCTCCATTGTGCCCATTCTAACTTGAGCGTTAGAGTCCTTTGCAGGTACTCAACCCTCCTGTTTAAGGCTCTGGGAGGAAACAACCGCACAAGGAGGAGGAAACCATCGATACGTGTCTTCTTAGGCACCCTCTGAACCCATTTCAGAACATTGGCGCCGTCTGTGGGAATCTTTAAACTTCTAATCTCACCCAATCATGGTAAATACGAGATAGAACTCGAGGAGGGACGTTGTGCAAACTTCTGCTAATCATAGGCAGAGTTTTGTTACACAACACCTTCCCCATTCTGTCCCACCACCCACTGTTGGAACCTCCGCCATGAGAAACCAAGCCCTCGATGCAGAGTACCAGCACGAAGGACATTTCACTTCGATTTCAGATGAGAGTCCCAATCCCTCACGCAGGATCTCAGCAAGGGATAGACTCGGAATCCAGGGCCAAGGAGGGAACCCCAACACCAAAAAACACAGAGTCCCAGTGCGTCAGTGCCTGGGAATGCCAAACGACGATGCTGGCAACCGAGTGTCCCACTCTGAGCATGGGAGCCAATCCCATATGTCCCAGCGTCAATTCCAGGATATGTTACAACAGCACATGGCTAGGTTGAACGAGCAATACCAGAGGCTGGAAGACATGCAAAGAGCCATGCAAGAAAATCAGCGCAGGTCGAACCATATTGGTGGAGCACGTAATGACGAGAACAACCAAAGGAGGGATCACGTTGAAGCCACAGTATCCAACGCCGGAAACCGCGACTCAAATCGGGGTATCCAAGAACACCCTTTCTCTGATCAACTGATGGAGTACCGAGTCCCAAGGAACTTCAAGTTCCCCGCTAACTTAGAAATCTACGATGGAACCACTGACCCCTAAGAGCACGTAAATGCCTTCGAGCAATCTATGTGTTTTCATGATGGATCCATGGAATTGCTATGTCGTGCCTTCCCTCTTTCCCTAAAAAAAGAGCCCTCAAATGGTTCTCCGGCCTACCACGCAAATCCGTCGTAGACTGGTCAGATATAAAATAACGTTTTCTGCTCCAATACACCACTAGTAAGGAGCAGCCCAAGTTCATTGAATCCCTGGCCAAAATTCGACAGGGGCGAGATGAGCCCCTCCGTGATTACGTAAGACGGTTCATGGTGGCGTGCACCAACGTGGAAAGCTTTGACGATAAGATCGCCCTCCACTATGCCAGGAGCGGTCTTCGTTTAGGCTCGGAGTTCTTTGCGTCCCTCATGAAGAAGAAGCCTGAAAACTTGGGTGAATTCCAGAGACGGTCCCAAAAGTACGTCAACCTGGAAGAAGCAACGGAAGACCAGAGGAGATGGGATAAAGATGAGCGCACTTATCAAAAACTAGGGGTGTCAAAATGGGTCAGGCCCGATGGGCCGACGATTAGCCCCATCAAAATATTAGCTGAACCTTACATGGCCCGAATGGGCCGAGGAATAAGACGCACCGCTCTTTTACACTACATAAAGCTAAATGGGGGCCGGGTCAATTTGGCAAAATACCACCGAAATTTATTTGGCCCAAATGGCCCGGCCCGAAAATGGCCCGAGCAGAATGGGATGGCCCGATGAACGCACTTTGACACCCCATCAAAACCCACTCATGATTCCTCAAGGTCCCAACGCCCTAAAGGTAGCCCACCCCGGTGAAGGTTCGCTGAGTATACCGCCCTAAATGTCCCAAGAGAAACAATCTTGAGGGAGGTGATGCAGACCAAGTTCTAGAATATCAGGAGACCACCTCCCATTAAAAAAACACAAGCAAAAAGATCACTCCAAACATTGTGCGTGGCATAAAGGCTATGGCCACGACACAGAAGACTGCTACCAACTACGTGACGCCATCGAGTTCCTAATCAAGGCCGGACAGTTGCAGCAATATGTCCTCCGCGCCCAAAATGATGAGCACCGTGGTAGACACAGAGAGGACAAGGGACAAAGTCCATCTCCCCCCCAAAGGAGAAGAAACCGAAGTCCGAGGAGAAGATCCCGGACACCACCCTGACGGAATGATAATAATCGGCAAGGAAGAAGCAGGGACACTCCACCCAACGACAACGATGATCGTCGTCTCGAATCAAACAGGACGATCAATACTATTATGGGCGGATTCGCTAGAGGATGACCATCAAATAGGGCCCGGAAGAAAGCATTAAGAATGGCGATGCTCAGTGTCTCCCACTCAGAATCCAAACCCAACACAGTGGGAAGAAAGACACCGTGCATCACATTTTCGGACGAAGACTACAACGGAATCATCCCGGATCATGATGATCCCCTCGTCATTTCTGGGGTCATTTCCAATGCCGAAGTACACCGAATTTTTGTGGATCAAGGAAGCTCGGCAGACATTATGTTTCTGGACCTCTACCAGAAGCTGGAACTCCCGCTGTCGGATTTGACTCCTTATGAATGGGAGCTCACAAGGTTCACGGGTGAGAAGATCACCCCGGTGGGGTACTACGAAACCCATTTGACCCTAGGTTCCTCCAAGCTTTTCAAAACAGTCAAGGTAAAGTTCTTGGTCGTTGATTGCCCTTTAGCTTATAATATCATCCTCGGTCGTCTCTCCCTAAATGCCCTTGGCGCCGTGGCATCTACCACCTACCTCGTCATGAAATTCCCTAGCAAACACAATGAGGTGGTCACTGTCAAGGGCGACCAAGTTGCCGAGAGGAAATGCTACAACGAAAGCTTGAAAATTTGCAAGACCCCGGAGAGAGCAAAGTTCATCAAAATTGGCTCAGTCCTAGATCAGGTCAACATACTGATGACCGAGTTAGACGTTAGAGAAGAACTTTGCGCCATCAGACCACAACCAGAGGGTGAACTACAGCCTCTCCAACTTGGAGATAGGCCAGACCAAATTACCAAGATCGGAGCCCAGTTAGGAGAAGACGAAAAACAACAGTTGGTTAAGCTGTTATTGAAAAACAATGACCTATTCGCCTGGACGTCGTCCGATATACTCGGACTCGACCCTTCCTTCATCTGCCACCATCTATCCATTAGCGATGGTATAAAGCCGGTTGCCCAGAAAAAGAGGAAAGTCGGCTCTGAAAGGCAACAGGTCATTGAGGAACAGGTAAAAGAATTGCTGAGTTGCAGATTCATTAGGGAAATTGCTTATACCACATGGTTGTCCAACGTGGTCCTAGTTAAAAAACCCAACGGAAAGTGGAGAATGTGTGTAGATTACACAGATTTGAACAAAGTCTGTTCAAAAGATCCATATCTGCTTCCCAATGTGGACCAACTGGTTGATCGCTCTTCAGGCTTCCAGTGGCTGTCATTCATGGATGCCTACTCCAGGTACAATCAGATTCCAATGTATCTCAGAGATGAAGAAAAAATCGCCTTCATCACTGGAAGGGTGAGCTAGTGCTACAGGGTAATACCCTTCGGACTGAAAAATGCAGGAGTCACCTACCAAAGAATGATGAACAATGTCTTCAGGAACCAAGTGGGGAAGATGCTAGAAGTCTATATCGATGAAATGATAGTGAAAACCCCACAGGGCGGATCGCACACAACAAACCTTGAAGAAGTGTTCCCACAAGTCCGGAAGCACAACATGAGACTAAATCCAAAGAAATGTGCCTTTAGAGTCCATGCCAGTAAATTCCTAGGATTCATGCTAATCTATCGCGGAATTGAGGCCAACCCTGATAAGTGCCAGGCCGTCCTCGACATGAGGAGTCCCCGGTGTGTCAAAGAAATGCAATAATTGACATGGAGGATAGCAGCCCTCACGCGTTTCCTCTCTAAAACAGCCCATAAGTCTCTCCCCCTTTTCAAATTACTCAAAAAGGGCAAAAGTTTTAAATGGACCCCAGAGTGTGAAGATGCCTTTTCATCTTTGAAAAAACTTCTATCCTCCCCCTCCATTTTGTCAAGACCAAACAATGGAGAAATGCTCTTCCTGTATCTCTCAGTCCACGAGGAGGCCATAAGCTCAATACTAATTCGAGAGACAGACAAAGGTCAAAAATCAGTCTACTTTGTGAGTAAAGTCCTTCAAGGACCAAAACTCTGGTACCAAAAAGTTGAGAAAGTTGTTTTCGCCCTGATCACCACGGCAAGAAGACTGCGATAGTACTTCCAGTGCCACCTCGTGGTGGTAAGGACGGACCAACCCATTCGCCAAGTGCTGCACAAACCAGATTTAGCAGGAAGAATAATCGCCTGGTCAATCAAACTTTCTGAGTTCGGAATCACCTACAAACCACGACTCGCGATAAAAGGCCAGGCGTTGTCTGACTTTTTGGTAGAGCTTACTTCCAACCCAGGGAATCCAGAGAGAATCTCTTGGATTGTCTTTGTTGACGGATCTTCCAATCCCAAGGGAAGTGGAGCCAGAGTAATTTTAGAAAATTCAAAAGGATTGACGCTATAGCATTCCTTGAAGTTCGAGTTCTCTACCTCGAACAACCAAGCTGAGTACAAAGTATGCATTGCTGGGATATCCATGGCAAAAGACATAGGGCAACAAGGATCATACTTTGCAGTGATTCACAGTTAGCCACCTCCCAAATCCGAGGTGAGTATCAGGCCAAGGAGCCCCTCTTGCAAAGATACTTAGTTAAAGTCCAAGAACTCCTCAAAGGCTTCGAAGAAGCAAATATAGTCCACATTCCAAAAGACCAAAACTCCAGAGCTGACCTCTTGTCCAAACTCGCCAGTACCAAAGGCCTGGCAACAACCGATCAATGATCCAGCAAACTCTTCCTCAGCCCTCCATCACCGACAATGCCGTCTTTCAGGTAGAAGAGGAAGGGACGTCCTGGATCACCCCCATCATGGAATATTTGCAGTCCGGAGCTGTGCCTCCAGATCCCAAAGAAGTCTCAAAGCTAATCAAAATGGTAGTGAGGTACACCATATAGGACGATCGATTGTACCGACGTGGTTTCTCCTCTCCCCTTCTCAAATGCCTCACCCCGAAAGAAGCAGAATATATTTTGACCAAGGTCCATGAAGGAAGTTGCGGACACCATTTAGGAGGCAAGGCACTGGCTCTAAAAATACTAAGGGCGGGATACTATTGGCCAACAATGAAAGCTAATTCCCATGCACATGTACAAATTTGTGACAAGTGCCAACGTCATTCGGACTAGTATAAAGCCCTCTCAGAGGAGCTATCCACAATGTCTGTACCCTAGCCATTCTATAGATGGGGAATGGACATCTTGGGCCCTTTCCCCCAAGCCCCAGGACAGCTGAAATACCTGGTGGTAATAGTAGATTATTTCACGAAGTGGATTGCGGCAGAACCTTTAGCCACGATCACCGCAGCCAGGATCCAGAAATTCACTTGGCACTACATCATCACCAAGTTTGGAATTCCATAGTCCATAGTAACGGACAACGAAACCCAATTTAAAGATAAGGGATTCGAAGAGCTACTGGCCGGACTAAAGATAAAACATCATTGCAGCGCTGTTGAAAACCCTAGGACAAACGGACAAGTAGAGGCCGCTAACCGGGTTATCGTACGAGGAATCAAAAGGAGGCTGGACGAAGCAAAGGGAAATTGGGCTGAGCAGCTCGACCACGTCCTATGGGCCTATAGAACTACTCCCCACTCTACACAGGTGAAACCCCTTTCAAACTCACTTACGGAAGTGAAGCAATGATCTTGGTAGAGATAGGAGAATAAAGTTGGCGTCATCAATATTTCTCTCCTGACAGTAACCCTGGAAGGATCAGAGAAGACCTGGACTTTTTGGAGGAAAGAAGACGCGTGACCCACATACGAGACACCGCCCTCAAACAGAGGACGACAACCAGGTACAACAAAAAAGTGGTACCAAGGTGTTTCTAATCAGGAGATTTGGTTCTCATGAGAGCGGACATAGGAGAGAAAAATGTCTCCCAAGGGAAACTAGCCCCTAACCGAGAAGGCCCCTACCGCATTGTCGTCAGCACTGGTAAAGGAGCCTATACGCTGGAAACTCTAACAGGGAGCACAGTCAAGAACTATTAGAATGCAGATAAACTTAGGAAATACTATAGCTAGATGCCCATAACGGCCTAGCCCTTTAGTAAAACTAAAGTTTGATCTGTCCCCATCTGATTTTGTATGGACCATCGTCCCTCAACACTTATCAATGAAAAAGAGTTGTTCAGATACCACTTTTTCGATAAGAAATCAAAAGCCTAGGTCAGGAGGCGTAGCACACCCAGCTGTGGTGACAAGCTACAGGGTCAACACCCACCCTTGATACCCAGCATGGTCTACTTCAAAGTTAGTAGAACAACAGATCGGATGACCTGTAGTCCATCCTCATACCTAAACCAAAGCAGAACCCCATCTAACCAATACGGTTAGCACGAGAATCCCGGGCAAGGTTCAAATGACAACACATGCCTAAGGCAAAAGGATCCGGAAGCACCAAGCCTTTCGGACCATATATCCTAAGCTAAGGCGTCATTTCTTACACCTAAGTTCAAAATTCCATAAGTTAAAACCATAAACGATGGAAAAGATGCTAAAGGTGTTCATTTTTGCCTAAGTCCATATTTCCAAAATGCTCGTCAACATGAGCAACTGGATAATAGACTAAGGTGCTTTTTAAAAACCTAAGTCCAGAAGGATGATACATCACGAACCTGGACCATGGTTCTTATGAAATTTTTCTAAGTCCACAACATGGTTGTAATAACACCATAATGGGCGTTGGACCCAAAATGGACCACGGAAAAAATACACAGGCAGATAAATACAAAGTAAGGTGCATAAAATTAAAAACCCAAACCAAACGGGGCATTTGTCTTTACAATATAGCAAAAAACAAAAGAAAAGGGAATCAGGATTCTGCCCTGCCAGCTTCCGGAGTCGGAGCAGCCCCTGAAGCATCCCCGGAATCTTCTGGAGGAAGATCCTGCACCAAGATAAGCTCCCCGTTATGGAAAACTTTTTCAGTGCTGAGATCTTCTAAGGCGAGGGTGACATCCTGATTAAAATGCTGAATCTGGGTCACAACGTTCCGAAATTGATCTCCTCCGATCTTCTCAGAAATAGCCAACAGCTCTTCTGCATCCTTTTTCAACTGGGCCACTTCATCGAGGAGGTCAGCATTAGCTTCCTCGGCCTCAACTTTGCCCGATTCGAGCCTCTTCTTATCAGCTTCAGCCTTGATGTTGTGGTGATTTCCGCAAGCGCACGGATCGTACAAGTAGTAAAATAAATATCGTTCCCACAAGAATCGTTTGATTACCAACTCTTATGGCTATTTCGATTGTTTAAGCATATAAAAATAATGGTGGAGGCTAAATTTAATTTAATGCGAAGAATTAAATATCAAAGTAAGCAATTAAAACTAGAAAATATGAGATCTGTAAGGATTAAAGCTCTAGGACTCAGAATCCACTACACTATCCCCTATAATAAATTGTGATATATCTCTCTGTTAATGTTAAATTACGTTCTCCTGTCCTAAATTATTTAAAACTCAATGTCTTGGCACTAAAAACGTGTTAAAACTTCATCAATCCCATTCTCATGGCAATTAATCCAAATTCTAACCCATTAAGATTCATGACAACCGTTTTACCCTCGAAGGACTTAACCCTATGTCTAGGCATTAATTCCTAAGTTCAATTCCTGGATTATCAAGCAATTAGACTTCTTCTTTCGATCCTTCATCTAAAGCCTAAAATCATGTAAATATGGCGCGCAACATACCACAAGCATTAAGCATACCAGGAATGAATCAAGAACAATAATCTCATCAACAGAAAACTAAATCAACAATTCATAATAGGGGAATAGAGAGTTTCATCCTTGTCCTGGAAAATAGTTTAGCCACTCATAGTTTTTACAACACAAACAAGATTAAAGAGGAAAGATACAACCATAATTCCAAACAAATGAAGAAGATGAAGTAGAGAACTCTATGATTGATCTTGTTCTTGATCTTGTCTTGATCTATGCCTTCAATCTAGCTTCCTCTCAAGTTCTCCAGCTTTTCTGCTCAAAGGGCCTCCCAAATGGCCCTAAAATCTCCTCTGCTGCGTTCTGCAACATTCCTTTGCGTATATATCAGCAAAAAGTCAGGCACGGTCGTACTTGAATTAGGCACGACCGTGCCTAATTCACAAAGTGGCCAAATTGATCAGAAAACGCGTCCACTATCTCCAAAAAGCGTTCTAGAAGTTTTTCAGGGAGGCACGACCGTGCTTGTCTTAGGCACGGCCGTGCCTAGTACACAGTCATCCAAAAACGCGTGAAAATAGTAAATCCGTGAGTGAATAGTGCTTACACGGTCGTTCTTGGCTTAGGCACGACCGTGCTTAACTTCCAGAAGCTTTCCAAGTGTTAGACACGGCCGTGTCTAAGTCAAGAAATGCGAAAATCCACTTTTGGGAGAGGCACGGCCGTGCTTGAGGGGACACGGCCGTGCCTCCTGGTCTGAAGCCCAAAATGGTCTCTTTTTGCCTAGAAACACGGTTTCTTCTCAAATTTTCTTTCCAAATGTGTTTTATCTCTCCGCACAAATGAAGATGATTAACAAGAATAATATCAAAGTTTATCAATAAACACAATCAAATCATCATAATTCATCATTTTAAGGTTGCAAAATACAGGTTTATCACTTGACCAGTGCCCTCTCCAAACTAGTGATCCGCACTTGCGCATCCTCATTAAGTTTAAGGGTGGCGCTAACTCTCCGAGTAGACTCCTCAATCTCTTGGTCCTTCCTCCTCAAGTTAGTTGAGGCTTCCCTGTTGAGTTCTTCGACAGTCATATCAATATATCGGGCATCAGCAGCAGCACGGAGGGCCAAAGCCTGGAGTTCGGTTAATGTTTGGACCATTCCCCACCGGGATATATGCCACATCACCTCATCGTTCATGAGATGTTCATCAATGAAAGGTCTAGGGTCAGAATTCCCTGCAACAATAGGCAGGAAAGCGGCACCCTTTTCCGCACCTCTATCCGTTGTAGCCTTTTAACCCTGATCAAAGGAATCCTTAGTAGCCTTCCTCTTCCTTGATTGAAGATCTTGAACAGACCCCGAGCCCCCAGAAACTTCTTCAACGACGACCTCACGAGGTGCCGGGGCTGCAGCAGGAGAAGCACTTGACCACCCTGCCCTCTTTCCTCCTTGCCTTGAAGGCATGCAAAACCGCAATAGACTGCCTGGACGCCATTCCACTCACTGAAACAAAACATGGCAAACCATTCAGAAGGCAAGAAAATCAAGAGAACAAACAAAAATAATGCCGCACACGCAAGGTAAAAACATACTATACTTCCCACCTAACAAAGTAAAGAGAAGGTCATCACCAGGGGTCTCGAGGACATCTCTAATGTTAATATTCCCGTTCTCGGCATGCCGAGATATAAACTCAACCGTCCTAAGTTCTTCTGGATTAAGCTCATCCTTTTCCTTCTCTAATGGAACGCTCGGGGTGTCCCAAGCATCCGGTGTCCAATACAAAGAAAACTTCGGTTTACTATCAGCGTTTAAGAAAAAAGGATGGAATCCCTCGGCCACCATAACCTTGAAAAATCTTATCTTAAATCCTTTGAAGCTATCTTGAAAGACATCAAAAGACTTGCAACCGCTTCTAGATCAAATGGTGAGCCAATTTTTTTGCTTAGATGAACCCTGGGGACTTAATCGAGTCTAGAAAAAGAAAAAGGCATTGACTGAATAAGTTAGCCCAATCACCCAACAAAATCTCTCAAAGGCTATAATGTAACCCCAGTCATTGGGGTGAATTTGGGATGGAGCTGCTCGAATAGCGCGGAGGATATCCATTTGAAACTCCGAGAACGGAAGACGGAGTCCTAACTTCACAAAAAGGGGCTCATACATAAACATGAAATGAGACCCTTCCTCGCGACTAGAGCACACCCTTTCATTCCATTCGGGACACACAGCCATGAACTCCTTGTCCTGTTTCTTCTCATCAGTCAGATGAATGTAATCCATGGTCTACCTCAGGATAGCCTCAGAAGAAAAGTTAGAATGATATTTCCAAACATCCTCCCCTACCCACGGGTATACTAACCCCGGACCACAACGGATCCGAATTTGCTCAATCTCAGCAAGAGTGAGCTCGGAAGAAGAAGATACTCTGGTCCTAGCCCCTCCTTTGCCCTTCGCCATCAAACCTTGAGAACATCAACGTTCCGATTACGTAAAAGTAAAATACTCTTAAATGCTCCTCGAATCTGAATGGGCGAAGGAAAAGCGTGCCATTGGGAATCACCAGAAAATAAATAGACCCTTTAATGCCCAATAAAGTCAGAGCAAGCAGCTTCCCAAAGAAGCTCTACATTACTGCAACACGCAGAAGTTTCCAGAAGAAGCTTTGCATCCCTGCGAAGCGCAGAAAAAGATAAAAGAACATTAGATCCACACACATGTGGGTAGGACATACACCGGATACTGGGATGGCGGTATATGCCAACCCTGAGGGGTACTCCCCAGACAATGGACACTGGCCTCTACGGACCCTTACAGCGCAACGCAACGGATCCCCACCCCCGGTCTAAATATTTTGACACTTAACTGTCCCACTTAAGCGCCAAGCTAAGGACAACTGTTCTGGACCGTGGTCCGGGATACCTCCCTTAAGGGCAAACCCGACACATATTCCACCGTGATCCGGACTACGCCCCTCAGTTGGACATCTGTATGCGGGTACTAGTCGTACTCCCCAACCAACACCTTATAGGTCTGCGCCTGGTTTGATTATTGCCTATGGAACACTTTACAGTGTGGGGACCATGACCGCCTACTACAGTGGTTGGCCACTAACGTGACAGGCCTGCGATTCCAAGGATCTGCCCAGTGATCGTGGAGAGAAGCACCCTCCGTCAGGCCTCTGCCTGAACGATCGTGGGGGAGAGACACACTCTCCCCGTCGGCCACGATTCTACGGAGACTCGCACTCGAGACAAATGCTTGGGGACTATGCGCGCAGCACTATAAGTATCACCTAACACTCTCTAAGAGGTAACTTTTGACTCCTACGGTGTATACCTCCATTGTGCCCATTCTAACTTGAGCGTTGGAGTCCTTTGCAGGTACCCAACCCCCCTGTTCAAGGCTCTGGGAGGCAACAATCGCACAAGGAGAAGGAAACCACCGATACGTGTCTTATCAGGCACCCTCTGAACTTATTTCAGAACATTATCAAATAAGTACTTCAGACTTTTATGATCATTAAACACTTCAAATTGAACTCCATATAAGTAATGTCTTCAAACCTTTAAGGAAAACAAAAATATTCAAACTCTAACTTAATTTAGCTTGACGTAACCCTGACCCAAACTTTAATTATTTTTTTTAATCTAATAATGTACACCTAAAAAGATGTTATCATTTTTTTATTTGAAAAATTAAAACACAATTGACAATTTAACTAGCTACTTAATTTATTTGTTATTTGTCCAAAACTAAACAACCTATTTTTTATTTTTTACTAATTTAACTTTTTTAAAGATTAATTTTTTTTAAAAAAAGATATCACATAGATGACCTAGCTCGCCTAGCCCTCAACCGAATCGATTTGGATTAGCTAATAAAATACTAACTCAAAATATACTTAATTTGGATCAAAAATAATTCGAACCATTTTCACAACTTTGATTCTTATAAAAAATAATTATAATTAATTCTCTTAGTAGATCTCGTATCTCTTGCAATCCATAGTCACATTCTAAGATATATATATATATATATATATATATATATATATATATATATATATATATATATATATATATATAAAATGTTTAAATATTTTATGTTTACGTCACCTGCATTTAAAACTATGTATGGAAAACTTATTGATATCTACATTCACATGTGAAAGGTTTGTAAAAAATGATAATAAAATTATTTGCAATGTAATTTATTATTACAAAACTAAATTAATTATCTATTTTAATTGTTTTTATTGAGATATCAGATATGTATACATATATATTTTTCTATAACATTTATGAATTTTGATATCGACACTGTGGGTGAAATCTTTACACGAAAACATCATAAAACTAATTGAATGTAATATATTATTAGGAAAATTTAATTAATTAATTATATTTTAAAATAAAATGTAGTTATGTAGTAAAATATATTTATGTACCTTTGATAGTTTCTTTTATTACAACATTTATTTTTATATATAATTTCAACCGTGTACAAATTCATAAAAATGATAAATAAATATTTTAGCTACATGTACAACTATTTTTTCTCAAGGTTTTTCTCATATTCTTATATGTGAAACTTATCTTTGGTTAGGATACTAGGGATGTCAATCCCCAAAAGTGCTTTCCCTTAAACTTGAACTCTTGAGATTGCATATTTTTCTCAACAAATGAAAAACTTTATTTTTTAAAAAATGGTAGAAAATAATTAAAGTATTTTTTGTTTGTGATAAATATTTTTCTTTTTATGCTCTGGAGAATATCTCATACCAATTTTTAAGCATTTATGTTTATCATTGTTACTTTAGAAAACACTTGTATTATTTATGTGCTATATAAGGAAAACATATATTTACCATTTTTATGTTGTATATTGTATATGTTTTATGTAGATCCAAAATGATACTAAAAAAAAAAATATTTAAGTTGACAAATGGCCAAAATATTATTGGTTTGCCCACAATGTTTGAAATTTTTTCAACGAAGGGTATACTCATCTTTCTTCATACATCTCAATTTATTTAAAGTTGTATATTAAAAATATTAGTTATTGTATTAGATAAATTATTCTTATATTTTGAAATGAACTCATCGTGGATCGCACGCACACAATTCTAGTTTTAATTTTTTTGTTTATACATATTTGTGTTTTTCAAATTTAAATTTTTAAAAATCTTATTATTAGAAAAAAGCCTTGAAAAATTAGATGAAATTAGAGTGCCTTACAAGATGACCTGTGTGACATAGGTTTATTTGATAGGAGACTTCAATTGTATATAGATATAGAATATAGATATAGATATATGATACTATAAACTAAAATAGTAATTAATATAGTATATTATATAAGATAATTCTTTCATAGATTTTTGTTTTATAAAATTTTAATCCAAATCTACTAAATCAAAACTTGTTTATAATCATTAACAAAATTATTCTTTATTGGATTGTTAATTTTAGAGTAAAAATTAATTTTAATTCACTAATAATATAAGAGTTATTAAATTATTTAATAATAAATTCATAATTTTTTAATATCAAAATTTAACATCAAATTAATTTTAAAATAACACCGTATTTGAATGATAGAGAATGGAAAAAAAAATAAAAAAATAAGAATAATAAGAATAATTTCACTTGTTTAAAATTTTAATAACAAATAAGAAAAAGAAAAAAAACTCAAGAAGAATCATTCTTCTTATCTTTTTCTGGAATATCAAATTTTGCTACTCTAAAATTGTGATGAAATAGTAGAGACAAACTTACAAATTTAAAGACAAATATTATATATTTTGTTATGATCTTTTATAATTTAAATTTTAAATAAAATAATAATATTTTATTTTATTCTCTTATTAATTTTTAAATAAAAAAATAACATTATTATGTTTTTTACTTTTTTTTCTAACAATTCTTCATTTATTTGGTTCTATTATATTAATAAGGAAATATAAAAAAATATAGCGTAAATGTTTATTATTAATTTTATTATGAAAATAATTTATTAATGTTGACAAAAAATATATATAATAACAAATATTACCTACTCAGAGGAAAAAGATACTTATAAGTCCCAACGCTCGTTGATCTTACTTGTGTTCACGTAATCGCTGCTTTCCCAGGACAAACCCTAGACACAACATTCCTAATCCTTCTTTCTCTACTCATCCACACTCTTCATTGGAATTTCATCCAATTCGAGAGGAATTAGGGCTACCTATTCTTTTCATTTCATTACCAACTTCCCACTCTCGTCTCGTAACAGCCATGGACGCTCAGAGAGCTCTGCTCGACGAACTCATGGGTTCAGGTACTTTTTCACTCTCTGATTCATTCCTAACTGTTAGCTGTTCTCGTTTCTAAACTGAAATTTTTTGAAATTTACTATTTCAAAGTTGATGAACTTGTTGTGTTCTTCTTTTAGCTCGCAACTTGACGGAGGAAGAGAGAAAGGGTTACAAGGAAGTCACTTGGGACGATAAGGAAGTGTGCGGATTCTACATGGTCCGATTTTGCCCTCATGATCTCTTCGTCAACACACGCAGTGATCTGGGTGCGTTTCATTTTCATTGCACTTGCTTGCTGCTGGGAAGCCCTATTTCAATAATCAATTCTATGATGGGATTTGCTATGGTAGCCATAAGGGTGTCGTAGTTGTCAAATATTTGTTGATTGCTAGTATAGTTGTCAAAATGGGATCGGCCATTTTCGGGCCAAGTATGTTTCGGACTAACATTTTGTTAGTTTAGGCCAACCCGTTGCAGGCTGATCCACTAACCCGATAATTCTTTTATTCTTTTTTTTAAATAATGAATTTAATCTTTAAAAAAATTAAATCAGTGGAAAAAAGGAAATTTAGATTAGTTAGTTTTGAGCTTACGACAAATAAATTAGATAACTAGTCTAATTTCGGGCCGAGCCACATCGGGCTAAATTAAGTGTCAGGCGAGCCCAATTTCGAGTCAGGCCACATCGGACTAAATTAAGTTCGAGTTTGAATTTTTCTAGCTCAATTTGTACTTTTTGTTGGTTTATTCTGGCCGGTCCATTTTGACAGCTCTAGTTGCTGGTTTGGGAGGCATCTCCAGTACCCTTTCTTAGTAATTAGTAGCTAATATTTAATCATGTGTCAAAATTGTATATTTTAAATAAGTGGTACCTAAATATTAGGCACGAGTTATTAAGGATACGGTATCATCTTAAAAATAAGGTACCAAAGGAATCTCTTATCATAAAATAAATGTTTGATAATTCATTGAAGGGTTTTGCTATAAGAAGGTCAAGCTTTTGAACACTTGAGCTTCTATTGGTTGTTGTGTTAACTTTTGTGGACCAGCATACAATTAAAATAATCAAGTGTAAATCTCAATGTTCATCTTAGGGTGAAATTGCTCAAGCTTTTGAAAGCTCGAGCAGTCCATAGACTTACCCTTCATTAAATGTGACAAGCAATAATGCTTTGAAAACTCACCTTGGTACTGCTACCCTTGAAATAAAGATGGGTACCGGAGTAATCCCCTTCTATAACATATCATGAAATTTGAATTCTCTGTCATGTCAATTCAACTATAATGTGTTACTTTCCCGTATTAGATTGTTGCCTTCTGGTAAAAAAAAAAGTAATGACTCGATTTTAAAGTGTTTTGTTGTATATGTTTTTGTGAGCTTTAACTGAGGTTAGTTAATTAATTCATAAGAAATCTGCACAGAGGAAGGTTCCACATTATGTTTGTTGAATTTCCTCAGCAACTATATGGATGTTTTGTGAAAGCTGTGGCTGGAGCTTTCCAGGTATTTTTTTTTCCTTTTTAACGTGTGTTAAATTGGTGCAGGACCTTGCCCGAGAATACATGATCAAAAGTTGAAAGAAAGGTGAAGTAGTAAATTTATTCATATATATTTAGTGTTTTGTTGATGAACAGTATGAGATTTCTTATGGTGGGCTGTATGGATCTTCTTGCTGCAATTATACCTGAATAAAACAGTAAGAAAACTATTATGTTTCTGATTGTTAAACATGTCCACTTGAACATTTAATTTAATTTTTTTTAAAATTTTAGACTGATTCTATTACAAACTTGTCGTTAGTTTTAGTCTTCTATTTAAGTGATTAAGTTAGCTTTAGTGTTGTGTTGATCCTAGATTTCTCTGTACGGTAGATCCTAGTACTATTACTAACCTTTTTCAGTTGATATACCATATATTCAATGTAAGTTTCACAATTCTTGTGTCTATTGGTGCTATGGTCATTTGGTCAATATAGATGTACCTTACACCAAGAAGGGTTGGGCGTGGTGGTAAGTGAGCCGCACTTCCAGGGGAGAACCAAAGCTCAAACCTTGGAGTAAGCACTTGTTGGGAGGGTGTCCTGGTTAGCAACCAGTTGTCACTGTGCCTGCGGGATTAGTTTCACAGCAATGCTTGTGGGGATATCTCTGTCAAAGACCCAAAATATAGATGTACCATATTGATGTTGCTTCCCTGCACAAGTTTACTATCTTTTGCAGATTTTACTTTGTCAGATATTTACATGTGATGACAAGATATTCCTATGGTCACTTGGTAAATATAGAATTATAGATGTACCTTAAGTTGCTTCCTTGCTCATGTTTACTATCTTCTGTAGATTTTACTTTGTCATATGTGTGCATGTGATAACAAGATATGCCGATAGATGAAAGCACAAGTCTTAAGTACATTGTTTTTAGTTTGTTCCATAATTGTATAGTTGAGTTTCAGATTTAACGGGTTTTACGATGTTGGTGACTTCAGCTTTGAGAAATCTCCAAGACATGATGCATATGTACCCAAATTTGAAGCCGAACTTGCTCAGTTTTGTGAGAAATTGGTAGGTTACCTACCTGTTGCCATCCCCTCCCAACACTCTAAGGAATTTATTCTTGTTTGTATGTCAATGAATCATTCTTCATATTTTCTAGTAATAATCACAGGTGATGGACTTGGATAGAAGAGTAAGACGTGGGCGAGAACGTCTTGCTCAAGAGGTGGAGCCCACACCACCACCGCTGCTAACAGCTGAAAAGTCTGAACAGCTATCTGTGCTGGAGGAGAAAATAAAGAACCTTCTGGAACAAGTTGAATCTCTTGGTGAAGCTGGGAAGGTTGATGAAGCCGAAGCACTTATGAGAAAGGTGCTGAAGATGATGCAACACCTTTGTTCTTTGTTCCCTTGCATTTGCTATTGATGATTTATTAAGTTTCAATGGTCCCAATTACAGAAACAAACTTATAAAGACTTACCTTTGGTGATCTGCACAACCTTCAGTTTGAGATTCACGTGAATTAATTGTGTTTTTTTTTTTTTTTACAGGTGGAGACACTTAATGCTGAGAAGACATCCTTAACACAACCTCAAAATGATAAGGTGTTGATGCTTGCTCAGGAGAAGAAGATGGCACTCTGTGAGATATGTGGTTCTTTTCTTGTAGCGAATGATGCTGCAGAAAGGACTCAGTCTCATGTCACGGGGAAGCAGCATGTTGGTTATGGCATGGTTCGTGACTTCATAAATGAGTACAAGGTGAATTTTATTGTACTGAACTAATTCATTTACACATTAAAATTCATAAAATCTTTCTTGATATAAGTTGATATCATATTTCAGGCTGCTAAAGAGAAGGCTAATGAAGAAGAAAGATTAGCTCGGGAAAGAGAGGCAGAAGAGCGAAGGAAACGGAGGGAGAAGGAGCATGAGAGAAGGCGGCGAAGTGATTCTAGCGATAGGGAGAAGCATCGTGATAAAGATCGAGATAGGGAGCGGGATAGGTACAGAGATAGAGACTCAGATCGTGAAAGGTCTCGGGATCGAGATGGGGGAAGAGGGATGGATTCTAGGTTGAAGAATGGAAGAAATGGAGGCAGAGACAGGTACCGTGATCGGAGCAGGTCACGCTCCCCTGTTAGGCATAGCTACAGAAGGTCTTCTTGAGGTCCTCAAATTAGTGGAATTTCTTGATAGATGTCGGAATTTGAATTTAAAAGAGGTAGACCTTAATATCCCAAGACTTACATAAATATGTGCTTTTGGAGTCTTGAGTCTTCTCATCATCAAGGGTGAATTTATTTTTTTTCCCATCTCAGAGCTTTGTTGAGACTATACAATCTCCCTTTCATCAATATTATTAATGGAGAAAAGGGTTGAGGTAGGTATTTCGCTGTTGCGACTTTTCTTACAATTTGTTCTGCACCCTGATTTAAGTTATTTATGATGATTCATCTCTGAAACACTGTGTGTAGTCTTTCTTTTGTATTTTCTGGAAATCATTTGATCGATTTAAGATGTCAGACACAAAATTACATGCATGATTGTCATTGCTGCCGAGGGGGCTGGTTTTCTCTTGTTTTGAGGTAACATGTGAATCTTATACCCTGAGACGAATAGATTGATATTTGTTCATCGTAGAAATGTTTGTTTCGTTTCCCCTATTCTTTTTTGTTTCATTACTTTTGATTCTTAAGTTGATATAAACCAGAACAGGGTTAAAAAATGCTGCTTATTCTGACATGCATTTGACATTGAACTACATTCCGAAGGCACCAGTTTAGAAGATATTAGGTAAACTTACTGAATCTGTTGCTAGTTATCTCCCAAATCCATGGCATTATCATATTTATAATATATTTGGTGTATGATATCATCTGATGTGATGATATACTGAATGGAGAACTAATTTTTTATTCCCTAGCCTCCTGATCTCATTCTAGATGTGTTTCCCATGGGGAAAAGATAAGTGCATGTAGTCCCACTCATAAGTAAGCAGTTAATTTGACCAAATGAAAACTGGTTTGGAATGGTAATTACAGAGTGGTGAATTACATCCTCTATAAAAATAATTGCTTGATTTACAGAGTGCTGTTTGAGTTGAAAATTCAAAGGACTGGCAAACACAGGTATTTGGCCGTCTTTGCTGAGTGATTCTATAGCAGAAATATTGCCATTTCCATGAAAAACTATCAGTGAACTGGGATGCTGGATGCCTCCTTTTGTGAACAAATATCCTACCAGTTATTGTCTGGGTGCTTGGAGGTAACTGGCTCACATATCTGGATAAGAGTGTCTAATTTAGTGTTCAGGAACACAAATGTTCTTGTGATCTTTGATGGCTAGATTGTTTCTGGACGTGATATGTGCAGGAAAATAAACTAGTGCATGCCGCATCTTGTTGGAAGAAAGGAGGCAAAACGAAAATTAAGCTTATTCTTTTGATATCTGGAGATAAAAATGTGTAGTTTTATTATGCAACTGGCTGTCAAATCCTTGATAAATCTTATCAGTTGTCATACAGACTTTGGTACATTCAATCTTAAAGATTGTAAAGATTCAATCAAATAAATTGAGCGATTTTGGAGCTTTGACCCAGCTTTGCCTGATCTCATTTTCTTCCTTGTTCTTCTCAAGTCTCTTCCTCTCGTGTTTAAGCTGTTATTTTTTCAGGTATTAAGTGCATGCCGTGAAATGATTTAACAGCACATAAATATGTGCAAATGAAAATTATAAGTATCCATTCGGAATTTGCTTACAATAAATATGGGGAGGAACTAGGAAGACTCAATGAGTCAATTAAGTATTGTTTTGACGTTAATGACTTTGTAATACAAGACTAACAGGAGTTTCTACGGAACTTATAATGATTGCCCGTTACCATGTTCAAATATGGAGTGTTGTTATTGATATTTTTAATTATTTATTTACACTTCTTATTAGTTATTCATGATTTTCTTAAAAGAAAATTAAAATTTTAATTGGTTAATAAGAAGTGTGAATAAACATTTGAAAATACTAATAACTTCACTCTCAAATATGTTATATAAAAATAGAGAAATATTCTGTGATCTCGTCTTTCACTGTTAATCAAATAGAGGAATATTTTCATTTCTTATTTATAATATTTTAATTACGTTCAGAGTTAGATTGAATTAGATTACATAAATTTTAAATTAAAATAATTTTGTGAAAATATGAACAAAATTAGATATTTGCACATCAAATACAAGTAACAATGATATGGATGAGACATGGACGATTACTTTCACGCATGAGCAGCATCTTCGTAGATTAGCTTCAAGCACAAACGTGCTAGAAGGGAAAGAAAGAATGAAAGCAATAATATACATTGCTATGCTGACAGGCTAATCTCATCTTCTCCGATATTTTACTATTAGCTATTATGTAGATTGTATGCTTTTTGTAACTAGTTACAAAATCAATATGCAAGTAGGCACATTCACCCAAAACAAAATACTACAAGTAGGTATTGTCGCTCTAAAAGAATGTCCTTTGCACGGCAAAAACATGTCTGCAAAGGGGGAGGGGGTGGAAGGGCTCAGTTGCTTTAAGTTTGTAAGGAACATTCATGAATCTAAATTCACTCGCCGCATCTTACACACAAGGTTTGCTGTCGGCAGATCAAGTTGGTTTGCTGAATCTGTCTTCAAAAGATCTTTTAGCTGGTCCCTTGAAGTAGAAAGACAACTCTGAAATGTAGCCAAAACTGGAGGGATTGGCATTGACAGAGCGGAAAGCACATTACTAAGATACTCAATATCAACTGACAGCTGCTGCGCTCCACGATCTGAAATGTACTGAATCCCACGCAACTGCTCTATGTAAAGTGCTGTTGCACCCTCTGCAACCTATAATTTAACACAATCAACAGAAGAAATTTGGGACATTAGTCACTACTTCACATGTACAGACAAAAAAGAGATTAATAGTCTAAAAAGGAAATGACAGTCAGAATAATTTTGAATAATCGATCTTTCATGCATGAACCCAAATATATCATCTCATCCATCTACCTATGTTGTTTGAGATGGCCAAGTGGGAAACTAAAAAACCTAGTCCTATCTTTTCTTTTGGGAAAAAATTTGACTGTTGTGTTACAAAAGTAAAGTTTTCGTTCAATAGACTAACGTTCTAAGCTAGCTGAGTATCACATAGGCCCAACATCGAGCTCAGACTTGTACATCTAGGCAGAAACCAAGTTGATGCTGTGTCAAGAATATTAGTTTCATACTGAAGCATTCAAATTAAATTGCAGGACGAAATGACACTCGATTCACACCATATCAGACAAAGAAAAATTGATTCTGCCAAACTTTTGATCTTCCTTTATGGTATGTTACCTTGAACATCCATTCAGTTGCAAAGAACTGAGCTTCATCATTGGTTTCAGTGTTAGAGATTCCCTCAGCAAGTGGCTCCAACTGTTGGGGTAAAGTCAGAAGATATTCACCAACACTGGTCACATAGGACTGTGGATATGCACTGAACGTAGGGAGATGAAAAGCACTTTGTTCCTCTACTGATGACCAAATTGGTAAACGGGACACATCACTGAGGCGTTGCCGAACTTTAGATATGAGGACGTCATATACAAGTTCATTGACTGTGTCTGCAAATGCTGCAACTCTTTGAGATGCAAGGGGAAGTGCATGAAATCGGGGATCTTTAGACTGCAAAAATAGTGAGATATTTTATGTAATGCCAGAGAACAAAAGACAAAAAGAAATATGTCCAAAATGATAAGACAAGTTTGTCAGCACATTGCAAAAGGAACACTAAGGCAACCTTTTGGTCTTAAAAATCGATGAATTTAGAAATAAAATCACATTCATTGTTCTGATAAAAAGGGGGGGGGGGATTTCAATTTAGTTTGAAAATCATAGCCATAAATCTTAGTTGTGGTTTAAAAGCATTTGCAGATTACAACAATCTCAATGAAAGAAAATGATAATTTTCCTTTTACTTTTCTTTTTCCTATTCTTTTCCGGAGGCAGAGCATCTAATTTTCAATTTAAATGAAGTAGAGAATAAATGCTTCTTTTTCACCTACTTTTTCAGACAAATTATGGTAGAAGCATAGAGAAGGAAGGGCAGAACTTCTTCACAGTAAAGAGGAGACAGACATTAGGCAGAGACACCAATTCCATAAGAACATCTAACCGTACATGGGACTCTTGCTTATTTGATTTTCTCAAACTATTATATTTACCAATGTGAATAATTAGCATTTTAGGGGGGCAGAGGGGGAGTTAAATCATCACCACATTCCAGCACACTGCAAGGAGGTAGCAAGGAAGACTGGAAAAGAGAATGTTAAAAGGGTTGGGTGTGGAAATAGGCATTATAATTTTGAGGATCCTCTCAATCTCAATATTTAAAATCTATCCCCTATCCCTGCTATCTATTTCTAAACCAAAATAAAAAGAAAAAATAAACATGAGACTGCAATAAAGCTAATCTTATATATACCTGATTCAAAAGGTTAAAGAGTTTCCTGGCCTTCTCAGGCACATCAACCAGCCGCACAGTTGCCATATCCAAGGCAGCCCTTCCACCAAAAGATGGCTCCCCATCTTCATTACCATTTATTGTCTGGTTATGGTTTTCGTCTAAACTTGAACCAAATACTGAAAAAGATAGACTTGTGCTTAATCTAGCAAGAGTAGCTCTTAAAGATGCTTCAAAGACAGACGATCTGCTTGTCAAATTATCTGCAACTGTCAGGATCTGCAATGCCCCTTGGACTAGGGACCATTCCTCCTCATTTGAGATCGATTCAACTCTCCGAGTATTTTGGTTTCCATCCTTCTTCTCCATCTCCTTCTTTAGAGCACCATCACCACCATAATCCACACCACAAACAGTTCTTAGTGACTTTAGAGTTTCTTGCAGAGTGGAAATGTACTGTAACATTATGTCATCAAGGGCAAGAATTAGCTCATCTGCCTCAGAACCTCCAGTGAAGTTGATGCATCTCTCTACAGCTGCTTCAAGAAGTACAATAACTTGGGGAATAGACTCCTCCATCCTGCGAACTGTTTCACTGAGTTCAACTCCTTGGGCTCCCACCCCTCGAATAACAGCTCCTCTTAGATCTATTCCTGCAATCTCAGAGGAAAGGATGGCGCGCTCCATTTGTCCATACCTGTAAGATATGCCCAATAAATGATAGAGTAATGAAAGGAAATACTAAGAATTGGAAAAGGGTTTTATACATATATATATATATATATATGAGAATAATGTGTATGACAAACCAAAAGATCAGCCAAAAAGGCCAGCTGTTTATTAACAATTGTTTTTCTATTCCTCTTTTTTCTTATTTTTCTATTTTTTGAGAAAGAAAATTGTGAGATATGAAGTTAATATCCCCTGCCACGGACCCACCCAATTCTTCCATAATACTGAAGCCATATGCCAAATGGCATTAGCAGACAAACTTAATTTACCAAAAATGTTCATTTATGCTTTAAATTAAAATAAGATTTTACCTCTGTTTAAATGATTCATATGGCAAGTACACAGCTTTCAGCACATCCGTTAAAACCCGGACATCAGAATCAGAAAATAAGTGCTGAATATTCCTTGCAAAGGTCCCCGTCATATTGTGTAATTCAATCAAGGCCTCCAGATGCTTTGTCTGAATCTTAATACCCTTTTGCATATCTCCAGATAAAATATCTAATAAACCTACAAAGATTTGTCAGCTAAAATATCAATATCTCATAGAGCTAACGCAAAACAAAATAGTTAACACTTAACTATTTGAGCTATAACTCTATATAAACTACAAGTTATATAAGTCATCATATTCTTTTCATATGTGAGCGGAAAGAACAATTTATTGAAACAAGAACTAATGACCAAAATAGTTCTCCCTGGAGCACTACAGCTACAACTATTTTACCTACATAGGAACAGCCTGATGTGCAATGCCTCTAATCCATTATCACTTTAAAAGACCAATAAGGGCAACAATGATTATATAATGAAAAGCTCTACCATATCACATGCAACAAAATATGTAAAATATGTATCAGACAAGAAACAATTTAGAAGATCTAAAAATAACCTTTAGCCAGTGCTTTTGTTTCTGGAACAGCATCTCCAATGGCAAGGTTGATATGGGATATGAAACTGGCACCTATAGCCATCATAGTCTCACTTAGTAGCCTTGGGACAAGAGTTTTATAATCTCCAGGAAAAGCAATCATACACCTGCAAGCAACAGCTCAAATGAAGTGCTTCTATTACAGTACTTAAATATGCAACTTTAGTTAGTATCATTTTGTGCTTGCTGATTTTTCCAGTAGGCTGACGTGGAAAATGAAAATCCATTGGCACCAAGGTTTGAGTACAGTTTTATTGGTAATGTGAACCACTTTGCATGGAAGAAGAACCTTGAAAATTAACTGGCCAAAATTAACACGGAACTCATAGATGTGAACAAACAAAATATGGAATATTATTAGTAGTATTTTAATCAATCATTTGTTCAACAGTAAAAACAATGGAAGCTAACACTACAAATGTA
Source organism: Ormosia emarginata (assembly GCA_029884605.1). Lineage (NCBI taxonomy): Eukaryota > Viridiplantae > Streptophyta > Magnoliopsida > Fabales > Fabaceae > Ormosia > Ormosia emarginata. The sequence continues at coordinate 3,853,001 of JAQQTP010000089.1, forward strand.
CCATTTCCATTCTTGTTCAAGATAAAGCAGTAGCTCATCATAAAAGCTTGGCAACCAACTGGAGAATGATATTGTAGTTGAAACTGACTGAAAACCACCACCACTTGATATCCTCTCCATTTCGTTCTTCTCATTTGCAGACTTATTAGCTCGTTCTCTTGAGTCAAAATCTTCCCAAAGCTGCTTTATTGGTTTCAGGTGAACCTTTGTATATTGTGATTCTAGAGACTTAAACCTTCCAATTCTAATGAGAATTCCCCGCAAATCTTGAGCAGCATCAACCTGAATAACAACAGTAAGAGCTAAGGCAAGGGATTAACTGCAAATCATAGGACGTAAAAACATGGTTTCAACATAAAATTATGTATATAACCTTGCGATTGGATAATGCATCTGTAAGACGAGGCTGCACCATCGTGTCTAGCCTATCCTCCAAGACTTCAAGTTGCTTTCTTATGTTGGCAAATTCAGCAACCTAAATATAGGGTGTGAGGGTAGGTGAAAACAATAAATAAAATAAAATCATCTGATAACTTTACAAATAACCAAAGGGGAAAATTAGTACCTCTCCAACAGCTGACAAGCAATGCCTCATGTTAGCTAGAGTTTCTGCAGCACGAGGGAGATCACCACTAGCAAATACGTCCTCCACAGTCGAACTTAATTGAGTTAATCCGGCAGCATCCTGTCATTAAAATGCAATAGAAGAGAGTTTGCCTCATTATAGAGAATCTCATTGAGCTACATCAATATGAACTTACAACTTATAAATATGAAAATTAACAATCTCTACCTGCAACGTCTCATAAGCAGCTTCCATTCTTTGCTTGACAATGTCGACTTTAGCAAGGGCTGCTATAGATTCAGCTGATGATCCCTCTGCCTACAAGAAAATAAAAAATTGAGGATGAAAAAAAATGTGAAAGTGCGAGTCTTCTCACACATAAATTCAACCTCTTCAACCATGAGTGAGCAGGATGATTAGCAAAGCATTGATTGTTTGATGGTTTTTTTTTTTCTCTTTGGAGATGAAATGAAAAATTTATTGCTACGGAAGATAAAGAGTAAAATTATAGAAGACACCATATTTTCCTACAAACTAAAGGTGAGAATAAAAAACAGAAAAGCAAAACAAGCAAGGTTGATATCAATACAACAAAGCCCTTCAATCCCATTGAGCTGATAAAGAACCCGCTTGAAACATGTGCTGGCTGAGCACCACCAAAAAACCAAAGTAACAACCCTATCCCACAGAAGCAAGATATTGTCCCATGAAAAACTAAGGTCTGAAACTAATTTACTGCATACTAGTTTGAAATATTATCTTAATCAACGCAATAACCACTGAAGCAGTAAACAATAAGATTACAACAACTAGATTCAGAAAGGGAAATAGTGTTCCCTACTCCCCTAAATGCACACCAACATAACTAATTTAGCAGCTGGTTGCTCCAGAATAGATCTCAAAGCACATTTCAGACAATCAACAACATATGGCATGGTGCATAATTCCTCGTAAGTAACCAAACTCTTGTTTCTACAAAGATCTGTAACTTGGCACGAAAGAAATCAAAAGCACTTTCAAACTACTACGCAGTGAGTGATTATAAATGATTCATTCTTCAGTTCAATGCGATTGCAGATTTCTATGTTCCAAGCTGTAAGAAACTTTAAGAACTGATCCCAAATTTATGCACTCGTTAAGCTATATATCAAATTATCAATCCAAGCTATCATAGAGGCATAAATCTGATACTGCGAAATGTGATTCAGTGAGATGTACCTTCTTGAGCTTCTGAAGGATCCCGGAGACAGCGGAACGGAGGGAAACGGCGTCGTCGCGGAGGCGGATGACGTCGCGGGTGGCGCGGGGGACGCGGAGGAGAGCGGCGGCGCTCTGCTCCTCGAGGGAGGCGGCGATCTCCTCAGAGGCCATCTGGAGCTTCATCTCCAGATCCACCAGGTGCTTGTCCAGCGAGTCCTGCGGGTGCCGACTCTGACTCGCCGAGTTTATCCACTTCTTCGGGTCGAAGTTCTCGCTCGAGAACGGACCCAAATCCAGCATCATATTCATCGTCGTAGCAAACTAGCCAGAGAGGAACGAGTTGGCTCAGTGAGTTGACGGTCTAAATTGGAGATCCATGAACATGGATGCAGGTTTGTGTAAGATAGAGCTTTGAGGGGAAATCATAATGGGCTAAAGTATAATATTGTTATTCAATAGGGTTCGTTGTCTCAAAATTTAATAAACTAAGACGCAGCGTTTTCTTCTTTCAATTATTGTACCCAACTGACTAACTGCCGGTGGTAATCCTTTCTCTACATTTCTTATTTTCTATAGTAACTTTATAAAAAGAGGTAGGATCAACTTATATCAATGTAAGTCTTTTTTGACTTACACTTATTTTTAGTTGTTAGATTCACTTTCATCTAATGATTATTTTTAACGAAATAATCTCAATCATTAGATGAAAGTGGATCTAACGGTTAAAAATGAGTGTAAGTAAAAAAAGATTTACACTAATATAAACCGATTTTCCTCTTATAAAAAATATTTTAAAAATCGAAATAGTAAGTGCAAAAAATTATTGAATTATTCATATTAAAACTTGCTATAATAGTAGATAAATTTAAAAATAAACTTATGCTATGCAATGTAAAAAAGATTGGGATACGCTTTTGCATGAAAAAACAAAAATTCAGCCCGGGCAGGTGTAAAATCTGGAAAATGTAGAAATATAAGAAGGAAACTTAGGCTCTACTATTGAGTAGGAAAAAGATTTTCCGTTCTCTGGAAAATGGATCAAGTTTCAATTAATTTTAAAATTTGTCATAGAATCTTTTTCAAAATTTCCAACTAATGAAGAAAGAGGCCCAGTATACCCAAAAAAAAAAATAAAGAAAGCCCAAATAATGTTTCGTGCTTGGCATCGCGAAAGTGTGACAGGGTGAATTCATATTGATAACTATGAATATCAACTAATTTTAATTGTTGACCCAAAAAAAAAAAAACTATTTTTAATTTGCTTGCCTCCCAAGTCTGCCACCTTCGGGAATCAGCTCTGGAACCTTCTGGAACCTTTTCTAGCACCTTCTAGTTGTTCCCACGCACTCCCCTCAAATATCGCCCACTGTCACTTGCAATTCAAACCGATTTTCCTTGACCTGCTCTCCAAGCAATCTTCTTGTGCAGCCTGCAGCTAGCTTCAATGGCGTCCTGTCTTGCTGTCAAGCGCTTCCTCTCCAGGTCTCTCCTCCGCCCTGTTCGCACCGTTGCCTCTGCTTCCCGCTCCCTCAACACCAACGCCATGCACCAGTACGACGACGTCGCCGACGATCGCAACCTCGACGTCGATCGCCGCTCTGATCGCTCTCTCCCTCGCACTCCACGCCGCGATGATTTCCTCTCAGGTAGTTGTTATCGCTGTCAAAACCTCACCATTTCACTTTAATTTCTATGTGATTTTGTTGATTCGATGAATTATTAGTTAGGGAAGTTGAATTTCTGAAACGGTTATTTTTGCAGATGTGTTTGATCCGTTTTCTCCAACTCGGAGCCTGAGCCAGGTTCTGAATCTGATGGACCAGTTCATGGACAATCCGTTCCTCTCAGCATCACGCGGAATTGGAGCTGGAGTTCGTCGCGGTTGGGATGCAAGGGAGACAGAGGATGCTCTGCTTCTTCGCGTGGACATGCCTGGGCTCGGCAAGGAAGACGTGAAGGTGTCGGTGGAGCAGAACACTCTCACCATCAAAGGCGAAGGTGCTAAAGAAGGTGACGACGAAGAGAGCGCTCGTAGGTATACTAGCAGGATTGACTTGCCGGAAAAGCTTTATAAGATTGATCAAATCAAAGCTGAGATGAATAACGGTGTGCTCAAGGTCGTTGTGCCTAAGATGAAGGAGGAGGAAAGGAGCGACGTGTTCAATGTCAAGGTTGAGTAATGAGTAGAATAAGCCTGTTTGTGTTTTTGCGCAGAGAAACTTTTTTTTTCCCGGAGGTGATGGATCCAGTTAGTAGATAAGACAACGATTAGGAGATTGTGGATGGTATCGCTGTGTTAAGCTTTGAGTCTTCAACTTTTCTTTGTAATAAAGTCAATGGTAAAGTAATGAAGGAACTTCTTAGTAAGCTCTGTTTTAATCTCGAGTTGCCTGCAATTTGGATGTGAATTTTTTTTTTCCATACTTACAGTTTTGGTTTTAGTGGATGACGATTACAATGATAATTACATCAGATTATGCTGTAGGTAGGTACACTTAGAAGAACTACATGTATCCTTCTAGCTAGAGGGAAAACTCTAGCTGTCAGCTTGTTTGAGAATTTCAAGTAGTTTCAAATTCCTTTGCACTGTGAATCTGCTAATGCCCCTACCAAAAAAGTGTACTAAAAAATAATTAAATTTTCCCAAAGCTAAAGTTCTAACCATGAGTTAACGGATCATTGGGTTGACCTTTTTTTTTTTTCTTTGCCAGTGGTTGACCATACAATTGAACTTGTTAAACTTAACGCACATGTAATGTTTAATATTTTAATTTTAATTCAATATTACTTTTCTTCATGCTTTGCGTAACATATTTCGTGGTTATTGCTTGTGGATCAGATTTCTAAAATCAAGACTTTTTCTCCGTGATAGAAATAGATAAATTGACAGCTATATTTTTAAGACAAAAACTAGATCTACCACCCAAATGCGGACAATATTAAACTTATTACGATCACACTATATATAAGCAGCAAGAGTACCATATTACATGTGTTCGACGGAGCACATACACATTAACAAGTACATCCATTTGATATTTTTCTTTTTCAACCGGTCTTCTTGTGGATAATCTTAATCACGCCGGCACCAACTTCAGCAATACTCGCAAATGCTTTCAGAGAAAGGTTGATATCTCCAGGGCATCTTGGACAATAATCAACGATTCTAACAGGGATGGTGCGCTAACCGGACCTTGTGGAATTGAGACAAGGATTTGCTGCTCTCTTTTTCACGCCTCCAATGCATTGTACTTCATATTCTTCTTCACATGCTTTTCCTTTCTTCCACAGTCTTTTACCCACTCCCGCTACCAACTGACCTTCGAGAGTGGAATTATGATGTTTGAGCGGGTAGCATGCTGAGGCTGCTCATTATTTTATGTACAAATAAAGAATTAATTTGTCAGTAATATACTTGCATCAAAAGACTTGTGGCAATGTATATTTAGTTTAAAAGCTTGATCAGACTCATATAATAATGTACATGATAATTTAGCATCATTAGTTGATGAACTAATGATATAATGGTATATATGTTTAGAAATTAACGTCATTGTGATTAGGCCCCGTTTTTGTACCCAAAAAAAAAAACATCATTAGTTGATGAACTATAATGAAATTCACGAAAATAAGGAGGGTCATAGAACGTTGCAACGGTTTCCAAGCCCAGTGAAACCGAGGCAAGGCAAAGGATTGTTGTCCCCAGGATCAGGATCATCATAACCTGCATATTACACCTTCACTTTTTAGTAATTACTATCACTAAAATGTATATGTGAAGTGGAGTGCGTCAACGAAAAAATCTCAGTCAATTTATAGAGGAAACTTGCTGAATCAAGCTGTTCCCACCCTCTTTTTTAAACACTGCAATTAGCTACTTGGATTTAGAAATTTGATTAAGTCATGACTATATCATTTTAGTTAGAGTCACTTTCATGTAAACAATTATAGCAGTACTAGAAAAGAAACAACTCATACCAATCGAACAATTATATATACTGATGTGAAAAAAGTTATATTTTATAAGAATAAAGTCTTATGTTTGTTTGAATTAAGACTTTGGAAGAATTTATATATCAACTTGTAACTTGGGCTTGGAAAAAAAGAATTAATGGATGGGCGTGCACAAAAATGGGTCGAATGCTCGTAGCTAGTGCAAATCCTCGATTTGCCTCTCTACGCATAATAACATAAGGCCCAAATCTTTTTATAAAAAAATTAATTATTATTTTTTAGCTTACTTGAAAATAAGTATTTTGAAGTAGAAGTGGTTTAAAATGACTTGATCTTCTAACATGTCGTAAAAACTATTTAGATTTTATCTTCCTAATGTGCAAAAAATTATTTTGGTCTTCTAATGTGCAGATTCTGCTAACAGTCTTTAACGTGCAGAATCTTCAGTTTTTTATGAAATCGTCTACTATTTCAGTTTTTAAAAAACGTTCTCTTTCTTCATCTTCTCCTGCCTCTTCTTCCTTTTCTCTGATAAGTTACATAGTGATAATTTTCTTCCAATTCTTGAAATCTTGACATTGTCAGGAAGAGTTTGTTGTATTATGGAGGATTTTCGAATATACCGAAATAATTTTTGAAGGCAATGCTTAGCACACCTCAGCCTTTAGTGTTTTCCTATTTCAATTCTTTGTAGTCACGGGATATTACAATCTTAAGGAATATGGCCGAACCAGAACACGCCAACGCTACTCGTGCAAGCCCCTCAGCCTACAACGGATCTGACAACCCTAACATGCAACATCCTCCTCCAGTAGTTGCCGCAGTCACCTATGCCAAGCCCTTCCCTGATGTCTCCAAAATCGAGATGTTCGAAGGCCAAAACTTTAAACGGTGGCAAGAGCGTGTCTACTCTGTTCTTGACATGTACAACGTCGTTGATGCTCTCACAAATCCAAAACCAGACTCATGTTGGCCTGAAAAAATTGGACCAGTTTATATATCAACTTGATTTTAGAAGAGTTTATATACCAACTTGTGACTTGGGCTTGGAAATAAGTGAATTAAGGGGTGGGCTCACGCGCACAAAAATGGGCCGAAGGCTCGTGGCTAGTGCAAATCCTCGATTTGCCCCTACGCGTGATAACATGAGGCTCAAATCTTTTTGTCAAAAATTTAATTATTATTTTTTAGCTTACCTGAAAATGAGTATTTTGAAGTGGAAGTGGTTTAAAATGACTTGATCTTCCAACATGTAGAAAAAACTGTTTAGATTTTATCTTCCTAACATGCAAAAAACTATTTTGGTTTTCTAACGTGCAAATTATGCTAACAGTCTCTAACGTGCAATTTCTTCTATTTTTTATAAAATCGTCTACTATTTCAGTTTTTAAAAAGCGTCCTCCTTCTTCATCTTCTTCTGTCTCTTCTTTCTTTTCTCTGCTGGGTTACATAGTGATAATTTTCTTTCAGTTCTTGAAACATTGATATTGTCAAGAAGAGTCTGTTGTATCCTGGAAGATTTTCGAATATACCAAAATAATCCTTAAGGGCAATGCTTTGCACGCCTCAGCCTTTAGTGCTTAATTATTTCAATTCTTTACTAGTCACGGGATATAACAATCTCAAAGATTATGGTCGAACAAGAATACGTCAACGCTACCCGTGCAAGCCCCTCAGCTAACAACGAATCCGACAGTTCTAACACGCAACCCCCTCCTCCAGTTGTTGTCGCAGTCACCTATGCTAAGCCTTTCCCTGATGTCTCCAAAATTGAGATGTTCGGAAGCCAAAACTTAAAACAGTGGCAGTAGCGTGTCTACTTTGTTCTTGACATGCACGACATCGTTGATGCTCTCACAGATCCAAAACCAGACTCATTTGTTACCTGAAAAAATTGGACAACTGGACTTATGCCAACAAGGTTTGTAGACATACATTTCTTAGCACATTATCTGACAAATTGTTTGACATCTATTGTTTATACAAGGAAACCAACAAAATTTGGGAGTCTATGCTTCTCAAATACATTGCTGAGGATACTGGGAGGTAAAAGTCCGTCATTGGAAACTACTACAGGTGTGAGATGACTGATGAAAACGAAATCAAGACTCAAATCAATGAATACCACAAGTTGTTGGAAGATTTGAAAGCCGAAAAGATCACACTACCGGATGAGTTTGTTACAGGATTACTTATTGAGAAATTACCAAAATCTTGGAAGGACTACAAGCAATAACTTAAACACAAGAACAAGCAGTTGTTTCTCACCGATTTGATCACCCACATCATCATTGAGGACTAACAAGAAGGAAATCAAAGCTGCAAGATCAAAAACATTAGCTTTAATGGCAAACATGGTACAAGTCAATAAGAAAATGTATGACAATAAACCCAACAAAAAGTATGATTACAATAAATCTCACTATGTGCCAAAAGTATATAATCCAACTTTAAAAAATAATGGAGGAAATTGTTATGTTTGTGGTAAGTCAGGTCATCGAGCGGCTTAATACGGACATAGGAAGAGAAAGGACAATCCTCCTAAGCCAAAGGCAAACTTGATCGAAGGAAATGATATAATTGTTGTAGTCATTTCTCAAGCCTTGTTGATGGCCAATGTGAATGATTAAGTGGTAGACTCTGGAGCTACCAAACATATTTGTGCAAATAGAAATACGTTTACCACCTACAATTCAGTGGGGGTGAAGAAAAACGTGTGTATATTGGTGATTCTCGAACTGCTGAAGTTTTTAGAAAAAGAAAAGTTCTTCTCAAGCTCACAATTAGCAAGACCTTAGCTTTCAACGAAGTGCTTCATGTACCTAGCATAAGGGCAAATTTAATTTTTGTGATTTTGCTAAGAAAGGTTGGGATTAAGGTGTCTTTTGAGTCTGATAAAATTGTGATAACTAAAAATAATGTATTTGTAGGAAAAAGTTATTGTAATCAGAGACTATTTGTACTTAATGTTGCTCAAATAATTAATGAGAATGCATCTTATTCTGTGTATTTGATTGACTCTATGGATATGTGGCATGCTATATTAGGATATGTTAGTGCTTCTTATATTAAGGAAATACAATATATTGGATTAATTTCTAGTTTTAGTGATACATGCTTAAATAAATGTGAAATATGTGTGGAATAAAAAATAACTAAAAAATCTTGTTTATCCATAAAAAGAACTTTTGAACTACTTAAATTAATTTATTCATTCTGATTTAGGAGACTTAAAACAAACTATGACTAGAGGTAGCAAAAAATATTATGTAACTTTTATTGATGATTTTTTCAGGTACACCAAGATATATGTACTTAGAAATAAAGATGAGGTGTTTGACATGTTTCTTTTATATAAAGCAAAAGTAGAAAATCAATTAAATAAAAGAATTAAAAGAGTTAAATCAGATAAAGGTGGTGAATACACTTTATTTAATGACTTTTGTGAAAAAGAATGAATAATTAATGAAATTACACCCTCTTACTCACCTTAATTCAATGAAGTAGCTGGAAGGAAAAATAAGACTTTAAAATAAATGGTCAATGCCTTATTAATTAGTTCTAATGCACCTAATAAACTTTGGGTGACGCCTTATTAACTGCATGTCATTTACAAAATAAGATTTTTTATGGTAAAACAACATATGAGTTATGGAAGGGTTATAAGTCTAACTTAAAATATTTAAAAGTGTGGAGGTGTTTAGCTAAAATAATGCTACCTAAACCTAAAAAGAGAAAAATAAGCTCTAAGACTTCATATTGTATGTTTATTGGATATGTTGATCATAGTGTTACATATAGATTTTTAATTTTAAAAAGTGATGTGCTTGATTATAAACTTATAACTGAGACAAAAAATGTTGAATTTTTTGAACATGTTTTTCTCTTAAAATTATAAAATATTTATGAAATTCTAGCACAAAATTTATCTGATAATTTACATGAAAATTTGAGAAAAGGTAAAAGACAAAGAAAGGAAACTTCTTTTGAAAATGATTTTTACACATATCTTATTAATGATGACCCTTTAACTATTTCTGAAACCTTTTCCTCACCTAATGCACCTTTTTGGAAAGGAGCCATTAAATCTAAAATTAATTCAATTACAAAATGTAATACTTGGGTTTTAGTATATACAAAACGAATTGGTTGCAAATGAATTTTTAAAAGGAATATAACCCCGACGGATCAATTGAAAAATATAAGGCTAGATTAGTATCAAAAGATCTTAGTCAAAAATAAAATGTTAACTTTTTTATACATTTGCTCCTGTAATTATAATTTCTTCTATTCGAGTTTTGATTGCTTTAACCTCTACATATAAATTGATTATTCAAACGTTTTCAAATTATCTACAAATTTACTTTAAGAAAAGTTTTCTATGCAAAAATGCTCTATTTGTACAAAAGTAAGTAAGTAACTAGTGCATTAATTTCAACAAGGCTTAGTGACTTACTCCCAAACCATAATTTCACAATTACTTGAGAAAACATAATTTTTTTCGGAGGATTCTCTGGTGCCTCGGAAGCACCGTGCTTCGGAAAAGAAATAATATAAAAATAAAATAAAAAATGAAATTAAAATAAAAAAATTATGACAGTATTAGAAGTAATTGAATCTATGAATAAAGAATTACAAAAAATGTTAGAAGAAATAAATAAAAATTTATTACTATTAATAGAATTGCAATATATATTTGTGAAGAATTAATAATAGAAAAAATGAAATTAATAATATTATAATAACACTTGATAAAATTAACAAAAACAAAGATATAAATGAATCAGACAATATTCCTAAATTCAAAGAAGTTTTACATCAACTGGAAGAACTCCTAGATGAAGAAAGAAATAATAAATGCCTAACAAAAAGAGATTTAGAGGAAATATTGAAAAATTCACCAAAGGATATGATAAAACTTAAAGAAAAAAGAACAAGAATCTTCAAAATTTCTTAAACTTGGTACCTCATGGAGAGGATAAAAGAGGAATATACAGACCTAATAAAGAAATCAACAGATATTGAGGAAATCCAACAATTATTAGAACAACTAAAAAAATTGAAGATGAAAATAAACAAATACAAAAAATGAAAAAATAAAAACAAATAATGAAAATGAAGAAGTAATATTAAATTATAGTACTTCAAATGATGAATCGAATATGATGAAAATATTTATGAAAAAAGAGAAACAAGTAATACAAAACCCAAACGAAAATGGGAAGAATATTGGGGATATCTGAAAGAAGAATGAGATAAATATGAATAAGAGACTATGTATAACAAATGTTATGCTCAAAAAAATAGAAAATGGATTTCAGTACCAGAAGAATTTAACCCACATTATGAAAATATTAGAACGGGAACCAAACTAAATATTGATTGTGCAACAAATAAAGAAGAAGTTCTTCTACAATGGACTAATGAAATAACATTATTAATTACAACAGATGAAAGATTTAATGGGTTAAACCTACTCAATGTTAAAAATTTATTGATATATAAAACTGAAGAAAATATACAAAAATTCCTAACAAGTATTAGTGACGATACTTGGCATCTATATGCAAGAACTGTTAACAATAACCAAGAATTTGTCAGATTAATTATGGGACTAATATATCAAGAATTTATAGGATATAATGTATTTGAACATAGAGATAGAGTAAATAAATTTTTACATGAAAAAGCAAAAGCACACTTAAACAAAATGCAATTATGTAATATGTGTGAAGTTAAAAAATTTATTTGTGAATACCAAAAATACTACTATCAATTAAATGTAGAAACCAAACCAATATATATGGATATATTTATCGACAAATTCCCATACCCGCTTAATACAAAAATAAGAACTACTTGACAAATGCAACCAAGAGAAACCGCTAAAACACTTGGAGGAATTATCTAAATACTCTATAATGAATTAAGAGAACAATGCTTAAAAAGAGAAACAATTAGACAATTAAATCGGGAAGAACTGCAATATGTTGTGACATACCAAAAATAGAAAATCCAGAAAATTATGGATGCAATCGTGAAATAAAGAAAAGAAAATATTATAAAAAAAAACCGAGACTTAGGAAAATATATCCTAAGAAAAGAGCTTATAAAAATACTAAAAGAAAATATTTTAGAAAAAAACGAAATACTCAAGAAAATATTGTCTAAAAGGAAAAAAGAAATGTGTATGTTGGATATGTAATATTGAAAGTCATTATACCAATGAATGTCTGCAAAAGAAAGAAAAAGACTTTAAAGAAAAATCAAAAGTAATAAAACAAGTTTATAAAATATGAGTTAGAACCAGTAGAAGACGAATTAAGTGACACTGAAAATAGTATATACGAATACTCAGAAAATGAATTATCTTTAAAAGAAATAGAATCCAAATAGTACTTATATTAAAGTTAAAATTGAAAAAAAGCAATAAAGAAATTGAAACTTATATTGATACAAGAGCAAGTATCTGTTTAGCAACAAAAACATTATTTGATCAATGGAAAAAATTAGATAAACCATTAAAAATAGAAATTGCAGATGGATCTATACATCCTCTGTATTTAGTAGTAAAACGAATTACTTTAATAATCCAAATCAAATTATTCATTATCCCAACTATTTATCAACAAGAAACAAGATTGGATATGATACTAGGAAATAATTTCTTACGTCTATACGCACCATTTTGCCTATATTTAGATTATATCTCACTAAAAATACCTTATATTAGAGCAAAACAATTATGGGAAATTATCAATATTCCAATTACACATTTTTTTGATTGTATCTACTCTAAAAAGCAATAAGAGTTTAGCAAGTTAAAACGTGGTGAGATAGTTGAGGCTGTATGCCGAAAACTTCGATATGTATTAATAAATCTTGAACCCGGAAGAAAAATTCCAGCTCATATTGAAGAATTACTAGAAAAAACATGTAATGAAAATCCTTTAGACCCAAATATTAATAATAAAATATGAAATTAATCGAATTAAAGTTAAAATATACAAAATAGGATAGAGACAAATTTGCAAATGATATTAAAGAAATGGAAGAAAAATGATTAATTAGACCATAAAAAAGTAAACATTCTGCACCAGCATTCTACGTTGAAAATCATAACGAAATAAAAAGAAGAAAAAGACGTATGGTAATTAATTATAAACAAATAAATGATGCAATGGAGGGAGACGCATACTATCTGCCTAGAAAAAACTTAATTATTGAACGAATAAGAAATATGAACTAGTTTGGTACTTTTGATTGTAAGTCTGGATTCTATCAAATGAGGCTTACAGAAGAATCTAAGGTGTAACACCCTCCCTAGGGTATCACATGTCTGACTCCCGACTCAAAATCTGTAAAGAAATTCACACAAGGTTTGAGTTATAAAAAGATGGGTTTTAAAATTTCTTTCTTTACTGAAACATAAACTTACTGAAAATATTAGGTAATATTGAAAATCATATTTCAACTATTCATTATGCAATATTGACACCAATTAATATTTTACAATTTAAAAAGAAATATAAAATTAACAAACTTTTTTTTAACAAGAAGAAACCTCATGACGGCCCTACTTAATAAAGACGGACAACACTAACGTTAAAACTTAACATACTTATCTATTTGTGTACAGATCCATCTTGTTGCATGATCGACATCCGTTTCTACATCCGTTTCTTTGTTAACATTGCACTCCTTCGAGTCCTGAATGTCCACTCCTTATTGTTGTCACCAATCTCAGAGTATCCATCGCCCGTTATGTCTAAGACAACTCATCCTTTCTACTGTTTAATTTTAACAATACGTATACACAAAGAAACAACATAACAAAGAGGTGAGATCACCTACACCAATACCAAATGGCTAAAAGACAGAGATAACACAAACAAGAATATCATACAGGGGATATCATACTAGAAATATGATCATGCATCAATATTAATCAACTATCATCATCCAATCATTTATCGCTTAAATTATCATAAACAACAATTACGATAATACCTCAAAGATTATCATCATCATCATCCAAGTATTCAAAACAATTGTCATACCAATATTCCTCAATTAATATATCACATAGATATAAATGTTCGAGATTATGCATGTACACAAGACTCGATTTCCTACTCCATGGAGCTAAAACTCGGTCGAGAAATGATCGAAAAGATCTCTTAGGTATCACGTGCCTCGGACCACGTGCTTTAATTCTCATTTCAATTTTTGCACATCTGAAGACATACACAATGTCTTTATCGATCTTGAATAAGAATAAGTGTCTCTGGCGGTGATCATCGATTGTGTTAACAGATCGCCTAACCTACGGGAAGAAGCAGCGACCAACCACCCGTGTAAGCAACCCGCACCCCGATGCCCCCAAGGTTAATAAAGTGACCTACACTACGCATATCGCACCCACTCAAGAGGTGTGTTTCTCTAAAAGCAATCACCATATCCAAATTCTCATCGAACCATTCCAATGTATGTATAATGCACCAAATCCAATCATAGACAAATATGTCATTTTCTCACAAACGGTGATATGGATATCTGGTTCAACAAGAATCATATTGTACTTTCAACAACGAAAATCATGTTATCACGTTTTCATAGTTGTAAAACACTTTTAATCGTATTTTCATAATCGCGTAACATTTAATTACGCTTTCACAATCCAAAAACGTTTCAAGTATGTTTTCACAATACCATAACACTTCTTTTATATTTTCACAATACCGTAACACTTTTGTTACGTTTTTAAAATTCCAAAACATTTTTATTACGTTTTTACAATACCGTAACACTATCAAGTTACGCTTACAAAATTTCATAATATTTCATTACGTTTTCAAAATGTTACAACTCTTCACAGACTTTTAAACCACGTACTAATTTTTAATATTTTTCTCACTCGCAGTAAAAAAACATACGTTTCTCAAATAAAGATATAGTATTTTTTCATTGTTTTCAAAATCGCGTAACTTAAAAATCATCCTTTTACGTTACGTAAATCATTTTCTATCATTCTCAAAATATTTAAAACACTTTCCAAATCTCATAACAATTTTTTTTTCCATTTTCACAATCGCATAAAAAAATATTCTATCACTATTCAATCACGTAGTGATTTATCAACAATAGTTCAAATCACGTAAAATATTTAAATGTAAATTCAAATCGCGTATAATTATTTCAACGTATTTAAAATCACATGTAAAATATTTTTCCATATCACGTAACTTAAAAATCACGTTTTTAAGATACGTAAATAATTTTTCACCACAATTTCATTACGTAAAATATTTCTTGACCTTTAAAAATTCCTTTTAACTTTTCTCAAAATAATATAACTTTATACTTCATTTAATATATTTTCTTACTCAAGAAAATATTTTTCCACGCTTCTTTACTCAAGAAATTCTTTTTCAAAATATAATTCACAAAAACACTTTTCCATTGATGTAAATCAACGTTTCAAAACTTAACATTTTCTAACATATTTCAAAACTTGAAAATAAGTTATACGTTAAGTAAATTTTCAAAACACCATTATATTCTCCATTTTTCCCAAATCAATTCTAAAATCAATTCTTTTCAAAACAAATTAAGATTCAAACCTCGCAACTTTTCTTTTTCATTTTCATATGAAAGTTCATTTCTCAAGTGATAAAATACTTTGATTCCCTTTCCAAAATCCTTATACTAAAACATTTTGTTCAAACATTTTGTTTCCACTTTAAAATTACTTGTTTCATAAAACCAAAATTATTCCAACCTCCAAAAATCATGTCTTTGGCCATGAAGCCATCAAATATTTTTCTTCTAAATCGATATGGTTTTACACAAACAAAACCATTAAAAATTCTTTGTTTTCAAAACTCAAATACCGATGGTCATAAAAACCAAACTCATTTGTTCAAATTCATTTTTACTTTCCTTACAAATCCTTTTTCACTTTCTTTGCAAATCCTTAAAATTATCATTCGCTATTTTCATTTAAATCTCATGTTTAGTAAAACACTTAGAAACTTTTTACACAAAATAAATCAATAAAAATCCTTCTAAAACCGTATTCATGTCTTTCTTTGAAAAATAAATTTTTTGTTTATTTTCCTTACTTTTCTAAACATCCATTTTCATCATTCAAGAAAATATTAATTTTGTGAACACCTATCTTGAGGTGTCTTGTTCAAATCCACCATGTTCTAAGACTAAAAATCAATTCTTTTGTTTTGAAAATTTTCAACATGAACCCTATCAAGGCATCAAAACCGTATTCTTCCTTAATTTATTGGAGCCAAAAATCAATTTCCTTTCCACCATCAAGTCATGACATATACATATATATTTCATCATAAATAATATAAGATACCATCAAAGCCATAAAAGCATGTATAACATATCAAGCATATCATCAAAGCTATAAAATCATGCAAAGATATCAAGCATGAAAATTAATCAAAGCTCATAAACACCCATAAATTAAATTACATGAATTATGGATATGAATCCTCACATGGATTCCACATCCATCAAATAAAATACCATCTCTCATCACCACGCTTGGTTGGTGAGATGGATCTCCTCTTACCTCTTGAAGATCCTCCAAAGCTTCTTGATTTGTTTCTTTTTCCAAGTCCTTCACCACCAAGCGCTTCTCAAATACAAAACAAAACACAAGTTAATTAACATATCAAGCTTGATTAAGAGGAACCATGGATCAAACATGGTTTAGATCATGAAAAGAGAGAAGAAAATGAAGTTTCCTTATACTTCACCTCAAAAACCTAATAACTTTGATCTTGAAGAAACTCCTGAAGATGAATGATTTGAAGAAGTCTTCAACATGAAAGTTGCTTAACATCATGTAGATTCAAGATCTATGGTTGGATGAAATTAAAAGAGATTGGAGAGTGGTTTTAGGGGTCTTGACCGAATGGTTTCTCTTGAAGACAAAGATGAAATTTTTGATTTTTGATAGAAACTTGAAGCTTGGATTTGAAGATCAAGATGAATGATTTTGGAAAAACTCATAACATATACGATTTTTAGAATGATGTTTAGGTTTAGAAAATCAAGTTGGATGAAATTTTTGAGTGATGGAGGGTGTTCTTGGGTGTCAAGACCGAACCACGAAGGAGAAGAAGGAGAAAATTTTCTAAGAAATTTTCTTGAAGGAAAGTTTCAAGAATGATGAAGATGGTCAATAATAATGACCAAAGGTGACCAATATGGTCTTCAAAGCTCCCAAAAACATATCAAAACAATGCCCCCTTCATGCATTCTCCTTGAATGCAAACAAAGCAATAATGAAACAAAATCGACTAAAGCAAGTCATAATTGACATAAAGATCAAATAATGTCATAAAGCTTTTTCTTTGTCTTAAAAAAGCAATCCAAAACCATCACTTTTTCTTCATAATGCATTCAAGTAATTGTCTTCATTATTTGCCACCCTTTGAAGATTTCTACCATTGATTAATTCAATTGGTGATTTAGGTAGATTTTTAATTTTGTAAGACTAAATAAAGCCATGGATTTTTCTCCTTTAAATTCTAAATTTTAGATGTGTCTCCAAAATTAAGGTCAAGATTGCTTCCTTCAAACTTTAAATCCAAGGGTCTAATTAGTCATACTTTACTTTAAAAGAAATCACCACCATTGATTGATTCTTCATCCAATTGGCCATAAATGGTCTTTGTTACTTTTTAAGATTAAATCTCCACCCTTGATTTAATCTAAATCCAATGGTTATAAATGGTCTTTGTCATTTTTCAAGACCAATTCTACACCTTTGATTACATCTACATCTATGGTTGATATCAAAGCCTTCATAACTAAGTTTTATTCTCACACCATTGATTAAATCAATGGTTATTATCCAAGCGCTTTATTAAGTTTGTTTTTAACCTTTGATTAAATCAATGGTTAATATTCAAACTAAGATTCTCATCCAAAGGGTATAAATTAAGTCAAGCTCTCTTTGTTGACTACTAAAGTATAATATTTATTCAGATCCTACAAATAATATTTTTACTATATTTTTATCATCCGATAATTAAATACAAGATAAAATACAAGACAATAAAATTTTAAAACTGTTTCCGGATTCGGTTTAGTAAGATCCTGTCTCCGTCTAAACAAGACAAATTTTTCTACGCGTAAAAATTTTTTGCTTTCGGGACCCAATGGGCCCACGTAAGGTCACCTGGGCCCACATAGGACCACCTGGGCCCACATACAGTAAAAAAATTTCATAATCATCCACAAAAATAACAAAAATTAGAAAATGCACAAATATCAAATTATATTACGTAAAATAATTACCTAACGGTAAAAATTAAATTACGTAAAGTTTTCTCCTACCAAAATTTTTATTTTCCCGACACTGAAGAAATCACTCAAAAAGATCAAATACTGACGGAATAAATAAAATAATTTTACAAAGGCACGTAGATTACTAAACAAGAAAATGCGTTAACCCGTCAAAATTATTGTTTAAACAGATACGTAAATTTTGTTACTATATAAGGCATTAACAGCATTTAGTTGTCCTCAAGGACAATATAAATGGAATGTAGTTTCTATGAGAATGAAGCAGTTACTAGGTATTTTCTAACGAATAATGGATTAAATATTAAAAGAATTTAGAGATTTTTGTCTTATTTATATTGATGATATATTAATATTTACTAATAAAGATTTAGAAGATCATTTTAAGAAGGTTGAATTAGTACTTAAAAAATGTTTAGATGATGGAGTAGTTTTAAGTAAGAAAAAGGTTGTATTAGCTCAAAACAAAATCAATTATTTAGGATTAGAAATTGAAAAGGGAAAAATAATAATGCAAAAACATGTATTAGAAAAACTTCAGAGTTTTCCAACAAAATTAAAAGATAAAAAAGAATTACAAAGATTTTTGGGATTACTAACATATATTTCTAATGAAAGTTTCATAAAGAATCTCACAGCTGAAAGAAAAATACTCCAGCAAAAGCTAAAGAAGGATGCCCTTTGGTCTTGGAATGAAGATGATGAAGCAGTTATTACTAAACTAAAGTACTTATATCAGGATCTTCCTGAACTATATCATCCATCTGATGATGACTTAATTATTATTGATACCGACACATCAAATAAATGTTGGGGTGGTGTTATGAAGGCAAAACCCTCTGGACAAAAGAAAGAATTACTATGCAGATACATGTCTGGAACCTTTTTAGACAGTGAAATTAATTATCCAACTCATGAAAAAGAAACTCTAGCACTTATTCTTATGTTAGAAAAACATAGAATTTATGTGTTAGATAAAGAATTTATTGTTCGAATTAACTCTACTTATGTTGCAGGATTTAAGAATATTAATCACAAAGGCACTTATAAACAGGGTCGATTAATAAGATGACAAATGAAGTTAGCTGAATATAATTATTCAATTTCTCACATTAAAGGAGAAAAGAATGTTCTTGTAGATATACTATCAAGAGAATTGAGCAACAAAATAATGTAGACTTAATCAAGAGACAACTGAAGCTTAAGGAAGCACTAAAAGAGCAGAAACTGAAAGAACTAGAACTCATCAAGGCTAATATCATAGTTCTAAAACTGCAGCTTAAAGCAGAAGGATTTCTTGAAGAAGCATTTCAAAAGCTACAACAAGAAGAAAAGAAAAAGTGGTATGTAATTTTCAATGGACAATCCCAGGCATCTACGACGACTGGTTCAAAGCAATACCGCACTGTCAAAAGATTTTTGGAGTTCTACATAAATCCTATCCAACAAAAGAAGAAGCTGAAAAAGCACTCAAGGAGTATCAAGAAAAAGGAAAAGAAATTTATCTTGGACCCATAACTTTTTCTAAAACAATAAAAAATCCACTTGCAGCACAATCACCATTCAAAGTACTTGGGAAAATTCCATCCTCACTAGACAATTTTCAAATAACTTCCAGAAAGGATCATGAATTACAAGTTCAACACTCAGCTGAAAATTTATGGGAACACTTCAACAGACTAGTAAATTGGAACGAAAAAGAAAAGGTTAATTGTTTTTACATGGTTGACCAAAAACTTTTTGGAATTAAAGCAATTATCCTCTCAGGAGCTCCATCCATACTTACTTTCAATATGTTCCAATTCGGATTTATTAATTGTCTTTATTTAAGTATAAATTCAGAAGAAATTAATCTTTTCCTTCATAATTTTAAGGAAGCAATTCAATTATTCAAGAAGAACGTAGCTAAGGAGCGTAGTATTTTTCTAAAGTTCTACTCAGCCTATCCTGACTTCATTACTAAGCAGTCTGCTAAGCATCTGGTGTTTATTGGAAAAAGCAATAATAATTTTTCACTAAAAGACGAACCAACTGATGTTGTCTATGAAGATGATCAAATTACTCAAGTATTGAGTAACCAGCTAGCAAGCATTTTCTCGCAATGTCAGAATATCGATAAGGAATCATTTATCAAGACACTATACAAGGGACCCAACATATTGCTGTTAAGCAAGACAAACAGAAAAGTAATCAAAGAAAAAGACATGAATATATTAACAAATTTTGAGCTACCTTTCTACACACTTCAAGGACCACAGATGGATTATCGTCCAACTATTCTTTATAGACTTTGCGCAATGATTAAAATCAGTGGAAACCACGCATGCGAAAGATGCCAAGTAGAAAAAAGTAATGACTGACATTGGCAAACCAAAAGACAATGAGTCAGATGAAGCAATAATCGAAGAGTGATGTAAGCTCTTACGTCACTATGTAAATTATTAAGTTTCTAATGTAAGCACTTACGTGTGTATGGATAGTTTTGTAAATAAACATTAGGAACTCTCGTGTATAAAAGTCCTCTTATGCTAAGGCAAGACAAATTCAGAATTCGAAGTTTTGAAATCTCAGTTGAGAGGTTGTGCTAGTCTCTGATGAGATTAGTCAGACACTTGAGAGTATGTCCAATTATCTTGTACTTATAAACATTTATCAATAAATACATCTCTTACTCAAGATCCTACTCATTCTATTCAATTTAACAAAACCAACTTATTCAACTGTCGCGGAAGTAGCAGTGGACTACAAAAAGCCTGAAGAATCAAATCCAACTATTTTGAGAAAATCAGTCCAAGTATGATTATAAATCTTCTACCCAATAATTACTGCCAATATCATATATTAGGAATTGTTAATGGAATTATTACGCCTATACTTATTGATACTGACGCACGCCTTAGCTATGTAAGAAGTGATGTTATAAGTAAATCAGAAAAGGCTATACCTAGAAAAATATTCACATATGACCGAAAATAAAAATCTTTTAAAGAAAAAACAACTATAGAATTTTGTTTTGATTCTAGTACATTACTTCAAACAAAATTATATGTTGAAAATGAATCAAACATAAAACTACTATTAGGAATAGATTTTCTTGAAA
The DNA here is from genome assembly GCA_029884605.1 of Ormosia emarginata. Classification (NCBI taxonomy): domain Eukaryota; kingdom Viridiplantae; phylum Streptophyta; class Magnoliopsida; order Fabales; family Fabaceae; genus Ormosia; species Ormosia emarginata. The sequence goes on from JAQQTP010000089.1 coordinate 3,874,159, forward strand.
CAGTAAGACCATATGAAATAGATCTGAAGAATTAATAATATCTGTTGATAATAAACAACTACAAATTCCAAGAATAAATCTTAACATATATGACATAAAAAATTACTTAGAAATTACATTATAAATGGAAATAGAAAAATCGGAAGATATAAAACATATTCAAATTACTGAAGAAGAAGAAAATTATGAAGGAAATATTTTAATAAATAAATTTTTATTTAAGAAAATACGAGAAAGAAGAATTAGATCTGGCTAAAAATGTAATTATGCAAGGAAAAGAACGATTAAGCGGAATACTAAAGAGATTTAATCAAAGAAATAACATTATTTATTATGAAAAACTAAGTAATAATGAAAGATATAGCAGAATCTTTCGAAAAATAAGATACAACTACTTAATAAAAAGAAATTAATAGATTTAAAGAATAACATAAAAAGAGATGAAGATAAAAGAAAAATAGGGTATATCCATATTGGAGCAGTACAAGTATTAATAAAATCGACTTTTCAGGAAGAAATAAACTCACTTATAGAGCAAATCTTGAAAGATGATAAAATTATTGACCCAAAAGATAAAATATTAGGAGTAATAAAAAGAAATTTAGCTTATGAAAAATTAAAATTCGAAGTCTAACCAAACATTGGAATACCATTAAATACTCAAAGAATAAATCAAACACTAACCTTAGAACATAATTTTTTAAGAAGAAATTTAATAAGATCAGGAGATAAAATATTTTTCGTTACTTATTGTGTCAGCTATGCATTAACAAATTCACACCATAGTATTATTTTCAAAAATAATGATAAAATAGACATACCTTATCTATTCACTGATATAGGAAAAAATCATTATCCTAAAAAAATAAAATAACAAAAATTGATACATTTATAAATAACTCAAAATATTTAGAATATAAGGAGGAACAAATACCTAGACCAATAAAATTTACTAAACCAGAAAAAATAAAGGAAGATAATGAAATAAGAAAACTATCAATACAAGTAAATACATTATCAAAATACATAAAAGAAAAAATATGAAGAATATTAATAGAATTTAGAAGGAATTCAAAATTTGGTAAAGAATTAGTATCAGAACTAAGTAATTATGAAAAAAATAGCAGAAATGAAAATTGAAAATAAAGTACAAATGAAACACATTATTTATACACTCAGAAAACTTGGAGAAAAATTATAATATTTTGTTTGAACAAAACAACTAAATAATGAACAAAATGATAAAAAATAAAAAGAATAAATTATCATATAATAAAAATTAAGAAATTATTAAAAAAACAAAAAATAAAATAAAATAAAAATTGATAAACTACTACATGACGACTAAAGCTACCGATAACATCATATTTATAATTTCATCAGAGAAGCCACCTTTTTTTTTCCCTCCATTCTCGTAGTTCATATGAAAAACAGTATTAAAACAAAATGCACTTGCTTAGCTGCTGGTGCATAATGAAACGTGTGAAAACAAAACAAGCAAAAAACAACAAATTTCGAGTCTAAAACTTCTTTCGCATATTAGGAGGAAAGAAAAATTATTCTTCCATACTTCATCTCAATTATTAATTCTTTTTTAAATTTTTATTTTTTCTACTTACTTTTTTAAAATGAAAGATGGAGATTAACTCTTTTTTTTTTTAAAAAAAAAAAAGTCATATAAGAAATTGCCTTTGGAGCCTGGGCACGTGGCACCCAATTGACTACGCGGTTGAATGTCCGTCATTCAATAGTTTTACCACGTCATATTTCAAACCTCCACGTAGGACAGAGTGGGACCATGTTTTCGAGAGGCGGATATCCGCTTTACGTAAGGAATAATGCCAATCGGATATTCGAATTATACTCTTTCTCATTCGATGGAGAGCTGGGCGGCTACCGCATGACGATTCTGCCCCTGCTAGTTCGGGTGGATTTACAATGTAATGCACTGCTTGAATTGTGGTCAATTTGACCAAGATGCCCTTCTTGTATTGGACCCCGTAGTATTCCATTTTTTTTTGGTACATATTCCAAAGCATTTTAATAAGAGGTTTTTTAACAATTATCAAGTAATAGATGGTGCGTGGGAACGTTGAGCTGTCTTTTATTTTTAATTTTTCTTCTTCTACTGTTAGCTGTTTGCCTGTTTGTGGTTGGCAACATGCAACACCAAAACGCGTTTATCAATTTATCCTCATTTTCCTTTTTTTTTTTTTCTTTAATTTGTTATACCATAATAATATTTTTAAAATTTTAATTCTTACATTGCTCTTGTATACTTTTAAAAAGTAATTCTTCTAAGTACTAACTTAAAGTTTAAATATGATTAATTAAAATATGAAACACACTTTTTTAATCATTAAAAAAAATATCATATTTTCACTCTTATTATGTATAAGGATTAAGGAGAAGCCCTCACCCAAAAAAAAAAAGAAGTCTTTATTTTATTATCATAATTTACTTCAAATTGAACTAGCTAATTGTGAAAAAGAATGTTCAAGGTGCAATTAAAAGTGGATTGATTTTTTTTTTTGGCCAAAACAAAAGTTGCTTCTAATCATGTTAAACTTGGTTAATCGTTTTGAATTTCAATAAATAAAAGTAGCTATTGAGTTAATTAATGTTTCGTAGTGGAATTTCGGGTTCAAGCTCAGCTCAGTTGGAATCCTCATATCCTACAAGCATCTATCTCTGTCCCACATTATAATGGTCACAGTTTCTATAAGCTAGTATAAAATAATACGAATAATCAATTTATATCAGTGTAAGTTTTTTTTTTATATTTATTTTTAATTATTAAATTCACTTTCATCTAATGATTACTTTTAATGAAATAATTTTAACCATTAGATAAAAATCTATAAAGTCGAAAAAAAATTTATACTAATATAAATCGATCTCCTATAAAATAATATCAAATTTCTCAATATTAAAAAATAAAAAGGATGAAATTTTTTCAATATCTAAATAATAAGAATTGCTTGACAATGTCTAAGAGTTAATTTCATAATAATACTTGTGGAGGTACTTAATCAAAGACAAAAAAATTTTTGTTATTTCGAAGATTATTTCTCACAAGTATCTACTGATTAAATAAAAGAAGTCAAACCCTCGTATAAAAGATCTCCTTCCATGTACTCTTGTCTCTTAGTGTCACATTTTTGCATATACACTTCTTATACAATGCTATTGGGTAGTGGCAGAGCCAGATTCCGGAGGGTAAAGAGAGCATTAATATTTTCTTTAAACATTATCTTTATCATTTAGATGAAAAATGAAATTTTAGAATGTAAACTTAAATTTGTTGGAATATTTTTTAAGTTTGTATCAATTCTTTGTTATTTTAATTGAGATAAATTTTGGAATTAACAAAATTATCCATACTGACATGCCTTATTAAAAATATTATAGTTAGTATTATATTGCTTCATCAATTTATCTAAATAATTATAACTATAACACTTAAATTCTAAATATTAATATACTCAAACCATGAAAACAAGAATTAAAAGCACTAAAGTTATATAAAGAGAATAATTAAAATTTCTAACTTTAATTTCATAAAAGAGATCATGGAAGGAAAAACATGAACTTAAAAAAGAGAAATATGCTACTTAAGTTGAAAAAAAAAGCAATAGATACAAATAAAAAGAACAATTACAGTCTAAATTAAAAAGTTCTATCACTTTTTTTCAGTAAAAATAGAAGTTTCATGCTTGAAAGATTTCAGAGTAAGAATGAAAAAAATTAATGAGTATAAATTACCTATGAACAAGGAAAAGAAAAACTTTGATCATTTAAAAAAAAGAAAAAGAAAAGTAACGGAAGCAATATTTTCTCACTAAGGGGTACTAAAGTTTTTTTTTAATTTTTATAATAACTATTTTTCAAAAAAAAAAAAAAAGATTCAACTCCGCCACTGCCATTGGGAGCACCATCACCCTCAATTTTTTCTCCCTTTGATCATGTACTTCCCTATGCTTAAATCTTGGACACAATAGTTGACTTCACTCAGTACTTATATTTGGGTCATATTTTGGCTATGTTAATTCTAAATTTTTATTTAAAAATAGTTACTATAATTTATATAAAAATCTTGCTCAAATGTTTTCTTACTCTAATCACTAAAACTAAACAAAAGTGATTAGATCATTGTTGGGTATAAGTTTTGACGACGATGAAGTGCTCCAAACATTGTAGAGGATCAGCTATATATTATATTTTTATCAATTTTGGAATTAATAGGATATTATGACATTGTCTTCACAGCAACTACATTTAGAAGTTAGCGACGTGATCAACTCCTGTCATGGATTAAATATCATAATCTTTTTAGAGTTACACACTTAGAAATTTTGAGTCTGTGGAGCCACTTCGTTGAAAAAAAATGCTTAAACAGGCTGGAAGTTGCTTGAGAGACCCAATTTAATGTGATGATATTTAATTATTAAATTATGTAAACGTTACTTACGTGTTAAATTTGTGTCCAAAGAAGTAATTCTCGTTATTCCAGATCTTCAAAGGAATGACGCAAACTTTTGTTTTCTCTGCTCATGCCCGTTCAGCTACTTCACCTACGGGACGGTGGAGGGACTGTGGGGGCTGATCAAAGCAATGTGTGTAACCAAGATGCGAATAAAGGGGGCACAAGCTTGGAAGTTTCTTTCAGAGAGAAGGTATAGGGAGTTAAGGGATCTTGTGGCTGAGAAACTATTTCATGTAGAGTTGGAAAATGGAAATAGGCTTGCTCCGAAGGATTATTTGGATGATAGAGTGTGTGTTTGGATTGTAGTTGGTAAACTTAAGTTTAGTTGAAAGTGTGTTTGCAAACTTAAGTTAGGTTGAAAATAAGTTTGCAGTAATATAATTTATGTTTGAAAACTTTTGTTTCAAAAGTGAGTTTGACAAAATGAATGTTGTTTAGATGAAAATAACCAAACTCACTTTTAAATGTGAAATTACTAAAAATGACATGAATAAGGAGTTTCTATCGTCTCTGTTTGTCAAAATAATCTATTATAGGATATGTCATATTCAAATATGGCTTTTAAGAAAACAAAAGACACAAATGAAAATCAGAATAATCAAATATAGGATAAGTCATATTCGGTTATGGCCTTTTAAAGAATCACAAGACACGTTCTATTTTAGAGTTCATAACCGAATATGAGTGTTCTCATATTCGAATATGGCTTTAGAAAAGCACAAAACGTGTTCTGTTTTTAAGCTTATAAGAATATGGGAATCTCATATTCGAATAGGCTTATTTAGAGACAAAGGATTTTGATAGATTCTCACAACCAAGGTTATCCAAATGCTTTCCAAACTTTCTAACAAAGGAGTTTTACTTAAAACATGAACTCAATTTTCACAAGATGAAAAAGGAAGATTATGTAAAGACATCTAAGATTGAATTAAACACAAGAGTATATAGGAACAGGATAGGTACATTAAGCCATGCTAGACAAAAATATAGTTAAACTGAAAAAATTATAACAAAAGATTACCAGATACAAGCCTTCCAGGAACAAGAGGACTCCAACCTATAGCAACTCCAGTCTATAGCAACTCCTACAAATTGATTAGTCAAGTATCAGACTATATACAAAATAGAAGGTATGACTCAGTAAGAATGAAGTGGAATTTAACTTCTCTAATTGACAGAGATGATATAGAAAAAAAAATTGCAATCGTTAACCTTACTTGGTGCTAATAATAATCTTTAACCTTAGTCCCAGACGGGCTCCGTGAGGGTGTTGGGGGTGCAGGTCCGAACCCAGAGGAAGTGATGAAGGGAGGAGGGGGATTTGGAGGAGGAAGTGGTAGATTGGAGGGGATCGGAGGGAAGAAGAAGAAGACCTGGAGCAGATCGGTAGGTAACAGCAAGTGAAGAAATGAGTGTGAAGAAGAATACTTGGAGCAGCTCGGTAGCAAGTGAAGAAATGAGTGAGTGTGAAGAGAACAATACGAAGAGAAAAGAGAAGGTTAAAAGAGAGAATAATATGGTTGGAATCATTCAATTTTGCAGTTATTACACTCAACGGAAAAAACTTCAATGCAGAAGCAATAATATATTGCTTTTGGCTGAACGTCACTTGAAGGAAGAAACTCAGTTGAGGCAAACAAAGAAGAAAAAAGCCAAACATAAATTCAGCCGTTCGAGGAAAGCTAAACGGGTGTTTAAAATTTTCAACTATAAAACAAACACACACAGAGTTTTTACTGAACTCTATGAGCCATGGACAGATGCTTTGGTAATAAGGCTATTAGTAGGGTGTCAAATAGGGTCAGTTTGACCTATTTCGAGTCAGATTATTGATAAATTTTGAATTGATATTTTATTAGTTTAATTTAATTTATCTTAATTTAATATAATATTAAAAAAATAAATTTATTCAATTTATTCAAATTTAACTTATTCAAATTATATAATTTTAAACTAATTTTTTATTAATTCAACTAATTTATTTTATTATATTACTCAAATCTAACTATCAAATTTAATTCATTTTAATATCTCAAACCATTAGAAAAGAACCTTGGTTTTAAAATTACGAGGGATCGTCATAAAGCGGTATGGCAAATTGCTGGAGGTTTTGGTACAGTGTTTCTTATATTATTATTATCATTACCAAGCCGTTGTAAGAGCCATTGCTGACATAAAACAAGAGCAAGAACAGTACTCCATCTAGGGCTGAGAAATGACGAGAGCAAAACACGATACTACAAATTCAGTAAAAAAACACAATTAAAAAATAATAATATGAATATAGATATATAAAAATTTAATGCGATTTGATAACCTACATGACTGAGTCTGATAAAATGTTTTTATAGAGCAAAACACGATGTTACAAATTTGGTATATAAAATATAATATATAAATATTAAGAAAAATAAATTAACAAAAATGATAATATGAATATAGATATATAAAAATTTGACGCAATTTGAAGTTACATAATTAAGTGTATATTTGAATTAACTTATATAATATTTAAAATAATTAATAATTAATTTTTTTAAGAAAATTAAAAAAACAATTATTTCTCTTAAAATAAGTATTATTAAGCATGCGCTAAATCTATTTCTCAAAAAATAAAATAAATTTATTATGAGAAAAAATAATATAAAAATAATTATCATATAATCATATAATAATATATATATATATATATATATATAGTGTATCTGGTGAGAGAAATGTTTATTGTAAGAAGTGAGAAGAGTGAATCTTAGTTATTGGATCATACATAAATGATTAAGATTATAATATAAATGCATGCGACTTTTTTAGCCATATGACATATTTAGTGAGAGGAGTTTATATTATGAGAGAGTGAGATGAGTAAATCTTGATCATACAACTATATATGTATAATTAAGATTAAAAGTTACTTAAAGGTCACGTGACCACTTAAAAAAGTCATATACATTTATGTTATAATCTTGACCATTCATGTAAGATCCAATGGTCAAGATTCTAAACTTATGTCATGTGTCAACTTGTCTCATTATTTTCTTACCACGTGTCATACATTTTTTTGTATTAATAGTCAAGTTATTGACTGATCAATACACGTGTGCCACTTTTGCACCATCTAATCATATGTGGAAAAAGAAAATCACATTTTCTTAAATGATTCAATTACCCATAAAATCTTAAAAAAAGAAAAAACATGCTTCTTTAAATGAAATACAAAAGCGTGATAAAGTCTAGAAAGACTCATTTTTTGAACAAAATAGAAGAACATGTTAAAACTCATAATTTCTAACGAAATAGAAGATCATATTGAAACCTAAAACATACAGACATGTCTTCTTTGTCGTGGTTGCTTAGTCTTTTTCTCATGAGTGCAACATTGCAAGCCTTACGAACAATACCAACGAATAATGTAATAGGCTCACGACCTTGCAATAAAATTAAAGTTATGTCAAAATAGAGATAGAGAATGAGGGGTTGAGAAAGAAGAATAAGAAAATAGAATGAACCGTATCTGGGAAAGGCAGCTACAAAAACAGGTGAGTGGTGACTGGTGGCGACATGTAATATCCCAAATTTAATAACAATAGTATAACATGTATTATACCACAGTAATTAAATCCAAGCATGTTACTAACTACTAAAAAGTTTCTAATATAACATAACAACATTATATAAGAGAATATGAGTCATGAACGAAAAATAATATACATAACGTTGGTATTTCTTGTAAATACAAACTATGTGCAAACTAGTAAACTAGGTCTCTTAAGGCACAACATATACAAATTTTAAATGAAACTTTAAAGTTATACTAAGCTAAGCTCTCCAAGCTCCTACTTACACATTACTTTCCATAAGTCTTTTTTCTTAGAATCATTATGGAAACACACACACGATGTGAGAATCATATATTCTCAGTAGTTAAATCCATAAAATATGTCATCACAATCATTTTAACTATTTTGGGGAAAACTCATTTCAATCTCAAGTTACATACACATACAAGCTAGAAAGGTAGCAAAAGACAAAAACCAAGTTCTTTCACTTCCCGAAATAGATTCTCATTTTATAAGTTTGTATAGAAAACTCATTCTCACAAACAGTCTTCAATTAGTCATCACACTCACAAGAAAATCATCATCATCTCATTCTCAGAGATACACAATTGCCCATACAATTGTAATGTCATGAATTTAAATATCATGGTGGCAACCGCTCATATAATTATCATGTTATGCCAATTTATGCCTAATGTTTATGTCTATGTAATAACTTAAATATGTAATGAATAATGTAATGGAACCATTTACGAGAATTCACTCCCATAGTAATGTCATGATATGCATGAGCCTTAAAAAAAACAAATGAAATCCATCACAAGTATTGAACAAGCACTGGAACCTAGTTCCAGCAATCTTCTGTCCGGATAATGAAATCCATCAACTACTCAGTCTTCAATAACCCCGGTAGTGAAATTCATCAACTACGCGGTCTTCAAGAGTAAAGAAGAGAAGTCCATCTTTAACTACTCTCTAATAGGGTGGAGTTGTCCGTCCTCACACTATCAAAGGTCTAGGATCACCTTCGGTAATGAGGATATAACTCACCTCAGGTACCTTCCATCTAGGATAACATTTAGTAAAAAGGAAAAATATGACCCACCTCAGCTCAACTACTAGAACAATAAGGGAGGATATGACCCACCTCGGCTCATTAGTATAATACAGAGGGTGTCATCTTACCTCACAATATTATAGATTATCCCTAAATGTGAGGATCAAATCCTTCAACAATCACAAACATAATATATATAACAATGTCTAATTACTTCACATAATTAGCACTATAAATCAATTTGATTCATCACCTTCTCATTCAAAATCATATTTTGATCATCAACAATGAGGACTCAACCTCATCAACATAGTTATGAAAAACAATGATACCAATTACTACAATAACTAGCATGCTAATTGGTTTATATTCATAACTATAAGCATGAAATACAATGATGTTAAGTACTACAATAGTTAGCATTCCGACTAGTTTACATTCATCTCATCTCAAGTATGAACAACAATGATGCTAAGTATCACAATAATTAATATATCAATTGATTTACATCCATCACATAAACACTTCATTAAATACTCCTATTAGAGTCTCATCATTCTTTAAGAAGTACAAAAGAAGAAACTACACCATTAGAAGGCTCTATTGCATCAAACACAACTCCTAGTTGCTTCCAGACAGCCATGCCGCGGCGCGCTGCTCTTGGCCTCACTTAGAGGTGGCAAAACGGGTTCAACCCGTTGGATTGACCCGCCAACCCGCTATTTTTTTGCGGGTTAGGTTCAAGATTTCAACCCATTTTTAATTTTCAACCCGCATAACTCGCCCCTCATAACTCGCAGGTTAAGCGTAGCCGGTGTGGGTTGGCCCGTCGGGTTGAGTTTTTTTAAAAAAGTGTTACAAATTAGTCTTATTATTTGTGTTTGTGATATTTTTATGGGTATCATACTAAATTTATTTTATTTTTTATTTTTTAATCTCTATAAATTATAATTTTTCTATTTTTAAATTTTTATAATTTTTTTTTATTTTTTATACATTTTGTTTTGCTTTTTTTTAGGATCAACTCACTTACTTTTTTTTTTATTTTTTTTTTTTTGGTCAATCCGCCAACCCGCACTAAAGCGGGGTGGGTTGGCTCTTCCAACCCATTTTTCAAAATAGGCTAACCCGCATGCCCGCCTCTTGCAACACGCCATTGGGGATGTCACATGCGAACAATAATAATAAAACATCTACCCAAGTTATAAATTATTTCGTAATATATAATAATATATGTTGTAAAATATTCTTTTTGGACCTTATATTATAAAATAAATTAAACAAGACATAAAATAAAACAAACTATTACATACACACCATAATTATAGATACAAATAATTTACATAATACAAACTATTTAATAAAACAAGAACCTTGGTTTAAAGTAAATCATGCCAAGCATAACACTAAGAGTTTTGATTCTCAGAAGGATCTTCTCGGGGAGATCATTAGAATACGAGAAAACCTCGGTCAACGTTATCCCACGTCGCAATCAATCCATATGATATGGATGATCTCGACAACCGCCCTCCTCAAATCGCTTTCGTTCGGTATTGTTCACGAAAATCTAGCGGTTGCTCCTTTTCTACTTCCTCAACGACTTTACAGAACATAAATAATTATACAGAAAATATATATAAAGAGGTGAGACAATCTACATCATTACACAAAGATAGTTATAAGAAAACGACAAAACATCTGAGATATAAATGAGTTAAAATAACAAAATCATATTAGCACAACATATATCATATCTCAACCAAGTATAAATGTCACAGATGCAAAATATCATAAATCAAATTATAACTATTCATACAGTGATGCAGATTAAATATGCCATGTACTCAGACTCGTTCCTACTCAATGGAGCTAAACACAAACATCGAGAGAATGATCCATCATGTCCGCACATCAGTCACGCCTCAACCAACTATTACACGGTCAAATACGTCGTGTAAATAGACGCATGATCAAATGACGTCGTTGAATACAGTCAAATACGTCGTATGAATAAGAAAAATGCACGTCAGGGCGTAGCAAAGCATACCACCCCGATAGACGATTAAGAATAGTATTTGTCGAGATCGCTAATGTGTGTTTCACAACAGTGAGAGATTCAAGCCAATGTGGAATCTACGCACACTAACCTCCAAGTTCTCCACATGAACACACTACGCCTATCACACCGCAGACACGGTGTAATTAAATCTCGATCAATCGTCAATTTTAACCAAATTGACATACCACTCTATGTATGTAATGATCCATAATTATAAAAATACCCTCAGTATCACCATGAATCATAATTACATAAATATCCTCATTGTCTCCATAATCACAAAAATACCCTTAGTATTAATAATTCCAAAAATAATATGTCTCCATTTGACTTGATCTTATTTCCTTGCTTTCTCTACCACTTTTACCGACAAGTAAAAACTTCTTGTTTCCATAAGTCGCGTAAAAATTTTATCGCCTTTTCACAATTACGTCACATTTGACAAACGTTTTTCAATTGCGTAAATATTTTTTGATTTTTCTCAATCGCGTAGTTTAAAATCCACTATTTTAAATACGCGTAAACTATTTCTACTATTTTCATTTGTATAAAATATTTCTTGATGCTCCAAATTAAATTTTTAAACTTTCCAAAACTAAAAATATTATTTAGACATTATTTTCCATTTTCTTTACAAAAATTACTCTAAGTAATAATTTCGACGCGTTTTTCTCAAAAATTGATTTTAATAAATTCTTCTACGATTAATTTTATTCTTTAACTACGTAAAATATTTCTTGCTTTCTAAATGCCATTTTGAAACGTTCTTCAATACTTCTTCATTTTTAATCAATTTTAAGATTTAGTTTAGAAAATCCACTAAATGATTTTCTACGATTTTTTCTTTTTAAAAAAATCCTTTATTTAATTATAACCATAAAATACACTTTGAAAATTGCTAACATACTTTAAAAACTCAAAGATAAGTATTTTTTAAGTGTTAAAATTTATTTCTTTACCATACTAGACTTCTAGTAAAAATTCATTTACTTATTTGACTCTTGAAAATTCATCGTAATTGAATTCGTTTTAGGTTAATAAACTAATTTAAACTTAGAAAATAAATTTTTGGATCAATTAAACATTAAAAATATATTTTGGCCAAAAATCACCATTTTTATACAAACCATGTTTAAAATTATTTTTCATCCATTAAATCATTGAAAAATCCTTTAACTTAATTAGATCAATTAGGTTATCCTTTTAGAAAATGGTTGAGAACATATTGGTTCTCTTTTCATAGTAAAAACCATAAGCTCTTCATCTTGTGTTCTTTGGAACACTTTTGCAAATCTCAACATATTTGCACATCCAACAATAATTATCATAGATCCATGAACATATACATATATTTATGAACACATACCATATATTAAAGCAATAATAAAACACATACCAAATATCAAAGCTATAAACATGCTTGTATGTATAATAAACCACAAATAGAAAAGAAAATAACATGCACACATAAACAATCACAAATAGAGAAGACAACAAACAACCAAGTGAATGAATCCTTATGGATTCTTCACCACAAATACATCTATTTTCTCACCACCACACATGGTTGATGAGATTAAATCTCCCTCTTACCTATAAGGAAGACAATATCTCCTTGGACTCCTCCTTAGAAATTTTGTGTAGCTTCAACAAAAATCCTAACAAGCTTAAACAAATTATAAAGTCATAAACTATGGATGAAAAAGATAAACCATGAATCAATCATGGCTTAGAACATCAAAAATTAAATTAGAAATAAGAAACAAGAATTTTCACCTTATAGGAAAGAAACTTCAAAGTGATTTTCCAAGCTCCAAATGGATGATTTTGTGAAAACTCACAACTAGATATGTTCTTAGAATATGGTTTAGATTTAGGAAATTGTGTTGGATGAAATTTTTTATGGATGGAAGTGTTAGAAGATGCTATGGCCGAATGGTGGAGAAAATGGAAACTTAGGAATTTTCTTTGAGTTCTTTGGTAGGAAAAGAAATGGATGAAGGTGTGGAATGATTGAATAAATGATGAAGGAGGTGAATGATTGTCTAAATGCATAATGCATGACCGTAGGACACAAATTATGGAGTTTTGTCTCCTTTGTTGACCAACTAGACTTACTAATGGTCATTGATGGATTCAATGGTAGATCTTGAAGTGTCTAGCACCTTCTTGCTTGCTTTTGGAGAGCTTTGGCCGAAATTGAGCATAGGAAACTTAATCAAAATTTGATTGATTTTAATAGCTTATTTATGTTTAAGTCCTCTTAGTTAGGTTTAATTAAAAGTTAGTTAGATTTCTTTGCATTTTAGTTAATCATTAGTTTACTTATAGTCCTTAATCTTCTACTTAATTATACTAATACATTGTCTAACTAAAATTTGATAAAAACTAATTAGGTTTTAATCCATTTAATTACCACTCAAACCCTTTAGATTAACTTAATTAAGTTTTAGACTACTATTCCATTAAATTAAGTTTTAAACTAACTAATCTATTAAATCTAACCATTTTTATGAATTTTTAACCTTTTGGTTTAGAATTTTACAAGCCATTTACGTTGGTAAACTTTTTCTAAAAGTGGGTCCCACAAACCCAAACGTGGATCCCACAAGCCAAACGTGGATCCCACAGACTTTTCTGTATGATAAATATTTTTATTATACAGAAAAATCCTAAAAATTAAAAGATTGATATATGTATTATTCGGATTGGGTTTAGTAAGATCGTCCAGCTCCAAATAATCAAACAAGATTTTTCCCGGCCCGAAAATTATTATTTTCTTAACTCGGAGCAAATCACACGAAACAATCAAATACAGTTACGAAACAGTTAAATTAATTTTATAACGCACAGAAATCAAAAAACAGTACAATAAGGGCAAAAACATAATTTAGCCAAAAGTTGAGGTGTTACACCTCTAGCCTCACTCACGCCTCGGCACACCAATGCCATGCCACGACGCCCTACTCTCAGGTTCACTCTTGCCTCAGCGCACCAATGCCGCATTGCAATGAACTTATGACAACAACTTCTACAGATATGGGTTACTGTTCCATTGGAATAAAACCCTCCTCCAATCACTCAAAACTCAATTCCAAGTGATTTTCAATCTCACACAAGGTCTATAAACTCATTGCAACTCTCAAAACCATTTTCAAATCACTTCACATGAATCAATGCATCATTCATCACCTTAAAAACCTAAAACCCCTCTCTTAGCTCAAGTGAGGTTATAAGTTTTCTAGGGATGAAAAATGCATCACTAAGCATACCACGAAACAAAAAGCTATCCTCAAGTTTGACAACAAGATTCAAGCCAAAAACACCAAAACCACATTAAGAATCCCTTTCTCACATCAAGAACTCTCAAGAACCAAATGAAGAACATGGAAGAAAAGTGTGAAACACAAAGTCCTCATACCTCAAGGTCTTGAATATGAAGCCAATGATTGGCTATAGAAGCCCCAAACTCTCCTTCCTCTTTCCCTTTCTTCCTTCTTCTTCTCCTTTTTTCTTTTCTCTTTTATTTCTTTTGCTTTCTGTTTCCTCTTTCTCTATCGTGTGATATTTAAGAAGAGAAGGCAAATTTGGCTTCTCATAGATTGGTACTAAAACTCCCGATCTGTTAAGAACATTTAGATTCTACCAAATTCAGTTTCCTAACTTCCAACAAGTTTCAAATAAATCATAAGATTTATCAAAAATCGTATTTCATCATTTCTCTATTTTTCATATATGCTGGTAGTCAATTTGGTATTAAAACACACGTAACCTTAAAAATAGGATTACACACGAGTCGAGTTAGATTGAGTTTGAAATTTTTTTTCTTAGTAACCCGAACAGAACCAACCCGATTGCAGTCGGGTTGGTTCGAGTCGGGTAATTGGGTTGTTCAAATTTTCATCCAGAAGTTTAACAGGACGGTCTGTCGGTCCAATTGGAAAAAAGCAAAAAATCATAAAGTGAAATGCATATATGTCCATTTTTTAAGTAGGGTTGCACATGAGTCCAATCAAACCCATTTGCAAGTAAGAAAGGTATTAACATCCTACTCCATCCGTTCCAAGAACGATTACCTAATTAATCTAGTGTTATCCTTTAAAAATAATTAAATTGGTCCTTTATTATTTATTTGCAAAAAAAAAATTATTTTTACTTTATTTTAGCATGTCTCATTTTGTCAAACATATTATGAAGAATGATAAATGACTTTGACAAAAAATAACTAAATATCATTTTTGTCGAAATAAATTTTTAATCCCGAACGATGGTGTGAAAATGAATCAAAATATTATTTTTTGAACAAATTTTCAAAACAAATGGCCAAATAAAATATTATTTTTAAAACAAGATTTTATTCTAAATTAAAATTTTTTTGAAAATAAATGAAATAAAAATCTTTCAACCGTTTTTTGATATAATAAATTTTGTAGTGATGAATCGCATAAAATATTATTTTAACGAAAAATTTGAAAAATAAATTTTCAAAACAAATGGCAACAACTTTAATTTTTTAAAAATAGAAAATTATTTTTAGAAAAAATTTTTTTCAAATTTTGATTTGAAAAAAATATTTAAGTCAAAAAGTTTCAAAAGTTGTCAAAATGATTTTTTAAAAAAAAGTAAATGACCAAATAAAATATCTTTCAACAAAAATTTTTTTTTGAGTATAATGACATTTTTGTAGTGATTTCTAAAATTTTTTTAATAAAAAAATAAAATTTTTTTTACCTCACCATTAATGAAAAATTAAATTTAGATAATAAAAGATCATTAAATGTTTGATTTACACGCATGCCGTTTTTTTTTTTATTTTTATTTTAAAAACACAAATTATTTTTTTAAAATTAAATCAAATCAATTCATTTAATGAAATTTAATAAAAATAAACTTTAAAATTATTGAAAAAAATTTAAATGATCGACACTTTAATTTTTTTTAAATTTTTTTATAGTTCAATTTTTAATTTTATGAGATTTTATTAATTATTATTTTATTTAAATGTAATTACTTTTTACCTTGATTTTTATCTTTTAGAGGGTTGATATTGATATTTAACTCTGTAATAATTAACTTCATTTTAGATCTCCGAAAGTAATACATTTATAATAACCAAAAAAAGAAATAAGTAAGACAATTCTAAATTAAAAAATTAAAAAGAGTTGCATATAAAATCAATTAGTCTTTTATCGATAGGCAATTGAAGTACGGTCTTCATTTGCCAAAAGCAAGACAATAATTTGCAAATGGCAAATCTAAAAGTAACGTAGCAGGTGAATAGTAAAAGTAAGGATTGATTTGCTGAACCAATAAATGGCCATCACGTGAAATTCTTAGGAAAACAATTAAAAAAAAAATGTACACAACGTTAACCAAAACCAACAGGTGATGCCAAATAAAGGTGAGGCCATCGTCATTCACTTTTGCAGTTGAGAAAAAAGCGAACAGAGACATTAACCAAAAAAAACAGGTGATAGGAAACAAGAAGGATGATAATATCAACTCAATAAATTTGGGTATATTGATGAATTATTATTTTTAACTTAATAGTATTTATATATATAATTATTTATATTTATAAAAAATAAAAAAAATAATCTAATTAAATTTTTATATAAATTTAAGTATTATTAATTAAATTTTATCTTTTAATATGAATTATTAATTTATTTTAATAATAAATTAACAACTCAAAAATCATGATTTATTCATACATCACTATATAAATAATCTATATTAGACATTCTCAAAAAACAAACATGAAAAGATCAAATAGAAATAGAGAAAAGCAATCTAAAAAAGAAAATAGAAAGTGGTTGCACACACGAAGAAACAAGAGAGCAAAGCAGCAATAGTAAAAAAAGAATACTAGCAAAGTGGTTGCACAAAAAAATATTTAATAAATATAAAATATTTAAAATAATAAAATATTAATAATTAATTTTAAAAATTATTTTTATTTTATCTCAACGTTATTTATATTATTTTAAAAAGAAAAATATAAAATTATTCTAATAATTTAACAAGTAAAGTAAAAACTAATAACGAATATTTAAAATTATAAAAATTAATTTAAGTTAAACAATTCAAAATTTTAAAAATTATATGTAATTTTATCATAAGGATAAATTGGTCTTTTTATATAATTTAAAAAGATTGAAAATTATAAAAAAATAAAATCAAATAAAATATGAAAACATTTCGAATAAAAAAGAAAAATTTTAAAATCATCTAAAATTATAATCTATCCAGGTTGGTTATCGGTGGACACCAAACGTCGGATAGGATAACAGCTTATCCTGCTAATATCCTATCCTACTTTCTTATCTATCTCTTACTCTTAGTCACAAAGGTCTCTAACTCTCTGTTTCTCTCTTCTGAATGCATCTCTCACTCTTTCTCTCTTCTGAATTTTTTGCCCGTATCCTTCTTTCATTCCTCAAATGTGAGTTTTATTTATGGGTTAAGGATGGTAGAATATCAGTTTTATCAAAACAATTATCTTAATATGTTATGTTATTATTTTTAACTAATCTATTAACTTTTTACACTTTATTATTATTATTATTTTTCTACTAATCTCTTATCTCTTGATTTTATTTATTTCTTAACTTTTTATAAAATTTTATTTTTTTTTCTTTTCAAATTTGAAAATTCTAATACTATTTTTTTTTAATTTTTTATTAGTCTCGTTGAATTCTAATTCAAAAATAACTTATAGTTCAAAATGTTTTAGACAAATTTAGATACCAACATTTCTCATTATTGATGAAGACTACAATGATTAGAAATTTAATTAAGTAAGAATTTGAAATTAATTTATGACAATAATAATTAGTAATTTAATTTATAACTAATTCAAATTATGACAAGATTTTGACAATTAATTTATGGCAATAATGACTGTAGCTAAAATTTCTTTATTTCGTTCAAAAATATAAAAAATCCAAATAGTCATCTAAAGTTAATATATTTATTCAAAAAACTACTTCATATCATTTGACTTCAAAGTGGCCATTTAATAACATTTTTGAATTATTTGTACTAAAGTTGAACCTTATATATCATAATTTTTTTTAATTATCTTTTATAATTATTCAATATCCTCTCTCCTATATGTATTCATGGTATCTTAATATTTTTAGTTATTTTTATGTTAAATATATGAACTAATTTTAAGATTATAATTCAACTTAGTGAAATATTTATTATTTGTTTTAAAATAATTTATCAGTTATCTTTTAATATGATATTATTAAAACAATTCAAAGTTGATTTTATTTATTTTATATTATTTATTATTTACATTATTTTTACATTTTAATAGTTTCCTTGCATCGCACTAACGCAAAAGCTAGTTAAGTTAAAAACTTAATCTAAACCAAAAATTTATTGTACATTTTTATTTTATAAGTCAAAGTATTTATTTGTTTGGTCTGAGTAAAAAAGATTTTAATCTTTTAAATATATAATTTTGAATTTAATATCAAATTTTACGTGTATATAAATAATATTATTATGAGTAATTTTTAATTAAACATTTGACAATATTTTAAAAAATTAATATCTTAAGTATTGAGTAAAGATACTCGTAAAAAAAAAAATACTCCTTTGTTTCTTGCTCTCTTCATATGCACAGATATGGATAATTGGCTTTGTTTATAATCAAGATTCTTTCAACCTCCAAGTTTCTTAAATATTAATAATTTTCTAAATATTTGGAATTTACAATTTTTTTTTCAAATTCTTCTATATCTTTAATTTAAATTTTCTAAATTATCAAAAATATTTACTAAAGATAATAATAGTCAAAGATAGGATACATGAACTAATTTCTCAAGATTGAATCAAGTCTATATGTCAATAACATGAAAGCGTCATACTAATTTTGGTAGCGTTATTTATCCATAAAAAATATTTTAATTAATTCATTTACAAATTTATTTTATATTTTATGAAAATATTATAATTATATATAATCTAATTTAATATTTTTTTATATAAATTTATAATATAAATATAATATATATATTTTAAGTATATAAATAACATTATCTTACTAATTTGGAACTCGGAAGATTTGCCCTGTTGAAGCAATTCTATCCAAAAAGGGGTCCGTACATCAGAAATTCAAAGCACAATTTCATCAATTTTAATGTATGTTTCATTTTGGCCAAAATATATAAAAAACCGAAAAACAAAATCATGTGACTTAAATAGTAAGATTCCATGTACCAAAAAAAAAAGTAAGATTTCGGAAGATTTTTGACTAAAGAGTCATACCGACGAACCGTTTACATGTACGTAGAGAAATTTAAAAATCATGGCATCTTAGCAAAAAGGACATTTTCGTCAATTCATGAGGACTGATGGTACTTTCGTAATTCGCCAAAACACGTTTTCTTCACGGCAATTTGGAGTTAACTAGGGGGCAAAATAGACCTTTCACAAGGAAAAAAATAACATTAGCGTCAAGCATACGTAATACTAATACCACGTTGCCTTTCTCTGCGTCTGATAAATAAGCGCTTTATTTCGTTAAGCAACTGCCATAAACATAGGCACACGCAAACACGCGAAGTATTCAAGGGCGAGCGTGTTCAAACCCAGAATTTTCAACACAAGAAGCAGAGCAAAAGCAACCTACTAAGCTTCGCTTTGCGTGAGGTTGAGGGATACGATTTCCTATTTTTTTTTTTTCTGAAAAAAGCGATTTTTTTTGTTCATTGCACTTGCAAGTTTATTGATTTTTCTGAACAACATTTGATTTCTGGGGTGCGTTTTATTTTGCTTCTCGTGTGTTCTGGAGTTGGGAAATTCATTCCATCTTGGAGTAACCGTTGAGAGGTTAATTGGGTCAATGGGGTGTTTGTCTGAACTTTTGTTTAGCTTTTACTTTATGAAGGAAATTTATACAGCTGATTTTCTTTGGATTTTGTTTTCAGATTCCCTTTGGAGGTTCATTTACAAACTGATTTCAGCACCCCCACTGCTCTAAATTTTATTACCTTTTTCAGTTAGAATTTTTTAACTTTTAACTTATTCTCTTTTGAGTCAAATGGAACTCTAGTTTTCTGACCCTGGATCTTCTGCCGTCTTGATTTTGGTCTATTTAATAGCTTGCGGAATTTCCTGATTATGCTTTTATGTAATTTACATTAGGAAAATATCGTCAGCAGAAATTGTTTTTAGATTCTAGGGGATTGGTATCCTTTAATTCTATATAAATAAATAAAAAATTGTATGAATTATAGTATGTGAACTGGGTAAATTTATGGCTATGCTTGTTCTCAATATCTAGGACCAGTAGTGGCTATTAATGTTTTATGGTGAAATTAGATTGTCATGAATCAACTGAATCTAATGTTTGGTTAAGAAAAAATAGCTTACTCTTGCTTATTTATTCATATTTTATTTATTTATTTATTTTTTGCAGTCTTATTCTATAAGTGGAAGCTCAACATCTTCCTCTTTGTTGCAGCTGAATTAAGATATAACGTATGGGTTCAGCACCAGAAGTGTTGCCTGAGAGTAGTTGCAGTAAACCACTTGGGATTCAGATCATAGAGTACTTAAAAGGAAGCCGTGTTTCCTTCAAAACCCACCAAGCCATCGTTCTGATTGTAACATTTTTTGCTTATGCTAGTTATCATGCCACCAGAAAAACCACAAGTATTGTTAAGAGTGTCCTTGACCCCCAATCATCGGACATTGGCTTGAATTTCATTCCATTGAGGCTAACCAATTTCACTGAGTCAACTGGATCAAGGAGATTTTCTGGGGTTCTTGGAGGTGGTTGGGCTCCATTTAATGGATCAGATGGGACATCCCTTCTTGGTGAATTGGATGTTGCTTTTCTTTCAGTATATGCTTTTGGGATGTACTTTTCTGGACATTTGGGTGATAGGTGTAATTTGAGGATTTTTCTAACAGTGGGGATGCTGGGAACTGGTTTGTTCACTTCACTCTTTGGTGTAGGGTACTGGGGAAACATCCATAACTTTTACTATTACTTAGCAGTTCAAATGATTGCTGGATTGTTTCAATCCACTGGATGGCCTTCAGTAGTTGCTGTTGTGGGTAACTGGTTTGGAAAGAGCAAGAGAGGGCTGATCATGGGAATTTGGAATGCTCACACTTCTGTTGGGAACATTGCAGGTTCCTTGATTGCTTCTGCTCTGTTGAGCTATGGATGGGGTTGGTCCTTTGTTGTGCCAGGACTTATAAGTGCTTTCATCGGTTTGGTGATTTTCCTTATATTGCCAGTCACACCTGAGTCTGTTGGAGCTGATAGAGAGGAAGATGAATATACTTTTCCAAAGAAAAGTGGAGATCAAGTGACAGAGGAGCCTCTATTAAGGCCAGATACTCCAGTCGAGGAGAAAGCTGTTGGGTTTATAGAGGCATGGAAAATTCCTGGGGTTGCTCCTT
The DNA here is from genome assembly GCA_029884605.1 of Ormosia emarginata. Lineage (NCBI taxonomy): Eukaryota > Viridiplantae > Streptophyta > Magnoliopsida > Fabales > Fabaceae > Ormosia > Ormosia emarginata. The sequence continues at coordinate 3,895,749 of JAQQTP010000089.1, forward strand.
TTGCTTTTTGTCTGTTTTTTGCCAAATTGGTTGCATATACATTTCTCTATTGGCTTCCATTCTATGTTAGCCACACAGGTACTTAAACTTTCCACTTGATATTTTAAATTGTATCTTTATGTTTAATCTGCTTGACATTTACTTTTGACAATTGGATTAAACAATCACACTCTTCATGTAACTCTATATTTCCATTACTTAATGCATTTTAGCTTATTAAAATCTTTAATTTCTCATTTATGTTCATTATCGTGCAGCAATTGATGGGAAATATCTATCTAGCGAGACATCAGGAACTCTATCCACTTTATTTGATGTTGGAGGGGTGCTGGGAGGAATTCTAGCTGGGCACATTTCTGATCACTTAGATGCTAGAGCCATAACAGCAGCAAGTTTCATGTACTGTGCAATCCCTGCCCTCTTCTTATATCGAAGTTATGGGCACGTTTCGTTGATTGTAAATGCAGCATTGATGTTCATCACTGGCATGTTTGTGAATGGGCCGTATGCTCTTATAACAACTGCAGTTTCGGCTGACCTGGGAACACACAAGTCATTGAATGGACGTTCCCGAGCTCTGGCAACTGTCACGGCAATCATTGATGGAACAGGTTCTATAGGGGCTGCAATAGGACCTTTGTTAACAGGTTACATATCTGCAAAGAGCTGGAGTGCAGTTTTCACAATGTTGATGGCAGCAGCTTTAATTGCAGGGCTGCTTTTGACTAGGCTTGTAGTGGCAGAGGTGGCCACAAAGATTGAAGAGTCAAGGGCTAATAGAGCACATGAATCTCGACTCGAAGTATAAGAATTTGAGGAGTTACAGCAATGCTGTGTGACTGCGTGTCCATTCTGAGAGTGCCTATGAGGTCTCCTTCAGTACTTCAGGTCACCAACTTAAAGAGGAACATCCCAACAGTGGTTAAAAATGGAGAGGAGGTTTTTAACTTTTAACCCTCTTCATAATATTGGAGGGCAGGTTGAGATGTTATCTGTTTGTACATTATGTGATATGTACCCGATTACCCATTCTTGTATAGTATCATCACTAAACATGAGCTTTTCAAGAATTGCTTGTAGCTTTTGAATTTTGGAAATCAACCACATTGTTTGGAGGTCAATAATGAAATTTGTCAAGTGAGTTTACAAATTGATCTTGGTGGCATTTTTTCAATGGCTTTTGTGGATTTTAGTCCAAACCCCTCAATTGGACTTACATCTTTGAGTTTGGCGGTTTGGGGAGCATTACTTGGACTTTTGCTCCTTATATGCTTAGAGCTTCGCTTTTTCATGCAATGCTGATATCAGAAGATAGCAGGTCAACTCCCTTGGCGATTTCATCATGAACTGACTAACACTATTAACTTATTAAGTTCTTAGATACGCATGCTTTACTGTTGCCAAAAATCTGGCTTGGGATCTTCACTCGTCGCCGCAGTCATCAGATTTTGTCTTTGCAACCTGGGCAAGAAAACATCAACTTTACAGAGAAGTTTTCATGGGGGTGGCTTCAGAAGTTTACATTACAGTTGTATTTATTTCATTTTATTTTTTGAAGTTTACTTTCTTTCTGAAGGCATGTATTATGACATAATATAATGGCGTTTTAATTCATATTGTCAATTTCACCTGATAGGAAAAAGCTTTTGTTATTGTTGTTGTACTTATTTCAGAGCTTGTTGCACGGACATTTCAAATAATGGCTCAAGCACAATGCTTAGAGAAGCAATTCTCATTTTCAGTATCTGTATAAAAGCGTTGTTTCTCTCTTAACAGCTTGCAATTTTTCCTTCTACCTACAGGTCAATTAGAGTGTTGCATATCAGTAGTTTGATGTGAAACGTCAATGCACTTCACTTTTGACAAAAGTATGATATTTTTGAAGAAAAATGACTTGCTAGATGCACAACTCTTTTAGAACTAAAAAGGAAATAAAGATAGAATTGGTATGCACAAGCTGTTTGGATTGTATAGGAGATTGTTTTGAAATGTTTTATGCTACGAAATTCAGAAATAAATTTTATGGTGCAAAAAGTGACGTGAGTTTTGTGAGCATTATTCATATTTGTAATGTATCGTTGTTTTTTTAGGTGTGGGGGACGGAGCCGTTTAGCATACAGCAAAACAACACTCCATTTTACTTTTAATAACCGGTTTTTTCCTTTTTTTTTTAATCCTTTTGTCTTTTTTATTTGATTGTGTATAGGTGTAGATATGAATATATATAAATATTATCAGTTAAGATTTGTATAAGTTTTTATATGTATAGTTATTTACACAAATAAAAGAGTAATTTGGTTGGGTCTATGTGTAAATTTTGATATATGTAAATATTATTAATTAAAATTTATAGAGTTTCTTGTCGGTATAATTATTAATGAAAAAAATGATTTAAATTTTTATGTATGAGTTTGGATATATGTATAAATATTATCAGTTAAAATTTGTATAATTTACTTATATATATATATATATTTATTTATTGCAAAAAAAAGTTTAATGGATTGCAGTTGATCAATTTGCTTGCACCATTGATCTATTTTTTGCAAAGATTATCGGTGCAAACTGGTTGTTGTATGGATACAACAGGTGTATTGAAAATAGATATGTGGGAGACGAAGGGAAAACAGTCCACAAATCAATTCATTTTAGGTGGATTCTCCGGTAACCGCCAGAGAAAAATTAAAAAAAAAAATTATGACTGTAACTGAAGTAATTGAATTAATGCAAAATGAATTAGGAAACATATTAGATGAAATAAATAAAAATATGATTTTATTAATTGAAAATACTAATAGAATTGTAAATTGTACATGTGATAGAATACAAAAAGGAAAGGATGAAATAAAAAATATCAAAGAAACACTTAATAGTATTAATAAAAATAAACAAACCGATTAGAATAAAAATATTCAACAAATGGAAGAAATTTTACAACAGTTAGAAGATCTTTTAGAAGAAGAAAAGAATAACAATTATGTAACGAAAAAAGATTTAGAAGAAATATTAAAAATACAATCAAAAGAACCATTAGAAATAATAGAAACATAACCTTTAAAATTCTTAAAACCTATTACTTCATGGAGGGGTTAAAAATGATTAGGTAGAATTATTAAAGAAATCAACTGATATAAAAGAAATTTAACAATTATTAGAACAATTAAAAATAATTGAAAATAAAAATAAACAAATACAAAAAATAGAACAAATAGAATTAAATAATGAAAATGAGGAAGTAATATTAAATTATAATACTTTAATCTGAATCGAGAATGTGATGAAATATTTAAAAAAAAAAAAGCGAGTAATTCAAAACCTAAAAGAAAATGAAAAAAATATTGAGGGTATCCAAAAGAAATATGGGACAAATATGAAAAAAAAAAACTATGTATGACTAACGATATGTTCGAAAAGATGGTACAACAACAATAACAACAACAAAACCTTTTCCCACTAGGAGGGCTCGAAAAGATCGTAGATGGACAAAAATTCAAGAAGAATTTAAACCTCACTATGAAAATATTAGAACAGAAACCATACTAAATATAAATTGTTCAAGAAATAAGGAAGAAGTAATTCTGTAATAGACTGATGAAATTTTAATGGTTCAAACCTTATTGATATTAAGAATTTATTAGTTTATAAAATAGAAGGAAATGTACAAAAATTTCTTATGAGTATTACAGATGAAATGTGGTTACAATATGCAAGGTCCGTAAGAAATAATTAAGAATTTGCTAGAATAATTATGGGACTAATTTACCAAGAATTTGTTGGATATAATACTTTTGAACATAAAGATTAAGTAAATAGATTCTTACATGAGAAAGCAAAAGCACATCTAAATAAAATACAAATTTGTAATATGTATGAAATAGAAAGCTTTATTTGTGAATATAAAAAATATTACTATCAATTAAATATTAACACTAAACAAACATATATGTATATTTTTATAGATAAACTTTCATATCCACTTAATACAAAAATTAGAACTATTTGGCAAATTCAGCTAAAGGAAACAACCACTATGCTTGAAGGACTTATTCAAATACTTTATCATGAACTAAGGGAACAATGTATACAGAGAAAAACAATTAGACAATTGAATAAAGGTAGAAATGTAATCTGTTATGACCTACTAGAAATAGAAAATTCAGGAAAATATGGATGTAATCCAATAACAAAAAGAAAAAAGTATTATAAAAAAAAGCATAGATTAAAAAAAACTTATCCTAGAAAAAGAGCTTATAAGAATATTAATAAAAAATACTTTAGAAAAATAAATACACCAAGAAAATATTGTCGAAAGGGAAAAAAATGTGTATGTTGGATATGCAATGTTGAATGCCACTATGCTAATGAATGTCCTCAAAAGAAAGAAAAAGTTTTAAAGAAAAATCAAAATTAATAAAGCAAGTCTATAAAATATATAACCTGGAACCATTAGAAGAAGAATTAAGTGATATTGAAAATAATATATATGAATGCTCAGAAGATGAATTATCTACAGAAGAAACAGAATCCGAATAATACTTATATTAAGATAACTATTGAAAAAAGTAATAAAGAAATTGAAGCTTATATTGATATTGGTGCAAGTATTTGCATTGCAACCAAAGCTTTATTCGAAAAATGAGAAAGATTAGAAAAACCATTAAAATTCAAATTGCGGATGGATCTATACATCTTTTATATCTAGTAGCAAAAATAATTACTTTAAAAATTCAAACTAAATTATTTATTGTACCAACAATATATAAAAGAAATAGGTCTAGATATGATACTAGAAAACAATTTCCTATGATTAGATTCACTTTTTTGTCAATATTTATATTATATATCTCTTAAAATACCTTATATTCTTGGAAAACAATTAAAAGAAATTATTAATATCCCAATTATTCATTCTTCGGAATGTATTTAATCCAAAAAACAATTAGAGTTTAACAAGTTGAACTGTGATGAGCTAGTTGAGGTAATATGTCGAAAAATTCACCATGTATTAATTAATTTAGAACTAGAAAGAAGAATCACAACTCGTATTGAAGAACTATTGGAAAAACATGTAGTGAAAATCCTCTAGATCCAAAAATCAATAAAAATACAGAATTAAATGAATTAAAACTAAAAGATCCAACAAAAGAAATAAAATGTAAACCTATGATTTATATGAAACATGATAGAGATGAATTTGCAAATGATTAAATAAATGGAAGAAAAAGGTTTAATAAGATCATCAAAAAATAAATATTCTGCACTAGCATTTTATGTTAAAAATCATAATGAAATAAAAAGAGAAAAAAAAGGATGGTAATTAATTATAAGCAGATAAATGATGCTATGGAAGGTGATGAATATTATTTTCCAAGAAGGGATTTAATTATCAAATGAATAAAAAATATGTGTTGGTTCAGTATATTTGATTGTAAGTCGGGATTTTATCAAATGGGGTTTACAGAAGAATCTAAAGCTTTAACAGCATTTAGCTGTCCTCAAGGACAATATGAATGGAATGTACTGCCAATGAGATTAAAACAATCACTAGGTATTTTCCAGCAAAGAATGGATTCAATACTCAAAGATTTTAAGGATTTTTATCTTATTTATATTGATGATATATTAGTCTTTACCAATAAAAATTTAAATGATCATTTTGAAAAAATTGAAATAGTACTTAAGTGTTTTGATCATGATGTAATCCTAAGCAAGAAAAAGCAGTTCTAGCCCAAAATAAAATTAATTATCTAGGACTAAAAATTGAAAAAGGAAAAATAATAATGCAAAAGCATGTATTACAAAAACTTCAAAATTTTCCAATAAAATTAAAAGATAAAAAAGAACTACAAAGATTTCTTGGTTTACTGACATATATTTCTAATGAAAGATTTATAAAGAATCTGACTGTAGAACAAAAAACACTTCAGCAAAAGTTGAAAAAGGATATCATCTGGTCTTGGACTGAGGAAGATGAAGTAATTATTACCAAATTAAAGCACTTATATCAGGATCTTCCTGAATTATGTCATCCATCTGATGATGACCTAATTATTTTCGAAACGGACACATCAAATGAACATTGGGGAGGTGTTATGAAGGAAAAACCTCCTAGACAAAAGAAAGAATTACTATGTCAATATATGTCTGGAACTTTTTCTGACAGTAAAATTAATTATCCTACTCATGAAAAAGAAATATTAGCACTTATTCGCATGTTGGAAAAACATCGAATTTATGTGCTTGATAAAGAATTTATTGTTAAAACATATTCTACTTATGTTGCAGGTTTCAAGAATATCAATCATAAAGGAACTTATAAACGAGGAAGATTAATTAGTTGGCAAATGAAACTTATTGAATATAATTATTTAATTTCACATATCAAGGGTGAAAAGAATGTTCTTGCAGATATCCTTTCTAGAGAATAGAGCAAAGCACAACAGAAATGATTAAGCAGCAGTTGGAGCTTAAAGAATCACTTAAAGGTCAGAAGTTGAAGGAATTGGAACTTATTGAAGCAGATATTAAGGTTCTAAAACTACAACTTAAGGCAGAAGATATTCTTGAAGAAGCATTTCAGCAGGAAGAAAAGAAAATTAAAAAATGGTATGTAGTTTTCAATGGACCATTCCCAGGAATCTATGATGACTGGTTCAAGACAGTACCACATTGCCAAAAGATTTCTGGAGTTCTACATAAGTCTTATTCGACAAAAGAAGAAGCAGAGCAAGCATTTAGAGAATACTCATATAAGGGAAAAGAAATTTATCTTGGACCAAGAACTTTTCCAAAAGCAACAAAAAGTCCACCGGTAACACAATCTTCACTTAAAATTCTATGAAGAATTACTTCTTCTCTAAATAACTTTCAAATTATTACAAGAAAAGGGCATGAATTACAAGTACAATTCTTAACAGAAAACTTCTGAGAACATTTTAAGAGACTTGTTAACTGGAATGATAAGGAGAAGGTTAACTATTTCTATATGGTTGACCAAAAACTCTTTGGAATTAAAACAATTATCCTTCCCGAAGCCCATTCGATATTGACATTCAATATGTTTCATTTTGGACTTATTGATTGTCTCTATTTAAGTTTAAATTTAGAAAAAAAATAATATTTTTTCTTATAGTTTTAAGGAAGCAGTTCAGATGATCAAAAGAAATGTGACAAAAGATCGAAACATTTTCTTTAAGTTCTACTCAGCTTATCCAAATTTCATCACTGAACAGCCTACCAAGCATCTAATTTTCATTGGAGTAAGCAATAATAATTTTTACTAAAAGACGAACCTACTGGTGCACTCTATGATGAGGATCAAATTACTCAGGTGTTGTCTAATCAATTAGCAAGCATCTACTCACAATGTCAAAGTAATAACAATGTATTTTATTCATTTTATAATTCTCTCACTAGGCTTCTTAAGGTTCAATTTGGCTTAATTAAGTTGATTTTGTCACATTTTATTAAATTAAGCTTAATTGGATCATTGAAGAAATTATTGCTTGAATTATCATTAACTTGGATGATTACATTCTTAAGTAAAATGACCACAATTTGAGTTACAATTATCTGATTAATGTAATTCTGGTCTTGTTGGAAAGTTAAGATAATTCCCTAATACCTATTCACCTGATAGCAAGAGCCACATTAATAGCAATGTATTTTATTTATTGTAAAATCTTCTCACTTGACTTTTTCAGTAAACTGACTATAATTTGAGTTACAAATATCCGATGAATATGATTTTGGTATTGTTTTAAAGCTAAGACAAATTTCTACAACTTTTATGAAGACCTCAAGACCGGGAACACACGTTTGGATAACTCAAATTGGCGTTGCAGCAAAATCTAGAGTTTTGAACCTGACAATTTGATCTTTATGCACTCATTAGACTATATCTCGGGTTATAGGAGTTCAACAATTCTGAAATTTTGATAGTGAAAGGTTAAGACTCATATCTACAACTTTCATGAAGAACACAAAAGTTGGATCGAAATTTTTGAAGGAGATATTGGGCTTGGAAGTCAGAATAGAAGAACTGAGGTTGGGCCTGACCCATGAGCAATAATTGGGCCATATCTTGGGCTGTAGGTGGTGGATTTGGATGAAACAAGCAGTTATGGAAAACTAAGACAATTTCTTAGAACTTTCATGAAAATCACTTGGCCAGCAAATGACTCGTGCCATGAGTTCAAAAGTGAAACATTTCGGAGACAAGAATCTGCCCATTCATCATCATCAAACAACTATTTTAGCATTTTGTTCTCATCATCCATTAACTCCTTTAGCATTTTATGTTCTTCTAGCTCTATAAAAGGGAGGAATGACTGATCATTTGGTGGTGTTAGCTTAGAGTTTACTTTTATATTTGTATGTTAATTATTTCCTTTGTGTAGTTTTCTCTTGTTCTTAATTGAAGTTATGTTCATCATATTCTTCTTCTCTATTTCTTTCTTCTTGATTCATGAGTAACTAATTTTCATTTTTCTTGGGCAAAAGGGTGAAGCTCTTGATAATAAGTTGATGTTAGATTAATTTCCTTTTTATGCTTAAATGATATATTTTTATGTGATCTTTATATGTGTTGTATGTTATTTTCGATCAATTTAGAAACTCTTCTTGTATAATGAATATCTTGATTCATTGTAGACAAAACGTTGACACAGTGGATACTTGAGATCATTTACAAGTATTGGTAGATAATTATTAGAACCATAATATGATTACATATATGATCTTAATTGAACTTTGAATGTTAAATCTTTTGATTGGAACCTCCATTATGTGTGATTTCAATTAAGCTATAAAAAGAAATAATCTTGTCTTCAATTTATTACCAAAAGTGGATCTCCCAACCCAAGTGAATCTTTTTTATCTGTGAATAACTTTTATCACCTTTAGCATTGTGACAAATCTGCTCCTTACCTCAAATAATTTGTCTTCATTAATTCCCTGTGGATCGACATCGGATTCCTGAGAATTTACTACTTGAAATAACCTTCACTTGAGTTTGAAACTTTTAATTATCTCATCACAAAGCATTGGAAAGGAATCATTTATCAAGACTCTATACAAAGGACCAAATACTTTACTTCTAAGCAAAACAAGTGGCAAAGTAAAAAAGAAAAAAAGATATGAATCTTCTGATGACCTTTGAACTTCCTTTTTACGCACTACAAGGACCACAAATGGAGTATAGGCCACATGTTCTCAATGGCCTATGTGTAATGATAAAACAAAGTAGAAACCACATATATGAACAATGTGTAACCACAAAAGAAATAGCCAACAAAACTAAAGATGATGAGTCAGATGAATTAATAATTGAAGAATGATATAAGTTTTTACGACACTATGTGAATTATTTAGGATTAATGTAATCATTTATGATTAAAGGATATTTGTGTAAATTAACCTTTAGATTTTATATCTATAAATAAGTCCTCTTATGCTAAGGCAAAACAGATTTTGAAAAACCTTCAAAAATCTTAGCAGAGATAGTTTTCTTAGGAAAACGATGTTAGTCTCTTTAAAGAGCTAGTCAGATATTTGAGAGTATGTCCACCTATCTTGTACTTATCAACACTTATTATCAATAAACACTTTTATTTTACTTAAATCCTTCTACCCCTTACTTTAATCAATCCATTACAATTAATCAATTAAGCGCGGAAGCAACAGTGAGCAAAGAAGAATAACAAACTAGCAATTTTTCAAACTTATATCAGGTCTGTTTATCCAACTCTTATCAAATAATTATTGTCAATATCATGTATTAAGAATTGTAAATGGAAGTATTATGCCTATACTTATTAATACTGGATCATGCCTTAGTTATGTAAGAAATAAAACCAAGAACAATATTAAAATATAAGCAAAAAGAACAAATTTTAATGAAAAAATAATTATAGAATTTTGTTTTAATTCTAATATTAACATTCAGACTGAAGTATATGTTGAAAAGGAAACCAATGTTAAATTACTATTAGGAATAGATTTTCTCAAAGCAGTAAAACCATAAGAGATTAACACTAAATAATTAGTTATATTAGTCGAAGGAAGAAAAATAAGGATTCCAAGAATTAATCTAATATATACTATAAAATATTATTTAAATAATATAATATAAATGGAAATAGAAAAAGTAGATGATATAAAGCACTTACAAACTACTGAAGAAGATGAGAATTATGAAAGAAACATTTTAATAAATAGATGATTATTCAAGAAAATACAAAAATAAGATTTAGATTTAACTAAAAATGCAAACATGAAAAGAAAAGAAAGATTAAGTGGAATATTAAAAAGATTTAATTAAAGAGAAAATATTATATATTGTGAAAAATTAAGTAGTGAAACACCGATAGATATATCGATACTCTAGGAATATTTGTATGCAATTACTTAATAAAAGGAAAATAGTAGAATTAAAAAGAAATATAAAGAAAGAAGAGGATAGAAGAAAAATAGGATATATTCATATAGAAGTGGTATAAGTACTAATAAAATCAATATTTCAGGAAGAAATAAATTCATCAGTAGAATTAATATTAAAATATAATAAAATTATTGATCTAAACGATAAATATTAGGAGTAATTGAAAGAAATCTAGTCTGTGAAAAATTAAAATTTAAAGTACGATCAAATATTAGAATATCTTTAAATACTCAACGATTAGAACATTCATTAACCTTAGAACATAATTTCTTAAGAAAAAATTTAATGAGACCAGGAGACAAAATCTTTTCAAGAACTTATTGTATTAGTTATATATTAACAAATGCATATCATAGTATAACTTTTAAAAATAATGATAAGATAGATATTCTATATTTATTTACAAATATAAAAAAATTTATTATCTTAAGAAAAATGAAATAACAGAAATAGAAACATTTATAAGCAAACTAAAAATTTTAGAATTAAAAGAAAAACAAATACCAAAACCTATTAGATTTAATGAACCAGAAAAAACTAATGAAGAAAATGAAATCAATAAATTAGCAATACAAGTAAATGATTTAACTAAATATTTAAAACAAAAATGTAAAATTAAAATTAGTATCAGAGCACTAAAGATCAATAAATGATGTACATAACTTAAGATAGAAAGAGATACCAATAAGACATACAACAAATATTTTAGATGAATTAGAGAAAAGATTAGATTATTTTGTAAGAACAAAAAATATAAATTAAGAACAAAAAGATAAAGAAATAAAAAGAATAACTTATCATTTAAAAAAATTGATAATATGTTAGAAGAACAAAAATATGATCTTTTACATATAAAAGAAAAGATAGAAAGTACCAAACTCAAATAAATACTAAGGGCATCATAGCAAGCACCTTCATTTGATTAACAATTGTGAAAAAGTATGGCAACCTTGTCCCACAAATGGTGAGGTGCTAAAGTAGTCCACCAGGAAGGGTGTATCGGATGTTGGCTTGGTCATTTTTATCCCTGCAACTTTCTTTTGGTCCAATATGATCACTTGTTGTCCCTATGGTCCCATACTCGTGTAATAAGCGAAGAAGCTAATGTCGTTTCCTTGATTATTCATTGCTACGTTCGTTTTTTTCGTTCTTTTCAAGATTCGCTTTTTAACTGACCGAGCCAATCTAGGATCACATTGTACACAGTTTCAAGTTGGAATCTCCCAATATCATAAACCCTCTTTGATAAAAAATTTTGCCATACTTTTTTATATTACTACTATAAAGCTTTTGTACCATGATATGTCATTCCGAGAATAAAGTGAGTTTGATTTTTATAGGTACATTATTCACGTTGGAATTATGTAAACTTGAATGAAAGAGATAAGTCTAAAAGAATAAGTGATGAAGATGAAATTTTGATTTTAATATGATGTAAAATTTTAATATAAAATTAATTAATATCACTTAAGTAATTCAATATGTATATAAATTATATATATAAAAGATGAGACAAATGATGTGAGATTCAAACGAGTTCTAATATAATCACATTGAAAATTAGTTTTATTTGTACAAATTATTCAAGAGGGGGTGAAGACGAATGGAAAATGAGGATGAGGGTGAGAAAAACAGTTACGGATGAATGTTATCCATGGAAAAGTTGCTTCTAAACTTGGTATTCATAATCCAAACAAAGGTGGCGTGTCTTCCGAAATGATAACTTATGGCTACCAATAATACAAGCAAGGAAATTGAAAGCAGTGACAATAATGTTTCATTACTTCAATATCAAAGATGTAATGGATGAAGTTATTATCATTCTTATTCATAGGGACAGCTACATTATTGTATTGTTGTCACTTAAGTATTTTATTCACTCATTGTTTTATTTATTTTTTACAGCTGAATAGTGGGGTGACTCAGAGTCACTATAACGATGCAATTAGTGATTTTCAATTGATGATTGTGACTCAAAGTAACATTAATTAATTTGGTCCCAATAATTTTCAACCATGACTTAGATACGCATTAGTTTGTGAATAATTGAATGAGACAAATATAATAACCTGCTAAAAAATGTTAACCACTAAGGTGCTGGGGTGTTGGGAACTTCGGAGTTTCGATTTACGAATAAGATTGTTTAGGCGTGATCCGCAACTTGACCACGACATGTATAATTTCTCTAACCACTAAAGTGAAGCTTAATGATATGATTAGTTAATATTTTAATCAAAGGATATTATTAGTTTTTTTTTAATCAAGGAATAAAGGATATTAGTATTAGTTTATTTATGAATAATTCTAAATTCTCATACTAAATTTTTTTATTAATTTTTTTAATTATTAAATAAATAAAGTATTAAATATTTTTTATTTTTGTAAGACATTAGATATATTTATTTTTTATTTAATTTTTTTATTTAATACTAAAAAATTATTAAAAAAATTATAAAAAATATAACAAAATTCCTCCTAAGAAATGATTAATCCCACAAAATTCCACCATTTCCGCATAAATACCAGCATAAATATTTTTTTATGGTAAGTGTTATAATACATTATTGTGATTATTTTATATTTTTGTTATTGTTTTTAATTTTTTAAGTCTTTGAAAAGGGTATTCTCATAAGAGTTGTTAAACTCTTTGAGTACTATCGCGATTAAAAGATTTTTTTAACATTTCTTTTGTTTAGATTTGAACTTTCGTCATTCTCATTATACTAAATTCTTGTTGATTTTTATTATTTTTATTTAATTATTATATTATTTTTTATTTAAATATTATTTAATCGAAAGAATATAAGAATATTTTTTAAAAAATTCAAACAATGTAAATTAAATAACTAAAAATGAGCAAAGTATATTATTAAATTAAATATTTAAAAGAAAAAAACTTTTTTCTAACAAAATAAAAATTGAGTATTATTTGTAACAAAAATAATTTATCTGTGACTTTTTTCTTAATTTTTTATTTTTTTAAATTTTTTAATTATAATTAAATTCACTTTGTTTTCTTTTTTGACTTTTCATTTCTCCCTTTCATATTTTTCATGAATTTTCACTTTTTCCAACCTTTCATTTTTAATAAGTTAAAAAAAATACATACTTTATTACATATATTAATCTTAAAAAGAGAAAAATAAAAATATACATTAGTAAAATGTCCTATAAAGACTATTTTTTTCATATTTATAAAATTTAATGTCTTTTAATTTTAATCTTACAAGTTCTAATGATAAGAATATTTGAATAATATTTATAATTTTATTTAATTATTATATATTTTATTGATAATATAATTATTCTATTTGTACTAATAATAATATTAGTATAAGATATCTCTCTCTCTCTATATATATATATATATATAAAGGGATATATCTAGTGAGATGAGTTTTATTTTGAGAGGTTGAAAAATAAATCTTGATCATATAATTATATATGACGATCAAAATTAAAAATTACTTAAAAGTTATGCGATAACTTAAAAAAGTCATATCGATAGTGATAACATATTGTAAATTTACATAGAGAAATATATTTTTTAATATAAATAATAAATAGTAAAATAAAAAAGGATAAGTTAACTTTTAAAAGAAAATAATAGAATAATAAAATAAAAAAGAGAACAATATTACTATGTGCGTGTTAGTAAAAAAATTAATCAAATGACAGTGATGATAATAGATAAAACATTATATTAAAAAGTGAAAATTTATTTTCAATAAAAATACTAAATATTAAATATTAAATAAAAATCATGTTAAATTTTGGAAGAAAACAATGGAATAGTAAAATAAAACGAAAACAACGGCAAGGTGTATGTTTTGATGAGAAAAAAAATAAATTAAATAGTAATGATAACATATAGTAAAATTAATATTTTTAAAAATGACAACAATTTTAGAAAGTAATATTAGTAAGAAAAAAATTAATCAAATAATAGTAATAAAATATAATAAAATTACTGTAAGATTTTTTAAAAAATTTATGTTAGAATTAATTTTTTTAATAAAACTAAAAATACAAAATTTAAAATATCCCGTGTAACGTACGGATAACTAATAAATAAGATAACTAACCAAGTTTTTTTTCTTTTAGGTCATAATAACTAGCCAAGTTCAGCAAGGCCCTGCTAAGTTTAGATGTTTGGGTAGCCCATTGATTTATTCTAATCTTAGACCTGTCCCCTACAAGATTAAAGAAGATAAACAGAAAAACCCACTCCATTGCACCCAAAAAAATAAAAGGGCAAGTGCAAAGCCTGCAATTTGAGAGTGTAACAACCTTAAACTGTAGAATGCTAGTCAAATGGCGAAATCTCTTGGGCCTCTAAGTGGGTGGATTCTAGTCCAAGGAAAACAAGGCCCGTTGTATTATACGAAAAAAAAATAAGCTGAAAATAAAATTTATTAACTATAAAAATCTGCATCCAACCAAAAAAACCTACACACCAAGATTTTAGATCATCGTAGTAGGAATAAGGTGGATGCTAATATACATCATTTTATTTTTGAGTGTGTGATACACTTTTGTTTTTCACCTGCAATAACCAGTTAAAACTATTTACATTGTAGTCCTTAGAAATATTTTTTCTTATATCAGAGTCATCTTTCTAGTCTGTATTTTTTTTTTCTAGTCATCGGTAAGACACTATTCTTCCGGCCGGCCTTCGAACCACTTCCTTCTCACAACCGCCACCAGCTAACCCAGATCTGATTTGGTTTGCCACCTCTGTATGGGTCCTTCGTTCAACCTGCGGCTCAAACGCTATCGCGAGGATATGACCTCTTCTGCAACACATGCAATGCCACCTCGACCTTACGTGTCTCCCTCGTCGTCCCTCCGCCTCATATTTGACGCCATCGAAGCCAAATCGGCCATGGAATCAACACGAATCAGTCATTGGTGAAGTTTGTCGCCTCCTCCCCAAATGTCGCCTCGACCTCACGTGTCGCCCTCCCTCACAGTGGAGGACGTGGTGGTTGGTGGAGGTTGCGCGACTCTGGTACAACGGTGCAGGGGTGTGCGCAGGTGACGAGGTCAAGGGCCATGGTGGACACGAGGTCTACAGAAACCCCGTCTCGGGGTTACCTCGTCACCCACGTGTCGCCGAACACCACTCCACTGTTTGCGACTTGATGGCGGTTCTAACTCGTGGTGGTCAGATCTATCACCTTCACTCTAAAATTCGTCGTCCAACCGCCTTTCCACCCAAGATCTGCCACGCATCACCTTTGTCCCCACGCCAGCAAGTTGCTGTATTTCTCTTCGCCCTCGCCCTCGCCTCCACGATGGACGAATCTGACTCATAGTGGTTAGATGGTGCGCCGATCTCTTTTAGGAGCAGTGGAGGGTGACGTGTGGGATTGTTGCCCTGATGGTGTTGTCGGTGAGTTTTCCGATGAAACGAAGAGAGAGAGAGAGAGAGAGAGAGAGAGAGAGAGAGAGAGAGAGAGAGAGAGAGAGGTGAGAAGAAGGATAAGGGACCTTTTTGTAAATTCCAAAAATCATGTTAACAAGTTTCCAATCTTAATTTACATCTGTTGATCTTATTTTTTTGATAATCAATAACTCAGATTTAGTATGTATAATACATCATATTTTAAAGGGTGTATAATAGACATAGTCATAGGAATAATGTGCTAAGGAGTGAGTCACCTTATTACAACTACATAGTATGTATCTACACCTAAAGCAAGAAAAGTAAGTAATTTTTACTTACATATATTATATAAATTCACAAATGGATGATATACAGATGGAAGAATAGTGAAAAAAAAACAATTATTAAATCATATATATATATATATATATATATATGATTAAGATTAAAAAAATTAAATAAATCATGTAAAAGTACACTCAACACGCATTAAATTTTACTTTTGCGAACACCGAATTGGTATCTGCCCTCGCTATAGCACACAAGATATGTGATTAGTTTCCATCCAGCAGCTGAAAAAATCTATTAGCTAGCATATTTAATTATAGAAACAAATATTTTGTGAAAACAAAAAATAACAAATAAAAAAAAAATAGAAGAATGTTGAATCAAAGGCGAACGTGAAATGAAGAGAGCAGTGTAGACAATGCATCATAGACCACTCAAGGCTGGTCCCAATATCTGTTTCAGCCAATGATGTCTCTCCCTTCCATATCTTTATCTTTTCATTTTTCTTCTTTTTTTTTTGCCTTTTCATCCTCTCAACCAAATTAACTTCCTCTCTGTATGAATAATAATAAATAAATTAATAAACAAAAGGAGAGAAAAAAAAAAGAGAGAAAAAATCTAATATAGCAGCAACGTTATTTCCTTCCACACCAACAGTTTTGTGAGTGAAGCCTTTCCAGTGTGCAGCTGCAGCTGATTCAATGCTTCTAAATTGCTAATCTATACGTTTTGGAGCAATCATCATTGTCTAAATTGCAATTTATTCAGGTACACTCCATTCACAGACATACCATGCAACATTCTCTATCTTTGCAGCTTTTGTATTTCCATTGAAAATTGGAACTTTGGCTGAAACCCAATTCGTGTCTGCGTTGGTTTTCACGAGGGTACTTTGAGTTTATTTGATGCAGGCTTGTATTGTTGTTTTCATGAAGTATATTCTCAGGAAAAAAAAAAAGTCAATAAATTATTAATTATTAATCCTCTTTATAAAGGAAATCCTGAGTAATTTATTGTTATTAATTAATTATTATTATTTTGGTTATTCTATATCAGATGGTTAGCAACAATTTGGGAAGTTTCTGAAAGCAATACTTGCAGTGGACAAGGTTAATAAGAATCATTGGTATTAATAGGAAAATTTGATGGTAATTTATACATAGTGGATATAGGGAGGCATATAATGGCTACTGCTGCAGTTATTGGACTCAGTGGAGGAAAGAGGCTCTTGAGTTCATCTTACCATTACTCTGATATTACAGAAAAGCTTTCCTATGGCAGTGACTTTGGATCCACACACTATCAGATTGCTCCAACAAAATCTGTAATAATTGCTAAGAAGTCATCCAACTACACCCCAACTTTTCCAACATCCAACGGGCAGAATCAGTCCATCAAGGCTCTTAAGGAACATGTTGATGATGCTCCCACTATTGCTGATCCATGGTTTCAGGGATACAATTCCAATGACTTAGAGGTGGAAACCTCTGACATGGGTTATTCTGTGGAGGCTCTTCTTTTGCTGCAGAAGTCAATGCTGGAAAAGCTATGGAACCTTTCATTTGAAAGGGAAGTGCTAACTGAGCAATCAAGAAGAGAAAAAAGCAGTAGGAAAGTGGCAGTAACATGTTCTGGGGTGTCTGCAAGGCAAAGAAGAATGAATACTAGGAGGAAGACACCAGGTAAAACCGTCTCTGCAATGATGCAACCTTGTGCTGCTATGCAGCTGAGGTCCATAATCAGTCCAGAACTGCTTCAAAACCGGTTGAAGGGCTATGTGAAAGGAGTAGTGAGTGAGGAATTGCTCTCTCATGCAGAAGTTGTAAACCTATCAGAGAAAATAAAAGTTGGGCTTTCCTTAGAGGAGCATAAATCCAGGTAATTGCATATTTTGTTGATCTTATGATTCACAAAAATGATGAAGAATCTGTTCTTTTTATAGTTTGTGCGTTAGCTTCCATTATTGTGCAATTGTAAAAGTTAGTGATTTCTTACTTGAAACAATGTGGGAACTAAGAATCTCTAGATCACTTAAAAGGAAGGTTTGTTGCTTAAGTTTTAAACCTGAATGATCATTCTTTTATTTTAATCCTACAATCTGAATGGGGAATGAGAGTAATCAGTAATGACATAGGTAAAGATGGGTTCTAGCTTGCTTGGCAAGAAGATCTGCTTTTGTTCTTTGCAACACCTTCTGTATAGCTATAATTTTAATAGTTTCATATTTCATTACAAATCTTTGTTTAAAAGTTAAAACTCTTAAGTCAATGGCAGAGCCTTAGTTTTCCTGATAAATTTATGTATAATATATACAACTTTTTTACAGGTGGAACATGGACAACTAATTCAAATTTCTTTCACCTTATTTAACTAATGAAATTCAAATATTTCCTTCACCTTATTTAACCAATGTTAAAGATGTATGTTGCATTAGGATGGAGAAAAGGTTATATAAATCATTAAGTATGTATCCACTTCTTATAAAGTTATAAGAGAATAGTTACCTTTTATAATGAAATAACCACATTAACATTCTTCATGATACATAATTTTATTTCACATCCTTTGAGGAAATTCTACCAAATAATTTTGTAATTTGAGTTCCTTTGGTTCTGCTTTTACATTGAAGAGAATAATAGTTCACAAACACTATTTCTAAACCTTTTATGTGAGTTTCAGACTGAAGGAAAGACTAGGATGTGAACCCTCTGACGATCAAATTGCAACTTCATTGAAGATTTCTAGTGCTGAACTACGAGCAAAGATGATAGAGTGCTCTTTGGCAAGAGAGAAGTTGGCTATGAGCAATGTTCGCTTAGTTATGTCTATTGCTCAAAGATATGATAATCTGGGTGCTGAAATGGCTGACCTTGTTCAGGTGAATTATATAGATATCTCTGGTTTAACTTCATATCTAGTTAGCTTGTTTGTTTCCTCTGTTGTGAAAGACTCGTCATATTTTCTCTGTAGGGTGGCTTGATTGGACTACTTCGTGGGATTGAGAAGTTTGATTCTTCAAAAGGGTTTAAGATTTCAACTTATGTTTATTGGTGGATACGTCAGGTGAGGCTTGCATATTTATGAGATTTTCCAGACATGCTTTTTATATGGCAGATTATTAGACATCCTTACCATTATTGTTCTTTAAACAGAAACCTTCATAAGATTCACCCAATTTATACTTTTACAATCAATGGAAACAAGGGCATCAAATGGGAAAATGTTTCCATGAAATCTCTTAAAAAAGTTTTCTGTTAAATGCTTTCATAGCTTATATTTTATAGTCAGTATTAAATCTCTGGCTGTCCTTCTTGCACCCATAATTTCTGCATATGGGTATGATTAATCAGTTGCTCCCTTTCACTCCCAAGCAGCCATTTTTGCTGAAGTAACCAAATTTTAGGTGTAGAGAATGCATCTTCTGCATCATTTTTTTCCCTTTCCATTTTCATTAGTTTTGGGATCCGATATAACTGTGTTCTAAAAAATCAGCGCAAGGGTATTTTACAACTCAAATTTGTCCAACCACCGTGAATAATGTTTTCTCTGCTGACAGGGTGTTTCAAGAGCTTTAGTTGAGAATTCAAGAACATTAAGATTGCCCACTCATTTGCATGAGAGATTATCTTTGATTCGCAATGCAAAGTTTAGACTGGAAGAGAGAGGCATTACTCCAACTATTGATGTAAGTCAGTTAAATGTATAAAAAGAAAGCAATTACATTCTGTATCAAATATTTTAGAACTCTAAAGTATCAATAGACCTGGCTGAACTGTTCCCTTGTTTTGCAGAGGATTGCAAAATGCCTTAATATGTCTCAAAAGAAAGTCAGAAATGCTACTGAGGTAACAAAATCATTGAGTGTTACATGGTCCTCATAAATGTAATGTAGTATCCTATTATTCCTTTGTTCACCATGTATATACATATTGCAGGCAATCAATAAAGTTATCTCGCTTGATAGGGAAGCATTCCCTTCTTTGAATGGTCTTCCAGGAGAAACTCATCATAGTGTAAGTGTTACTTAATACTTTTCTACAAGTCCATCAAGGAAGATCATTGGCACTGCTTTCTTCTTCTTCTTTGCATTTTGTTTTCTTTTTTCCCAATAATATCAACTGTCTTATTCATTTTCTCTTTCCACTCCGCTCCCAGTATATTGCAGATAGTCGCCTTGAGAACATCCCATGGAATGGAGTAGATGAGTGGGCACTAAAGGTATTTTGGAAAATTTCTACTGAAACCTGACTTTATTGAGAGGCATAGGCATTTCGTTGTTGCAAGCAGAGTATACAGTTTGAATGCCTGAATGCCTGTTATCCCTTAATTCTCTTTATGTTGATCATTTTTAAGTACATATATATTGATTTAATGCCATTGGACAATTACAAAATATCTTCTTAATTTTCACAATTGAGAATGTGATGACATTAGGGTGATATATAAGCATCGTAAATTAACAGGGATGTATTATAGATGTGTTATTCTAGAAAGTAGAAACTACAAATTATATTAAATATTCTTTTTTAATAAAACGACTGTTGAAACCAGTATAGGATTCTTGGCCCATAATAGGGCCAAATAATTTGAAAAATGCTGAAATTGAACTTATTTTAGCAGATAAGCCTGCATAATAATAGTTGTTTTGTTTTTTCATGTTGTTTCATGAATTTCTTACTGCTGTATTTATGTTCTAAACTTCCATAAAGATTAATACCACTTCTAAAATATTCACAGGATGAAGTGAACAAACTCATTAATGTGACCCTTGTGGAACGAGAGAGAGAAATTATTCGTCTTTATTATGGACTGGATAAAGAATGTCTTACGTGGGAGGACATTAGTAAACGGTGAGTTCAACCATGATTTCCTCTTACTTCTTTTCTCAATTGTCCTTGTCAATTAAAATTTTGCAATTATACATCATCTTATTTGATACATCTATAGCATAATTTTTTTGTAACTCACTCATTTCTCATAGACATGTCACTACATTTGATGGAGTTTTCTGGTTTTCTTCTCAATTTCATATCACTTACACTTATATATTGACCTGAAACGAGGCTTGAAAGTGTCCCACTAATTGCACTAAGCTGAGCTGAGTCATGTTCGATGTTTGTTTCTCTTTTGCACGTGTGACAGCACTGATTTTTTCCCCCCTCTTGTCCTCAAAGTTCAAATTCTGTTTATGACTCTTCTTGTGTTCTTTCTGCAGGATAGGGTTGTCAAGAGAAAGAGTAAGGCAAGTTGGACTTGTTGCATTGGAGAAACTAAAACATGCTGCGAGGAAGAGAGGGATGGAGGCCATGCTATTGAAACATTAGACTGGACTCATCACAGAGACATGTAAAAATGTATATATACGGAAAGGAAGTTGTACGTAGAAATTTGACTTCCTGATTCAAAATAGACGAAAGAGGAGGATATAAGGGAACATTAAAGATTTGTAAACCCCATGAGAATATTATCGTCTGCTGGAGTAATTCTGTTTTATCAATATGTTGAGGTATAAAATCTATGGATCTCAACTTTCTATTCCAAGATGATGAGGCGACTGTTTTCTAGGAAAGCTTAAATTAAGAGGTGTTGCATGGGCTACTTTCAATTTATTTCAAAATTTGATTATTAAAAGGTTTTACTGGAAGTTTAGTTTTTGACAAAATCTAATGAAATTGTTTTGTTGTCAATAAAAACACTTTAGTTATAAATATGTCTTCTGTAAAAGTATTTATAAACCAGGCAAATAAAGTTTATATTATAAACCAGGCACCTAATCAATAATTCATTTCGATTATTTTCTTATAGTTTTAACAACTATATTAACTATAGGTTTAAGAGATGGTATGAATAGCATTTGAATTATACTTCTATCTATCAATAGTAGAAGGATGTAATACCAAAATAACACTATAAGGTGGTATGAATAGTATTTAAATTATACTTCCACATCTACGTTAATTTAGAAAGAGCCGTGTTATCTGCATAAATAAAGTGCAACGCAACAAAAAAGGATCGGGTGCGTAATAAGTAAGCCGCACTTTCAGCCGGAGGAGTGTTGTAGGGATTATTCTCACATGCCTTTTTGTGAAGATAAATGTTTATGTATATTTGGATTAAGTGCATAATTATTTCAATTTAGATTAGCTTAAATTAGTTTTTTTTAAAAAAATTATTTTTGTGTTTAATTATGTTTGATAAAATTAGTTTCAATTTTTACACGAAATTCAATGTAAAATAAAAAATTTTTTAAACTAATTTTTATAATGTTGAAGATTGAAACTTATGATTCTAGCTTAAAAATTATTTCTTATATTTTGATATGTAAATCATTTTATCTTCAATCAAATAACTTTTTTAATCATTCTATACCTATTTTAGTAATTTAACGCATAAAAGCGATTCTTTTTATATCAACCAAACAAAATAAATTAATTTAAAATCACTTTTCAAGCCTAACATATCCAAACATAAAAATAAATCGATTATAATCGATTATAATAAAAAGTTTTTACACAATCGATTATTGAAATAATCAAAGTTTTTAAACAACCAAACATACACTAAATTATTTGTGTTTAATAATTTTTTAAGAGAATTTTTAAAAATAAATAATTATTTATCTTAAAATAATCAAAACCAGACATGATTGATTAATTTCTGGTAAAGTTTCTGTGCTAAAAATGTCATTACGCCTAACTTTTTCCATTTTGAAAATCTCATATTCAGATTTTATTGCATGATCTAATTTATGATTAATATACGAGAAAGAAAATTTAAAAAAATTTCCCGTGCTGCTTGTTGTACTTGTAGGCTGCTTGTTGTACTTTTAGGTTGTATGTTAAGACTTAAGGATTAAGGGGTGTTATAATATGAATCCTACAATTAGAAGTTCATCTATATGAACCTTTGACTTTATTTATTACAATAAATCTAATAATTTTGTAGGAACGAGAAACTTTTGATAGCTATTACACCCTTCAAGTAACTGTAGCTCAACATCAATCCTTTTGATTGATATCATTAAGTGAATTAATGTTTCAGTGCACCTCCGAGCTTCACCATTTGTGCCTTGAATTGAAAGCAAGGTGAGCTTCGGTCCCATGATTAACGAGTTGTAAGCAAGCTATAGCAGTTAGTATAGAGGATCTGAACCACTTCTAAGCAAGCTATAAACAAAGTTGTACTCTCTGTAAATTTACATGATTTATTTTTCTTTGCTGGCCCAAAATGTTCGATTTGCATGGTGAATTTTGTTAGATTTGGATCCTTGAAATTCATCTAGTAACACCAGCTAATAATATCTCTTTTTAGTACCATTTAATGTAGTCTTACTTCCAACGACCTGTGCTGTATCAGACTGCCGGTTAATGTACGAAAAATTATTATATCTTTTTGAAATGTCACGTAAAATTGTATTTATATCATTTATATCTTAATATTTTAATTTTTATTAATAATAAAATTTATTATTAATTTATATATTTATTATTTTTTATTTTTAAAATAATAAAAAATAAAAATAAAATAATAAATATATAAATTAATAATGAATTTTATTATTAATAATGAATTTTATTATTAATAAAGACTAAAATATTAAAATGTAAGTGTTGTGAATACAATTGTACATGTCATGTTCTAGAAATATGTAATAAGTTTTCACTAATATAATAAACCTTCAAATCAAATTGAGATTTATGTATTAACTGTTACTAATGTTTACGTAACAAGGATTTTAGAATCCATAATTTTTACATATTTATATCATTAAATTAGATGTACTAACTTTTTTCTATGATGAGAATTGGTGCTTCAATATACAGATTTGATGAGGGTAAAAACTCCTTTCTCTCTCTACTCCTTCTCTTCTCTACGTTCTTTCTTTCTTGATAGTAAACATAAAACGTAAATTATACTGGAGGGAGAGAGAACATGTTTTTATTTCTTTTCTCCATTATCAGCAAAATGCTCCCATCAAGTATTTATAGAGGTTAAGAAACTTCTTCCCAACTATTATCAACTAATTACCATTTAGCCTTTTCCTAATTTATTAAATCACATAATTTGTCAAAGAAACCTTTCTTTAGCTTCTTCAAGAAGCATTCCATTAGTTTCTTTAAGAAATATTCCATTAGCTTCTTCAAGAAGCATTCCACCTTTCTTTAGTTTCTTCAAGAAGCATTCCATTAGCTTCTTCAAGAAGTCTTATACACATATGAGACATTTCTTACATTCTCCCACTTGGTTCATATAACAGTATCATTTCATGATTTAATAAAATATCAATCATAATGCGCATAAACAAGGCTAAAAGTTTCATACATTGGTTGCATCATAAGTCATAATTAAGAATAAGAATTAATAAGAGTCATGGCGGTTGTATATCATTAAATCGACATAGTTCATTCCATGTACTACTATATTAGCCTTCTTCTTAACATGACACTTTAATGAGAAGTACATAATATGTCCAACAATAATGTCTTTATCAAAGACAAATCATATTTTCAATATTATCATTCATACATGTACACATAAGTTTGAAAATAGAAAAATTCAGAAACTTATACATTAATGAGCTCAGAGTGTCAAATATAAAACGATAATGTTCATCTTTCACTAGTAAACATAATGCCCATACTTTTAACATGACCAGTAAATGTTTTGGGCAGTAATCCTTTTGTTAAAAGATCAGCAATCATAAGAATAGTGCTAATATGCTCTATTGACAATCTATGTTTCTGAACTTTTTCTTTAACGGCAAAGTATTTCAATCCCATATGTTTAGTACTTTTGGAATACTTGTCGTTTTTAGAAAAGAAGACAGCTGCAAAATTATCACAGTAAATTTTTAGCAGTCTGGTGTCGACTACTCTAAGCCCTGAAATAAAATTCCGTAGCCATTTAGCCTGAACCATGGCCTCAAAGGATGCCATAAATTCAGCTTCTATAGTGGATGCAACAATGATAGACTGCTTTGCACTTTTCCATGAGATAGCTCCTCTAGCTAAAAGATACAGATAACCAAAAGTAGATTTTCTTGTATCCACACAACCAGCAAAATATGAATCTGAATATCCAATCACTTCAAGATGATCAGACCTCCTATAAGTAAGCATGTGATCTTTCATTCCTTGCAGATATCTTAGAACTTTCTTTGCAGTTTTCCAATGATCTAAACCAGGATTACTCTAGTATCTTCTCGACATTCCAGCTGCAAAGCTAATATCTGGTCGAGTACAAGTCTGAGCATACATTAAACTCCCAACAACAGATGTATACGAAATTGCTTCCATCTGTTTCTGTTTCATATCATTCTTTGGACATTGCATGAGACTAAATTTGTCTCCTTTCTAAATTAGATCTGGAGAAGCTGAGCATTTTTCCATTCTGATTCTCTCTAATACTTTATTTATATATACTTTCTGAGACAAACCCAACAATCCTTGTAATCTATCACGGAATATCTCTATCCCAATCACATAGGTTGCCTCATCCATATCTTTCATTTCAAAGTTATTAGAGAGAAAATTCTTTGTCTCACTTAATAGACCAAGATCATTAGTTTGAAGTAAGATGTCATCAACATACAGAACCAAAAAGATAAATTTACTCCCACTGACCTTCAAATATATACACTGATCAACAATGTTTTCCTTAAATCCAAAGGATACAATAGTATCATTGAACTTGAGATACCATTGTCAGGAAGCTTGTTTAAGTCCGTATATTGACTTCTTAAGTTTACATACCTTGTGTTCTTTTCCTTCTTCTATGAACCCAATTGTTTGGTTCATATAAACCTCTTCATCCAAATTCCCATTTAGAAAGGCAATTTTCACATCCATTTAGTGTAATTCTAGATCATAATGAGCCACCAATGCCATGATAATTCTGAGAGAATCTTTCTTAGAGACCGGTGAAAAGGTCTCCTTATAGTCAATGCCATCTTTCTGAGTAAACTCTTTTGCAACTAATCTGGCCTTGTAACGTTCTAAGTTACCATTAGAATCATGTTTGGTCTTAAAGATCCACTTGCAACCAACTCGTTTACAGCCTTCTGGTAACTCAACAAGGTCTCAAACCTCATTATGTTCCATAAATTTCAACTCATCTTTCATGGCATCTAACCATTTATCAGCATTATCATTATTCATGGCTTGTGAAAACGTAACTAGGTCATTCTCTATTCCTAAGTCAACTTCAGACTCTTGTAAATATACCACATAATCATCAGAAATAGTTGATCTATTTTCTTTTTGAGATCTTCTTAATGCTATTTGTTATGGTTCTTCTACTATAGACTCATTTATTACAACTTCATTGTAAGTAATAGGATCACTGATTTGTTGTTCTTCATTATTGTTAATCGGTTCAACAATTTGAGGAACAACAACTTTATTAGAGATACAAGTCAAAGGAACTTGTACTCTCAATTCTTGAATCTCCACCTTACATGGTGTTTCACTCCCACTAATTTCACCATTCTCAATGAACCTAGCATTCCCAGTTTCAATAATCCTTGTAGTATGGTTAGGATAATAAAATCTATACCCTTTTGATTTTTCTGGATAACCAATGAAATAACCACTGATTGTTCTTGCATCCAGTTTCTTTTCTTGTGGATTGTAATATCTAATTTTTGCCTGGCAGCCCCAAACATGCATGTGCCTTAGACTAAGTTTCCTTCCAGTCCAGAACTCAAAAGGAGTCTTTGGAACTGCTTTACTAGGAAGCCTATTCAACAAATACATAGCAGTCTTTAGAGCATAAGTCCACAATGAAATGAGTAAAGAGGAATTACTTAACATACTTCTAACCATATCTAATAAGGTTTTATTTCGCCTTTCTGATAGAACATTTTGTTGTGGTGTACCTGGCATTGTGTATTGAGCACAGATGTCACGTTTTTCAAGAAATTTAGTGAATGGACCTAGACGTTGTCCACTTTCATCATATCTTCCATAATACTCACCACCTCTATCAGACCTGACAATTTTTACTTTTCTGTCTAATTGTTTTTCTACCTCATTAATATAAATCTTTAAGGCATTTACAGCCTGAGATTTCTCATGCAGCAAATAGACATAACCATAACGTGAATAATCATCAATGAAGGTGATAAAGTATCTTTCTTTATTGAAAGAATTAAAATCAAAAGGTCTACAAATATCAGTGCGTATAATTTCAAGAAGTTGAGTACTTCTTGTGGCTCATTTCTTTGTATGTTTTGTTTGTTTACCTTTAATACAATCTACACATACATTCAGATCAGTAAAATCTAAATCCGAAAGGATTTCATTCTTTACTAATGTTTCAATTCTTTCCTTGGAAATATGTCCCAAGCGTTTATACCACAAATAAGCAGAGCGTTCACTAACTAAATCACGTTTAGTACTAACATTATGATGCAAGGTTAAGAGCGTTTCAACATAAAGATTATCAAGATTTAACTTATATAATCTATCACATAACATACTATTACCAATCATGTAGTTATATTTATATAAACTGAAACTACCACTACCAAATTTAAAAGAGTATCCAACTTTATCAAGTTTCGATAATGAAACTAAATTCTTATATAGGAACATAAAGAGTTTCATATAAATCCAAATGATATCCAGTGTCGAGGATTAAACGATACGTCCCGATAATTTCCATTGGAGCTCTCATTCTATTGCCCATAAAGACAAACTTTTCATTTGGTCTTATGGGTTGGGTTGTAAGGAATCCCTGCATCGTATTAGAAACATGAGTTGTACAACAAACTTAATCAATCCAAGAAGTATTATAAGGAACTTTCACTAAATTTGATTGAAACATACATAAGCACTGAGGCTTACCTTTCTTTTCGAACCAAGCCTTACGTCTTGGACAATCCTTTTGGAAATGCCCAATCTTTTTACAGAAATAACATCTATTTTCATTCGGTTCCTTTTTGTGGATTTGAGAGGAAGATGCCTCGTTGATCTTTAAGAGTCTTTTTCCTTTCTTGTCATGTTTCCTACTAGCTTTCTTTCTAGCTCCTTGACGGTTAACATAATTGATGGAATGACTTCCTTGATTCTTGAGTCTGGTTTCCTCCTGAACTAGCATACTGTGCAATTCATGCACATCCCATTTGTCTTTCATGGTGTTATAGTTCATTTGGAAAGGATCATACTCATACGATAATGAGTTCAAGATGAACTGCACAAGGAAATTTTCATCCACATCCATTCCCAATAACTTAAGTCTTGCTGCAATATTTGTCATCTCAATGACGTGCTCATGCATATTACGAGAACCATCAAATTTCATGGTGGTGTACTCATCATCGTGTCAGTGAAGAGACTTATTTGATTTTGGAGTCTTCTTTCCACAAACTTCATCATTTCTTTAAGCGCTTTTAGTTTTAGGAAGAAAGTGACAATTTAATTTTATCTATTCATCCGCATATACATTAGACTCAATCTATTTGACCTTCCCCAGTTTTTATAATGAACATTCTCTTCATCAGTGCTTAAAACAGTAATAGCATCTGGTTTTTTAACTCGAAGAGCTAAATTCAAATCCATTACCCCAAGGTAAAATTAGATTTGCTCATTCCATTCGAGAAGTTGGTCACTATTAAAAATTAGTGCATGTATGAGAGATGCAAATGTAAAGCAACAGATACTGCAAGCAATAGAGATTTAAAACATTAATGCTTTGAGTTACACACTAACATGCTACACGGATTCAGAAAAATACTTCATACAATATATGTTGATGTTCACATTTGGGCAATCTATCAATATACAAATTCAACATAATAATGCTAATAAAAATTACATAATTTGGTAATGATATGCACACTAACTAAAAATATTTATTATCTTTGGATATATAAATAAAACTAATAGTGCACTTACATTACCAACACATCTTGATTAATTATAAGAACAAACAATCAAGCCTTTGGGTGATCCTTAACCTGCTTAATTTTATAATAATGAATCTTATTTACTCATATCTAATAAATATCATGTCATTCATAATATCTAATTTATATGAGTAATGAGATAAAATTATTATATAATTTAGAATTAAATTAACTTAAATATTTAATCACTTTAATGATTAATAAATATATTATACATTTAATTCTAAAATATGACACTTCATAAATATTAAAAAAAATAAAATTTCATATTATCTTTATTAAACACAATAACGCATTGTTCCTTCGTATGTTCTGGTAAAAGACATAAATGCCACAAACAAATTGCTTTCACAAAGATAACCACGTTCATTAACTTCCATATAAGACAAAATAATGTGTTTTAACAAGTCATGTTCATTGACCAAAAGATATTGGATAAATAACATTCATTAAAAACCACATTCATTAATCACTTGCTGTGCACAATTCGAATTGGGTGAATTTCATTACTCGGTGCACTTCAAGATTGTTTCGACAAGCCTTTGGCCAACCGAAAACGATGGCAAGAATTATCTTGCTTGGTTGTGGCTGGAGCAAAAGTTCATCATATCCCCAGACGATTCTCAGATCATTCAACATAAATTCATGCAGCGGAAAACATTTAATACTTAATTCTTAAAAATTAAGCACTCAAGAACAATTTGAGAAGCAACATTTGTAGATAAAAAACCAAGCATCATTAATGAAAACTTATGAATTCCTAAACATTCTGATATCACATGTTAATAATTTTTATATAACAATGATATTGAGAATTCATAATTTTTATATATTTATATTATTAAATTAGATGTCTTAATCTTTATTTATGATGAGAATTGATACTTTAGTATACAAATTTGATAAAAGTAGTAAGCTCTTTTCTCTCTTCTCTACGTTCTTTCTTTTTCGATAAGTAAACATAAAATATAAATTATACGGGATTTTAAGAACACAAATTTCTATTTTTTTTTTCCATTCTCAACAAAATGTTCCCATCAAGTATTTATAGAGGTTGAGAACCTCTTCCCAATTATTATCAACCAATTATTATTTATCCCTTTACTAATTTATTAAATCACATAATTTGTTAAAAAAATATTTCTTTAACTTATTCAAGAAGCATTTTATTAACATTTTCAAAAAATATTTCATTTTTCTTTAATTTCTTCAAAAAATATTCTATTAACTTCTTTAAGAAATATTCTATTAGTTTCTTCAAAAAAATCTTATATACATATGAGACATTTCTTACATTAACATACTAAAAAGCACAAATTAGTATTAATGATATCATAAGCGAACTGCATCACTGCTGCATAGCTCAATAACCTCCCAACCTTGCATGCTTTTCTTCAGCCAGCAACACATGGAGCTGTTCGCCTTCTCATTGTCAACATTGCAACACAGCCACAAAGGCCATGGGGTAGTGGTAACAGAAAAAGAGGAATGGGTATTGTTTGCAATAATTTACCACAAATAATTTTATTTCTATTAAGAGTTGTTTTAAAATATTTCATTTCATCTTTTTACCTTGCAAGCTGGTAACCAATAATCATAAATAACCTTTGATTCAATTTTTAATACATTTAATATTCCATAATGCAAGATTCATAGATAGACAGTTGACTGGACGGCCCCTGTTAAAACGTGCAAGGGTTAAAGTGTAGATGCAGTAAAGGACGCAAATAATAAATATCAAGGGTGAATCCACGTCCACGTGTAGTCTTCGAGATTCGCATATCTGCCACCGCCCAATCCCCGCTCCCCATTCTGCACATTCCTCACTGCAACTTCAACTACGATTCACTCTTCTTCTTCGCTTTCTGATATCTCATTCTTTCTCTCCTCTTCTCTCTCAAATCAGAATAACAAAATCTGTTGAATGCAACACTTAGCTTCAAGCAACTCTTGTTACTCTCTTATCATACCACCAAGTCATCAACATCTACATACTCATGTCTAAGTCTTGTGTTAAGTCCCCTCTTCTTCACCTTCAATATCTACAACACAAAAGTCAACATCAAAACCCCAATCTCCTACAATTCAAATACCCCACTTTGCCACGCCCACATCAAAATCCCATTTTTCTCCTCAATTCTTCTGCTGCTGCTGCTTCCACCCACTTCCACCTCTTTGCTTTCCCTCGTCGCCGACCCAATTTCGCTATCAATGCTCTTGATTCCAACGCCCCTCATCCACATCACCAGGTACATTTTCCATATCCATTGCTTGAATTTTAATTGATTTGGGTCTTTTTCATCTCTCAGTGGCACCTCATCATTATTTCCTAAAAAGGAATTTTGGGTTTTTGTGTAATGGGGGTAACTGATTGTTAAACAAAATTCATTATGTTTCCTTCTATGAAAGGTTGAGCTAACTCCTTTTGTTACTTGCTTAAATAACTGGGATTTGGGAACTGGCAAGATTGCATTGACATTTAAACAAAAACTCAGTACAGAAGTTAAGGTGAAAACTGCTTCATGTTTTATAAAATCCTTGGTGTTTTGCTACTTAAACAGAGACGTGGAGCATGGGAGAATCAGAGTTAGAGTTTTATGATTTATCAAGCACCATTGATTTTTAGTGAGATAACAAAAATTTAATTAGATTTATTGTATTGATGATGTATGTCTCCATTTGGGATTAACTTTGGGCATTATTTGAAGGGATCAGTTAACGGTGGGACAAATGAAAGCTACGAGCAATGGGATTCACTTACAGCAAAGTTCTCTGGAGCAGCCAATATTCCATTTCTTTTACTGCAAATGCCACAAATTATACTTAATGCTCGAAATCTGATGGCAGGAAATAAAACTGCTCTCTTGGCTGTCCCATGGCTGGTAAGGCATTGCTGAAAGTTTTAAAATTTGAAAAACACTCTATCCTTCTCCGGCTCTTCAATTTTTTAGTGATTACTTTTTATTTTTTTTCTGCTAATTTTCTTTACATCTGATCTGAGTAAATTTCTGAACACATTTACATATGAATGTACTTGAAAGAGAAAGAATATTTTTAAATATTATTGCTTGATAATAATTGTACAAGTATGATCTACATTATATTGGCTTATGACAATAATGACTTGTTCAAAATAAAGCTAAATTACAGGAAATAAATTTGTCTTAATACAATAATCAAATATGCCCTAATAACGGAAATCAGGGAATAAATTTGTACAATAAAGAAAATAAAGCTGTACAATAAAGTCCAACACTCCCCCTCAAGCTGTTGAATGGATATCTATCATTCACAGTTTGCTAGTAAGATCCTGAAAGCGTTCTGTGGGTAGTCCCTTAGTTAATACATCTGCCAACTGATATCCTGAAGGAATGTATGTTGTGATTATGAGTCCACTATCCAATTTTTCCGTGATAAAGTGCTGGTCTATCTCAATGTGTTTTGTCTTGTCATGTTGAACCGGATTATGTGTAATGCTAATGGCTGATTTGTTGTCACAAAACAGTTTCATAGGCTCTTCACGTTTTAGTTTCAGGTATGATCTTCATCCATAACAACTCACAAACTCCTTGTGCCATAGCTCGAAATTCAGCTTCTGCACTTAACCGTGCCACTAGATTATCTTTCTTACTTCTTCATGTTACCAGATTTCCACCTAGAACCATACAATAACTTGATGTTGACCTCCTATCAGTAACTAAACTTGCATAGTCAGCATTTGTGTACACTTTCATTGATAGGTTTTCCCCCTTTCTAAATAGTAATCTTCTTCCATGTGTGGTTTTAAGATACTCTAGAATTCGATTCACAGCCTGTCAGCGTCTCTCCCGCTGGTCTGGTATGTGTCAGGTATATTAGTTTCCCTACTAGTCTCTAGTATTGAGCTTTATCCACCTTAGGGCTCTTTTCATCACTTCCCATTTTGTGATTTTGTTCAATGGGTACACCAGTAGCCTTACACCTAAGCTTTCCAGACTCTTTGAGAAGATCTAGGACGTATTTCCTTTGAGAAATGAAGATACCTTGCTTGGAGTAGGCAACTTCAATTCCAAGGAAGTACTTTAGTTTTCCAAGATCTTTCATTTCAAACTTAGCTGTTAATTTCTTCTTTAGGAGTTGCTTCTCAACTAGATCATCTCCTGATATAATAATGTTATCAACATACACAAGTAGGACTGTGAGTTTACCTTTTTGTGAATGTTTAATAAAGAGAGTATGATCACCTTGACTTTGTCTGGATCCCAGGGACACCATTGTTTTTGTGAGTCTTCCAAACCAAGCAAGAGGAGACTGCTTCAATTTGTATAAAGCCTTCTTTAACCTGCACACCTTGTTCCTTCCACTAGTGGAGTCGTATCCAGGAGAAATTTCCATATAAACTTTCTCCTCTAAGTCGCCATGAAGAAAGATATTTTTAACATCAAATTGGTGTAATTCTCACTCAAAGTGAGCAGCAAGGGAGAGTAAGATTCTTACAATGTTCATCTTGGCAATTGGAGCAAATGTCTCCTCATAGTCAATTTCATAAGTTTGAGTGTATCCTTTTGCCACCAACCTTGCTTTGTACTGATCCAGTGTACCATTAGACCGATATTTCAAAGTATATATCATCTGCACCCTACTGGCCTTTTGTCACCTGGTCTCTCAACAATCTCTCATGTTCCATTCTTTTCCAATGCACACATCTCCTCATTCATGGCTTGAATTTAATTCTTATCCTTCAATGTTTCTTGTACAGATGTTGGGATTTTGATAGAATCTATGGCTAAAATGAAACTCCGGTGCTGCAGGAAAAGATGTTTAGAAGAGACAAATTGAGAAATAGGGTACTTGGAATTGGGACAATACCTTTTCCATTTCCTCAATGCAATGGGTAAGTTATCTAGGTCAAGTTCACAATTGTTCAAAGACCTGTTATCAGGTTCAGAAATAGTATTATCTGGGTCAGGTTAAAAAACTGGAAGTTCAGAGACAGGAAAACTTGTATCTTTAGTACTCACCGTTGGTTCGGACGCTTGAAGTTGCTGTTGGGCCAGTTCGGGTTTGCCAATCCTTTGATACACCAATTTTGGTGTGTTAGCCTTGATCTTGACTTTAGCTAGTTTAGGTGGGGTGCCAGTAGAAGATGTCAATTCCTGTGTAGAGTCAGATGGTAAAGGAAGGAAGGACCCAGGAGAGAAGGACTCAGCCTTAGCTTCTTGAGTGTTCTCCCCGTGAAGCTGAGGACGAGTAAAGAAGGACGCATTTTCATGAAAAGTGACATCCATGGAGACAAAAAACGACGACTTGAAGGGTGATAGCATTTGTACCCCTTTTTGTCAGGAGCATAACAAAAAAAAACACATTTGACAGCACGGGGATCAAGTTTGTTGCGATGTTGGCGATGTACATGGACAAAAGCCACACAACCAAAGACACGAGATTGTAGACTCTCTGCAGGAGAATGCTATTATGAACCACTTGAGAAGTGGTTCATGGATGAACCACCTTTTTTATTTGACAGTATCTATATGCAGATCTGGGTGTATGTAAATATTGTCAGTTGAAATCTGTAAGTTTCTTATATATATAGAGTTATTCATAAAAAAAAAAGAGTAATCTAATTAAATTTATGTGCGAATCTGAGTGTTACTAGTTGAATCTAACATTTTAATCTCGACCATTGATTTATTTTAACAATAAATCAACGGTTGATTTGCACTTGGTTCATTCCAAGGTGGTCCATATTAGAATTCTCCGACTCTGCATAATAGGAACTAATGGAAAGTGAGAGGTCATGAGTTGGACTGAACTTACATTATCCAAGACACGAGATGGTAACCAATTGATTAAATATGCAACAGTTAAAACACTTTTCTCCCAGTATGAGTTAGGAACAAACATTTGAAATAGTAAAGTTCTAGTGATTTCAAGTAAATGACAATTTTTTATTTCTGCAACACCATTTTGCTGAGGAGTATCAACACGTGTGAGTTCATGCACAATACCATTCCTTTTAATAAATGTAGAGAAATTTTGGTTGACATACTCCTTACTATTATTAGAACGCAAATGCTTAATGAACTTTCCAAGTTGGGTTTGAATCATGCGGTAAAACTAAACAAACAACTAAAACACATCTGATTTGTCTTTCATTAGAAAAAGTCAAGTTACTCGAGTACAATCATCAATGAAAGAAACAAACCATTTAGTGCCAGAAATGTTAGACATAGATGTAGGACCCCAAACATCAGAGTGAATAAGTGCAAAAGACTCAACACTTTTATTAGAAATAGGTGAAAAAGTTACACGATGGTGTTTGGTAAACTCACGAACACCACAATGAAAAGACTCAATAGATTCTTTTAAAAATAAAGACGGAAACATAGACTTAAGCAAAGAAAATGAACGATGTCCCAAATGCTTGTGTTGTAGCCAAATTTGAGAAGCAAGAGACTCAAAGCTGGACTGATGACAGGAAAGTAGCAACTTCTACCATTAGCTGGCATATAAAGGAGATAGTACAACCCTTCCTGTTCCTTAGCAATTCCAATTGTCCTCCCCATGACAAGATCCTAAAAGACACAATGAGAATTAAAAAAGGTTGCAGCACAATTATTATTGTTAGTAAGCTTATGAATGGAATAAGATTGTTGGAAAGCTTGGGATCATGGAGCACATTGTTTAAGTGTAGAGAGGGTTGAAGTTTAATAGTACCAAAACTCGCAACTGAGGTGTGAGAGACATCAGCTACTGTTATATGATGCTTACTAGAAGATGGTTGATAAGATAATAAAGGTGGTGGATAAAATGTCATATGATCAGTTGCACCAGAGTCCATAATCCATAAATTCTCAGTACCAGAAGCCTTAAAGGATTAAAAAAAAAAATTCTTACCAGTCATGGTCAGAGAATAGGAGCAAGAAGGCTTATTGAGAGAGAGTCAATGAGAGTCTGCTAGTGCTCCAGCTCATTTTTACTAAGAACTGGAACTTCATCACCCACATTTGAGTCTTCACCCGGAGGCATAGAATCCGAAGTAGTCATATTTGCCTGACTTTGTTGCATACTCTTGAACCCTCATGTATGGTTAAGAACTTGATCCTTCCCATGAAGTCTGAAGCAGTTCTCCTTGATATGACCAGATTTCTTACAATAGGTACACCAACGACTCTCTTGGTTAGGCCTGGAGAAAGAAGAGGAAGAGCCTGGTTTAGTTGTCTTACCCATAGCCAAGGTTGATCCACTAGTGGGCTTATCATCAAGCATGACAGCCCTACAACTTTCCTCTCCCCGAATAGTATAGAATGTCTCAGATAGTGATGGTAGTGTTTCCTTGCCCAGAATCTGAACCTGAATAAGGTCATATTCAAAATTCAGGCCAGAGAGGAACTCAAAGATTCGATCCTTTTCCAGAAAACTAGCCAACGTGGAAGCATCCTTGCTGCACTCCATTTCGAGATTTTGGTATTGATCTAACTCAATCCATAGGTCATTAAGGGTT
Source organism: Ormosia emarginata (assembly GCA_029884605.1). NCBI lineage: Eukaryota > Viridiplantae > Streptophyta > Magnoliopsida > Fabales > Fabaceae > Ormosia > Ormosia emarginata. The sequence continues at coordinate 3,932,257 of JAQQTP010000089.1, forward strand.
CCATAATAATCAGTAACAGAGAGTGCCTCCTGTTTGGTAGCGAAGATTTTAGTCTTCAACTCATAGCAAGTGGCAATATCCTATTTCATAGAGAAGGTCTGGTGAAGATTGTCCCAAATTTCATGAGAGGAAGGAAGGAACATACAGTTTCTGCTAATCTCAGGAGTCATGGAGTTCCAGAGCCATGTCATAATAAGAGAGTCCTCATCATCTCATGTGTCAAAGTGAGGGTCATCCTTCGCAGGGGCTGTCCTTTCAATGTGGTTTAACTTTCAGCGGCCCTTAAGAGTAGTACGAATGACATGGGCTCATTGCAAGTAATTTTTTCCATTAAGGCGATAGGTGGGGTGCAAGACTGGGAGATCATTGGGATTCAGAGGTGGAGGCGGTGCCGCGCTGAGCTGTGGGATGGCTTTGGCAGTCTGATCGTCTGACATACTCCTGATTCAATTTCCAACTTTTTTTCTTTTTTTTTTAATACGTTGGGAGGCTGAGAACCAACACACGTAGTAGCGACGGTGAACTGGAAGTGGCAACGTGAATCTGTGATGGAGGTGAACAGAAACAACGTGATGCGATCCAGCGGCGACGGTGGACCAACAGCAGCGACGCGAACCGGAGGCGGCGAAGAGGCGCTGAACAGCAGCGAGCTTGGGTCTGGTCACGGTGGAAAACGAGCTTTGCGTGTAGAGCTCTGATACCAACTTGAAAGAGAAAGAATATTTCTGAATATTATTGCTTGATAATAATTGTACATGTATGATCTACATTATAGATTTATGATAATAATGACTTGCCTAAAATATAACTAAATTACAGGAAATAAATTTATCCTAATACAAAAATCAAATCTACCCTAATAACGGAAATCAGGGAATAAATCTGTACAATAAAGAAAACAAATTTGTACAATAAAGTCCAACAAATGTGATTATGTCATATAATATTTTTGCTTCATTTGAATGAGAGTTGTTGTTCCAAAAGCTTGTGCAAATCCACTTCACTTGGCTGAATTAATGAGGTTTTAACATTAAAATTATGCTATAGAATAGTAAAGTTTTAAATTTTATAAATTCAGTTGTTCTTTGTTCCTGTACTTTATTTAATTACCTCAATGGGGCATTGCTCTTATAACCTAAGGTGGGTAATGACATGGATGTCAATGCAGGGAATGCTTACTAGTTTGCTTGGAAACCTGTCACTACTTTCATACTTTGCCAAGAAGAGAGAAAAGGAAGCAATGGTAGTGCAGACATTGGGTGTAGTTTCAACATATGTGGTCATTGTTCAGCTGGCATTGGCAGAAACTATGCCTTTGTCTTACTTTTTGGCGACTTCAGTTGTTGTGGTCTCCGGTCTTGTTCTGAATTTCCTGAATTACTTTGGTTTACTAAATGCTGGAATCTGGCGCTTCTGGGAAGATTTCATTACAATTGGGGGTTTATCAGTGCTTCCCCAAGTAATAGTGCTTTCCTTCTCCCCCCTAGAGTTAATAGTGCTTTAAGTACTGATGCAAGCACACCGATTCACTAACACTTGCTCAAGTTTGTATAAATCATGTCTTTTCAAGTGCATGGGCACACACAGACGGATACACTATTTTTTATATCTCTTACTGCTTATCTCACATTGTCTAATTTTCAATCTGGATACAGATAATGTGGTCTACATTTGTTCCCTATATACCTAACAGCATCTTGCCTGGGGCAACTGCCTTTGTGATAGCTGTCGTGGCTGTTACCATGGTAATCTTCTTATTTCCTTTGGTTTATCTTTGATTATGGCTCAACTCCCAAAACTTAATCCAGGTTGCATGGTTATGCCTAAAATGGTAACATGGTCATATACTCATACCCAATACATATGGGTACCATACTTCAGTATACCTTGTAAACAGTAATTTGTCTAGCCAGCTTGAAATTATTGTGAATAGATAAAAGAAATAATAAAATAAATTATCTTTGTTTGTTGTGTACTGCAAGATGAACTTCATTTACTTTAGAATTATTTCTTTTTTTTTTTAAATAAAACAAACCGCTGTATACCATTAGCCATCTCGTACCAATGCTGGTACTCATACTATCATACTCTTACTAGTGCAACATAGAACTCGATATATTTCCTGAATTTTCATATAAGCACTTATGTCAACAACTCATGCAAAACAGGGTAATGATAGAATGGAATTTTCTAATTGTTCCATTTAAATGTCATGGTATTTGTCAACTGAAACCAAGAAATTTGAATTTGAGGTCTTGTTTCTAGATTGGATCTGATGGAATTGAACCAGGGAAATAGGCTTGTTGTTTCATTTTCGTTTTAAATGCATTGCTTCTAAGATTTGCAGGCGAGAAGTGGAAAACTTTCTGAGAAAGGTGTCAAATTTGTTGGAGGAATATCTGGATGGACAGCTACATTACTCTTCATGTGGATGCCAGTTTCTCAAATGGTATACTTTATATATGAGAGATTTTTATTGCCTTAATTGCAGTGTAATTCATCTTTTATCTCCTATGCATTTTTTATTATGACTTTTTTCTTATTCTCTAGTGGACAAATTTTCTCAATCCTGAGAACATGAAAGGCTTGTCAGCTTTTTCCATGTTGCTTGCTATGACTGGAAATGGACTTATGCTCCCCCGTGCTCTCTTGATTCGTGACTTGATGTGGTAATTCTCTTTCTTCTCTTGACTCTTATGCTCTATTAATCACAAATTATGGTAATATCAAATCTTCTTTCACACAGAATATGTGGAAGCAGTGTTACATAGTCTAGCCTTTAACTGTAGCTCATCTATCACATTATTCATACTGTAAAGTAATGTATACAGGTTGCTATCTTTGTTACTTGTGCGAAAATTGCCTGTGTAATGTTACACCTCATTTTTTACACCTTTTGCTACAATTCACTCGTTATCAAATATTGTTAAAACTGTTATCAACTATCCGCAAAAGTTATCATCCAGACCCAATAACGGCATCAATGGGCAAAAACTATTACTGGGTTTGGATGATAAATTTTGCAGGGTAGTTTATAAAAAAATTGACAAAATTCGATATCATCCAAACCCAATAACAGTACCTATGAACAAAAACCATTACTGGGTTTAGATGATAACTTTTGCATAATATCATTAGTTGATAAGTGATAACAGTGAGGTGTAGAAAATGAGGTGTACAAGTAACATTACTCAAATTGCCTGGTTGATGTGTGGTGGTTTAATATAAATCCCAGTTTGCATGTTTCTTTATAATGAATATTATTTTTATTTGCTCTGCTTTTATTCACTTTAGTGGAAATTTATCGATTATGTCACTGTTATACCTGCCTTTACCGTTGCATATGCTTTTCCATTTTTTATACTGTGTTCGTTGCAAATTTCTGAAGCGGCTTCTGCATGTGAAATTGACTCTTTATCGGTTCAATTAACTGTGATTGTAGGTTCACTGGTTCAGCGTGGGCTACCCTTTTTTATGGATATGGGAATATTGCATGTCTACACTTGTAAGTTAATCTCAGTCTAGTTCTCATCTGCATTTTCATTCTGGTGCTCTCTTGAGCAAAACTTAAAATCAGCTGTAAACTAATATTGCGCTTTCATTCCAGTTTAAACATTATCGGCAAGGAATTCTTCTTGGCAGCAACTGTCGGTTTAGTTTCATGGATAGGTACTCTCTTCCCCCTAGTGAGATGGCACACATTAACACACTGACACAAGGTAACATGATATTTGTTGCCATGTCCAGGTTGTGTTGTGTCATGTGATTCATGTCCTCATAGGTTGATGTACAGTCTCTCGTTTCTCCAATTATTATGTGATGATGATTTAGTTTCACTGCACTGTTGATGATGCATAACTCATTTTTATGCCATGTCTTGTGCTACCATATTGTTCTAAAAAAAAAAACTATAAAATAGGTATTCCTGTTAGAAACATCGCCACCGACACCACCAAAATGTGATTCTATAGATATTATAAATTAATTTTTTTTTAAAAAATAATTTGTTGTTGTGTGATGATAAATAAATGGTCTAAGAGTTTCTTAAATTAATTATAATTTTTTTAATCTTCTCAATCAACAATAAAGGTAGTATAACTATTTTATGTAATAGTAGTTTATCAAATAATATATACAAAATTGTAGAACCTGTTTTGCCCCAATGCAATGGAAAACTGATATTGTTCCCCTTGTGATAGGAATGGCTTTCTGGAGAGACAGTGTAGTACATGGTTACAGATCACCTTTGGCTTCTATACGTGACTTGGTTTCTGGATCGTGAATGCTGCACTGAAGTTCAAATTATTCAGTCAACCGGTCCTCTTTGCTGAAATAGTTATGCTTGATTGACACTGCAACGTACACAAGCTACTGAGTTTTTAATCATCTGTATAGTACAGTGAATCATAATTAATACCACTCTTCTCACAGCTGGGGATTGAGAATGAGAATGTTGTAACTAATAAGCGTTTTAAGGGATCTCACATTCAAGCTGTGATATAGGACTACATTGGACTAAAATAATTGTAATGTTGAAAGTCATCCCTCTTAACTGATTCACTCTTTCAATTAATTGTAGTTGCCATTTTTAGAATATCTTAATTTAGTTATTCTTGTTTAGTTATTCCTTTTTATATAAGTCAAATTTCTATTGTAATAATTTTTTTTTCATATTCACGAAATGATAAAGGTTCGAGTCCTAAATATACCCACTTGTGAAGAAAGTCTAACAGTATCGTTTTATATTTGAACGGAATGGATTAGGCTTACACTATAGGTGTGAAGATATTTTGAGAAATCGGAAAAAAAATTGAATTCTCTTTCTTTAGAATGAGTTAATTTGCCATTTTACTTTTCCTATATGAATGTCATGCATTATCATTTTTTCTATCTTTGAGTCTTAACATTGCTATTTATCTTTAAATTTTATTGTTTTTGAATCTTATTCATAATTTTTAAAATGTGACTCATATCCATAATAACGAATTATAAAACAAATAATATGGTAAAAAAAATAAAATTAAGATGTATTTTTAACCAAAACAAAATATTGTTAATTGCATTGTTCTACAAATGAACTAGTACAATAAAGCAAAACGTGATATTTTCTTAGAAGAACAATATGCCGAATAAAAATGCCCTAATTTCTTTTTCTTTCTTTTGGGTTTACATTCCCTAAGTTGTTGAATTTGGATGAACTAATATACAACTTAAGACAAACTAATAAACACATTTAATAAGGATAATTTACAAGAATTAGTAATTTATTGGCACGGGTACTCTGACTGATAGTGCTGGAGTATTTATCCTTATTATTATTTTATTCACTATAAAAAGAGATAACATAGTATAAAGGCTAGTAGTTGCTTTGTTTCTATCTAGCATGTTGTACCCAGAAACGAAAAAAAAAAAGGGCCAGTAGGAGTTGGCTTATGTCGTCGCAACGTTGTATAATTCCTGCGGCCCGTTTCATTCTATTTTTTCTTTAAAATAAAAAAAAAACTTTATAAAAGGAGAGACGTGGGTTTGTTTTGTTCAATGTTGGATACCAATTACATAACCCTAGCTGTTGTTGAGGAGTGGAGGCTGCGTGTGTTTAGTTTGTTGACTCAGTGAGTGACGCCTGCGATTCACTTATCCAGGCATGTTCCATTCTCTCTTCTTTCTCTCATTCTCTTTCTGCATTTCTACCCCAAATTAATAAATTGGGGTGGTCATGGTGTTTTGCAAATCTTTGATAAATAAACTGACTATTTAATTTAATTATCCTCCCTATGTGTATTTGTGCCTCTAATCACAACAAATTGTGATGACATGACAGTGGAAAACAATGAGGAAGCTAAAGTTTCATGAGAAGAAGCTTTTGAAGAAGGTCAATTTTTTGGAATGGAAGAGAGAACGAGGTCAAAGAGAGAACCAGGTTATGCAGCGGTACCATATAACTGGACGTGATGATTACAAAAAGTAAACTATTATCCATCCATAATTCATTATATTTATATTTATATTCATCTGAATGGCTTGTAGCTCTTTTTTAATCACTGGAATGGTGGAAATATGAATAGATATTCAGGTATATGCCGGATGATTCAGAAGTTAGTAAACGTATTGAAGCAGATGGATCCAAAGGACCCTTTTCGGATTGACATGACTGATAAGCTTTTGGAAAAGCTGTAAGTTCATTTTAACTTACCCTCGTTCTATGGAAATGTTTAGACATATGATTCAGTCCATTTAGTTGTCTTGGAGTTTAAAGTTTAAACATATGACTTGAGTATCTTGTTTCATAATTATATTAGCTGTTATATTTCATAATCGTGCTTGGTGATGTGAATTAAACTGCATTTTCTATTGTTCCTTTCGAAATAATTTATACTTCAATGTTGTTCTAAAACTCCTCTAATCTATTCATGGTTCTCAGCTGTCTCACTTGAATTTGGATTGGTTTAGGTTGGCATGAATGTGGGTTACCTAAATTTAGTTACAAATTATATATAAATTGTTGAATGGTTTCTCTTAACCATTTATGCTATAAATAAATGGTAAATATACATAATCAAATGAAATATGACAAAAATAGGTGAACTGATTGGAATGGCCCTTTGGTTCTTTTGGTATTCTCTTGATGACCATAGGTTTGCTATATAACATACAAGTTTGTATAAAATATTTGAAATTTTGAATGGATGTTATTCCATTTCAAGAAGTATAATTTAGCCGTATAGTTTCAATTCAAATAGATTGTCCTGATTTGGGGACCGCTTTCTCTTCGTTTCTTCTTGGTATTAGCTGGAAAGCTATTATTTACTTACACATATCTGTTTGTTTGTTTTTTCCCCTTCTCTCTTGTGTGGATGCCAGTTACAACATTGGTGTGATTCCAACCAGGCAAAGCATCACACTATGCGAACGTATAACTGTTTCATCCTTCTGCAGGTAAGAACACTTTGCTGCATTTATTGCTTTAAATGGAAATTTAATTATTAACTTTATCTGGTTGCACATAAGAATGTTCAGACGAATATATAGCAAGTGAAAGAAGAAACAAAATGATATTTTAATTTTTAAGACTATTCTAGTTAAGAACTAGAAGCAAACAGTATGTTATCTATTGGCATCTATAATTGTTACAATCTGATTCCTGAAGCTCAGTAAAAGTTGTTTAAAACAAAAGGAAAAAGAATTATATATTGCTAGAAGCTGTTTTATGGGATACATGTATGCATCTTAAGTCTTAACTGTTGCTCCATTAAAATGTTATCCTGTTTTGCTCACTCATCCTAGTCAGTCACTTAATGCAAAATGAAGTTGCAGCGCAAATTTGGTTACTCTTATATAATATATATCTTCCCAACAGCCTAATAAATATTTATTTTTCTCGTACATTCTCCACTGGGTGTCAACTAAGTGAATAGACTGATAACTGAATATTGCAAATGTTCAGCAATTCTTTCATTTGCAGCATCAGTTGATTATAATTAACCTTCTTCTAATGAGACTGTCAAGTATCCAAATAGAAGAAACAAGAAAATGAAAAAGAGTGAGATATTGTCTTCCAAGTTCCCTTGTACAACAGATGTGTTTCATGTATCCCAGTGCTCTGCCGAAAAATCTGACATCTAGTATACCTCTTGAGTCTTCATTTTATCTTATTCCCAAATAACTGAATATTAAGTTGATACACTGGTTATAGATTCTGACTTCTAATCTGGAGAGTTCCTTCATTTCAATTGTAGTCATGTTTGTATAAGTAGGAAGAAACAAAAAATCAGCAGATTTTCTTAGTACCACCTCTTTGCATCATATTGCCCTCGTTTGTTTCAAAAATTTACTTTCTGTATTGTGCAGGCGTCGGCTCTCAACTGTTTTGGTGCGACTAAAATTTGCTGAGCACATGAAAGAAGCTGTCACATACATTGAGCAGGGGCATATACGAGTTGGTCCGCAGACAGTTACAGACCCAGCTTTCATTGTAACCAGAAATATGGAAGACTTCGTTACATGGGTGGATTCATCCAAGATAAAGAGAAAGGTGCTGCAGTACAATGACAAGTTGGATGACTATGATATAATGAATTAGGTAGAGAGCTAATTGTTGGCTCACCCTTTAAGTCTCCATCACACACTCTTCCACCGCCATCCCTCTCCTTCTACCTACCCGTTTCTTTTTGCACCCAAGGATAACAAAACCTTTATTGGATTTTCTATGAATTAAATTCTTTTGTAGATGTTTATGAATTATTAGTCTAAAATTGTGGTTGGGTTTTTGTTTTTTGGCCATGTGGCTGAGTATTTTAGACAGGCTCTGCTGGATTTTAACTGGAGTGTTTTTTTTTTAAATCATTATACCTCTCTACTGCTATAAAGATGCCTACAAGGAAATTATGGCTATCATACCAGTTTAAGGCGATGGTGTAATGAACGTGGAATTTAGTGAATGATGATGGTAGTATTAAATATTTAAAATTATGATATTCTGCATTCTTCCAATCAATTGTTTGGAGAATGCAAATGGTCCGGCTTGCTCTCTTTCCTTTTTAGTGAATGATGAGCCACTGGAGGGTGGTACTTTAGGATGGTAACAGTGCTTTCAAAAGAATTTGCCTTGTAGAGCTTCCGGCTGTTTTGAAGTGCACAACATTCTACTTTAATTATCTAAAGATAAAAAAAAATATATAAATCATACTGCTAAACTAGCTATACACAACGTTAGAGTGGTAGAATGTTCTGGTGAAAGCAAAATTTTATTCTAATAATGTTAATCACTTATTATTGTGATAGACATTGGATGATACATGCTGCCGTTAGAGTAAAAGATTCATACATACAAAGATCAGGGTTATCATTAAAATAACGAAGTCCCGTCAGATGAGGGTTGTAGGATTCCCATAGCTTTGTGAGGTAGGTGGTTCACTTATTCTTCACAATATATTTCATACAGATTTCCAATTTATATTAGAGGCCTACATTCAGTGCTCTTGTCTTTTCGATCGAATTAGATTACCGCCCGTGCAATGGACGTACAAGTCTCATACAATTTACAAGTTTTATGCGATTTATGTATATATCTCGTGTGATACTTGAAATAATATTAAAGATAATATAATAAATAAAATTAACATTAAGTAAAAAATAATAATCTTTATATTTATTTATAAAAATGAACAGTTAAAATTAATTGAATATACTTGAACAACAATAAGAATAAGTAATCAAAATTAATAGTACATATAAATTGCCAATTTGCTCTAGATCAGTTACTTGGGTAGGATATAAATTAAGAATACCTAAATAATAGATCCTCTAACCTCCATTTAAAATTGTATCAGCATCTATTTCAGAGTTGAAAATTATCTTCATATGAGTTACACTAAATAGGTGGTGGATATGGCCCATCGCTCATCATTGGGGTGGGAGTAGCCCTTGCAATACTTGTGATCTTCTATATATGTCGTGCCATGTGGAGAAAATGCAAAGCAAAAGGTAACTACTGCATAATAAATTTTAAATACGGTATCATGAGTTTATGACCTCTTTATAACTTATATTTCATGTCACACCTTTAGTGGATAGAAAAATGATGCAAAAGAAGCTATTACATGAGATCAGAGGTAATGCAATGCTTTTAATGGCGTATGGCAAAGCTAGAAAAAGTAAGAAAAAGGAAAAGACAAGCAATGAAGTCGAAATATTCAATTTTGAAACCATTGCTGCTGCCACAAACAATTTCTCAACTGCTAATAAGCTAGGAGAAGATGGTTTTGGTCCTATTTATAAGATAATATCTGTATACTTAAATTTGAAACTATCTTGATAAGAATTAATATAATTAATAATACTTTCAGGGAACATTAAGTGATCAGCAAGAGATAGCAATAAAGAAACTTTTTAAAAGTTCAGGGCAAGGGCTGATAGAGTTTAAGAATGAAGTTAAACTCATGGCCAAACTCCAGCCCACTAATCTTGTAAAGCTTTTAGGGTTCTGCATCCAGAGAGATGAAAGAATATTGGTTTATGAGTACATATCAAACAAGAGTTTAGACTTCTACCTATTTGGTAGCTTGTCTTTTATCATAACAAAATTAAAAATCTGGCAAATGTTAGCATATGATATGTTAATAAGCATCCTCACTTCAAAACAGATTCAACTAGAAAGAATTTGCTAGATTGGAAGATACGCTTGAACATCATTGGAGGCATTGCTCAAGGACTTATTTATCTTCACAAGTATTCAAGACTAAAGGTGATACATCGGGACCTGAAAGCAGGCAATATATTCCTTGATGAAGAGATGAATCCTAAAATATCTGACTTTGGAATTGCTCGAATATTTGGTCGAAGAGGATCAAAAGAAAACACAAATAGAGTTGTTGGTACATAGTAAGTTTAAAAATGATAATGCATTTTCAAGATTTTCTATGTCTTTTATATATATTTATGCAAACATTCGTTCATGTTGCTATCATGACAGTGGTTACATGTCTCTAGAGTAAGCAATGAATGAAGTTGTGTCAATCAAAATAGATATATTTAGCTTTGATGTACTACTATTGAAGATTCTTAGTGGCAAGAAGAATAACAATTGCTATCATTCAAATTGCCCACTTAACCTCATAGGATATGTAAGTTTCCCAAATGACTAGTACATGAAATTTATGGTTATCTTAAGAAATTTTTATTTTTATTTTTTTTGTGGATGCTGGGATTCTTGTTGGCATGGCAACTCTGGAATGAAGGTAAAACTCTCGAGCTAATAGATCCAGCATTAAATGAATCCAAGTGCTCAGAATGAAGTTTTGAGATGTATTCGTATTGTCCTCTTGTGCGTACAAGATCAAGCAACATATAGACCTACCATGTTAGATGTTGTTTCTTTTCTATCAAATGATACAATCCAACTTTCCCAACCAAAGCAACCAGCATTCTTCATAAATGATTAACTGTAATATTTCTTTTGCATGAATTACAATAGTTGTATTGATGAGTTTACCATTTTAGTACTCTTAGTGGACTAATAAAAGGAATAAGTGGGGGTGTCAAAATGAGTCAAGCTCGATGGGCCGGCAATAACCCGACAAAATGGACGGGTTGGGTTAGCAAAATGTCAGTCCGAACATTACATGGCCAGAATGGGCTGAGCCCGAATAGGCCGGGCCAGCCCGTTCTTTTAACACTACATAAGGCTAAATCGGTTGGGCTGGACTAACAAAATATCAGCCCGAAACTTACATGACTCGAATGGGCTAACCAGTTTTGACACCCCTAGAAATAAGATATGTCTTTCTATTGTAACTAGATTAGCATACGTACGATGCATGTACAAGTCTCGTATGATTCATATATCTGTCCCGTGCGATGCATGTGCAAGTCTCGTACGATGCATGTGCAAGTCTCGTACGATGCATGTGCAAGTCTTGTGTGATGCTTGAGATAATATTAAAGATCATATAATAAATAAAATTAACATTAAGTAAAAAATAATCTTATATATTTATTTATAACTAATATTTAGCTCTCACAGGATAATATTAAAAGTAAAAAATTACGAAATAATACAAACATAATAAAATAAAACTTAATTTCAATAAAATATTTTGCAATTATGATAGATTAAATTATAAATAAAAGATAAGTTTATTGTGTACAAAAACATTTTCTAAATTCAATTTCAAATGAAAAAATAAATAAATACACAAATAAATATTTTCTTTGAAAATAAATATATTTATTATGAAGAAGATAATGTTTTTATACATAATAAACTTATTATGGACAAATGAAGTTTTTATGCACAAACTAATTGAAATTGAAAATAAATAAAAGATAAGTTTATTTTGCACAAAAACATTCTTTAAATTTAATTTCAAATGAAAATAAATAAATATATTTATTTTGAATGAGATAATGTTTTTGAACCTAATAAACTTATCTTTTATATTTATTTATTTTTATTAATGATATTTATTTATTTATTTTCAATAATAAATATATTTATTTATTTATTTTCGTTTGAAATTGAATTTAGAAAATGTTTTTGTGCATAATAAATTTATCTTTTGTTTACAATTTAATCTATCATTATTGAAAAGCATATTAATGAAATTAAGTTTTATTTTATTATGTTAGTATTATTTCATAATTTTTTACTATTAATATTATTTCATGTATCGCATGTGTAACACCCCGAACTTTCTATCTTAGAAACAGTAATTTTGACAGTTAACAGAATCCTACTATTTAGTAATTTCTGTGTACTGTAAAATTATTTTGAATATTCCGTCTGTATATTTGATCGTTTTGAGTAATTTCTTTCCGTGTCGAAAATAATAATTTTCGGTAGGAAAAATTTACGTAAGTTAATTTTTACTATTTAGTCTTAATTAATTTATGTAATCTGATTTGATATTTGTGAGTTTTCTAATTTTTGTGATTTTATGTGTGATTTTGAAATGTTTTACTGTTCGTGGGCCCCACGAGGTGTATGTGGGCTCAGGTGGATCCCGCAAAGTAAAAATTTTTCTATGTATAAAAAAATTTGTACTGTTTAGACGGAGGCAGGGGATCTTACTAAACCTGAATCCGGAAACAGTTTCAAAAAATTTTCTTTACTGTATTTTGTATTGTATTTAATTATCGAATGATAAAAATACAGTAGATATATTCTTTCATGGTGTTATAACAGATAAAAATAAAATTCTATACTGTTAAGTCTATATTGGTGGTTTGGATATCCACCATCGATTTAATTACCGTTGGAGATTTAATCTTGATTTAATCAATGGTGGAGATTTGATCTTAAAAGTGAATAGGATCAATTATAACCGTTGGATAAAAATTAAATCAAGGATAGAGATTTAATCTTATAAATGGCTATGACCATTATCAACCCTTGGATGTAGACTTAATCAATGGTAGCTTGGTAACTTCCTTCTTTACCACATCCAGAGTCAGGGGGTTTAGTCTCCTTTGGGGCTGCCGTACTGGTTTAGTATCTTCCTCCAACAAAATCCTATGCATGTATGTGAAGGGACTGATACCAGGAAAATCTGCAAGTGTCCATCTGATGGCTTGTTTATTCTGCCTCAAAACCTGCAGTAATTTTTCTTCTTGATCAGGTTGCAAATTTTTAGCAATAATCACAGGCAGCTTCTCACCATCTTCCAAATATGCATATTTAAGATGGTTCGGCAAAATCTTTAATTCTAAGGATGGAGGCTATACGATGGAGGCGAAAAGTTTGTTTGAAACAACTAACTCAAGAACACTAAATTCAACATACTTGACTCTCATTTTCACATGCTTTGCATCATTCAAGTCAAGAACAGTGTATCACCACTCATAGCTGCATAAATCTCAAAGACATGCAAAGACATGGTACAATATCACAAACAAAGACATGTTTCACAGTAATGAATCCAGAAAATTAGCAATATCAGGAAATTCCGCATAAATATCAGTATAAGTATCGTCAACTAGCATATCAATCACATCAACATGAAAAACAGAATGCTCCTCTGGGGATGTCTCATGGCCTCAAAAATGTTAAATTGTACCACATCGTCGCCAAATTCCATGGAAAGGGTGCCAACATGCACATCTATCTTGGTCTTTGTCTTGAGGAAAGGTCCGCCTAGGATCAATGGAGCATGGTTTGTTGAAGACTCATCTTCCATGTTCGAATATAGAAGTCATTTGGGAAAATTAGCTTATTCACCCGAACTAACACATCTTCTAAGTACTCTGCGGGATGAGCGGTGGTCCTATTTGCCAACCGAATCACTATACCAAGAGGGTTGCAAAGTGCCAATGTTCAAGGACTGATATATTGACATAGGCATGACATTAATCGAAGCATCCAAGTCTAGCATTGCATGTTCAAATTTGGAGTTACCTATCGTGCAAGGAATTGTGAAAGTTCCAGGATCTTTGCATTTTTGTGGCATGCTTGGTAGAATCATTGCAGAAACATTTCTGCCCATGCTTATTTTCTCAGTACCCTTAAGTCTTCTCTTGTGAGTATACAACTCTTTGAGAAATTTTGCATACTTGGGAATCTGCTTGATTGCATCAAGGAGGAGAATATTAATTTTCACCTTCCTGAATGTGTCCATGACTTCTCTTTCTATTTCTGTTTGCGCAGTATGCTTAGACTGTGTGACTCTGTTTGGAAAAGGTAGTGGAATGACCAGATTTGAATTCTCTGCACATTTCTTCTGTGTCATAGATTTTTGGACTGAGCTATCCACTTTCTTCTGTTTCTGGTCACCTTCTAGTTGCTGCACTTGTAGTTGAGGTTGTGGTGGAGTAGGACCGTCAACTTCTCTGCCACTTCTCAAGCTAATGGCACTTACATTGCCTCTTGGGTTATTGACTATTTGTGAAGGCAATTGGTTCGACCCTTGACTTTTCAGCTCACTCAGAGTGGTTGTCATCTGCCCAATTTGAGTTTGTAAATTCTGGATGGTGGCATTGACATTTTGTTGAAACTGTTTCATCAAGTCTTCGAAAGGTGGCTCATTGGAGGTGGTTCTTGGAACAGTAGTGGAGAGGCTCGCTTTGCATGGGTGGCGGCGCGGGTTGTGCTTGCCTAAATGCAGGTGGTTGGTACTTGTTGCTAGGGCCTGTAACTTGGTATCTAAACTGTAGTTGCTGCTGTTGGTAGGGCTGTTGTTGTTGTTGACCAGAATTTCCATATCTCAAGTTGGGATGGTCCATCCAGCCAGGGTTATAGGTATTAGAAAATGGATCATACCTGGGTTGTTGCTATGATTGCTGATATTGGGGTCTACCAGGAAAAATACCAGCTGCTGCAACAGATTGCTCTGAAAAAATAGAACCACCATCCTGAAGTGTGGGGCATGCATAAGTAGGATGAGATGAACAAGAGCAAATGCCACACACAGTTGCAGCCATCTGCATTGGTGCTTGTTGTCCCACTGCTAATTGCCTCACCAAAGAAGTCAATTCATCAAGTCTGTGTTCCATTCTCTGTTGGTCTACATGAGACGATTGAATCTCATTGACTCCTCTGGTTGAGGTAATAATTTGTGTGCCAAATTGTTGGGTGTTGGCTGCCATGTTTGCTATCAAATCTCTCGCTGCTGCAGGGGTCTTGTCTACTAAGGCTCCTCCAGAGGCAGCATCCACCATGCTTCTGTCATTTGGCAGCAAGCCTTCATAGAAATATTGAATTAAGAGTTGATCGGTGATTTGGTAGTGGGGACAGCTCGAGCACAGCTTCTTGAATCTTTCCCAATATTCATGCAAGGTCTCTCCTGTCATTTGTCTTATGCCACATATATCTTTTCTAATGGCAGCAGCTATAGAGGCAGGGAAAATTTTCTCTAAGAACAACCGCTTCATGTCAATCCAACTTGTTACTGAACCTGGTGAAAGATAAAATAACCAATCCTTGGCTGTCAGACAAGTGAGAAAGGAAATGCCCTCACTTGATGTGCTTCTTACGAGATCCCATGTGGCTTCATGGTTGAACAAACTACATGGAACTCCTTTAGATGCTTATGGGGATCCTCACCGCAAAACCGTGAAACTTGGGCAACAAATGTATCAATCCAGATTTTAACTCAAAATCAAGCATCAATATCTGGGTATTGAATACACAAAGACTAGTTAGTTATATCAGGAGCAACAAGTTCCTTAAGAGTTCTATTTTGCATGTTATCAGCCATGGTTTCAGAATTATTCAAGATCTCAAGTTCACTCTCAATATTAAGATCAAATTCAGAAGCAATTCTTGCACTTAGCCTACGAGCTCTAATCAACCTATGCAAGGTTCTATCAATCTCAGGATCAAAGTCAACCAAGTTATCAGGCTCGGACCTAGTCATGCATCACACAAAAACAAATAAATAAGCAAATACACTAGACAATGGATAAAAATGTTAGAAAAGTTAATAAAAGGCAAAGGTTAGTAAAAACACTTAAAATGAAAAGATTACACTTACTAATTCCCCGGCAACGGCGCCAAAATTTTGACGAGCGCCGAACTCAGTCAAAATTATAACCGAAGTTATTACCTAAATTTGCAATATGGTGAACAACACCGGATCGTCTCCTCAAGGATCGTAAATGTAATTTAATCAAATTAAGTTAAGTTAGAAAGGGGGTTTTGATAGTTCAAGGATCACAGTGACAAGATTTAAAAAGAAATAACAATTAGAAGAATAGTCAATTCAGAAATCTATCCGAGATTGGGTGGATTCAATCATAAACCTTTCAACAAATACTTGAAACACATTTGAATGGTTAACTTGGATCTAACCGAGATCTCTGCATTAGATTCAGAATTCATACTAGACGATCGTCCAGAATTCAATTGACAAGTGATAAACACAAATCTGTAATCACACTAGTCATGTAGATATATGTCAATTTAAGCACCGAATTCAATTAACCTAGGCACCAATTAGTAACCTAACCTCTTCAATTACGTGATTAGCTTAGATCAATCAGTTCTAAGTTTCATCACAAATCTCAACCTTCAGTTATGTGATTAATTCAGATCAATCAGTTCTAAATTTTATCACAATACTTAATCTTAAAATAAGATCAAATCTGACCAAACATAAACAGAATCACTATTCATGCATTCAAGACCAAGAAAACAGAAGAAGAAGAAGAGAAGAAGAATCCAAATATAAATCAAATACATTACATAACCAAGGTCTCAAGAATCCAAACTACAATCTCTTCAAGAGTCCCGAATTGACTGAAAGTAGCTTAGCCCTCCATTACCATGAAGGGGAGCATCAAATTATACAAAAGCTATGAGAAACTATGAAGAAACAAGAAGAAACTATGAGAGAATTGAAGGAGAATACAACTTGTTATTCATGATAACCAATAGTGCCTTTTATAGAAGTCTAGGGTAACAAAATGACAAAGGGGAGTGGGTGGATGAGTGGGGTGGTTGAGTGAAGTGGTTGAGTGGAGTGGTTGAGTGGGGTGGTTGAGTGGGTTGGTGAGTGGAGTGGTTGAGTGGGTTGGTGAGTGGAGTGGTTGAAGACGAAAATTTCTTGTCTGACTTGGAAGCCAAAAACGACCAACTATACTTCAGATCCATGAAAAGTACTCTTCATGAAAGTTGTAGATCTTTGTCTTGGCTATAACATGCATATCTGGATCGTCTAATTTGGCTTCCTATAGCCTAAGATATGACCCAAATACCGCAGGTTGCTCAAACTCAACTTTAGCACCTCTGTTCCGACTTGCAAGCTCAAACTGACCCATTAGACTTCATTTTTTCAAAAAGTGTTCTTCATGAAAGTTGTTTATTTGGATCTTAACTATCAACTATCCAAATTTCAGCCCGTCTCCCTTATTACAGCTTGAGATATGATTTTATGAGTGCACATCGTTCGGATTCTAGTGACAGAACTCGTATTCTAACTTCCATGTAAACTTAGGTCCCTTAGACATCTGTTTAGGACTTCGAGCTCTTAATCAAAGTTGTAGAGCTTCCTCCTATCTTTCCTACAAGGTAAAATTCATGATTATCAGATATCAGGAACTCAAGTTATGGCCAAAATACAGAAACAGTGTCAAATCTCAATAATGCTGAAAATATTCAATTAGGACCAATTTGAGCTCAAACTCACAAAATCATACCAAACTCAATCAATTAAGAATATGGAGAGTGTAATTGACTAAACATAAGGGTTTCTTAATGAATAAAATATGTGATTATCAATGGCTTAAAGTGATAGTTATGAAATTTGTCATATTTGGAGTCATGAAGAGGGGGGACAGTTTGAAGAAGCAAGGATGAAGGGAGACAACTTAGTGTAGGCTTTTTAGGCCAAAGAAAAAAAGAATGAAGACAAGCCAAGTGTCAAGACCATTTCCTATTGATCATTAATGATCATGTTTGTCAAACTTCACTTTCCATTCTCTCCAATACATACTACGGCAATGCATCCATTTGAAGACCAAGAAAATTCATTTCTACACTTCATATTATCACTTCTTCACTTTTTCACTTAAGTTTCAAGAAATAAACCCAAGCAAACTCTATTCTCTCTCCTAAATGAAGACCATTCGGCCAAGCACTCCAATTTTCTCCTCCACCACTCTTTAATTTCATACAATCTAGTTTCTTGAATCTTTACCTCATTCTAAATAATTTTCATGTTGAAGACTTTCTCTAAATCTTCCATCTTGAAGGACTTTTACTAAGATCAAGTTCTAGAGTTTTTGTTGGTGAAGTGTAAGAAAACTTCATTTATTCTTTTCTTTTTCATGTTCTAAACCATGTTTGATCCATGGTTCTTCTTATTTAAGCTTGATATGCTAATTTTCTTGCATTTGTTTCATGTTTAAGAATTTGTGTTGGTGGAGATCTTGTTCAAAACACAAATCAACAAGCTTTTTGGTGGTTCTTCAAGAGGTAAGAAGGAGATTCATCTCACCAACCAAGCATGGTGGTGAGAGATGGTTTTATATTTGATGGATGGTGAATTCATGTGAGGATTCCTATCCATGGTCATGTAATAATTTATGTGTGTTATGTGCTTTGATTATTTTTGCCTATGTTTGATATGCTTTGCATGATTTACTTATGTATGCATGCTTAGTATGATTTTTTTATTTGTTTATATGGTATGCTTATAATATGCATGATGATATATGTTGAATATATTATAATGGATGTATGTTGAAATAAGCAAAATTTTGGCTCCAAAGGCCATGAAGGAGGTCACGGTTTTGAACTTCCAAGACTAAGTTTTTTATTGAAATTTTTCAAGAACTATGGAGTTAATTTTAATCTCTAAACTAAAGCAAATTTCGGTTAAGACATCAACCAAATTGGTGTTCACAAAATTATATTTTTATAAATGATAAAATTGAATAATTTGAGAAGTAAAGAAAAGAAACAAAAAGGTTTGTTTTGTAAAAAGAATGCACACGATTTTTGGAGTGGAGTTTTCATGAATTTATTTTGTGTAGAAACAAGAATAGAATTTATTTAAGTTAGAAGAAAAATATTTCATGGTTTCAATGACCATCTATAAGGTTTTGATAATTTTAGAAAAAATGTTTTGATGTTATAAAATGTAAGAATTTTCAAATAAGGATATTGGAAAGGGAACTAAAGTGTTATCAAGTGGAATTTTCATAAATAAAAGAAAAGGGAGATTGAAAGTGTTGAACTTCAAATTATTTTAAAGAGAATTAATTTTTAGAAGTGATTTAGAAATATAAAAAACGTTTGTAACTTAAATTTTACTAACGTAGAATTTATTTATTGGGTTTTGGAAAACGTTAGGAAATTTAAAGTTAGAAACAATAATTAAATCAACTAAATGTGATTTTGTAAAATTAAATCAATAAAAAGTGATTTTGAGAAAATATATTACGGAAAAGAATTTTTTACTAAGAATAGGAAGAAAATAAAGTAAGAAATTATATTATTGTAAAAAAAGTCCAAAATAATATTTTTAAAGTTAAGAAATATTTTACGAAGGGTAAAAATGGTGAAAAACGATTTACGTAACTCAAAAACGTAATTTTTAAGTTACGCGATTTGAAAAACGTTAAAATATTTTACACAATCAAAATATTGTAAAAAAATCGCTATGCGATTTAAAAACAAAAGAATATTTTTACGCGTTTTAGAATACAGTACGCGATTTTTAAACGTAACAGAAATGTTACAAATCGTTGTTTACGTAATAAAATATTACGTGACCATAAAAAAACGTGACAAAAATATTTTACGAATAAGAAAAATGCGATAATATAATGTTCTGTTAATTATAAAGTAAACTTTACAGTTAAAAATCAGTATGTGAATATTGTACAAGAAATTGAGAAATTTGCCTATAATTGGCATAAATCCATGTTACGAACGTAAAATAGTATTTGAACTTTGTATGAGAAATTATGTGATTTACCTTTGGTTAGTAATTGGTGCATTACATATGCATTGAAAATAGTCCGATGGACTGTATATGGCTAATTGCTTTAGGAGAAACGTACACCTCTTGAGTGGGTGCGACACGCGTAGTGTAGGTCACTCGTTGACCTTGGCGGCATCGGGTGCGGGTTGCTCACAATGGGCGGTTGGTAGCTCTCTGTATCGTGGGTTTGACCGATGCAACACACCGATGATCCGGACCGAGACACTATTCTTAATCGAGATCGATAAAGCATCGTGTATGTCTTAGATGTGCAAGATATAATTATAGCACTTGGTGCGAGGCACGTGGTACCGGCAGATCTTTTCGATCAATTTCTCCGACATGAGTATTAGCTCCATGGAGTAGGATATTGAGTCTACATGTGTGTGCGTGCATGCATGAAACCGAGCATCTATATCTATGTGATGGTGTTACTGTAATTATTTTGTGATTTAAACAGTGATAGTGGCATGATGACAATCATTATTTTACACTATGATGATGGCATAATTGTGATCATGATATGATATTTTTGCATGATATGTTGTTTGTATTATCTCTGTGCTATCATGCTGGTATTGGCATAGGTGATCTCACCTCTTTGTATATATATATGTATATTGTATTTATAATTGGGTGAAGACGTTGAGAAAGAAACGGTACAAGAAGGAGAAGAGGAACTACTTCTCACATCAGGGAACGCAGAATTCTGACAGTATGACGTCAAGAGCCAGTTTCTTCGGATATGTACGTCTACAATTTCACGGAGGAGCTGGAGAATGGAGGACAAGTCCCGATGAGCGAGGACTTATTTACGAGGGGTACCTGACTATTAGTATTAGTAGGCTGTTTCGTGGGGATCCATTTTTCTGTGTGACTATCTTTGTTCATGTTGAATTTCCTTTGCATATCAGGCGACTTTGGGATACTAGAAATTATGTTCCAACAGAAATCAACATAGTATCGTCAGCCCGGACACCTGTCCGTAGGGCTACTCGTCATAATGGATTCCTACCTGCTGAGGAACCCGAGGAGGACCTATCTGAGGGGTCTTCTACTTAGTTAAACTTGGGCAAGTTTGAACTCTGATATAAACTATGTGTGTAATTATTTAATTGTGTTTATTGTTCCGAGACATGGTCTGTAATAAATAAGCCTGACAGCACTTGTGTAATATGTATATGATGTAAATTATGTGTGAGGTTGTTGTATAATAGTTTTATTTTCCGTTAAGTTTATTTTATTGTTATCAAAGAAGAAAAAAAAATTACAACTCGTATTTTTATCACAACATCACTTTTTATGACTCTTGAGGGTATTTTGGGTAATAAAGTAACATAAATGTGACACCCTACGGTGGGTGTTACAGCATGAATGCAAATTCTAGTTTACATTAGTTTTATCATGTTGTGATGTAAAAGAAGTAAAATCTGTATAAAACACAATCATGTGTTTATTTTAATAAACTGATGCTATCATAGTTACTTTCGCCATAAGTAAATTAGTATATTTATTTATTTTCAGTAATTATGATATATGAGTTTAATTAAAATCTTTAATTTAAAAATAATTATGTTATGACTATTATTTATCATTGCGATTCAATTTTTATATCATATTTTTTCTTTATTTTTTAGCATGATGATATTGAATCATCACGTAATATCATACGCAATCAATATATGATAATAAAAGAAAATAAAAAGGAGCAATTCTTTTGGTAATAACTCAAAAGCAATAATTATTTTATTTTTGGTAATAACTCATGCCAAATAATTCTTTTTAAATTAATACACTTTTTTTTTTCCTAACTCACACTTTTAATAAAGATTGCGGATGAAATGATATATACCTTGTTAAAGGTTGAAAATTTTCAAATAATTGTAGATGATATTATACATGTAATTAAAGGTAAAATAATTTAAAACAATTTATAAATTACGAAGTCATGAAAATTTGGTAAGTTGATAATTTATGTGTTAATTTAATAATTTATATATATTAAATTAAGGGATACTATAATCAAGATATAATGAAAATAATCAACATCATATAGTCAACTATATGAAACCAATTACATATCAATCACAAATTTGAAATAAAATACAAAATAAATACAAAAACTTACCAATTACATATGTCTGAGCAATAATGTGAGGAATGCCTTAATTCTTCAGCTGCTCCTACTCACACTTCCAGTCACACAGTAGTAGTCGTTAGCTCCATTAGCCCATCCATCCATTGAATCACTGCATCTCTTCCTTTGTTGCAGTCCCCAACCACCGCATCTCTTCTGCAGTCGCAATCTCATTGTTGTCCCACAAACAGTGTGGTAGTTGTTTCACTGCCAACAATGTCACTGTAATGTGATATCAAAGTGGAGTGGTTCTCGCGGCCTAAGAGCATATCCGTCAGGTCATATGGGTACGTGAAGATGACTCAGTCTAAGGGAGCCAATGTTGGCAATAGGAGTCCCACTAAGGGGGCTACTCACCCATTTCCCTCATCGAGTAACCCACCTACAGTCGTTTTGTTTGAGCACTTGCGAGTTTTGTTTTCCACAAGCACTTTACTGGTTTAGTTTGTTTGAGAGAGATAAAATGAGTTTTAGAAAAAAGGAAATGAACTTTGGAGGAGATGATTTGGCAGATAATATGAGTGATATGCGCTATATCTGTACAACTGTAATATTTTCTCAATCACCAGAAGATCAGCTTGATTGAGGAGATATTTTGGAGGTAGTTTAGGGTGATTTGTTTGTATCTTTGACTTAGGAATATTATTAGAAATAGTAGGAGATTAGTTTGGAGTGATTGGTGGATACGGTTTCCAAGTCCTTGTGTGTATATATATATATATATATATATATATATATATATATATATATATATATATATATATATATATATATATATATGAGAGGGATCCGTTTACACCAGTGTAAGTCTTTTTTCTCTTACACTCATTTTCAACCGTTAGTTCAACTTTCATCTAATGGTTGAGATTATTTCATTAAAGATAACCATTAGATGAAAGTAGATCTAACAGCTAAAAATGAGTGTAAGAGAAAATTAACTTACACTGGTGTAAATTGATCCTCCCTCATATATATATATATATGTATATATATATATATATATGTATATATATATATATATGTATATATATATATATATATATATATATATATATGTATATATATATTTGTTCATATCAATAAAGGGTGAGATATTCATATTTTATTATGGTATCAAGAGCCAATCAGGTCCAGTTGTAGCTGTCATGGTAGAAAAGAAAGAGCAATCTCAAAACGGAGTCAAGAGAACTCCATCACCATATGATCTGAACTCGAATGACAACCCCAGGAACGTGATTACACAAGTACAGTTGCGGGGAGAGAACTATGAAGAATGAGCACAAGCCATCCGCACTTCTTTACGTGCTCGAAGGAAGTGGGGTTTTACATATGGAAGCCTTACACAACCAAAAGAAGGATCATTAGAGATAGAAGATTGGTGGACAGTCCAATCCATGCTGGTGTCGTGGATCTTGAACACTGTTGAACTAAGCTTGCGTTCAACTGTGACATACATGGAGAATGCAAAGGATTTGTGGGATGATATCAAATAGAGGTTCTTAGTTGTGAATGGGCCTAGAATCCAACAACTGAAAGCAGACTTGGCAGATTGCAAGCAACATGGAATAAGTGTGGTAGTGTACTATGAGAAACTGAAGTCACTTTGGGACGAGCTAGCGAGTTACAAGCAGATTCCAAAGTGCTCATGTGGAGATTGTAGATGTGATATTACATCTCAGCTGGAAAAACAGAGAGAAGAAGAAAGAGTCCATCAATTTTTGATGGGCTTGGACGACGTAAGCTATGGAACTGTGCGCTCTAACATACTAGCAGCAAACCCTTTGCCATCAATGAATAAGGTGTATTCCATTCTTGTACAAGAAGAGAGGATGAAAACAATTACACGAGCCAGAGAAAAGAGGGGAGATGGCTTGCGGTTCAAACAGGTCCTAGAATAAAAGGACGTGGAGAAGCGAATGATAGATCGGTGGTATGTCAAAATTGTGGCAAGACAGGCCATGAGGCAGGAAGTTATTTCCAACTGATCGGATATCCAGAATGGTGGGGTGAGCGACCTCACGGTGAGACAAGGATCAGTGGATGAGGCAAAGGCCAACAACAAAATGGATCTAATGCAAGACGCAGAAGGGTTGGTGTGTTATGTGCCAATGTAGCACAGGTTATAGGAGGACAACCAAGCAATTCTTTTGCAGAACCCGAAAAGGCTGGACTGGCTGGGCTGAGTAATGAGTAGTGGCAGACTCTAGTCGACATGTTGAATAATCAAAAAACAAATGAGAAGATGACCGGTAAGAACACATATGATTTATGGATCATAGATACTGGAGCCTCTAACCACATGACAGGGAACTTAAAGAACTTGTGTGATTTGAAGACAGTGCCAGGATGTTTGATGGGGTTGCTTGATGGACAACATGTGGTTGTAACCAAGGAAGGAACTGTGATTCTTGATGGGGGTTTAAGACTTGAAAATGTTCTTTATGTGCTAAAACTGAATTGCAATTTGATTTCTGTATCACAGATGATAGTTGAATCTAAATGTGTTGTCCAATTTACTAATAAATTGTGTGTGATACATGACCGTACTTCGAGGATGCTGATTGGTGCAGGTGAATGGAAAGATGAGTTATATTTCTATCATGATGTCTGAGATGTGAAGGCTTTCCAGATTAGTGCAAAAAATCAGCTTGACCTTTGGCACAAATGCTTAGGACACCCTTCTTTGAAGATTGTTCAGTTGATTCCAAATGCAAGAAGTGGTCATAAGAATAAGTATTTGAATAAATTTTGTGAGACTTGTAAGCGTGCTAAACAAACGAGAGACAAATTTTATTTAAGTGATAATAAAGCATAAGAGATTTTTGAATTAATACATTGTGATCTGTGGGGACCTTATAGGACTCCTTCTTCTTGTGGTGCATCATATTTTTTGACATTGGTAGATGACTACTCTTGTATTGTTTGGATATGTTTGTTGAATGATAAAAAGGAAGTGTCACAAACAATGATGAATTTTCTTGCTCTTGTTGATAGACAATATCATAGAAAAGTTAAGGTTGTTAGGAGTGATAACGGGACATAATTTACCTGTTTGAAAAATTATTTCTTTGAACATGACATCATTCATCAAACCTCATGCACAGGCACACCGCAACAAAATGGAAGCGTGGAGAGGAAACATAGGTGTCGCGACCGATATCGCGGCGAAATAGCAGCTCACGTGATTTTTAAAAATTGAAAATATGGAGTCGCCACCAATTTTATTTGAATTTAGGAAAAATTAGAAAACCTTTTTAGAAAATGGTCTTTGAAACCAGATTAGATTCGGAAGTCGGTTATGGTTAGGGAAGAAATAATCACGTGTTGTCCTTAAATTAGTTGTGCAAAAACTTAATAATCTCATATTTATTTATTTTATCCTTTTTAAAAGGCTTTTTATTTTTTTACCTTACCTTTTTTATTTTTTATTTTTATTTTTTTTAAAAAAAAGAAGAACCAAATTATGAAAATTTAATTTTGGCTTGACAGAATTGAAATTCTGCTCCTACGTATCCTCGGGTGCAATGAGGAACTCAAAGTCACGTAGTTCTGTATAAAAATATTTGTGAGTTGATTGATTTTAATTAAAATGATTTTTGAAAGGAAATTTTTATTTAAAAACAAAAATCATCATTGATTAAGGTAAGACTTTGAGATAATAAACCCTTATGATCCAAATGACATTAAAGATAGATCCGCTATTCAATCATCATCATTGGTCATGCTTTATTAAAAAAAAAATGGAATTTTTTTTATCTTTTCATTTTTATATATATATATATTTTATCTTTTCATTTTTTATATATTTTTTTCATCTTTTCATTTTTTTATATTTTATTTATTTATTATTTTTTCTTGTTACCATTCCCATTTATTTTTCTTTATATGACTAAACAAAGAAAAAAAAAACTTTTGAGAAAAAAAAAAATTTGGCATTTGAAGCCCATTGTCCAAAACAAAAGTTGATTGCAATATAACCAAAACCATTTCAAGAAGAAAAAAAAGAAGCTGACAGAAACCAAACAAAAACGAAACCATTAAATCAATATCATAAAAAAACTAAACCAATATATGAACTAAAAGAAAAGCGAGAAAGTTGCAAAACTAGGGAGGGCCATTACACGCACGGGATCGAGCTTGGTTCTGGTGCGCCGCGGAGGAGCAAAACGTGCGGTGGGGCGGGAAGCGGCTCGGGTCGGGCGAGGGGCGGTCTGGTGCGATGGGTTCAGGAGTGCGGCTCGACGGTGTCGAGCTTGGGGGGTGGGTCTGCTGGTCTCACGGGTGGACCTGGGCTCAGATCTGCTACGGATCTGCTACGACGGGCGAAGGAGTAAAGCTCTGCGCGGTGCGTCTTTCGGATCTACACAGTGGATCTGGGATGGGCGGTCAGCGACGAGGTGGAGTCGCGGTGTGATGAGTAAGTTGACGGCGAGGCGATGGCGAGGGCGGGACGGAGCGGAGTCTTTGGTGGAAGACATCCGGTGCGGTTGTTCGGCGTGGAGGAGGCTAGCTATGTGCGGCGGTGCTTGGTGCCTGCCTGCGGCCGTGGTGAATTTTTCTTTTTTCTTTTTTTTGTTGGTAGTGTGGAGGTAGAAGGAGATGAATATTGGGTATGATTATTTGGTTTAAGAGGGAAGCCCATTTGAGTTGACTCGGTTGGGGTTTATGGTTTGTTGTTGTTGGTTGTTTTAGAGTAAAATTTGTGGTGATGGAGGAGGAGATGGGTGGTTATGGACAGTTGTAGTGGTGGGGGATGTGGTTATGGTGGTTTGGGTTAATGGTAAAGATGAATGAAGGTGGAGGTGGCAATGGAGGAGGGTTGAAAAATGGAGGAAGATGATGGTGTTTCTGGTGAGTCAACTTGGTTGGGTGAGGGTGAGTTTGTGGAGGTTTGTGGTGAGAATGATGAATAATCAATGTCCCAGAAAATGTTGTGGGTTGGTCTGTTAGTCCCCCTAGTCCTCCTTCATTTTTTTACTTTGTAGACAGAAGCCCCTCTCTGTCACTCCCCTCCCCCAAAATGAAACTAAAACTCCTTTTCTTCAAAAATCGCCCCCTGATGCCTGTCTTAGTTCCCTCTCCTGTAAGCATAAAACCAAATCTGCAAACCCAATGAAACTAGCATAGGTAGCAGATAGAGTTGCTTCTTGCAGACGTAGATGTTTCCATTTTCATGCATCTTCTTTGAGTTGTTACCTTATGCATTGTTTCAACGTCTGTGGTTTTACCATTTTTGAGCTTCTTGAGCCTTGCAAATTGACGATTGCAGCAGTGGCAAAGTAACAAGCAACCTCTATTATTTTTTCATTTTCTTTTTTTCTCTTCTTTTTTTTTTTTTAACGAAATCAGACTTCTTTTTTTCAAAATAATAAAAACGAAAATCAACAATAAAATAAAAGAGATAGAGAAATTAATCAAAGGATGTGCACAACTAATTATTTATTATTTTATTTTATTTTTTGAGGAAACATAGGCATATTCTAAATGTGGCAAGGGCATTAAGATTTCAAGGGAATTTTCCTATTAAGTTCTGGGGTGAGTGTGTGTTAAGTGCATGATATTTGATTAATTGCACACCATCATTAGTTTTGAATGGCAAGACCCCATACGAAATGCTTCATGGACAACCGTCATCCTATGAGCATTTAAGAGTGTTTGGGTCACTATGTTATGCATACAACCAAGGCAAAAAAAGAGACAAATTCGCTAGCCAAAGTCGTAAGTGTGTATTTGTTGGATACTCTGATGGAAAAAAAAAAGGGTGGAAATTATTTGATTAAAAAAGTGAAGTTTTTTTTGTGTCCCAAGATGTGGAATTTGTTAAAACAGAATTTTCCTTTGCTTCGCTTGTGCTTGAATGTGGAGAGGACCAAAGGAAACAAAATGTGGTACTCATTAATGAATGTGCAAATGAGGATTGTGATGATGAAAGGACATACCACGATGACCAGAGCCACAAAGTGAGGGGGGTCCTACTCATAATGGTACCCAAATTCTTGAAGAAATAGTAGAACATACACCAAATAAAGGTGGTACAGGTGAAGAAACAGAATCAATTACAAGCACCAATAATGTCAATAATCTTGAGCAGGACCATAGGGTCAAGCAACCATAAGTGAGGTTACGTGATTACGTAACTAACACCATAAGAAAATTAAGCCCATATGTTCGTTCCCCCACTACATCACATGGTTCAAGTGCGTGTTATCCTATAGCCCACTATGTAAACTGTAATGGATTTTCTCCACAATATCGTAAGTTTTTTGCAATTGTTAGTGCAGAATGTGAACCATTGCATTTTTCTGAAGCTGTGTGAGATGATAGATGGCGCACAGCCATGCAAAATGAAATACAAGCTCTCCAAGATAATGGTACATGGTCCATAACGCATCTTCCTCTAGAAAAAAAAAGCTCTCGGATGTAAATGGGTCTACAAAATAAAATATCGCTCAAATGGAAGTGTGGAAAGATTCAAGGCACAATTGATTATTTTTGGGAATCACCAAGTCGAAGGGTTGGTTTAAGATGAAACATTCACTCCGGTGGCCAAACATGTCACAGTACGCATTGTCTTAGCTGTAGCAACTACAAAGGATTGGGAACTACACCAAATGGACGTCCACATCGCATTCCTTCATGGTGAACTTCAAGAGGAAGTGTACATAAAAATGCCGCTAGCCTTCACTGCGCAGCAACCAGGGATGGTTTGCAAACTTCGAAAATCCCTTTATGGGTTGAAGCAAGCCCCTAGATGTTGGTTTGCTAAGCTTTCTGCTGCATTGAAAGACTATGGATTTCAAAAGTCTTATTCTGACTACTCCTTGTTTACCTTGCACAACGGAAACGTGCAGCTTATGGTGCTTGTCTATGTGGATGACCTTATAATTTCTAGCAATGATCGTATGGCCATTCAAAAATTTAAACTGTATCTTAGTGATTGCTTTCATATGAAGGATTTGTGGCCCTTAAGTTACTTCTTGGGAGTGGAAGTTGCAAGATCTCTTACAGGTATTTTTTTGTGCCAAATGAAATATGCTTTAGATATTGTCATAGAAGCTAGATTACTTGGGGCAAAACCAGCTCCAATCCCTCTAGAACAGAATCACTGATTATCATTGGCAGAAGGGCCTTTGCTTTTTGATCCTGCACTATATAGACGTCTTGTGGGGCGTCTAATTTATTTGTGTTTCACTAGACCTGAGCTCTCGTACAATGTGCACTTACTGTCCCAATTTATGCAGCAACCCAGAGAAGAACATTAGCATGCTACTTTGCATGTAGTGCGTTACCTAAAGGGGCATCCAGGACAATGTATCCTATTGAAAAGATCTTCTCCGCCTATATGGTTGGTGTGATTCGGACTAGGCTAGCTACCCTCTCATAAGGAGATCACTTATATGTTTGTTTACCCTCTTAGGTAACTCACTAGTTTCTTGGAAAACCAAGAAACAACACACAATATCCAGATCATCCGCTGAAGCGGAATACCACTTAACGGCCACCACCACATATGAATTAAAGTGGATAAAAGGTATTTTGTCCAGTCTTGGTGTGACACATCCTCAACCTATGCATCTCTATTGTGATAGTCAATCTGCTCTACACATGGCTAGAAATCTTGTTTTTCATGAACGGATTAAGCATATTGAAGTGGATTGTCATTTTATACGTGATGAAATTGTCAAGAAAATTATTTGTCCGTCCTATGTTCCTACTCGTACTCAACTTGCTGATCTTTTCACCAAGGCCCTAAGTACCAAACAATTTACACTCTTATTGGGGAAGTTAGGCATACATGATCTTCATGCACCAACTTGAGGGGAGATAATATGAGTGATATGCGCTCTATCTGTATAGCTGTATGAGTGATATGCTCTCTATCTGTACAATTGTAATATTCTCTCAATCACAAGAAGATTAACTTGATTGAAGAGATATTTTTGGAGGTAGTTTAGGGTGATTTGTTTGTTTCTTTGACTTAGGAATATTGTTAGAAATAGTATATATATATATATATATATATATATATATATATATATATATATATATATATATATATATATATATATATATGTGTGTGTGTGTGTGTGTGTGTGTGTGTGTGTGTGTGTGTTCATATTAATAAGGGTGAGATATTCATATTTTATTAGCAGAAGCTCAAATTTGATGACGACATGAAAAAAATTATCAAATAAAAACTCTTGTAGAGTGCTTATTAAGAGAAACGTTGTCAACACTTTATTACTAATAACCTATGTATAAACTTCAAATTTTTATTTATTTTTTACTCTTTAATTTTTTTTTCTAGCGTGATATGATTTTTTCAATGAGACAACATATGTATACTTTTTATTTAAATTATAGCATAATATATCACATGACAATTATTGAGAATACATATTTACTATATGACAGTGTTTTATATATGTACTGTCATGTTTAAAAGTATATATTTTCTCTTTATATATTATATGATATTTTTATCCTTTTATCATGTTATGCTTGTGGTGAAATTGAAAACATTCTTTAGGAGTTAGTTATTTCACTTTTTTAAAAAAATAAAAAAATAAAAGAAAATGGGAACAGTATAAAGTTTAAGTCACATGAGTTATCCCACAACAATCTCAATTCAAAATTCACATTGATTAATGATTAGTATAACAATTGAAAGTGCTGTAGCTTTTCAGAAATTATGGTTAGGGCATTTAGATGATCACAAAGAAAAAAGATGGGCGGGAACTTTGGTTCCAGATTAAAATGGATGGCGGCGAGTAGAACTTAATTTCTCATGCGGGTATAAATATCCGTTTAAGTTATCCCCGTTTAATAAAAAGGAGGTAGTTTAAGTATCCGTGAAAAAAAAAATAAAATTTTTAATATAAAATTATTAAAAATCTTATTATATAAATTAAAATATTATTATATTATACTTTTTTTAATTTATTTTATTTTATTTATTAATTTATTAATTTTATTTATAATTTATTTAATGGATAAGCCTTCTGCGGAAGAATAATAAATGATATCAGATACGGATATGAGGACGAGAGCGGATATTATCATGGGGGGGAGACGAAAAGCTATACCCGCCCCCGCCCCCGCCCCGTTGCCATCCCTAATTAAAAGGATAAGCCTAATGAAATAATGATGGAAGCCTAAATTGACACCATTTAATATTAAAATAAATTCCAAAAAAAAAAAGGAAAGATGTGGGCTTACTAGTTTGGGTCAATTTTGAATGGGTTGAGATCTCAGGCCCTAGAAACTCACTGGGAAAGGTCGTCGAGTTATAAGTTTTAAAATTTAACCCAATTTAGCAATTCAAATCAACCCACTGAACTGAGTTAGGTGTGGGTTGTGTTAGATTGTTTCAGTTGGTGAGTTGACCCAATTCAATGAATGAAAACTCGAAAACTAAAAGGTGTTAGTTTGCATGGGTTTCTGGTCAGAAATTATTTTGTAGATGAAGGTTAAGGTTGATTTGAAATTCTGGGCCTGAACTAAAAGTATTCTCCTTACAAGTATGGACCCATCAAATTCCCAAGGTTTTACTATTAGAAGAAGAATAGATATAGATATCATATGGGAAAGGAAGAGAAAGTAAAAAAGAAAGGGGTA
This sequence comes from Ormosia emarginata, assembly GCA_029884605.1. Lineage (NCBI taxonomy): Eukaryota > Viridiplantae > Streptophyta > Magnoliopsida > Fabales > Fabaceae > Ormosia > Ormosia emarginata. The sequence goes on from JAQQTP010000089.1 coordinate 3,963,931, forward strand.
TGGTATGGTATGGAGGAAAATGTTAGCTGACCAAAGTCACCGGACACCCAACCCAACCCAACCTGACCATCTGTTTTTTGGTATTGTTCCCAAATTCCTGACTTAAACTCACCCTAACTCATTCCTCCCTCCCTCTCGCTCTCTCTCTGTCTCTCTATATATATGTATCTCCCTCTCTTTCTCTCTCTTGTTGTATCTGTATCTGTCAGCTACCTTCTTTGCACTTGTTCTCCTCCATCCATCCATCCCTATCTCATCTACTAAGCTGCTACTGCTGCATCCGCTTACAGTTCCCACCGCCATTCACATCCTTTTCGGTAATCAATCCCCCCCCTTCCCCCCTTTTTCCTCTTTCTTTTTCTAATTTTATTGCCCTTTTCTTTAATCACTTTGCTCCAATTGCTACTCGTATGAAATTTCTATTCCACCTGTTTCTCTTATTTCGTTACTGAAAGTTCTCGATCTTCTTTTTTATCAGCATTTTCCTTTCCTTTTTGCCTTTTGCATGCACTTATTCCTTATTCCTTTTAACCTCTTCACATGACAATAGGACCATAAGCTTTATGCACTAAGGAATTTTTCTTTTTGGGGGCGAAATTCCATTGACATTAGAGTCTAATTGTTGGTGGGTGTCATTTATTTTTTATTAAGATGTTCAGCATGTACCTGTTATTTTTAATTTTTTTTGGGGCGGGGAGGGTGGTCTTTTTATCCTCTTATTTTCTTTGTTCAAATGAAATACAAACTTATATTTCGTTGCATGAATTTAAACTTATTATCCAGTGTGTTTGCTTAAACTCAGTTATTGTAGAGAATATGCTTTTAAGAGCTTGGTCATATGAATTCATAATTTTCCTTTGGTGTCACTATGCCAGATGTCTAATATGCTTTTCATTTTTCTTCATTTTGATTATAAAAAGAGATTTGTTTTAAAAAGGTCTGAAATTGCCTAGTATCTGTAGTATCATGTTAGTGACTAATTCATTCAACCTTTTTATTCTTTTAATGCAAGCCCGAGCAGTCCGTTTCTTTTGCTTTAGGCATATGATGATGCAGTATTTTTATTTTCCCTTATGTCTTGGTGTATAAGAGCAAGTATGGATAATTGGGCATTCATCTTGGTTCAGTGGTGCAGCATATACTGTATCCTCAGTACATAGGTCATCATGTAGGAATTTTATTAACTTTTTAAATTCAATTATTTGGCAGCTGTTTGAACTGCAAGTGACGGGATAGGTTTTCATACTTTCAGTTGACTGTAGGATTTAAATAATTTTTTGGTGCATTGCCAACAATATATTTATTAGCTCAAGAATGGATGAGGATGTTTTCCCCTTTCTTGTAATTGAAACCCCGTCCTATAGTGCTGTATAAATGATATTTCCTTAGTGTGGTCATTTTTAAGTTTGCTTTGGAATTTTAGTGTAGTACATGATGATTGATCTATAACTTTCCTGATGGAAACTTCTTGTTTTTTACCCAGAATTTTATGTGATGTACATGCCAACACTCTCCATAGTTGTATAATGGCTGTTGAGGCTTCTGATAAACCAAATTTGCCACATGATTTTGATGATGATGATGGGCCAATAACTTTAAAACGATACACAGCATCTAAGAAAAATCAGTTGCATTCTGAAGTAAGGAAGCCAACTTCTCATAGTCGTGATGGACAGTCATATAGACAGATTTCTGATGTGCCGTCTTCAAATGGCCAAGCTTCTAGCATACAAAAGGGTAATATTGTCCCATCTGCTAAGGCATCACCTATGAAGTCTTCTGTAGGTACCTCAAAAGCATCCAATTCACTTGTCAATGCCTCTTCTGTTAAGTTACCTGTAGCAAATTCAAAATCACCTTCATTCAGAGATAAACCAAAGCCTCTTTTGGAGCAGAAAACATCCTTCAATGTTAAGGAGGAAACAAAATCTATCAAACATTGTACTAAAGATTATTGTGAAGATTCAGAGGACGAGGAGGATAATAAACCATTGAGTACTAGATTGAAGATGAACTCTGTCAATGATAACAAAGCAACCCCTGTTGTTGTCAAGAAATCTTCTGAAGACTCTGATGACGATGATGATATCCCTTTGTCAGCAAAGTTATTCCGGAATTCTAATTTAGGAACTTCTAGCAGTAATTATGATGACTCTGATCAGAAGAAGCCTATTTCAAAAGTTCAGAAAGAGCGGCAAAATGGTTCCGGCACAAGCAATAAACAGGAAAGGCCATCTACACTTCCAGTTAAGAGACCATTAGATAACAGTAATTCCTTGCACTCTTCAGTTAAGAAGTCAAAGGTCTCAGATCCAGCTGCATCAATCAAAACTAAGCAAGTCTCTGGGAAATGTGAGCCGAAGGTAGAGGATGATGATGATAATATTCCTATTTCCCAGAGAATGAAGAAGTCGGCCACATCAGCTGATAAATCATCTTCCATAAAGAAGAAGTTGACAAAGGTTACTAAAGTTAACAAGGCTGGTTCCCCATCTTTTAAGAAAAAGGCCAAGAAGTTAAAAAAATCAGGCAAGGATTCAGAATATTCCAAATCTACAAAACTTCTTCCTAGCTCTGGTGATGGGCAGAAAAAATGGACTACTTTGGTTCACAATGGTGTCATTTTCCCTCCTCCATACCAGCCCCATGGGGTAAATATGCTCTATAAGGGGAAACCTGTTGATTTGACTCCTGAGCAAGAGGAGGTGGGGTTTTATCTCTGAAAACTATGCTTTTAAGATTTTGGGTTACTGTTTGCTCTTGTTCCTTTTTTTGATGAATTGGGGCCACTGAAGTACTTTTATGTAACAGTTTCTCAAATTACAAAGTCTCTTTCCTTGGAGTTTCTGACAGTATTATGAACTTTGAATTATTTTGCAGGTTGCTACAATGTATGCAGTCATGCGAGATACAGATTACATGCAGAAAGATAGGTTCAAAGAAAATTTCTGGAATGACTGGCGTAAGCTGCTAGGAAGAAATCATGTAATTCAGAACTTGAAAGATTGTGACTTTACCCCAATCTATGACTGGTACCAAAGTGAAAAGGAAAAGAAGAAACAAATGACTTCAGAGGTAAGTTGGTGACTTGCTATACATAATTTCATTTGAAAATAATAGAAATTGATATATTAGAGCATTGTTTGCTTTTTTAAGTGGATTTCTGGTTTGCTTCCAATATACACATCCAGAGATTTGTTGATATGAGATATAATTTTGAATTTAGCTTGTATAGTTTTGTGTTGTCATGATAATTCAGTACTGCATGCTGTTAGAAATAAAAATCATTCATGAGCCTTCACCTAACAGCTTAAGCTTTTGAGAGAGTTGGTCTATGACACATGCCATTGATCATACTACAGATTTCATTGATCTTACAAAATACATATTAGAAGTGTGTTGATTTGTTAACAACTTTCAGAAGGCAGTAGAGAAGAAACTGGTCAGTTTATACGGTTCCTGGTAAATTTTGCACTACCTTGGCAGGCTTTTGTTTTTTAATCTTTCAGTTTTTGGGATTTGGGATTAGATGATATGTGTTTGTATATCTATATACATGTATCATGTATATGTGTATGTATGCTTGTATATATGTATGTGTTAGATGCCCCAGTTAAAAAGGTGTACACCAGAAGGGGAAATAAAAACCACACAGGCCCAGCCCACATGGGGTAGTTGAGAGGACCACAGAGAATTCCCACAACAGGAATAACAGAACTGGTACATGACGGAATGAGGGGGAGAGAGTGAATTCTGTTAGAAAGAAATGACTAAAAGAAGGGAGTGGGGTGTGAAGGAGGTAGACAGAAGTTGAGTGGGAAGTTTTGGGAGGATTGCAGACCCTTATTTTCTACTTTTCAGTTCTTGAGAGAATTATCCCTGTATTTCTTTCCTTTTCAGTACTTAGAGAGAGTTGTTTTCTGTAATTACTTCTCTTTAGGCTGATACTGTTCTGATTATCAGTCAAGGAAAGAATAGTGTTATAGTGAAATACAGAAATATACCTACTCTGATTTCCAGTTCTCTGTATCAGTATGTATCAGAATTGTGCCATGTTTGTACTGACTTTACTCGAGAGGTTATAATTCATGTCTTTTATTATTTAGTATTGACCCTTTTTGTCTTCTCTTTATGCAGGAGAAGAAAGCCCTGAAGGAGGAGAAAGTGAAACAAGAGGACAAATACATGTGGGCTATTGTTGATGGTGTTAAAGAGAAGGTTTAATCCTGGCTTTCTTCCTCTCTTTTCCTCTCTCAAATTCGTTTAGATTTCTTCCATAGAAATTTTCTAGAGACTTTATGATGTGATCAGGCCATTATATTTTGTGAGGGGAGAAGTATTGTGTTACCATCTTTTGACTTAGCCTTTCTCTTGAAGTCGTTAGGAGCTACTGAGCTAGTGTTATCAAAGTTGGATGTTCACACGCTTTATATCTCTATCCTCACTCAAAGCTATATTGCTATGTGAAGTTATTAGTGCAGACCAGAGGAGCACCAATCATCATTCTGTCACCAATTTAACTTAGACAAGTGTCTATTCTTCATTTAATTCTGGGTAAATTGCACCTTACGCCCTTCAACTTCTGGCCATGTGCATATTAGACCTTAGGGTTCAAATTTTGTGCACAAAACCCCTTTTGTCAAGCAAACCATTAAAAAAATAATGGAAATATCATGTGACTGACTCTAACACTATTAAAATATGTTTTAACCTCTAATAATACCATAATTAAGTGGAAAAAAAATCAGATTTAGGTGAAAAACTAACATAATCTTGTTTTCTCACTTAATTATAGTATTATTGCAGGTTATAACATATTTTAATGGTGTTACGAGTAAGTCACATGATATTTCAGTTAATTTTTTAATGGTTTGCTTGACAAAAGAGGTTTTGTGCACAAAATTTGAAGTTTGGGGGGTCAATTGCTCTTTTTTAAACCCTAAGGTGTAATCTGCACATTGTCTAAAGTTGAAGGGTGTAACTTGCAATTTATGCTTAAATTTTTCTTGTAAATAAAATTTTCACTTCAGCCATAGTATTACACTTCATCTGCTGAATTGCTGGCATCGTAAGGATTGATTAGATCATTCTTTCAATAGAATTGTGTTTTTGTATTCCTTACAACATTCAGAAAATGGTTGCTTTTAGGGGAGTTGTTATGTGCTGAAGAAGTTGTACTTTTTTTCCCCTCCTATTTAATTGTGTGACCTTTCTATATTGAAGCTTTTAATTTTTAAATATCTTAATTGTGTGACCTTTCTATATCGAAACTTTTAATTTTTAAATATCTTAATTGTGTGACCTTTCTATATCGAAACTTTTAATTTTTAATTATCTTAATAATGCAAGCTGTTAATTTCAAATTTATTCACTTGGAAACATTTTAACTTATGACTAATTTTTATTAAATCTTCATTTTAGGTTGGAAATTTTAGAGTTGAACCACCAGGATTGTTTCGAGGCCGTGGAGAGCATCCCAAGGTTGTTATGATATTTATTACTGGAACTAGATACGAGTAGTTGTGTATATTTTCAGATATAATGGTTTCATATATAGTGGCTGTGTCTTCAGAATTTTGAACAGCTTCTACAGTTTATAATATTTACTTTTTGACTGCAATTTATGTTATTAGATGGGAAAATTGAAAAGACGCATTCGTCCAAGTGATATCATAATTAATATTGGAAAGGATGCCCCAATTCCCGAATGTCCTATTCCTGGTGAGAGGTATGACTCTTCCAAATCTCTTCTCAAAGAACAAATTTAAAAAGTAAAGGAATATTGTATCTGCTACCAAGTTGAAAGCCAATGTTATTCGTTTTTAATTTGAGTTGTGTAACCTTGGCAGATGGAAGGAGATAAGACATGACAATACCGTTACATGGTTAGCCTTTTGGAATGACCCAATCAATCCAAAGTTATTCAAATATGTGTTTCTGGCAGCTAGTAGTTCCTTGAAAGGGCAAAGCGACAAGGAAAAGTATGAGAAAGCTAGGATGTTGAAGGTGCTTTCATGCTTTGTTGGTCAGCTTTTATGAATTCCATGTTTTTTACATGATATTTTTGGATGGCATTTAAAAGAACCTGTTTAATTACTGTAGTTCTTGATATCTGGTTGCAGGATTATATAGGGAACATTAGAGCTGCATACACGAAAGATTTTACGAATAAAGATATTGCAAAGCAGCAAATAGCTGTTGCCACTTATCTTATTGATAAATTAGCTCTGAGGGCTGGCAATGAGAAGGTATAATGTCTGTATATATTATGAAAATCTGCTTTTAAAGTAGGTTTGGGTAATTGAACTGGATTAATATAGAATACTTTCGATGGTGTAATCCCATCAGTCAATAAAAGTATGTTATTCTTTGAATTTATTCCAGGCATGCAGCTTTCCTAGTATTTTTTATTGTCTACATTGTCAGATGATTACTTTGATTTTTACTCATCAAATTTAGTTGTTTCTCAATTGCATTTTCTCAGGATGATGATGAAGCTGATACTGTTGGTTGTTGCACATTAAAAGTAGAGAATGTGACAAGAGAAGCCCCCAACAAGTTGAAGGTATTGGGCTTTCTAATTATTTTCACTGTATTTTTTGGTTGGGGTTGATGAATTTTAGGTCCTTCAGGGGTTTTCTATGTTTGGTAATCCCTCTCTTAAATTGGTTTAATAATAGCCACACCCATACTATATATACTTGTTAGTGACCATGTTTCCTTTCTGTTTCAATGCAGTTTAACTTCCTTGGTAAAGATTCAATCAAGTATGAAAATACAGTTGAGGTTGAGCTTCCTGTTTATAATGCAATTTTAAAGTTCCAAAAAGGTGGGAAGCTGGTTCTTCTTTTTTTATATGTTTCTAGTATGAGACTGAAGCGCCCTTAAGTATAATTTTTTTCTTAATTCTCAGATAAACGCCCTGGTGATGATCTTTTTGACAAGCTGGATACAAATAAATTAAATGCTCATCTGAAGGAACTCATGCCCGGCCTAACAGCAAAAGTCTTCCGTACATTCAATGCTTCTATCACATTGGATGATATGGTAAAACTGATTTGAAATGAAAATCCTGAAATTCACATTCCTTGGGGAAAGAGAAAAGATTATTGCCTTGTTCTGTTATCTTCTGTGCTTTTATGTACCCTCAGTACATTCTGTCTACAATTGTATGCTTGACGTTGAAATTGGTTCCCCCCCCCCCCCCCTCTTCCTCCCCTCCCCTCTTCAGGTTAGAAAAGTGTGCCTTCTTAGGGAGCAATGCTATCTTTCTTTGGGTTTGAAATTTTCAACTACATTAATTTTAAAATTGGGGTCCTACCCATACACTTTTTCTTTTCTTCCAAAAGCTCATTCGTTTCTGCTCCATTAGATTTACCTCTATCTGTGCAGGGTCATATCAAAACTTTTGTACACAAAACCATATACAATCTAATGACTCTGCACAATTACAAAAACACACACCATTGTAAGACTGTCACTTCTCATGAAATTATTATGCACCCCTGAAATGCTTTAATAAATCCCTTGTGCTATAGATATACCCCAAGTCAAGCCATATATTTATTGGGTTATGTGTTTATGATGATTTCTTTTTTGTTATATATTAATATTATAGACTTATATATTTAATTTTCCTGCAATTATGTGACAACAGTTGAATAAGGAAACTAAAGATGGAGATGTTGGGGAAAAGATTGTTGTTTATCAGCATGCAAATAAACAGGTAAATTGGCTCAAAAAGATTGTTTTATTATACCAATGATATTGCATTATGTATTTTAATTGTTCATGTTTGAGTTGTATCGACTTGTCTTTTCTCTAACAGGTTGCAATCATTTGTAATCATCAACGTAGTGTTTCAAAATCTCATAGTGCACAAATGTCCAAGTTAAATGAAAAGATTGATGAACTTCAGGTACTGCACAAATGTCGATATGCTTAATTTAGAGTAGACTTGCCATGTGGCCCATGAACATATAATTGGAGCTGTCTTAATCTTTATTTGTAGGCTGTTCTGAAGGAGCTGAAAACGGATTTGGACAGGGCAAGGAAAGGAAAGCCCCCTTTAAAGAGTTCAGATGGAAAGAGAAAAAAGAACTTAACTCCTGAAGCGTAATATAGCTTTCTTAACATCTTTAACCATTGCATGTTTAAATTTGATGTTTGATTGTGGTTTATGTAATCTACAGGCTAGAGAAAAAGATATCTCAAACCAATGCCAAAATTGAGAAAATGCAACGTGATATGAAGACAAAAGAAGATCTAAAAACTGTGGCATTAGGCACGTCCAAGATAAATTACCTTGATCCCAGGATTACTGTTGCCTGGTGCAAGCGGCATGAGGTTCCTATTGAAAAGGTACTGGTTTCTTCACTTGTTCAGATTAAGTTATTAATATTCTGTTCTGTTATCAATTTTTAGAAGTTAATGGATTCGAAGTATATATGTTTCTCTCCAACTGAAAAACAAATAACAGTATTGGAGAGCAGGAGGTCCAAGAGGCCCTTTGTGTGCTTCCTTATTGATGGCTGGAGGCATGTTGCCTCCCACCTGAATTGGACTAGTATAATATCTTTGCCCAATGGTGAGCGGTAGTTCCATGGGCTGGATACTACATTTTCACTCTTGCTCGTGTTCAAACTGACATAGCTTTGATGTGATGCTGGATTGGTTGTATATCTTCCTTACTCTCATTTTATCACTTATCTAGACCAGTTGTTGCCTGAAATGCAGATTTTCAACAAATCTTTGCTGGCAAAATTTAGTTGGGCAATGGATGTGGATCCTGACTTCAGATTTTGAGATCTATAGAATGGAGACATGTTGCCATGATGGGGGGAAGAACATTTCTTTTTCACTCATTTCTTTTCTATAAAAAATATTTTTTTCCTGTTGTCAAGTCCAGCGGAAATTGATGTTGTAAGTTCATCTAATCTAATTATGGGGTGAGTTGCCCCCTTTCTCCATTGACCTGTTTTCTGCTTAAACTCAACCATTTATAGTTATGATTTTAATGTGATACCCATTGGCAAATGTGGAAATTGAGATGAAGTTTTGTAGTTTATTTCTTGTTCATTTTATTTATGTTATTCTGTGATTGGTAATTGCTTCTATCTCTTTGTGGCGGATTTTGATCCTTTCATTTTAGCTCGACATAATTTTGTCATTTTAGGACGGACACAACAGTAGGACCCGATGCAGGAAATGTTGGTCTTTTTACACTGGGTTGTGTGTTTATTTGTCCTAAAATGACAGTATTAGGCATCAAAATTACAGGATCCAAATCTCTATGGGAGTCTATTTGCTTTGATTTTGCAAGCCTCTCGGGAATTTGAATTGGTTGGTCTGTTAGTGTTTCAGATAAACGAATTGATTAGAAATTTTGTTCGGCCATGTAATAATTAGAAATATATGTTCTTTATGTACCCAAAAAAAAGGAAAGAAATACATGTTCTTTTAATAAGAATTGAACCCTAGTTTGTCTGAATTTGCTTCCTCAGTTCCATGAAAGGAAAGATCTTCAAAAGGCACGATGACATCATTCTGCTGCTAGCCTCAAGATTTGAACCTCATTGACTATTTGATATTATCAGCGCTCCATTTCGTTTGAGGTTTACTACAGATGTATTTCTAATATGAATGAAATCTGAAGCTGAGGGTTTTGCCAGTCAATTTTATAATCCCCAGTGTTTGTCTTATTCCTGGTGTAGGTCACGTCACAAGTTAGTTTAACTAGGGACAGTTTGTTGAAAAAGGAATGTTTTCTTCTAATTTTCGTTGACGAAATTGGTTTGCAAGAATAACCATGATTTTAATTCAATTCATTTTGTGATTTGGGATGCAAAATCGTCATTAATATTCAATTCATTGTGAGCTTGCAACTACTGAAAATTGAGAAGTGATTCTAGCAAGCCTATGAGGTTGAGGCTAGTCGATGAACTGAATTTCGCTTCACGAAATTGGCACCCACTGGCCTATGATCCTGACATTGACTCATCTAATTCAAGTATTAAATTAGCCCAACGCCAGAACTTACAAATTATTAAGTAAACATCTACTAACGTTTAATTATATGCTTAAACTAACTAGTTTGTGCTTTGTGGCTCTTAGATTATAATCACACTTGAAAGTTACATTTCAGTTATGGTAATTCATTTTATTATGTTCAATTATCGTGCAGATGAAAGCTCTTTTATCTAAAACAGAGGAGTGATATAACAATGCTTTTTCATATATTTCACTTCTCGTAAACTGTATTCAGATAAGAGATCTATTTAATTGTAATGTCAGCCATTTCGTTGAAGGTTCAATAAATTGCATCGAATCCGTTTTCAAAAAAGAAATATATAGTGTGATTGTAATTTGACTTTGATTTGTGAAAACATGTTTGATGCATATATAGTCCAAATAATTTCTTATACTTGACTAATAAATAATTTATCCTGAATTAAAGTGGATATAAATCTACCTTATGCTTTAAATTTATTATATTCTGATGTGTTTTGGGTTCAGTGCAAATCTTGTAGAAAACGTATAAAAGTATCTTATGATCTATTGTAAGTTAGAGTAAAATAAAATAACCTTAATGAGGTACTATTGCGTTGTTACTAGCTAAACGTACCTAGTTTTTGTGGAAAACGTGATTAGTGGAGTTTTTAAAAATTATAGCACTAATTCATCTCATTTAAGTTAAATTATCCAAACGCAAGAGACTTTTTCAAATGAGCAATGCTATTTAGTACAAAACAGTTTCCATGAATAAGATCACGAAAAATTGTGAACCAATCACGGTGAAGGGTGATTTTTTTTTTTTAATGACGAAACACGCGGACATCATGCCATGTCATTTGTAAACACGTTATGACAAATACCATTATTAATTCTTTAAGAGCAGTGTTATTTAGCATGAACCAGTTTCCACAAAAAAAATTGCCATTCAATTCTATGCTTAAACTAACACAGTAACACTTATGTTATGACCATTATTAATTAAACATATATGACCATTCAATTCTATGCTTAAACTAACGCTAATGCTATCAGTTTAAATTGCTGTTGGATTATACGCACGCTTGAAAGTTACACTTCAATTTTAGTAACCCACTTTTTAAGTTTACACTATCTTCTCACACAAATTAACCTTCGTGTTTCTTGTCAATCAAGGGCAAAGAACTCACTCTCATGCAGAATTGTTACATGGAAGCCTGGTTCATGGTCATTATTCTATGCCTTTGGCTCTCAATAATCCTCAAAGTCATACGTAACTTTCTCTTTCCCCGTTCTCCCCTCCCTCCAGGGCCTCCCAAAGTGCCCATTATAGGCAGCTTCACATTGCTAAAACAATACATTACAGATCCAAAAACCCTTCTTCTTAACCTTCATGCCAAGTATGGTCCAATCTTCACTCTTCACATGGGTTCTCACACAGAAATTTTCATTGCCAATCGCTTCCTTGCACATCAAGCCTTGATCCAAAATGGCACCATCTTTGCTGATCGCCCTAAGGCCATTCCCACCAAGAAGATCATTAGCAGCAACCAGAATGACATCCTTTTCAGCTTCTATGGCCCCATATGGCGCCTCCTCAGGCGCAACCTCACTTCAAAGATCCTTCACCCCTCACAGGTTAAGTCCTATGCACATGCACGCAAGTGGGTGTTACATATGCTTCTACAACACCTTAAATATGACTTAGATGCATGCAACCCCACTAGACTCATTGACCATTTTAGATATGGCATGTTCTGCTTGTTGGTTCTGATGTGTTTAGGTGACAAACTTGATGAGAAGCAAATAAGAGAGATTGAGGACAGTCAACGTGGCATGCTTTTGAGCTTTGCCAGATACAATGTCTTGAATTTTTGGCCACCAATCACTAGGATATTGTTCTGGAAGCGATGGAAGGAGTTCTTGCAGCTACGAAGAGAACAAGAAGCTGTGTTGATTCCTCATATCAACGCTAGAAGGAAAGCCAAGGAAGAGAGACTAAGCAATATTGGCAAAGAGTACAATGGCCCACATGAATTTGTAATGTCATATGTGGATACTTTGTTGGATTTGCAACTAGTGGAGAAAGAAAAGGGAATCATCAAGCTTGATGATGGTAAGATTTGCACCTTATGCTCGGAGTTTCTGAATGCTGGAACAGATACAACTTCAACAGCATTGGAATGGATCATGGCAAATTTGGTGAAATACCAAGATATCCAAGAAAGGCTTGTGGAGGAAATTAGAGGGGTCATGGTTGATAGAGAGGAAAAGGAAGTCAAGGAGGAAGATTTGCATAAATTGCCATATCTCAAGGCTGTGATTTTGGAGGGTTTAAGGCTTCACCCACCACTACACTTTGTGGCTCCCCATAGAGTTACAAAGGATGTTGTTTTGAATGGTTACTTGGTGCCTACATCTGCCTCTGTAAATTTCCTAGTGGCTGAGATAGGGAGGGACCCAACAGCTTGGGATGACCCCATGGCCTTTAAGCCAGAGAGGTTCATGAACAATGATGAGGAAAATGGAGGCACAACGTTTGATATAATGGGAAGTAAAGAGGTAAAGATGATGCCCTTTGGGGCAGGGAGGAGAATGTGTCCTGGCTATGGTTTGGCAATGATGCACTTGGAGTACTTTGTGGCCAATTTCGTTTGGAATTTTGAGTGGAAGGCAATGGATGGAGATGATGTTGATATGTCAGAGAAGCTGCAATTCACAACAGTGATGAAGAAACCTTTAAAGGTTCATATATTACCTAGGCTTTAATTAATATCAATTAACGGTTTCATTTTGCACAAAACAAAAATCCACCTCTGTTTAAGGTGAAAATTTCCCAACTTTTCATGCTTTTATATTGTTTTTTGAATATATTATAATATGCTGACACGGTCATTGCTAACATGCTGAGTTCTACTGTCCTACGAACGACACATAATGATATTTGCCTTCAATTTTCATGCTTTTCAGCTTCAGATACTTAGATTAACAGCATTTAAAAGAACAAAACAAGAATGTAGTTTCTTAGACACAGTGACGTAAATGAGTTGAAATATTCAAATATTCGTGAAATATTTGAATTTATTTATTTAATTAAACAAACAAATTTAAATTTTAATTTAAGCTTGATTATATAAACAAGTCAAATTTAAATTTTATAAACTTAACATTAAAAATTCGTGAATAGCCTATATATAATAATGTAAACAAAAGTTGTCATAATTAATAAAAAAATAAAATTATATAATTGCAAAAGTTATTTATTTTAAGAAATATTTATAAAATGTTACTAACAAGGATATACAATTGTCAATAGGCTCTGTACATAAAATAAGAAGACCTTTTCATTATAGTAATATGTTGAATAATTTAAAGTGTTAAAACTTATATTGAATTTTTTTTTTTTGTAACAATGGAATGTAATGAATTTTTTATTATTTTTTATAATGAATTATGAAAATAAAAAAATATTTATTTTATTTTTAATTCATCTTTATTATAAAGATGTTTATTAATTATTAAGTTAATAAATTTTTTAAAAAACTTTAAGGAGAGATTTAATAAAAAAAATAATCAAATCATAAACAAGTTAAAAAAAATTGAGTCTAAACTTTTATATTTTTAAACAAGTCGAACTCAAATTTTAAAATTGACTTATTTAAATAAATAAATCAAATTTAAACAACTTATTTTTTTACATAAAAACCTAAGCTTCAAATACTCGTCACTCATTTACACCCCACCCTTACTTACATCTTTGGCATCAGATTCTCTAATGATAACATTTGAACTTTTTTGACAATACACCTTTTGTCTAGTTAAACGAACATGTGACAAATTTTTTTCAATCTCGTTATTGGTTTAAACGAGCATGTGACATTTTTTTTTAATCTCGTTATTCGTTTAACTAAAATATGTTTAATTTTATCAAATTCATTCACAAAATTATTATGTATATTTCAAAAATATTATAATTACATACAACATAATTTAATATATTTTTCACATTAATATACAATATAAATACAATATGTATATTTTAATATACATAAAACATTTCTTTTTTTTTTTTCCTCCTCGTCCTCACACTTTCTACCTTCTCTTTTACTTTGTCTTATTATTATTATTATGGATTTGACTACCAAGTGGCTTAAAGACACTTATTATTATTATTATTATTATTATTATTATTATTATTATTATTATTATTATTATTATTATTATTATTATTCTAAAGAAGCTGGGATATAAATAATACCTATTGTCATTCTTAGTTACCTGCTACCAACCATCACTCTTCAATTCATACTTTTACTATTTTTTCAAAAATGCTCTTTATTTAATTAGTTAATGAATGTGTCAAATTTAACTATTTATTTAATAAATGGCATTTCAGAAAAATTAAAAATATATATATTTGAACAAGAGTGGCACAACTTATGAAGCACGGACACGTGTCCGTGTTAGACACTTGGAGATACCCATATGACACACGTGTCATGTGTGTCTAAATGTGTCTGATTAAAAAAAATTATTTTTTTAATTTAGACACGTCTCAGATACACTCGAACACTTCTTGAATATGCTCAGATACTTTTCGAACACGCTTGGACATGATCCATTAATATATTTTTTTAAAAAAAACTTAATTTCTATGACTAACGTTTAATTAGCAAGCATATAACTCACTCAAGCTCAGATGACTAACGTCCCAAGCCACTATTTTCACATACTAGTATTTTAAGTTTTATCTTTTCACACGTCACTATTAGACTTTTAAATTTTATCTTTTCACACAACACTATTTTCATCTGTTCCTATCTCTGCTCGTACTAAGTCATTCACTTCGTTGTCACCGAAAGTTGTCTCACACTAATATCCCTCTAGTTATTTTTTTATGCACATGTACTTATACATGATTAATTCTATTAGGAGAAGTTAGTTTAAAAAAAAATTTAGATTATGTCAATAAAATTTGTTTCATATTTTTTAAAATGAGCTTATTAAATAACAAATATTGATATATATAATATATATTAAAATATTATAAATCTTTAAATTTATAGAAATGATATTAATAAATTATAAATTTTTTCTTAAATTTTGAAATTACATATATATATATATATCATGTTCATATCCTATAATTTTTAAAGTTAATATATCCCCATATCTGTGTCCATATCGTATTCTGTATCCATGTCCATGTTTCATAGGGCACAACTAAAAGCGGGATAGAACTCCTAAGAAACCGGTATCATAGTTTGCCAAGTGATGGCTTTCATATTACATATTACTTTCAGTTTCAGATTGCAGAATGACTGAAAACCCATTAACTACCCCCAAAAAATGTTTAAAAAGAAAAAAAATTAAATAAAATTGATAATAAATTCGGCAATAAAATTTAAAGTTTGAACAATTAAGAGTAATGAATGTTAAAAGAATTACAGCACTTATCTTGTTTTATAAATATTTCTATTTATATTTATAGGGCATTGACTGGTATGAAAATGATTTTTGATCATAATTGATATCGATCTCTGAGCTGTGGGATCCATGTTCTGCTGGACTCCACGTACAGTGTACAAACAACAGTGTAGTTGCTTCCACACATTAGCATTCTGGGGACTACAAATGTGCTCAAGAATATTCCAGGGTGTATATGATATGATGTATGAAGAATGAATTATCTGCCATAGTGCCACACTACACTTCAAGATGGTGCAAGGCTTCTTTAACTTCTGGATTACTAGAAGTTCTCGGGGATTTAACTGCTTCTCTCTCTAGATATTGAATGAAATCCATTACCAGGGGATCAGTCCAAGGGGCTCCAAGTGGAGCTTCATCACCAGCAACCCACCCCAGATGGCCACCTTTGGATGTCACTATTAACAAGCAGTTTGGATTTTCCTGACATAATAAGGAGGATTTTACTTAATTAAGGAGTCAAAATAACACAAATAAATTTGTAAATAAAGATGACCTTACTTAAATAATAGAAAGACAAACAGAGAATGAGTGGGAAGTTTAGTTAATCAGCCGGCATAGATATAGGACGATACCAAAGAGAATTTTTTTTTTTTTTTGGGTACAAGAGAAAACTGTAATTTATAACTACTATCTTCACAACCAAGTGTGGCAATGCAAAATACAATGAAAATGTGAGGGTTGAATATTAAGAGTATTATTATATGCTTGGTAATATAACAAAGAGGATGGAGTGAAAAAATTGTAAAAGGAGGATGCAATGAAAAAAGTGTGGTCACCATTTGAATTCCATATTTTGAAACTTTGTTTCATTCCATTTTCCAAATAATGATAAATATGGGATACAAATACATTAATAAATAAGAATAAAAATAAAACTATTTTAAATCATAACATTTATCATCTTCTCTACCACGTATCAATAAATGCAAATTGAAAAATCATGACATTCCATCTCTATCCATTCTTACTTCCTTTCCTATTTTCCATCTCCCTTACCATTACCATGCACATTTTAGTCAAGAATGGTAACACTAATTCATAATCCCAAGACTAAAAATTGCATACCTTGATATCTTCACGAGGAATTCCCCTATAAGGAGCAATCGGATCATTGGCTGCCTGGAAAAAAAAGAGATTCTTTTGAGATCAATAATTTTTTTGTATAATGGGAGGTGCAAGAACCTCGGCAGTCCCAGTCTTTTTAATTGGGGCCAGTGCCAGTTGACTAGTTAAGTTACAAGCTCGTTGGCTTGACGTATGATAAATTATAGAAGTCCGTCAGATTGAAGATTTACATCATAATTACTGTACATTTTCTTCTTCCTTGCCCATTTATCTTTTGCAATATAAAGTAGCACGAACGCTATAATCAAGGAATGACATTATCGCCAAGATAAGTAGAAATTTTAATCCTTTTACATGGCTAAGATCAGACACAGGAAAATTAGGTATTGTGCTATTATCATCATCAGTTTTTGATTAAATGAGAGTCATAAGTTTATATAGCATTGAAAATTAAAAAGGGTCAGTTGCACTTAACCCAGATTTACAAGTCTTTCCCTTTGATTTACATAAATTAAGGGCATACCTTTTTATTTAAGAGAGATTCGTAGGTGATCTCGGAGCAAGAGATTCTTTTGCTCTGTACCTTATGAGAAATCTCTTGCTCTAGGAGTACCTAAAAATTTCTCGAGTTAATATGACTTTTTGTAATGTCCTCCTCTCTTCCAAATCAGGGATTAAATCTCATAATTAGGAGTAATATATACAAAACAAGTGACTTATCGACGAGAAGGTTACTCGAAAGAACCTAGTAATTATGCTGAAAGACGTGAACTTGTGTCTCATATGGTGAGTTCTTTTGATGATTTGATGGGGTAAAGTTATCTTTTTAAGTCATATTTCTGTCAAAAAATACTGTGTATGTGCTTCTCAAAATCAGATCTAACCCCTAATTTAGAAGATAGGGGGACATTGCAAAAAGTCATATTAATTTAGGAGAGAACATATAAGTGGATTACTAAATGGAGGTGGCAAAATACAATAGATTGGAAAACTAATCAAGACAACAATGCAGAAAGTAGTTTCTTTTTTCCTTTATCTTTTTTTTTTTCAATTCTATGCAACAAAATATCAAAAGAAACATAGATAACAATTTTTTTAGTCTAAATGTTTTACCTGGATGCAAAGCAAAGGGGTATGAACATGTTTTATGGAATCTGAACTGCTTGAATTAAAGTAGTATTCATCCACAGACTTGAATCCAAAAGAAACTGCAAAGCCTCGTAGATGAGTATCTGACCAGATAATAATTCACAATTGTGATCTATCTATCCAGCTTCCAATAAGTATGGGCACATACCACGGGTCAGTCCGTCGTCAAACTCCCTAACAGACTTGGCACTGGCTGCCAGTGGAATGTTATATTCACCGCCTATATCTTCAAAGAGTAAAGCATGCCTGCACCGAAAACAAAAAAGGCATTAGTGATACTGTCATGTTTAGCAAATGGATCCATTAATAAGTAGCTAGAATAACCATCAACAACATATATAAATTTATATCACTTTTTGAAAATCTTGCAAAGAGACTTTGCAAGAGCCTTGTCATAAACAATGTTAAAGCCCTTTCGGAAGTCCTCATCTGCCACAACCAAATTGAAAGGATTACACAATGACACAGCGCCAGAAAGACGACAATTGTAGGATTCCTGAAAGTAGCAAATGAAAAATATAAATGACATAGCAGAAGTAGTATCTAATGGATAAAAGCGAAGATGATCCACCTAAAATTAGCACCTTGCAACTATTAGAACACAAGCATATGATGTCAAACACTGACTAGATGAATAAAATGAAAGCATGTGACTTGTATCCAAGTTGAAAGGATTAAGTTTAAAACCAATGTGACTTGTATCCAAGTTGACTGGATTAAGTTTGAATCCAAGATGCTCTAGCAAATTTCTTTCTCCTTCACATTTAGGCTATGCACGTTGACTGAATTTAGGCTATCCTTGTTTGAGTAGGTGGAAAATGGGAATAAGGAGGGGAGTGAAAACGAAGTGAGATAAAAATGTTCGGATTTTCACTCAATTTTGCATGATAACGGGTGGAAAATCACTTATAACTCACTTTCGGGCTATAGGAGTAGCCAAAATTTGTGGGGGTGAAGTGCAATTTCAATGGCATTTCCGCGTTTTAGTTGTACCAAGCAAGTGTGAAGTGATTTTCATTACTCAAACAAACATAGCCAACTTTTCTATCCTTCAAACCAGTCAACAACAGACAGATGATTTCTAGCAGCTAGCTATTTATCTTCCGAAACAACATCAATTTCTACCAAACATAGAAATCAGTTGCCTAATGAACAAAGACAAATTTCAGAACATTTGGCCAAAATTGAAGTTACACAAAGTTGATTTTTTTCTTTTGGGAGGGTTTGGGGGGGGGGGGGGGTAAATACATGAATGCAACAATGAGAGGAATAATGTTACCTGACCCAAGTAACGAACAAGAATGTTTGCCCCAAGTGACCAACCAACGGCATATACATTAGCATTGGGGTATCTATCAGTGACATGAGAAACAACCTCACGCATATCTCCTAAAAACGAAGCTGAATAGAACTGCATTTACATATCAGTGTTCACAAATTAATCACACTTTATAATTATTGTCACATATAGGTCAACCCAGATTCAAAACTACCCAAAACTTGATATGTACAGCAATATTAATATTCACCTGAGGAGTAGTAACAGGGCTATCTCCACAACCGCGGCTATTGAACACCACAACGCGCCATCCTTTGTTTCGAGCTCTAATTAACATGTGTCTCACGTAAGAGTCCCCACTACCTCCAGTTAATCCTGGCTGCACAAAACCCCATTACAATTTTCAAAAACCCATTTCTATTTACAAGTACCCACTTCTTTCAAATTTAACAAAATCGGTTTTTTTTTTTTGGGTTTCTTCTATTTTCTAACGAACCAGTAAAATGAGGAGTGGAGAATCAGCCGGTAAACGTGGGTCATCGCCGGAAACCCAGTCGAGAGCAACGGCTCCGCCGTCTTGGGTCCTGAGACACTCGCGGCGGAGCCTGACGTCAGGAACTGACCGGAAGAATGAGGCGAAGATGGTCTCGACGTGGCGGTTCCAACCGATGAGCGGGAAGGGGTTGTAGGGACTAGTCAAGTAGGAGAGAGCTGGGAGGAAACGATCATGTGCACCTCCGAGGATTTCGAATGAGGGGTGGGGGTCGTGGTGGTGGATGGGCATTGGCACGGCAGAGGAGCTGACGTGGACGGCGGAGGAAGAAGAAGAAGAAAAAGACAAGTGGAGGGATTTGATTAGTGGGTTGGTGTATGGGCGAGAACGAGAAAGGAGTAGTGGATCATGGGTAAGTGGTGCGGAGCCCACCAATGACGTTGCCATACTTTAACTTTATTGGACTGTATTTGAGTCTCTCTATTTAAAAATAAATATTTGGGTAAAACCTGATTGGATTGTCTCTCTATTTAAACAGCACACTAGATTGATCGGGTGGCACCTGTTTGGCACGTTTTTTGTTTTTGGTGAGGATACGGGTCAAGGCCCAAAAGAAATAACAGTACAAAAGGTCAGGTTTTGGGACTTGGTGAAAGTTGGAAGTAATGACGACCATTAACCATTATATCAAAAAATACTCGAGAACAGTGTATTAGAGGCATCACATTCAGCTTAGAACTTCGTAATGTAGGGGAAAGGTAAGGTTTTTGACCAAATTGTTTTTGTGATAAAATTATTTATTAAAATATTTTTATTTTTAAATTATTTTTTAAAATATTATCATTTTAGTTACGGTAATATTTTTTATTTTTTGTTGAGGCACGTGGGATACGTCAAACGCTTGACGTATTCACGTGGGATACGCCAAGCGTTCTGGCGTATCCCATGACGTGGCCTGTTGAGAGAAAATTGATCAAGTCAGATGGGTTGAGACTGTCTAAATGGGATGGGCCTAGGCCTAATGGGTGGGACTGCCCAAATGGGTTGGGACGATCCAAATGGGCTGGGACAACGACGAATGCTGGGACGAATGGCCCAACGAATGGGACGACCCAAATGGGTTTATGACGGCCCGAACAATTTGGTTGGGGCCCGACCTGAATGAATGGGCTGGGATGATCCGAATGGGTTGGGACGACCCAAATGGGCTGTGACGACCTATTTTGACATAGTTACTCAAGTAAAGCTTCTGACTTTTAGTATGCTTAAGTTAAAATGTTCGACTCAATTAAATCTAATGCGAGCCCAGGTTTAGAAAATTGAGTTTATGAAATTTTGAAGTTAAATTTAACTAAATCTAGCAGTGAGCACCTGTAACGTATTGTAATCAAGTTTAACACTTTAAATTGATGGGCTACAATACTAGTCAAGCGAGCATAATAAAATCAATTAACTTTAATAGTTTAAACATTCCGATTCTATAAAAAATTTGACAGAATTTTCCCTAAGAATCAGATGTTCCCAAAAATATTTCATCCTATATAATGAAACATATTTATATATATTGAATCCATATCAACAAAACACGTATAAGAGGCATAAACATAACAGAAAAATCTGGTACATATACATACAGTCATCCTAAATCAAGCAAATGTAATAAAATGTAGTACACATACATCAATGAGAAGGGTCAAGGTCAGAATGTGGGGGTCTGTGAGGGGGATCAGAAGAAGGTCTTGACTGTGATGGGTGAGGATATGGTGGGTAACCTGTATACGGTGGATATGGAAATGACGGTGTAAGGGTAAATGTATAAGGATATGGTGGGTAAGGGTAAGTAGGTGGTGAGTATGCTGTAGATGGTGGATAACCTGGATATGGCGGGTACGATGGAGGTGGTGGCTGAGATGGTCGGTAAGTAGCAGTAGAAATGGGCGGTGGCTAAGTACTAGGTACAACAGAAGAACTAGAGTCATCTGGAAGACGTAGTTGTGATCGAGTACTAGCTAACTCTCTTCATCTACGGCGCGGCCTCTGCTCATCGGACTGCTCGGATGGTCCGGGAATCTTATCTGCAGGAGGAGCTGGACGAATGTGATCTAATGTGATGCGATCATGCTCCCTCACTGAAGATAAGATGTCTTTCATGGACTGTTGAAGGCTAGCCATACTAAATCTCGAACTAGGGTTCCTGACCGACGCATGGACGTTCTCTGTAATGTCAGCCTAAGATACAAATATATCATCTCATTATCAATATAAAATACAAAATGTACAAAACAAATAGCAGAATATATTGGTAAAAAGCTTACCACAAACCCAATGGATGCACCAGTTCAGAAAATCTAACGCCTGATAATCCGTCTGTACCAGCGCATGTACTCAGACTACGCAATAAGGGGACCTTTCAAAGGCTAACTAATAACACACCGTTTCCGCCGCGTATCCCAGATGACTATGTGTGCAAGGTGTGTGGCTCGTCAATCCTCGTCGTGACGTCTAGCCAATGTGATCGAGTGCAACTCGTCAGGTTGGTGTGGTCTTCGTGGTATAGGTTAGTCTAAACTAAACTGACGCATCACCCTGTCTGGCTGGTGCCACTCAATAATGTGAAAAAAGATAAGTGGAACTACTGCCAGAATAATGTCTCTACCAGTGACACAGAGTGCTGGCAGTGAAGCCACAATCTCATCCATATATGGCCGACATATTATCTGCAATCACAATTATATAAAGAATTAGAAAACAAGACAAATTAACTTATTTAAATCAATGTAAACAGATACTAACCTCATCACTCTTCATCTGATCAAAGAACCGACGGTAATACGGAAGCACCCCTATTGGGGTTTCAGTCAACACCTTATGTTTATGCCACTTATATATATGTCAAAGTCATATGATGTCAACACAAGTAGTATATATAACACACTAATGTACAAATATGTTGAGAAACTTACCGAAATCCCAGTGGACGGAGCTCACCACGGGCAGCAATGTAGGCAGCCACAAGGACATGATCAGTATCATCCACGAGTGTAGGGACAAGGGGTGGAAATCTGTGTCATGCCCTGTACTGGAACAGTATGCAAGCACTTCCAATCTCGTGCACGCTGTAATCTGTGGCCTTGCACAGCTCTCTGTACAAATAGGCCAAGACCGCAGATCCCCAGCTGTATCTCCCGGTAGCGGTAAAGTCCTCCAACAGAAGAAGCAACATCATGTGCACGTATCTACCAGAATGGTCAGGAAATAGTAATCCCCCGATCAACCGAAGTATGTATGCCCGTGCACACTGCATCACGTAATCGTCTCCGTCAACCTGGGTAAGTCGTGTACGGAATGCGCTCCAGAGCCACGACATATTAATATGTCCACCTAATACGTGTGACTCAGGCGGCTCTAGGACACTTAACAGTTAGCCGCTGTGTATCAGAATCCTCAACCTTGTAATTCTGATGTCTAATAATGGAATAATGTTTTAGGGCCAAATTGACAGCATCTTTAGAGGGAAATTGTAACTCGACATATAATTCTTCATCTGGACTCCAAATACCACGAGAATCTAATTTAGGCAGATTGTCAGGTGTACTCAGCGCATCCCAATTGATTTCAGAAAACTGAGGGCATGGAGGCACATACGTAGATTCAGGAGCAACTACTAATGGAGAGACTAGTTGTTGTATATTTACTTCAGGGCCAGATTGATCTTCTTCTAAGTCGGTGTCTGTATCTTCACCCTCAGGCATTTCCCCTTCATCATCTCTTGTGTCAGATAATGCATCTGCCATAAGCGGGTTATCGGTTTCAAGGTCCAACCTAAATGAGCTCCCTTCAGGTATTGCAGACGTACCAACTTCTTGAGATTGTACTAGGACAGGAGCAACATGTGTCATGGAGAATTGAGTGTTGATAGGGTACGATGATTCAAGATTAGAAGGACCACTTGTAACCCTGTTTCAGGAAGGAGCTTCAAAGACGCTCATCAAGGCTTCACTTATTTTTGTCTCGACATACAACTCCATAGAAGTTAAGTTAGGATCTTGATCAAAGAATCAATCAATCATGCAAGTAACATCTTCATCATCTTCTAATGGAAGAAGCTATCCATCTTAGAATATTACTCCATTGTGGAAATCTATCACACAACACTAGACACAACTTGATTTTCTTGGAGCCTTAATTTTAAATGAATTCTCCTTTTTAAAAGCTCAATAGTCGTATCACGTTGAATCATGACAGACTTGGGGACGACGGGACTCAGTACATTAATTCTCTTCACCTTCATACACGTTCTCCCATCAGTAGTAAATGAGAACAACAAGGTGTTTTATTAAATCTTACACTTCGAATAATAACAACACAAATAATTCAATTTTGTACAAACAAATTCTAAAAACCGACTAAATAACAATAAAACATATATAATAAATACACAATTCGTAATAATAATAAAACAAATAATAATAATAATAATAATAATAATAGTAATCAATAATAATAACCAATTATTCTAACAAGTAAACAAATATACATAATACATAAATAATATAGAAACTAAAAAAACATAAACAATAATTCTAACAATAAAACAAATATACAATACACAATTGATATAAAAACTCAAAAACATAAATAATAATTCTAAAAATAAAACAAATATACAAAACGTAATTAATATAATAACTCAAAAATATAAACAATAATTCTAATAATTAAAATATTCAACAATATATATAACAATAACAATAATAATCTATGATAGAAATACTTTATTTAATATGATTCTCTCACAACTTACGTTATAGGAGAATTCGAGAGAGAATTTAGGGAGAGTGAAATCTAGAGAGAATGGGAAAATTTGATCAATGAGAGAAGTTGCCGTGGAAGGAAGAGGGGGGTGGGGTTATGGGGGTTTACGTGGGATACACCTATCCCACGTGGATACGCCAGCGTTCTCAGCATATCCCACGTGGATACGTACATATTCCACAGATCCCACGCGTGACCCAACAAAAAATAAAAAATGTTACCGTGGCCAAAATAGTGACATTTTTAAAAATAATTTAAAAATAAAAATATTTTAGTAAATAATTTTACCACAAAAGATAATTTAATCAAAAACTCAAGAAAAGTATACTAGACAGTTCCCAGATGGAGGAAGAGGAGATACAAAGACTAATTTTTGACAATTTATAAATTTATATTAATTAGTTAAATATTTTATCTATTTCAAAGTAATTGTTGCATTAAAAACAAAGAATAAATTACACAAACTACTTTTAAAGTTTGTGGAAACGACACTGAATTTTTTTAAAAAAATCTAGTTTCAACTCTTTATCTTCAATTCTTTCCTTCAATTCTTTTAATTATTCTCAATTTATTATTTTTAACTTCACTTAATTAAATTAATAAACACATAAAAAATTAGAAAAAAATTTAAAAAAGAGAGTTATAACCAAGTTTTTTTTCTTTAATTTTATTCTTTGTCAAAATCTACGCACTCCAGCCCATCCTCTCAGCTGACCCAAACATCTTTTAGGAATATTCTGCTAACCATAGTTAAACCATGATGTTATATTAAAAAAAAAAAAGTATACACAACGTTGAGGTGCACATCTGAAACGAAGGGCATCATTCAAAGGTGGGGGGGGGGGGGTTGGTGGTGGTGCTGACAGGTTCAGTGCGATAGTTGGTCTTGGAGAAAGGTAATGGCACAAGTAGTGGTTTTACAAGTTATGCAAGCTCTATTGGATCTGGGTTTGTGGTGAAAGAATGATGGCTTCAAGAGTTGTGAAAGGGGAATTTCTTGTCTAGGTTTTGATTTTTTTATTTGTGATTGGCATTGGGTGGGTATTGCTTTGTTTTTACTTTGGTTGATTCTGTGGGAAGGAATGGTGTTTTGTAGTTGATGATTTAGTGTTTTGTTTGGGTGATTTTGGTTAAGATTTGGTTGCTGGCAGGTGTTTGGAGGCGAGATTGGGTGTTTTGATTGCACTCTGGGTTTCAAAGGGGTGTGGGGTGGGGGGACAGTAGTTTTTGTGGTTTACTTGGTTGGGACGGTGGTTTGGTTGGTTGGAACGGTGATTCTGCGATTTACTCAACTATGGTTAATAGACATCTCCTAACTAACAGCAAGGTTAATGTTTACTAATCGAATGGGGTGGTCTGCAAAATTGATGGAAGATTGGAGTAAGTTGTTATTTTAACAAACTTCATGAGTGGTTTGTGTAATTTATTCAAAAAAAAAAGTTATTGTAATTTATTTGTCATTATTGACGAAACTTTGACCAAATATTTCCTAGGGACAAAATTATTAACACACTAAAGCTTTTTTTCCCGATCTAAACCCGAAGATCATTAAATAATACTTATTAGTTTTTATGATTGAATTTTTTTTCAGTGCAGGGCTCCAACAAAGGTATGTAAGCATTTGATTCGTATAATCAATTCCATCTAATAAAAAAATGTTTTAGTTGTTGTTGTATGATTAACAAAACATAATATCTTTAAAAAAAAAAGGTATTTTTATTTTTAAATTATAGAGATGATATCAAAAAGGAATTAAGTCAATGCACAAAAAAAAAACATTTTTTTTCTGTTGAACTTTGAAACTAATACCTCAAGTTAGCAACTAGTTAACTCTAAAACTAATAGCTAATCATGTCGAACAATCACCTTCTTTATAAAGGAAGATTAAAAGGAATATGCAACTATGCAAAGCGACCAAATAGCCATTTTACTTCCTTACAAAAGTAACAAATAACAGTTGCATCCAACCTATATAATTGCATCTTTTTGATAAGTATTGCACATGTGACATGAAGTCCATCGTGAGGAAGGAACAATGTTTTTGGGGTGGGGGAAGGAGTTGGCCCCCTTTACCCATATGATCTTTGGCAACTATTTGTCACCTAATCAAATTAATAAAGTATAATTTTTTTCAACTTTATTTTTGGATTTTGGTATCTGTAATAAATGAAATGAAATGAGAAAATATTAAAAGAATGATAATGTTTAATTTTTGATTAAATTAAAATTTTTGTCCCTATACTTAGTACTAATTTTTAATTCAATTATTAATTTTTACTTTTCAAATTAATTTTTATACTTATAAAAGTTTTTAAAATAGTTATCATCATTAATTTTTTTATAACATCATTATAAAACATCAGTTGACTAACAAAGTGTTTCTTTATCATATAGAGACTCTTTTAGATACTTGTTTTATTTGTAAAACACCAAATAGGTATTTCTTTATTCTAATAGGTGTTTATTTCTTCTTAAGATGTACTCTTTTGTCTAATAGATACTCATTTGTTATAGTAAGTATTTATTTCTTTTGAGTATGTATTTTTTTTTTATTGTCCAATAAATATTCTTTTAGATGTTCTTTTTTTCAGTAAAATATCTAGTAAAGACAAAATAAACGTGTTAGAACAAAAGTTAATAGCATAAACTATTTTGAATTTTTTTATAAGTGTAAGGATAGATTTGAAAAATAAAAAATAAAAATATTAAATTAAAAATAAGTGTAAACTATAATGACGAAAATTTTAATTTTATCTTTATTTCTCAAGATATTGTTAATTTTAATTAAAAGGAGAGGATTACAATAGAAAAATGTTAAATTTTGGTGTAAAGTGTTTGGTTATATAAATTAAGGTAGCAAGTGCAAATATATTAGAGAGGCTTATTTAAAGTGAATCCTCACTTTATAAGAAAAAGTGAAAGATCTCAATTGTTAATGAGAAAATAAAATAAAGAGAATAGATAATCAATTTGCAAAGAAATTATTCACTTTTGAAGAGTTAAATTTATAAAAAAATTATTTCATATATTATTTTTATTTGTCTTTTAAGATAGTTACACAAAAATTTAGAAAATCATTAAATAGCAATGATTATAAATAATAATAATTATATTTATTAAACTAAATATTTAAAATATTATTATTGCTTTATTAATATTCTTTCACACTTATTAATATTAAGTATAATTTTTTTTTAAAAAATATTTTATTAACTTTCTAAAACGATAAATAAAATAATAAATATGCTAATATACACTCGAGTTTATTGACCTTCTGATTAGAAGAAAAACAACAAAATGCGTCTATTGTATTAAAAAAAGAAAATGTGGGGCTACGTCCTTAAAATAAAACAAAAAAGCTTTTTAAAACGACCAATAATAAAAACGGAGAAAGTAATAAATTAAGCGAGTGAAATACATTTGATCTTTGAAGACAATATAATAACTCACGCTTCAATTTTCAAGCTCATATAGCATTTGTTGGGTTTATTTTTTATTATCAAAGTCAAACATTCATTTAAGTTTATTAAATAATGAATAAGCATCATATTCGTAAAAAAAAAAAAAAAACATCTTCATAAATTTGTAAAATGAAATGTAATTAACTCATTCATTAACCGATGATCCGGTTTTGTTGATTTCATCGGTCCGACCCGTCCGAAACATCGTGAAAAAAGAATTTAAAAAATAGAAAGTGAGGGTAAAAACATGGACATCTGGGTCATTCGCTGCACTCCGCAGAGTGAGAGTGTTTTGAATTGATAGATAGGATTGTGTGTAGTCAGTGTAGAAAGAATAGATGAACTGTGGAAAAAAGAATATATTAATGGTTATAGAGATGGATAAAGGAATCCAGAAATTACAGAGAAAGAGAGAATCTCTCTCTCTCGATTGAACCTTAGAAAAGGTGATTGGGAATAGACACAGAAATTGTGAGATTTTTATTATTTTTCAAATTTTGGCAAAAATGGAAGAGGCAAAGGCATTGCACCAGCAACAGCAACAGCAACAGCAACTACTATTACAGCAGCAGCAGCAGCAGCAGCAACAACAACAACAACAACATTTCCTTCTGTTACAGCAATTGCAGAAGAAGCAGCAACAACAACAACAGCAAGCAGCAGCTATTTCTCGCTTCCCTTCCAACATTGACGCTCACTTGCGTCCTATAAGACCCCTCAATCTCCAACAAAACCTTAACCCTAACCCTAACACTAACCCTAACCCTAACCCCAATCCCATCCTCAATTTGCATCAGAACCCTAATTCCAACCATCCACAGCAGCAGCAGCCCCAACAATCGCAACAGCCGCAGCAGCAACATCAGCCGCAACAGCAGCAGCAGCAGAAGGCTATTCGACCCGGGAACCAGATGGAGCTCCAGATGGCCTACCAAGACGCTTGGCGGGTCTGCCACCCGGACTTCAAACGACCCTTCTCTTCTCTTGAAGATGCCTGCGAGAGGTTAATTCTTTAACCTGAGCTTCATTTGTATGTCCAACATGATGCTTTCTGTGTTTTTGTGTAATTATGTGATTTCTATGTTTCTTTTTGGTTACTGGGTAAATAATGAAGGAATTTTCCATTCTTGAATTTCAATTTCTGTTCCTTATGTTTTTTCATTTTCTTTCCCTTCCAATTTTTATCCGATTTTTTTCCTTCTTTGTTTTTTATCTTCTTCTTTTTTTCTTAACACAGTGTGAAGGGCCAAAGTTGATGATTAGTGAGCTGCTTATTAGATTACTACCTGCATAGCTTGTTGATTTAATAATGTGGGCAGCGTTGGATATTTGAATGTGGCATGATTTGGATTGTGATTTGACCCGTATTACCTCGAAAAGGCTTCATACCTTGTTAATTGATATTTACCAGTTTTTTTTTTTTTTTTGATACATTGAGATTAATTGTGCTAAGTCTTTAGTATAGACAGAAATAAGATTTTTTTCCCCTTATGCTGCATGGCTATCATGTTTTCTGTGTGCTTTCGCAGTCAATAATATTAATTCACATAAGGATGGGAGAAGAAGTGTTGTCTTGCAACACTTGGCCTCTCAGTAATCTGTTTGATTTTACAAGTGGCAAGTGGTTATTGAAGAGGCTTGTTTAATCAGTTAATGCCTTGTCCATAAAATAGGAAAGATCACATGTAGGCTAATGACAAATGGCTTTTGGATTTATTTGACATATCATGAATGAAACCTTTCTAGTTTCTCCTACTGAAAATTTATGAGATTGTCATTTGGCTCCTGGAAAATTTGTGTGTGTCCTAAAGCCATCAGATCAGATATGTTTATGAAGCAATATAATTTTAATTACATATGAGAAGTATGATGAAATATTAGGAGTATTCAACCAATATTTTTATTTCTTAATCTGTTATGGTGTAAGTGCTTTGCATGATATATTCTTGTCCTATCATAGATAAACTAACACCAGTGATGTTACTATTTCGCAGTATGTGAAAATTAGGATGTAGGAGTTGCAGTAATGCTGTTGGTCAAACTCCTTTTTCTTTTACATTTTTTTTATAGAAAAAGAAATTCATTAAGAAGCTTTTTCTTTTACATTTTAAATTTTCTTTTTGAGAAAATGGGGTGTGATGTGATTATGTTGCCCAGTCCAACAAAGATTAACTTGTAGAATTTCTGGAGGTACCCTAGGAAAATCAGATGGAATATTCTTGTGAAAAAGAGAAATATCAGACACATACGGGGTATTCAAATATTGATTTCAATATTTCATTGTATATGTGATATGAACATATTTCTTTGACATGCCTGTTATTTGTTGTCATTGAACCGTTGAAGAGATTCATCTTATCTTGTAGTTTAAAAGTGGCCTTCAATTGTTTCAAGAGAATGACAATTTCAATTCCAGCTGTATTTTATACCTTTTTTTCCCTTCCTTTTTTCTTTATGGGTTTTTGTTTTACAATGTTCAGTAGGGAATGACTTTCGTTTCTTGAAGTTAAAAGGCAAAAATCATCAACTGTCAATTGTTTCCCATTAGTGTTTGGGCTACCTTCAGCTGTTAGTGGCCATCTGCTGGTGGCCAGGTGTTTCTGACTGGTCACAGGGTGGCTTCAGCTTGTTCGCAACCATCCTTTGTGTGTTGTCAAATGCCTGTGTCTGATTTACACCCTCCCTCCCCCAAAAGAAAATGCCTGTATCTGAATAGCTTTCACCATTGCACTGCCCAACAAGCACAAAAAAAATTGATTGAGACTGGTTGTTTTTTATGAATTGATTTCCAATTGGCAAACTTTTCTCTTCGCGATATTAATTTCTGTGTAACAAAAGGAAAGTATGAGATGTTATAGGGTTGTGGGTCTTAATTTTAGCTGGGATTAGAAAGATACTGAAAGTAATGTTGATCATTGTTAATGCAGCTTGATTTTTCTTCTTTCATTCATTCATTCACGCTGATGCCAGCCAAAAATCTAATTGATGTTTTTGTTATATGCTTATAGCCCAACAGGCTATATGTATCTACATATTATTCGGCATCAATTTTTCTGGTCTGAATACCAGTTTTATCTCTTCACTTGCAGTTTCTCTCACTGCAACCTGCTCCTTATTTGGATTTGCCATGCATCTGCAGAATAATCTCGTGTTGCATTCCCCATTTTGTTTGATTTCAAGATAAATTCTAACCTGTTCTTTTGATCATATATATTCTATTTTCAACCTTTGATCTTCTGTGACACATGTTTGACGCGATATTATGTTTAGTTGCTCTGCTTTTAGAGTTGTTTAATGTGTCATCAAGTACTCCAACTTCACTTTCCTTGTCATTGACCTGCTTTAACTATTCATTTATAATAAAATATCAAAATCTCTCTATTTATTTATGTTTGGGACCATACCACTGAGTTATTATCTATTTCTGTGCCCTTATTTGTAATTTTACTATATGCATATTTAATTTATTTAGTTATAGTTCTGCAGAACCTATAACATTTAGATTTTGTCAAATCTAATCCTTATTCTATCATGTGTCAATTGATATGCACTAATTTACTTCAATCAATTGAAGCGGGACTGACAGTTGATTTCTTGTAATATAGAAATCAACCTGGAACTCTACTAGTTTATTACTATACTGCGAGTGATGTTTTTCCTTTTAGTAAATTTGACCACATGATTTCATTGGGGACCTTGATGTGCTTGATATGATGTTCATGTTGTGCTTACTTGAATGAACATAAAAATGTATATATTCATTATTTCACTTTTTGCAGTCCACAATTTAGTGTTTAATGGTTTGATATGATAAATTAAAACAACAATCAGTGCCGTGTGTAACTTCCTATTACTTGCTATATGTTTATCTTATTATAGCTTTAACTGTTTTTCAATCCTGATTGCATTACACAACAATAACCACAACAAAATCAAATAAACACTTCCTGAATTTTAAATCTAATGCAATTGAAATTTGCTCTACATAGATTTCTTATGTTTCAGAATTTCCCTGAATTTTCCTCATGCAGATTATTGCCATATCATGTTGTGGCAGACTATGAAGCAGAAGAGGATGATAGGATACTTGATTCTGACACCACTGGCCAGATGCTTTCACGGTCCCAGCAGTGGGATAATAATATTGCTGCTAAAATTGCTGAGTTCACTGCAACTTTTGAGAAGCAAGCACTTGCCTTCAACATAATATCCCAAAAGAGAGGTTTGGGGGAATTTCGGTCTGAGGAGAGATTGATGATTGAGCAGGCACTTCTCCAAGAGGAGAAACGGGCTATGTTGGAATTAAGAGCAGAATTAGAGTCCAGGGAGAAGGCTGGTCGTGAAGCCCATGAGGCTAAACTACGTATGGCAGCAATGGTTCAAGCAGAGCAGGCCCGTGCTGATTCACAGTCTCATGCTGAAATGATGTCTCGAGCCTCGATAAGAGGGAGTGCACTTGGGTCCCAAGGCAATGACATTGCAATTGGTCATGACATTGGAGAGCAGGATCAGGGAGGTAACCCAGGTGAGATGATAAATGGATGGGGAAACAACGCACAGAGAGATGAGAAGGAGCCATCTGAGGACTTCTTGAATGATGAAGCCGAAAATGGAGACACTGGCACACAGGATGGCTGGCGAGAAGTTGGTGAGTTTGATCTGAATGCTAGGTGATTCTCGATAGTAATTGAATAAAACCTTGGTCACGAGAGTCTGAATTATGTGTGAGGTAACAATATCCATTTCAAAAAATCATTCTCCTGGGCATCAACGATCTCTTCAAGTTACTATCTGAAGATTACTTTCTCGATCAAGATCCATTCACAAGGGCGGAGGGAAAACTATTGAAACAGTATTAGATTGGATGGATATTAAGTTTATGCTCATGGCCTAGTGTAGTGCACATGGTTGGATCATTATGTCCAAAAGAGTGTTATATTGATAAGCATACAAATTTTCAGTCAAATGTATATCTTTAGTTTTCTGATTTTGCAGGTCACCATCATATCTTTACTACCATTTATCTCATTAAAAGGATAAATATATTCTAGATGGTGCGGATTTAGTTGTAGGATCGCAGGGATAAAATCTCTAGCTATTATCTTCATTGCTTTCGGTGGCAAAAATGTTTTCAAGTACTAATATCCTTGTCAGATACATGTATGTGCATTACAAATTGTTTGTGCAAGACTTAGAAGTTCCAAGCAGAAGTGCCATTAACGAATATGAATAACATTGCTTCACACAGAATTTGTTTACAGAATAATGTGCACTCCGAATAAAATTAGTTATGACAGTGTCGTGTACAAGTTGATAAAAAATATGTAAGCGCATCAGTTTTATGTGGCATTCCGTATTTGAATTCTACGTGGGAGAGTGGGGATTGCAGATTAACGTTGTAATTATACATTACAATAACATCTAAATGCGTTGTAATCTATCCATATGATATGTTCCTTGGGACGACTATATTTTATGCATTTCAATTATGGATAAGATTTTTTTTAAAGTGAGATTGTTTATAAAATAAATAAATAAAAATATATTTATTGTTAAATTTTAGTCAAATAAAATTACAATATATATTAAATTAAATTAATAATAAATATATTCTTATTTATTTACTTTAAATACAAATTATAAGTTTTTTTCCTCTAAGATAATAGATTATGGAGCTCTACACACTGTTTGTATAAACTTGAAGCGATTCTTTCAGCCCAACACAACACTTTGTATTGGGAAATTTCAGTCCCCCCCCCCCCCCCCTCCCTTTATGTTTTTGTTGGTATTAGTTCAGCCTATTTGACTCGCTTAAAAACTGTATGATTTCCGCCGGGGGGGTGGGGTGGTGAACTGTAGGATGAATTGCCATTTTATGTGGCACTACCTGACCTGAATGATACTGAAAACACTTTATATTCTGGCATTATAATATTAAAATAATCTTATTTTTTTTTTTTGTATTACTATCTTACAGTTAATTTAAATTTAAACACAGATATGTCATTTTATTTTATTTATTATTTTCTAAAATAATTAATCTATTGATGACTAATTTTAAATATAGATATTGTATTTGTCATATAGTAGTGAAATGTACTCTATTTAGTATTGAGAAATCGTCAATAAATGTCACGTTTTTTTTTTCAGTTTACATGCATGATATAAGGGTGTTTAAAATCAAACTAATTTAACCAAAATTAAAAAACTTAGTCAAAATATTGAAAATTAAATAAAATGAAAAACCTAAAAATTGAAAAAAAAAAAAAAATAAAATAAAAAAATTGAATTGGATCAAATCTGAAATATAAATTTGAAAATAGATCAAATCTAAATCGAATCAAAATTTTATATATATTTTTTTAAAATAATATTTTACATAGAAAAATTTTATGTAACCTATACTTATTTTGAATTTTCTTATTATCTCCCAAATCAAACTTAATTATCTCTATTGAATTTTGATATTTATTGTAAGATTAACAATTAATTTAGACTTGTATTTATAATTTAAATTTATATTTTGATGAATTAATTTAAACTTATATTTGTTGTACTTTAATAAATTAATTTATACTTATATTAGATGTATTTTAATGAATTTGAAATTTCATATTTTAATAAATTT
Source organism: Ormosia emarginata (assembly GCA_029884605.1). Classification (NCBI taxonomy): domain Eukaryota; kingdom Viridiplantae; phylum Streptophyta; class Magnoliopsida; order Fabales; family Fabaceae; genus Ormosia; species Ormosia emarginata. The sequence continues at coordinate 3,998,301 of JAQQTP010000089.1, forward strand.
ACATATAAAGAAAAGTATAATAAAAAATAAAAAAATCGATCCAATCCAAATCAATTTAAATTAGATTGAATTATATCATATTTAATTTTAAAGCAAATCAATCGAATGATAAAATATGAAAAACGATTAATTTAGATAGAATATTTTTTTCTCTCAAAACTTATCTAATTCAATTCACAAACACCCCTATAATAATGCATCGAACCTATATTTCTATTTTCCATCCTTAACCCCACCCCACCCTTGCCACTTGAGCTATGGCAGGTGGTAACTAATTTCTAACTATTGTGAATTAGTGTGTAGCCTAAGGAATAATTGACACACAAATTCAAGCACACATAATTTTTTATTTTTTTTCGATTACAGTAATGACACAAATTTCAACTTACAAACCTCAACCTATAATTTCCTGCAAATTATCAAAATCCCTTAACACTAAACTAAACTAATTTAGAGGACTTAAACTACTAACTTCCTAACTTTGAATATAAACAAGAAGGAAATGGTCCCTCTAACCTTAGAAGAATTCATTTTGTAAATAACTAACAAATGAGTACTTTGAAGCACCCAAAAAATAGAAATAAAAAATTGACACATTTAAGTATGTAACCAACGCACCTGTATCTCTGTTCGAAAAAAGAGTAGGTAAGAAATATCTAAAACTAGGTCACCAAGAAATATCTAAATCAAGAAGGACAATGTCATTTTGCCATATATAATGGCAAGTGTATAATTTACCCTAATTAATATCAAGAAAAAATTAGAGTAATATTTTCAAAGACCGATTTGCATTCAAGATTGCCATTTTAAATATCCAGCCCTGTGGTTCATTCCTTACTAGCACACATCGCACAAACTTGAAATATATTTGCAAACAATCAAAGGTAAGCTAATTACAGTGAGAAAATAAAGAATGAGGAAGGCAGTGAAGATTTGTCAAATGTGAAAAAGCAAACAATTCACAAACTTGACAGTTCCTACAAAATATTAGGCAGCTGAGAATCCAATCTCTGCTGCAATTCCCTGATCTTCAGGGAGAGTTCCGCCTTTTGCTCCTTGTAGCTCTGGAGCAAGTATTCTTTTCCTTCTATTACCTCTTTCAACTCTCCTACTTGCCTTCTCAGCATATCAATTCTCACCTCATCATCCCTTATTTTTTCAGGGGGCTCTAAATTATTCTCCCCATCTAGATGCCCATTTCCATAACCATTTCTAGTCTCGGCAGGCCAGGCTGTGACCGTGGAAGATTTGTCTTGGGGAACATGTCCAACACAGTGATCAGCAATTGCTTTCCTCAGCCGTTGGATCTCTCTCTCTGAGTCAAATAAGTCCCTGTTTGCAGCATCAAGCTGCAATTGCAAATGAGAAGAAAGTCCCACCTGAGCATTGAGTGAGTTTTGCAATTCAGCTATTTGATCTTGCATCTCTAGTATCATATCATCTCTTCTCTTCAATTGTTGCCGCAATTTCTGTATGACTTCCCGCTTACTAAAAATATCAGAACCAGATTCTGATACACAAGGAGAATCTGAGCAGTTTGAATGGTATGGCTTTGAAGGCAATTCAAGACGATCAGGAGAGCATGCCCAGATAACACCATTTTCCTTGCTAAATTCAGCAGTAGGAACAGTCACCAAAGGGAGGGCCCCATCGGATTCACTCAGCATCTGGCCATTTGGTGGGCACTTTAGTTCCATAGTACCTCCAGTCCCTGTCCAAAACAACATCACATACAGATGGAAAATCTAAGTCAGATGCAACACTTAACAGATCAACAGGCCTAAACATTTAGGGCTTGGTAGCAGCCCTGTAAAACAGCACCATAAATAAAAGGATGTTAGACGAATTACATTATTGAGAACTTCAAAATCAGATTCACAAAGTACAATCACCAATTTTTTTCCCCATAAAATATATTCACCAATTATTTGTGAATGATTCATGTACAAAGTTGACAAGCTTTACTCAGAAAGCAGTCAAATTCAGATGGAAGCCCATCAACTGATCAACTCATACACATTTAAGAATAACTTAATCCAGGTTTGCTTTAAACATTTGAGCAATTTGTATAGTTTGCATATCTTTGCTGGTAATCAAAAGAGATTACATCTGCTGATACCAAATAAAAAGTTATCTCCACAACTGCAATTATTCTACAATAAACACAAGATCAAATATCAAGGGCCATTGATTGCTGAGCCAACATTTGATTAAGAATGTTTAATTTATCTGCTTGATTAATTTATGAGTACAGATAAATAAGTGGTATCTGCACACCACTTCCTACATCTCCAATATTATGTGGAATCTCTGTAAATTATTAGCACATGTTTAAGCTAACAATGATATTCAATAGGAATGCTAATGATGTAGAATTAGCACCAGAGATAGATAATAAATAAGTAAGATGAGAACGAAACTAAAGAAATGGAGTCGTAAAGAGATGTTTGATTAGCTTTATAACACATTGGGGACATGAATGAGTGGAATAAGGCTCCACTAAAACTAAATATAGAACAAGTTGACTATGATAGGGAAAGAAGCTTAAGAGAGAGGAGAAGTAGGGAAATAAGTGAGGGAGAAAGTAGTGGCAAACCCTACAAGTGTTAGCAAATGACAAAAAAACATATGTAACAGTTTACAAGCAAACATTTTATACACATTCAATACAATTCAAAATCCAAAATCAAATTTTCTTGATAGAAAAAGAAAATTTCTAAAAAAGTAGAAAGAAAAGTACAAGAAAAAATAACAGGATAACATACTACAACTGGTCATTAACAGTCAGCAAATTAAAAAACATCCTTTAAGCACAGATTAAACCTGAAATGCAATTGAAGCAGCCATGATTATCTTGTGCTAGGGAATATCCATTGGACTGCAAAAAGCAATCTGCAGATTTCCTTGTGTTGGAGGATTTTCCACTTCCTAAAGTTACAAAAAGATATGAAGTTAGAATCCACTATAGATAAAGGACACATCTATGCCATTCAAATTACAGAACCAAGTATTACATTTTTCCCCTTATGGATAAAGAAGAGTTAATTAAAAGAGAAGAGAAATACAGAACAGGAAGATTGGAATCCTCCTAACAGCACATAAGGACCTTGAACATTAGTTGCATTCTGCTTTGGCTTTGAGTCAAGCGCCTGCTTCAACTTGTAACCAAGGCGAATAGATAATGTACTCAACAAAGCACCAGCAGCAATAAGAAGCCAGTTAGGCCCTTCAACTTGAGTATTACTTGCCTTACGAACCCTAGACACCCCATTGGTTTGTGGTTTCATTTTAAGAGCTAAAAGAATGGAACAAAATGTTCTGGGTTGTCCAGGAAAAACCTACAGAAACAATTACCAGAACGTCAATACTACTATGAGCGTGTTTGGAATGTAAAAAAATAAGAAATGATTTGATTTGTAAATCATATTTAATTAAATCTTGTGTTTGAAATGTTAAAAAATAAGAAATGATTTAATTTCTAAAATCTCATGGATTTCATTCCTTTTCTTTTAAAAATTTCATCAAATTTGATTTGAAATAAATAGACTATTTTACCCTTAGTAACTATCTCTAACTACTTTTCATAAGGATTAAAATGTAAAATAACAAAATCAAATCAAATCAATTCTTATTTCAATGAATTCTAAACACAAAATTTGATTTCTAAATCAAATCAAATCAATTCAAATCAAATCAAATTAAATTAAATCATTTCTCATTTTTATTCATTTCAAATACAACTTATATGACAGTCATGACAAGTGTACAGGTCTAACAAAATTAATTAAAAATAAATAAAAGAAGAAAGATTGAGTAGATGTTAAAAACTTCATTACTACTATAACCTCTTGATATTCACCAAAAAAGAACAAATTTACCTTTCCATATTTATGATGTATATTTAGTATCCTTCATCTAAAAAATATGTACCCTTCTCCTATAACATGAAAATCTTCCTCTTCCCCTCTTTGGGGGTTCTATCCATCCCTCACCATTTCCTCCTCCGCTCAATCCTTTTTTTTTAAATTTTTTTGATAGAATCCTCTGCTCAATACATTAAACTTCAAAAAAACCTTCTCAATAAGATTCTAATTTCTTAGTACCATTAAATGATAGATATATTGGCACTTGACAGTTCAAACTTTAAAAAAAAAAAAAAAATTCCAACATCTCAATGATCTCAACCATTTGTTTCCCTTAAACCCTTCACACCATTTTCTCCCATTTCCTACCTTAAATCTTAAAAAAATGTTCCATAAAAAAGCAGTGCGAGATTTCCAAATGCTGGAATTCAAAGAAAAACAACAAAAATAATCCCAAAGAATAAAAAAGGAACACGCTAAAACAGATTACCCACAGGCACAGATGAAAAAGACAAAAAGAAGGGAACGTAGAAGAAGAACCTAGAAACAGAGAAAGTGGAGTAAGTACCTGTGGGAAGCCGGAGCTCTAGGAGTAGGACCACATGGTGACGCCGTCGTGGTCGACGTTGAAAACGATGGCGGAGGAAGATAGAGTGAGAGTGGAGAACAGAATAGGGGTGAGCTTTGTGGAAGTGTGGCGGTGGTTGACGAGGCGATGGTTGAAGGAGAAGCCGGCGAAAAGCAAGGAGAGAATAGAGTGCGGCTAACCAACTGAGCCAAGGGACAGTGGTGGTGAGAAATAGAGAGGGGTGGGTTCAGAAAAAAAAAATTTATTACTATTATTTATTTATTTATTTATTTTTCGGAAAAAGTAATATTTGACTGGTAAAAAAGAAAAGAATAATTGAGATAAATGAATCTAGAGAGGCGAAAAAGAAGAATATGGTCACAGCTTCGGGACTACGAACAATCTAAACAAAGCATACTTTATTCGGTTCGGTTATGAAAAGGTTAATATTGTTTGTTTTTTTCCTTCTAAAGATAGATAATTATTAATGGGAAGTTAGTCCCCAAATAAAAAAATTGGTGCATATGCTCAAAATAAATTGGAAGTGTGAATATTAAAAATTGCAAAGGTGAAAAAAAGTGGTGTCTATGCAATTTCTTTTGCCTTTTTATCACCATTAAGTTTTAGGTTACGTTTCTTTACTAATCATTTTTTAAAAATAACTTATTGAATAAAAATGTGAACAAGAGAGTTGACATGTTACTTAACCTGCCTGACTCCTATTGCTATCAAGATCATTTGTAAGGGTATACATGATTTGGAATAGAGAAATCTTTTTTTTAAGAACGTTGTCAATAGTTAGATAGATAATGATCCTCACTTGGATCTTAGAGAGAAACTAAGAATGGTACTCATTGTTATAATATTGACAAGTGCACTAAATCATAAAAGTAATAAATGGTGAGTAAGATATTATTTTTTTTGAGAAATTAATTTACTAAATATCACTTCTCTAATATTAATATTATTTAGGTAATTAATAATTAAGAGTGATTCAAAGTAATCAAAGACACAAAATTATAAAAAACAAACATACAAAAATACACAAAATTAAGAGAGAAAAGAGAGAACAAAGCACATGAATGCAAAACATATTAAAAATGTAAACATACGAAATTAAAACAATAAGGACCTGACTTTACTTAATTTAACAATCTATTATAGAAAATAGAATAGCTTTGAGACCTTCATTCTAATTAATTTTTAGTCATTTAATTGACGGAGAGAATTCTTTAATTAATTAAAACCCAATTACTTGACGAGTTAATTCTTTTTAATTATTAAAGCCTAGTCAATTCTTTGATCTAAACCCCAACTCTTGATCTAAACCTTCACTCTATGAATTCTCATAGAAAATATTACAATTCTCCTACACAACCTATAACCTCTATTCTTATATAATTATAAATCATGACACTTATTATTTATGGTTTAAGTCATATGCAAACTCTTCAATTCTACACATATCTCACTAAATCAATTTATGAGTGGTCAATTCATAAAAACATTAAGAATCATAAGAAGCACTCAAATTGAATAGAAAGAAATTAATTAAAAATTCAATCTTAATACATGTCAATTGAATCAAGTTACATCTTCACCTTAACAACACATAAATTTAGCTACTCATGACAAAAGAGAAGAATAGATAAGAAGAAGAAAGAGAATTCATCATGACAGAACCGTAGAAAAGAAACCAAAGCGCTTTCAATAGTGATTTGATCTCCAACTCCATGAGAGCTCCATGACAGCTTCTCCTCCTCTCCTAGGACTCATCCCCTCGCTGCCTTTGAGCCTCCAAAATTCTCTATTTTTCTTGTATTTTCTGAACCAAAAGAGAGCTACTTTGCTACACTCGTTTTCTCTTTTTTATAGAAAAGTTTACAACTTTTCGTATCTAACTTGTACGATTTTTCTTACCCTTTAGATGGTTGAATTTGCCCTTGATCTCAATAGATAATTTGTAGGATTTTTTGTTAGTTTTTCAATGCCGCAAACGACATGTCAATCTGATTCTGTAACTCAAGATATGATTCAACTAATGAGGAATAGTCAAGATAGTGCATGAATCTGAATCAAATCTCTTTGAGAATTATTATCTAATCTTTAATATTAATAACAACTTAATCACATAAAGTTGTCAGCATGAGATTTATAGATCTCTTTCTTAACTTTCAAACACCACAAAAATCAGGTAAATCACATACTTATAGAGAAAATTGTCTTTAATTTACTGAGACAAGTTTGATAACGATACTTTCCTTAATTAATCTTTGACCAAATCTCTTATTTTTTTTTGAATCCATATAAATTAGGAAACAAATATCTCATTCAAATTAAGAAACTCCTTGAGATCCTTGCATTAAACGAATATATACTTAGTCATCAAGTACAGATTATTTGCACTCCAATTAAGAATCTAACTTGATCCTTAAAATTTATGAATGTTAGTTGATTTGGTCAAACTTCATCATCCACTTTGCACATAGTTTTTCACCTTCTTAATGCATGAACTGGACTTTGATATCTTCATGAAAGTTATAGGAAATTTTCTCATCTTTCCATAAACACCAAGATTAGCTTAATCCGAGCTCTATAGCAAAAGTTATGATCTAAATATTACCATAATGTCCTTATGGTCTTTGTCAAGATTTTAATAATCATGTATAAAATACCACAAAAACTCTTAAATTCCTACAAAACATAATTAAAATACATTTAATTCAGTAGACCCAAAATTCATTCAATATCATAAATAAATAACATAATTCTTATATCAAAATATTCAAATACATGTTTAAACAAATATAAAATATGTGAGTTTTATATACACATCACTCACCCCATGATTTGGGCTTTGCAATTCCACCCACACTCCTATCAAGATTGTGGCAAAGGTCCCAAATGTCGGCGAATTTGCAGTGAACAATTAACTGATGAGGCATCGTCGCGACGCCTCTAATTGTTGGGATAACTCAACTTTGTTCTTGTCTTCTTCCTCTGAGGCCTATGATCCTTGGTCGCTAGACGAGGCCATAAAAAAAGGTTGGGTGAAGTGGTGGCAGTTGGTCTCGCTGAATCGCTGGAGCGGTTACTCAGAGAACAAAAGGATCAGTGTGAGAAGGAAAGGGTGGGATAACAGGGGTTAGGATGGGGTCACGGTTGAGGTGAGGTTGCTTGGGTTTAGGTGGGGTTGCACGGGTTGGGATGGGGTCACAAGGTTGGGGTGAGATTTACACAGGTTGAGGTGGGTCGCAGGGGTTGTGGTTACGTGCTAGGATAGGTGTTTGGTAGTTTGGCCGATGAATAAGGAGGTTATCAGCACAAATTGGTCACAAATTTGGCCTATTGGGGTCGAGTGAATGAGATGTAGCAGAGATTTCAGTGGGGCAGATGGTTGGTGGTAGTGGCGGCACAGCCAGGGGTGGTGTTGCCACCGCTAAAAGTGATGAGGACAAGGAGAATGAAGTGAAAAGGAAGAAGATGATGGGCTCCAATAAAGGAGAATAAACTGTTAGATGTAGAATGTGACCGGTGTGCGCGGATGGAAGCTACTCTAGGGTGGCAACACTAGACTAACCATAGCATAAAATCATAAAAAGGTTATTATTACTTTGTTACAAAAAAAAAACTAATCTATGTTTATTTTTCATTTTAGTTGTATAATGTATCAATTTTTTTTAAAAAGAGAGAGAGAGAAACGGAAGGAAATTTTCTTTTAGTAATAATTAAAGACAATAGTGTTTTAGCTCTACAAATATTCTAATCCTTTATTTATGCAAAATACAACCTGGACTTACATCCAAAAAATTATGTACACTTTACAAAACTGACTCATAAGCTGCACTGCGGAGTATTTGAGGCTTATCTTTCGAATTGAACTTGAAGCGTAATTTAATCGAGCATTAAAAAACTTTCATATTTCTACATAAAATTTAAAATGGAAAAAAAAATTGATATCTGCAAAAAAAATCACACACTTCGAACCAGAATTGAGTTGTATTGTATTGTATCATCATACTTTAATTCCTCTTATTCACTCTCATGAAAAAAGCAGCCAATTTATTATTAATAATTAAATTTCACTAACAAGTATCCTTATTAATAATTTAATAAGAGAAGAAGTGAAATTCATGTTATTTTCTCCTTAAATCTTAATTTGTAAAAATAAAAATGTGAGATTTTGAGTAACAAATAAGAGACTAAATGTCTCTTTTTCCTATTAAATAAATATCGATCACACTTTTTTTTAAAAAATTTGATCATTGTATTCCTATTCACTCCTTCTATTTTCATCTTTTCAAACATAACCTTAGAACATTTGTTAAGATTTCAAGAATATATTTAATAAAAAGTCAAATTTTTTAAATTCTCAATACATTAAATACTTTATGTAAATTAAAAACACTTGTTAACAAAACAATTAATTAATCGTAATATTACATTTAATTTAGTAGACTCAATGCTTAAATTCAACTGCTTGAATATGCATAAATAAATAACATTTAATTTTTATATCAAAATATTCACTAATTCGTCATTGATTTTCTCTTATCATTCATGGATAGATTGGAGATGGATGGAAACTATCATGGATAATAATTCGTTATATCAATGTGACCCTGATTTATTTCTAAGAGGACATTTTCCTTATATATCTTAGCAGTGGGTCTACGTCATTTTTTAGGGCAACAGCAACAGTTACAAGAATACAAGTTGTCCAAAATCTTTTAACATCATTTGGCTCTCCTACTGCAATCCTAGTGTTTGTTAAAAAAAAAAAAATGCACTTGTGCCCAGGCGTGACCTGCCAACTTCATCTGCTAAGACATTGATGTGAGACGCGTGATTTTAGTGAACACAGCATTCTTAAGTTTAATATATATCTATATATCTTAACTAATTGTGTACAAATCTTACCTGTATAATATATATATATACGAGGATATGATATATATATATGATTATTAAAAGTAATTATTGATAAAATCTTACATATATATAATTTTATATTATAATTTTGTATTATATATAATATATAATAAATCAATGCCACTTTCAATAGAAAATCTTTAACAAATTAGTCTAGAAATATTTGGATAATTAATGAAAAGTATATTTTAAAATAAAATATATTTGTTTAAAGAGAGATTCCGGCCTATTAGTATAGAATAAAGTATATGACACTAATAAAACGCACATGTGGTATGCTTTGTTCCACAAAAATTCAATTTCAATCTAATATAGAAATTTTTTTGCATTCAAATACTTTTTTTGTGGGGGGTTTGATTTAGCATCTAGGTTCAGTTTAATAGTTGAAAAACTACATATGAATCAATTGTGGCGCATTATTGCAGGTTGGCATTCCAAAGCCTGCACCGCGATGGGAGAAAATTTATAGAGGAAGCAACAGTTTGGCGAGTTTGTGTGGCCAGGATATTAAGGTCAACGATGACAATTGGATTTGTTGGTTTAGTGGTTGCCTTGATGCCTGCTTCTATCAATCATGACCCTCATGTGCAAAATGTTTTTCAACCAATAAATTTGGTAACAAAAAAATGGGATGCTCCATTAATTTAGTAGAACTTTCCTACAATCATAGCGAATGCTACCCTCAAAACGCCAATTGAAATTGGAGAGGACAGATTGGCTTGGGAAGCCAACGCAAAAGGTCAGCATATGATTAATTCGGGCTATAATGTAGCCAACAATTTGATGCATCTTAATTGTAGATTGAATCGGTTAGTGATGGAGAAAAAAAATATTGCAACAAAAGGTGGTAAAGTCCCCCCTCCGAAGCTGAAACCTTAGGTTAAATTGGCTCGTGGTTGAGATTGATCAATATAATTAGAGGAGGTATGTTGGTTGGGCCGATTCGCACTAGTTTGATTTGTAATAAATCACAATTAAACGAATCAATGTGGGTTGATCTATAATTTAAATGAGTTAGCAAAATACTAATTTATGTTTGCACCGCATTAGATCATGGGTCACGTAGATTGGTCCGCAGCTCGTAATCTTATTTTATTCATTGTATTTTTTTGTCTTTTTAATTTTGAAAGCTTGAAAACCAAAAATAAAAAACACATCAAACAAAAAAAATTAAAAATGGAAAACAAATAAGAGATTCAAAGTGACAGGGATGAGCGGTGATGACAGTGAGTCGTGATAGAGAGGAGCGGCAAGGGTGACGCGACACGAGGCAAGCACAATGGCAAGTGGGTCATAATTGCACGAAGAGAGAGAGAGAGAGAGAGAGAGAGAGAGACCAGTGGTAGTGGGTCGTATGTGGGTCGCGAGGTAGGTTGCAACCGGTGACAAACGTGCCGTGACTGAGCGGAAGAGAGGGGTGGCGGAGAAAGTGAAATTGAGAAGGAAATTAGAGAGATGAAAGGTGCAACTAGGGTTTCATTTTCAAATGTGAAGAGTGAAGCCTGAAGATGAGAGATGAGATAGATCAGACATGATTTTGAGCCAGGTAATGAAGTGTTTTGTGTTAGCCAATTATCAAATCTAAAGCAAATTTTTTTTTACAAAAAAAAAAAAAATTAAGCAAGTTTGCGGACTGATCCACAAACTCACATACCAAAATCTGTTTGACCACAAGTTAAAATGAATTGATCCAATAAGCTTACGTTTAAATAGATTAACATTTTGCCTAGTCTCAATATGTGCGGGCCACGGGTTATGTGAATCAAGCTCAAATACCTACCTCTAAATATAACCCTTGATTTGGAAATAATTTTTTTGCCAAATGACCCCACTTTTCTCAATCCTAAGAATTGAGGGCCGAGTATTTGAGTAATTGGGGTTGGAGGAGCGTGAACCAAAAGCCACTTTGTTTTGGAATTAGGATAAGGAACATTAGTAGTAGCAAATGAAAGATCTGTCACAAACATGTCATCACAATATGGATAAGTTTCATGATCAACGAGCTTCAAATCAAGAAGCTTCACATAAAGTTAATCAGAACTGATTGGTGTCACTCTTGTACGTATAGAAACAACTTTCTCCTTGCAATCACAAATCAGGACCCGGTCCATCCAAAAGTGTGGACGACCAAATTAATAATGATATCATCCAAAGGATTGTTAACGACGGTAAACTTGTCTGATATGGCCACATCCGTCCCAAATATTCCACGACACGATGATTAAGGTTAGTCTCATGGTAAAGGACAGAAGCGTGGGGGCATGTTAGTAAGCAACAGCAACTTGTCTTGTCTAACCCAGAGGTTATATTCTGGATTTGGGACTGAAAAACCACCACTTTGAAATTTGAATGGCAGTATTATCAAAGAGAACTGTCGTGCATAGTGTTGCACGCATCATAATATGGGGAGATGAAGAGAGGAGTGAAAGTAGTAATCCACAACCAAGTAGGGGAGAAAAACATTTTTAACAAAATATTATCAATATCCTAATTCTACCCGTAAACAATAGGAAGACTAAAGCCAAAATTTTGATCAAGATGGCATAAAAGGCATAAAGGACATGGAAGCCCGTATCCTGATTTATTTGATTCTATGCATATGTCGAAAATAAAAGACGAACAAGGAAAGTATCAGTACTAAATACTAATTCCCATCCCCTTTCCTTTCTTGTTTCTCTTATTTACAAATAAATGACATGATGGAAACCAATTTCATTCTATAAAAATTATTTTGCCTCCACTTATTCAGCCTTTCGACACGTAACAATGGCAAACTTAATTAGATCCTTCCTGTATCCTTCTATCATCAATGGCATAGCCAAAGCTCCTTTTATGGTTTTTAGTCCTGGCCAAAAAAAAAAACCACAAATCAAGAAATTCAACATGAAGTTTTTAGTTGAGGCTAATAAAAAAATAGAAGTCAAGAAATTCAGCAAGAAAATCCAACATCCGCCTTGGCAGTAGAAATATTATTTCTATGAGAAATAATCATCTTACATCATTTTTCAATACTATTTTCTACACTTAGTTAATGATGTATAAATTCGTGATTAATCATGTGTATTAGTTGGTTAATGAATAAATCTATAATTTAGTGTTGAAGCTTAAATTTACTCATTAATCAATTAATATATGTGATTAATTATGAATTTGTACATTATTAATCAAGTGTAAAAAATAGTGTTGAAAAGTGATGTAAGAATATAAGAGTTTAATTTTTATTGTTCAAAGAACGGATTCGTGCATAGCAGCTTTACAGCAAATATAATCCATTAGAAGTCTTCTTCGCCCTTGTCAGTTAAAAATTCCCAAACTTGCAAGACATTAATATTCTAAGAGTAACAAGCCTAAAATCTTATCAATTCTTGCGCCAAAGATGAAGCCTAAGTTTTTCATGAGTAATTAGGCGTTTTTTTTTTTATGCTTGTTTAATTAAGGAGCCTAGGCAACATTAAAGGTATACTTGATAGAAGTGAAAATGGAAGGGATGTAGGGTATTTTCTATGAATCTCCAACCATTATCATTCTTAATTCTCATAAAGTAATTTGATTAAGTCATTTATATTCCAATAAGATAATTTTCTGGTAAATATCATGCAATGTGTTGCATATTTTAATCAATTTCACTGAACATGCAGACCATTATGTTCTTAGCTATAAAAGCAATTGACTGAGGAAAAAATTATCAATGACATAAGACTTAACTGGCGATAGGAGATGGGAGTTTGTTTGTAACTGCAATAGGAATGTTGAGCTTACCACTGGGCAAGAGTGATGTGAGACCCTTCCATGTCAACGCTGAGCGTATCACCGCTGGCCAAAATGGAGCAACAAAGGGAGACCAGTCTGCTGACTTGATGTCCTAGATAGTAAGTAAGCATGTTAAAATAGCGCACACAACATTAAACTGTCCATAAGCGGGCTCGTTTGGATGAATTTTTAAAATAATTTTTTTTATATGATTTTTTTTTAAAAGTCTTTTAAAAAAGTAAAAGCTATTTTATGTTTAAATACAGTACTTAAAAAATGTTTTTTTAAATTTATTATTATTTGGATGTAACTATGTAAAAGGACTTTTTTAATGATATAATTACTCAGAACAACTTTTTTATGATCTAAAAAATGTCTTTTTCAGAAGCTCCAAAATTTTTCTTTAAAAAAAAGCACAATTTGTGTTTTTTTAGTATTTTTTATTTTTAAAAAAATTCTTCTAAATATGTTAAAAATCAACAAAACAACTTTTTTTTTTAAAAAAAAAGGTCTTTTTTTAAATAAAAAAAAACCCCCCTTAGTGATTGGATTCATAATGAGCAGAAGATACGACTGGTTACGTATTTCAAATTAGGGAAAGAACTAGGTTACCTCAAGACTGAACTTAAGTGTTTCGGTGTAACTACCTGAAGTGACAGGGACTCAAGCAATCTGACATAATCAGAAGTTGAGCACCATGCTGGAAGGTAATATGCATCACATATCTTCTTCAAGAGATCTTCCTCCCATAGATCTAGGGATTCTTCAGCAGGGCCAAGATCCCTGTGGCACCATGTTACTATTATTATGGTGGCACCTGGTGCAGCCACCCGAGCTAACTCACCAACAAACTGTCATTTGTGTGTGAAGTGGGAAACTGAGATGAGATTACCAGTGTACAGAATAGAAAAGAAATTCAAGTGTACTGTGCAAAGGCAAAAGTTAATCTGGTGTTAGGATTAAACTTAAAAAATAAGTCCAATCACAAGTAATATTGCAAGAGCGAATGCAACCTTTGCTTTGTCAGGCATATGTTCTCCACTTTCCATGGACCACACCAGATCAAACTGCCCGTCAGGGAATGGTTGCTTTAAAGCGTCTGCAACCTGAAAGGAAACCTTCCATTACAGAAGCATGAAGGCAAATGTTAGCTACATGTGAATAGATGATATTACGAACATTGGAGAGGTTATATTAATTTTCTTTCACAATTTTGCGCAGCAAGAGCATAAAATGTGTAAAATAGAAAAAACAAAAAACATGCCCATAAAGACCTTGTCAGCTAATCCTTGAGCAGCAGCAAGAGCATTTGCTCTTTCAGCTTGAACAGGACTCAGAGTGATGCCTATGCTCCTTGCCCCAAATTTCTTGGCCAGGTATCTTGAGCTGCCCCCTATGCCACACCCAACATCAACTATACTCTTGGGCCATTTGGTTGGATCATCTGGGCATTCAGAAACAAAGAAATTAGTACCCAGTCAGTGTTACCAGCTCATCTCCATTCCAAACCATAAAATAAATAAATAAATAAAATCCAAATTCCAATGATTATTATCAATTAACATCTCAGGACAGTATAACCCATAGAAATATATACACTTTGTTTCTAAGCATAAAATTTAAGAAATGATTTGAAATTATTTTGTTTGGAAATCGATAAAATAAAAATTGACTTAATTTTAAGATAATTTTTGTTTGTTTGCCAATTTATTAAATAATAATTAATTTAATTTTAATAATGTATATATTTGTAAATCTAATAGAATTTTAGTGAATTTGAATATACTTGATTTTAAAATTAAATCAAATTAATTTTATTTTTAAATGATTACAAAGTCTGTCATAAGATGGGTATGATATGACACACGAGCACTGGTTGATTGACGCATGATACAAACAGTATGAAAGAAAACAGTATTTATTATTGCCTACAAGCTTATTTAATATTTATCTCAAAGGCATTTAGCTGGCTTCATGCATTTACAATTACATGACGTAAACATTTTGCCTTGGGTTTCAATTTAAATTTAGCAAGTGGGGGTTACTGGTTAGAACTTAGAAGCAGTAGAAGGAGAGAGATTAAAAAAATAGAAAAAATACCAGAAACACCAGCGAAACGAAGGGACTCCTCGATCATTCGGATCTGAGCAACGCGGTGTTCCGAAACAGAAACGGAGGAATCCGGGTCGTAAAACCCGTGGTGCATGTGGTCGCCCCAAATGTCCTCCCATATCCTAGACGACTCGTCGTAGAACTCGGCGATTCCCGTCTGCAGAAGCCCCTCCTCCGTATTCCTCACTTGCTGCTCCAAGTCCAACACCATCTCCCATCTCCTGGTTCTCGCAGCTGATACCCGAATGGAATTCCGTGACCCGGATCGGACCCACCTGCTCCTGAAGCTTGGGACCCGCGGGGATTGGGAATGGAACGAGTGGCTGTATGACAATGAAGCGATGGTTGGGCTCCTCATCGTCGTCACCATTGGCCAATGGGCACAACGCGATAAAAGAAAGAAAAAGCGACCCTCGGTTTAGGTTTTTTTTTTATTATTATTTGCCACAAGTCATTGGTTTGTTTCTACTTCCAAAGTCCTAAAAAGGAATTGGAAAAAATTAGAAGTTTTTTTTTCATATTAAAAAATTAAAAATTAAAAATATTAATAAAAAGTACAAGTATTTTTTAAAATCATTAATAATAAATAATAAATATTATTTTTAATCTTTCATATATTATCTTGGGAGACATATGTTAACAAAATTCAAAAAATTATTATTAAACATGATTTTAAGGTAATTGCAACTTGCAAGTATTTATTATGGACTTTTAAATTTAGATGTTGATATAATTTAATATCGTAATCATAAAAATATTAATTTAAACTTTTAAGAACATTAATATTTATTTAATTCCTCGATTATGAAAAAGACATAAATTTATTTCTTGAAACAAATACTATATTAACGATATTCTTATTATCCTTAATAAAATGACTATTTTGATTTCACTTTCTCTAAAATGACTATTTTGATTTCACTTTCTCTTAATTTTATTTGATTAAGGTTTGTGATTTTCGTCGGTAATTTAACTAATTATGTGAGATTTTGGAGTGAGTTATTGAATGTCACTGCATTGGATTTGGCATGGAACATGCAGGTTCCCAGGTTGTGGATAGAACCTGATTCCCTTTGTGCTGTTCAGTTCGCTACTTAGGGGTGTGGTTTATCCTAATTCTTTGATTGAATCCATTCATCTCCTCTTGAACCAAATTTTACAAGTTAAAATTCCATACAACTTTAGGGAAGGAAATAGAGTGGCCGATTGGATTGCTAACTATTATCATGGGTAAGATTTGGGTCTTTTATGCCTTTGACAACGCACCTAATTAAGGGGTGTAGGAGTTTATTACTTGATGTATTGCTAGTGTATCCTTTATGAGGGGTTCTTGTTTCCTAAGGTCCTTTACCCCTCCCATGCACCAAAAAAGAATGTTATCTAATTATAACATTTGGAGGCCGCATGTGTGTCAAAGAATGATTTAGGAAATAAAAAAAATTAACCAGGTTTGGTTTAAAAAATTGTAAAATGTAAGGTATATATCCTCACAAACATTATTGTGAGGCTAACCTTTTACATATCAAGATTGGAATTTTGATCCTCTCTTTTAGAGTTCAACTCACTTACTATCATATCAAACCCTTATTAGTATTTAAGTCTAAATTATTTATCGACTCATTGTGTATGTATGTGTTATATATATATATATATATATATATATATATATATATATATATATATATATATATATATATATATATATATATATATATATATATATATATATATATATATATATATATATATATGGAGCTTTGTCTATCATGCTCCTAGTCATCAGGGAGCATGGATATTCCCTTTAATATCAATCGTTGGATATGGTCAAAATTTGATCAAAGGCTAGTATAATCAACTTGTAACCTGTTGAGACAGTAATTTAGTCTCATCTCTAGCATAGAATTGGCTGACACTAATAGGGAGTGTAACATCCTGGGACTGCCTGTAGGATTGATCAATGTCTCCACAAACCAACACGGGTCTTTTCAGCGTGCTTTGTCCTTACTCGCACGCATCCTAAGAAACTTCCCAAGAGGTTACCCATCCCACAATTGCTCTAGGTCAAGCACGCTTTTTTACGTTCTAGGCTCCCGAAAAGAAGTTGCAACTTGTTGATATGACTACGCCTAATCAATTCCTTTAAGCTATCCTAAGCTATAGCCCCACGCCGATCACGCCATTGTCTCGAATCCTCTCATTCCGGTGCGTATTCAATTCATTCATGGGACCTTTCGCCTAGAAGCCTGTCAAGAGCCGCTCCTTGTACGTGCTTCTCTTACACCGACGTCTATTCCCCGCCCTCGTCGGCCTTGGGACACCACATGCCCACTAACTTCCGCTTGGTTCGTCCCCAAACTACACCGTACTGGGACAGGTCCCGTCTCTGATACCATCTGTAACATTCCGGGACTGCCTGTAGGATTGATCAATGTCTCCACAAACCAACACGGGTCTTTTCAGCGTGCTATGTCCTCACTCACACGCATCCTAGAGAAACTTCCCTTTTTAATACAAAGAAGTCACCTATCCCATAAATAATTGCTCTAAAGAGATGGTCAAGCACGCTTAACCATGGATTTTTTACTTTTTTATATTCTAGGCTCCCGAAAAGAAGTTGCAACTTGTTGATATGGCTACGCCTAATCAATTCCTTTAAGCTATCCTCAGCTATGCAATTTCATACTTACACAGTCTCTGAATCCCTTTCATTCCGGTGCGTATTCAGTTCATTCATGGGACCCTTCGCCTAGAAGCCTGTCAAGAGCCGTTCCTTGTACGTGCTTTTCTTACACTGGCGTCCACTCCCCGCCCTCGTCGGCCCCGGGACACCACAGGGAGTTCTAGAAAACGAGATTGTGATTAGGGGGTCAAAGATCCCTACCAACGGAGTGTCTAGCAACCCCTATGAAACAATAGCAACAAACATCACTCCCAAATCAAGAACAACAACCTCCATGACCCTTCCTCCCTTTTATTTCCAACAACATAGCCACCATCAACCGAACCCAACCTATCCTCCCAACTACGGTGAGCCAAACTAGCGCCCCTTGCGACCCTAAACAACAAGCGAGACCACTCCCGAACAGTCACCTACCTCACCAAACCCCCCACATCAGACCCGAATTGCCACAACCATATGTCACAGGAAAACCAAACCCCAACCACGTTCAGTCGCAGCCTCGCCCAGCCACCACACCATAAGCTCGCCTCCACCCATCATAATTCACCAAGCCTCCACCCAAATACCCCAGATTTGACTCGAAAATCAACACATGAAGCCACCAAACCTCTATCCAACTGCCACGGACTCCAACAATCATGAGCCAGAACCACCTATAACCATGACCATCCCCCTCGTCGTTGTCGGGGTGATGTGGCTATTACGCAGGTGGAGGATCGTGGTGGTTTTGCTACGTCCATGGCAGTAGGTTGTGATGACGTTGGTTTTAGAGGAAGGATAAGGTTGAAAATAAATTTTCTTATAAAGGGCATTTTGGTCATTTGTTCTATATGTAAAAAAAAAGAGGCAATCAAATGTTTTAAAAACAAGGAAGAATAAGAAATAGAAACATTTCTCATCCTCTGTTTCTTGTCTCTTCTTCTCCTTCCTCCACCAAGTTTTTACCTTTTCTTCATTTTGGCACCAAATCCTTGTATCCACTTGCACCAAGAGCTTAAGATAAATTTCTACTCTTTTATTCTTGTTTACTTTGTGCCAAATCTCATATTCCCTCAAGCTTTGCTATCTCAAAAATGGTGGGTGAGCATATTTTGAGGTTTTGAAGTAGAAATCTAAGAGTGTGGAAAGTTGATTCTAGTAAGTGGTAATGAGAAAGTCAAACCTTGATTTTTCTCATGAATTTCTTGAAAACCATAAACTATATAATTAAAGATTTTACCTAATCTCTTTACCCTTTTATTAGTTCAACTTTAAATGAAAATTCTAAAGCCTTAACAATTGCAAATTGTAATTATAGTGTAGTTATTTTATTTATTCATGATGCGTGTGTTTTAAATTCCTAATATCTAGTGGATAACTCTAAATTTTAAGAGAAAAAAAATTATTCTCCTTTGAGGTTGCTTGTTAATGTAAGTCATTGTTTCATTTAGTTTGACTTGTCAAAATATTTGTTTATTGCTAGATTCAGTGGGCACTACACAACTTACTCCTTCGAGTGTCGTGTAGACCAATTGAGTCGGTTCTTCATATTAGTGAGTGAATAATACACTATGACATATTTTGAAATTTGAACAACTTGGCATGTATTTGTATATCTTCTAATAGTATTTCAAACCAAGTTTTCTTTATTATTTTAAGAGTTAGAAATTTAGAGTTCTTTATAATAACTTTGGTTATAGCCCTAAACTTTATATTTTGGGGAAACAAAATCTTTAAGCTAATTTACGAAATTATTTTATGACGATTATACTTTTGGAGCTGTATTTTATTGAGCATGTGACCTACTGAGTTGCTACTCCTGAAAGCTAACCTATGATATTTTTGAATTTTTGGTATGAGAATTGGGCTATAAGGATTGTGTGTTAAAACTCCATTCACTATTAGCGAAGAGATATAACAACATATGTTTCGCCTGTCGGGGCGAAGAGAGATAACTGCATATGTATGCCTGTCGTGGCAAAGAGAGATAATGACATATATTCCACCTATCGTGGCAAAGAGAGATAATATCGTGTGTTCTGCCTGTTGTGGTGAAGAGAGATAACAACAGATGTTCCACCTGCCGTGGCGAAGAGTGATAACAGTGTGTGTTCTACATGTCGTGGCGAAGAGATATAACGGCTAATGTGCATATAATAGATGTTGAGATTTTGTTTAATATATGAGATGAGATTTGTTAAGTAGAATTAAATTCTTTTATGATTATAAATTTACTTCTGGAAAGGAAAATACGTGATAAGTGATTTTATTTATAAGTTTCATTTATTTGATTATTGTGTTTTGAGTTGCTTTGCAAAGTTTAAATATTCGAACTATTATTTGTTTTCCTTTTCTATTCACTATGTTTATTATGCCCTCACTGAGTCTATGTGACTCACCTAATTCCTTTTCCCTTCAGATTCGTAGGCTGTTGAGTAGCGGGTTTTGGAATTTGCTATTTTGCCCAAGAGTACTTGTCTTTTGGTAGACCTTCATTGTCATTGGTAGTTAATGTTACACATCAACTCCACTATTTTGTAGTTATAGAAGATAAAGTTTCTTTCTTTCTTTTGATGTATATATATATATATATATATATATATATATATATATATATATATATATATATATATATATGGCCACAAAGTCTTGATATGTCCTTTATGTGTAGTTGCCTCAGTTTGTACTTACCACTGATGCTAGATACTTATGTTTGTGTTGGATACAGATATGTATCATTAATTAGGTCTAAATGAAATGTGTGATTTGTTCAATTTTTAGAGGAAAATTTGTCGGATTCTTAGTAGCCATAATCTAAGTTTCAAATTATTTTATTTAATTGATGTTATATTGTTAGGCTTGTCATGCTAGTTGAGTGTTGAGTATCACTAGCTTGTGCGCCGGTCACGACCTAAGATTGGGTTGTGACATAGGTTGCTGAGATCTGTGACCCCTTCGTTGTTGATCCACCCAGATCGAGCTCCCTTGTTGTTGTGGCAATTGCGAAGGTGGAGAATTGTGGCAAAACTCGCTTTTTGCGGTCAACCCGTATATGTGAGGAAGAGCCGACCAAACTTTAGGACTATATGTTAACTTGCCATAAATGCCCCTTATAATATCCTGAAAATCATGTTAGACTTGTAAATAGTTACAGATGTAGTCTAATACTTGTCTAACATGCCAGTTTAATTTTGGTGGCTTTCTAAGCACGTGAAGTCATTTTATTGTGACACTATGTATGAGAAATAACTGTTATTAGCTCCAAAAATGGCTTAAATTGCTCAGTTAATGAAAATAGATGTGGAGAATTTACTTCTAGGTCACAAATGTGTGAACTGTGCTACAGTTAAAGTTTGAGGATAATCAGAGCTAGTTTGGTATTTTTGAACATATTGGTGGTGTGTTTTAATGCCAGTTTGACTAGCAGCTGATATGAAAAAATAGAGAAATAGTGAAACAAGATTTTTGATGAATCATAAGATTTATTTGAATCTTGTTGGAAGTTAAGAAACTTGATTTAGTGAAATCTAAGTATTCTTAACAGATCGTGATTTATTACATGGTCACTTAAGTGACCAAAGTCACTCACAGTCATGTGTTGTAGCCTTGATATATTAAGGCTTGAGATGAGATATGTTTATCTCATTTTCATTCTTTTCTCTCATCTTCTCTCATAGTTGCAGCTACCAAAGAAGAGGAAAAGGATAACCAAACAAAGAAAGAGGAAGAGGGGGAAAGGAAAAGGAAGGGGAAAGCCAAGACTTCATCATCTTCATCATCTTTGATACAAGAGGTAAGAGATTTTGGTGTTCTTGTAGTTTCTTTAGTCTATTTTCACCACTTATGCATATGAGATGCATAATAGGTCATTTTGGATTTTTTGAGTTATTTGAAATGTTTTTTCTTGCTTAAATGAGTTTCTTTGGTTGTTTATGATTTGTTCATGGAATGAGTTTGAGTTAGAAACTTAGAACTTGTCATTTGAATCTTTGATGCTAAAAGTGAGAAAGTTAGGTCATGGATGAGTGATTTTGTCATTGGAGCCAATTTAGAGATTTTTGGTGGTGATTAATGATTCCTATGTGTTAGTGAACTTGTTAGGGACCTTAAATTATCTAGAAACTACATTGGAGTGACCAAAATTCGTGACTTGTTCCGATGGAATAGTACCCATATTCTGCATAATTTTGTAGAATCCATTTTCTGTTGCTTGCGTCGCAGCGCAGGGTGTTGCATGTCGCGAAGTGCGTGTGATGTTACTTCCAATTTTGAAACCTGAGAGTTGGGAGCATCGACATGGCCGTGTGATGTTGCGGCGTGAGTTGCTGAATCTTCCAACATTGTGTTTTTGATGTTTTGGAATTTCTTAAGTGATGAGATCACTCTTTTATGCCTTCTAAAGTGTGTTGAGACACCAACAAGAGTATTTCATTGAGGAAATTACTACATAGTTTATGTGAGAAAAATGTGAAACTTTAGGAAACCAATGGTTTGGGGAATGCCATAGACTAACACCTAGACTCTTGATCCTTATAGGATTGTGTTTGTTATCACATGTGGTGTTGATATGTGATGGGAATAACATATAGAGTGAGTATGTGAGTATTCCTATTTTGTTAGTTGAAAAACCTCGTGGGGGAGGATAAACACATTTAAGGGCATTGGTTATGAACTCATGTAGGAGAGTATCCAATATGGCGTTGAATGTATGTTAAATATCACTTTGCATGTTTTCTCACACACTTGTTATTTCCATGTATTTGTGAATGGTATGTGAGATGGTACCAATATACTTATTGTTGTGAGATAGAATAGTTCATTCATTGTTAGGTAGTATTAAATGGTCGGAGCTATACTACTCAGAGAAATACAAGGAACAGAGTTCCTAGAAATAATTGAGTTTTATGACATTACACCAACACTATTTTACTTCATTGCATATCCATTGTCCTAGGACATGTTAGGCATAAACGTACAACATAACAAGCATTACATTTGCATAGTAATTATATGAGTAGTTACCTTAAGCAATGATATTTACGATTATATGAGCAGTTGTATAATATTGTTAATAATTACAGATTGAGGTTACGGTTATCGTTTGTCTTGTGAATATTACATAGGTTGTATGCTAATATTCTTGTGGCGTTGAACAATGACTCATTAGTCTGTTGCAGGTGCGACTAGATATTTATTGTTTGATTTATTCATCGTTATGGATAAATGTTGGTATTAGAATACTTATACTGAGAAATTGTGATTTTTTACCCCGATTGTGTTTTCATGTAAATCCAAGTAGACGCGTATCAAAAGGAAAGAGGAAGGCGTTTGAAGGCGCATAGTATAAATGCTCTTTTACGCTAATCATGTATATATATATATTTTTATATTTGTTTAGTTGTTCAAAGTTATGTATAACAATGCGCCCTTTTGAGACAACGATGTATATATATAACTTTTGATTATCATGACTCTATAATTATTTGTTTAAATGTTATGAGTTTAGTTTGTGTTGTGATGTTGAAGTAGCATAACTAGTATTGGTTATTCTTATATACATTGGATATATCGGAATAACAATATTGGGATGTTACACCCCTAACTAGTTATTGTGGTAAAAAAAGTGGTGCACCCATGCTTTATAATTTAGCAGGGTGCACCGTAGATTTAGCCACACACACACACGAGTAATGATATTCACACACCATTTTTTACACACACACACACATACATGAGTAATGATATTCACATACCATTTTTATTACACTATTTTTATATCATTTCATTTTTAGGTTATAAAATAATAAAAGTACACATTCCAATATACATTCTCTTTGTCTTTTTTTCGTAAACAAGAATGGTATATCAATTTACACTAATATAAGACTTGATATACTCACACTACCTAATAACTCTTCATGAAAATAGATTTTTATCAATCTAACCGTTAAACTATAACTATATGTCACTTTGATTATTTGTGTCAAATCATAAAAAAATTGAACATTAATAACAATCTAACCAAAGTTCTTATTTTCATATATTTTAAAAGTATATATTACATTAATTTTTACATATATGAATGTAAAATTTTATGATCCATATAATACGAACTTTCAATCCAACGATGTATTTTATAAAAAAAATTATTCAATAAAAAGTTATTCAATGATGTAAAAATAAATTTGACTTACATTGATGTGTTATATATATATATATATATATATAAGGGGAAATTCTATGTAAGTTTTTTTATACACTCATTTTCAAATTAGATCTACTTTATTTAATGATGAAATTATTTTATTAAAATATTAGATGAAAGTAGATCTAATAGTTCAAAATAGTGTAAGTGACTTACTTTGTAATTGATTCTCCTTCATATATATATATATATATATATATATATATATATATATATATAGGGTTTATGAGGTCACTGAATTGAGAGGAATGTATTATTGTGAGATATAAGAGGAGTGGATAGCAACCCTTAGATGAAAATGAAAGATCCAGATCAATCCCCACTTAAAATTCTCACATTACACCTACTCTAGTAAGTCCTTCACCCTCTTTCATCATTGTCTTCCTCTCTTTTAAACTGAAAAACCCCAATTTTTATTTAGGAAAATGTTTTATGTACACTAAAAATACGTACGCTATATGTTAACATGAGAAAAATATCAAATTATACTGTATACGATTGTAACTTTCCCGTAAGATACATAATGAATTTGTGAGTAAGTTAAAAAAAGTTAGACGTATAAAAGTTGGACGAATAACGAGACTATTTTATTTATACCCTCGATCTAAGATATGGCTAATGGGTCTTCCATGGAAGAAGAAGGATGGATATTGGGGTTTGTCACAAAAGCAACAACGTCAACCATAGCATCGTTGTCATCCTGCTAATTTTGATTTCATTGAGATGGAATTAATGGCAAACATCAAGAACCTATAGATTGCAAGTGTTGTGCTCGAGTTCTGACTCTGCTTTTGGGGCCAAAGCCCTTTAAATTAATGATGAATTGAGAGCGTCTCTCTGCAATGAAGGCTACTGTGTTCGAACCAGTAACAATGATGGTTGTAGGTGGTAAAGATCCAAAGGATGAAAGGAATTGTCGCCTGATGTCATGGTAGTTGGATTCATGGATGAAGGTAGTAGCATAGTGGAGTAGTTATTGTGTAACGTCTCGTGACTGCCTGCAAGATTGATGAATGTCTCCACAAACCAACACGGGTATTTTCAGCGTGTTTTGTCATCACTCACACGCATCCTAGAAAACTTCCCAAGAGGTCACCCATCCCACAATTGCTCTAGGTCAAGCACGCTTAACTATGAAATTCTTATGTTCTAAGCTCCCGAAAAGAAGTTGCAACTTGTTTATATAGTTACGCCAAATCAATTTCTTTAAGTCATCCTCAACTATGCAGTTCCATACCTGCATAGTCTCTGAATCTCTCTCATTCTGGTGCGTATTCAGTTCATTCATGGGACCCTTCGCCTAGAAGCCTGCCAGGAGATGCTTATTGATGCTTTCAATTAGCACCGACGACCACTCCCCTCCCTCGTCGGCCCCGAGACGTCACATGCCCATCAACTTCTGCTTGGTTCGTCTCCGAACCACACCGTACTGGGAGAGGTCCGTCTCTGATACGATCTGTAACGTACCGAGACTGCCTGCAAAATTAATAAGTGTCTCCATAAACCAACACGGGTCTTTTCAACGTGCTTTGTCCTCACTTACACGCATTCATTCTGGTGCGTATTCAGTTCATTCATGGGACCCTTCGCTTAGAAGCTTGCCAGGAGACGCTTATTGATGCTTTCAATTAGCACCGGCGACCACTCCCCTCCCTCGTCGGCCCCGAGACGTCACATGCCCACCAACTTCCGCTTGGTTCGTCTCCGAACCACACCGTACTGGGAGAGGTCCCGTCTCTGATACCATCTGTAACGTACCGGGACTGCCTGCAAAATTTATGAGTGTCTCCACAAACCAACACGGATCTTTTCAGCGTGCTTTGTCCTCACTTACACGCATTATAAGAAACTTCTCAGGAGGTCACTCATCCCACAATTGCTCCAGATCAAGCATGCTTAACCATGGAATTCTTATATTCTAGGCTCCCGAAAAAGAAGTTGCAACTTGTTTATATGGCTACGCCAAATTAATTCCTTTAAGTCATCCTTAACTATACAGTCTCATACTTGCACAGTTTCTGAATCCCTCTCATTCTCGTGCATATTCAGTTCATAACCCTTTGCCTAGAAGCTTGCCAGGA
The DNA here is from genome assembly GCA_029884605.1 of Ormosia emarginata. Classification (NCBI taxonomy): domain Eukaryota; kingdom Viridiplantae; phylum Streptophyta; class Magnoliopsida; order Fabales; family Fabaceae; genus Ormosia; species Ormosia emarginata. Next base: position 4,024,471 of record JAQQTP010000089.1, read on the forward strand.
GAGCTTATTGATGCTTTCAATTAGCACCAACAACCACTCCCTTCCCTCGTCGACCCCAGGATGTCACATGCAATAACAAGTTTGAAAACAAAACATACATAATATTAAAATCTTTCTTTCTTTAACTTTTACTTAATCTTATCTTCCATTATATAATAGGGAAACAATACCATAATCATTAAACTTTCTCCTTTACGTGACCATACATTCTTGTAAAGGACTCACTCAACCTCATCTACCTTTACCATCCTTTTATATTGCTTCCCAATATCATGAACTTCAACATTATTTGATAACACATATAAATCAATATACTTTTTTACATTACACCATATCATGGCTCAATGTCTCATATAACATCTTAATCATTATGATGATCATTAAGTTCTTACAAAGTATAAACATGGATGCACATCTTTTAAATATATCAATTTGACATAACATTACATTGGCAATCAATTTCTCAATCAAACAAATCAAAGTTCATATTACACCTTCATCATATTCTTAATCAAACTGTAATATGTCTTATTTCATCATTTAATAACAACACATAATACATTACTTAACAAAATTCATCATATAAAGATCCAACACCCTTATATCACATCATCCTAACTCAAATCATACCCTAATTCCTTTCATCAAACAATATGTCATTACAATATTTCTTACAAGATATACAATCATAGTATAATACTTCATACCATTGCTCATCATATAATTGCATCCAAATACTTTCTATTACTTTTCACTCCTATAATCTTTACATAATCATTTTGATAACATAACATTAAACATTAATATCTTACCAAATATATATAGGATTATCTATGCTTATCTTCATATAACATATCTTAAAATAGCATTGCATATTAAACATTAACATCTTACCAATAATGTATAATAGTATCTATTTTTATCTATGCAAACAACAACTTCTGGAGCCATTTCTATTCACATGAATTAAATGTGGTCCACCAGAAATTGACCCACCATCCAATATCTTTATTTTCCTACATATACCAATGCCCACAAGTTATTATTACTCAACTAAAAGTTAATGTACGGTTGATGAAAGTGAATTCACTTCTATTGATTTTTTTATACATTTTACCAATTGTTCATTTGGTTTCACGGATGGCCCAATTAACTCAACTGCCATGGCTTGAGATTTCATGTGTGCCGTGGCACACCAAACATTTGGTCCTGCGGCTTCCCTGTTTCTACCCTGAATTCTCTATTTTTTTTTTTCTGCCGAGAACCCAGCCTCTCAAAGCATTCAAGAAAATGCCCGTCAAACCTCAAAACCAACAATTTCCAATCAACAACAGAATCATCATTCTCAGTCTTCAACAAAATTACTGGATCACAAGATTTTAAAGCTTAGAAAAATAATAAAAAGAATAGAGAAACTGATATAGAAACCCCCTACCTTTCCTCCATACATCACGTGAAGCTTAGTCTTCATCCATTTTTCTTTGTTTTCTTTTCTTTTCTTGCTTCCCTTCTCCTTCCTTTCTTCTTTTACTTCTTCTTTTCACTCTTTTTCTTTTCCTTTGCTGCTGCCATTCTCCAACAGAACCGAGAAAGAGAGGAACGAGAGTTTCCCTTTCTCTCATTTTCTTTTCTTTTTGTTGCTAACTCTAGCAAACCGAGAGAGAGAGAGAGAGACAAAATGTCTCCAGCAAAACGAGAGAGAGATGGAAATAAAAGATGAAAGGAAGGGATAAATATATCCCAAAATGGAGACTTCCAGAGGCAAGCAGTGGGAGACAGAAGAAAAGAAATAACAAAATTATATTGAAACTTTCATATATGCTATATACATTTTATTCTTTCAAAATCATATTTTTTAATCCAAAAATAATTATCTTATATTATTTTTGAATCAATATTATTTTTTATATTATTTTATATGATTGTGATTAAAAAAAAAAAATAATAAAAAAATAAATAAAATAAATGATATTATATAAAATATAAAAAAATATATATATTATTTATAATAAGAATATTAGAGTTATTTTTAATCTCTATAAAAGTTTCAAGAAATCATACATCTTACTAAATTTTTATTTTTCAAATTTTTATAATTTTTTTACACTATTTTTTATTAGATAATTATTTTATTTTTTATTAAATTAAATTGAATTTGTAAGATAGGAAAATATACATGCTTCAACTTATTTTTCATATAAAATTTTTTTCCATATTATATTTATCATCTTCAAGCAATTTTATAATTTTTTAAACTGTTTATTTATTTTATTTAATCTATAAACACTTTTTTAATGTCATTAAAAATATTGAATTAATTTGTTTGATATTAAAATTTAACTATATCTTTTCTTACATATTTATAATTTAAAAATAAATTTTTTATATTTATTTCTTTTAATTACACATTTATACTATTTTTCAAAAGTTAAAATAAACATTTTATATGTTTTGTATTACAATAAAATACTTAAATTAATTCAAAATATATAAAATTTAACAAATATATTAAATAAATATTAAGTTACCTTTATAATTTTATATAAGTCTAATATATTGTAAGAAGAGGATGTTACATATTGTATATCACGGTGGGGTTTAGACTAGGAACGTAATCTCTTGAAAAAATTTAATTAAACAATACCATTTTTTTTTCAATTTATATGGGGACAAATATAGGGTGCAAAATAAGAAACGGAAGAAGGAGTATTAGGAGAGGCGACGCTATTGAATAGTTGATGGCAGCTAGCTATTCGTTTTTGTATGATTTTATTTATATCTTGTTGCCATGTGATGTTAATTACAGGAAGAAACATGAGAGCAATCGTGGTAGGCAATGGGCAGTTGTGCTCCCGAGAGAGAGGAGAGAGGAGAGAGGAGAGAGAGAGAGAGGAGAGATGAGACACTATAATTGAAAAGAAGAAAGACAACGAAGAAAGGAGTTTTGACCGAGCGGTGATTAATGAGAAAATTATTTATTAAATTATTATATTTTTAAAATCAGATATTAAATTGTCATGTTTTTTATTTATATTAATTATTTTATTATTTATAAGATGACGTAATTATATAAAAAATATTAATATAAATAGTATTATTCACATAATAATATCAGCATGGCTAGTATTTTTATATAATTGCATCATATGTATTAATATTTTTATATAATTATATTATACGTATTGATTTTTTTATAATAACATCACATATATTAATGTTATTAATGAATAATGTTACGTTACCTGTAAAATATTTAAATGAGATAATATAATAAATGAAATAACACTAATTATGAAGAATTTAAATAATATTTTAATGTATTCTTATTATTTTAATGCATTTTATTATCACAATGCATTTAAATATTATCTCACATTTGACATTTCAAACTAAATGACTTTTTTTTTTTTGAATTTGTCATTCAATGCATTGGTAATAAGAATGCATTGGAATGAAAAATTAAAAAAAAAGTTAATAGCTATTACGTTTGAAATGTTAAATGTGAGATAATATTTGAATGCATTGGTAATAAGAATGCATTGAAATAATAAGAATACATTGAAATATTATTAAATTCTTTGTAGTTGACATTATCTCATTTATTATGTTATCTCATTTGAATGTTCCACGGGTAATGTGGTATTATTCATAGGTAATGACAATACATATGACGTTATTACAGGAAAATATCAATACGTATGACGTAATTACGTAAAAAATGCTAACACGTATGGTGTAATTATGTGTAAAACGCCAACAGCGCTGACGCTATTACGTAGATAATGTCATCTATGCTTTCATTTTCTGAGTAATTATGTCATAAGTGATGAATTAATTATAAATAATAAAATAATTCATGTAAATAAAAAGTATGATAATTTGTTATATAATTTTAAAAATATGATAATTTAGTAAATAATTTTACTACTAATAACATTTTGATAAAAAAAAATCCATGAAGAAAGTGGGGCGCGACTTACAAGAATGAGGTGTCACTTGAGAATTTTAAATAGAGATTGATGTGGTGTCTTCATTTTAATTTATTTATTCATCTCATCTCTCATATGAGACACACCTTATATATATATAAGAAATATTAATAGTATATTTTGTTGAATAATATTTTATATATATATATATATATATCTTATATACTTAAAAAATTATTAAATAAATAAAGAATATTAACAAAACTTATTTTTGAACTAATAATAAATTAAGTATTAAAAAGAGTGTTTAAAAGAATATATTACTAATATTTCTCATATATATATATGATTGTGTTGGTAAGAATTATATTTATTGTAAGAGATGAGAAGAGTGAATTTTGATAATTAAATTTTACATAAATGATCAATATTAGAACATAAATGCATGTGATTTTTAAAGTAATCACATGACTTTTAAGTAATTTTTAATCTTAATCATTTATGTATAGTTGTATAATCAAAATTTATTCTTCTTACTTTTTCACAATAAAAATTTTTCCACTAGATATCTTATATATGTATGTTCACCTAAAAAAAATTATTTATGAACTCATATAACATTAAAAATGTAATATTGATGCAATATACTAAATTTCATTAATTACTATTGTGACTTTCAAATAATGGAGATCAACTCCCTTCTAAAATTTCCAAAAAATAGAATTATTATATTCTTTTACCTTTTCATTTTATCACATCCTAAATTACTCCATTATGAATTACTTCATTTTACCTCCTTTTAAAACTTCTAAACATAAGAGTATTACAATCGAACTATTAAAAACATAATACTTTCGTGAACACCAATAATAATGCATGTCCTTGAATTAAATAAAAAATATTATTTAATAAAGTTTACCGTTAAAAGTATTAATAATTAAAACATAGCTAAAACTTTCAAAAAAAAATGCTAAAAACTTTTCCTTTTATTGCCATTGTATGAACCACAAGCAATTCACCAGCAATAAAATCATCAACCTTGTCCACAGTTCTAGACCTCCGACGCTAGAAAACTTGAGAACGGAGGTGTTGTGACAACGCAGGAGTCCAGAACCATCACTTCTTTCAGCGCGTCAAGATGTCATCATCAGAGGGGAGAATCCCCCAGACCCCAGGCATGCTGCAGTGTCGTCAGTTATAAAGGAAATAATACTAAGGCCTTGGGTTTGGGTCCCGTCTATTTTAGCACATTTTGGCAACAGAGGTCTGCATAGCTAAACAGATCTAATTTGAAATTCTCCTTTCAAAACCATAAAATACTCTCTAAAAATTCTTCCTCATTTCAAAATCCTCTCTAAGTTTGCATCCGAACGCGACCATTCATACAAAAGGACTTTAAATACCGCTCAAAAGTATTTAAGCACTGCATGCAAATATCTCATCTAAATAGTCAAACACACTCTTACTGTGAAGACATGAGTTTACATTAAATTCTTTTTTCCTAGAGCCGCAGTAAAATCTCCTCAGTAATTGCTTGAGTCATTCATGTTCAACATTTTCATCTCAAGTAAGTCAAGACAACCTATGCACCAGACAGCGGCTGGGAGCTATGTTATTGACCACAAATTCATAACATGTAGCCTTAACTAAAATAGTCAATACATAGTTGTCTTTATTTATACAACCTAAAAGAGGTTACATAAAAAAAATGGATATTATACAAATAAAAAACAAAATACTTCATGAAGGGCATATAATCTGTAATGCATTTACTACCGTAAAGAATACTACTAACTATAAATGGAATAGCAGTGGTTATACTCCTACTCCCATAACTTGCATCATCACAAAAAGAACTTTCACAACCAAATTGAAATGAAGAACAATACACGGCCATATTTGACTCCTAACATGTTAAAACACTGCAATATCTGAATGTATTATGCCATTAGCTGATTCAATCTAATTTGCAACCTCTTTTTTGGCTTCCTTCAGGTACTCTTTCATTTCATTCAGCCAGAGATCAGCAAATTCACAGTTCTTCCAAGCTTCAAACCATGGCCCTCCACGAGTATAATGGATGGCCTTAGGGAAAGTAGTGGGGTCATTCTCAACAACCCTGTTATGCCCCTCAAGGAAATTCCAAACAAATGGGATGGACCCAATTTCATCATCCTCAAGCCATTGAAACCTGTGAAGGAAAGCACCAGTCTGTGTATTCACAGTGTCAGGAGTCAGAACACGGTTCTTGGGATGCCCACAATTATACAACACCATTGAAGACCAATTTTTTCTTGGGTACACAGTTTGCACTGCCCCATCCATTTTTGTGGTTTCCTTTGGAGCATAGTCATGTTGGACACACATAATAGCATACTTGTCATCAATCAAGTCTCTCAATTCCTTAATATCTGCCAAGTACAGGAAATCACAATCCACAAACATTGCCCAACCTTGGTAATTGGCCAAGCATGGAGTCAAGAATCTTGAAAAGGAGAACTCAGTGCTCTCAAATTGGCCCCTTTCACGCCAATACAAGCCACTCTTTCTCAGATCTGATTGCTTGATTGGTATGATCTCAACGGGGATTGAAGACTTCTTCAAGATAGAGTGGCGGCAAACCTCAAAGGCAAGATCTTCACGTGGATCATAGCCCACGAAGATCTTGAAGGGCTTCACCGCATCCCCTCCATCGATACACGGTGGGTGAATTTTGCCATTGCTCAAACTCATCTCACCAGATGCTTGAAATGTGCCTCCCTGGTCAAAGCCCAACAAAAAAACAAATCAACTCTTAATTTGGAATGAGATGAAAATGACATATACCCGTTTGTTTCCAGAGAAAATGATAGAAAAACAAAGACTAAATCTAGTGCCTTTCCGGCTTTCCCTTCCGAGAAACTATTCCTATGTTCTAGCATTGGATCACATTATTATTATTATTATTATTATTATTATTATTATTATTATTATTATTATTATTATTATTATTATTATTATTATTATTATTATTATTATTATTATTATTATTATTATTATTATTATTATTATTATATATAACCGACAAAAATTGAGCACAAAAAAAATAACAATAAAGGAAATCCCAAGTCAAATAAAGCAAACCCAATTACAAACGTGAATGAAGTAAATCAAATCTGAGGGAAGAAGACAGAGAAACGGACGTTTGGCTGCAGAGAAAAATGAAGAGAGTGAAAGACAGAAATGTAGATGGCGATAGGAGCAGAAGCTTGATTGAGAATGCAGATCTTGAAGCAAACAACTAAAGTCGGTGCCTGTTAATATCCAAAAAAAAAAAGGAAAAAGAAAAAGAAGTGGGTGTTGCTTTTGGGTCCAACGATTTCAACAGGAGAAGTTGGGAGAGAGAGCGAGACGTTTGAGCGTTGTAGCGAGTATTTAGCGGTGATGCATGGTGGAGAGGGAGCATGGGTTTATATAAAGTAAAATGTTTAAAGAAAACAAAAGGGAAAATTCGATGTTAACCAACTAAAGCATTTTACTGTGCATGTGATAGATGGGGCCGACATGAATCCAATAGCAATCGGCTAGCCCAATGATTTCCAGCCAGCATTAACACAGCTAATCAGTTGTCAGTTAAATTTGAATTAAATTACGATTTTTTTAATTTCGAGACGAAGGGAATGGTTTGATTTGAAATCTTAATATTACATGTAAGATTTATTTTAGAATACAATTTACTTTTATTGTAATTAATTATTGTTGAATAAATTTGAATTAATATTAATTTATTGGAAAATTATGATTAATTTATTAAAAAACATTTATAAACATAGAAAATAATGTATATTATTTTAATTATGTGAGTTATTAGAATTTTTTATTTTAATTATATTTTTAATATTATAATTAATGTGTTATTCATGTATTTAACAATATAAAATAAAAAATATCTTTTATTCCTAGAGCATATAAAAATTTCCCTCATAAATATCACTATAATTTATTTTTTTGTGGAGATTCTGGCCTACCTTACAATCGTATTTATAATTCTAGTTTTTCAATAATAATTAATATCATTATTTTTGTCTTATATATAAACATGTATTAGTTTGAGTAAAAAAGATTTAAATTAAATATGTGATCTTAAGTTTGATATTAAAATTTATATGTATAAAAATAATATTATTAAAAAGATTTTCGTTTATACATCTAATTGTATTTTAAAAAATTAATCTCTTAACTATTAAATAAGAGAATACTTTGAAAAATCAAAAAAATTATTTTTGTCTTATAGCATAAATTTTATAAGTGCAACTCAACGATTTGAAAGCTTAAAGAAAAACAATTTTACTATCTAAATTTTGTCAACATTTAAGGCAATTTTAGATTTTGTAAGCATAAAAATGGCCTTAAAACTCGCTCTGGAGGATCATGATTAAGTGAAATTATGCACTTCACATGAGCATGGTTTTAAGGGGAAAGTTACCTTCACAAAATTTTTAAACATACATCCTACACAGATTCATTGGGAGCCGTAGATGGGAGGGAGGAAAAGATAAGAAGAAAAAAAAAAGGAAAAAAGCAAGGGATGATGATGCACATTGTGAGGTTTTTGCGTTGCATTTTTTTTTTTACAATTATCAATATTCTACTCTGGTTTTAATTATCACTTTGGCTAATAATCAGTCACAGTTGGTAGTGTAACATTATAATTATAATAGTATATTATTATTACTACCATTTTATTAGTCATTAAAAGAAAATGATATTTTTTTATGAATGAGAGTGGTATCAAATCGGAGGATTCCTTTTGTAGGTAGGACCAGAGGAAGATCTAATAATTAGTGACTAATTTAGTCTTTAGCTTTTGTTGTAAAAGAAGTACAAGAACTAGAAGTTGAAAAAAAAAAGAAAACTAATAGAGGAGAGGAATAGAGTAAAATATAAGCAAAGTGGTCAGTACGGTTATTTATCTAAAATGCTTTTTTTTGTTTATTATTATTTTCTGGACATTTTAATTTCTTTAAAAGAATGTACTTGAAAAACTACAATTAAATCTGGAAGGAGAAAAATACAAAAATTGTCCAGAATTCGTTCATAGATACTCGTGGCGGGAAACAGTTATTGTGTGCTCGCGATGCGAATCACGATCCAACTTGTATCACCGGCGCTCTTATTTCTGTAGCCATAACCGCCACCATTGCCACCACACGCCACCGCAGCAGCAGCCTTCGTCCGCCGCCGGTAAGTATACCTCGACCTTCTTCTGCTCGCTTTTGTTCGCTGTTTGGATTTGAATTTGCATTTGCGAGAGAGAAAGGAAACGAGCTTCGAAAGCTATCAAAGCGCTTCTTCTTCTTGATTCTTAGTTCTCTCTGCGATTTACTCATGGATACATGCCTCAGAGCTTCAACAACTTCAACTCCGTCGCATGCCACATTCTCCGGTACCGATCTTTCTTAATTAACTGAAACAGATTGGTTAAACGGAATTTCATTTGTAGATACCAAAGGTCTTATCTTACTCTTAGCCTCTTTTATTTACTTTTGATTTTATATTTTAATATTCTGTTTGCTTTTTCTTCTTTGTGTTTCTGATTGGTTCAAGAGAAAATAAATTGTGTTTCTGATTTGCTAGGATTCTGTTTGTTAGAATTACAAATCGTATTTAATGAAGACACGAAATTGATCTCATGCTTTCTGATATAGTACAATACTATGACTTTGCTTTACTAACTTGAAGAAGAGGTTCATGCTATTGTCTCTCTTTCTCTCTGTCTCTCTCTTTGTCCTTTAAAATTTGCTTTCTATTTAGGGAAGAAAGGAGAAAAGGAAGAAGTAGGAAAAACGTTTGTCTTCCATCGGTAGAAGCAAATTTTAAAATCATTTTGGAATTTTGTTTTTGAGGGATCTATTGCTTTTGTTCCTTGTTCGATTTTCACTCTTTGAATATGATATTCTTGTTTTCAAGTAATGATTTGACTGGAGGATGAATTGGTTTGAAGCTTTTGAGCATATGTTAGGAATAGTGTTCTGATGAGAGCTATTCTCATCAGATTGATCCTAGGATCTGGTATACTGTGTGGAATCTGGATTCCCCTCCTAAAAATCACCAGTTGTTGTGGAAACTGCAGTAATGACTAATGCTCTTGTACTAAGCAATAACTTGTATGGGAGAGGAACAGTTGTAAATCTTAGAGGATTCGGGTACGGGGGCATTCAGAGTGGGATGCTGAAATTCAGAAGTTGAATAGTGGACAGGGTTTCTGCTATCGTTTCTGAAGTAGTTGTGCTTAAAAAGGGGTTGCAGATGACCATGTTGCAAAATTGGTCTACGGAAACTGATTCACATGTTTTTCAAAATATTGGGCACGAATGCTGGACACCATGGGAGATTGCCCCTGTTGTTGTGGTTGATATAAAGTTTCAGTTGCAGCAGCAAAAGAATGTGAAGCTTGACTTGGTTAGAGGGTCTGCTAACGAAGCTGTTGATTGAGTATCTGCTAGATCTAGGAGTGGGATGTGCCTTGATAATTGGGTTTTCCAACCCCCAGTCCTCTTGGTTGGATTCTTGTTGCGGATGGTCTTCCTGAATTGGTTCTTTATACTCTGTTTTGTGGTGAATAACATTCTTTCTTTGTTGGACAGAGAAAAAAAAAATTGAAAAGGTTAGACCGTAGAAGTTTCAAAAAACTTAGTCAGATGCATTACACTAGAGCTGCTTACTTCTTGATTGGCTTGTGATAGTTTTCTTCCTTCAATTCATGTATCTTTAAAATTTGATACTAATCTAATTTTTAAGAAACACATTTATTTCAGACTTTTGTTGGTGTCTGAGAGTGGTCTATTTGGAGCTTCTTGTTGACGTACAACTGTAGATGGATACATTAGAATGCTTCTGATGATCCTTATCTTAATGCATTAGCTTCTTAGATATGCTGTTTTAACCCTGTACTCAATAACGACAGCTTGATGTAGAGTTGTAGACATTTGTTGCACGTTTAAATTTTTAATCACTGCACAATGCATCAAACATTGATTATCTTCTTAACTTGTTTAGAATGAGACCATTATTACGTATTATTGTAGGTACAAGTGGAGTCTGTTTGATGAGAAATGCATGGAAAGAGGACCAACATCCACCCTTCATCAATTTTATCTCCACTTTCCTCTGTGCAAATTCTTTTCGTCTTAATTTTGTGCCAATCGCCCCGGTAATTGCCAGTTTTTGTGTTATTTTCTTCCCTGTTCTCTGTCCCCCCCCAAAATAAATACTGGTTCACGCCTGAAATTTGAGGAGTTTCCTTGTAGGACTTTATTTTCAATTGTGGGGGTTTGTCTGTAGCCTTCATTTTTGTGACAAACTGGGACTGCAACAATGTTTCTCCAATCTTCAATAGGTAACTAGGCTGTTGTTTTTGAAGTCATTGCCTGGGGTTATGTTTGAGTAGTTCTATTGAGTAAAGAGTTATGACTTTTATGTCCGATTGAAATTTTCACATGCAGAGTTCAGAAACTGAAGACTCAGTTTGCACGTTTTTATGTTGTCATCACACTCCCAGCAAAAGAGCAAATCGATTCATTTACTCAGTCGTATTTCAAGTGAGTTTTGTTACTTTTTGTTCTAATTGATTATGATTTGTTATGTATGACTTGAAAAATGAAAGAACAAGGATCGTTGTGATGGATATGTGAAGATTTGGGATGGTGATTGGCAAGCCTACATTTGTGCCAGTTCAGGACTTAGAGATGGGGTTTGAAAAGATGGTAAAAATAGCTCATTCTTCTGGAGGTAGAACCTGAAACTTGAAACTAACTTTAATATGTTGTTCCAATTTATATTTCTTATTCTCAAACTAACTGCAGTATACAAGCAGCAGAGAATTGGGGAAAAATTGAAAGCTGAGGTCTGTTGACTGATTCTACTTTCATACAATATAGTTGCTAAGAGTTCCTTAAGAAATGAAACTACCATACTGATGTACGAACTTTGTTATGGTTGTGAAGAGGAAGCAGTTGGTGCAAGGAATGAACTTTTACCTTAAAGTAGTTACATCCATCCCAGGCATTGACAATCACGATGCAAATGCGGTAAATCACTCTATTATGAGGCAACTCTCCAATTTAGTTTTCCTAATTTTACATGCCTCCATCAAACATTGCTAAAGCTCAGGATTCTTGATTACATAGATATTTTAAACTTGCTTAGGAAGGGATAACAACCGTATAGTATGTGCATTCCTTTTCTATATTTACTGATAATTGCTCTACTGAAAAGGTTTTGATGTTATATTAGGCTTGTGCTACTCTTCCTAGTTATTGGGAATAGTATACCACATAATAATAATTTTGTCACATGTGAAACCAAAGTAGCCATGCATTTAGCTTGAGTTATTTTGTTATTCTGGTCGCTCAATTCAGCTTAGTCAAGCTATTGGTTCTGTCCAAGCAATTGCCAAGGCATCAAAAGAGCAAATTCTGGAGAACACAGATCTTTCTATTGACAAAGCAGAGATGGTTTCAAGGTTTCTCGGGGACCCAAAGTTTTACTTGAATCCCAAGATCAACTGATGGCACAATAACAATGGAATCCAGGTTGGATTTTTTTTTTGCCCCAATAAAATAAGTAGCACTTTTTGCATTGTTTTGATATCGAATCTTTGTTAACTCCTTTATCTTGATAAGTTCTGTATAAGATAGTACTCATAGTTCCAATTTTACCGACTAACAATCATGAGAATGCAACCAGTTGAATGGTTTTCAATATCGTTTTGTCTCCACTGATGACACAAGCTGTTTCTTGGTTTGAAGTATAAATTGATGATTAGATGGAAGCTTAGCCTAAGCACCTATAGCCCGTTAGTCTTTTAATTACTTAATAAACATTTTTCAATATCGAGAAGAACAACGCCTAACAAAAGGAATCGGAATGGACATCAATGATATATCTAAATCCCAGCCTTGTGGTCTGATGGTAATGTATTATAAGAGATTGTTGAGTCAACAAGTGATACATAATCTCATCTAAAAAAAATTGATCTAGAGACCTATATAGTTTACATACCTCATTTCGGTTTTAACTTTTCTTATTAAGAATAACAAATGTTATGAAAAATGTTTAAATATAGATAATTTTTTAACAATGAACAGATTTACAAATTGTGAGCTAGTTTAAAGATATATTGTATTTATTTTTATTTTTTTTTAATTTGATATATTTTTTTTAATTTGTAAGTATTATTAAATTTCAATCATAATAATTTTTTTTTTCATAAAAAGAAATGATACATAATCATTTTACATTATATAATTGCATATATTTCAGTTCACATAATAATTTTATATTTAAATTAATGTGTTGGTTGTTTAAGTTTAAATAACTTAGACTGCGTTTACACAAAAATTTCTCTTATATATAATGCTTTAATTGTAAGGATGCTGGCGGGGAGGGGTATTAGAGCCAATAAATTTCTTAAGAGACAATTTTGTCATTTCATCTTTCACTAAAAATAATAATAATTAGATTGCTTTAACTGTTGGGAAGCACTAAGACATTGTTCGTCTCTTCTTCTTTCTCTTCTTCAAGGTTTAAGTTCCATTGGTAGCAATATTTACACTACCTTATTTCTTTTATTTTGACACCAAAGCTTTACACTCACTTGCACTAAGAATTTGAAGTTTTTACTTTTTTATTCTTGTTTACTTTATATCAAATATTATATTCCATCAAGCTTTGCAATTTTAAAAATGATGAGTGAGTGTATTCTAAAACTTTGAGTAGAAATCTAATGGTTTGACAGATTGAATTTTAGTAGGTGATAATATGAAAGTTAAACTTTGATTTTTTTTTTCATGAATTTTTTAAAAACCCTAAACCCTATAATTAGAGTTTATCCAATTTCTTTACTCATTGTTAGTTAAACTAAAAATAGATTTTTGAAGATTTATCATTTGAAAATTTTAATTATGACATAGTCATTTTATTTATTTATAGAACTTGTATTTTAAAATCTTAATATCTAGTGAGTAACTCTATACTTTAAAGAAATGACAACAAGTTAAAAGTCGGAAAAATTTCTACAAAAATTAATTAGAAGGTTTTATTTATCTTGATTTGTCAAAATATTTATTTATGTCCAGATTCAATGGGTATTACGTTGCTTGTTACTCTAGGCGTCGTGGGAAGCAACTGAATTAGTTTTTTTATATTTGTGAGTAGATAATTTACTTAGTAACATCATTTCTTAATATTATTTATTGGGGAAACAAATCTTTTCGAGTTTATTAAATTTTCCTTTCAATATAAAGTCTATTTCAAGGAAGAGAATCAAAGTACAACTTTCATTACCGATTTGAAATTATTATTATTACTATTATTTTTATGAACTTAGATTCTATGGTTATCATTTTAGACATTGTTAAATCTATTTTACAATGACATTGAGTAGGAGTGTTCTTAGATCAGTTTGGATCGATTTTATGGCAAAAAATCATCCGATCCAAAGAAGATAATTAGCATCGGTTCGGTTTGGATTTGATTAATTTCAATAACCAAACCGAACTAATCCAAACCAATTTTAATCGGTTTAGATTAGATTAGATAAATTGGTTTTTAACCATCAATGTAATGAAAATGCAAGCATAAATGAGAACAAAAGACAACAACAAAAATATAATTCAAATCCAAACTTCAAACCATTAATAAGGTCATAAAGTCATTTCAAACAACATTAGATGGTGAAACACATTAGAACTAGTACAAAACTACACCATCTTAGCAAGCTAACAAGTTTAGAACTCAAACACAGCAAAACCCATACAACAGTGACTTCAAAGTTTAGAATTCAAACTAACAAAAAAATCAAAATGACAACTCAACAGCAGCAGCAACACAGAGTAGACAAGCTAAGAAACTTATGAAATAAATGAAGCAAGCTAAGAAAAATCCTATGCTTAGAGTAGACAAGACAACATTTATTTTATTTTCCCTTTTTTACTTTTATAATCAAAGAACTTCCTAATACCTGTGTAATTTCACAATATTGATAATGATTAACACAAATAACTTAAACCTGGTATTCACGTAACCAAGGCTTTGATATTTGCAACCCAATGGCCATTTTTCCAAGCTGTAGATTGTGCATGCAAGTTGTAAGAAGCTGCAATTTAACAATGAACAAACAAGAAAATTTTGATAACAACTGAGTGAGCAAAAGCATAATCTCTTTAGTATTTAGTGGCAAAGGAAGTGTTTCAACTTTAAATCAAAGATTTCCTAGCCTACAGAGTACAGACTACAGGTGTACAGGATAGTTAAATTGATAATCTGTATGTGTGGCATTGTTTAATCAATTGTCAAAAAGTAGATCTCTGCCTCTTCAAATATACATAAGATTTGATTAATGTAAGTCAGTAAATATTTGACCCCTAAAAGAATTGCTATTATTCATAATCTATGAAATGTTCCTAAAGTTATAACCCACGATAGTCAGAACAAACAACATTTGATCCCAACTTTAAAGAATTAAAAGAAACTAAATAAATTAATTTAAAAGATTATCATGCATGAATTCCTTTAAATTACATCACAATTCATTAAGCTTGAGATCTGAACTAAATTACCTGAAGATATTGGTGATAAATAGCAAATGGAGTAGAATTTGATAAAAAGGGCAAGAGATCTCTAACTAATGTCCAAGTATCCAACTCTGGTGCAACAATAATTAGGCTGCACAAAGAAATGGAAAAGAAAAATGATCAACTGAATGATTCTTTGAATAGTGAGAGTCAAATATCTAACATTAAATACCTAGAAAAACCATTTTCCTTCCACAAGTCAATGATTTCTTATTGTGCCTTTTCTCTAGCCTTCGTAGCTTTGCAAACTCGTATAGCAAGAATGTTGATATTCTCAGTATTCTTAGCACCAAGATCAGAAATTCCATTTTTTGAAGAATGATAGATTTCCTCCATGTTGACTGATGCACACATTAGACAGCAATGGCTCACGGTGAGTGTTAACCGGTCAGTATGTGGCAGATCTGGAGGTGAATTTGGGTTCTGGTGGCAGATTTGGAGGCAGATCTGAGTTCTAGTAGCTAGAGTTGCTGATGGCTCGCGGTGGAGGCTCAAGTGCACAGTGGGTAGTGACGGGCTGGAAAACTGGAAGATTTGGGTTTTGGCTAGGACGTGGTGAAAGACTGGAAGGTGGCTGGTTTTTGGGCTGGTCCTGCGACGTGTGACGGACTCGGCGGTGCTGACTGCTGAGGAAGTTCTATGCAGCGGTGGTGAGGCGTGGGGTTCAGGGGCACGATGAAGAATGGTGATTTTTGGATGGTGCGTGGGGCCATGCGTGGTGAAGCGTGGGGGGAGGGCCGAAGTGGGGGTTCGGGGAAATGGGGGGAAAAAATGGGAGGGTGTGGACGAGGAAGGGGTGGGGGGGAGTAGTTAGGTTACTGATTTATAGGCATTTAGGTAATTTTAAGTTAATGTTTAGTAAAGTAATCGGTTCGGTTCGGTTTGGATCGATTCCATAAAATTGAACCGAAAATCAAACTGAACCGATTGGTTCTTCAAAAAAACCATCCAAATCAATCCAGTCAATTTCAGTTTTTATCGGTTTTCGAATTTTTTTTTTTGGATTGGTTTGGATCTGAACACCCCTAGCATTGAGTATACTTTTAAGTAATGGTCCTATTGACAATATGAGCTGGGTGAGTTGTTATTCATGAGAATATAATTATGATGTTTTGAATCTTAATGTGAAATTGAGAAATGAGTATTGTCAACTTTGAAGGTTTGTTCCTACTTACTATATTCTTAAGCTGAGTACATGGAAGAATCCAGAAAATGTTTAGTAGATGGGTCAAAAGTTATGAATCATATTATTAAATTATATCATAGTATTTATTAATAAAATTTATATTATAGTATAAAAAATAATATATAATACTTTTATCAAAGTCGAGCACGACATTTTTTTCAAAATACATGCATTTTACTGCTGAAATCATACGTGCATACATTTCAAAAAATTATCTATGAGCAACTAGTTTTTAGTATAAACAAAAATAAAGATTTACCCTAAAATAAATAATATAAACTACAATGAAAAGAAATTAAAAGCAAAAATAAAGACCAATTAGCAAAACACCAAACCAAAAAGGAAGAATTAAAACATAAGAAGACATAGTTTTAATAAAATACCAGATAGATGAAGATCTTAAGAAATAAGAGATTGAGACTTACAACAAAGTTAGGAATGGATAGATAGACGATTGCCAAAGGGTCGTGAAAGAGGTTTTGAAACAAACCAGAACAATTCACGAAACAAACAATAACTCAGTTCTATGATTGCCAAAGAGTCGTGAAAGAGGTCTTTTATTTTCACTGAATGAATGAAGAGCTATAATCATTATAAGCATGTGCTGTGTTGTGTGGGAGCTTAGGAATCGGTGAGACAAATTAAAAAGTGAATGATATTTTTTTTTATATAATTTAAAAATACTTTCTTATAGTTGTAGTGTGACACCTGGGGCCGACGAAGGCGGGGAGTGGTCGTCAGTGCAAAAAGATAAAGCATAGACAAGGAGCGGCTCCTAGCAGGCTTCTAGGCAAAGGGACACATGAATGAACTGAATACACACCGAAATGAGAGGGATTCAGAAACTGTGCAAGTATGAGACTGCATAATTGAGGATGACTTAAATGAATTAATTAGCACCACCTATATCAACATGATACATCTTCTTTTCAAGAACCAAGAACATAAGTACTCAATGGTTAAGCGTTCTTGACTTGGAGCACTTGTAGAATGGGTGACCTCCTAAGAAGTTTCGTAGGATGCGTGTGAGTGAGGACAAAGCACGCTGAAAAGACCCGTGTTGATTTGTGGGGACACTCATCAATCCTGCAGGCAGTCCCAGGACGTTACAAATGGTATCAGAGCGGGACCTCTCCCAGCACGGTATGGTTCGGGGACGAACCATGCGGAAGTTGGTGGATATGTGACACCCGGGGCCGACGAGGGCGGGGAGTGGTCGTCGGTACAAAAAAATGAAGCATGGACAAAGAGCAGCTCTTAGCAGGCTTCTAGGCGAAGGGACACATGAATGAATTGAATACACACCAGAATGAGAGGGATTCAAAGACTATGTAGGTATGAGATAGCATAGTTGATGATGACTTAAAGGAATTGATTAGCACCACTCATATCAACAAGATGCATCTTCTTTTCAGGAGCCAAGAACATAAGTACTCCATGGTTAAGCGTGCTTGACTTGGAGCACTTGTGGGATGAGTGACCTCCTAGGAAGTTTTCTAGGATGCGTATGAGTGAGGACAAAGCACGCTGAAAAGACTTGTGTTGATTTGTGGGGACACTCATCAATCCTGCAGGTAGTCTCGGGACGTTACATGAAGGACTTTAATTACCTAGTATTAGCAGCAAACTGACTGTCAAAACCCACGTGAAGATGAGATTGGTGACCTTCACTTATCTTCTTTTAACCCTTATAGCAAAATAACTTATTGACATTAACGTTTGTCATCAGATAAGATTTATTCATCAAATTTTGATCTTTGTTTCACATTATAAATATTTAATAATTTCTTTTTATTTTTTCTTGGGGGGGTCATGACCCATGCACGCCCCCTTTTAATCTGTCCCTGCCTAAGTTTATATTTTTAATATCCATGATGGGTTCCATGTTAAAATAGCATTCACCATTAGCAAAGAGATATAACAATATTGTTTATCGTAGCAAAGAGATAATAACAATCTATATACACATAATAGATTCAATGAGCAATTGGGTGAAAAGACCATAGTCATGAGATTTCATTGTTTGTCGTAGCAAAGAGATATAATGGTCTATATACATATAGCATATGTAAAGGTTTTGTCAGGTGAAACGAGGTCCCAAGTTTGAGATGATATGAAATGAGTTTTGTTGAGTAGAGTTAATTTTCCCAAATTGTAATTTAGTTCTTTCAGGTATAACCCATTTGGATTTTTTTATATATGTCTAGCATTCTTAAATTCCTTTACAATTATGAATTTGTTTTTGAAAAGTAAAGCATTTGATAAGTAGTTTTATTTATAAGCTTCATTCTTTTAGTTATTACGTCTTGAGTTATTTTCAAAGCTTAAAGATTCGTGTTATTACTTGTTTTTCCTTCCTGTGCACTTTGTTTATTATGCCTTCACTGAGTCTGTGTAACTTAACCCATTCATTTTCCTTTTAGATTCGCAGGTTGTTGAGTAAATGGTTCTTGGGATTTACTGTTCTACCCAAAAGTAATCATCCTTTTTATAGGCCTCCATTGTTATTGGTGGCTAGTGTCATGTATCGACTCCAGTATTTTACAACTATAGGGAATAAAGTTTATTTCTTTCTTTTGATGTGTATATGACCATAGAGTTTTTATATATCCATTTGTATAAGTTGACTCCGTTTATACTTATAACTGATGACTGAGATAGATACTTATGTTTGTTGATGGTTCTGAATATGTATTGTTGATAAGGTTGAAATAAAATGTATGGTTCGTTCAATTTTTAAGAAAAGTTTTACCGAATTTTTAGCAGCTCCATTCTAGGCTTTCTAATGATTTCTTTTATTAATGTTATATTGTTAGGCTTACCAAGTTAGTTGAGTGTTGAATATCTCTATCACCTTAGCGTAAGATTAAGAGTGAATTTAGTTCAGATTATAACACTATTCTAATAGCTTAAATTTTGAGAAAAAACTTTTTTCATTATTCCAATTATGTTTGGCAAATTATACTTTAACTTTTGTACAAAATTCAATGCATTATAATAATTTTTTTTTCATAAGCTTGAAATTTTTTATTCTTAATTATAAATTATTCCAAAAGTTTTGAGATGTAAATATCATTGTCTTTAATCAAATAACTTTTTTAATCATTATATACATATTTTGTTAATTTAATACATAAAAATAATTCTTTTTATATCATTTCAACGAAATATATTATTTTAAAATTATTTTTCAATCAACATATCTAAATATAAAATTAATTATATTATAATCAATTTAACAATAATCGATTATACATATAAATGATTATTGAAATCAAATTTTCACAACTAATCTAAACACACTACATGTAAATAGTTAAATGATTAAATCAATTTAATAGTTAATTAATCACATGTTTGTGAAGGATCTACACAAAAATTTTGTACAATTATCATTGCTCTTTTTATGTCGACCAAGCATACTAGCAATCATCCACTCTCTAGAAAGTAGAAACAGTTGGTTATGACGTTCATCCACACAGCACAAACAAAACTATTTAGAATAAAACAAATTTGATGTTTTATGATCATACACAAATTTATATTTTTAATATAATACATTAATAATTATAATTAATATTGTCATCTGGCACTCAGAATATTATTGTCTAGTATCTTAAAGTGATATTACATGTTATACAATTTTATTTTATTTTTGTTTAGGAATATAAAATGAAAAATATCATAGTAACAAAGTTGAAAAAAAAGAAATGCACAATACATTATAAAACCACACAAATTGAGGAAGTATCTATCGTATTTTAGGCGATTTTGTTTCTATGATGAATGGTTGGTGAAATTCTGTCAATCTGTTGTAGATGTTATTGCAGGGTTAATTTCCACCCTTGGTAGTTGCAGCTTATGATTTTCAATTTTCAAGGGCTATATGGCTAATAAGGATAAAAGCCAATTACTGAAAGAGATGCATATTATGAACGCTATCAATACACTAGAAGAATCCAATGAAAAAACCTAGAGGCGTCAGCAAGTTTGAAATGAATTAACAGTTTGTAGCTTGAGTTGCATTGTTGCAGTCTATTTACACAACCAATTCACAATTGATTAACTATATGAAACAATATGCACAAAACACTAGTATGAAAAAATAACTACATATATTTTGACACGCAGCCAGTTCTCTTTAGTTCCTTTTACGGTTTTACCTTTAATGTTTTTTCTTTTGATTAAGTGTATCAATTAACCAATTAGCTTATTAGACCATGAATAATTAGATAATTTAAGAAAATAAAATTATTTTACATTTGACTAAGAAAATTAGGAAATCACAAGATGACAGCAAACCAGTCACTCCTGCATTCAAAGTCCAAATGCCACTCTTTGTACAAAATCTGGGCGTCTCTTGCTGGGCATTCTAACTAGCCCAGTGATCTGCAGCTCTGTGACTGCCCTGCAGAAGCGTGCTCTACGGCAAACCAAGATTAAGGATTGTGATCGACATTAATAAATGCATTGCAATCACCGTAATAATGGAGATGGAAATGGGAAATATGCATAAACAAAATATAATAGGCATACCATAGTTGGCCTACAAGCTAAAATCATTTAAAATTTAAAGATCAAGACTCTGATCTGAACTATTATCAACAAATACCAAAGTTGGCCTACAATTTAAAATCAGAAAAATACTTCCATAACTGAGTGCACTAGATCAATTACATCATTAATTATGATAATTATTAATTTATAATAGTTACTTATTAATCAATCATGTGATTGACCTAATACACCCCAATTTAGGTACCCTGGGTTTATGCAAGTACTTCTCTTAAAATCATTTAAAGACCAACTACTCTGTACGCTTGGTGTCTTTTTGTCGAACATTTGTCTCTTAAGCATTTTCATGGTAGAAATCATATAAATAAATATATTCGCACTCAACATTTCTGAATCTATTTAAAAGAGAAAGGCAGATATTGGCTTGAGAATATAGAGGACTGCAATATTATAAATGAAAAGCATGAACCATGTATCCCATAATTCTAGTTCTAGAGAAATCTTGAACAAGATATCATGCTGACTGACAACATCTACAGATGGCAATCAAGACTTTGATGAAGTTGCGCACACCTTTAGGCGGCATTAAATATGAATATGCATGACCAAGGAGTTCTACTGCTTTGGTCAGTGGGTTGGCTAAGATAAACAAGTTTTATTAACGTTTTTTATTTGCAATAATATTGTTGGAAGCTTTTTGGTGGATGTTATTGAAGAGTATATAGCTAGTAGAAAGCTAACATAATTCATTTTACAAATAACATTCTTCCCCTTGTCTCCCCATGAAAAATGGGAGAGAAAAAAAGACAAGATAAAAGACAAAAATCAAGATATCAAAGTTGAGGGAAATGCACGTTGAAGATTAATTTAAAATGGTCATATTCAATATAGTTTTGAAAGTGTTCCATCAGTTCTTACCAAGTTTAAATGCATGCGTGTATGCAATAATAAATGCAACTACAAGATTAGTGACTTAATAAATTTAGAAATGCTAATTTGGGATATCTAGCAATGCATTCGAAGTATAATACCTCATGGTATCAAAGATACTATGCGAAATGGAAAATATAAAGGATACTGAATTGATGCTTCATTTTGGTCTCCCGATCCATTTATATCTTTTCTCTTCTTCCGTATGGGGGACTGCTTTGACTTTTGTTTCCGTTTATTCGTAGGGTGAAGAACAATTGTTCTAAAAGACTGGAACCAGTCATGAAGATTGATAAGATCTCCATGCTCTTGAGCCAGGGAATACCTGTATAAAATAATTAACATCTACTCAAACCTTCAAGTAAAAACTTCAAAACTAAATGAAAGAAAAAATATTCAGAGCTCTTTTGTGGTCGAAGCCTACTATTTATATCCAAGATTTAAGCATATATACAATGCGGAACATGTTAACTAAATGTCATCCGCCAAGAACTAAGCAAGGCCTAGAAGAGATTTATAAAGTCAATAGTATATTGGTAAGAAGGAACTCTGTAAGTTGAGATAATTCTCACTCATCTACACTAGGAAAACTGTATACCATAAAAGTATATTCAGTATTTGTTGATGCTTTGACATATAGGAGAAGATAATACTAGAAAAGGCTCATAGATGACATGCAATGATTTAAGGCTATTCAATGCCACAAAGATTTTAGAAAATCAATCTCAAAATTAAAAATTTGTGCTAGGTAACAATATAATCTTCAGTACTACTGCTTTTTGTTCTCTGTTGCCCACCTTTCTACTCTACAAATATCTGTTGATATGAGTTTTGAGTGAGATTTGTGGGTATTGTAAAGAGAAGCTGAGTAAGAGAAAGAGTGAATGGCTATATACAATTAAAATAATGAATCTAGGACAAGTGTAGTACAACTAGTACAAGTCCAAACAATAGTATGCCTATAAAAAATATGGAAATAACTATCTGAAAAAAATATAAAAATAGAAAACATTGTAAAAAAGTTGTAAGAATTGGTATGCCGTACGCTAGCACTTTACTAGATAAACTTACATAATGGAGGAATCATGCATGGATGGCAATAGGGCATTGCCACTCTTGTTACAGCAACTGCACCTTAAAATCTTATGGAACTCCAACAGATCAGCTTGAATCCTTCTTCTTGGATCTCCAATCAAAACCTATGATAAGCAAGAAGTTAAATAAAAGTGCAGAAGAACAAAACTAATTGTAAAGGACTTTAAATCTTGTGTGTTAAACTTTATACAACCCAGTTGTATTATAGAAATCCCATATATAAAAATGTATGCAGGAATGGAATCTTATTATTAGCAGTTTATATAAATAAAGATCTGTACCCAAAATGCCCATTTTCAAAAAGAGAAAGCAGACAGCCATATTCATGATGCATTAACCATGCTAAAAAAAAATGAAATTTAGTCAGGGCTTAAGTCAAGCTAAGGAATCTCAACAAATGGTAGCTCATCATGAGCATGGAAACAGTGAAAAGCTTTGGTGATCTAATTCTTTGAAAAACAAATTAAAAAAATTCAGTTATATTTCTGAAAGTATCATATGCAGTTATCCTGTTTCCCACGAAAGAGCAGATTTATCAAAACATCAATAAGAAGCAAATACATTCATTCTGTTTTTTTTCGGTTATAGAAAGATTTATTTTCTCATATTTTATCCCGGTTATCAGCAGATGTTAACAAGCTGCATTTCTGAACAAAGAAATTGAGGATTGATAGATACCCTAGTCCTAGTTGTAAGCATAAGTGGGATCTATGAATCAGGAGTAGTAATACAAGAATTAAGAGAAAGAGTGCAATGTACTGTATCCATTTCAAAAGTTAGTAAGAGTTGTGTATGATCTGGCAGTGTCTAAAAGTAATATCAGGCTGCAAAATAAAATCCCAACTGTACTTTTGTGAGTAAAGTGGAAGGTCCATACAGTGGACTAAATAATCTCTGGATCTCTTACCAATTGAAGCTTCTCAACATTTTTGAAGCAGAAAATTTCATGGAACGACATGCATTCAATGGGCCTCATATAATTTCTGTTCCATGAAAAAGGATAATCGGTAACAATACTTAATAACCAGCAATAAGTAAATGGCAGGTTAAATACATAATAGTAAAGGGTGTTTTTCTGTTTTATTTCTGTGCAATGCGATACAACAAAGAGAAGGCAAATCGTCAAGCTCTTCATATTTCCACTATAAAAGACGTCAACAGAAGTAAACAAGTCATTTCTGGTGTGTGAGCTAGCAAGTCATTTTTTTTTTTTTTGACATGGAGCTAGCAAGTCAATTCTTGAGTATAGACTAGGACAAAATCGCAGGTGCATAACACATAACACAACACATGATTGTGAGATGCATTTATAAACTACTGCACAGCTGGATTAGCATTCTCTGTCATATAGATCATATTATCAAAATTCATATCAATTGCAAATTGGTTTGTATTTTGTCAATATTATTTGACACTGTAGTTTTTAAATTATAAGAAATGACAGAGTACATAAAACAAACAATAATATCTGATCAAAATGAGATATTGGTGTATGAGATCAGCACTGCTGGAGCTTACAGTGCAACAACTCAATTGATGTAAAACACAATCTACTAGAAGTTATCTGATTGTGCTTGATTCTTGATTATATCCACGCTAATACTATCGCTAGAGGTTTGGTGCTTATAAATGTCACCAAGTTGATTTAGAGATATCAACTCCGAAATTTATCTTAAATATTAAGATGATGGAACCTTGCATGATTGGTCATGGGAAAGCTGATCACGCATCAACAGTTTTCTGACCTAAATAAGAAATTGATAAAACGATTGTCCTGTTTCAATTATATTTGTTTACGAAAAACAAAGGAAAAGGGATGTGGAAAAATGCAGTGTAGGCAAACCAACAAATTGAGCCAACTGTTTTTCTTTTCCATTCAGTTATTCAAGATCAAAACTCAAACTCTTCGTGAAGCAACCTATGCCTTCCATATCTTTTGCATTGCTCTGATAAGCTTAGTATTTGGCAACAATATAGATTCATTATAAAACACTGCTAATATCAAGTCTTCCACCATCAAACAGCATAAACATGAAATGAAACACAGTTACAATACAAAACCTTACCTAAGTAAGAAATCTATAAATGTGACAGCCTGCAAGTTTAACGTTCCTGAGTCCTTGTCAATGTTTAATGAAACCCTGGACGCATATCTCCTGAAAATATAAATAGTTAGCCTTAATTAATCCCCCCCCCCCCCCCCAAAAAAAAAAAAAAGCCTAGAAAACCAATCACACATGCATTTTTTTTAATTAAAAGAACACTTCATTAGAAGGAAAGAAATTATAAGTGTTGGAAAAGGAATTCTTCTGAGACACTAAAAGCACAAAAGACAATACATGATACATAAGCTCAAAAGAACCTTCCTGTCCCTCTCATACCTAACAAAAGTATCCCCCTAGAAAAGCCACTTGATGAAACCCAGAGAAAGAAGCCAAAAACGTAAATATATCCAATAATGATAAAGCAGAGTTTTGCCTTCAAAGCATGAAGTAGATAACAATAGACATCCCTTGGTGCATCTTTTTTTAACAAATGTTTAGAAGAGCTTTAATTTAATACTAATCTGTGTACTATGCCATAGAATATGAATGATGTTGTCTTCTAGTTTACCCTAAATGTTAAGTAGAAACCCTGCTTGAAATTGTTTAAATTTAGCAAACTGACACAATATTACTTAAAATTGTGGGTGGTACTGAGATATTACTGAACTATTTTAGTACAAACTTGATGGTTTACTGAAAGTACATAACAAATACGGAGAAATAGGAGAGTTGTAGGTTTCAGTGCTTTACAATGGGGAAAAAAAATGGTACCCATGTTAAAGATTTTCCAAAGGCAAAATTGATGCCAAATACAAATTTTCAGGACAAAATTGAAACAAGAAAATAGTTTTTTGGGTATAAAAAAGTTTAGGAAGAGAAAAAGCTGCCCCATTCCAAGCTTACAACATTAGGCGCCTCAGCAAAGACTTACAATGATCATTGCAAATAAAGTATCCTAGCAATTGAGTTAACCCTAATTGGCAAAACAAGAAAATATTTACTATATTATCAGGATATTTGGTTTTTTTTCACGTTATATATAATTTGTATATCAATTTCTCCTAATGCTATTACAATTCAACTATTGTCAAGCTTAGACCAAAAGAACACAGTTCAGATATCATTTGAAAACCATAGGCCAGCTGGCCCGATAAAAATATAAGTTGGGCTAACATTTGGCTAACTTGAACCAACTTTAGCCCTCCCAGCCCAATATCCTAGCCCCAAACTGACTGGTAAGAATCAGGCAGGCCAGCCCAACGGCCCTCGCAGCTGCCAACTTGCTGTTACGGTACAACTGAGCTTCGGACCAAATAACAAGGGACAACTGAGCTGGACTGTCCTTACTCTGCGTTGCTGCCCAAGTCTCCAACGCCCAAAATGAACCCAAATTCCTGAATTCTACCATCTGGCATCTGGCTGGCCGCCCATCATTCCCCAAATGGCTAAACTAAACCCAAATTCTGGTTGACCAAAAAAAGACCCCAAATTCTGGACCAAAAAAAAACCCAAATTCCCACACTTGGAGCAGGTACTTGACCGTGACGCATAGCCGCAGAGGTAAGAAGAGCTGGAGTCTGGGGCGGTGGAAGGGCTTGTTTGGAATGATTCTGTATTCAGTTTTTTAGAACATGATTTCAACATTGTTTTAAAATTTGTTTCAGAACAGTTTTTGAAAATGATAGATTTTTGAAACACTTTTAAAACAAAAAACAGAATTTGTTTGGAGTGAGTAACGATCCACTTGAAAAGAAAAGAAGCACGCTGTTACCGATTATTATAGAAACTGAAGACCATTGTTTACTTTTTTCTTTCGGAACCATAAATTTACAGACGTTCTTTGCTTGTATTGAAGGGATTTTCCAGCATTGGTGGAGAAAACAGAGTGAGGGTCAGTGTTGATCTCATTGCCGGTGGAGGAAGAGCTTCGTTGGTGTCAATGGAAATGCTGCCATCGTTGTTGTTACCTTCGTGGTTGATGTCCTTGTGTGTTTGCACTTGTGGGTTTTGCCGCTGAAACCCTCGTCCAGAGCATGCGGGAATCGGTGCAGAAGAGAAGAGGAGGAATAGCATACTGACCAATTCTAGTAGTAAATTTAGTCGCTGATCAGGTCCAGGTACCAAAACATCATTAATGATCAGAATGCATGATCTATCCCTTAAAAGTCTTCTCAATCAAACAGACCAGTATAATCAATCAGGAACCCATCTCCTAGGCCAAGGCATCACTCCTTTTTCATGACTTATTTTCACTCGAAAAATGCTGCCTACACGTACGTTTAACATGCAATGGGTGGGCAAGTACCAACACCTTTGATTTGGTTACGCTAAATCAGCGGTTGATATTGATGACATGTAATTTGGAATACAAATCACATTTTATTTATTTATTTTTTATCATAAATAGTTGTATATATATAAATTTTACAAATTTTAACTGATAATATTCACACACCTGTCTAAACCTAAACACAGAAAACTTAGACCTACTCTTCTTTATTTTTTTTATTATAGATAATTGTATATACAAAAAATTCTATAGATTTCAACTGTTAATATTTACATATTTTTTTTATCGTAAATAATTAATTGTACATATATAGAACTTTAGAGATTTCGACTGATAATATTTATACACACCTAAATTTACAAACAAGAATTTTGGGTTTAAAAAAAAAAAAGAAGAAAAAATCGGATATCCACGTTATAGTAGGTAAAACCTACTTGGTGCATGGGTACACTCAGAGATAGGTGTACGATCAACGTCTCCCTCTTTTGGGTTACATAATCAGAATGTAGATGTGCGAGATAAGTCCAATTATGATCAGATAGTAAAAGTTGTGAAGATGTGATGTGATGTATGTGTGGCTAACATTGTTCTTTTCACTCATAACAAAGCATAAAGCCCTCATGACCGGTAAACAATCTCTACAATAAAACTAGGATCTTCTATTAGGAAATAATAAGGAGCAAGAAGGAATTGTTACTTGGAAGTGTCCTTGGAACTCTTGCGTGAACTCTTTCCATCTTCGCATCTTACTGAAGATTGAAACATTTTCAATTTCGCATGAATCTGCAAGAAAACATTATTCAGTGATTATTAGCTTTGACCAGGAATCAATTTGTACAAGATTTGTGCATTTGCTATCTCAAATTTGTAGTACACACAGGAAGGAATTGGCAGAATGAATAGAACAGATAGAAGATTGATAAAGCTGTCCTTTCAAACACAACACAGTAAAATCTATGTTCTTGAGTCCCTAAATCATAAGAATATTACCTAGATTACTTATACACTAACTCGCTAACGTTCAAAATACATCTAAAGTATGAACCACCACCCAATATATTTTTCTGATAAAGGAAAAAATATTATCGATAAACGCTAAATATCTAAATTACAGGAACCTTTGAAAACAATCATTATTCGAGCACCATATGGAAGCAAAATAAACCAATCTGTCACATTATATAATGCATAAAGCGTTACCCTCCTTATCACTCCCACAAATTATATAATGGAGATTTGTCCAAACACTCAGGACATCCGATGCTTACCAAAATTTCCAAAAATCCTACATCAAATATACCAAGAAGCCGAGCAGTGTGAGTGCTTTATAACTTCCAGCCTCAAGGTTTTAAGTTTATAACGCACATATCAAGAGAAAGTGCTTTGCATGGTGTCCAAATCTACAAAGAATCACAAGTAATAACCCAGCTAAGTGCCATAGCCTAAAAGACCTAATCTTAGGATGTGCCATTAATTTGAAGTTTGAAGGGCACCAGCAAGAAGGAATTTATTCTGATTTCAAGAATGAATTAGAAATCTCAGATTTTCAAGAACAAACATCAGAAGAATCCAAAGTCCAAGTTCTTTAACCCACAACAATAACAACAAAAGCTTTTTTCCACTAGGTAGAGTTAACTACATGGATCAAATGACACCATTGTATGCAGGTATTCTGTCATAAACTAGGTCTTTAAAAAGGCTATTTGGATCTAAGTCCCTTTTAATGGTACCAACTCACACAAGTTCTTCAGCCCACACCAACAACAACACCGAGTTCCTCAACCCACACAAGAATAAAAAATAAATTAAGTCAAGCAAAACCAGAAGTGATATCAACTCCAACTGCTTACAAATCCTCCCAGTATCTAATATGAGATCCACAAGGGCAACCAATGGAATAAAGGAAGCATAAAACTAGTTTTAGATGGTTGGATTATTAGGTACTAGCGGCTCTCCCAAAATCTACTCCTTTCTAGTATATAAGATGTTAATTGATTACAATTCATCGCAGTTTCTAATAACCTTCAAAGAGCAATTCACTTGCAGCAGGCCAAGGTCAATGGGCACACTAAGCTTGCCAACCTTCTTGTGTTGGCAACCGTTAAAAAGAGAAAGCATAAGGTGTAACTTCATCATCTAAGATGCCCACATTCAACAATTAGATCCAAATTACTCCAAAACGATGGTCTCAACTAGAAGAAAAAAATTCAGTAAAATTAACATTCCAAGCAAGCATTATATATTCAAGTATACTGTAAACATACCTCAGAAATATCTGCGGTAAGTTTTTTCCAACTCTCAATCAACTGATATAGCATTCCTGTAGGGAGATCCCTGTATAATTTCCAGTCACAAGTTAATAGATATTTGAAGTAAACAAAAATAGAGGTATGTGTGAAGTGGCTAAATGCCTAAATCAACAGATTTGCTATAAGTATACACATTCCCACAACAGACATGGTTAACAAGTTGATGGTAAAGTTCACTGAAAAATGTTTGAATAGACAAATAAAAAAGGAAGGAATATTTCAATTTAATTTCAATGATTATCAATTGGGCTTCTGCGAAGTTATCGTAATTTTTGGTTTGTAGTCAATATTTGGTATCCTCCTACTCCTATTCTTTCAGGGAGGTATAGTTTTCAATTTCTTTACCTATTAGATTCAGACACTGAAATACTATTGTAGTATATGAACTTGAATACATACATATATATATATATATATAATTTTGAAATTTTAGAAAAAAATTCATAATTCATTAATATTATTTTTAAGCAAGATTTATAATATTTTAATATATATCATATATCTTGCCAATATTTACTTTCCTCTTAAAAAATATGAAATATAATTTCTATGACATAATCTAAAAATCTTCTAAACTAACTTCTCCTAATAACTAATTATACAAAGACATGCAGTATAAAAAAAATAACTAGAGAGAATATCATGACAACGGTTTGATGACTTGGATGATTTTATTGAAAAGATAAAACTTAAAAGTCTAATAAATGACGTATGAAAAGATAAAACTTAAAATATTGGTATGTGAAAATACTATCTTAATTGAACGTTATCTTCCCTAAGTTTTTTTTAAAAAAAATTAAAATCGTGTTCTCTTACGAAAAAATAATTTTTTAATCGGCGACAGCAATTATTGTTCACGTGTGTCGACGCGGACACGCGTGTCCGACGCGGGACACACGTGTCGACACGTAGACATCATAAGCTGTTTGCTTCATAGATTTTAGTATTAAAGCAACTTAGGATTGCCAATATAAGGAAGCAACTAGATGCTTTAGATGTCATCTTTTATGACATAGAAATTCCGGATTTTATGGCTTCTCTATCTATCTTCCCTCCTTTTCTGCTTAAATATGCTCTTAAGAGCAAATATTGTTCTGCATCAACAAGCTTTTCTTGGTACATAAATGAAGACAAGTATCATATTCCTAGCTACCTCACTTTGCGTACTATCTGGCAAATAAAACCACCGCTTTGTATGATGGAATATTGTTGACAGGGAACATTTGTCGAGGACAATCCACGACCTTTTTCATCCCCCACATGACAATCAGAATCCCTTAACGGGTACAAATCTGGATTGAGCGCTTCACAAAACAAATCCAGCAGTCGCACTCTGCTATATTTTCCAGCTTCATATAGGCACTGAACAAAAGGAGAAATTAGTATCATGAACTGCAACTTAGCCTCATCAACAACTAATTATCAAAGAAGTTCATTTGAAAAAAGGTTTGGCAAATTTCACCATGGCAGATCACAATGAATACAAATTATTTTCCAATTTTTTATTGGCAGATGAGATTCACTAGTAATGCAGCATAGCTACTTATAAGGCGACGACAATAGAGTTTCCACCATAAAAAGGGGATAATCAAGAAAAAGGCATCATCAAAAGAAATAGAATCATGGGGCTTCAAAAGCAATGGAATTTGATCAATAAAAATGGATTATAAGTACACATAGAATTAAAAGAGTAATTCCTAAATCTTACGAGAACCGAGGTGCTCCATAGCTTCTGCACTGTTACCAATTCTGACAAACCCTGAGCCATGCTCTTTCCATTCTGATCAACCATTTGATTCCTAGATTAATTTTAACCAAGGGATAAACTCATTGTCATCTCCATTAAGCAAATCTAAATTAGAACAAGAAAATTTGTAAACTATAATACCTTGCATATGATGGAAGTTCATCAATGTATTTCAACAGAGTCTCAGGTGATAATGCAGATTTCCCCTCCTGAGAATCCATTTATAATCAAACATTAAAAACAAAAGGAACAAATGATAAGAATTATTTTAAAAGATTGAACAAGAAAAGTCTCTAGGTAATTTTCTGATCAGTAAAATATATGAACATATGATGGAAATTACTCTCCATGGGACTTACCTCTGTTAAAATTTCATTTAATTGCACAAAACTTGCAAATCATTCTACACACACATTTTCATGTATAGACTGTACACTTAATCTCTTATTTATGGCTTGATTACAATTAATCAACAATGTAGTAATCAAGGAGCTAATCAGTAGCTAATTTACAGCCTAATCTAACAAACAATCACCAGCAATATCATAATTACCGTTGAACATATATTCTAACATCAATGCCAATATTCTAACAAATATGAACACTCGGTTTTCCCAACCTTCATTTGCAGTTGTTAACTCAACCTAAAAGTTAAGCTATTAGGTAAGACCAGATACCTTATCAAAAGGCCAGACCAAAAAGGTATATAACAAAAAAGTAAATCAGATTTGAAAGAGCAAACTCAAAGGAAAGATAATTCAAATATTTTAAGACTGACCTCTTGGTCTTCAGCTAGTGTTCGCCCATGTATGAGACTCAGAGGTTCCATAGAGAAATGTAATAAGCATGCTACCTTAAAGATATCGTCAGAAAATATGACATATAAAGACTAAGTCACATTCCCCGTCACTGGGTATGTAATACATAAAATGAAGATACAAATAACAGTAACCCAAAAACTGCATTATTAACCTTCAAAGCTCTTATAAAAGATGTTAATGTACCATCCTGGTTGATGAAGTAGTTTTTCAGAAAGAGTGCCACTTTATGACCAATATTAAATGTAGTGCAATGTTTTACAAGAACAGCCTCAACAATTGCATCCATTCTCTCAGCTGGTGTTCCAAACATAAACTTAGAGGGGCACAAACGCTCAAGAGCATGTGATGGCAGAATGTTTCTTGGGGTATCCACTGTCGTTGCAACTCCAATTATTAAGATGATTGGCATCTTGACAACCCATTCACTGGTAGAAAAAGAGGAAGAAGATGAGAGCCAATATCATATCATCTAAGTAAAACTGACCATTATACGTAAAAAAAAAAAAAAAAAAAAAATTACAATCTCCAAATGTCAGCAAGAATATACAATAAACATATGCACGGTGAGGCCTCAACCATTGTTAACTTAAGCAATAGAATAACCAAATAAAATATTCAAGATTCACATGCGCAACCACATTACAAATATACATGCAAACATACTTGCAGAAGTTGCTTTAACATACCTCAACATCAGGATGAAATCAGTTAAGACTGATCCACAACATCTTTCCAAATCATTAATGATCAGTACTAGTGGTTTATTGTAGTTGTCTTGTTCTCTATACCATGATGCTAAGATTGATATATCAGCTGACTGCTCAACATCAGCATTAAGAAAAGCAAAAAGTAAAGGAGACAGTAGAAGTAGATAGAATTAATTTAATTATACATAAATAAGTACACAGAAGCACCCACATCAATAGCACCCACTAGAAACTCTCGCAATAAAGCTTTTAAGCAACCAGCAATCCCATTTTTTACTGAAAACTCCAGTGATGAAAGCATAGACACATGGCATCCATGGGATTTCAAGAAATGGCCAAGCTCTTCAAATGTCAATATATCATCAACAAACTCCATGTTTCCTGCCAAGCATAATTCAACCAAAACTGTCTCAGAATTTTCTTTGGAAATATAAATGTTGTTTTCATTCCTCATACTAGA
Organism: Ormosia emarginata; assembly: GCA_029884605.1. Classification (NCBI taxonomy): domain Eukaryota; kingdom Viridiplantae; phylum Streptophyta; class Magnoliopsida; order Fabales; family Fabaceae; genus Ormosia; species Ormosia emarginata. Next base: position 4,058,120 of record JAQQTP010000089.1, read on the forward strand.
GTATGATGAACCAAAGCAACTCACATACGCTGCATGCTTATAGAATTGATGGACATCTGTCTTAATTATACACAGTTTCCAAGCATCAAAACATTCATAGGATTTACCAAAAAATAAAAATGTGAATATAGAAGCTTACTCGTGATAACCAACGCAGTGAACAGCTGCCCAGGAATAGTATTATTGAGAACAGGAAAAGACCGAGTTGCTTCAGCAACACTAGGTTCTCCAAATAATCTAGTAGCATTAAAGCACTCCAGAACCCATTGTTGTATATCATTAAATACACTAGCATTGAGATCTTTCAAAACGTCCTGCAATAGAAAGAAGACTCTTCACTATTTGCTTATTGGATCATTCTGTGGAAAAGAATGAAAAAACCTCATAATTCTAATGTCTACATGAACATACAGAAAAACCAAAAGCAGTAAGTTACAAGACATGGGAGAAGATAAATAGAGGACCTTAATAGTAGACTCAATTTTTGTCCAAACAATGTCGAAAGCTTCAATTTGCTGTTGCTGAAACAAATGGCGATCACATTCTTCAGTCATACTTCCTTCCAATTTCTTTGTGCTTTGCGTTGATGATGAAGATAGCTCATTTCTCTTTCGCAATTTTCCCTGCCCTGTTGATGTTCTATCTTTTCTTCGGGATGAAGCTTTGTGAAGAACAAAGAATGGCTATTGAAAGGAACCCAAATGAGGATTAAATCAGCACTTCACCCGTAGTAGCTTGGAGGTAAAATCAAACTAAGACTAAAAGCAACTTCTACATATGACACTTGTTTTTTTCTACATTCCCCTATATAGTAATGAATATTAACCAATAGGCATTATGGAAATTAAAATAAAGCCCAGTAAAGCACTACTTCTGCAATGGATTGAAGACAACGGTCCATGGCAATATTGTTATAAAGGCTAGATTTCATATTATTCACTTGCTATGGTGCACCTCAATGAATTATTAAATAATTATTATAATTGCATTATTGATAATGACAATCGGCTATGGACATTCCTCATGTGTTTGAAATTAGTCAAATTACTGATATATGATTCCAATTAAAACAACATTTTAAACTTCAGATGCCAAACAACTATACTAAAAAAAAAAAAATCAGCCTAGCACAAGACACACTGGCATGTTATTTTTCTCACTAGATATAAAATCAGTCGCGAAATATAACTAGCCGGAGCCATTAAAACCAAGATTAATAAGGTAAGATCAAAGACAAAAGCGCATGTCATTCATCTTCGAGATCCCTGCGGGTATTAGGCATCCTTCAGAACTGGAAGCTAATGAACTTATCAAGACCAATCACAAGCCATTCATACCGAACCAATATTCGAGATTAGTGAAGTAAAACAAAAAAACAAAACAAAAAAAAGGAGGTGCTAAATTAGAAAAAGGAAAAACGTTGAGGAGTCTACATTATCAGAGTTTGTGATGATGTAAAATAATCAGAGTTATGGAATGAAAGAGAGAAGGAGAGAGAACCTGAAGATCGTTCTCAACGGTTTCGGGTGTTGTTGATGGAGGCAGCGAATCAGTAACACTAGGAGAAGAGGGGCCCATCCGATGAAGAAGATGTGAAATCTGCTAGAGAGAGAGAAAGAGGGATGAAATGTGAGATTCGATGGAAATCGGCGGCACTGTGCCAACAAAATGAGATCGAGGAGGCACCTCTGTTATGGCGGGAAATCACAAGGGTAATTACGGTAAATAATAATCCACAACCTCGTCCTTCACCTTTACCAATAATTAGTATTTTGTATCCGTACATATTAAAAAAATATATATTTAACTTAAATAAACGATATTTTAGATAATTTAAATATATTTAATTAAATTATAATTAGTAAATTTTATAATGAGATCTACTCAAAAAAAAAAATTGTTAATTAATTTTTTTATGTTATGATAATTAAGTTATGTAGTTCTTTTAATAAATATTTTTTTATATAATCTCTCAATAAATAATTAGTTTATATAGTTTTAGTTAATTTTAATTTTTTATTCTATAATTTTTTTCTTTGAATATTAATTTTTATGTATTTATTCATTTGAATATTTTATCAATTTATTATTAAGAGTATATCAAATTAATTTCTAATATCAAATTATACTAACAAAATAATCTTAAATTGATAGATATTATAATAACAACTAAAAAAATCTACTAAAAATTGAAATGGTCAATAATAATATAATCAAATAATATTCAATATATTCAAATATTGTAATATTTTATAATTTATACATTTAGTTTACATAATTTAAATAAACTAAATAAGATAAAACATTAGTTAAATCAATCAATTGACATATAATTTCTTAGGTTCTTTAATTTTATTTTCTTTCACAAATTTAATCTATTTCAAGACACAAAATTATAGTTTTCCATTACATATATTCCATCAATGCTCTCATTAAGGTTTAAGATTTATTATTTGTCCACAGAAATTATCTTAACTCCTGCAAATAATTTTACACAAAACATCAATGAAATTTCAATGTTATATAATACGATTTTTCAATTGCATTTAAATGATCTTACTAAATAAAATTTATTACAAATTTTAATTTTTTAATTAATTTTATTATGTCTTCTTGCAAAGTTTTTATTTCATATATGTGAATATTAATATATTTCATTTAAATTTTTTAAATACCAACAAATATAAATATAAAATATTTAAGTATTATATATATAAACAAAAAATTTAAAAAACACTTAATAATTTATTAGTTTTTTCCTAATAAATTATATTTAATTAATTTTTCTATATTGTTATGCAAATTTTTTTCACTCTCATGTATATATTGAAGTTTTCTAAATAATATAGAATAAATATATACGAATAAATATAATAATTTAAAAATATAATTAAGTAATTTATGATGATAGTATATATATAATATAGATGGTATTAGACACCTTCAAAAATTTTAGGATTCTTATTCTATAATTAGATATATGAATAATAATTATATAAATTATAATTATAATAATTCTTATATATATATATATATATGAATATCTTAATTATCTATATATTTATATATAATAATATAATTAAATTTAATATAATTTTATGATTCTATATAATATTTTAATTTATTATATAATATAAATGAATTTATTAATAACGTCACCAACTAAAGATATATGAGATTTTTTTTAAATTTTTTTGAATATAAATTAATATGCAAATATATATATGTCAATGTAATTAATATGAGATTATAAATTTTTATATTTATATTTATGGACAATAAATTTAATTTAGACCTGTTGACACATTTTACAACATGAAATGTCATATGACAGTTATTATAATCATGTATTTGTCACATGACATATTTTTAAACATATTATTCTATGTTAGAATTGTAGCATTGTCTTTGCTTCAATGGTTTAATATGTTAAGTTTTGATGATGACAAATACAATATAAAAAGAATGATGTTTATGCTTCATAGATATGCTTAATGAGATATATTGTATCATGCATACGAAGATATTGAGTTATGAATTTGGACTAACTATGCTTGTGTTAAGTGAGTAATACTTTGTAGGATAGTCCAAGTATCAAGAATGAACATTGCAACAAGAAAGCAAAAAATCACAATCATGCTCAACTCAAGAAGAATGAGAATGATAAGATGTTCCAAGCATTTGCAAGATTTGAAGAGAAGAAATTTTTAGAAGCTTGGATTATATTAAGAATTGATGATGGCAAAAGATAAAGTCTCAAGATTCTTCAAGAATAGCTTATAGGACTTAGATCTTATGTAAAGGTAAAGATGAATCACACTAAGCTTAAATATGTTTTAACATCTTTAAAAAGTGTTTCTTACATGTTTTAATGCCCAACAAACTGATTTTGGAAAGTTAGTCTTAGTGGTAGTTCAAATCTTTGAAAAATAGTCAAGTTTGTGTTTTGCAAAACTGACATTCGGTGACTATTTTGATTATAACTTTTAAAATACTTTGAGTTTTGTTATGAAACTTATTTCATATGAAAATAGTCTCAAATATCTTTCCAATCAGTGGTCATTTACTTTAAACGGATAAAAAATGAAGAATTTATGATCGTTTGCTTTAAACTATAAAATATAGTCAAGTTTGAGTTTTGAAAACTGACCTTTGGTCAATCTTTTGATCATAACTCTTAAAACACTTTGAGTTTTGTTGTGAAACTTATTTCATTTAAAAATAGACTCAAAGATCTTTCCAATGACTGATCATTTGCTTTAATCGGATAAGAAATGAAGTAGTTATGACATTTTAAAGTCAGTTTTCAAAACTAGAAATGTTGTAATCGATTACACAAGTCCTGTAATCGATTACAACATTGATAGAAGCCATGTAATCGATTACCGGAAGTGTGTAATCGATTACTAAGTGCGCAGAAACTTTCTAACGGCTATAAACGGCTAGTTTTCATAAAAAATCATTTCTAAATACTACCAACGGTTATTTTATCACTTGGGCTCTATATATAAGTCATATTTGAAACATTTACATCCAAAAAAACACAAGAACACTATACTTGATCCTTGAATCATCAAAATCATATTTTGAGCTTTAAAGTGTAAATCATTGATACACATAGAGTTTCAAGTTATATTATCCACTATTGAGAGAGTTTCTTATCATCCATACTTTGTTCTTCAAGTTGTATATCTACTCTTATGAGAGTTCCTAATCTTTCTTTTCATCTTGAAATCATTGTAAGAGGGTAAGGTATCCCTCTAGAGAAAAGGGTGAGATATCCCTTGTTTGTAAAGAGGGTGAGGTATCCCTCAAAGTTGTAAAAAGGGTGAGGTATCCCTTGTTGGTAAAGAGGGTGAGGTATCTCTCCAAATTGTAAAGGGTAAGGCATCCATTTGTTTGAAAAGGCTCAAGCTCAAGGGTGAGACATCTCAAGGAGTTGAGTGCTCAATTTTGTAAAGGTTGTCAAGCACCTGTTGAAATTTGAAGATGTAGTGAAAAATCTCGAGTGATTGCTTGAGACTGGACGTAGGCCACAAGTGGATTGGTAACTGAATCAGGATAAATCTTGTGTTTGATCTTCTTAACTCTATCTCTTTACATTTATGCCTTAATTATATATGCTTGAGTTGAATTTGATATCTAGCTTATTTACTTGATTTATCCTATAACTCAAGTAGTATTTGTGAAATCTCTAATAGTTGCACCTTTGTTAAACTTATTCCGCTGCATTTGTTAATTGAGTTATTCAAAATGCTTAATTTCTCAAAGATATTTTAAAATTTGTAATCACTTAATTCACCCCCCCTCTTGGGTGATGGTTGCCATGGCTAACAAGAATAACACATGTCAGAATATGAAAACATGTATCTTTTCTTATATGATATATATTAGTGTTTTATACTTATGCAATGCACGAAATAAATTAAAAAATATTAAAATAAATAAAAATATATATTTAATATAGAGATATAACATTTCAAATTATTTAGATAAATTTGATTAAGTTGTAATTAGTAGAGTTTATAATGTGACTAACTTAAAATCATTTTTTTCATTAACCACTATTCTCATGCTATGATAATCAGGTTATATAACTCATTTCAATAAATACTTTTATATGTCTACACAATAAATAATTAGTTTATATAGTTTTAGATAATTTTAATTTTTGATTATATAGTTTTTTATTTTAATATTAATTTTTATGTGTTTATTCATTTAGATATTTTATCAACTTATTATTAAGAATATAACAAATTGGCCCTTAATGTCAAATTATACTAACAAAATAATCTTAGATAGATAGATATTACAATGACAAATAAAAAGAAAACCTACTAAAAATTGAAATGGTCAATAATAATATAATCAAATGATACTCAATGCATTCAAATACCTTAGCATTTTATAACTTATACATTTAGTTTACACAATTTAACTAGACTAAATAAACTAATACATTAGTTAAATTAATCAATTGACATATAGTTTCTTATATTCTTTAATTTTATTTTCTTTCACAAATCAAATCTATTTCAGTATAACAAAGAACTATAATTTACTCATTACATATGTTTCATCAATACTCCCATTGAGGTTAATTTATTCTATTATTTGTCCACAAAAATTATCTCAACTCTTACAAATAATTTTATTTAAAATATCAATGAAACTTCAATATTATATGATACAAATTTTCAATTGTATTTGAACAATCTTACCAAACAAACTTTATTATAAATCTGAACTTTTTAATTGATTTTATCATGTCTTCTTGTAAACTTTTTATTTCATATATGTAAATATTAATATAATTTCATTTAAATTTTTCAATACCAAGAAATATAAATATAAAATATTTAAATATTATATATTATATACATGATCCAAAAAACTTAAAAAAATACTTAATAATTTCTTAGTTTCATCATAATAAATTATATTTAATTAATTTTATTATATTTTTATGTAAAATTTTCACTCTTATATGAGCGATATATTGAAGTTTTTAAAATAATATATAATAAATATATATAAATAATATAATAATTTGAAAATATAATTAATTAATTTAGGGACAATACATATATAATGTGAGATATGGTATCGACACCTACGAAAATTTTAGAATTTTAAGATTAATCACTAATGAAAAACAATTAATAGCATGGTCAAGTAAAGATAGATGTGACTTTTTGAATTTTTTTAATATGAATTAATATGAAAAAATATATATGTCAAAGTAATTAATATGTAATTATAAATTTCTATATTTGTATGTGTGGACAACAAATTTAATTTAGACATTGCGACACATGTACACTTTCATTTTAAATTACAATATGAGATGTTACATGACAGTTATTAGAATTATGTAATTGCCACATGATAGCTTTTTAAACATGTTTTTTCATGTCAGAATGACACATGTCAGAATATGAAGGTATGTTCTCTTTATATATTATAGAAAAGTTAAACGACTATTATTTAAAGGAAAAATGCTACAATAGCTTAACGACTTTTATTTAAATAATAATAATTATTTGGGCAGATTAAGTTTGTGCATTGATATTTTTCAAACTTGTTATCTAACCCATATATAATGTGTTAAAGTATTTTTTAACCCGACCTAATGATGGGATTTAATTATAATTAAATGTTTTAACCCAAGTGTAGGTTGTCTCAAGTAATAAAGTCTCGGGAGTCCGAGGTCGATCCACAGGGAATTGATGAAGGGAAACTAATTAATTGAGGTAAAGAGAGTATTTGTCACAAAATTTAAGATGATTTAAGTTGTTCACAATGAAAAAGATTTGCTTGGGTTAGGAGATTCACTCTTAATAATAAATTAAGAATAAGATTATTTCATTTTATAACTCAATTGAAATTATGCATATTGAAAATTCCAATCGGAAGATTTAGCATTCAAAGTTCAATCATGTAATTATATTATGATTCCAATAATTATTGACTAATACTTGTAAATCGTCAAAAGCATCCAATGTGCCAATCCTATTGTCTACAATGGATCAAGATATTCATTATACAAGAATAGTATTTAAATTAATTGGAAACAACATATAATACATATAAAAGTCACATAAAAATATATCATTTAAAGCACAAGAAAGAAATAAATCTAACCTCAATTTATTATTAAAAGCTTCACTCTTTCACCCAAGCTAGATGAAAATTAATTACACATGTGAAAGAAGAAAATAAAAGAAAATAAAAAGAACTGAAAACCCAACACCGAGAGAGAGCAAGTTTCTCTCCCCCGGCGCCCCTATTTATAGAAGTTTTTGAGGTTACTATGCATCTGCACAGTAACTTGCACAGTAATTTTCACGTGATGCTACAGTGCTACAAGCTTCGCTCTGATGCTTACGCTACTGATAATATCGTGATACTACAAAGCTTCTGTCTTCTTCTGATCTTCTGATCTTTGCTTTGCGTCATCTTGATGTCATCTTTGACGTCGTCTACTGATAGAAGCTACAATACTTTTTTTTTTTTTTTTTTTTTTAGCAAATCTTCTATGCAATCACATCCATTCTTCGATCCTTTGCATTTACCTAGTAAAAATACATAAAAATACATAATTACAACACAATTTAAAATACTAAAAATATAACAAAACTCAAGAACAAACCCAATTAAAAAGATTAAAAAGAATGAAAAACACACACAATGAACCGTAAAAATTGTAAGTTTTACAGGTTCATCACACCCCCACACTTGAGCTTTTGCACTCCTGGACAAAATATATAAGACCAAAGCTAGGAAATAACACTGAACTAACAAGCTAAAAACTTAAAAGATTTAATGAAACAAGAAGAAGCAACTAGTCATTCAAGGAACAAAGCATTTTTTTTTTTTTTTTTAATATTTCTTCACATCTCAAACCATCAAACAAGGAAACTTCAGTTAAAAGAATGCATCAAGAATGAAAGATCATCACAGGATTTACTCTCAATCCCTCTAGTGTTTAAAATGGTAGATATTTCACTCGATTCAACCCATGAAAAATTGCACTACCATAAGCTTGCTTATCTTCTACTTCTCCACTACTCAGAACACATGCACACAAAAATCAAGAGGACTTTATTCAAGGTTGTAACAGGGTCATGGTAAAGGAAAATGGATAATATGGACATGAGAAGATAAATACCAAAGAGAATAAAAGAGCATTATGGTACAGTTAGAGTGGAAAAGATATTTGAGAATATTCATCAATAAGGACAATGACCAATATCTAACTAATGTTTTGTTGAAGATTAATCCCTAAATTGATGAGTTGAATTCATTTTTAGGCATAAATCTTCTCCTCCTCTTCCTGTTATTTCCAAGCATCTATCTTTATTCTAAATATGGATATGTCACATAGTGTATCAAATGGTCGGTTTTTTTTTTTTTTTTTCTTTTTCTTTTTCTTTTTTTTTTTTTTTTTTACACACACACACACACACCCCCACACTTGTTTAAGAACAAAGTCAATGCTCTCTTATTCCTAAAGGTCAAGTAAAAATATTTTTTTTTTTAGGGCACATAATAAGCTAAAAACAAGAAGTGGCCAAGTAGGCTCAAAAGGGTTATACAAGGGAAAATATACAAGGATGGCTATTTGGTCAAAGTAGCTATTTTAAAATGCCTCAATCATATTTATGTATGCATGTGAAAATGTAGCCTCAAAAGAATCAAAGCAAGTTCTAGAGTAACAATTTCACGAGTGAAAATCACACAAGAAAGAAGAGAATGGTACAAGTGTTCAATCCATTCATAATAGGCTCAAAATCTCACAGGGCATATTCCTATCATTCTCAATTCACCAATTTAACATTCAAATCCAAGCATGTGATTTTTAAGAAAGAAGAAAATTTATGCTATGACCCAAGATATGCTTTTTGCTACTTCTAAAACATTTTTTTTCTCAATTATGATGCGTCTCAAAGTAAAATTACCTTAAGGGCAAAATTTACACCTTACTCTCGCCATCCTTAATTGGTTTTGTTTTAAGTTTCTGACAATCATCTCACTAAACATACTTCCCAATTTAAATGCGTCTCAGAAGTTAAATTACTCCTTACTCGGCCAATATTCATTGGTTTAGCAAGTTCATGAAAATCATATCATACTTCCTAATTTTTTTTTCAAAAATTATCCTTCCCCCAACTAGATTACAACATTGTCCGCAATGTTAAAATATAGATGAGTAAAGGATAGAAGATATTACCTTTGGAGAAATCGACACAAATTGAAATAGAAACAAAGTACGATAAATAAAATCAAACCCATTAAAGATGAAGTGTCGATCGGCTTTCTTTTCTTGCCACTTCCCTCACCTTTACGATGACCAATCTATCCGAGCTAAGACTTTATCGAGGTTCATAAACAAAAGCTTCTAATTTATCAATCACTCATCAATAGTGGATGCGAGAGATAAGAAGTTTTTTCTTAGAAGGAGTGATAAATTGTTGTTCTGACTTTATCAAGAAAAAATAACAAAAGATCAAAGAAATTATTAACATTCAACAAACCAATGGGTTTATGGTGGATGTTAAATTCTACCAAGAGACAATTTGAAAAATTTCTTCCAAAGTACCAAAACACACTGGTAGGGCAATAAATGCATCGAGTTGTCAAGCATTTTTTTCATTCGTCCATGCATAGATGATACTGGATTTCTTCTCCAATTGTCTTGCCGGTGATGTTATTTTGAGTTAAAGGTTTAGGAATGACACCTAAAACTCCGATTGCACCGCTATAAATAAATGCGAGAGAGTGATATAGCCCCCATTAACCCACGACAACCACCCCATATACAACATGAATATTCCTTGCAAAAGCAAGTGTTCGACCAAGAACGGTAGGCTGCGTTTGCAAACTCTAAACCCTTCCCATAACTTGACCCACAAAAAAACACGAGATATTTTTAATGTTACGAACGGGAGGTCCCATAATTTCACCTTCCTTTGAATGATTTTGAGTTGGAAGAAAGTGAAGAGAATGGAGTGTTTAAATAAGAAAAAGAAGGAAAAAGTAATCATAGCACCTATATGGGTAGGTTGGTCATTTGTTGTCGAAAGGTTTGAAATTAAGAAATACGATTTTTTTGTTTTTTTGTTTTTAAAAAAAACTTTTTTTTTTGTTTTTGTTTTTGTTTTTTTTTTTTGTTTTTGTTTTTGTTTTTTTTTTTTTTAACTTCAAGAAAACCATCAGGGTAAAGAAGTTTAGAAACCCCGAAGGATCTGCTCAAAGGATCGTCTGTCCAAAAATCAATATACAACAAAATCATACAAAGATAAAAGAAATACAATAATAAATGAGGACATACTGTATGTACAGTTTTCATGGCGTATCTTTATCTTTGCGCGTCATGAGTGCGATAGTGGCATGTATTTAAGTTGCGTGTCACCGGTGCAACATATGAATTCCACAAGGATTCCGAACCGACAACAAGTACCTTTGAATCCTTTCGAGTCCCGCTACGGAAGAATAGCCCTCTATCTTCCCGCAAACCTAATTAAAGGCCTCGTATTCTAAGAAGATGGTACCTAACCGCAGCGGCCGGTCGAACACGCCATAGAGACCTACTAATTAAAGTAAGTATACGGCCTAACAAATGAGTTTCCGTTCACCTTGTAAAGACGGACGCTTTTTTCTCGTCCATCGGCGCTATTCTGAGCCTTGGTTCCAAGAAGCGGGAATGTAGCACACGGCTCTCTACGAGCATGGCACATGAACTTTATTTATATCTTGGCGTGTGAAGGTCTTCTCCCGAGTCTATGACAGACGGGCATCTGCCAGGGGCTCCTAATCTAATTAAAGATCAAGTACAATAGTAGTTTCGCCCTCTATTATTATTATTTTTTTTTATTTAATTTTTTTTTTTGGTTTTTTTTTTTTTTTTTTTTCAGGTTATTAGAAACATGATGAAAGATGGGTGTATACTTACTTGAGATTGGGATGGAGGTAGTCTGCTCTTTCGGCTTTGTGCCAAAGCATTGTTGACCAGTATTAGACCCATTCAAGACCAGCGCAACATAGGGCTCCCAAAAGGGACAAGTGGCCATAATACGACTGGCTGCCTCACATGTGGGATACAATCTACCTTCTTTGTTTTCCAATTAAGAAGGCTGGATCAAGATGCATGCATTTCCCCATTCACGTTGTGTGTTACCAAAGCCAAACCCAAGTTGTATTCCCTCTTTTTTTTTTGTCTTTTTTTTTTTTTCTCTTTTTTTTCTTTTTTCTTTTTTTTTGAACATGAAGAAGAAGAAGAAGAAGAAGAAGAAGAAGAAGAAGAAGAAGAAGAAGAAGAAGAAGAAGAAGAAGAAGAAAATATGTACATGTTGTGAATGTGGCTCACATCTGCCTCTGGTTTCACGTCCAGAAACGGCTTAAACGCCTTCTATGAGTCGAGGATAAGCTTCCCATCCAATTTTCTTATAAATTGGCAAACAGGTCTTTTAGAGTCGAGATTCCCAGACTATATTGCTTTTGTTCATCCTTGAAGAGATTCCACAAATTAAGAAGTTCACGATGCACAAGTCCACAAGAATGCGTATCAAGAGTCAATAAGATATCATCTAATGACTCCTTACTCGATCCATTCTTAATGAAGAAAATTTTATCTTCTCTGTTTTTGGAAACCATCCCCAAAGAACGACATCGCGTGTTACAATTCCATCGTCCACATATGTGACGGACTTGTAATCTTTTTGCTCTTCTCCTTTTAGAATATGAACTTCTACCAAGACTGGCATGTAAGAGTCAAATGAAATTGAAGAAGACTCACCGCTAATCGGACTTTTGCTTCGATTATCCAACGTACATCTTCGGCGCATACCTTTTGCATTAACAATCTCAATCTTTCACATCGAACTTTGTAAATTTTTTTCAGAGCATTTAGAGGGAGAGAAGGAAAATGTTTTCTCGGGTTTGAAAGAATGACATCCATTTTAAAGGAGAAGAAGGATTCGGTTATTTTGGGAAGCGAAAAAGAGAGCAAACCGACTTGAGAGTCACGGAGTACCGTCATCCGCCATTTAAGGGGGCTAAAGAACTGCAAAACAAAAATAAAACTACAAAATTATAGTAAATTTTACTCATAACAAGGATCGAAAGGAAATGAAATCTACCTCAGTTTATGACTTGATTTTCTAGAAATGGTTTAAGTCTTTGTCCATTGACCTTAGATACATTACCATTCCTAGGATTCTCAATATCCACGGCTCCATAAGGATATACATGTTTGACAATAAAAGGACCAGTCCACCTAGATCTCAATTTTCCAGGGAATAAGTGAAGACGAGAATTATAAAGCGAGAACTTTTTTGGCCAATTTCAAAAGATTTTCTCAAAATAAATTTGTCATGAAAAGCTTTTGTTCTTTCTTTGTAAATTTTTGAGTTTTCATATGCATCATTTCTCAATTCCTCAAGTTCATTTATTTGTAATTTGCGTAACTTACAAGCATCATCAAGATTTAAATTGAAAGCTTTAATGGCCCAAAATGCTTTATGTTCTAGTTCTACGTGCAAGTGACAAGGTTTTCCATAGACTAACCGATAGGGTGACATGCCCAAAGATGTTTTAAAAGCAAGACGGTAGGCCCAAAGTGCATCGTTTAATCTTAAAGACCAATCTTTTCGATTTGGGTTAACTATTTTTTTCCAAAATTTGTTTAATTTCCCTATTTGCTAATTCTACTTGTCCACTTGTCTCGAGGGTGATAAGGGTAGCAACTTTATGGGTAATACCATATTTCTTCATTAAAGATTCAAATGGTTTATTACAAAAATGTGTTCCCCATCGCCGATGATAGCTCGAGGATTCCAAATCGACTTAAAACATTTTCTTTTAAAAATTTGAGAACAGTTTATGATCATTTTGTCGACATGGAATCGCCTCAATCCATTTTGAGACATAATCAATTGCAACCAAAATATACACAAATCCAAATGAAGATGGAAATGGACCCATGAAATCAATTCCCAACAATCAAAAATTTCAATGACAAGGATGGGGTTCAGAGGCATCATGTTTCTTTTTGAAATTGAGCCCAACTTTTGACAATTTTCACAACTTTTGCAAAAGGTATGGCTATCTTTAAATAAAGTGGGCCAATAAAATCCACACCGCAAGATTTTCGCATTTGTTTTCTTTGAAGAAAAATGACCTCCACATGCTTACGAGTGACAAAAGTTAATGACACTACTTACCTCACTTTGTCGGGTACACATCTCCGAAAGATTTGATCAGGAGAATATTTGAACAAATATGGGTCATCCCAATAAAAATTTTTCACCTCAGTCAAAAACTTTTTTCTGTCTTGATGTGACCACTGAGGCGGCATCTTTCCTGTTACAAGAAAATTTACTATGTTTGCAAACCAAGGCATAGAATTGACAGAAAATAAAAACTCATCAGGAAAAGAATCATTGATAGGTGTGCTATCAAAAGATGAGCTGTTGTAAGTCGGACAAATGATCTGCGACAACATTTTCGGCTCCTTTCTTATCTTTTATTGTGATATTGAATTCTTGAAGCAACAAGATCCACCGTATCAACCTAGGTTTGGCATCCCGCTTAGACATTAAATATCTAATAGCAAAGATGATCAAGTAAAAACAATAATAGAAGAACCAATTAAATGAGCTCGAAATTTGTCCAATGCAAAAATTACAAGCAAGTAGTTCTTTTCGGTAGTGGTGTAATTCATTTGTGCACTATTTAAAGTTCTACTTGCGTAACAAATCACATGAGGTTTACCTTTCTTTTCTCGACCTAAAACAATCGCGCCAACAAGCAAAATCACTTGCATCACACATTAATTCAAACGGCAAAGACCCGGTCAGGAGGTTGCATGATAGGAGCCGATGTCAGAAGACCAATTAATTTTTCAAAAGATTTTTGACATTCTTGAGTCCAATCAAATATTGCATCTTTTATCAGAAGATTGCATAATGGTCTAGATATGACACTAAAGTCCTTAATAAATCTTCGATAAAATCCTACATGTCCTAAAAAAAGGAACGAACTTCTCTCGATTGTTTTTGGGGAAGGCAAATGAGCAATTAATTCAACTTTGGCCTTATCAACTTTAATTCCTTCGAGAAGATATCACATGACCTAACACGATTCCCGAGGTAACCATGTAATGACATTTTTCCCAATTTAAAACAAATCCTTTTTCTTCACATCTTTTAAGAACTTTATCCAAATTATCAAGACAATTTTCAAAAGAATTTCCAAAGATTGTTAAATCATCCATAAAACCTCTAAATAATGCTCAATCATGTCACTAAAAATACTTAGCATGCATCTTTGAAAAGTTGGGAGCATTGCAAAGACCGAAAGGCATTCTTCTATATGCAAAAGTGCCAAAGGGCATGTAAAAGTAGTCTTTTCTTGATCCTCTAATGCAATTGGTATTTGATTATATCCCGAATAACCATCAAGAAAACAATAGTAGGGATGTCCGCTACTCTTTCTAGAATTTGATCAAGAAATGGTAAGGGAAATGATCTTTCCTAGTGGTCGCATTCAATTTTCTAAAATCAATACACATACGCCAACTAGATGAAACTCGCGTAGGTATTAACTCACCTTTTTCATTTTCAACCACTTTGTTATTCCGATTTCTTAGGCACAACTTGTGTAGGGCTTACCCACCGACTATCGAAATAGGATAAATAATTCCAACATCAAGTAATTTAAGAACTTTGCCCTAACTACCTCTTTCATGTGTGGATTTAATCTTCTTTGAGGTTGTTGTGATGTTTTAGCATTATCCTCTAAATATATTCTATGTGTACAAATCAATGGATTAATGCCTTTTATATCTGTTAATGTCCATCCAATTGCACTTTTATGCCTTTTAAGTACTTCTATCAACATACCTTCTTGTTCTTGATGCAAGGTGATGAAATTACTCTTTGGAAGGCTTTGGTCTTCACCCAAAAATGTGTACTTCAACCCAGAAGGTAATGGCTTTAGTTAGGTGTAGGTACTTTTTCATGAATATTATCATTCGTAGGTTGTAACTCTTCGAATTTGGCTTCCATCTTTTGTATTCCATTGCTTGTGTACAATCAAGCAAAGAACACATTTCAGAAATATCACCATCTACTTTGCCTGAATCAAATGAA
Organism: Ormosia emarginata; assembly: GCA_029884605.1. Classification (NCBI taxonomy): domain Eukaryota; kingdom Viridiplantae; phylum Streptophyta; class Magnoliopsida; order Fabales; family Fabaceae; genus Ormosia; species Ormosia emarginata. The sequence goes on from JAQQTP010000089.1 coordinate 4,073,776, forward strand.
TTAATTAAACACACTTCTAATGGGTCAGGAAGAACTCCCTTTTAGAAAATGATCATCTACAATGGTTTCAATTCCACCAACTTCCTCATTTTCATCAAGGACTTCCGTGGTTGCTTGCACATGTTAAAAACATTTAGATCCATGGTCATGTTTCCAAATGTTAGCTTCACCACTCCATTTCTACAATTTATCAAAGCATTAGATGTTGCTAAAAATGGACGGCCTAAAATAACAGGAATTGACTTGCAACTATCAACTATAGGTTCAAGATATCAAGACAATAAAATCCACAGGATATATGAATTTATCAACTTGAACCAACACATCTTCCACTATTCCTCTTGGAATTTTAATTGATCTATCGGTAGTAGAAGAGTTAGAAGTTGGTTTTAACTCATCCAAATTGAGTTCTTCGATAAACCTGAATATGGAAGCAAATTGACACTAGCACCAAGATCAAGTAAAGCTTTTTCAATTTTATGTTCTCCAATAATGCATGAAAGCGTAGGACAACCAGGATCTTTATATTTCAACGCATTATTATTCTGAAAAATGAAGCTTACTGTTCACCAAAAATGCTTTCTTTTTCACATTTAATTTCCTTTTAACGAGCACAAGTCTTTCAAATATTTGGCATAAGAAGGAATCTGTTTGATAACATCTAACAAAGGAATATTGACTTTCACTTGTTTTAAAATTTCAAAAATTCCATTGTTATTGTCTAATTTCTTTGGATTATTCAAAGCTTGAGGAAATGGGGGTGAAGGCGAGAGTTTAGTCTCATTTTGGTCAACTTTTTGATTTTCTTGAAGAATTGGTTCATCTTCTCTCTCACAGGATTCAGGGATTTGTTTTTCAACAACCTTTCCACTTCTAAGGGTTATCACAAAATTGACTTGATCTATTTGTTGGTTTTCTGAACTACCCTCATTTAGACTATATTGACCTTTGGGATTTGGTTGAGGTTGAGAAGGAAATTTTCCTTTCTCGTGAATGGTGAGTGCAGAGGTAAGTTTGGAAAGAGTTTCTTTTATGTCACTCATGGTTTGATTGGTTTGTTTGTTAATGGCTTCTTGTTTTTCTATGAAAGTATGCAGTGTTTTTTCTAGGTTTTTCCTATAAGGTGCATATCCTTGAAAATTTTGAGAGTCTTGTTGTCTTTTCGAGGAGGTGGTGGTTGCATGAATTGTGGTCTGAGTATTGTTCCTCCAAATTTGAAGTTAGGATGATTTTTCCATCCTGGATTGTAAGAATTTGAAAAAGAAGAGGTGAGTGGCTTTTTAAAATTATTCATTGCATTTACTTGCTTCACGCACAACTTCTTTAAAAACAGGAATGTTAGGACATTCGTGTGTTGAGTGTCCTAAGTCATCACAAATACCACAAATTTCTTCATTTTGCATGATTTGATTTCTTTTGCTTTTCTTAATTCCATAGCTTCAATCCTTCTAGCCAAACTAGCATACCTTGCATTTAAATCTTCTTCTTGACTAAGATGGTATTTTCCTTTTCCAAAGATTTGCAAGGTTATATCTAATTGAATTTTGAAGGATTAATTTCATGCCAAGATTGAGAATTTTCAGCCAAATGATTTAAATAATCTAAAGCATCTTCGGGTTCTTTATCAAGAAATTCACCATTACACATCGTTTCCACAAATTGTTTAGTTTCGGGTGTTAAACCTTCATAAAAGAAGCTTATAGTTCGCCATTTTTTAAAACCATGATGTGGGCAAGAATTTAACAAATCTTTAACGCGTTCCCAACTTTGAAAATATCTTCATTTGAATTTTGGGAAAAATTTTGGATTTGTCTTTTCAAAGCATTAGTTTTATGTGTTGGAAAAATTTCTTTAAAAACTCACTTTGCATTTTTGCCATACCGCATCCACGCTAATTGATCTTGGTTTCAAAGCATTAAGCCAAGTTTTTGCCTTATCTTTCAAAGAAAAAGGAAACAATTTAAGCTTAACAATTTCTTGATGCAATTTTGATCATTGAAAGCCATACAAACTTCTTCAAATTCTTTTAGATGTAAATATGGGCTTTCATTTTCTAAACCATGAAAATTAGGCAAGTAAAAGAAATCATACCTGGCTTAAATCTAAAATTATTAGCATTAAGTGGAAAGATAAAACATGAAGGACTAGAATTTAGGTGGTTGCAAATATGCACATAGTTCTCAATGGTTGATTTCCTTGTTCATCATGTATACTTTCATTTTCAATTTCGTTGTGTTTGATTATCATGTTCAACATGTGCACCTTCAAATTCAATTGTGTTAATTGTGTGTGATTGTGATTCAAATAAATCAATATATAAATGACTTGGATTAATTTTAATCAACGCGTCCGAATTTGAATCGCGATACTGGAGTTAAGATAAATAAGTGACATAAAATAAAAATAAAAATAAAAATAATATACAAGTAGGGTATACTGTGGTAGTTAAATATTAAGTAGGATGTGGTATAAACCACCCACCCAAAAGTAAAAAAATAAAAATAGCCGAAATTTAAAAGTTAGATAAGTTAGATTGAGAAAAGTAAATGATTGAGAATTTAAAAGGAGAATTACCCCCACTATTTGAGTTAGTGCGTAAAAATAAAAAGGGAGAATTAACCCCACTTGAGTCAATATATACAAAAGGTAAAAAAAAAATTTTTTTTTTTTACTTTTTACTATTTACTATTTACTATTTACTATATACTATTTACTATATACTATTTACTATATACGTATATATATTACTATTTATATATATATATATATATTTATATATAATAATAATACTAGTTAGTATATTAGTAGATAGATAAAAAAAATGAAAAGAGTAGAGGAAGAATATCTTTTGACGTGTGAAGTTTATTTACGAAAAGAGAACCTCAATATATTAGAACTTCAAATCAAGTCACGTTCATTACAACGGCGTAAAAACTTGATGGGATTTAATTATAATTAAATGTTTTAACCCAAGTGTAGGTTATACCGAGTAATAAAGTGCTGGTTCAAAGTCGAGTCGATCATGAGGGAATTGATGAAGGGAAACTAATTAATTGAGGTAAAGAGAGTATTTGTCACAAAATTTAAGATGATTTAAGTTGTTCACAATGAAAAGATTTCTTGGGTTAGGAGATTCACTCTTAATAATAAATTAAGAATAAGATTATTTCATTTTATAACTCAATTGAAATTATGCGTATTGAAAATTCCAATCGGAAGATTTAGCATTCAAAGTTCAATCATGTAATTATATTATGATTCCAATAATTATTGACTAATACTTGTAAATCGTCAAAAGCATCCAATGTGCCAATCCTATATTGTCTACAATGGATCAAGATATTCATTATCTGAGAATAGTATTTAAATTAATTGGAAACAACATATAATACATATAAAAGTCACATAAAAATATATCATTTAAAGCACAAGAAAGAAATAAATCTAACCTCAATTTATTATTAAAAGCTTCACTCTTTCACCCAAGCTAGATGAAAATTAATTACACATGTGAAAGAAGAAAATAAAAGAAAATAAAAAGAAGCTGAAAACCCAACTTTCGAGAGAGAGAGCAAGTTTCTCTCCCCCCATTACGCCCTATTTATAGAAGTTTTTGAGGTTACTTATGCATCTGCACACGACTAACTTGCACAGTAATTTTCACGTGATGCTACAGTGAGGCTACGAATCGCTACTTGATGATCGCTACAAGATAATATCGTGATACTACTGATTTCTACAAGATCTTCTTCTGACATGCTTGCTTGCGTCATGCTTGATGTCGTCTTTGACGTCATGCTACTTCTGAATGCTACAAGATTCTGATTTTTTTTTTTTTTTAGCAAATCTTCTATGCAATCACATCCATTCTTCGATCTTTGCATTTACCTAGTAAAAATACATAAAAATACATAATTACAACACAATTTAAAATACTAAAAATATAACAAAACTCAAGAACAAACCCAATTAAAAAGATTAAAAAGAATGAAAAACACACACAATGAACCGTAAAAATTGTAAGTTTTACAGGTTCATCACCTAACATCGGACCCAACCCAACTTAACTCACATTTATGAGTTATGTTGAGCTAAAACCTTTGAATTTGTGAGTTGACCTAATTCACTAATCACCCTTACTTGTAGCATTAACATTTTCAAATTCCAATAGATAATATGTGGCTTAAAGATCAATAAAATTAAGGATAAAAGAATATAGACATGCGGCCGATGCATTGCCTCAATGGTTATAACTGTTCGGATTATGTAAGTTCCGGACTGATATTTTATTAACCCAGCTCAGTCTTTTCTAATGTATTCGGGCCAGGTCATTCGGGCTCAGCCCATTTAGGCCGAGCCAAATTGGGCCATGTAAGTTTTCGGGTTGACATTTTACTAGCTCATCCCATCCACTTTGTCGAGCTGTTCAAGCTGATCCATCGGACTTGACTCATTTTGACAGCTCTATCAATGGTTTCTGTTCAACGCAAAGGCTTGCAATGAAAGTGGGAGGGGTTTGATTCCCTCAGTCTCACTCATTTTCTTTCCCACTCCCCCCATCTCCTAAGGCCTTGGGGTCCGATGCATTGCTTCAATGGTTTCTGTATACCGCTTAAGGTAGGGCCTCCTCTAGGTCCAGTGTAGTTTAGTGCCAATATATATATATATATATATATATATATATATATATATATATATATATAGAGAGAGAGAGAGAGAGAGAGAGAGAGAGAGAGAGAGAGAGAGAGAGAGAGATGTAAGAAGATAAAGTGATAAACATATATTGAAATGGGCTTACATGAAATGAGTGTGACAAATAGGTATCATTCATGGGGTTTAGATTATGAATTAAGGGGATTGGTTTAACATCTGAGCATGTGATGAGTAGATAGATATAATGTTATATATTTAAATTTTAATTATGACAATTATTTGTAATTAAGTTGAAAGAAATATTTTTTTAAGTCTTCTAATTTCAATATAAATGACTTGCTTTGATCAAGTTAGAAAAATAAATTAATTAAAATGTACAAAAGCTAACTTGTATATACGTAATTGCAATACCTACAAAATGTGTAAGGTGAATGTAGAAATTCAAAATGAGACTTTATTATGAAGTAGCAAGATCCATGTAACTTTTATATGAAAATTGAAAAGATGCCCGACTAAATTAATTCGATACTTGATTAACTAACATATAAACTAAAATAAAAAGCATATTCAATAGTTAATTATATTTGTATTTTAAGTTAAATTAAATTATTATTTTGTTTAAAATAATTATGCGAATTGAAATTTAAAAAAAAATCTTGGTGAGCCAAACTTTAAGTCATTTCTCAAAAGAAATTTTTTGGTTCAACAGTTCTATTTTACCGAGAAGTGTGGACATTAATTAATGAAGAATTCCTTGTGAAGTCACTGTGTAAAAAGTAAACAATATTCATGGGCATTTTCAAAATTTAACAAAAAATATGAAAAATGAAAACGTATAATGATTTTTTATTATTAATAATAAAAGTAATAACAAGAACATATTATTATCTATTATCTATCTATTAATAAAAAAATGTCTGGGTGAGATTTGGTGGAGTATTTCCTGCGTAAACTTGTACCAAATGCATTTAATAGAAGGCTTTCATTACATTTTGGTTGAGTATATATTACAATTACAAAGCTTTGGACAGAGATGTTCATCTAGAGTTGGCTACCAGTTTACTTTCAACTGCAAATACAGTTTTCACTGAACCCATGTCAGCTACACTGAGGTCAGTGGCACAAAAAATTTCTTTGCATGATTGCATTAGAGACACAAGTATCGGATTTGGCAAGCTACTATTGGAAACCATATTGCTAGCCTCATTCATTAGTCTAAAAAGTGTATCCTTCTGAAACCGTTGAGAATTTTCTTGGAATAGATTCAACCACGACGACTTGGAAAATGGCTGCAAGTCTTTTGGGGGATTATTGGTGATACATGTGAGAGCAGAAACATAGTCATCTTTTTCAAGCTTCGCACAGAACATCTCCTTGATCAGAGGAGCTGGTGGAATACGATCTGAATCGGCTAAGTGCCTCCATGAATATTCCAAAGGCCCTTCCTGGAAACCAAGCAAAGTTCCATTAGTTAATGAAATGATCTCAGATTTCCTCATAAAGTTAACGTCTCTCTTTCTCTGTATCAATAAGAAGAAAGCTAGAACAGAGATTTCATAACAGTGGCGAGCTATTATATACTGGGACAATTTCAAGACAAATGTACCTACTATAGAAATTTCAATTATAAGGTGGCAATTAATACATACATGGGTGCAGAAAAAGATTTTGAATCAAACATGACATGTCCATACAAATATAAGGGCAGCAGCACAAACTACACATGTATGTGAATAGGGAAATCTTCAAAACAAATAAAAATAAAAATATTGGGGTAATTCACAACATCTCTAAATGAAACATAAGAATAAACTAGTAAAAACATTTATTTATTTTGTTTAGAAAATGCAAAGTCCATTTTATTTTCTTCCTCTTTATTGGCTTACCAAGCAAGCTTCTATTCATATTTACTCCTACCATACCTACCAAGCATATATCCTAAATTACCACATGTCCAAAAGTAAGATTATCTTTCCACATGATCATCAAAGGATCATTCACAAATAAATGAATTTGTATAAAAAATAAGAGGAAGGTCACCTTTCCAGCTCTTGAAGCCTCCAGTATCATTCGAAGATGACGTTTTGGATTGAAGTGGTAACCATGGTACAGCATCCTTTGATAGACATAGTCAAAATAATCCCATCTCTTCTCTGCAACACATGCATCTAACATGGTGTTGAATGTGTAAATATCTGGTACCACCAACATTTTGTGATCAGTATTTATCCTCAGATGATTTGTGTTTTCTGACATCTGCTCAAACAACTCTTTAGCTTCTTGAAACATCCCATGTTCCAGGTAAGCTTTCAGCATTATGTTACAAGTAACCAGATTCGGAGCACAAATTTCCTTCATTTTCTCAAAAATATATGTCCCATCTTGAATGTTTCCAGAGTCTAGACTTGCTTGCATCAAGCCAGTGTAGGTCACTACTAGTGGTTTATTTGCAACCTTACATATCTTGTCTATCTGTCAAAAGATGAGCAATACCTTCTGTGGTCAAGCCTTAAAGTGTATAAATACCATTGTATAGTAAAACTAACTTATTTTCATAACCACCAGGACACTTTTCTTTGAACCAAAAGAATTTCTTCAACACAGATTTAACAGACAATAACATCGGTTCAATCAACTTATGTCAACTGAAGTGACCATCTTGTTCACACTTCTCTGAGGCAAATGTACTTGAGTCCATAACACTGACAATTCTTGCTGTTTGGAGTAAGCTAGTTGATATAAACATGGTGGAAGAGTTGCAGAACTTCTATAGGTGTATATAATGCCCTTATAGGTTAGTTAAGTAGGAGCATGGGACAGTTCATTTTATGTTGTATTTCATCAATTGCAACCCTTCCGTTTAAACCATTGCATAATAGATATTGGAGATTCTCTGCACTACTCAAAGAACTTTATCAATGATTTTCCATTTATTCTCTCTTGGGCTATGTTCTGTATAGTGGATTTGGAAAGAAATAAAAAAAGGAATTCATTGATGTATTTGGACTACTGCGTGCATGGTCTAGATAGTAGATACGTCAACAATTTCCTTTTTTTTCTTTCCAAATCCACACTATCATACATTGCTTTATGAATTTGTGGATTCCACTTCATTGACCACCTTGGAAGTTGGAAGCCATCCCTTTGATAAAATTGGTTATACATACAAAATCCCATGAAAATAAACTTCTATCAAACAGATTCAGAGATACAAACCTTCCAAAAAGTATGTTTTCTTTTAGTCTTCTTTTTGGGTTTGGACAGCTCCTTCATGAAACATTTTCACAGCTGAATTCAAGGAAGTGTAATATCATTGTAATTACTTGGTGTTGTATGGGTAAGATGGACGGTGAGACAGTTGAACAACAACTATTGCATTGTCTGTTAGCATCTGTTCAATTTTGTTTGGCATTGCCTTTTTAAGATGCTAACTGGCTGATACCTTCATGTGTGAGGGAGCTATGCGCTGAGTTTTGGGTGCTAGGGCTATTCCTGCTTACATTAAGTGGACTGTGGAGTATCTGGCTTGAGAAAACTGAACATACTTTCAATAAAAAGGGACAACTTTGGACAAGACCAAGTGTTCAATTATTTGGACCTTCTTTGTTCTTTTGAGACTTTATAAGCTCTGACTTTTAGGTAAAGGTTATGTTTCTTGTCCTAAATGTTACAATTTTAACAATACATCATCTGCCTATTAATGAACTTAAATTTTTCGAAGAAAATGAAATAGACATCACCATGCCTACCCCCTCCCCACCCTATAAAAAAGGCAACTGTGAGAGAAAATAGGAATAACGAAAAGCACCTGCACCAGTGCCTCATGACTTCTCCCTGCGGCACAGAGGCAACGAGCTAGATCATAATAAAGAGAAGCAGAACCTACAATTCCACGTCTTTCCATTTCTTGGACAGCCAATAAAGCCTCATCAGTTTTTCCCTCCTTCCAAAGTGTATTCACCAGAACTGCATATAACAGGAAGATCAAGATCATTATGAAATTAAGTGATTGACATGGATATGAAAATAAATGAGAATACCTCTATATGTCAATGAATTGGGAATAGAAGACTTCTGAATTTTTCTGAAAAATTCATGAACCAAGTTGTACTTGCCACATGAAAACATCACCTGTTCAAGCATACACAAATTCATGAATTATAAGGATAACAAAAAACAAACAAAAAAATTCATGAATTATGTTCAAGCCAATTCATACACACAATAGTTTTCATGTTAAGTTCCCAATTGTGATATAATTCGACTCAACCAGGAGTAGGAACCTTGTCCTAACTATTGTAAAGATCTCAAATTTAATGGATTGTGCTATTCTATTTTATTTGAAGCAAATTTTGAATCACCAGTCACATCCCTTCCCAATTAGCCACTGTTGGACAGTGGCCTCTAGGTCTTGTTCTCACGTTTCCATGTTTTTAGTGTAGACATTATTTTAGTGTTTTATGTTGCTTATTTTCTAGGGACTAGTTTAATGTACAGCTCCCTATATATATTACCTCCATTGTAAACATTCTGTTAACGCAATAATATACAATTATTCAAATTCTAACATAGTATCAGAGCAATTTCGATCCGGGACTGTCTCTATTTTCCGCTTAGCCTTTTTTTTCAATTGGGCTTCATAGCCAACTAATCTTTGTTTTTGGCCTTCATCGCCCCCAAACAGTACCCAAAATCCCAAACAGTACCCAAACAGTCGACCTTCATTGCCAACCAAGGCCTTCATAACCATTCTTCCATCCAAGTAAGGTCACGAGGTGTCTCAGAAACCTCCGACCAGCCATCCACCTGAGCGCCACCGCCGGAGACATTGTCACACGCCGCCACACGCGTTTGGAGTTCTCAGTACGTGGGAGTCACGTGCCACCTTAAGGTCAATGGAGAGCGACGCCGTTGGTTCCGTTCAACTCGCCGGCGACCTCTGCTTCTGTTTTGGTGGTGGGAACTCCAGTCCAAAGTTGTTTGGATAGTGGGTTCACCTTCTCTAACGTCTTTTACTGTTTTGCCTTGACTTTGTTACTCCAGCAGTTTTGTTTTGTCTCTCACGATGTCAACCGAAGGTGAAGTTTCAAATATCTCTCTACACAACCTTGAAAAGCTCTCAAGTACTTGTTCTTTGACTTATTCAGGTAAATTACCTTTTTCTGTTAGATTCAATGTCTCTGGTACAATTTTTACCAACTCCTGGATTATGGATTCAGGAGCCACAGACCATATGACCAACAACCCCACTATATTTTCACCTATTCTCCATGCCCAAGCAGTAAGAAAATATCCACAGCTAATGGTTCCTTGACCACTGTAGCCGGTATAGGAGAAGTCCAACTAAGCCCCCTAGTGAACTTAAACAATGTCCTTCATGTCTATAAACTGTCCACAAATATGATTTCTGTTCATAAATTAATTAAAGATTTTATCTTGCAAAGTGGTTTTTTGCAATGATCATTGTGTTTTTCAGGACAAGGATTAGAGGAAAATAATTGGACGTGCTAGGGAGCAAGATGATCTCTACCTACTTGAAGCACCTTGTCAAGTAAACAGGACCAAGAGCGGACTTGGACACCCATATTCTTTTACCTCAGAACTTCTTTCAACCAAAAAGGACAAAATTTGGCTTGTTCACCGTAGATTAGGCCATCCTCCTTTTTTATTGTTAAGAGTTTTTTTCCTTCTTTGTTTAAAGGTCTTGATGTTGAACAATTTCATTGTGAAGTATGTGAACTTGCCAAACATAAGCGTGTCAATTTTCCAATTAGTAATACAAGAAGTTATGTTCCTTTTTTTCTTATTCACAGTGATGTTTGGGGTCCCTTTTCCATTCCTAGTGTCTCTGGGGCAAGATAATTTGTGTCTTTTATTAATTATTGTACTCGTGTTACTTGGATTTTTCTACTCAAACACAAGTTTGATATTAGTATTGTTCTCTCAAATTTTTGTTCCATGATTAAAAATCAATTTGAGGTGGGTATTAAACGATTCAGGTCCGATAATGCTAAGGACTATTTTAATCAGACTCTTATGCATTTTTTCCATAAAGAAGGAATAATCCATGAATCATCCTTTGTTCATACCCCACAACAAAATGGGTTAGCAGAGCGAAAAAATGGTCATCTTCTTGAAAAAACCCGAGCCTTACTGTTTCAGAGAAATGTCCCTAAGTCCTTTTGGGGTGAAACTATTCTGACAGCTACTTATCTTATAAATCGCTTGCCCACTAAAGTCCTGGGGTTCAAGAGTCCTATGGATGGCCTATCTACTTTCTATCCTGATCTACACACTTCAATAATCTTGTCCTTAAAATTTTTGGATGTATATCTTTTGTCCATGTTCAAAGTTCAAACAAGGGGAAACTCGATCCGAGGGCTCTAAAATGCATCTTTTTGGGCTATTCTTCTACCCAAAAAGGGTACAAGTGTTTTCACCCTCCATCCATAAAATTCCATGTCTCTAGGGATGTTACATTCAGTGAAGAAGAACCCTATTTTTTCCATCCTTATCTTCAGGGGGAGAAGTCAATGAGGGAAGATAAGGAAGATTTCCTGCTTGACTTGTCCTTACTTCTTGTGTCTAATGGTCCTTCTCATGACCTTCCAAAACCATTCCTGACCCAGTAGCTGAGTCTGCTCTTGAGAATGTAAGATATGGCAAAGGCAAGGTGTTCACAAGAAGGAAGATGGTTGTTCCTGAACCTGTGTAGGCCCAAGAGTCTAACTCGGAGCCTTCGAATGAGGTAATAGTATCTAACCCTTTATGGCAAGATGAAACTGAATTTCATATGGATAGTAGTGACCAAATTCTTCTTATAGCCATCAGAAAAGGAACCAAAGTGCACAAAATGGCCGCTATACCCTCTTTCACACTTCTTGTCCTTTGAGAATTTTTCACCATCCCATAAAGCTTTCCTTATAAGCCTAAATACCATTGTCATCCCTACCACCTTACCTGAGGCCTTGTCCAATGGAAAATGGAAACAAGCCATAAATGAGGAGATGGAGGCATTAGAAAAGAATAAAACCTGGGAACTAGTGCAGTCACCGGCAGGAAAGAAAATTATGGGCTGTAAATGGGTGTATACTGTGAAATATAGAGCAGATGGATCCATAGAGAGGTATAAGGCACGATTAGTTGCCAAAGGGTATTACCCAAACTTATGGAATTGACTACCAAGAGACTTTTGCACCAGTTGCAAAGATGAACACAATCCGGGTTTTATTAGCATTGGCAACTAATTATGGATGGGATTTACAACAGTTTGATGTCAAGAACGTTTTCTTGCATGGAGATCTCGAAGAAGAAGTCTACATGGAGGTTCCACCAGGATATGGAATTTGCATGCTAATACTATGTGTAAGTTGAAAAAGGCCCTATATGGCCTCAAGCAATCACCGCAAGTGTGGTTTGGAAGGTTTGCTAGAATTATGTTGGCTATGGGTTACAAATAAAACCAAGGGGGATCACACACTATTTGTTAAACACTCTCCTTCAGGGGGAGTCACAACTCTTTTAGTGTATGTTGATGACAAAATAGTAACAGGAAATGATGTTAAGGAGAAATATATTCTGAGTTAGTGCTTAGCCAAGGACTTAGAAATTGAAGCATTAGGAAGGTTGAAATACTTTCTTGGAATTGAAGTTGCTCATTCTAAGCAAGGTATATTCATCTCCCAACAAAAGTATGTTATGGATCTCCTAAAAGAAACAGGTCATACAACATGCAAACCAGCAAGTACTCCTATGGATCCCAATATGAAACTTGGACAGGCAGAGGAAGATGCTGCAGTTGACAAAGAAATGTATCAGTGTCTGGTGGGAAGACTTATTTATCTATCCCACACACGACCAGATATAGCATATGCAGTAAGTGTGATTAGCCAATTCATGCACAATCCAAAAGAATCTCATTTGCGAGCAGCATATCGAGTATTACAATACCTTAAGGGAACACCAGGAAAAGACATTTTATTTAAGAGAAATGGAGGTGTGGTACTTGAAGCATACACTTATGCTAATTATGTTGGATCACCATGTTATGAGTCCCATGTTGAGTAAATAAGGAAGCTCAATGTGATACTTAAGCCATGAGGCTCTTCCACCTAATGGACTAGTTTTTTGGGTTGGGCTCTCCTCATGGGCTTAAGTCATACCACACCAATGGACAGAAGATCAACTACAGGATATTACACTTTTCTTGGTGGAAATCTAGTGACTTGGAGAAGTAAAAAACAAAATGTGGTAGAACGATCTAGTGCAGAGGTAGAATTCAAAGCTATGGCTCAAGGTGTTTATGAACTACTATGGTTGAAGATTATTCTTGAAGATCTGAAGATCAAGTGGGATGGTCCGATGAGACTTTATTGTGATAACAAGTCTGCAATCAACATAGCTCATAATCCGGTATAGCATGATCGAACAAAGCATATTGAGGTTTACAAACATTTTATCAAAGAAAAACTAGAGAGTGGTTTAATCTGTACACCCTATGTATCTACACAAGGTCAGCTTGCTGATGTACTTACAAAAAGGTTGAGTAGTCCAGTATTTTAGACAATTATATCCAAGCTGGGAATGGAGAATGCATATTCACCAACTTGAGGGGGAGTGTTAGACGATGGCCTCTTGGTCTTGTTCCCACGTTTCCATGTTTTTAGTGTAGACATTGTTTTTAGTGTTTTATGTTGCTTATTTTCTAGGGACTAGTTTAATGTACAACTCCCTATATATATTATCTTCATTGTAAACATTATGTTAACGCAATAATATACAATTATTCAAATTCTATTATTCAAATTCTAAGAGCCACACTTATTAAATTTAAATATTTTCTCCAACTCCGAGTGGGAATGAGCGAATGGGCTACTCCTTTAAGTTGGTGTATTATTTTCCTTGCTTTTTATTTTCTCTTCTGTGCTCTGTGATCTGCTGTTCTTGGAGATGCTATATCCTACCTCTTTATACTCTCTGTTTCTAATAGAATCTTAATATTCTTAAATTATAAAAAAAAAAATACAATAAAACCATCCAATTTTACTTCTCAGATTGATTAAAAGGCTTGTTATTTATCAAGACACATGCAAGTTACGTAAATGTAACTATAAATCGTAAAAAAACTAGAGGCAACTACTACCTCCATAACTAGGCCATAAGTCGTAGCAGAGGGCTGTTGGCCTTGCTTTTTTAACTGCTGTAAAACCCAAAAGGCCCCTTCCCATTGTTTCCGCTTAACACAAGCATTAAGGACCTGCATGCCCAATTGATATATAAAATACTAAATCAGGCCTAAAGTGATATTTAACCAATGCTGGATATGGAGTATAAGAAAGCCCACTCAAAATAGTATAAATAAGAATAACCAAATGCTCCACAAAAAGATAAAGTTATGCATAAATAAAGTGTGAATATACAAGCATGATGCCTTTTGTCATGATCATCCATTCAAGGAAGCGATTGATCTCCTATGCAGCTTTGAATAGCAAAATTCATTTGGGAAAACATTCACAGGAAGATGATGGATCATTGATACCTTCTTATGGCAACCCAAAAGAAAAAAAAAAAAGAGAATTTGTAAAAAACAACTTATGAACAAAGAGAATATGTTTTAATTTGTCATAAAAACTATTATTTTCAAGACCAATAAAGAATTAGCTGCATAAAAATGGTTATTCATGTTGTTAGAATATCTATTCTCTCTTTAACTATAGAAACTACCCCATTGCAACAAGTAAATTTAACCATAAGGATATTCTTGGACTTTAACTTGCACATTCAAAAAGATGACATGTCAGGCCCCAAAGCCATCCATTTCAATGTAGAAGTGGCCTCCAAAGTTATGGAGTCATGCAACTATCTCTTAAACCTCTTAAAACTAAGTTCCTCTTTAACAACTACTTACTGCATTATAGACTACAATATCTGGCTCCAGCCTTGGGTCCCAGTTCTGAAATGCTCCTGTTTTGAACTTCTTCTTTGGCGGTGATCGCATAATATCAATCACGTCAAAGAGTTCCTTCATATGCCCTGCTTGTCCAAGAGTAACAGCAATACTATGATAAGCTACTAAGTCAGGATATGAGGACATTTGTTGCTGAAAGAAAAGGAAAGAGTGTTAGTGAAGTTGTCCATATTCCCACGTCATGTTAAGCAACATATTTCACAATAAAGGAACATATTCATATTGCATGGATTACAATCATTACCTGCATTGCATGAAATACATTTAGTGCCTCTACAGGTCTTCTTGACTTTCCGAGTGCATCAAGAGCAGCAGTGTATATATGCCTAATGTCAAAGTCCAGCACAATAAAGGATACTTGAAGGAAAAAAGAAAAGGGGGCCATTGACTAGCTAGAGATAGAACTTTACATGTTAAAAGTTTCTCTGTGCGTGTGTCTGAAAAATCAATCTTATGCCAATGAATAATATTTATTGGATAAATATTTTGGGAATCTGCCACTAGATAAAAAGTACATGCTTATAAAATTTCATATTAATCAGAGGTAGTTTTCTGCTCCAATATATCTCAAAAACAAAGTATGATATACTTTTCAAATAAACGGAAACATCCACCATTTGATCACATATGTCTAGTTTTTTAAATTTTATATAATTTGGCATGGAAATTATACATGGTAATAATCATTTTATAAGATTTCTATACAGGTGCTTAATCAATCGTTGTTCAAGTATTAGTCATACTGAGTACCACAGACCATTTAATGAAGCCATTCAAGTACCTTAGCTTATGGGATTTGAAACGCTCACGCCTTTGAAGCCATTCAATGACCTGTATCACCCGCCGCCAGTTTCCTAGTTTTCCCAAGATTATGATAACCCTTGTTATAGAATAGTCATTATATTTGATTTTTGCACTTCTCATCATCTTAGAAAACATCCATTCTGCCAAATTAATATCTGCGCCATTCAACCTGTTTGAGAAAATGGTCAAGAAGACAAGAAAGGAACACTTTAACATGATTGAAATAATAAAAAATCCTAAAATCACACGTTAAGAATAGCCATTGGACTATCAACTTAATAGAGCAGGAAGGAAAGAAAAAGATGAATCTCCCAAATGAAGCAACATTTACTCATAAGACATCAGTAATATAATATCTATTCAACCATAAATTTTGAGGAGCCCTTCAAGAAGCTGATTATGGTGTTCTTCCTGCATAAAGTATACAACTCCTTTCACATTCTTTTTGTTCCCCATTTTTCTTTGGGGCCAACAGTAATTTACACTCACGGATGCAGACACACACAATGTTTTAATACAAGATTCACAAGGCTCTCATGAATCTAGATAGTAGGAGAAAATGAAAGGTTCCCAGATCACAAGTCTCTCATAAAATAGATAGCATAAGAAAATGCACTTGAGCATAATCACCAGCCATTCCCGAAAAGGGCCTGTCATTAGAGATTTCACAGGACTTAAGTAACACTTCTTCAGCTCATGAATTCTTGACTGACATAAAGCATAAATAACAAAATTTATGTAATAACCAAACTCTACCTCACAAGGTGCAGACTGGCAAATTATGCATGATGCAGTTCAAAACACAATTAAGGATTATAAATCCACAGATTACCAAACTTAATCAGCACATTTAATGTAAAATGAATTTGGAGATTAAGTGTACAGCTGAGGCAAATGCCTAACTCTACTCTTGCTACACTTGCTCATGGCACACTGATTCAACTCCAAGACATGCAATTTTAGGTATTATGCAACCCAAGTATAGTGCTTCAATTGTTCCCTGAGGCAGCATTTTATTAAAACTTGTTGTTCATAAAATAAAAAATAAAATTCAGCGTAAAAGTTTATACTAAGTCCTGACTCCTGAACATAGTATTTTGTCCATTTTAGGTAATCCCAGAAGCAGGAAAGAAGGAGTGGACTACATACAATTTGGCTAGCTTTTGGATTCTCTCCTCCATTTCCTTGTGTGAAAATTGTGGGTTGCTGATAACATCGTTGAAGTCCTCAAAATTCTTGAATGCCGCTCGTTCCACCTCCAAGTTGTCAGAATCATAACCCCTATCAAGGAAATGCTTATTGCTTCTATTCAATTTGACATTTTCCTGCCCATTTCTACTTATGACACTCTCAATTTCAGTATGTCTTCTCCGAAGCCCTCTATCCATAACTTTATTACTAGCTACAATCTTATCTCCACCAGGACCTTTACGGTGTATGTTGTAATCCCTTTGTCTGCTACTAATAACTACCTTATCTCCTGATGACTCTATGATACTCCCACGGCTATTATTCGAATTATACCTAGTTATATTATTGCTTATCCTACCATTTCCACTTTTTCCTTGACTCTTAATCACACTGCAGTCATCAGATTCTGGTTCTAAACTATGACTTTGGCGTTTCAACCAACCATCTTCTCTTACAATTGCCCCATGCTTCTGCTTTGCCTTTACATCAAGGTTGCTTTCTTTCCCATCAAACTCATTTTTAAACCCTTTAGTTTTTCTTCCTCTGACCTTACCATCACTTGTGGAGAAGCCTTCTTTGTACATAACTGTTTCACCAACTTTCAACGCCCCATCTTCTTTATCAGCTTCAAACCCATCTTTTCCATCAATTTTCTCTCCAACCCTTTTAAATTTTTTGTTTCCTTCTTCTCCCTTTTCCCTCATCTTCTGTTTTTGAGTAGTAGTAGAAGCATGCTTCTTGCTCCGAACAGTTCTGGCACATTCCATAGCCTTCAAATATTCATCAAAGGATGGCTTAAATTCCAAGTCTTTGGGAAGAAGCGCGTCACTAATCAACCCAGCATTAGAGCCACCATTCAGTGAAGCACTAAGTGGCCCAAAATTGAGATTTCGAGTATGAAAGACCTGAAACTTGCTTGTTACCCTCGCGTTCAAAGCATTACCGAAAAAGGGCCTCGAAGAAAAGGGAACCGCATATGCAGAGAACGAATTCCCACCATAATGAAAAGCAGAAGCAGAATTCCCATTGATTTCAAAGCCAATAATAACTCCCATCTCAGTTAATGTTTCTCAAATTAAGAGAAATAAGAAACAGATCAACGTTAAGGCCTTACGGGAGAAGAGGTCGAACGTAGCTGCTGCTTCCTGCGCCCAGCACACGGACACTTGTAAAGCAGCTTGGTCTCTCAAATTATCAGGATTCACTGTAGTATTCTTCTCTTTTGTTGTTCTGTTTCTTCTCCCACCCGTGAGGTGGTCTTAAATTGGGCCAACATATGAATTGCTGTTTCAGTAAGACTTTGGTGAAGAATTTCTTAAGAAAATTCTAAAAACTTAGGTAGCTAATAATTTTTACCATTTTTTTTATAAATGTTTGAAATTATGAAACAAAATAAAAATAAGATAGTATTCTTATAATTATTAATAAAAATATATTAATTAAAAACAAAAATAAAAAATAAGTCAAACGCTTCCTTAAGTTTTAAAATTATTAAGCTGGGTGATAAGTAAACATATAAAAACAATATAAAAACATAAATAAATACATTAAAAAGAAAATAAGAGTAACACATTAAATAAAAGATAACTATTTACATCATGCACCTTTATGCTGCATTGGTGCACCATTTACTTGACCAACTATTCTAATCAGGTGTCATACGACAAGTTTTGAATATTTTATTAAAAAGAAAAATTTAATATGGATCATCTTGGATAGATCATGAATAAATTAAGTGTATATTAATCATTAATTTATTATTAAAATAAATTAATAATTAAGATTAAAAAATTATATTCAATTAATAATATTTAAATTCGCATATAAATTTAATCAAATTATTTTTTGTATGGATAACTGTAATTATTTGTTGTCTAATCCTTATTAAAAAGCCTTTTTTATTGTTTGTTGTCTAATCCTTTATCTTTATTTTTCAATCTCTCTTCCATTCTCTCTGGTATTTGAGTCATTGCAAGTAACCGCCATAAATTAATTCCTTACTGTCATTTCTTAACCTCCGATGACCGGAGAACATTTCTTACAATTAATTGTGAATGTTAAAAAATGGAAAAATATGACAAATTTGGAGCAGCCATCTACACCAGTGACACAACCTCAACTAAAGCTTCAAAAACACTTACTCCATCATAGCATAAACATTTACTGCAGTGCATCAACAACATTTATTGGGGTTTGGTCAAGTGGTTTAGTTGGGGTGCTAAACCGCAAGTTGAGATCAAGGTTGTGTTTATGGGTGAATTTGGTTAGAACAAATTCTAACAAACAAATATATTTTATCAGTCGAATGTGGGTTCAGAGTTATGTGATAATTTCGTTTTGAAAATGATTTTGAAGAAACTTGTGAAAACTTAATTCAAGAAGTGAAGAGAAAGAAATGGAAGCTTAGCTTAGAAAACACTTTAAAACTTTGCAGAAAAGTAAAGATGCAGAAAATATAAAGGGCAAGAATTTAAAGTGCATAAATTTAACGAGCAGGAAAGTAAAGTACAAGAAATGTAAAATGCTGAAGATTAAAAGTACAAAAAGTTTAAAATATAGAAATCGTAAAGTGCATAAACTTAAAGTGCAGAAAGTATAAAGAAATTTAAAGAATAAGACTTAAAATAAAAGAATTTAAAAGAGCATTGCATTAAAGTAAATGACTTGAAATGAAAATAGAAGGCATACTTGGAGTCAAATCTATTAATCTGCTCGAGTGAGATGTTAGGATTGTATATCCAGTAACCAACTATTTGTACATCGTGAATACTAATATTTATAGGTAAATTATGAAAAATAACTGACTCCTAATAACTGATCACGTTCATGGCAGTTATGCCACGTTTTCATTAACATCTTACTTAACTTTCGACAGTAAATAACTCCTGACCATTTAAGAGTTGGCCACCACTTGGAGCATCATTTAGCTGTCGAATTCAAGACTGGTATTCCCACCTTCAACATGTCGGTTCAACACTTGGAAAATTTCTTCAATGTCATCATCAAGCTGTCGAAAAATCTCTTCGTCGAATATCTCATTGTCATCATCCAGCTGTTGAAACCCTTATTCGTCGAATGTCTCAATGATATCATCTGACCATCAAAATTATCTTCGTCGAATTAGAACTTGTAATTTTACCCCCAACAAATGCCCCCCAAAATTTTTCTTTCGACAATGCTGGAAGAAAGATAAAATTTAATCTTATCTTCTAGTTCCAATCCGACATCAAGATCTTATAAAAAATCTTTTTGAAAGCATTTTGATTTTCAAAAATCCAGTAAAATCTTCTGTAGATTTCTTGAAAACCACAACTGCAACTTATCATTTCAAAACATTAAATAGTCATTTTTTCCTATTAAATAGGGATCATATTTACCCTTCTGAAAATAACTTTTTTGAATTTTTTACGAATATCACGCATCTCTTCCTCTCTTTTACTATTCATTACTTCTTTAAATTCCACAAAATTACGTCACTTTACTCCATTCTCTACTGTTCATCATCTTCAACCTTATTCTCATGCGTCTTTTCTATAAAACTTCTTTCTCAACAATGGCCTCTCACTCTTAATCTTTCAATGAACCATCAGTAGATTTGGGCAGCCACGTCGTTGTTCAAGACACAGTTCTAAAGAAATTTGAACTGTGGAATCTTTCTAAGGTAATTCTTCCTATCAATGACCTTTCACTTTCTTTAGATCCTCCAGCTACTTTCTTGGGCCTAGTTCTGCCTAAAGAATTCATAATAAAAAAAATTCAAACCTTTTTTCCTTGTAAAAATCCCAAAGAAGAAGTTATCTTGGCTTCATTTCCTTCTATTCTCATTAGTTATTTTAACAAGTCTGAGAGGCTCTTCAGAACCCCTCTTGGCCAAATCAATGGGTATCTTGATTGGTTTGATAGAGTTCAAGCCTCTAAGGAAGCTTTATGGAGAAACATGGGCATTTTCGACTGCATCCAGCTCTCACGTTATCCTATAAAAATGGATTCTTGTATGCTGGGTGCGTCCTTTTTCTTCTGGAACAAAACTACCAATTCTTTTCATTTTTTGTATGGCATGATAGGACCCACGTTTTTCGACGTGGCTACTATAACTAGTCTTCGACTAGATGGGAAGGTCATTACTCCTCTCCTCCAACCCTTGAATACCGTAGATGTTTACTCAAAAGCCCCAACTTCCTTTTCAAACTTTGTTAATTTCTATTCCACAACAAAAGGTCCTATGTCCGATGAAGAACACGTGGCTTTTCTCCTTCTCTGGTTGTCGGCCTATACTCTATGTACTAAATAAGTTCAAGTATCGAAATCATACCTTCAGCTTGCCAATCTTATTCATGAAAGTCAAAGTTTGGCTCTTAGCCAATTCATTCTTGCCAATCTATACCTTAGTATTGGTGAGATTGTCTAAAGCATCAGATCCCAAACAAAGAAAACCAACTCTAGTGGCCCCATATGGTTACTTCAGCTTTAGCTTAATGCTATCCTTGAAGATTATCTAGTCGACACTTCTCTTTTGACAGTTTCTTCTGCTACCTATGGCATTAGACTTTGTCATGTTAAGCACGAAAAAATCCACAAACAACACCCAGAGAATTTCATGCATTTCTTTAGCATTTTTCATTCCATTTCTTTCAATACAGAGGACATCTATTTTGCTCCTTTCGCTGACCGTTCTTTCAGTCCAGAGTGGTTTACTCGACCACTAATTTCTAACAATCCTTCCATTCAAACCGACAATATTTCTATTTGGTTAAATTTTCTTTGTCTGCAAATGTTAGTTGCTAGCCTCCCTGGTTCAACAGATAACTCTTTGGAATTGCACCTGCCAAATTCAATGGCTCTACAACTAGGATTCTGTCAAGCCATCCCGACTCCATTTTCTCAAAAAGCCAAAGAGCACCTTATTAATGGTCGCTTACAAGACATGGCAGACCTTGTATGGGTAGCTACGAAGAACGAGAGATACAAGCAGCATTTTTTTATTTCCTCTTTCACACCTTATAGAGGGGTTACCCCAGATTTTGTCGAATGGTGGACCAAATACTATAGTCCTTACCATATCGATATTAATGTTTGTCGAAGCCGTATAACTGAAAAACTCGTTCCTGTGCAAGATCAAGAGCCTTCGACAAAAACCAAAGGTAAACGTATTCAAGACATTAAAGCTTTTGAGAAATACTACAAGATCAAGTGGGACTTCAGGTATCCTGGCACAATTGTTCGACACTGTGAAGAAATCGTGGCTAGACAAAAACAAATGCACAAGGAAAAATGCTCTATTAACTTTATTGCGATTTCTATAAAAAATCCTTTGGCACGGCTTGAACCTTTTCAAGTTCCTTTTTCCAAAATCAGTGCCTCCAAAATCAGTGCCTCTTCCTTGTGCTCGTTTTGGTTTGGCCGACAAATTCCCAGGTAAACCTACCAGGGCTGGTAACTTCCTTACTTCTGATAGGATCTTTTTTGGGAGTAACATCTTTCTTACAAGAACTCCAGAAGTTACTTTTACCTGTCGATTTGCTTCGTCGTATGAACAATTTGTCAAAGATACCCGAGTCATCACTAAATTTCTCGAAGGTACTTCTTTTCATTTTCTGATGTCGAATTCTTATTTCATTGACTAATTATTATTATTATTATTATTATTATATATTATATATTATTATTATTCTATTATATATATAGCAACCCCACTGAAAAGACCCTTGGAGTACAAACAACCAGAAGAAGGGGAAGAGGAAGAAGAAGTAGAAACCTCTGCCTTGAAAAAGAGAAAAGGCAAGAAAGTTCAAAATCCTCCTATCCCCAAAGCCCCAAAGGCTAAGACAACTAGAACAACATCGACGAAAAGTCCTGCTAGGCATAAGGCTGCTGCCAAGCCTTCAAAGACAAAAACTTCCAAGGTATTTTTTTTCATTCAAACTTCAGAACTTAGTATTAACTTGTCAAATATAGGTTGGTGACTCAACTCCCACTTTTTCTATCAAAATTATCGAGTCTCCAAGCCCATCTTCTGAAAATCCTCTGAAGGTATAATTTCGGTTACTATATATATATATATTGGTAAATTCTTACCTCATTTTACCTTTGCAGAAGAAAAAGGAGAGGACTCAATCCTCAAGTTCTAGTTTGAAACCCACTACTGAACTTGACGCAGAAACCGTCTTCATCCCCTTCAAGGTAAATGTTAATCGACATAATTTCTTCTTTAAGAATTGAAAATTTGGACTTCATTCAATAATTTGATCTTTCCTCTGTTTCAGGATCCAGAGGCTGAACAAACTGCTGACAATCATTCAGGACCCGACGTCGAATTAAGCATTGAGGATCAAATTCGACAGTCTGCTGAGGTAAAATATTCCAAATTTCTCATCTAAAAAATATTTTTTATTTTATTTGCTCTAACATTGCCTTCGTTTTCTACAGCAATTGATAGATTTGATTATACCCAACAGTCCTGCTAGGCAAGACAATGAAAATCCTTTTCCAGAAGATTAAATTTCTCTGGCTCCTATAATGTCTGTTATCTCCTTGCCTCTTTCGACAGAAGTTCAAACTGCCCTGGGTACTAGTTCTTCCCAAATAAATGAAGACAATCCCGTTGAAATCTTTTCAGAAGAATTGGACATGGATGCGAACCAAAGATGTAGCATGAACTATAGCATGTTCCCAAGCAGATGCATGAAGTTTTGATTTCTTAAGCATAGGTCTAGCAATAAATTGCAATTTGAACTGAAATTGGATGAAATTGCACCCTCCGATCTACCCCCACCATCTCAAATCAATTCGACTATCGCAGAATCAGAAAATACTGAGGACATGGAAGCAGATTTGGATGAATTGATATCTATGTTGTCGGGCAGTCATAGAAGTTCTCCAAGATCATCTCGCTCCTCTACACAGCCTGGACAAGATTCTAATGACTCTTATGTTACTGGACTTTTAGCCGAGTTGAAGAATGTCTTCACCTACTCTTTTGAGCAGCTAAGTTCCGACTAACCACTTTAGGATAGAATGTTGGCCATTGTAACTAAGTTGGAGCCCCTTTCTCAATAACTTCCAATAACCAGTCGAGTTCTTCCTTCGACTGTCAAAGATTTTCTCCAAAACTTATCCTTAAATTTGCCTACCATTCATCAAATCATTCCTGCTTATGATCAAAAAGTCCAAGAAAAATCCAAGATCCTAAAGCAGCTGACTGATGCAAAGAACAAGAAAGCCAAATTAAAAGGCCATCTTGATAAAGGAAAAAAACAAGGAGGCAAAACTAGACATAGAAATTGAAGACTTGGAGAAAAAACTTGAAGAAGCTCGCCGTCGAAAGCAAAAACTCAGTATGGCATTGCAACAGGGGAGTGCTAAACAACAAAGCATTATCAACCGCTCGAAACAACTGGCTGTCGAAACCAAAGCTGTGCTAGCAGATATAAACTCTCTTGAATCAAAATATCAAAAAGTTTGTGCCAGCAAACGAGTTTTGGAAGATTCTTGAGAAGTTTTGCAGAGAATTTAGATGTATTGATTTTTTCTTTTAGTGTCGGTTTAATAATCCGACAGAATTTGTATGACCTTCAAAGCCATATCTAATAAACATTCATTTTGATCAATTTCCAATACCCTTTTTTTTTATTGCTCCACAATTTCATATGCTTAAATGCTCTTAATCTGTTTCTTTTCAATGTATCTTATAACTGTACATCATAATTAACTTAATTAATTAAAATACAAGTTACAAAATATTACGTAACGTCTTTATCTACAAACTCTCCTATAAATAGTGTTCTTCAGAGACACCAAGATTCAAAGAGTACAATTTGACCCTTTCCTTCTCATTTCCAACGAATTTCACCATGTCTTTAGACAATTTCCTCTTCTTTCAATGGGAAAAATGGAAGAAGGACTCTGTATTAATGGTGATACTTATCTTGAGCTTCAGTAAGAATCATAATCTTCCTGATGAGCTTCAGTAATCATCTAACAATCTGGTATTTCTAAAACACGGTTGTTATGATATGGATGACTCATCAGGGAGTAGACGACTAACTATCATCTAGTCCAGGACAAGTTAAAGGCGTCTACTTCTTCCTCTTTCTCAGGTCCTACGAGCTCAGTCGACACTTGCTTCAGCTGGGGAGAAGCTTCTGGTTTATTTAGAATATATCTATCTTTCTCTGTAATATTCTGACAACTTTTAACAAGTTGTAATGTAACTTGTAATTGTCGAATATATGAATGAAATTTTATTTTAATCATTATCAATTTTTACTTCACACATTATCGGCTTATATGGCTTTAAATATTTGCCATTGATAGACTTAACTCTCAAACCTGAATTAACTTCGACAAGTGCATAAGCATTCCCAGAAAATACTTGAGTAATTTTAAATGGTCCTTCCCATTTTGGAGACCATTTTCCATATTCTCGACAACTCTTATCCATGGGCAAGATTACTTTCCAAACCAAGTCATCAACCTTGAAAGATTTATACTTAACTCGATTGTCATAAAATTTAGCAATTCTTTCCTTTTGTCGAATCAAGTTTTCTAAAGCAATTAATCTCTCATCACTTAATTCGTTTAATTCATCAAACATCAGGTTCCAGTAATGTTCAACTGGTAACTCATCTTGTTTTTTAATACGAACTGATTGAATAATCTTGACTGGTAACACTGCATCATGACCATAAACTAATTTATATGGCAAAGTACCCGTCGATTCTCATGGTGAATTTCTATAAGCCCATAAAATTTGATTAAGGGTATTATGCCAATTTTTAGGTTGTCGACCAATATGTTTTTTTTTTATCAAACTTATGATTATTTTATTCATGGCCTCTACTTGGCCATTTGCTTGAGCATAATATGGAGTCGATGCAAGCATTTTAATCTTTCTTGAATTGGCATATTCGACAACTTTTCTTCCAATGAATACTGACCCTTGGTCGGTTTTCAAAGTTTGTGGTATTCCAAATCGACAAGCTATATTATCTTCGACAAAGTCAATCACATCCTATTAGGTTACATCCTTTAAAGCCACAGCCTCAACCCATTTAGTAAAGTAAACGACTCCTACTAAAATATATTTATGTCCCTTCGACGATGTAGGATGAATTTGATCAATTAAATCCAAAGTCCATCCCCTGAATGACCAAGGTTTAACAATAGAATGTAATTCACTAGCAAAAATATTTTGTATATGGCCATGTTTTTTACACTCTTCACAAGACTTAGCAAACATTATACAATCCCTAACCAGTGTAGGCCAATAATATCTTTGACGTCGAAGAACCTATTTCATTTTATCACCTGCTTGATTAGCTCCACAAATTCCTTCGTGGACTTCTGCCAAGGCAATATAAGCCTCTGCTTCACTCAGGCAAACTTCTAAATTTCCATCAACAGATTTTCTGTACGAAGCCCCTCCTAATACTACAAATTTCGACGCTCTGCATTTGAGCTTCCTGTCTACGTTTTGACTTGGATTTTCCAAATAGCTTAATATTGGCTGTCTCCAATCATTAACTGTCAAAATATTATTTTGTAGTACATCTCTTTCCTCTAATGGATATAAAAGTTCTCTAATCTCCATTAGATTTGTCAGGACTTTGGACGAAATTCTATACCCAGAGGCAATCTGTGCTAATTCATTAGCCTCCCCATTCAAATTTTTAGGGATATGTTCGACAATCACTTCATCAAATTTTTTCATTAACTTACTCGCCACAATACAATATTTGGTCAAATTATAACTGACGCATTTATATTCTTGGGTGAGTTGCTTAATGACTAACTGTGAATCCCCAAAAATATGCACATTACATGCTTTCATTTCTATTAATATTTCTAACCCAACAATTAAGGCTTCATACTCAGTCTCATTATTTGAGCATGTATATTTAAGTTCAAAAATGAATTTAGTTGGAATACTTTGAGGAGAAATAATTAGAATTCCTATTCTAACTCCATTTTGATGCCTTGAGCCATCAAAATATAAGCGCCAAGGTTTTAACCCGACGAAATTTATATTATCAACATCTAAACATAGATGGTCAGCCAAGAAATCAGCAATTGCTTGGCCTTTGACAGCTTTCATTGGAACATATTGTAAAGAAAATTCTGACAAAGCAACGGTCCATTTACTAATACGTCCATTTAATATTGGCTTTGACAACATATACTTTATTACATCAGTTTTCGACATAACCAATATATTACAAGGCATTATATAATATTTAAGTTTAGTATATGAGAAATACAATGTTAAACAAAGTTTATCTATTGCACTATATCTCCTCTCAACATCATTCAAAACTCGACTAAGGTAACACACGGCTCTTTCGACATCATTCTCATCTTGAGCTAGTATACTACCTATAGTATCATTCGATGCTGATATGTATAATTTCAACGGTCTATGAGGCACTAGAGGCATCATAACAGGAGGGTTTGTCAAATATTGTTTAATCTGGCTGAAGCCTTCTTGGTGGCAAGGTTCCCACACAAAATCTTGTTCAGCCTTTAACTTGACCAATGAGGCAAAGATTCTGGTTCTTCTCGAAATATTTGATATGAATCTCCTCAGAAAATTCATCTTCCCCAAGAAAGATTGTAGTTCCTTCTTGTTCGTCGGTGGCGCGGCTTCCAAAACTGCCTTGGCTTTATTCTTGTCCACTTCAATACCTTTCTTATGAACTAAAAAGCCCAAGAATTTGGCAGCCGACACTCCAAAATCACATTTTTCCTAATTCATCTTGAGGTTGTGCTTTCTCATTCTGTCGAATGTCTGCCTTAAGTTTGTCAAGTGGCTCTTCTTTGTTTCCAACTTGACAATGACATTGTCGATATACACCTCCATAAATTTTCCAATGACATCATGGAAGATTATGTTCATCGCTCTCTGATAGGTGACCCCTGCATTCTTTAAACCGAAAGGCATGACTATCCATTCATATGTCCCAATAGCTCCTGGACATCTGAAGACAGTTTTCGACACATCCTCCTCGGTTATAAAAATTTGATTATAACATGCATGACCATCCATAAAACTTAACAATTCATGTCTAGATGCGGCATCTACTAGCATATCCGCAATTGGCATTGGATATTCATCTTTAGGTGTAGCAATGTTTAGATTTCTAAAATCTACACGTATTCTTAACTTGCCATTTTTCTTAATTACAGGAACAATATTAGAAAGCCATTTGACATACCTGATTATTCTGATGAACTTGACTTTGAGCAATCTTTTGACCTCTTTCTTTATCTTCAAAATCACCTCAGGTGCAAATCTTCTATTAGCTTGCTTGACAGGTCCACAACCTTCTTTGAATGGCAATCTATGCTCGACAAGATCTCTACTCAATCCAGGCATTTCATCGTAATCCCACGCAAAGCAATCTTCATATTCCCTAATTAATTCGACAAGTTTTTTCTTGAACTCCTTTGGCAGAAATGAATTCACAAATATAGGCCTTCTGTCTGTTTCAGTACCCAAGTTTATTTCTTTCAAAGGATCTTTTACCTCTACACCTTGTCTTTTATTAAGTCCTTTCTCAAAACCCAAAGGATCATCATCTATTATATAATCCGACAGTACACCTTCAGTGGTGTACACTACCCTGTCGGCCAAATAAGTCGATAATTGATCCAATTGATTAACACTCATGGCTAGTGCTTGGCCGATCCATTTCGGCCTTATTCATTAGTCGAATGCCAAACTGATCCATTAAGCATGTTTCAAGCGCATCTTTGTCGATATCTCCATTATTTACCGTGACCGGCTTAACATTTGGAGCATAGATTTTAAAATCGACATGAAGCTGTTATAAATAGCAAGGGCTGTCATCTGCTTCTACTATTTCCACCTGATCATCTGCATTCTAGAGAATAAGTTTTTGATGAATTGTCGATGGTATTGCCCCAACGACATGTATAAAATCTCTTCCCAGTAAAAGATTGTAACTGAATTTTGTTGGAATTACAACAAATAATGTCAACTTTTTAATGGATCCAACTTGCACATTTAACATCACTACTCTATCTGACGGTGAAGTTTTGCCACTAAAATCAGTAACAATCATGTTAGTTGCCATTAAGTCAGACTCATTCTTCCCAAGTTTCTTTAACATTGTCCTTGGGATCAGATTAATAGTTGTCCCTCCATCTATCAAGACTCTATTCATCGGCTTGCTTTCTAACAAAGCTTTGATGTGCAATGGACGAAGATGAGTCTTCTGTTCTTCTGTTGGCTTTTCAAAATATGTTGTATTATCGAATACAGTTAACATATTATCTTGACAGAAAAGTCAATGATCATTGAGGTCATCCAGGTCTTCTTCATTCTCTCCTATATATTCAATTTCATGATACCCTTTGAATTCAACAGGTAAAACTGAAATCGAATTCACATCCACTGACTTCAAGAATTCTTCCTCATTTGACTCTTCGTGACTTTTGTATCCACCAAGCTTGAGATACTCTTTCAACGGCAAACTTCCATCCATAGCCATTATGATGTCATCCAGATCCTTGTCCAGATTGAAATTTATGTCGAATTATTCATTATTACCAAAGCCTAAAAGATTATTTGGATTAGTTAAGGCTTCAATAACTTCATCAATCATCAAATCCATATCTACAATTTGGCAATCAGACTTCGCACTAAATTTCTTTTCCCTTTGATTATGTCAACCATTTTCTTTCTCCATTCGACATCTTGGTCAGGATTTTTCAGAACTTTCAAGATTTCTTCCTTCGACCGATCTTCATCATCACTACTGCTTTTATTCTCAACTATTTTCCTTATCATTTTCTCAGCTTTCACCCTAGCTATATCCTTATCTTCTTTAATTATCGGATTGTTCTTTTTTGTTTCTTTTTCCATTGCTACAAGTCTGACTGGCCATTTTCTTCCAATTTTGTTTGGAATATGCCCTTGAACCTGTTTCCCTCTCATTATCTCAGTAAGTTTTTCTCATCGAAAACTATCATTCCTATCCAACCGTCTATCTTTACTTGTTGTCGGCTCAACTGGAATTGCCCCATTGTATTTGCAGGTTCTTTTCTGACAATACTTCTCAATTTCTTGTCATCTTTACTTTTATCTGGTGTTGGCTTAAGTTCGACTACCAAACATCCCATTTCTGTGAGTTGTTCTTTAATGACCAAACCTTCAGCTAAATTTCTTCTTTTTTGTGCCTGTCTCAACCTCTGCAACCTTCTTTTTTGACTTTTTGACATTGGTACGAACTTTGATGGCCCTGCTACATCTTGGCCAAACAAAACTTCATCTTGGTTGATTCTACCATGTCTGTAATCTTCATTCCAAAATGGTTGATCCTTCTAAAATCTATTCTTCTTGGCAGCTACGTTTCGTCGAAAATAAGTGTAACTTGTCATTGCAGAATTTTTAACCCATTTGTCCACAATAACATTGGCAGGTGGCACTCTAGTCCTAGCTGGTCCGACACAGCCCCTGGGAAAAACATTACTCCCCATAGATTCACCAGATGACTCAACCAACCAATCATTCATATTATGCCTAGGCACATAGACTGGCTTAGGCCTTGGAGTATAAATTGACTTTTGAGTGTAAACTGGTTTTGGAGTGTTGAAGGGCTGTTGTAGTTTTCCAACTTTCTTGTCGAAAAACTTCTTTTTGCCTTGTGAATTACCTTGTTGCTCCTCAGCAGCTTTCTTTACAGCAAATTCATCATACACTGCATTGCACCTTGGATACAACCTTACCTTGTCTTTTTCTTTCTTCCTTTCAAGGAAATTTTCAAGAGATTCTCCTTACTTAGGATAAACATCCATTGCATCTTCCATGTCAATGTCGAATCCCTGTAAATTCCTTATGTTGATCATTCTAACATTTAAAGGAACCTGTTGATCAACGTATGAAATGCCGGCTTGAAACGGATCTGTATCAACTTTCATGTCTGCCTTAAGCTTGTCAGTAAACTTCAAACGCCCATCCATTAGTGCCTTCTGAATTAGATCTCTGAAATGAACACATTCGTTAGTAACATGACCGAAATTGTTATGAAACTTATAATATTTTCGGTCTTTTATTTCATCAGGTCTTAATAACTTATGACCTTCCGACAGTTCAATTTGTTTATCTTTTAACAATAAATTAAAGATTTTGTCTGTTCTTGTTATGTCGAATGTATATATTTTTCTATTGACATAATTCATTATTTCCTTATTTCTTATAGGCTGTAAAGCCTGATATACATAAGGAGGACCATTCTAAAGTTCAGCAATGTTAACTTCAAATTCATCATTGCTATCCTCAGTCTCATTGTCGGATTCGTCTAACCCGACGAATGCCACTTTCTCTCTATTAAGGAATCTTTTTTGGTTTTGGACCTTTTCAGCTTTCAGTTGCTCTATTTGCCCAACCTTCTCACCTAGTTGGGCAAGATCAACTAAATATTGATTCACTATTTTTTTCTTATGTAATAATCTAAGCCTCATGCAGTAATTTTTATTATTTCTACTTCAGATATATGAGTAAAACATCTACTCCTCATTTGTCAAAACCTAGATAGATAATCATCAATGGTTTCATTATACATTCTCTTGATATTGAAGAGATCTGTAAGTCCAACTTTCAAATCTCCTCTGAAAAATTGATTATGGAAACTCCTTTCCAATTGAGTCCAAGAATGAATCAAATTCGGTCTCAATGTCGAAAATCAAGAAAATACATTTTTAGTAAGAGAACTTTAGAAAAATCTCATTTTAAGGCCTTCAATAGTGGCTAACTCTCCCATTTCTATAGTATACCGTGCGACATGTTTGACGGTCGATTCTCCACTTTCTCCTGCAAACTTAGAAAGTTTAGGAATTTTAATTCCTCTGGGCAACTCTGCCTGTTGTACCCACTCAGGAAACGCTGAAACAAAATAGGGTTGGTTGACATATCCAACATTGAACTCAAACCTATTTAGCACTTATTCCACTACTTGATTAACATTTTGTTCAACCACTTGGTGCCCCCCAAGATTTCGTCGAAGTAATCTTATGGCTGCATCATTCTTAGCCATTTGATCTTTATCATCTTGACGAAGCACATGGACATTACCATATTCCAAACGTGGTTGATCATTTTGTCCAAGTTGACTAGGATTTTGCTGGTCTTGTCCCATGTTTACTTGGGGTATAACTACTCCTACATTTCCCACATGCTGGGCTCTTTGAGCATTATCATTAGCCAATTCACCTACTCCCAATACTTGATTTAGCCTTGCCATTTGTTGAGCCAATGCGCTGCAAGCATTATTTGTATTTTCCATGATTGGTGTAATCACAACATCCATTTACTGAGTGAACATGTGCACCATTTCATGGTTGCTTTCATCCATTTGTTATCGAAAACTGGCCAAAGAATTCACAGTTGACCCAGTCATATTCTGAGGAATATCTCTCGGCATATTTAGAAATATAGGTCTCAAATTTAATCTCTCTTGTCAAAAAGGAGTTGGATTACTTGAACTTGTAACTCCTGTTCCTTGACCATTAAAACTTACTAAAGTCGAACTTATTTGTGGTTGGCCTTGTGAGGTTGTTGTTTGCTCTATAGTATTGGCCAAAGTAGAGCCAAGTCCTATTTGTGCCAATACAGGAGGAACATAATTTGGTGGCAAACCATATTGTGGTGCCAACCTTGAATTTGAGTTTATTACACTTTGATTACTTGGTTGATTTGGTGATGACTGAGTCATTCCAGGCACCACTTGTTCCAGTACTGAGTTATTCCTGAGAGTACCAGTTGTTACTATATCAATCACAGGACCCGCACTAACAACAGTTAAAGGTGACCCAGTAACGACTGTCAAAGGTGGTGCACTAACATCAACTGAAAGTGCATTCGACGCCTAGTTATTTGCATTACTCATAACTTGCGTATCTTGAGAAAGACAAGAATATACCAACTTTCCACTTCTTAAACGCATAAAATCATCTTCTTATGAAGAGGTTTATGACACTACGAGTTACTCTGAACTCGTCCCACCGAGCGTGCTAATTTGTTTATGGGTGAATTTGGTTACGACAAATTCTAACAAATAAATATATTTTATCAGTCAAATATGGGTTCAGAGTTATGTGGTAATCTCGTTTTGAAAATGATTTTGAAGAAACTTGTGAAAACTTGATTCAAGAAGTGAAAGGAAAGAAATGGAAGCTTAGAAAACACTTTAAAACTTTGCAGAAAATTAAAAATGCAGAAAATATAAAGGGCAAGAATTTAAAGTACATAAATTTAACGTGCAAGAAAGTAAAGTGCAAGAAATGTAAAGTGCTGAAGATTAAAAGTACAAAAAGTTTAAAATGCAGAAATCGTAAAGTGCATAAACTTAAAGTGTAGTAAGTGTAAAGAAATTTAAAGAACAAGACTTAAAATAAAAAAATTTAAAAAAGCATTACATTAAAGTAAATGACTTGAAATGAAAATGGAAGGCATACTTGGAGTCAATTCCGTTAATCTGCTCGAGTGAGATTTTAGGATTGTATATCCAGTAACCAACCATTTGTACATCGTGAATACTAGTATTTATAGGCAAATTATGAAAAATAACTGACTCTTAAAAACTGACCACGTTCATAGAAGTTATGCCACGTTTTCATTAACATCTTACTTAACTTTCGATAGTAACCAACTCCTGACTATTTAAGAGTTGGCCACTTGGAGCACCATTTAGCTATCGAATTCAAGACTGGTATTCCCACCTTCAATATGTCGGTTCAACACTTGGAAAATTTCTTCAATATCATCAAGTTGTCGAAAAATATCTTCGTCGAATATCTCATTATCATCATTCAGCTGTTGAAACCCTTATTCGTCGAATGTCTCAATGATATCATCTGACCATCAAAATTATCTTCATCGAATTAGAACTTATAATTTTACCCCCAACAGGTTGTCAACGATTGGCTTATAGGTTCGGTAAAAGCTAGATACTTGTCGGGTGAAATTGATCTAGCCTGGGTTTTCTGGTTAAGGGTCATGGTTGTTATACGGCTGGGTGAATATGGTGCAGTGGCTATGGGTTACAGGAAGCGAACGTGATATGATGGCTCACTGTGGAACACGAGTGGCTGACGGCGACTTGGTTACAAATGGGTTTCAAATGAGTTTGCATCTTCCAAGGAATAAAAAGGTAATACAATAACAATCAAGTATTTTTTCATTACGTGGGGTCGGCTACATAGATCAAATGACGTTATTGTACCATATCATAAACCAAGTCTTCAGAAATATCATTAAAATCTAATTTTTTTTAATCGTTTCAACTATAGTCTTTCTTAGTCTCCCTCTACATCTAACTATTAGGCTATCATCCACTTGATCTACTCTTCTTACAAGAGCTTCTAAGGATCTTCTTCTTACATGTCCAAACTACCTAAGAAGAGATTCTCTCATTTTTTTCACAATAGGTGCTATCTCTACTTTCTCTTTAATGCATTCATTCATAATCCTATATTGTCTTGTATGGCCACACATCCAACGCAACATCTTCATCTCAGCGACACTGATCTTATGCTCTTGCTTGCTTTTTACTGTCCAACATTCAGTACCATACAACATCGTGAGTCTTATAATTGTGCAGTAAAATTTACCCTTAAGCTTGAGAGGTACTTTTTTATCACAAATAACTCCTGAGGCATTCCTCCATTTTATTTATCTAGCTTAAATCCTATAGTTTACATCTCTCTTTATCTCTCCATTATTTTGTATGATAGATCTAAGATACCTAAACCGTGTGATTTGTGGTATGGTATGATCTCTAATTTTCACCGCTAAGCTAGTATTAACATGCTTCTTATTGAACTTACATTCCATATACTCAGTCTTACTCATACTTAGACAGAATTCATGCTCTTCCAAAACTCGTCTTCATCGCTCTAGCTTCTCATTTGTTTCCTCTCTCGACTTTTCAATTAAGATTATATTATCAGCAAAAAGCATACATTGTGGCACCAGCTCTTAGATATGCGCAATAAGCACATCCAAGACTAAGGTAAAAAGATATGGACTCAAAGTTGACCTTTGGTGTAATCAAATAGTTATAGGGAAATCTTTTGTGAAATCATCATGTGTTCTTACACTAGTTTTAACCTCATCATACATATATTGGATTGCTCAAATATAAGTGATATGAATTTCTTTCTTCTTCAGAGTCTTCCACAATACCTCTATACGTACTATATTGTAAGTTTTTTCCAAATCAATGAAAATCATGATAAATGATAAGTAAAAAATACAATTTGATAGATATGCATGCAAGACCATGATTTCATGAAGTCTTCAAACCATGATAAATGATGAGTGAAAAATACAATTTGATAAATATGCATGTAAGTCCATTATTTCATGAAGTATTCAAACTATAATAAATGTGGAATAGAAATTGGTAGGTGGTGTAACAAATGCATGCAAGACTATTCATGCCTTGTAACCTTGCTTCGAATTCTTATCAATATTTTTTTGAGATATACAAAATTATGCACTACTGTTAAATTATTACATCTTATATCTTTGCAAAGTAAAAGTTAAGACACCTGTAATTTTCCTTCTTGATAAATAAAATTGGGATATCACACATAGCCCAATTATTAAAGGTAAAGAAAAGACACCTTAAAAAACTTTAGGTGAAATCATTAAAAATTATTTATTGGGTTTGTTTGGATAGCGGAATTAGAATTGAAATATATAATTTTAATTTTAATTCTTTCAGAATTAGAATTGGTTTAGAATCTTAAATTTTATATTTGGGGTTGTCAAATAATTAAGATAAGAAATTATAATTATAAATTCAATTATAATTTTATTATTTAAAGTGTGATCTAAAACATTTAAAAATTATTTATAAAATTAAAATTAATAAAAATATTCATACAATAATATTTTTATAATATAATAGTCATATTATTTTTCATAAATAAATTTTTTCATAATTTTTTTAGAAAAAAAAATAAATAGTTATTATAATAATTTTTATATAAATATAAAAATAATTTTTATATAAATATAGAATCTTAATAAATATGATTGTTCATAAATAAATGTGCAGAGAGTGAGAGTGTTTAATTTTTAAGTTATGAAATTAGTAATTTTAATGTATATGTTAAGAATTGAAAAAGACTTAACTTAGTTATTTTTCAATTCTATAGAATTGATTTATGGAATTATAATTTCAATTCTAAATGACATTCTAAATACGAAAATTAAAATTAAAAGGTCTAATTTTAATTCCTAACTCTAATTTCATGCTTAATTTTAAAAGTTAAATAGACATTAAATGACGTTTTAGAATATTTAATTTATAACAGAACATAATAACATTATTTAATCTATGTATGTATCTGATCCCATCTAATAAAATAATATTTTTTTTGCATGAACTATTGCATTAAATTTTGATTAAATTAGAATCAAGTCAAGTCAAATTACAAAAATATAAAATTTTAAATAAAATAAAATTGTTGTTGTTTTTGTTGCAACAGTAATAGTAGTAGTATGGAATAGTTTTGGCCCAAAACTTTTGGGCTTTAGCTGAGCATACAACGGTCAAGCCCTCCATACTCCTCAGCAATGGACTAAGAATGAAGGGTACAATCGTAACCTCACATACAAGAGAATTAGGGTTTCGTTTCATTTCATTTCATTTCATCGTTGCCTATTTAATCCCCACCCGTACCGCAGCCCACTGGCGACTTGAGCGTTACAGGTGCGCTGCTTCCTCTGTTCATCCTTTCACTTTTCTTCATGGCCTTGAATTTGATTCCTAGTTTCCTCCTTTTTCTTTTCTTTTTTGTCTTTCTGTATTACCACTTTTTCTCTTTGGCCTGCGATGATCAAATTGTCCGTACCATCTGAGATATGCTTGTTATCCAATTCTTTGATGCATACTCCAATTCTTGAATCTGAGGCCTCCCAATTGAGAAAAAAAAAGTTTTCTTTTTTTATTTTATTTTTTTGCTGTTAATTTATGCAGTGTTAGCATAAATGTATGCCATCAAATTGTGAATGGTCTTCTATTTTTTTCGATCTTTTCTCGTGTTTTAGATTTTTATTATTTATTTATTTATTTAAATTTCCGTAGCAATGGTTCTGAGCGGAAGGCAACAAATTAGAGTCTCTGATTCGCGTATTTCATAGTGATTTCAGTGCTGTAAGTTGCCGATAAGGATTTGGAGCTGAGATTTTGGCATTAGTCTATTTAGGCTACTGCTTTCAGATGTTCCTACATTTTTTTTCTTTTTTCTTTATTTTTTCCATATCAGAAAATTTTTTCAATCCACTTTTCTACTCCGGAGAAAAAAATCTTGAAATAAGATGTTGATTGAAAAATGTTTTTAAAATTAATAAAGACTCTTGTTGCCTGTGTGGTCACGGCTCTTGTGGTAGCGCAACAATAAATTTGCCAAAACTTGGGTTTTTGTAGTCTTTCCCATCAGAAAAATATTATCCTAAAAAATAGAAAATTATAATAAACCTTTCAAGGACCCACGGCTCAGTCTTCTCTCAATTTTTTTATCTATTATGTTGTATAAGATTTCTCATTACTATTTATTTAAAAATAATCTTAAATTATACCAAAAAATAATAATAATTTTAATTTCTTTGATATCACATTTTATGAAAATATAAAAGTTTAACTTAACTTAAAATTTATTTAAAAGTGTTATAAAACATAAAGTTTTTAATTTTTAAATTAATTATGTATAATTTTTAACAAAATAATTATATTTTATATAAAATAAATATAATATATAATTATTAAATTATGTAAGTATTATAAATTTTTAACTATTATATATAAATATTAAGTAAGCAAATTGACTTTATAGATTTAATAAGTTTTTTTGAAAGATCAGGTTTTAGTCTATATATTTAAATTAGTTTTTTAAAACTCTACGCATGATTGATTTGTTAAATAAATCAAATTTATATAAATCGAAAAATATTATATTATATGTTTTGATGAACTTATTTTTACTCATAATTATAATATTAATTAATAAATAATTTTAATCAATTTTTTCAATTAATATTGTGATTTATCAAGAGTTTTTCTTGTAAAGGCTGTACAATCCTAATTAGATATAACAAAATTATAGTTTGACACTCTAACTAATATGAAACTCGAACAAGGTTCCTTAATTAGTAATATTGGGAGGAAATCACTTGTTTGCTTCTCCTGTCTCTCTGTCTCACTACTTACATTTTACCAACTCAGTTTAAAATTACACATGTACATTTTCACGACATTAAATAAACTTAAAACGCCGTTCTCATCTTTTAATTATAATCTTTCTTAGCATCCGTGTGTCGTGCATTTGATTTGTTGTCAAATCTATTGTCATTCCTCGATAAAATTCTGCATTATTTTCACCAAAAACAGCAAGCTAATGGCAAGGACATCCTCTTTTTCCTAATCTATCGCACCTTATGCTTGGAGAGACTATCTCACCTTATTAACGAGCTGTGGAGAATAATATGTGGGGGTTGATTTCTTTATCTTGAGGGGGGTCTCTCATCTCTCTGATTTATTTTTTGCTGATGATATTGTCCTCTTTATTAAAGCTTCCATGGATCAGGTTGAAATTTTACAAGGTGCGTTGGAGTTGTTTTGTAAGAGTTTTGTGTTAACCTGGAATCGCGACGGGACGATCGAAAAAGATTAATGTTTGAAAATTAATGGAGTCGTCACCAATGTTTATTTAATTTGGGAAAACATTAGAAAAATCTTTAAAATAGGCAAATTGATCTTTTAGAAAATGAGTATGAGTTTGAGTCGACAATGTAGAATGTGTTAAGCCTTACATTGTTGATTCCAAAACGAGATCTTAAATTAGTTGTGTAAATTTTAATAATATCAAATATATTTATTTTATCCTTTTTGAAAAAACGTAACTATTTTATTTTATTTTGTTTTATTTTTTAAGGAAAGAAAAAAAGAAATAATTAAATTATGAAAATTTATTTTTTTTCATTGAGAATAAAGATCCGCTTTTACGTATCCTCGAGTCTGATGAAGAAGCTAACTCGTCACGTAGTTCTTTAGAAAATAAGTGTGAGTTGATTAATTTTAATTAAAATATTTTTGGAAAGAAAATTTTTTTATTTGAAAACAAAATTATTCTTGCACAGGATTCAAGATAAGATTAAAAGCTCTTCAATAAACCCTTATGATCCAAACGACATTGAAGAGAACATCTGCTTTATTCAATTATATCATCGTTGGTCGTTGTATTAATTTAAATTTATATATATATATATATATATTTTTTTTTTTTATTTTTTTACCATTCGTTTTTTATTTACCTTTTTTAGAAGGAGCACAAAAGGACAAACTAATAAATACAATTTTCATGAGGCAAAT
The DNA here is from genome assembly GCA_029884605.1 of Ormosia emarginata. NCBI lineage: Eukaryota > Viridiplantae > Streptophyta > Magnoliopsida > Fabales > Fabaceae > Ormosia > Ormosia emarginata. The sequence goes on from JAQQTP010000089.1 coordinate 4,112,788, forward strand.
AAATAAGAACAAATAAGATTAAATATAAGCATTATGAAACCACTTAAATTTTTTTTAATAATTTTTAGATTTTTCTTTATTTTTATTTTTTTAATTTTTATTACTTGCCCATTCTTAGTTATCTACTTATCCTAAATCTTATTTTTTATACTTAATAAAAGAGACACATACTATTTACTTATTTGGGTTATTCTATTTTAAATTAAATAAAAAAAGAGACTGGCCCACTTAAAAAAAAAAAAAAAACTAAGCCCAAATCAGAAAACCAACTTAAACCCCAACCCGAAGCCTTTTATTCAAAACAGGCTACACAAAATTAAAAGAAAGCCACTATCCAATAGAAGAAGAAAGGAGAGAAAGCTGCCTGGAGACGTGAATGGTCACTGGTTGCAAGGGTGGAGAGGACGGCTGGATTGACGGCGCGGGTTCGGGGTTCGACGTTGAGCGTCGCCGGCTGTTTCTAGTATGGAGGCAGCAAGAGCGCGGGCAGATCTAGGCGGTTTGGTTCTGGTTCGCGGATCGACGACGTATGGCTTCTAGTTCAGATCTGGCGGTGAAGGACGGTGGAGCTCAAGCGGTTCTGGTTCGAGCTAGGACGGCAACGGTCGGCCTACTTCGGGTTTGTGCTGCCAGGACGACGGTGGCGTGCGGCGCTGGCGGCGGCTAGACTCGCACGACAAGGACGATAGATCTGACGTGGCTCCGACGGAGGCGTGTCGCGGGTGCAGCAACTTGCGGGACGCAGTGAAGGAACCGACGTTGACGGGATCTGACGGGCTCGAGCAACGGCGCACAGGTGGAGCCTTGCGGTGCCGGCGGCTCTGGTTCCGCGGAACGACGGGAAGGCGCGGTGAAGCTGGTTCCGAGCGGTGGCTAGCAGCCGCGAATGGTGCAGGCTGACGCTGGTAGAGGTGGTTCGGTTGAGTGGTGGGTGGTTATGGAAGAAGGTGGTGTGGGGTAGTCTTATGGTGGTGGGTTGTGGAAGTTGTTTGTGATGTTTGGAGGTGAGGGCATGAAGAAGATGATGAATAGTAGTTGTTATGGGTTTGGATGGAAGTAGTGTGATGGAGGTGATGGGTTAGAAGATGGAGGTTCACTGAGTTGACTCGATTGGTTGTGGTAGAAGGTGATGGTGGTGTGTTGAAGATGAAAAATGGTGAAGAATGCAGCTGCTGCCTCCGAAAAATCTCTCAAAAAATTCCCTCAAATCTCTCCCCCTAAAACCCCCCATGCTCTCTGTTGCCCCCCTTTCTTTTTGTTGTGAATCTGGCTTTTCTGTGCACTGTGATTGCTTGTGCACTATGATTGCTTGTGCAAGTGAGTCAATTTGTGCAGAGAAAGTGAATGTGTGTGCAGTGAGGTTAAGTGTGCAGAGATGGTTACGTGGGTGGAGAGAAAATGTGTAGTGAGTCAGTGAATGAGTGTGTGGAGTAACATGCAAGCTGCAAAATAATTTTTTTTATTTTTTTTCACAAATATAAAAAGTAAGATGGAAGTAAATAAAAATCTGAAAAAGAAAATGGTGTGTTCAAAATACTGCGATTAAGCATCTTTTAACACAAAATTATTAATCATTGATTAAGCAATAAAAATGAAAATTTTATGGACAAAATTGGGTATCAACACGACGAAAGGTTAATTATGAAATATCTTGCATTTTCTTCTCTAAAAGTGTTCGTGGGCCTAGACAGCAGGAGATAAATGGTCTTTGTTTGACTAGTGGCTTTGGTCGATATCTTGGAGTCATTCTGTTGCATGAACAAGTCTCGAGGAATTTCTATAAACGAATCATTGATAAGGTTAATTCTAGGCTAAATGATTGGCAGGCTAACACCCTCTCTCTTATAGGAAGGGTCACTCTAGCTCAGAGTGCGATTGCTACGAATCCTTCCTATACTATGCAGACTTTCTTGCTTTCGATCAGTGTTTGTAATCAGGTTGATAGGGCTGTGAGAAATTTCGTGTGGGGAGCATTAGAGAATGATAGGAAAATTCATTTAGTCAGCTGGAATAAATTGTGTAGAGCCAAGAAGCATGGTGGGTTGGGATTTAAGCATTTTCGTAGTCTAAACCAAGCTTATATGATGAAGTTGAATTGAGACTTAATTCATCGCCAAGATGCTTTATGGGTTAAGGTGTTCAGAGCCAAATATGATGTAGATAATAATTTAATTTCTCAAATTAAAAGGAGAGCTAATTCCTCTTGGGCTTGGAAACGGATTGTGTCTTCCTGGGATAATTTTAGTCAAAATCTTGTCTAGCAGATAGGTAATGGAAGATGAGCTAGTTTTTTGTTTGATTAATGGTTTCTTAGAGTTAATAGGCTAGTAGATTTTGCCCTTCCAAGCAAGGAGCACTTGGATGAGAACGTTGTGGTGGCTGACTTTATTAATGATCATGGTTGGAATTTGGGCAAGCCAAGAAGCATTATTCTCGAGGACTTTTGCAACATTATCATTTCTTGTCTTGCTCCCATGCCGAAGGCTCCGAATGATTTTGTTGCTTGGCTTCCCTCTCAGGATGGGAAGTTCTCCTTGAGAACGACTTACGATGTATATGTTAGTACTCTGTATGGTTAGGATGATTCTCTTTTTAAACTCGTTTAGAAGACAAGAGTCCCCTAGAGGATTTGTTCTTTCCATTGTGGAAACAATGCCCCTCATACCCACTTATTTAGATTTACCAGACATATTTCCGATAGTGCACTATGTAGTATGACATATTTCAGATAGTGCACTATGTAGTATCTATGGTAATGCGAAGGAATCCATGCTGCATGTGCGTGATTGTCCCGTTGTGAGGCATTCTTAGTTACGACTTATGCCTCCTCACAGACACTTGGCTTTCTTTAGCTTGGATGTTAAGGAGTGGCTATGTTCTAATCTCTCTAGCTCCTTTGGTAGGCATTCCAATATTTAATGGATCGTAATGTTTCCAACATCTTGTCATTTCTTTTGGGGTCAAAGAAATAAAGCCCTCTTTAATGGTCCCATGGATGTTCCTGGGATATAGATTCTTAGGATTTGTGCTCTATCCTCAGAATATCATAATGCTTTTCTAGCAAAAAATATTTTAACATCTAGAATTCTTGTTCAGCTCATTTCAGTAGTGTGGCACTCTCTTGAGGCTGGTTGAGTGAAGATAAATGTAGATGACTCTTATTTGTTAACCAACACAATGCTGCATGTGGTGATCTTGCTAAGAATGAGATGGATGGTTTTCTTTTTGGCTTTGCTCAAAATCTTGGCCAAACTTCTATTATTTGGGCAGAGTTGAATGGAATCTTCTATAGTCTGACTTTGGTCTCTCAGAAGAGTTTTATGCGACTCATTATCGAAACAAATTCTCGCTGTGCCCTTGGCCTCATCAACTCTGATATTTTCCCTTGACATTCTTATGCGGTTATGGTGTCCAAAATTAGACAGCTCCTAAGTCATAATTGGAAGAACAAATTATAACATACGTACAGAGAAGGAAATAGCTGAGCTGATTTGTTGTCTAAGCATAGTCACTCCCTTGCTCGTGGGATGCACCTTTTTGAGATTATACATTTTTTATTTTTATTTGCTGATACAAATGTCATATTTTTTGTTCATAATGAAGTATTTTAATTTTTCTTAAGCTTGTTGTCCCGAAGTTTATCAACAAAAAAAAAAACATCAACCACGTCCACAATCAAAGCCTCCACTCCATTTCCTCGTATATTCATTCAATTAACAATTTCACACACACACACACAAACACAAACACAAACACTTGACCTTCCAAAATATTAAATCTCAACCATGCCCTAAGTATAGCCCTTTTGCACTTGAGACCAAGACCTCTCACGTTCTTAAACTCATGGCATTAGTCTCAGGCAATTGCTCATCTTTTTCAAACATATTACGCAGAGAACTCGCCGCATTGCTGATTCGTTCGAAACTCGGCTTGACTCGCTCCGTCACTTGGGAAGTTTCAGTGAAGTTGTCTGCCGTCAAAGACGGTGCCATCTTAAATGGGGAAAGAGAGGGTTGGAAAAGGATCATCGCGCTCTGTTGCAGCGATACATGGACTGGCTATACACGAGGAGCTGGGGCTCTATCTCGACGGGTGCATAGACAAGCTCATGTCAATCGAATCTTAAGAGAGTCTCTCAAGTTCTCTTTCATTTGCAAATTTCAAGCTTAATTTTAAATTTGATTCATAACATAGAACTGTGTAAGGCTAATTAAAACTCTGAAATTCTGTAAAACCACGAGTGATTTAGCAGAGCCTTTTGGAAAGAAAACGATGGTGCGGTTGTTAAAGAGGAAGTGTAGATATGTGAAATAAGAAGGTAATAGTAGAATTGACGGTGTTAATTTTTTTTAAAATGATAAGAAAGATTATGTGTAATTTTTAGTTGAGTTAGTAAATTTGGAGTGATGTGATAGGGAAGAGAACAATAAGAGAAGACTAGTGATTTTTATAATTCTATCATCAATAATTAGTAATTCAGTTGCATCTTTGCTTACAATTTCACTAGAGCTATCAAAAAGGCTCAGCCCACCCCATCAAGCCCTAGTCCACGTGGGCTAAGGCCAAAAAATCCACACGACCAAAAAGCCCACAAGACAAAAAAGCCCACAAGGCCAAAAGCCCATAGGGCCAAGTAGGGTTAGGGCTGGCCCACGGGCTGATCCACTGATTAAAAAAAATTATTAATGGGCTGGTCCACAGACTTTATAATACAATTTTTTAACTCCTAGATATTGAAACAAACAAAAATATATTAAAAAAAATATCAGAATAAGCAAATCAAGTCAAGATAGGTAATTATAAAACACACAACATAGTAAATTATCAATTAATAAATGATTAACAACTCATGTCAAACACATAAGATTACCATAGTGATTCCCTGCAAACAAAGCTCACTTATGATTCAGAACAAAATAAATCAGATTGTATTAAGTAAAGCTTGTATATATTGCTTTATAGCAAGGTATCTTTGAATAGCTCACTTATTGCTTGTATTCCAATAGTTGGCATAAAGGCGAAAATTAAAATAAACTGGCTATAAATTCAACAAGCAAACAGGAACTTACTTATGAAGAAAAAGAAATGCACCACAAAGCATAAATGTGCCTGTAACAAGAATCCCTCCAACAACTACCAAGCTGCAGCCATGGGAAAAACATCATTTACTGACAGAAACTTTAATGGGACACAACCCATCAATAATTTAAATACCCAGAAGAAAAAAAAAAGAATAGCTCAATGAATTCAACTTACAAGTATACAGGACACTGCATCCCAAGTATGGAAAATACTGCAAAAAGTTTTCACAAAATTAACACAAGCAAATGAGATTATATTTTGGTAAACCTTCAACGTAGAGGCAAGAAAACCAAAAGATAAAATAAGAAACAAATGTGCAGAAGCCGAGAAATGCAAGGAAGAGCATAACAACAGCAACAATAATAAGAGACAATCTCCTACATGGCATAACAGATTATTTTAAAAATCTGGTTTTAATCCTAAAGGTGCTTCCATGCTTTTCTCATTGCAGGTAGTGTTGAGGGCATTATATGCATATTTTGCTAACAGGCCTTTGAAAGAAATTCCACATATAGAGGTAATCAATGAATTCATATCTAGCTGAACTATGTCGCCTTTTATCATTTTTGTTCTTACTAGATGAGTGCATATGAAACATGGAGTTGATGCTTAGGCCTGATTGAATTGGTGGCAAATATTTGAAGAACAAACTGAATTATAGTTGTTTCTAGTTATATTAAATGGAACGGAGATTCCTTACATTGCTATACTTAAAATATTTTGCTGTAAACAAATTTTTGTGAGGTTCATCATTTTATTTGAAGAGCTCATCAATTTTGGTGAATGATAAATATGGAGAAGATATCTAACGTTCATTAAATATTGAACAAGAAGACAGAAGAAATTATTAAAGTTAAAAAAATTATGCATTATTTTATATTATTTTTTTTGAAAAATCCAATTGAATCTTACAATTTTTTTAATTTTAAATATTGAACAAGAAGACAGAAGAAAAAGTAACCCTTGGGGTAAGTTGTAATTCTACCCTTTGGTTGGTTTCATTGCTCTTGTTCAACCCAAAGACAGAAACAGAGACAGAGAATGGTGAAGGCAAGTGAAATGGAGGGCGTTGAAGTACCTGAAGCAATGAAGGATGCACTGAATCGTACTTTGGCCAGCGTTGAACAACTTCAAACCCAATTGCCCTAATTCCTCTCTCTTTCCAACCCTCGACTCCTCTCCCAAATGCCACCTCTTCAACGTGCTCACACCCTTTTTTGCCTCGCCAAAATCACTTCCACCCTCTTCTCATGTATGCAAATAAAAGCACCCCAAAACCATTCTCCCTTCCCCACTGTTTGGAGATGAGGTTCAAACTTTGAACGGCAGTACCACCAATGGGGGCTGACCAATCGTTAGCCCGACCCTAACCCACTTATAAGTAGGGCTCCGTGGGTTAAGGGCCAAAAGGCCCTATTAATAAGTGGGCTAATAAAATAAATGACCCTATGTAAGATTTAGTAGATTGTCCCATGAGTTTCAGCCCAAATTGACAGTTCTAAATTTCACTAGCAAGAACACATGCAAGCACTTAGCTCTATTTCCATTGGCTCAATCTTATGCGCACAGGTTTTTTATATCATCTCAGTATGGAATCATCTTAAACAGGAATTTTTGGCATCTTCATGTGACTTAAAAAACATGAAATTATGAAAATGAAATTAAGAACACGAGGTAGAAATGAAATAGTCTATTGCTTTCTTTGACACAGTTTCCTTTGAAAAAGAAAGGAATCAATGACACTGGAAGAATTGCAAGAATGTCTACGCCTGTGGATATTCATCACGTGAAACATAGCAAGTGATATTAATTGTCAATAAATAATTAATTAATACCTTTAAATTATAAATTAAAGGAAAAAGTTTCAAAGGATGATGGCATAATTGTATGCTATCAAATTATGAGTGGTCTTCTATTTTCTTCGACATTTTCTCTTATGCTCTGGGTTTTTTCTTATTATTATTATTATTTATTTATTTTCTGGTCTTGAAAATTCCATTCTGTCCTACGAGTACTCACTTCACCCCAATCTGCATTGGATGAATTTAAAACTCATTTTGCTACTGGACAGAGCGAGTGCGGGTTTTGGTCATCCACTCTGTTCTGTCAAGTATCTCACATCTATATACATAATATGTTTAATTTGTCACTAATAAAATTAATTATATTAACAAATTCTCATTAATTTAATAATTATGTTGAAGATATTATTTAGTTTATGTAAAATGAAAGATTAATTTTAAAATTATAATTAAATATTATATAAATTTAGTATAAAATATTCATTAGTGCAAGATAAAACGTAGCGGATGTCATACCTAATCCTAAAGATGTAAGGTGAATATGAGTTTTAATCTTAAAAATTTATGACAAAATCAGGTTGAATGGGCCCAATTGTCAAGCCTATTTTTCTTAACAATTTTATTTTATTTTAATGAAAAGGCGGTAATTAAAGTCTGATTTAGGGATGGCAATGGGGCGGGGCGGGGTAGGGGCGGATAGTGCTTCCCCCGTCTCCGCCCCATTTATTTCAAAAGATCATTTATAATCTCTGCAGGGTATCATGAGTATATATGATTTGATTTTAAAATAAAATTTTAAAAATTATAAAACAAACATAAATAAAATAAATTTTAACATCACATACTACAATTTTGTTTAACAATATAAGATTCTTACAAAATTAAAAGATTATTATAAATAACAAACTAAATCCAATTATATTTTATAATAATTAGTTTACATAAATAACTATTACATAAATAGTATATATTTTTTCAACAAGTTTTATCATTATGGATTCATTTAATAAAAACATTATTTTAAAATAATAAAATATATGTATTTTTAATGCAGTCTTGATGCAAGACGTACGTATAATAATCACGTTTTCGCCTCCATTTATTAAAGCGGCATCATCTCCTTCCCCGTCGTGGGTAATCCCAAATGAAGACGGATAATTTTAAAGTCTGATTCACTTCTTCAATAGTGATTTCAGTGCTGTGCCTTGTTAAGGATTTGGAGCTCAGATTTCGGCATTTACCTCCTTAGGCTTATTCATTCAAGTGTTCCTACGCTTTTTTTTTTCCAATCATTTCTATATCAGCAAACTGAATAACGATGTGCGGCCTCCCTTCCCACTCTATCATTTACCAATTGAGAATTTAAAATAAAAAAAAAATCGTCCTGTTAATTTGGGTAGTGATAGCATAATTGTATACACCATCAAATTATGAATGCAGTTTTATTTCCTTGGACTTTTTCTCTTTTACTTTGGTTGTTTTTTATTATTTAATTTATTTAACTTTTCCTTAGCAATGCATGTTAGTGAGTGAAAAGGGTGACTGATGCATTCAGATGTGCCTAAACTTTTTTTTTTCTCCATATTAAAAGATTGAAGCCCTGATGCGAGGCCTCTCTTGCCACTTTATCATTTAGCAACCGAGAAAAAGAATATTTTTTTAATGATTTTTGTGCTGTTAATTGGGACAGTGATGGTATAAATGTATATCATGAAACTATGAATATTCTTCTATTTTCTTTGACTTTTTATTTTCTGCTTTGGGTTTTTTTTTTTATTTATTATTAGAATGGACTTATCTTGTAATAAAATAAGTTAGGTGGAATTGAGTCAAGCCTGCACCCATGATATTCAAGCTTGGATCAAACATTGTTTTATTGAATTCAAGCTCAAGTTAATTATATCAAATATTGAGCTAGCTTTTGGATGGAATTATGTCAAATTATTCTACCAGTTTGATCTTACAGAAATCATGGTAGATTCATATCAGTCATTCTTTCCGTAAGGCCAATGCTTATGTAGTTTTCCTTGTCAAGATAGGTGTTCATGGGGATAACAAGTTTCACATTTGGAATTCTTCACCTCCTTGCCCAGGTCCCTTCCTCATTGCTTATTCTTTAAGAGTCTTTTCTCTTCGCCTTTAGTTTGGTTTTCTTTTCCACTGTACCAAAAAAAAAATCTGTTAATTAACTTTATAAAATATGAAAAGCTTGAACTCAATCTTGACTCAAAATATAATTTTAAATTTTTTTAAAATTTCAATTTTTTTAAATATTACAATAATTATTAAATTATAATTTTATAAAGCAAATAAATATTATATATAATTAGTGGAGTCTGATTCCGTGTAATTATATAATTGATATAATTGAGTTCATAAAAAAAATTATATAGTTGAGCCTTAAATCATATTCATATTTGATACTTGTCGAGCTTCAAATTGAGCCAAACTTACATTTTTATCCTGTTAGTGCTGAGTTTTCTTTGTTACAGCTGAATTAAGCTATAAAACTTGAATACAAAAGATAATAAGATAGAGGGAGTTAAAAAATTATAAGATTTTAATTTAAAATCAATTGACATTAATTGAATTAATCTAACAAATATATAAATAGTATTTAAAAGATTAATACAGACGATAAATGACAAACAAAAGTAAGAACCTACGTGAGATAGAAGACCGGGAAATCATAGAACAAGAAACTTCAGAAGCTACCCTCAAAATGATAGACTTTCAGCAAGTATTATTATGAGACTTTGAGTCAATCTTTAGTCCTCGCAATTATATATTCCTTAAACTGCTTTTTTCCCTTGACTTTTGCTAATGTGATATTTATAGGTTTTAGCAGCCTTGCAAAGTACCTCCTCTATTGAGCTCCATAAAATTGAGAATTTTATTTTCATATATGAGGAAGCGATGCTCCAACACGAGATGATAATATTCGTACTTCCTCCTTTATGTTCTGGCTTGTGTTTTGTAACATTAGAGACTACAAATGAAAAATTCTTATATACAACGAGAATAATATTTTGAATGATTTGATAATTATTTAAATTTAATTTAATAATATTTTATTTTCAATTTAATAACTTGTATTATTATAAATGTTTACATGTTACATTCTTACTGATGTAATTGTATTACTATAGAAGTATAAAAGAATTTCTCACCACAAACAGCGGAAACTTGCTATATTGGGTCACTTTTTTCTTTGACCTCCTTAACCAGGACACATGTAGATCAGTAGATGTAATATTCATTTATTGAGGAATGCAATTAGTTCATGTTTATCTATCTCATTGCTCACTCGGAACCGGTTGCGAACCATGCCCCTTGAAAGACAACTAAAGCCAAAGGACAATAATTCTTTAAAGTAAGAATTTTTGTAATGTAATTAAATAAGTTCATATTCATTATTAATAATTAATATAGGTCAATTTATTAATAATTAATGTTAATTTACTTGTTCATTTTATAATAATATTCATTTTAAAAGATCATTCAAAGCAAACGCACAAACACAAATAGGAACCGATGGACGGTAGGTGCTAAATTCAATATCTGGCCTTCGGGTGTGGTCCATGAATTAAATAAGATAACGTTCGTTGCATATATATAGGATTTTTGATCAAATAGTTTTTTATGATAAAAATATTTATCAAAATATCATAATTTTTAAATTATTTTTCAGAATGACACTGTTTTAATTACAGTATCATTTTTTAATTTTTGTTGAGTTACGTAAGATACGTCAAAACGGCACAGTCAACGTAGATACGCAGCGTCTTGGCGATCGCGATACGTCAGCGGCGTCTTGCACATATCCACGCGGATACGCTCCACGATATCCACAATGGATATGCCAAATGTTCTAACGTATCCCACATTAACTCTTATAACCCATCATCTCCTCTCCCTCTTACTGCAACTTTCTTCATTTCTTAAATTTTCACTTTCTCTCTAGATTTCACTTTCTCTAAACTCTCTATCGAACTATCTTTGTGGTTGTAACTTGTGAGATAATCATATTTGTAAAGTATTTATATCATTTATTATTATTATTATTATATTTATTACTGAATATTTTAATTATTAGAATTAGTGTTTATGTTTTTGAGTTATTATATTAATTATGTTTTGTATATTTGTTTTATTTTTAGAATTATTATTTATGTTTTTGAGTTTTTATATTAATTGTGTATTGTATATTTATTTTATTGTTAGAATTATTGTTTATGTTTTTTAGTTTCTATATTAATTATGTATTGTATATATGTTTTATTGTTAGAATAATTGAGTATTATTATTATTTATTATTATTGGTTACTATTATTATTGATTATTATTATTATTATTATTTGTTTTATTATTATTATTAATTGTGTATTTATTATATATGTTTTATTGTTATTTAGTAGGTTTTTGAATTTTGTTTGTACAAAATTGAATTGTTTGTGTTGTTATTATTCAAAAGTGTAAGATGACAAAATACCTTATTGTTCTCATTTACTACAATGGGAGAACGTATGAAAATGAAAATTGTCTAATGTACAAAGGTCCTCGTCCTAAGTCTATCATGATTCAACGTGATACGACTATTAAGCTTTTAAAAAGGAGAATGCATTTAAAATGAAGGCTCCAAGAAAATCAAGTTGTGTCTAGTGTTGTGTACAGATTTTCACAATGGAGTAATGTTCTAAGATGGATTGCTCTTCCATTAGAAGATGATGAAGATGTTACTTGCATGATTAATTGCTTTGATCAGTATCCTAACTTAACTTCTATAGAGTTGTATGTCGAAACAGAAACAAGTGAGTAGAATGAACATGCTGAAGCTCCTTCTGAAATAAGATTACAAGCTGGTCCTTCTAATCTTGCTGAATCATCGTACCCTATCAATACTCAATTCTCCATGACACATGCTCCTGTCCTAGTACAATCTCAAGAAATTGGTACGTCTGCAATGCCGAAGGGAGCTCATTTAAGTTGGGACCTGAAACCGATAACCCGCATTTTTATAGCGGATCATTATCGACACAAGCGATGATGAAGAGGAGATGCCTGAGGGTGAAGATACAAAAACTGACTTAGAAGAAGATCAATTTGGCCCTGAAGTAAATATACAACAACTAGTCCCTCCATTGGTAGTTGCTCCTGAATCTACGTATGTACCTCCATGCCATCAGTTTTTTGAAATCAATTAAGATGCGCTGAGTACACCTGATAATCTGTCTGAATTAGATTCTCTTGGTATTTGGAGTCCAGATGAAGAATTATATGTCGGATTACAATTTTCCTCTAAAGCTGCTGTCAATTTGGCCATAAAATATTATTTCATTATTAGACATTAGAATTACAAGGTTGATGATTCTGATACACAGCGGCTAACTGTTAAGTGTCCCAGAACTGCTGATGGTTATAATTGGAGGGTCAGGGTCATTCTAAGTAAGAAATCAAACATGTGAGAAATTAGAAAATATAATGGACCTCACAACTGTGTAAACCCAGTCATGTCACAAGATCATCAGAAGTTAGACTCTCGTATGACCTGTTCTTGCATTCTGGAGATGGTTAAGCAAAAATCCGATGTACCTGTATGCTTAATTATTGAAAGGGTTCGATGTCAATTCGAATATGACATGTCCTATCGGAAAGCTTGGAATGCAAAACAAATTGCCATTGTGAAGGTATTTAGAGACTGTGATAAATCTTATGCGGTATTACCTAGATGGTTACTTGTCATGCAAAGAAACATGTCAGACACAGTGGCAGAGTTGCAAACCGTTGATTATGTCGAGGCCAATAGAGTTGACCGTTCAAAACTTGTATTTCATTGTTTGTTTCGAACATTCAAACATGTGTTGTTGGATTCCAATACTACAAGCCCATTATTCAGATTGACGGCACTCATTTGTATGGTAAATATCGTCATAAACTATTGATTGCAACAACACAGGATGACGATAAAAAACCTCTGTCCATTGCATTTGCCATTGTTGAAGGAGAAACAAACATGCTTGAGTTGGTTCTTAGTCTTGATTGAACACATGTCATACAACAGCAGTGGTCTATACTTGATATCGATTGACATCTAGGATGAATCCACATCTAGGATGACAGCCACTGCATGCACATCATGTTTTCTGCATCTGGCATATTGGTAGTAATTTAACAGCGTTTTTCGCAATTTGACCCTAAAGAAATATTTGATTAAACTTGGGCTTACCTTAGATTTAATTGAGTCGAAAATTTTAACTTAAGCATACTAAAAGTCAGAAGCTTTACTTGAGATTCTTATATGTCAAAATGGTGCGGGCTATGTACCATTCAGGTCGGACCATTTTTCAAGTTAAATTCGGTCGTACATGTAAGTTTGGTGACATTTTCCTAACCCAAATTTTAACCCATTTAGCGCCTTATGTAGTTTAAAAAAAATGATGAAGCCCATTCGGGCTCAACCTATTCGAAATTTCAAATTTATTCGGCCATATAAGTTTCGGATTGACATTTTGCTAGCCCAACTCATCCATTTTGTCGAGTTATTTGGACCGACCCATTAGATTTGACTCATTTTGTCATAACAAGCCATGTGTGTTGGATACGCCAGAACGTTTGGCGTATCCACGCGTAGATACGTTAACGCTGCACAGCGTATCTGGCGTTCGACGATATCCGCGTGGCCAACAAAGATTAAAAGATGTCACCGTGGACAAAACAATATTATTCTGATAAATAGTTTAAAAATTGTAGCATTTTAGTAAATATTTTTGTCACAAAGGACAGTTTGGTCAAAATCTCCATATATTTAAACTTCACATCCTTCTACATTATTATAAAGTATTATAATTAGAATAAAATAATTTTAAATTCTTTTATCTAATTCTCTTATAAATTCTTTTAATTATAAAATAAAAAAATATTAAATATTTTTTATATTTCTAAAATATTAGATGTATTTATTTTTTATTTAATATTAAGAGAATTATTATGAAAATTTATAAGAGATTATAACAAAACTCATTAAATTATAAGTATATAAAAAAATATGAGATTAATTATAATTTAATAATAAAAGTTGTGTAGATATAAGATATATCATGTATATAAATATATATAATATGTACTGAATAGTATTATTGAATGAAATAAAGTATGGGAGACCAAGTCACCAACCAATGAATAGTTAAACCATCCATGACCATGAGTTGTAAAACTTTGGCTTTCATTCATTGAATATCTATAATTATATGGTCCATGCGTTCCAGTCAAAATAATAATAATATGGTTCCCTGCGGCAACAGGTACATGGTACATAGGCAATGATACAGAACCGAGAAGCCTAAAATTGGAATTGTGCGCATTAGCATTGCTTCGGTTTGGACCACATTCTGGTCATTTCTGATTTTGGTTTTGCTATTTGCAAAAAGAGTTTGAGGCCCACATCGAATGTTACCTGCATTCCGGCAACCAGTGGGTGGTTTCCTCCAGCGGTGACCATTCAAAATATCACTGTCACTTGGTGCTTCGGGCCGCTGGGCCCTGCCTTCCTCCAGCCCATCATCAGGTGTTGTTGCTGTCCGTTAAAGGCTAGCATAATAAAAGTAGATTTTTTCAATGTTCTAAAAATCAGATCAATTATTAAACTAGTAGAGAGATTAGTTCATAGTTTAATAGTTTAATTATGATTGAATTGCGGTTGAATTAGAAATAAATAAATAATTAAATTATATTTTTTAATACTAATATTATTAATTTTTATAGACATAAATTATGAATATTTTAAATTTTAAGCTACTTTTATATTTAAAATTAGAATATTATACAATTATTATGAAGTATATAAAAATTTTAAAATTAATTTTGGTGAGAAATAGCAAAATATTACTATATTTTCATAAGATAAAAGAGAAAAAAGCTTTTATATATTGTTTATACAAAAAAAAAATATAAATAAACATCATATAAAAGAAAAAGGTTGCAACATAACACAAAGTAATGTAATGGCTTAGTGGTTGAACCGGTTTTCTTAACACTGAATTTTCCTCGCAATAAAGACAACAAACCTTCTTACAAAAACAAAAAACAAAAATGACTAAAATAATATTTCACTAAAATGTATTTTGCTCGTAATTTAATTTTTCGTTTAAATTACATATAGTATTTCATCTTTAAATTTAATCTGTGTAATTTTTATCACTCAAGATAAAAAAAAATATGAAATGATCAATACGCTAATTTGGCCGGTTCTTGATCAGTTTGATAGTCCAAAAGTTGGTTCCCAACTATTCAATTCTTAAAACTAGACCGAAGTGACTTATTAACCAATTTATAATTAAACTGGTTGAACTAATTGATCCGATTTAATTTTCTTAATATTGGATTTCTCTCGCAATAAAATGTCAACAAACTTTTTTATAAAAACAAAAAACAAAAAATGAAAATGGCTAAAATAATATTTTACTAAAATGTATTTTGCTCGTGATTTAATTTTTCATTTAAATTTTGTATAGGATTTCATATTTAAATTTGATTTATGTTATATAAATATTTATCTACTTATGATAATAAAAAATGAATTGAATTTAAATAATTTAAGAAAAAAAGTACATATATTAGTTTATAGGAGAGACGAAATTCTTCACAAGAGGTTATGCGCATTTGAAAAAATTATTCTAAAGTTAGATTGTTGTTAAAGTGAATAAGTAAAATGATATTTATTATTAAATTTTAGTGAGTTAATATTATAATACACTTTAAACTAAATTAAAAATATTTTTACTTGCTAACTCTAGAAATAAACTCATTTAAAAAAAATCATGCATTTTAGTAAGCAAATTGAACTTTTTTGAAAAATATTTTTTAAAGTGGGGAGAATTATGATTTTGAAAAATATTCCTTTAAAGTGAGTAAATAAGAGTAAATTTACTATTAGATCATTTAATGAGTTGACATTTGGATACATTTTATCAAATTAATGATAGATACATTTTTACTTACTTATTTTCAAGATAATCTTATTATCTCTTTTATTTGTCAATCACATTTCAATAAGTTAAAGAGCAATATTATATTTTATAACTATTTTTTAAAGAATCAAAATTATTAAATTATTTTTTTAATATTAATATAATTTCCTTAAAAAATGACAGATAAAAAAGAATAATGAAAGTAAATTATAAGAGAGGTAAATCCTTGAATAAAAACAAAAGCAAAAAAAAAAAAAAACTTTAGCTTGAAGCATCCGGACCGGACACGGTCCACAGTTCGACACGCGCGCACTGTCACTCACGCAGACACACACACACACACAGAGAAACAGAGCAAACCCAAATAGTTCCGACAAGGTCGATCTGAGTGTGATCCCATACTTTGGGTCTGACTATGTTTGATTTTGATATTGAAGAAGACTAGAGTGTTACATTCATTATCTTAGGAGTAGTAGAAATAGTGGAAAAACAAACATGAATAGCAGTAGTGGCAGTGGCGGAGGGATGATGATGAGTTTCAGTAACAGTAATAATAATAGTAATAGTTATAGTTATAGTTATAGTAGTAGGTCGCCTTTCACAGTGTCTCAGTGGCAGGAACTGGAGCACCAAGCTTTGATCTTCAAGTACATGGTGGCAGGTCTTCCTGTCCCACCTGATCTTGTGCTTCCCATTCAGAAGAGCTTCGACTCCATTTCACAAACCTTCTTTCACCATCCCTCCAGTAAGTATTCTCAAATCCTCCTCTTCCCCATCATTGGTTTTCTTTCTGGGTTTCTATTGTTGTTTTCGAGGAACTCGTTTTGGTAGTGTTTACCCATTTTTCATGTTTTAAGATTGAAGTATTCTGCTTTTGAGTTTTCCTCAAAACTTCTATTCTTTATTTGGCATTCGTTTAGGAACCCCTTTAATTTGGTGAGTGCATATAATTGGTAGTGAAGACGCCCTTTATATGCAAGTAACAGCAATGCTTTTCTTTTAACCCTATAGACTGCATTTGGATATGGCCCTTTGTCCCTTGAAGACCCAATGAACTTACGGTTGGGGTACATGAAGCTTGTTATGGATTGGTATCTAAGAAGGTGGCCAAAAGAATTCATGTTTCCATTTTTGGAGGATTTTCTTTTATTTTTGCAAATTTTTTATAGAATCTTTTATTTTTGCAATTAAACACGCTTTCTTAGTAATACATTTGCAATCATATTCCTCATCTTGCATAAGGATTTTCTTTTCCCTTTCTGGATGAAATTATTGAGAGAGCCACAGATTTGTAATTACTGTTTGGTTTATTTCCCTTCTCTTCAGCTTTTTATACTTATATAACTAAATCTTACTACTATAGTATTACATATTCAGTTCTGGAGTTTTTCACTTATACTATGTATATTTACGTTTTGTCATTATTGCTGCCAAATTAATGTATCTTTTTCATCGTGGCCTAGGGTGTGTCTGAATGTTGTAATAAAGTATATGTGTATAACTAACTGTGAATGTAAAATTTGCAGTGAGTTATTGTTCCTTCTATGGTAAGAAGGTGGACCCAGAGCCTGGACGATGCAGGAGGACAGATGGAAAAAAGTGGAGGTGCTCCAAGGAAGCATACCCAGACTCTAAGTACTGTGAGCGCCACATGCACCGTGGCCGCAACCGTTCAAGAAAGCCTGTGGAATCACAAAATATGACACAGTCATCATCCACTGTGACATCACTGACTGTCACTGGTGGCAGTGGTGGAACTGGAAACTTCCAGAACCTTCCCACAAATGCCTTTGGTAATCTCCAGGGTACTGGATCTGGAACCGACCATACCGACTATCACCTAGATTCCATTCCCTATGGGATTCCAAGTAAAGAATACAGGTATAAAAATCCTTGTTATATTTCACACCAGTTGATTGCTTGGAAATGAAGAAATAGTTTAGCTTGAGAGAATAGAACAGAAAATATATTGTTAAGCTCATATGCTTGGCATTTTCAATGGAACAGCCTTTATTTCTTCATGTTCTTGAGTTTTCATATTGTCATCTGAATTTGCTGCAGTTCTTTGACTTATATTACTGTGTAGATGAATTTCTGTTATGTAGATCATGATATGCTTATATCGTGGATTTCTAATTTGTTGCAGAGATCTGCAAGCATTAGAACTAGTTGTTAGAATGCTTTTCACTGCAGAAGTATCTATTTCATTGTTGTCTATATTGTCAAAAGAAAGACAAGAGCTGTGAGCTACCTTGCTTTGATTCAGCTTTTGTGATTTTTTATTTTATTTTTTTGTCATGTTGAAGAGGGGATTGTAGTTCTTTCACTAAATCCTAAACTGTTAATTTGTCTATGGATGTTACTATTTTTTGTTCTCTTTTCTAGTGTTGGGTGATGCTTTGACATGTGGGTTAGGTAGGTAATAGAATCGGGAGACCCTCATGAATTGAAATTGTCTATAAACTACTTCTTGTTGGGTACTTAGAAAAAATTGTGAGGGAGAAAGACGGTTCTTTAATTGCATTCTCTTTTTCTTTTCCTTGCATTAAATTTAGGATAAGATGCATTTTACCTCTGTGATGTAAAGCCCTTTCTCAACTTACCCCCTAAAGTTTTCTTTCTATTACTTAACCTCTTCATGTTTGGTTTAAGTGAAAACGTTACTTTTTTAGTTAAATCAAAATGGAACATCACTTACCCCCCTTGAAGTTTGGTTTCAAGTGTATGGAGATTAACTTCTGTTTGATTTAACTGAAAAAGTAACGTTTTCACTTAAAACCAAGCTACATGGGTGTTAAGTGATAACAAAAAAACTTCAAATGAGAAAGTTGAGAAAGGGCTACTTCAGGGGATAAAATGTACTTTACCCTTAAATTTATTCATAAAATATAAAGTGCATTGTGAAACTATTTGTTTGTTTGTTTTTTTTTGGGTGAATCATTTTTGCATGCTAATATGCAGCTCTGTTGTCTGTCTGCAATATCTGTCAAATGGGGATAATGAGAAAGGTAGGTACAGTGACTGAATGTCTTCCAATTTTCCTTTTGGTAGAAAGAATGTATTTCCTTTATTACTTACCAACAAAAGGGTGCCTACCACTTTCTCTTCATTGCTGTACTATTAAATATAACTGTGAATTTTGTTTTGTACCCCAGCCAGATTACTTTGTTCTTTTTGAAATCATAACTTGCAGATTATAAGACAAAAAAATACTTCTATTCTTCTGAATATGACATCACAATTAAATATCAAATTGATGATGCTCATGCTGATGGGTTCTTGGGGAAAAAAAAAAAAAAGCTTGGAATTTATGTTTAAATTTTGACTTTAGCTGAATTTATTAGGGAGACTGAAGTCACTGATTGAATTTAAAAGATGTCATTGCACTTTGAGAAGTTTGAACTTCTGGTGGTTTTTGGCACCTTTGCTTTCTCCTTATTTTTCATCCAATTTTAATGGGACCTCTATTTAGTAATTTCATCATATAATCATATTCTTATTTCTTTAAGTGATCATTGCTTTCAAAATAATATGAGCTCAACAAGGACAGCATTGGTGACCTTTTCTAGTCTACTAACCTTTGTAACAAATAATCATGACTACAATTATTTGTTTACTATTCAATTTGGTCAATGCACCTTGTTCTATGATAAGTTTCAATATAAGTAAATATGATTGTAGAATATGTTAGCAGTATTGTTATTTCTCATCCCTTGAACTGTGGGTAATTTTACTTGAAATAAACAGGTATCTTCAAGGACTTAAATCTGAGGGTGGTGAACACAGTTTCTTTTCTGAAGCTTCAGGAAGCAACAAGGTTCTCCAGATGGAGTCACAGATGGAAAACACATGGCCTTTGATGTCAACCAGAGTTGCCTCCTTTTCTACATCGAAATCAAGTAACAATTCCATGTTGCAGAGTGATTATCCCCAACATTCATTTATATCAAGTGAATATGCCTCAGGAGAACCTGTGAAGCAGGAGAGTCAGCCTCTTCGACCTTTTTTTAATGAATGGCCTAAAAGCAGGGAGTCATGGTCTGGTCTTGAAGATGAGAGATCCAACCAGACAGCTCTCTCCACAACTCAACTCTCAATATCCATTCCTATGTCATCTTCCGACTTCTCTGCGACGAGCTCTCAATCCCCACACGGTGAGATTTAAATAAGTAGGTGAAGTTTCAGCTTGTAAGCATCAACTAGCTGAATCCTGTAATTATATTGTTGCAGATAACTGAAAACAGTCCTTCAGGATTTGCAGTGCAATGCTATGAAAGGACCAAAGAAGTCTAGTTGGATATGTGTGCTCCAAAGAAATCCCGTGTTCATGTATTTTCATTTATCTCCATAACCTCAGGGTTATGCATTTTCTGCTCAGTTGTGTATTTTATGAAACCTCAGCCTTTTTGTTATAAGCAAGACCAACATCTACTTATCTAGTGAGTGGGTATTTGGAGAACCCTGGAACATTCTTCATTTTGTATCTAATGAACGAACAGCAATTTCGTCATGATGCTGAATAAAGCTACTGGTTTTGTTCATGAATTAATGCATCCTTTAGAAGTTAGAACTCCGAGTTGACCTGTGCTTTGCTTTGCTTTGTAAGGGCTTGTTCTTTTCGTCTGTGAATGGTTGAAACCTTGAAACTCAGTTTTACTTTTGCACTTTAGTATCAGAAGAACAAAAAGGGTGAAGAATGAAATTGGAATGAAGGGTGCATGCAGGACTTAGGCACGAATTTGAATGAAGTTAACCTGTGCGCAATTCCATTGTCAACCTCAACAAGTACATGAAGAAACGCAGGTTAATATTGTACACGTGAGAGGCCATAATAATGTGTACAAGATAGAAAAAGGAGAGAAGAAAGTCTTTGAAATTAGAAAATTGGAAGAGGCAAACTAAGGAAGGAAAAAAGTATAGAAAAGGCAAATTGGAGGAGGTAGCAACTATGCACTGACTGGAAGGTGCAATTGAACTTTAATTGATGACGCAGAATGCAAAAATAAAAAAACAAAACTCTTCGACCCCAAGTCTTTCTGAATTATTGAATGCAACTGCTTTCCACTTTCTATACTATATTTCCTTTCACTTGTCGTGTCAAAACAAAACTCGACCCCAAGTCTTTCTGAATTATTGAGTGCAATTGCTTTCCACTTTCATACTATTTCCTATATGGCGTGCATGCCGTGTTAGAAATTTTCAGGGAGGTGATTACTAAGCTCTGACTCTCGAGAAAGCATAAATATGTGCCAAGCACTCCTCACCAAACACCAAGCATCAGCTTCTCGAAATCAACCACGAGTTTCTAATCACAGAATCTACTGCTTACACGTAATGGGGGATAGCGTGGTTTCCTTAATTTTAGACAACTTGACCCAGGTGCTGACACACGAAGCTAAGCTGCTGTGTGGCGTGGAGGACAGAGTCAGATCCCTCCACAATGAGCCACAATGAGCTTAGAATGATAAACGTGTTCCTCAAAGCCTCCGAGGGGAAGAAGAACAAGAAGGAAATAGAAGAAGAAGTTTTCAGTCAAATCAGAGACATCGCCCTCGCCCACGAAGCCGAGAATGTCATCGACACGTTCATTGCCAACGTCGCCATGCACAAGAGCAAAAGCATGCTGGGGAGGATGCTACATGGTGCTGGCCACACAAAGTTGCGCCGTGATGTAGCCGAGAAAATAGACAAGATAAAAACCACTATCAATGAGATACGCGACAACAACATCAAGTACGACTTAAAAGAAAGTAATGAATCCAAAACAAGAGAAGACGAGGAGAGGATGCAGTCACTGCATAAGCGAAGAAGAAATGTGGAGGAATATGATGTGGTGTGACTTTTTTTTCCATGACTCAAAGGTACTCATCAAGCGGCTCGAAATGGGTTTCACGGCTTAACATCGTCTCCATCATCGGCATGGGTGGATTGGGCAAGACCACTCTTGCCCGAAAGGTCTATAACAGCATCAAGGTGAAAGAATACTTCAGTTCCCAAGTATGGGTTTACGTGTCAAACGATTGTAGGGCTAGGGAGCTTTTGCTTGACCTTCTCAAATGTTTGATGCCAAACCCTGAATATGAATGTAGAAGCAAGAAGAAGGGTAAGAAAAAGAAGGGAATAGATAAACCTCAAGATCTTTCTAGCTTAAGCGAGGATGAGCTGAAGATAATGGTGCAGGAATGCTTGATGAGGAAAAGGTATCTACTAGTCCTTCCCAAGATTGGGATGAGGTAAAAGATGCTTTTCCCGATTAGAAGAATGGCAGCAAAATACTAATTACTAGTCGTTTGAAAGAGGTGGCCTTGCATATCAGCCAAGATCCTCCTTACTACCTACAATTTCTCAATGAAGAAGAAAGCTGGGAATTCTTCTCCAATAAAGTGTTTTAGAGAGAAAAGTGCCCTTCTGATTTAGAGTCTCTGGGTAAATAAATACTTGAAAGTTGTCGACTTTTGCCACTCTCCATCATCGTATTGGCTGGGCTTCTAGCAAACAAGAAAAAATCAGAGAGAGAATGGTGCAAAATGGTGGGACATGTTAACTGGTATCTTACTCAAGAAGAGACCCAAGTGAAGGATATAATCAAACTTAGCTACGACAACTTGCCAAGAAGATTAAAGCCATGCTTTCTGTATTTTGGGATCTTCCCTGAAGACTTTGAGATACCTGTTAGGCAACTATTGGAACGGTGGGTTGCTGAAGGGTTCATACAACAAAGTGGGACTAGATATCCAGAGGATGTTGCTGAAGCCTATTTGTACGAGCTCATTGATCGCAGTTTGATCCAAGTAGCACGAGTGAAGACTAGTGGGGGTGTGAAAACTTGTCGCATCCACGATCTTCCGAGGGATCTCTGCATATCTGAGAGCAAAGAGGAGAAGGTTTTTGAAGTGTGCACGGATACTAACATTTTGATCCCGACAAAACCTTGCAGAGTGTCCATCCACTGTAGTATGCCTCACTATGTTTCTTCAAGCAATAGCAATGACCATTCATGTATCCGTTCTTTGTTCTACTTTAACCCATCCTACTATTTTACTCTCAACCATTGGAAATGCAAATGGCCTTTCAAATGCTCCAAATTAGTTCGGGTATTAGATCTTGGGACTCCCGGCATAAATATTCCTTCCAACTTGGGGATGTTTATCCATTTAAGGTACTTGAGAATAGAGTCGAAATGTATTGGAATTATTCCAGCTTCTATATATGCACCCTTTGGAATCTACAGACGTTAGACATAGCAGGGACTCAGCTGGGGACTAGTTTAGTTTGTCTCCCCGATGGAATGTGGAAGCTGCCTACTAGTTTGGTTTCTTTCTCCAGTGGAATGTGGAAGCTCAAGCAATTAAGGCATCTGTATACCGCTGAGCCTATCTTGCTACATGGCCACTTTTCAGAATTAGATGGTGAAGTAATGTGGAATCTTCAAACCATCTCTTGCATTGCACTGAATAGACAAACATCATCTCAAATATAGAAAGGAAGGTTCCCTAAGCTAAGAAAGTTGGAAATCTCCTCAGACTGCAAGCGTGAATTGCGCGATCTTTTGCAAAGCCTACAACAATTAAGTAATTTGAATCAGTTAAAAATTCACCTCGAAAGTGAGTTTGAAATTCATCTCCGTCACCGTATAAAGGCAATTTCAAATCCACCTCCCCCTGACCTTGCTTGCATGGAATGGATCATCGGTTGTAAGCCACATGAACTGTTACAAAGCCTGCAGCAATTGAGTCATCTGAATGCGTTAAAAATAATCAATGCTCTGGAGTCTGGACCTTCCAACATGTCCAGACACATTTCCTCCAAGCATTACAGGGTTAACATTGAGAGGTATCAGTTGCCTCAATGACGATGGGATAAATGCTTTGGGGAATCTCACCAAACTCCGAATTTTGAAACTATCTGCATTAACGTGTTCTACAAATCCCTTTGACCTTAATTGCATTGCAGGCAGCTTCCCACAACTCCAAGTGTTTCAGATGAAACTGTTGAATGTCCAAAACTGGGAATTAGCCAACGGTGCAATGCCATGCCTTCATTGCCCGGTAACCGACCAATGTAATTTGTTGGATGATCTCTTATGAATAATTCTTATCTAAATATAATGTATCACAATTGAGTATATTAAATTAATTAAAATTTAATATTTTTATAAATTTTTATATTTTATAATTAATTTTAAAATATTTTATAAAAATATTAAATTTTAATTAATTTAATGTATTAAATTAAATGTATTATATTTAAATAAAAAATTTTCTTTCCAAATGAACTGTGGTCTTTGACTGCCTTGAGAAAAGTGCAGGTTTTACGACCCTCCAGACCATTGGCTCTCATGCTGAGAAATTTGGAAATGAAAGATGGGTGTGAGCTCATTATAGTTGACTAATGAGAGATAAACCTTGTTTGAGTTGAAGTGGTCGTCTGAACGTGCTTTTTTATATAAAAAATATTTTTTTTAAATAAGTATTTTTGTTCAATTTTAATATATTAGGATAATTTTTTTGTAAAAAAGAGAAAAGTATTAGAAAAGATACAAATCGTGCTTTTTTTAATGGTTGAGTTTTGGAACTTCTTAAAAAAAATCTTTTTTAGCTCATAGAAAAATTGGTTAAAATTATTTGTTTGACAAAAATAACTGCTAACTGATTACTCTTCACAACCATCTTTTTTCATTTTCTTTGATACCATCCTTGGTCAAGTACTTTAAACACTCCACTTTGATATTTAAGCACTCAATAAAATGTCATTTACGTTATTATTAATAATAATTTCTTTTACTTATCTAAATTAACGTGATCTGTTTGGATGAATCACTCACTCATTCTATTCTTTATTTGTAAAGATGACTTTTTAATATGTTATAAGTATTTTTTGATCCAAACATCTTTAAAAACTTTTGAATGTCTTTTTAAGTAATTTTACCATTAAAAAATACTTTTACATTTTTACATTCAAACAATAATAAATTTAAAAAATATTTTTTAAATACTACATCTAAACATAAAATGATTTTTATTTTTTTAAATCTTTTAAAAAAATCACATAGAAATATCTTTTTCTTAGAAGCATTTCCAAACTAGCTAAAACTTATTAATTGGAAGTTTAGGTTTTGGCTGGATTTGGTTATGAAAGAGTCCATAGATTTCTAAGACTCTTTATTAGTTTTCAACTTTTCATATATTAGTTGAGATTAATAAAGTTTGAGAAGTTTCTTCCAGACTCATTATTAAGTTCTTAACATTTTCGTGTCAGTTAAAATCAAAGAGACAAAATAGTTGAAACTAGATTTTCACCCGTAAATATTTTAAATATAATATTAAGATTTATAATATTGTTGTTTAGTAAAGAAATATAACATTTGTCTATTCATTATTGCATGCGTCACTATATTTGTTGACTGATTCTAAATACACCCTTCTATGATATGGAATTGTGTGTTTATGTTGCACCATAATTTATTTATGGACTCAACAAGTCATCTTATGTTCACATTTAATGTTAATTTAACAAAAACGGTTGACGATTAGATTTTTTTTTTAAGTTTTAAGTTTATACTAATTTTACTTTAGTTTTAGATGTGCTAACGGTATATATCTAAGAGTCAATGTCATAATGCATACTTTTACAAATAATATAGTCCTGGTTAGAAAGTCGATGGAGGAAATAAATGGGAAGTTAAAGTTGTAGAGACAAGGTTTAGAAGCACGTGAGTTCCATTTAAGCAGAAGTAAAACGAAATATATAAAATGTAAGTTTAGTAAGCAAACAAAATACCCTTTTGCTTTGCCTTGACCGTGAGCGTTACTGTTTTCTTTAGTTTCATTTTTTTTTGTTGTTGTTAGAAATGGGCTTTGACTAGATTAGTTTTAATTAATACAAAAAAAAAAATGTTGAAAAATAAACCTTTTAATAAAAAAATAAAAAATGAAAATAAATAAAATCTTTAAATCAATGCAATTTCGATGATGATGATTGAATAATGGATGTTATCTTCAATGTCATTTGGATCATAAAAGTTTATTGAATAGTCTAGAACTAACGCACTAATACAAGCTTCGAGGTAAAACTTAGATATTATACCATACCACAAGTCACACAGTTTAAGTATCTTAAATCTATAATACAAAATGATAGATAAATAAATGGAGATGTAAACCATAGGATTCAAGCGGGGTTGGATTAAATAGATGAGTGTTTCAAGTGTTATTTGTAATAGAAAAGTATCTCTTATGCTTAAAAGAAAATTTTACTGCACAACTACAAGACTTGCGATGTTGTATAGTATTGAATGTTGGCGGTAAAAAGCCTACAAGAGCATAAACTTAGTGTTGCAGAGATAATAATGTTGTGTTGGATGAGTAGACATATAATATAAGATTATGAATAAATGCATTAGAGAGAGTAAGAGTTGCACATATTATGGAAAAGATGGTAGAATCTCACCTTAAGTAGTTTAGTTATGTGAAGAGAAGATCATTAGAAGTCTCAATAAGAAGAGTAGATTAGGTAAATGATAGCCAAATAGTTAGAGATAAAAGGAAACCAAGAAAAATTATAAGTAAAACCATTAAAAAGGACTTAGATTTAAATGATATTTTTGAAGACTTGATTTACGATAAAACACAATGGTATTGTTTGATCCATATAACTGATCTCACGTAATGAAAAAAAAGCTTTATTGTTGTTGTTGTTTTGATATTAGACTGCTAATTTTATGATATTAAATTGAGTACATATGTTTAGTGGCCATATCTTATATGATGTTAGAACGAGATTTCACTATCTTTAGTGAGGTGACAAGTAAGGATGCCAGTGGAGGAACACCTCGTTTGAAGTTTGCTATGATGGTTAATAAGAATGTTTTCAGCCCCATGGAAATTGATCAGTTAAGGCTCGTGTAGAAGAGAATATTTAGGACATATGGCCTCTTTAAGCTATACTTTATTGTTGATCATCCATCAAAATAGTATATCATTATAGTGTACGAGTGTTGAGAGTTAAGGAAAATGGTTGATCACCTGTTACTTTATTGTTTTATTGTTGGAGAATCTCATAATTTCTTTATGGTGTATTGGAAGATGCATTGAGTAGTCACGTAGTAGAGGATTAGAAAGGAAAATAGCAAAAGGCTTTGAGATAGGCTACATTAATCTTATAGTAAATTACTTGAAAAACTTGATTTGATGAAAGAGGTAAAATATTTTTATCCCACTGTGTTAAGCAATTTCTATTTCAATTAAAGCAATTAAATTTTATTATTTTATATTCTTCACCCTTCATTACAAATACTAGGCTTGTTTTGATTTTTTTCACCATTCATTGTTTCGAGGCAAATATTTAGAGCTTTTACTTAGTCCCCAAGAATGTCAACTAGCAGCAACCAGTAAGCTACTACTGCTACAACGACTATGGTCTCGTGCAACTTCAGTTTGATAAAGTTTGGTTCGAAGAATGCTTTGCAATCCCATCAGAATGATGTCTATAGGGAGCCTCGTTACAAGTGCAATAAGTACGGGAAATGTTTAATATAAATTATTCTGTAGTAGTCTATGAATGAATTAAGTATAAATCAGTCAGTGATTTATTATTAAAATAAATCAATAACTGAGATTAAAATGTTAGATATCTTTACAGATTTTAATTAATAATATTCAGATTCACACATAAATTTAATCAAATTATTCATTTTTTTTTATGAATAATTGTACATACGAAACTTACATATTTCAACTGAAATTTTTACAAACACTAAGATCTGTATATAGATCCTATAAATTACAAGTCTATAGATGGACATCTTTTTAATCGGTCCATAGTAGCTTTGTCCTACGAGGAAAAATTCAAGATAGTGCAGAGCTCTCGACGCACAAGTGCTAACAATTGAGGGTGAAGGGGGTTTGGTTCTTTACTAATGAGTGAGTCCATCAAAGAGTCAGAGTGGTAGTCACTCCTATGAGTTAATCTATAGTCTTGGGCGTTGTTTAACATGGAACACTAAAAAAGAGGTTCATCAATGGATGATAACTGTCGAAACTATCAAATTATATCAATTTATAATTAATTCACCAAAACTACTTGCAGTATAAGATAACATCAGGTTAAACCCTTAGATTACTCTAATTACACAATCAAATTAAGAGGTTAACAAATAGGGAGAAAGGCTTTGCAAGATTAATCAACAGAAAGTAATTAAAATGGTAAATAAAAATAGGAAAACAACATATCCAAGGGAATTAACTAATCTTGATTTTAATCTATCCTTGATCACTATGGATCCATTCAATCACTAACTGAATTCTTAGTCTTAGATCACATCAAGAAACCTCAAGATGATCCATAGATCCTCTACTAGATAAGCATCTAGAATTCGATCAATTAACTTTAAACAAATTTAGCATCCATCTAATCCCAAATCAACCTAAAAACTAGAATCTAACTAAGCTAAATAATTCATCAAATACCTTTGATGTCTTGTTTAGTCTCTACAATCCTCTTTTAACACATGGCAATTATGCAATTAACATATGAACATTCCAACCAAATTAAACAGCTCAATCAGAATTAAACAAAGAAGAAGGAAATAAACTTGATTAATAATTGAATGTAGAATAATTAAAACAGAATATCAGAATTAAGCATCAAGATTGTCAATCCCTAGGATTGATTAAAAGTTCAAGCCCTCCATAAATGAGAGGAAAGAATTACAAAAAAAGAGAGAAAACCTAGAGAAAAGGGAGATGAAGAGAGAGAATGAAAAGTGCTCAATAAGAAGGTATTTTTCGTTCTGTTGCTCTAATCTCTTAAACCTAACTCCTAATTTGGCCTTACATGATTAAAATTCTAATAGGTACAAAGCTAGGTCCATTAGGAATCATTAAACCAAAGTCTCATGTCATTTAGAGGCATAAAACTCAAGTTATGCTTAATTAAGTGGCCTAACTCGTCAGCAACTCACCTCTGCTTTCCATCTTCAATTTCATGCCCAAAACGACGTATTTCAATTTAGGAGTCTTATAAGAGTTGTAGCTTTGTGTCTTATCTTCTATTTTACCTTGGTTTGACATCCATTAAACTCCTATAACTCAAGATATAGGCTAATGAGTGCGCAAATGTTAAGTTGTCAGGATCAACATTCTGACTCTTACTTCAACTTCAATTTAAATTATCCAAATGTATGATCCAACTCCTGAGATCTTTATGAAACTTGTAGGGATATGTCTTAACTTTCCTACAAGACCATAATCACATCACTCAAATATTTGAAACTCAGATTATAGTCAAATTACTAACACTGCCAAATAGACAAATTAAGGCTAATTCATGGAATAATTTCTTCAATGATCCAATTAGGCTCAATATCATAAAATGTGACAAAACTAACTTAATTAAGCTAAATTGAACCTTAAGAAGCCTAGTGAAAGGATCATTAAATGAATAAAATATATTGTTATCAATGGACTCCTTATTTTTAGCCATTGGAGAGGGTAAAAATTTGGTGGATGACAGAGATTAAAGAAAGGATACCTGATGATCAGTGATACGCTTAAAATACACTAAGAGCAAATGCACTCTATCACCAAGTAATATAGGACTTAAGTCTTAGTTATCGATCTCACGAGGAATAAGTGGTAATTACTAGATCCGTAAAACTCTTTGTTATCCAGATAATCGAAAGTGTATGAAGAAATTCAAAATAAAATCAGAAAACAAATTAAGAAAAATAATGAACAATCAAACAATGTAAAGACAATTAATGAGAGAGAAACTAGGGCGCAAGGTTCACTTGAATCCAATTATTCAAATTTTATTTCATTTATGATGTAAGGTAATTCTTTTGTCAATATTATCTTATTTGCTATTGAATCTTAATGGTCATAGATGAAACATTATTCTATTCCTAATTTAATTCACTTATTTGGTCATTTAGTTGAATTAATAAAAAATACATTAAGCCCCAATTCAAGATATGAACTAATATACCGTAAATTCCATTGGTAGGATAAATTGATATTTGGTCATTCACCAATCTAATCTTAGGCTTACCATATAGATCCACTAATTGAATGCGGATGGTGACCGGTCAAACAATAAATTAACACATGCTAAAAATGATCAAGTTATGATAAGAATACACCCAATATGATAGACCCTAAAAAAATTGCATTAATCAAAATAGAAATCAAACTCAAATAATTAGGAAAACAAGATCCCCCATAGCTTTAGCTATGAGTTTAGCTACTCATGTTCAATACAAACAAACTAATATCACGATACAAATTCATGGAAAGAAAACCCAAAGAAAGGGAAAAACTAGAGAGAAAGAGAAATCAAAACTCTTTTTACAGTGATTATGATCTTCAAGCCTTTAATAATTAAATCCTCCCTTCAAAGCCATCCTCCAAGGATTTGTGGCAATTCTCCCTTCTAATCTGCCTCTCAAAGTTTGCCGTTGAAAAGGTGTCTAAATTTCTGTTGTATGATCTGAACAAAAAAAAAAAAAACTCCCTTTTATAAAAAAAAACTGACAGCTTTCGTACTTGACTTGCACGATTTTTCTCACTTTTCAGATGGCCGAATCTACTCTCGACCTCAACAGATAATTTGTAGGATTTTATGTTATCTTTTCAACGCCTTAAACGACGCCTCAATCTGATCTCTGTAGGCCAAGATATGACTCAATTAATGAGAAATAGTCAGGATAGTGCGAGAATCCAAATAAAATCTTTTTGAGAATCTTTATCAAATCTTCAATGTTAATGGAAGCTTAATTATAGAAAGTTGTCAACATGAGATTTATAGATCTCTTTCTTAGCATTCAAACGCCACCAGAATCAAGTAAATCGCATATTTATAGAGAAAATTATCCCAAATTTACTGAGACAAATTTGATAGTTATACTTTTCTTAATTAATCTTTGACTAAATCTCTTGTTTCCTATTTCTTTTTGTTGAATCCATGCAAAGATAATTAGTTATCAAATAGAGATTGTTTGCACTCTAATTAAGAATTTAACTTGATTCTTCCTTGAATTCCTACAAAACACAAGAAAAATACATTTAATTTAGTGGGCTCAAAATTCACTCAATATCATAAAGAAATAGTATAATTCTTATCTCAAAATATTCAAATCCTTCAAATGTTTTTTTTAAGAATTTCTTATTTTTACACAAAATTTGATGATTTATTCTAAAAATTCAAATAATCCTAGGTGAAGAGATAATTATTTAAAAATAAATTAAAAATTAAATAAAAATTAATTAAAAATCCTAATAAATAAACTCAAAAGATAAATGTATTTTACACTCATCAATCAGGTAAAATAATAAAAGTTATTTATTATCAAAATGTTCATGAAAAACAATTATTCAACGGTGGTTCTCTATGTTCATAGCCATTACTGCATTCCCCAACGAGATTCTTCGACGAAAGTTCAAGCTAAGGGGAAAAGGGGTTCCATTTCTATCAAATCTGTAACACAAGAAATTTTTTTTTAGACTCGCGTCTCATGATTTTTGTTGGAACTGTAACACAAAAGAAGTTTCTTACATACTATCTTTATCATGATTTCCACTAAGAAACCAGAAAACCCATCTTCAATGACCTCCTCTGGGTTGCACTAACTACTCAACTCATTATCTTTTGCAGTTTCAAGTGCCATAATTTGACCCTTATCTGTTTGTGTTCGATTATATTTCTTTTCCATCTATATGCCATATTACATTACTATATTTATATATTTACGCAATTGTGATGGATGTTCAAAGCGTGACTTTTGATGGTATTTTCCTTCAGGGAGTAAAAAACGAAACCTAAATGGAGTTCTTCAAGGTAAGTTTTTTAGAGTCTATATTTTGGTTACTATTCATACTTCAACAGAAAAATGTATGTTGGATGAAGTTTTCATGATCAAACCCTTATTTTCTCTTATAAACTTTCTCTTCTTCTGCTCCTTGTCGACTATGACTAGAGAGGAATGTTTGGCCTGGGTGCTACTCTTTTCTCGCCTTCAATCGAGCTCAGATTTTGGGCTAGACTTGACCCTTTTCTTTCTTATTTGTTGTTCTCCTAATAAGAAGCCAACAGTTCA
The DNA here is from genome assembly GCA_029884605.1 of Ormosia emarginata. Classification (NCBI taxonomy): domain Eukaryota; kingdom Viridiplantae; phylum Streptophyta; class Magnoliopsida; order Fabales; family Fabaceae; genus Ormosia; species Ormosia emarginata. Next base: position 4,144,731 of record JAQQTP010000089.1, read on the forward strand.
GAAAAGTTAGGAACAAAGGGAAAATTATAGGTTTAAATTAACATTATTTGAAGTTTTGAATTTAAGGGGTCATAATCAGATGATGTCATATCTTCTGAGGACTCACTGTCGGAGAATGCTTGAGGAATTTGTCCGCTGCTAGATCCACCCATGTCATCACTTTTCACCACCACGTCTTTTTTCGATAGCACCTTGCTGCTTCGATTTTGGTCAGAGGGAAGGTGGGAGGACCAATTTTTGTAGCAGCAATAGTGGTTAGGAATTGGGATCTTTGCAGAGGAGGTGGTTATGAAGGAGGAGTGGTGCTGGTGAGCTGGCCAAATTTTTGTTGGGAAGGTGGTTTTGAAGATGATATGGAAGAGTTAAAAATAAAAATATCAAAAGTTGTGACACTAAAAAATAAATAATTAAATAAACCATTTTATAAATTAAAAAACTTGCTACAACAGGTAATTTAAAAGGTCCATTGATGATCCCAAACTCAGAGGGACCATCATAAAGCCACCATAGTCTCGTTAATTGAGTCTTGTGTGAGTTTGCGTATGAGTCTTGGTAGGAGGAGATAAGAGGAGCATGACATGAATTAGACTCTCATTTTGAATGTAAAAAGTGATAATCATCATTAAATAGTGATTTGGCACTTAAAATAACAGCTACAATGCAAGGTTAGTGAACTTTGGCATTTGAAAGAAAAGGAAATTTGTTTTAGTTGTTATATTTTTGACTACTTACTTGAAAGAGAAGTTATGTTTATGGGATACGACAAGAGAAAGAGCTCATTAGGTGTATGTCATGCACCTTTTATTAGTAAATTACATCAAAGAAATAATTTTTTACATTTATTGCGCCTATGTATGTAGCATGCGTCGTATGTGTATGCAATGTACAACATGTGTTTTATTAATTTTATTAAATGAATAAAATGCCTCATTATTAAAGTTTAGCTTTAGGTCACTAACTCTCTTAAGACGACCTTGAAGTTTGCTTTGATGGTTAATAAGAATGTTTTCATTCCCATGAAAATTAATTAGTTAAGGCTCGTATAGAAGAGAACATTTTGGACATATGGCTTCTTTAGGCAATACTTTATTGTCGATAATGCATCAAAAAAGTGAAAAGAGAGGAAAAGTAAAGAAAAACAAAAAAACTAATAGAAATAAACAAAATGTTTTCTAGTATAGGAAGAAACTAAGCAAATGGGTTTAGCATGAAATAGAAAAGTGAAAGTAATGGGGGATTTATTGGAAGAAACTCTGCAAACATGCAGAGAAACATGACTTCTGTTCTTAGGGTGAGAGAGAAAAAAGAAAGCGTAAGCGAAGATGAAATATAGCCCCTAACTAAATTAGTTCAATTTGGAAATTGTTGGCTCGTGTAAAAGAGAACATTTTGGATAGTTGGCTCGTTTACAACTGAGAGACATGGTTGAAGGCTCTAATACCAACCTTGAGGGAATCATACCATAAAAGCTAGCCATTACAGTGAGAAAGCTTAAGGCTATATAAACCCCACATTGGAATCTCATACTTTTAATGTGGGACTCAAGTCTCATACCTTGCAAGTGGATGCTAACATCACTTGGTAGTTTGGGGGTTGTAAGGCAACTACTAGTTTAACATCATTTGGAATCTAACCCTTTAGGCGATATTTGGGGGGATGACAAAGAAAGGAATGACATAGAATGAAAAAGAAAAATTTAATGAAAGTCTATTTGAAAGTTATTTTAAAAGAGAGAGAGAGAGAGAAATGGTAAGGGAGGGTCAAGGAGTCTCTCCCTTACCACTTAAAGCTTCCATTTTTTATCTCTCTAATTTGAGGGTCAAGGAAGGAATGACTTGAGCAATTCATTTCTCTTCCTCATTAAACTCATTAAACATCCAAACAATGGTGTGACACGTTGTATTCTATTCCATGTCTTGCCTTTCTATTCCATTTCATTATGAGTCACTCCCTTCCATCCTCTTTAAAACTCTCAAACATAGCCTTATGCCTTATATGTGGGAGATGATTGATTGTACTTCTAAAGGGCTGCAAATGTTATATTTCTTTTTTCCCCCTTTTTTTGCACTGCTTCATATGAGTTTCTATGTGTTTCTATTATGCTTAATTGAAATTTTTAAAGATTCATTTTACTAATGTATGTTTTGCCTCCAACAGCCAGTCTTATATGTACCTCTTACACTTCTATTATATCACTGTTCTTTTTTCATTCATAGGGGAACTTAGCTAAGTTCATTTGTGAACTGTGATACTAGAAATTATTTCCACAAAAGAAAAATAAAAATAGGATAGGGTAATACAAAATCATCATTCTAATGCCTGATAAATTCAAGTATAAATAAAGCCAATCATGCATTTGGCATAGGTTTGCTAAGAAAGAATGCAATAAAAGGGAATTGTGGTCATGACAGCTTCCAATATGCTTACTTGCATAGATAATAGCAGACTGCGGGATTTTAAGGATGCAAACCCAAGTACAGGTTATCTCAAGTAATAAATTTCTCGGGAGTCCGAGGTCGATCCACAGGGAATTGATGAAGAAAAATTAATTGAGGTAAGAAAAGGATTTGTCACAACACCAAAAGTAATAAAAGATGTTCACAAATGAATTTAAGAACTTGCTTGGGTTAGGAGATCCACTCTGATAATAAATTAAAGATAAAATTATTTCTCTTTATAACTCAATTGAAATCCACATACAACAGAGGATCCAATCGAAAAATATAACATTTAAAGTTCAATTATATATGTAATCATATTATGATTCCTTTAATTATCTACCAACATTTGTAAATGAGTTCAAGCATTCACTGTGTCAATCATATTGTTTACAATAAATCAAGATCTCCATTATACAAAGAAGGTTTTTAAATTGATTGGAAACAAAATACAACACATATAATATTCATTTGATAATATATCATTTAAGCACAAGAAATAGAATAATTTAACCTTATTTCATTACCAAGAGTTTTACTCTTTCACCCAAGTAAGATGAAGATTTAGTTACTCATAAACAAGAAGAAAGAAAGAGAGAAGAAGAGAAAGATGAACATAGCTTCAATTTAGAGTAAGAGAAAATTACAACAAAGAAAAACAATAAACAAGCATAACCATAACTTCTAAAAACTAAGCCTAACACCAAGAGCACCAAATGATCAGCCAATGGTACCTTTTATAGAGGATTAGGAATACAAAATGACAAGAGGGCTGATTAAGAGTAGGTGGATGAGTGGGTGAATGAGTAGAAAATGCCAAATGGTGAGTTGGTGAATGAAAAATTATTGAGATTCTTTGTCTCTGAAATCATTCAGTGATGATCTCATGGATGCCATCAGAATAAAGCAATGTGGTCTTCATGAAAGTTGTAGCATTTTGTCTCAGGTCTCTAATGCCATCAAGATCAACCAAAAATTCATCATATAGCCCAAGATATGACCCAATTACTACATACTATTCAGGCCCAGTTTCAACACCTTTGTTTTGACTTCCAGACTCAATATCACCTCCAAGTTGTCCGAATGAGCTCTTGTGTTCTTCATAAAAGTTGTAGATATGGGTCTTAACTTTCAAATGTCCAAATTTCAGACTAAGATAATTCCTACAGCTCGAGTTATACTCTGATTACTGCACATTATTCAGGTTCCAATCACAAAACTCATATTCTGACTTCTAAGCCCATTTAGCTCCTCTAGATGTCCATATTTTACCTGGAGCTCTTCATGAAAGTTGTAGAGCTCTCTCTTATCTTTCTACAAGGTAAGATAAATAATTTTTATACATCTAGAACTCAAGATATGATAGAAATACAGAAATAGTGTAAGACCCAAATAATGCTGAAAAAATCAATTAAGTCCAATTTGAGTCCAAACTTACAAAACATAATCAGGCTTAATAAATTAAGTACATGGAGAGTGTAAATAACTAAAAATAAAGGTTTATTAATATATAAAATATGTGATTATCAATAGCGAAGTGAGTTTAGAGTTAGATTTTCTTCTCATTATTTTTTGTATAAATAAAATCATGTTTGGTTGAGACATTATTCCCAATGTCTTGGAATCTTTAAGGTCTTTAACCCAACCCTAGAGCTGTCAAAGTAGGTCTTGGCTCGTGAGCCAACCCAACTTAACCCATCAAAATGATAGGTTAGGTTGCCATAACAATGGCTCATAAAAATCTTAGGTCATTTTGACCAGGCTTGCTTAACTTGCGGGTTAAGCATATTTGAGCTAGTTGGCCCACGGGTTGACTCGATTTGGACTCGAACTCAGGGTGAACACTTTAAAACTCTATAGCTCTCACTTTCTCTCTCATGAACTGCCACAATGAATGCTAACGGCCACCAACAATTGGATTGCGCCATGCATTACCATTGGGCCTTTGATGTCTGACCATCGTCCTAACTCCTGGCCTTGCTACAAACTAACAAAGACAAACCACTATCGTCCACGAAGCCACCAAGTAGTGACGAATCGCGACACCGCTCGAGCCTGGTCTTCCGCTAGCAGACCTCCACCACGATTGTGTCGAGTGGAGCCACCACCACCTCAAATGAACTAGATCACAGACACACTCTCTGTCTCTGTCTCTCTCTCTCTCTCTCTCTTTCTCACTTCACTTGCTCAGACTTAGATATGAGATTTCTCTTGCAATTTTGCTTTTGTTCCTTTGTTATAATTGATTGGGATTTTGTTCCTGGTTGTGATTTTGTATCTTGAAACAAAGGAAATTAAATTCCTACTTGCGGTAGCCACTGTTGTCAAGTTATCAAACCAAATTTTTGTCTTTGACCAATTGCTCACGCAATTTTAAGTTGAGGGTGGTGGTTACGTAAAATTCTCCCTAAAGTAGCGACCCTAGGATTTGAACCTCTAACATTACAGGTAAAATTCACCTAGAGTTACAGTTCACTTTCACTGTAACTAACCACTTTGAGTAAGTTGTTGAAGCAAATTACAGAGTCACCATTGATTTTTTTTTTTGTTTGAGTTTTTTTCTATATTTTTCTCCGTATACTTCTCTATATTATTTTTTTTCTAAATAGTTAGTGAGTCAACCCATTAACCCATCAATCTTGATGGGTTGAGCTAGTTTGATCATTTGTGACCCTTCATTAAAGTGGGCAACTTAGCCCAACTCACTTTGAATGTAACCTATGGTGATTCAACCTGTCGAGTTAGTCCGTTTGACAGCTCTACCCAACCTATTATGAGAGGAAAAAAAAAGATAAAATATAATCTTATATAGAGTTGTGTGTCATCTTATAGGTGTATTGTGCTGATTCATGTATATTGTCGTAGCCTACTAGTAGTCCATATTTATTGGGCTAGTCCATGTGATGCATCATACATGAATTACATTATTCGTATAGGTATAATTTAAAAGAATAAGTTATTAAGTACTTTAAAAATACCTTTATAAAAGAAATGTTTTTTATGGGATACTAGCGGATTGACAGGCATTTCCGCATTTTTTTGTTGTTGCATTTATGTAAATTAAATACCTCATATAGTTAAATTGATAGATGTTATGATAAATATAAATAATTGAGGTACAAAAATTTAAAAAAAAAATACACATAGAGATCTACGAACATAAACATGTAATAAATAATAAAAGGGGTTCCTAAGCATAAATAGCTGAAAACTTAGTTAATTAAATAACTATACTCATTACTATACTCAAATTAATAATGGCGAATACTATTTCATAAATGGCAACCAACACCTTGCTATGATTAGAAGAAGGAAAATGTAAACAAAACATCAAGAAGTTTTAACCTAGATAAAGAAGCAGTAGTAAAAGCGGTACAGATATAATATCAGAAAATTGAGTACCCAATTAACAACTCATTATTCTACGTGTGCAAGAGACCAACTATTATTACATGAACATTGAAATTTAAATTTATTTGGAATTAAGGAAAAAATTAAAAAAAAAAAGAGATTTAGAAGTCTTAAAAGTTGGGAAATGTTGGATCTCAAGTTGTAATGTAATAAAGAAAGAGACCAGTAAACTTGATAGGCACTAAAAAAACGCGGACCGGTTAAGAAATAGTGAATTCGAGAACAAAGTATTCAAATTATTTTATATATATAAAAAAAAAAACTTTAGTAGGCGTCTTAACAGGTTCTTTGACCCAGAGCCCCTTAGCTTTGGCACCAAGCAACAAGTCAGTGCAAACTATAATTAAGAAATTGATATAAATGGTAGAGATAAAATATATCCTTCTTGAGATTTTTGAGGTTCCTAAAGGAAAGAGTGATATAGTCTTATGAATCTAATCATATGACTCCTCCAAACTGGCCTTTACGGTAAAAAATTATTGATTTGTGCAGCATTCACGATATTTGATAGATATATATTATAAGATTGGGAGAGATAGATAGTGAAGCAATTAAAGAAAAAATGACTTGCGGGATAAATATAAGTTATGAGAGTAAGAAATAGTAAGCAATTAAAACTGTAAATGGTAAATATTAAAAAAAAATGACAAAAATGAAAGCAAAATGTGACCAAGGGAAGGAGAATTCCCTTTATCTATTAGTATAGATATCTCGCATCGGATGGAAAGCACATAACAAGGACTTTTAATTGTTGAGTTTACATGATCAAATATCGAGGCTCTAATCCGAGGACTCTTATTAAACTACATGATACAGTACTCCATTTGATATCCTTATTCCTCTTGAGCAACCAGAAAGAAACTTCCTAGTAACTTTAGTCCTCATAAGTCAAAATCATGAGGTTTTCATGCCTAATAAAAAGGCCACATCAACGCAAGCTAAAGGATGACATTTTACTAATTGAAATTTCACTTGTTCTCATATATATGGTTAAAAGTGCCAAGCCCTGTATTCTCCTAGTCATAATTAGTTTATCAACAGTAGGAGCTAAATGAGTTTTTATTACTTATTTTTTTGGGTACAAATAATTTTTATTAATTTATTCTATTCAATAATAATGTTTTATATGTAACATATTGTGATGCTAACAATGTATAAAAAAAAAAGAGAAAATAGTATGTATTCTTTTTTAACTTTGATTCTTTTATAAATTATTATTACAAATTTTAAAATTTTTTAATTAATTTTTAAATTTTAATTAATGTCACAACAAATCTTTATATTTAATTTTGATCTATTAATTTATTAATAATAAATTATATAGTATTATTTTATTTGTATTTATATTAATTAAAAATTATTTATTAAATTTATTAAAATTTAATTTTAAATATATTTTCTTTTTAAAAAAATAAAAAATAAATTTATTTTAAAAACTAAATTTGTTTTATTTATTTATTAAGAAGAAAATATATTTAAAATTAAATTTTAATAAATAAATTAATAAATAATTCTTAATTAATATAATACAAATAAAATAATATACTATATAGTATTATTATTAGTGAATTAATAAATTTAAATTAAATATAAAAATTTATTAAAATATTAATTAAATTTTAATGATTAATTAAAAAATTTAAAATTTATGATTATAATTTATAAAATAATCAAAATTTAAAAAATTCCATACTCTTTTCTAAAAAATAGGCTTGTACTTTTTTTCAGCGAAAGTAATATTAAATTGAAGATGGAATACAAAAGTCGACTTCGTTGTTACTTCATAGGCAAGAAAAGCTGAAAATATACGCGACGCTTGCCACAGCCACAGGGGCGTTACTGCTGACCCACGAAATCCTCACGCGCACCTATCCCACGTGTTCACAGTGTCGTCACACGCAACTCACAACACGTGTCTCACAAACTCACGCATACACCCTTCATTTATTTTCTTTTAAAGTTTTAAATAATAATAATAATAAATCGAGAAAAAAGTTAAAAAAAAAATGAATCTTACATGGGAAGACCCGTATAGAATCTCCCTGGGCAAAAAAATATTGTAGGTTTGCATTTACTTACATTTACTCTGTTTTTTAATTTCTGGCATGCTGAAAATTTTGAGAGAGTTGAAAGAAAATTTTTGCGAGGAAGAAAACAAAACCTATCTGAACCCACAGAAGAAATTTTGAGAGAGAGATGAAAGAGAGAGAGCTTGGTTAGATGAATTGTCATGAGAAAAACCCATTTCCGAGATTTAATTTTTCACCCCTTCAGATCACAGACAGAGAAAAAAAAAGGAAGAAAATTTATGTACTAATCTTTTATAATTATTATTATTATTATTTATAAATGCAAAAGGATTGTGTCAGATCTTCTGTAATTTCAATTTGCATATCTTGTTCACTTTGAATTCGCATTTGGTTGGTGTTGGTGGTCGTCACAGATAGTGAGAAGTCTGATTTCCTGCAAATTCAAAGAGAGGTTTTTGCGACTCGAAACGACATCGCAGGACGCACTTTTGCCCTTGATTCCCATACGCAATGGCTGAACGCGACGGAAGCCTCTGCAATGCGACGAACTTGGTTTGGAAGCAAGAGGCATGTCATTCATTCCCAGTTAGGGTTTTTATTTGATTATTCGGAATTTCTATATTTTTTTATCATTTTTTTTTGGGGTATAATTCTGTGGGGGACTTTGTTTTTCGTTGTATTGATGTGAGAACATTGGGGAAATTGGGTATTTGTTCTGATTGGGTGAGCTAATTCAGTGTGTGTGGGCTAGGGATTGATTTTGTCAGTCGAAGGGATTTTAGGACTTGGAGGAAATTTTCGCTTTTTTGGGTTATTAATTCACTAGGCTTAGCATTTATAGGTGGTTGCAACTTGCAAATTCGCAATCACTGATTCAGCTTTTTGAGTTTTCTCAGAAGTACTTTATGGATTAGTACTTGCATGGTGTTTTTTGTTGTAAGAGTTGGGGTGATAGTTGTTGATGTAGTTTGAATTTACTTTCTAGATGACTTCAGTATTGAGAGGGAGTCACCGTATGCAAGGACCTCAAGTTTGAGCGATCATGATGTTCAAGAAAACATGGTGAGATAACAGGTAATTCACAATCTGTCCTTTTTCTTCTCTTAGTGCAATCCTTTCTTATTTTATTATTAGTTCAAAGATTTGAAATAGCAACTGCATTTGGATCACATTGTTGTCTGATAATTTTTTTTTTCCCATTATTTTGTTCTTCTTACTTGATGGGACGATTGAATGCTTTTGATGATTGCACAAGTGGCTATATGCGTTGTTGATTGCTTTAGATGATCACATTTTGGTGAATGGCGAGTTTCAAGAGAAATAGTTACTTTTGATGCTTTTGAACTGTAGTTGTTTATCATATTGGCTCCATTTTCTATTTATCCACTATCATACTATTAATATGTTATCCTCTCCCAATAAGTAGAGCAATGAACTTTAGAAGCAACAACCAACAATCTTCCTTCTCTATTACTTTGTGAGGCTTGTCATTTCTTTAATTTGTGGTTGAAGTTAAGGACCTAACATGACTTGAGCTAGAAATAGATGTAAATAAAGATGGTGGAGGACATTTTTGTGCATCAACTATCTCTTCTGAAAGCAAGCTTAAGGATTAGTACTGTCTCTCTATATGAGGTTATTTTAATGAAAAGACTGAAGAATAAAGTTTATACTTTTTTATTTATTTATTTTGTCATTATTATTGTTGTTGTTGATATCATCATTATTTTGTTTGTATAATGTCACAAACTTGTCTTTTGTTGAGCTCAGAAATTAATCTTCTATGTTCACATATACTTTCTATTCACATTGACCATATTGCAAGGTGGCTATCCATGCAAAAGTCTGCTGTGGCAGGACTTGAATTCAGGTTTAGTTATAGGTTTCATTCTTCCTTCTGTTTAAAGAAGAGTTTATTAATAGAAAAATACAGGTATTGAGAATTATGATTCCTCCTAAACTACGCATTTCAATAAAAAAACAAAAAACCAGTAGACAACGCTCCAATCTCAACATGTATGAGAAAGAAACCCCCTAAATAATACATTAGCTGACATCCACAAGCCTAAACAATGACCCAGATTTATAAAAGTGGTAGGGCTATGAATTTATAGGTATAAATTATAGCATCACACACTATTCAAATACACTCCTTTTTTTGGCCCCAAACCTAAACATGATTGGACAATGTCTGCTGCAGCTTTTATGCTTATGATGAACCTTAAATATCCACCCAAACCCAATATGGAAAAAGAAGGCATAAGTCACTCAATTTCAAAAATATGTTAGACAAATATAATTGGATAACGTCTGATGCGGCTTTTGTGCTTGTGATAAATCATTTGTGTTAGTCCTATTTAGTACCACAGTTAAAGTGTAAAACTTTGACATTGGAGGGAGCCTTATAACCTAGTAAAAAGAATCTGTGAGAGCTAAATTCTGATTAGTGGGAGTCTCATCTTTCTTTTAACATATGCTTTGTTTATATTAGGTATCTCCTGAATCTAGAAGGAAGTTTGTCAAACATTCTATGATTCAGAACGCTGATATGAGACTAAAATCAGGGACTTGTAACGTGTGCTCAGCTCCTTGTTCATCTTGCATGCATCTTAATCGAGCTCTCATGGGGTCAAAGGCTGAAGAATTCTCTGATGAAAACTGTCGCTCAGGGGAGGCTAATCAGTATTCTATGGGTGATGGTGATGGATCTTCTCTTAGGAGCAGAGTTTTTGAAAGATTGAAGCATACTGTAAGTGAAACCAGTAACATGCCTAGTGTTAATTCCGGTCATGATTCTCCATCTGAAAATGCCGAGAGTAGACGAGCCTTGTCAGAAAAGTATCAGGATTCCAAGTGTTTAGAAGGTCTTGATGACAACACTTCTTGTATCAGCAGAGCCAGTAATGCAAATTTAGTGAATAGTAGCCATCAAAGAAATGCAAACAGAATAAATATATCTTGTAGTTCAGCTTCAGTTAGTCACTTAGGGGCAGAAGGATCTGGAAGTGGGCCATCTGTTGACATGTCTGGCATGTCTGAGATTCTCTCTTCTAAAGATGCAGATATCCTGGAAAATTTGTCGGAATGCTGTATGGAAAATGTTGATTCATCATTGACCAAAGAGAGAGCACCTATTATTGAGTCTGGTGAAAAATCTCTTGCAGATAAAGATAGCCTTATTAACAGTACTGCCAAGGTTTCTCTAAAATTATATCCAAAGTCAGAAGCAGATACTGGCAATGATGCTGGCGATGGTAAAGATGAAGATTGTAAATATTCAGTCCATGATGGAGTTCATGAGAAGGCTGAGGATCTGGTTAAATCACCTGGCATGCCTGAACCTCAATCCGAAGATGAGAGTGATGAATCTGATGTTGTTGAGCATGATGTGAGTACATTTCCTTTCATTATGTTAGTTTATTTTTCATCAAAACTAAACTTGATAGAGATGAAAATGGGAGGAGTGGAATGCAATGGCTTGAAATTGCATGAAGATATATATATACATACACTCTCAATGATTCTGAGCTTTAGAGTAGTGCCGTGCAATCAACTTAGTTTATAAATATTCTGGATTCTCTCCTTCCTTCAGATTCTCTTGACCTCAACTGCCATTTCTTTTGTAAACTTTTCTGATGTTGCTTGCTGACAGGAAAAGTATTTTTTTCTGATTTCATTGACTGGAAAATAGATAAAAGTATGTGACATCTGTGGAGATGCTGGTCGTGAGGATCTACTTGCCATATGTAGTAGGTGCAGTGATGGTGCAGAGCACACGTATGCATAAGAACCTTTCATATTATCTCTTCTTAGCTTCTATTATATTGTTGCATAGTCCTTTCAGTAAAATGAGTCTTTAACATTCTTATTCTTTTAATCAGCTACTGCATGCGAGAAATGCTTCAGAAGGTCCCTGAAGGGGACTGGTTATGTGAAGAATGCAAATATGCAGAGGAGACTGAAAATCAAAGGCTGGGTAAGAGTGAAGTTGTACATAGTATTAAAAGAGAAGATAGTGTTCTGGGCTCTGAAACTTTGGACCCATAATTCTTTCTGCGGTTTAATAATTATGTCTTTCTGGAACTGAATTTGCATTATGTTGAGGGTAGTATAAGCATCCAAGCACCTGGATCTATGGCTGTGTGCTAACATATTTGTGAAATTTAATTTTGTGGTTCAGATGTTGAAGAAAAAAAATTTCATAAAGTTAGTTCAACTTCACAAGTTTCTGGCAAAAGGCCTTCTGAAAGCGTAGAAGTAGCTACAGCAGCAAAAAGGCAAGCTCTTGAATCAAACACAGGATCACCGAAGGCATCAAGCCCCAAGAGAATGGTTCCACTGTCACGAGAATCTTCTTTCAAGAGCTTAGATAAAGGAAAGGTGAAGTCTGGTCATCAGATCCCCATTCGTAATGACCCTGGTGGTGATGACATAGAACTTGCTCATTCTCTTTCCATTGGTTCTCGGAGTCAAACTGCAAAAAGTATGGATTTATGTTACATCTGTTGTGCTTCATTACAAGTTTCTATTTTGTTTTTCTTTGTTCCTTTTATGCAGCTGTGGATTCCTTGGTAAATTTTTTATCATGTCTCCATCTTCATGAGTATTATTTATTTCAGTAATAATTTTCTGTTCTTATGAATAGGTACATTGTTGAAGTCTAATTCATTCAACATTAATTCCAAGCCAAGATTCAAACTTTTTGATGAAGTTGTTCCCCAAAAGCAGAAAGGGGATGGCGAACATACTTCTAAGAATATGGAGACACCTACTCGGATGATAAACAAATCAATATCATTCAAATCCTCGAATGTGGGTCGTTCAAGTGCTACTGAATCAAAAGTTAAAATGCTTTCTTCTAAATCTGGAACTGCTCAGGATTTGAAAGCATCAAGACTTGCAAAAGAATCAGGTGCATTTGACAGGAAATTTCCGTCTAGGATTGATCGGCCGGTGGTTTGTTCAACCATGGCTAGTTCTGTTGTTTCCACTACTAAGGGTGATCAGAAGCTTACACCTCGTGGTGAAACTACTAAACCTTCAACAGTTAACAACAATCAAGAGTTTAAGGTCAACCAAGATGGAAAAGTCAACCAAGATGGAAAATTAAGTTCATTATCAAAGTCTATGATTAATATAAGCCGTAAAAGTTTCGAACCTCAAGTTAGTTCAGGTGTGATCTCGATTGGAAGCATATTATTCCTGTTATATTATTTATAATTTTTTTACCTTTTTTTTATGGAGAAATTATTGTGTATGAGAGTAGTATTCTGCTTTAGTAAAAAAGTGACATGTAGGCTTGAATAATCATACAGGTCGTTGGATTGAAATTTAAATATTTTTAAATCAGATTTGAACGATTATAAACTTGCCTAGAGTAATACTCTAGGAGTATTTTAGAATTTTCCTTTTTTTTTTTATGGGTCAATTAGCTGCTCTTGATATTTTAGTTTCAGTGTAGTAACAGCATCGTCTATGAGTTTTTCTCTTATTTTAGTTTCAGTAGGAGCATCTTTCAATGGTGGGTTTATTGCTTGTGGAACTGTGTTATCTGCAAAGATGATTTCTTATTTAGTTATTCTTTGAATTTTGCAGAGAGAACATCAACCAGCGTTGATGAAACTCAACAGGATGGGCTCCCTCAATCACAAGAGACAGCAAATCAGATTGACAAAACCAAAGATACTTCTAGTGATTGTGTGAGGTCAGTTGTTGCTTATGCTTCAAAAAGCCCATTCTGTCATAAATGTAAGGATTTCAGCCATCCTACAGAATGTTGCACAATTGGTAGTACACCAGAATGTGGTGCTGAAGTATCTGCCACTGCCACAAGTAGTTCAAAAGAGGAGATGCATAAAGGTAATAGATTGAAAGCTGCAATCCAGGCAGCTTTACTTAGAAGGCCTGAAATATACAAGAGGAAAGAAGTACCTGATCAAACTGATGAGTTTCCTACATCAGGCACAGACTTGAATTGTGAAGTCACTTCTCAAGACCAAGTGTTGGTTTCCAACTCACCGAAGAATAGTATATCTGCTGAAGAAACCGATGCGAGGCAGGAAATCCTTGAGAACTCTGCATTTGAAACTTCCAAAAGTTTATCTGCCAATGATTTGAAGCAACTTAGCTTTTGTCCAACTGATTTTTGCTCTCAACCTGGAAAGCCAGATTCTGTTGGTCCTGCTTCTGGAAAGCCTGTAGTGAGAGACTTACCTAATCAAGCTTTGGCAGTCTCAAATGTTCTTTCAAAGATGTCAGCCATTCCAGAATATGAATACATCTGGCAGTATGTAACATCTTGTGATGAACTAGTTTGTCTTTTGTTTTGGATTGCTCTTGCTGTATTACTGTTCGTGTTTTGCTGTCGAGTGTGTTCTACATGAGCTTCTTTGTTCATGCAGGGGTGTCTTTGAAGTGCATAGAAGTGGAAAGCCTCCTGACTTGTATACTGGAATTCAAGCACATTTATCGACATGTGCTTCCCCTAAGGTTCTTGAGGTAGTGAACAAGTTTCTACCCAAAGTTTCCCTCAATGAAGTTTCTCGTGTGTGCACATGGCCTTCACAATTTCATCAAGGTGGAGCTAAAGAAGATAATATTGCTCTTTACTTCTTTGCCAAAGACATTGAAAGGCAAGTATATGAATATCATTCTTTTGTTGACAGTAGGCTATGAAGTGCAAACATAATTATTTGTTTTCTATCTTGTAATTATTTACTTTTTTAATGATGTTCTGATACAGTTACGAGAGACACTACAAGGGTCTATTGGACCACATGATTAGAAATGATTTAGCACTTAAAGGAATTTTTGATGGTGTTGAACTTCTAATATTCCCATCCAATCAGCTTCCTGGAAATTCACAGTGTAAGGAATTATTCTAGACTCTTGCTAAACAATCACTAATAGTAGGCAACTTGCGACTGAATGCTTATGGGTTTGGGGTTTTGTTGAAGTTTATGTCTACATTAGTGTTCAAGGACTGCAGAAATTTCATATGCAATTTTGCAACGTCTTGGAGCAAGACAGAATGGGAATTCTCTCTTACAAGAGTAGCTTGCATATGTTCTACAGTGCATTTTAGATTTTATTTTTTGTTATAAAGGAAGGCTACATGGGAGGACTTGGGTGATTTTATATACCTGGTTGGTGATCCCCATTCTTTCTGAATCAGGATTCTATATATTGTTTTATAAGATGTTGGAATTCTGAGTAAAACTAGTCTGGATGAAATGCGTGAAGGTCACAAAGAATGATAATGTTTTATATTGAAGTTGGTCTTGTTCAAAAGTGATGATTTGTCGAGCATCTAGTAGGCATGAATTTTTCAGTAGCGTTATGCTTTGGCCAACGAATTTTCTCTTTATTTTTCCCGTTTGATCATTGGTGGGGTGAGCTCAGTTTGGCAGTTTACTTGAGTGAAATTTTAAATGCACATCTATGTAACAACTTTTTTAATAAGAAAATCAATTGTTTAAATCCTATCTCTTTCTGCAGGTTGGAATATGTTGTTTTTCTTATGGGGTGTATTTAGAGGGAGGAGGTTTAACCATTCAGATTCTGCAAAAAAGATTTGTATTCCCAGTTTGAATGTGATGCCAATTGAGAAGGACTTTCCAACTGCTGTCATGACTTTGTCTGAAACCCGCTGTTCGCCAAAGCGCATGGATGAAGAATCAATTGGTTGTGGTAAAGCATGCAGTGCACTTCTCCCATCCACTTCCATAGACCAAGGTCATATTATGGTAAGTAGGAATTTTGATATCAAAGAAACTATTTGTGACCAGACACATTTGGGTTCACAAGTAGACTTAGAGAGGCAAGATAGTAAAATCAACACCAAATCTACATCAAGGATTCCGACAAGCAGTACGCAATTGTGTCAAGAAATGAATTCCACTGGTTCGTCCCTGGTAATGTTTTAATCCTTAAATGCGTAATTTGATAGATTCAAAACTCAAAAGATCCTATTTGCTATTTGATATAAATCTGCTCAACATCGTGATCTGATCCTGATCTCCTATGATAATTTTAAATTAGATATTCTATTTTGATTCCCTAGATTATAGAATATTTATAGATTGGTTTGTACATTTTTATTAGGCTCTGATGGTCCTACAATGAGGTTGAATTGTTAATTATATAAATATAAATTTACCAATCCATCAATTATTATATCAAAGGGAAGATTAAACATAAGTATAATGAGGTAATACTGGTATGAGAGACCATGTTGACCATTTTTGGGAGGGGAGAAATCAAGTAGTTGCAGTGTTTTATGAAGAGTAAGTGCTGCTGCCAATCATCTCTCATTGTTTTTTGAATGTTCTTTCTTTGTGCAGAAAGATAGTGTGCCAGAACATGGACAATACAGAGAGTCTAAACCTCCTGAAGCAATGGGAACAAGTGTAAGTTGTAGGATTGTGGAAACAAAAACTGATTACGATATTTCTGTAAAGCAAGAGAACTCCTTGGCTTTGGGGATTCCTTCCGTTGGCAATCAAGGGATAGGTACTGCAAGCAATATCAGTAAGGATAAGATTTCACAGAGAACAAACAACGATGAAGATCAACGAAGGCCTAAAAGGAAACAGATAGAAGATGATCTCAATATTAACATGGAGGCAACGTTTGAGGGAGACATGATTGTAAAAGGGGTCAACTGTCAGCTACCTAATGATAAAAATGTTCAGCATATGGATCTTTCAGATACAGTTATGCAGGCTTCTGCAATTAGCTGTGAGAAAATGCCTTGGAATGAGGTAAATGGCAAAGTGGACGATGGAGAAAGTTCTAGCAAGAAGCTGAAGACAGATTTCAGTGGAATTTATGGATGTTGCAGTTCTGGAGGTAGGGACTCTTTTAATGACAGTTTTACATCACTTGCAAATGATCTTGGTTCTTGTTCTTCAGTTGAGGACAAAGGATGCAAAGAAACTTGTGATGAGAAAATCATCCATGAGGACTTTGGAACGATGGAAAGAACCTTCTTTCCTGTTGATACACATAATGAAAATGACTCGCGATTTGTGCTGAATAGCATGTCACTGAGAGGGCCTCATGATTACGAGGACCAATTTCAAGTTGGGATTCCAAATCTAGAGCTTGCTTTGGGGGGTGAAACGAAACCACCACATAAGGGTATGCTGCCTTTCTTTGTTGGGGCAGTAGACAAGAAAAATAACCAGGAAAAGCCTCCAGATATACTGGCAGATGAGCAAGAGGATGACAGTGTCGCTGCATCTCTTTCCTTGTCTCTATCCTTCCCATCTTCAAACAGGGAACACATCAAACCTGTTTCAAAAGCTGAGCATTTGCCCGATGGGCATCATGTGAATACTTCGTTGCTCCTTTTTGGGAGATACACAGACAAATGAATCTACTGGTATTTCTAATCATGTACATTATCTGGTTCCGGATGCCTTTGATAAAGCTATAATAGCCCATCCATCATGTATGTAATCGTCCAGTCCTTATACAAAGGAGCCGTTGTCCACCTGTCCATCTGCCCAGCAAGAGTCAAATAAGTTTTTTCTTTTTCTTTACTCCTTTCCTAAATACATGCTTTTGTATTTTTGGTTTCAGAATGCGTAGTTACGGCTGTTTGTATATAGAGAGAATTCCAGCCGGCATACTTTCAGAATTGTTACTAGGAACTTGCGGATGACTATTTTTATGACAGTGTTTCCTCTGTTCCTGGCTTCATTACCAGTCTTTTTCATTATTATAATTGATGAACACTTAATTATTTGTTGCCTCCAGTTGGTTAAAAATAGATTACTGAAAGTGGTAAGAAGGATACCCCTCTGCTTGGTTGTTCCACCTGAAGTCAGATGACACATGGATGTTAAATATGGCGAATGTGACAAAGTTTCTGGTTATAGAAAGGCTGTATATTTTATTTCTGATAGAAATCTAAATGCATTTGTTAACTAAAATTTCTGCTATGATGACCAAGTGAGTAAACAGGAGAGGAGATTGCGTGTTATGTTATGAGGGTTTGTTTGGTTATACCACATTTATCGGTGGAAAGGAATTGTCGGGGGGGGGGGGGGGGGTGAAGAGGAAGTGTTGTACTCATTTGGTTTGGTATATGTAGAAAGGGATTTGAAATGATGCATTTTTCATGGAATCTCCGTTGGTATCTGGATGGAGAAGAAAGTAAGGGACAGAGAAGGGTGATTTTTTTGGTTCTCACTAAAATTTATATATATTTTTATTTATTTACATTTATTTTTATTTTTTTCTTTTATAAAATCAAACAAAAGAAGAATTTTTTTTTATTAGATGATATCAAATAATGGAAGGGATAATTCGTCTGCTTCTTTCTTCCTTATTATTTTATCATGTTCCTTTCTTTTTTTCTTTCCATCGTACTAAACAAACTCTGAAAGTCTGTTGGTTCTTCTAGGCCTCGCGCTCAACGTGGAATAACAAAACTGTTTGACATTATTAGTCGAGGACCTCGAGGTTACTGTATGTTAATTTCTCCATCTCGAACTCTGCATTTCTTGCAGCAATCGATAATATTTTACTACTCCTTTGGCATTTTGTTAATTGAATTAAAATTATGTTAAGTGTAGAAAAATGGTAATAAGTATTTGCAAGAGTGTAAATAATACTGCTTAAATACAAAAATAATTAAATAAAAATGAATGAATTTAGAAAAAAAAAAACTACATGCCTGATTGGCCAATGGAATATCCAAAGGGGGATACTGACATTTAACGACAGCGGATCAACCAAGAAGGAGAAATTCTTGTGAATGTTTGAACTTCTCTTCTTAATATAGAATTTTTAAGAAATAAAATTATTTTTTATTTATAAGTGTATAAAATTTATGTAATATTTTACAAATATAAAAATGTTATATTCACATAGAAGATTATTTAAAATATAATATCTTTGTAAATTAATTTAAAGAATTTTTTTATTTTATTTAATTAATCTAATAATTTAAATTACAAAAGAAATTAAAATTGAAATTAAATAATAAATTTAAATAAAACGACTCAAATTAAAATACAAGATCAATTAGAGAACAATTTTATAACTTTGAATCCACCACTAACTATGCAAAAATGAATTTAACTTAAATGAAAATTAATCATATTTTATAAAGTGTCTACGAATACAATCTTTGATCACTACTAAAAATTTTTGAAACTTAATTAATGACATAATTCATCTAAAATAACATGATTATTCAAATTATAATATAAATCATTTAATATAGCATGAATTATTCAATACTTAAATCACAAAAGTATTAAATACTATTGTACAACACACCTAAAATTACAAGAATTAAGTAAGTGATTAAAATATATCAATTTAAATTTACTAATTGACTACAAGACAATTAGTAAAAATTGAATTGAATAACAATTAAAGATCAATAATTATCATCATTGTGCAATTATAAAAAAAATATTCTAAACAAAGTTAAATAATCTAAAATAAAGATTATGATTTCATCTTAATCCTAGAAAATAAAATTAGCTATTCATGGTAAGAGTATCAAATACAAAAAGAGAAGAAAAACCTATAAAAGATGAAACAATTGTTTCGTATCGTTCTCCTTCTGTCTCAGCTTCGTGCGACGCTACGCGCCTCCCTCTTCAATCCACAACCTTCCTTTTCTCCTTAGCTATTAGTAAGATATTTCACCTAATAGAAGTGTATCTTACACCAAATTTTCTTAATTGATTCCCAATTAATAAAAATATATTGATTGGATTTAGAAAACTAAATTTAAGAAACTCAATATCATTAATTGATCCCCAAATAATAAAAAGTTCTAGATTGGATTTAATAAATCAATTTTAGAAAACTTAATCTTCTTGTATTGAAGGTCGTCAGATTTTCATCTTTTTCTCTCTTTATTTTTCTTATTCTTCATATGACAAAATTAGCTTTTTGTTACATTTTCTGTTAACTTTCCAACACTGTAAGAATCATGTTGATCTGATATATATAACCCAAGATATAATCCAAATGTAATAGCAAGATCAAAAAAACGAGTTGAATCTAAATTTGCAACAAATTCCCTTCTCGTTAAGAATTTTTATCCAATCTTCAATTATCTTTATTTTTAAATTTTTACGCATAATTGAGATTTGGATAAGACATAAGATTTAAATAAAATATTTTCAAAACTCTATCTTTACGACACGTCTTAGATCTTACTAATTATACCACTTTTATTTTTAAATATTTATAATTAACACATAATTTAATAATTAATTGATTTAAAAAAACAAATAATAATGTCATAAAATTAGTAAAATTAATTATATTAAAATATAATAATACTTATTTTTATAAAAAAAAAATAAAAAATTAAGTTATTATCATATATCCTGTGTTGCTGATGAATGGTTGAAAGTTGAAACTTCAAATTCACAAGATAATAATAAGTTTAGATTAACTTTTACAAAGAATCTAATTTTACAAAGAGTAATTAGGATGATTAAAAATATTTTTAATGTTTTAAATGATAATAAATAAATCAAAATAAAATAAAATAATTTTTCTAAAGTTAAAAATATTTTAAAATGAAAAGAGTAATTATAATTAGGATGATTAATTGGGATGATATAAAATTATTCTTTAATCTTTACTAACACGTCTTTTGGTAATCTCCTCTTCCTCTAGCTTCTACATTAACCTGTCTCTCAGTCCCATTTCTCTCTTTCACAGTCATACTGACACGGACACGCTCTTTCTCATGGCTGCTTCTTTTGCACCATTGTCCATTTCTGGTAATTTTTCGCAACGCATTCTTTTTCTCTCCTTCCTTTTTTCTTCGATTTGGTTCCTCATAATCAAATCAACAAACGTTGAATCTCATAAAAAAAATCAACAACTTTGAAACGAAATTAGCGTATAAGAAAATTTTGTACCCTTTGATCTCAGTTAGGATCCGTTGAGTTTCAGTTTTTTTTTTTTTTCATTTTCAATGGTTTTGCAAAGTTCCATTTCTTTGATTCATGTGCTTGTGTATGATTGATCCCCACCAACGAATTCAGGGATTTAGCGGAATGTAATATTTACGATTTTTGGTAACATCGTAGGAAATATTTACATTAAATGATTAATCTTTCTCTCTTTAAAACCGGTTTTTATTTTGTTTTCCCCGTTAAATATAGATTGAAATTTTTGTGTTGTGTGATTTTTGCTTTGGTTTTGGATAGGTGGATCTCATCTGAAGGCACCTGAGCTGTGGTTAACAAAGCGTAATTTATCTGGTGTTGGTGTTGGGGTTGTGCCTAAGCTTACTGTTCAAAGGAAATCAAACTTGGTTGTGACCAGGAACCGCAGATCATCAATTTCTGCAGAATACCGGTATGCCATTTTTTATTTTTATTTTTTAGATTTTTTCATGACAATCTATATTATATTTTTATCTATCTGATATTCGTTTTTGTATTCAGCTGGTACTTGATCAATGCTTTTCATTTGTACCTTGTATTCATTTGGTGTCTCTGGCTTCATGGGATGAGATCAATGTTTTAAAAACAACACTGGAGATCAAACTGGGTTGGTTCAACCAGCTAATATCGATAGTTTAACCACATAGAACCGGACAACATAATAAGAAATAATTGGACCAAACATGACCAGACCGTGAACTGGTCAGTCCAATCCGAATTTTAATACATCGGATGAGATGACTGATCTCGGGCCTTCTCTTTTTAACTCATCCGTTGTGTTGGTTAATGCAAAAAAGATGGTTTGCGATTATTTTTTTTTCTTTTTTAGTACGTCAAGGAATAGTTATCAAGGCCTAAACCTATGACCTCCACCCAAATCCCCACATATCTCACATGGCTTGTTTCCTGATTTTCTGGGTTGTGTTTATCTGTATCTGTATAAAAAGCAAAACTTGCTGTTGTATGCAAATCTATACCTATTTAACTCTTTAAGATTAAAGTATTCTCTGCTTTTAATTCTTCTCAAATATTTATAATCCCTGCCAATATATTATGTATTCATTTATGGCCTTTCTTTAGAAGTTGCTCATCAATATGTTTGTAATTTCATTTTAATATGGTCTTTAGTAGAGTAACAATGTATTAGTATTTACATTGTGGTTTTTCATACATAAATATATTTTGAAAATATTTTATTTAGTATACCCTCTCTTACCCATATCCTAGATTAAAAAGAAATTGCTGTATCTGTGTATCCTATCTGATCACACTTGTACCCATATCTGTAATAGAGCTTATGGTGTTCGTCCTCTAAATTCTAGTTTGATGTTGTGCTTCCCAATTCCTATGCATGACAAATTATAGACTAATTGCTGATTCCTTTCTTTCCTACTTATATATTCTTGGAAATGAAGTTAATTTCTTATCCACGGGATGTCTAAAAACTAAGCTCCATATTTTTTTGCAGTGACAACATGGTTATAGCAAATAGTGGTTCAGTGTTTCTTTTCAACTTTCCATTGTTCTAGCATATCTTTTGAACGCTTGGACAGTAGTGTTGAAGTTTGCACATAGCACTCGATCTTATTAGTTTCTTGCTTCGGAAGATTATGTAAAGATTTATTGTTCTTTCCACTTATTGTGTCCCTTGTGTAGTGATAATAGTGGAGGCGGAGGTGGAGGTGGGGATTTTCTTGCCGGCTTTCTTCTGGGAGGTGCGATTATTGGAACTGTAGCTTATATCTTTGCTCCCCAGGTGATTTCTTCTCTTTAATTTTCAATTTATTAAGTTTGGCAAGTGTAATTGAACATCAATGTATGATCAATGAGCTTGATTTATGCTATGTGGTAAATGATCACGTTTGAGAATATTATATGCCCTTGATGGATATTTTAAATTGGACAAATATGATATATGTCTACAAAAGTATGCTGCTAAACTTTTTCCATTTTGGAATTTAGTCTTATCTTTATGTCTTGACTCTTGAGTACTATATTTGTTCTCGTAGAAAGACTTTAGGTGGCTAAGATTCTGCTGTTTATTCCATGACTACAACTGAAGTAGTCATTTACTTATCTAGTAACAATAAGGGTCATCTTTGTATCATTTATTATATTGTTGTATTACTATTATTTATACTACGATTTACTCGTAAGATATTATTGTTCATATTCGCAGGCTCTAAACGTGCCCCGAAGTTTGGGTGTTTACTTCATCATTTTTGTGTGATGCAGATCAGAAGATCGCTGCTAAATGAAGATGAATATGGGTTTCGCAAGGCCAAAAGACCAATATATTATGACGAAGGGTTAGAGGTAATTTGGCTTCCCTTGGCTTTACAGTTTACATTCAACTCTTCTGTGCCACTGGAATATCCTGTGTTTTTTATTATGCTGTTATGCTGTTCCTGAAAACAGAGGACCAGGCAGACATTGAACAAAAAGATAAGCCAACTAAATTCTGCTATTGATAATGTTTCTACGCGTTTGAGAGGTGGCAATAACGTACCTGCTGCACAGATAGGAAGTGATCCTGAAGTGGAAGCTACTATGTGAGGTGTTTCCTGTTGATTTTGTTTGATACTAATGTCAAATGATGCTTCAAGTAGTGGAATATAAGGAATTGAAGACCATATTCATGTTATCTTGCCAGAGTTTTTTTCTTTTTTCTTTTTTTTTTTAACTTTTTTTTTTTTTTGACATTTTGAAGGGGAAAAGTCTTGGTGCTTGACTGATACACTTAAAGCTGTCAAATTCTGAATTATGAATTAGAGAGTCATATTAATGAAGTCTGCTCTATTTATTCCTCAACTGTCTGTTTTTTTTTTTGGATATAGTTCCATTGCATAGTGCAGTTTGGATTAGGGAGCATTATGTTACTCCACGTAACTTCGTTGTTTCTTTTATGATAGCCTCTAGGTTCAAAGTAACTAATATGTCAACGCTTCGGCAGGTTGCCAGTTAACAATCAGGACCATCCATTATGACAACCCAAAAATCTATGGTCACCCATTTCCTATAATTAGTGAGCATTGCTGCTCAAAAACTTATAGAGAGCATATTAAACGCATCTACGGAAAAGTAAATATTTTTTCTATTTTATGGAAAATAACAACTTTTTAAAAATTATTCCAAATTCTCAGACTTTTTTTCACAAACCTTTTCACTTTTAAAGGTAGCTAAAATGAAAAGAAACAAGTTGTATATTTATATAAAAAAAAATAAGCCAATTTACTTGAGATTTCAGTTACTATTTGGCTTTGGAAGGAAATTATCTGAACAAAAGGGTGTTATAAATGTTTTATAGATACAAAATAAGCATGTATGTAGGAAGCCAAGCCGCTGCAGAGCGATTTCTACCCATGCAATCTACCAACTACGCAAGGATTTTGGTTAATAAAACATTAAAAATTGCAGCACTTAACACTTATTCCAAATTAAATTGGAATTAAGTACATAATATCATGCCATTAACTGCTTTAGGCTTAACATACATTTTTTTTTCAGTAATATGCTTTGGCTTATCTTTGCTTGACCTACAGAATGTCATTGACCCACACTTGATAAATTAATTTTTATTTGTATAAAAAAGATTTTAATCAATTATTTTTTAATATGAAACTATTAAAATATTAATTTTAAATTAAAATTTATTTTATTTCATACTTTTTATATTATTTTTACTTATAATATTAATATTCCGGGCATCACACATATATATTCACTAGTAAATATAATTCTTCTATATTTAATAATTAATATATCACTTTGGTCCCATCGTGATCCCTCGCCCATGCTAAATTAAGGATGCTGAGATAAAAGACGGTCCTGATTCATAATAAGTCAGCAATTAATTTAATGGTGCGAGGGGTGGATTACATGCAAAAAGCATTTCGATTTCAAGTTAGACCGTGCTTGCAATTGAGAATATCTGATATCGGAGGAGATACATACCTTTGACGCTTGGCATGGTATTTATAGGAGCGCACGTTCAATTCTAAGGGGATTCCTCTTAGATGCAGGTAATTTAGGATTGATATCTTGATAATAATCACCTTTCCATTATTGTAAGATATATCCCTATAAATAAAGGGATTAATATAAGGAAAGTATCTACCATCAAAGATATCTATAAATCCTATAATATCAAGTCGACGATTGATATTACGCATATTTAGGATTTTATCCTCTCGCGTGGATCAATCACCACGATGTCATATAGTAACACCGCCAGGTGTCTTGATCGATATCAGAAGCACGTCGTGAGTCTTCTTCCATTTATAGGAGGAGTTTATCTAAATCACACCGGGTTGATCCCCTGGGTCGGGATCCGGATCTCGGTCCGAAATTACTCTTGGCTCTTGGATGAGACGGACTGAGCCAAGTTTAGAATGGATCAACCACCACATGACTGACGTAGCAATTTAACAGATAGGTGTTAGACCCCAAGTTATTACCGGCGTCCTTGTTTTACTTAATTATGAGCAAAAATTACTGCTCTCCAGTACGAGTGCTGGAGACATATTCAACGTGAATCCCGAATGTGATCTCTGGTGACTTCTAACTTGCGAAAGAAGGAAATTGATACTTGGACTTTATTGGAAAATAACGATTCTTTTAAAGAAAACGTCGGTTTCATAAGGATTTTCTCAAGCTCCCTATCTTTGTGACCAACAAGAGATCTAAACATTTATTTTGGTGACTTCATGGGATAGTCACCTTTACGCGACCAATCGAATCCTTTATGCACGCTATAAGTACATAACACTTCTTCATGAGCTTGCATTCTCTTCTTCTTCACTATCGCATAGAGATGATTTTTCCCAAGGGGATGAGTGTAGTTCTTTCTTCTTTCTCCTTTTTTGTGAAGAGAGCTTCATCATCTTCAAAAATCATATTTTTATTTTTCCCAAAGTCCTTGAAGAGATTTGATCTTCTCCGAGCGTTTTTCTTTCCGAGCAGGCCTTTCTATCTTGGCGTAAAACTGGGTTGCTATGCATTTAGGGAGGCGGAAGCCTTTCTATCCTGGCGTACACGGGGGTGTCTGATCCTACGTGTTGTTAGGATGGAATAATGCTTCCGTCCTCCATTACATGGGGACCCGGTGGAGCACACTGTTCAACTCTCCATCTTCTCAGCGGGTTACTTGAAAGCATCTGGCCGGTCTTTCTCGTAGTAACGGCTAGAAATGCAAGGATGCCTAATCAAAGGAGTGAGAACCCCCTTGGAGCAACTTGGGATGATCTGCTTTCTTTGACTTGCTTTCAAGGAAGTAACGGGAATCCGCTTCTGCCGCTATCCGTTGAGAAGGTGGGAGAAAGACGAGTGAGCGGAGGATTTCTACTCCGGAGTGGCTTCAGTCCGTTCCGGGGTGGAAAACTCGTTGTAGCTGCTCCATGACTTGAGGCAACTTGGAATGGCTGACACCGGCGGAGGATTCTTCAGCTAGAGAGGTCGTACCCCTTCCAACGAGCGAAAGAAGATCTCGGTCTTTAGTTGCATCGCGGAGAGGTCGTTCAAAGAGCATTGGCGTTCTCTCCAGGGTCATGATCCCGGTTTGCCAATGTTCTGCAAAGCCAATCCACTTTTTCAGGAGACCGAGGTTTGGAGATGTGGACGGGGTACGAGCCAGTTGGCCGGAGATATTTGCCCCCTTTCCCGGGATTTCCTTATACATTCCATGTCTCAATATTTTCCTTTTCCTCTTATTCAGTTGTATGATGATGTATGGAATGAAAATGATTCAATAGACCTTTTCCTTTTCTGAATTTGTTCTATATTTCCATTTCATTTTTCCACCGAAGTAACTCTGCTGGGATGAGTCCAACGCTTATCCCGGTAAAAACCAAGTAAAGACATTGTCGAGGTTGGTCCAATGCCAACCCGGAGTAATGGCCATAAACACACCTTAATTAGCACGTCGTGTGTAATGTCAATAGTTAATTGGGCACGAAATCCGTGGTACCAACCCGGTTCTCATCCAACATTCGTACGACGTTTTAGATTACTGCGTAATCATCCTTTCACTGCTATTACATTTGTGTGGGCCACGTGTTGCGATTTCATTGGAGGGACGTGCCTAGAGCTCCGCGAGCCATGATGAGCACCTTTTGAATTTGCATTGGAGGGACAGAATGCCCCTAACCGTTCAACCCTTAATAGACCCTTTATAAATAAGAGTCAAAGGTTTGTCTTCCTTACTCTATCATTTTTAGCCTCCTTCACCGTGCGTTGAAAGCTTTGGCTTCCTTTTGGGTGCTTTCCACTCGCAGCCTTCTCCATTGTTCTAGCGCAACTTCTCCTCTCTCGCTTTTGAGTAAGTTGCTTTCTTTATCTTTTTGTCATTTGCGCTT
The DNA here is from genome assembly GCA_029884605.1 of Ormosia emarginata. Lineage (NCBI taxonomy): Eukaryota > Viridiplantae > Streptophyta > Magnoliopsida > Fabales > Fabaceae > Ormosia > Ormosia emarginata. The sequence continues at coordinate 4,171,898 of JAQQTP010000089.1, forward strand.
TTCAAAAAGTAGAGTAGCTACGCGTTTCTGGTTTTGCTTGTCTTCAAATAGGGCTTAGTAATTTAGGTAGATACAGTCGCCTTCTTGAAACACCAACTTCGCCGCGCCATGTGCAGTGGAGGAGTTCCCCTGAATGCTTTATTTTCGGTGGGACAGGAGGTCGGTAGGGGAGGTTATGATTACCTCGCTCTCCCTGTGTCTGAATCTATGAAACTATTGATTCTGACAGTTTCTTACCGGCTTCTTTGGATGTTCTCAGGGTTTCCATGGCTAAAGGGAAAAAAACTAGGGTTCAGCCCCCATTTCACGACGTCCGTGATCTGGCGGAAGATGAGCTGGTTCGAGTGCGGCGGGGCCCCGGGTTGGTATGTCCGTGGGTAGTGGATGACGTGTGGGATCGTCAATCCAGGTTTTCAAGTGAAGCCGTACTCCGAGAGTCCCTCTTCGCCTTAGAGTTAACCGTGAACAAGGCTCGAGATGACGAGTTCGAAGTTGTCTATCCGAACTGGAACGAGAGGGTATGTTCCTGTCGAGAAGATGGTTCACATTTCATATTCCTGTACGAGCCGCTTTTCCTTAAGTTAGGGCTGAAGATGCCATTTTCTGACTTTCAAATGGACATACTCCGCACTCTCCAAGTGGCCCCTTCACAGATCCATCATAACGGTTGGGGCTACATCATATCGTTCGAGAGGTTTTGTCGGTTGATGGGCCTCAAGTGCTCGGTGACTACCTTTTTTTATTTTTATACAAGAATAGACACCCAAGGGACGGTAAGGCAAACGAGCTGGCTTGTCATCCGATCCCGGCTCGGTCGTAAGCCCTTTGATGTTTTCGAAGAAAGCTTCAAAGGGTTTAAGACTGCGTTTTTCAAGATAAAAGCCAATGAGGGATGTCATCCCTTTTTCCTCAAGCCGGACGGGGAGCCAGAATTTCCTCTTTATTGGACGCAGAGGTGCTGGGACGTGCCTCTCGACATGATTGAAAAAGAAGAAGGAGATCTCGACCCCGAAGAATTTAGGACCGCGAAATTCATAACCCGATACGCTGAGAAACATGGGAACATCAACATTAGAGATGTCCTTTGTGTCCCTAATGATGATCTTCTTTAAACTTTATTAGGTAGGAATTAGGGCGTTTATACCTCTAGTGTGTCCCTAGGAGTTTGCTTTGTCTTCATATATCAATGTTTCGAGATGTATTGACTGTATTTGTTTCTGCTTCTTTTCAGTTAGCAACATGACATGTGGATCTTCCATGGTTACACTGCGGTCTTCAAGAAACCGGAGGAAAGGGAAGAAAATCGCGGCTTCTTCCTCCACAGCCATTCCGGACTCATCCGACCGGAGCGTTGCCATTGGAGAGCAAGATGAGCCGGGATCCCCTACCCCCTTCTCAAAGGGAGAAAAAGGCAAGTTGTCGAAGAGCCTTCTGAGCATGATGGACGGTCGTCGGAGGGCGGTGAGAGGGAAATGGCGGACTTCTTGCCAATCATCACGGGGAACTCTGAGCCCGGGCCCTTCATAGATGGGCGACTTTTGAGTGGCGAGGTGAGGCAACATATTGCCGAACAGGGTCTGGACCAAACCTTAGCCGCGCTCCAGAGGCAAGCTCACCGGGTGGCAGCCGAGATCCGTGTCATCGAGGTCACTATCGAGAACGTTGATCGCCAGGCGTCGACAGAGCTGAGGACCTTGAAGAAAGAAAAGGAGGAGATCGACCAGAAGTTGGTTGCGTCCCTAAAAGCCAGTGAGGATAATAGGATGAGAGCCGTCGTCGGGTGGAAAAGAAAGTCACCGAGGTGGAAAAGGCATTTGCGTACTCGAGGCCGCCAGAAGGTCGAGAAGCTTGAAGCCGAAGGAAGCATTAGCGCCCGAGGGCCGAGGTGGCGGAGCTTGAAAAGGAGGTGGAAGCCGGACGGAGTAGTGGAAACGTTGGGGAGGAACGGCCCAAAATTGTGAAGCAAATCCAAAGACTTCAATCCGGGTCGACCTTATCTTGGAGGGTGTGACCTCGGAGAAGATGTTTCATGACCGACGCCGCTTGTAGTTGTCGAGGAATTAGCCGCGAAAGCTCCTGGTGGCAACCCGGAGGTTATTCAGATCCCGGAAGAGGAAGAGGCCGGCATTTGAGCTGCTTTTTTTTTTGCCCCCTGCGTGGGGTTTTACTGTTTGTATGGACAATTGCCCCGTGTTTGGGGTTTTATAACTAATTACTTTGTTTAGTCATTCGTTTTCGTTTTTCATGGTCCGACCTGGGTCCAACGCCCATTTTCGTAGTCGTTATGCTGGACTTAGAAAACTGTGCTGTGAAAACCATGGTCCAGGATCCTTCACTCATGTCATTAATTGAGTGGCATTCCCTTGGACTTAGGTAAGAAAAGGCCTTGGTCTTTAATCTAACGCTTATAATAATGAAACGTCAAGAAATTTTAGACTTAGGCGAAGTAAAACCTTAATCCGTATTCCAGTGCTTGCTACGGGAAGCATTTGGAATTGCAGACATAGGTAAGAGTAGCGCCTGGTTAGGGTATTTTACGCGAAGACCTTTTTGCCCAAGGCGCCAGCATTGCTTTCAACCTTGCCCGGGGTAAGTATCCTAATAATCGTACAGATTTTAGGATCCCTTCTTGGCTTAGGTATAAGGAAGGAATGTGTACATATAATCCGTACTGTCTCCTATCGACTTTTTAGAGCAACGCGTTGGATCAAACCTGGTTTCCTGAATAATAACTTTATTACTGAACCTGGGAGAACAAGAGTCCGTACATAGCGTACTTATTTAAAACAAGAACGGATCAAAGATAATTCTCTGAAGGGCTAAGCCTATGGGCATTTAGCTATAGTATTTTCTTAGTTTGTCCGCATTCCAGTAATTCTTGACCGGGGTCCCAGATAACGTTTCCAATGTGTGGGCTCCCTTACCCGTACTGGTGACGACACGACAGGGGCCTTCCCAGTTAGAGGCCAGTTTTCCTTGGGAGACATTTTTTCCTCCTATGCTGGCTCTTCTGAGGACTATATCACCGGACTGGAATTTTCTCGGGACTACTTTCTTGTTGTACCCGGCCTTGTCTTTCGAGGCTGAGGCATCCCGTATGTGGACTACGTTTCTTCTTTCTTCGAGCAAGTCCAGGTCTTCTAACGATTAGGGCCGAGGTTCTTTGTCGGATGAGAACTGTTGGTAGCGCCAGCTAGGCTCCCCTATCTCCACCAGGATCATGGCTTCGCAGCCATAAGTCAGCTTGAAAGGGGTTTCTCTCGTCGTGGAATGGGGGGTGGTCCGGTATGCCCTGAGAACATGGTCAAGTTGCTCGACCCAGTTCCCTTTGGCTTCGTCTAACCTCTTTTTCAAGCCTCGTATGATGATTCTATTGGCAGCCTCGGCTTGTCCGTTCGTCCTGGGGTTCTCGACGAAGCTGCAGTGGTGCTTTATTTTCAGACCGACTAGTAGCTCCTCAAAAGCTTTGTCTTTGAACTAGGTTCCATTGTCTGTGACTACAGATTCTGGTATGTCGAACCTGGTGATGATATGGCGCCAAGTAAACTTTTGAATTCGAGCCGAGGTGATGGTGATCAGGGGTTCAGCCTTGATCCATTTAGTAAAATAGTCTACTGCTACCACCAAGTATTTAAACCGGGGCACAGGGGGAACGGACCTAAGATGTCCATACCCCACCGGTAAAAAGGCCAAGGAACCGACGTCGTGGACAGCTCTTCAGAAGGGGCTTGAAAATGATCTGCATGACGCTGACACTTGTCGCAAGTTTGAACATATGCATGAGAGTCAGCTTCCATTGTCGGCCAATAGAATCATGCCTTAATACTTTTGGGCTAGGGCTTTGGCAATAAGTGGTGACCGACTTTCTTCATGAACTTCGACTCAGGGCGTATTCGCTTCTTTGGGGGTTAAGCACTTTAGAAGAGGGGAAGAGAAACCACGCCAGTATAGTCGACCGTTGTAAATGGTGTATCCGACCGACGTCTTTACTAATCTGGAAGCTTGCTTCGGGTCCGTTGGAGCTTTCCATGAGATAGCCCAAGATAGGAGTGATCCAAGATGGGCGATGATCCTCCACTGGGATATGCTATGATCCGTGATGGAGGGTTGGGAAAGAGTTTCTTGGATTACTACCGGTTGTTGCTAGGGCTTTTGTCTGGCAAGTTTAGATAAGAGGTCACTCTAGAGATTGTTCCTTGGGATGTGCTCTATCCCGACTTCTTCAAAATCTTTTAAAAGTTCTTGGACATTGTTCAAGTATTTCTGTAAGAGGGCTCTTTAGCTTGATAGTCACCTCAGATTTGAGAGGTTACTAGCTGGGAGTCACTGCAAAGTGTGATCCGCGTTGCCTCCAAATCCTTTGCCATTAGCAACCCGGCGATGCAGGCCTCGTACTCGGCCTGATTGTTTAAAGTTGGGAATTCAAACTTCGGGAAGAGAAAAAGTCAAACCCTACGAATTTTCGACTATCACCCCAGCCCCACTTCTTTGGGGTTCGACGATCCGTCGACAAAAATGGTCCGAGAAAGCTTTCTTTGGGTCGCCATTGTCGACGTTGTGAGTTACGCCGGGAAGTCGGACAACGCTGGGCTTTTATTGCAAGTCGTGGTTCGTATGTAATCCCAAATTCTGAGAGTTCAATCGACCACGCAATCATTCGCCCGGCCAGATCTAATTTATGTAGTACCTGTCAGATAGGTTGGTCGGTTCTTACCACCACAGGGTGGCATTGGAAGTATTGCCGAAGTCTTCTTGCGGTGATGATGAGCGCAAAGGCGACTTTCTCAACCTTTTGGTATCGGAGCTCAGGTCCCCGGAGGACCTTACTCACGAAGTAGCAGGGCTTCGTCCCTCGTCGGTTTTCTGATCAAACTGAGCTTACGGCTTCGTCGTGGACGGATAGGTACAAGTAAAGTGTTTCCCCGATGTCCAGCCTTGTCAAGATAGGGGGGATGACAAAAGGTTTTTCAACGATGTGAAGGCGTCCTCGCACTCTTGAGTCCATTCAAAACTTCTTCCCTTCTTGAGCAATTTGAAGAGGGGGAGAGACTTGTGAGCGGCTTTGGCTAAGAAACTTTGAGGGCCGCTATGCACCCCGTGAGTGTTGTACTTCTTTGACATTCCGGGGACTCCTCATGTTGAGGACGGCCTGACATTTATCCGGATTGGCTTCAATTCCTCTATGCGTTAGCATGAACCCCAAAAATTTACCGGCCTGGACCCCGAAAGCGCATTTCTCCGGGTTTAACCTCATATTGTATTTCCGGATTTGTGCAAATACTTCTTCAAGATCCACCGTGTGAGATCCAGCGTGTGGGGTCTTGACTATCATGTCATCTATATAGACTTCTAGCATCTTTCCCACTTGGTTTTCAAAAACCTTGTTCATCATCCTCTGGTAGGTGGCTCCTGCGTTCTTCAGGCCGAAAAGCATGACCTTGTAGCAGTAGCTCGCCCTATCAGTAATGAAGGCGGTTTTATCTTCATCCCCAGCGTACATGGGAATCTAGTTGTATCCGGAATACGCATCCATGAATGAGAGCCACCTGAACCCGGAGGATCCGTCCACTAATTTATCCACATTGGGGAGTGGATATGGGCCCTTGAGACAAGCTTTATTCAGGTCGGTATAGTCTATGCACATCCTCCATTTTTCGTTGGACTTTTTTACCAAGACCACGTTGAAAAGCCATGTGGTATAGGAAATTTCTCTGATGAAGTTGTCATTTAGCAGTTCTTTAACTTGGTCTTCGACGACTTGCTGCCTCTCGGGTCCGACCTTCCTCTTTTTTTGCGTAACCGGTTTGGCCCCTTCTTTAATCGACACGGTAGGTGGCAAATAAAGCGGGATCGAGTCGGGCATCTCGGAGGAAGTCCAAGCGAAAAGGTCTTTGTTTTTCAACAAGAGTCTCGAGAGCCGTTGTTTTTCTCCTTCAAGACGAGCTCCGATTTTAGTTACCTGTCTAGGATTGTTCCCGAGTTGAAGGGATTTATTCGCCTTTCAGTTGTGGTCGGGTATCCGGATTTCTTCTTTGACGTCCAGCTTTCGGTCATATCAGAATGTTAACCTGGTCGACAGCCGGGGTAGAGACAGAGCGGCTTGACGTCCGGGGTACTTTACAAATCTTCAAGCTCTTGTTATAGCATTTTCTTGCTGCAACCTGGTCGCCTTTAATAGTGACGACGTCATTGTTCTTATTGAGGAACTTCATCACGAGGTGAGTGGTGGATATTACTGCCCCGAGAGCGTTGAGAGACGAACGACCCAGGATAATGTTATAGGCCGAGGGGCAGTCCACGACCAGGAATTTTACCTTCACAGTCCTGAAGAGTGTAAATGATCCAAGAGTTAGGTGGGTTTCGTAATATCCTACCGGAGTGATCTTCTCACCGGTGAAACCCGTCAATTCTCCAACATGGGGAGTCAAGTCGGATTGCGAAAGTTCCAATTTTTGGTAAAGGTCTAGGAACATAATGTCGGCTGAACTCCCTTGATCGACGAAAATTCGGCGAACTTCGGCATTGGAAATTACTCAGGAGATGACGAGTGAGTCGTCGTGATCCGGGATTATTCTCGTCGTAGTCTTTGTCTGAGAAGGTGATGAGAGACGCTTTCCTCTTTTCTGCTTGTGTTCTTAATCCTGAGTGGGTCACGCTAAAAACTGCCATTCTGAGGGCTTTCTTTCGAGCTCCATTGGAGGATCCTCCTCCGGCGAAACCACCGGCAATGGTATGAATCGTCCTGTTGGGCTCGGCGCGGTGATCATCGTTACTGGCGGGGGGAGTGTTTCTATCTCGACCCTGTCGGTCGCTGTTATTACGTTGAGGCGGAGTCTGGGATCTTCTCCTCGGGCTTCTTGTCCTTCTTCTGCGCGGAGGGAATGGACTCCGACGTTTGCTGTCTGTGCATCTGTTATCCCCTTCGTTGTTTTGCGCGGGGAGGATATACTGCTGCAGGCGCCCGGCCTTGATTAGAAATTCAATGACATCACGCAGCTGATAGCAATCCTCTGTATCGTGGCCATAGGCTTTGTGCCATGTGCAATGTTTGGAGTGATCCTTCTGCCTTTGCCTCTTGATAGGAGGCGGTCTCGAGATGTTCTGAAACTCCGTGTTCATCACTTCCCTCAAGATCGTTTCTCGGGGTGTGTTCAAAGGAATATAGTCTGCATAGTTTCTCTGGGGTGGGCTACCCTTTGGGGGTCGTGACCTTGAGGAATTTTGGTTGAGCTTTTGATGAGAAGGTTCACTTTTGTCCCACCTCCTGTGGTCTTCTGTTGCCTCTTCCAGGTAGACGTACTTCTCTCGAACGTTTTGGAAGTCGGTCCGATTGTCCGGCTTCTTTTTGCCGGGGACTTGAAGAAGTGAGCCTATCAGGAGACCGCGATCACGGCGTAATGCAAGGCTATTCTGTCTTCAAAGTTTTCTACGTTGGTGCAGGGCGGTCATAAAACGTCGACATAGTCCGGAGGCTTTCATCCTTTCCCTGGCGGATCTTGGCCAAGGATTCGATGGATTTAGGCCGTTCCTTGCTCGCGGTGTAGCTTTTGCGGCTAAGCAACGCCGCGAGGTCGGACCAATCCACGATGGTTCCCGTGGTTGGCCGGTGAACCATTTGATTTTTTGAGGGAGAGAGGGAAGGCTCGACACAACAGTTCCATGGATCCGCCATAGAAGCATAGGGACTGCTCGTAGGCATTGATGTGTTCCTGGGGGTCCGTGGTCCCGTCGTAAATTTCAAGGTTTAGAGGAAACTTGAAATTTCTCGGAACCCGGAATTCCATGAGCTGGTCGGAGAAAGGCTGTTCCACGGTTCCTTGGTTCCGATTGTTGTCCCCAGTATAAGGAATTCCCTCATCATCATGGGCCCTCGTCCTATTATTTTCCTCGTCGGTCCGTCTGTCACGTCGGCGTGGCTCTGGTTGACCTTCATGCATGGCGCGCTGCATGTCTTCCAGTCTTCTAAACTGGTCATTGAGTAGATCCATATGTTGTTGTAACATATCCTGGAATTGGCGTTGAGAAGCCGAGATTGATGTGTGTGTTTAGCGTGATGCACGATCGTCGAACTCGTTGCTCGGGTTTCCCAAGCGTTGGTGTTTGATTGCTCCGCGTTTTGAAGGTTCCGCCGCCTTCCGGGCCGGGAATTCAAGTCATCACGACAGAAATCTGCGTGATGGGTTAGGAGACTCCCCGAGAAAAGGAGGTGGAGTGCCCATCACGTCGGCTTCGGTCGGGCGTTCGATTTCTCACAGCAGAGGTTTGAGCCACAAGTGAAGGCAATGGTGGTGGTGGACGTTGCATGTCAAGATCTTGTCTCTAGTTGACAAAGGCTTGAGCAGCGTCTCTTCTGGAGTTTTGCCTCGTATTCATCATGATTGAGTGGAATTAGAATTTTATGGTTTCCCTACAGTCGGCGCCAATGTTCTGAAGTAAATTCGGAGGAAGCGAGATAGCACGTTATGGTAGATTCTTCCGTAGCACATTCCGACAACGGTGGTGCGAGGGGGGGAAACAAAGCACTCCGACGCTCAAGTTAGAAAGTGATAGAGAATCGTATATCGGAGGAGATACATACCTTTGACGCTTAGCATGGTATTTATAGGAGCGTTTACGCAGTAATCCTGGGGATTCCTCTTAGATGCGAGGTAATTTAGGATTGATATCTTGATGATAATCACCTTTCCATTATTGTAAGATATATCCCTATAAATTCGAGATTAATATAAGGAAAGTATCTACCATCAAAGATATCTATAAATCCTATAATATTGTAGGTGACGATTGACAAATTGCAAGATATTTAGGGTTTTATCCTCTGCGTGGATCAATCACCACGATGTCATATAATAACACCGCTCAGTGTCTTGATCCGTGGTCGAAGACACGTCGTGAGTCTTCCTCCATGACAGCTAGGAGGAGTCCGGTAGTGCGCACGCTGGGTTGATCCCATGGGTCGGAATCCCGGATCTCGATCCAGAACAGGTCCCATCGTGATGCCCCCTCGCCCATGCTGCTAAGGATGCTCATGGTCCGGTCCTGTTTAATAAGTCAGCCAGTTAATTTAATCGGATTGGATTCTTCAAATTAAGTGTTTGATGTAAATGTTAGGTTGAATTTAGACCATATTTTAGGTCAGTTCAATTTATTCTGATATTATTTATTATATTAAAATTTATAATTTTATAAAAATTAATAATAAATTATAAAAAATTTAATTTAAATTAATATTTTTATATTAATATAATTTATTTTATAATATATACAATAAAATATTACATAATTTTTATTTTATATTTTTAAAATTTTATAACTTAATTATATATAATATTTAAATTTATAAATTTTATCTAAATCTCATGCTAGCTAATTCCAACACAATTACTCATCAAACTAGGATCAAATCGGGTTGAGACATGTTAAAGACGAGCACCCCTACATGCTGCCACCCACTCCATTGCCTTGCCCGTCATGACAGCAAAGCAGTGGGGACAATATATTAAAGTGAGTCGGACAAATTTTTTCTATTTCTAAGATACAACGAAAGAAGTAAATATTTTTCTATTTTATAAAAAATAACAACTTTTTTAAAATTATTCGTAATTCTCAAACTGTTTTTTCACAAAATTTTCATGTTTTATTTTTATGATTATTTTGTATGATTTACTCATTTTATGAAATATAAGAAAAAATAAAAGCAAAAAATAAATTAAATATAAAAATGATCTAACCCTCTTCCTCTCATTTTTCTCCCTTTTACTTATTCTAACACAAACTGTACTCCTTTTAAAAAATAATAATAATTCTCTGTTTAAATTGTGTTTTTCTGGTCAAGTAGCATGATATTATTTTAAAAATTTAATAAAATATGAATTTAATTTAAATATATTATTAGTGTAAAAAATTTTAATAATATCATTTAATCATGCATTGATATATTATAAAAAATATTTAATTCTCACATTAATTACTTCAAAAATTATATATGTGATGATGTATGATTAGTTAAGTATTTAAAAAAAATTATACTAGCAATACATCAAAAATAAACTCATGAAACATTAAAAGAAATTTCAATAATATATTTTTTTAAAGATAAGAAGTATCACCATAAGTTCATCTCATTTAAATCATCTATAAAATTAATTCTTTTTCAATTATAAAAACACAAGAATTATACAATTTCTTCACAATAGTTGCTTCCACTATATTTGAACACACTTCATTGTCCTAAAAGAGTAAGGTTACTCATCACCTTAACGTACTCTTTTGGATACTAATATGTTTTTTTAAGAATTATTTTAACATAATCATTATTTATTAATGAATGTTAGCAATACATATTTTTATATTTTTTAATATTTACTTTATTATTAATTTATTTCATATATTTAAAATATTATTAAAATAATAATAACAAAATTTATTTTTGAATTAATAATAAAATAAATGTTAAAAAGTGTATTAAAAAATTATATTGCTAGCCTTTCTCTTAATTCCATTAACTTTAACATAAATTTGTTCTGTCTCACTGCACTGATCTAATAATTGGATGGAGATAGCTTGAGGTTTACGCGAATGAGTTTTCAAGCTATCAAAACAAGTAATTCTTTATTTTTAAATGTTCTTTAACTGATTTGGGTGAAAAATGAGAAAAGATAGAATATTTTTCTTCGGATGATTTTTCAGTGGTTATATATATTGCTATTCGTGTCCTTTGAAAGATTCTACACTTCTTTGAGATTTTAAGCTTATATCTGATAGTTTTAAAGATGATAGAAATGAGTGATTTATAATCAAATAAAATAAAAATGTAAGAAATGAAATAAAATGAAAGAGAATACATTATTCTATTGTTCGATAGTTTATTGAATTAATGAGAAATAAGAGTGGTATATTTAAACTATTCATTCTTTGACCCTCTAAATTAGAGGAATAAAAAATAAAGATTTTTTGAGACTTTTTTAGTGTGTGAAATTTGTAAGTGTATAATTTCATCGTCAAGTAATAAAAAGATCGAATCTACAGAGATTGTGTCTATAAATATCAATTAATTAAATAATTTAATTAAATTAAATAAAGGAGATAAAATTATTGAGAGATAAGAATGTAGTAATCAAGTAATTAAATAAATAAATATTAAAATGTAAAATTGAGGACAAAAATAGCAAGTTGTTAAGAAAAGTTTTCAAATTCAAGAAAGCTTCCACGATTGGGAATAACTACAATGATACAAGACAATTCTTAATTGACAACCATTTTATTAAAATTAAAATTTAATTGAAGGTGAATTACTTTAAATTAGTTAATGTTCTTTTTCAAAAGACAAGAACTGTGCCCAATTAAACTAATTCCTATTCTTGTGGTAATTGAATTTAAATTAAATTCATTACGCTTTATGATAATTCATTAAATCCTCGAAAGGCTAAACCTACTCTCGTGATTTAGACCTTAAGTTCAATTCTTATGGTTCCAACACTTAGGTTCACCTCTTAGTACGTCCCTAAATGTCTATGAGATGCAAATATGTGACCAGCAAATTCATATGAATAAGTGCAATAAGAATTGAATCAAAGAACATTCAAGATTAATAAAAGGGGTAAACAAAGTCAATTAATCATTATCAATGTATCAAAAGGTATTGTCCAGTCTTAGAAACAAAAGAAACTACTCAGACATGGAGAAGAAGAAACAAGAAATCAAATTCAAGAACATCCAAACCTGTAATTAAAGAGAGAAGAGAGGAGAAAGATGAAGATCAAGAGCCTCCCAATGTGCCTCATTCAAAACCAAATTGGAACCCTAATATTATATTCAGAACATCTATAAATACCCTAGGGGTTTTCTTTGGTCTCACTCCCCAAAAATAAATAAAAACAAAACTTAAAAATTTATCTCGTATTTCGATCCACGGCCAGGCCGTGAAACTCTCTAGAAATTTTCTTTTACTTCTTCACGCAGCTGCTCGATCCATGGCCGTAGGGAATTCCACAGGAAGGCTGTGGAATTCTCTAGAGTGAGCTTTTTGCCCTAATTTGTTATCCGTAAAGCTCCAACTTCAATCGTGTAAGCTTTTCATCCATTTCAAGACCAATTCAGCACCGATCCTGCACAACAACACCAAAAACACCGCAGTTATCCGAACTAAGGGAAAAAACAAATAAAAAAAATTAAAATGCCTAAAAATGCATGCAAAATAAGAACAAAATATGATGTTTCACACACATCAAATCCCCCTAAGCTTAAGATTTTGCTTGTCCCCAAATAATAACTAATGACAAACCAAGAAGTGAGATCAAAAGACAATAATGAATGAGAAATCCAAGAAAACATCCAATCAAGCAATAGGCAAAGGCAAACCAAGAATTAGAGAGGTAATCAAAATCAAGTTCAATTAGAGGCTAAGTTCTCAGAAATCATGCATCCTCACTGAATTAGATTCACTCTACTAACTACACTCAAAGTGTTTAAGGGTGAAGACAATGTGCTCAAGATTCCTCAAAGAAACTGCAATTCCATAAGCTTGATAAGAAACCAAATTTTCACTAATAATCAGCATGCATGCAAGAATCAAAAGGTCTTTCAAGAGTTGTAATGGGGCAAAGGGAATGATGTTAGGTAGGGTAGAGAAAGGAAGGTATGCACAAGGGGCTAACAAAATTTTCAATAAGCACAAGAAACCTAATAGAACATAAATGGAGTAAAGACATTTTTCAATCAATAACTCCACATCTCCAAGCATTTTCTTCTTTTCTTTTTCTTCTTTTCAAGTTTTCATCTCATGTTTTTCCTTTATTTTCTTTTCCCTTTCCCCTTAATTTTTTTCATTTAACATAGGGGAGAGACTTCATTTCCAAAACATATGATTCCTAATACAACATTCAAACCTAATTTGCTCCATTCAATATTCTAAATGATCACTGACAATTTATCATCATAAGCATCAAGAAAAACAATTATGCAATAGGCTCAAAATGGGCAACTAGTGGATGAAAGTGTAAGAATTACTTCAGAAGGTCAGAAAAATACATATGGTGCCTTAATCACATTCAAGCACGCACACAAAAATTTCGCCGCAAAACGGTTTCAAATCAAGTTCTAGAGCACCAAATCGATGAGAAATTTTCACTCAACATAAAGAATGGCAGCAAAAATTATATAGTGCATAAATCTCATACAGGCTCAAAACTCACATTTAGAGGCTCAAAAATCAATGAGAAGCACAAATTCAGAGAACATATGCTAATTATCAACTATCAAGAAATCACATCCACTATCAATAAAAACAATGCATATTGCCTATCGCAAGAATCAACAAATTGGGTTCCAAATCAATACCGTCTCAAAATCCTCAAGAGAGAGGGGCACAAGGTTCAACCAAAAAGTTAAGAGATATGATGGTGTGAAAATTCAATAAGAAGATGCAATGCAATATGAGACATGAGAGACATGATAATGCATTCAAAATAAAATAAAAAATAAATATAAAGATAAAAAATGAAAATAAAAATACCCCTCCCAAGCTTAAAAATTTACATTGTCTCTAATGTAAAAATCTATAACTAGAGAAGAGATAAAAGAAAAAGAATCACAGCAGTGGTGGGAAAGGGAGGCGTGTAACCATGAACTCGAACATCTGGTTTAAAACTGCACAAGAAAAATAAATCAAAAATTGAAAAATAAAATAAAAGAATAAAATGCAAAAATAAAGAAAAATTAAAGGAAATAGAAGAAAAATCTTTTTGGCGGCCGACAACTATATACATCTCTCACAAAGGCTCGAACTCGTGGAAGCACCTAAGCCGACTCAACATTAGCTAACTATGAAACAAAAGCATAAAAGTGTTAATCAATAAAAATAAGAAAATAAAAAAAAAAGAGAGAAAATTTTGGGTTGCCTCCCAAGAAGCGTTAAGTTATAGTCATTAGCTTGACTATGAATTGGTTCTATACTCAGGTGATGTCAATGGAGTGGTACTCAATCCCCACTCCTTCTTCATAGTGTTGCATTCTCTGGTCATTTATCATGAATGTATTATGACCTTATGTCTTCACCTCAAGCACACCGTAGGATAAGACCCGAACAATCTCATATAATTCAGACCATTTCGACCACAACTTACCTGGATAGAAACGTAAGAGCGAGTTATCGACAAGAACTTTATCCCTAAATTTAAACACATGCTGTGTGATACACTTGTCATTTTGCTTCTTTGGTCCTTTCTTGCAGGGCTTGGCCTTCTTGAACTTGGTAGCAACCTTGGGCAAGGTCTCCTCTAACATAGCATCAGTCACAGATTCCTGCATATCTGAAAGCACAACATTGTTCACAACATCAATAGCATCTATGTGATTACATGAATTAAAGGAATTAGGATTTTTCTTTTCAGAATTGAAAACATTAAAAACTACTTGCTCATTGTTCAATCGCAAAGTCAATTTCCCTTCATGAACATCAATAATTGCCCTTCCAGTGGCGAGGAATGGACGCCCAAGTATGATCGGTATTTTAGCATTTGCTTCCATGTTAAGCACAACAAAATCAATAGGTATGAAAAACGTACCCACTCTAATAGGAACATCCTCCAAGATGCCTACGGGGTATTTGATAGATCGATCGCCAATTGAAGGGAGATAGTTGTGCGTTTTAGTTTACCCACCTCCAATTTCTTGCACACAGAGAGGGCCATAAGACTAACATTATCTCCCAAATCACACAAAGCTTTATTAAAACTAGTGTTACCAATTAAACAAGGAATAGAGAAGCTACTTAGATCTTTTAGCTTGGGAGGCAATTTATTTTGAATTAAAGCACTACACTCCTCAGTTAAAATTATTGTCTCATATTCCTCAATCTTTCTCATATTAGACAAAAACTTGGTGTGTGAAATCTGCAAGTGTACGATTTTGTCGTCAAGTAATAAAAAGATCGAATCCACAGGGACTGTGTCTATGAATACTAATTAATTAATTAATTAAATTAAACAAATGGGATAAAATTATTGAGAGATAAGAATGTAGTAACCAAGAAATTAAATAAATAAATATTAAAATACAAAATTGAGGACAAAAATAGCAAGTTATTAAGAAAGGTTTTCAAATTCAAGAAAGCTTCTAGGATTGGGGATAACCACAATGATACAAGATAATTCCTAATTGACAATACTTTTATTAAAATTGAAATTCAGTTGAAAGAGAATTACCTTAAATTAGTTAATGTTTTTTCTCAAGAGATAAGAACTGTGCCCAATTAAACCAATTTCTACTCTCGTGGTAATTGAATTTAAATTAAACTCATTACGCTTTATGGTAATTCATTAAATCCTCGAAGGGCTAAACCTACTCTCGTGATTTAGACCTTAAGTTCAATTCTTATGGTTCTAACACTTAGGTTCACCTCTCAGTACGCCCCTAAATGTCTATGAGATGCAAATATGTGACCAGCAAATTCACATGAATAAGCAAAATAAGGATTGAATCAAAGAACATTCAAGATTAATAAAAAAGGTAAACAAAATCAATTAATCATCATCAATGTATCAAAGGGCATTGTCCAATCCTAGAAACAAAAGAAACTACTTAGACATGGAGAAGAAGAAACAAGAAATCAAATTCAAGAACATCCAAACTCGTAATCAAAGAGAGAAGAGAGGAGAAAGATGAAGATCAAGCGCCTTTCAATATGCCTCCTTCAAAACCAAATTGGAACTCTAATATTGTATTTAGAACATCTATAAATACGTTAGGGGTTTTCTTTGGTCTCATTCCCCAAAAGAAATAAAAACAAAACTTAAAAATCTGTCTCGTACTACGATCCACGGCTATGCCGTGGAACTCTTTGGAAATTTTCTTTTGCTTCTTCACGCAGCTGCTCGATCCATGGCCGTGAGGAATTCTACAGGAAGGCCGTAGATCTCTCTAGAGTGAGTTTTTTGCCCCCAATTTGCTATCCGTAAAGCTCCAACTTCAATTGTGCAAGCTTTCCATTCATTTTAAGACCAATTCAGCATCAATCCTGCATAACAATACCAAAAACACCACAATTATCTAAACAAAGGGGAAAAACAAATAAAAAGGGAAACTAAAATGCTTAAAATGCCTAAAAATGCATACAAAACAAGAATAAAATATGATATTGTTTCACACACATCACCTTCATTATCATTCTACTCTCTCTTTTAAAATAACTTTTAAGCACATTATTATTAAATTTTATCATGTTATTTCTTGTTACCCCCTCTCTTACTATCCTCCTAAACATATCCTAAAAAGAATTGAGACAAGTTTAGAAGTTTAAAGTTGAACTGTCCACCTCCTTGTTTATACGTTTAATACTTTTGATTTTTTTTAATTAATGGAATGGAATAGAACGGAATGGAACGAGTAAGTAGAGAAGGAAATGAACAAAACAAAGTTATCTTTTTTATTATTTGAAAGATTAATAATGAAACGAAACTGAACTTTGTTATTTTATTTAGAAGTTAAATTATAAAGGAATTGAACATAATATAAAACATTTACTTTTAAGCTTAGAAGTTCATTTCTTCTCATTCCATTCTAATTGTAGGGGAAACAAATTTCAGTATTTGAGGAAAAGAGAGAGAATGGTTCTTCTTGAGTTTCTTTCCCTTTCTATATATTATTAAACTTTTAAATATGAGAAATTATTTTCCTTTATCTCATTCATTTTTTTCTCATTTCTTGTCATATAAACACAATATAAAAAGTTTAAAGGAGAATGAAATAAAATATATATATAAAACTTAAAATCACAACTAATTTTCATTTAAAAAAATAAAAATCACAGCTAATGAATTAATTGTTCACATGTCACTTTTTGTGGCCTTTATCTTGATGAATAGGGATAGAATAAAATAGGTCGGATGAATTTGTCGTCAGTAATGCTTTAGCCACTTTTCTGCTGAATCTGGTTTGACTGACATCTTACTAAATAAATAGCCAATATTTTTTTAAAACCTGTTTAATTAAAAAAGGTCAAGTCTCTCGAATAATCTAATAATTAAACATTGAGCTGGTACCGACGATCTGATTTAACTATATATAATATAATATATATTATTATAATAATTATAAATTTATTATAATATATTAATATATTTTTTAATTATATTTTAATAAAAATTAGTAACTAAAACCTAAATTAGTAAGTTAGAATAGAAATAATATATTTATCAATATATTTAATATAATATATTTATTAGAATGAAAATAATAAATTAACATTCACCTCATACTTTTATAAATGTTCACTACTTTTTTGCTCTGGTCTTTGGTCGATATGAGACTTGAAGATATACCATGTTACAAAATTTTACAATTTAGTATATTTCTAAGTTTCACCTCGACTAAAGACTATCGTAAGAAAGTAATGAGCATCTATAAAATTAAAAAATGAGTGTTAAATTATAACAAAGGCTTATTGGTCTTGAATATGCTCATTGACTTATTTCAAGGCTTAGGCTTGTTACCCTATGTAATGGCATGTTAACCTATTTAAAAGTAAGTTTGTTAGTTTATGTAAATGCATGTTGGCCTATATAAATGTCTGTTAGCCTATATAAAGACTTATTGACCTATTTAAAGGTATGTTTGTTAGCTTATTTAAAGGGCTCATTGCAAAGTAAGCTTTTAAATAGGCTTTCAGGTTAGGCCAGACTTTTAAAAATGTCAATCTAGGTCTTAAAAATCGGCCTATTACAGGCTCACAGGTCAGACTCAAGCTTTATAATTGGGATACAGGTCAGGCCTGTTTAAGACAAAGTCTAGTCTGACCTGATCTATTTCCACCCCTATTGATGAGTTTGGTGTTATTAGTTTGATCGCAACTCTGACTTTTTTATCAAACTGTCATTGATAGTAAAATTATTTATTAAAATATTATTTTTTTGAAATTATATATTAAAATATTATCATTTTGTCTAACATGATATTTTTTTTTATTTTTGTTTGTGTAGATAACTCCAAAGTGTTTGATGTTATCTAATGGGTAACTCCAAAAGCTTTGGCGTTATCTACGTAGAAGTACCAACATGGATGACATTATCTAATAGATAACTCCAAAAGCTTTAGAGTTATCTACGTGAAAGTGTCAATGTGGATGACGTTATCTACGTAGACAAAAAAAATGTCACATTTCTTAGTCAAACATTGCAAAGCGACAATTTGGTTGGACTACTAACGCTACATTAAGTTTTAATATGACGACCCTTCGAGAATCTGCTGAGCAAATTTTACATTCATTACAGGAGCATTATCGCATTACAATGGAACAATTTTGTCCAGCTCTAGCAGCAGATGGCATTCTAGGGTCACCCAAAGAGTCCAATGAATAGGAGATGCGACATAGAAAGGGGATTAAGTTAGCGAGTACTCAGAAACGACTTCAACATCCCGAGGACTTCGTCTCTACAAGCCAACACACGACTCGACCTCCTGCAATGAATGTAAGATTTTCTCAGCAAATTATCAAAGTGTCACCATACTGAAATCCGATGTAAAGTCAATAGTCCAATCAAATTGACGCTTTGCAATGCCGACTAAAAAATAGATATAAAATATGTCATTACAATCAATATAAAATATCACCATTTTGTCCAGCGTGACATTTTTTTTTTTTTTCTATCCACATAGATAACTCCAAAGCATTTGGCGTTATCTAATGAATAATTCCAAACGTTTTGACATTATCAACGTGAAAGCTCCAACGTGAATGATGTTATTTAGTAGATAACTCAAAACACTTAATATTATCTATGTAGAAATGTTAAAATGATAACGCTATTTACATACATAAAAAAAATAAAAAAAGTATCATATTCAACAAAAGATAATATTTTAATATATAATTTTTTTAAAAAATATTTTAATAAATAATTTTATCACTAATACTAGGTTCGTAAAAAAGCCCGCGTATCCTTCTCTTTCGCTTATCCTTTTTCTAGATTTAGGTCTACACTGCTACATTAAAGGAAAAAAATAAAAACAACGTGAGAAAAAATTCAACCACAAAAAAGATGGGGAAAGGAATTATTATCCTCATTATATTTAGATAATTAATAAAAGAAAAAAAAAGGAAAAAGTTGAAAGTTATAAAATTTCAATAATAATTCTTTTAAAAATAAGCAAGCTTATTCCATTCTCGTTCTGTCTCCTTAAAATAAACTCTTCAAAATTTTACCATCTAAGACGCAGTTCATGCACATGTTGAACATGCGCAACGCATAACATCACAAAGAGCCATAGATTTTTTTTTCTAAAAAAAAACTCAGAAACGCCAGCCGAATTCCCAAATTGTGGCATAGGAATGCCCTCTTGTGTTTTTCTTACCCTAATCAAAATTCGACCACACAAATCCCCAATTCTGACATTTGTTATATCTCTCACTCATATTTCTATCTACACTTTGATTTCAACCATGTCTGTAGCTGGTTGAAGCATCGTGCTCTTCATCGTACTGCCTTTTTTTTATTTTAATTTTAATTTTGGTCTACGAGGTTTGTATCCGATTCCGATGAATTATGTAAAAGAAGTCGCGCATGTTGACCCCATTTGTATACCACATGGCTGCCGCTGACAACACTAACCCAAAGGTATTACATTACCAACTAATCGCAATTTCCAATCCCAAGATTTAATTTTGTTGTTGCTCTATTTGATCCCTGGGAGAATTTTGGATACTAAGTTAATTTTAACCCAAATTTGTGAAAGTCCACATTTTTATTTGAGTTCAGCATTTTATTTTATTTTCATTTCCTGCTTTATTTTGAGCTAGGAAGCTGAGGGGTGAGACCTTTTGGTGAAGAAGTGGACTGGGTAAAAGGAAAGTCATGTATTTGAGTATAATAGTGTGGAGTTGAGAGGTTTAGGAAAATTATTGAGCTAACCTGCACTAATTTCAGTGTTCATAGGATGAAAGGACAAACTGCTGAATTGGGTAATTTAAGGTTCCATGTGTCTGTATTTTCTTAGTAGTGTAGTTAGGCTTCTGGCAGTTTGTTGTGGGTGTTGGCCTAGTTGCTGAAAATTGGTAGGAGAAGTGTAGGAAGTGAGTTTATCTGTTAATTGAATTATATAGACATGAATTTGATGTTGATCTTGGGTGTGCTTCATATGGAGCATTTTATGAATTCTGTCTCTGATCTTTCAATCCTGCAATTGCAATTTTCAAAACAATATTTCTGATGGAAACCAGAGATGATATTGTTTTTTTCTGCTTTCTTAAAAACTGAAAAATTATGTGCAGCTTTCCAATTGGCGTTAACTATCATACTCTGACAATGCCATATCATTACTGCATATAGCAAAAATGTTACTGATGAGCAGAAAACGTTTATCACTTTATATCTATAGTGACATTTTGTATTTGAATGTTGTCTAATGTGTTCTTGATGGGGCACTTTTACTTAATTCAAGGATTATTACAAAGTGTTGGAGGTTGATTATGATGCAACTGATGAAAATATCAAATTAAATTACCGAAGACTCGCATTGGTTGGTAACCTACCCTTTTTGAGTAGTTCCTGCAATGGCTCTTGACACAATTTTTTGTTCTGAAAATTCTTTTTCTACATGTTTGACTCACTATGTATGCATGATTCTACTCCATTTGATAGAAATGGCATCCTGACAAGCACAAAGGTGACAGTGCTGTTACCGCAAAATTCCAAGAGATAAATGAAGCTTACAATGGTAATTATTTCATGTAATGGTAAAAAAAATTCATACTTTTAATTTTTCCTTTTAAAGCATGTAATTTAACAAGTGTTCATTCTTCTTGCTTCTGTGATCACCCTTAACATTTTCAGTTCCGGGAAATTGAAGATCTGTTTTTCCATTTTCAACTCAGTCACAATGTATAAATGGTTGATTGTAAAGGACAAGTGATTGTAAGCACAAAGATTGTGGTCCTTCATTAGTTTGGATATGAAGTTTAACCTTTGTTGTCTGGCTTTCTGGCTCTCAGCTCCCACTTGTTGTATTGCTATTTAACTATTTCAATATTTCTTCCTTTTTGTATCCACATGTTAACATAGTTCTATGGGCATGTGAACCTAGTTTCACTCCTAGTAAGAATTGTAAAGTTTAGAAGAACAAGGGATGGAAATTTCACACACGTGATTGTAACAAAACTTGAACCCAACCCAAAATTGAGAAACACTCAACTGACATAGCATGTTATATATTTCCTATCTGTTTAACATAAAGATATGATAATGAGATTGAATCTTTTTACATATATATAAATTAACAATCAGTTATTTGAATTTAGGAAAAAGATATTTAGATGAAACAGAAATTCGCAGGATTGTTAACCTGAGCATTACTGATGAACCCAGGTTTAAGCTTGATAAATAGGTCTGTAAGTGATCTCAGGCAAAAAAAAAAAAAAAGGTCTGTAAGTGATACTTAATGGATTAAATTTACTCCGTAGCACTGCATGGTTTGACCTAGATGTGTTTTGTCTCCTGCATATGGTTATGATTTAGAATACAGCAAGAAGCTGTATGTAAATGATAATCGTGGATTTTTATTTTTCTGTTATTTCATAGTGTTGAGTGATCCTGCCAAGCGCCTTGACTATGATTTAACTGGAACCTGTGAGATTGACAAGTATAGCTTGCAGGTATGCAACTTAACTATCATTTAACATTAGTTTTATTTACTTAGACTTGTTTATGATTGTTTCAGTGTATCATCTTGAATGATAACTGCTGCTGTGTACTTACCTTTGGTGGACATGTCTAATTGCTACACAGGAATATCTTGCCAGATTTAAAGGCATGATTCTTACCTGCAATGGACTTGGTATCGATCATACAAACAGATGGTAATTGTTTTGAATTTTTCTTTTCTCCCTGTCTTTCTATTCTCTCTTCTTTGGCAGTGGTGGAATTCACCAGCCAAAATTTCTTTGATGTAATTATAACATGACCTGTCATTCTGTCAATCCATGAGCAATTTCAAAAATGAACAGGACAAAATCTTATTTTTGTGTTTCTGCTGAAAACTCGTATTACAGGATAGAGAGCTGTATAATTGGTTCTTTTCACGCAACCATATCAACTTTTTTTTTCAAGCTCAACATTTACTGCTGAGATTCTAAAGTCAAAACAAACTTTTGTATGTCAATGAAAAGTTTTGACCATTATGTAGGGAATATGTAATGTTATTTTTAAATAAGCCACACAATTCACTAAAAACTGACATTGGATGTAGTTTAACAAAGCTGTGCTTAAGGAGCTTGATACTTTTGGATGCCTCAGCTTTTCATGATACTTTTTAATCTAGCAGAGTCTCAAAGTACATAAAAGCTGTTTTTCAAGTCTCGGTGATGTCATACTAATTTCTTGTTTTACAATTTTGCCTTGTAATCCATGTGCAAGTTCATGTAAGAGGGAGTTCTAGTGTTAGTGTTGACATGGGTAGAGCCTGTCCACTGTAAGCTTGAAGAATTTCCTACTGCCCGGTTGGTGGACATTTATAATTTCTATACAATGCTGTAATTTTATCTTAGGAATTCAACTTAATGCTGGTTTAAGGTTACAAGTAGTGTCTACATGGTGTTTTGAGCCATTCAATTCAACGGGGAACTAGATTTAGAGAATTTAGGAGATATGGATCTTCTTCTGTTAGATTATGTCATGCAATTATGTCTTAGGTTAGCCACTTTGTAACCAAACCGTCTGCTTTTTCTACTTGAGATCTTACCCTGATCCATTTCAACTCCATAATTCCTTATTTGCTAACCTACTAAACCCAAAATCACTAGTTCATGATTTGTTAATAAACCTTGAAAACATCAATACATTGAAAACTTTTTGCATATGCTGTTCACAGCCTCGAAAAGTCCTAACTTTGGTCCTTGATTGCCTTTCTTTTGTCCCCAAGCTGAACATATTTTTTAAATAGATTTGCACTATATCCGATGTCAGTCTTTTTATTTTTTATTCAACTCTAATCCTACCTAACCTGGATTTTAATCTTTTGTGATATAATTCAGGTCACAACATTTGATTGAAAGTATTGAATCCCTAGATAAATAAGGTTTGTCCTTCGCTCTGTTTCAACATATTTTAAGTTCTCTTGATTTGAACACTGCACCAGTATATGTCTTTCTAAATTTAATTGAAAAACATTTCTGACAGCGATCCTAATCTCAATTTCAGCCAGCAGAATTATGAATAAGGATACCTTCCCAACATGGCTTTTTTCTTTGAAAACTAGAAGAGGGTGCGAGATATGGGTAGCCTAACCCCTGCCCTTAAATTCCACCCCATCCGGTATCACTGAGATTTCAACCTTGGACCTCCATAATTGAGTACCCAATGATCAATTAGAAATACCTACACAACTTGCTCTGATTGAATTTTATTGTAATATATGCAGTAATACATTCAATGTTGCCTTTGTATAATTTAATAACTAAAACGTACGTTTAGAATGATTTAATTATGAACCTTTACGTCCTTATACAAGTTTTCTTTCAGGCATCTTTCCTGTGGCTGTATATTTGATCTGACTTATCTAGCTCTATAATCGAGCTGTGTCAGGGTCAGTTCCGAATTCTGAACGCATACCCCATGAGGCACACTGATGCAAGGAGCTTAAATGGTTGAATGCTTTGTGGTCTTAAAACTGGTAAACAAGACAATTGCGATGGAGTATTGCATTTCTTCCATTAAGAAAGTGAAAAATTACTTTAAAAAATTAAATATTACAATGACAATTGACAATTACTTGGATGACAGACTGCAAATTTCTTCCATTCTTAATGGCCAACAGCAGTTTTTTTTTTTTTTTTAAAGTATGAGAATCTTCAATATTGTTCAATAATTGTGGCTTGTGGTCATGTTCAATTATTTAAGGGTAGTTAAATAATAAATAAGTGAATGTTCATGATCATAGGCATTGTCAAGACTCCGTCAGTGGTAATGAATTAACATTTATACGTTCGGAATAAACAATTCAAAAAATAAAGAATTGGGATTGAAAGAATCGCATTATTGATTAGTCATAGCCACAATTATTGCCCTAGTTTATACCGCTGAATCATAGATTAGTCATAGCCACTGTAGAGAACTTTTCTTGCGTGTCATGTTTCCCTTTTACATATTAATTTATTTTAGATTTTATGTTTCGGAATCGCATTATTGATTAGGAAGAATTATTGATATAAACTAAAAACCTGAATTTGGAAAGGAGGGAGAATGGGTGGGGGGATCAAATGCATGATCAGGCTGCTTGACTGCATCGGTCTTCTTGTGTCTGCACTCTGCAATGTTTATGTTCATCTCAAAGACAAATGTAAAGGCAAAGCATTCCTCTGGCTGTGGGGCTCTATCCGCATGGTACCGTAGACGCTAACATGTTCTTTTATTATTATATAACAAAATAAATACTATGAGAAACTGCTTTTGGAAGGTACTAAAAACTATTAAGATGTTAAAACCAAAACCACACACCTTGTAAAACGAATAAGCAAATCACATTAAGTCATAAACCAATAAAAAAAGAAAGACGAACGGCGCAAAGATATGTATAGATATATGACAAGTAAGTAATTAACAAGTGATACCTAAATGAAATTATGGTTAAAGTATCAGCCCCTTTACATCACCTCAGTTAGCTAATTAGTCGTTGGTACATGGAATCGTAAGTCTTAATTAAACCTTCAAGTTTCTGATGACAAATCGCTTTAAAAAAATATATTAAAAATTTATTCTATAGAAAATTGTCTAACTATCAGTATTCAATTATAAAATATTAAAACCCCTGCATATAAATTGTACTTAAAAGATATATACTCAGCGTTCCTAGTATCTTCAAATTTCTACTCTTTCTATTCTTCAGACTTCAGAGTCAGAGCTAATGCGTTCCTGATTTATTTCCAGCAATTTGTCCTCTGGTTCTCTGATTGGGCTACGCAAGAGTCAAGACTGTCAACAACTATATTTAATACCCACTCTTAAATATTACCAGAAAATAAAAATGAAAAAAAACTGCCGCCTGCAGGGAAAGGGGGTAGTTTGTTTTAGTTCCACACCATACTCAAAGGAGACAGATCCTCATCATCCCGTCGATCATTCATCGTAGAAGTCTTGTTTGACATGTTGATAGGATAAGTTTTATGACGTACAAATATGAGTACGAATATATAATACAACACAGTTAAGGTACGATAATATAATTTTTGTTAAAAAATTAAATTAATATTTATCAAATATTTAAATATTTAATATAAATATAAGTACGTATTCGATATAAGACGATATAGATATTATGAAATATTTATTTTATAAGATAAAATAATAAAATATATTATGACTTTATCAATTATTTAGTATAAATATTATATTATATAAATTTATTCATTAAATTTTTCTTATATATTAAAATCATTAATAACTTAATCAAACTTTGAAAAAAAATTAAACTTGATAAGATTTTAATGTATAAGCTCTTTTAGAGATTTTTTTATTACAATTTTAAACACATTGATATTCTTAATCTTTATGTATTAAGTTTTATATTATTAAGTCTAATATTATTAAACTTTTATCTTATCATTCATATCAAACAAATTTAAAATGTTGTATTTTTTTATTTAATTAATTATTCACATAATTTTGAGTAATTGTTTTTAAAATAATGATTCTTAGATTTAAATCATTAATATTATAAATAAAATTCGTCTAAAATTATAATTCATTGCTATTATGATCAATCAAATAAGGTTCAATTAAGATTGCATGGACTCTTACCATTATCATATATAATACTTAATTAGCCTAAAAGTCTATTTAGAAATAAAGAAAGAAAACAACTATTTTTTTTTTTTGTAAAGTTTTAATAATAATAATAATAATAATAATAATAATAATAATATGGATAATATTTTATGTCTAATTCAAATATGATATATATATATATTTATTGTATATTTATATAAAAAATATATCAAATTATATTATATATAACTATAATATTTTTATAAGATATAAAATAAATTTGTGAAAAATTATAGAAGTTAGACGTATAAAAGTTTGGATATGGGAAGAAAAAATTAAAAGAGAATAGAGAAAATTTGCATTGATAGCATAACAGAATCTGAATATCGAAATCCAACCCACTCTTTTCAACAAGTTTCTAACTCTAAATAGTCTAACCAACCAACAATCCACCAATCACATTAATTGGCCACAAAATACCCCTAAACCCCTTCCTATTTGTTACATTATTTTTATTTTTATTCCACAGAGAAACAGAATCTTTGTGTGGGACAAAAAAGAGAGAGGATGAGATTGATTCAGTCAGGGGAGGAAAGGAACAAGCGAATGTGATCGAGGAAGGTCAAATGTTGAGGCCGATCTTTGCGCTTCACATATCCTCTCGCCTCTTTCTCGCTGTAACACCTCAACCCTCGTTTCCCGTTCTTCTTCCACATCTCCATCGCGTAGCTCCTGTGCGCGTAGTACGCCTCTGCGCACGTTAGCCCCGCCCCCGACCCATCATCTCCGTCGCAATCATCTTCGTCGGCGGTGGTCACGGGAACGAGCTTGATTGGAAGGCGCTCGTAGTGGGCGCAGGTGGTGCCCTCCAGCTCGTCCATGCGGGCAAGTCCTCGGGTGGATACGGAGTACAACTCGCCCCGAACTCGGTGACCCGACCCGGGAAGGTTGAGGAGGAAGGGGACACGGTAGGGCCCACAGACGAGGGGGTAATTGTAGGCGGTGCGGAAGGTTCCAAGGAAGGCGGCGTCGCCGGTGCGCATGAGGTCCTGGAGAAGGGTGTGGTTGGAGAAGCCTCTCTTCAAGGTTCCGTAGGTGAATATTAGGGCTTTAGCACCACCATCACTATCGCCATCACCGTTAGCATGAACATGAACATCTCCTTCAGCTACCATTTTATTTTAGGAATAGGAATAGGGCGCTTTGGTCATGGAATTGGAATAAGGAGATAACTTGTTATAGTACGGTAAGGTATGAAATGGTATGCGTCGGGTTTGTTTTCAATTCAATGGCTACAGTCCTTTATATAATGGGATAAGAGAGAGAGGGAGTGTGCGCGCTAATATATTGGACTTGGTTATTTATTATTTAATTATGAATAATGATGGTCTTATATTTTTGTTAGAAGTGTAAATATTATATATTTTTTTAAAAGTATGTGAAAAAAAATAATAATAATAAAAAAATAAATATAATAAATAATATTAAATTGAGTATAAAAAGATGTGTATATATTGTTTGTGATAAAAATATTGAATTGTTTAATTATTGTTATTTTTTAAAAAAATTATTTCTTAAAGTGAAAATAAGAGGTTTTTTTTTTTAAGTACGCTGACCTTTTTTCGATTGGATAGAAAGAACTCGTTTTTGTTAATATTTTTGGAGCACCCAAGAGTGTGATGGGATAATGTGTTTCTGATTAAATTAAACTGTATGAGTTTTATAATAGTAGCTTTTAAGTTATACTTTTATTTTTTTTCCCCTTTTTTCGTTATGTACATGTATCATCAAGATCTAGTTCTAGCCAACGATTTGAGTTTCGATCAAGCAGTGATGATAAAGGTTTAGTATTGATTAATGGACAGTGATGAAGGAATGCAAAGAGTAATATTAATATATTCTCAACTTCACAATAAATTTTATATGTAACAATATATATATTTATTATTTAAAATTATATATATATATATATATAAATAATTCAATGACAAATATACTCTTATGTATAAAATTTATTATAAATTTGAATCAATATTAACATCATTTAAATGAAAATTGCAACATTAATGTGATGCCGACATGTGCGTGAACTGTAGAAAAGGGTTCACGTTGCTAGCCAAGTCCAAAGGGAAATAATAAGTAAAAAAAAATATTTTATTCTCTTATTCAATTTTTTTATTAATTTTTTTAATTATTAAATAAAAAAATTGAATATTTTTTATATTTTTAAAATATTAGATATATTTATTTTTTTATTTAATATTTTTTAAATTTAGTATTAAAATAATTATTAAAAAGAATTTGTAAGATGATATAATATTACTCTAAATAAAATTATAAGGTAAGAAAGAAAAACTCGTGCATGAATTCAGTGCATCTAAGTTAGTTATATTAAGTTAATTTTTTTTTTGTTTTGAGCTGATACAGTACATTAATAAATTATTAATTAATAATTAATTGTTATGCATGAATTCAGTGTATCTAAATTAATTACATTAAGTTAATAAATTAATAATAATTAGCAATCACAATTAATTTATTAACTACTATATCTAAAACTAATTTAGTTGGATTTGGATTCTTAAACTATGTTTGGTATAGATATTTTGTTGGATTCTAGTTATACTTTGGGTTTGGTCAACCCAATCCAATATTATATAATATATTAAAATTTATAATTTTATAAAATTTAGTAATAAATTATAATATTTTTTGACATAAATTAATATATTTTACATTGATATAATTGGTTTCAATATATATATATTACAACACATCTAATAATTTTTGTTTCTTATTTTTAAAATTTTGTAATTCAACTATATATAATATTTAAATTTATACATTTTATTTAAATTTGGATAATCCAATCTGAACCCGATCATTAGTAAACAATACTTGGGTCGAATTTAAATTTAAAAATTTGACCTAATCAAAATATTGAATCATAATCAAGTCAAGCTAAACACAACCCAACCCAGTTTCATGCACCCCTAATTTATACCAAAATTTATGAGTAAAGAAATAAAAAGGTTGAAGCAATTGAGTGACAAAGGTGGGCGGTGGTTTTGGTGATTTTTTTTTTCCTGTGCAACGTTTTAGTGAATTTTATAATTGGTTCTGAGTTATTAATTCAACTATGATATTTTTATCGTAAATAGATATATACGTCTTTTTTATATCTTATTTAATATTATTTATTATATTTATTTTTTTTAATCATTTTTTCTCACTTAATCATACATTATTAAAAATAATGTATATAATATCTACACTCTTAAAAAGAGTGTAAGACTATTTTTCTCCTTATTAATATATCTGTTTGGTATGGTAGACAAAAATGGAATGAAAGGAATATGATAGAAAAAAATGAAAGAAAAGAAAGAGAGAAATTGAAGAATTATCCCTCCTTCTATTTGGTATCATTTAATAAAAAAAAAAAAAGAAATTTTCCTTCTTTTGTTTGGTTTTATAAAAGAAAATAATAAAAATATATGTTAATATATGGTAGGACTTATAAATTTCTTCCTCTCTTTTTCCTTTCTCTTCTTTTCCATCCAAGAAGGGAATGATGAAAAATGGTGAGATTCACATAAATATTATCTCTCCAAATTATTTCTTTTTCATCTTAAATTCTTACTCTATTTTCTTTCTTTCTTTCTTTCCTCAAATATGATACCAAACAAATAACGTGGAAAAGAGCATCGAATTTGTTGTATAGTTTGCAACGATAAATTAAAGCCTATACATAACTCTTAATCGTCTAATTAAATAATTCTGACATTAATTCTTTTATGTTACACCATTGCACCCTACTTAAAGGGTGCACGCGTGCACTTTAAACTGGTTTACTTAATTATATATAATTTATATAATATATGGATATTTACTAAGTTGAAATCGTTTGGTTCAATTTTTTTTTTTTTGTGAATACAAGGAAGCAAGAGTAATTAGTCTAAAGAAATTAGAGAAAAGGTATAGAGATTGTTTAAATTTTGATTCTTATATAAATTATTATTATGAATTTTAATTTTTTTAATTAGTCTTTAAACTTTAATTAATGTCTCAATAAATTCTTATGTTTATTAATTTAGATATGTTAATTTACTAATGATAATATTGTATAATATTATATTATTTGTATTAATATTAATTAAGAACTATTTATTAATTTATGTCTAAAAAATGACGGGATCGATGGCGAAATAAAGAATCATTGCGTGATTTTAAAAATTAAAAATATGAATCACCACCAATTTTATTTAAATTTAGGAAAAATTAGAAATTTTTTTAGAAAATGGCATACTTCCCAAGGAATCAAATCGGATTGGGAGTCGGTTATGGTTAGGGAAAGGTGGAAACTTAATCCCACAAAGAATTCTAACACATTCCGTCTTAAGATATGCATTACTTTAAATCAATTACCATGCAAACACTTGATAATCTCGAATTTATTTATTTTACCCTTTTTAAAAGACTTTGCAATTATTTTATTTTTTTTTTTTATTTTTTGTTTAAAGAAAGAAAAACCGAATTATGAAAATTTAATTTTTGGCTTGATTAAGAATGAAAATTCTCTGCTCCTACGTATTCTGGGTGCAATGAGGAACTCAAAGTCACGTAGTTCTGTAGAAAATAAATGTGAGTTGGTTGATTTTAATTTAGAAAAGATTTTTGAAGAGAAAACATTCTTGTATCTAACATGATTTAAGCTATAATATCGTGAGTAAGATGCCTACTCAATAAACTCTTATGATCCAAACGATATGAAGATAACATCCGTTATTCAATCATCATCATTGGTCATTGCATTTATTAAAATATTTTTTATTTTATTTTATTTTATTTTTATTTTATATATATATTTTTAAACCAAGTTCCTCTTTAATTATTATCATTATTTTTGCTTCAAAAAAAAAAAACCCAACCCACGTAATGTGGGCTTGGCTGCAAGTCCAACTTTTTTCACTTTGTCATTTTTGGTTTTCGGTTCAAATGTTACAAATTGAAATTGGCAAAACAAGCTAAAAGCATGAAGATAAAGTGTTTCAGGATAACAGGAGAAACATAGAAATAAAATGGGGGAAGGAAAAGTGAGACTCAAAACCTCTAGTTCAGCAAGAGAGAAAACGCGGGAAAGTGGGGATGCTAGCCGAAGCACGATGGCGAGCGGCAAGGGGCGGAGCTCGTTCCGGGCGGCGCGACAGCTCTGGTGCGGCGTGGTCGGGGCTAGCGAGTTCAGCGGGCTCTGGTGTTGTCGGCGGTTCGCGATTGGTGTGGGGTAGCTGCTGGACGGCCGGATCTGGCAGCCTTGGTATGCGTGGTTGCTGGTTCGCGGTGGGTCAAGCACGTGGACGGCGGTCGCAGTCGAGCAGGAGGCACGATCCGGCGATTCCGGGGACGAGGCGGATCGGAACGCACGACGCCTGAATTTGTTCTATATTTCGGTTTGGTTGGATCCGTGGCGTACGGCCCGACGTTTTGGATCCGGGTTGTGCACGGAGAACATGGTCGGGGACCGGAGTGGGGAAGCCGGCGGTGCCGATCTTCGGTGCCCCGGCCCGAACGGTGGAGCTCCAATCGACGGGACGGATCGGGGAAGCTTGGATCCGGTTCCGTTTTTTTTTTTTTGTGGTTAGGTGGTTTTGATTGTTATGATGATGGAAGATGGCTATGAGTGTGGGAGGTTAGTTGGTTTAGAAAGATGAAGTTTGGTGGTAGTGAAGGCTTGGGATGGTGGAAGAAAGATGGTGAAGGTGATTAAAAGTGGTGGTCTGTGAGTGAAGTGGAAGGTTGAAGATGGTGGTTTTGTGGTGGTGGTGAAATGGAAGGCTGAAGACGGTGAAAGGGTGGTAGAGATGAAGATGGGTGATGGTTGAAGCTGCTTCTAGTGGTGCCAGTGCAGTATTCCCCCTGTTCTATCCCTTTTTCGCTCTGTAAAAAAAAATGGTTCCCTGGAAAACGAAAATGGTCCCCCCTCCTTTTGTTAGCTCTCTGTAATGTGCCTTCTTGTAAGCCGATTGCAATCTCCAGCCCCAGAAATTAGCTTAGGCAGCTAGGATTGCTAATTCCACTAGTGATGATCGAACCCGATAGGTAGAGGATTAGGGCGTATTAGTGTGCGCAATAATAAGCATTTTCATTTCCGTGTATTTTCTCTGAAGTTGTCACCTTCTCTTGCCTGTCAATCCCTGCAATCTTACCATTTTCGCTTGCTTTGAGCCTTGCAAATTGTTGGTTGCAGCAGAGGTAAAGTAACAAGCAACCTTTATTATTTTTTTTCATTTTCTTTTTTTCTTCTTTTTTTTTTAACGAAATCAGACTTCTTCTTTTTCTTTTTTTCAAAATAATAAAAACGAAAATCAACATGTGTTTTTTTTTGTCCAATCTTGGTGAAAATAAAATAAAAGAAACTAAACAAATAAAATAAATGAGATAAAGACATGAATAAAAAAAAAATCAAAGGATGTGCATAATTATTTATTTATTTATTTATTTTGTTATTTTTTTTGTTATTTTTAGTAACAAAATTGGGTGTTCACAATTTATTTATTAAAATTTAATTTTAAACATATTTTCTTCTTTATAAAATAAATAAAAAAATAAATTTATTTTAAAATAAAGAGATTTTAGACTTAGGCGAAACCTTAATCCGTATTCCAGTTGCTTGTTAAAAATTTATTTTTATTTATTTTATAATAATAAAATATATTTATAATCAAATTTTTATAAATAAATTAATAAATAATCTAAAAAATATTAATACTGATAAAATGTTGTTATACAATATCATTATTAATAAATTAATAATTTAAATTAAATATAATAATCTATTAGAACATTAATTAAAATTTAAAAATAATTCAAAATTTTTAAAATTTATAATAATAATTTATAAAAAATAAAATAAAATTTAGAGAACTACATACTCGTCTCCCAAGAAATAAAACAAACCAAGCAAAAGAAACTGCACGAGGTATTGGGTGACTCATAAAATATTTCTTGGATGATTAGATAATTCTTAAAGGCCATACTCATAATCAAAGTTTTCGAGAGAAATTCTTAACGGTTTTGCTATTCACTCGGTAAAATATATACATTACTTTTATACAGATTACCACACAATATATATTGATTATAATATAATATATTAATTATCACATAATAATAATTGATTATTATCCCTAATTCATTGATCATCAATATAAAATTAATATACAAAATTTCGTGTGTAATTTTTTTTAATTTTTAAATATTTTTAGAGTAAGAAAAATCTTACTCAATGCTAGTTGACCAAGCAATCAGCATGGACGTTCTCCATATGTTGGTATAAAAATATTACTTTTTGATTTAAAAAATAAATTTGAGGGTATATTAAAAGACATTGGTATAATTTAAGTTGAAACTATACTCGAATCTTGACATGTATTAGTTTTGATTTGAAATTAGAGGTGATTTGGATCTCATATTTTATTATACTTTTGATTTGTAATCGAAAGATGAGATTTGATGGATAGTTGTACTTTTAAAAAATTTATGAAAACAGAAATAAGAGATCTCGACAGAAGTCAACAAATATTCAAATGTTGAAATTTAAATTTAAAAGAAATAATTTAAATTTAAAATAGAAGTTAATAACATATGAAGATAAAAGATTAATATAATATAATGATCATTGATAAAGATTAAGTAACTTGTAATATAAAGATTATTAATAAAGATTGATAAATTATTTGTAACATAATAATTATTGACAAAGATTTAGTGGTTATTCAGTAAAAATTATTAATCATTAAATAGTTATCTTTATTTTTAAATACATATCAAAATTTTATAAAAATAATAATTAATTAAGATGTTTATAAATATTAAAATGATAAAAATATTTAGAGATTAAAAATTTTATATTCACAAATACTTGTAACTCACATTTTCATGTCTTTGACATCTTGAGCAAACATGTTTTCATCCGCTGTTTATTTCTTACTTTATTGTAAATTTATTTTCATGTACTTTATATATTTGTAAGTTTATTTTTCATTGTCCTTATGCATTATTTTACTTTATTCATTGTTATTTAAATTTAACACTTTACATTATTTATCAAGTTTACTTAATTATATTTTACTTCTATTATTTATATTTCACGTCATTTAACTTATTTTATTTTACTAATTTTTTTCACTTTTTCAAAACAAAATAACTTTATTTTTATTTATTTTTACTAAATTACTTTTCACTCATAAATATTTTAATTTCAATTTATACAATTAAATATTTCATTCAAAATTAACCTTTGACATTTTTATTCAAAAATCAATCTAAGAATTAAAAAATATCAAAAAGAAATGGTTTCCTTCTACAAATTAAAATCATAAATCAAATTTATCTTTAAACAAAAATTTACCGTAAACACCTTCACAAGATGTGTACAAAATGAATCTCTTCTCTGCTCTTCCGTCGCGTAATTCTGGAGATTTTCTTGTGGTATTATCCAAATTTTTAAGCTATGAATCAAATTAAAAAATGTAAATAGAATTAAATTCTTAATTTAGTTATCTAATCGAAATAATTTGATTTGCTCCTTTGATGACCTCAATTTAAAATTACAGTGTCCCATGTGATGGTAGAACGTGGCAGTGTGTGTTTGGATTGCAGTTGGTAAATTTAAGTTTAATTAAAAGTGTGTTTGTAAATTTAAGTTTAGTTGAAAATAAATTTGCAATAACGTAATTTATGTTTGGAAATATTTGTTCCAAAAGTGAGTTAGGATAACAACTTTAAAATAAAAACAAGATTTTTTTGCCTTTAATTGAATGTACGTTTAGTTATTTTTTCTGTTGAAGCAAAAATATGTTTGAAGTAAACAAACATCCTTTCACGCCGTTCGAGAACAGTAAACGTCAGTTTACCGTACTAAACTGGTTCCCAAACATGCTGGCAATCGGTAGAGGAAGCCTTATGAAATGGAGAACAACAAAGAAGAACCAGGCACAGCGTTTCAAGCTGGCAATGATTGTCACATCACATTGGTTTTGGTTTGCTTTCGCTTTTTGCTTTCGCTTTTTGCTTTGGCCTTTTGGTACAAAACCGTACCCAAAAATCCAAATCATATCGGTACAAAGTGGAAAGTTTAATATGAATCAAGCAAAATGTAGTGCATCCATGTATTAAGATTTATTAACCGTTGATCTATTACTGAAAAAAAGAAGAAGGGCAGGGATGAAAAACTTAAAACTTGCTGAAGGGGTTATTTTTTAAAGTTTAAAAATTTAATCCAAAAAACTTAAAGAGAAATTGTTTACAGATTAATCACTCATCGTCTTTCTTCCCTCTCGTTGACAGATCAAATTACATGCAATTTGAAGTCGTGCTTTTTGCTTCCCCTCTGTAATTACTATACCTCGTCGGAAAACGCCCCAAATGGCACTTTTAGCTACAGCGACGGCAACTTCGCAAGGCTCCGATGACGAATCAACGACGCACGACGAGTTGGAGCACGATTTTTTGGTAACTGATTTTGACCAGATTCCCTTCTCTTGGGAGTAGATCCGCCTCAACCGAACCAAATTCAACCAATTGGGAGCAGATCTGTGCTTAGAATTATTTCATTTGTTGCTTGTTCATTTGAATTTTCAACCAATTTGGAATTATTTCTTCTGTTGCTTCCTACTTTTTGAGGGATTAGAAATACTATTTATCTAGTGAAGATGAAATATTTTGAAAAGAAGATGATAGACCAAAAATAAATAATTATAACTTAAAGTTTCAAAAACAATTACTTATATGAAAAAGATAATTATATATTATTTTTATAATGAGGAGGGATCGATACGTTAGTGTAAGTCTTTTTTATTTACATTTTTTAACTATTAGATCCACTTTCATCTACCAATGGTTGAGAAGATATTAAAAGTAATCATTTGAAAAAATAAAAAAAATGTATAATAAATAATAATTATTTTTCTTTTTTATAATATATATATTATTTATATCTTTTTTAAAATATATAATTAAATAAAAAAATATATAATAAATAATATTAAATAAAATATAAAAAATATATATTATTTAATATAAAAATATAAAAATTATTATTCATAATATGAAGAATTTTTTATTAATATTACTAAATTAATAATGTCGAGTAAAAGAAGTTGGTAGATCCGTACACCAAAACCTTTCAGCTGCATATCAACTTTCTCCCGATACAAAGTTGTATGATGACAAAGGAATTGGAATCCTGTATCGTCTCCAATTAAACGAGAACCATACACGTGTGATTCGTCTGGGAGCATTCGTACTTGTACTTTTCCGCATGTACCATATTCAGATATCCTCCAAATGCACTTGTCCCTAAGATGTCAATTTGTAATGTTATATTTTTTTATAAATTTTTCTTAATATTAAATAAAATAATTAATAAATAAAAAATAAATATATTTGATATCTTAAAAATATTATAAAATATTTAATTTTTTTTATTTAATAATTAAAAAATTTAATAAAAAAATAATAAGAGAATAAAACATTTTTCATATGCGATGAACAAGACGTGCTGTGCTGTGCAACTTGGTATCGACTGCCCTGCCATTCCCACAGATAACTTCCAAAAGAGGTGGCTTCCTCTCTCAACATGCTGACATTATTGACAATTTCATTTTCTCGTTTTATATACAAGGATATACAACAAAAATATTTGCATACTGTACTGTCAATT
This sequence comes from Ormosia emarginata, assembly GCA_029884605.1. NCBI lineage: Eukaryota > Viridiplantae > Streptophyta > Magnoliopsida > Fabales > Fabaceae > Ormosia > Ormosia emarginata. The sequence continues at coordinate 4,208,366 of JAQQTP010000089.1, forward strand.
TTTTTAAAAAAATAATATATCTTTTAAAAAAATTTACATAAAATTTAGTAACTTTACCACTATCATGAATAAATAATAATAACCATACTAGAAAGCATCCGGGAAGGGATTGAAGTAGCACCGCGAGCCAATTCACACGAGCTCCCACGCCTCCAACTTACCAATTGAGCAAAAGAGACTTGGTTCGGTAAAATTCGAAGTAAATGCGCTCAAGATGTTGGCAACACGAACATTGCGAATAAGATGTTACTTTCTCTTTTAACAAAGAGAATTTTTTTTTTATATATATATATGAAATAAAGAGATTTTAACATAAACATTATTTAGCATAGGCATTCTATTCAACAATTGATATATGTAAAGGCGTTTTTTAATGTAATCTACACAACCTTCTTTCTTTTTGTACAAATAGTCTATGCAAAAATGCGCATATCTTTTTTCAAAAAAAACCTTACACACGTGAATTGTTGAATTTGAATACCCATAAAAAACAATTTTTAACCAAGAATTTCTCTCTAATAAATTGCTTCTAATGGCAGCACGCGGCATGTACTCCAAATAAGTTTGTATATAAAAACGTTTCTAGATATCAGATTTAAGCCTTTGGGAGTTAAAATGAAAACAAAAAAGAAAAGAGTAATGCGATATCCTCTTACTTAATTATTTTAATAATCATCTTAATACTAAATGAAGAAAGTATTAAATAAAAAAAAATGCATATAATATTTTGAAAACATAAAAAATATTTAATATTTTCTCTATTTAATAATTAAGAAGATTAATAAGAGAATTAGTAAGAAGATAAATCATTTCTCAAAAAAAAAAAAAAAAAAAATAGTGAGCATTAATACATCGGTCCACTATGTCTGAATTTATCATTAGTTTTCATTCTTCTCATTTTGCGTTCCAAACAAGTCATAAATAAAGAGTAAGAAATAGGTAGAACCCAGTCAATTTTATCTACACATTACCCCAGCTAGCAACTAAATAAACATAAGCCTAACCCACAGGCACAGCTTTGGAACACCATCATTTACAGAAAGTAAATAATATATATTCACATGGGTCATCTATATGGGGGATAAGACCCGGAGTGACAAAAGTAATTTGGTCCACTATTTCCAAACCGTCCTACACCTACAGGATTAGTATGACCAAAGTAGTTTGCGGGGAACCCAAACTGCGCAGGCATTCCACTAGGTCTAGGCATACCTCTTTCATGGCAAGGCATAAATACACATTGGTATTGAGGATTGAAGACCGAAGGCACAGGGTGTGGTACAGGGTGTGGCACAGCTGTCCGAGGACGTTTGCTGTTGTTACCCCATTGTAATGGATAATTATTGGTGACTGCTCCATTAGCACGTTTCTTTTCTTCAGGTTGTTGCACTTTAACTTGATTCCCGGTGTCTGCTCCATTAGCACGTTTCTTTTCTTCAGGTTGTTGCACTTCAACTTGATTCCCGGTGTCTGCTCCATTAGCACGTTTCTTTTCTTCAGGTTGTTGCACTTTAACTTGATTCTTCGTGACTGTTTCATTAGCACGTTTCTTTTCTACAGGTTGTTGCACTTCAACTTTGGAGGAAGGCTCTGATCCAAAACGAACCACATCTTCCTTCTGCCTTTCTAGCCCAAGAATGCGATCTTTAATCTTTTTAACTAGATCCTGAGATTCTATGTTGTTATCTGAAATGCACTGTAGAACATTTCCAAGACTAGCAATTTCTAGATCTCTGGCCTCAACCTGAGTTCACGTTCAACATATAATAAATAGCATGCAACTATATGAAGACTGATAATTTAATGAAATAGAATTTGAATAGGGAAAAAGAACCTTTTTTTCAACGGGCTTTCTTTTGCGAAACCTCTTAAAAATCCGTTTTTCTTTCTGTATATGTTCTCGCAAGAGATCAACTGGTGGGATCTTGTCAGCCAACTTATGTGCACAAATGAATCTAACAGCTTCAATATGCTGCTGCTTCTTTATAAGATTCTGAACAAAATCTGAGACACAAGATAATTTCACTTCATCAAATCAAACCAGAAAAGTCCTTTTGAGATATTACTTCGGAAGAATCAGCAGTACAATTAGGATATGCCAGTACCGAATTGTTCAAGGCACAAAAGAATACAGCCAGAAAATCAGTTCTAGTTACCATAACTAAGCAGAAGGGACTGAAGAATTCAAATTTCCTAGTGGGGAAAAAAAGAGAACATCTCAGACCATTTAGAAAATGGAAGAGACTGACATGCAGAGAGAGAAATTAAAGTCCATTCCGAGCATTAACCAAGATGTCAATTTCTTAACAAAAGAAAGAGGACTGTTGGGGGGAAGCAAGATGGAAAATCTGTGAAGAACATTACATTTTTCAACAAAATATGGATTCAATTTCCTACAAACAGCTAACATCTTAATCTTACTATATTGTATTTGTTGAATCAGAGGGTTTTACGCAGGGAAGGAGGAAAAGAGATAAAAGGAATACTCAAAATAATAAGACTATATTGATATTAGTGTGATGATGATGTGATGTAAAAAACAAATTTAATGGTCTTATTTATACTAATGTTAGACTCCAGATCTTAATTAAATAAGAAAACAAATCAGAAAATATAATAAATAAGAAATAAATCTTAAGAGATCATCTATGATAATTTAAAATATTTCAAGATACAATAAAGATATTTTGATATATTTTTCATATATTTTAACATTATCTCTCAAGCTAAAGCTTCCTAAGCTTGTGCTTGTAATAATTAAGTAATTTGATAGTGTGATAGTGACAGGGATGAACAGAGACGGTGGCTGACAACTACTTCTGGGATGAAGATGGAGACGAAGTCAGTGCATCTGAATAGACGGAAATAGAACTAGTGCATTTGGGACAAAGAGTCAAGTTGGTGTAAGTCATAACCAATATAAGTTACCATCGGAATGATTGTCGATGGGAAGAGAAGTCACCACTAATATGATTCATCCGTGGGAAAGGAATCACCACCGGAATGATCGTAGGTGGGAAGAGAAGCCATTGGAATGATCCATTAGTAGGAAAAAAACATGACAAACACTGACATTGAAGTATATGTCCTGAAAAGTCACTGGAAAGTGGTCAGACAGTGGCTGACGGCAGCAGACAATGGTGTAAGAGATGGATGCTGCCGGAAAGACGACACGGCAGAGGGAGACTGGCACTGCAAGTTAGACGTGAGAGCGCATGAGAGGTCGTATGGCGGTGCAACTTCAAGAGTTGGTCGATCGGAACATGTCGGAGTTGATGGCGGCGGCGATGAGGTGAAAATCCCACTGACAATGATGAACCACGCAATAAGAGGCGGCTAATCGGAGTTCCAGATTTTAGGAAACTCGGCAGCGAAATAGTGACGGGACAGGTCACGGAGGATGATACATCTCTGATACCATGTTGAATTGGAGGGTTTTAGGTAGGGAAGGAGGAAAAGAGAGAAAAGAAATACTCAAAATAATAAGATTATATTGATATCGGTGTGATGATGATGTGATATAAAAGACAAATTTAATGATCCTATTTATACTAATTTTAGACTCCGAATCCAAATTAAATGAGAAAATAAATTAGGAAATAAAATAAATACGAAATAAATCCTAAGAGATCATCTATGTTACTTGAAAATATTTTAAGATGCAATAAAGATATTTTGAGATATTTTTCAAATATTTCAATAACATTGTATATCTCCTATATAATTTTTTCCTCACAATCCACAAGTGTTTGACATTATCAATTTTAAACAAGAGTTCTCCTATCTCTTCAGAATATTTTACACCAATTAGTTGTATACACAGAAGTATGCATATGGTATCCAAAAAATGTTAGGGGAGGAAAAACAAGGCAAATCTTAAATTTAGAAAATTCATATAGCTATCTTATTTTCTTTTTTGATGTCATTTAAAAAATACCCTCTCAATTATGTCCACCAGAAAAAAAGACAAATAGCTGCCCTATCTGAGATATGGTTGACTAGCTGCTCTATCTCAGAGAGTAGCAACCTTAGGCTCTCTTCATGAATGGCAGTGAAAATATCTAAGGATATTAACTCATTCGAATAACACATGATGTAACCTACACTCTGAATTAGATGAAAACAATTATGATGGCTCTAGACCAGAGAAAGATATGAAGATACCAGTGACTAAACAAGATAATTTTCAATAAACATACCTGAGATTTTATCCACAAAACCAAGGGTCCGAAACAGCTCTACAGCTTGCTTGTGCTGAGCAGCGAATTCAAAAAGCTTAAAAACTTCATCTTCATTAAAAGAAGAAACTAATCCATAAATAGACAAAAGCAGTAGAAAACCCAGAACCACCAAAGAATTTTCAGGACTTGCTCCCATGTCAGCTTTCAAATCAAGTGCCAGCTTCATTGCCTCTTCTCTTACATGAGGCTTAATTTGTGGTGAGATTCTCATAAGCTGTTCTAACAGAAAGATGTGGCAACCATCAATAATTACACCTTCGTCTCCCTTGTTATTCCGTGGAATAATAGGGTTCTGTATTATATCCAAAACAAGTTTTGCAGGATCTGATGATGTTTGGAGATCAACTAAGATGTCATTGCCAATCAACTCAGGTTCATTTGTTTGCTCATTTGAGAGCAACTGCAAATTTCTTCCATCAGTGGTGGGACTTAATTGATTATCTGTGTAAGATGCAACTGCATATTTAGCTAGCAGATATTTAAGCTCCCTCATATTTATTAAAGCATCAGAAAATCAAGGTGACAATAGGAAAATAATGATCATAGAATGTAATTTGAAAGAATGTAAAATCTCTCGAAGATTGACATGCATGCGTGACGGAAGGAAAGCCACTTTATACTAAGATTTACAAGCAATATCATAGTGCTATAACTGAATCATTAGAAATTGTAAGAGATTAATGAGAGGACAGATGAGAATAGGTGATATAATATTCTCAGAAAAGAACAGATCATAAACATTAAAAACAGTGCAATGTAACACATGACAATGGTGGAAAGAATAAATGCATATCTAAGTTTAATATATATATATATATTGCATCATACAGTTGATGTCACCTGAATTAGTGTCATTTAGCATTAGGTAGCTACAAAAGATATAAGGAAAATGTTAACCTAGAAATGGGTGGTTGATAGAAACTAACAATCAATTGGGAAATCAACAAGGAAATGTAGTATTATTTATCTCTTCTAGGACAGATTCAGTGTGAATAGCCGAGAAATACAAGAAAGAAACAGAACAGATAATAGGCAAATTAGAGAATGCCTAATTCTCTCCCAATTCCAATCCCAATACCAGCCTAACCTCTCTCCACTCACGTTTTCCCTCATATACTCCCTTCCCCACTCTCATGCAGCCTAACCGCATGACTCACATTCTCTCCCCTCAGTCTGCCAGCTAGGTAGAGTTAGTTACATCATTTTCCCCCACATTCCCCTCATCATGTGCCTGGCCCTTCTTACGTTTCCTCACGTACACTTTGGTGAATCCCGTGGGTCCCACGCCCCTTGCCACATCAGCCATGTCAATCGTGGGGTTCTCATCAATACCCCCCTTCAAAACTCACCTTGTCCTCAAGGTGAATTGCTCTCAGGGAATTGCTCTTGAATTTCCTCCCATGATTCCCAAGAATTATCACAAGGAGGCAATTCTTTCCATTTAATCAACACCTCCAGCTGGCCCTGAACATCCTTCCGAACAGCTATAGCTTCCTTAGGTTGGACTTGTAACTCCCAGTCCTCGGCCAAGCAAGAAGGTAGGGGCTGCACAGGGGTGGTAGCAGTCACGGCTTTCTGTAACAGGGAGGCATGAAAAACAGGATGCACCCTGCTATCAGCTGGTAATTTAAGCCTGTAAGCTGCTATTCCGATCTTTTCCATCACCTCATAAGGACCATAATACCTTGGACTAAGCTTTTGATTGATCCTCTTAGCCAATTGCTTCAGCTTGTAGGGTTGAATCTTCAAATAGACATGCTCCCCCACTTACAAATCTACTTCCCTGCGATGTTGATCTGCTTGCTGTTTCATGCGGTTCTGTGTTTTAGCTAGCTGCTGCCTCAACTCATCCAGCATATGGTTTCTTTCAACTGTCAGCTGTTGTACCTCATCTACCGGTGTCACCCTTGTATCCCCTTTTAATACCGCTGGTGGTTTTCTCCCATACAAGGCCTCAAATGGGGTCATCTTTATAGCCGAGTGGTAGTTGGTATTATACCAAAACTCTGCCCAACATAGCCACTTTGGCCACTGCTTTGGCTTCGCTCCTGTGATGCACTGCAAGTAAGTTTCAAGGCAACGATTCACCACTTTGGTCTGTCCGTCAGTTTGGGGGTGGTAAGAGGAACTGTACTTCAATTTAGTGCCAGAAAGCTTGAATAATTCAGTCCAGAAAGAGCTTATGAACACCCTGTCCCTGTCAGACATAATGGATGGAGGGAACCCATGAAGTTTCACCACTTCCTTCAAGAAAATCTCAGCAACATCCTTTGCTGTATAAGGGTGAGCCATAGTCATAAAATGTGCATATTTTGTGAGCCTATCTACCACCACAAATATAGTGTCCGACCCCATTGCTTTAGGGAGTCCTCCTATGAAGTCCATAGAGATATCGCTCCATACTTGGGTTGGAATAGGGAAGGGCTGCAGTAACCTCCCAAGACTTAGAGCTTGGTATTTGTTTCTTTGGCAAATGCTGCATTCCTGCACATATTTTTGGATTCTCCCCTTCATACCCTCCCAAAACACTATTCCAGCCACCCTCTTATATGTCTTGAAGAATTCCGAGTGTCCCCCTGCAGCTGAATCATGGAATTCTTGTAGTAAATTGAGAATTCTTGGGGAATCCTTAGGGATCACTATCCTCCCTTTGCAGTACAATCTCCCCTGTTTCAACATATACCCAGGATGTGCATCAGAATCACTTACCAAGTCTTGTATTATTCCTCTCAACTTCTCATCGGCTTGAACCTCTTCTTCAAGTCCTCCCCAATCCTTGCAGTGAACCGTGGACAGTGCTGTGAATTGCAGCTTTCTGGACAAAGCATCGGCCACCCTATTCTCCTTCCCGAGTTTATACTTGATCTCAAAGTCAAATCTGAAGAGCTTAGAGACCCATTTCTGCTGCTCCTCCCCCATAAGCCTTTGATCAGCCAAGAATGTCAAGCTTTTTTGGTCGGTGTGAATGGTGAAATGCCTCCCCAATAGATAATGTCGTCACTTTTGGACAGCTAACACGATTGCCATCAACTCCCTCTCATACACCGATTTACATTGTGCCCTCCTGGATAGTGTTTGACTCATGTATGCGACAGGCCTTCCATCTTGCATGAGCATGGCACCAATTCCCTTCCCTGAAGCATCGATCTCTAAAATAAAATGCTTCTCAAAATCAAGTACAGCCAAAACTGTGAGAGTGGTCATGGCTGTCTTCAATTGTTCAAAAGCTCCCTGAGCTTCTTCTCCCCATTTAAAGTTCTCCTTCTTAAGTTGTTGTGTTAGTGGCCATGCAATCTTCCCATAATTCCTCACAAACCTCATGTAATACCCTTTAAGTCCCAAGAAGCCTCTCAATCCTTTCACATCTCTTGGAACCGGCCAGTCCACCATGGCAGCAATTTTGTTTGGGTCAGCTGCTACCCCTTCTGCAGAAATTAAGTGTCCCAAATATTCCAGCTGTGGCTGAGCAAAGCTGCACTTCTTTTTGTTGGCAAAGAGCTAATTTTCCCTCAGTAATTGCAGCACTTGCTGTAGGTGCTGCCTATGACTTTCTACATCTCTCCTGTAAATAAGGATGTCGTCAAAAAATACCAACACAAACTTTCTCAAAAATGGTTTAAGGATACTATTCATGAGAGCTTGGAAGGTGGACGGCACATTTGTCAATCCGAACGGCATAACAAGGTACTCATAGTGTCCCTCATGAGTCCTAAATGTTGTTTTAGGAATGTCCTCTTCTTTCATCCAAATTTGGTGGTACCCAGACTTAAGATCTAACTTGGAAAAGATCACTACTGCCCCTATCTCATCAAGCAGCTCATCAATGATAGGGATGAGAAATTTATCCGAAACTGTTAGCTTGTTCAATGCCCTGTAATCCACACAAAATCGCCACCCTCCATCTTTCTTTTTCACCAAAAGTACAGGGCTTGAAAAAGGACTTATGCTGGGTCTAATGATCCCAGCCTGAAGCATCTCTTTTACAAATTTTTCTATCTCATTTTTCTGGTAGTGAGGGTACCTGTAAGGACAGATATTGGGGATAGGTGATCCAGTCTTGAGTAGTATGACATGATCTTGCTCCCTTTGGGTGGTAGTCCTCCTGGTTCCTTGAAAATATCCCCATAAGCCTCCAAGATCTCCTCTACATTCTCCAATCCCTCCGGTGACACCGTTTGAAGGCTTGCTAAGTGTTGATATTGAATTAAGTAGGCTTCCCCTTCATCTTGGATTGCTTTTAGCATTGCCTTCCATGAAGCTTGGTTCTTGCACAGAGAGGGATCTCCTTTGATCAAGTATTTCCTGTTTCCTTCCTTCCACCTAACGAGCAATTGCTTGAAGTTGGCCTTAATGTCTCCCAAGCTAGCAAGCCAGTCCATTCCCAGTACCACTTCTATGCCCCCTAACTCCATGATGAAAAAGTGTTGCTTCATTTCTACCCCCTGTATTTCCAAACTCACATCAGTACACACTCCTCTGTTACTCACCCTTTAACCCGTGCCTACCTCCACAAAATATTTAGGAGTGTCTTCTACCTCCAAACAGAGTTCCTTCACCAACTGTTGAGAGATGAAATTGCTGGTAGCACCCGAATCGATCAAAACCAGCACTGGTCTTTGACTAATAATTCCCCTAACCTTGAAGGATCGGTTGGAAGTCAACCCCTCCTTGCTCTTCAACGGTGCGATGAGCATCTCAAATTGCTCGCGGTACTCCATCACCATCCCTGTTTGGCGAATGCTCAGCAAAGGTCCCAACGGATTCTGGACTAACCCGGGTTGAAACCTACGAATCACCGCTTGCTTGAACGCTTCCCAACTCAGATCAATGGATTGCTCTTCCCACCACTGGTACCAATTCAACGCAGGCCCTTCCAACGCGATCACCACCACATCTAACTTCTCCGCCTCACGCACTTCGTGCAACCGAAAGTACCTCTCCACCCGAACTAGCCACCCATACGCCTCGTCTCCGTTGAACACTGGGAGTTTCAGTTTTCGTCCTCGGGAGTAGTATCGCGGAGGACGTCTATCTTCTTCCCGCGATGTTTGCCGTGAGCGAGACCAATTCGCACTGGAAATGGAATCGTCACGAGGGCGAGATCGCCCTCTTCGCCTCCTCTGGGTCCTGGTCAACAAGTGCCGGAGCTCCTCCATTTGACCCCGATTCTCCAATCTCCACTCCTGGAGGTCACGTTCCAAGGTGTCTACTCTTGCTTCCATTGACGATCGCGCGGTTACCATAAGAGCTCCGGTCCTGGAGCTTTGATACCAATTGATAGAAACTAACAATCAATTGGGAAATCAACAAGGAAATGTAGTATTATTTATCTCTTCTAGGACAGATTCAGTGTGAATAGCCGAGAAATACAAGAAAGAAACAGAACAAATAATAGGCAAATTAGAGAATGCCTAGTTCTCTCCCAATTCCAATCCCAATACCAACCTAACCTCTCTCCACTCACGTTTTCCCTCATATACTCCCTTCCCCACTCTCATGCAGCCTAACCGCATGACTCACATTCTCTCCCCTCACTCGCCACCTAGGCGAGTTAGTTACATCATTTTCCCCCACATTCCCCTCATCATGTGCCTGGCCCTTCTTGCGTTTCCTCACGTACACTTTGGTGAATCCCGTGGGTCCCACGCCCCTTGCCACATCCGCCATGTCAACCGTGGGGTTCTCATCAGTATCTTTTCCTAGTAGTGTCAATAGTCGAACTATGTCTCCTATTGATCTCATTCATTCTGATGTTTGGGGTCCCAGTCGTGTTCTTTCTGTTTCTGGCTATAGGTATTATATTACTTTCATTGATGATTTTTCTAGATGTACTAGGCTATTTTTAATGAAAGATCGTTCTGAGTTATTTGATGTTTTTAAAATCTTTTGTTCCGAAATAAAGAATCAGTTTGGGAAAACGATTCATGTTTTGCGCAGCGATAATACAAAAGAATATTTTTCTGCGTTTTTTAAATCCTTTTTGATAGAAAATGCGTTTTTTGGCCAACCCTGCTATTTTTTTTTGCGGGTTGGGTTCAAGATTTCAACCCATTTTTTATTTCCAACCCGCATAACCCGCCTCGCATAACCCGCGGGTTAAGCGGCAAAGGATTAATTAGCCGTCGGGTTGAGTTTTTTTAAAAAAGTGTTACAAATTAGTCTTATTATTTGTGTTTATGATATTTTTATGGGTATGATACTAAATTTATTTTATTTATTTTATTTTTTAATCTCTATAAATTATAATTTTTCTATTTTTAAATTTTTATGATTTTTTTTTTATTTTTTGGGAAACTCGACTTACACGTTTAACAATAACCCGCCACTAAAGCGGGGTGGGTTGGCTCTTCAACCCAAAGGCGCATCTTTTAAATACTTTTTGAGTTCTCATGGCATCATACATCAATTCAGTTGTCCTCACACACCACAACAAAATGGTGTGGCTGAACAAAAACATCGTCATCTTGTTGATACAGCTAGGACTCTCTTAATAAATGCTAATGCACCCTTGAAGTTTTAAGGTGATGCTGTTCTTACAGCTTTTTATCTGGTAAATCGAATGCCATCTTCTGTTTTGGGTAATAAAATTCCTCACTCTCTTTTATTTCCTACGGATCCTCTTTATGTTGTTCCTCCTCGTGTGTTTGGTTCCACTTGTTTTGTTCATGATCTCTCTCCTAGCCGTGATAAATTGTCTGCTCGGGCTGTTAAATGTATGTTTCTTGGGTATTCTTGAGTTTAGAAGGGATATCGATGTTATTCTCCCTCTACACATCGCTTTTATGCATCTGCAGATGTTACATTCTTTGAGGATACCCCCTTTTTTGTCACATCAATTGCATCCGACTCTACTTCATCTCAGGTACTACCCATTCCTCTTTTTGCAACACCTGTCTCTAATCCTCAAGCTCCACAGTTACAGGATGACCGTCCGTTGCGTCGATTTGGTATCACTTATGAGCGTCGGCATCCTGAAGTTCCCGAGCTCACACCTACTATTGATTCTCATGATTCAACTCCCGCTCCAATCGTTTCTCCCATTGCGGTCCTACCTGACACTTCTGCTGACCTACCTATTGCACTCCATAAAGGTAAACGTTCTACTCTCAATCCTCATCTGATTTACAATTTTCTAAGTTACCATCGATTATCTCCTTCCCATCGTGCCTTTGTGTCTTCTTTGTCATCTGTTACCATTCCTAAGACTGTTCAGGAAGCATTATCTCATCTAGGATGGCGACAAGCAATGATTGATGAAATGACTGCTTTGGAATCTAATAATACATGGACACTTGTTTCTCCTCCTCCTGGAAAATCTACAGTTGGTTGTTGATGGGTATTTACTGTTAAAGTTGGCCCTGATGGGCAGGTGGACCGATTGAAAGCCCGACTGGTAGCAAAAGGATACACTCAGATCTATGGTTTGGATTACAGTGATACCTTTTCTCCTATTGTTAATATGGCATCTGTACGTTTATTCTTGTCTATGGCTGTCATGAGACACTGGCCCTTGTATAAAAATGTCTTCTTACATGGTGATTTGGAGGAGGAGATTTATATGGAGCAACCACCTGGGTTTGTTGCTCAGGGGGAGTCATGTCTTGTTTGCCGGCTACAAAAGTCTTTATATGGCTTAAAATAGTCACCTCGCGCTTGGTTTGGGAAGTTTAGTAAAGTTATTCAGCAGTTTGGTATGATTCGTTGCGAGGCAGACCATTCTGTATTCCTCAAATGCTCACCGTTGAATAAACTTATTTATCTTGTGGTGTATGTGGATGATATCGTCATTACAGGCAATGATCAAGAAGGCATTAAGCAATTGAAGCAATACCTGTTTAAACATTTTAAAACTAAAGATCTTGGCCGATTGCGATACTTTCTTGGGATTGAAGTAGCCTAATCAAGAACAGGTGTTGCTATTTCTCAAAGGAAATATGCCCTTGATATTCTGGAAGAAACAGGGATGCTTGATTGTAAACCTGTTGATACTCCTATGGACCCCAATGTGAAGCTTCTACCTAATCAGGGAGAATCCTATCCTGACCCAGGCAGATATAGAAGATTAGTTGGGAAGTTAAATTATCTCACCATGACTCAACCAGACCTTGCTTTTCCTGTCAGTGTTGTGAGTCAGTTTCTCAACTTACCATGTGACAGTCATTGGAATGCAGTTGTTCGAATCCTAAGATACATCAAGGGATCACCTGGTAAAGGGCTTGTTTATATGGACAGGGGGCATACTAATATCACTGGATATACAAATGCAGATTGGGCAAGTGATGCTAGTGATAGGAGGTCCACTTCAGCCTATTGTGTGTTTATGGAGGTAACTTGATTTCATGGAAAAGCAAGAAGCAAATTGTTGTTGCAAGATCGAGCACAGAAGCAGAGTATCGTGCTATGGCTAATACTACTAGCGAACTCTTATGGCTAAAGTATTTGCTCCAAAAGTTGAAGTTTTGTGAGATAGGTCCTATGGAACTTGCTTGTGATAACCAATCAGCCTTGTATCTCTCTTCGAATCCAATTTTTCATGAAAGGACTAAACATATAGAAGTTGATTGTCACTTCATTAGAGAAAAGATCCTCTCAGGCATCATTAAGACTTCTTTTGCGGGTACTAAAGATCAACTAGCAGACATGATGACTAAGTCCTTATGGGGACCTAGGATAGCATACATATGTGACAAGCTGGTTGCATCAGACATATATGCTCCAGCTTGAGGGGGAGTGTTGATTATAATTATAATTAGTGGACGGTGTGGACAGTGGAGTTCTATTCATTGTATCTATGTATTCATTGTACTTACACTTTTAGGAATTAGCATAGAAAATTAATGTTCTAGCCAGTAGTCAAGTGTATATATTTTGTAGTCTCATATAGCAATATACAGAGAGAAATACATTCAGATTTGAATTTAACTTACATCTCCCTCTATATCTCTATCATTTTGTATGATAGATCTAAGATACCTAAACTGTGTGACTTGTGGTATGGTATGGTCTCCAATTTTCACCGCTAAGCTAGTATTAGCACGCTTCTTACTGAACTTGCATTCCATATACTCCGTCTTACTCCTGTTTAGACAAAAGTCATGTTCTTCCAAAGCTCGTCTCCATAGCTCTAGCTTCTCATTTGTTTCCTCTCTCGACTCTCCAACTAAGACTATATCATCTACAAAAAGCATGCATTGTAGCACCGACTCTTGAATATGCGCAGCAAGCACATCCAAGACTAAGGTAAAAAGATAAAGACTCAAAGTTGACCATTGGTGCAGTCCTATAATTATAGGGAAATCTTCTCCACCATGTGTTCTCACACTAGTTTTAGCCCTATTATACATATTTTGGATTGTTCGAATATAAGCGATACGAATTCCTTTCTTCTCTAGAACCTTTCACAAGGCCTCTCTCAGTTCTCTATCATAGGCTTTTTCCAAATCAATAAAAACCATATGTAGTTCTTTTAGCTTCCTCCGATACCTCTCCATCAATATTCGTAGAAGATAGATTGCTTCCATGGTTGACTTCTTAGGCATAAAACCAAATTGATTCTCTGAAATATGAGTCTCTTGTCTTAATCTCTATTCAATTACTCTTTTTCATAACTTCATGGTATGACTCGTGAGCTTAATCCCTCTGTAATTTGCACAGTTTTGTATATCTCCCTTATTCATATAAATAAGGATTAAAGTACTTCTCCTCCATTCATTTGGCATTTTCTTAGACCTTATTATTTCGTTAAACAGCTTTGTGAGTCAGTTTATACCTTTCTCTTCTAGGTACTTCCATACCTCCATAGGTATATTATCCGGTCCGACCGTTTTTCCATTATCCATCCTCTTCAATGCTTCTTTTATCTCAAACTCTCGAATTTTACTATAAAAGGTTTTATTTTGGTTCTCCTCTCTAGTGTTTAGAATGTCCGATTCCCCTAATGTCACATGCCCCACATTAAATAACTTGTGAAAATAACTCTTCCATCGATCCTTGATGTCTTGTTCCGTAACCAAGACTTTTTCCTCTTCTCCTTAATGCATTTCACTTGATCTAAGTCTCTTGTCTTCATTTCCCTACTTTTAGCAAGCTTGTAAATATTCCTTTTTCCGTCTTTGGTGCCCAAAGATTGATATAACCCATTGAACGCTTTATCTTTCACCTCGCTCACCGCTTTCTTAGTATCTTTTTTAGCTGCCTTATATTTTTCCCTATTTTCATCGTTTTTACACACGTGCCAAGCTTTATAACATTCTCTTTTAACCTTAACCTTAACCTTATCTTGTATACTTGCGTCCCACCACCAAGATTCTTTATCCTTGGGTGCAAAGCTTCTTGATTCACCGAGTGTCTCTTTTGCTACCTTCATAATCCCTTTAGCTATCTCATCTCACATATCATTAACACTCCCTTGTACCTCCCAAATCTCTTCCTCCATAATCCTCCTCTGAAAGAGCATTTGTTTTCCTCCCTTTAGTTGCCACCATTTGATCCTTGGGACTCTGTCTCGACAATTTCTCTTTACTCTCATCTTAACCCATACATCCATAACCAAAATCCTGTGTTGGGTAGTCAAGCTCTCTCTAGGGATGACTTTGCAATCCACGCAAAACTTTCTATCAGATTTCCTTATTAGAAAAAAATTAATTTGAGGGAAAGAACCCCCGCTTCTGTATGTGATAAGATGCTTTTCCCGCTTTCTAAAACAAGTGTTAGTTATTGTAAAATCAAAAGCTACCGAAAAATCTAGAATCGCTTTGCCCTCTGCATTAGCTACTCCTAGACCATACTCTCTATGCAAACCCTCATACCCCATAGATTCGCTCCCCACATGACCATTTAGGTCCCCTCCTAGAAAAATCTTCTCTCCTAATGGTATTCCTGAACTAAACCTTCTAAATCCTCCCAAAATTTTATCTTGTAGTGCTCGTCTAATCCTACTTGGGGTGCATACATACTGATAACATTAAAAGTTTCTTGTTTCACAACAAACTTCAAAGCTATGATCCTATCTTCGAACCTTCTCACATCTACAACATTATTCTTCCAATTCTTATCTACTATTATGCCTACCTCATTTCTAGATTTTACCTTGCCGGTGTACCAAAGCTTAAAACCCGAAGTGTCGAGTTCCTTTGCCTTTTCTCCAACCCACTTAGTTTCTCGTAGGCACATAAAATTAATCCTCCTCCTAACCATGATGTCAACTACTTCCATTGATTTACATGTAAGTGTGCCTATGTTCCAAGTTCCAAAACACATCTTACTCTTGTGAACTAGCTTCTTTACCCACACTCGTTCATGAAAATATAGGAACCTTTGCTTATTTTTCACTACACCCAAGCGGCAATACAACGGCTCTTAGGCAATAGAAATGAATCAGTTGATCACTTACATGATGTTCTAACAAAGACAAACACAAATACACAATAGGTTGTGTAATGGCTAGTATGCTACTAACGAGTTCTAGCTGAAAAAGGTGATGAAAAGGAGATTTAAGTTATACGTCTCTTTAATTATATAAACTGAAAGACAAGACATGTATTAGAAATACATCCATAAGGATTGTAAAGATTGAATACAACCAAACAAAAGAAGGAACAAAATTTTAGAGTTTGTCTTCATCGTGCAGACTGCAGACTACTTATATCTCCAGAGAGAAAAAGGGTAATTTTGAAGGCTCTTTTATATTGCTAACTAGTCAGAGATTATCATTTCTTTAATTTCTGCTCTTTGATCTAACAGGACGATTAAGTGCCCCCATGGTTTGTCAGGAAATTGAAGCAAAATTGTAACTCATAAACCTTACACCATTTGCAATATATTTGAAAAAAATGAAACTACATTAATCTATATTAAACCACTTAATGAAGGATGCAAAGTAAGAGTTTTTGCATTTAAGAGCTTCTACAAGTGTTTTAAAAGGACAAAAATATAATCCTAGTCAGTTTGTAGTCAGTTCGACAACAAAACATTAAAGTGTATCTATCTATCTATAAGAAGACTATGGAAACCTTTCAATTTGACTAAGATATACAACATTAACCTGACTAAAGAGATTTTCAAAAAATTATAGTTCGGGTGAATAAAAATATCAATATCAATATAATTAAAGGAAACAGTTGAGATGAAAAATGTTCCAACAAACTAGAGAAAGAAGCGCAGCTGTTTACCTGGTAGCTTTTCAATATTACCAAGGACTTGTGGAGCCTGAAAATGATGGGCAGTATCAAGGAGGATATTGGACTTCTCCTTCAACACTTTTTCCTCTTCAAGTGATTTTCTTAATGATTCATATTGCTTCTCTTTTAGCTCAAGCTCCTTCAGTTGTCCTACAAATTGATTCTGTTTTGACTCAAACTGCTTCTCTTTTGGCTCGAGCTCCTTCAGTTGCACGTTAAACTGTGCCTCTTTTAACTCGAGCTCCTTCACTTGTCCTTCATATTGATTCTTTTGGGACTCAAGATCCTTCACTTGTCCTTCAAATTGTTTCTCTTTGGACTCGAGCTCCTTTGCTTGTACTTCAAGCTTTTTCTCTTTTGACCTGAGCTCTTGCACTCGTCCTTCATATTGCTTCTCACTTGAAGCAAGCTCCTTCACTCGTACTTCATACTGCTTCTCGTTTGACTCAAACTCCTTTGCTTGTACTTCAAACTGTTTCACTCTTGAATTGAGCTCCTGCACTCTTCCTACATATTGCTTCTCATTTGACTCGAGCTCCTTCACTCGTCCTTCATATAGCTTCCCTTTTGACTCGAGCTCCTTCACTTGTATTTCAAACTTATTCTCTTTTGACTCATGCTCCTTTACTCGTCCTTCAAATTGCTCCTCTTTTGATTTGAGCTCCTTTGCTTGGTCTTCTAAATGATTCCGTATTGATTGAAGCTCCATCACATGGCATTCGAATTGCTTTACTTTTGACTTGAGCTCCTGCACGCGTCCTATATGTTGCTTCTCTTTTAACTCAAGCTCATTCAATCGTCCTTCAAATTGCTTCTCTTTTGACTCGAGATCCTTCACTCGTCCTTCAAATTGCTTTTCTTTGGATTCAAGCTCCTTGACTCTTTCTTCAAATTGCTTCTCTTTTGACCTGAGCTCGTTCACTTGTCCTTCATATTGCTTCTTGTTTGACTTGAGCTCATTCAGTCGTTCTTTAAATTGCTTCTCTTTTAACTCGAGCTCCTTCATTTGTCCTTCAAATAGCTTCTTCGTTAACTCAAGATCCTTCACTCCTTCTTCAAGCCGCTTCTCTTTCTTTTCAAGTTCCAAGCTTCTTTCTTTCATCAATTCATAATCTTTCTTGTTTGATCCAAGCTCTTGCACAAGCTGATTGATCTTTTCCCGCATTGACTTGAATAAGTTCTTCCTTTTTAACTCTGGTTCCTTCCCTTGTCCATCAATTAATTTCTGCATTGCATAAAGCTTTTCCTCTTTGGCCTTAAGCTCCTCAGTACATTCAGCAATTTTCTTCGATAGAGCCCCGAGTTCCTCTTCCTTCCTTTTGCGATCTTTGTCAATATCACCCAGGACTTGATGAAATTTCATGTCTTTCGCCTTGAGCTCTTTCTCGCGCTCTCTAATCAAGTCCTCGATTAAACCGAGCCGTGCTTCCTTGGCTCCAAGATCCTTGTCACGTTCTTCAATTTCCATCTGCATTTTCTTGTGAACCTCATCACGCTCACTGATCACCTTCTGCATCAGTTCAAGTTGCCAATTACATTCTTCATCCTTTAACCTCAGCTGCCTCTGGCATTCACTAATCTGCTTCTGTATGGAGTTGAGTTGCTCTCCCTTTGCTTCAAACTCTCTGTTACGCTCTTGGATGCATCTTCGAATTTCACTGTATTCTCTCTCTTTGGCTTCAATATCGCGGCAATATAATGTCAATTGTCCTTGAACAGAAGAAACTTGTTTTTCTTTATTTTCAAGCTCTTTGGAGCGCTCCACAATGTCTCTCTGTAGGGAATACAATCTCTGCTCTTCTACCTGTTTCTTGGACTGGCATTCCTCAACTGATTTTCGAAGGAGTGCAAGTTGTTGCTCTTTCAAGTCAAGTTCGGCAGAGGCTTCCGTAATTGATTCCTGGAGAAGGACATCATAGTCGTTTTCCTTTGCTCGAAGCAACTGCTCAATTTCCTCCAAGTCAAGTTCCTCTAAGTCAACGTCAGACTCAGGAACCTGTTCCTCAACTTGATTCGAATCTTCTACGATCTCTCCTTCCTCCAAGCGACCCTCCTCCATTGACCTCTCTCCTACAACACAACAGTGGTCACTTCACTCGCTCTATCAAAACTAGTGCTCAAGCTGGTTGCCTAGCCATGGCCCGTGCGTGGAGGTTGGTGTCAAAGCCTACAACACAGACTCAGGTTTTAAAGGTCTTCACGAAAGACGGTGAGGGGCCACTAGGGCTTATCTTTATCGCAGTGGGATGTGAATTGGGAATTTTATTTTAGGATTTGAGAATAAGGGTCGAAACAAAAATAAATAATAAATAAAAAGGACTAGGACTCCCTAGGAGATTTTTATTTTCACCGCCATAAACAATACTAGAAGATATTCTTAGCTCAGACTTTTTTATTGTTTATATCGTCTGATGTTCAAAAGTTGTCATTAATTTGAAGTTAAATTAAATAGGGCTACAATACGTTAATTTTTTTATTTTTAAAAGCATTATTTGAAATCAATTAAAATCTTAAATGATTTAATTTAATTTAGATTTTTTATTTTAAAATTATTAAAATGAGGATAAGCATTAATTTAATTTAATTTAATTTAATTATTTTATATTTTTTTATAAAAAATAGTTAAAAGTAATTTTTAAGAGTATAATAATATATTTATTTTAAATTAAATCAAATCTTAACAAATTTTATAAGTTTGGATAAAATTTTAAATTAAAATAAATAAAATTAACGAAATTTCATAAATTAAATTATTTTTTATTTTTTAATATTTTTAACACAATTTAATTTATAAATATATCATTTCCTATTGTTCTAAGAAAATATTAATTAACCACTCTAATCCTTCACTCGTTTAAAAACAATCTCTCTAAACTTTTAAATCGTTCAATTCAGTCTTTTAACTACTTTAATTATTTTAATTAGTCTTTCATCCAATTTTAATTAGCTAACTAATGAAATACTGTGTCACGTATAAGCACGTAAATCATTAATTTACGTGACAAATAGATCATTAAACTAAGGTGTTTGTACGTGACGAATGATAAGTTCTTACTACACTACTCCACTCAAATTGCAATACGTGATACTTATACCTTACATGTTATTGGATCACAAAAAAAAATTATTAAATTAAATGTGAACGGATAGAAACTTGTTCAAAGTATCTGTTGGAGTATTTTAGAATTTCTGGTAACGTAGTACTTTATTAGTCAACTAACTTAGATTATTAAACTACAAAAGACTAATTGTAAGAATTAGTGTGGTTTAAGGAATAAATTAAAAAATTTAAAAGTTTAAAGTAACTATTTACAATTGATTGAAAGTTTAAAGTAGTTGAATGTTATTTTTCTTTTTTTTTATATTCTAAATACAATCTCAAAAAATTAAAAGTAAAAATACACGTTAAGAAATTAAAAGTAAAAATTAAAATAGAAATTTAGGTTTTTTTACATAAATTAAACTTTTAATAAAATCATCATCATCATTATGTGTTGACACGAGATTCAATTTTAGATGAGAAAATTATATTTTTTGAAGAATATTGATATTTCTATAAAATATATAATATAATAAAAATAAAAAATGTGTCAATTAATGAATATCAATCATGATTAACAAAAATTAAATTAGGATCTTAAGTTATTAAAAATTTAAAAATGAAAATACTGAATGAATCCTGACAATTTAAGATTGAATTAACCGAAAAAGGATTAATAATGATTAATTCAAAATTGTGAATGAATAATAAAATAATACAAAAAAATATAACATAGTAATATATAATATAATATAATATAATATAGTAAAATAAGAAAATAATATCTCAATTAATGATATTGATTATGATTGATTAGAAATCAAATTAAGATATTAGAAAAAAATTACTATATATAATATAATAAAAAATAAATATGTCAATTAATAGATATTAATTACAATTAATAAAAAATAATTAGGATTTTAAGTTATAACAAATTTAAAGAAGAAGATACTAAATGAACCTGATAATTTAAGATTGAATTAATTTAGGAAAGATTAATATTGATTATTTTGAAATTGTGAATGAATAATGCAGTGAAACAAATATATATATATATATATATATATATATATATATATATATATATATATATATATATATATATATATATATATATATATATATATATATATATATATAGGAATGTGAGAAGAGTGTTTATTATGAGAGGGTGAGAAGAGTGAATCTTGACCATTAGATCTTATATGAATGGTCAAGATTAAAACATAAATGCATGTGACTTTTTTAAGTGGTCACATGACCTTTAAGTAACTTTTAATCTTGACCATTGATAATCACATATTTTATTCATTAAGAAACCCTTATGTTTAGTCATTTACACTCTCTATATTCTTAATTGATTGAGTTTGGTATGATTTTGTGAGTTTTAGTTTCAATTGGTCTAATGAATATTTTTAGATTATTGAGATTTGACATTATTTACGTATTTTGGTCATAACTTGAGTTCATGATATCTGATAATCATGAATTTTACCTTGTAGGAAACTTTAGGAGGAAGCTCTACAACTTTGATGAAGAATTTCAAAGTCCTAAACAGATGTCTAAGGGACCTAAGTTTACATAAGTCGAATACGGGTTCTGTCATACTAGAATCCGAACGGTGTGCACTCATAAAATCATATCTCAAGCTGTAATAATGGAGATGGACTGAAATTTGGATAGTTGATAGTTAAGATCCAAATAAACAACTTTCATGAAGAACACTTTTTGAAAAAATGAAGTCTAATAGGTCAGTTTGAGCTTGCAAGTCGGAACAGAGGTGCTGAAGTTGGGTTTGAGCAACCTGCGGTATTTGGGTCATATCTTGGGCTGTAGGATGCCAAATTGGACGATCCAGATATGCATGTTATAGCCAAGACAAAGATCTACAACTTTCATGAAGAGTACTTTTCATGGATCTGAAGTATAGTTAGTCGTTTTTGGCTTCCAAGTCAGACAAGAAATTTTCATCCTCAATCACCCACTCATCCATCCACTAATCCACTCATCCACTCATCCACTCATCCACTAATCCACCCACTCATCCACTAATCCACTCACTCATCCACTCAACCAACCCACTCAACCACTCCACTCAACCACTTCACTCAACCACCCCACTTATTCACCCACTCCCCTTTGTCATTTTGTTACCCTAGACTTCTATAAAAGGCACCATTGGTTATCATGAATAACAAGTTGTATTCTCATTCATTTCTCTCATAGTTTCTTCTTGTTTCTTCATAGTTTCTCATAACTTTTGTATTTTTTGATGCTCCCCTTCATGGTAATGGAGGGCTAAGCTACTTTCGGTCAATTTAGAACTCTTGAAGAGATTGTGGTTTGGATTCTTGAGACCTTGGTTATGTATTGTATTTGATTTGTAATTGAATTCCTCTTTTCTTTCTTCTTCTTGATCTTGAATGCATGAATGGTGATTCTATTTATGTTGATCTGATTTGATCTTGGTTTAAGATTGAGATTTGTGATGAAACTTAGAACTGATTGATCTAAATTAATCACAGAATTAAAAAGGTTAGGTTACTGATTTGTACCTAAGTTAATTGAATTCGGTACTTGAAATTAACATAGATCTTCATGAATGTTGTGATTGCGGATTTGTGTTTATCACTTGTTAATTAAATTATAGACGATCGTCTAGTATGAATTCTGGATTTGATGCAGAGATCTCGGTTAGATCCAAATTAACAATTCAATTGCGCTTCAAGTGTTCTATGAAGGGTCTATGATTGAATCCACCCAATCTTGGATAGGTTTCTAAATTGACTGCTCTTTAATTGTTATTTCTCCCTTTAATTTTGTTAAGAGCGATCTTAAACTGTCAAACCCCCCTTTGTTAACTTTCACTTGATTTGATTAAATTGCATCTACAATCCTCGTGGAGATGATCCTGTTGTTCTGCTACAAGCTTAGGTAATAACTTCGGTTATAATTTTGATCGAGTTTGGCGCTCGTCAAAATTTTAGCGCCATAAAGGGATTAGTAAGTGTAATCTTTTCATTTTAAGTGTTTTTACTAACTTTTGCTTTTTATTAACTTTTCTAACATTTTTATCCATTGTTTAGTGTATTTTGCTTATTTATTTGTTTTTTGTGTGATGCATGACTAGGTCCGAGCCTCGATAACTTAGTTGACTTTGATCCCGAGATTGATAGAACCTTGCATAGGTTGATTAGAGCTCGTAGGCTAAGTGCAAGAATTGCTTCGAATTTGATCTTAATATTGGGAGTGAACTTGAGATCTTGAATAATTCTGAAACCATGGCTGATAACATGCAGAATAGAACTCTTAAGGAACTTGTTGCTCCTGATATAACTAACCAGTCTTTGTGTATTCAATACCCGGATCTTGATGCTGATTTTGAGTTAAAATCTGGATTGATACATTTGTTGCCCAAGTTTCACGTTTTGCGGTGAGGATCCCCATAAGCATCTAAAGGAGTTCCATGTGGTTTGTTCAACCATGAAGCCACATGGGATCTCGAAATTAAGCACATCAATTCTGAGGGCATTTCCTTTCTCACTTGCTAAAACCAAGGATTGGTTATTTTATCATTCACCAGTGTTCAAGTAACAAGTTGGTGACATGAAGCGGTTGTTCTTAGAGAAATTTTTCCCTGCCTCTAGAGCTGTTGCCGTTAGAAAAGATATATATGGCATAAGACAAATGACAAGAGAGACCTTGCATGAATATTGGGAAAGATTCAAAAAGCTATGCTCGAGCTGTCCCCACCACCAAATCACCGATCAACTCTTAATTTAATATTTCTATGAAGGCTTGCTGCCAAATGACAGAAGCATGGTGAATGCTGCCTCTGGAGGAGCCTTAGTAGACAAGACCCCTGCAGCAACGAGAGATTTGATAGCAAACATGGCAGCCAATACCCAACAATTTGGCACACGAATTATTACCTCAACCAGATGAGTCAATGAGATTCAATCATCTCATGTAGACCAACAGAGAATGGAACACAGACTTGATGAATTGACTTCTTTGGTGAGGCAGTTAGCAATGGGACAACAAGCACCAATGCAAATGGTCGCAACCGTGTGTGGCATTTGCTCTTGTTCATCTCATCCTCCGATGCATGCCCCACACTTCGGGATGGTGATTCTATTTTTCCAAAGCAATCTGAGTTTGAAAAACGGTGATATTTTTCCTGGTAGACCCCAATATCAAAGCAATCACAATGAAGCGGCGACCAGATATGATCCATTTTCTAATACCTATAACCCCGATTTGGAGGGACCATCCCAACTCGAGATATAGAAATTATGGTCAACAACAACAACACTTACCAACAAAGAAGAACCGTAGTTTAGATACCAAGCTACGTGCCCTAGCAACAAGTACCAACCACTCCGTATTTAGGCAAGCACAACTTGCGTGCCGCCACCCATGCAAAGAAATCTCCACTACTACTGTTCCAGCGACCACTCCGGTGAGCCATCTTTCGAAGACTTGCCGAAACGGCACAGAATGTCAATGCCACCATCCGAATTTACAAACTCAAATTGTGGGCGGATGACAACCACTCGAATGAATTTGAAAAGTCAAGGGTCGAACCAATTGCCTTCACAAATAGTCAACAACCCAAGAGGCAATGTAAGTGCCATTAGCTTGAGAAGTGGCAGAGAAGTTGACGGTCCTACTCCACCACAACCTGAACTACAAGTGCAAAGAACCAGAAGGTGACCGAAAAGAAGAAAGTGGATAGCTTAGTCCAAAAATCATGTGACACGAAGAAATATGCGAGAGAATTCAAATCGGCCATTCCACTACCTTTTCCAAACAGAGTCACACGGTCAACATTCAAGCATACC
This sequence comes from Ormosia emarginata, assembly GCA_029884605.1. Taxonomy (NCBI): domain Eukaryota; kingdom Viridiplantae; phylum Streptophyta; class Magnoliopsida; order Fabales; family Fabaceae; genus Ormosia; species Ormosia emarginata. The sequence continues at coordinate 4,232,673 of JAQQTP010000089.1, forward strand.
GCACAAAACAGAAATAGAAAGAGAAGTCATGGACACATTCGAGGAAGGTGGAAATCAATATTCCCTCCTTGATGCAATCAAGCGGATTACCAAGTATGCCAAATTCCTCAAAGAGTTGTGTACTCACAAGAGAAGACTTAAGGGTACTGAGAAAATAAGCATGGGCAGAAATGTTTCTGCAATGATTCTACCAAGCATGCCACAAAAATGCAAAGATCCTGGAACTTTCACAATTCCTTGCACGATAGGTAACTCCAAATTTGAACATGCAATGCTAGACTTGGGTGTTTCGATTAATGTCATGCCTATGTCAATATATCAGTCCTTGAACATTGGCACTTTGCAACCTACTGGTATAGTGATTCAGTTGGCAAATAGGACCACTGCTCATCCTGCAGAAGTGCTAGAAGATGTGTTAGTTCGAGTGAATGAGCTAATTTTTCCAGCGGACTTCTATATTCTGAACATGGAAGATAAGTCTTCAACAAACCATGCTCCATTGATCCTAGGCAGACCTTTCCTCAAGACAGCCAAGACCAAGATAGATGTGCATGCTAGCACCCTTTCCATGGAATTTGGCGGCGATGTGGTACAATTTAACATTTTTGAGGCTATGAGACATCCCCTAGAGGAGCATTCTGTTTTCCATGTTAATGTGATTGATATGCTAGTTGACGATGCTTACGCTTTGATATTTATGCTTTGAATTTCCGATATTGTTGATTTTCTCGGATTTCGTTACTGTGAAACATGTCTTGTTTGTGATATTGTACCATGTTGTACATGTCTTTGAGATTTATCTGATTATGAGTGGTGATGCAAATGCTTGACTTGAATGATGCAAAGCATGTGAAAATGAGAGTCGAAGTATGTTGAATTTAATGTTGTTGAGTTAGTTGTTTCAAACAAACTTTTTCGCCCTCCATCGTACAAAACCTTCATCCTTAGAATTAAAGATTTTGCTTAGGACCATCTTAAATATGCATATTTGGAAGATGGTGAGCTTTTACCCGTGATTGTTGCTAAAAATTTTTAAACGATCAAGAAGAAAAATTACTGCAGGTTTTGAGGCGTAATAAACAAGCCATCGATGGACACTCTTGCAGATCTTCCTGGTATCGGTCCCTCCACATGCATGCATAGGATTTTGTTGGAGGAAGATACTAAACTAGTACTGCAGCGCCCCAAAGGAGACCGAACCCCCGACTGGATGTGATAAAGAAGGAAGTTATCAAGCTACGCAATATTTGGCATTATTTATCCCATATCCGATAAGTAAATAGGTGAGCCCGTGCAGTGTGTTGTTCCAAAGAAATCGGGGTGTCAAATACAGTAGTTAAAAATCAGAACAATGAGCTACTACCCACAAGAATTCAAAACAACTGACGGGTTTGCATTGATTACAGACGACTTAACCAAGCCACCAAGAAAGATCATTTCCCATTACCTTTCATTGATCAGATGTTAGAGAGACTAGTTGGCAAGTCGCATTACTGTTTCTTGGATGGATATTCAGGTTATTTTCAGATCTATATAGCCCCAAAAGACCAAGATAAAACTACTTTCACTTGCCCATTTGGCACATTTGCATACAGAAGGATGCCTTTTAGTCTGTGCAACGCTCCAGGCACCTTTCAAAGGTGTATGGTAAGTATATTTTCTGACCTTTTAGAAAATTACATGGATGTATTCATGGATGACTTTACTGTCTATGGCTCTTCCTTTGATGCATGTTTGGATAGTTTGACTCAGGTTTTGCATAAATGCATTAAGGCTAACCTTGTTCTGAATTTTGAGAAATGTCATTTCATGGTGGAGCAAGGCATAGTTTTAGGGCATATAATATCTAGCAAGGGTATTGAGGTAGATCATGCGAAAATAGATGTTATTTCATGCCTATCTTACCCCACATGCGTGCGGGAGGTTCGTTCTTTCCTTGGTCATGCAGGTTTCTATAGGCGATTCATAAAAGATTTCAAGAAATTGTCGTTCCACTATCCAACTTGCTTTGCAAAAAGAAGTGGAGTTCCATTTTGACCGAAATGCAAGGATGCCTTCAATCACTTGAAGCAAGCATTGACCAAGACACCTATCATCCAGCCACCAGATTGGACACTCCCATTTGAGCTCATGTGTGATGCCTCTAATTATGCTTTTGGAGCTGTTCTTGCACAAAGGGTCAGCAAAATATCTCATGTCATCTCCTATGCTTCAAGAACTTTAGATCCTGCACAAGTCAACTACACCACCACTGAAAAGGAACTTTTAGCAATTATTTTTACTTTAGATAAATTTCGATCATATTTGCTTGGTTCTAGAGTGGTTGTGTTTTCAGATCATACAGCTTTGAAGTTTCTCCTGAAGAAGCTTGATGCAAAGCCCAGGTTGATTAGGTGGATTTTGCTCCTCCAAGAGTTCGATATTGAAATCCGTGATAAAAGTGGAGCGGAAAATTTAGTGGCTGATCACCTAAGCCGAATTGAAAGGGAGGCAGATACTTTTCCTATCCATGATGTCTTCCCTGATGAGCAGCTTTTCAAGCTGCAAGGTAACACTCCTTGGTTTGCTGATTTGATAAATTTCTTAGTTGTTGGTGTTTTCCCTGCACATTTTATTAGGACTCAGATTGATAAATTGAAGAGTGAGTCAAATTATTATGTGTGGGATGACCCTTATCTATGGAAATTTTGTAGTGACTAAGTCATTAAGAGATGCGTGCCTGATAATGAATTCCATTCTATTCTTAGCTTTTGTCATACACTTGCATGTGGCGGTCATTTTGGTCCCTAAAGAACTGCTAGGAAAGTTTTGGAATCTGAATTATATTAGCCCACTCTATTTCATGATGCATATGTGTTTTGTAAATCTTGTGATCAATGCCAAAGAAAAGGAAACACTTCTCGAAAGAATGAGATGCCCCAGAAATCCTTATTGTTCTGTGAGATTTTTGATGTATAGAGTATTAATTTTATGGGATCCTTTCCTGTTTCTTTTGGTTTTGTTTACATTTTGCTAGCTGTTGATTATGTATCCAAGTGGGTGGAGGCGAAAGCTACTCGGACTGATGATTCCAAAGTTGTTGTGGATTTTGTTAGATCACGATTTTCTCGCAGTTTGGAGTTCAAGGCCATCATCAGTGATCAGGGTTCACATTTTTGTAATCGAAGCATGGAAGCTTTGATGAAAAAGTATGGGGTCTTGCACAAAGTTTCTACACCTTACCATCCCCAAACTAATGGGCAAGCCGAGATTTCCAACAGGGAGATCAAGCAGATACTCCTGTAGAGATACAGTTTAACCTAAAGAAAGGACCGGAGCAAGAGGCTTGAGGATGCTTTATGGGCTTACCGGATGCTTATAAGACACCAATCGGGATGTCTCCGTATCGGATTGTTTTTGAAAAACATGCCACCCGCCGGTGGAAATTGAGCATCGTGCATTCGGGTGGTGAAAAGGTGCAACTTGGACCTAGATCAAGCGGTATGGAGAGGAAGCTACCTGCAAAGAATTGGAGGAGATCCGCTTGGAGGCTTATGAAAGTTCCAAACTTTATAAGGAGAAGACCAAAGCCTTCCATGATAAGTTGATTCTGAGGAAAACATTTGAGATTGGTCAAAAAGTTCTCCTCTATAACTCTCGCCTCCGACTCATGCCTGGCAAATTAAGGTCTAGATGGGATGGACCATTTATTGTTACTAAGGTTTTTTCTTCTGGTGTTGTTCAGATTAAAAGTGAGGTTACTGCCAAAGCTTTCATCATAAATGGACACCGCCTCAAACAGTATCATGAACTTCCAGATAATGCATAAATGGAGGTGATGAACCTTCTCCATCCGCATTACGAATAAAAAAAAAAAGAAAAAAAAAACAATTGTGTGCCCGACAATGAGGTAGGAAGTGCCATTAAATTTTGTCACTCGGAAGCATGTGGAGGTCATTTTTTTTCTTCAGCGACAACAACTGTGAAAATCTTGTAGTATGGATTTTATTGGCCTACTTTATTCAAGGTCTGTTACACCTTTTGCAAAAGCTGCGGAAATTGGTCAAAAAAAGTTCTGCTTTAAGATTATCATCTGCACCTACTCCTTGGAAAATTGAGATCTAGGTGGCACGGTTCTTTTGTTGTCAAACACGTGTATCCTCTTGGGCCGTAGATATTGAGGATCCTAGGAATGGTAATGCACTCAAAGTTAATGGACAGAGACTCAACCATTCCTAGAAAACCAAGTTCTTGAGTTCTTTGTGTTGCCGAGTTAATGGCGGATTAGTACTCGTGACTCTCAAGTCGGTTTATTTTTCGTTTCCCAAAATAACTCGAACCCTTCTTCTCCTTCAAAATGGATGTCATTCTTTCAAACTTGAGAAAACATTTTCCTTCTCTTCCTCAAAATGCTCGAGAAAAATCTACAAAGTTCGATGTGAAAGATTGAGACCTGTTAATGCACAAAGGTATGCTTAGAAGATGTACGTTTGGATAATTGAAGCAAAGGTTCGATTAGCAAGTGAGTTCTCAATTTCATTTGACTCATATATGCCAGCCTTAGAAGAAGTTCATATTCTAAAAGGAGAAGAGCAAAAAGGTTACAAGTCTGTCACAAATGTGGACGATGGAACCGTAACAAGCGATGTCGTACTTTGGGGATGGTTTCCGCAAATAGAGAAGATAAAATTTTCTTCATTAAGAATGGATTCGAGTAAGGAGTCATTAGATGATATCTTATTGACTCTTGAGACGCATTCTTGTGGATTGGTGCATCGTAAAATTCTTAAATTATGGAATCTCTTCAAGGATGAAGAAAAACGCTATAATCTTGGGAATCGACTCTAAAAGATTCTGTTTGCCAATTTATAAGAAAATTGGATGGGAAGCTTATCCTCAACTCATAGAAGACGTTTAAGCCGTTTCGGACGTTAAACCAGAGGAGATGTGAGCTATATCCACAAACAATCTGTACATATCATCCTCTTCTTCTTCTTCATGTCATCTTTCAAAAAAAAACAAAACAAAAAAATAATAATAAAAAAAAAAAACAAAAAAAAACAAAAAAAACAAAACACAAAAAAAATTTATGTATACGTCTTAGGGTTGGCTTTGGTAACACAAACCGTGAATGAGGAAATGCATGAAGCCATGCATCGATCCACCTTCTTAATTGAAAAACAAAGAAGGTAGATTGTATCCACATGTGAGGCAAAGGTCGTATTATGGCCACTTGTCCCTTTTGAGAGCCCTATGTTGCGCTAGTCTTGAATGGGTCGAATATCTTGGTCAACAATGCTTTGGCACAAAGCCGAAAAAAGCAGACTACCTCCATCCCAATCTTAAGTAAGTATACACTCATCTTTCATCAAGTTTTTCTAACAATTTCAAAAAAAAAAAAAACCTGACGTGATGTCATCGCACTCATGACGCTGTAAAGATATAAAGATACGCCATGGAAACTGTACATACAGGTATGTTATCATTTTCTATTTCTTTTATCTTTGTATCATTTTATTGTATTTTGATTTTTGTACAGACGATCCTTTGAGCAGGGTCCTTCAAGGGTTTCTAGACTTCTTTCCCTTGATGGTTTTCTTGAAGTAAAAAAAAAAAGAAGAAGATTCTGTGTTTCTTAATTTCAACCTTTTCTGACAACAACCAACCTACCCTTATAGGTGCAATTATTCCCCTTTCCATTCTTTTTCTTATTTAATCACTCTATTTTCTCAATTTTCCTTCAACTCAGAAACACTCAAAGGGAGGAAAAGTATAGAATGGGTCCTTCTATTCGTAACCTCAAAAATGTCTGTGTTTTTTGTGGGTCGAGTTATGGGAAGGGATTAGAGTTTGTAAACGCAGCTAGCACTCTTGGTCGATCACTTGTTGCGAGGAATATTCATCTTGTATATGTGGGAGGTTGTCGTGGGTTAATGGGAGTTGTATCACTTGCCGCCTTTATAGGAGGAAAATCAAGTGTTTTAGGTGTTATTCCTAAACCTTTAGCTGAAAATAACATCACTGGAAGGACAGTTAGAGAAGAAATTCAGGTAACATCTATGCATGGACGAATGAAAACAATGGTTGACAATTCGATGCATTTCTTGTCTTACCATGTGGTTTTGGTACTTTGGAAGAAATTTTTCAAATTGTTCGTGCTCGAACCGAACATCCACCATGTAGACCCATTGGTTTGTTGAATGTTAATAATTTCTTTGATCTTTTGTTATCTTTTCTTGACAAAGTTATGGAACATAAATTTATCACTCCTTCTGCAAGACAACTTCTTATCTCTGCCTCCACTATTGATGAGCTCATTGATAAATTAGAAGCTTTTGAGTATGTACCTGATAAGGTATTAGCTCAGATAGATTGGTCAACAGGAAGCAACGAAGGAAGTAACAAGAAAAGAAAGCTAGATCTGAAACTTTATCTTTAATGGGTTTGATTTTATTGTACTTTGTTTCTATTTAAATTTGTGTCAGCTTTCTCCAACAGGTAATATCTTCTATCCTTTACTCATCTATATTTTAACATTGAGGACAATGTTGTGATGTAGTTGGGGGGAAGGATAGTTGATCTGACCAAAAAAAAAATTTGTTGTTTTGTTTGGAAAGTATGATATGATTGTCATAGACTTATTAAACTAATTAGTGATGGCAGAGTAAGGAGTAATTTTACTCTTGAGACGCATCTTAATTGGTGGCAGAGTAAGAAGTTTTTTAGGTAATAATTAATTAGTATTAAATTGTGGAAGTACTAAAGTTTTATTGTTTGATTTCTTTTCAGGGTCTGATGCAGCACTGACAGTGTGCTTCTTTTCTGCTTGGCGTTGATTCACTTCTTATTAGGTTGTGTTGCTCTTTTCTATATCTCTCTTTCACATTGAGGGCAATGTTATATTAAGTGTGGGGGAAAGATTTTAGCATGTTTCTTTTTTGGGTTTTTGTTAAAAAAAATAAAAAAAAAAGGGTTCATTGCATGATTGAATAACTTTTCTCCCGTCTTGAACTGATATGCTTGGAGATGGATGATTGAATTGATGAATTGAGTTTGATGGATGCATACCTTGTGAGATTTTGAGCCTAATGAATGGATTCAACATTTATGTCATTCTCTTCTTTCTTGTGTGATTTTCACTCATGTTAATGACTACTCTAGAACTTGCTTTGATTCTTTTTTAGGCTACATTTCACTTGCATGCATGAACATGATTGAGGCCCTTTTTCTTAATTAGCTAGTTTAACCAAATAGCCAACCTTGTTTTCAATATGATATCAAGCACTCTTTTGACTTCTTGAAAATTCTCTGATTCTTGCCAACCTTGTATATTTTCCTTTACTTAATCCCTTTGAGCTTATTTGACCATTCCTTGTTTCTAGCTCATTATGTGTCTTAAATGAAAAATCGTGTTCTTACTTTACCTTAGGGAATAAAAGAACATTAGCTTGGTTAATGGATGAGTTTTTGAACAAGTGTGGGGGTGTGTGTACAAAATGGTTGTTGAAAAAGGAAAGAGTGCCTAAAAAAAAAAGAAAAATGTATGTATATAGTTATGTTCATATATATAAAAAAAAAAAAAAGAGGATTGGGAAATGAATATGTAAAGGGATATACATTAGAGTTGGGATAACTTTTTACTTGTTATTTGAACTCGCTCTCATTTGCTTTTATTCTCTTTGGTATTTATCTTCTCATATCCATTTTATCCTCTTTGTTACCTTGACCTCACTACAACCTTAAATAAAGTCCTCATGATTTGTGTGTGCATGTGTTTTGAGTAGTGGAGAAGTAGAAGATAAGCTTTTTATGGTAGTGCAATTTTCATGGGTTGAATTGAGTGAAATACCTATCTTTTAAACACTTGAGAGATTGAGAGGGAATCTTGTGAAGATCTATCATTCTCGATTCATGTTGAAGATACCTTACTTGTTGGTTTGAGATGTGGAGAATTGTTAACTCATGAATGTTTTGATCCCTTAAACCTTTGGTTGTTCTTCTTGATTGTAAAATTTTGGTCTTGAGTTTTGCCCAGGAGTGCAAAAAGCTAAGTGTGGGAGAATTTAATAATCACATATTTTATTCATTAAGAAACCCTTATGTTTAGTCATTTACACTCTCCACATTCTTAATTGATTGAGTTTGGTATGATTTTGTGAGTTTAAGCTCTCAAATTATGGTCTAATTGAATATTTTCAGCATTATTGAGATTTGACACTGTTTCAGTATTTTTACCATAACTTGAGTTCCTGATATCTGATAATCATGAATTTTACCTTGTAGGAAAGCTAGGAGGAAGCTCTACAACTTTGATGAAGAGCTCGAAGTCCTAAACAGATGTCTAAGGGACCTAAGATTACATGGAAGTCAAAATACGGGTTCTATCACTAGAATCCGAACGGTGTGCACTCATAAAATCATATCTCAAGTTGTAATAATGGAGATGGGCTGAAATTTGGATAGTTGATAGTTAAGATTCAAATAAACAACTTTCATAAAGAACACTTTTTGAAAAAATGAAGTCTAATGGGTCAGTTTGAGCTTGCAAGTCGGAACAGAGGTGCTGAAGTTAGGTTTGAGCAACCTGCGGTATTTGGGTCATATCTTAGGCTATAGGAAGCCATATTGGACGATCCAGATATGCATGTTATAGCCAAGACAAAGATCTACAACTTTTATGAAGAGTACTTTTCATGGATCTGAAGTATAATTGGTCGTTTTTGGCTTCCAAGTCAGATAAGAAATTTTCGTCCTCAACCACCCACTAATCCACTAATCCACCCACTCATCCACTAATCCACTCACTCATCCACTCAACCAACCCACTCAACCACTCCACTCAACCACTTCACTCAACCACCCCACTCATTCACCCACTCCCTTTGTCATTTTGTTACCCTAGACTTCTATAAAAGGCACCATTGGTTATCATGAATAACAAGTTATATTCTCCTTCATTTCTCTCATAGTTTCTTCTTGTTTCTTCATAGTTTCTCATAGCTTTTGTATATTTTGATGCTCCCCTTCATGGTAATGGAGGGCTAAGCTACTTTCGGTCAATTTAGAACTCTTGAAGAGATTGTGGTTTGGATTCTTGAGACCTTGGTTATGTATTGTATTTGATTTGTAATTGAATTCCTCTTTTCTTTCTTCTTCTTGATCTTGAATGCATGAATGGTGATTCTATTTATGTTGATCTGATTTGATCTTGATTTAAGATTGAGATTTGTGATGAAACTTAGAACTGATTGATCTAAATTAATCACGAGTAATTGAAAAGGTTAGGTTCTTGATTTGTGCCTAAGTTAATTGAATTCGATACTTGAAATTAACATAGATCTTCATGAATGTTGTGATTGCGGATTTGTGTTTATCACTTGTTAATTAAATTCTAGACGATCGTCTAGTATGAATTCTGGATTTGATGCAGAGATCTCGGTTAGATCCAAATTAACAATTCAATTGCGCTTCAAGTGTTCTATGAAGGGTCTATGATTGAATCCACCCAATCTTGGATAGGTTTCTAAATTGATTGCTCTTTAATTGTTATTTCTTCCTTTAATTTTGTTAAGTGCGATCTTAAATTGTCAAATCCCCCATTGCTAACTTTCACTTGATTTAATTAAATTGCATTTACAACCCTCGATGATCCGGTGTTGTCACTGTGCTACAAGCTTAGGTAATAACTTCGGTTATAATTTTGACTGAGTTCGGCGCTCGTCAACCATCCATGTATGGTTGTATGGTCAAGATTTACTCCTCTTATACTCTCACAATAACCACTCCTCTCACTAGATATGTCCCTATATATATATAATAGCATATATGATGATATAAGTGTTTATTATAAGATGTAAGATGAATGAATTTTGACCGTTGAATCTTACATGAATGGTCAATGTAACATTTTCTTTTTAGAATGTTAGACTTGTATATGATTATAGAGGTATCATAATACTTGTTTGACGTGCTAATTTATTTTTGTGACAAACTGAGTTAGTTTAGACACTTTGTTGCAATAATGAATGTGAAAAGTAGCTTAAAATAAATCAAATAATGACATAAGTTGCTATTTTGAGGGAAATAGATATGAATAATTTGTTTCTATGTCACAAATGTAGGCAATATGATGTAGTTAAAGTTTAAGGATAAATAAAGTCAATTTGGTATTTTTAAGTACACTGAGTTCTCTCAAAATAACAACTTATGTTATTATCTGAATCATTTTAAGCTATTTTTTGTAACATCCCTAAAATTAATAATTCTATGATAAATAGTTGTTTTATAATATTTGTAAATTTTGTGAATTTTTTTATATTTTTTTATGAATGTGAAATATTTTAATATTATTTTTTGTTTTACGTGTACGCTGAGCAGAGTCCGGAAAATGAGATATTTTTCCTGAGAATCTTGAACTGTGAAAACGTCAATGGAGGATCTTACTAAACCCGAGACCAGACACGATTTATGAGGTTTCACGTTTTTCGAGATTTTTATCTGATAAATAAAAAACACAGAATAATTTTATTATCTGTTGGACAATAAATATCAGTTTTGTTAACTGTGATTTCTGTCCACTGATAATAAATCTGATACAATATTAGTTACATTTTAGAGAACGCTTTAATGACATCACTATGGTGACATAATCACCATGACATCACTTTGACTTTTCAAAGGAATGAAACTTCATAACACCTTCCTTTTAGCTTGTTGGAGAAGCTAGGAGGAAGCTTCCTTTCACTTTCCTATTGGCTTCTTCAAGAAGTCACATTTCTTCTCTCCTCCTTTCCACCACACATTTTTTAAGGCTCTTTGTAGCCACACATTTTAATTCATACACTTACACAAAATACACCTAATTACACATTTCATTTCATTTCACCTTGCTATCACTTTCTCTCAACAATTTTCTCCTTCTTCTCTCTAACTCCACGACAATGCATCACTTTAGGGGAGCCAGAAATTGTTTCTCATTTTATCACCTTCACTTCTAATTTCGACATTTCAAGACACTTTCTATTTCTTCATTTCTCTCTTCTCTCTTTCTTTTCCAAGCTTTCTCTTTTCTTATCTTCTTCCTCTCTTGGCCTTACACCATTTTTGCACCTCTACCATCACAAAAATTTCATCCAACCATATTTCCTTAATCTCCACTACATTCTAAATACTTTTCTAGTTGGAGCTATATTCAAAAGCTCACATCTTCATCCTCCTTCTTCAGGCCATAAAGCTTGAAGTTTTGAGGCAAAACCCTCACCTTTCTTCCATAGAAGTCCACGGTTATGCACTCTTTGGGAGGGTCCTTAAGTTGTTCTTTCACTTGGCCATTCATTTCCATCTTCCTATCAAAGAGATCAAACAAAAAACTCACACCTTTCTCCTTGGAGGCTCACGGCCTCACCCCTCAAAATACATCATCCATTTTCTTTAATTCCAATCAACCCTTGATCTTGAATCTAGACACTATTCTAAGTAACTTTTATGTTGTGACCATCACCAAAATCTACCATTTTCGTTTTGCTCCATCAAGCTTCAAAGTTGGAGACTTTAAGGTAAAGTTCATAGATTTTCCACATTTTCTCCTCATTTTCATGATCCTTGATCTCTTGGGTGATCAAGGGTTCCTTTTCTAAGCTTTGATGATGATTTTGGTAAGTTTTAATGTCCTTAGGGTTTCCTTGAAGGTGTAATACGAAAATCTCCACAAAAAACTAAAAGGTTTGCTTTCTTGAGTTGTCTTCAAGAGGTAAGAGAGAGATAATCATCTTTAACCTATCTTGGTAGTGAGACAACATTTTCTTTATGTTGTTGATGAGGAATCCATGTGGGATTGCTCTCTTGGTTGTGATGTTCTTCATTAATTTTGTACTATTTTGACTTGTATGATTTATTGATTATTATTATATGTCTTGATGACTATGTAAAAATATATTGGATTTATTGGATTGTTATGTGAAGAGATTTTAGGGTTCTTTGCCCTTTTGGATTCACGACCAAAAGGCCACATTTTATGCATTTACCTTGGATAAGGTTGGAATACTGGTCCACCTCATTCCCACCTAGAGTGTAAACACTCCATTTGACTTGCAATTTTAGGGCAGGTACATCTTCCCTCTTCTAAGGACAATCTCTAGAAAAAAATGTCCTAGTTGCTCACAAGTATAGCATACTGACTGGCCTGCAAGACACGACCTACCTCCATGCACCTTTCCACACTTAGGACATTTGGGTTCCCTAGAGTCTGCCTTACCTTTATCATGAGAGTTGCTTGAATTAGAAGTTCCCTTATTATTCTTGTCATCAACCCTCTTCCTCTTCTAGAAATCTTGTGTCTTATCCTCTGGTTGCAGCTTAAGAACACTCAACTCCACTGTTATGCTTTTGTTGACTAGAGTGGGAAAATCCCTAATCTCCATATGTCTAATCATACACTTTACTTCATCTTTCAAACCAGATTCAAACTTTAAGCATCGTTAGCTTTCATTCGGGTTGTACCAAAAATGTGAAGAAAACTTTGATAGCTCCTCAAATTTGGTCACATACTGACCAATAGACATACTTCCTTGTTCTAGGCTAATGAACTCTATTTCCTTGTCATCATGTAGAGTACGCAGAAAAATATTTTTCTAAGAAAATTGTCTTGAATGCTTCCCAAGACTTATGGGTTCTCGTAGCTTCCATTATTCTCTTTGTGCCACCAATGTTCCGCCTCTCCTTTCAGCATGTAGAAAGCAAAAGAAACCTTTTGCTCATATGAGAAAATCATTACTTCAAAAATCTTTTCCATCTCTATCAGCCATTCATCAGCTTTCAATGGATTATACTCGTCTCTGAATGGTGGAGGGTTCATCTATCTAAACGTCATCCAGTCTTGGAAGTTCTGGTTCCTTCCAACTTGTATCTCCTGAACTGGTTGAGGTTGTGCAGCTGGTGTAGGTTGCCGAGGTAGATTGTTTCCCAACCTCTCAAGCATCTTATGACATTAACCATTACCATGACTGCTTCAGCCATGTTAGGGGCCCCTCTAGATGATGAGTTCCTGGTCTCCCTAGCTTTCCTAGGAAGTGTCATAATTTTTTGTACACACAAAATAATACATATTGAGTTGATCAGTCTCAATATCATGTAATCGTGCAACAGTAGCTAATAACATACCAACCTAAGGCCAATCATGCAATTTCATCGAAGTATCTTACATAAGAGATAAGAAAAACACAATTCCTAGTAGGAACTCTTAAACATGCCTAAACATAGTCAGTCCATATCTCGACTCAACAGGATGAACTGCTCTGATACCATAATATAACATCCTAATACTAATATCTCGATATATCTAACATATATAAAGATAAACAATACTAATAACGTCACCACTTACTTAACTACCTCATAATATATTCATAATCACTAAGCAAATCATTATAGAGAGCCTTATGAAATGCGAAAACACACACACACACACACACACACACACATATACACCACTAGCCTTAAAAAGGCATAATGTAATACATAATTATTTATACATTACAAGGTAAATATAACTAAATACAAGCTTTGCACACAATAAGTAATAAACTAAACTACTCTAATCTATCAGTTTCATGTTCTTCTTATCGTTAGCAAGGCCTTGACTTGGATTTGGCATGGAATAATAAACAGGGTGAAAATTAACAATTCTCAATATGAGTATCCCATAACTAATCATACATAATATTATAATCATATTCTTAATAATTAAATAGTAAGATATGTCTAAAACTCTAGCAAGGATTATCTTTGGTAATTAAAGAAACCAAACTAGCATACATACATTCATACATACCTAGCTCATTTAAGAACTAAGTTACCTTATCTAGGAACTATGATTTATCTTATTTCCTATAGTAGGGAGTGAGCGGACCACCTCATGTATCTACTTATAACTCTGGCTCAATGGAATATGTTTAGGAATATCCGATTCCCTTTCTCTGGCCAAATGATTTTGCACATCATATATGATCACTTACATAGGACAAACCCTTACCAAACTGTCCTAGTATATATGCATCTAATACCATGTTTCAACACTATGTTGATTAGGATGTTAGATACTTACCTCATCATAAACTTCTCAAAAACTCACTTTTCAATCCAACATGCATACTTTGAAAGCAAATATGGATATATGATTAAAGACATAATTGAACGCAAACACCCCTACCTTAAACCTTGAAGATGGTGTTAAGCTATTCAAGCTTTGGCCTTTTCTTTTTCCTTCCTTTTCCTCTTCTCTTCTTCATCTCTTGTTTCTCTATTTTTTCTTCTCTCCTTGCCTTGTGTAGCCAAGAGTCATGTGAGAGATTGAGAGAGTTAGTGAAATGTGAGAAAATATCAAAGCAAAAGTCAAGGAAGATGGTTCATGTGCAGTCATTGGAGACTTAAGGAACTTTAGCTATTTATAGATATTTTGGGATATTTTAGATATTTTGGAATATTTTAGGATATTTTAAATATTTTAGATATTTTAAGATATTTTAGATATTTTAAGATATTTTATATGAACTTTATACATGTTAAGAACACTTAGATTTTACCAAACTAAGTTTCTTATCTTTCATATGTATTAAAACAAATCCTAAGATTCATTTCAATACTCACTTCATCATTTTCATAAGTTCATATATTTATAACTCTTCAATCTAGTATTAAAACATTCAACTAGTGTCCTTAAAAATACTAAATCAATTCTGTTTATTCTTAAACTTTAATTACATTATATATATTGTATACATTTGTGACTTAAAAATAAATTCTCCATATATTTTTCTCTTAAAATAGGAACTTATATTATTATCTGAGTCATTCTAAGTTATTGTTCACATTCATTGTTGCAACAAAGTACTTAAACTAACTCAATTCGTTCACAAAAATAAGCAAACATGTCAAACAAATACTATGATGTCTCTATAATTATATACAAGTCTAACATGCTAAAAAGATGATGTTACAAACAGGTTTCTAATCGTTCATATTTAATTTAATATTTTTTTTTGTGATCCAACAACATGTAAGATATAAATATCACATATTACAATTTGAGTGAAATAGTATAATAAGAGCTTATCATACGTCACGTGCAAGCATGTTAGTCTAATGATTTATTTGTAACATCAATTAATAACTAACGTGCTTATACGTGATGTAATACTTCATTAATCAGTTGATTAAAATTGAAAGAAGGACTAATTAGAATAATTAGAGTAGTTAAAAGCCTAAATTGAAAGATTTAAAAGTTTAGAGAGAATGTTTTTAAATGAATGAAAGTTTAGAGTGATTAGTTGATATTTTCTTAGAAAAGTAAGAAATAATATGATTTGTAAATTAAATTTTGTATTAAAAATGTTAAAAAATAATAAATCATTTGACTTATGAAGTTCTATGAATTTCATTTATTTTAATTTAAAATTCTTTTAAATCTTATAAGATTTATATGGATTTGATTTAATTTGAAATAAATACATTATTATATTCTTAAAAATTACTTTTAATTATTCTTTATAAGAATAAAAATATAAAATAATTAAATTAAATTAAATTAAATTAAATTAATTCTTCATTTTAATAATTTTAATAATTCTTATTCGTTTTACAAGGTGTGTGGTTTTGGTTTTAACATCTTAATTGTTTCTAGTGCCTTCCAAAAGCAGTTTCTCAGTATTTATGTTATATAATAATAAAAGGACATGTTAGCGTCTACGGTACCATGTGGATAGAGCCCCACAGCCAGAGGAATGCTTTGCCTTAACATTTGTCTTTGAGATGAACATAAACATTGCAGAGTGCAGACAGAAGAAGACCGATGCAGTCAAGCAGCCTGATCATGCATTTGATCCCCCCACCCATTCTCCCCCCTTTCCAAGTTCAGGTTTTTAGTTGATATCAATAATTCTTCCTAATCAATAATGCAATTCCGAAACATAAAATGTAAAATAAATTAATGTGTAAAAGGGAAACATGACACGCAAGAAAAGTTCTCTACAGTGGCTATGACTAATCTATGATTCAGCGATATAGACTAGGGCAATAATTGTGTTAGTGATTCTCTCAATCCCAATTCTTTATTATTTTGAATTGTTTGTTCCGAAAGTATAAATGTTAATTCATTAACACTGACGGAATCCTGACAATGCAATCAATGGCTACGATAGTGAACATTCACTTATTTATTATTTAACTGCCCTTAAATAATTGAACATGACCACAAGCCACAATTATTGAACAATATTGAAGATTTTCATACATTTTTTTTTTAAAAAAAAAAATCTGCTGTTGGCCATTAAGAATGGAAGAAATTTGCAGTCTCTGTCATCCTAGTAATTGTCAATTGTCATTGTAATTTTTAATTTTTTAAAGTAATTTTTCACTTTCTTAATTGAAGAAATGCAGTACTCCATCGCAATTGTCTTGTTTACAAGTTTTAAGACCAGAAAGCATTCAACCATTTAAGCTCCTTGCATTAGTGTGCCGCATCGGGTATGCGTTCAGAATTCGGAACTGACCCTGACACCAACTCAATTATAGAGCTAGATAAGTCAGATCAAATATACAGCCACAGATTAGATGCCTGAAAGAAAACTTGTATAAGGACGTAAGGTTCATAATTAAATCATTCTAAACGTACATTTTAGTTATTAAATTATACAAAAGCAACATTGAATGTATTGCTGCATATATTACAATAAAATTCAATCAGAGCAAGTTGTGTAGGTATTTCTAATTGATCATTGGGTACTCAATTATGGAGGTCCAAGGTTGAAATCTCAGTGATACCGGGTGGAGTGGAATTTAAGGGCAGGGGTTAGGCTACCCATATCTCGCACCCTCTTCTAGTTTTCAAAGAAAAAAGCCATGTTGTGCAGGTATCCTTATTCATAACTCTGCTGGCTGAAATTGAGATTAGGATCGCTGTTAGAAATGTTTTTCAATTAAATTTAGAAAGACATATACTGGTGCAGTGTTCAAATCAAGGGAACTTAAAATATGTTGAAACAGAGCAAAGGACAAACCATATTTATCTAGGGATTCAATACTTTTAATCAAATGTTGTGACCTGAATTATAGCACAAAAGATTAAAATCCAGGTTAGGTAGGATTAGAGTTGAATAAAAAATAAAAGGACTGACATCGGATATAGTGCAAATCTATTTAAAATATATGTTCAGCTTGGGGACAAAAGAAAGGCAATTAAGGACCAAAGTTAGGACTTTTCGACGCTGTGAACAGCATATGCAAAAAGTTTTCAATGTATTGCTGTTTTCAAGGCTTATTAACAAATCATGAACTGGTGATTTTGGGTTTATTAGGTTAGCAAATAAGGAATTATAGAGTTGAAATGGATCAGGGTAAGATCTCAAGTAGAAAAGGCAGACGGTTTGGTTACAAAGTGGCTAACCTAAGACATAATTGCATGACATAATCTAACAGAAGAAGATCCATATCTCCTAAATTCTCCAAATCTAGTTCCCCGTTGAATTGAATGGCTCAAAACACCATGTAGACACTACTTGTAACCTTAAACCAGCATTAAGTTGAATTCCTAAGATAAAATTGCAGCATTGTATAGAAATTATAAATGTCCACCGACCGGGCAGTAGGAAATTCTTCAAGCTTACGGTGGACAAGCTCTACCCATGTCAACACTAACACTAGAACTCCCTCTTACATGAACTTGCACATGGATTACAAGGCAAAATTGTAAAACAAGAAATTAGTATGACATAACCGAGACTTGAAAAACAGCTTTTATGTACTTTGAGACTGTGCTAGATTAAAAAGTATCATGAAAAAGCTGAGGCATCCAAAAGTATCAAGCTCCTTAAGCACAGCTTTGTTAAACTACATCCAATGTCAGTTTTTAGTGAATTGTGTGGCTTATTTAAAAATAACATTACATATTCCGTACATAATGGTCAAAACTTTTCATTGACATACAAAAGTTTGTTTTGACTTTAGAATCTCAGCAGTAAATGTTGAGCTTGAAAAAAAGTTGATATGGTTGCGTGAAAAGAACCAATTATACAGCTTTCTATCCTGTAATACGAGTTTTCAGCAGAAACACAAAAATAAGATTTTGTCCTGTTCAGCGTAAACACAAAAATAAGATTTTGTCCTGTTCATTGACAGGTCATGTTATAATTACATCAAAGAAATTTTGGCTGGTGAATTCCACCACTACCAAAGAAGAGAGAATAGAAAGACAGGGAGAAAAGAAAAATTCAAAACAATTACCATCTGTTTGTATGATCGATACCAAGTCCATTGCAGGTAAGAATCATGCATGCCTTTAAATCCTGCAGTGCTACGGAGTAAATTTAATCCATTAAGTATCACTTACAGACCTTTTTTTTTTTGCCTGAGATCACTTACAGACCTATTTATCAAGCTTAGAGGAATTTTCAGTACAGGATCAAGTTTGGGTTCACCAGTAATGCTCAGGTTAACAATCCTGCGAATTACTGTTTCATCTAAATATCTTTTTCCTAAATTCAAATATTTGATTGTTAATTTATATATATGTAAAAAGATTCAATCTCATTATCATATCTTTATGTTAAACAGATAGGAAATATATAACATGCTATGTCAGTTGAGTGTTTCTCAAATTTTGGTTTTGTTATAATCACGTGGCACACCCCACAAAAAATCAATCACTAAGCCGAATTGGCCTCCTTAACCATTCCTTGTTCTTCTAAACTTTACAATTCTTACTAGGAGTGAAACTAGGTTCACATGCTCACGAAAATATGTTAACGTGAACACCTAATTTTGACCCAAAAAAAAATAAAATAATTTTTTTTGAAGAAAATAATAATAAAATTGATAAAAAATTAGTTAATTTAAGTGCTTGGTTGTTTTTCTATTTTGGATTGAAAACTATTTTTATTTTTCTTGCTTTATGTTACTTTTCTTATTTTAGCCATACCCGTCATGCACCATTGCCCTACAACCTTTTGCCTGCAGCGCAACACCATTAGCAGAGTCTCTCACAGCATAGACAAAGCTGCACTGCCTCCCACTATGCACATTTTCAATTTAAAGGCTGCATTGTCTCCACTCACTCTCACTTTACGCATGGCTGCACCACACACACACACAACATTGGTTTTTTCTATGGCTTTTCATGATAAAACAGAGAAGTAATAGGGGGGAACGAGGAGGACTACACCCTTCATTCCCATCCATGATCCTCAACTCTTTGCCATCTCCATTCTCCATTGTAGCCCATCACTTAACTCACCACTTACCATTTCACCCTTCATTCATCCCACTATAACTCCAAACCAGCAGCCACACCCCACAAAAAATCAATCACAAACCGCCACCCACCTCTCTTCCTCATTAACGATCCAACCTCCATAACCACCATCCCACCATAGCCTCTGTTCCATCCCACGAACCATCAGCCGTGAGTCACCACAACCAGGACTCCAGCACCTTCACGCATACCCCTACACCCTGTCCACAACCACCATACTCCCCAACCAGAACCACCATGAAAGCTCCACCCTCCAACAATCACTAAGCCACTAAGAATCTGATCACCATCAACCACTAAAACACCAACCACCGGCCACCACCATTTTCATCTCGTTGAATTCGAGTCCCACCGTTACCGTCCCTTCACTGCAGCAGTCGATCCACGGCCAGCCACCCTAGAAACACGTCGCCATCCACGAGCCCAGCCTCCACCAGACCAGAACCACTGTGGCAGCCACCACTTCACACCGCGAACCAGAGGCTTGCACTCCGTGAAGTGCTCCTCCACCCAACCGAGACTTTCAGATCCGCCGTCCACCATCTGGAAAAATCGGATCCGAGCCCGTGCCTCTCCGTCTGCGCTGTGCTGCGTCCCTCCGCTCACCACCGCGAATAACTGCCCCAGGTGCCGCCGCCCCAGCCGTTCTCCACCACGAACTTCATCTCTGCCAAGTGCATTCTCAAACCCCCATCCAACCTCTGTTTCTTTTTTGCAGCCCAGTAAAATTCCTTGTTCTTCTAAACTTTACAATTCTTACTAGGAGTGAAACTAGGTTCACATGCTCGCAAAAATATGTTAACATCTGGATACAAAAAGGAAGAAATATTGAAATAGGTAAATAGTAATACAAGAAGTGGGAGTTGAAAGCCAGAAAGCCAGACAACAAAGGTTAAACTTCATATCCAAACTAATGAAGGACCACAATCTTTGTGCTTAAAATCACTTGGCCTTTACAATCAACCATTTATACATTGTGACAGATTTGAAGATGGAAAAAGAGAAATTCAATTTTCCGGAACTGTAAATGTTAAGGGTGATCACAGAAGCAAGAAGAATGAACACTTGTTAAATTACATGCTGTACAAGGAAAAATTAAAAGTATGAATTTTTTTTACCATTACATGAAATAATTACCATTGTAAGCTTCATTTATCTCTTGGAATTTTGCAGTAACAGCACTGTCACCTTTGTGCATGTCAGGATGCCATTTCTATCAAATGGAGCAGAATCATGCATACATAGTGAGTCAAACATGTAGAAAAAAGAATTTTCAGAACAAAAAATTGTGGAAAGAGCCATTGCAGGAGCTACTAAAAAAGGGTAGGTTACCAATCATTAATTGGGATGTTGAATTTTTAATTTTACTACATTATATATATAGTTTTATTGCGTTATTCATTCACAATTTCAAAATAATCAATATTAATTTTTCCTAAATTAATTCAATATTAAATTTTCATGTTCATTTAGTATCTTCTTCTTTAAATTTGTTATAACTTAAAATCCTAGTTTAATTTTTATTAATTGTAATTAATATCTATTAATTGACATATTTATTTTTTATTATATTATACATAGTAATTTTTTTTATAATATCTTAATTTGATTTCTAATCAATCATAACCAATATCATTAATTGAGATGTTATTTTCTTAATTTTACTATATTATTATGTTATTACATTACTATATTATATATATATTTTTTGTATTATTGTATTATTCATTCACAATTTTGAATTAATCATTATTAATCCTTCTTATATTAATTCAATCTTAAATTGTCAGGGTTCATTCAGTATTTTTGTTTTTAAATTTTTTTATAAATTAAGATCCTAATTTAATTTTTTTAATTATAATGGGATATTCATCAATTGACACATTTATTTTTTATTTTTATTATATTTTATATTATATATTGTTATAGAAATAGTAATATAAAAAAAATCTCATCTAAAATTAAATCTCGTGTCAACGCATTATGATGATGATAATTTTATTAAAAGTTTAATTTATGTAAAAATCAAGGAAAGAAAAACTTAGTTTCTATTTTAATTTTTACTTTTAATTTTTCTTACGTCTATTTTTACTTTTAATTTGTTAAGATTGTGTTTAGAATATAAAAAATAAAAAAAAATAACATTCAACTATCATAAATTTTTAATCAATTTTAAATAGTCGCCTTAAACTTTTAAATTTTTCAATTAGTACTTAAACTAAATTAATTTTTACAATTAATTTTTTATAGTTTAACCAATCTAAGTTAATTGACTAATTAAGTACTACGTCATGAAAAATTTTAAAATATTCCAAAAGTATATATTTTGAATAATTTTTTAATCATTTATATTTAATTTAATAATACTTTTATTTTGTGATCCAACAACTTGTGACACAAATGATGGGTCCTTCCAATTGCAAAAAAACTATGAACACCCTAACATCAGTTGCAACCGAATAGGAAGGAAAAACATTGAACTAAAAACAAAGGCAACAGAGAAATCAGAGGAAATGTGCATTGCACCACCTTGTGCAATCAATGGTTCAGGGGCCTTCCGCTTAGTGGAAAGAGGGTTCTACCCATTATAGGGTTTATGAGAATGAGACACAGAGCGAGACCGTTTCAACGTCCTGTGGGCGCATTTTAGTTTGTCTGGGTCCAGTTCTCGAGAATTATTCTCTCTCTCTCTCTCTCATCTTTGCTTTTTTTTTTTCCCCTTCATCAAACAAATTTGATTTTAAATATTTAGTTGAGATTATCGAATAACTTAATGGTGGGTCATATTATAAAAAAATTAATTAGGCATTTAACATGTGTTTTGCGCAGGTGTGTGCATGTTAATGTTTGCATTAGCATGATTAAGAAGATAATGTTAATTAATATATGTTGGTCTGAATCGAAAGAACGCAAGTTCTTTAAATATGTGATCTTGAGTTCGATCCTGACATTCATGCATTAGAAAATAATATTGTTAAGAGGAGTTTTCGCTTATGCGCCTGACTGTATTTTGATAGATTAGTTTTTCACTTATCTAGTAGAGAATACTTAAAAAAAAAAGATAATGTTAAATGAGATACAAAGAGCGATGTGTGTTTAATATTTTTTGTTGAAATATTTAATTTAATGTTACATCAAAATTGATAAGTGTGTTTTTTTTTTCTTTGTCATAGAAATTATAAAAAATGTAAATGGTCATTTATTTCAAGGGTGTTACGTCAATGTTTAATAAATACAAGTGAGAGAAAGTGAAGTTATTTCTTCTTTATGCGCATAATCGTAACTCAAGAGATTAGTCTCTCATTTCTCATGTGATGAATACTCTAAAAAATGATAATGTTAAATGAGATACAAAGAGTGATGTGTGATTAATATTTTTGTTGAATTATTTAATTTAATGATACATCAAAATTGATAAGTGTGTTTTTTTTTCTCTTTATCGTAGAAATTATAAAAAAAAAATGTAAATGATCATTTGTTCCAGGGGTGCTACATTAGTGTTTAATAAATCCAAGGGAAAGAAAGTGAGTTATTTCTTCTTAAAAAATCATAAGCAATTCAAATTAAGAGTAATTATATAGTTGCAACAACCAACTTTTATTAGATGAATGTACATAGATATTGATACAGAGATTTGTGTTAATCTCTTGTAGCATGACTCATTTTTTTTTTCTTTTTATATCTAGAATTAAAGCAGAAAAAGTATTTTTTTTTCTTTAGCTCATAAAAGGGATACTTTTGATTACATTGTATCCTAAAAAAATTAGATATGATACCAATTGCTCCGGGTCTAATCCTAAGGAGTTGATTTTGTGATGGATGAGTATGTAATGTATGAGTAGACATACCATCATATATTTAAATCTCTACTATGTTAATTTTTCCTAATTTTTCTTAGATTAAACATGAATGCACTGTTTTTAATCAAACGAAAGAGGTGAATTAGTAGATATATGTGCAAGTTAATTAGGACACTTGACCGTAATACTAAAAATAATTACTCAAGGTCCAAAATCATCTTAACTTCATAACAATTTTGTTACTCGGGAGTTCATTCACTTGTTTAAAATTAAATCTTATCTTGAAATTTTAATTAATCATAGTCAATACCATTAATTGGGATGTTAAATTTTTAATTTTTCTACATTATATATATAGGGGGCATATTTAAAAAGAATAGTTTTTTATTGTGAGAGAGTGAGATGAGCAATTCTTTATCATATAATTATATATGAATGGTTAAAATTAAAAGTTAGTTAAAAGTCATGTGACTACTTAAAAAAGTCACATACATTTATGTTGTAATATTGACTATAACGCCCTAATACTAATATCTCGATATATCTAACATACATAAAAATAAACAGCACTAGTAACGTCATTTCTTACTTAATATCACAATCATATATCCATAATCAACATTGTAGTTATTATAGAGAGCCTTATGAAATGCGAAAATATGCACGCGCGCACACACACATACATAATAAGCAATAAACTAAACTAAATACAAGCTTTACACAATAAGAAATAAACTAAACTACTCTAATCTATCTTCTTCTTGTTCTTCTTACCCTTAGTAGGGGCTTTAACCTGGATTTACATGACAATACACAGGGTGAGAATTCATAATTCTCAGTATAAGTATCTCAATAATAGCAGTTGTAATATTCGTAAAGAATGCACAACCCTATCATAAAAGAAACATGTTCAAAACAAGTATATAAGTCTCTCTACTCATTACCAAAACAAAGAATGTTCCACGAATAAGACAATCACCCATACAATTGTCATCAAAAAGTAAATACAATGTTTACGTTAGGTTGTATGATTATGATCACAAAAATGTGTTATGTAATGTATTATGATTATGTTATGCAATGTCATGAACCTTGGCAAAGAAGGAATCTGTTACCTCCTTAACCTACCTGATAGGGAAGGAATATATTACCTCCTTAACCTATCTTGTACTCTTCTTGTTAGGAAAGAAATGTGTTACCTCCTTAACTTACTTTTTACTTCTCAAAAACTTATTTTTCAATCCAACATGCATACTTTAAAAGTAAAGATAGAAATGGGAAGAGACACAAATGAACACAAACACCCCTACTTTAAACCTTGAAGATTGTGTTAAGCCATTCAAGCTTTGGCCTTTCATTTTTCCTTCATTTTCCTCTCCTCTTCTTCCTCTTCTTTCTCTCTCGTTTGTCTATTTTCTCTTCTCTCCTTACCTTGTGCATCCAAGAGCCACGTGAAAGATCGAAAGAGTAAGTGAAATATGAGAAAATATCAAAGCAAAAGTCAAGGAAGATGGCTCATGTGCAACTTAGGATTTTAAGTTATAACAAATTTAAAGAAGAAGATACTAAATGAACCTGATATTTTAATATTGAATTACTTTAGGAAAAATTA
Organism: Ormosia emarginata; assembly: GCA_029884605.1. Classification (NCBI taxonomy): domain Eukaryota; kingdom Viridiplantae; phylum Streptophyta; class Magnoliopsida; order Fabales; family Fabaceae; genus Ormosia; species Ormosia emarginata. Next base: position 4,257,364 of record JAQQTP010000089.1, read on the forward strand.
ATATTGATTATTTTGAAATTGTGAATGAATAATGCAATAATATATATATATATATATATATATATATATATATATATATATATATATATATATATATATATATATAATGTAGTAAAATTAAAAATTTAGCATCCCAATTAATGATATTGATTATGATTGATTAAAAGAAGATTTAACTTTAAACAAGTAAATGAACTCCTGAGTAACAAAATTGTTATGAAGTTAAGATTGTTCTGGACCTAGAGTAATTATTTTTGGTATTAAGGTCAAGTGTCTTAATCAACTTGTGCATATATCGACTAATGAGGATTTCTAGGAACATACTTTTTATTATATTCCTTTTAACACTCTCTCTTTTATTTGGTCACTTCACACACTAAAGTATATATTCAAGTTTAATTATACGTTAATCAAGTTGATTACACATTAATTAAGTTAATTATACATTAATTGAGGTTAAGTATATATTTTAGTGTGTGATGTGACCTAATAAAAAAATTATATTGATAAGAGTGTGACAAAAAATGTGTTGCTAACATTCTCCTCAACTAATTCACCTCTTCTATTCGATTAATAATAGTGCGTTCACGTACAAATTAAGAAAAATTAAAAAAAATTAACATAGCAAAGATTTGAATATATGATTGTATGTCTACTTATACATCACGTATTCTTCCATCGCAAAACCAACTCCTTAGGATTAGAGTCGGGGCAATTGCTATCATATCTAAAATTTCTAGTATACAATGTAATCAAAAGTATCCCTTTTATGAGCTAAAGAAAAAAAAAATCCTTTTTATGCTTTAATTATAGAATGGAATAGTTATATAAAAATTAAAAAAAAATGAATGAGTCGTGCTATAAGAGATTGACACAAATCTACATATCTATATCTATATATATACATCCATCTAATAAAAGCTGGTTGCTGCAACTATATAATTACACTTAATTTGAACTGCTTATATGGTTTTTTAAGAAGAAATCGGTTCACTTTCTCTCCATTGTATTTATTAAACAGTGATGATACCTTCAAATGGCCATTTACGTTCTTTATAATTTCTACGATAAACAAAAAAAATCACACATCAATTTTGATGTATCATTAAATTAAATAATTCAACAAAAATATTAAATGCACATCACTCTTTGTATCTTATTTATATTATTATTTTTAAAATATTTTTCATTCAATAGATGAAAATTTATTTTTTTAAAATATAATCAAATGTATACATAATTTTTTTTTAATGAGATTATTTTTTATACATAAATCATGATATCAAATTTAAAATTACATACTTAAAAATTAAACTCATTTTATTTAGATAAATATACATTAGCTAACATTATGTTCTCAATCTTGCTAATGTAAACATTAACATGCACTGATGCACACATCTGCGCAAAACACATGTTAAATGCCTAATTAATTTTGTTATAATAAGACCCACAATTAACTTATTCAATATCAACTAAATATTTAAAATCAAATTTGTTTGAGGAAGGAAAAAAAAAAAGCAAATATGAAGAAAGAGAGAGAAGGAAAAAAAAAAAAAAAAGCAAATATGAAAAAAGAGAGACAGGGAGAAGAGAGCAATTCCCGGGTACCCGACCCTGACAAGCGAAAACGCGCCCACATAACGCGAAAGCGGTCTCGCTCTGTGTCTCATTCTCATAAACCCTAAAGCCCTATAACGTATAGAACCCTCTTTCCACCAAGCGGAAGGCTCCAGAACCATTGACTGTACAAGGTGGTGCAATGCATGTTTCGTTCTGATTTCTCTGTTGCCTTTGTTTTTAGTTCAATGTTCTTCTTTCCTGTTCGGTTGCAAACTAGTGTTAGGGTGTTCAATGCATTTTGCAATTGGAAGGGCCCATCATTTGTGTCACAGATTCAGATTAGGTTCTTCTATCTTAGATATTTGAAAATAATCAAAACAAAAATCTTCTTGTGTGTTTACTTTTAATAATCTTACTTATTGTTGTGCCATTTCTATTTCTGTAATTATTATGTCTGTTACTTCTGCTTTATGCTAAATCTGCATTATTTGTTCTATCCTTTGAATTGATGCTTCATGACGCTGAAGCTTTATTGGCGGCTGACTTATACTGTTGGCAGATGAATTTTAATAACGTGAAGGTCCCAAAGGTTCCTGGTGGCGGAATCTCTGCTTTGCTTAAAGTTAGCATTATTGGTGGGCTTGCTGTATATGGGGCTGCAAACAGCTTGTACAATGTTGAGGGAGGCCATCGAGCCATTGTCTTCAATCGTATAGTTGGTGTCAAAGATAAGGTTATTCCCTTGTCTGTCACTGTTGAATGAAATTCTTTTGTTACAAAGTTCTGGTACAATGTGAACATTCAAAATGAACTTAAAGCTGTTTTGCTTGTCTTTCAAGGTGTTTTTATGATCTCCTGAGTCATTTGGAAGGAAAACTTACCAATCTAGATAAATATTTATATTCAAGTACCAATTAACCATTGTAAATATTTGGCTAGGTTGGTCCTTAAGTGTAAGTTTTCGTGGATTTAAGAAGCCCTGCTTCAGTTGTTCTCCTAAGTGGGGCATAAATTTTGTTGTAACCCTGTCATTTTATCATATTCTTTGTGTTTAGGTTTTCATGTCGTACACTAGCAGTCCTAGTATAAAAGGTTTTCAGCCTTTTGGTAGAGTAACAATCTTCTTGTCAAGCATGAGTTAAACACTGTCAATAAGCTTCCATACCTCTGGAATCAGTATACTCCAAAGGTCTCCGTACTCAGACCTTTGTTGAATAACCTTATTGTAGTATGTCAATATAGTATGCTTCTTGTATGCAGGTCTATCCTGAAGGGACACATATAATGATTCCGTGGTTTGAGAGGCCTGTGATCTATGATGTTCGTGCACGACCTCATTTAGTGGAGAGTACCTCAGGAAGCCGTGATCTCCAAATGGTAAATCTTTTATTCATTATCATTTTCTTTTCAATTTTGCTATATCAACAGGTTGTTTGTTTTGAAGCTGAATTACCTTCCCTCACCTTGCCCTTTCCTGTCTAAATGAAAAAAGACGGGGGAAAGGAAAAAGTAGTTTAGGGCTTTTCCTTCTCAATTCTTTACTTTTCTCATTGCTGATCTCTGATAACTTTCCACTCTCAGGTTGTTCATACATTTAATCCCCGTTTCCCTCTTTCATGTGGTACACTAGATCCCTTATATTTGAACTATTACAATCCAAGATCATGATCTGTGGGCATTCTAAATTTATGTTAGAATTTTTAATACTGATTTATTAGGATCATGCAAATGTAGTCAGTGCTTACTTAGTTTAAGGACAGTTATTTCAGTTCTTTTATCTCCATATATTTTTTGACGCAGCATACTGCACAATAATTTGTACTAAAGTTTCCATGTATTATGGATGTCTGTTTTTGCTAGGTGAAAATTGCACTTAGAGTCCTCACTCGTCCTGTGCCAGACCAATTACCGACAATTTATCGAACCCTGGGTGAGAATTATAATGAAAGGGTCCTTCCTTCTATTATACATGAAACTCTTAAAGCTGTGGTTGCACAGTATAATGCCAGTCAGCTCATTACTCAGAGAGAGGTAAGTATTTATAGATTATGTCCTACCTTTTGGTCCAACTATTAACTGGACTGATCGTATGTATGCTTCTTTACTTCTCAGTTGGAATTTGTATTCTTAGGAATAAAGTAAATTCTCTTTTGGACGGATATTAAAAGTGAAATTTACCTTATTGGTGAGACTGATTATTTCTAAAACATACTATTTTACAGGCTGTTAGTCGAGAAATAAGGAAGATATTGACTGAAAGGGCCTCCCATTTTAATATTGCATTGGATGATGTGTCAATCACAAGCTTGACTTTTGGGAAGGAATTTACAGCTGCAATTGAAGCCAAGCAGGTTGCGGCTCAAGAAGCTGAGAGAGCTAAATTTGTTGTAGAAAAAGCTGAACAAGACAAAAGAAGTGCCGTTATTAGAGCACAGGTGATATAGTTGTCCCAATCTTACATTGAAGATGGTTCTTAATAAGTGGCTTCCATGCTTTTATTATTTCTGAATTGCTATTTAACCATTATGCCAAACAATACAAAATAAAATAATAAAGAAAACGAAAGGATCATTTTAGAAGAGTATTTGCTGATTGTCCTGCTTGTGTGATATATTAACTCTTGATATCATGACTGTTAATTTATAACTAGTTTTGAAGGTTAGCAACATTAAAGAAATAGAAATGAATTTTCTTCTACTCACTACTCCCGTCCCCTTCCGTCACTTTTTCTCTTGAATGATCCCTTCTGGTGATGTATGGATGCTATCAGGGAAGGAAATTAAATTTCCTTTTTAGATGTAATTCCCTTCCAAGTTGGCGCTATAGTACTTTTTCTACAAAATAATACAGAGGGCTTCTCTCCCAACTCTATTATGTATATACATTTGCTCCTCCTTCCCTACTTATTACTTTTTGACAAACAGGGTGAAGCCAAGAGTGCCCAGTTGATTGGTCAAGCTATTGCCAATAATCCTGCATTTATCACCTTGAGGAAAATTGAAGCTGCAAGGGAAATTGCTCAAACAATTTCAAATTCTGCCAACAAGGTTTACTTGAATTCAGATGACCTCTTACTGAATCTTCAGGAGTTAAATTTGGAGCCCACTGGGAAGAGATAGTTGTATGAGGTTGAATTCGCTTATTTACTTCTGCCTCTCTCGCTTAATTTTTTTTTTGGATACAATGGTAACGAGGTTTGAACCTATGTGTCTAGTATTATTTTTCGTTTTCATTTGTATGTACGTTCTTCAAGTGTTCAAATGAGATTCAGCATTACAAACTATATAGTAGACAAACTGATGGTCATTTTCTTGAAGTGGACCATGTGAGACAAAGGAGGTTCAATCAGGTTTTATCAGCTTTCAGTACTTCTGTTCTTGAATAGTCGCTATTATTGTTGGATGTTGAGGAATTTCTTTTGGTGTGTACCATTGTGATTCTGTTATGGTCCAATGTTGACTAAATTTTTAGTATGAGTATTGTGTCTATGCCGCCACAAGTTCCTTGTCTGTCACCAGTTGTTAGTACCATCTACACCATTGAAATAATAAATGAATAATAATTACTTATTCAAAATTATCCTAAATTGTTGTATTAACGGTGTGGCACAATGGCACGGGGATGAACCAAAAAATTAAAAGGAAAACATAAATGTAATAATTCTTCGCCTCCTTTTAAACATTGGATTTCTCTTCGAAATTTCAAACATGCACTAGAACGGACCAGAAGTGCTTCTTAAATCACATCTGATCTGTGCATTTTAGTTGTGATGAATGATAAACGTGGCTTCAATGTTTCTTTTTATGTTTTTAATTTTTCGTAAATTGAGTGTGACAAGCATACTTTGCCATTGCTATTCATTCCGTGGTTGGTTATGGGGAAAGTAGACAGATACTATTATCTGTAATGTTAGGATTTGAAATGATGTTTAAATTTAATTTAAATTAAAAATTAAACTGAAAAATCAAAGTTCAATGTCAATCAAATAAATTTAGTTTTTTTTTATTTAGTTTTTTGAAAATTAATTGGATTGAATTAATTTTTAATTTTAATTTTTAAAATTGACTCAATTCAGTTTAAATAGATTAATGTTATATAATATATATATATATTTATTTATTTATTTTTTAGTTTATATTTTTATTTATAATAACTTTAATTACTCCTACATTTTTTGTTTATATGATCAAATATAATTTTAGACATGTAAAATAAGTTACTTTTATTTTTTATTTTCTATTTTTTTAATAAGTTAAATTATTTTTAATTCACAATATTTTAGATTTAAAAAATAATATAAATCGATGTAATTAATATTACTTTAAATAATTTGACTTTTTTATTTGAATAAATTTTTTTCTTTAAGGAGGACTTTTCTTAAGTAAAGGAAAGAGAAGTCATGCAAGTTGCAACACAATAATTGGTTTTGAGAGAGAACAAAAGTTGTGTTGACGGAAAGCTGTTGAACTGGATCCTGATCCAAGCAGGTAAAGCTTTCTTTCAAATATAAGCTGCCTTTGAAATTGAAACGTTAAAAGGAAACCCGGATGCGTGGGGTGAGATATTTATGGTATGAGGGTCGTGTCGTGACTCGTGACCGTGAATCAGCTGTGAACTTAATACGTGGGAACTGGGAAGGAAGTAGAGCAGAGTGAGTAAAGACTGAAATAAGATTGAGGAGGTGATATACACTGACATATTCAGAGAGATGGTGGAGATGTTTTTTTGGAAGTGGAAAGAAAGCACCACCCCTAACCTGCTTCAACAAATTCAAAACCACTCCAATCTACTTCTTCTTTCTGGCCCTCCTTCTTCGTATTTCCTCTGTTTCTCTCTCTCTGTGTCTATCTGTATAGAATATATTATATATATATGACTTTGACTTGACTTGTTTGAATTCTTATGAATGAATGTGTGTTACTGTTATGTACAGCGGGAAGACTACTCTGCTTTTCCAGTTTGCATTCAATGTGGCACTCCATTCCAACTCAAATGTCCTCTTCATTTGCAATCGCCACAGGTTGGATTCCAAACCCCCTTTTCTTTCTCAGGTATCATCTAAATCCTCTCTCACTCTCACATCACATACCCCCACTCACCTTTCCTATTCATTTTGAAAACCCACTTCCTGTTTTCTGAATTTCAGGGTATTGACCCATCTTCTGGTGTCTTCCACCGTATACAAATAAAGTATCATCCATAACCCCTTCTATTATCATTCATTGACTACTAATATTAATATGTGACCTGACCCTCATACATATATTGCTACTTTGATTGATTGTCTCTCATCGCATGTATCTCATTTGCAATTTATTGGCTGTTTGAGGTACGTGAATGATGATGAAGACATTAGGAAGTACTTTGCTGCCTTCCATCTGCATGATACATTGCCTGCAGCTGTTGTTATTGATGATTTCGGACATTTCTTTGACAATAAGTATTTTGCTCTTTACACTCATGCTTCCCATACGGCCTTACAACATTACATAATAAACCCTTATATAACTGATTATGTTTGTTTCCATTTCATCTTTTGATTTTGAATTCTGATCTGAAAAGGATCTGCCAACAACGATATTCTAATCCTCGCGGACGAGACTTAGCCATGGTCAAGAGTCTAGCCTTATGCCACAATGCAATTACTTATGCAAAGTAAGTTTGCATTGCTGTTGCTGTTGTTGAAATTATGATTGCTGAGTAAGTTTGTTTAAACTGAAGTAATGATGAACTTCCTTTCTAAATTCTCTGGCAGTCAAAAAGGGTCTTGCAAGCTTCTCTTATCAGATACTCATACTCACCAGGGACAGGGAGACTCCCCAAGGTTTCACTTCATCTATAAGAAATGGATACACACCACTTTTACAATTAAAGGTTGGCTCCCTTGGTCCCCCTTATCCACTTGTAGAGGCATTTAAAAAGAATGTGCTCTTTCTTGTTATGTATATCTCCTTGAGTGATATTTATTAATTGTCATGGTAACCGGTCTTGCAGAAGGGGATGTATCTGGATCATTTATTCTGAAAGATAGGAGCTATTCACGAACTGATAACACATGTACAATTAAAGCTGCAAAATACTCCATAGCTCTTCAATATCTGGTCTTGGATGGAATTATCGAAGATCAAGTAGATATACTCATCCACAATTAGAACTGATTGATCTCTTGTTCCATTTAACAACTATATACTCAATGATATACTGAACTTGTTTCATGGTTTGCCAGCATCTTCAGCGAACCCTGCGAATCTCAGGTTTCAAATAGTATCTCTATTTTTTTGGAGGAGGGGGGGGGGAGTGGAGATTTATATCTTTCACCGCACTCATCTGCTTCTGAATCAAAATGCTATTTGTTGTGATACCAAGCCAAATAAACGGCAATTCTTGTGCTTAAGCTGTCATAAACTCATAATCAGATTAGCACTTATGATTGATTCCGCGATTTGATAATCAACACAAGTCCCAAATCTTGGGTTCTGTGACATCAGTTAATTATTATGAAGAGCAGAACAACCTGGTTGTTGTAGTAACAGCCAACAGCCTGAGCAGGTACCCTGCTGCTAGTGTTTCTGTTATTATACATTGTTTACTGTAAAACATCCTGTAGCAAAATTTCAGAGTGGTGAAACTCAAGTAGAATTATTGGCAACGACTCTTGTACTTGGGCCATCACAAATTCAGAACCAGATTATGTTAATAACGCTGTTTGTCAAGTCCCTGATTTTTTATAATCAGCAGCACACCTGCACAAACCCCAAATTTTGGTTTCAGTAACATATCAATTTCAATTTAATGAGAGTTGATAGTTGATGCGGTAATCTGTTACTATTATACAATTGTCTGAGGGCCACTAGGCCTAGACTCGTCTCTATGGCTTCATGGAACCAATATAAAATACCTTTAACAAGAAGATTTTGTTATAAATTTAATGTAGCCTATAAAATATTGTTGGAAGACACCTTATCAAAAGGGAAAGGGTTGAAAAGTACTGGGCAGGTATTAAACTTTCTTCACTTTCTTTAACGTTCCCGACTCTTAATCAAGACAGATTGAGCACCAGGATTAATATGTTATATTTTTTTGTCTTTAACTAATTACTCATACAATTTTAAATTAAGAATGGTGGTTAGTTAAATAAAATTCTCTCTAAAATAAGGATTCTATGATTCGAACATGTTTCCTAAATTAATGTTATATTTGATAAAGTATAAAATAATTATGATAAAAGGTACTAAAATTCAAGTACGAGTAAACTTACTATTAATTGCTTGTAATTAATTAATTAAATGAATAAATGTTTTTATCAACTACTGTAACATCTAAAAAATAAAAAATTATAAGATTTCGTGTAAGGGTGAAAATAGATTAAATTGCCCGTCAGGAGTCTATGGCTTGACCTGAGGCCTGATCTGATTTGACTAAACAAGTTAAGATAAGACTTTTTTAAAGGTCTGTTTAATTAAAAAGATAAAGTCTCAGACCATCTGATAGGTCTTTTAAACCTAATAGGTTGGCCTAATCTATTAAACTAAATATAATATAATAGAGGAGGGATCGGTTTACACAAGTGTAAGTCTTTTTTGACTTACATTTATTTTTAACTATGAGATCCACTTTTATCTAATGGTTGAAATTATTTCATTAAAAGTAATCATTAGATGAAAGTGAATCTAACAGTTAAAAATGAGTGTAAGAAAAAAAAAGACTTACACCTACAGAAGTTGATCTTCCTTAATATAATATATATTATTATAATAATTACAATTATTAATTTATTATAATATATTAATATATTTTTTATACATAATTTTTAATAAAAGTCAAAAATTAAAACATAAGTTAGTAAATTTGAATAGAAATAACATATTAGAATTATGTTATAACTTAACACTCACTTCTTAGTTTAATAAATACTCACCATTTTTTTGTTCTAATCTTTAGTCAATGTGGAACTTAGAGATATAACAAGTTATTACCACAACACAACAAAAAAAAGCAAGACACAACATCTTCACTTATATTTTTTTAATGTTTTTTTTCGTGGATCTTCTCTTTTACGTAATCATCTTCACTTGTAAATTATTATGCTATTAAAATATTTGAGCATTATTGGCTTTTAACTTAATTCATTTTTAAGCAATTAGCTAAAGGTAGGGTAATTAAAAATTGGTGTGCTCTACTTTTTTTTAGTTGTATTGTGGTAGTAATTTGTTATATCTCTAAGTTATACGAGCAAAGATTAGAGCAAGAAAATAATGAATATCCATAAAAGTAGAGGGTGCGTGTTAAAGGTCGTTGGTCTATTTCAAGACTTAAGCCTGTTAAACTATATAAAAGTTTGTTGACTTATTTAAAGATATATATGGTTATGTAAAAGCATGTTAGTCTATTTAAAAATATAGTTGTTAATTTATTTAAAGATTTGTTAATTTATTTAAAGGTACATTAACAACTTATTTAAATATTTTATTATAAAATAAACTTTTAAATAAATTTTGAAGTCAAATTAATTTTTTAAAAATATTAGATTAGATTTTTAAAGTTAACGTATTTTAAGCTAACATATCAAATTCAGATCATATAATTAAAATACATATTAAACCTATTTAAAACAAAATTTGATGTGACCTAACATATTTTCAGCCTAATTTCATGTATTATACTAGAAAGGTGAAGAATTTTTAAGTATTACAAACTTTCAGCTATCACTATATTATTTTAGAAAAGCATATGTACCAAAAAAATATTTGAAAAGCATATTACTTCGAATCTGAACCTACACAACAAAGAATCTAAGACTTGGCATTCCCTATTTCTGATATATTCCATTAAATAGATGACTCATCCTTGCCTCCACATGCCACAATATCAACCTCCTAGTGTCAATCACGACAACAGACATTGTTGCCGAACTTAACCTACCATGTCCTAGCCCAAATTTTTTCCAGGTAATAAAGTAAGCCAAACAAAATACAGTAACATTATTTATCTAGGATTTTCATAACAAATAATACATAATTTACTTTTTTAAAAAAGGTTTTCGCACTTCATTTTGAAGTAAGAAAAGATTTGCTCGGTATAATGAGATTATATATATTTTTAAAGTGTTTTCTTAAAAGTTTGAACCCTTGCATTTTATATATTTCTTTACAGCTGAATTCAAACTTCATTTCCACTTGAACCACTCTTCGTGGATATATAACTTACTAATATGATTATATTGAAATTTAATAATGATTAATGAATTTTAAATTAAATAAAAAGAGTTTAATTTTAGGATTTAATATATTTCAGTTATGTTATAATATAATCATAGATATTTGGAGAAATTAATTCTCTAGATCTAAAGTTGAAACTCAAATAATCAACATATGAAACCCACTTCTTCAATCACTATAGTTTGTGATAAAATACAATTGAAGATAATGACAGTAAATTAAAATTAAATTACTTAAACTTTAATAGCAATCAAGTTTTGCAATTCGTACACAATTTAGTACAAAATATAAAAATATTAATAAAACAAAACTCTTTTTTATTTCCAATAAAAAAAATCCCGTAATAATAATAGTAAATAGTCAGTGAAACATGAAAAATAGTTTATCACAAAAAAAAAGAGCAAATAATTATCACAAAAAATGCAGATAATAACAAAATTGGAAATAATAAATAATAAATAAAACGGAAGGTCACCACATCACGCCTGGTCAGTTCCTTGAAAAAAACGCATTCTCCTTGGTTTGGGTTTGGAGTGTGGTTTGGTTGTGGACTTTGAAGACCAAGATTAGCACTTGCTTTACTAACCTCCCTACCCCGCCATGCCCATCTATCACCCGCCACTACAAAAGTATAGCCCCACTTCCAACTTGGAACTCCAACCTTTCCCTTCTCTCTCTCTCAACTAAGATTAGGACCATATTTGGAGAAAGTTCTCTTTTTTGGTTCTTCTTTCCGCCTCCAAACCAAATTCTCACTGAGTTGCTATGATAGAGGGTCAATAGCCCACCATAAGAGAAATTAAAATTCAAAAGCATAGCAACAAGAGTCATGGTTAGTACTAGTACCAACAATCAATGCAAATATGCAATCCTTCTCACATATTCACCACATGGGGTTCTTTTTTTTTTTTTTTTCAATCAGAGGGTTGATTATTATTATTGTTATTATTATTATTTTTGGTTTTCTGCTTCTGTTCAATTATTTACTAATTGGTGTGTGTTTTTTGTTATTGGGTCTACGGAGTTTAGGCAGGTGAAGGAGGTGCAGTTGGGTTGGGAGGTCTCAATGAAGAAGAAGGTGATATGGGAGAAAGGGAAGAAGAAAACAAGTGGCCCCCATGGTTGCTGCCACTTCTCCAAACAAGCTTCTTTGTTCAATGTAAAGTCCACGCAGATTCCCACAAGAGCGAATGCAATATGTATTGCTTGGACTGTATCAATGGAGCCCTTTGCTCTGCATGTCTGATTTCCCACAAAGAACACAGAACAATTCAGGTACGAAATTTTGGTGAAAAATATATTTATATATGACTCAATTTGATCCAATTTTGTGGGGAATTTTAATCCAAACGGTCAAAAATCAAGGATTTCGGTGTCTGTAATCTGATTGTGTAGCGTATTCCTGCATTGTTAGGATCCAATCCCTTTTGATCGGTCCTAAAAATTTCTGTCTCTTGTATTGGTTTAATCGGTTACATACTTACACGTGCCATTTAATGCCAAGTTTGCAACCTCCCCAAGTCAGAGTTGAGTTGCAAATTTGCACTTTGAATTTTCTTCCCATTGAATAATTGTTTATTGCTCAATTATATTGTCCATGGGTTATTATGCTTGGATAGATAATTTTATTTATTTTTTGAGTTTTGGTATTTTATTTTAGCTAGAATAAATAATGTGGATAATATCCTCTGATGACTTTTTTTTTAATTTTCTTTTAATTTTTATTAATTTTCAAAGATAAGGAGGTCTTCATACCATGATGTGATAAGGGTGTCTGAGATACAGAAATTTCTGGACATAACAGGGGTCCAAACTTACATTATTAACAGTGCCAAGATTGTGTTCTTGAATGAAAGGCCTCAACCTAGGCCTGGCAAAGGGGTTACCAATACCTGCCAAGTCTGTGAGCGCAGCCTCCTTGACTCTTTCAGCTTCTGCTCTCTTGGTTGTAAGGTATATATAATAACTATATAATATATAGTTAACCCAAATTTGCATCTAATTGATTCTTTTTCAACCCATTTATTTGATTGACCATTCTCTTGAAAATTTTCTATCTGGCATTATTAAAATGGGGTTCCAAACTACATCTTTGAATTACATTAGTTGTAGCAAAATATGGTGAAATGATTTCCTAAATTTTAGAAATGTTGTATGTAAAACCATTGTAACTACCTCCTACTTTTTTTTTCTATATAAAGTATGCAGACATTAAAGGTGTATTTTTTATGTTTCCCTTGAAAAAGTAAGAATGATGATGAGTATAGGTGTGGATACGAATGACCTGTTCAACTTTTCAATTTTCTTCTCAGATTGTTGGAACCTCCAAGAAGTTCCGGACGAAGAAAATGTTAGGTGAGACAGAAGGGTCTGATGGTGAAGAATCAATGAATGGCATTAGCAATGGACGTGCCAGATTTAAAATCCAGAGCTTTACACCTTCAACGCCACCACCAACAGTGGTGAATTACAGAACTGCTAAGAGGAGGAAAGGAGTTCCACATAGAGCTCCAATGGGGGGAGGGCTTATTATACAATACTAATGCTATATAGGGGTTTTCGGTCACTTACCAATCAATATTTATACCCAAAAAGATACAGCAGCTGTTGCCACTTCGTTAAGTGGCGTCCTCATGCTTTATATTTGCATGGTTACAATACCTGAGCCCTGTTCACTGAGGCCGGTGTTGGGATCTACTACTCTATCTTGTATAGAACAAAAATAGGAAGAAAAATATAAAAAAAGGGAGAAATATATTTTAAAAAGCAAATAATAATATAGAGTGCGGAGTACATCATGTTGGTATAAGAATGGCATTCATATGTGTTGGTATGTGATGCTAAATGTACATAGTGGTTTGTAGAAAGGAGTTGTATAACATCAAATTAGACAATAAAAAAGTTTATGATGAGTGTTAATTATATTCCCCTGGTTTGGTATATGACCATTGTCTATGTCATTTCAAAGTTGGAAGTATATGTCTTGTTTGGCTGGTGGATAAGTTGTTTAAACTTTGAAGTGCGAGAATTTTTCTTTTTTTGGTGCAATGAAGTGCGAGATTTAATTGGCTTTTGTTTCTCTTTTCTGCTTTTGGATTCTTGATTACAGTAGACTTGTAGCTACCGTTAAAAAAAAAAGAAAGAAGACTTGTAGCTGATTCGTGTAATGCACATAGGAATACACATAAAATGTGTTGGTGTGCTTGTTCTTTTACGATTTTAATGTTCATTCTTAATTTACTACAATTTTTTTTATTTCCTTTTTAAAATGTGAACATTACACATATCATGTTTTAGAGTTCAAAGAAAGAAAGTAACTCAAGAGGTCAGCATTTAGTTGTTAGCTATACACGCTTGGCGTGTTGGTGTTTTATTCACGTCGATGCTCAATCTAGCTGGTAATGTTGCAACATTAAGTTTTTCTCTCATGTTAGGTTTCCTGTGGTAGCAACCTTTTTTTTTTTTTTTCCCATTTTACTGCCTACAATGTGAGTCAAATATTTAAGTTCAGAATAATTGAATAAAAATCTAAGGCTGTTCATTTAGCTTAATCAATTTTTTTAATAAATGTGACCTTTATTGGAAAAGGTGGCAATTTTGTGAATAGGGTTGCTCACCTACTCGACTTTTTGTTAATAATAATTGTGCAATTTGGGTTTGAATTCAAATTTTTTGTTATTGGTAGTGATTTGTAATTTCACTTTATATTTTTATTGAGGTTAGTGGTTTATTTTCACCTTAAAATAAAGATAATTTTAAATAAGAATAATTTCTACTTATTTTAAATTTTTTAAGACGAAAAAAGTAAAGTTTTTTTTTTTTAAACATGAAGGTATTGATGACAATCTTATTTATGCATGCAAGATTAAACCAAGTGAAAATTTCAATTAAAAATGCTTCAAGATTGTGTAAATAATTAAATAACAAAGTAGTAAATATATGCTGATAAATGATCTGATTTAAAACTAAGGTGGATCAAGTTCGAATCTTAAAAATTAAATTTTATATATTTTTTAATTAGTTTTGGATTACACTTTAGATTGATTTGACTCAATTCATTATTATATAATATTTGAAATCTTATAGTTTTATAAAACAATTAAGGATAAATTATAAAATTTATTGACTTAAGTTAATATCTAATGTATAGCATGATAATATATATATTTTAGTTGAGCATGATAAATTTTTTATTTATTTGAATGACAAATTTATTAGGCACTGGCTTTTAGCAGCTAAAATATCTGAAATACAACTTAGTGGTCGATTCAACCACAAGTTAATTAGACACTTCATATCTAGTGCTAACCTAGCTACCCATTGCAAGGTTTAGATACTGCATTACAAGAAATTCTAGAAAACCAAGTAGCATCCTAAGCAAATATCCATTGCAAGATAAATACTCGGCATTAGAGTTGATGAAGTTGTACACATTTTTGGCGTCTCCTTCCAAAAGACTTGCTAAATCCTTAGCTCCCATGAAAATAAAAATCCTTCCTTTTGGCAACTAGAATCTCGCCTCTACGTACCCATTCCACTTTTCGACTTCGCAACAACAAACTGACCTTGCCAGTCACGTATAATATATGACTCCTATTCCATGCACCTCAGAAGTTGGAGAACAGGAGAAGTCCACATTCACCTTGTAGCAGTTATATTCTAGCTTCTGCCATTTATCGATAGTGTCCCGCCCCTCCCCTCCATATTGTGCAGATCGAGCGAATTCCGCAAGCACTAATCTGAGGGGCAATGCATGCTTTATTCCCTTGCCATCTACCAACTACCATTCCGTTCCTGCCAAACACAGCCTTATATCCAGCATGATAATGTTTTTATACTCATATAATTTATTTAAAAATAAATTTTATAAAGCATTTTTTTAGTTTAATTTTTTACTTTTAAAATTTTATTAAGTATAGATAATATTTAAATTTATATATTTTGTCTTAATTTTGAGTTGGCTCATTTTTGTTTATTATTAATTATGTTATGACTGGATTGAGACTGAATATGATCCTATCAAAATATTATGTCAAAATTGTGCCAAGTTAAACTTAATCTAAAGCAATTTATTAACATCCCTAGTATTTATTAACGTAAAAAAGTATAAATTAAAAAATATTAATATAAACTAAAATTTATAATAAACTTTATACATAATAATATATTTATTATTAAATTTTGTAGTGTACGTATATTTATAATTTCAAATTATATTTTAAATAATAAATATATTATCACGTATAAAATTTACAGTTAATTCAAGTATATATATTTTTTAGTATAAATATAAATATTAACGACATATTTTTAAGTTAAACTATTTTATTTTTTTAATTAAAAATAAAAAAAGGCCCTCGATTTTCGAAGCTAAAGCTGGAGCCTGTGATGGTGATGGTGAGGTTGACGCCTACTATGTCGTTTTATATTTGTGTTCTTACCGGTAATACCGGTAAGGGAAACTACGCTACAATCTAGGTCCCACGTGGAATGTGACCCACATTGCATGCCGCGCCGCCTTAACCAAAGCTATGTGAAGATAAATTTTAAAATAATGAACATAAAGTAAATAAATAAAAATATATTATTTTTAATTTAATTTAAAATATATTAAAATTTTAATTTATTAATAATTTAATTATAAATATATTTTTATTTATTTATTTAAAAAAAAATAATTTTTATATATTTTTAATAATAAATAATTTATTTATTTTAATAATAAATATTTTTGATATAATTAAACTAATAATAATTATTATCTAATTTCAATATTTAAAATTAAATTTGTTAAATAATAATATAAATTAAAAAATTAAAAATATTATTTAACGAAAATATATAATTTAATAATAAAATATATTTCATTAAAAAAGCCACATTTAAATCTTAAAAATCATCTTTTTAGAGGTTAAAATAAAATTAAATAAAAAAAACTTAAATCAACTTGAGTCAAATTATTTGAACGGATCATTAAATCACTCAAATTTAATTGAATTTAACCAAATTAACAAAAAATATATTATAATTAAGAATCGAATCAACCCAAAAATCGGGTTATGAATTTTCCAATCGTACCGACTAATCACTCTAATTTATACAATTATGATCAAGATTTCACATCAGAGAATTTATTTTCACATTATTATTGTCCATCACTTTCCTTTGTGCTTCGGTGCTTCCCTCCTCCCAATCATGTTATGCCACTTGCCCCCAATTATTGCACATTCCTTTGTTTTTTCAACCATCAATTTATTTCTCAATGAATCAATGCCCTCTCTGCGCCGTACTTTATTCGAAGCAAAATTGAGCAACGATAATAATATTGAAGAATACAAGAATATGATGTGGATTATATGAATGGGGATTATTATGTACGTTATTAATAAAAAATGTCTTTAATTTTGATACAGTATTAATATAAAACTTTTTTATATTATTATTTAATCATATATTGATAAATTATTAAAGAAAATTAACTCTTGCATTTATTATTTTAGAAATTTTAATCAAAGAGATATGAATATAGATATAAGATACAAATACAACATGATACATATATGTTGACATAAAAAATTTAAAATATGTAGATAAAATGTATTTAAAAATATCAAAATATCTAATACTATAAGTATTAAAAATTAGTGCAGTGACTATTTTAAAGTATTAGCGCTACATAAATCTTAACCCTTTTAACAATGTGTTAATACATCATTATGTGATAATACAAAAGCTTTACACTCACAATATATTAAACTTAAATTCTTAAAAAAATGATGTATTGATGAAGTTATTAGAATAATTGAGTCTTATTCCACCCTAAAAATTAACTCAAGGAGTAGAGATATGTGACTTAACACATTTCTCTCACGTCCAAAACTAGACACTTGGAACATAAAGTTTATAGAATTGAACATCTGGTGGTGACCTAACATCAATACTTGGTTAGACTTTACAGTCTAAGTCATTATAAAAGTTACTTTGTACATATACTCATTTAATGTGAGATTTAACAAAATTTTTTATTATAAATCATTGATATAATGAGAAACTCTATAAATTTCAACTAATAAATGACTTATACACATTGAGGAGGGGGAAGAATGTTGGTGAGATTTGTCATGTATTTTACCTATAAAAGATTTTACCAGCTAAGTTAATCAGTATCTTTGTGTATTGATAAAGTTATTTATAACATTTATTAAATAAGTCAAATTTTTTATTATAAAAAGATTATTATTTTTTGTTTTGGAAATTATGTGACTTCCACTATCAAAGAAAACGATATACTTACAATTTTTTTATTTGTTTTTGGGATCAGAAGAGAAAATGAAAAACTAAATCTTAGCAAAAGCAACTCCCTTGGAGTTCGCTAGCAGCAAGCTCCTCATGGCGGGAGAAGTGGAAAGCCATATATCTTCATGCCATCATCACTCGACGCACCAAGCTTGATAAGGAAATCTGCATACGAACTACCTTCCCGTAGCACATGCTCAAGCTTCACCTCCCAATCACCACCCATCAATCTTTTTAAGTCTTTATATCGTGAATGATGCAGAAGAATTTATGGCAATGTTGAACTTCTTTACAATTCTTTATATAGATGTTACGAAATTTTTATATTGGTAAATAATAGTTCAAGTTCATTACTTAAAAATTTAAAAAATTTATACTATAATATCAATAAATTGTAACCTTTTTAATGATTTTTATAAATCATTTAGTGATCTAATAATATTTTACAATAGTGTATTGTAAAAAATGTGATACATAATATAATATAATATTATATACATTTTTTCGTATAATTTTTTGAAGATATATAGTGATAAATTATTGAAGTTTTTATGGTGGTGGGTAGTTGGTGTGGGGACAGAATATGACTGAGGCCTATGAGATTTTGGAATACATCTTTGATTTAATGTTCATCGAGTTCGTAGTCAATTGGATGTACAAAGACGAAACCAAACCTATCTTTCAAACTTGAGTTTTGGTATTGCAATTATGCTGGGGAAAGGAAAATGTAACAGACAAGATAACAAAATAAAAGAAAATGAAAAACCATTTAATTTATTGATTTGAAAGTTGTTTAGGAAATCTCAGCTTAAAAAAAAAATTGTTTAGGAAATGACGGAAACTGCTAGACGGCCTGACTTTGAAGCACGGGGACTATCTCTCTACCACGTGTTAAAGTAAAATTATTTTTTCCTGCTCAAAATTTTTCTACTTGCACCTTAGTAATTTTGCCACTGTCTCATGCAAGTGAAATCCTTTTTTTTTTTGAATTTAACATATCAAAAAATTAAAACTATATTTATCACTTGCACATAACTAAAAGATAAGAGATTAAAGGGGCTTGAAATTAATAGGATTTTGTTAATCTATTATTTTCTGTGTTCTTTTTTTTAATAGCATTTTTGTTTACTAAATCTGAAATTTTTTTGACAGAATTTATTAAATTTGAAATTGATAAAAAATTAATGATAACTTGATATTTTATTAATATTTTTAGTTATGTAATATTTATTTTTTATTTTTAAATATTTTATTTACTCAAGCTACTTTTATCTAAAATTATTATGTTCAAATTTTTATTTTTAATATTTATTAAAAATATAATTACATAAAAATGCACAAAATTAATAATTAAAAGGTAAAAATACCCTTAAAACTCACAAAAGGGAACACTAATATGATTATATAGTGTCACTGATGGAAAATAAATGATCATAAAACAGAATTGATCATATTTAAGATATCAATATAGCATGTTTGATTTAACTAAAACAAGTAAAAATAGAACCTGGAATTGTTGTTGGATCCATGATCCTTCTTCTTGATCTTACTTGGCTTGATCTTGCAAGAGAGAGAGGAAAGAATTGAGAGTGAACTCCTCCTATTACTGATGGGAGCTAGATGGTGTGTTTAGAAGAGAGGTTACTACCTCTTTTTATAGAAACCAATGATGGGGCATGGTTCATATTCTCATCGGTAAATATTAGATTTCAACGCTTACTATTGAGTATCTCAAATTTCATCATAAAGTTACTCATATTAATCACCCAATTACAATGTCCATATATGATATTATAGATACATAATTGATTTATTAATAATACAACATAATAATTGATTAATATTAATCCAATAATTAAATTGTATTTAATAAATACAACATTCTCCCACTTGGATAACATTAGTCAATATCGAGAAAAGAAGTATTATTATAAACTATAATATCAATTATGACAAAACAAAATATCATCCAATAATCTATGAAACGTTAAGATTGAGCACTACAGTAGAAGAATAATAATAATATCCGATAGGGATATATATATTCATGTGCTTATATTTCATGAAACTAAATATGGATAATGGAAAAGATAATTAAATAAGACAAATATGCAATTCAAAGGATAGTCTCAAAGATTTTATAAATGCATCAAGAGATATGATAAAAGAGAGTGAGCATTTAATACATATCTCATAATTTGACTCCACTAACCCAAAACAACAAAAGACTTAACTAAACCCATATGAAAGAAAAACTCCAACTCGTTAAGCCTTTGGTTAGTGGATCCGCTTAACATATTTTCTCAGTAGCAACATGCTCAATACGAAGTCTGAAATTCTAAAATTTTCTCTCTAACAAACAGATATTTTATATCAAAATGCTTTGATCGAGAAGAACTTCATTGTTTTGAGAGAAATGACAAGAAGATATTGTCGCAAAGATATCACAAGAGGTCTTGATATACTCTCTACAATGAAACCCAGAGATTAAATTTCTCACCATATGGCTTGACAAGTGGCTTCATAACAAGCGACATACTCCTTCCATGGTGGTAAGAAGTTGTAAAGCTGTTTGACATTCTTCCAAGAAATAGCTCTTCTGCCATCATAAAAACAAACTAAGTAGATTTTCGGTCATCGTGGCAACCCGCATAATCGAATCGAATAACCAATGACCTGAAGTTGATACTTCTTATAGTCAACATATAATCTTTAGTGCCCTGCAAATATCTCATGACCTTCTTTACGACTTTCCAATGACCCAAACCTGGGTCGCTCAAGTATCTCCCTAAAGCATTAACTGCAAAAGCAATATCGGGACGAGTACAAACTTGAGCATACATTAAACTGCCAACAACGGAAGCATATGGGACTTTCACCATTTTAATCTTTTCTGTATCATTTTGAGGACACTGAGATTTGGAAAGTTTATCACCCTTTTGAACAAGTGCAGCACATGGGGAGCAAGAATGCATGTTAAACCGTTTGAGGATCCTTTCAATATATCCTCTTTGAGACAATCCAAGAGTGCCACGTGACCTATCTCGATAAATTTGGATGCCTAGAACAACAGAAGCATCACCTAGGTCTTTCATATCAAAGTGGCTACTCAACATCAATTTTGTCTCAGTCAAAAGTTTAACACTACTACTAGCAAGAAGAATATCATCAACATATAGAACAAGAATGATGAAATAGCTCCCACTAACTTTCAAGTAAATTCCAAGCATTTTCCTTGAAACCAAGAGAAGTGACCACTTGATCAAATTTCAAATACCAACGTCTAGAAGCCTGTTTTAGTCCATAAATGGACTTCTTTAGTTTGCAAACTAAGTGCTCTTTGCCCTTTTCAGCAAAACCATCAGGCTGAACCATGTAGACGTCTTCAACAAGATCTCCATTTAGAAAAGCTGTTTTAACATCCATCTGGTGAAGTTCTAAATCAAAATGAGCTACCAAAGCCATAACAACTCGAAAAGCATCTTTAGTAGAGACCGGTGAAAATATCTCCTTATAATCAATGCCCTCTCTTTGACTATAGCCTTTTGCTACTAGTCTAGCTTTGTACCTCTCAACTTTACCATCTGGACTACGCTTGGTCTTGAAAACCCATTTACACCCAACTGGTTTGTAACCAACTGGTAATTCTTAAAGATCCCAAACAGCATTTTGAGACATGGAAACTAATTCATCATGCATGGCATCAAGCCAATTAGAAGCATGTGAGCTAGACATAGCTTCCTCAAAGGAGATAGGGTCATCAATATCATTAAGATCAAACTCATGTTCTTGAAGATACACGATATAATCATTAGAGATGGTAGACCTGCGAACTCTCTGAGATCTCCTTAATGGAATTTCTTCAACAACATCATCATGTTCCTGTTGATCTACCAGTGGTGCTTGCAACACCATCATGTTCGGAAGAATTTGAATATTATCACGAACATCGGGAAGCATGACATCCGCCGGAAAAGAAACAATCGGTGCGGGGATAACAACCCGATCTTCTCTAAGAACAACCGGTCGTGGTGTACTACTACTCCCACTATCCAAGTCATCCTCAAAGAATACAAAGACGATCGTATTCAATAACTCGCATGAAGTGAGAAGGACAATAGAATCGCCGCCTCGAGATCCCACACAATAGCCAATAAAGAATCCGCTACCGCCTTAAGATCAAGCTTCTTCAACCGAGGATTGTAAGGCCTAACTTCGCCTTACAACCCCATACATGGAAGTGTCTCAATACATCAACTCATAGGAGTTTTTGGGCATGATTCTTTGGGTACTTGATTTAGAATATTAGTCCTTAAAGCATCTCCCCAAAGAAAATCCGGTAAGGTAGAATGACTCATCATACATCTCACCATATCCATAAGAGTGCGATTTCTTCTTCTCGCAACACCATTTCGTGAGGAGCATTGTATATTGAGCTTCAATCCCACATCCTTCAAGAAATTTAGCAAAAGGTCCCGGGTTTCTTCCGGACTCATCATACCCGCCATAATACTCACCTCCTCTATCGATCTCACACATTTGATCTTCCTGTCTTCAATTAAGCAATTTTAAAGGATTTAAAAGCATCCAAGGAACTAGATTTTTCATGGAGAAGATCTAGTTAGAATCTAGAAAAATCATTTATGAAAGTGATGAAGTACCTATATCCACCCATAGCAAGTAGGTGTAATAGGAAAATGTGAATCGGTTCTAACACATCAACACATCTATTGGCTCCTTGATTTCTAACTTTGGCAGTGAGTTTTCCTTTAATACAATCAACACAAGTATCAAAATCAGAGAAATCTAGATCATGCAGAATGCCTTGTTTAACCAATCTCTCAATACGAGGTCTAGAGATATGCCCCAAACGCCTATGCCATAACATAGAAGAGTTCTCATCAATCCTACTACGTTTATATCCAACAAGTAGGACATATCATTCATATTCAAATTTTATATAGCCCATCACACAAAACTCCCGAACCAAGCAATAGAATTAGAATAAACAACAAGTTTTCCATTGCCGAATTCAAAAGTGTAGCCATAATTAGAAATCGAAAGCAAATTCCTTCTCATAGAAGGTACATAGACCACGTCTTTTAACAACAAAACATGTCCGAGGAAGGCAAACATAAAGATACCACTCCTATTTCTTCTACAGATGCTCTAGCTCCATCTCCCATCACAATCTTGGATTCAAAATCAGCTTGTGAACAGGAATTCACAACATGAATAGTTGCTCTGAATCTAACCACCTGGGAGGAACATCAACCACATTAGATTCAAAACAAGCTAGAGCTAGGAGTGTACCTTGTTTCTCATTCTTCTTCTTAAGGATAAAACAAGTCTCCACTTTATGACCGTACTTCTTGCAATACTTGCAAGTTCCCTTAAAGAATTTCTTTTTAGGCTCCAATTGCAACGGTGCTTTCCCTGTCTTTTCCTTTTCAAAATGAGACTTGCCTTTGTTGTTAAACTTTTTCCTGTTTTTGATACCAAGAAGAAGCAACAAATTGAACACATGTGCGTTTCTTTTTTAATGGACTCTTCTTCTTGAGAAAGCAATCATTTCATCAATTTGTCCATTCCTCTTTTCTCGAGTATTATATGATGTCTTCAACACATCAAACCGAGGAGGAAGAGATTTAAAACTTGTCAAATCAAGAAACTTTCACCAAGCTCGACCTTCATAGATTGCAACTTGTTATAATAGTGTACCGGTTTCATTATATGCTCACGAACACCACCAATACCATCATATTTGGTTTTCTCAAGTAAGATAGATAGACCCTTTTGTGCTTTGTCAAAAGTTTTGAAAACGGATGATAGAAAATCTCTAGCATTACTAGGAATGCTTTTTGTTAATCCATGGTGTATTTTATCACCATTAGGCACACTCGATTAGAGTGTTCCCACTTTTCATAAGAAGTTTTTTATTTGGAGGCTCTTTCTCTCTAGTCCATGTTAGTTATTGATATCAATCCAAAGATTCTTTAAATCTCGAATTGGTCCCATTAAGAGTTTTTGACAGAATTTATATCAACAAGGAAACATTTAATCTGAAAATATAATTATTGGATAAAGAATTAAATGATTAGTACTCACCAGACACAAATTTTTAATTATTATGATTTTTAAGGGTCCCAAATCATAAGAAATAAGAAATATAATAATAATAATAATAATAATAATAATAATAATAATAATAATAATAATAATAATAATAATAATAATAATAATAATATTTACACAAATCTTATGTCACTAGAAAATTTCTTATACCGATAGGATACTCAAACATGATTGACATGTTCAAATTAACATTGCATTGTATCAATAACTAATCACATTAGTAATAACATACCGATAGGATATAATTATCATTAAAACATGCATATATATTTATATATATATTTATATATATAATAAATATAAACAAAATTTTTATATAATTGCACTTACGATAGGTAAGATCACAATTATACAAAAAAAAATTTACAGAATATGATAAAATCATATTATTCATAAAATCAAATGAATTAAAACAAGAATATCATTCATTTAATTCATATAAGGACCTAAAAATTATTTGATAACCATAACACTTTAATAGAGAGAGTACGATACATACAAGTGTTAAGAATAAGGTAATCAATGTGCATAAAAAATTTCAGGTCCATATCCCGAGAGTACAGTATTGAAAAATACTGATTATTCTGGAATTAATTAATATAAAAATTATAACAGTGACAAAAAATTCCATAAAAATTACCAAAATTAATAAATATTAAAATAAAAATTTTTGGTAAAAAAAAGGGAATTTTTTGACCTCCGGAAGAGGTTCCACGCGCCTCCACGCGCCTCAGCCCGAGACTGGGCTTCGTCTGGAACAGGTTCTTCTTCACCCGTTTGGCTGGTAAACGGGTCACGCGACCCGCGTTCTTGACCCGGTTTTATCTCCCAAAACACGCAGCTTTGAGCCGCTATTTTCCGGTCAGGGAGGATCCGTACGACTATGGAGGGAAGCCCCATCACAATTTCTGGAATGATCCATCATGGATCATGGAATTCCAGATCTAAGAACCAACGTGGGTTCTGAAACGGGTTGAGCAACCCGTGACTCCAACCTGGTTAAATCTGGAGTTTTACTCAACTAAACTCAACAATTTTTCAGTATGTTGATCGTGGAGCTTCGATATATGGAAGCCCCAAAGAAATTTCAAGTTTCATGGAGTAAAAAACCAAGATCAAGCAAGGTTTGAAAACGGGGTCAATAACCATGGTTGGGTTCGGTTTTTCTTCAAAAAACAGGTTCAATTTGGTTCATTTCTTTCAAATTGAGCTTACAAATAAGCTTAGAAATATCATATGAACAATAGCCCTCAATCAATTTTTAAAAACGAGGCCGAATTCGAAGATTTCAAAATTTTGGGGTTCTTAATTAGTTTGTACGAAATATTTTCCAAGAACAGCTATATTAATACCTTAATTGGCTCTGATACCAATTGATGGAAAATAAATGATCATAAAACAGAATTGATCATATTTAAGATATCAATATAGCATGTTTGATTTAACTAAAACAAGTAAAAATAGAACCTGGAATTGTTGTTGGATCCATGATCCTTCTTCTAGATCTTACTTGGCTTGATCTTAAGAGAGACAAAGAATGTTAACTCCTCCTATTACTGATTAGATGGTGTGTTTAGAAAGATGCTACTACCTCTTTTTATGAAAACCAATGATGAAGGCGTGTTCTTATTCCCATCAGTAGGTGAGGAGATTTCTCAACGGCGTACTTATCAGATGATCTACCATCATCAAAGTTACTCATATTAATCACCCAATTACAATGTCCATATATGATATTATAGATACATAATTGATTTATTAATAATACAACATAATAATTAATTAATGTTAATCCAATAATTAAATTGTATTTAATAAATACAACAGTCACGTGTTATATTTTTAGTGAAGTGATATAGTATTCTCACGCTACAAAAGAATCTCCTCCCCGTTAGAATGCAATAAACTCAACGGAATTCACACCACTTTACCTAAGATGTTGAAAATTGTCATTTTAGCAGGTAAGCAGGGTTTTGTTGCTGAAGGCCCATACAAATTGATTCTTAGGCCCAAACAAAGTTGAAGACCCACATATTTGGGATTATAATTGGAACAGTGTGTGAACATGATTTTGAAGCGCCGCTGAAAGGCGGTAGTTGTAGTAGGACTAGGAAATCGTATTTATTCGTGGTTGGGTAGGGATTGGGACAGAAGAAAAGTGATTTTTGGGGCTAAGAGCTGACCTGAGAGTATTACTGTTATCATTACGGAACACTTGGGTTGGGATTGGGACAGAAGAGAAGTGATTTTTGGGGCCAAGACCTGACCTGAGAGTATTACTATTATCAACACTAATGGTGAGTTTGGAATAATTATAAAAAATTAATTATTTTATATTTTTTAAATAATTAATTATAATAAAATTAATTTTATATTTAAATATATTAATTAAAAAATAATTTTAAATTAATTTATTTTATTTAAATAATATAAAAAAATTATTTTTATATATTAAATTATTAAAATAAATATAAAATAATTAAAAAATTATTTGATTGAAAATAAAATAAAATTTATATATTAAAATATAAAAAATAATTTATAATTTAAATTATAAGTTAAAATTTTAATATTATAAAAAAAAAATTATGATATATTAAATTTTGTATAAAAATTAAAATTAATTTTACCTATAAAAATACTATTACAACAACTTAGAAATAAAAAAAAATAACTGTTGCAACGATTTTCCCAAACATCCTAGCGAGGGTTTGTTGAGAGCAAAGACGGATCACAGATAGATGAGAGACATTTGTAGAAACTTCCAGCGAGGCAGGTACGTCATTCTTCTTCTTCTTCTTCTTCATTGCTTACATCTCCTTTCATTCACTTTCAACTTTGGATAATTATTCTTGTTTTTAATTGTTGTTCTTCATTTTTCAGTTGTCAATATGGTGAAAGGTGTAAATTTCTACATGTACTCCAACCACAGCGAGGAAAATCTAATGTTCCTGGATTTGGGGGACAGACACACAGTAGTTCTCACCAACAGCAAAATACGAATCCTTTTGGATTTGGGTCTCACACTGCCTCACACTCACACTCGCACCAAAAGACCAATCCTTTCGGATTTGGCATGCAGAACAGTAACACCTCCCCATTAAAAGGGGCTTCTCATTCTGACTTCAAACAAAACCAATTCAAGGTTCTTACTCTTTTCCTATGCATATACACGTCGACATCCTGAAGGATATTTTTCTCTTTGCTATGTCTGGTTTCATCTTCAGTGCTAGTAAAATAATCTTATTATTTGCGAATATTGATGATTTGCTTTTGAATCAGCCTTTTGAAAACAAATGGAATCGACTTTCATCCAATCCCGCTTCACGTCAATCTGATAACAATTCCCAACCAGTGAATCATAAGTAAGTATTGATAAATCCGTCCTCCATTTCTCATCAACCATGGCCATTCTTCTTCTTGTTGCATCAAGTCAACATGGGAAACGGGGATATCTTTTTGTTTAGTTGCATATGCAATGCCTTTCTTTTCTGCTAAAGTGTATGTTCCTCTTCATATTTGCCAAAGTGTATGGAGGATAACCTATCATGTCTTGTATTTTCCACTTCCTTTCTAATAATATTTCTTTTTCTATAAAAAATAGTCTCACTATATTGGTTTTGCATCCATGTTGCCTATCAATGTTTGTGGCTCTCACTTTTTTTAACTTTTGTGCTTTGCATTGGATTTACTTCCTTAAGAGTTAAGTGATATACTTTAGTAAATCTTGGTTGATGTAATTGAAGGTGCACAGATCCTGAGGTCTGCAAGCGCCAGATTGCAGAAGATTTTGAGCAAGAGAAACCACTTTGGATACTTACGTGCTACAGTCATTGTAAAGGGTATATATACTTCTTCTTAGACATAATGGTTGAAATTCTTTATCAAACTTGTTAATGTAAATAATATGTTGTTTAATCATAGAGGAAGGCATTGCCTAGTAGTCTAGTACCTAATGCAGACCACAGACCATGTACAGAAAGATACAAATTCCTCAACACCTGGGACACTGGACTATGTTGCAAAGGATTATCGACTATTTGTCCATCCTTCCTCCACATCCAACACTGATTAAACTAATCACTATACATTTCCTTTAGCTCTTAGCTGTGAAAATCCTTCCCAAAGATGCTGTCCACAAGATGAGAGTGATTTTAATAGGAACATTTTTCGTTTGCATTTCAAAGCTTCAAGTGATAGGAATTCATATTGAAGGTTCATGTCCATGATCTCAATTTTATTTAAATTCCAGCACACTGCAGTGGAGCCTTCTTTAGTTACTTATGACACTGCTCAGTCAGTTAACAGTTTGAAAAAAAAAATCCCAAGTGAATGCTCCAGTGTCCACCTGGAATACCCCAGCTATTGAAATAAACCTGAAAACATCACCTCAAGGAATTTGCACACCAAATGTCATACCTAAGAGAGATCTCTAAGTACTGTGATAGATTTTAACTTCTTTTTATGCAGTACTTCTTGTGACATTGTTGGTGATATTAGCTATGAAGAATTGCGGGCAGCAGCTTATGAGGATGCTAAGCAGGGGATGAGCTTGCAATCAATAGTAAGAAACCGAATGTAATATGACTACAGTTTCAAGGGAGTTTCCATTTATGATATTCAGAGAGATTGGATAGCTTAGTTGCATTTTTTATTCCCTTTATTTCTCCGTTTTCTTTTTTCCCTCTTTTTTGGAGGATACCTCCCTAGTTGTAATTACTTCATTTTTCTCTAATAAAATTTCATTTTCTATTTTAAAAAAAAGCCTCCTTTACAATTTATTTTGTACTGACGTCTGCAACTACAAGGTGACAGTTATTTCATACAATTGTATTCTCTGTTTAACCTTAAAATATGTTGTTGCAGGTTGAGAAAGAGAGAAATATTTTAAAATCCAAGTTGGTTGAGTTTGAGAAACTACTTTCTGAACCCTACACAAAGCCACTGAATTCTTCTCTTGACAGTCAAAATCACCAATCTATTGGAGCCAATGCAAATCCATTTTCAAGAACTACTCAAAATAATGGTCCTTTGTCAGTCTCAAGCTTTAGCCAACTGGGGGCTTCATTGAACATGGGTTTTGAAAGGTAATGACCTGCTGGAAAACATTTTCTCCATGTTCAGTTGTGTGGGGTTGGAAAATGACTTCAGTCAAGTAAAATCCAAAATTTAGTTAAGAGATAATGCGGAGAGCTCTGGTGGAATATGGTTTGCACCTTATAACTAATGAAGAGTAGTAATAGTTTGTGTGCCTTGGATTTTCAGGTGGTTGCATTACACTCTAAAGGCATCCCTTTTTCTAGCACTCTTATTTACTATTTGTCTTTGTTTATGATTATGGTGTGATAGTCATGAGAATGGAGAAAGACATGAGAGCTTTTATTGTTGTGGTTTGTTGAGATTATGTATCCCTATAAATCAGGGATTGTATATAATTAGGATTAGGTTTTGTAATTAGGGGCTGATTGCTTTGTTTCCTTTTTTAGTGTACATTGAATTTAATATAAATATACAGCTGCTAAGGAGTGTTTTCCTTAAGCATTCATCACATCTAATATGGTATCAAGTGCGGGTTGATCTTGGGGCTGTCAAACCCTAATCACCCATAACAGCCTTAGTCTCGGCTGAGCCACAGCCACACCGTCCAGGCTGTGTCACTTTCCAGCCACCGTCAAGGCTGGACTCTTGAGCACGTGAAGACACAGGTAGGGTCGAAAAGGTCAGACCGGCCACCTCCTTCAAGCGCGTCACCGGAAGCTTGCCCACACGCCGCCACACGCCTCTCCCTTTATCGGTGCGTGTGAGTAACGTGCCACCCTCCGGTGGCCAGATCACGTCACCGACGGCACCGGTCACCTCGTCGGCGTCCCCTGAGTCGTTTCTGGTGGTTGTCCGCTACAGCCGCACGCTGCTAGGTTGTCGTTGAGTGCTCGCATCACAGCCCCTGTTTTTATGTGAAACAACCCTTGTTTCGTGCTCTTGTTCCTGGTAAAATGTCTTCTACTACGTCTGAATCTGAAATACCTGCCCCAAGTTATTCACAGTCTCCTTCGGGTACAAAAGGCTCCTCTGGTAATGTTCCTATTACATATGCTTTTTCCGGTTCACCCACAATCACGTCGGAAAAGCTAAATGGTAAGAATTATTTGGCTTGGTCAGCTTCTGTGGAACTTTGGTTTTTAGGTCAGGGTCTTGTTGATCATTTGGAGAAATCAGCCTCTGATATTCCCCCAGAACATAGGAGTCAGTGGGAGAAATTTGATTATCAATTGTGTGCTTTACTATGGCAATCTGTGGAGCCTACTATTTTGGCTAATTTCAGAACTTTTAAAACTTGTTGTACTTCTGGAATAAGGCTCGTAATGTGTTTGCTAATGATATACAACGCATGTATGACTCAGCTCAAAAATTGGCCTCTCTTAAGCAGTCCGATCATGACATGACGACTTTTGTCACTCAGGCGCAGGCTGCAGTTAAGGAGTTGAAAATGTTTTTGCAGGCTGATGATCATAAGAGTTTGTTGAACAAGCTGGATAACCTGTATGTTGTGTTGGTTTTACGTGCCATGCACCCAGATTTTGAGCATGTCCGCGATCATATTTTAACTGGCCAAGAAGTTCTCACAATAGAGAACTTGATCACTCGTCTTCTGAGAGTTCCTTCCCCTAAATCAGTCTCTGGCTCCCGCTCAAATATAACCGAAGCGTCAGCCATGGTGACCACTTCAGGGTCTCGTGGTGGACGTGGGAGTCGTGGGGGTAGAGGCGGTCGAGGGGGTTGTGGAGGTCGTCCTCAATGCTCTTACTGTAAAAGGATAGGCCATACTCAGGGCACATGCTATTCTATTTATGGGTTCCCAGAGAAAACTGTAAATGTCACTCAGTCTAACTCGGGTCATGAAGAAGAGAAGAAGTCTGAATTTTTATCTGGAAAACAGCCTATTACACTTTCTGAAACCGAGTTCTAGGAGTATCTACAGTTGAAGGCAGCCAAGCAAACTCAGTCCTCCACTACCACAGTTGCTCATACGAGTAATCCTATAGTTTGTATCTCTCATACTGGTAATACTCCAAGTCCTTGGATAATTGATTCGGGTGCTTCCGATCATGTAGCTGGTAATCGATCCCTTTTTACTTTTCTCTCTACACTTAATTTTCCACACTTTGTCACCTTGCTCAAGGGTCATGCCAAAGGTATTGGTTGTGTTTCACCTACTGCATCTGTGTCTTTAAAATCCGTCTTGTTCATGCCTGGATGTCCTTTTAATTTAATTTCTCTTAGTCAACTTACCTGTTCTCTTAACTGTTCAGTAACCTTTGATTCTACTTCCTTTGTTATCCAGGACCGTGGTACGAGACAGACGATTGGCGTAGGGCATGAAGCACATGGTCTTTACTATCTCGAGTCATCTCCACCCGTGGTTTGCACTGTGGCTGAGTCTCCAAGTCTTCTCCACCAACGTCTCGGTCATCCCAGTCCGTCAAAACTTCAGAAGATGGTTCCTAGTCTTACAAAGTTAGTCTTTAAATTGTGAGTCATGTCAATTTGGGAAGCATGTTCGAGCTTCTTTTCCAAGTTAGGTCCAAAGTCAAGCTAAGTCTATTTTTTCTCTTATTCATTTTGATGTGTGGGGTCCAAGTCGTGTGTCTACCTCTTCAAGTTTTAGGTATCTTGTGACTTTCATTGATGACTTCTCTCGTTGTACTTGGTTGTTTTTAATGAAAGATCATTCTGAGTTATTTTCTATATTTAAATCCTTCTGTACTGACATTCACAATTTCACACTCAATTTGGCAAAACGATTAAGATACTCTGAAGTGACAATGCAAAGGAATACTTTTCAACTACTTTTTCATCTTTTGTGTCATCTTATGGTATCTTACATCAATCAACATGTCCTCATACACCCCAACAAAATGGAGTAGCAGAAAGAAAAAATTGTCATCTTATTGGAATTACTCGAACTTTGTTATTACATGTCAATATGCCTTTACAATTTTGGGGTGATGTTGTTTTAACTGCATGTTATTTGATCAATCGTATGCTGTCATCTGTCCTACAGAACCAGATTCCTTATTCCATCCTTTTTCCCAAGGGCCCCTTATATCATGTTCCTTCCTGTGTCTTTGGATGTACTTGTTTTGTTCATGATCTTTCCCCTGGTCAAGATAAGCTATCTGCTTGTGCTATTAAATGTGTCTTTCTTGGGTATTCCAGGTTACAAAAAGGATATCGTTGTTATTCTCCTGTCACTCATCGTTGGTATATGTCTGCTAATGTTATCTTTTTTGAAGAAACACTATATTTTACCTCTTCAGTTGAACCAAATGTGGTCTCTGAGGTTTTACCTGTTCCCTATTTTGGTCCACCTTTGTCTCCTTTGCAGGAACCATTAGCAAATACTCCAGAATCTCCAGCAGCTTTGTCTGAGGCACCTTGCCCTGATCCACCTCAGCGTCCCTTCATTACTCAACGTCGACCACGGGATACCATTCCTGCACTCGAGATAGCCGTACCTCCTAGTGGATCATTCCTACTCCAACGCCTCTACCTGCTACGGACCTCTCTAAGTCAGTCACTGACCTACCTATTGCACTTCGCAAAGGTACTAGATCTACTCGAAATCCTCATCCAATCTATAATTTCTTGAGTTTTTATCGTTTATCTCCATCATATTATGCCTTTGTGTCTTCTTTGTCCTCTGTTTCAATTCCTAAAAATACCAGTGAGGCACTCGGTCATCCAGGTTGGAGGCAAGCCATGCTTGATGAGATGCTTGCCCTTGAGCACCGTGGTACATGGGACTTGGTCCCTCTCCCTCCCGGGAAAACTGTTGTTGGCTTGTCGATGGGTGTATGCTGTCAAAGTTGGGGCGGATGGTAACATTGATCGTCTTAAAGCCCGGCTTGTTGTCAAGGGCTATACTCAGATATATGGTCTTGATTACAGTGATACCTTCTCTCCGGTTGCTAAAATTGCCTTTGTTCGCCTATTTCTAGCCATAGCAGCTATTGGTCGTTGGCCATTATATCAGTTGGACATTAAAAATGCCTTTCTTCATGGTGACCTTGAAGAAGAAATCTATATGGAGCAACCACTTGGTTTTGTTGCTTAGGGGGGAGTCAGGATTAGTGTGCAAGTTACGACGATCTCTCTATGGGCTAAAACAGTCTCCACGAGCATGGTTCGGGAAGTTCAGTACTGTTGTTCAGAAGTTTGGTATGACACGAAGTGAAGCTGATCATTCGGTCTTTTATCAGTACTCTTCACCTGGCCGATGTATTTATTTGGTTGTTTATGTGAATGATATAGTTATTACCGGCAATGATAATGAGAAGATATCTCAGGTGAAGGAACATCTGCGTAGTCACTTTCAGACTAAGGACTTGGGTAAACTCAAACACTTCCTTGGTATTGAGGTGGCTCAGTCTGGGAGTGGTATCGCTGTCTCACAAAGGAAGTATGCTTTAGATATATTGGAAGAAAGTGGTATGCTGAATTGTAAGCCTATTGATAGTCTTATGGACCCTAACAACAAACTATTACCGGACCAAGGAGAACCTTATCCGGACCTTGGTAGATACCGAAGGCTTGTAGGAAAGCTGAACTATCTCACTATTACCAGACCTGATATTTCTTTTCCGGTAAGTGTGGTAAGTCAATTTATGCAGTCTCCACATAATTGTCATTGGGATGCTGTTGTGCGAATTTTGAGGTATATTAAGAAGGCCCTAGGTCAAGGGTTGTTGTATGAAGATAAAAGGAACACTCAAATTGTAGGATACTCTGATGTAGACTAGGCTGGTTCACCTATTGATCGACGGTCTACTTTAGGGTATTGTGTATTTGTTGGTGGTAATTTAGTGTCTTGGAAGAGTAAGAAGCAGAATATTGTTGCTCGATCTAGTGCAGAGGCTGAATATCGATCTATGACAACAGCTACTTGTGAGCTAATTTGGGTAAAACAATTGCTTCAAGAATTGAAGTTTGGGAGTATTGAACAGATGAAGTTATATTGTGATAATCAAGCTGCTTTACACATAGCATCAAATCCAGTCTTTCATGAGAGAACAAAGCATATAGAAATTAATTGTCACTTTGTTCGAGAGAAGGTGCTTTCCAAGGAGATTATCACTGAATTTGTTAACTCAAGTGATCAACTGGCTGACATCTTCACAAAGTCTCTCCGTGGTCCTCGAATTCAGTATATTTGTAACAAGCTTGGTGCATATGATTTATATGCTCCAGCTTGAGGGGGAGTGTTGAGATTATGTATCCCTATAAATCAGGGATTGTATATAATTAGAGATTGTATATAATTAGGATTAGGTTTTGTAATTAGGGGCTGATTGCTTTGTTTCCTTTTTTAGTATACATTGAATTTAATATAAATATACAGCTGCTAAGGAGTGTTTTCCTTAAGCATTCATCACATCTAATATGGTTTAAGGTTAAAGTTTTTAAGATGCTAATACAAACTAGTTGGATATCAGTTGCAAGTGCTGTAGAATGACTTGGGTCTTGAGAATTTGGTGTCCAAAAACATTCCTATAATGGCTAAGTGGTTATGGTGGTTTCCCTTGGAACCTTGTTCCCTTTAGCATTGGGTAATTCAAAGTATGGTGTGTGCTAGAATGGATAAGATGCAAGTCTAC
This sequence comes from Ormosia emarginata, assembly GCA_029884605.1. Lineage (NCBI taxonomy): Eukaryota > Viridiplantae > Streptophyta > Magnoliopsida > Fabales > Fabaceae > Ormosia > Ormosia emarginata. Next base: position 4,292,231 of record JAQQTP010000089.1, read on the forward strand.
AACCATTGCTTTCCATGCAATGATTTTGTCCTTCATCTTGTACTTTTCTTTTCTCTTTTAATGATTTTTGTTTATATGCCTGCTCTTGGCCTGTGGTAATCTGTTTGGAACTCTCTTGTTAGGCCCTCTGCACCACTAATGAACCCTCCAGCACAGTCTAGTTTCTTTGGAAGTGGAGTTACACCGCTAATGAACACTCCGACACAGTCTAGTTTCTTTGGAAGTGGAGGTATGTATTTGGTGTAATTTGGGTAGCACCATGACTACATTTGTCTTCTGTGTTTCTTCCCCTTTTATGTTTGACCATCAATGTTGTAATAAATACTAGGAAACTTTTTGGCATCCAACACAGCAAACCTAAGCGGCAGAGGCATCTCAGGTGCTCAAAGCAACCCTTATTCTGCACCAGTGGAGTTGACAATGTTTCCGGGTTCAACGTCTCAGCAATCATCCATGGCCTTCAATGACTCTAGCTCTACTACATTGTTTCAAACAACATCGGATGTTCAGTTGTTGTAAGTCCATGGTCGCATTAGTTTAAAGTTCTACAAAAGTAGTTGTCACAATATAACCAATTTCTGTTCTCATTATTCATCCAAAAATAGCTCAACTTTTTCTCGGATTGCCTGGCGAGCTACACAATAGTATGAAGGATTAGGATTTAATTGATATGACATAGATTATAACCCAGCCCATCAACCTTGGGTGTTTTCAGCTTGTTGCATCTTCAGTTTAGTTATGCATTTTCAATTTGAAGCAAATCTCTTGATCCTTTCGAGGAATTCAATTTTATCCATGTCCCTTATAACTGTTCTTGTTCTGTACCGTTTAATCAAAAGAGGCACAACAGTAAAATTTGTAACAAAAGTCACATGATCTGACCTAATGGTAAATTTGAAATGATTATGATAAATTTTAGTGAATTAAGTCAAAACTATTTAAGATTTCACAAGGCACTATACCTTTTACTTTTATACCAATTTGTCAAGAGATGAGCGAAGTCTTAGTTCAACTGAAGTACTCTTAGTAATTCTCATATGTAAGTTTTGGCACGGGTGAAGGATGGGATCAAATTGCTTCCACTTAGTAAGCTCAATTACACCTAGTGTTTTTCAATATACAAGAGATGTAGAGTGCTGCTTTGCATTTCTATTACAATGTTTCTACAATTCGCTTTCTTTCCCCTGAGAACTGTATCTCTGTAGAATTTGAAAATGTTTCAGCTTCATATGCAAGTTATAAATACTTTTGCTTGTATTGTATGGTCGTCTATTCCTGCAGAAATAAGTCCCAGGTGGAGAATGTGTCTGGAGATGTCAGTATATGGTTAAAAGAGAAATGGAATCCTGGAGAGGTAATAGTCTTCCGCTGTGCTTTAGCTGTTAATGTTGGGAAAAAGTGTCCATTCAAACTTCGCAGACACATTCTACTCTTATTTCCATAACCAGGACAAAATTCCCCCCATACCGCAATCAGTCATAGTATAGATAAAATCTGCATTTAAGATCTTTTGGTTCTTGCATGTGTTGAAATTACACAAATGTCTTAATCTTGCATCATTAAAATTTGGGGTATTCAAATTTACTTTTTTGTTGACTACATTTTAAAATTTAAGTTTTGGGGATATTTTGATAAGTGCTTCGTGTGATATATACTAACATTTTTCTATTTGTTTCATTTTATTTTGTACTGTCTGTTTGACAGATTCCGGAAGAAGCTCCTCCGGATACATTTGTTCGGTAGACATTTGTGTGTTGGCATCTGAAACACAGTACTCTATACTATGTTAGCAAGATTCGACAATGATCTTTTGCTGGTTGAATTATAGAGATCGAAAGCATATTTAGATCACTTCAGTTTTACGGCAGTTAGCTGGATAATAATTTTATATCAATTGATGAAAGACAAGAATTGAGGCAAAATTAAGGCCTTGATTGCAGTTCTTACAGTGTAACGAAATCTTTTGATGCCTTTTTGGAGCCAATATCACAAAATAATGAAAATATAGTCCTATCCTCAAAAGCTGACTGCTGTGAGTAACAACGTCACTGTACTATCACGAGTTCATTACATGAAACATGAGTTTCATGTTATGTGAGAAAAAAAAATCATGTACATGGACTAACCATTGTGCAGGATAGGGATGATAAAAATCCCTGGGGCTTGGGGATCTCCATGTAGATTGCCTCGAATGGGGTTTCGAAGGTGGTGCTTTTCTCCTCGCAAGGATGGGGGTGGGGGGAAAAAATTCTCTCATCGTATGTTCGGGGACGGGAACCATACTTTTTGTCTCGCAGGTTTTCATTCTTCAATAAAATTATTATAATAACTTTCATTATATATATATGCACACATATTTTGATAATTTTATCTTTTATTAATTTTATATTTATTTAAAATTAAAAAAATATAAATAATGTTAATTTATTAAATTAACTCTCCTTACCCAATTAACTAACAATCCCAGATTGAGATTCCAAGTCCAACTGAGTGATCCCTATTCTTGTCAACACTCAGCGTCTCAGGCTCAGTTCAGAGTAGAGCAGCGCCAGCAAGTCCCTCATTTCTCAAATCCTAAATATATCTCAATCAAGTTATTTTGATTTTTGAATTCATATTCTCTCTCTTCTCATAGTCTCACTCAATGTCTTTGTCTTACCTCATTTCTCAATCTCACACTCTCTCACGGTCCCACCTAATCTCTCATTCTCCCTACCATAGTTGATAGCACGCAATTGGAAACCACCGTCCAATCCATTGATCCGCTCCTCTCCAAGTTCGCACCGCCGCTCCTCTCCAAGCCCGCACCGCCGCTCCTCTCTAAGCCACGAAGTGTCGCTCCTCTCCACGCCATGCAGCGTCTGTCATCTTTGCGCCACGCAGCGTGTCTCCTCTCCGCCCCACGCAGCACCGTCGTTCCATCTGGACCCAGATCTCAGCTGTCATCGTGGCACCGATCCATCGCCGTACAGCCACCGCTCGCGCGCAGGACTGCTCCGATTGTACTCCGTCATCACTCGCACCACCACTGGCGTCAACCGTAGTAGTGTCCTCTGTGCTAGCTTCCACCCAATCCCAAATGTGAGTTAGCGCTTATTTTTCCTCCTCTTTAGATCTGCTTCCATTTCGAAATTTGTTCTCATTCTTTATTTACCTTTCTTGGAGTTTCGATTCATGATCCTAGTGAATGGTGATGTCCATTTTCCTTTTTCCTATTTTTTTTAATTTTTTTATTTTTTTATTTTTTCCTGATTTTTTTTTTACATTGCAGGGAATCCCCAAAAGTATTTGTGGGGATTCGAGAAACAGAGATAAGGAAAAAAAATTTTCCGTGGTGAGAATCGGCGACGGGGAGCAAGGAGATACTCTTCACTCCCATCCTGCGCAGGTGCCATCCCTATGCAGGATTCCATCAGCTTGCAAGAAATTAAGCATGACATAACTATACTCTTAAAAGTTAAAAAAATACAAAATAAGGGAAAATTTTTCTTTTTTGGACAAATATAAGTTTTGAAATATTTGTGATATATTTTTTTAATAACTCTAACAAGATGTAGTATGTTAGTTGCTTCTATGTCAATTATTTGACCAAAGCTTTATATATGAAAGTTCAATATTTATAATTGGAATTAAAATTTTGATTAACAGGATATCTTCAATTTAATGCGTGCCAAAAAGCTGAACGAGTAAGGAACCGAATTACCAAACCCAATTGTTTTGCAACCGATTTATAATTGTAAATGTACAGGCCGCCAAAGATTGTGAACCTCCTTTGGTTTATCTACTGTGTCAAATGAGAAATGAGTAAATGACAAAATTAGTCAAGAAAATACATGCCACGTGTCATTCCTTTGATCTTTCCTTATGAATATTGAATAGCACTTGTAACCCACTTTATATATATGAAAAAATTCTCACACATTACTTTATAACTCACATATTACGTACTTTGTAGATGTGAAATAATGTGTATAAATAAGTGTTAGTAATATTACTCTATGTATATATAGATGTATAGATTGAAGCTATTAATGGACCTCAATCATGATGATGATGATGATGGTGATGGAAGACTGGAAGAAAACCTAAGTAATTCCATTGAAAGCATAGCTATTTTACAATGAAAGTATGTACAGGGCTTTGAAATATATCTAATGAAAGAATTTTAGAATTCAATGGAAAGTGCCATCTGATTAGACGCTGGAAATATGATCAGTGCCAACATCGGATCGAATAGTGGATGTATCAAGTTGAAAAGCGAAAGATTCAGCTAATTTGACTGCATCTGAAATTCTAAGCCGAGTTCCTTGTTGCCCAACAACAGTAGCTGCAACCTTAGCTGCTATTGTACCTATACTTTTCAAATCTGATATGCCTCTTAAAACACCATACAGTATGCCAGACGCATATGCATCCCCAGCACCACAAGTATCTACTGGAACACATGGAGAGGGAGGGATATATACAGCTTCACCTTTTACACCTATGTAAGAGCCTCTAGGACCATCTGTAACAGATACTAGAGGAACAAAATGGCTCAGATACCTTGTAGCTGCAGCAGAGCTTTCCTTTGTGTTAAAATTACAGAGAGCTCTAGCCTCATCACTGTTTGCGAAAACTAAATCCGCATGATTCCCAACAATTTCCCTGATGAATGAACAAATACAAATTACTTATAACAATTGAAAACTGAATTAACACACGGAAAATACGGAGGACATCATTTGTTTACAGCTTAAACAACTGAAAACTGAATTAACACATGGAAAATACAAGAAAAAAAATTATGATATTTACTTTATTACACACTGTTACACTTTAGCCCAACTTATTATTGAATATGTCAATATGCTCATTATTACTGTGGTTACCAGACCAGGATTAACGGGATGGAAATTACATAAACTTTTTATGTGAAAATGAGATCATTTTGACAGTGGAAATGAATGAACTTGTCAGATAAATAGGTTTTTACCTTTGGGAATTTTAGTTTTAGTAGTTTCATTATTTTATTATTCCCTTGTACTTTGTACAATTGTAGCTAGTTCATTTTTACTCTCATAATAAAAATCATAAGAATGACCAAAAGGTCATAACTTTTCCTCTCAATGGTTTTTCCTTTCTCTCCTTTTTCCTTCCTCTCAACCATCAGCACTTTACATGGTATCTAGATAAATAGGTTTCTCCTTTCTCTCCTTTCTCCTTCCTCTCAACCCTCTTTTTCCACTCAATCTCTTCTGAAGAACCACCTATTTCTCAGGTACTCCCTATTCCTAATCTCATTACCCCTCGAGTCTTAAGTTGTCCAACTCATCATATAGACCCAACACCTCCTTCACCATCTCAGAATTCACCTCCTTCACCACCGCCATTATTGACTTACCATCGTCATCCACGGCAAGACCAACCTTCTAGACAAACCACTATTGATGCTCCTGAGACTGTTGAATCCACAATTGATGACTCACATCTTACTCCAACATTACCTGCCACTGCTCCGGACCTTCCTAATGAGTCTAATCTTCCTATTGCTATACGCAAAGGTATTCATTCTTCCCACAACCCTTTTCCTATTTATGCTGGCTTGAGCTACTGTCGTTTGTCTTCACCCTATTATGCTTTTATATCCTCCTTGGATTCTATGCCTCTCCCTAAGAATACAAGTGAAGCTCTTTTTCATCTAGGCTGGAGACAACCTATGAATGAGAAGATGTTAGCCTTTCAAACTAGTGGAACTTGGGACCCCCCTTCCAGTTTGCAAATCCACTGTTGGTTGTCGGTGGATTTACATTGTTAAAGTAAGTCTATATGGTCACATTGATCGCCTTAAAGCACGTTTGGTTGCAAAAGACTATACTCAAATTTTTGGTCTTGACTATGATGATACATTCACTCCTGTTGCCAAAATAGCATTTGTTCGTCTTTTTTATCCATGACTGCCATTCGTCATTGGCCTCTTCATCAACTAGATATAAAAAAATGTCTTTCTTCATGGTGAGCTGTAAGAAGAAGTCTATATGGAGCAACCGCCAGACTTTGTTGCTCAGGGAGAGTGTTTTAGACATGTATGTCATTTATGAATATCTCTCTATGGCCTTAAACAATCTTCTTGAGCCTGGTTTGGTTGCTTCAGTACTATGGTGCAACAATTTAGTATGACTCGTAGTGAAGCAAATCATTCAGTGTGCTACCACCATTCTTCTCAAGGATGCATTTATCTAGTTGTATATGTTGATGACATTGTTATCACAGGCAATGATCATCATGGCATTTAGCAGCTTAAACAATTCCTCTTCTGTCATTTTTAGACAAAAGACTTGGGCAAACTTTGGTATTTCTTGGGAATTGAAGTTGCTCAGTCTAGGGATGGTATTTCTATCTCACAACGAAAGTATGCTTTAGACAAACTTGAGGAAACTGGCATGCTAAATGCTAAGCCTATTGATATCCCGGTGGATTCTAATGTCAAACTTCTACCAAATCAGGGGGAACCCTTAGCTGATCCAAGCAGATATCAGAAACTTGTTGAGAAACTAAATTATCTCACAGTGGCTCGACCTAATATCTCTTTTCTTGTTGTTAGTCAATTTTTGAACTCTCCGTGTGATAGCCATTGGGATGCTGTTGTGATTGGCTATTGACCTATGAAGATTTTGTTTTGATGATAACAAACATGAAAATGTTGCAAGATCAAGTCCAAGACCTTCAAGAATGGCTTTGGGACTTAGATCATTATGTAATGGTATAAAGTAGTTCACACTAATGCTCTAAAAATGGCTTTTCAAACAAACTAAATAGCACATATGTTTTCAAGGCTTCAAAATGGTTTTTAGTTTCCAAAGAAACAACCTTTAAGTGGCCAAAAGCTTATAAGATCATTTGGAATCATTTAACAATGTTTAAAAGCTATATGAAATGATTTTCAAATGGTTTATTCGAATAAGGGTTTCCTTATTCGAATAATCAAAGTCAGAGATGCCAAATCTTCTATCTTGATAAGCTTTATTCAAATAAAGCAGGGCCTTATTCAAATAAAGGTTTAAAACTAGCTCGGCGCGAAAAGGTTATTGGAATAACCAAGGAGTTATTCGAATAACATGTTTTCCAGAAACCAGACATTAAATGGTTTATTCGAATAACAGGTTTGTTATTTGAATAACATAAGTGTTATTCGAATAACACGTTCCAGAGGCAAAATTGCCTTCATGCTATTTGAAGCTTTATTCAAATAACAAAGTTGTTATTCGAATAAGAGCTTGCACTAGAAATAGAAATAACGGCTAGTTTACAACCATTAATGCTCCACCAACTTCCCCAATGGCTCTAATCTTTAATGGGTTATAAATACAAGTTGTTGGACATTTGCGAAGTTTAGAAAATTAATCTAAAAACCTCGCTTGAGCATTAATACGAGCGTTCACAGTCTTTTCATCATATACTCTGTTTTTGGAGTTTAAAGTGTGAATCCATATACCTATTGATCTTCAATTTGTATTATCCACTCTTGAGAGAGTTTCTTATCATTTATACTATGTTTAATCTGTAAAAGAAGGTGATGTATCCCTCAAAGTTGTAAAGGTGAGGTATCCCTTGAAGTTGAGGCAACACAAAGAGTGAGGTATCCCAAAATGTGGTGAGTGCTTTATTGTGTAAAGGTAACAAGCACTTGTTGAAGCTTGAAATTTTAGTGAAAAATCCCAGGTAATTACTTGAGGACTGAACGTAGGTCACAAGGAGTGGCTGAACCAGGATAAACCTTGTGTTTGATCTTCTAAACTCTACACCTTTACTTTTGTGTACTGTTTTATTAATTTGCTTAAATACTATCTTGCTTGGTTGATTTATTTGTGAGTGAAAACATTTAATCTTTTCTATCCATTCATCTGTATCAATCAATAGCTTCAACGAAAATTGATAATCAAGTGATTTGCGAAAATAGTTTACAAACTCAATTCACCTCCCCTTTTGAGTACTGAGGCCACTTGGTAACAACTATGATTCAGATTTTAAGATTATATTAAAAGAGCACCAGGAAGAGGACTCCTCTATGAGGATAAGGGACACACTCAAGTAGTTGGTTATTCTGATGTTGACTTAATAGGTTCACCTTCTGATAAACGATCCACTTCAGGGTATTGTGTGCTTATTGGAGGTACCTGATTTCTTGGAAAAGTAAGAAGCAAAGTATAGTTACTAGATTTAGTGCTGAAGCTGAGTAAAGAGCTATGATTGCAGCAACATGTGAGTTTGTCTGGTTAAAATAGTTACTCAAAGAACTTCAGTTTGGAGATATTTGATAGATGACCTTTGTCTGTGATAACCAAGCCGCTTTACATATTGCCTCTAATCCCGTCTTTCATGAAAGAACTAAACATATTGAGATTGACTATCATTTTATAAGAAAGAAGGTTCCTTTAAGGTGACATTGTTACAACCTTTGTCGACTCAAATTACCAACTTGCTGACCTTCTCACAAAATCTCTTAAAGGATCCCGAATTAGTTATATATGTAACAAGATTGGATCATATGATATATATGTTCCAACTTGCGGGGGAGTGTTAAATAAATAGGTTTTTACCTTTGGTCGTTTTACTTTCAGTAGTTTCATTATTTTATTATTCCTTTGAACTTTGTATAGCTGTAGCTAGTTCATTTTTACTCATAAAAAATATCAGAAGAATGACCAAAAGGTCATAACTTTTCCTCTCAATAGTTTCTCCTTTCTCGCTCCTCTCAACCATCTGCAGTTTACAGAACTATTATTACATTAAAAAAAAAAACCAAAGTCAAGTAATAATCTTACCAGAAATCATCAAAGTGTCTCTCAATGCAGGAGACATCTGAAGCTGTTATTGCAACCAAGGCACCACTCCTCCGAGCTTCCTCACATGCTTTTGTTATTGTTTTAATAGTATCAGTAAGTTCAAATAGATATCCTTCAACTACAAGTATGTTGGTCTTGGAAACTGCACTAGCCAAGGATGTGTCATAGTTAACAGTTGAAGATGTGCCCTGACACCAGAATACAAAAATATTAGCATCTTCACCATTAGTGATAGAAAATAAACGAGCTCATAGAATCAGTCTTAACAAAGGTAAATGCAACTCGAAAGTGCCTAAATTTCCTAATAATAGCATACAAAGAGCGGGTAGAAGCTGGAAGATACAAGTGAAAAGTAAGAACTCCTCTACTTGATAAGTTTGACAGCTATTGTACTTCATATAATCAGCAAGGAAGTATTACTTCAGAATAATCAATTACAAAATTCTGGGCATCCAATGTATTGAAAGTGAACTTGATTAATGCTTCCAGGGTGAATGAAGGCATTTCAAGACTTCAACTACATTATGCAATAATAATATAAATTCTTCTCTAAACAAAATAGAGAAGTAAAATTCATTGAATTTGCATACACTGCACACTACCATAAAATTTCAGCCACCTTGTTTTTAGAAAAACCTATATAATGAACCAACAAAAATGTTCCAAAGTGGAGGGCAAACCCAATGCTCACCAAGAATTTCAAAAAGATTTTCTATAGAAACAGAAAGTTCAGAATACCATTTCCAAATGCACATCTTTGGGAGCACAAAATTTTTCCAGTGTCATTACAACACAAATTATTTCCAGATTGATGTTTAAAGAAGAAATAATAGTGCATTATATAGTAAATAGATAATGTACATGCCACATAGCATACCAGTGACGAAACTTTCATGTTCATAAAGTGGCAAGTGTTTTCTTCAATGTACACAAATAAATATAAAGTACACAATTCAACTTTAACAGAAGAACTCATGCAGCTTTTGAGCAAACTCCTATAGTTAACTGATTCAACATGTCATTTAGATGTGTAAATGTGCTTCTGATGGATACTGAATTTACTGATAGGATAATTTGGAGACTGGCTCCTTACACCAGAATCAACTCTGGGATTTTGGGAATACAAACATACCAGAAAAATAAAAGAAAATACTCCATAGAGAGACTCCAAGAAAGAGAGTCCCAGCCTTAGGAACGGCCAACCCCACCTAAACCACTCTCTACACAATGTTTTCCTGCCCCCTACGTATGCTGTCTGCCCTCTTATCATTGCTAATGATTTGCTGCTCCATTCCGTTAGGATTCTCCCCTTCTCCCTGCTCCAGCTCAGCATCACTTTTCTGCCCCTTAACCAATTCCTCTTTTGGCCCATTACCTGAAATGGGCCTCACCCTTTTAGTTTGCATTCTAACTCTCCTTCTATACACCCAAACCCCCTTTTTGCATCTCCTGGAATATACTCTAGTGATTAGAGGTCTAACACCAACGAGTGCCACCTTCTCCTCAAGGTTAAAATAGGGAAATTGCTGTTTGATTGCCTCAAAAGATTCCCAAGAGTTCTCAAAATCAGGCAACTGCTCCCATTGAATAAGCACTTTCATAGAACCATCCAACAAGTTTCTCTTGGCCAACACAGCAGTAGGTTTAACCTGTAATTCAAGGTCTTCAGTAAAGCAATTAGGAAGCTGCTGAGTAGGAGTGCTTGAAAGGATGGCCCTTTTCAGCTGGGAAACATGAAAGGTAGGATGAATTCTAGCTGGCTCTGTTAATTGCAGCTTATATGCCACAGTTCCAACCTTCTCCAGAATTTTAAATGGGCCATAGTATCGTGGACTGAGTTTTTCATTCACCTTATGAGCTAACGATTTGAGTCTATAAGACTGTAATTTCAAGTATACCCATTCCCCTGCAGTGAACTCCACCTCTCTTCTATGTTTATCAGCCTGCACTTTCATCCGCTGCTGTGCCCGATTCAAGTTGTCTCAATTCTGTTAAAATGCTGTCTCTAGCCAATAATAGCTGATCCACAGAATCAATTATAGTACCCTGGTTGTTGTAACTCAAAATAGAAGGTGCATCTTGGCCATAAAGAGCCTTGCAGGGAGACATATTAATGGAAACATTATGAGAGGTATTGAACCAGAATTCAGCCCAAGGGATCCACTTAGTCCACTGCCTAGGGTGTGCAGTCACAAAACAACGCAAATAAGTCTCAAGGGTACAATTGGTTACCTTTTGCCCATCCGTTTGGGGATGATAGGCTGAGCTGAGGTGTAATTTGATACCTGATAACCGAAACAACTCCCTCCAAAACTGACTTATGAAAACACAATCTCGATCAGACACAATTGACTTTGGAAACCCATGTAATCTCACTATCTCCCTGATGAAAATAGAAGCTAAATCTTTGGCTGTAAATGGGTGAGCCAAAGGGATGAAATGAGAATACTTGGTTAAACGATCTACCACCACCAATATCAAATCAATTCCCTTAGATTTAAGTAATCCTTGGATGAAATCCATGGAAATGTTATCCCAGACCTGTGAAGGAATATGTAACGGTTGCAATAACTTGTTCTGTTGACACACACAGCAACTGGAGACAAAATCCTGGATATCATGTCTCATACCATTCCAAAACAGAACAGAAGCAATCCTTTTGTAAGTCCTGACTGACAACCCCTGAATGTCCTCCCCCAGGTGTTGAATGAAATTCAGCCAACAAAATTGGAATTCTAGGTGAATTTTGGGGCAGGACAAGTCTCCCCTTATACCACAAACAGTCCTTGGAAATTGTGAAACCAGGATGTGAATCTTCACTTTGCAAGAGATCCTGAAACACCATTTTTAAGTGAGGGTCCTGCAAACTCTCCTCAGACCAGGTCTGTAGGTCATTGTTAGTTATGAGGGAAGTTGCTTGATAATCCATTACCCTGGAAAAGGCATCTGCAGCCCTATTTTCCACGCCAAGCTTGTATTGAATTTCGAAATCAAAACCCAATAGTTTAGTTACCCACTTCTGCAGTTCTTCCGCCATTAATCTTTGTTCCATGAGGAACTTCAAGCTTTTTTTATCAGTTTTAATGATAAAATGTCCGCCCAAAAGGTAATGCCTCCACTTTTGAACAGCTAAGACGATTGCCATAAGCTCTCTTTCATAGACTGATTTAGACCTAGACCTGTCTGACAAAGCTTGACTTATAAATGCTAATGGCTTTCCTTTCTGCATTAATACAGCCCCTAGACCCAACCCGGAAGCATCCATCACCACCTCAAAGGGCTGGTTAAAGTCCGGTATCGCCAATATTGAGATGCTGACCAAAGCTTCCTTAAGATTAAGGAATGTTTGTTGCGCTTCAGCACTCCATTTAAAACTATCCTTCTTGAGCAACATTGTTTGGGGCTGAGCAATCTTCCCATAATCCTTTACAAACCTCTGATAATAGCCAATTAACCCCAAAAAACCTCGTAAACTCCTAAGATCTTTAGAGATTGGCCAATGCACCATGGCTGCCACCTTAGCTGGATCCGCTGCCACTCCTTGATCTGAGATGACATGCCCCAGTTATTCCAGTCGAGTCTGTCCGAAATTGCATATTTTATAGTTAACCAATAGGGAGTTTTGGCATAGTGCTTCAAGTACCGCCCGAAGGTGCTGAATGTGAAGGTCGATCCTTACTATACACCGAAATATCATAAAAAAATACCAAGACAAACCTCCTTAGTTACGGTTTGAAGACAGCATTCATCAATGAATGGAAGGTAGATGGAGCATTTGTCAAGCTGAATGTCAAGACTAAGAACTTGTAAAGACCCTTGCGTGTTCAGGAAGCCGTTTTCTTAACATCCTCCTTCATCCGTATTTGATGCTAGCCCGATTTCAAATCCAATTTAGAAAAAATCACAGCCCCTCCCAACTCATCTAATAGCTCTTCAATCATCGGAATAGGAAACTTATCCGGAATGGTGATACTATTCAAGGCCCGGTAATCTACGCAAAACCCTCAACTTCCATCTTTCTTCTTCACCAAGATTAATGGACTGGAAAACAGACTGTTACTGGACTGGATCATACCTGCTGCCATCATTTCTTGCACAAACCATTCAATCTCCCCCTTCCGATAATATGGATAACGGTATGGCTGAATATTGGGGATCTAGGCTTCCCTCCTTTAAATTTATGGCATGATTTTCTTGTCTCTGTGGAGGTAATCTGTTTGGTTCAGCAAACAGATCAGTAAAGTCCCTCAACACCTCCTGAATTCCCTCCTCCACTGGTTGCTGATCCTCGTTCACCAAAGTCATCATCCTCATCTCTACATAATAACCTTTTCCACTTTTTCTAAATGCCTTCATCATGGCTTTTAAAGATACCATGGATCTGGATAAGGTAGGATCCCCCTTAATTTCCACTACCGTACCATCAACCACCAATTTAATGACTAGCTCTTTGAAATTTGCCCTTATCTCTCCTAAACTCTCCAACCACTCAAACCCCAAAACTACATCAGCGCCTCCCAATTCAAATAAAAAGAAGTCTTGTACCACCCTCAGCCCTGGTAATTGTAATTGAACCCCTTTGCATACTCCTTGACTCCTAACCCTGTGGCCATCCCCTACTTCCACAGAATACCCCCTTGTCTCCTCCACTGTCAGCCCCAGTTCTCCTACCAAATCATGGGACATGAAATTGTGAGATTCCCCTGAATCCACCAAAATGATCACCTGCTTCCCATTTATCATCCCCCACAACTTCAGAGACTTCTTCGCAGTTCCCCCTGCGATGCTTCCCATACTGAGCTGCATCACAGAATCATCGGGCTCCTCCTTCCCTGCTTCTGTCTCATCTTCCTCCTTTACCCCTTCCTCACCATCAGGCCCTAAAATGAGCAGATTGAGTTGTCAATTTCTGCATACGTGACCCAGGCCAAAACGTTCATCGCATCAAAAACATAATCCCCTTCGTAATCTGTCTTGCAACTCCTAGTCAGTTAGGCAGTGGACACCTCCTCACCGAACTGACCCAGTAGATCCCACCCCACTTCATGTAGCGGCTGCATCAGTTCTGGAATTCGCAGACCATGGCTGGGTCACCGTCGGAGCTGCTGCCAGCGTTCTGTTTGTGGTAACGTCCACACTTGGGCCTCCCCTGAACATTAATTCATTAGGCCCATTCCCTCTAGTTACCAGAGCAGGCCTATTTGGATTAGGCCCAACTCAGGTTAATGTTTGCTCCAAGCCCCAACCCATCATCCGGTCCCTTTACTCTTTGTGCTAGCAACATCATCTCCCCAAGTTCTGCTGAGCGGTGCAGTCACACCTCAGCTTTGATCTCAATTGAGAGACCATTCATAAACGCTGCTTTCAACACTTCTTCCTCAGCGTGACGCAGCGGCATTGAGAGCAACTCGAAACTCTCCCGGTATTCACCTACCGTCCCTTGCTGCTGGAGGCTCATAAGAATGTTGTAAGGGTTTTCAGATGCAGCCGACTGGAACCTCTGCAACAGGGCAGCCCTGAATGTCCCCCATGAAATCCTCTCAGTCCTGGCTTCCCACCACTTAAACCAGTTTAGGGCCCTTCCCTCCAAGCATATGGCAGCTGCAGTCGCTCTCTCAGTTTCAGGTATCTGATTTATATGAAAATATCTCTCCACTCTGTAAATCCACCCATAAGGGTCCTCCCCAGTAAAATATGGAACCTCCAAACTTCTCAACCGATCCTCTCCTCTTCCTCTCCAGCCTTGTGTTCATTCACCATTGCTGCCCTCTGTTTCTGCTTGATTCTCTCCAGCACTACAACACTGGCCTTGTCTCACCAGTTCTTCGAACAGAGCCTCCATCCATTGAAACCTCTCCTGGTTTTTCTGATTCATCCCTTCTAGCCTCTTCTCCATAGCCTCTACTCTTCCCTCCATGCGTGTAGACACCATTCAGGCCCCCAAGATCAGAGGCTCTAATACCAACTTGATGGATACTGAAGTTACTGATAGGATAATTTGGAGACTGGCTCCTTACACCAGAATCAACTCTGGGATTTTGGGAATACTAACAGACCAGAAAAATACTCCATAGAGAGACTCCAAGAAAGAGAGTCCCAGTCTTAGGAACGGCCAACCCCACCTAAACCACTCTCTACACAATGTTTTCCTGCCCCCTACGTATGCTGTATGCCCTCTTATCATTGCTAATGATTTACTGCTCCATTCCGTTAGGATTCTCCCCTTCTCCATGCTCCAGCTCAGCATCACTTTTCTGCCCCTTAACCAATTCCTCTTTTGGCCCATTACCTGAAATGGGCCTCACCCTTTTACTTTGCATTCTAACTCTCCTTCTATACACCAAAATCCCCTTTTTGTATCTCCTGGAATATACTCTAGTGATTAGGGGTCTAACAGCTTCTGAGAAACAAAAGTTTATTACTCAAGCTAGAAGGGAAGGAAAGAAAAAAAAAAATGAATAAACACACGATAATTTGTTATCAAGATAGAAACATCTTATCATAGAATCCTCAAATTACAACAAGGAAGTGGCAGATATGTATATCTTAATATTTGTCATTTGTAACTTATTGAACCTGATATGCAAGCATTGTGCGTTGGGCATCTGGAGTTGTGAGAACTATAACTGTTCCAGTTGTCCCATCTTTGATAGGTGCAGAAAGAAATTGCACATTTGCTCGGCGTAATTTTTCCCTGTAAATTTTTTTTTTACAAAAAAAGAAAAATGTAAACAAACAATATAAGTAACTTCATGAAATTTCACTTGCCCAAAACAAACTCACAGAATCATTGAATAACACAGCAACCTATGTCCAGAGGGTGTGTATGCAGCATTGTGGTCTTACGTGTGAGACTTGATAGCTGGCTTTGGATAAAAACTTGAATACGTTACAGATATTAACACAACCTTATCTATACTTTTCCAAGCACTGTAGCAACAAAATGTAGATAATAGTAGATAGAATATGTGATACAATAAGATTAACAGGATAGAGTGTACAAAAGAGCACAAAATTTTTCATGGTTTCTTCTGCCTAAACAACCTCTTCCCCTCTATCATTTTTTATGACTACCCACTATGATCTACATGTATACGATCATTTAATTTAGTAGTACAAATTACAAAAATATGCTTGCAAATCACCAGATATCAAAATCCAACCAAAGGAATGCTTAATGCTAAACATAAGATAAAATACGCATGTATCTTATTCAATTATCTATAATTGATGAGAGAAGGAAGTTCCAAATTAACTTCTTTCTTTTATGAAACTAAATGTGCCACAACTTAAGTAACCAGAACAATTTGATCAAACAACTAATAAAATAAGAACAGTGCAACAATTAAGAAGACAAACCTGTAGAAGCCACCCAATAGATCACTGCCTACACTGCCAGCCATTGCCACATTTATGGCAGGAGCTCCAACAGTGCGACTTCCAAGCCTTGCCAGGGCAACTAAGCTATTAGAAAGAGATCCACCAGCCGCAGCTTTATAGCTGCAACCATCCATAGCCTGCAAAACTCTACCTCTTTCCTCATGATTTACAACTTTCCGCGTTCCCTTCTCTAATCCCAAATTCTTCAAGAACTTATCATCAACTGTGCCTGAGAAGTCTACCTAAAAGAATTTTAAAAACAACACATTTGAGATTCATTGCTATTTTCAAACTGTATCTACTGCAAAATGATGAAAAGTGTATCTATTACTACATGATGAAGATATGTATCCCTCCTTCGGCATGCCTCAAGAGAAACTCATCAGAAAACAAGAATTGGGAGGACTCTAAAATGTTAACAGTTTCAAAGCAGGAAAACAAAAGAAAAAAGCACAACTCTATTCTTACAAGGAAATAAAACAACACCAGGCAGGCATACATGCAACATTTGTTCAGTATATATCTTAACAAAAGTTATATGGTCTACAAGTTTGTGTCAGTTCCATTTCAATCATCAACTGAAAAGAAATATCCACATTGATGCCCTGCCATACGCAAAAGTTCTCTTCCCCTGTCTATGCAATAGCAAATGGAAAGGGTAAAGTATACGAAAATTATTGGCAAGCCCATAACTTTCCTCTTCCATTGTCCCCCACATATCCATGAACAATGGAAAAATAAAAGTCACAGGCAGCAATGAAAAGGGAATTACCATGGCTTGACCAAGCCCCAATACATCCCATCTTTCAGGCAAAACTAACGAGCTAATAGCCCCCTCTTCTTCCTCTACTTCATCCTCATCAGTAGCCCTCATTTGTTCATCATCTTCATCGTCTTCTTTTTCCCCTTCACTTCCACTGTCATATTGTGCACCCCCATGGACTCCAACGGTGGAAAAGGAACAGACTTTGAAAAGCCCACCTCGGCTAGTGTTGATGGAAGCGAAACCTGAGGCGTTTCTGCGTCTGTAGCGGCAAAAAACGAAATGGGCATTTGGTAATGGAGATGGGTAAGGGGAGAAGGGTGGAATTGGGAAGAGAAGAGAGGTTGAAAGGTGAGAAAGAGGAGAAGAGATACGAAAAAGAGAGAGAGACATGTTATTGATGAGTGTGTTCTGTAATGTAAGTGTTGCACTTTCCCTCTCTGTGTGTGTCTCTGTGTCTAAAAAGACACAAAGAAACTGGTTCCTTTTCTCCAGCGCCCTTCCCTTGGTTGTGGGTGTGGCAATACTTCTTACACAGAAGATAAGGATTTAAGGAAGGAAGGAAGGAAGCAGCAGATAACTGAAATTGCATATCCACCCTTTTAACCTCAGCTGTGACCTCACCAATCACAATTGTACAAATTCTAGAAACTCTGACCAGAAATAAAAAAAAAAAAACAAACAATTTTAACAACAATATATTTTTGTTTTGAAAATACAATATGTTGATATTGGTAGCACCGTATTTGAACGGCACGGGCCAGCACACGTCCCATAGTTTTCTCCTTGTAGGACCAGAAATCGCAAGGTCATGTTGTCCGAACTGACACCAAATGGTTGGGAGTATCATGCTCATAACTCATAATCGACTCAATATGAAGTTAATTTAGTCGGATTATTTTTTTTATATTAAATTTGATGTATTTTTTTAGTTAAATTTGAATTATACATTAGTTTTACTTAACTCAGTCTGATATTATTCATTATTACATTAAAATTTATAATTTTATAAAACTTATTAATAAATTATAAGATTTTTTATTTAAATTAATATTTTTTATATTAATATAATTTATTTCAAAATATGTATTTTAATTTTTTTTATTATTTTTTTTATTTTTCAAATTTTATGACTTAATTATATATAATATTTAAATTTATAAATTTTATCTAAACTTCAAGTTGACTTGATCTCAATTCAGTCATTAATCAAATCATAATTAAACTGAGTCTGAATTTTAAAATTTGAACTGATGAAAATATAAGGTCAAGTTCAAGTTAGGTTAAATTCAACCTAAATCATAAATATTTCTAGTTGAGAGTATTTTTTAAATTGAATTACATCGATTTTGAAGAAAAAATAAACTTATTCAATTTATTCGATTTATTTATATTATCATATCAGTTAAATTTAAAATTGGTTTAGAGTGGATAAATTTTTCAATTTTTATTAGAACTTCTTTAATAATATACAAGTTATCAAAATTCAACTAAATACAAAAGTTGGAATTTATCAAAACACATTAAATATAACTCTAAACTAATTTATTAAAATAAAATAAATACAAATTTAAACTAATTAATCCAAATGTAAATCTAAATTTTAAATGTAAATTCATATTAATTGTTTAGTTTATTATATATGTCCAAATCAAAAGATAGAATTAAGTTTCACTCGGGATATATAAGAATTTTCAAAGTAAAATGTTATTTTTAAAAAATATATATAATTTCGGTTTGGTTTATATTGACCCAGATTTTAAAGGTTTGGTTTATATTGGCCCAGTTTTAAAATTTAAAACCAAAAATTGATTCAATTTAATTAATTTTTTTCTTCTTCTTATTGGTTTTTTGACTTATTTGTCTTTTTATTTTTCAATTTCATATTTTAAATTTTGATTAAATTGGTTCAATTTTAAACATCTCTAAATGCCAATATTTTGGTAGGAGGAAATAGAGAACAATTTACAAACTTTCAATTTTTCTCTCATTTGAATTTGTCACTATAAATTTTAATGGGCTTTGTTTAAGTTTATGTTAGGGTTGTTAAAACGGGACAGACCGACCCATTCAGGTCGACCCAGCTCGGGCCGAGTTATTTTTAGGGTAGGTCAAATTTGGTCATATTAGTTTTATTTTAGCATTTTACTAGTACAGTTCGATTCATTTTGACTTAATTTAGTGTTATTAATACAGGTCAGGCCGGCCCGATCCATTCGAGTCATTTTTAATTTTTTTATTCATTTTTATTAATCCAACTCATCTATTTTGTTGAACTATTTGGGCCGACTCATCAAACTTAACTTATTTTAACGACTCTAACCTATTAAAAATATAAAACATGGTACATAATATAATTATGCATGCCCTTAAATCAAAATTTAAAATATTATCATCATTGTTATTAATTATCATATAATAAAATTCAGATTAGATTAAAATACTCCAACCTCTTATTTATTTGTCTGATTTTTCACATATTTTTTTTATTTTCAAAAGTTACAAAAAAGCTCACATAACACTTATATATACTTCTTGTATTTTGAAAAAAATTGCTACACATAAATCTGATCAAGCATAGTAAGCTTAAAATTTATTATTAGAATCGTTAGTCAACTATTAATGATTTTAAAATGATATTTATACAATTAATTTTATCAATGTTGTTTATAATACTTTCTTTTTTGCTTGAAATGGTAATTTTATCTTTAAATTTATATCTTTAATGACATATTTATCTTTAATTTTATCAATATTATAAATAATAATAGTGAAATTAAAGATAAAAATATTATTTTAAAGTAAAGGATACTTGACTAATGATTTTAATAGTAAATTTTAAATTTATTATACTTAATTAAATTTATGTCTAACACTTTTATAAAATATGAGAATTGTCTATATAAATGTTAAAGAAAAATTTGTGTAACTTCTAAAAATAAAATGAAGTATGCAAAAAAAAAATCAGGAAAAAAGAAAAAAGAGAGGCTCAAATATTTTATTCTTTATATTAAATCAGGACAAGAAATGAAATGATGTGAGGAGCGACGAGGGAGGGTTGTTTTAATATGGACCCCCTTATTTATGGTCCATTAATGAACCTTGTTGTTTAAGCCGTTGGATGCTTTGTAAATTAAATGGACGGTTGTCGTGTGTTACCCATAACTTGCTAATTAGGTTGAAAAGGAAATGATAAATTTGTAAAAGACCCTTAACAAAAACAAAATTGTTTGTGTCAAATTATTGCAATGAAAACCCTAAAAGATCCAAAAAAAAAAAAAGCACAATCCTTTGTTAGGTCCTGGTCATGGTGCCGAGTAGTCCTACATCCGAAGGCGAGTTCCAGTAGTAGGGTTTAGCAACAAGAACGGGCTAGATTGTTAGTCACCGCAACACCAGATCAGAGGTCAACCACCGCCTTCTCAAGGCCATCAAGACGGTGGTCTGTTATTCCGATTCAGAGCTCCACCTCGCTATCCAATTGCTGAGTAAACGATATTGTGGTATCTCCTCCACTCGAAATTTTTGCTAACAACACCCATTTATTTGATTCCTCTACCCAGTACCCATTCGCAGTCGTGATTCCTAGTGGAGGAGAAGAAGACGAATAGCTCGTTAATGGACAACACGAAGAACACGTCCAAGATGTCAAGCTCGACCAGCAGCGATTTTGAATAACTAGTCCACGTTGTTTGGTGGGTAAATTGTTAAACTCCCATAGATATAAATGTACAATTTTATAACTTTGATTATTGAAAGAATTATATACATGTGATAAATTTTTTCATAATATCATAAACTTGTATAATTATCAATATTCTTTTTAATCAAAATTAGAATTGCAAGCTAATTCCCCATGTGTCATCTTTTGTTTCTGTGTGTGTCTGTTTGTTTGCCCTTTTTTTATGCAAATTTTTATTTGTAGTTTAACAGGCCTGTCATTGTACCAGATTATTGATGTTGGTGGGAAGCAATTCAGATATACATGGTCGCGGGAATTTGATGACCTCTGTGATATATATGAAGAGCATCAAAGTGGTTAAGATGGAAATGGTTTGCTTATTGAATGTGGGTGTGCTTGGCGCAAGCAGAATGTACAACGTATATTGGACGAGTCAACTAAGACTCTTGTTAAAATGCGATCAGAGGAAGCTGAATGCAAGCTTAAGTCACGGAGGTATGAAAATGTTATTGAAGATCTACCTCGTTATAATACATACTCCATATTATGCACTTATTGCCTTTTGATAAAATGTGTCATCAATTTGCTATCATCTGACAGTCTCTTTCTATTTCCTTGATAATTTGTTATGGGAGGCAATCGGCATGCATTAATAAGAAAATGCTTATGTGATATACACGTTCAAAATTTAACAATGATATTCATTAGCTGGTCACTGGTGGAACATTTCCTCAAAATATTACACTTTCATTATCAAATTTTAAAGGTGTGCAGTGAAAGTCAATTTATATGTACATGAGCAAGTAATAATTTGAAGCACCTCTAAGGCAATACTATTGACACTTGCCTTTAAAATCTTAATGGTGAAGTTTTGGTACATGTTTTTTCTATGGTTGAAATTCATTCTGTTGCTTTCAGTAGTTTTAGTCATATATATTAGGTTAGTTAATAGAAAGAAGATGTAGTAGATTACTTGTACATAAATTGGTGTGTTTTATATGGAATGAGACAAGTTATTGATTTTCTACAATCAAACTATTGATGATGTTATACTTAGCCATTTGTCCTGTAACAAAACTTCCTGGTTCAGATTATACTTTGTTTCCATTGTTAAAATTTTTATTTTTTTCATCTGTATGTTTCCTAAGCTAAATAGGTTGCTCAGGTTTCACGGAACTCAGTGATCTTATTTCTTATATCACTTTCATCTTAGTAATAGCTATACCACATTTAGCGATAGTATATGATGCATGGATATCTCAGGCCTTTTTTTTTGGCTCATTGACCATTTATTTATGTTCCTTACGATAGAGCCATTGTCTTAGAGCCTATGAACCCATCTATGAGGAGTTAGATAAAGCCATTAGCTACTGTTAAGAGTATGCTTAAACAACTGAGAGTATACTCTCTATAAAGTTTATCACTTGTTACTGATGTTCCTAATCCTATTCTGCTAATTTTCTCTTTACCCTTCAAAACTGACTCCAAAGAGCTGTAAAAAATGAATACCACTGAGACAATTTCTCACACCTATGTTAAGGTAAATAATGATGCATCCAAATGTTTCCATGGAATTTTATGAAGTGTCTTACCTATTAAATTTTGCAATCAGAACATCTCTGATAATCATGAATTAATATTATTTTAAAATTTTAAACCTCAATTCTATTATATCATGAGATGAGAAAATTCAAATTTTTTCCTTGCTGATATTGGGCATGGTTATTTGCTTATCACCACTCTATTAAATTCTTCCAAAGTCTTCTACTTTTATTGTACTTAATTTATTAATATTTATTTATTGAACTATTTGATTGAAGAGTTTTATACTTCCATTGTGTGCAACTACTCAGAGGAAGAATTACAATAAAAAGAACAAGGTTGCACTTAAGAAAAGGAAAGTGGAAACTCTTCAAGGTGATTAAATTTAGGTCTTTCAGTTCTATCCAAAAAAAAAAACTTTCTGACACAGTTTCGGTCAGTCTTAAGATGGCATCATTTAGCAGTGTTGAAACCTTTCTGATAAGATTTTGTTAGCTCATGGATTATATTTGTAATGTCTGGAACTTGTTATAGTTGGAGGCCCCCCAAAATCTACCTATAAACCTGGATCAACTTCAACAACGGCTACCAAGGGCAGGCATTCTTCTCTGCTTTCATCTCCACCGGATCAATCTACTACTTCATCCTCTCCTCTGGGAGCTGTAAATACCTCTAAGAGCATTGATGAAGTTGTACCATCACAAATGATTGGCATGCAAGATACAAATGTTGGCTCCAAGAAAGAAATCCCTACTTGGACAAACAATGCAATGAGGAACACACCAAGAGGCAAAGGAAATAATATAGTTGAACCAATAGATTTGTAGAGCATATTAATTTCTCTTCTCATGAATAAGCCTTATGGACTGACTTTAAAGGTGTTGTATAAAATCTGAGTTCTTCTTAATGGTCTTCTAAGATGTTTTTTTATTTTTTTTCTTTGTTACTACTAGATTAAGGGTTTTTCCTTCTTTTAATGGTAACCAACCTCTGTAATTTAATGGTGTAGCTATTGTGAGTTTTGGTAACGTTTCAACCACACAAAAGAAAGAAGCAGAGGAACTTGGTGCATCCTGCTTCTCGTGGGGAGAGTTCCTCTAGTTGGTAAGATATTAAGCCAAATTTTCAATTGCCTATTGAGTTTAAAATTTTACTACTTGAATCATTTTGATTGAGTATTATCAAAATTTTTTAAACATTTAATCCTGCATCTTCTTTTCTCCAAGGAAATCTGGATTGGGATCTACCATAAAAAAAAAAGACTGACATTTGCACAATCATGTACACAAGTGGAACAACAGGTGACAAGTTATTGGTGTCATTATCAAGAATGAGGCTTTCATGGCTGAAGTGTTGTCTGTTGACCAAATACTTCTTTTAAGTGACAAAGTGGTAAGATAACTATTTTTCTTGAAGGTTCACTAGTTTCATGTAATACTTTTTCAAGCTTGGGCAAGCTCTAAGTTTTGTCATTTTTGTTACTATTTGTATATTCAAAGAAGTTTCTGTGAACATGTATATTGTCATTCTTACAATAAAATAGTGATGAGGATGATGTTTATCTTCTAAGTCTAGGACAAAACCCGTGTGCTATATCTTTTTTTCCATGTATTAGACAAATGCATGGCTAGACTTAATGAACTTTCCTTTCATTATGCTACTGAAAGTAATGCTTATCAGTCCCCTTGGGATACATGTTAAATGTGTTAATCATATTCCAGTATAAGATGATGAGTAAAAAGACAAAGTTTGATTTATATGTGTAGGGGATTATTTAACATCATCGTATGGTATGGTTTTTGAATCTTCCGCCAAAAAAGTGCAGGGTATTATTTTACATCATCGTAATGGCAACTCTTCAATAAAGGATTTTACAAGTAATGGTGACATCGTATAAAACTGTTGTAGCATGATTTTGCATTCTTTGATTTGTTTTTTTTTTTAATTTGGTTCTTGAGGAGTCCATTCCATTTAATTATGCCATATTAATTTATTATCATGTTGATGTGACAGGTCTTACCGAAAAATTGATAATATAATAAAAAGATAATATAAAATAAAGCAAATATAGAAGGAACAAACGTGATCTAGAAAAATTGAATATTATTTAGTAATAATAAATTCTTTTACAATAAATTATGGCTTACACAAGATTAGATGCTGTCAGTGACACTTCCCTAAACTTATACCACCAAGATATAAATGACACTTGATCGAAATTAAACACATTGAAACAAACAACAACAGAATAAGGGAGAGGATGTCAAACAGTAAGGAATATGTGACAACAATGCAATATGTTCCAATATCTTCCAATGTTGCTTTGTTTAAAAACTTGATGTATAAAAAAAACATAGATATCACCATGTAATCCCTTTAGTTTTCCTCCTAAAGAAATAAAATTTAACTTTTCTGCTCTATATGGTTGTTAAAGTTGTGCTAATGGCTGCTGCCACATATTTCTACCATCCACTCGCTAGCAAGCATGGATCAGTTTGATTCTAATAAAAAATATTAAACTAAAAAATAATATACATCTTATTACTTTATGTTACTTATTTTATTTTTTTGGCCAAAGATACTATTTTTTGGCTTCTTCGATCAACATGAATGTGGATTAACACATAGTTATCATTTATTGTTATTCAGGTTAGCAGAGGGAAAATCAATGATAAGTTTGATGCTTACAAAACATTGTCCTAGATTCTATATTCAGATTCAAGGTTAGCCGAAATATGTCAATATAGTATGGTTTCATTCTCTATTTATCCATATGAATCCACAACTATGAATTTTACTATTGATTCTCATGTGAAATCAGTACACGACTGAATTGATTTCACATAACACTACCATTTCTTCATGCATGTATCGCTTGGAGGCTATTAGATTCCTGCATGATTCTTACTGATGACCGATAATGGACCATCATTGGTCTCATATATGCCTTACCCATTATGGTAGACTGTTATGGGTCCAATATAAAATGGACCACCATTTAGATGTTTATCCCATTATGACTGAAATCCATCAATTGTGACATTAAGCTTAATGGGCATCTGTGATCAGCCAAAATGGGTAGTAAATAGAATTGTACTCATTAAGTTAATATATAAAAATGTTTAGATTACAACCCCACTGCAGCCTCATAGGACCCAAAAAATAATCAAACTAATATTATCAAAAGACCTAATCTAATTACCTATGAAAGTCCAACATATCAAAAGGCCTATTGTTCCAACTATGCATGTGGGCCATCAAGTTGTGGGGTCGGAGGTGCCTCCTTCAAAGCCTTGGCCGCATTAAGCTCCATCAGATTCTTCTCTTCATTCAACAGAGCCATAACCAAGGTCACTGTTGTCTTCATCCTCACAATATTCTCTTGCAACTGGCGTTTCAATGTTGTGATGCAGAATTGTGAACAAAAAACACATTAAGGGGCTAATTGTGGTGGTTGTTTGCATAAAGTAGAATAAATTGAATTACAAGCTTGTAGGTGTGCCAATTTGACTTACAACGCCTATGAGATTTGCGTGGAACCCCATCTCCATATCCAGCCAGTCAAGGACCCAAGTTACAGAGTTGACACTATAAATCCATAATAAGGACATTGATTATTGTTAATTAATGACATTAAACTAACGCAAATGACACATCAAATCGAAAGATATACGAGGACATCCTGCACCTCTGGCCACAGTTGGGGATCCCATTTGCATCTGTCAGCTCTTAATTGTGAAAGTCATGGAATTTGAGTAGGACGTCCACGGCAAAGTAGTCAGATTTGATGATCTCACTGAGCACCTGACACCGTGTTATCCATTGTCAATGTCAGTTAAACGAGCAAGGGGGTAGACGTTAAATTGAATAACGAGATTATGCAACATATTTTTTGTTGTTTACCACTTTCGTAATTGTTTCCTGACAACCAAGCACATAACCGTCAAGAGGAAAGGAATCGAGAAGATAAACTTTGTAATCATCGAATGAGATGACAGTGAGATACCAGTGGTCCCCATCCTTCATTGGTATATATATCTGCACGGATTAGATTTGTGTTAATAACTACTTGGGGTATAGGTGTTGTGTGATAGAAAACAAACTTCATGACTAACGTATTTCAACAATGGGGTAGGTGTCATCCAATCTTCCATATACTTGTTCTTAATCGCATCCAATGTAAGCCCAGTAAGCACATCGTCTTGAACCCAATTAATTCAATTAGAGAGTGAATTAAATTAATATACCCATAGTCATCATGTCCATATGCTCAAAAAGGTACTTGGTAGTGACACAATTATACCGAAAAGGAGGGGGGAAGAGCCAATGTGGTGACGCTTATTGTGAGCTGCCTCTGCATCCATGTAGTTTTTAGTTACCGAAGTTTAATAGTCTACAACATATTAGATATAATTAGTAGTGGTGTATTGTGGTAATAGTATTAAAATTTTCAAACTCAGTCAAAAAATGAGATGTAAACACACCTCAGAATGTACTTCTCTTCCTGGGCACAAGCACATAAAGTCCCTTCTCAATGCAGTGGTATCACCATAGCTAAACATAGTCTCACTGTGGATTTGCAAATGGTATTGGTCTATGAGTATGGCTTCAATTAAGCACGTATTAGGCAAGTGGAGCATGTCTTATACATTACCTTGGATCCAGACCCATACTAAATATGTAGTAGGAAACTTCCACCTCTTCAGGCTTGAGACGCATCTCAATGGTGGGTCGAAAATTAGTCTTCAGTCCCAACCCCTGGAGTTGAGTGTGTTAGTATGAATTAATTATCTGTACAATGGCAATCATGATAATAAGTGGTTATGAAATACTCTTTTTTTTTAACTACAACATATAACCGTTGTAAAAATTACACTTAAGTTTTACTAACCCTAGGCAATAGATGAGGGTTTGCTCTTGGAGGTGCGTTTTTGCTCTTTTTTCCGCTGAATGTCTGCGCAAAATCGTTTAGTCCACTAGTTGGCATAGTCATTGTGGTAGAATGCCCAGCTCCATTGGGTCGTTTAGTAGGTACACCATGCTGGCTTGGTGAAGAGAATAACCTTCATCCAATCATTCCATCGGACCATTCAAGTCCTCTAATAATTGGTTGATAAGGCACATATGAAAGAAAATAAAATTTGTATTAGGACCAACCCATAAAACTTCAAAGATCTAGTAGTCATTTAACTAATTATATTTATGCATGTTTATCAAATTTATGGTGAGAACACTGAAAGGGTTTATTTGGATGAATTTGTTTAATCATTAAAAATCGATCACATTATCAAACTACACAAGAAAGTTCTGCAAGAAAAAAAATACATAAAATATATTGGTCTAAGACAACCCAGGCGACAAATGGCAAGTCTCTAGGTATACTTAGTCTTTGGCTAATACATAAAATATTTTGGGCTAAGACAACCCAGACCACTGCACTGCTACAAGCCAAGTATATCTAGTGTATGGGTTACTATAGGCCCAGTCTCTATAGCTGTAGAATTGAATGAACTTATGGCCTTGACTACAAATACATATTTTGAATTTTTTTAAACTTACTAGAATGAAATAATAAATAAAAAAACCATCTACAGTCTGGCAGAATAGGCTTATAAATGTTTTAAGGTGCGTTCTAGAAGTTGTTAGTCCTACTGCATCCTTTCATATAGTATTAAAGTGATTGTCGTTTATGTGCTGATATAAAAATGATAATAATAATAATAGTAATAACCTGTGAAGAGGCCATTCTTTTTGGAGAGGGGGAAGGGTTTTGGGATGCATATTATACTCCAACCATAGAAGTATACATCACTGGATCAGTCGGGTTGGGATGGTCTTGCACCATATCTGTAGTGTCAAGCACCACATCAGTGTTGTGTAACAGCAAATTGTTATTGTCATTGACATGTTTAAACTTGCATGAATGTGGAGGGTCCATTGATGGTTGGTGATTTTCACCATCGTTGGAGACCTCTTGAGCCTGTTCATGTCTCCCTATCCAAGCCATGTATTTCTTGGAATCTTTGATAGACTGCTCAATCCTTTCAACCCGATTAACCAATATCTACAGAAAAAAAAAACATTAAAGAACTCATTTACGTCATGGCAACAGTGGCTTTATAAGCCCAGTGTACCTTCAGGCATGAGAGGATTTGTTTCATTGTGCTTGCATTGTCAACCACACTTTGTGTCAACACGTGTGGTTCTTTGTCCAAATTTATTCCCTGCATAAACATAGGCTACATCAATAAGGAGAATAACACTAGTAAAGTTCTGCATAAAATTTAATGAATGCGTGAAACAAGAACCTGGTTGAGTGGTGGATAGACTCCATTATTGTCTTCAGTGGCTGTAAGTGAGTCCATTGAATTTTTTATTTTGATACAAGAAATAAAAAATAATGTTAAAGAAAAATATTTGCTATTATATGTGTGTTATTACGTTTACAAATAACCTTTTTTATTGATTATGGTAGAGAAAAATCTACAACTTCTTTTTAAAAAAATTAGTATATAAACAGTTAGTTAATAATAAGATACACAATTTGTATATTTAAACAGGTTAGTGATTATACCTATTGTTGCAATGAATGAATTTATCTAACTTGGACAGTTAGTTCATTATTATAAATGCTAGATACTAGAAATAAAAAATTGCAACACCACACTTACATGCGAGATTCTAAACCCTTAACAAGAACGTCCTATGTGGCCCTATATAATAAGGTACTCAAATGCAACAGGTTCGTTGTTATTTATCTGCCTTCACCAATGATGCAAGATGGATCATCCTATGACCACTGCAGTTGTGTATCCGACTCCAGCGACTCATTTTATTCAATATACAACGATGACTTCCCATTAATTGGTGATGTGATTTTCTTAGCGTTTTACACTATGTCGTAGTCAATTTTGTGCATGTCCATAATGTTATATCATAATGTCCATATCTCCCATTGTAGAATCCACAAATGCAACCACAGAAGCCATGCTCTACTACAGTGAATCTAGCTTTCATTCTTTTATAGTTGTGATGGAGTGGGAAATCATCAGGGGACCATTGGTTTGTATATCTTACCGCTAATATCGTTTTATTTTTTATTACTTCATCCCGGGTAATCATTCACATGTCGTTTGCAGGTGATCGCATAACATTTCTCCTGAGATTTGCAACTCTTGAGTGATGTTCCTTGGAAAGTTTTAGATGGCAAGTACACCGCAGAAGTGGACTAGTATGGCCACCCGCTGGACCCGTTGGAGACATGGTCTACAAATGGATGGCCTACTCTTGCAAAGGACGATCTCCATTTGAGGCCAGGAGATGCTATTGTATTTAAGTTGATAAGCGTTAGTCGCAGAGAGATTATAGTGAATGTGTTCAACTATATTGATTATTTTTAACATGTCTGCCACTGAAATATTGATTACATTAAGCTTGACATTAATATAATCTCTATCTTTGCGTTTGCGTTACTTTATGTTATTAATTTTTTCTTATCCGAATCAAACCTTTATTTACTTCATATGGATTATTAATTTTTTTTCCAATCAAAATGACATTAAATAATCTTAATCAAGCTACTAAAGTCTGAACTTACTAATCTCTATACATGATAAGTTACCAATATTAAACTTAATAAAACTTTTAAGTTTGACTCTACTAATTTCATATTATTTAACAATATTACAAAGATTTACATATAATGTACCATGTAACTCTATGTTTAGTACAATAATAAAGTTCACAAGTCAATCTATTCCAAATTACATTTCTTTTCCAACTTCAGATTTTTACTTTTTCAAGTATGAAACCATTTACAACATTCATTATATGGATTATCAATCTTAAGTATTATATGAATTACAAGTGTTTATCGTATAACTTTACAATATCGAATCTTACATTTTGGTTCATAAAGACTGAATAAATAATCTTGATTAATTGAATTAAAGAATAATATGTTATAATGTTAAGAGTCACATATCGTCAGCTCTAATCTTTCAGGTGCGATACATATATTTATTGAGCCACTCCGTTTAATGTTAATTAGTTATATATTAAATTCTCACATACAAAATTTTAATACATAATAACTCAAGTGATAGTAGTGGCAAATATTCATTTCATGTGTATTATTCCCACATATCTGTTTGAAATATATACATCATTGTAATAATAAATAATAATAATATGCCATGTACAATGCAAAGCATATAACGACGTTAAAATACCCTAACAACGTCAATCACCATGTCAAGCGTCATGTCAATCTGCTACCTACTTCTCATTCATCTGTCGGTAGTGAGCTGCAAAAGTAAGATTTTAATATACGATTTAAATTTTTTATAATATCTTCTAATTTAATAAGTGAGATAATAAATTTTCTAAATATAGACAAATACTTAAATATTTAAATAAAAATTCTTTTGATAGTGTTATTTTTAATTTTTTATACATAAATTTTAAAATTAAATTAAAATCACATGCTTAACAGGCCCTGAATACTTCTACTCCTCCTCACACCCGTAAGTGATTTTAATATACAATGTGCTAACAGAGAATGACAATATTATAAAAACCATCTAATAAAATAAAAATCAATAGAGATTGTACCACTACAAAAAAAAAATACTGATAATAAATTGTACACCCAATATGAAGAATATTTTATTACATAAGGAGAATATTTTTATTACTTTTTTAGCAACCAGAAGACTTGTATTACCAATTTGAAAAGCAACGTTAGCATTAAATTGTATCCTTCCACTACAATTAACGTACGCTCTCCATTTCTCCTGCACATGTGCTACAGTGCCTGCAATGTTCTCGAACAGAGTGCTCCAACTTTTAAGTCTGACTTTCCTATCCAGCACGTCACGCTTTTCTTCTCCTAATTTTTTTCTTACACTCTACCACGGTACAACGTATTTCTTTTCTTGAATTCATGTTTGACTTGCTGAACAACGCATCACACATTCCTCAATCACTGCTTCTTTTTCTTATAAGTTGCTGTCAACTACTTTTAATATTAGGTTTTTGTTCTGTTTTAAATTTATTATTTGCACTGTTTTATTTTTTATTTGAACTTCAGTTAAATTTTGTTCTCAACTTCTAACAAAATCTTCTTTTGAATTTATCTTAACTTGAACTTACTCTTTATAAATTCTAAAATTAGTCATAAAAGTTAATTACAGAGTATTTTAAAGTAAATAAAAACATAATTTTAACATATACATAAATTTCAATAATAATGATAATATTTTTATTATCATTAATATAATAATAAAATATGGTTTTGAGCACTTTTCGTACTCTTAATTTAAAAATACACTATCATCTGTTGTAGTTTATAAAAAGTTGAGTCTGAGATATAACTTAAAACTATATTTATTATAGCTTGGTTTCTTTTATGTCTTGCATTTTATTTTATTACTTTTTAATGTTAGTGGCATATAAATTGTTTACTTTTAAAACTCAATCTAGTCAAACTAATTAATTTGTATACATTATAATTTGTAACTAATGTTCATTTTTATAGTTGTTTTTCTCCAAATTTTACACTTACATAATATAAGGACTTCAAATTTTAATTAAAATGCCTACGACCAAAATTAATTTAAGTAAATAAAATTTGTTGACATTATTTTTACTTTAATAATATCTCGTACATCATACGAGTTAAAATATTAGTTAATATATTTATAAATGCTATTGTATTTTTTATTACTATTTTAAAATTTAAATATCATATTTTATGTATAAAATAATACATTACATAAAATTAATATCAATGATAATTTGGCACTCATAAAATATCTATTAATTTTAAACCCAACCGAATATTCGTATTAGTTTAATTATAATAAATACCAGCATGAGTATAAAACAAAAAAAGGAGTTGCTAAAAAGATAAAAAATAATAATAATAAATTTCTTCATCCCTAAACCCAACATGCTGCAAATTTTTCATAGACCAATTATGTTGGGCCAAAATTCAAAACCAAAAGCCCATTATAACCCATTCCTACAAAAACAGACCCAATCTGTTTAAAATCTCCTATAACCGTTTTTGAAAATCAGTTTTAACCAGTGGCCCATTTACGTTGAAGGCAGGAATCAACAATTTGTAATGTGGGTACTTCGTACTCGCACATGACAAACTATCACCCATATACTTGAATCTTTCCACTTCAATTATTCACCCACTTAGCTATCTATTAAGACCAAATTACTATCTATATGTCCTTTTATATTGTAGTTGATTCTGTAATATCTAAATATTTGTCCATTAACAGTATTTGTAGATTTTGTAACATTTTTTGCCTACCATGAATCATGGATACACTTACTAGCTAATACCAGAATTTACTTAGCCACAAGTTGAATAATAAGTTTGCATAATGGTGAGAACAAGCAACACTACAGCTGGAGTCCTCACAAAGTTTACTGTAAATGGAGTCCATTTGGTCCACTCCTTTTGTGATTGTGCCAAAGAAAGTGAGCAAATCTTCATTGCTAATCTTGGTATCTTTCACCAGAAGTTCATTGCTCACAAGCATCTCAATATCTTGCATTGTGAACATATCAACCCTCTGAGAATCAAAGCATAAGAAGTGAATTGCCTGCTGATACTAATTCTGCTTTGCTCCTAAGCAATGAAATTCCTCGAATAGACCTCAGTTGTCTTCACTACATGCAGTGGTGGGATTACAAGCAACCATTTAACAAATCTTATTTCAAATCTAATAATTGCAGTTTTAATTTGTTTTAGATAACCTTACAAAGGGGCAGTAAGGCCTTATTACCCCTTTTCAAAACCATATAGCAGTAAGCCATTGAAGTGCACTAACTTGAGTTGCAAAATGGATGCAAAGAAACTACTCAATAAAAAACCAACATCAAATCATAGAACCAAATCATACCACTGTGTTAAATTCATACTGCTGTAATAAACATTACACCATTTTAGAATCAGGAACCAAATCCAATCCGTAGCCAACATCCATAAGCACAACATTTTCCAATAAATGACAAACTCAATAAAATTCTAATACTGACAAAGTCCTTGCAAAGTATACATACCACTAAAATAAACAACTCATGGACATGAATCATTTGGCCATATTTATCCTCCCGCCAGCATGCATCCAACCGTCTAGCAGTTTCCACACCAAATTTTCTGCCTCACAGTTTGTTAACAAAAAATTATTCTAATAACAAGTGCATAACGTATAAAGCAAACCTACAAAATTATTTCACATCAGTTTGTTAAAATAGGATTCAACCAGAACGGTTATCCCAACATTCTAATATTATACACTACCTTGGGTCAGTGGTGGGATGGCACATGCTACACCTAATCATGGATTAGTCTGAGATCCCAGGCCTTACATTACAAACTTCACAGATGTGTAATAATCCTGGATAGTTATTTGAATTCAAATACATGTCAGTAACACATTATCTAAAGTCAAAAACTAATTACAACAGTTAAACCACTAAAGCCAATGAACAACCTCGTCCATGTCGTTGTTTGTGTGCTGAGTAGACATGTTGTCATCGTCCTGTGCAATTGATTGACTCGGGTTCACCTTGCCAGTCTTCCTAAACATTTCAACTTCTAAAGAAAGTGGGCAATGAGTTCGAATATGACCTTATCTCTTGCATATGCCACATCGCACACGCCGCTTACTCTGCCTTCCATCATGTGTAGCATTTGCACCGACACCCCTTCTGCCGACCCTTACTGGATCCCCAACAGTGCCATGAGAGGAATTCTTGTCATTGGAGTCGGCATCACGAACATGTCCAAAATGCTTCCTTTCTAGCATGGATGTCTTATTGATGACATCTGCTCGTAATTCGTTATAATCCTTATCACTGCGGCATGCTAGACTGCACATGCGCCTGCAACTATCAACCAACGCACCATATCGACACAAGTATGAAGAGTTTCCCCCCGTTGCACCATGCTGACTTGTACCTACAACTACTTCCTTAGCTTTCTTTGTCCATTTATCAAGAATGAGAGATTTTGGCAACTCATCCATGTCTAAAAATACCATAACAACAACTAAATGACTACAAGGAATCCCAAACGACTCTATCCTTTGGCATGAACATTTAAAAATCATTTTATCTGGGCAGTACGACACACGCCACCTCCTACAAACTTTGCGGTACTATGTCACCATATAAATCACTTGAGTGGCTGTTTCCTTCAGTAGAACAACCTTCATAAGAGCTGCCTTATCTAGCATTTTGCGAAAAAAGAAAAACACATCTAGTGTGTAGACAGAAAACGCAGACCGCTCCAACGCATGTAGATGAGTTTTCAACACGGGCTGACCATAAGCAGATTTGTAATCGGCCTCAACCTCTTTGTTGCGCTGATAAGTCAAATAATGTTGAAACTGTTCTAAGAACTCTGTCAGGTTATATCTAGAATCCACCATTCTGCCAATCTGAGCATGCAAACCTTCACACCTAGATGTCGTGCGAAAACCAGCAAAAAACACCCCCTCATCAAAGCCATTGCCCACATTCTCTTATTCGCATATATTTCCTGCACCCAACTATGCCCCTGCACATTATATTCCTTCACCAAATTCTCCCACCTTTGTTCAAACTTGTCCTCCTCAAAATCCCCCAACATGCACTCTTTAAACCCTTGGGTGAACTTTGTTTTACCCATATTAGTGGTTGCATTGCGTATCAAGTGCCACCCACATAATCTATGATGTGCCTGTGGAATAACTCTCCTTATCGCATTCCTCATAGGCATGACTCCATCTGTTATAATAGCGTTTGGACATTTGCCCTTCATTGCTTCCAACAATTGACTAAGAAGCCATATATAAGTCTTTTCTATTTCGTTTCCTACGACAACACTCCCAAATACAATTGTTTGTTTGTGATGATTGACACTAGAGAAGACAACCAAAGGACACCTGTATTTATTTTTGTTGCAGGTTGCATCAAACGCCAGAACATCACCAAAGATCTAATAATCGACCTGGCTAGACCCATCACACCAAAATAAGTGCTGCAAATAGCCATCACCATCAAAACATGGCTGGATCCGTACTTACCAACGATCGAACATACATTAGTGCAACTTTTGCATCTCCACCATTGAGTCTTCGCTGCTTCTGGATCTGATTATATATCTCTCTTTTCCTGAATCCAACCATCTTAAAACCTCCAGACGGGTTTACAAAGGACCCATAAATATTACTTGTGCTTATACCAACATTGCGCATGCTATTCATTTGAGCTATATCGACATCTGTCATTCTCCGCTGTGACCGTAGGAGTGCAGCAAACTTGGAAGGAACCAGTTCATGATTATGATCATCACAAACATGGGATACATCCCATAGACCAGTCGATGGGTTAACGTGAACACACATTAATGCCTGACACTTACACCTACTCATACTTCTTAACTCCCGCTGAGGGTTTGGGTTGTTCACATATTTATCCTTTCGGTAGCCCTACCTAGAACAATAAAAATTCTTCCACAATATTTCATTTTTCTTGTTTCTGCCAACCTTACCCTTCCTTACACTAAATCCATTCATTTTGCCGTATGAATTATAAAACTCATACACCAATGTCACATTACCAAAATGATATTTCTCCAAGTCATTCACGATTAAGGTTTCAAACTAAACTTTCCCAACATCGTCCATGCCATTGATAACAACGTATTCTTCGCCATCACCAAATGTTTCCTCATTTCGATTTTCTATATCTTCAACCCTTGAAGACATTGATTCAATAACCCGCACATACATACCAAGATAATGGTTTGGGGTTTCCATATCTTATTCATGGTACTATGCATTTATAACTAATTTTGCAGCAACTTTTTATAACAGTTAAGGTGCTGAATGACCAAATGGACACACCTCACTAATATTATATATTTAAATGTTAGTTATTAAATATTCACGTAAGTATGAAATATATAAAAAAAAGTGCTACATAATAATAGCCAAAGCTTGTTGGGAGAACAGTAACACCCTGGCTGCTTGATAAGTGAATGTGCAGTGTTGTGAGTAGGTTGCTTGTTTACTATTAAAAACACACATACACATATATATGATAAATTTTGCTACCAAACATTTATTTGTGATTACTACTAGATTATGCCTAATAACATTTCTTGTTTATGCCCTGT
This sequence comes from Ormosia emarginata, assembly GCA_029884605.1. NCBI lineage: Eukaryota > Viridiplantae > Streptophyta > Magnoliopsida > Fabales > Fabaceae > Ormosia > Ormosia emarginata. The sequence goes on from JAQQTP010000089.1 coordinate 4,328,608, forward strand.
GGTATTGTTTGCTAATTGGTCTATATATTATTTAACCATGGCAATCAGTCAAGTTTAATTCTTTATGATTATAAAATCGGACAATAAACTCATCCCACTTGTTGGACATTTGACTCTATGGGTCTTGTTCTTTGCTACATGTAGAATGCTTAGATGGGATGCCTTGTTCATATCAGGTTTTTACAATTCCTATTGATCCTGGCGATGTCATAGTTGTTGGTACAGACGGGCTGTTTGATAACTTATACAATAATGAGATTACAACGGTGGTAGTTCATGCTATAAGAGTTGGATTAAGCCCTCAAGTGACAACCCAGAAGATAGCTGTATTGGCACGTTAAGGGGCACTAAATAAAGATAGGCAGACCCTTTTCTCAACTACTGCTCAAGATGCAAGATTCCGTTACTATGGTGGCAAGCTTGGTGATACTACAATTATAGTTTCATATATTACCAGCTCAGAAGTTGCGTAAATTCATTTTGTGCCCCCCTTAAATATATCCATTTTGATTTACAATTGGCATTCTTACTAAAACAAACATTAGTGCACATAGGTAACCATCAAGGATCTTATTATATAAACTCAAAACCTTAACTCCTACTTTAGTAGATCAATCTCAGGACAAAAACTAACTTCTGTCAATTGAAGCCACGGTTAGTAAAGATGGAGGTGAAGCAACAGCCCCAAAAGCAGATCGACTCTGTTCTTCATAGTAGCTCCAATCAAAACATGAACCTCGCAACACTGATTCACCTCGTCGGTGTCGGGTTGAAGTGGTGGGAGTTTGCAGGTCAGATTGAAGCCACTAGTTTTCGTCGGTGACTAGCTCCAAGCACATCATATTACACTAACAAAAACCAAAATAATTACAAAAACCAACTAAGGACTCATGTATAAATATAATTAGTTGAAAAATGTAAAGATAATAAAAAAATTTACTAATAATTATGAATAAAGTCAAAAGTCTTATCTTAAATATTTGATAGAGAGGTTCATATTAAACCCACCCGAGGAGGGAGGGCTCTCCATTAATTATTTTCAGACTTGAAATCACATATATACCCCACCCCAACCTCTCTATCTCCCTAATTTTCGGGGGTTCTTCACAAACCCTACCTCTCTGATTTCATATATCTGATCCACTGCAGTGCATTCTTCAATTCAACTCAATTGTTGAAAGATAACAATGGCTTATTACTAGCTTATTGAAATTGAGGAACTTACGTTCTTGGTTCAGAGATGTACTTGAAGAAGGCGTTGTGGAGTGAAGGGATAGAAAGAGGGAAAGGAGATTCAGATGGTGGTGGTGCAGTGTGTGAGCTGGTGAAATCACTGCACCAGCAGAGAGTATACAGGGAAGTCACTCTGGCTCTTAGAACTGGCCTTAGAGATGCGCGTGCCGAGTTCTCTTTTCTCCGTGTCCGCGGTCTCCGTTCTATTCTCAACTTCCTGCGATCCGTTGCTGAGTCTGACTCAACTATTGACCTCTTTAACAAAACCCAATCTATTCCTCAACTGCAAGGTGTGTATGTGTGTGTGCATTCATTGCCTTTTTTTTTTTTTTTTTATTCAATCTTAGATTATGGTGCTTTTTGCAGTGGTTCCGGTTCTCTTTCAGCACTCGCTAAAAGAGACGGGGGATGATTACAATGGCAATAGCGTAGGAGATTTGAGTCATATATTTGGTGTGGAACCAATGAAGTTAACCAGTCCAGCCACCGATGCTGAAGTTGCCCTCGCACTTCGTGTCTTGGAAGGCTGTTGTTTGCTTCACCCACACAGTACTGCTCTGGCCCATCACCACAAGGCTATTCAGGTAACCTTCAATGGGAAACCATGTTTTCCATTACCTTCTTATTGCATCCATCACAATCTTGTGTGACTGACTGCAATTCTTTGTGGTCCCAGGATTCTTTTCACTGTGTTTAATTGACTTATGTTATAACGAATAAGTGAGCCTTTTCTTCATTCAGTTGAAAATTCTAACATGTCAATCTGCATACTTTCCTTATTGTGAATTATAGGAACTTTCTATTTTCCAAACTTCTGGTTTCCTTCTTGGATTTTTGGTTACAACCGAAGGCTGATTATGATGATAAAGTAACCATACTGTAAATGGTTCGTGTGTAAGCTTCCCTCCGCACACCCCCATTTTTTTAATAAAAGAATAACTTTTATTGAAAGAGAGATGGAATGCAAAGATGGAAATTAAGACATCCTCCTCAAGGAACCAGGGCACAAACAATCTGAAAAGGAAACACCTAAATTCATAATATAAACCCCTCCAATTACTTTATATTTGTTCTAATTTCCAAATTTTTGGCTCTCTTGGCTTTTTATTTTTAGCTATGGTTGAAGGCTGATTATGATGATAAGTGACTTTTCCATATATGATTTATAGTTTATATTTTAGTATTTTTACTTCACTTAGTTATTTATTAAAGGAAAGATTTATTGAAAAGAGAGAAAGGCAGAATACAAAGACGGAAGATAAGATATTCTCCTCAAAGAACAAAGGCACGAACAATCTGAAAAGGAAACACCCAAATTTATACAATAAACCTCTCCTCTCGTGCTTATGGACGGTCTTGTGCTGATTAGTTCTAACATCAGCACATAACATAAACATTAGCTACAGCTACATAAAAAACAAAAATGAACAATAGACCCCTCTGATTTCTTTGCACGTTCAACAAGGAGACCCCCTAATACCATGAGTGGAAGTGGAATGCCAAATAAGCCATATAAACAACTCTTGCTCGTATCAAAGCAAATAAAGAAGTTTACCCTTAAAAATATGAGCATTGCACTCTAGTCAAATACAAAAAATAGCGGCATAAATAGCACAACTGCATAAGGTGATCCCCCTCCCTCCTACCAAAGCCTCTAAACTTACAGGAAAAAAACTGTTAGATACTGACTTGTTTATGTAAAAATTGCTGCTACCTTGCAGGTTTTAATGAATATATTATCCACTCGCGGAGTACTTGAGCAAGGTGCATGCTTAGACGCTCTAATCTCATTGATGGTGGATTCATCATCCAATCAAATGGTACCCTGACTTGCCTTTACATCATTTGCATGTGTTTCATTATTCTATCATTCTGGTTTCAACATCCACTTTCTTGTATCTTCCATTTATGGTTTAAGAATTGAGATTATTATTTCTTCAATTTTTGTGTTTTAGTGAGGAAAAGTTGCAAAATAGTTTGCCAATTACCATTGGGCCTGATGGGACCTCTTTCCGCTTTTACAACAAAGTAGGGAGGGACCATGGGTCTGGGAAAGATTTACCAATAAAAGGAAAAGAATCTTGTTGCCAAGAGTTTGCTCCTTCTTTTTCTCTTTGTTTCTTTTTGTTTAAAGAAGCTTTCGATATCCAAGGGTCTTGGCTTAGCTGATATGATTTACGAATTAATGTTCCTCTTGATACATAGCTGAGAGTTTGTCTAAGGTTTACTGCTAAAGAACATTTTCTTTGTTAGTTCATTTTTTCAAGTTTCTCTCTCTTTTGATCATTATTTATTAGGATTTTGAGGAATGTAATGGTATTATGGAAGTTGCTGACCTTATAAGAGACAAACAAGTGGATGAAAATCTCAGGTACTGCTTCTTGTTACAGCCAGCCTCATTCATATTACTGCTATATACTTGTCTGATATGGATCTCTTCTTTGTTGCTCTCTTTTGTAGTTAATTAGTCTATAGGTTATCTATTCTTGCAGGTCTTGTTTTATAATTCCTGTAACATTGTTTTAGCTTACCTTCTCATTTCTGCAAGATATTATGTAGAGTCTTGTTCTATGTTATTGGATGAGAGCATCAGAATTTCTAATTTAGTTTGCTTTGATCGTTGAGCATTGATCTTATTTTGTTTTTGAAACATAAACAATATGTGAGTGGATGATGACATGTCAAAGACTGTTGGAGTGGAGCAGTTAGAATTCCTTCCAATAATAATAATAATAATAAACCCTTTTTGTATTTTGTCCTTTACCGCTCTTGTAAAATTTTCTTCTCTCTAATAAAGAGGTTAAGAAAACAAGCTTGTCCCATACAGGACATGAAAGGAGAATCTGCTAAGTAAAAATTCTGGCATTTGACTCCATGGAAATTTGCCAAAACCCGGCCAAAAGAGGACAATTGCAAGGCACCTTATTCTCCTTTTAACTCCCAAAACCTCAAACTTAGGTAGCAAAGAATACCTTCAAATGAGGCGGACAAATTCAGTGTTCTGAAAACAGCTCAAACAGCTTAATCAGCACTGCCAAGTTACCTCACAATGAAAGAAGAGATGACTATTTATTACGGAGCATTTATGACACATCACAGAAATGTCATGAAAAGGGCCTTATGCGGTCTCCGCACATGTAACAACTCATTAGTGTTAATCCTATTAAGTGTAGCAGTCCAAACAAAAGCCCTAGCCTTAAGGGAGCTTTAACTTTCCAAAACAATTGAAACTTCGTGAGAAGGGTTGCCAATACAAAATTGGGAAAAGCATTTACTGGTGAAAAAACCTGAAGGATCTAAAGTCCAAGTGCAGGCATCTGAAGTATTAAAGATATGGAAGGAATGAAGAATGCCAAACAAAGATGTCATCCCATGCCAAATCAGAGGTCTATTTTTCTTCTCTTTTCTTTGACCAGTTTATAAAAGGAATTCTTGTGAGTTGAAATGCATCGTAAATTTGTAAGCCATAAGGTTTTTAAGTTTGGTTTGGCATATTTTTGCCATGGAAAAAGATGAAAAATTATATAGTGAATAATAAACATTGTTTATATTTTTAATCAGATTTTCTTTTTATTATTCCTATATTAAGTATTTTGTTTGTCATGTGGTGGCTCCACCGTCTTGAGATAACTCAATTATAATAATAAAGGAAATGTCATTTCTTAGGTTAAAATGTGGAGAGTTTTTGCTGCTGCTCATTGGACATGTCAATGGAAGAGACACGCCTCCTTTGGCAACTATACATGAAGATACAAGGCGTCTACTAGGGGAGAAATCAGCCTCCTTGATATGGGCAGCCAGTCAGTTTGGCTCAACACTGGATCCAGAGCAGAGACTAACAGCTCTGCAGATCCAGGCTCGCAGGGTCCTTGAATCATTGGACTTGTACTGAATTTTAAGGATAATACCTGTAATTTCAGGAAATCGTCATCTTTTGATTTGAAAATATTGGCAGAGAATATGGTCCTTTTTGTTTTCAATTTTTGTATGTACTCATTTCTTAGCTGCCATCATAGTTGTTTTTGCATCTGGTTAAGATTTTTCCTTCTTAAAGATGTATGATTTTTTTCTACTGCAACTATTGATGAAGGAAAACTGTATCAGAATTTTACTGTATTGATATAGTCTGTACTTTCAATTCAGAACAAAATTTATACTCATGCTTTTTTCTGGGTTTATTACCCACCTCACCAGGAGTGCAAGCATCCCTTCTATCAGTATACCCTTTGTCTCCAAATCTGAAATCTCCATCTATTGGATTCTGGACTGGAGGTTCTTTCTCAATTGCATCTAGGGACTTTTGTGAGGATTAATGACAGGGAAGGCTAGAGATTTTTGTGTGCATATTAAATTCGGGTATTTCAAATTTCAACTAACAAAATTGCTGGCCCCAACCAAATCCACGCAACAGCCCCAAATCCCAATACCTTGCAATTCTCTTGCCCCGTCGGCGATTCATTTATCATAATGGTATAAATAGAAGTATAATTTATTAATATGGTATAACTTAAAAAATAATTATCAAAATAGTACAAAATAAATAGTATATATAGCAACATCCTGATCATTTTTTTTTTTGTATTGAAGTCGTGGCTGGGAGTCACAATTTTTATGTATTATTTTTTTTAAAATTTTTTTTGACATAAGTTGGGGTTTAAAGTCACGACTTTTTTTTTTTCAACTTTGTATATAAAATGTGACAAAATGGTTAATGTGAAAAATTTCACATACAATAATTTTTCATCTTTACGTCTTTTCTTTTTATATTTCATTTTTTTTTATCTTTTCTCTTGATTTTTATTACATTATAATTTTCAATCTAACCAATTATATCGTTATATAATTTTTCTCTATTTCAACATTTTTAAATGAATGAGATCTCAAATAGTTTTACTGCAAGATCTGCGCAATGAATAAATCTTAATAATATCTGTTGTTGTTAATCATGATCTTGCAATATAATAATTACATCTAACTGTCTATAATTAAAGTATCTATATTCTGATCTAGGTGCAGTTGAAACAATGGAGAACTTAGATCGAAATATAAATACTACAATTATGGACAATTAGATGCAATTATTATTTTGCAATATCATGATTGACAACAACAAATATTAGTAAGATTTATTCATTGTGCAGATCTTGTAGTAAGGCTGTCGTTGCCCAATGTTGTGGTTCAATAAGCATGTAGTTGGGATCTCATCCATTTGAAAATGTTGAAATGGAGAAAAATTATATAACAATGTAATTGGTTAGATTGAAAATTATAATATAATGGAAATCAGAAGAAAAGATAAAAAAATGAAATGTAAAGAGAAAAGACATAGAAATGAAAAATCATTGCGGGTGAAATTTTTTACATCAACCACCTTGCCACCTTTTGTATACGAAATTGAAAAAATAAATAAATAAAAGGTCGTGGCTTTAAGCCACGACTTATGTCAAATTAAAAAAAAATAATGCATAGAAGTCGTTGCTCACAGCCACGATTTCAATACAAAAAAATAAAAAAAATGATTAGGATATAAGTCGTAACTCTTAGCCACGACTTACTATATATACTATTTATTTTGTACTATTTTAGTAATTATTTTTTGAGTTGCACCAGATTGGTAAATTACACTTCTATTATACCATTTTGATAAATGAGTCCCCCTTGACCTTTGTTTATATTAATTCCTTATAATGTGTTTGAATGTTTTTTCATTAATGGAATGAAATGGAATAGATGAGGACGAACCAGAAAGAGAAGGGAATGAATGAAACATAGTTATCATTCTCTTTATTTGAAAGATGAATAAGAGAACGAAACGAAACTTCATTAACCAATGTGTTATTCTCATTTCATCTCAATTTTAAGAAACAAAAGTTGGACCTTTGAGGGAAAGAGAGGAGAAATAGTTCTTCATATGTTCTTTCTTCTTCTTATGTATTTTAAAACTTCTAACCATGAGAAGTTATTTCTCTTTCCTTCATTTTTTTTCTCTCATTATCTATCATCTAAATATAATGTTAAGCTTAATCTTACCCTCCTCCATTTCCATGTCTTGTAACATGCACATATTTTTATTTGATGGCACTATATGATACTGATACAAGATGCAAGCTTCCTTGGGAAGCACTTGGCTGCGGATTGTTCGATTCCAAGTGATAAAATTTATCTTAGATATTTGAAAAATTTAGAAGAAAAAAATATATATTTGTACTAACTTTTTTATATATTAAAAGGAAAATGTTAATTACTCATTATTTATGTTATATAATTTGTATATAATATTTTACATAAAAATTTACTAATTTGTTGTGACCAATATTGTACAATAATCAGAAAGCAAAATGTTTATTTGCATATAATTTGTCATTATAAGTTTTTGGAGACTGTCATGTAAATAAAATATGCGAAACTATCTTTATTCTACAAATGCTATAAAAAATTTAATAAGTTGATTTTGTGGTAGAAGGAACATGTGTTTTGTGAGTAGGAATATATTCGTAAGTTTGAATTCTAACTATGCTAGTTACTCAATGTCAGGCCATAATAAATTTTTAAGAATTCCATAATTCTAACATGGATAACATTGTTGCTCTTAAGTTTAATTAAAATTAAATTACAAAATGAATTAATTGAGTTGCAGGTAAGTTAGGGAAAAAAAATTGAACACAATAAAAAAATATAATTAAAAAAAATAGAAAAAGTGACTTAATGTTACAATTAGCCCTGTAAAATGGCTGATTGGTTTCTTATATGTTGTTAAATTTTGAGTAAATGCCCCCAAAAATATTGGTTGTGGCTGTATTTGCTTATGCCTCATGCCGAGCTGAAAAATCGAAGTTAGGAAGGAAGCAGCGAAACCGAAACAGAAACAGAAGGGTGGTGCGGTGTGTGGTTCCCAGCTGAAACTCTCTCTCTCGCCCTGGAGAACCCCTAACCGTAATCGAGCATTTCTTCTTCTTCTTCTCCTAATTGCTAATTCAGCATGAATTCTGTGCTCATAAGCACGCATCCTTCTTCATTCCAAGCCTTCCTACACTCTTCCATTTCCACTTCCACAACCAAAAGTTTCAATCTTTTCCTCAGACTCAAACAACCCAATTTGCACCCTTTTCTTTTCGTCTCCTCTAAATTCAAGACCCCCCACTTCATTGCATGTTGCTCCTCCTCGCCTTCTTCAAATGGATCGAATCCCTCAGATGAAGCGATTCTTCATACTGAAATGGGAACCCCCAAAGTTCCATCATTTGCTTCTCCTGTGGCCAAGCTTAGCTTCACTGACCAAGCTTTCTTTCTCCTCGCATTCATTGCCTGCACGGTATGACCCCCCTCCCTTCTTTTTTTTTTTTTTGCAATAAACAAAGTTTTTGCAACACACTTGTCCTTTGGGCGTAGGGGACAGGGTGGTGATTGGTTAATATTCTACCTAGTTCTGTTAAGCATACATCAAATGCTTTTGTTTTTTGCAATCATCATCATCCTCTATTTGGTGTTTTGTATTAAGCATTTCTTTTGATCTGTGACATAACTTTTGGATTAATTATGAATTTCACAATAAAACTTGGGCTATGAATTTGCATAGCAGACCAGAAGTTACATTTTTTTTAATAGTGATGATATTTCGCTATTATGTGGTCTGGAAAAAAAAAAAAAGGTTCTGTAGTAGTTACTTTCAAATTATTAAGTTATTCTATATTTTTGTTCTTTTGGGTAAAATTCAAGACCAATTGGTGAGGAAAGGAAATCATTCATGGCGGCCTTTCTTTTAATGATTTTGAAGTCACTTAATGGGATTGAACTCTCTGTTGAAAGAGAGAAAAGAGAGAGACATATGAAGAAAACTGTGTGTCTGAATTACACAACGGAGGTTGAATTATATAGAGTTATTGTAATAAATACAAAGATTACAAAAGATCTTAATTATCGTAATTACATGATTTGGTTATGATTTAGTTAGCCTATACAATGAATCTAGACATTATGTCAACACTCTTCCTCAAGCTGGAGCATATAGGTCATATGCACCAGTCTTGTTACAAATATAACTTATCCGAAAACTCTCAAAGACTTAGTGAAAGCATCCGCCAATTGATCATTTGAATTGACGAAGTTAGTGGTGATGTCTCCAGATAGGATGTTTTCTCTAATAAAATGATAGTCTATCTTAATATGTTTGGTCTTCTCATGAAACACTACATTAGAGGCGATATGCAATGCAGCTTGATTATTACAAATGAGTGTCATTTGCATAATCTCTCCAAATCGAAGCTCTTTAAGTAGCTGTTTTAACCAAATGAGTTCACAAGTAGCTGAGGCCATGACTCGATATTCTACTTCGAGCACTTGATCTTGCGACCACATTTTGTTTCTTACTCTTCTAGGATATTATATTACCCCCGATGAATACACAATACCTAGAAGTGAATCTTCTATCAAGAGGAGAACATGCCCAATTAGCATCTGAGTATCCAACAATCTGAGTGTGACCTGTTGAAACAATTTCGGCAAGTGCACCGAATCGCTACAAGTAATATAATGATGAGAAAAGAAATATCGTCTCTACAGGAATTGTAATCTTTTTATCAACACAAAAGAAAAGGTTGTTTCTACTTGAACTAAAAATATGATTTGGTAACTTTGAATTGGATTGGTTTTTAAACAAGGATAAAATAAATGTATTAAAAACACAGCAATTGACAAATTAAAGAATGTTTTTGGATTTTTTAAGGAGAAGAAAATTAATCAAGAAAAACGGCTAGGGTTTGAATCCCATTGTTTACCCTCTTATGCTACTGTTTAACTCTCAAAACAAGTAGTAATCATGCATTTGAAGTTCCAATCAACAAAGTTAGCCAAGATCAATCCCTTGATTTAAAACCCCTTTAACCCAAATCACAACTCCCAATTCCTTAGGTAATTGTTAATTCAAGTTAAGCATTAATAACAGTGATTTCATGGAACACATAATTACAATGATATATTCCTATTTTCAATTATAATCATGCCAACCCAATTCAGTTCCAGCATTAAAACTAATTTCCCAATTAGAAGAAATACCCACATTCAAACCAATAGTGATCAAATATTGATTAGCATTAAGCAAGGAGTAGAGTGTTCAATTACATGAAATTAACTTGTAAGAGAGTATAAAACAGATCACATAAGAGTATCAACAATGTTCATCTGACCCTAGCCTAAAACGATTTAACTACTCATAATGGAAGAAGAAGAGATAAGAAAAATCAAACTAATGGAGGAGGAAGAAGCCATTGATCCTTCGAAATCTTGTTCCCAAGCTTGAATAATCAATGGAGGTGGAAGAAGATGAAACCCTAGCAGAGCTCTGGGTAAAAACCCCAAAATTCGAAATCCTGAAAAGAGAGAATCCAAGCGTCCGTAAAACTGTTTCAGATGGCTATTTAAAAATTGGCTGGATAACGGTCGTCGCCTCGCGATGGCCCACTATCGCCTCTCGACGGCCTGCGTACGAGGGGAAGCCCACTGCAATCTCAAAGATCCTTTCACGTCTCAGCTCGCCTCGTGATGGCTGATCCTCGCCTCGCGATAGCACGCAGGATCGCCTAGCGATGGCTGACCTTCGCCTTGCGATAGCACGCAGGCTCGCCTAGCGATGGCTGATCCTCGCCTCGCGATAGCACGCAGCAAAGAACAACTTCCTCTTTCTTCTAAATTAAATCCAAACCTGTTTCAACAAAAATTCAAATCCCATTAGCCAGTGAACACAAAAACCTATAATACTCTTAAACAGTTAAACTTATCTAATTTCTACCTAAATTCTTTAATTCTAAAACTAATTTGACACCAAAAACTTACTTATGCTAGAGATTCAACATGACCCTTATCATCATAGACAAGGCCTCATCCAGGAGCTCCTTTAATATACTTTAGGATACAAATCACTGCATTCTAATGTGCATCACAAGGTGAATTTAGAAACTGACTTACCATACTAACTGCAAAGGAGATGTCAGGATGGGTAATAGTGAGGTAGTTCAGTTTTCCAACTAATCTTCTATATCTTCCTGGATCCGAGAGTGGCTCCCCCTGATTTGGTAGAAGTTTAGCATTCGGATCCATAGGAGTGTCAATAGGCTTTGCATTCAACAGACCTATTTCCTCAAGAATGTCCATGATATACTTCCTCTGGGAAATTACTATACTATCATTGGATTGTGCCACCTCTATTCCCAAGAAGTATCGAAGTTTGCTAAGGTCTTTGGTTTGAAAGTGATGACTAAGATATTGTTTTACCTGAATTATGCCATGGTGATCACTGTTAGTGAGAACAATGTTGTTGACATACACAATCAAATAAATACACCCTTGAGCTGAATGACGATAAAAGACAGAGTGGTCAGCCTCACTCCATGTCATATCGAACTGCTGAACAATAGTATTAAATCGGACAAACTAAACCCTGGGAGACTGTTTAAGGCCATTCAGAGATTTGTGAAGATGACACACTAGTCCAGAAGACTCTCACTGAGCAACAAACCCTTGTGGTTGCTCCATGTAAACCTCTTCTTCTAGATCACCATGGAGAAAAGCATTCTTGATGTCTAGCTGATGAAGGGGCCAGTGGCGAATAACAACCATAGACAGAAAAAGTCGAACCGAAGCTATCCTCGCCACGGGCGAGAAAGTGTCCCCATAATCCAAGCCAAAAATCTTGGTATACCCTTTTGCCACTAGATGAGCCTTGAGGCGATCAATCTTGCCATCAGGGCCAACCTTGATTGTATAAATCCACCGACAACCTACAACAGATTTCCCGAGAGGAAGAGGAACAATTTCCCAAGTATCACTGCTCTGAAGGGCACACATCTCATCAATCATAGCTTGTCCCTCACCCAGGATGAGATAAAGCGTTACCTGGAGAGTTAGCAATAGACACAGAAGACAAGGAAGAAATACAAGCATAATGCGAAGAAGATAGACGATGATAACTCAAAGTAACATAGTGAGGAGAAGGGTTACGAGTAGACCGTATACCTTTTCGGAGAGCAATGGGAAGGTCAGGCTCAGGAGGCAGTGCCAGAGCTGGTAAAAGGATTGGTGCCGAAGGAGAGTCCACATTGACTTTTGCAACTTCTGGTGGAGGTAGGGGCGGTGGAGGTGGCTGTGGCTAATGATGATAGACTTGGAAGGGGCGAATAATAGTTGTGGGTTGCTAGACATGGGAGGTTGGAGGTGTATTTGACTCAACAGTGATAAGAGGAAGAGGAACAGGTAAGACCTCAAAGATAGGCTCAAGGGTCGAGGAAGGAGACTAGAAGAAGGGAACATACTCAAAGAAGGTAACATCGGTCGAGACAAGGTAACGTCAGAGATCAGGGGAAAAACAACGATAACCTTTTTGGGATCGAGTGTAACCAAGAAAAACATACTTAATAGATCAGGCTGAAAGTTTATCAAGAGTAGGAGTGAGATTATGAACAAAACAGGTAGACCTAAATATACGAGATGTGGTTGATGGGGATATAAAATAGAGTAAGGGACTTGGTGATCAAGCACATTGGAGGGCATGCGGTTAATCAAATAATAGGCAGTAAGAATTGGATCACCCTAGAAGCGGAAAGGAACATTACCATGAAGTAAAAGGGTCCGAGTTGTTTCTATAAGATGTCGGTTTTTATGTTCAGCGACCCCATTTTGTTGAGGGGTATAGGCACAAGAAGTTTGGTGAAGAATGCCATGGGAAGCCATAAGGGATTGAAATGGTTGAGACAAACACTCACGGGCATTATCACTACGCAAACTACGAATAGGAACACCAAATTGAATTTCAATTTCATGATAAAAATTTTGAAATATTGAAAACAACTCAGATCGATTTTGCATAAAAAATAACCAAGTGCACTGAGAGTAATCATCAATGAAAGTGACAAAATATCTGGTAGAAACAGTACAACTGGGACCCCAAACATCAAAATGTACTAAAGCAAAAAGAGATGACGCTCGACTACTGACTTTATCGGGAAATGGACTACGAGAGTGTTTTCCTAGTTGACATGACTCACAAGGGAGACTCGACAACTTAGAGAGGCTGGGCACCAATTTTTGTAGTTTGGGAAGATTAGGATGACCCAACTGTGCATGGATGGTGAGAGGGGAATCCTTGACAGCACAAACACGAGAGGGGTTGGAAAGCTGGTAGAGGCCATGGGACTCATATTTGGTGCCTAGTATCCGACTCGAACTCCGGTCCTGTAGAATGACAGAGTCTTTAGTAAAGATAATCATACAATCAAGAGACCGAGTCAAACGACTAATGGAAAGCAAATTAAAAGGACATCTAAGAACATAAAGGATAGAGTCTACTGAAAGGGAAGGTAAAGAATGGGTAGTGGCGATCCCTTGGGATTGGGACTTGGAACCATTCGCTAAAGTGACAGTAGGCAAATAACCATTGTGAGATAGGTTGTAGAAAATAATCTTATTACCAGAAATGTGGTCAGTCGCACCAGAATCAAGAACCCAAGTACCAATGGATGGGGAATGAGAGAGGCAAGTAAATGAAGTACCAATATGTGTAACAGATATAGTGGAACTAGAGGTCTGACGTTGCTCAAACCACTTCAGAAAGTCGGTATAGGCATCCGTTGGAGTAGAGGAACTAGAGGACTTACGTTGTGCAAACTACTGTAAAAAATATGCATACTCAGCCCGAGATGGTCTTGGCTGGGCGGATGAATCTACAGTGTTCGTCGAAGCAATGGGGCCATAGATCAGAACACAAAGTGTCAAAAAACACAACCAAACAGTACCTGAATGCACCGATTCAAAAGGGGGTCACGACAAATGTTCACGAACACAAAAGGCGAGGACAAATCTAGAAAGAGCAGAGAAGGGCGAGCACGATGCTACAAACGGCAGCCGATGGGGGTGGCCCATGCGTTGGTCAAAGAGCGGCACGTGGAGCTGTGTGCCGGAACTTGTGACGGAGCATGGAGGCGCATCGTGGGGTTTATGGGCTCGGGCTTTTTGGGTTCTAGCCGAACAGGGAGAGGCGATTTCGGTGGTGGGGTCATCGGTCGGAAAAGTCGCCTGAAAGTTGGAAGACGGCTGTGGCGGACGACGGTTAACGACGGACAACAACAAAGGAGATGGGTCTGCTGGAAAGAGGACACAACAGGAGGAGAAAGGTCGGCAAGTCGGAGTGGAAACACGGTTTCGCCGAAAAAAAATTTTCACTGGAGAGTAGTGGGCTCACCGGACGTGCAAGGTTTTAGGATTGCTTCTCTTTAGGCTCTAGATGCCGTGTTGAAAGAGAGAAAAAAGAGAGACATATTAAAGAAAACTATGTATTTGAATTACACAATGGAGATTGAATTATATAGAGTTATTGTAATAAATACAAAGATTGCAAAAGATCCTAATTACCGTAATTACATGATTTACTTATGATTTAGTTAGCCTATACAATGAATTTTGACACCATTTCAACACTCTCAATATTGTCTATTCATACTTTTTCCTTCCTTTTTAGTTTATCATTATTCTAAATGTTCTTATAAAACAAATCATTAATCTAAAGGTTACATTTACTAAATGTTATGTTCCAATTCTTTTTAGTTGATCATTACTTTTTTTAAGCTCCTTGAATTTTTCCTTTAGGTTGTTTGAATTAAATTTTGTAAGATTTAGTTTATTATAGAACACATTGACATTGTTTGATCCATGTATCCAACCTCACCTAATGGGAAAAGGCTTTGGTTGTTGTTGTTGTTTGAATTAAATTCTGTTTGTTGCTCATAAAAGATGTTTTGATTCTTGATTCTGCAGACTTCAGTGGCATTCACAAGCCTTGTTTTTGCTGCTGTTCCCACCTTATTTGTAAGTTGTCAATCACAATGCGTACATTTAGATGAGCACATCTAAGCTTTATATGTTATACTTAATTCTAGCATGTTGCTTGCATATGCTTCCTTTTGAATCTGTAAAGCTTAATGATAAATTGAAATTTCATGGTTTAAATTAAGATCTTACTTATCTTTATCTGAGCTTTTCCTTCTTTCTTGCATCATTTAAAATATGTACTAATCCTTAAACCCTACCCTTTCTAGAATTCCCGCAAACAAACTGCCAAAAGTTGAACACGAGTGTAGAGAGAGCAATGTGAAGTGTATGAATTTGTAGCAAGTCATTTGTCTTTAATCCTATTTAGTATTCACCTGGTCGACCTTCCACTCATGTTAACTGCATGACTTGCATTTGAATCTAGTGATCCCTGTTGATAGGCCATCTACCAAAATCTTTAATCCTATTTAGTACAGCTGTCCAAACAAAAGATTTGTACTTAGAGGGAGCTTTGGATTTTTAAATAGGTTTGCCAAGGAGGAATCTTTGGCTGTTTGGTGAGTGAGTTAAACACTAAAAAAGGAATAGAATCTGCATATGAGATATTCTTTTCGACTAGAAAGAATGTTAGGCTCAGCCATATTCCAATTTAGATAATCTATATCTCCACTTTTTGCGACATATATTCCAATTGATGAAACTTTCAGCATGAAAAACTCCAGATTTCCTATATATAGTGTAAATTGATCTTCTGTTTTTTTGTTTTTGTTTTTATTTATTTTGGGTGTAAGATCTTGGTCTTCTGTCTTCTGTTTGATTCTATACGAATTCGACTTGACTATGCCTATACCCCTTCTTTCTGGTACAACTATTATTTTTTGGTTGTGCTTTTTTTTTCTCCCCACTATGTTTTCAGGTCGGGACATACCATATGTTAACCTCATACTTTTCTTATTTGGATAATTGTTAAACCTAAACAGACTCTAAATGCTTCATATATACTTTTCCATGTCTTCCCTAGGCAATGAGAAATGCTGCAATATCCCTTTCAAAGCTAGCAGATACAGCTCGTGAGGAACTCCCAAGTACCATGGCTGCTATTAGGCTTTCGGGGATGGAAATAAGTGATCTGACACTAGAACTAAGTGATCTAAGGTGACAATGAATACCTTGCTTTGAATCCATTGTTGCTGTATTTCATTCCTTATATTACTTCTTTCTAAATATTGGTTATTTGAGACAGCTAAATGTACATAGTTGTACTGTTTTGTTCTACTTATTTGTACTGCTGTACTCAACCCATTCTTACATTATCAATAAAACAGAAATGGAAGAGATATAATACTTATACATTCACCAATAGGGTTTCTCTCTTATCCTAGCTTTCTACTTGGTATCGGTTGCTGGGGTGTGAAAACTCATTCCTACAGTATAGACTGACTCTGTAGTTTGCTTTGGCTATCCGTTGACCTTAAGTGCTTCATATTTCTAGCCATAAAAGACTTGTAAATTGTAATAAAGTATGGACCAAGGCTGAAAGCTTCTATACCATTGATTGGAACAATTTTATAAGATTGTTTTTTACACAGTTGCCCTGAAACAGCAATACATGGGGTGCACTTACATTGGCAGGATTTGGACCCTTAAGGAAGTCTTTTCTTGTCCCGATTCTTCTTGTTGCTACACACAAGAGTTAGACTGACGAGCTATTTACAAATCTTATAATTGGTTTCTCCTCTGAAGCTGAGCTGTTCTGGGAGAGATCCTTTCCGCCCTTATATTCCATCATTGGAAGATGTGTTTGGTCGTTTACCCAGTGTAGTATTTAGTATGCATGTGACAGGTGCTGACATGCACCTCTCAACCTGATATAACACTATTAAAGTTTGAAGACTAATATAACAACAAAAAAAATGCTTGAAAGTGAACTTTAAAATTTATATTTGGTAACTGCTAATGCTAAAAAGTAGATGCCCTTTTATCAGGAATTATCTTTCAAAGTCATAGCTTTAACTACATTGCATATCTGGATCTCAAATCATTTGTTGTTCAGAATGAACTTTGTTGCCTTAATAAGAATTATGCTATATCTGTCAAATATGATGGTTATCTCGTTGGCAATTAGCCAGGAAATATCAGATGGAGTCACCAAGTCAACAAAAGCTCTGCAAGCTGCAGAAGCTGGAATCCGGCAGATTGGTTCAATGGCACAGCAACAAACCATATGTATGTATAATGTGTTTGACGAGATTCCTTTTATATTTCTTTTGTATTTTTCCCCACTTAATCTTGTTCTTCGTTTTTATGATTGGTTTTAACTACAGCATTTAGCAGCTCATCTACTTATTTACACAAACATGAATACATAAATAAGAAAAAATGGGTAGGGAAAGACTCGGAATTATTTAATTTCTTCCTTTGGTGGGTTGGAACTTTGTGTTTTCACTTGTCAAAGGGTGATTTCTGTAAGAACTCAAGTGATAATTTTTATCAATTGAATAATTTATGAAAACTATGTATAGTTTAAATTGTTCAATCAATGATTGTGTAAATCTTCATTTATCCTGTTCCTGCTGGGAACATATTAAAAAATTCATATAAAGTGTGGGAAACCGTGTGATATTGTAGGAAAGATTATTTTAGGAATTATTTGTTATCTGTACAGATTTGTGTGATTAGGAAAGATCCCTTGAATCAAGGGATCTGAGATTAGAATAGAGAGTTATTTTATTTCCTAAAATAGCTTAGAACTCCTGTATATATTCTGTATGATTATTCAGAATTACGAATAAATAAAATCAATACATTCAGCCCTAATTTTCTAGATGGTATCAGAGCTCCTGATCTGGGAGGCTCTGTCTGCGCAACCTAAACCCTAAACGGCGGCCTTCATTGCTGCTACACCCTAAATGGCAGTCTTCATTGCTGCTACAAGTCTGTGTGCCTTCATCGCACCAGTCCTGTGCTTTCACTGCACAGTTTTCTTACCTTTTCCATTAATTAGTGTGAATCCGCTACCCCTACAATGTCTAAGGAGGAGAAGGTCGTAAATCCAGAAACAGGGAATGGTCAGTCCCAACAATCCGGAGAGCTGCAGAGTATCCATTTGGCATATAGACTGAATGGAAAAAATTATCTAAAATGGGCCCAACTCATTCATATGATTCTGAAAGGCAAGGGAAAAGTGAGTCACCTGACAGAGGCTGGACCTAAGAAGGAGGATCCTAAGTTTACTACATGGGATGAGGAAGACTCAATGATCATGGCATGGCTGTGGAATTCAATGATTCCAGAAATCAGTGACACCTGCATGTTCCTCAACTCAGCAAAAGAGATTTGGGATGCTGTAGAGCAAATCTACTCTAAAGCCAAAGATGCTGCTCAAGTATATGATGTAAAGGTGAAAACTTTAGCAGCAAAACAGAGGAACAAGACTGTTACTGAATATGCTAACCAGTTCAAGTCGTTGTGGATGGAACTGGATCATTATAGGGTCATAAAGACCAAATGTTGATGTACGAGGATGTGAAGAGTATATGACCTTCCAAAAGTCCCAACAGAAGTGTTAGAATAAAGCCCATGTTTCACATTGTTGACACGTTTTTTTAACGGTGGCCTATTAGTATTCTATGTTGTTTATTTTCTAGGGACTTGAACAAAACAGGGTCTATGATTTCCTTGTCGGTTTGAATTCTGAATTTGACCAGGTCAGGATTCAAATCTTGGGGAAACAAAAAGTTCCAGGCTTCAATGAAGTGGTGGCCATGGTACGAAGTGAAGAAAGCAGAAGGAGTTTAATGTTAGATACTCCAACAGTTGAAAATTCCACTATGGTAGCTGATCATAATAAAGGAGATGGGACTTCAGCCATGATAACCGAACAGAGAAAAGGAGGGTTGACAAATGTGGAAAGGAAAAATGATGGTCTATGGTGTACCTATTGCAATAAGCCCCGCCACAATCGAGAGAAGTGCTGGAAATTACATGGAAAGCCCCCAAATCGAGATCGAGAGTGGGGACACAAAGAAGGATTCCCAAGGAAGGGAGGACAGGCCCATGTTGGTGCTGGAACAAGTGAAGAAAATAAATCGGACATTGTCTATCTCAACCAGGATGCGATAGAAAGGGTGAGGACCTTCCTTAGTAAACTGGAGAATCCAACAGGTACATGTTCTTTGGCATACTCAGGTAAATTTTCTTTTTCATTTCCATTTCCATTTCGATTTTCTTTTGGATTAAATGTCTCAGATACATCCTTTAACCATTATTAGATACTGGACTCCGGAGCCACTGACCACGACACCTTTACCCAAACACTTTTCCACATATTCCCTATGTCCCAACAACAAGAAAATTGCCACAGTCGATGGAACCCTTAGAACTGTAGCTGGTCAAGGAAATGTTCACATCAGCCCATCAATGACCTTAAAAAACGTTCTCCATGTCCCAAAACTGTCCACCAACCTGGTCTCTATACACAAACTTATCTCTATACACAAACTTACAAAAGATTTGTCATGTAATGTTGTTTTTCACAGTAATCATTGTGTGTTACAGGACAAGGATTCGGGGAGGACAATTGGACATGCTAGAGAATGGAATGGCCTTTATTATCTAGTGTTGGACGGTGGCCTATGTTGGATGGTGGCCTAAGTTGGACGGTGGCCTCTTTGTTCCCACGTTTTCATGTTTTTAGTGTAGACATTGTTTTTAGTGTTATTATTGTTGCTTATATTCTAGACTAGTTTGATGTACAGTAGCTGCCTCTATATAATCTTCATTGTAAACATTTTATAAGTGATGAAAATAATACACAATATTCATATTCTTCAAATTCTAAGATGGTATCAAATTAAGTTCCGATCCGGGACTGATTTTGTTTTCTGCTGATTTTTTTTGGTCGGCCTTCATTGCCAACCAATCTCTGTTTTTTGGCCTTCATCGCCCAAACAGTACCTGAACAGTATCTAAACAGTCCGAACAGTCCCTAAACAGTACCGCACAGTACCTAAACAATCCCAAACAGTACCCAACAGTACAAAACAGTACCATAACAGTATCCCAAACAGAAACCCATTCCTTTTTCCATCCAAGGCTGTCCAAAGTTGTTTGGACAGTGGGTTCACCCTCTCCGACGTATTTGACGGTTCTGGCCTGACTCTTTTACTCCAGAAGTTCTGTTTTGTCTCTCACAATGTCAACCGAATGTGAGGTTTCAAATGTCTCTCTACACAGCCTTGAAAAGCTCTCAGGTACTTGTTCTTTGACTTATTTGGGTAATTTTCCATTTCCCATTGGATTCAATGTCTCGGGTACAATTTGCACCAACTCTTGGATTATGGATTCAGGAGTCACAGACAACCCTACTATATTTTCCACCTATTCTCCATGCCCAAGCAGTAAGAAAATATCCACAGCTGATGGTTCCTTGATCACTGTAGCTGGTATAGGAGAAGTCCAACTAAGCCCCCTAGTGACCTTAAACAATGTCCTTCATGTCCCTAAACTGTCCACAAATCTGATTTCTGTTCAGAAATTAATTAAAGATTTATCTTGCAAAGTGATTTTTTACGATGATCATTGTGTCTTTCAGGACAAGGATTCGAGGAAGATGATTAGACGTGCTAGGGAGCAAGATGGCCTCTACCTTCTTGAAGCACCTTGTCAGGTAAACAGGACCAAGAGCGGACTTGGACACCCGTATTCTTTTTCCTCGGAACTTCTTTCAACAAAAAAAGACAAAATTTGGCTTGTTCACCGTAGATTAGGCCATCCATCATTTTTTATTGTTAAGATTCTTTTTCCTTCTTTGTGTAAAGGTCTTGATGTTGAACAATTTCATTGTGAAGTATGTGAACTTGCCAAACATAGCGTGTCAATCTTCCAATTAGTAATACAAGAAGTTCTGTTCCTTTTTCTCTTATTCATAGTGATGTTTGGGATCCCTCTTCCATTCCTACTGTCTCTGGGGCAAGATGGTTTGTGTCTTTTATTGATGATTGTACTCGTGTTACCTGAATTTTTCTGCTCAAACACAAGTCTAATATTAGTACTGTTCTCCCAAATTTTTGTTCCATGATTAAAAATCAATTTGGGGTGGGTATTAAACGGTTCAGGTCCGATAATGCTAAGGACTATTTTAATCAGACTCTTACGCATTTTTTCTAGAAAGAAGGAATAATCCATGAATCATCCTGTGTTCATACCCCACAACAAAATGAGTTAGCAGAGCAAAAAAACGGTCATCTTCTTGAAAAAACCCGAGCCTTATTGTTTCAGAGAAATGTCCCTAAGTCCATACGGGGGGAAATACTTTTTGACAATGCCTACTCATCTTATAAATCGCTTGCCCACTAAAGTCCTGGGGTTCAAGAGTCCTATGGATGTTCTCTCTACTTTCTATCCTGATCTACACACTTCCAATAATCTTGTCCCTAAAATTTTTGGATGTGTATCTTTTGTCCATGTTCACAGTCCAAACAGGGGGAAACTCGATCCGAGGGCTCTAAAATGCATCTTTTTGGGCTATTCTTCGACCCAAAAAGGGTACAAGTGTTATCACTGTCCATCCAAAAAATTCTATGTCTCCAGGGATGTTACATTCACTGAAGAAGAGCCCTATTTTTCCCATCCTTATCTTTAGGGGGAGAAGTCAATGAAGGAAGATAAGGAAGATTTCATGCTTGACTTGTCCTTACTTCCTATGTCTCATGGTCCTTCTCATGACCTTCCTATTTTCCCTAATCCTTCTCCTGATGTCACTAATGTTGAACCTGTGTCTGAACCTGTGTCCAAAACCATTCCTGACCCAGTGACTGAGTTTGCTCTTGAGAATGTAAGGTATGGCAAAGGCAAGGTGTTCACAAGAAGGAAGATGGCTGTTCCTGAACCTGTGCAGGCCCAAGAGTCCAACTCGAAGCCTTCGAATGAGGTAATAGTATCTAATCCTTTATTGCAAGATGAATCTGAATTTCATATGGATAGTAGTGACCAAATTCTTCCTATAGCCATCAGAAAAGGAACCAGAGAGTGCACAAAACGGCCACTATACCCCCTTTCACACTTCTTGTCCTTTGAGAATTTTTCACCATCCCATAAAGCCTTCCTTATAAGCCTAAATACCATTGCCATCCCTACCACCCTACTCGAGGCCTTGTCCAAGAAACAAGCCATGAATGAGGAAATGGAGGCATTGGAAAAGAATAAAACCTGGGAGCTAGTGCAGTTACCGGCAGGAAAGAAAATTGTGGGCTGTAAATGGGTGTATACTGTGAAATATAGAGCAGATGGATCCATAGAGTGGTTTAAGGCACGATTAGTTGCCAAAGGGTATACCCAAACTTATGGAATTGATTACTAGGAGACTTTTGCACCAGTTGCAAAAATGAACACAGTTCGAGTATTATTGGCATTGACAGCTAATTATGGTTGTGATTTACAACAATTTGATATGCTGTCTTACATGGAGATCTCGAAGAAGAAGTCTATATGGAGGTTCCACCAGGATATGGGAGGAATTTGCATGCTAATACTGTGTGTAAGCTAAAAAAGGCCTTATATGGTCTCAAGCAATCACCACAAGCGTAGTTTGAAAGGTTTGCTAGAATTATATTGGCTATGGGGTACAAACAAAGCCAAGGGGATCACACACTGTTTGTTAAACACTCTTCTTCAGGGGGAGTCACAGCTTTCTTGGTGTATGTTGATGACATAATAGTAACAGGAGATGATGTTAAGGAGAAACATATTCTGAGTCAGTGCTTAGCCAAGGAGCTGGAAATTAAAGCATTGGGGATGTTAAAATACTTTCTTGGAATTGAGGTTGCTCATTCTAGGAAAGGTATATTCATCTCTCAACAAAAGTATGTTATGGATCTCCTAAAAGAAACAGGTCATATAACATGCAAACCGGCAAGTACTCTTATAGATCCCAATATGAAACTTGGACAGGCAGAGGAAGATGCTGCAGTTGATAGAGAAATGTATCAGCGTCTGGTGGGAAGACTTATTTATCTATCCTACACACGACCGGATATAGCATATGCAGTTAGTGTGATTAGCCAATTCATGCACAGTCCAAAGGAATCTCATTTGCAAGCAGCATATCAAGTATTACAATACCTTAAGGGAACACCAGGAAAAGACATTCTATTTAAGAGAAATGGAGGTGTGGTACTTGAGACATACAATGATGCGGATTATGCTGGATCACCAGTGGATAGAAGATCAACTACAGGATATTGCACTCTTCTTAGTGGAAATCTGGTGACTTGGAGAAGTAAAAACAGAATGTGATAGCACGATCTAGTGCGGAGGCAGAATTCAAAGCTATAGCTCAAGGTGTGTGTGAACTATTATGGTTGAAGATTATTCTTGAAGATCTGAAGATCAAGTGGGATGGTCCGATGAGACTTTATTGTGATAACAAGTCTACAATCAGCATAGCTCATAATTCAGTACAGCATGATCGGACAAAATATATTGAGGTTGACAGACATTTTATCAAAGAAAAACTAGAGAGTGGTTTAATCTGTACACCCTATGTGTCTACACAAGGTCAACTTGCTAATGTACTTACAAAAGGGTTGAGTAGTCCAGCATTTCAGACAATTGTATCCAAGCTGGGAATGAAGAATGCATATTCACCAGCTTGAGGGGGAGTGTTGGACGGCGGCCTCTTTGTTCCCACATTTTCATGTTTTTAGTGTTTTTATTGTTGCTTATTTTCTAGACTAGTTTAATGTACAGTAGCTGCTTCTATATAATCTTCATTGTAAACATTTTATAAGTGATGAAAATAATACACAATATTCATATTCTTCAAATTCTAAGATCTAGAAGACCCAAACCTGTCCAGCAAGAGCAGATTATCCCACTCCTTCATATCTGAATCTGTGATGTCCAACAAAGAAAAAATTCTTCTTTATCATTGTCGTCTGGGGCATCCTTCCTTTAGAGTTATCAAAATGTTGTTTCCTTCCTTTTTTACCAAATTAGTTGTTGAGAGTCTTCATTGTGAGGTGTGTGAGCTTGCTAAACACAAGCATGTACCTTTTCCAATAAGCAATAAAATGAGCATATTTCCATTTTATCTTGTTCATACTGATGTGTGGGGTCCTTCTAATATTCCAAATGTGTCTGGTGCTCGATGGTTTGTAACTTTTATAGATGATTGCACCCAAGTTACTTGGGTTTTCTTACTTAAACAAAAATCTGAGGTCAATTCTGCCTTTCTAAATTTCTACTCCATGATGAAAAACCAATTTGGTGTTAACATCAAGCGACTTAGGTCCGACAATGCCAAAGACTATTTAATAATGTGCTTACTTCCTTTTGTCAAAAAGAGGGTATAATTCATGAGTCTTCTTGTGTCAAAACTCCACAACATAATGGGATTGCAGAGAGAAAAAATGGGCACCTTCTAAATCAAACCTGGGCACTACTGTTCTAAAATAATGTTCCAAAAAATTT
This sequence comes from Ormosia emarginata, assembly GCA_029884605.1. NCBI lineage: Eukaryota > Viridiplantae > Streptophyta > Magnoliopsida > Fabales > Fabaceae > Ormosia > Ormosia emarginata. The sequence goes on from JAQQTP010000089.1 coordinate 4,353,127, forward strand.
ATGGTGTGAAGCGGTTCTTATTGCAACACATCTCATCAATAGACTACCCTCTAGAGTCTTAGGATCAAAAAGTCCTATGGATGTACTAGCCTCCTTCTACCCAAATTTGTCCACAACAAATAACCTTAAACCAATAATCTTTGGGTGTGTTTTCTTTGTCCATATTCATAGTACAGACAGGGGAAAACTTGATCCTATAGCCTTAAGGTGTGTCTTTGTTGGGTACTCATCTACCCAAAAAGGGATAAGTGCTACCACCCTCCATCCAAAAAATTCTGTGTCAAGGGATGTTACCTTCAATGAGCAAGAAAGCTATTTCAGTCAACCTTATCTTCAGGGAGAGCGTTTTAGGGAAGATAAGTAAACCAATTCTGGATTACCCATTTTTTCAGATTTGAGTTTTGAACCTAAACCAGATCAATCTGAATCTAACCCTGAAACTGGGCAAGAAACTCTTGGGACCCTACCATCCGAACCTACAACAAGTGAAACTGATCCTCCCAACCAACTTGAACCTGAACTTGATGTGAGATGGGGAAAGAATCTGGAATATTCAAAGAAATCAAAGGCCATTCTAGGACCTACCCATGTTCAAGAATCCAACTCGGCTCCACTAAATGAGGCAACAATTTCTGATTCTCCAGCTACACAGGTTGAAACCGAAAACCAAGATGACCTAGACCTCCCAATTTCCATTAGAAAAGGGACCAGAAAATGCACTAAACAGCCACTTTACCCTCTCTCAAATTACCTATCCTTTAAAAACTTCTCTCCTACCCATAAAGCCTTCCTTTTAAACCTAAGCACTACATCCATACCTACTACCCTATCTGAGGCATTGTCTGATAGAAAATGGAAACAAGCTATGGACTTAGAGATGGAGGCATTAGCGAAGAATAACACCTGGGAGCTAGTTACTTTACCAACAGGAAAAAATTCAGTTGGATGTACGTGGGTATATGCAGTAAAATACAGGGTTGATGGATCAATTGAGAGATATAAGGCAAGGTTAGTTGCCAAAGGGTTCACCCAAACTTATGAAATTGATTATTTGGAGACCTTTGCCCCGGTTGCCAAAATGAACACAGTTAGAGTGATATTATCTCTTGCTGCTAATTATGGTTGGGACTTGCAACAATTCGATGTAAAAAATGTCTTTCTACATGGAGAACTTGAAGAAGAAATTTATATGGAGATACCTCCAGGATATGGTAGAAAGGTGGCTGCCAACACTGTTTGTAAGTTGAAAAAGGCCTTGTATGGGCTAAAACAGTCCCTTCGGGCATGGTTTGGCAGGTTTACTAAAGTTATGACAGGCCTGGGTTATAAACAAAGCCAAGGGGATCATACTTTGTTCATCAAACACTCCAAGTCAGGGGGATTAACAGTGTTATTGGTGTGTGTGGACGACATTATATTAACTGGAGATGATAGAGAGGAGCAGCAAAGGTTGAGTCAATGCTTAGCCAAGGAATTTGAGATCAAGACCTTGGGAAAATTGAAATACTTTTTGGGAATTGAAGTGGCTCACTCCAAGAAAGGAATTTTCATATCCTAGCAGAAATATATTACAGATTTGCTCAAAGAAACTGGTAAGACAACTTGCAAACATGCCAACACCCCATTGGATCCAAGCCTAAAATTTGGAAATGCAGAAGAAGATACTGCAGTAGACAAGGAGACGTATCAACGATTAGTGGGCAGACTTATATACTTGTCGCATACCAGGCCAGACATTGCCTACGTAGTGAGCCTAATTAGTCAGTTTATGCATAGCCCAAAAGTGGTTCATTTGCAAGCTGCACAGAGTTTTACAGTACCTTAAAGGAACTTTGGGGAGAGGAATTCTGTTCAAGCGGAATGGGAATGTGAATCTTGAAGCCTATACGGATGCTGACTATGCTGGATCAATTGTGGATAGAAGGTCGACTACAGGGTACTGCACCTTTCTTGGAGGAAATCTCGTGTCTTGGAGAAGTAAAAAGCAAAGTGAAGTAGCTTGGTCTAGTGCTAAAGTAGAATTTTGAGCCATGGCACAAGGTGTATGTGAGCTGCTATGGCTTAAAATCATTTTGGAGGATTTGAGAATAAAATGGGAAGAACTAATGAGGCTCTATTGTGATAATAAATCAGCAATCAGCATAGCCCATAACCCAGTGCAGCATGATAGAACTAAACATATTGAAGTAGACAGACACTTCGTCAAAGAAAAACTCGATAGTGGCTTGATATGTACTCCATACGTGTCCTCTCAAGGCCAACTCGCAGATATTCTCACCAAGGGATTGAACAGCCACAATTTTGAGAAGATTGTATCGAAGTTGGGAATGGAAAACACCTATTCACCAGCTTGAGGGGGAGTGTGGGAAATTGTGTGATATTTTAGGAAAGATTATTTTAGGAATTATTTGTTATCTGTACAGATTTGTGTGATTAGGAAAGATCCCTTGAATCAAGGGATTTGAGATTAGAATAGAGAGTTATTTTATTTCCTAAAATAGCTTAGAACTCCTGTATATATTCTGTATGATTATTCAGAATTACGAATGAATAAAATCAATACATTCAGCCCTAATTTTCTAGATAAAGTAATACCCTTAGTGTATTTCAAATTATGTTTCTTTTCACTGTAATTTATTTATTTGAAGACTGCTATTTTGATTAAATGTATACCATTCAATCTCTTGCCACACTAATAGATTATTTTTCTTAGTTTCACATACATATACAGAGCATTGAATTTTTTTTAGTAGCAAAAACATTGAATTACTAAGTAGTCAATTTTCTTTCTAAGTAAGAAAAAGATATCCATTATTGGAGCCTTTGTTGTATATGAAGCACGGACGCGGACACGGACACGGACATGAGACACGACACGGACACGGACACGAGGACACATCAAATTAAAAAATTGTAGGACACGGCATATATATTTATATATATATAATTACAAAATTTAAGAAAAAAGATTTATAATTTATTAATATCATTTTTATAAGTTTGAAGATTTATAATATTTTAATATGTCATATGTGTAAATATTTGCTACCTAGCAAGTCCTTCCTAAAAAATATGGAGCATAATTTCTATTGACATATTCTAAAAAAATCTCTTAAATCAACTTTTTCTAATAGAACTAATTATGTACAAGTACATGTGCATAAAAAAAAAGGGTTAACTAGAGGGAATATTGGTGTGAGGCAAGTTTCGGTGACGACGAAGTAGGCGGCTTGGTATACGAGCAGAGGTAGAAGGAGCAGATGAAAATAGTGGTGTGTGAAAAGATAAAACTTAAAAGTCTAATAGTGACGTGTGGAAAGATAAAACTTAAAATACTGGTATGTGAAAATAGTAGCTTGGGACATCAGTCATGTGATTGGGCTTGAATTGGGTACAAGCTTATTAATTGACCGTTAGTCATAGAAACTAATTTTTTTTTTTAAAAATATTAATATGGCATGTCCTAGACGTGTCCGAACATGTCCAAACTGAAAAAAATAATCTTTTTAATCAGACACATTCAGACACACAGGACACGTGTGTCGTACATGTGTCTTTATATGTTTGACACGGACACACCTCAAAATCGGCGTATCCGTGCTTCATAGATGGATACAGATACATGGGAGGACTGCAAGAACAATCTTATCTTTCTTCTATTGTTGGTCTGATTATAGTTTGGTATGATACAGCCATGATTCAAGAGAGGGCGAGCTTGCCTATAATATCTTTACAACCTGTTGTTGCTGGAGCTGCAAGAAAGACTTCTAGAGCAGTTGGCCGAGCCACAAAGAGCTTAATGAACATCATTTCAGGAAGGGAAGGCACAGCAGAATATGATGAAGATGACAGAAGTTAAAATCTGATGAGTTCAATTAAAATGAGTCAACTCTGCGCATATTCCATTTGCTCAATGCCCACAACCCAAATATAGTGTAGGAGGATGACGTAAATTAAACCGAAAATCATGTCAAAATTTGAATATCTTCTGTCATTATGTATATATAGGAAGGAGTGGCCTTATTACGTGGCTTAATACTTATGAGAATTGCTATGTAAAAGTGCAGTTATAACTGCACACAATTAGCATTCACTAGTTCTTTTGAGAGTCGCCCTACTTACATTGTCTTGCTGAAAAGCAATGTAAGCTACAATGACCTTTGTAGCTGTAGTACAGAGGCGCCAAACTTGTTTTGTGAAGCATCTAATATGAAGTCTGATCCCCAATAATTTTTATGCAATGTGTGTTAATTATGTGTGGTTGTCAGTGTTATGCAAGAAGAATTGCTCCTTGTTTAATTTTCTCCCCGGCTAAACATGGTATCTAATTCCGTACTTACATAGGTCAATTAAAGATTTTTAAAAAAGATTATCAGAATTTATATAAAGAAAAATGAAAATTTTGCATGGCACACTGTATCTATGTACTAATTACGAATCACTTTCAAATTTGATTTTCTTTTAGTTGATTATTAACTTCATTCATGAAAAAAATATCATTTTATACAAAACTTTATTTTTACGTTTGATCAAATATACAAAAACAAATTTTGAACAATCATCAATAAATAGGCTTTTATATATATATTAATGAAAATATATTATTACCTTGTCGATAGCATTTCTCAATGATATGGGATAGAAAGAGCCAAACCCTAATAATAATTTGTAAACATATTATAAACTTGTTTTTGGTAAGACAACGAATGTCTTTAGCCTTTGCACTTTTTAGGTGTATTGGTTTTGTCTTGATCACAGTGTTTTCAACGAGTTTTGAATATTGTAGGTAAATTTCACTAACGTATTGTTCAATTTACGAACTTCATACATAAACTTTAAAAAGGTAATGTTTAAAATATCAATTTACATGCCTAATGTTATTGAGATATTCATATTATTGAATACATTTATATATATATATTTTTTTTACAACATTTATATGATGTTTACACTTACAATGCATATTAATTAAACATATAAAATTTCAGAGCCAGAAATGGCTGTATGTCCTCGAAACTCAACAACTCAAAACAATAATGTGATGGAAAAAAAATAAAAGAGTGAATTAGGGGGTGGCACGGCGATTAGAGTGAATTAGGAGAGAGAAATTCAGGTCTGGGTCCGGGGTCGGGAGTTAGAGGACGTGGAAGATGGAGAAGAGTGAGAGAGAGAATGAGGAGAAGCAATCAAAAAGCATAAACATATCAAAGGTTTGCAAGAGGTGCAACCAAAACTACAACCCCGCTTCTAATACTTCATCATCTTGCCGTTTCCACACTTCCTTCTTTGTCTGTCGCCGTCACGACGATCAGAAGAGGTACGCTAATTCATACCCCCTCCCCATCTATTTCTTTTTAATCGCCCAATTTTTAAATGGTAACCTTCAAATTTTCTTACTGCCAGGTGCCATCTGTTTAACCTAAATTTCCCAATTAATTTATAGCCTCAAATTTCTGCTCTGCCAATAAGAGAGGATTAACACATGCCGTGTACAGTTCAATTTTTTTATTGGTAATTTGCATAACCTGCCCAGCAGGATTAATTTTGTGATTCCTTCTTCTTTCTCTGTTCCAAAAGGTTGAAGTCCTGTTACTTTGTTAGACTCTCATATGCTATAGCCTATTCCCATCATTATACATATCATCTTCATTTGTGATTGTTTACTTAAATCTTAAATCAGGCAAAGCATAACATGCCAATGTTATGCATGGCAAACTATATTGGAAGATGTATATGTGTATATTACATAATTAAAATAACATTAATAAGTAACCATGGATATAGTTTTAATGTTTATTATTCTCTAAAGGAGATAAGGTGCCTGCTGCCTGTTATTCTAGGAATATGATTTGTGTCAAGCCATGATATTTGTGACCATTTTTGCTGTTAAGTGCTAACACATGTTCTGGTAAAGTTCTGAGCTGACCAGATCTTAGGGTTAGCTTGACCTTATCAGTTGTAAGTCAGTCTGTTGAACTGGAAACTTCTCTGTTCTTTTTGTTGAATTTTGGGTTCAAATGATCTGTCTATTCCCTTGTTCTGTTCTGTCATTTCTTTTTTCTTACTTATGAAGGTACTATGAATTGGGCCCGAATGATCCGCCGTATGCTGCCAAGTTTTATGACTGCTGTGGGGCTGAGGACCCTGAGGCGTCTGGCTGCACTACCAATTTTCATGTCTCTTATGATGAAGATTGATGTAATATCTCACACCCATTACTTAGTATTGGATAATCTCACACCATACTAGTATCATTTTCACCATTGTATATGATTTCCAAATTCTTCAGCTATACTTTGTTATCCACAAACTGAGTTTGATGATCTTGTCTTGTTTATTTCTCTAGTTACATTTCAGCTGCATTATTCATTGTAAACGATTTTCATAATATTTTTAACTCATGGGATTATTCTCAGAGATCACTGGTGGCCCCCTACCAGGGGATGGGAGTGGGGTCGGGAACACTGCAATGCCTTGTATATTTCATTAGGAGGTTTTTATGGTGCTCTACAGCCTACATTTTTTTAATAAATTCAATTTTATAACTAATATTGATTCTAAGAGATATGTTTTAAACTTTTTTTGGTACAAGATATGTTTTAAACTTTGTTACAAAATAAATAAATAAAAGAGGTGTTCAAAAATTATGATAAAGGCTGAAGGAAATATTATCTTTCAAAAAGAAAGGATATATACTAGTATTAGTTATAGACTTGTAGTACTTATTTGTATATTTCATGTGTAGAAACTTAAAATAAGCATAAATATGATTATTTTATGCATATTCTAAAAAAAAATGCTAGAACCACATCATTTCCATTTACATCTCTCACATCTAGCTATGTGGTAGAATTGGAGTGTGTGTAGAAAATGAGGTAAATTTATCTATAATCAAATTGTAAAAATTGTACTAATGTGAGGTGGTGTGTGCGCGAGTAGCATTGAAGTATTCTCAAGATTGTCCGGTAAAAAAGATTATTTTGTTTAGTTCAATATCTTTTTTTGGTACATCCAAAAGCGGAAAAAAAGAAAACTTGCCCCTAATAATGGGTATTTGGATGGAGTCTGCAAGTAGTGGGTGACTTAGCCCAAGTACAGGTTCCTTCCAGATAAGCAGCCGATTCTGCTCTCCAGCACCTATTTTAGCTAGATGGTTCGCATGAAGAACATGACAAACTTGGTACTTGGATATCCCACTTCTGCCAGAAAGCTTTTGATGCTTGCAACAACATTACAGAAGAGGTGATATTTATTCATATCCGCAGGCAGCAAGCACACTACATTAAGAGAATCACTCATAATGGAAACTCTTGGGCCACGCCAAGGTGAGCCCATGAAGAATGGTCACAAACGGAACCATAAGGTTATTAGCCCGACCCAGGTAGTCTGATATCCTTCATCAACCCCCCCGCCCAACCCCCTAAAAAAAAAAAAAAGTCCTCATCATTTCTAATGAGGACTCCAAATCCCGCTCGGCTAGGATTTGCAAGAGAGCCACCATCTATCTACATTGACCGTAATGGTTTCTTCAGGAAGATACCCATTAACAAGCAGCTTCTGGGATATGTTAGCATCATTATTCGTATGACAGGACTTGCAAACATCGGCCATTTGATTAATGCGTCTTAATAAGATAAGACTTTGTCTTTTAAAATTTATGCAACTATTATTTAAGAGAGAATATTAATTTTACATTGTAAAATAGGTACTTATTATGTATTTTTATTAGAAATTTACGTACTAAATAATATATACATGCATATATAAATCAATCATAAACATGATAAATATAAATGAATAAATTGTATTCTTTGAATTTAACTTTTAATTTAATACGATTTTTTGTTCAAATGATTATAAATGTTTATATTAAGATAGTTTACAATCTAATTAAAAAGTATATTTGCTACGCAAAAAGGTTTGAGCTTATTAGGAAGCAAACTAGATTCTTAAGAAAAGACGAATGTTCAAAATTTGGAGACTTAACTTGTGGATAGTGTCTAATCAAATTATTCAGTGTCTAAAAAGATTAATCTCATGCAAGGTATATACATAAGCTAGACAAAAAAAAGGTATGTTAGCTTAATTACACCCTAACCATTATCGAAGCCCACATTCAACATGAAGATTTGAGAAGCGAAATAATTTTTATATTTTTTTTTGGGCACAAAACCTAATAAATGTATTAATAAGCAAAAGAATAAAAAGAAGGGGAAATGTTCTGACACTAGCGCATGTGGTAAAATCTTTTGGGTGATCATTAATGGAAGGAACTGCAGCAAAACAACCAAAATAACGTGTTTGTTTGTCGTGAGTGGCGTTGACGTGGTCTACTTAATTAAAGTAATGGTTTGAGGTTGAGGAGGGTGGCAAAGAGAAAGGAATATTGAGGTGTAATTTAAGGATTGATCTAGGAGGGAGAAGCTGACCTGAAGCTGAAACAAACACTACAACATGCATGCTTCCCACCTCAGAATGATGATGTTTACGTGTGCGCTGTCTGTCGTTGCCTCAATCTGAATCTGCAAATCTGAAGACTTTTCTGCCATTTTGATTTTGATCCCACTCCCCATGTGCATGCCAGTTGTCTGAAACTTCCCAGCCCAGCTTTGTAAGTTCTCATATATATGAATAGTTATCACTTTGTACAACTATAAATTTCTGCGTATTAATGATGTGTAACTAGGCTTACTAGCCAAAAATAGGCTGTTGTAATTTTCATATATTTTTTGATATTTTATTATAATGTTGATAATAATAATTGCATTACCTTTATCAGTTTATGCATGGGGTCAGGGGAAAACTAGGCAGAAGTTGCTAAATTATGCAGTAAGCATTATTGGTTGAAAGTTGAAACATGTCATGTGTGTCGCCATGTGGATGGTATGCAACTAATTAATGACTACTAACTTAATATCTATATCTTGGCATCAAATGCACGAGAAATCAGTAAATGTGCTATTTGGGAAATCTATAAACCAAGACAACTCAGGTTGTTGAACTTCCAATTTCTTATGTTTCGAGTACTTTTATTTGCACATCATATTCTATACAACATTTTTACATTTTTTGTTTTTGAAAAAATAAAGGTAGAGATAAAATGTATTGGTATATGTGTTTGTTTTGTTTTATTAATAAAAAAGGATATGATATTAAAATGATGTGTAAATATCATTATTAATTTCTTATACGAGAGAAATAACGATAGAAAATGGGAAACTAAATATTGCTTAGTTTGTTACTAGATGCTGCCATTTTATCAGATTTGCTACAGAAATTGCAACAACCAAGTGGCATGATATACTTATATAATCAGTTGATTGGGAGCTTAATTCAGAAGTTTAATTTGATTAGATGCGTCATGAATATATACATATACCTACCATGTAATTAGCAGCAGTTCCAAAGACAAATTTGCCTTTTCCTTCTCCTCAGTTTTTTTACAGACAATAAAAACATAAAATTATATTTGGAGTTTATTTTTCTTATACATTTACAAAGAGCAGTATATTTTAATCTGTTTGTGCATTTGTGACATGTCATAAATCAAATGCATCATCTACTTAGAGTTTGTCTATTTAGTTACACACAAATATATTTTATCTACTATATCGATGCTTGGATCGTACCAAGAATATGAAGAGTAGGTTCACTGTTTTTTAGAGCTTGCACGCTCTTCCAAATTCCGAACCTGAAGGTTGTGAATTGTACCGAGATAAAGGGTGTGTTGTTTGTTCCTTACCCAAGTATCCTACAAATATCAGGCTAAGGGTCTAACGAATCCCTTTAATACTGGTTCGATGAGCACCAACGCGTCCTGAGCCGACCTCAGGACACCATCATCAGGCTTGAACATAATTAATATAGTTGAATAGGACCTAAGATCCCCTGAATGAAGTCTAGAATATTCTCCTTAATTGAATGGTTGATGTGTCAATTATTTCTGAATCTTAAGCGACATATGTTTGATTTTATTGTATTCCATTTGTGTTTAATCGTTAACATTTGTTAAGTTTCTAAATTTCAAGCTTAACTGAATTTTTATTGTAAAATTATGTTTAAATGTAATTATTAACACTCATTAATTGAATTGTGTTTTTGAGAGAATCATTGAGTGATGTAGTCCACAAGGAAATAAGACTAAGAATGAAGAAACTGAAGAACACGACCCATATCCCTAGACACAAGGGGGTTGTGCCCTGCTCTGGAACATGAAAATTGGCTCAATGCTGAGCATAATGTGAAACACGGCCTGTGTCATCAGATACGGGGTGGGCCATGTTTGGCTCTGACTTTTGTAAATATGTGAAATTATGTTGACAGAGTCAGACACGGGGTAAGCCGTGTCAAATGACACAGCCAATGTCTTCGCATCAGGAATTCAATTTTGAATTTTTATGAGGAATTAGATATCCAAAGTTATAAATAGAGATGCTGGGGTTCCAGAAAAAAGGGGTTCTGGATTGAGAGCCGTCAGAGAAAAGAAGAGGATTCGAAGAACAAGAAAAAGAGAGATTTAATCGAAGATTGGAGATTCAGATTCGAGCAATTGAAGATCGATCAACCTCATTCGCTGAAAACTAGTTTGATCTTCAGTTTTCTTTCGTTCTTTCATTCTTGACTATGTTTCTATTTCATTTTTCTTTCGATTTTAAATTCGTCATGTGTGGCTAAACTCCTTATTTGATTAAGGGAGGATGAAACTCTAGTTTTAGTTATGTGAATTCTGCATATTCCTTTATTTCAATACAATTGTGTTTCTATTCATATGTTCCTGATCTCAATTCAATATACAATTTTTTATATTCTTGCCAAATTTCAAAAGTGGTAAAACCAAGATTGCTATGCGTGGTTGCGGTGGTAGGACTACTGGAACATATGATCTAAGCAATTTAATCCTAGTGTGTGATTGAATCTTAGCGTGATTGGTTTTCTTTTCCTTAATGCGATCATTAGGGAGATATAAGAGCGGTTGCTTTATAACTAACTAGTGATTAAGGTTTAGTTTGAGCGGTTGCTAAATTAACTAACACCTAAGGAAAATAGGGAGTTAATCTCACAATTACGTAGAAACATAATTGGTCAAGTTAGGATAAAGGGCATGTGGATTAGCATTATCATATAAACTTAGTAGTGGATTCCACTTTTTAATTAATATCTTTAAATTGGTGAAACAATTTGTGTTTACTGATATTGATTTGTCTTTGATTTATACTTTAATTTAAATTAACAAAACCCCATTTTTTACTGTTTATTGTCATTTAGAGTTTAAATTAAGAATCAGTTAATTGTGTTAATTGAACTAATTCTCTGTGGATTGACCATTGCTAACTACAACTGGTTGCAATATTTTTATTTTTTTGTGAGACTTGGCAACTATTTTTAATCTCAATTTTAATTCATAATCCACACCACACCAAATTTTGGCGCCGTTGCCGGGAAACTAATTGTCCAATTGCGCTATTAAATTGTTTCCTATTTTTCACTCTATTTTTGTTTCTGTTTTTTATACCTTCATTCCTTTTGTCCGACTATTTTGCAGGTGTTCATGTCCAGTGGTGAAGTGAACGAGCAATTGAGGAATATAAGGCATTACTTTGAACAAGTCAGCTCACAGTTTCCTCTTCAATTCACACCTGCTGACGTCGAAGCTGCCCGCCATATAAATTTATCTAGTTCTGAGATATCTTCTGAAACATTTGAAGAAGTGGTGATGGCAGAAAATACTTTAAGGGCATTGGGTGCTTCAGACCTGGACCAGCAGCCTCTATGCATAGAAATTCCAAAAACTGAAGGAGCATTTGAGTTGAAATCCGACTTAATCTATCTTTTACCATCTTTCAATGGATTATTTAGGGAGGACCCTAACAAGTATTTAAAGAAGATACATGTGATTTGTTCTAGCATGAAGCCTATAGAAATTTCAGTAGAACAAGTCAAGCTCAGAGTTTTTCCCTTCTCATTGAAAGATTCTGCAAAGGAGTGACTATACTATCTGCCACCCGAATCCATAAATTCATGGCAGGACATGACTCGAGCTTTCCTAAATAGATAATTCCTTGTCTCAAAGGCCACAACCATCAGAAAAGAAATTTGCGGTATCCAACAAAGTCATGGGGAATCACTTCATGACTACTGGGAGAGGTTCAAGAGGTTGTGTGCTAGCTGCCCCCAACATCAAATCAATGAACAACTTTTAATTCAGTATTTCTATGAGGGTTTGTTAGTGATGGACTGCAACATGATTGATGTTGCTAGTGGAGAAGCTTTGATTGATAAGACTCCTCAAGAAGCTAGAAACTTGATCTCGAGGATGGCTGCTAACACTCAATAATTTTTCACTCGGAATGACACCGGAGTGAGAGCAGTTAAAGAAGCAGACACAACTAGTTTGCAGCAATAGATGACCTAGTTAACTGTCATGGTTCAATGACTTATGGATAATGAAAAAACGTCAGTTAATGCTTGTGGTATTTGTTACTTTTCTAGACATCCTACTAATATGTGTCTCATTCTTCAAGAAGACATAAATGAAAAAGCAAAGGCAGTGGGGGGATTTTATGCACCGTCCAAGAACTACAACCCCTACTCTAATACATACAATCTAGGGTAAAAGGATTATCCTAACTTTAGCTATGCAAAGCAGCCCCAAACTCAACCTCAAGCCTATGGACCTCTAGGATTTCAACAAAGGCAAACACATTTTCCCTAAAGATAAGCACAACAACAAGCTCCAGCTCCTAGGCAATCTGAACCCTCACTGGAGGAGTTAATGAAGCAAATGGTCACCAGTAACATCCAGTTTTAGTAGGAGCAAAAGGCCACTATGTAGAGCTTCCAACAAGAGACGAGGGCCACCATTAGTAACTTACAGAACCCAGTAGGGTAGTTGGCCACAAAACTCAACCAGATTCAAAGTCAATTTTCTAGGAGACTCCCCTCACAACCAGAAGTGAATCCAAAGGAAACTGCTAGTGTTGTCACATTACGAAGTGGGAAGATGTTAGATGAGCCAACATCCTCTTCGGAAGTCGCAAAGGAGAAAGACCATGAGATTCCTACGGTAAATGAGGAGCGACAAAACTCCAAAGCCCCTAAGGTAAGTATTTCTGAATCCATTCCCAAGTATGCTACTAAGGCTCTATTTCCTAGTAGGTTAGTTAAGAGTAAAAAGGAAGAAGTTGATAAAGAAATCTTAGAGACCTTTAAGAAAGTAGAAGTTAACATTCCTTTATTAGATGCCATTAAGTAGGTGCCTAGGTATGCTAAGTTCTTAAAAGAATTATGTGCTAATAAAAGAAAGTTAAAAGGCAATGAGAAAGTTCAAGTAAGAGAAAATGTTTCAGCTGTGATTAAAAAGAATCTCCCAACAAAGTGTAAAGACCCTGGCACTTTTACCATACCATGCACCATAAGTAACACGAGGTTTGAGAGGGCAATACTAGATTTAGGTACATCCATTAATGTCATGCCCTTTTTTATTTATGCATATTTACATCTAAGACCTTTAGAACTAACTGGTATTATCATTTAATTGGCAGACAGGTCTAACGCATACCCTAAGAGGGTTATTGAAGATGTTTTGGTGTAGGTAAATGAATTAGTGTTTTCGATAGATTTCTATGTGTTGGACATGGAGGAGTAAATCGCCCAACTCTGCTCCCATTTTGTTGGGGAGACCATTCCTAAAGACTGCACGAACTAAAATTAATGTGCACTCAGGGACGTTGACCATGAAATTTGATGGAGAGATAATCAGATTCAACATCTTTGAGGCCATGAGATACCCGAGTGATGTGCACTCTACTTGTGTTATTGATTCCTTTGATGTTTTTTATTCTTTAATTTTTGCTGCTTTTGAGTCTGGTCATTTTGATGCTCTTGATACAGTTCTGACTCACAGTTTAGATTCATAGGAATCAAAGAAGGATGACGAAGAAGAGCCATGGAGCGAGGAGGTTGATGATGTAGTAGCAACCTTGCAAGAGTTCTCTTCTGCTTCAGAAGGACATTAGGTATCATATGTTGAGTTGTCTATTACTACTGATATACCTAAACCTTCTCTTGTGTAGGCACTAGAATTGGAATTGAAGGAATTGCCTGCCCATCTGAAATACATTTTCTTGGGAGAGAATGAGACACTTCCGGTGATAATTGCTAAATCCTTTACCCAAGAACAAGAGGAGAAATTGGTATTTGTGTTGAAGGAACACAAGACAACCATTGGTTGGATTATTGCGGACATCAAGGGCATTAGCCCCTCCATTTGCATGCACATAATCTTAATGGAGGAGGGGGCTAAGTCAGTGAGAGACTCCCAGAGGAGGTTGAATCCTCTGATGATGGAGGTTGTGAAGAAGGAAATACTGAAGCTCCTAAGTGTGGGGGTCATCTACCCTATTTCTGACAGCAAGTGGGTAAGCCCAGTCTAGGTAGTACTAAAGAAATCTGAAATTACTGTGGTAAGAAGTGCTGAGAATAAGCTTATTCCCACTAGGATACAGACAGGGTAGGGTGTTTGTATAGATTATAAAAAATTGAATGCCGCCACCAACAAAGACCACTTCCCTTTACCTTTTATTGATCAAATGTTAGAGAGATTAGTTGGTCATTCTCATTATTATTTTCTGGATGGATTTTCAGGTTATAACCAGATTGTTATTGCTCCGGAAGACCAGGACAAGACCACCTTCACTTGTCCTTTTGGCACCTTTGCTTATAGGCGAATGCCTTTTGGACTTTGCAATGCGCCAGGGACTTTTCAGAGATGTATGATGAGTATATTTTTTTATTATATAGAGAACATCATTAAGGTCTTCATAGATGACTTTAGTGTATTTGGGAATAGCTTTGAGAACTATTAAGAACATTTAGCATTGGTTTTAAAAAGATGCATTGACACTAATCTTATTTTAAATTGGAAAAAATGTCATTTCATGGTAGAAGAAGGTATTGTGTTAGGTCATGTAGTCTCTGCTAGGGGCATTGAAGTCGATAGAGCTAAGGTAGAACTTGTGCGTTCATTACCCCTGCCCACTAGTGTGCGGAAAATTTATTCTTTTCTTGGCCATGCAAGTTTCTATTGGCGATTCATTAAGAACTTCTCCAAGATATCGTTGCCCCTCTGCACACTCCTCCAAAATGATGTGTCATTCCATTTTGATGAGAAGTGTATGGAGGCTTTCACCAGACTTAAGGAGTTGATGACCAAGGCGCCTATCATTAGGCCACCAAATTCGGAGCTTCCATTCGAGTTAATGTGTAATGCCAGTGACTTCGAGGTAGGGATTGTCTTAGGACAGTGAATTGATAGGGTTCCTTATGCTATTTACTATGCATTAATGACCCTAAATGATGCTCAATTGAACTATTCCACAACTGAAAAAGAGCTTCTTGCTGTAGTTTTTGCTTTAGAAAAATTCAGATCATATTTAATTAGTTCTAAAGTAATTATTTTATCTGATCATGCAGCATTAAAGTACCTACTTGCAAAGAAGGAGGCGAAGCCAAGATTACTCTGATAGATTCTGTTGCTCTAAGAGTTTGACTTGGAGATTAAAGATTAAAAAAGGGAACGAAAACCTAGTGGCAGACCATTTGAGCAGGTTAGTGACTGAGGAAGAGGACATACCTATCCAAGAGAGCTTTCCGAATGAGCATTTAATGGCCATCACAACCACCATCCCTTGGTATGCTAACATTGCCAATTACTTGGTCACTAAGGATTTTCCGAAAGGCTTGACAAAGGCACAACGAGATAAATTGAAGAGTGACTGCAAATACTATATCTGGGATGATCCGTACCTCTGGAAGCATTGCGCAGACCAAATGATTAGGAGCTGCATTTCGGACACAGAGACTCACTTTATACTTTCATTTTACCATACCTATGCATGTGGAGGGCATTTTGGCATGAAGAGGACAACCAACAAGGTGCTTGACAATGGTTTCTATTGGCCAACAATCTTCAAGGATGCTTACGATTTTTGTAAGTCTTGTTACCACTGTCAAAGGACAGGTAATATCAGTCCTAGGAATCAAATGCCTCAAACTCTAATGATATTTATGGAAGTTTTTGACATTTGGGACATTGACTTCATGGAACCATTTCTTCCCTCATTTGGTTTTTCATACATTCTTTTATTTGTTGATTATATGTCAAAATGGGTGGAAACAAATGTCACCAGATCTGACGATTCTAAAACTGTTGTGAATTTTGTGAAGTGTCATGTTTTTTGTAGGTATAGAACTCCAAGGGCCATCATTAGTGACCAAGGGGCACACTTTTGCAACAGAACATTTGAGGCCCTCTTGAAGAAATATGTTGTGATGCAAATGACTTCCACTCCCTACCATCCACAGACAAATGGACAGACCGAGGTGTCCAACCGGAAAATCAAGTTTATCCTTGAGAAGACCGTCAATCTCACACATATGGATTGGAGTACTCGGCTTGATGATGCACTATGGGCTTACAGAACAAGATATAAGACCCTAATTGGCATGTCACCATTCTAGTTATATGGGAAGCCCTGTCATTTGCCCGTGGAGCTGGAACATCGATCCTATTGGGCTATTAGACAAGTTAACTTGGGATTAGAAGGTGTTGGACATAAGAGGAAACTCCAATTACAAGAATTGGAGGAGTTGAGGAATGAAGCGTATGAGAGTGCCTGTATTTACAAAGCAAAGAGCAAGGCATTCCATGACCAAATGATCTCGAGAAAGAGCTTTACAGAAGGACAATGCGTGCTATTATTTCAATCTAGACTTAAACTATTTCCAGGTAAGTTGCGTTCTAAATGGATTGGACCATTTGTTGTAACTCATGTTTTTCCTTCTGGTGCAGTGGAAATCAAGATTGAGGCATATGGGAAGACCTTCAAAGTTAACAGACATTTCCTCAAGCCTTACCATGAGCTTTTGGTCAGTGAAGAAGTGGAAGAGATGACTCTGCTTCTTCCCAATTATGAAGAACATTGAGGAGTGGTGCAATGTTGGGCTGAGGACAATAAACCAAGCACTTAATGGGAGGTAACCCAACATTAAGAAACCAGATTTGCTTTCTCTATCCTTTTTATTTCATATTCTTTATTGTTTTTTTTTATTAGTTTCTTAGATTAATTTCTTTGCCCTTCTTTTTGGTATGTTCTTGTTGATTTCCTAGGAACCTTTAACACTCCATGTGTTTTGTAATGTTAACATGGTGATTGGATGCACGATTTACTTGTTTGATGTATGTTTGAGGCCATAATTAAAGTTTAAGGTGGATGAAAACTTTTGGGAGTTAGTGCCTTAGTGGGGTTTTAGAATGAATTAAAGAGTTCCAAAGTCAGTGGAAAACATAAAGGATTGTGTTTTGCGACACACCCCATGTCTCCAATGCATTGCAAGCTAAATGATCACAGCAGAGAACACGACCAGGGTCGTGTTTGGTGACACGGCCCGTGTCCTAGTGGCCCTAACTCCTTCTGGCCGTGTGATACACGGCTTGGGCCGTGTCAATGTTTACGTGACAGTAAACATGTGCATCCCTAATTCTCCCTCATTTAGGGTTTTGTTGCCTCATTTCCCCTATTCCCTCCCTCTCTCACGCGTAGCCCCCCCTCTCTCTCCCCTTATCTCTTTTTTCCTCCATTGAAGCACTATTGAAGCCTCAATTTCCTCATTCCTCCTCTATTTTCCTTCTTTCCTTCACCATCCCTCTTCCATTCCTTCATTCCCACTCTTCATCCTTCCTACTTCATCCCTTGTTTTTCTCTCTCTCCTTCTTTCTCTCTCCTTCTTTCTCTCTCCACCACGCACCACTATTGTAACATCTTGAAAATTAATAATTTCAGAATAAATGATCATTTTATAATATTTAGGATTTTCTAGAATTTTTCTGGATTTTTCTGAGAACGCAGAATATTTTAATATATTCCTCGTTTTACGTCATGCTTGAAGTACCTTGTGAGAATTACTTTGAGGTCGTGTAACGCTCCGGAAACTAATTATTTCGCCACCAATAGTCATTTTCTAATATTTGTGATTTATGTGAATTTTTCTGGAATTTTTAGGAAACGATGAATATTTTAATATATTCCTCGTTTTGCGTGAAACTTGAGCAAAGTCGTTAAAACGACTGTAGTGTTTCAAAAATTAGAAAATTATATGACGAATAGTCGTTTTATAATATTTGCAATTTTTGGGAATTTTCTGGGAATTTTCCGGAACTGTCGAATATTTTAATATATTCCTCGTTTTGCGTCTTACATACTAAGCGGAATTTTGCCAGAAACGCGATGTTTTCTCTGAGAACCTTGGACTATGGACATGTCGACGGGGGATCTTACTAAACCCGAGGCTTGACATAGTTTACGAGGTTTCATAATTTTCGAGAAATTCTAACAGATAAAAATAAATCAATACAGCGAAAAATTCATCTGTCAGATTAATTAAATACTGACTTCTGTCAACTGTAACTATTATCCATTGGATAATAGTGTGTAATAAAAATCCTATCACATTATCCTAATGCAATCTACTTTATGTCTAATTCATTCACTTTAATTCAAATTTAATGTTAAATAATCAAAGCTTCTTTGAGAAGCTTTGACCAAATATTGACCCAAATACCCTTAGCTTCTCTTGGAAGCCAATTTTCACTCTCTCTTCTCTCACCATTCACGGCTGGAATGCAGCCAAGGGGAAAGGAAATTGCTTCATTTCAATTATTCAATTATCACTTTAATTCATTAATTTCAAGACACTTTCTCTCTCTTCTTCTCTTCTTCTTCTTCACTTTTCTTTTCTCCTCCTTCTCTCTACCTCCACCATGAGCACGAAATTGCAGCCCCTCCTTCCTCCATTTTTGTTCATCTTTTCTCCTCTCCAAGCCCATTTCTACACTTGCCTTCACCTCCTCTACCTTCTTTGTGTAGAAAGTTTCTCCATTTTTCATTTTTATCTCCATTGTCTTCCAAGGTAAAGATTCTTGATTTCTCTCCATTTTCTTCTCATTTTCGATTTCCTTGGTTACCTATGTGACCAAGGATCATTCTTTTCAAGCTTTAAATTTGTAAATATGAGAATTTGACCACTTTATGGTTCTCTTGAAGGTGGAATCCGAAAATTACAAATCAAGGAACCAAGGAGTTGTTTTCTTGCATTGTCTCCTCTAGGTAAGAGGGAGACTACTCACTTCAACCACTTATGGTGGTGAGAAGACTTTGTGTGTGTGTGTTGATGGAGAAATCCATCCTTGTATGCTCTTTGTATGCTTGCTTGAATTATAAATTTTGTATAATTTAGTATTCTTGAATTTGATTGATACTTGATTATGCTATTGAATATGTTTGATATATTAATTGTGCTTGATCATGTTGGGGTTGCTAAATGGAAAATTTGGAGTTTTCTACCTCAACATGGTGCCACGGTTTTGATTAGAAATTAGGGGTGAATATTGGTTTTGTATACAAGTGAAATAAGACTTATATAATCAAAGATTGAATGATAGTAGTAACACTAACGAATGGAAGACTTTGAAGGTTTAATATCCAAGAGGGGTGCCACGGTTTTGGTCTTGGTAAAGAGGCAAATGGATTGATTTTGATGATCTAAATTTAACTGAATTAAGAGTGTAACATATAATGTGATAATTGTGACCTTAGATTGATTTGTTGTATATAATGGTATGTTGGATTGGATTATGTGATTGGAAATGGAAGAAAAATATTTGGGAATTTCTCTTGGAGGGCTACGGTTTTTAGGGTGAAAATTGGATAAATTATGGTTAATGTGTAACAAGCATTAGACTAGAATTAATCAAGTGACAAAATAGAATTTAATGGAAGAAAAGTTTGAGATTGAAGCCTAAATGATGGCTACGGTTTTGAGGCATAAAGATTAGGGTTCTTGGTGAGCTAATTTGATAAGTGAACACTTAAATGAATTAAGGGAATGACATGTAGTATGATGACTTGAGAGAATTTGAGATTGTAACCATTGTGAGGTCACGGCCTCTAGGGCAAGTTTTAGGTAAGTATGTGGTTTGGATAATTTGGAAGCATAAGTGATTAGGTAATTAGAAACCTATGTAATAAACGGACAACTAATAAATTGGAAGAATTTAGTATAGTCAAGACTTCATAAATTTTAGAAGACCAAGAATGAGACCATTGTAAAACTTAAGGTGATTCTAAGTGAGTGAAGAACAAGAGAGTGTGAGACTTAATAGCTTAATTAATTTACAAGTTATAGGAAATCGAGTTGCCTTGGAATATTAAGCTAGTTGCAAGAATTGGATTTGGTCATGAACCTTGAAAAGAGGAATAAATTCTAAGTTAGGATTCATAATGAACCTAATAATGCATTAATTGACTTGATATTGATATTATGTTGTTATGGGTCCATGTGAGTGACCGTGTATACATTGATGTTTATATTGGCCTAAATGTGGCATATTATGAGATTGTATGAAATTGTGGATCATACATGTGCATGCATAGTGTCTTATGCATTGTGATTGTCCTTGTGGACTGTTGTAAGGCCTAGTTGCCTAGGAGATTGAACACACCTTAGTGCGGGTGCGAATAGACAAGTGTAGGTCACTTGTTGACCTTGGGGGCGTCGGGGTGCGGGTTCCTCGCAATGGGAGGTTGGTAGCTCTCCTGCCCGTGGGGTAGACCGATGCAAACGCACCGATGATCCGAATGGGCCTGTGTGTGCATCAGAATGGTGTTTTACGCTTGATAGGTCCTGATGGCGTTATCCTCCCTTAGCCAACTCTGATCCCTGAGCCTCAGGAACCTGTTGATGATGCCTCCGAATCTACAGAGCCTATTCCTCTTTTCGCCTCTACTACAGAGCCTTCCTCTAGCACTTTTCCCTATATTGAGATCCTTGGCCGTATTGATCGTCTGGAGTTAGATCATGCCTCCCGATTCCAGCGCTTAGAGGATAGCTTCCAGCACCTGGAGGAATAGGCTCTGTAGATTCGGAGGCATCATCAACAGGTTCGGTAGGCTCAGGGATCAGAGTTGGCTAAGGGAGGATAACGCCATCAGGACCTATCAAGCGTAAAACACCATTCTGATGCACACACAATACCATTCGTGCTAAGGGAGAGCCAGGGAAACCTTAGTCGGAATGAATTATTTTTCCTTCATTGTAGGGTTACTGGGGAACTTGTGAATGGGGTTTTTTGGTTATGTAACCAGTTTAAGCATGTTAGGTCCATTACAGCTAGACGTATCTTGCTTGGTGGCTATGTCATTGTTATTGCTGAACACTATAACCTTGATTTGGATTTGCTGGATGAGGCCCCTGTCAGAGGTCCCAGTGCTGTTGATGGTCCCATTCTGGTCTCCATGGGCCTGTGTGTGCATCAGAATGGTGTTTTACGCTTGATAGGTCCTGATGGCGTTATCCTCCCTTAGCCAACTCTGATCCCTGAGCCTTAGGAACCTGTTGATGATGCCTCCGAATCTACAGAGCCTATTCCTCTTTTCGCCTCTACTATAGAGCCTTCCTCTAGCACTTTTCCCTATATTGAGATCCTTGGCCGTATTGATCGTCTGGAGTTAGATCATGCCTCCCGATTCCAGTGCTTAGAGGATAGCTTCCAGCACCTGGAGGACTTCATTACCCAGAGGATGGAGGTCATTAAGGGTAAGATAGATGCCTTGTTTCAGAGATCATTTTCTCCTTCTCCCCCACATTGATTTCCTATTTTTGCTATTTGGATTATATTTCTATTTTGGACTATGTTATGGATCTGTCTATTGACTTTCAGGCATTATACTTGGACCTAGGGGTGTCAAAATGGGCCAGGCCCGATTAGCCCGACAAAATAGATGGGCTGGGCTAGCAAAATGCTAGCCCGAACCTTACATGGCCCGAATGGGCCGGGTCAGCTCGCTCTGTTAACACTACGTAAGGCTAAATGGGTTAGGTTGGGCTGACAAAATACCAGCCCGAAATTTATGTGGCCCGAAAATGGCCCGAGCCCGAATGGGCCGGCCCGACCTGTTTTGACACCCCTACTTGGACTTTCTTTTGGATACTTAATGATGATTCTTAGTTATGGATTCGATTTCTTTCTTGATGTCTTTGACTATGCACTGTTGGTTTTCTACATTATTTTCTCTGTTGTGTATATGCTTTGACATTAGGGACAATGTCTACTTTAAGTGTGGGGGGTACTATTTCTAATTGCTTCTCTAGTGAATATCTTCTTTTCGATGGGTTTTAAAGTGTTTTGAATAATGAGCAAGTTTTACAGTGTTTTGAATAATGAGCAAATGACCCAATTTTTTTTCTTTTGAAAATGTGATGAATTTGTAAGCTTGAAGGAGTTGATTCTCTTGCTTTTAAATCTATTAAGCAAGGTTTTTGAAAAATTGAGGGGTTTATTCAAATGTGATAGATTGAGACCTTGGTGAGATTTTGGGCCTTAATGAGAATGGCTAACATTATGCCATCGTTATTCTTTGTTGTGTGATTTTGCTCATGATTATGTGTTTTCCAGAACTTGTTTTGACTCTCTTTGAAGCTGCAATTGATCACTGCATACAATTGAAATGAAAAAAGACATTTCTTTCTAATAGCTACTAACCAAATACCCATCCTTGCATTCTTATCCATTGTTCACCCCTTTGAGCCTAATTGAGTCTCTTCCCTTCTTTTTATCTTATCTCATTACAAGCTTTAAAGCAAAAAATCATTATGCTACCCTACCTTAGGAAGTAAAAGAGCTTGGTAATTGTGTTGGGAATTGGTTGTGATTAAGTGTGGGGGTATTTAGTAATGTGTTTGCCCAGCTTTGTTTACATGAAAATATATGTTGGCAAAATTTTAAGATACTTGCATGTGATTTAAAACAAAAAAGAGAAGGCTTAAAAGTGAAAAAAAAATGAAAAAAAGAAAAAAATAGATAAAAAAATGAAAAAGAAAAAAAAAATGAAAAGTTGATGGTTGTGTGGAAAAAGGTAAAAGAGAAGAAAAGTTATAAAAGAGAAGTGAGGTTGCAAAATGCTAGGTAATTTTTATTGGAATAATTGAATATGTTCCCCTTTGCTCTTCTATTCCCTTTGGTTTAACTTTGTTTATCTTTGTTATATCCTACCTTAACACTGATCTCATTACAACCTAATCGAAGACCTTTTGATCTTTATATGCATGTGGCTTGAGTGGTAGAGAAGTAGAGGCTTGCCAAGCCTATGGCAAGGCATGTTTTCATGGGTGAATTGAGAGTAAATACAAGCCTTAAACATCTGAGTGAAAGAGCATATCCCGGAAGATCTATCATTTTGTTTTAATCCCGACGTTTGATTGACTTTACTTGCTGGTTTGGAATGTCAAGGGAAGAAATTCCTGGTTGTTTAGGTTCTTTGAAAAGATTAAGATGTGAAGGTTTCTGCTTTTTGTTCTGTGCTTTCATTGCTCATTGGAAATATATACTTAGTTGCATAATTTTACCCAAGAGTGCAAAAAGTTAAGTGTGGGGTGTTTGATGTGTCAATTATTTCTGAATCTTAAGCGACATATGTTTAATTTAATTGGACTCCATTTGTGCTTAATCGCTAACATTTAGCTAAGTTTTTAGATTTCAAGCTTAACCGGATCTTTATTGTGAAACTATGCTTAAATGTGATTATTAACACTCATTAATTGAATTGTGCTTTTCAGGGAATTATTGAGTGATGGAGTCCACAACGAAATAAGACCAAGAATGAAGAAATTGAAGAACACGGCCCGTGTCCCTAGACACATGGGGGTCGTGCCCTGCTCTAGAACATGAAAATTGGCTCAATGCTGAGCCCAGTGTGAAACACGACCCGTGTCATCAGACACAGGATGGGCCGTGTTTGGCTCTGACTTTTGTAAATGTGTGAAATTGTGTCGACAGAGTTAGACAAGGGGTTGGCCGTGTCATTTGACACGGCCAGTGTCTTCACATCAGGAATTCAATTTCGAATTTTTATGAGGAATTAGGTACCCAAAGCTATAAATAGAGATGTTGGGGTTCCAGAAAAAAAAGGGGTTCTGGACTGAGAGTCGTCAGAGAACAGAAGAGGATTCGAAGAACAAGAAAGAGAGAAATTTGATCGAAGATTAGAGACTCAGGTTTGAGCAATCGGAGATTGATCAACCTCATTCACGGGAAACTAGTTTGATCTTCAATTTTCTTTCGTTTTTTCATTCTTGACTATGTTTCTATCTCATTTTTCTTTCGATTTTGAATTCGCCATATGCGGCTAAACTCCTTATTTGATTAATGGAGGATGAAACTCTAGTTTTAGTTATGTGAATTCTGCATATTCCTTTATTTCAATACAATTGTGTTTCTATTCATATGTTCCTGATCTCAATTCAATATAAAGGTTTTTATATTCTTGCCAAATTTCGAAAGTGGTAAAACTAGGATTACTATGCGCGATTGCGGTGGTAGGACTAGTAGAACATATGATCTAAGCAATTTAATTCCGGTGTGTGATTGAATCTTAGTGTGATTGAATTTTTTTTTCTTAATGTGATCATTAGGGAGATATAAGAGCAGTTGCTTTATAGCTAACTAGTGATTTGAGTTTAGTTTGAGCAGTTGCTAAATTAACTAACCCTTAAGGAAAACATGGAGTTAATCTTACAATTGCATAGAAACATAATTGGTCAAGTTGTGATAAAGAGTATGTGGATTAATATTATCATATAAACCTAGTAGTGGATTCCACCTCTTAATCAATATCTTTAAATTGGTGATTCAATTTGTGTTTACTGTTATTGATTTGTCTTTGATTTATACTTTAATTTAAATTAACAAAATTCCTTTTTTTTACTGTTTATTGTCATTTAGAATTTAAATTAAGAATCAATTAATCGTGTTAATTGAACTAATTCTCTGTAAATCGACCTTTGCTAACTACAACTAGTTGCAAGATTTTTATATTTCTGATAAAACTTAACAACTATTTTTAATCTCAATTTTAATTCACAATCCACACCACACCAATAGAACACATGGCAATTCCTAGTACGTCATCCCCTCTAATAAACTTTCCCGTCAAAAATCCTCATGGCATGGCCAAACGTGAAGAAGGGTGAAACACTAGGCACCCCTTCACGCAAGGTACACGCCTATAAATAAAGATGACCTCAGCATTTTAAGTTGAATTCACTTTTAACCTAAATCATACCATTCCGACCACCGTCATATCCAAGCTGACCTAAGCTCCCAACCCTCTCTAGCCTCAATGTTGGGCTCCCGGCCGCTTAAGTGAGTTGAATACCACCTAGGGTTTGGCAAACGTGAACAATGCCAATAACAGATTTGTCTCATATCCTGACTTTGCCTCTAGGCAGCAGCTTGACAAACTTATCCTCGCTTGGATCAATGCCATGTTTGAGGCTTCTTCCACCTTTGGTATACCGCTTGTTGCACTAATGCACGAGCTGCATGGACTGCTCTTCATGCTCACCCTATATGGATGAATCTCTAGTCTTTGAATTGGATTATTGCAAATCTATAACTTCAAAAAGGCCTCCTCTTTGTTGATGTTTAATATCATTAGTTTCAGGATATTATTGAAATTTTGGCTGCTATGTCCCATTCTGTCTGACAGGCAACTGGTTATATATCTTCTCCCGATTAAAAAATAAAAGTTCTTGTTTGCAAGTGATCACAATATTAGCTTCTTTGTAATGCTTCTAGTATAACCAGATTAAAACATTTAAACGTTAAATTGTTTATATCTATATAACAAAAATATTATGGGAAAAAACATGACAATAAATTATTGTCTAACAAAACGAAAAACTTTCGCCCAAAGATGAAGCTCGATCTTCGACACTCCTGTACACCCCACTTATGCACATGGATGTGGGTAGCCATCGCATGTTAGTTTTCACCATTCATTTATAGCCGGGGGTAAACAAACCTTAACTCTAGAGCTTTTGATTCTAATTTCCAAAAAAAAAAAAAAAACCTTTATTTGACGTAACTTTAATTCAAATCACTTTGACCAGTCACATAGGCTAGACTCGGGGAAAAAATTGTCGCAGAGTTATAAAATATTAAAATTTCAACTTCACGAAAATCAAATCTTGATAGTTTCATTTCCAACTGCTTTCATTGCTTATAGAAACTCCATAGTTACAGTTTGAAACTTACAATAATCAATTTTACGGTCAAAAAACCAAATATTAAATTAAGGACGTATATGATTGCTAATCAACTTTTTTTAACATGCAGACATAATCATATCGTTTTACCTTTAATTTTAATATGAATAAAAATTAGTTCCAATTTTTTCCTTCTAGTCATTCTTTCTAACTTCTTTAATCACTTTTTATTTGTTACTTCTAACTTCATTTAATTGAATTAATGAACATATAAAAAGTGATTAAAAAAGTTACAAAAAAAGTGTTAGAACTAAATTTTATTCTTTTAATATTTATTTATTCTATACATATAATAAAATCATATACTAACATTTTATTAGTTCAAATGATTTGACACTTGTTCTCTTTAAATAAAATTTTGAGTTCAAGTTTAGTAAATAAAAAAAATTAATATTAAAAGAATTTTATACACTTATAATCTGATCTAACTCAATTTCTAATTAATTGAAATTCAATACGGCTTCCATATAGCGAGGAGTTTAAAAAAATTATATAATAAGCATATCTAGACATATACTAGGAGCAAGTGATCACATAGATAATAAAAAGTCTAGCAAATAGTAAAAATCAAAATATAAGGTAGGCACGTGATAGTAATGTTAGGTATATCATTGCTTAGCTTTTTAGCTTTTCTATGCATTGTACCTGGAATGGTGATGCACCACAAGAAGTAGTTTAGTTAGCTTTGCTAAATGTATTGAGTAGAGACTGATTGCTTCGTTAAGAATGGCCAATAATTATCCTAGTCTAGGTCACTATAAAAAAATAATAATAATTAACCTACTCTAATAACACGAAGTGTACTCTAGATAGCATTACATCTTGTCACTACATTTACGTTCTATATATTTTTCGGAACTGTAAGTGGAATCAAATGTTAAATAAAATTAGTGCGACGATTCTCATATGTATGACTTCGCTTATATGCCATCCATCCAGTTAATTAAGCAATCTGCAAATTAATCAACAAAACAAAAAAAAAATTGTTTTTTCGTAGTAATATTGTTCTGGCAATATCATTTTCGTTATAAAACAACCATGGTACTAAAGAGAGGTTCTTGCGACTAGGGTTCCTCTCTTCTTTATTAAATACTCTGCTAATTTACTCAGTTTAAAAAAAAAAAAAACTCTACTAATCTATAATCTCGTTTTTTTTTTTTTGTGTGTCTATTCTAATCTATAATCTCGATAATTGACTTAATCATCAAAGGGTTAGTTTTGATGGTCCTCCTCCTTAATTAGCCCTTTACCCGGCCCTCATATACATATATATTAGGTTTCCCTAGACTTCTTCGCTAATTTGGAGATCAACACCAGCAAATCAAATGCAACCAGAATATCAAATTAAATAGTAATTTAAAAGTGATTATAAAAAGCATATTTATCATCAATATCAAGTAAAAAAAATTAAATGGATTAACCGACAAAGCAACAACCCATAAATATCATTAATTTATAACCCTCTTTTACGCGAAAATTGATTGGGCATTGAAAAATGTAACCAGGCAAGGCTGTATTTTATCAACTGAAACTATTAATTTTCCTTTGTACAGCTTCTTTTTCAGCAACATATTGGGCCACGAAGTGAATTGACATCGAAACCAAAAAAAGGCTACTATTATCAGTAGATAAAAAAAAAACTACTATTATTAACTTCTCTGTTATAGGTTTGTTCTTTCTACATCTCAATCATTCTTACAGTGTAATGTCTACACAGATCAACAAACTTATATAAAATAGTAATTATTTCAACATCTACTTGATGATTTCACAAATTAAGACATTTAATTTATCCTCTTTGATAAAATTAACGTGAAATCAAACATATTGCTGGAATGATCACTGAGAAACTTAAAGTACTTTTTAACGAAATAATTGTCATATCTGCAACATGAGAAGAAGTTGTAAAACTCTTAAAACCAAGTATTATTTTACCAATTTTTAATATAAAAACAACAAGAATAATGTTATATTTTTTTACAAGTTTTTTATAATAATTTTCTTAATATTAAATAAAAAATTATTAAATAAAAAAATAAATACATTTAATGTCTTAAAAATATAAAAAATATTCAATACTTTTTTTATTTAATAATTAAAAAAATTAATAAAAAGATAAAACATTTCTCTAACAATAAAATGAAAAGATTCATTGTGAGGAATCAAACTTAAGATATGCTGTCGTCTCACTTCGAAAATCCCGTAAAGGAGGGGGAAAACAACAGAAAAAGAAGGCGACAAATTGAATTCCAGTTTTCATCCATATATCTTGCAGAATATGTCCCAAATTACTAAGCAAAAAGCTTAACATCTACAATTGAAAGCACTTTTGAGTAAATAGTTGTCCTTGTCCATATATGTGGAGTGAAGTTGGCATCACTAATTCATCACTTTCAAGTTCTACCTAATGTTTACAATCACATAATTCCAATCAGTTTTGCCACATCCACAAGATAAAGGAAGGTTGGTTGGTTGCTAGTCAGCTTCTCACCACCAAAGTTGATCCCTTGGCAACTCCAGTCGGGTTAAATTAAATTTGTTTATTACGCCATTTGCGCAAAGCAGCTACTAGTTGTCGTTAATCAACAGTAATATAATAAAAAAAATTGGGCTGGTGGAAAAGGTTTTCATTTGATATATAAATTGTTTTAGTTAGTTAAAGTATCACTATAGGAGAATTTAAAACGATTGAATCACAGGCAAGTGTAAGTGTGTGTAATATAAATAAATATTTTTGCTTATATATTTAAATTTCATTCATAGTTACTGAAATAATAAAGAAAAAATATCAATGAGAATTAACTGGTAAGATATATTAAACAAGATAGATAAAAATATATTATTTTATAAAATATTTGTACATTTATAATTTGTTTTAATAAAGGAAGTGATTGTTACATACCTCACATTAGTATTTTAAAATGTTTGCATAGACTGTTAAAAGAAATGGATAATGATTTTTACATATTTAACGGGTAAAGCGTAAAAAATTAAGTTTTACAAAAAGAAGTCAAGTTTAATTAACATTTAGATGCGAATATAAATGCTTATACTTAGAAGCTAATATATATGAGTTACAAAAGTATAAGAATTGGCATATTTTACCTCACTCTTGCTCATTTATTTTTTATAAAAAAATAATTTTAAATTTTTATTGTGATTAGTGGGGTTTAGGTCAATTTACATGTACATCAACTAATCTATTTTTCTAGTTCGTTCAAAGGCAAACTATTCACACTAGAACTGACTAAGAGATTCACAATAATATTTCTTATGATCTAATTCCAAAAAATTGGCGTAGCTAAAATTCAAATATGTGACCATAGACTTGACAATCTTACCTCGCCCTGCACGTACCCATCTCGCCTCATCCGCAACATCTAGATAACCATTATGCTTGGTTTAATTACTAATAAAATCAAATATGTTAATTATTTTCATTAGTTTAATGCTTATTATGAACATATTTTTAGTTTTTATAAGATAATATATTAATTTTTAGATAATGATTGATTATTATATAAATTTAATTTAAAATATTCATAAGCGTAGTGCGGGTGGGACTTATGTTGGATTTGATATTTTTCTTGCGGGATAGGTGTGAGTTCTAATTTTTAAAGGTACGGGACAGAGTTGTGTTAAGAAAAAACATGCTCTATTGCCAAGTTTATGTAATTGTACGCTTACCCACACGACATACTCGTTCATTGCTCTAATCTAACCTCTTAGGGTTAATTTTATATGATTTAGTTAACATATTAATCTTACACACGAGTTTTTTTTTTTTGAAGAAAAGAATAATAACAACCATGTGATTGATTTGTGAATAATAATATTTATTTGAAAAATATATTATACTAATTTGAATATAAATTAATAAAAATACAAAACTATTCTAGATGATGTTGGGGATGTTATAATAATCCATAATAGTTTAAATTACTTATAATAGACTGTAACCAATTTGAAATTACTTTCATAAATTAAAACCATTTTAAAGATGAAAATAATAATTTAACTACTTATAAATTTTTTTTTACTCCAAGTACTTTTTTTTTACAGGATACTCTTAAGTATTTTTTTCATTCTTTTTTATTTGTCTTTTTAAAAAAATTATTTTATTTCAATTTATCTATCATTTAAGAATTTTAAGGATGCATCAATTAATTTTTTTTAATTTTATCTCATCTCATATTTTCTTCACTAAACTTAATAATTAACTACACATATTAATCAATTTTTATAATTTCCTAAAGGAGTGAAAAAGAATAACTTAATCATAATAACCTATATTTCACTTAATTTAAGATTATTTAATAATATTCTTAATTTTTGTGTAAAAATCTTAAAAAGATAGATAAAAAGATAAGGAGAGAGTACTTAAAGTTGATAGCAGCCAATTAGAAATTACTTTGGGTGGATAGATGTTTGTTTATGAGGAATGTTACCCCTGGTTTTATGTGCAAAAACGTAATAATTAATTTAATACTCTATCCATTCCTTTTTATCTATTTTTAAAAAAAATTATTTTATTACATTTTATTTGTTATTTGAGAATTTTAATTATGCATTAATTAATTTTTTCAATTTTACCCCACATTTTATTGTCTCAATTAAACTTAATAACTACATATATTAATTAACTTCTATAATTTTTTACACATATTTAATGGAGTGAAACAAAGTAATTTAATTATATCAACCTATATTTCACTTAATTTAAAGTTATTTAATGATGTCCTTAATTGTTATGCAATATCCTTAAAAGACAAATAAAAATAATAGAGAAAGTATTTATCATTTCTATTAATTATAAAAAGGGTGTTGCTGACAAGCATACAAATACACACATACACATATAAAGAGTGAGTTGAGGTAATAAACAATTTCAATCATCTAGGATGAGAACATGAATTTAAATTTTAGAAAAAAAGCAACTTTTGTAGTGAGATCACATAACCATCGTGTTCCTGCAGTCGAACGAAATTAGTCTCATGAGTTGTTCAGATGGGCTGAACCTGTAAAAATACTTCATGATCTAAAATTCATTGATTTTTACATTTAAAAAATAATGTTTTATTTTTTTTAAAAAAAGACTCATTTAATTTGCTTCTCAACTAATAACAAGACGTATAACGTGTGTTAGTCCGAATAGAAGAAGTTCGGATCTCTTAAGCATGTAGTCTTGAGTTCGATCATGAGATTCATGTATATGAAAATAACACCGTTGAAATGAGTCTCCGATTAGGCACCTAATATTACTCTGAGAAATTAATCTTTCACCTATCAATTTAAAAATACTCTGAGAAACTAAAAACACTAATAACAACATGGAAAATTTTGTAGCATCTTCCATTATAAAATATCCCTTGCATAAAGCAGTGGTGTGTTTTTCTGTATTTGTATTTAGTTAGCCTAAGGTTGCATACTACGCCTCACGAGATGGATTGTGTAACCCCTTACTGAATTAATAGTTTGATAGCAAAATTTCTAATTAAGAGTATTACTCTTAATTTATCTAATCATGATTATAATAATATTAATGGATTTACTCCATAAAAGTTCAAATTTTGCTAAATAAAATTTCAAAATTTCGAAGGCTAAAAAGAAATCAATTAAAATTTGAAAAATTTCTTTCTAATTCAAAATATAGAAAAATTATAAAATTTTATAAATCGAAGATTGTGTTTTATAGTAACCAGAATTTCGACATAGATCGAAATCGAAGGAAAGTTTGAAAGTAGAGTTCGAGTTCGAAATAGTGAGAAACAATAATAAGTAAATAAACAAAATCAGTAGCATAAGTGCTAATCAATAAACTCAGAAACAAAATCATGATTTTACTTGTATATATCAGAGTCATTATTTATCAAAAAATACATATATTTCTAATAACTTCAATATACATATATTTTCCTCATTTAGATTTAGAATCCATACATGATCGATATGAATGATGATATTCATAATGCATCATATGCTAATATGAAAACACCATGAACTGAGTGAGAATTGAAAATTTTCAATAAAAAATGAATAATTACAAAAATGTTTGAAAACACATGGTGAGTTTTAGTTATGTAATATACATAAAAAATTACATGGCAACCCAAGTATGACAAAAATAACACAATTCCAGCATATAACAAAACGACTACTAAATAAGCCATACAATACAATCTTATATATTAACATTAGCAAATTCCTCAAATATCAGTAAACAAGTACCAATAATTAACAAGTACTAGCAAACATCAGCAATCAAGTTCTTCATCACAAGGAATCCACCCTTTAATTTTTTTTTTCTTTTCATGTCTGCTTGTCTAACATTTTACTCGAAGACCTTTACTTCCATAAGGAATCCATCTTATCTCTGGTTTTACTTTAACATCGTGATAACAAAATCAGATATACCCACACTAACTAGGCAGGTAACATAAAAGGAAATCTAACTCTTTGTCTCTCAACGGTTATGTACAAACTTTTCCATGAATCACTTTCTTGCCATCACACATAAACATAAGCAATACAAACCACCAATATATTACAAATAAATTCATCATATATAAGTCTATAAATAAATCATGACAATAAAATTCACAAAACTTAGAATAATTAAATTTAAATGTTAATTCTTCAAGGGATCAAGTATGGTTTAAAATTAATTTAGTAGTTTTTTTAAAAGTCCACATCACAGTCCATAATTGTCTAGTCCTCATCATAGTTCATAGTTTGTCTAGTCCGCATTATGTTCCATAGTTTGTCTTGATCCTGATAATGCATTCATTACACAAAAGTCTTTTTATTGCAAATGTCAAAATAAAGGTCATAAAATTGCTCCCAAGTCAAGGTAAATATAAGAAAGTCTGTATACATTAAGCACATATATTTATTGTACAATTAATTAAAATTATTTATTTAACTTAAGTCTAGAATAATATTTTAATTCTTTTATATTTTATTATATTGTTATCATGAAATAATCAACATTTAAATTATAATAACTCTAAATTTTGTCATATATCATAAATATTTCTAAAATCCAAGCAAAAATCAAATATTCATGATCTAATAATGTTACATGTGCTTAATAAATTTAACAATAATAATAATATGCACAAAATAATAAATTAATTGAACATATAAAATTTTGGAAGTCATGATTTTATTTTTTGAAAAGAGGGTTAAGTTCCCACATTTTACAAAATGTTTTTTCTTTTCCCTTTCTCTTTCTCTTTCTCTTCTTTCTTCTTTTCTTCTCTTTCTCTCTCTTTCTTTTTCCTTATTTTTTCCTATGTTTTCTCACTTTCACACACTCTCTCTCTCTCTCTTGTTTCTTCCTATTTCTCTACCTATTTGTAACACCTTCTGTAAGATATCACATTTTCGACTAAACAAAACAAAACTAAAACCAGCTTATAAAAGATTTAATATTATAAAATATAGATTTAAAATTTCTTTTCACTGCAAACTTAAACTTACTAAAGATATAGGCAATATAAAAACATATTGGACTAATTAATACACATTACATACACCACATAATATTCAACAACATTCATAACATAAAACTTAAAGACTTAAAAAAAGAAATAGTAGCAACCCTATGTGTGTTCCTACTCAAAAGCACGATAACAGACTTAATAAAATACCCAAAATGCCATCATCAAAAGGGACACTCCATACGACGATACCTTTACAGCACCGTGTCCTCTTGAAACCAAAGAAGATCTCCGCTTTGCCACCCCGATAGACTTTACAAAAATATAAACATATAAACAGAACAAGACAATAAAGAGGTGAGATCCCCTACATCAATATCAATATAACAACATAGAAACAATAAGAACAACAATGTCGTTCAATACAAAATAAATAACACATACAATCAATATATCAAAACACTAGATAGTTAAACATATATAATTAACAGATAATTTAACAGATATATAAGTATCACAATGAGATGTCAACTGACTATGCATATGCACAATGGATCAAACCCTACTCCATGGGGTAAATCACACTTTCAAAGATGAAGGGTCCAGAAAATCTGCCAGCTTTAATGACAGTCTACGTCAGACCGCAAAAGGAATATTATTTGTCGGGTCTCATCAGTGCATTGCAACGATTTTTTCATGGCCAGCTGGGTATAATGTGATAAAAAGATCACTAGATGAATCACCGCGCCTTGACAGCTCCAAGACTCATTGTACGATCAGTACTATTCAATTCTAGTTTACTCCTAGGCATCAAAAGTCATAACAGCTATCAACTGTACAATGTTCAGTGCATGTTAAATGACTCGATGCATAAACACAAGCTACCACGGGCCATAATCCATAAACCAATAAACTTGGGTCCAGTACGTCGGTCCGACAGCAAACCTGTTGTATTCTCCTTTTCACTGTATAAAATATTTCTTGAAGTTTTAAATTCAATGTTGAAACTTTCTAAGTTTAAAATGTCATTTGGACTTCAAATTCCCATTTTTTTTCATTAAAATGCCTCTAAGTAATATTTTCTTATGTTTTTTTCAAAAATCTATATTATTTTAATTTAATAAACATTAAAGAAATTCTCTCTTCATCTCCTTCACTAAAAATCCTTTAAACTTTTAACAAAAATACTTTCAATCTCAAACTATCATTCTAACTCATTATCCATGACCAAAAATTCCTTTTACCCAATAATAAAAACTTTGCTCCATTCTTCTTAAATAAAATACTCTAAATCTTAAATCATCTTTAAAACTTCATTTCCATTTCTATTGCTAAAAAAGAAATCATTATCTATCCAATAAAAGCTATACATTTCCACATTCCTCTTAAAAATCCCTTTTAATTTAATTCCTTATCAAATATCCTCTAAATAATATCTTCCAATATTTATTCATAAAAACTTCGTTATCTTTATTAAATCATTCCTTTCAAAAATCATTCTCCATTTACCATCACTTAAGCACTTCTAAACAAAATACTTAATATTCCAAATCCTCTTTTCAACTCATTTCCTTTTTCATGATCAAAAGAATCAATCCCTTTTCTAATAGTTAAACTTTGCTCACTTTCTTTATCCACTTGTAAAACTTTAATCCATATCCTTATTATAAAATCAACTAAATCCGTGATTAATAAAATATTTTCACTTGGTTCACCCTAAAATCACAATGAAGGTCGTGAACCTCTCAAGGTCTTTGGACAAAAAATTCTTCTTTTTTCACGTGATTCACAATCATACCACATATATCCATCATCATATTTCTATTCTAACAAGTTCATGCATATAATTAAAGTAATGAAATCAAATAGAGGAATTAATCACAAAACATCAAATTTATACACACAAGTGAACAAATCCACACATAGATTGTTCAAACACAATCAATTTCGTTTCTCACCATCAAGGATGATTGATGAGGTTAATATCTCTTTTACCTTAGTTGTTGATCAAAAAGCCCCTTTTTGTGGTCTCCCTTGGAAGAGAATGTCCACCAACAAGCCAAACCCTAGAAACTTCCAAACATTCAACCATCACAAACTAAGCCTAAAACGAGATAACCATGGATCAAATACATGATTTAGAATTTTGAAAATAAAATTAAAAGGAAAGATTGAGAACTTTACCTATAAAGTTCCAAACTTGGCTTGAGGAAAAGAGGTTGAAAATGAGAGAATTTGGAGATGGTTACAACAAGAAAAAGTCTCCAAATGATGTGTAGATTCTAGATCTATGATGGTTTGGAATTAAAAGGATTGGAAGGGTGTTTGTGGGGGTGTGGCCGAAACTTCAAGGAGAGGAAGTAGAGAGAGTTTTTGTTTTCATGCAAGTGAGAAAAACTTGAAACTAAGAGAAATAAATGAACAAATGAGGTAGAAATGAACAAATGAAGGATTGGCTCTTGAACCCTTGATCTTGAACTTGAAGAAAAAGGTTGAAGATAGAAGATTTAGGCTAAGACTTCAACTACAAAGTGTTTTAGAATGATGTTGGGATTCAAAAAGTGAGATTGGTTGGAATTATTGAAGCTTGGATGGTGTATTTCTTGGCCTTGGCCGTGAGGTATAGGAGAGAAAAGTGAGAAAAATTTTGGTGTATAACTTTTCGTGGTTACTTGAGAAAATAATAAAAAGATAAATAGATGAATTAAATGTAGATTTTTAGCTCCCAAAGTGAGCTTGGCCATGAGCTTCCATGGAGAGAAAAAGTGAAAGCTTTTTCTTTTGGTTCTTGAAAATGAGATAGAAAGAAACCAAGTGAGATGAGTGATGAAAAGTGAATGAAGAGAAGCTTGTCCAAGAAGCCTTGTGAAATTCCCTACGCCGTGGGCCCCAAGGATAAGGAAAATTTGCCCAAGCTTCTCCTACAAGCTTCATGAAGCTTGTTTAGGAAGCTATTTTCTTTTGGTTAACTTTTTGGAAAGTCAACAAGTGATGTCATCTAAGTGATGTCACATGGATGATGTCATCAAAGAAAGCTTTTAGAAAAAGATGACTAAGATCACATCTAGAACCATCCACAACAAGCTATTACCCAATGGACAAAAGTTACAGTTAACAAAATCAGTGTTTATTGTCTATTGGATAATAGGACGTACCCTGATTTTATTTGTCAGATAAAATCTTAGATAATGAAAACTTTGTAAACTGTGTCCGGCTTCGGGTTTAGTAAGATTTCTTGGCCCCATTTCACAGTCTAAATTTTTTTAGCCTTAGAAAAATTTTATTTTTTCGACCCCGCATAATGCGTATAGAAATCGAGAAATATAATAAAACAATCAAAACCACCTAAATAATTCACAAAAATTTATAAAATTTATAAAAAAAATATATAACAATAATTAAGCAATTTTTGGAGTGTTACACCCGCTACATTTCCTATTTATAACCAATTCACTTGGTTATAATTTGTGCACGTTGCACCACTTCTTGTGGTGTGTGGGTGTGTTATTTGTTAATGAGTGGCCATGTGGCTTTAGGACCAATAAAAATACAAGATTTGTAATTATCACTTCTAGATCCTTCTAGTTAATATAATTTTAGGATGAGTAAGTATAATAACTTGTAGACTACACCATTTTGTTTATGTATAATTTATTCTTCTTTCTTTTCTTTTATTTGTTTATTTTAACTTTTTCATTAAGTTAGTAATGACTTCTCCCATAAGCCTTCTTAACTTACTAATTAAGAAGCTTTTCCCATAAGCTCATTCTAACTTATTAACTAAGAAGCTTCTTCCATAAGCCCTTTCTAAGTTATCTACTAAGTGGCTGCTTTTATAAGCCTTCCTAACTTACCCATTAAATAGCTTCCTACATAAGCACCTTCCTTAAGTAGCTTCTTATTTAAGCTTCTTCTAACGTATTGCTTACTTAACATGTGATAAATATGTGTGTAAGGTAATTAGCAAGAGGTTGACCGAGTTTTAACTTGGTTAGGACCTTAGGAAAAAACTAATTTATTGGATAAGCTTTATTTATTTACTTTTGTTCAAAAACTTCTCTAAAAATAATTATGTGGCTATCTTTTTATTTTCCCAAGTCCTTTATCAAGTCCTATTTGTTTTTAGTACACTAACCTTTGTTCCTTCTTGCTCACTTACCTACATTCTTTGATTGTATAACTCTAGTGTCTATACATTTAGACTTAGCATTTCCAAGCATTAATCATCTCATATACTATCATAAGTAACTTTATCATTTTTACATTCTTTAGCTAAAAAGGTGGATGTTACAAAAAGTATAATATGATAAAATAAAGGAATAAATATTGATTTTGATTGATAAAAATCAAGTAAGGATTTAATTTGGAGTAAAATTAAAAAAGAATATCCTGAATGAATACTTGACAAAATATTTTATAAAAAAATAGGATGTTACAAATTGACGGACAAAGGTCTTTCAACAAAGGAAATTCTTCCATGCTCATATTGATGAAGTGAGCATGAATGCTCCATATAAGTGACCTTTGATAACTAGTCATTCCTTTTTAAGGTATATTATATTTTAAGTTTTCAAAATTAAAATTTAATTTTGTGACTCTAATGTTGGGTTGAAAATCCTCAACAGAAACCACCATGCAAAACCATTCCAGCAGTAGCGACCAAACCATCAGCCACCAAAACCACAAAGCCCCTCCCTTATGCAATGAAGCCAACCCCTCTTTTGTCCCTCTAAGTTTTCCGTTGCCCTTTTTCTAAACTTAGTGGTTCATTTAGGTCTTAGAATGATTCATTTTGTGTTAATGTTTTGGGTACACAGAACACTACAATAAAAAGGGATTGAAATAAGCATCTCATATAGAGCCCAAGCTTCCAAGCTACCTTATTGCAACAAAAAGGAATGAAATATTAGGAAAACCCATTTGCTGTCACAATCATTTCTCCATTTGTAAAATTCTTCTTCTCACTTTTGACTATGTTTAGAAAGAGCTCATTGGAAACTTTCTTTCATTTTTGCTTTCTTGATTCTTGCGTGTTCCTATTGGAAGCTTCAAATTGCATTCATTGAGCTTTGAAAAATACACAAAAATGTCTAAAAAAAATTCACCAAAAAGTTTGATGAAAACCCATAAAAAATCACTACAAGATCAAAACACAAAAAGTTTGACGCGGCCATCGCTAGCTTCTCCTACTTCTTCTTTGGTTTCGCACCACTCATTGTTGGGAGGGTTTTTCTGGAATGATGGAAGAGCAAAATTAGAACTTGTTTTATTTTTTTTAAAAAAAATAATTTGAAATGAGAAAACTTAAATGGTTTATTTGCGAAAAGAAAGAATATCTAAGACTGACTTTGTAGCTTTCAATTTTGAACAAAACTTGACTTTAATCTTT
Organism: Ormosia emarginata; assembly: GCA_029884605.1. Taxonomy (NCBI): domain Eukaryota; kingdom Viridiplantae; phylum Streptophyta; class Magnoliopsida; order Fabales; family Fabaceae; genus Ormosia; species Ormosia emarginata. The sequence continues at coordinate 4,392,118 of JAQQTP010000089.1, forward strand.
TTCCTTCAATCCTTCTCTTCAACTCCTTTAATCACTTTCTATTTTTTATTTTTAACTCTACTTAATTGAGTTAATAGACACATAGCTAGTGATTTAAGAGATTGAAAGGAAGGGCAAGAGAGAAAGAGTTGGAACCAAGTTTTATATTTCAATTTTTATCCTAATCAGTTGTCCAAGTTCCAAGTGACGCATCTTAGCCATCACTTTTAAAATTATTTTATCAATGAATTGGGATGGTTGAAGCATCCATACTCACCAAATTTTTGTGGGCATTGTAGATTTTTCCTTAAACAAAATTGAAAACTAAACTGCAAAACGAATAAAAAATTAAAATTGTATAAATTTGATTTTTATTAATTTTTTAAAATTGATTAGGTTGAATTGATTTTCGATTTTAATTTATAAAACTGATTCAACTCAATTCAAATCAATTATTGTTATATAATATAATTTTTTATTATTAAATTTATACAATTATCTACAACAACTCTAATTTTTTTATCACTTCTTTTACTTTATATACCACTCTTAGTAGATTGTTTTATACATGCTAAATGAGTAATTTTTTTATTTTTATTCCATGTTACTTATTGGTTTTTCTTTGTAATAAGTTGAGGTGCTTTTTTTTTTAATAAAGGAATGGGCAACAGAACGCCCAAACAAACACAAATACAGCAAACTAATACATGTGAGAAAAGCCAACCCTGCCAAAACGTTGATGGAAGCAATACAACCACTACCAGGTGGGTCAACAAAAGTATGCACTCTCTGAGTTTAAAAGACTTTTTGCTCAAAATTAATTAAGTGCATGTTTGGATGAGATTCTTTTAGCTGGAAGTAGTTTTTTTTTGGGGAAAAAAGTCATTTTAATAGTGTTATAATATATTTGGTAAAATCAACTTCAGTTTTTGTAGAAATTTAATACAAAATAAAAGTTTTTTTAAGTTTTTTTTTATAGTGTGTGTTTGGTTCAGCTGTGAAAACTTTGATTATTTCAATAATCGATTATTGTATAAAAGTTTTTTGTTATAATTAATTATAATCGATTTATTTTTATGTTTGGATATATTAGATGAAAAATGATTTTAAATTAATCTATTTCGTTTGGTTGATATAAAAAAGAATCGTTTTTATGCATTAAATTACTAAAATAAGTATAAAATAATTAAAAAAGTTATTTAATTGAGGACAAAATGATATTTACATATCAAAATGTAAAGAATAATCTATAAGTTAGAATCATAAGTTTCAATCTTCAACATTATAAAAATTAGCTTAAATTTTTTTTTATTTTACATTGAATTTCGTGTAAAAACTGAAGCTAATTTTGTTAAACATGATTAAACACTGTTGAAATAACTTTTTTCCCAAAAAAAAGCTATTTCTAGCTAAAAAAAGTGCAACCAAACATGCACATAATGCTGAATATTGAAACTTATGATTTTAGTTTATAGATTATTCATTACACTTTGATATGTAAATATTATTTTATCCTCAATCAAATAACTTTTTTAATCATTCTATACTTATTTTGATAATTTAATGCATAAAAACGATTCTTTTTTATATTAATCAAACGAAACAGATTAATTTAAAATCACTTTTCAGTTAACATATCCAAACATAAAAATGAATTGATTATAATCAATTATAATCGATTATAACAAAAAACTTTTATATAATAATTAATTATTAAAATAATCAAAATTTTCACAACTGAACTAAATACACACTAAATTGGTACACTTAAAATTGATTTCAATTAATTTAGATTGGATAGGTTTCAAAATTTAATATAAATCAACTCGGTTTTTATACTAAAGAATTGAATGAATTAGATAAGATGAGGTTACATCTCAATAATAATTCAATTCAATCCGTGAACATTCGTAAACTCTAGTTCTTGTTTGAGTAATTGATATATAATCAGATTATTTTTAAATCTTTTAAAGAATGACTTCTATGTTTAAAAACATCTTGGAAGGATTAAGAAATTTGATAAAAAAAAAATTAAATTATTTTTTAATAGATTTTATCAAGAGAAAGTTTAGAAATTTTTAAATATTTTATTTAAAAAATTAGTTTCAAGTAATTATCTCAAAATTTGTTAAAATTAATTTTATTATTATTTTTGACTTGATTATTTCTAGGATGCACAATTAGTTTCAAATTTAACAGAAAAATATAATAAATAGAGATTCAAAACAACTTTATAAATTTAAAATTATTTTAAAAGCAATATCCAAAGCAATTTAAATGTGTAGCAAGTTAAAATGTGTAGTTAAAAGGATGTACCCAAAAATTAAAAAAAAAAATGTAGTTTAAAGGATTTAGGATGAGATTTGAGTCGGATCAAATAATCCAAAACAAATTAGTATCACTTAAATATAGCTTTGGTCAAATGATTTTTTTTTCCTGGAATAGAAGTGAATGCCTTTTCCAAAAAGCATTTTTAAAAAGTCATTAGGGCGAAGAATTTGAATAATTTATAGGAGATTATAAATTTGAATTTTCGTATTACTATTGGTAAAAAGAAAAAAAGCATTTTAAAAAGTTGGCAAAGGAAATTTGAACCTCACATACATTTTTAATAAAAAAAAAACTCAAAATGTCAACACAATTTATCGTTTTCTTCTTATATTTTAAATTCATAGAACCATTTTCTAATTCTTTTCCAAATTCATAGAACCATATTTTAAATCCATTGCACTCATCTTATGATGTTGAAGGGTCAGCTTGGTAGAGAGTAGAGTCACAGGTCTTTCTTTGCTTTACCTCTGAAAAAGTTACCCATGTCTTTGACATTAGAGTTACTTTTGTCCATTCATGGTTCATCCTATTCCTCCACCTGAAAGTTTACACATTAGTGAGAGAAAGGAAGAAAACGGTTAAGAGAGAGAAAGAAATATTGGAAGTGAGAGAGACTAGTGTGTATGTGTGTGTGGCCAATCTGGAGACAAGAAAACCAACTCAAATTATTTGGTTTCTGCTCTGTAAATTCCCTTTGCTCTTCAACCCCCAACTTCTCCTTCCAATAATTTCCCAGCAACACAAAAAATAAAAAATAAAAAACAAAAATCTTAACTTACTCTGATCCAAAATTTGTTCAGTTTCTTCTTTCTTACATTGTCAGAACTCTAGCGTTCCCAATTCTGCAAGTGACCCTTTCATTTAAGGCATCACCTTTTCAATTTTCTTTTTACTGTGACAACTTCCGCCATGGCTTCAAAATCTAGGTAAGTGAAGCTTGGTGTTTGTGTGTGTGACAGTGTGAGTATGAGTATCTTGTGAAGATCTGATTTGGGTTTCTTAAATTTCTTTTGTGCACTGCTTCTTCGTTTATTTTTTATTTTTATGGGTAATTGCTTTCTGCTTGATGGGGTTTGATCTGGTAGTTATGATATGTTATTGTGGAATTTTCACCTAAATTTTCGAACTTTCAAGTTTATGTGTATTTCTCTTCGGTTCTTCTGGTAAAAATTCAGTGCTTTTTGTTTTCTATCTGCTTTTTACGTACAATTTAAAAATGGGCTTCACTCCTTGTTCATATTTGCTTCTTATTCAGTCTTGATTTTCTACAATTATGTTAGCTCAGGCTTTTACATTATTGATTGCGTCACTATCTGGTAGTTATGATATGCTATTGTGGAATTTTCACCTAAATTTTCGAACTTTCAAGTTTATGTGTGTTTCTCTTCGGTTCTTCTGGTAAAAATTCAGTGCTTTTTGTTTTCTATCTGCTTTATGGTACAATTTAAAATGAGCTTCACTCCTTTTTCATATTTGCTTCTTATTCAGTCTTGATTTTCTACAATTATGTTAGCTCAGGCTTTTACATTATTGATTGCGTCACTATCTGTGATTCTCACCATAATTCTCACTTTGTTGTTCAATGAGTCTGCCAATGCTTCTGGATACTGAATTTGGCATAAAGAATTGCTTTCTTTTGGCTTAGATCCATTTATCTGATTGGATACAACTATGGCATTTTGTTTTCTTATCTTGTATTGTATGTTTCAGTTAATGCATTATTGATCTGGTATTGGCATTATGAATTTGATAGATCCAATTTATCTGAAACTCCAAACAAAGCATCACTGGTAACACCAAGAGTCAGTAAAGTTAGCAAAGGATTGTCCAAATCAGAATCTGAGTCACCATCGCCTTTGCATAATTCGCGCCTTTCTGTGGAACGATCACCGCGATCTGTGAATTCAAAGCCCACTGTTGAGCGGAAATCACCAAGGCCCACCTCCACCCCACCTGATGTAAGTTATAGAATGCACTTAGTGTCCTCTCTTTCTTTGAGACTGAGTCATGTTTGTCTTTATTACCATGCAGTTGAGCTGTTTTCTTCATTTCCATTTCTATTTTTGGATGAAGCATTTGGACTTCCTAATGTCTTGAGTCTCCTGGCAAGTGTAATAAGGAAATATCTGAGATGTGTAAGGATGTGGTACTGAATCAGTTAGTGCTAATTGTTTGGCATTTTTGCTTGGGACTTTAAATTTTAGATAATGCCTGACTTCTTACCCTTTATTCATTCTGAGATGTCCAGTATTTGATGGTAAAATACTGGAGATGTTTCTTTTATTCTTCATGATAGTTGATATAGCAAATTATTTTCTTTAATCATGCTTTCCTTTAAAGGTTATCTGTACTCTGATCTGTGCTTATATGTTCCTTGGTTTTTCAGAAACAACCACCCCTAAGAGCTGCAAAGGGTTCAGAATTGCAGAACCAGTTGAATCTTGCTCAAGAAGATCTAAAGAAAGCAAAGGAGCAGCTGATTCAGACTGAGCAGGAGAAGGTAAAAGCAATTGATGAGTTGAAAGAAGCAAAGAGAGTGGCTGAGGAAGCAAATGAGAAACTCAGGGAAGCATTGCTGGCTCAAAAGAGGGCTGAGGAGGATTCTGAGATTGAGAAGTTCCGAGCTGTTGAATTGGAACAGGCTGGAATTGAAACTGCGAAGAAGAAGGAAGAAGAATGGCAGAAAGAGCTTGAAAGTGTGAGGAACCAACATGCTTTGGATGTGGCTGCTCTTCTCTCCACCACTCAGGAGCTTCAGCGGGTTAAACAAGAACTCGCCATGACTTGTGATGCAAAGAACCAGGCATTGAATCATGCTGATGATGCAACTAAAATTGCCGAGATACATGCGGAAAAAGCAGAAATTCTTTCAGCTGAACTGACGCGGTTGAAGGCCTTACTAGATTCAAAACTGGAAACAGAGGCTAGTGAAAATAAGATTATATTGAAGCTGAAAACAGAGATAGAAGCTCTTAAGCAAGAACTTGAAAAAGCCAAGGGTTATGATGAGAAGTTGACTGAGAAAGAAACTTGTATTGAACAGCTTAATTTGGAGCTTGAAGCCGCAAAGATGGCTGAATCTTGTGCACATAGTCTGCTAGATGAGTGGAAGAAGAAGGTTGAGGAACTAGAAATGAGGGTTGAAGAAGCAAATAAGTTGGAGAGATCTGCATCAGAATCTTTGGAATCTGTAATGAAACAGCTAGAAGGAAACAATGATTTGTTGCATGATGCAGAATCTGAAGTTGCTACTCTTAAAGAGAAGGTGGGATTGTTAGAAATGACAATTGGGAGACAAAGAGCAGATCTTGAGGATTCAGAGCATCGACTTCTTATGGCTAAGGAAGAAAGTCTTGAAATGTCAAATAAGGCTGAATCTCTCAATTCTGAACTTGAGACAGTTAAGGAAGAGAAAGCTCAGGCTTTGAACAATGAAAAGCTTGCAGCTTCTAGTGTGCAGACCCTTTTAGAAGAGAAAAACAAACTTATCAATGAATTGGAGAATTCTAGGGATGAAGAAGAAAAGAGCAAAAAGGCAATGGAAAGCTTAGCTTCAGCATTACATGAAGTATCTGCAGAAGCTAGAGAAGCCAAAGAAAAGATACTAAACAGCCAAGCTGAACATGAAAGCTATGAGACCCAGATTGAAGATTTAAAGTTAGTCTTAAAAGCTACTAATGAAAAATATGAGTCCATGCTTGATGATGCACGGCATGAGATTGATGTTCTTACATGTAGTATTGAAAATTCTAAGAATGACTTTGAGAACTCCAAGGCTGAGTGGGAGCAGAGAGAACTTCATCTAGTCAGCTGCTTAAAGAAAACTGAAGAAGAGAACTCGTCCCTGGAAAAAGAAATAAATAGATTGGTTTATTTGCTAAAAGAAACTGAGGAAGAAGCTAGTGCCAACCGGGAGGAAGAAGCTCAGTTGAAGGAAAATCTGAAGGAAGTTGAGGCTGAGGCGATCCATCTGCAGGAAGCTCTTAAGGAAGCAACGGCTGAGAGCATGAAATTGAAGGAGAATTTATTGGATAAAGAGAATGAGTTGCAGAGTCTTTTTCAAGAGAATGATGAACTCCGAACTAGGGAAGCTGAATCTATTAAGAAGGTGGAGGAGTTATCTAAGTTGCTGGAAGAAGCTACAACCAGAAACCACACTGAGGAAAATGGGGATCTTACAGACAGTGAGAAGGACTATGATTTGCTTCCTAAAGTAGTTGAGTTTTCTGAAGAGAATGGGCATGGAGGAGAAGACATTTCGAAGGTAGAGCTTTCAGTCAATCAGGAGGGACTCAAACAACGCTTACAGGAAGAAAGTATTCTCTTGAATGACAAGGCTGAAAAATTTGAATCTCCCAAACCTGACAATGTGAATGGAAAACTGAAGGAAGATGAGAGTAAAGAAAAGGATGATTCGACAGAAGTCAAATTTAAAATGTGGGAGAGCTGCAAGATAGAGAAAAAGGAATTCTCGCCTGAGAGAGAACCAGAGCCTGAATCCTTTGAAGAGGAAGTTGACTCAAAGATAGAAGGTGGTGAGAGCTTTGATAAGATAAATGGAAGCTCTGTAACAGAGAACACTGATGATGGTGGGAGCTCACCATCGAAGCAACAACAATTGAAGAAGAAGAAGAAGAAGAAGCCTTTGCTTGTCAAGTTCGGAAGCCTGCTCAAGAAAAAGGGTGCTAGCAACCAGAAATAGAACAATATATTCAACTTTGGGAGGTTTATTGAACATTCAATTGGATGCACGTGTTTGCTTTATGACTGTTTTTTTCCCCCTTCTCGGAATAGGATTTTTAAGGAATGACGAGGCTTGTAATGATGTTGTTTAGGATTTTTCTCTAGTGCTTGTTTTGGGTTGTGGTTCTCCATGATAGCAGCAATTTGTATGTGATGGAACTACTTTTTTTTCTCCTTTAATTCTGCTCTAGCCCCTTGCCCTCCTATCTAGATTTGACGAAAGAAGTGGCAAGTTGGATTGTATTTTTATGTCATCCCAATTCAAATGAAAGTCTAGATAGAACAAGTTAAATGTTTCGGTTCTGATGTTTACTTGGGACTTCCCTTTGACGTATAACGACCATTTAATGAAGTTACAATGCTTTTGTAAGCCAAGAGATCCGCAGATTTGGTCTCACACAAACTTATCTTGCGTGAAATCTTTATACATGTAACTCTTCTCTTTTAAATAGTGGTTCTGGTAGGTCTGATGTCATTTTTTTGGATGAGGTTTTTGGGCTGCTTTCTCTTTACAAAATTTTGTGAAAGTCTATTTACCTTTTCATTTGAAAAGATAATTTCATTAATAGGGACCAAGAATGTCCAAATATGCTAGATTACAAATTGAACTAGGAGCATCCTCTACCTACACTTATTCTTCTTGGGCAACAGTAGCCATCCTAGTAAGCTCATGTGCCACCAAATTTCCATTTCTATGAACATGTAATACCTCACAGGATCAAAAAGATTGAAGGGAGATACAGTTAGATATCATCTGGCCATAGTAGGTAGCATTTCATGCGTACGTCTGATAGAAAGAGAAAATAAAACAATTGTCTACCCTATACTAGTCCATTCAATAGTAGAAAATATGTCCACCTTATATATATTAGTTTTGATATGTACTGTGATATGTGTTTTTTTAATTATAACAACAATGAAGTCTTTTTCTACTTAGTGGAGTCGGTTACATAGATCAGACGATGTCATTGTGTTCTATCATAAACTAAATTTTTAAAAATATCATTCAAATCTAAATGTCATTGTGTCTTATCTGTGTTTTTTTAATTAAAATAAAAAAATAAGTAATAATCAGGATTCCATTATAATAATGGTATTTTTATTAATTAAATAATAATGATATTTTAAAATTAAAGAAAGAAGCAAAATTGGAGAGGAAAGTAAGAGGAACAATGTACGACATCCCATTAAAAATCGATATCATTCATGAGTGGATTTTTCCTTCCATTGTATCAATGGAGGAAGTAATACGATTTATGAGTTGTTTTACCTTGCTTGTTGGATCAAAATCAATAGAAATAGTCTTACCTAACGGATAACACAAACTCGTCTTTTCCCAAATGGTAGATAAAAGTATCAACAAGTTATAAGAAAGATCATGTTAACTAACTACACCTTTTGAATACACTATATACCATTCGATTTTCCATGCTGCTTTCGAAGTCTCAGTGTCGGAGAATTTTATTGGATAAGTAAATGGGTGTTTGGGCAACGTTTTCGTTAAGGTTTTGAGATGTTTGACTTGAGTTTGTCTCCTTTTTATGCTTGGAAACCTCTTTTTATTTCAAAACTAATTAAATGAGTCATTTTCAGAGTTTTATATTTTTTGTTAGTCCCCACTACTAATTGTCTTCAATATTCACCCATTTTTGCCCATTCTTCAAGTTTCAAAGCCTCCATTCTGTTTAATAATTTTTTTCCCTCTCTTGACTTCTGTTTTAAGTGTTAATTTCGGGTGGAAAAGATGAGACAGGCAAAAAGTGGAGCATACATATTTTCCATCTTGTTTTATTTCCAACCATTCAAATTTCAGGGCTTATAAAACTATAAAGACTTTAGTATCCATCACAAATATTATTTAAGAAGTAAAGGTGCAAATATGAGTGAATTGAGATTTATGTGCTGCAATTAATACATGAAGATGAATAAGAGGGCTGTATCCTATGAAATAAATTACAATCTTCCACGGTGTATAAGTCGTCTATACAATGGAAGCTTATATAATGTTTCAATTCAAAAATGAATCCATCTTCAAATACATATGAACCAACCAACTATATCTAAATGAACATTGAACACTATGTTGATCCTGGAGATCAATGATAAATCCCATTATTGCTGTGATAAACCTTGAATGCCGTTGTCATTTTATGAGACTGTCGACTATGACTGGTTAGAATCTTGGCTGCAAATAATGAGAGAAAAATTAAATGAGTATATCATTGTCATGCGATATTTATAAGAGAAAAATTTAATAAGCACTAGTGGAGATAGAAAAACGGAGCAATAATATAATGATAAAGGTTACTTACTCTATGAGATCTTTCCAATAAGCATCGCTTGCTTCCTCATACATGAAATCTCCCCACATTTCAAAGGTGGTTGAAGTGGAAGAAGGGTTAGAGCACTCATTTGGGTTCACCTTGTCTTCCATTTGCTTGACAGTGGAACATTCAGGTGAGGCTGAAACCAGATTTGGAAGTGAATTTAACGGTGTTGAAGAAGAATTTGTGGTATCAAGTTGTTTTTGAGACTTCATGCAACTACTATTGCTGCCACCATTCATGTGGTGATACCCACCGGGTTGTGCTGGCTGCTGAGGAGCTTCAAAGTTTTGAAAATTTGGCTGATTTTGAGAAGGAAAACCAGTTGAACCATTATATAGGTTTAGGAGCTTAGACTGATTTAATCCTAAAACTTCATCTAGAAAACCGTCTGGCAGTGAGGATAATGGTCCAAATGGATTGAGTAGCTCCATATTTGAGGCAGGACTGGCACCAAGGACTTGAAGTATGTTCTGAAGCAATTGGAGTTTGGCTAGTTGTGTGGCATCTGACTGCAGCCTTAGAGCATTAATGTCCCAAGGGTTTGTGAAACTATTGACCATGTTTGCAGCAGCCAGCAACTGTTGAAGATTGGATAGAAGATTAAGGTGATCTGATCTTGGACGATGGGTCACTGGATCTAACCCCATTTGCAGAAGCTTTTTCTTTAAATGTGTGTTCCAGAAATTCTTAATTTCATTATCAGTCCTCCCTGGCAGATGACCTGCTATAGCTGACCACCTAATAATGGAAATAAAGTACTATACAAATCATAATCAATTTATTTATTTAGTCTTCTAAAAATTAACCTGACAGGAATATTTAGTCCAAGCCTAAATCGAGAGCTTTCATTCTAAGCATTGCTTTAAGTGAGTTTTTAATCTTCAATTAGTAGATTCTTTTATCAGAGGGTAATATATATATATATATATATATATATATATATATATAGAGAGAGAGAGAGAGAGAGAGAGAGAGAGAGAGAGAGAGAGACACACACACACACACACACACACAAACACCCCATAGTCATGAAATCGAATGAATAGTAATTCGGAGATTACTTATTGCCAAGAGCTGCATGTAAATTGATGATGACTTGCTCTTCTTCCTCAGAGAATTTTCCTCTTTTGATATCAGGCCTCAAATAGTTAGTCCATCTTAGCCTGCAACTCTTCCCACACCTGTTCAAACCTGCAAGCTCTGGAAGTGCTCTCCAGCTCCCATGGCCGTGTTTCTGAATGTAATTGACCAATATTATATCCTCTTCTGGGGTCCAAGGCCCCTTCTTCAATCCACTTTCATCACAGCATGGTGTTCTCCCCATCATCACCGGCACTGCACAAACAGATTGGAAATGGTATTAGAGTTAGTTTGATTCAGGGAGTAGTTTCCATGACAACAAAAGAAAGCAGAAGAATCCAAACCTTGGAGTGTTGTGAAGTGGAGAATAAGGGTATATAGACTTATTATAGTTCTCTGTTGGAACTTGGATATTTACCAGAGAAGTACTTGTTATATATAGCGTGGTGATGTTTGGAATAGCAATGCTTTCTATGAGTTGTTTATCATGTTATGATAGAAAATTCCAAGTTTGTCCTGTGTTATACATATAGATAACGACCTTGAAGGGCATCGAAAGGCACTCCTTACAGTAAAAAATTTATTTTGTAAACTTAGAATATCTAAATTAAGTGTATTAAGTCAATTAGTATTTAATATTTTTATAAAATTTTATATTTTTAATCGTGTGACATAAAATTTTATAACAATATTAAATATAATTAACTTAATATACTTAATTGAGTATTTTAAATTTATGTAAGAATCTCTCACTTACATTAATACTTTTTTCCTTAATGTTGAATTTCAAAGGTTAGACGTAGAAGCATAATTAGCCACACTCATTTTCAATGAACAGTTTACAGAAATGCTTTTCCTTTGATAAACCATATCTATCTAGTTTCTTCATCATTCTTAAAAACATATTTAATATCTCCAACATCTAACTGAAAAAGAAATGAAGGTTTTGATTTTCATTACAGTACTTATTATTAATTTTTCAACATGTAGATTAATGTGTTTAAGACAACATATAGCATGCATACATAGTTCCATCCTCTCTCAACCATATGTAAGTTGCCTAAACAAATTGAATAGCTTCTCCCTTATCTTTTTCCCTTTCTAATTTGTCTTTACTTAAATTCTCTGTCTAAATTTTCCATCGACGAGCATGAAAGTAGCTAGGTCAATGTTCTCCATGACATAATGTTCATATATAGAAACTATACGTAAATTAACTAAGAAATTAAAAGAATAAAGGGAACGATGGAGAAGCAAATTTTCAACGTGACCTTCACTTGTCCAACAAGAACAAGGCACGATCAAAAAGGCATATACGTATAACCATTGCCAACTTCTCCGTACTTTACACCAAGTTGGCAAAGGTTAAGAGGGAACACATCAAGTCACCAACAACAAACCTAAACTACCAACAAGGGTAGGTTTCCACGTGGCAACCATTTAGCGAGTGTGAAGCTCACTTTTCATGGCCCATTAGGAGAAGAAACCTCCCTCTGGAACCATCGATTATGTATAACATCGTTCATTTCATCATATTTCATGTAATGCAAATCAATTCATGCAAAACTATATGAACAGTCCTCTTGTGGGACCCTAACAAAGCCCTTGCACATTCCTAACGAATTCATATATATAAAAAGACAATAGTGCCAAAATTTCTGTTCAAAAAAGCCCTCCCAAAAGTTGAATATATATAAAAAGACAAAGTTAATTGCTGTAAAAAAATATGTAAGATTGTGAAAAGATTGTCAATAAGATTGCAATATCAAAAACTAAAGTGACTGACTGCCTGCCTTGGATGAAATTTAGCTAAGAGAACCAAATGGTACATGCAGCCACCTTTTATTTTATTTTTTAGCAGTGGCCTTTAATTCAATCATATTAGGCAGTGCAGAAGATATATGCTTGCGTATATACGTTCATTCCACAAGCAAATAATGATCACATGAAGTTCATGGTCAACCCCTAATTTGAAAATGATTATACTTATATATTGTACAAGAAATTATGAAAGACTCTTTTCTCTTGTCTAATCCATATCTATTAGTTTAATTTAAATTAATTGAAGAACCCCTCAACCTTTCTATCTTTAGGTGAGGGTGAGAATAACTTTAAGAATGTCTTATAGCATACTCAACTTCTCACATATTCACTACAACTCCTAAAGGTAGACGCATAATATATTGACTGCAGTGTCATTGATAATTTACTTTTCAATATTCGAATTCCCACCTCGCAAACACTATCAATTGGTCTAAGTCGTCGTTCTCAATCATAAGTCTGAATCATCAAAACCCTTATGGATATAACAGAAATTTTGGCACTATTGTCTTTTTATATATAAAATTGATTATTTTTGTATATATTAAAATCATAATTCTTTATACAAAAAAATCTCCAACTAATCTTGAGTGCTTCAATTGCAACGGTTTATCTTCCTTTTACCAAACAAAGGGTTTTATAATTTGCGTCGGCCGGTTTTTGAGCATTGAACCAGATATATAAGATACTCCCTATAGGGAAACAATTAATGATAAATAATGAGAGGAAGCAACTAATCAATCATATACATCCCACATGGTATATAATTTCATAATAGTTTAGATATAAGAAGCATCCAGATGTACATATATCACGGCTCATGTCACTGCCTTCTGTGAATTGTCAACATTATTAACAATTCAACAACTTAAAAAGAAATTAATTAGCTTCTTTAGCTAAAAAAAATGATTGGTTATTCTTACTTAATCATGAAAAAGGAAATGGTTGGATATATAGAATAAAGATATTTGAGCTCAAACAAGAAAGATAGAGAAGTAATGAAAAAGAGTAGAAGAGAGAAAACGTGATGATTCTGTTTGACAGAATGAAGTGAATTCTCATAGATTTTTAAATGCATACAATCAGAGAGAAAACGTGATGATTCTGTTTGAGAGAATGAAGTCAATTTTCATAGATTTCTAAATGCGTACAATCACTGTATATATATTCACATCTATATCAATAACTGAACTAATAGTATTGTAACTAACTAAAACTAACTCTCCAATTGTCTAACTAATTAGATGAGTTGCACATGGATTGTTGACATGCCAGCTACTCCTTACACCGCCCTACAAACTCAGAGTGGAGTTGTCTTGAACTCTGATTTTGTATCGACAAAGTTGGAATGGAGCAGCTGAAATCGGCTTGGTTAGAACATCAACAATCTGCTCCTAAGAAGGAATGTGATGTACCTCAATTAGCTTCTGTTGTACCTTTTCTCTAACAAAATATAAATCAAGCTTAAAGTGTTTTGTCCTCGAGTGTAAAATTGGATTTGTAGTACGTAAGACTGCACTGAGATGTCACAATACACAGTAGGAACCTTATCCACATGAATATGTAACTCAATTAACAAAGAATTAATCCAGGTAATTTCAGCAAGCCTTCCACCCTGCTTATTTCTTGTAAAATTACAAGTTCAATGCAAGTTTATTTTAATTCAATTTCATCTTAAGCAATTTTCTTCATCTCTTGATTGAATGGTCTGTGACCATTTGATTTCTCTTTACTTGGTTTATTCTTTTTCCTTACATCACTTTCAATTGCTTCATTTACTTTGAATTGTTTCTTTAATTTGAATTATTTCCAGTTACTTTGCTTCATTTCTATGTTTTAATTTATGCACTTTTATCTTTGCACTTTAAAATTTATTGCATCTTTACACATTCAGTTAATTATTTTATAAAAACTTTATCAAATTCATTCATTACATTCCTTATTCTTTGTTTCTCAAAATTTTATGCATTCTTAATCTTAAAATCATCTTTGCAAACCACCATGTGCTTGAGAGTCTTTGAGAGAAAGAGATTCCTTTCCCAAATTGCTAACTAAAATTGAATTTGTCTTTAACAAAAATCTGAATAAACAAATTGACACGTTCGGTGGGACTAAGTTTAGAGACTGGTTTGTAAAACAAAGAACTCTTTACCCTTTTTCATGCACTTGAGAAGTGGTAAATTAGTGCCAAAGATGTCAAAAAATACTTTATCTAACTCCCAAAACTCCCAAAGAGGAAATAATGGAGGAAATGACAATAGACACACTGTAGTGTCAACAGCATTGCCTCAAAATCCTATGGTCAGCAAGATTGCTCTAATAGTATGGATGCCTGTTTCAAACACAGAAATAAGGAGTCTAGGGGTGAATCGAACAACCCCTTTGTATGGGTTGCCTCCAAGTTTTACACCCTAAACTATAACTCAATCAGTAGGATCTACGTTAGCCTCCTATACTAAATCCATACCAAATATTGGTTCTTCTTGAAACTAATTAGCCAATGTTATTGGACAATTGGCACGTAATAGCGGCACATAACTTAAGAGATTGAATTTAGGGGCAGGACCTATTTTCCCAAATTTGACTAGAGATATGGCTATCCCAATAAGAAACACTAATATTGTCCTTAACAACATTCGACAACAAGTCTATATGAAAGCAACCATGAGATGGTAAACATGTTGACCCAACAAATGACAACCCTCACAACACCATTCATTGAGTCAACTAACACCACCTACAATGCATTAACTAGACAAATGGATCGAATTATTAATGTATTAGGAAACCCTGATGATCCCATTATTGACCAAGTATGGACTGCACAACCAATGTATAACTAAAACCATGGTCAACTTGAGGAAATTCATCTAGTGGGTCGAAATCATAATGTTGATAATCTCCGGGAAAGAGTTAGGCATATATATATATATATATATATATATATATATATATATATATATATATATATATATATATATATATATATATATATAACTTTAGCCACATGAAGGGCTAATTGTAATACATATCTCTGAATATAATTACAAAGCGAATATAAACTATATACATAAGCTTTGTCTTAACAAGAAATAAGTAAAACTATACTACACTAATTCTTCTGTTTCTTGGACTTCTTCCTCTATGAAGATTCTTGACCTGCTTTTACCATGAAAACACAGAAAGAGGTGAGAACATAAAAATCATCAGTAATAAACATATATTTCATGGCATAATAAATATATAAACTACATACATAATTAAACTAAACTCAACATTATACAATCACTCATACAGCAGTATAACATTGTCTATAATAATTATTATAGGAGTTCCTTCCACTATAAGTGATAATTGCACAATACCTAGTAATATAGTCAAACCGATAGCTTACATACTGTTAACATAAACAACCGCTCATACAATCACATATGTCAACAACAACTGACAATTGCCCATACAACTGACTGTAATTGCAAAGCTGATGATTTAACAGTACATCTACCTATTTATTCCAAGAAACTCTGGTTCTACGAATACTTGCTAAGGTAGGAAGTGAACTTATCACATATTGGACCTCCCTGGGATAGAGGAAAACTGTCGTCCTCACTAACTATAAACTTGCTCATAGACTCAATTCATCCTTGTGAAAGAGTCTATCTTAACTAATGCATCATTTTGACCCAACTTATGGAGTCAAATGAGCACTTCTCTGATCTTTGCACACTTAACTCAACTCTATTGCAAGTAAGTAATTTGTGCATCTAGATAAATAAACTATAACTCTCTCATTTGTATCCTACTCTCCTTACTAATGCTCTACCTGTAGTGACTTGTGTCACACTAGAGTGCTCAAAGTTCCAAATACTTGTTTTAGGTAACTCTTAATTCTTGGAATACCTAACGACTTGATCTTTCATACTTAACTTAGTATTCAAGGAAGTAACTCTCTTCATACATGCATCTCTAACTCAATTATACTAATAGAAGAGCTAAGCATGTTTCTGCTATACTCAATGAATATGACAAGCTTTCGAGTCATAGTTCATTTTATTGTGTATTTAACAATGCACGAGATCTCACTTAACTAGAGAACTTAGTACACAACCATCCCCCCTTGGGAACTAAACACATAAACTTGATTCCACTCAAGTGAAACTAATATAAGAGTGGTTAGTACTTACAACATTTTGTTGCTTAATGTTCTAGGTATCCTTCCAAAGTAATTCATTACTTTAGGATATATATCTCAAGGCTCATACATTTACCAACTAACTAGAGTGAATGCTACTATTTTATTATAGTACACTCGTATCTATTATACAATCTCATTATATCTTATGTAATATCTAATGCAACACTAAGTGCTTAGGGTGTTAGATACCTACCTATGACAATCTTTAGCTATTGGATGCACAAAGGCTCTAAACTTTCCCATCTATACTAAAGGGTTGTTTCATCTTTGAAATATCCCTAGTAGCATCCTTACACACTTTAAAAAGCATGTATGAATGATCTCAACTAGTAGGGAACCTCAAAATATCAAGAATACAATCCTAGGAAATTCTGGAGCTCACACTGCGATGTGTGCCCTGATGCATCGCAGCGTGCTGCTATCGGGAAAAAACTTGAATGTCATTTTCAACTCACGCCTCGGCATACCTTTACCATGTCGTGACGTGCTACTCTCTACTTGATATTGATAACTGAACCTAAGCCTCACGCGCTGCGGTGTGCAACACCTGTGTCGTGGCGTGAGTAGCAGAAACCAGAATCTGCAGAATTTTGCAGAAACGGTTATTGTTCCATTGGAACATAACTCATATTCAATCATTCTTAATTGGTTTCTAAGTGATTTCTAACATCACAAATAACCTTTAAATATATTGTAATACTCAATTACATAGTTAACTCACTTAGGTAGGAATTTATGACAAAAATCATAATTTCACTAACCTAACTCCTAGGTTTCCAATTTAAGTAACCAACTACATTGTTTGATAACCAAACACAATCCTCTTGTATTCAATAAGCAAAACAAACTCAGTTTACTCAAAGAACACAATTTCTAGCAAGAAACAGATTTTTACTCTTTAAAAACTCATTTTCTCCATCTAACGACCTAACATCCAACTTAGAGAAGATGAAGGAAAAAAGAGAGTTTAAGGTTAAGAACCCCTACCTCATGTGTGGATGATCAATCTCCAAGCTTCAAGCTTTGATCTTGATCCTTCCCTTGATCCTCATGCTTTTCCATAATTTTCCCTCTTCCTTCCTCTTTCACGATTCCTTTCTTTCTTTGTTTTCTTTGTGTTTTCTATTTTTGCTTTCTTTTGGTAGCACTTGCTGCCTTTTGGCCATGTGAGGGAGAGAAAATAAGTGACCAAAACATCCATGGGATATTTTACTAGAACTTCTTTATTTGCTAAGAACACTTAGATTGAGCTAAATTGAGTTTTCTAACTTCTAATAACATTTAGAATAAATCATAGGATTTATCTAAATTATTGTTTTACTATTTCTTTAATTTTTCATATTTGCTGCTAGTCAATTCGGTATTAAAACATACAACTAGTATGTTAAAAAATACCAAACTAACTCTAATTGTTCTCAAATTTTAACTACACCTTACTTTACCCATTTGTGACTTAGAAACAAGTGTAATAGTACTTCTGAGATTATATACAAGCTTAACATATTTTCAGGATGTTACACTTGACATATTTGGTCAGTGAGAGATGAATGCCTCCTGTGGCAGTAGGTTTAGCTTCAATTTCCAAGAAGTAATTGAGGCTGCCCAGGTATTTAAGAGGAAAATGAATATTGAGAGTTGCAATCAAAGTAGTGACAGCCTGAGAAGAATCGCTAGTGATGATTATATCATCAACATAGACAAGGATCAGAATAGTGTAATCAGTTGCAAACTTCATAAAAAGGGAACTATCACATTTTGAAAAAATAAAACCAAGTTGAAGAAGAGTGGACTGAAGCTTCTCAAACCAAGCCCGAGGGGCTTGTTTAAGCCCATAAAGAGCTTTATTTAGTTTACAGACCGAAGAGTCATCGCCCTGCACATAACCTTGGGGCTGAGACATAAACACTTCCTTAGACAAACCTCAATTCAAGAAGACATTATTGACATCAACTTGCCTCATAATCCATCCTTTTGAGAGGGCAAGTGTGAGTACTATTCTGACTATTATAGGCTCTTTAAAACTAGGCTGAATGTCTCAAAGAAATCAAAGCCCTCCTACTGATGAAACCCTTTTGCAAAAAGTCGAGCCTTGTGCTTATTTATGTTTCCATCAGGGTTCTTTTTGAGCTTAAACACCAGACACCCACTTCCAGCCTATAGCTATTCTTCCAGGTGGTAGTGTGACCAAAGACCATTTGTTATTATTCTTCAGTGCCTGATATTCTAGATCCATAGCTGACTTCCACGATGGACATAATAAAACAGAAGAAATCGAGGTAGGTTATGTGTCAGAACTGGAAGTAACAATAAGAACTTTAGCCTTGTGAATGTCAACCTTAGCTCTAGTAACCATTAGATGCTTATTCTGAATTGAGACTGGTGAAGTGAGTTGTATTGGTAAAACGTGACTAGCATAAGGAACATAAGCTGGTAACTCAGTAACATATAGTAATGCAGACTAATTTGGTGCAGCAGTGTCAGTAACAACACTAGGATGATTAGGAACAACTAAAACAATAGGAATAGAAAGATGTTGGGAATTACGGGAACAAAAGCACAGTGGAAAAAGAATTCTCACCAAGGATCCATGCAAAAAATGGGGCCATGATTCGTAATTTTTTGAGTTTACCTCTTGAATCCAGATAAAAAAATGATCAATGCAAATCACCAGCACTGCAGCAACGACAATGCTTCTACGTTATCCACACGAATAGTGTTACTCTCTCACTTATTGTTTTTGTTAGGGTGCGGCTAGGGTTCGTGATACCTCTTATGACAGCCCCTTAGCAGTGCTATTTATAACAATGACTACCTTATGCGAGAGAGTAGCAACAGGGCTAGCTGAACTACCTTGGACTCATCTGTTATGAGTCTAGCCCATAATAAAATCTCAGTCCAACTTGAATTCTCATTGCTCCAATTTAGTCTGTTCTTTGTGCATAACCCTGCAGGTTCTTATGATGTTGACAATAATATTAAAATCAAATTTTAATATTATAAGCAGTGAGCGGTGTTTAGCAACACATCGTTGTTAGTAAAGTAATAAGAATGTCAGTAATTTAACATAACCTTTTCGTGATCAATGTTTTCGTGTAGTTTAGTCCTTTTGTGTAGATATCTAGATTGAACACAAGGCATAGAATATGTCACCTTTATATAGTTCAATCTTCTGTTTCCTGATACTCAAGTAAACTTAGTAATAACAAATGAGATTAATATCTCATATTGACTCATTTGAGTATGGTCATGCATTTTGTATCTCATCTAGGTCACTCACATCCCTCTGCATGATTCACGGTATATCCAATAACTAACTTTATAATCACCTTGTTATAGATAATGTTTGATGACATTCAAACATACAACTCCTGATATATGAATCATAGTGATTTCAAGTTAAAGAACCACATACACTATTGTCACTTTGGGAATCACTTATGACACTCATGTAACGATCCATGCAATGTTCTCATGGTGAGTCAGTCCAATATATCATTACTCTAATATGTACCCATGTGGAGACTTGATATCTCATATCCATGACCTGTGAGATGTGGCCATCAGTCTATACACATACTAGTCTCAATGTATTATTGTTGTCTTAACTAACAATAATGCTTGACTATGGACATTTAAGAATAATGTTCTGATTCTATCCAATAGGATCTCACGATCAAGTCATCCACTTGATGTTTTATAGCATTAAACTTATTATTCTAAGGACTTTATTATATTTATTATAAATAACACAATAAATGAAATATCTCATGTATTAAATAAATAGCATAATACAATATAAGTAAGTACGGTCAAAATAAATTAGTCTCTAGGGCATACACAATAAAAGGGACACAATGGATGGAGAATGACAATGTATTGATGAATAAGAAGGAAGAAATGCAGAATTAGGAACTTTAAAAGGAAATAAAAACTCATCAAAAGTGACATGTCTTGATACAAAAACCTTCCCACTAGGTGCTAAACACAAATATCATTTATGTTTGCCACTGTAACCAATAAAGACACATTGAGTTGATCTGAAATCAATTTTAATTTGGTTGTAAGGTCTCAAGAATGGATAACAGGCACAACCAAATGTTCTAAGAAAATGATAATTAGGTGGATGATTGAATAAGATTTCAATTGGAGACAAATTATGAAGAGTGGGAGTTGACAGTCTGTTTATGAGGTATATTGCAGCAAGAAAAGCTTCACCCCAGTAAGACTGAGGCATAGATGCATTAGCTAGCAATGTCAGACCCATCTTAGTGATATGTCTATACTTCCTTTTTGCAGAACCATTTTGTTCATGCATGTAAGGACAACTGACTCTGTGTACAATACCTTGAGATTGAAGGAATTTTGAGAAAACCGTATATTCCTTACCATCATCAGACTAAAAAGCTTTGATTTTAACACTAAGTTGTAACTCAATCATAGCTTTGAATTGAATAAATGTGGTTAGGGCCTTAGACTTATTATGCAACAAATATATCTAAGTAAATTTTGAATAAGCATATATAAAGTGAATGTAATAACAACCGCTATTGGTAGATTGAACAGGTGAGGGACCCCAGATATCTGAATAAATGAGCTCTAGTGGTTGTGTATACACAGAGTTAGAAACAACAAAGGGCAATTTATGTGACTTACAATGTTGCAAAACAAAATGTATAACTTTGGGAGAAGCATGGCCTAGCCTAGCATGCCAGTGAAAAATTAGAATCAACAGGAATTGAATTATAAGACTTGAAACCTGAATTACATGACTGAGAGACACGATTACATGAATTTGAAAGAAAATTACAAGAAGACTGACTAAAAGGTGAAGCAGCAATTTGAATATCATCAAATACATAAAGACCATTTCTAAGCTTCCCTTCCAAGAGAATATGATTGGTAGCCTGAGATTTGATGCAACAATGATCAGAATGGAATTCAAAATAAACTTTATTGTCTCTAGCAAACTAAGAAACGCTTAACAAATTTTTGGATATATAAGGAACATGTAACAAGTTATTCAAGAAAAGAGGTTTAGCAGACTTAGGGGAAAAGAAAAAAGAATTACCAATATTTTGAATATTCATTGTTGCCCCGTTAGCCATCTTGATCCTATTATCACCAGTATAGGTTGAGCTAGTCATCAAGTTCTCAGATTCAAGTGTTAGACAATTAGTTACTCCTGAGACAGGGTACCATGCAGGATCAAAAAGAGTTTTTGGTGCTGCCATCATGACTGTCATATGTGAAGGCTGATTTCTTGAAAGCCTTGATCCTGATGAATACTGTGAAGAACTAACAGTAGAAACACCATACTGAGATGGACCAGAACCAAAATGCTGAGGCAAATTTTGACTATATTGAGAGTGATTAAAGTTTGATTATGTGAACTGTTCATCGAATCTGTAAAAACAATTCATAGCTAGATGACCATTTCTTCGGCAGAGTTGACACTGAGGCTTATTAAATTGTCTACCTCCAAAACCACCTCTTTGAAACCTGCCTCTTCCTCAAAAATTGCCATGAAACCTACCACAATTCGGAACTAAGGCCTGATACCTACCAGATCCTGAACCTTTCTGATCTTGAAACTGTTGATGTTGTGCAAGATTAACTTGCACAACTTGCATTGAAAAAACATCAACAAGTTTCTTATTCTTTTCTGATATTTCTTCTTGAGCCATTAACTGTGCTTCAAGCTCAGAAATTGTAAAATGTTCAGAACATGTTATAGCAGAAGTATTGAACCCTTCATATTCATCAGGTAATCCATCAAACACTATATCAATGTAATCAGTCATACCTATAGGAGACCCAATAACTGCAAGACTATTAGTTATCTTCTTGATTAAGAGTAGATATTCACCAATTCCAACTACTTTCTTGACACTTTTAAACTGTAACTTTAACTGCTTCACCTTTGCTCTTGTTTGTGAAGTAAAGAAAATTTCAATATTCTTCCATACTTGGAAAGAATGATCGCACCTAACCAAATGAGTATGCAAACTCTCTGACATGGATAAGAGCAATCAAGACAATAATAACTAATCTTGTTGTTCCGAATTTGTGAAATCCTCACTGATCACACATTGTGCCTCATCTTTTGTATTCGCAAATTTAGGTGGCATTCATCCTGATCTTTCAATGTACTTCTACAATTTGAAGTCTTTAATGGTTGCAAGTACTTTCTGCTTTCACGGTAGAAAATTTACCTCATCAAGTTTGATAGACACAGGATTTGAGAATGTATACACAGTGAAGCGTGATGAAGAAGATGTAACTAAACTTCCCTCCATTGTTAGACTATTGCAGCTCTGATACCAAAGAAAGATATAAAAGTAATGAAAAAGAATAACAGAGAGAAAACATGATGATTCTGTTTGAGATAATGAAGTGAATTCTCATAGATTTTTGAATGCTTACAATCACTATATATATATATATATATATATATATATATATATATATATATATATATTCACATCTGTATCAGTAACTGAACTAACAATATTGCAACTAACTAAAACTAACTCTCCAACTGTCTAACTAACTAGATCAGCTGCACATGGATTGCTGACTTGGCAGCTACTCCTTACACAGAGGGTACTCTTGCTTTACTCTAATTAAGACAAGGTTGCTTTGTTGTGTTGTTGAAGCACATGTTGCTCCTATTGCTAAATAATGCATGTTTAGGTATAGGTTTTTGAATTATTAAATATAATTTCATTCTATAAAAGAAAAAAGAAATTGATTTTATGAACTATACCACACTATATGGCATTCATTTTTCTATTCAGCATTGACAGAAAAATCGATTGATATTACAATACTTTGAGTTGCATATCCTATACTTTTTTAGAGAAACTTGCCTCCTGTGATGTATCTTATACGCCAAATAAACCTCTAATGATCACCAACAAAAAATAGTAATGATGGTTGATTGGATGTTATAAATTACATGGTACGTAGCATAAAGTAAGTGCATGCATGAATTGATAGTGAGAAAAATTAGTATGCATGAAGGTCTTAGATTTAAATTTTATTCAGTTCTTTTTCTCTAAAAATAGATAATATAGAGTATAGACAGTGCAGGCTAGCAGTTCAATTTTAGATTTACTCCATCCGTTTCAAAATTACTATCAATTTAAAGTTTGCACACAAATTAAGAAAGCTACTAAATAACTTTGATAATAGTAAAAAAAATAAGTTAATTTGACAAAATTGCCATTTTATTAAAATTATAACCTCATTTTAATATTCACTTGCTTCATTAATTTTATCTTTTTTTTCCTATTAGCACTTTTTTAGAGAAATGAAATGAATTTATTATGAAGGAGAGAGATAATATTTTAGTAGTTGAGATATTTTAAAAAACAATTGATAAATACATGTAATTATTAGCATATTTAATAAGGATAGTTAGGGGTAAGAGTAAAATTAAAAAAAAATAATATTTTCTTGATATTTTAAAGTGACATATAAATTAAAACAAGTTAAAATTTTTAAGTTGATAATTATTTTGAATAAGAAGAAGTATTTTTTTTATTTAGCAAAGAAATTTTAATATGCTATAACAAATAAGAGAACTTTACACACAATCTATGATTCTATCTCCTTAATCCTTGGTGATGAATCCTACTGTGGATGCAAATAATGAGAGAAGGGGTTGGAGCAGTTTGCTTTAACTGTTCCGAAGAATACTGCGTCCTTTTTCTTCTAAACAAATTACATAGTGTTTTATGTTGTTTGATTTGTTTCACAACCAGAGAAGTGACATCATGGATACAATAGTCAATTTGGGGGGTTAAAAGGATGGTAGACCTTGCCGGGGGTTTTCTCCGAACATTACCTCATTATCCACATTTACAAGCCACCTAATTTTGGTTTTGCATGTTTAATAATATTTTATCTCATTTTAATTAACTAATAAACCAATGACAGCCCATTTTTCTAAAAGATTTCGTGTAAATGGAAAATTTTGCCAACAAAAATAACAAGATCATCTACCCTGTTACTTGTTGAACTTGATTTCCTTGAATTGGTATGTAGACTGTTCAATATAATTCACGGTAGAAACTATATATATATATATATATATATATATATATATATATATTTAGTAAGAAAAATTTTTATTATGAGAAGATAAGAGAAATAAATTTTGATCATATAATTATATATAAATGATTAAAATTAAAATTTACTTAAAGATCATGTGATTACTTAAAAAGTTATATGCATTTATATTTTATATATATATATATATATATATATATATATATATATATAAAATTCATGCTTACTTGCACACTTTGTACTTGTTTGTCACATATAGACTGATTTCGTTAAATTAAAATACTTGCTTTCGTTATGGAAATTAAAATACTTTTGTTAATTGGATTAGTAGAAGGGATTGGTCATTGTCTCTCAAACTAAAGGTTGTTCAACTTATTAGTACAAAAAAATCTTGTTTAGAAAGTTGGGTCCATCACAACCATTAATTATTATTAGAAGAGTTGGTAAAAGGAACAATTCACCTAAGTAAAAGATTTACCTAAGTTTAGAAGCTTTAGTTGAGAAAACGTTGCAAGATTTACCTAAGGAACCTTTTATGTGTTCACATTGATATTAATAGATACTGTTACTTTTATTTCGTCATTTTCTTTTAACTTCTGTTATGTAATTCTGAATCAAAATATACTTAATATTCAATTCAATTGACAAATAAATATGTACTTGTCAAAATTATTGCAAAGTAGGAGCTCTGAGTAGGTCTATAGCACAGAATTGAATTCCAGAATTTGACATAACTAGAAAGTATTTTGTAAATTGTACGACTTTTAATAATTTCAGATGGATTTTTTTTAATAAAAATTAAAATAACAAATGTTAAATTATAAAAAAATACATAATTAATTAATTTAAACATAATTTAAAAATATAAATCAAAATAAAAAATTATTCTAAAATTAAAAGGAAGATATTCATAATTAATTAAAAAAGAATTTGAATTTAAAACTAAAAAAAAAAGTTAACAATGACGCATGTCATGAGGGAGAATAGAGTAAAAGAATAAACTACTCATAAAAGAATATACTTCAATTTATTATGTAAGGGTGGATTTATTCCTCCATCAAAATATATAATATATCATCAACAAATTTAAGCTAAATTGTAATTTTTATCTCTATAGTTTTTAGTGTTTTCAATTTATTCTTTATAATTTTTGTTTTTCAAATAAGTCGTAATCACACTTATAAATGTTTTTAAAATAATTCTCCCATCAATTTTTGTTATAATACCGTCAATGTAGTTCATGTTGAGAAAGCAGATGGACCTACAACAAAAGTACAAGAAGAAAGAAAATTAAAATATAATAAAAAATACAATATTTAACGTGGCTCAGTCCCTCTGTCTTACGTCCATAACCTCTATAAGGAATAAAAATATTTCACTAACAAAAAATATTATATTACAAATTTTGTACAACTAAAGTTACAAACCTTCATCTCAAAACTCACTACCCAGTAACCCAGTTACAACATCTCCTAAGTGTCTAGGCTTTCTTTCTTAGGTGATGTGCTACCACAATAACCAAAGGCCTATTATAAGAAAATCCCCTTAGACTTCTCTTACTTGAGCAATGTAAGACTTGGACCAATTACCCAATAAATCCTCCCTTGAGCCAAGTCCCCATATATCTCAATTAAATTCTCTTCTTAGTAGTCTGTTTTACTTTACTATCTTCAAGTGTTTCTTTCATATAATAGCCTTTTAAATAGCAAATGTTTTTCTCACCTTTTCTGCCTGCATAATCAAATGGTTTCCCTTATACACTTTGCTCATCTTTCCAATTCCCACATATTTGCATCCATGTGATGTCATCTCTCCCAATGAAATAATGTTAACATTAGCAATAGACACATACCTCACATTAGGAACATATTTGACTTCACCATTGTGGAGCTTTAGGCAAATTCTTTCAACGCCTTAACTTTCAACTTTTGTTTCTTCCCCTCATTGATGTAGCCAAAATCTCTATCTTTTTGCAAAGTAGTAAATATAACTTGGTCCATATATACATGCACATCGGCAACAAAATCTAATACCCATATAGAATGATTCTCAACAGAATCATTATCACTACTTTCTACATGATATAAGTCACCATCAGCCGATGATTCAACTACATTAACATTCTCTTTGAACTATTTTAGACTCTTCAAGTCTTCTCTCATCTTTGGACATTGAGAGTAAATATGCCCTTTCTCTTCACAATAGTCACTACAAAAAAAAAATTATGTTTAGCAGCGGTTAAAAGTTATGTTTAGAAAAAAAATTGCCTAAAAAAAATAGCGGCGATTACAAAAACGCCGCCAATACATGGGTCCTTAAACCATTTTGCGACAATTTTAGATAATTGTCAGAATAACTACAGCTATTTTTTTTTTTTGGGCGGTTTTTATGGTGGTATTTAGCTGCACTTTTGTCAATGCTAAAAAATTTGTATTTTTATTATTATTTATTTATAGCGGCAATTTAGAAACCACCACTAAGTTTGAAAAATAGCTAACATTTTTTTACCGCAGCTAAAATTTTTCATTTCAATATTATTTATTTATAGTCGCAATTTGGAAACCACTGCTAAAATTGAAAAATAGCTTATGTCTTATTTTTTTGCAACGGTTTATATTTTTTATTTAAAATTAGTTTTATTTTTCTAACACTAATTTTAATACATTTTAAACAAATAAAAATGATGTGAAAAAATAATGTGTAAATATCATTTCTCATTATCCAATATATAATTGCATAAGTTGGCATTCGAGTAACTTGAAACATCTCTCTCTATATATATTCTAATTTTTGTTAGCTTACAACCAAAAGAAAATGTTTTTCTTATCTCCAATTGTTCAATTCAAGGATTATAATTCCCTCAGCAAACTTTCTAGGACTTGAAGCTGCTGTTCATAACCTTCTCTTCTTCAATAGATTGCAAGTGACCATTTGAATCAAGATATCGAGTACATGTTCCTATAACTATCTCTGCAGCTCCTTTCCAATGTATACGTACTCCAGAGTCCGCCTGCCAGGAAAGTTACAATCAGTATTTCTGATTAGTATATGAAAGATGATGGAAACAACATCCACGTGATATGATTCCATAATAGCAAAGTAAACAAAATCCACTTCTGTAAATTAATCAGGTTCACAAGTGGAAGTGAAAAATTGAAAGCATAAGGAATGGATATTTATGTCTGATAATAGTTATAAAATACAATAAACAAAAGGATGAATCAGTAAATAATTTTATCAAATGATAACCAGCTTCAGAGCAACACCACCTCACTTTTTCTCAGAATTGAAGGGGAAGACATGGAGAATTGTTGAATTTGATCTGATATGATCAAAATTCATCCCCAACTGCCATGAGGACTCAATATAAGTTCAGCTTTAAAATCAATACATTAATAAAAGGAGGGGAAGGGGGGGCAGGAAAAAGAAATTAAAAAAAGAAACCAGCAAGGGTACCTTCACAGCCCAAGAAAGAATTGCCTTCTCTGTAGGAGATCCTGACACCTCTTCCTCTCCACCATCCTACCAAAGCATATGCACTCGCAGAATGTACTGCTTAATATATATTAATGCTATGATTCAAAATTCAGGGTTAACAAATATTTACATTAGTAAACTACATGCAGAAAGAATTCCAAGAAAAATACCTGAATTATCCTCAATGCACACAAAATCTAATAAAGTACTACTGGATTTGTTTCAGATCTTCTATAAGATGAGTGAACACATACAAGCATCTATGTCAATAATTGAGATTGCCTGTGTATGCATTTTTCTATTTGAAGAATCACAAGATACCGTTCCTCTCAAACAATGTCTCCAATCAAACTATGAGAAACTGTTAGTATTAGACCATGAGGAGATCCTTGAGTTAATTTAGTTCTCTTTCTTGGAATTTGAACCCTAAGAAAGAAATTACTCTTTTTTTTTTTTTGGAATCATGAAACACACAAACACAAAACATCTAAGTTCATATAAACATATGTATTCTGCCGGTATTACAGTTTCTAGAATATACTAGGCTTTTTGATTCTATGATTTGCTTTTGATTGATGCCTTTGACTTCTTTACTTCCTACTTGTAAAACCTGAAGTTCTAGACTAACACTGTTAAGTAAGATTTAATCGTTATGTTACCTTAAAATCTTTTAGTGCCAGTGTCATTAAATAACAACTAGGAAGAACTGGAATTAAGAACTATGTACTTCTGGAATCTGGGGAAATCATTTGAAAAGACCTTTCTCTGTCCTGATTGTAGTAGTTGTTGGACTGACTCAGCAGTACATCACAGATCTATGTAAATTGGTAGGAGCTAGCTATCATTGTGGCGAGAGGAAGAGACAATTTTATTTCATGCTATCCTGTTGTTGAAACTATTCACAAGTAACATGCAGAACAAGTACATGCTAATAATGTGAAAAATCTTAAATGCAAGATTTACCACAGATCAAATTCAAAATCTAGCTTATGGTGGATAATAAAATAATGCAGCAATGTACCATTTCAGCTTCCTAATATATCTGTTTTAAGGCTATATGTTTTGTTCTAGGGACAACATATGTCACATAGTTAAGGCTCCAGCTAATGTGAAATGGAAGATTAGGGAGTGTGCCACTGAAGTTGCTTGTAAGGCTGTTAACTGTCTTGAAGGAGCTGGCGTGTTTGCAGTTGAATTATTTATGACTAGAGTCAAGATAACTCACTAAATTTTATCTTATTTTTTTAGTTATTCAATTTTTCTAAACTAATTATACAAGTGATGTAACAAAAGCACTAGCCTAACAAGCACAATAAGTTCAGCCCATTAATTCTAATACATTATCATGACTCTCCTAAACCAAATGAGAAACTCAGGTGCTGACCAAAGAAAAAAAAAACGAAAGAGAAGATCAAGCCCAAATAAAACTTCCCTAAATAAAACCTTGAATTAGATTAGACCCCATACAAACCCAACCTTCCTAGTCAATCCAAACTCAAATTAAAAATCAAAATAAAAATTCACATAAAACAAAATTACACAAAAATAATAAACTTAATAATAAAAGAAATGGCAACAGAACAGAAAATAAAAGGACACAAAGGCTGAACCCGTCGTCGAATAGTAGCTCAGGTGTGAAGTGTGGCTCTGTTTTATCAAAAGCAGAGTAAGAAATGTTACCACTATACGGCAGTAAGGGAATCTTTATATACCTTTTTGCAAACAATCTCAGTCTGCAGACATGTAAAACAAAACAAATTACAAATAGTCAATACTAGTAATACCTTCAACAAAACAAATTACAAATAGCTAAACCCCAGCCCACTAGTTGTAGCACTCATGTTACTAATTCTCTGGTTAAATTTAAAACTGATCTGAGTTTACAGTTGTTATGAGTAACTATCTGCAAGTTCCAGCAATTTACTATTCAATTAGGATTTTCAATAAACCCAAAACTGATGGTACAGACTCATAAGTCCATCCTGCTCTTTAGAGTCAATTTCATTTGCAAAAAAACTAAGATATTCAAATTAAGTTTTTCCAAGTTCCCACGATACTTAAGCCTTAAGGGCATTATTTTCTTCTGAGCTGAGTACCTGTGATAAGAAATTAGCGGAGATTGCACACTACAAATGTGAATAACAAATTTTTAAAAACTATCAATCAGACTCTGCAAACTGGATCTTTCGTGGTTGTTTGTTCCAAACAAAATCAGGTACTAAATGCACCTATAGCATATGAGAGTTGCCAAGGGACCTTATGAAAATATCAAATAAGGCTTGCTACTCAAACAATAATAAGGCAGACATTCTTTCCACATTCAAGGCCAGCTTGGTGTCTTTAAAAATGAGGGTGAAAACTTCCCAGATAAGTTTTATATGAAATATTGTACTATCTGCACTCATGGTATCACAACAGTGAGTTTAAGAAAAAAATTCATCATGCATCATTACCTCTAAGCTTCAATTCACTTCCTTCAACTAGGATTTTCCTCAAACAGATTATAGGCACACACTTATTCACATTTTAAAAGTCTCAGATTCTAAAAACATCAATCTATTACAAGTCAAGACAGGTTTATATTTTTAATTCAAATTACACTCATAGCACAACTAAAAAGAAATAAAACTTTACCCCAAAATTGTTTCTGAGAATAGAGAAAGAACCACACGAGAAACTCTTGCTTTCTCTTCCCCACAAATCTGAGTTCCTTCAATTCTCTCTCTTTTCCTAACCCTTGCCTTCCAGAATCAGATTTTCATCCCCTTATCTGCTCTCTACATCAGCAATATAAATGTACTATTCAAAATGTACTACTCAAATGACTAATGACTAAATTTGTTTCGTGAGTCTGAATCATTAAAGCATGAACTGAGAAAAAAGAAAACAAAATAAAATATGGGGGTTTACCCGTGATTCAAACTCACAGCTGAAACAACCTGAGAACCAACCCACATGATTCGGTTCTCTTTTCCCCAATTTCAGCTTCACCTGGTCTGAAACCCTAGCGCCCTCTCTCTGTCTCTCTTCACGAGCTAGATACTAAATTTACAATTGCATTGGAATCATATCTGCAACTCCCTTCTCACATGGATCCTTTGTTCCAATTTCTGTTTCATGGAATCTACAGAAATAATAATAGGAAAGGAAGACACGGAATTGTTTCGCGAGTGTGTAGTGGAAGGCAGATGGAATCCTATTATTGTTGCGTATGAAAAGTACGGTGGCTTTTGCAAGATAAAGATCAATGAAAGCAGAGGCACTACACTGCCCGTTCCCACGACCGTAATCGCGACGGAACGACAAAATAAAATAAATAACTTAAGGGTCGTTATTAATTTTATTTAATTTAAAAAAATTAAAAAAAATTTTAAAAAATAATCTTTAGAATTAGATTAGATTTGGAAGTCGATTATGCATAAGGAATGGTAGAGACTTAACCCTACAGCACCCCTAAAATATCCGTCCTAAAACGGTTACTCTAAATTAGTTATGCAAAACTTAATAATCTCATAATATGTTTGTTTTACCCTTTTTATTTAAAAAAAACTAAAAAAAAATAATTTGTGAAAATTTAAAATTTATCTTGACGAAATAAAAATTTTGCTCTTACCTACCCTCAGGTGCAATGAGAAATTTATTTTTTTATTTTTATAAAAATTTGAATTAACAGGTCGTTGTGACTCTGCTAACCAAATTAAGGTTTGAATAGGTAAAGCTCGCGTCACGCAAGAGACGTCACCCATTGATTATTGAATTTATTGTTATTAAATGAGATTTTTTTTAATCTAAAATTATCTTCAAAAAAATAATAAAAAAAAATTGAATCTTTATTAAATAGTGATTTATTTTTTATAATTTGAACCATTAGGTTGTCACAACTCAGATGATCTAAAAATAATTACAAGATTAACAAACTGTCACAACTCGGTTAATCCTATTTCGCTCTTTTTAAAAAAATTTAATTATTTTTATAGTTTTACTTTGTAGTCTTACCATTGTTTTATATATATATATATATAAGCTTAGCCCATTTAATTACAAGCCTATTTCAACTAAAACAAAAAAAAAATCAGAAATCAAAAGAACAAACTTACGAAAAACAAGACAAAGGAGTTTTGCTTCTTTCTTTTTGGGTATTTGCAGAAAAAAAAACAAAAGAGCAAGGAATATGAAGGCCAGCGGCGACGGTGGTTAGGCTGGTTTGGGTTAGTGAAGCGCCGACAATTGGGTCAGTTGCAGATTGTGCGGTGCGACGATGTGACGCTATTTTTGCGGCGACTTCTGCACGGTGGATAGCGCGGTGTGTGACAGATGGCTAGCGACACCTTGTGAGAGAGGTTTGTGGGTGTCAGTTTCGTATATGAGAGGTGATGGAGAGATATTTTGGTGGAGGCTGAAATCTGTAGGTCAAGGTTAAAAGTATGTGTTGAAGGTCAAAGTGAAAAGTCAAAGTGAAGGTGTTTTGTGTGTGGGGTTATGGGTTAATATAGGAAGGGTTTAGGGTGAAGAGTTTGAGTTTGAGTGTAATTAGGATTGGTTAAAGATGATAAGTCGGGATCTGTTTAGGATAAGTGTTGGTATTGGTCTCAGGATAGTGATAGATTTGGTTAGGATAAGTTTGTTTATGGTAAGTTTGAGTTAGTTTAGGATATGGGTTGTGGGTTAGATAATGGGTCAATTGGTAGGATATTGGGTCATGGATATTGGGTCAATGGGTAGGTTAATAGATTGGACTGGATTCTTATTTATTTTTTTTATTTTTTTTTATTTTATTTACAAAATGTCCCGGACAAAATTTGGTGTTTACAGTTGGCCCTCTTTACTTGTTTCTTACTAGATAAAAAAGAATAATCGCAGCTTTTCATTTTATCATAGTAAGGAACGAGTAAAGAAATAAACCCAAATTTTGTTCGGGAGAAATAGAGAACAAAGTGAGAACACGATGCGAGGAGCGATGCGCTCAAGAATTAACATACAAAGAGCCGATGCGCTCAAACTGAGAATACAAGTGCAATGAGTCGATGCGCTCAAGACTTAAAAAATGGAAATGCAACGAGCCGATGCGCTCAAAACTTAAAATGCAAATGCAACGAGCCAATGCGCTCAAAATGTAGATATGCAATGCAACGAGCCGATACGCTCAAAACTTAAACATTCAATGAGCCGATGCGCTCAAAATTAAAATGCAAGTACAATGAGCCGATGCGCTCAAAACTTAAACGTGCAATGCAACGAGCCGATGCGCTCAAAATTTAAATGTGCAATGCAACGAGCCGATGCGCTCAAGACTTAAAAAATGAAAATGCAACGAGCCGATGCGCTCAAAACTTAAACATGCAATGCAATGAGCCGATGTGCTCAAAACTTAGAATGCAAATGCAACGAGCCGATGCGCTCAAATTAAACATGCAATGAGCCGATGCGCTCAAAACTTAAAATGCAAATGCAATGAGCTGATGCGCTTAAATTAAACATGCAATGCAATGAGCCGATGCGCTCAAATTAAACATGCCAAACATTTAGACCAGTCAAATGATTTCTTAAAATTTTTCTTCTCTCTTTTTTTTTTCTCTCTTTTTCTCTTTTCTTTTAATCATTCGAACCAGCGGCGACTTTGGAAAGCTTTGACCAATCAAATCTTTGTTCACCTGCTTTTGCTTGTTGGACCTGATAGTCTTGATCCTACTTACCCATCCTTTTTTTGTTTCATGTTTTCTACTTTTAACTACTCCCCTTTTAGGAGTCAAGATTATAATCTCTTGTTGTGAACCCTTGCTTAGAGCCACTAAGTCTTTGAAAAAAAAAATTTTGCCCCAGTATTTGTTCCTTGATCATTGATTTTTTGCAACGACCTGATGACCCAATTGATGTCCTTGTTGTTATTTCCTTCAATATATATTCTCAAAAGTTTTACCTCAGTGTGGCTAATTGAATGCGAACCAAGTTGCCCCTGTGTAGCCAATCGAATGTAAATAAAATTGCCCCAGTTTAAGCAATTCTGACTTATTTGCCTTAGCTCTTGCTTAAACTGCCCTTTTGAGTTTTCAACCTAACGAGCTCTTTTTTCTTTTTTGTTCAGGTACCTCTTACTTCTGGATTATCATTTTTCCCTTTAATTGAAACTTCTAAGTTCTTTTCAATCTGAATTGTTCATCAAGGAATTGTCATCAGATGGTCAAATCATAACTTTTGTTCACCTTTCTTGAAACATTACGTAACAGACATACATGAGTACGACATAAAAGAAACTTACTGGGTAAATAACTTCCAGATTGGTCTTGGAAGTTTGACTACACAAAAAGACACGAATGATGATATGAGATCCAAAGAGGTGTTGACTCGATACGAATAGGTTTGACCTTCATGAGACCAATCTTTAGTTGTCTACTAGACATTATGGCCAAGGATTTTCTTCTGCTGAACATCTACATCAAGCCAAATTGAACCGAAGAGAAATTTGCCCCTGTTTAAGATTGAATTGAGTAGGATCAAGACCTATCCTAGCAACTTAAAGATTTGCCTAAGACAAATTGAACCAAGGAAAAATTGCCCTAGTTTAGAGCTGAGCCGAATGGGGTATAAACTTGTCCTAGTGTAGGGTCACATTGAACTGAAGAAAATTTTTTCCCAGTCTAGGACAGGAAGGAAAAATTGCCCTAATTTAGAACCGAGTCGAACGGGGTACGAATTTATCCTAGTGTAAGTCTCTTTCTTTTTTTCTTTTCATTTTCATTCATTTTTTTTAAGAACAATGAACTAAATACTTGGATGAGCGTAACATTTGTATTAAAATTAAAGTTAACGAAAATAACAACAACCCTTCATTGATCAGAATGGACTTTTTGAGGCTTGTAACATGGCCAAGGCTAGGGGTTATGAAAGGAAAGATATAAGGCTCAAACAAGTGTTTAAGGGTGGAATGGGAATAAGGATCATTAAACTTCATCGACTACTTTTCTACTTTCAAACACTTTTATCTTACTATTTTCCTTTTCTTTCTAATTTCATTTCATTTTCTTTCATCCTCCTTTCCCTTCCCTTTTTTTTGCCTTTTTTTTCATCATTTTTTATTTTTACTTCTTGTCATTTTCATCTTTTCTTCCTTTTCCATTATGCTTTAAAACATTTATCGTCGCAATTAACCTTTGCTTCATGCTATCCCCTAGTATAGAAACGATCCTTATCCAAGGTTTATTAAAAAAAATCAAGCTCAAAAGGGATAACAAGGGATAAAAATGATGAAATTTTGTAAAAGATAGAGAAAAATGGTCAGTCTTCATTTTCAAATCATGATTGTTTATTTTCAAAACTTTAATTTTGAGACAAAAAGATTGTGCAAACCAAGTGCTTACTTCTTTGCTCTTTTTTTCTTTTTCTTTTTTTTTTGATTTTTTCTTTTTTTTTTATTTTTTGTTTTTTTTGCAAAGACACTTACACACGCGGACCCGACTGAGAATTATCAAAGAAGACGCTTTAAAGAAATGAAAGAAAGACAAAGTGATAAAAGGAAACAAGGTACCCATGCAAATTCATTACATTACTATTTCAAGAAAGTTAACATGAGTCCAACATCACTAAATATCACTTCAAGAGTTGCTAACAATATTAGGTCCAACTATTTCTTCAATGTCAAGCTTCTCATAAGCAATTAGCTTCCTTACTGCAGTCTTAAAGGATTCACAATCTTCAATTGAGTGCCCTAGGACATCCATATGGTACTTGCAAGTTAAATTTGGGTTGTACCATGCCGGAAATGGTGGTTGTAGGGGACGTACAGGATCCCCAGAAATGAAGTGAGCATCAAACAACCTTTGGAATAACTCTGCATTTGAAATGGATAGTTTTGGGAAAAGGGAGAGGTTTTGGGAACAGAAACGGCCTTGATTTTAAAAGCTTGGTCGAGACTGTGGGTGATTTGGGATATTTTGTGGAGGTACAGAATGGTAAGTATTTGGGTTATATACAGAAGTTTGGTAGGCAGAGTAAGATGATGGGTAGCAGGTTTGTAAAGGTTGTTGGCTTTGCACGTAACTCACATCTGGCTCTCTTTTCTTAGGAGGAAACCCCATGTTGAAACCATCTTCATTATTATCACTTGTCAATTTTCTAGTCTTTACCAGAATTTCAATTCTTTCTCTAGCAGCAATTAAATCAGCAAAGTCTTGATACGCAGCGCCTGCCATTGTCCCAATATAAGGAGCTTTTAAGGTCCCCAAGAAATATGAGCACATTTCTGTTAGAGTCAACGACGGTTGCACTTGTGCTGCGAGAGTTCTCCACCTCTGGGCATATTTCTTGAATGTTTCTTCATTTTTCTTTTGTAGTGTTCCCAACTGTTCCCGGGTTGGAGCTGTATCCAGGTTGAACCGATATTGCCCCATAAACAAGTTTGCCCAATCATCCCAAGAAGAGATTTTGGAAAGATCTTGCTGGATACACCATTCCAAAGCAGGTCCAGTCAAACTTTCATGAAAGAAGCTAACGAGAAACTTCCAATCTTTTGACCAAATTGACATTTTGGTAATGTATGTTTTCAGGTAGAAGAAAGGATTGATGCTTCCATCATATTTGACAAATTCTGGAATTTTGAAATCCTTAGGAATGATGATATTAATAATAGGACACAATTCTTCTATTCCAATAGGAGCATAGGTACTGGGGCGCTTGATTGTTTTAATTTATTCTTCCATCTTTTTCATCCATTCTTCTCTCATCTTGTCACTTTGGATGGCCGCATGACCAGTCCCAGCAGGAAATCCCGTTGGAATCGGGATGGACATATGCAGTGGTTCACATGCATACTCAGCATTGCCACGAATCTCATTTCGAGTTCCTTCCAAGGAATGATATCCTTCTCCAATAGGAAGTACTAGTGATGCAGTATTTGATGTTCCTCCCACAAAAGACATCTCAGTGATGGCCCTAGGGTTTGCCCTTATGGAAGTAATATTTGGTGGGTGCAAGTGTGCCCCAGTTACTCCTATACCTTCAACTGTCCTTATCAAAGTGAGGGTCTCCCTCATGGCCGACAACATTTCCTCCATTCTCTTCTGAGACTTTGTCATTTTATTCATCTTTTCTTTCATCTCATCTACTTCTATACTCAGATTTCTTCCTTCCTTTTCAGTTACCATTATTGCAAGCTTTGTTCGAGCCCTTGTGTTATGAACTCAGATTTGATTGGTGTCTTCTTTCCTTAGTCGCGCAATGGTGCTGAGCACGGTAACACCAAACAAAAATAATGAGATGAAATGAAATGAATGAGATGAAATGAGATACATAAAATGAAATGGATGAAATGAAAACATTTTTTCTTTTTTTTTAAAAAAAATGCAATGAATGCCATGAAAATGCATGATTTTTTTATTTAATTTTTTTTAGAATGCTAAGAATGCCATGAAAATGCATGATTTTTTTTATTTAATTTTTTTTAGAATGCTAAGAATGCCATGAAAATGCATGATTTTTTTTATTTTTTTTATTTTTTTATTTTTTTAAATGCTAGGAATGCCATGAAAATACATGATTTTTATTTTATTTTTCAAATATGCCACGAAAATGCATGATGCTATTTTTTTTTTTAAAAAAAATGGCTATATAAAGAAGAAGTTCGCTCCCTTCGTGTCCTAAGATATTGCCTTAAACGGAGGAATTCTATCATAAGGATCTATGGGTCTTTCTGATTCGTGATAACTCTCATTTGGTGGTTTTTCTATTCTGAAGGTCTCTAGAGCCAAGTCCCATTTCAAAATGTTGACCACAAAATAGTGAGTAAACCAATAGGTGTGAGACATTTGTGAAAAAGACGCACTCTAGATGAGGTTTTCGCAATAGCCAAATAGGATGTACATCCAAAATGGTTACCACTACACAACCTCTACTTAACTTAAGCTTCACTCAGACCCGGGTATAGGGCCCCACTCGAATGTGTGATAGATGTGCAGGTGTGGTGGGTGTAGGGAGCATACAAACATTCATTATCCTAAAGACTACCCGCATCCTGCAAAACAAAAACAAAAACAAACAAAATTCCAAGAGAAATTCTCTATCCTAAGGTTTTAATAACAATAATAATTAAAATAAATAAAAAGAAAAGAAAGGTAAAACAAAATATACAAAGATTACAAAATTTTACACAACAAAATTATATGGGCTTGACTCTCAAGTATCCCCAGTGGAGTCGCCATCTGTCGTGACCGTAATCGCGGCAGGAGCGGCAAAACAAAATAAATAAGTTAGGAGTCACCACCAATTTTATTTAATTTAGGAAAAATTGGAAAACTCTTTTAGAAAATGGTCTTTGGAACCAGATTGGATTCGGAAGTCGGTTATGCATAGGGAAGGGTGGAGACTTAACCCCACAGCACCCCTAAAACATCCGTCTTAAAACGGTTACCCTAAATTAGTTATGCAAAACTTAATAATCTCATAATATGTTTGTTTTATCCTTTTTATTTAAAAAAAACTAAAAAAATAAATAATTTGTGAAAGTTTAAAATTTGGCTTGACGAAATAAAAATTTCGCTCCTATGTACCCTCAGGTGCAATGAGGAAATCAAAGTCACGTAGTTCTATATAAAATACTTGTGGGTTGGTTGCTTTTATTTAAAGAAAAGATTTATTTTTTTTATTTTTATAAAAATTTAAATTAACAAGTCGTCGCGACTCTGTTAACCAAATTAAGGTTTGAATAGGTGAAGCTCGCGTCACGCTAGAGACATCACCCATTGATTATTGAATTTATTGTTATTAAATGAGATTTTTTTTAATCTAAAATTATCTTCAAAAAAATAATAAAAAAATTGAATCTTTATTAAATAGTGATTTATTTTTTATAATTTGAACCATTAGGTTGTCACAACTCAGATGATCCAAAAATAGTTACAAGATTAACAAGCTGTCACAACTCGATTAATCCTATTTCGTTCTTTTTAAAAAAAAAATAATTATTTTTATAGTTTTACTTTGTAGTCTTACCATTGTTTTATATATATATATATATATATATATTAAGCTTAGCCCATTTAATTACAAGCATATTTCAACTAAAACAAAAAAAAACTATCAGAAATCAAAAGAACAAACTTACGAAAAACAAGACAAAGGAGTTTTGCTTCTTTCTTTTTGGGTATTTGTAGAAAAAAAAAACAGAGGAGCGAGGAAGATGAAGGCCAGCGGCGACGGTGGTTAGGCTGGTTCGGGTTAGTGAAGCGCCGACAATTGGGTTTGGTTGCAGATTGTGCGGTGAGACGATGTGACGCTGTTTTTGCGGCGGCTTCTGCACGGTGGATAGTGCGGTGTGACAGATGGCTAGCGACACGGTGAGGAGCAGTTTGTGGGTGTCAGTTTCGTATATGAGAGGTGATGGAGAGATATTTTGGTGGAGGCTGAAATCTGTAGGCCAAGGTTAAAAATGTGTGTTGAAGGTCAAAGTGAAAAGTCAAAGCTGAAGGTGTTTTATGTGTGGGGGTTATGGGTTAATATAGGAAGGGTTTAGGATGAAGAGTTTGAGTTTGAGTGTAATTAAGATTGGTTTAAGATGATAAGTCAAGATCTGTTTAGGATGAGTGTTGGTGTTGGTCTAGGATACCGATGGATTTGGTTAGGATAAGTTTGTTTATGGTAAGTTTGAGTTGGTTTAGGATATAGGTTGTGGGTTAGATAATGGGTCAATGGGTAGGATATTGGGTCAATGGGTAGGTTAATAGATTGGGTTGGATTCTTATTTATTTTTTTTATTTTTTTATTTTTTTTTATTTTATTTACAAAATGTCCCGGACAAAATTCGGTGTTTACACCCGTGATTGTGAATGATGGCAAACAAGATGTTGTTGTAAGTCTTGTAGGTGCAATCATAAAGGATGAAGGAGACAATGTGGGTGATGAGAACGCCCTAATATCCACGAATGAGCAGAGAATGAGAGGGAGTGGTGAGATCTTTGTTAGGGCAGAGAATGAGGGGGAATGGACAAAAGAGGGAGGAAATGAAATTTTAGGGAAAAAGATGGAGTGTAATTTTTTTTTTGGGTATAAACCATCACTAAATGATACTAAATCGCTAATAATTGTGGCAGTTTATGAAACCGCCGCAAATAAATTGTCGTTATTTGTAAATTTTTTAGTAGTGAGTCATACTTTACATTACTGAAGTCTCTTTTTCTAGACTTTCCTTATTGTCCGCTGTAACGCCCCAATTTTTTAGAAAATATTCTGAATGTACTGTTTGCTGTTTTTCATACTTTTGTGTGAATGACCGTTGTGTCCCTATTTTACTGTTCTCGATTTCTGTATGAAAACAATTACGATAATACAGCTCAAATTTTATTTGATCGTTTTACATAATTTGCTTGAGACGGTAAAATAAAAATTTTTCTCGAGCATTCTTGTTTTAATTTTTCTGAAAGATATACTGACTATATAATCTTCTTTGGATATTTTATTTGAACGTTTTGGACGATTACCTACGTTGTGGGAAAAAATGAGAAAATGACTGCATTGCGTCCCGAACGTCATTGTTTTTTTTCTTGTTTTTTTCTTGTTTTTAATTGTTTTCTTCTTGATTTAATGTCCGATAATACTGTCTGTGATTTTATATGGACTTTTTGTGTGATTTGCTCGAGGCGGGAAAATAATATTTTAGGGCCGGGAAAATCTTATTTTATTACTTAGAATTGGGGGATCTTACTTAACCCGATTCTGAATGAGACTAAAAATAATCTTTTAATTTTTAGGATTTAATCGTCAAATAAAATAATTTTATATTATTATAATATTATTTTATTAGTCAAGTATAATTTAGTGACATGATGGACACTGGAAATATTTTGCGGGACCCACAATTAGCAGAACGGTTTGATCGGTAGCTTAATTAATCACCGTTAGCAGTAGAACTTTCCAGAACAGGCTAACTCAGCTAGCTGACTCAGCAGAGAATTAAATGAGCTGTGTGACTCAGCATGTGAGTCATCATGAACCAACCAATAGAAATCAAGCTTGTTCACCAAGATTTAATCCTACCCTTTGATGCATTCAATGGCTTGGATGAAGCCAAATCCATGCACATCCTTACCACTTGAAGGCTACGGCCATTAGGAGTGAGAAGGCCAAAACAACACTTCATCTTCATCACTTTTCTCTCTTCTCTCTCTTCCAAAAA
Source organism: Ormosia emarginata (assembly GCA_029884605.1). Taxonomy (NCBI): domain Eukaryota; kingdom Viridiplantae; phylum Streptophyta; class Magnoliopsida; order Fabales; family Fabaceae; genus Ormosia; species Ormosia emarginata. The sequence continues at coordinate 4,433,306 of JAQQTP010000089.1, forward strand.
CCCTAGCCACCATTGTTGTTCATTTCTCCTATCATTCGGCCAAGAGCTATACTACACCATCCAACCATCCAAAAATTTTTCTAACCAAGTTTTCTTAACCTAAACACTATTCTAAGAACCTTTCTAGTTGGGAGTTTCTTCAAAATCTTCCATTTAGGGCTTGGAAATCAACCTTGAAAGTTTTACCTAGAAGGTGAAATTTCATGCTTTTCTTTTCTCTCTTCATTTTCAAAGTTCTAAGCCATGATTTCTCCATGGTTTAGCTTCTTTTTCATGGTTAGTAACATGTAGATTTTGTTTGAGATTTCTAGGTATTTTTGGTGGTGAAAACCGTGACCTAGAAGGTGTGAAAGCAAGCCTTTTGTCTTCATTTAAGGTAAGAGGAAAACAATTCTTATCATCTCTTGATGGTGGTAAGAAGATGGATCCATTTGTGATGTTTGTAGAATCCATAAGGATTCGGTGGTCATGTGTTAATTATGTGTGTATTTGTTAATTTTTGTGTTTGTTAGTAGTTTATGTGGTATTTGTTAGTAGTTTTCTTGTTTGATGATTGTAATAATTTTTGCATGACTATTAGCTTTTGATTGCATGCCTATAAGCTTTAAATTAGGTTTAGGTGTTAGAAATATTTTGCATATGTTAGAAATATAATGCATGTGTTAGAATTGTATGATAAGGTATAGGATGTGAATAACATGTGTAAATTTGCATGAGTGTTCCAAAGAACACATTCACTAGTTCACGGCAATGACTAAGTTAGAGGACCAAAATGTTCTCTTGATTTTTCCTAAAGTTTAACTTAATTAACCTAGGAGAATCAAGAAAGTTTCAAATTAATTTGATCAAAGAAAATGCATTTAGAAATCATATGGTAAAGACTTAGTATTTTGGGCCAACATGCCTAAAGGATTAATTTAACTCCTACTAACTATTTTCTAATATGATTTAATGAACTTATACAATATAATACATTTGATATGATTTGAAAGGTGAAAGACATTTTAGAAATCAAATGAAAGGGTTTTATGAAATTTGGCCAACATGCCAATATAGGTAATCATGATTTCTAAAACTTGATTCCAAACCTTTTTCAATTAAAAGAGACAATACAAGTTAAAAAGAAATTTTCTATGATAATTTTTGAAGAAACAAATGGATTAGAATTAAGTTTAAAGAATTAAAAATAATGATTTTGTCATTAGGAAGGAAATACAGTATTTTGAGAGTTTTCTAACATATAGCTCACTCTAGGTTTTGAAGCATGTTAGAAAGTTTTCAAAAAGAATTAAAGTTATATGATTGAAGTTTTAGGTAAACAGAAATTTTATGGATAATTTAGGAAACCATTATTATGATATTCTAAACAAAATACCGTCAATTTTTAGTAAAAATGAACTAACAAGATAGCAAAAATATCCAAAAGACAGTATGCGGTATGAAAAATTATTCTACGTAGTTTAAATGTACTAAGTACTATTTCTGTTTGTTTAAACAGTAATTTTAAAGGCATTCGAATAAGAAAATGATTTGAAAATCCTACGCGATTGAGAAAACGTATTAAAAATGCTACGCGATTTTAAAAACAGAAAAATATCTTTACCCGATTTTTAAACGTTTGTAAAAACGACGGAATTATGAAAACGCGATAAAATTTCTACGCGATTGACCGCTACCGTATTTATTTTATCTTTGTCGGGAAAATGTGAACCCGTACAGATTATTTTTGAGAATCTTTCGCTGTCGGGAAAATGTGAACCCGTCTGATTATTTTTGAGGATCTTTCATTTGTCGGGAAAATGTGAACCCGTCATGTGCTTTTTGAGACTATATCTGCTGTCGGGAAAATGAGAACCCGTACAGGCTTTCTATTTATCTGTTATGTGTGCCAAGTTTTTTGGTGGATTGGTTGACGAGACGAATCACATCGTGTTGTCGATGCGATAAACGTAGTGCAGTTCATTGTTCTAATGAACTTGGAGACTTTAGTGTACGGGATCCCACATGTGGACAGTTGGTAGCTCCGCTCGGCCGTGTAGTAAACCGATAGCACACTATGGTACTCAACACACACTATATTTAATCGAGATTTGTGAAATCTAGTAGTACATTTGCTGTAGTGCCACAACGTGAGACCGTGAACTACACCACGCTGCATGATGGATTCTGTGTCGTGGGGCTATAGACGCAACGTGTGACAACGCAATAGTTGGTGGGGCGGCCGTGGTACTAATAGATTTTACGAATCATTCCGCTCTCGATACTTGTGTTTTCTTTAGCTCCATGGAGTAGGGTTTTGTCATATTGTTTATTTATCTCTATGTCTATTTATTTTCATCTTATCTATTTATTTCTATTTTAACTGTTTATCCGTATTTTATTTGTTTATTTTATCTGGTTCTTGCTTCTATATTTGGTTATTTTTATTATATCTTATCTGTTTATTCTTATCTTTCTTATTTTATCCGTGATGTTTTATATGTGGTGTGATATATTGTTATGATATCTAAATTTTACTTCAATCTGTTATTATAATTGTTAAAGCTTTTCGTATTGCATGAACTGTATATATGTTGATTGTCGTCTTCTTATTGGCCATGTTGTGATGATTTTATGTTGTCTTACCTCTTTGTTATATGTATTTTCTGTTTATTTATTTTACGCGGTAAAGACTTTGAGGAAGAGGATCAGCCCTTGAGATCTTGTACCCCGAGGAGGAGGAAGACCGGCAGGCAGACGATCAGTTTGACGATCAAGAACCATCCGATCATCCATATCCTCTGGATTGATTGTGAGGGATGGCAGCGCCAGGATTTTTGGGGTTCGTAGAGTTAGTATTTCATGGAGGTTCTCTGGCTTGGCATTTACGAGGCGATCGTGATTCGTGTGACATATGCAGGACGTGTGACCGTGATTCTACGTCGGCCGATTTGATGGAGAGCCCATTATGACTACGACGTTATTTATGCATTTAGAGTTACCCTTATCCATTAGGCGTCACTGGGGTGCTGAAAACCCTGAGCCTAGTGAGATAAGCATCGTATCGACTGCGCGATCCCGTTATCGCCGTGTGTCGAGACATCCGGGATATCTATCTCCTGATGATCATTTTCATGCTGAGAGTGATCCATCCGAGGATTAGATAACCATGATGTTTTTTTGGGCGCGTCAGCGTATGTCTGTATATATATTAACTCTTTTATTGCTTTCTTTACTGTTTTTGTTTAAATATTTGTAGTTCTTATTGTAAATTATTTGTACAGCTTATAACTTAATCATATGTATATTATCAGTAATGATGTTTTTTTTTTATTTCGTATTTTCCGCATTATCTTTTTATATCATATTTCTGTCTATCAGGAATTATTTTACAACCCGTAATAATATTTAACAAATGTTTCACAACTTGGGTAGATTTTATTTCTATTTCTTTTATTTTCTTTTATGTGTGACATCCTCCAAAGGGGTGTTACATCCGCCTCCCCAACGAGAATTATTCCTACCTCTTTGAGTACTTTCTACAGCTAGTATGCTTCCACTCTCATTAGCACGATCATCTCTATGCATCTTTTGATCCTCCCTAGGACAGCAGGCATATAATCTAGCTTAAGAGTATTTTTTCCAACCAACAGTGATCTCACCAATGATTTGTAGGACTGCAACAATGAAACTAATAAAACAATTGTTTGCTCCTTATCACTTAGCTTCTCTCCAATGTTCAGTAAGTGACATACAAACTGGTTAAACAAATTAATGTCATCATGTAGATTACCTCCTTCTTCCATTCGTAGTATGTATAAGTCCATCTTCAAGCACATGTGATTGGTTAGCGACTTTGACTCATAAATCTCCTCCAACTTTCTCCAAATCTCCTTAGGCGAAGTCTCATTTATTACCATGTACTTGATTGCAGGAGCAAGTGTTAATCTGATTGTACTTGTAGCTTTCCTCTGTATAGACTTCCACTCACCATCTTTCATCTCTTCAGGCATTTTATCATCCAAAGCTACATCAAGACCTTGTTGCACCAAACGATCTTGTATTGTGCACTTCCACACAGTGAAATTGCTCTTCCCGTCAAAGACTTTTACTTCAAATTTCATCGTGCCAGCCATAATGTGGTGTAACACTCCTCCTTACTTATAATACTCCTTCCTTCTTGGCTGCAATTCTCCTTCCTAAATTGAACCAAGAGCTCTTGATACCAATTGTTGGGAAGGCAGATGGACCCACAACAAGAGCACAAGAAGAAAGAAAATTAAAGCACAATAAAGAACACAATATTTAATGTGGTTCAGCCCCTCTGCCTTACATCCATGACCCTTGTAAGGATAAAAATACTCCACTAACAAAAACTATTATATTACAACTTTTACATAACTAAAGTTGTAAACCTTCCCCTTGAAACTCATCACCTAATAGCTCAGTTACAACTTCTCCTAAGTGTCTAGGCTCTCTCTCTTATAGGTGATGTGCTACCTCAATAACCAAAGGCCTATTTATATAAGAAAACCGTCATTAGGCTTGACTTGATTAATGTGAGACTTAGAGCAATTACACAACAATTCATACTAGATATTTTATGAAAAAAAAAAAAAGCATTTAAAGGAGCACTTATAGGAACACCTACTGGAATGAAAAAACACTTACTAGACAAAGAAACACTTACTGAGTTAGTTATCTGACGGTATTATAATGACATTATAACGGAAGTTAACAGCGGAAATTATTTTAAAAACTTTTATAAGTGTGAGGAATAATTTGATAAAAAGAAAAAACTACAAAAACTAAATTAAAAACGAATGTAAATTATAGGAATCAAAATTATAATTTAACCACAAATTTAACATATGTGTATCATGTGATGAACCAAGGAGTTGCAGAAACACTAAATTTCAGCCAATTACTTTGTCTTACTTAGTACTATAAAACTGTTTTGCAACACAACATGGATAAAATTGCTACCATCGATACATGTGATCTTTCCTTGTACTGAAAGAAAAAAAAAAGGGGGGGGGGGGAAGATCAAGCAGTGTGTAGGACATGAAATAAAAATTGTAATATGTACACAGTATCAAGTTTCCAGTTGTCCTATAATGGTATGATAGGATAAAAGGAATGATACCTATTACAGCATACTTTCAATGATAATTGATAAAAAGAATGATAACCAATAACTTATGATTACTATGTAGGAGATGAAATACACAAACAGCTGCCAAAGATCATTCTATTATCAAAAAAGGTAGAAAATAACATGAAAGGTTATATGAGCAGAAATATCCTTACTGTTGCCAAAAAAAAAGAAAAGAAAAGAAAAGAAATTTCATGTTACTGATCTGTAAGGTCCAGGTCCAACAGTAGTTGATCACACAAAGAAAAGCAAAGGGAGTTGAATAAAACCGGGAAAGGACAAAGGAAGCACCATGTCAGCTTCGATGACCTCACCATGTTAGAATTAATGAAGCTAGGGTATAGTTGGATGAAAACTTAGCATTGTAACAACTTTTCAAATTCTGATTGGAAACAAAACTTGATCAATAAATGAGCATAGTAGATGATAGAACATATGGAACAGGTGATTTTACTGTGAAAAGCACGTATATGGAAAAATCAGAGAGAAAAAGATGAAGAAACGGAGGGAAAGAGAGAGCAGATAAACAGGGGAGAGAGCTTTTGAAATCAGGAATAGAAGTAAAACCAAAAGCCAAATCAGTTGTGATCTGTGTGACACAATTGACTTACAACTCTCCCACAATGTGCTTCTTCTTATCTTTTCTTGATTTCTTTCGGACCTTGCGTAAACTTAGTCAGCTGCTAATAGTTTGAGTCAATGCCCAGTAAGTTTGAAGCTCAAAGTGCTCAACTATATTTCGTGTAACTAAGATGTTAGAATTCATGGAACATGGCCCAAGATTGCATGTACTGATAATTAAATTGATAAATGTACTGATCAAGGAAATGCATTTCATATTTCACAGCATAGATGTCTCTCAACTCAATATTGCAAACCATCTGAGAAAGAACACATAGAGATATGCATTAAGTAATTAAAACATGAACTAGGTAAAGACGTTGCTGGACTCTAGTATTATTTGGAAGCAATTAAATGATTACTATCTACTTTGCTTCTTCAGCGGCCTTGTTTTTGTTGAGATAATTCTTGGCAAGTTCTGCAATGGTTGCCAGTGGCTGGATGGAAACAAGTGAGGCATTAGTTGCGTGCTCTTCCTTGACTTTATACTCGATTGTAGATTTGATTATGCTTGAGTCTTCACCTTTCTCTATTATTTCAAACCGAACTCTAAATAGAGTGAATCCTAACTCCAAGTACCCTCCTTCAATTATCTCTGTTTCTTTGATGCGATTCTCATTATCAATCTTGGTGAACTTCTCTTTGTAACTGGCTGGCCCAGGTGTACCTAATTAAACTCCAACTAAAACAATCAATATAAGTTAACACAGGTATCTATCTTAATTAAGTGGGGGCTTAGGGTTACTTTTATGTAGTAACACCTAAAAAATGAAGCAGTATTCAGTACTGTCAGTGTGCATGTCTTCCCCATTCATCACTGTCAGTGTGTGTGTGCGCCTTGAATTTGAAATGGATAATGCACCTAATTATAGATCGTAATGAATATGTAAAGCCATGGCCTGCATCCTCGGTTTTATATACCTAGTGAATTTCCTATTAAAACAGTTAATCCAATATAACAATTTTATATCTCAACTAATAGTTTTCTTGTCATGGGAAATCAATATATAAAAAGTCATTTAAAGTGTTTGGATAATTTCCAAAGATGTTCTAAATCCAAAATTTCGTGCTATAATCATATAAAAATTAAAATTATCTGAAATAAAAACTAAATAGTGAGTCAAGGGTGGATGAGTTCTGAATTGATGGAATAATTAAACCCTAACTAATATCATAATACATAGACACACACAATATATATATATATACCTGGAGCAAATGTTAGTTTGAGGACAGTCCCAACCCCTCCATCTCCTTCGATCAGCTCTACCTTCTGAAACAATTCCGGGAGCTTTTGCTCGACAAGTTTCCCGATTCCAAGCATCGCAAAAAGATCCCATGCCTCACTCGCCGGCACGTGCAGCTCTAGCTGATGCTCCACTTGCCCAAACATCTTCTCTCTTTTGCTGAAAAGCCTACCTTGAAAATGCAGTGAGTGTTGCTGGTGTATGAGTGTATATGAACACAACACACATAAATATAGGATGTAACGTATGTGAGGACAAGTCCTGCAGGCTTAGAATTTGTGCTTAAGTTAGCTCCCTAAGATTCCTTTTATATATATATATATATATATATATATGGAAGAGATCCATTTACATCTAGTATAAGTAAAAAAGACTTACACCTAATATTACGCCCTTCATTTATTGTGATCTTGTGGTTACGATAGGAGATAAATAAGAACTATAGAATCACAATAAAATGAAAGGTATAAGACGGGTGTAAGTCTCTTTACTTACACTAGTGTGAAGTGGATCTCCTCTCATATATATATATATATATATATATATATATATATATATATATATGATTTTATTACGGTGTGAGGAGTATTTATTGTAAGAAATAAGAAGAGTAAATATTGACCATTGAATCTTATATGGATGATCAAGATTAGAATATAAATACATGTGACTTTTTTAAATGGTCACATGACCTTTAAGTAACTTTTAATCTTGACCATTCATGTATAGTTGTATGGTCAAAATTTATTCCTCTTACCCTCTCATAATAAAAATTCTTCACACTAGATATGTCTCCTATATATATATATATATAGGGGACATATCTAGTGAGAAGAGTGGTTATTGTGAGAGGATGAGAAGAGTAAATCTTGACCATACAACCATACATGGATGGTCAAGATTAAAAGTTACTTATAAGTCATGTGATCACTTAAAAAAGTCACATGCATTTATATTCTAATCTTGACCATTCATATAAGATCCAATGGTTAAGATTCACTTCTCTCACCCTCTCACAATAAACATTCCTCTCACCTGATACACTTCATATATATATATATATGAGGCATATTTAGTGTGAAGAATTTTTATTATGAGAGGGTAAGAGAAATAAATTTTGACCATACAACTATACATAGATAGTAAGATTAAAAAATATATATATATATATATATATATATATATATATATATATATATATATATAGTATTTGAAAGATAAATAATAATTTAAGATTTTTAACATTTTCTTTTACATATGTTTAAATAAAATAGATAAGCCAAACGAATTAGGCAAGACAAACTTAACAAAATAAGATTTTAATTTTAATATTATGTAACATATTAATTTAAAATTAATTATCATTAAAAAATAATTTATCAAATATATAAATCGTACTAAAAAAATTAAGAAAAATTATGTGAGAATGGGTTAATCGATTTGTCCATTCTAATGTTATACTGTTTAACTTTTCTTCTGTTTATTGAAAGATTCCTTCGCCTTTTTTTTTGGGTTTTTTAATGTTAACTGAGCTATAGGTCAGATGCAAAGCACACGGTTCAATGCTGCTCGATTTTCTGTTTAACAAGTTTCTGGTTGGACTGTGTAACATGATTAAACATTATACAAACAATAATGCTAGTAAAAAATGGTTGGACTTGCATTTTATACATATCTATCTACTGGTAGAATTAGACTGAATATATGTAAAAAAATAAAAAAAAAAGTTTAATTATAATTAAATAATAAAAATTATAAAAATGTGAAATATTATAAGTAAAAGTATGTTTGAATAATATTATGCTTATACAAATTCTCTTAATAAAATTAAAAAAAACTAAAAAAGAAAAATGCTGAGAGAATGTAGTTTGCATATATATCAAAGTTAAACATGTGTCGTTACAAAAAAGAAAGTTAAATATGTCTTGGTTAACCCTTCTCCCTTCAAGTCTTTTTAATTTTAGAAATTATAGACACGCCTTTTTATTTGAACTTCAATATATGAAATAATCTCTTTAATTATATTTTTTTTTTAAAATGTTAATCCAATACTCACTTGAAGTACAAATATTAAATTAAAAATATAAATAATGATATTTACACAAATTTTATCCTTATAAATCTCTCACATACGAATTCTATTGTAGACTCATATGAAAAACTAAAAAAAAGTTGATAGTCTGCGAAGAAATTATATACATAAATTTTTTAACGCAAGTTTCATTTTTTAAGGGAGAAATGTATATACACCACCTAAATTTTACTTATTTTTTAAGTAATCATCTTAAAATTTAAAACCTTGCAAACAAAATAGTCATCCCTTTTTTGGTTTTTTTTAAAGCCTATGACTCACCTTGTAAGTTTGATAGAGGAAACCCTCTTGAAATTTCTAGATGACTTCTTAATGAAACTTGAGAGAGTACAAAATAGAAAAAATAAAATTGATATAAAAAGTATTTACATGTATCAAACTCCACTATTCTGCTGCATATCCTTAACACTTACGAACTAATTAAGCTATTAATGCGGGACCCAATTTTTTGTACTGCAATTTGCATATTGGTCAGTTTGATAGGTCGGTTTGACTAGACAGAAACGATTTTGTTTTCAAATACCAAATAATGACTATCTCTTTTTCGTATTTTTTAGAATAACCTTTTTCTAAATAAAAATAAAAATGAAAATGCCTATTTTAGTCCCAAACATACAATATTAATTTCATTCACGAATAATAAATACATTAAAATGGCTATTTAATATCAATTAATCTTTTAATGTCACTTTTTGACATCATTAGTCCTAAAAACGTCAAATTAACATCAAAATTCGACGTTAAAAAATCATTTTGATGTATTTATTATTAAAGGATCAAACTTAACATTACTTATATCTTTAAAAAGATGAAAATATATGTTTACTCTAATAATAAAAAAAGTGAGAGCGGTAATTTAATCATTATAATGTTCACATTAGTATTTTCATAAGGTTTTTTAATGGTAAGGTTGTATAATATATGGAAATTACTCCTTTGAACATGTACACTTATATGAATAAACGATAAATGACAACCCATACAATGCTCATTTTTATTTTTGTTTTTGTTAACACTGTATTTATATGAATTAATCAATGTTCTTATGTGTCACAAACAGTGTACTATAAATAGTACAGGAGCAAACTCAAAGCTTCATTTGCCTTTGGTCTTTAACGTGAGTTTGAATGCATCTTGCATTCGAAATTAAATGCAGGGAGGAATACTACTTGGACCATCTGCAATTGGGCCAAGCGAGAAATTCCTGGACTCAAATTTTCTCCTATAAAGCATGAATATGGGTACCAGTATCATATACGACACAAGTATAATATAAAAATATGATTTTTATTAAAAAAAATAAATTAACATTTATATGTATCCGAATATTTGATATGATATTGAGTATGTATTTGATACAGATACGATAGACGTTATGAAATACGCATAATTCATAAATTTTCCCCAAGAAATTCCTAATTCAACCGTCCTTGACACACTGGCCAATATATTGGCCTTATATTCTTCTTGTTTGTAAGAAAATGGTTGAATGCTTTTCATGTATTTATTTGGAACTAAATGATAACTAAATTTGCTTCTTTCGTAGCCTTGTTTCTGGTGAGAAAATTCTTGCCAAGTTCTACAATGGTTACCTATGGCTGGATGGATACAAGTGAGGCATTAGCTGCATGCTCTTCCTTGACTTCGTACTCTATTGTAGATTTGATTATGCTCGAATCTTCACCTTTCTCTATTACTTCAAACCGACCTCTAAATAGAGTGAATCCTAACTCCAATTACCTCTGTTTCTTTTATGCGCTTCTCATTATCAATCTTGGTGGCTGGTCCAGGCATACCTAATTAAACTCCAACTAAAACAATCAATATAGTTTTTTTTTTTTTGATGCGTAATCAATATAGTTACTTTATACCTTAATTAAGTTGGGGGTTATGTAGTAACACTTAAAAGATGAAGCAGTATTCAGGATTGTCACATGTGCATGTCTTTCCCATTCATCAGTTTCTTTGTGTGTGCCTTGAATTTGAAATGGGTAATGCACCTAATTATAGATCATACATGAATATTTAAAACAACAGCCAGCATCCTGCGTTTCATATACCTAGTGAATTTCCAATTAAAACAATTAATTTTTATATCCCAACTAATAGTTTTCTTTTCATGGGAAATCAGTGAATAAAAAGTCACTTACAGTGTTTAAATAATTACCACAGATTTTCTAAATCCAAATTTTCGTGCTATAATCATATCAAAAAGAAAATATGTCAAATGAAAAATGAGTCAAGGGTGGATGTGTTCTCAATTGATGGAATAAATAAGATGTATATTTCTATTTTGAGATTAGCGAATCTTGTTTGTTTTTCAGAGCTTAGATGAAAATTAAATCTCTGCATATAATTGTGCCAGGCTAACTAATATCATTATATATATGTAGTGTACATTATAAATGACCTGGAGCTGTGAAAAAAGAGGAAGCCATAGAAGAAACCTTACAACAGCAGTATGAACAGAGAAGAAGAAGAATATCGAATGAGATAAAGAGATGGAGGAAAAGAGAGAATCTGAGGTTGATGGTGCAAGAGAAAAATGAGAGAAACTAATTCTCATTGATTAACAAAGATATGTCTACATTATATATATATACAAGAGAAAAAGCTTGCGCAATAGCTAACTTTAATTTAACAGAAAAACAGAAAAAAATAACTAACAAACTTTCTAACTGTTAACAGAATAACAACTTGGTCAGGGTGGTTTCTCTTTATTAAGATCGACTTTGTGCTGTAACACCCCCCCCACAAGCAGGAAGGTGTATATCATGCATTCCAAGCTTGCTATTGAGTGTTGAGAATGGACCAGGGGCTAGTGGCTTGGTAAGGATGTCAGCAAGTTGATGATTTGTGGAGATGGGTAACAGATGAAGGGTGCCGTCTTGGATTTTGTCCCGAATCAAGTGACAATCAAGTTCAATATGTTTAGTTCTTTCATGAAAAACTGGATTGTTAGCTATTTGAAGAGCTGATTGATTGTCACAATAGAGGATAACAGGACTGGAGTGATCAATATGTAAGTCTGCCAACAAGTAAAGAAGCCACTGAGCTTCACAAGATGCTTGAGCCATTGCACGATATTCTGATTCAGATGAGGACCTTGAAACAACCGATTACTTTTTGCTTTTCCAAGAAATAAGTGAGGATCCAAGGAAAAAACAAAAACCACTCACAGATCTTCTAGTATCAGGGCATGTAGCCCAATCAGAATCAGTGAAGCCCTTTAAGATAATGGTGGAATCACTCGGGAAGAAGAGACCTTTGCCAGGATTCCCTTTGAGATACCTGAGGACTTTAAGGGCAGCTTGATAGTGTGTATCAGTAGGGCAATCTAGAAATTGGCTAAGGTTGCTCACGGCATAGCAAATGTCTGGACGAGTGTGAGTGAGATAAATCAACCTTCCCAAGAGTCGTCTGTAAACAGTAAGATCCTGAAGTGGTGATCCTGATAGTTTATGCAGTTTAACAGAAGAATCCATTGGAGTTGAGCTAGGCTTTGTGGCAAGTAGTCTTGTGTCTTTCAAAAGATCCAAGGTGTATTTTCGTTGGCAGATATTGAGACCTTTGTGAGATCTTGCAATTTCTAATCCAAGGAAATATTTGAGCACACCTAGATCTTTAATACTAAATTGATCATTTAAAGTTCTTTTAACTTGAGTGATTTCTGAAAGATCATTGCCTGTCAAGACCAAATCATCAACATAAACAAGTATAGCAGTAAAACCAGAAGGTGAAGACTTGGTAAACAGGGAATAATCGGCCTTGGACTGAACATAACCCAATTGAAACAAAGCCATGGTGAGTTTTGCATTCCATTGCCTACTGGCCTGTTTCAACCCATATAACGATTTCTGCAATTTGCACACTAAGTTGCTGTCAGAAACTGAAAGTCCAGGTGATATTTTCATGTAAACTTCTTCAGGTAGGTCCCCATGAAGGAAGGCTGTATTAACATCTAACTGATAAAGATGTCAATTATTGATGGCTGCCAATGAAAGAAGAATTCTCACTGTGGTCATCTTGACAACTAGGCTAAAGGTCTCCAAATAATCAATTCCAACAGTTTGTGTATACCCTTTAGCCACTAACCTGGCCTTATGTCTCTCTATACTGCCATCAACTTTGTGCTTCACTTTGAACACCCATTTGAAACCTATGGGTTTCTTATTTGGAGGTAAAGGAGTAAGTATCCAAGTTTGATTCTTCTCGAGAGCCCTCAGTTCAGCATTGATAGCTTCTTTCCAATAGTCATGAATCACTGCATCTGCATAAGATTTTGGTTCTATAGTAGTGGAAATGGCAAGTGAAAAATGCTTTTGGGTTGGTGATAGGTTGTGATATGAAAGTGAGTTAGAAATGAGATACCTGACCTTGGATGAAAATGATTGATATAGTGAATTTGAGTTGGCCAGTATACAATGATAATCCTGCAAGTACTGAGGTGCTCTCCTTGTTCGTTGAGATTGTCTAACAATTGGAGGACCAGGTGGTTGTGGGGGTGAAATTATACTAGGTGGAGCTAGATTATGTATTGGGGAAGCAGGGTGATTGATGTTAGGCACTGGATCGTTTGGTAGAGGTTGAGTGACAAGAAATATAGGAGAAAAATCCAGATAAGCATCTAGATTAGAATAGGAGATGGTTGGAGTAAGGAGAGGTGTGTTGCTGTTACTGGAATCAGCACTGTTGAAAAGAAATATGTGTTCATAGAAACTTACATTTCGATAAAGAAAAGTTTCTCTACTTTTGATATCAAAGAGTATGTATCCCTTGACTCCATGTTTGAAACCAAGGAAAATACACTTTCTTGCTCTTGGATCTAATTTCTTTCTCTGCACTTGAGATGTGGATGCAAAACAAAGACAGCCAAAAGTTTTCAAATCTATTAAAACTAGATCTTTATTGTTTAAAACTTGGTATGGAGATTTATTTGACAGAAAAGGGCTTGGAAGCCTATTTATCAAAAAAACTGCATGTGTAACTGCATAGTTCCAAAAACATTTTGGAAGAGTGGATTGAAACATCAAAGCTCGGGCTATGCCTAAGATATGTTGATGTTTCCTTTCCACAATCCCATTTTGTTGTAGTGTTCCAATACAACTTGTTTGATGCTCAATACCGTTTGATGCATAAAAATCTTTGAGTTGAAATTCTGAGCCATTATCTGACCTCAAGCATTTCAACTTGGTATTGAACTGTGTTTCAATTAAGTTGATGAAGGATTGTATAAGAAAAGAAGTTTCAGATTTCAACTTCATTAGAAAGATCCATGTATGCCTTGTTTTATCATCCACAATTGTTAGGAAATATCTATGTCCAAACATAGAAGGGAAAGAAATAGGACCCTAAATATCAACATGAATCATATCAAAAGCATTAACAGAAACAGAATGGCTCAAAGGAAAGGGAGAATTCTTGTGTTTAGCATAATGACATACATCACAAGGCTCTTTATTTTTGTTACAATGAATGAAAGGGAAAGAATTATGTAAAACATTGAGCTTGTTATGAGAGGGATGACCAAGCCTTACATGCTAAATGTCATTATCATAACTAGTGAAATTATTTACAAAGTGTGGTATAGGAAAGATTCAGCCTTGCAGAGCTCATTGCATAAAGGCCAGCTTGTTGTTCAGCTACACCAATCATCTTCAAGGAAGATATGTCCTGTAATTGACATTGGTCAGAAGAAAAAATTAGTTTACAATGAATGGATTTGGTTAGCTTTGAGACTGAAATGAGATTAAAAGTAAATTTGGGAATGTATAGAACATCAGTAAGATAAAGGTATTTTGAAAAAATAATGGTTCCTGAAATGGATGCCAAGACTCGACTACCATCAGGCAGTTTGATAGAAATAGGTTTAATTCTTTTGTAACATTGGAATTCTGATAAGGAGTAGCAAACATGGTCTGTTGCTCCTGTATCAAGAATCCATAAAGTGTTATGTGTATTACCTGAACCAGAAGGGTTTGGTAATTGTGTGTGATTGTTAAGTGTGGTTACTTGGTTGGTAGCATGCAAATTTGATGATCCTGATTGTGGAAGTAATGCTAGCAATGCCATTTGTTGGTCAAGAGTAAGAAGCAACTTGGAACTATCCTGAACATCCTCTTGTACATCTTCATAGCATTCTTCATCAGTATCCTTTACAGATGCAGAACATTGATTCACATTGAAATTCTTGTTGTAATTAGGTGGATAGCCATGCTTCTTATAGCATGTATCCACTGTGTGGCCGTTTCGATTGCAGTAAGTGCACACTTTCTGATTATATCCTTTGCTATTAGGACCTTTTCCAAGAATACCAGGTCCTTTGTTGTTGCCCCTTCCGTTTCCTTTGCCTCGACCATTATTGAAATTCTCAGTAGATTGAAGAGAACATTAGAATTATCAACAGGAGCATTGAACTGCCTTTCTTGTTGTATAAGCATAGAAAAAGCTTTACTTATTTCAGGTAAAGGTTGCATAAGCATGATATTAGATCTTACACCAGAGTATTGTTCATTAAGACCCCTCAAAAATCTAATCACATAGTCATTATCTCTGTAGGAGGTAACAGTTGGAACCAAAGCACAAGAACATTTTGTTGCACAAGTGCACGATGGAATTGGCCTAAAATTATCAAGTTCTTGCCATATTCCTTTCAGATATGTATAGTAGGCAGTAATTGAAAGATTACCTTGCCTTGCTGAATAAAGTTCTTCTTGCAAATCACAAATGCGATAAATGTCTCCTTGATAAAGCCTATCTTTCAGATCTTTCCATACTGCGGCTGCAACTCTCAAGCCACTAACGCTCTTCTTGACTTCAGGATCAATAGACTGATAAAGCCAAGCAAGAACCATGGTGTTACACCGATCCCAAGGTTTGAATAAAGGATCATTTGCCTCAGGTTTTGGCAGCGTGTCATCAATAAACTCGAGTTTATTCTTAATCTTCAGTGCCATAGTCATGGCTTCAGACCAGTCATGATAATTGTTTCCTGTAAGAGGAGCTGAAATGCACAAAGATCCAGCATTCTCATTCGGATGTAGGTAGTATGGACTGGTAGGATCACTCATCGGATTAATTGGTGGATTAGCCACTCCAGGTTGTTCAATTTCAACCATTGTTGTGATTCAAGAAAGAAGATGAAACAAGAAGAATTTTAAGGGAAAGAAGATGAAGTATTCAAGAAAGAGTGATGAACAGAAAATCAGAGTAACCAGGCGCAGCAGAGCTCCTTCAAAAGGATCTCTGATACCATGTGAAAAAAGAGGAAGCCATAAAAGAAACCTTACAGCAGAAGTATGAACAGAGAAGAAGAAGAATATCGAATGAGATAAAGAGATGGAGGAAAAGAGAGAATCTGAGGGTGATGGTGCAAGAGAAAAATGAGAGAAACTGATTCTCATTGATTAACAAAGATATGTCTACATTATATATATATACAAGAGAAAAAACTTGCGCAATAGCTAACTTTAATTTAACAGAAAAATAAAAAAAAAATAACTAACATACTAACTAACTTTCTAACTGTTAACAGAATAACAACTTGGTCAGGGTGGTTTCTCTTTATTAAGATCGACTTTGTGCTGTAACAGGAGCAAATGTTAGTTTGAGGACATTTTGGTGGTACATCAATTTGTCCATCTATTATATCTCATTTCTTATTATACTATTTAACTTTTCTTCTGTTTATTGAAAGATTCCTTTATGTGTGTAGAGTGTTTTTTTTATCTTTTATTTATAAATGTTAACTGAGTTATAAGTCACAGCACATGGCTCAATACTGCGCGTTTTGCCGTTTAACAAGTTTAAACATTATACAAAGTTACGAACTCTCCCAATAAGATTTGAAAAAGGGGGAAAAAAGAAACAATAAAAGAGCAAGAGAATGCAGTTTGCAGATATATCAAAGTTAAATATGTATTGGTTAACGCTTCAAGTATTTTTATTTTAGAAACTATAGACAAATCTTTCAATTTGAATTTTAGTATAAGAAATAATCTCTTCAATTATTATTATTTTAAAGTTAATCCAATACTCGCATAAAGTACAAATATTAACCAGTTATGCGGCAAAGGCTACGGTGTTTCCTTTGGTTACGTGGCAATGATGCATTGCACTCCATACCAGTAGTTTCCGATTTCGTCGTCATATGGGTTTGGAAGCTTCGAGGGTGGTGGATCCCTAAGATTATGACTCGGAGACAACCTCGTACCAAGTTTGTCATGCTGGAATGCTCCTTCTCATGGCTGTGTATAAATCAACGTAGATGGTTCGGTTATTTATTACAAACCAAAATAGAGGTCTGATCAGCCCAGAAACGAGGTGGTGGGTGGCTTCCTTTATGGATTTGCGGTGAGTTTAGGAGGTGGCACCATTACATTGCCTCGGCTTGTTGGTATGTTGTCAGATCTGCAAATGGCTAAGTTCATGGGTTTTTCAAAAATAATAGTTGAATCTCACTCCAGGTGACTCTAGTAATGTTTCCTTTGATCCTTTTGTTGACTTACAAATCTCTTATGCACTTTAAGGTTGACTCATCGCAACTATTAAAAATTTGTTATAGTCTGTGAAGAATTTATGATCATAAAGTTTATGCAAGTATCATTATCATTTTTTTAAAAAGAGAAACGCATACATACCACCTAAACTTTACTTTATTTTAAATTTAAAGTAACCGCCTTAAATTTTAAATTCGGTGAGAGGTCCTTAAAATTCTTAAAACTTGCAAATAAAATCCATTGGTCATCCCCTTTTGTTTTGCAATTTGCATGCTGGTCCGTTTGACAAGACAGACACGACTTTGTTTTCAAACGCCAAATAATGGTCATCTCTTCTTCATGCCTCTTAACAACAACCTTTTTTCGTTAAACAGTTTTGTTTTTTTCCTTAAAAAAAACCTATTTTTGTTCCAAACATCATCAGTCCTAAAATAAACTCAAATTAGCATCAAAATTTGACATTAAAAATTATTTTGATATACTTATTATTAGAGGACCAAATTCAACATCATTTATGTCTTTAAAGGACCAAAATATATATATGTTTATTCCAATAAGAAGAATAAAAAATAGTAAGAATGGTAATTTAATCATTATACTGTTCACATTAGTGTTCACTTAGGGTTTTTTAATAGTAAGGTTGTATAATATATAGAAATTTTAATAAGGGAATTGTTTATACAATTTAATATACATAAGTTTAAAGAGAATGCTTATATAAATTACTCCTTTTAACATGTACATTTATAATACATGCATAAATTCAATGTTTTAAAACTTGGACCGGATCCACTAGTTTAACTGATCATACTATATATTAGCTTTGTTTTCAGTTTGACTACTTATTATTATGTTGTTTGATTTAATTATCAATTAGTTAGTTGAACTAATTAAATTATGATACAAAAGTCTCGTCGATTTTATTTTCAGTTTAATTTTTAAAACATTACATACATTTTGAAGGACAACCCATACAATACTTTTTTTTTTTAACACTACATTTTGAAGAATTAATCAATTTTCCTGTTCTAATGTAACGCATACCACCTTAATCACTAGTTAAACCCTGACCCATACAATGCGCTGTTTTCAATCTTTATGAATGAAATCCATTATTTTAGATTTCCCAAAAATAAATACATGAAGTGAATATTTCCTATCAAAACTAATGTTTTAAATAATTCAATTGATTGTACGTTTCGGTGATCCAAAATTTAAAACACTGATCAAAACTAAAGAGTAAAGACATTGCCTTCACCTAAAAAAAAGAGACATTGCCGCGGTGTCACAAACAGTCGACTAACAAGATACTATATATAGTACAAAAGTAAACTCAAAAGCTTCATTGTCTTTGGTCCTTTACCAATCACTATGTAGCTGAATTTGCGTGAGTGTGTGTTCACAAATCATCATCAGCACCCAATTGGTGATTGATACCTTTGTTTTGCTTTTCATGTGCCTCAGCTACCATAATTAGCAAGTGTATTTCCCTTCTTGTAATTTGTCTTGTCAACGTTCCTTTCTCGCCCCTTCTATCTGACATATTTCCTTTCACTTATAGAGCACATGAAAAGATAAGAAGCTTTCTCATTCTGTGTACATGAGTCTTGGTGTTTCCTAGTCTGAATCAATAGAAATGGCGACTCCTAATCCAACATGTCCAGCACCAATGAAGGCCACGTCCAACGGGGCGTTCCAACATGAAAACC
Source organism: Ormosia emarginata (assembly GCA_029884605.1). Taxonomy (NCBI): domain Eukaryota; kingdom Viridiplantae; phylum Streptophyta; class Magnoliopsida; order Fabales; family Fabaceae; genus Ormosia; species Ormosia emarginata. The sequence goes on from JAQQTP010000089.1 coordinate 4,452,607, forward strand.
CCCTGGATTATGCACTTCCCTTGTTAATCGTCCAGATCATTTTGGTGGTGGTCTTTACCAGATTCCTTGCATTCATTTGCAAGCCTCTCAGACAACCCAGAGTCATTGCAGAAGTCATTGTAAGTTTTCTTTTCTTATTGATGAAGACATATGAATAAGAATTAGAGTTAGACCCTTCATTGCTTTCTTTTCTGTTTTTTGATGAATGACTGCCTTGATTATTTTTTAAGATCCGTTTTTTCTGCATCACTGTTTTGCTTTCACCGACTTAATTTGTTATTTGCACACCCAAATGGTTACACTTTGTTTACAATTTTCTTATTTGGGAAAATAAAGGTAGAGACACATTAGAGAGAGTATGTTGGAATGGATGTAATTCTATTGGATGAGGATCATTTCAATTTTTTTTCCCTCTTAAGTGGTCAATTTCATAAGTTTTAATTAGGTCTCACACTCAATTTTTTTGTGTCTTTTTCTCTCCTACAATTGACCACTTGAGAGAGGAAAAAATTGAGAGAATCCTGATCCAATTCTATTTTATTATCTAAAAACAAAATAGTGTAATGATGGTATAATAAAAATGGTGTGCTTGCTGATAATATTTTTGAACTCAAAACCTCCAAATCATGATCATGGTTATTTAAATTCTCTTGGGTTCTAATTCATGCACAAATTAAACGTGGGTTTGGATGCATATTCTTGCATATTGAAAAATAAATGCAGGGAGGAATACTACTTGGACCATCTGCAATTGGGCGAAGCAAGAAATTCCTGGACACAATTTTCCCCAAGAAAAGTTTAACTGTCCTTGAAACACTGGCCAATATTGGCCTTCTATTCTTCTTGTTTCTAGTGGGTCTTGAGCTTGACATGCGTTCTATACGTAGAACTGGTCCTAAGGCCTTAGGCATTGCCCTTGCTGGAATCACGTTCCCTTTTGCACTTGGCATTGGCACCTCATTTGCTCTTCGAGCCACCATATCCAAAGGTGCTGATACAACACCCTTCCTTGTCTTCATGGGTGTTGCTCTCTCAATCACTGCCTTTCCCGTCCTTGCTCGCATCCTAGCTGAGCTTAAACTCCTCACAACTGATGTTGGTCGCATGGCAATGTCAGCTGCTGCTGTCAATGATGTTGCAGCATGGATACTACTTGCTCTTGCCATAGCTCTCTCTGGCTCTGAAACATCCCCACTCATTTCTGTTTGGGTCTTACTTTGTGGTGCTGTTTTTGTCCTCTTTGCTATCTTTGCCATAAAACCCTTACTTGCCATAATGGCTAAGCGTTCCCCTGAGGGTGAACCAGTGAAGGAGATCTACATATGCATCACCTTGACACTAGTCTTGGCTTGCAGTTTTGTCACTGATACTATTGGCATTCACGCTCTCTTTGGGGCTTTTGTAGTTGGCATAATTGTGCCCAAGGATGGTCCCTTTGCTGGGGTGTTGACTGAGAAGATAGAGGACCTTGTAACGGGCCTTTTCTTGCCACTCTATTTTGTGTCCAGTGGGTTGAAGACTAACGTGGCAACTATAAGTGGAGCAACTTCTTGGGGTTTACTAATACTTGTTATATTCACTGCTTGCTTTGGAAAGATCATTGGCACATTTGTTGTGTCATTGTTATGTAAGGTGCCTTTTAGAGAAGCTCTGGCCCTTGGATTTCTCATGAACACCAAGGGCTTGGTGGAGCTCATTGTTCTCAACATCGGCAAGGATCGCAAGGTATCTATCTACTACTTGTAAAATGTTCATTAATTCACAAAAACAAGTTTCTCAGTTGATTCTTTCATGTGAGATTTTCATCGAAAAGGGTTATGTGAAAAGATAAATACACACAAACACCCTAAATAGGTGGACAGAACTTGACTTTAATCTTGAGATGAACTATCTCTTTCTAATCTCTTTTAATCTACTGTTATGTGTCCATTAACTCAATTAAGTGATATAAGTGAATAATAAAATAGACACGTGACAACATATTAAGGAGGTTAGAGGAAGATAGCTCCTCCTAAAGTTGGACCCAAGTTTTGTCCGGCCTTGTCAAATTTTGTGGGACCATGTTTAGTGTATTTAGATATATCTCTTTCTTCACATGATGCTGGCATGTGAAAAGGTCACATAACAAGAGGATCCATTCGTGTATTGATAGATAATGATTTCCCTCGCACATATGATGTTCAGTTTGAAACCAATCAATCATATTTCTTGCAAATGCAGGTACTGAACGACCAGGCATTTGCGATTTGTGTTCTAATGGCATTGTTCACCACCTTCATCACCACCCCAGTAGTGATGGCAGTGTACAAACCAGCACGCAGGGGAGCACCTTACAAGCACAAAACAATTCAGCGCAAAGATCCTGACACAGAGCTTCGGGTGCTAGCTTGCTTCCACAGTACTCGCAACATTCCCACCTTAATCAATCTAATAGAGTCTTCCCGGGGAACACGAAAGCGGGGGAAGCTGTGCATATATGCCATGCACTTGATGGAACTCTCAGAGCGACCTTCAGCCATCACAATGGTTCATAAGGCACGCAATAATGGCTTGCCCTTTTGGAACAAAAAACAAGATGACAAAGATCACATGGTCATTGCATTTCAGGCTTATGGACAACTAAGCAGTGTCAATGTTCGTCCTATGACAGCCATCTCTGCTCTCAACAACATTCATGAGGACATTTGTACTAGTGCACACCAAAAGAGAGCAGCAATGATTCTCTTACCATTCCACAAACACCAACGTTTTGATGGGACTATGGAGTCACTAGGACACGCATTCCATATAATGAATGGACTTGTGCTTACTCATGCACCTTGCTCTGTGGGAATTTTGGTTGATCGTGGCCTTGGAGGGACAAGTCATGTCCAAGCTAGTGATGTGTCTTACAATGTAGTGGTAGCCTTCTTTGGAGGACGTGATGACCGTGAAGCACTTGCCTATGGGATGAGAATGGCTGAGCACCCTGGGATTTTGCTCACTGTTATTAAGTTTGTGGCTCCACCTGGGATGACATTGGCCTTTGGTGCCAAATTGGTTGGTGTAACAGCAAACAAGGATAGGAAGGTAATCAAAGTGGCTAATGGCACTAGCCACGGTGAAGATAAACAAGAGGATGACCAATTTTGGTATGAGTTCTTAAGTGTATGCGGCAAGAGCGAAGGGTCTATAGTGTATGAGGAAAGGTTGGTGGAAAGCAAAGGAGATGTTGTAACTGTATTGAGGGAAAGGAATAAGACCAATCTAATTTTGGTAGGTAGAATGCCACCAGTAGCACCTTTGGTAGACAAAAGTGATTGCCCAGAGCTTGGTCCTGTTGGTAGCTACTTGGCTTCTTCGGAGTTCTCCACTTATGCATCAGTTATAGTGTTTCAGCAATATGATCACACAACAGACATTTACCCATTGGTGATGGAGGTTTCTGATTACTCAAATATGCCAGACACACCAATGCGTAATTTATAGAGCTGGTTGAGAGATGCATACGTTATATAGGATCAAGCTAAAGTTGTTTCTGGAGTTAAAAAACCTGATAAGTAACGTCATATAGTTACGTAAGTTTGATTGGTTATGGACAATGGCTTTAGATACCAAATATAGAGGTAGACCAACTATGAAATTGTAAGCTGATTTGTTTGAGAATTTGAGTCTTCCATCTTGAGATGCCATTTCAGCTTCCTTTATTTGGGCTGATTACCAATGTTGAGGTCAGATATATATTTACCAATGGTTCCTCTATTTTGGCTGATTGCTTCGGTTCTTAAATTGACTGCCATTGTTTGTTAGCTTGTGCATAAATTTTTGAAACACTAAAATGTAGTACTCTGATATATTTATGTCGCCGTCTCAAGTACGTTTGTTAATGAAGCTAAACATTCCTGGGCATGGCCTGGGTAGCCCTAATTTCCAGTTTTCCATAAAGCTGTAGCTGGAAGATAAAGTATTGTATGTAAGCTGCCTGCCCGGCTATTCTTGACAATTGTTACAATTATCAACAGAATTACAAATGTCATTGCTTGCACAAACAGTATCACCTTCTAACAGGAGATGTGGAAGTTTATTAGGAGATGGTAGTTATAGTAAGTATTATTTTCGGTTTCAATATAACCTTTCTAGTGGGAATCAAAAGTGGGGTTGAATGCTACAGGAAACAGGAAACATGAAAAAATTATTGAAAAAAAAAAATTAAACACATTCATAACCAGTACACTCGACTGCTAGGTTTCTCTTGTTATGTGTCGCTGATACAAGAGAATGGCTTTCTTTACACTTTGCCCACCTTGAGATCTTCCTGTCTTCACTCTTGCACAGCTTTGCAGCCACTGACTTAAAGCCACTCCTCATGTAGCTTACTATTGCAGCGAGAAGCTCTCTGAAATGTGAAATGGAAATTACAATTATTGAAATGATTTACTTATAGATAAATGAAACTGCAAAAAGATATGCACGTGGCATACATACACTAAGTGTAATATAATCCACCGTGATTTTTCTTTTATGGCCTTCAGACACACCATGATTTTAAAGAACCAATGATCTGTTCACATCTAATTAAGGCTATTGAGCTGGCGTTTCATTATGTGCCATATGATATGATACCATTCAAAACAACAATTTGCCACAGAAATAAAATATCTTTCACACATTAAGTCAAAACATGAATATATCAATAGAGAATACAGAAGACACTTACTGGTTCACCTCATTCGATTTGAGCCAAAAAAGTTTAGAAACTCATGTTTAAGAGTATGGTGCAATAACTTTTACATTATCTATAACAAAAGGTTCATTTAAAGCATGTAACGCCGGTCCGAACAAATCAAGGTATAAAAGGTATTTTGTACTTACAATGGTGAGCAAGGAGATCGTCCCCCATTTACATAGTACAGGAATAAGTATGAATCATAATGTTGGCCGTTGATTAAGTAAAATCCCTGCAGCCTTCTTATGCACTTGAAAGACATTTTCTTGTACAAATAGATTGCTGGGTTGTTGTAAGAAATTACATGCAAGTAAACAGCTCGGCAGGTTGGAATACTTGAAGCATATTTTATGACCTCCTTAATCAGAGAAGAAGCTGCAGATGAGGCACAAATTAGACTACCAATAATATCATCGCGAACTCCAACAATATTAAAGTGAGAAATAAACTCCTACCTATTCCAAGATTTCTATATGATTCCACTACTCCCAGCGTCAGAATGTAAACTAAAGTTTGATCTGACTTTGATGAGTCATATCCAAGCATATCCACTATCTACAACAATAATATTCAAATTTATCAGTAAAAATATAAGTTCTTAAATATTTGTACTTTAAGAAGGGCCTATCCTATGGACAGTTTGTACATATTTCCAGTGAACTTAATTTAAATAAGCCATTATCCAACAGTTATCGGCAGAAGACTAATAAAATAATCAAATCAGACTGTGAATATTAAGGAATGTAGTATTACATCAAGTTTGTCTTGGTTATATTGGGAACAAAATGATTGGTTGAATCAGACTGCCGATATTAAGGACTAAACTTTTTCATCAAGTTTGTCTTGGTGTATAACCATGGAATGTACTTGAACTTATTATCTTTGTATTAAGAAGATTGATTCAATGCATCTTGGATAAGTTTTCTAACAACAAATTGCTACATAAAATATCCCCTTTAAAGCCACCAACTAAATCATCCACGCATTAAATAACCGCACTTTCCATATGAAAGATGCCTTACCACGGAGTAGTGGAAGACCTAACAACAGATTACAGTTTCTCTTTCCATCTCAAGTTTTAGCAGGGATGTACAAATAACTTTTCCATAAAAATGCCAGAAGTAATCAGACAAAAGGCATACATAAAGGGGACCAACCTCACTTTCTTTTGCAAGAACAATTCGTGCTGTTACAAATCCAATGAGTTCATCACTTTGGCCATCAGGCCGACTAGAGTCCACAGCTCCCCATGACACAATGTCACGTCCATTTACCACATCTTGAAAAAAATTAGATTCATACCTGAAAATTTACAAGATTTTTAAGTAAACACAATTTCAGGGGCTCATACTTAAAGCTATGAAACAGCACCATGATCTCACCTGATGGGAAATAGTTTGCCATGGATATGCTCTAAAATGTCAAGGTCAGAAGGTCGTATAGGCCTGTAACATATTTTTGGCCGACTAGACACTTTTGGGTTTACCATCGAGTATTTTTAACTTAATCCCCAGCAAATATCTGATATACTTGCAAAATTTGTGCAACCACTACCCCTTCCATTTACTCTACAACAATGACAAAGGCCATTGAATACTTGCTATTACTGCATATTAAACAGCAGTTTCAGATTCTTCATATACATTAGAAATAGTATAAATACCGAAGCAAAAGATGAAGAAGAAAATAAATGTACATATACAAATTTTGGCTCAATTCTTCAATGGAATCTTTTCCCCCCTTTTCTGTGTCAACCAGAGATTACAATTAATTACTATCAAGCAAGCTAATATACAAGTACAAGGTTTTTTTATGGGAGGAAAAACAACTAGTGGAAGAGGAAGGAAAAATAAAAGGATAGACAAAGAATCCTCCTAAAACAAAAGAGAAATCACAAACTACAGGGGAAAAAAAAAAAACAGCTCATCGGAGCTCTCCATTCCCTCTGAGTCAAAAGCAGCACAACCTCATACAGACACTTTCGAGACATCCCTTTCCATCCCAAATAAAATGTGTGTGTAGGTACAAAACTGAAGTGCAGAAGAGGGAAGGGAGACAACAGATCACCTTATGCTGGCCTCAAAATTAACTAGGAGTTAGTTATCTGGAGCTAACAATGACTGAAACCAGCAGTTGAAAGGAAACCATAAATTAACTTTCTTCAATGATCCCCAAATCCCTTCAATAGAGCCCAACTACTTTTCATTTAAAGCAATAGAATCTCCTGTTCTCTACGAATCATTTTTAATGGTGCAAGAATGTAAAAATCCTGAGTATTCCACGGCAACAAAATTATATTGAAACATTTTTATGAGCATTTATTTGAGAGTTTCAAAATTAATTTCCACAAAAATGGGAATTTAAGTGTAGTGCAGCATGAAATATGAAAATTAGAAAGTGAGAAAGGACTTACAGTAATTAAAGGAGAGAGGTCAGGCCAGTAAAACTGCAACAGTGGCAAAAGATATAATAAAGGAAAGTGGCAAGGGGAGTCACATCACATATATAGAGATCCAACCAGTAAAGATCGGATTCGGGATCGGGAGTAATGCTTCAAAACCCGGACATTGAGAAACACCTACATCGTAATCATTATCATATAATAATTTATAACAGTATAATTAGTTTGATTCTTCGAAAGATAAAGAGGAAGAGGAAGATCAAAAAGGAAAGACAAGGAGCAACCAATGAAAATAGAAAATGATACGCAGCAATTACAGTGCAGATTTTGTGATTGGTAAGGTAATTCGGGAAATTGAACAAAGTCAATCAGAGAGAAACATGGGAAGGGCACGTACCAGAATTGCAGCGATTTTGAGTTGATGCAATTGCTGAGGATTGAGGAAGGAATGAGCGTTAGTAACATCCCAAACCCAACACGCTTGTTTTATTCCTCTTTTGGTGGGCTTATTCATTTTCAGTTGGGCTTCTTGTTATACACAACTGGGCCAACCATAATTTGATATTTCTTTTAGGATAACCTTTTTCATTTTTTATTTTTTGGGACGTACGTCATGACCAAAAAAAATGGCTGGACATCTACATTCATTAGAAATTTAGAACGCACGGTGTAAGCTGTGAAACAATTATATTCTTACATTGTATATATCTTTTTTATATTTTATTTAATATTATTTATTATACATTTTTTTATTCTCTTTTATTTAATTATATTTATTAAAAATTATGTAAATAGTAACTATACCTTTAAAAAAAATATAAGATGATTATTTTCTGTTAAACAAGCAAAAGCTATCTTTCTCCTCCCTTTTTTTTTGTTTTTTTTTAAACAAGCGAAGGTTTTCATCAAAGGCTTTCTCCTCCCATATTATATTAGAATCTAGGGCATGAATACATCTCTAATTGAATTTTTTTGTCTTAGATCTAATTAATTTTATAGTTATTATCACAGTTGTTTGACCTGGATCGATTTAATCGATCAAATCGAGAAACCATGACTTGGTCTTTGAGTTGATCTAAATTTTGTGTATTATGGGTCAATCGAATTAGTCAAACTCGAGTGACTCATGTGACTTGTCCGAACTGGGTTGAACTGAATTTTTAAATATATAAAATTTTAAAATAATTATTTATAATATTTGAACTTGGTATATGAAAGACCTTTATGATTAAGTGTATTATGTCATTAGACCATGTGTTTTTATTAAGTGTTTTTAGTTTTTTAATTTATATTATTATCCAATCAATGTAATTTTCAAACATGATGTTAAATTATTATCATTGTTAGTTTAGTTACATCATATAAAGTATATTTTACATGATTTATTTTAATATACTATTTTTTCATATTATTAACTTAGTGACCTAACCTTTTAATTAGGTCAACTTCTGATTCAAATTATACAACTATGATCATTATTATGAGATTAATGCTGGGGATTGCATGATTGCCATTTGAGTTGGGGAAGTTATTTGATTCATAAATCGGGATAAGGGATAGGAAGTTGTGCTTCATGGCTGCTTGGCCACCCAAACTTTTTTTTTAAACGTCATTTTGATGTGGATAATTTCTATGATACACATGATACTTAAGATAAATTGTCAAGTATTTATTGATATATACCGTATCATAAAAAATTATAGATACTGTAAAATCCTCCTTTTATGTGTCATTTTTTAATGTTGTCATGTAATTAATATCAATAGCAAGTTAGCAACAAGGACAGCCTATATAAATTCGATTAAACGTCGTTTTTTTTTTTCTGTACATATTACAAACACGTCTTGGTAGCAGCAACAATGGAATTGATATTAAAGACCAAACAAATTAAACAATTGAAAAAATAATGATAGGAAATTTGACCTTTAGCAAACATTATCTTCGTTTTGTTTATGTAGAAACATGATCTTATTTAAAAGGCAAGTATTGAAGCTAGACAATAAGAGCAATTAGCTTTTCGGTGCTTTGCCTTAAGTTTTTAAAAAAAATAAAATAAAATAAGTCAGGTGGTATTCGAGTTAATTTGCGTACATCGAAATCAAGAAATTCACAATAATATTCTTTACAACCTAACCTTAAAAAATTAATTAAAATTTAAATCTGTAATAATACATCTATTTACACATCACATGTTCATTCATTGTTAAATTAACCCTTTAGGGTTGGTTACCTTCAGCCCAAGTAAGTACTTAATTTGTCATATATGGAAGTATCTAAGTGTCAATTCAATACAAACAAAACAGCACTAGAGGATTTGCATCAAAAATACAGTTTCCCCTTAATAATTAATGCATTCAACCTAAGAAATGTAGGTGAACAGTTATCGTTTTATTTCACTTTATTTATATCTATGGAGTCAAGATAGAAATAGAGTGCTATATCTATCTATTTAATTATCACCAATATACAACCTTTTTTCGGTTTATTTATTTATTTATTTATTTTTCCTTTAAATTAGAGGTGATCATCACCATGTTTTTTGAGTTTGGGCCAAACTTTATATAGAGAAAATAAATGTAGGCCAGACCCAAGCCCATTCCTGACCCACCTTATAATTTGGGCCCAAGATTGAATCCAAATTCTTCTGATGAACTGGGTTGTTAGTTGTTACCTTGCAGGGCACGGAGAAAGGGTCAAGGGATCACCAGCCGTACTAGCAGGAATTCTGTAGAAGGATGGATATGGAATCTAAGACAAGGATCCCTTAAAGTGAAGATCTTTGTAAAATGAACAAATAAGTCTATATCAACTATTGATAGATAGACTCACATTAACCGTCAATAATTAATATAAACTTACTTGTTGACTTTACAAGGATCCTCACTTTAGAAGATCTTTGTTATGGAATTCAATGTTGTAAAAGTCTAAAAGATTTGCTTCGATTCCTGAAATTGTCCTGAAGAGGTATTCTGGATTTTATCCCAAGCAAGAACAACCTTTGCATATTCTTATTCCAAAAAATAATTATGCAAGATGATTAAAGGAGATGGAACAGTACAACTGTACAAGTGAAGCTGCTTCTCTCATTTTATGAAGCACAGATGTTGACTCGTAAACACCCCACACTGGCTTATCTTCTGTTATTTGGAGCATATTACCTCTGAATGATGCTGTCACTTACACCTCATCTAGTTAGGACTTAGAAGTAGTCTAAGGTTGGCTTGTTTTCTAACCTATTTTCTCTGTTGTGTTGTTCCATAAGGAAGAGTGCATGCTAGTTGAGAAAGTTTAATAGGACCCGACATGTCCGATAAGAATATCAGAGGATTCTGTTCCTACTACATTAGAATGGAATGTGGTGGATAGCACCTTACTGGAAGGAATATAAATTTTGAATTTTTATAAACTTGTATCAAGCTGGCATACAACTTTTCATCTAGCAGTTGTCTATGTGTACGTGCTTTCGGATTGAAATGTAATTAAATATTCAGATAAAAACTTGTGGGGTCCAGCCATAATTTGGTGGAAAGTAATTGTTTCAATTGTTTTGAATTATCAACAATTACGTCCAACCACTTTTCGGTGCAATTCTTATTTGTCAACAATTGTGTGCAACAATTGTTGTATAAATAGAGGCACCGGGCATCAGATCCATACCATCCAAAAATCGAGCCTCACAAGAAAAAAGAGTGAGAGAAAAATTAGAGAGAGCCTTAGAGAGAGTTTTCTAAGAGAGAAAAATAGTGAGCAAATTTGTGAGAATGTTATCCATAAATTGAGGATACAATATTCTTGTATTTTTGTATTCCCATTATTTTATAGTGGAGGTTTAAGTAGCCTACGGGTCCCGTGATTTTTCCTTACTCACATTGGGAAGGTTTTCCACGCTAAAAATTTTCTGGTGTTGTTATTACACTTATTTTTACGCTTCTGCATAGTGCCTATTTTTGAGTTCACGAGAGGGGGAAATTATCTTTGGTATTTCCCAACGGTGGTATCGAGCCGTCGAGCTACGGGATACTAGGTGCCGGATTTATAAAAAAATTCTTAGTATGCTCTGTGGTTGCAGCATTGTCTGATCTTCCACATCAGAAAAGAATTATTCTCATTACTGGAAATAACGTGTAGCGGTGTAAAAGTGTTATCTAGGAAAGTTCTGGCTAGGAAAGACTTGGTATTTAAGTGTATCCATTAGTGAACCACCTCTCTTTCCTAGGAACTTACCCGGTGCACTATTTGTATACTACAGTTATTGTTTCAGTATACGGTACTATTTATATATACAGTATTAGCCTGTGTAATTCAAGATGGAGGGAGCTGTTACTCATGATGGAGATATGTTCAAGTTAACTGCTGAAAATTACTCCTATTAGAAGCCGATGATGGAAGACCACTTATACTGCAAGGATTTGTATGAGCCAATTACCCAGAAGGATAAACCGGAAGGGAAGAACGACAAAGATTGGGAGCTCTTGAATCGGAAGGCAGTAGCTATGATCCGCAAATACATTGATTGCAGTTTGTTCGAGCATGTATCAACTTATACAAATGCGTATGAGTTGTGGACCAAACTTGAATCATTGATTCAAAAGAAAACGCCCAGAAACAAAGCCCACCTTGTCAGACGACTGGTGAAGTTGGAGTACTCGGACGGTCATAATATGATCGAACATTTGAATACCTTCAAAGGTATTGTGAATCAACTGACGAAGACAGAAATGAAGATAGATGATGAGTTGCAAACTCTTCTACTCCTCAGTTCTCTACCTGAGAGTTGGGACACTCTAGTTGTCACTCTCAGCAATTCTGCTCCAGACGGAAAGCTTAGCATGGATTCTGTTACAGATAGTTTGCTGAATGAAGAGTCAAGACGGAGGAAAAGAGGCTTGAACAACCAGTTTGAAGCCAACGTTGTTGACAACAGAGGAAGGAGTAAGAATCGTGAAAAAGAAGGTCGTGGGAAATCACAAGGTAGATCCAAATCTCGCACTAGACTAAGTTGTTATTACTGTGGCAAACCGGGCCATAGAAAGTCTGAGTGCAGATTCTTGAAAAGAGATCAACAGGCTGGAACAGTCCATCCTGATTAGATAGACCCAAAGAAAAAGAAGGAAGAAAGAACAACTACTGCAGTGGCCTCGAATGATGAGAATATATTTCTTGTCGGAAAAGAAAATTATCTAAACATTGCATCTGATGATTACATATGGATAATTGATTCCGGAGCATCCTTCCACGTCACACCTCATGAAGAATTTTTCTCATCATACCAAAAAGGAGATTTTGGTACGGTGAAGATGGGTAACCATGTCACAAGTAAAATCGTCGGTATTGGTGAAGTAACTTTGATAAGTGAGAATGGAACCAAGCTTGTACTGAAGGAGGTAAGACATGTTCCAGAGATGCGTCTGAACCTTATCTCAGCAGGAAAGTTAGATGAAGCCGGGATGATAAACCAGTTTGGTGCCGGCAGATGGAAACTCAGCCAAGGAAGCATGATTATTGCTCGCGGTAGAAAGGAAGGCTCTCTGTACATTATGCAGGGAAAGATATGCAAGGGGGAGATGAATGTTGCTCAAGACGCAAGTAAGGAATTGTGGCACAAACGATTGGGCCACATGAGCGAGAAGGGTCTAGAAATCTTAGCAAAACACTATCTTCCAAACATAAAAGGGCAGCCACTTGAATCCTGTGAAGACTGTCTAGCAGGCAAACAACACAAAGTATCTTTCAAAAGATCAGATGATGCAAGAAGAAGAAAGCAGATTATGGATCTTGTTCACTCAGATGTTTGCTCAACATCTGAAAGGTCCCTTGGCAGTGCCCAATACTTTGTTACCTTCATTGATGATCACTCCAGAAAAGTGTGGGTGTATTCATTGAAGACAAAAGATCAAGTTCTTCAAGCTTTCAAGGAGTTTCATGCTTCTATAGAACGAGCATCTGGAAGAAAGCTGAAATGCTTGAGAACTGACAATGGCGGAGAGTATAGAGGTCCATTTGAGGATTATTGCAAGACTTATGGAATAAGACATGAGAAAGTACCCCCTAAGACACCTCAGATGAATGGACTAGCTGAGAGGATGAACAGAACGATTGCAGAGAAAGTTAAAAGCATGCTTTCTCAAGCAAAACTTCCCAAGACATTCTCGGGGTGAAGCAAAAAACCTGCAGTTGATCGATCAATTTGTCTCCTTCAAGACCTTTAAATGGAAAGATTCCAGAAGAAGTATGGTCTGGAAAGAAAGCTTCTTATGGTCATTTGAGAATCTTTGGGTGCAAGACATTTGTCCATATTCCTAAAGATGAAAGAGCAAAGCTTGATGCAAAGACAAAGGAGTGCATATACCTTGGTTCACCAAGTGATGAACTTGGCTTCAGATTATGGGATCCTGTAAACAAGAAGATTGTTCGAAGCAGAGACGTGGTATTCTATGAAGATCAGACAATCCAAGATATTCAGCAATCTAAGAAGCCAAAGACCATTGTGGTACACAATTCAGGGGGAGAGATTCCTCAAAGGAATGAGCAACCTGATCAGACAATACAACCTCATCAGATGGAGCAAGCTGATCAGATTGAACAACCTGACCAGACAGAACAAAGTCAGGCAATGCAGGAAGAACAGATTGAAACTGATCAGGTAGAACAAGAACCTCAAGTGAGAAGATCAACGAGAGTCAGACAACCATCAAGAAGGTATTTCTCAGATGATTATGTCACTCTAACTGATGAAGGGGAACCTCAAAGTTTCATAGAAGCCATTGAGACGAATGATAAAGATAAATGGATGCAAGCCATGCAAGAAGAAATACAATCTCTGAAAGAGAATCAGACGTATGACCTGGTGAAATTACCAGAAGGAAGAAGGGCATTGAAAAATAAGTGGGTGTTCAAACTCAAGACTGAAGAGAACAACCCAAACCCCAGGTACAAAGCAAGGATAGTTGTGAAGGGGTGCAACCAGAAGAAAGGCATAGATTTTGAAGAAATCTTCTCACCGGTGGTGAAGATGACGTCCATTAGAGCGATTCTTGGTCTAGCTGCAAAACTAGACTTGGAAATTGAACAGCTTGATGTTAAAACAGCATTCTTACATGGAGACTTAGAAGAAGAAATTTATATGGAGCAACCAGAAAGTTTCGAAAAATCAGGCAAAGAACATCTAGTGTGTCGTCTGAAGAAAAGTCTCTATTGTTTGAAGCAAGCTCCAAGGCAATGGTACAAGAAGTTTGATCTCTTCATGACCCAACACAATTTCAAGAAGACCTCCGCAGACCATTGTGTGTTTGTGAAGAATTATGGAAATGGTGAATCCATCATACTGTTGCTGTATGTTGATGATATATTGATTGTTGGGAAAGATAAGACAAAGATAGCTGCTCTCAAGAAGACATTGAGTAAATCATTTGCCATGAAAGATCTGGGTGCAGTAAAGAAGATTCTTGGAATGAAGATCATTAGAAATCGTTCTAGAAGAATGTTGTAGATGTCACAGGAAGACTATATCAAGAAAGTTCTTGAAAGGTTCAACATGCATCAATCCAAAACTGTGCATATTCTATTACCTAGTCATATCAAACTGAGTAAGACACAATGTCCAGGAAATGACGAAGAAAAAGAAGAAATGAGCAAGGTGCCCTATTCTTCTGCTGTTGGTAGTCTTATGTATGCAATGGTCTGTACAAGACCAGATATTGCTTATGCTGTAGGAGTTGTGAGCAGATTCCTATCGAATCCAGGAAAGGAGCATTGGAATGCTGTAAAATGGATACTAAGGTATCTGAAAGGAACTGCCAAAAGTTGCTTATGCTTTGGCAATGGAAATCTAATGCTCACTGGGTATTCAGATGCAGACATGGCAGGAGATGTGGATTCAAGAAAGTCTACATCAGGATACCTGATTACTTTTGCAGGGGGAGCTATCTCATGGCAGTCAAGACTACAAAAGTGCATTGCTTTAAGCACCACAGAAGCAGAATTCATCGCAATCACCGAAGGTTGCAAGGAGATCTTGTGGATGAAGAAATTCCTACAAGAGTTAGGTCAGGATCAAGAAAGCTATGTTCTCTATTGCGATAGTCAGAGCGCAATCCATCTCAGCAAGAACTCAACCTTTCATTCAAGGTCGAAACACATTGACGTAAGGTATCATTAGATTCGTGATGTGTTGGAAAGTAAACTGCTGCAAATTGAGAAAATACACACAAAAGACAATGGGGCAGATATAATGACAAAAGCTCTACCAAAAGAGAAGATAGAAGTCTGTAAAGAAGTTGCAAGCTTAACATCAACCCCAAACTGATCCAAGAATATTTTTCCAATAGTTGGAGGGGGAGAATTGTGGGGTCCAGCCATAATTTGGTGGAAAGCAATTGTTTCAATTGTTTTGAATTGTCAACAATTACGTTCAACCACTTTTCGGTGCAATTCTTATTTGTCAATAATTGTGTGCAACAATTGTTGTATAAATAGAGGCACCGGGCATCAGATCCATACCACCCAAAAACCGAGCCTCACAAGAAAAAAGAGTGAGAGAAAAATTAGAGAGAGTTTTCTAAGAGAGAGTGAGCAAATTTGTGAGAATGTTATCCATAAATTGAAGATATAATATTCTTGTATTTTTGTATTCCCATTATTTTATAGTGGAGGTTTAAGTGGCCTACGGGTCCCGTGGTTTTTCCTTACTCACATTGAGAAGGTTTTCCACGCTAAAAATTTTCTGGTATTGTTATTACACTTATTTTTACGCTTCCGCATAGTGCTTATTTTTGAGTTCACAGAGGAGAGAAATTATGCTGGTATTTCCCAACAAAACTTCCAGAAAAACTTATCATGCATTGATCTTCCAAGATCAGAAATATGAGAAGAAAAGTCAGAATCAGTAATTATACATGAGAAACTATCAGTAATTATAACTTGCCTTTATTGTCCATAGTCAAGAAGACTCAACCCAGTGAACGTGTTCTGCAATCCCAAAGATATTTTCCAATGCGTCAATAGATTCTATGCTGATAATTCAAGATAACTTGTAGTCAAATGTCAAACAATCAGTATAAGAATTATCTGTGGAAAGTTCAAACAATGCTCGTGTCAGAAAAAAAAACTTCCTGTTAGTAATCGGTATAAGAATTAGCAGTTCGAAAAACTTGAGGCAACTCCTGTCACATTGCTAACTCTATCCAATACTCGTGAATTGTGATCTTCCTTTTAAAAGACAAATATACAAATCAGCACCTTTAATTCTCATATCTAACCATACCACACTCACAGTACACAAAATGGTTTCTTTCAGGAATATATATATATATATATATATCACCCAAAAATCTTGATCCCGGTTGTAGGAACTCATTCCTTTTCAATTTGGTTCACAGCAGTTCGTTACTGGGGAGTAAAAGAAACATTAGTCCAAAGCTAGAAGCAATTTTTATCTCTCTTCTGAAGATACTGTCCAGTTTGATTGGTCTGTTGCTTCTTTCTCTAACTGGTTGTTCAGAATATTTAAGATATCATTTGGTGGACATTAGTCTGCAGGGTTATCTGCAGATGTTTGGCAGAAGCATTCAGGCCAATAATTTATATAGAAAGACTCAGATGGGACACGCTTATGAGGTTCACCAAAGTTCGTTTTAAGCATGACTCTCCTAATAGCTTCTTCAAATCCTGCCATCTTCTCATTCTCCCTATCAATAAAGATTGGAGCAAGAGCTTTTCTATCAGGCTGATCGTAGTCCGGAAGCCATAATAAAGGCGATGTCCAAGGAGGCTATTTGCAAAGTTGCTTGGGCCATCATATGTTGGCATGAAAATGTCAGAAAGAAGACAGACCATGTAATCCACAGCAGAACCTACCAATCCCCTGGTGTTCTCAACAAACTCTTCAGAGGGCTCCACAGAACTATGATTCTCAAGTCGAGGGAACAAACTACGAAATGGCTTCATAAATCGATCCCCTCCAAACAGCTCACCAGCTGCTAGATATATCCTGGTAGAGTTGTCAAAGCCCATTGCACGCAAAACAAGACCAACCTACAATGAGAGACACATGAATATCATAATATTCAACAAGTTTGGAAAGCCTAATCACCAGCAGGCATTAAAAGGTTATTCTCCTTTTCCAACACCCTGAAAAACAAGTTAAAAGGGCAAGGAGAAGTATTATGATTGGTAGAAAAGGAAAAATCATCTTATTCATACTTGGAATGATGTATATATACAGAGTGAAAGGAGGTAAAAAACTGAAGAGGGAAAATAACAACCATAACAGAAATAACAACCATAACAGAAAAACTATATTAACTAACTAACTGAAAACTAACAAACTCTAACTACTCTCATTAATTGGAAGTCACGGTTTCAACTAACAGCCCCCCACAAGCTGGAGCAAGGATATCATACATGCTCAACTTGGACACCAATGTGTGAAACAAATGAGGAGGTAGAGCCTTAGTATGAAGATCAGCTAGTTGAGTTGATGAGGGAACTGACAGAAAATGAATAATCCCTGCTTGTAGTTTTTCTCGAACGAGATGGTAGTCAAACTCAATATGCTTGGTGCATTCATGAAAGGTAAGGTTCTGAGCAATTTGTATCGCTGACTTGTTATCACAGTAAATGGAAACCGGTTAAGGATGATGGAAAGTGAGATCTTGTAGTAGATACAATAACCAATGTACTTCACATGTAGTAGCTGCTAGAGCTCTGTATTCTAATTCAGAGGAGGAAAGGGAAACTGTGTGATGTTTCTTAGATTTCCATGTAATGAGGGAAGGTCCAAGAAAATGGTAAAGCCTATGGTGGAACGCCTGGAATCAAGGCATGCAGCCCAATCTGAATCGTTGAAAGCAGTGAATCGAAGATCAGAATTTGCTGAGAAAAATAAACCCTTTCCTAGAGAGCTTTTAATGTAGTGCAAGACTCTAAGAGCAGCCTCATGATGTGCTTCCATAGGATTACTTACAAACTAACTTAACCTATTTACAACAAAGCTTAGGTCTGGTCTAGTATTAGTGAGATATAATAGGTGCCCGATGAGCCTTCTGTAGGCTTTAGGATCTGAATGAAGTTTGTCATCATCCTTGAGTAGCTTTAAATTTGGAAGCATGGGTGTGGAAGCAGGTTTGCAGCCAATTAGCCCTGCATCCTCCAATAATTCGAGAGCATACTTTCTTTGATTAAGGGTGATTCCTGCCTTGGATCAAGCCACTTCAAGGCCAAGGAAGAATTTTAGTGAGCCAAGGTCTTTAATTTTGAATTTAGCATCCAAATAAGACTTGACCAAATTGATTTCAGTAATGTCATCACCTGTAAGAACCACATCATCCACATAAACAAGCAAAATTGTTAGATGCCCTTGGACAGATTTCACAAATAGTGAATAATCTGATTTTGATTGCTTGTATCCCAATGAAATGAGAGCAGAAGTCAGCTTTTGATTCCATTGGCGGCTGGCCTGCTTAAACCCATATAGAGACTTCAAAAGTTTACAAACTTGATTAGGTTTTGATGGTTGAAATCCTGGTGGTACAACCATATATACTTCTTCATTTAATTCTCCATGTAAGAAAACATTATTTACATCCAATTGATGTAAATACTAAGATTTGGTTGTTGCAGTTGCTAAGACCATTCTGACAGTACTCATTTTAACTACTGGAGAAAATATCTCAAAGTAGTCCACCCATTCTTATTGTGTATAACCCTTGGCAACTAAGCGTGCTTTATACCTCTCTATGCTTCCATCAGCCTTATGCTTAACCTTGAAAACCCATTTACAGCCAATAGGTTGCTTGCCATGTGATAAGTCAGTCAAAACCCATGTATTATTTAACTCTAAAGCAACAATTTCTTGGTCCATGGCTAACCTCCAACACTCATATTGTACTGCTTGTCTATAGCTTCTTGGTTCAGCATTAGTGGACAAAGAACAGATGAAGGTTTTGTGTGCAGTAGACAAATTATGATAAGAAAGAAAATTGGAAAGGGGATGAAAAATACCTGAGGACAGATTGGCAGCAATGTCATTGGACTGAAGCAAATTGCAATGGTAATCCCTCAAATATGTAGGTGGATGCTTGTTTCGAGTAGAGGTTCTGATTGGAGCTGGAAGGTCAGATGTGTGTGCAGGTTGTTGTGATTCACTTATGAAGTTGGGAATTGACTCATTTGTTGGATTGGTAATTGGTTCAGGTGTAAGGTCTGAGGTGTTGTTTAATGATGGAAGAGAAGGAATAGGAAAGGCATCAGATGGGGAACGTTGTGTTTGATTGCAAAAAGGAAAAACATTTTCATAGAAAGTGACATTTCGTGAGAGAAATAGTTCTCTGTTGTGTAAGGCAAAAAACAAATGACCTTTAATACCTTCTCTATGACTAAGGTATATGCATTTTCGGGCTCTAGGATGGAATTTGCTTCTGTTGGCAACAAGTGTTGAGGCATAACATAGAGACCCGAAAACTCTAAGGTGAGATAAGTTAGGGGATTTTTCAAACAGAATTGAGTAAGGTGTATTATTTTGCAAAAATGTTGAAGGTAACATGTTTAGAATATGGACAGCATGTGAAACAGAAAAAGACCAAAATGACAGAGGCAAATTTGATTGAAACATAAGAGATCTTGCAATGTTTAGAATGTGTTGATGTTTTCTTTCAACCAACCCATTTTGTTGGGGATTCTCAACACATGAGAGTTGATGAATGATGCCTTTGGATTGATAGAAGGAAGTCATGATGAATTCTTGGCCATTATCTGATCTTATCACTTTAACCCTTTTGTGAAATTGAGTTTCTATAAGATTGAGGAAATTAATAAGATGTTGTCTGGTTTCATGCTTGGATTTCATGAGTCTAATCCATGTGAACCTTGATTTATCATCTACTATGGTTAAAAAATATTTGAAACCTTGTAATGAAGGAATGGCTTATGGACCCCAAATATCAAGATGTATAATATCAAAGATACAATTGGAAACAGAATTGCTCTTAGAAAAAGGCAAACGTTTTGCTTTGACAAGTGACATATATCACAGTTTGGTGAGGGAGTGGGGGATACAACAGGTTGTTGTTTTTGTACATTGTAATAACATTAGGAAGAGGGATGTCCAAGGCGATAATGCCATATATCTGAAATAGTAAAAGAATTTGATGAAGGTGGGATGATGTTGACAGCATTGATGGTGACAAGCAATTGAGGTTGAGGATATTGAGGGAGTACCATCACATAATCCATGTGCTTTAGCAGTGCCAATCTTCCTCGAAGTATGCTGGTCCTGGATTATGCAATGGTCATAAAAGAAAACCAATTGACAAGAAAGTGATTCAGTTAGTTTTGTAACAGAAATGAGATTGAAAGAAAAATTAGGGATGTAAAGAACATCATATAGAATTAAGGTGTCACTGAGATAGATGGTACCACAATGAGTTGTTGAAGTGTGTTGTCCATTTGGTAAGCAAACAAGAATAAGAGGAATTGACTTGTAAGTAGTAAAAGAGTTTAAAGAAAAGGTGATATGATCTGTAGCCCCTAAATCTAATATCCAGGGGTTGTGATCTTTACCTGAAGGAGGGTTTTAGGTTATGATGTTATGAGTGCTGACCAAGTTAGAAGCATGAGATGTTGCAGTAGGAGTGGATTAAGGTAGTAAAACCAATAAACCTTGAATTTGCTCCTTTGTGAGTCCATGTAGAGGTGAATCAGTGGCATATTCTTCAGGATTTACAGCTGTTGCAACATGATTTACTGACTTTTTGAACTTATAACCAGGAGGATATCCATGTTTCAGAAAACATGTATCTACTGTATGATTTGTACGCCCACAATGTGTACATTGCTTTTGTGAGGTACTCTTAGAATTGTAATTTTTCTGACCTCTGCTATATGAATTGTGAGTAGGTGCTGACTGGGACTGAATGGCTAATGCAATGGGATCGAGCAATGGCAAGATTCCAGCTTGCAGCTGCCTTTCTTGTTGAGTAATCATATAAAAAACTTTATTAATAGAGGGCAATGGTTCCATGAGTAAAATTTAAGATCTAACCGAAGCAAAATTGTCATTTAACCCTTGCAAGAAGCAAAGAATACAATCATTGTCCCTATACTGTTGAATGGTTTTCGAAGTATTGCAGCAACTGGTTTGTGGAAGAGGGCGAAAATTGCAAAGCTCATCCCATAAAATCTTCATTTTTGTGTAATAAGATGTGACTGAAAGATCACCTTGTTTGAGAGAATAAAGATCTGAATGAATATGAGAAATCCTGACATAGTCACCTTGGGAAAAACAATCTTTAAGCTCTTTCCAAACATTTGAAGCGGTGTCAATCCAGAGAATACTTGTAGCTATCTCATGTGTCATGGAATGATTCAGCCAAGACAAAACTAATGTGTTGCAACGCTTCCATACAACATATAGAGGATCATCAATGGAAGAAGGCTTCTTGATGGTGCCATCCACGAATTCGTATTTGTTCTTCATTTCTAAAGCCATTGACATGGCCCTTGACCAGCTGTGATAATTGGATCCTTCGAGTGGTGGAGAAACCAAGACCAGCGAAGGATTTTCATTGGGGTGAATGTAGTATGGGCTGGAAGAATCTTGAGAGGAGATGGCAGGAGCTGCCATTGAAGAATTGGCAAAGGTTGAATTGGCAGAAATTGCCATAGAAAGAAAGATCAGAGGTGCGGAAGAATGTTTACTGATACCATATTATGATTGGTAGAAAAGGAAAAATCATCTTATTCATACTTGGAATGATGTATATATAGAGAGTGAAAGAAGGTAAAAAAATGAAGAGGGAAAATAACAACCATAACAGAGAAATTGTATTAACTAACTAACTGAAAACTAACAAACTCTAACTACTCTCATTAATTGGAAGTCACGGTTTCAGCTAACAAGAAGCAAAACTATGTGTTACCTCCTCAGGAGTCAACGGGCATTTCCCAATGGCCCTTCTTTCACTATAGACAAGTCTTTTAGGGGCAAAATTTTCTTTGCGATACTTTCTCAAAATCTTTTGCTCTTCAGGAGTAAATATATCAAAGCATCTACAAATCATATTCATATCCGACATGAGTAAATTAGAAAAAGAAGCATTCCCATTATGTTTGAAAAAAAAGCAAGTTCATTTGTCTACCAATAAAATAGATTCTACTCTTGAATATTCATTATATATTATATGATTAATTATATTATATTATATTTTCCTTCTCATTCATTTTTTAGTTTTTTACTAATGTTAATTCTTTTTTTTTTACATGAGTAATTCTTTGATGTAAACCCTATAATATTTGGAAATCGCATTGGGTCTCGACTAATTCAAAGTCGAGCCAGGTCGGATTACAAATGTGTAAAGCTATCCCAATGCTGGTTTTTTCCATTCACAAGACTCGAACTCAAAATCTTACTTAAGGGTAAGGATGGTAACGGGGCAGGGCAAGGACAAGTAGCAGCCTTCTGCCATCGCAGATAATATCCACTCCCGCCCCCACCTCCATATCTGCATGGGTACCTATTTATTATTCTCCCGCAAGTAAATAGATACCCACAGATATTCGTGGGTACCCAATAAATTTGAAAAAGTAATAATAAAATTCAAAAAAAATAATATTTTGGTAATTTTTAAATAATATTTAAGTAATAATAAGGTTTTTTTTAGTAATTTTATATAGGAGTATTTTGATAATTTCTAACGTGGCTTGATTTTTCCAATGTTACGACACATGTTCATTTTCTATTTAAATTGTAACATGATATGCCATATGACAGTTATTGAGAGTACGTATTTATCACATAATAATATTTTATACATGCATTATCATATCAAAGTGACACATATCATAATTTAAAAACATATACCTTCTCTTTATATATTATATAATGATTATATATGATACTATATATTCACTCAAATCTTCCCTATCTATTCACCTTATTAGTTACAAATCAAATTTTCTTAATAAATTTACGAATTTGCTTAATCTATCCTCTATCAATTTCTTATATATTTACGTAATCAAATATCAAATTTATATGAATGAATCTTAAATTTTAATACTTTTTTATTTCTTTTTAAAAAATCTCTTTTAATCTAAATATTGTCTACCATTTATAATTTTAAACATCATTTTTAATTTACAATTTTAAAACTCTATCTAAATTTAAAAAAAAATCTATGAGACGCAGAGGATATATACTAGTATAATATATATATATATATATATATATATATATATATATATATATATATATATATATATGATTACATTACATTTTTTACCATTTTCGATGCAAATGAAGTACGTAAATTGCGTTATTGTTATGATTTGTTCCTGTTGAATAAACTTGAAAGAAAATCCAAAGGATTTTATGAGTATTCCTCTATTCAACTCTATAAATATCTCTCATTGTCACCGTATAATTTCAAATCCCGTTGTAACCACCAGGCACCAGATTATCTTTAGAGTTGGTGGTCAGTTGCATGTTGTTGGTTGGTTTCTATTGGTGATTGGTTTCTAGTATAATATAATATAAATATCTATGATCTTAATTCGTCACATATTATTATTATTAACACTATATTATCATTTGTGTGATACATGTATGTATAAGTCTTGTATAATACATGTACTTGTCTTATATAATATTTAGAATAATATTGAAGATCATATACTAAATAAATTAATATTAAGTAAAAAAATAATGTTATATATATTTTTATAGAGAATATTTATCTCCAACGCGATAATATTAAAAGTAAAAAATTATAAAATAATACAAACATAATAAAATAAAACTTACAAATTCCAATTTTTTACTCATTTTCTAGTCTTTAATTTTTTTTTCCAGCGTGACATGATTTTTTTAATGTAACGACACATGTACATTTTTTATTTAAATTATAGCATGATATGTTACATGACAGTTATTAAGAGTACGTATTTGCTACATGACAATATTTTATACATACACTACCATGTCAAAGTGACACATGTCATGGTTTGAAGACATGTATCTTCTCTTTATATATTATATGATTAATTATATTATATTATATTTTCCTTCTCATTCATTTTTTAGTTTTTTACTGATGTTAATTCTTTTTTTTTTACATGAGTAATTCTTTGATGTAAACCCCATAGTATCCGAAAACCGCATTAGGTCTCAACTAATTCGGAGTCGAGCTAGGTCAGATGATAAATGTGTAAAGTTATCCCAACGCTGATTTTTTCCATTCACAAGACTCGAACTCGAGATCTTACTTAAGGTGTTAGAGATTGTCAATACTTGTTAGTTATTGTTAGTTAAAGTCTAACAGAATTAGTTAACAGAATTAGTTAATTGTTGTTAAAAGTTAGTTCAAACTAATAGAAGTTTTGTTACCTAACAGTCAATTGTTAGATGTAATATATAAACACTAACACTGAGTTACGCATTCACTATTCAATTCAACTATTCATTTAGTAAAAACATAATCTCTTCCTCTGAGTTTTCTCTCTGTTATCGTGAAACATTTTCTCTCATTTTCTTACCTTTTCTCTCAGTTTCTCATTATTTTACAATCTTCAACATAGTAGCAAGAGCTGATGATTCTGAGGATGGTTCTATGATTTTAACAGCTAGATCTCCAGTCACTTTCAATCTTTCAATCACGATCAAGCTAAATGAAAATAATCATCTATTGTGGAAGCAACAGATTCTTACAACAATCAAAGGTCATAATCTTCTCTAATACATTAAAGGTGTTGAGTCAGTTCCATCGAAATTTTGATCTCCTGAAGATATAACTTTAAACAAGGTGTAACGCCCCTTTTTGGGAGGGGACATCACATTGTCAAATAGAAATGCGAAAAATAAAATTTTACTAAATTAAGACCCGGTTCATTTTAGTTAAGATTAATTTGTCCGATACATTAGTACATAAGTACAATGGCGATATACATACATACATATATATATATATATATATATATATATATATATATATATATATATATATATATATATATATATATATATATATATCAAATATGTTTTAGATACAAGCCTGGAATTTCTCAAAAAGCAAAACTATACCGCCCAAAGGATCATACATATATTTCCCCAAGATATCAGAATATACAGCCTATCAAAATAAAAACATTAGGCCCTCAAAATAAAACACTGGTAGCCATCAGTAGCTACCAGTAATATCAGTCCCTCAAATGAGGAGGAATCGTAGTAGGATCCTCTTCAGGATCCTCCTCGGGGTCTTCCTCAGCTGAGGAAACCTCTATAGGAACCATAGAACCACAGGCCAGAGCCCGAGCAGTGGAATCAAAAGAGTCCTCCTGCGGGGTGTAGTAGCGGTCACCCCACATCTCCTGAATGGGCAGATAAAACTCCAAACGCAGGCTGATGTAGCAGGTAAAGATCGGCAACTCATGACACCTCCAGGCCAGCAAGATCGATACGTCTCCCAGGTAGACACAACGGTCAGAACTCAGGTTAATGTGCCAGCACTCCGACCCCCCAAGGAAGGTCAGACGCACATCACCCAGAAATCCGTGCATGCGTGCCTCCATACTCCACCGTAAATGCTAATCTTGATCAGGCCAGAAGCCGGGGAAATCGGGAGCTTCGACCTCCTTGATGTCGTCTTCGATGGACACAATATACGCATAGGTAGCAAATAACAGAGATACAGGAAAGAGGTAAGATATTCTACCATCATTACCAATTATAGCAACAAGAAACAAAACGGCGCAACGCACCCAGATAGCATTTCAAGGGCAATAATAATAATAATGGACAGTAAATACAACAGTAAGCAGGTAAACAGTTCCAGGCAGTCATTCATCGTAAATAAAAAAAATAAACAGTTCAAATCCACGTAAGGCAGTAATTATCAGATAGTATGACATCTCATGATGCATATGCACACAATACTCAATTTCCTACTCCATGGAGCTAGACACAAACAGTCGGAGAGAAAGATCAGGAGACACGTCTGCAACTCGGCTGCCGAGGCCAAAGTGCTATAACTCAACAGTTTTCACGTGCACATCCAGGCATTGTACAGACACTCTACGCTAGATCACGATATAAGACAGTGTTTTGGTCCGGATCGTCGGTGCGTTTGCATCGGTTCGCCTCACGGGCAGGAGAGCTACCAACTGCCCCTTGCAAGGTACCCGTATCCCGACGCCCCCAAGGTCGTAACATGACCTACACTAGTCTACTCGCACCAGTACTAAGGTGTGTTCAATCTCCTAGGCAACTTGGCTTTAACAACAGTCCAAAGGACATTCACAATGCACAAGGACTCTATGCATGAACATATATAATTATCATTACATACTATTTCACAATATGCCGTAATTGGCCAAAGAGAGCCTCAACACATCATTGGTCGCTCACATGGACTCACAATATCATAATATTGAAATTAAATAGAGTAATACATTTTTGAGGTCTATTATGAATCTTTACTTAAAATTAGTCTTTCTTAGAAAGTTCGTCTCTAATTGCATTCTCATAATCGGTTAAATTTTCCTAATGTAATTTATTCTCATACACTTAGAAGGTTATTCTAAGATCTCAAAGTCTCACACTCTCTTGTTCTTGCCCTAGTAAAATTACCTTAAGTTTTATGACAAATTTCATTCTTGGTTCTTTAAAATTTATGAATCTCAAGTTATATCCAATTGTTTCCAATTTGCTAATTTTTCTATCCTATTACCCATGATTTAATCATTTGATTATCTAAATTCCAAGATTACCACAATTATGTGATTAAGCCCCAAAAAGGCCCTAGAGGCCGTGGCCTCCCTAGGGAATTAAGTTCTCAATTTTTTCACTCCATTGATTGCACATTATACACTTGATTAATTAAGTCTTTCACTTGTTACAATTGTTCACAAGGAACCCACATTTTGGGCCCCAAAACCGTGGCCATCCAAGAGAGAATCCTACATCATTTTCTTCCATTTCATGTCTTCCAATCCATTCCAATATACCGATGTACACCAACAATCAATCCAATAGCATACACCAAGTGTAAACAACATGTAAACATACTAATCATGAAATCAAAGAATAGCCCTAATTAGGGTTTTCTTACAATCAACCACAAACAAGGTTTCTAAATGCTAATAGAGGTTGAGGAGGAGTGTTTTCCTCTTACCAAAGTGAAGAAAATAAGAGAAACCTCCAAGAACTTCTTGCAATTTTTGGATTGGGCACCACCAAAAACCCTAGAATTTCAACTTCATCAAAATAGCACCAATGCTTAAAAAATAAGGCATGGATGGTCACCAAGAAGACCATAAAACGAAAATGAGAAAGGAAAGTGAAAAATCAAGAAGCTTACCCAAAAACCCTAAGCTTGAAGCTTGAAGAAGATGATGAAAATGGTGGATTTTCAAAGAACCACAAACTAGAAAAGTGTTTAGGAGGTGGAGAGGATTAAGAAAATGGGGTTGGATGAAATTTTTGTGATAGATATGGCCATGGAGGGCTGCTGGCCGTGGAGCTTCTAGAGAGAAGGAGGAGAAAATTCAAAAGGGAGAAGAAAGGTGAAGGTAGAGAGAGAAGATGCATTAGGTGTAATTTTGAAATAATGTGTTATAATTAATTAAGTGAAAAGCAAAATATTTCCCCCACAAAACTTGCTTCAGCCGTGAGTGAGGAGAGAAAGGAGAGAGAGGGTCTCTTGCATTGGGAAAGAGGAAAGGAAATTTCTTAGAAACTTCCTCCAAGCTTGCATGGGAAGTTTCGCACGTTTCACGATAAAGTGAAAGTAAAGTTGTCTCCTAATTAGGTACACTAACACAAATGAATATTTATACTGTTAGCATTATTTTTCCCCCAGTGTAGAAGAGTTACAGATGATGAAAATAATATTTTATTGTTCGTCAGATGATTTTACGGTACCGCAATTTAATTTATCGAGTAAAACTTCAAAAAATATAAACTTCGTAAATTGCGTCTGGCCTCGAGTTTAGTAAGATCCCCCGTCGACATGTCCACAATTTAGAGTTCACCAGCCACAGTAAAATATCGCATCTTCTCGGCTCCGCTCAACGCGCACGTAAAACGAGAAATATATTAAAATATTCATCGTTTCCGAAAAATTCTAAAAGAATTCACATAAATCACAAATATTAGAAAATGACTATTTATGACAAAATAAATGATTTCCGGAGTATTACACTGACATCTGCAGGTCTCTGCTCAATATGCACGCAAAACGAAAAATATATTAAAATATTTGACGTATCCGAAAAATTCCAGAAAAATTCTTAAAAATCAAGAATATTATAAAATGATCATTCATGATTAAACAAACACTTTTTGGAGGTGTTACACAAGGTTTCCTCTAATTTTCTGATTTGGGAGCAACAAGATTAGTTATTACTCTCATGGCTTCTTTCTTCACTTTCTGAGGGCATGCTTACTAGAGTTGCAGGCTGTGATTTTTCTTGGCAAGTTTGGCATCAGATTGAGTCTCATTTTGCTTCTCAAACAAGGGCAAGAATACATCAGTTCAAAGCTGAACTTCGTACCACAAAGAAAGGATCCAAATCAAACTTAGTTTGGAGTAATGAACAGGTTCACCACCAGTTCCACCATTCCCAAACCATGGAAAAATCATGAAAACTAGAGGTGGCAAAACGGGTTCAACCCGTTGGGTTAACCCGCCAACCCACTATTTTTTGGCAGATTAGGTTCAAGATTTCAACTCACTTTTATTTTTCAACCCGCATAACCGGCCTCACATAAGCCGTGGGTTAAGCGGGGCTGGGATAAGTTGACACGTCGGATTGAGTTTTTTTAAAAAAGTGTTATAAATGAGTCTTTTTATTTGTATTTGTGATATTTTTATAGGTATGATACTAATTTTTTTTTTATTTTTTTAGTCTCTATAATTTATAATTTTTATATTTTTTAAAAAAAAATTATGGTTTTTTTTGTTTATTATACATTTTGTTTTGTTTTTTAGGTGGGTTGACCCGCTAACCCGCCTACATTTTCTCATTTTCTACTTTAGACGGGTCAACCTGCTAACCCGCTAACTCATCCTAAAGCGAAGTGAGTTGGCTCTTCCAACCTATCTTTCAAAATGGGTCAACCTGCCCCACCCCGTATTTTAGTGGGTTGAAAGCGGGGCGGGTCGAACGGGGCAAGTTAGCCCGTTTTGCCACCTCTAATGAAAACCTATTTTTCTAACCTATCATGCATCATCTAAGTACGAGAAAAAGAAAGACAAAGTTTAGAATTAAAAACCACTATCCCTTACCTCAAGGTTTTGAAGATGATGAAGATGATCAAGGATTGACTATGGAGTTCTAATCTCTCCATTTGATTTTTTCTTCTTCTTCCTTCTCCTTCTTTCTTTTCTCTTTTCTTTCTTCTCTTTTATGTTTTCTCTCCTCTCTGTCGTGGGACAAGGAATAGCAAAGTCCAACTTTGCTACTTAAAGATAACCACTAATGTGGTACCAAAAATCCTGATCTGCTAAGAACACTTAAAGTTCACCAAATCAAGTTTTCTAGCTTCTAACAGATTCAAAATAAATCTTAAGATTCATTAAAAATCTGATTTCACTATTTCCACACTTTTTCATATCTACTGGCAGTCAATTCGGTATTAAAGTACACAATCAATATGCTTAAAAATACCAAACTAACTCCAATAAATCTAAAAATTTAACTGTAGCACAATTCATACATTTGTGACCTAGAAATAAACTCTCCACATTTATTTCCACTAACTAAGCAGGTTAAGCTACTTCCGGAGCTAAAAATAGTTATTTTCCTCACATAACATTACAATAAAGTGCCTAAACACGCTCAGATAGTCACAAAACTTAACAGATATGTTAAGCAAATATTATACTACCTCAATATCCATATACAAGCCTAACATGTTTTTTCAGGGTGTTACACATTGTGACAGAACAAACTTGGTTCCAATCACTTCTTATAGAGTTGTAGATCCAAACTAGCAAACCTATTGTCTATTGTGATAATATGAGCACAATTTTGCTCTCTCACAACCTGATATTGCACAATAGAACTAAACACATGAAGTTGGATTGTTCTTTGTAAGAGACAAAGTACTGCAACAAGAATTGTTCATTCAGCACATTCTATTTGAAGATCAACCTACATATGTTTTTACCAAGCCACTGGTTTCGACTAGATTTCTTTCAATTAGAGACAAGCTAGTTGTTACAGCTTTGCCTCAAGACCGGTGTTCGAATTAAGGGGAATTGTTAGAGATTGTCAATAATTGTTACTTATTGTCAGTTAAAGTCTAATAGAATTAGTTAGTTGTTGTTAAAAGTTAGTTCAAACTAACATAAGTTTAGTTACCTAACAGTCATTTGTTAGATGTAATATATAAACACTAACACTGAGTTACGCATTCACTATTCAATTCAACTATTCATTCAGTAAAAGCATAATATCTTCCTCTGAGTTTTCTCTCTGTTATCTTGAAACATTTTCTCTCATTTTCTTGCCTTTTCTCTCAATTTCTCATTATCTTATAATCTTCAACATGAAACAAGTGTTAAACCACTTAAACCAACTAAATGTTAGTTACATGAGTAATTCTAATTATTACTAATGAGTTAGTCTAAAATTCTCCTAATATAATTAATTAAAACGTAATTACATAAAAAAATAAAAATATTGAATATCATAAAAAAGTAATACTTTTTTCTTTAAATAATTTAAAAAACTATCGTTCATTGAGAAAACTTATGATATCTCTTTATTATTGAGTGCATATAAATGCTTAAGAACCTCCTTTCCATGGGAACTCACCATAGAAAGCTAGACATTGTTTCCCAAATCAAAGATATGAAAATCCTCTTTTATTTTTCCATCCCCCTTCTTGTTCTCTCAATTGGTTTTGGTATGCACTGTTTTTCACAAATTCAAGATATTCGGTTTTATTTTATGCACAACGAATTTTTATGAGTTTGGTTCTATAACTAACTAGATTAGCACCTGTACGTACAAGTCTCGTACGATGTATGTATTTGTCTTATGTAATACTTAGAATAATATTAAAGATCGTATAATAAATAAAAAAATAATCTTATATCTTTATTTATAGAGAATATTTAGCTCTCACAGGATAATATTAAAAGAAATAAATTATGAAATAATACAGACATGATAAATTAAAACTTATAAATTCTAATTTTTTACTTATTTTCTAGTCTTTAAATTTTTTTATAGCTTGACATTATTTTTCCAATGTAACGATATATGTACACTTTTCATTTAAATTATAACATGATATGTCATATGACAGTTATTGATAATACATATTTGTCACATGACAATATTTTATACACGTACTGTCATGTTAGAGTGACACATATCATAAATTGAAGACATATATCTTTTCTTTATATATTATATAATGATTATATATGATATTCTATATTCACTGAAATATTCCCTATCTATTCACTTTATTAGTTACAAATCAAATCTTCTTAATAAATTTTCGAGTTTGCTTAATCTATTCTCAATCAATTTCTTATATATATTTACGTAATCAAATATCAAATTTATATGAATGAATCTTAAATTTTAATACTTTTTTATTTCTTTTTTAAAATATTCTTTTAATCTAAATATTATCTACCTTCTATAATTTTAAACATCATTAGTAATTTAAAATTTTAAAACTCTATCTAAATTAAAAAAAAAAAATCTATGAGACGCAGAGAATATATACTAGTATAATATATATATATATGCTTACATTTTTTACCATTTTCGATGCAAATGAAGTAGGTAAGTTGCGTTATTATTATGATTTGCTCCTGTTGAATAAACTTGAAAGAAAATCCAAAGGATTTTATGAGTACTCCTCTATAAATACCTCTCATTGTCACCATATATAATTTCAAATCCCATTGCAACCACCAAGGCACCAGATTATCTTTAGAGTTGGCGGTCAGTTGCATGTTGTTGGTTAGTTTCTATTGATGATTGGTTTCTAGTCTAATATAATATAAATATCTATGATCCTAGTTAGCCATGCATTATTATTATTAACACTACATTATTATTTGTGTGATGTATATATAAGTCTCGTATGATATATATATTTATCTCATATGATATTTAGAATAATATCAAAGATTATATAATAAATAAATTAATATTAAGTAAAAGAAAATAATCTTATATTTTTTTTCATAGAGAATATTTATCTCTAATAGAATAATATTAAAAGTAAGTAAAAAAATTATGAAATAATACAAACATAATAAAATAAAACTTACAGATTCTAAATTTTTACTTATTTTCTAATCTTTAATTTTTTTTTCAGCGTGATATGATTTTTTTAATGTAACGACACATGTAAACTTTTTATTTAAGTTGTAGTATAATATATCACGTGATAGTTATTGAGAGTACGTATTTATCATACGACAATGTTTTATACATGCGTTACCATGTCAGAATGACACATGTCATGATTTAATTTGAAGGCATGTACTTTTTTTTATGTATTATATGATTAATTATATTATATTATATTTTCCTTCTCATTCATTTTTTAGTCTTTTACTAATGTTAATTTTTGTTTTTTTTACGTGAGTAATTCTTAGATGTAAATATTCTAGTATCTGAAAATCGCATTGGGTCTCAGCTAATTTAGAGTCGAGTCAAGTCAAATTACAAATGTGTAAAACTATCTCAACATTGATTTTTTCTATTCACAATACTCGAATTCGAGATCTTGCATAAGGAAATAAGTGTCGAACTACTTAAACCAACCAAATATTAATTACATGAGTAATTCTAATTATTACTAATGAGTTAGTCTAAAATTCTCTAAATATAATTACTTAAAACATAATTACATAAAAAAATAAAAACATTGAATATTATAAAAAAAGTAAACTTTTTTCTTTAAATAATTTAAAAAACTATCGGTTCATTGAGAAAGCTTATGATATCTCTTTATTGTTGAGTAGATATAAATACTTAAGGACCTCCTTTTCATGAGAACTCATCATATAGAGCTAGACACTCTTTCCCAAATCAAGGATATGAAAATCCTCTTTTATTTTTCTATCATCCTTCTTGTTCTCTCGATTGGTTTTGATATGCACGTCTTTCCACAAATTTAAGATATTCAGTTCTATTTTATGCGCAATGAATTTTTATGAGTTTGGTTCTATGACTAACTAGATTAGCACATGTGCGATGAACGTATAAGTCTCATATGATATATGTATTTGTCACATGTAATATTTGAGATAATATTAAAAATCATATAATAAATAAAATTAATATTAAATAAAAAATAATCTTATATCTTTATTTATAGAGAATATTTAGTTCATTCATATGAGAAAATATTAAAAGTAAAAAATTATGAAATAATACAGACATAATAAATTAAAACTTATAAATTCTAATTTTTTATTTATTTTCTAGTCTTTAAATTTTTTTTTCTAGTGTGATATGGATTTTTTAATGTAACGATACGTGTATACTTTTCATTTAAATTGTAACATAATATCACATGATAATTATTGAAAATATGTATTTGTTATATGATAGTATTTTATATACGCATTGTTATGTCATAATAATATGTGTCATAATTTGAAAGATATACATTCTATTTATATATTATATGATTATTATTTGTTGATGAAATCTTAACTTATTATATTAATCTTAATCATAATATTTAATTAATTAAAACTAATTAAAAAAAAAAACCTTCACAATTGGGTTTGGCATCCAAATCCCTAACAAAAAAAAATCCTTTCCCGGCCTCGCTCCCTGCTCCCTGTCTATCATATATCACTTGTTTGAGTCCCTCTCCCTCACTACCACTACTACTATCAACTTTTTCATATATCTCTCTTTTTCTTTAGTATATAAATAAATATCATCAGTGTGATCTGAGTGGTCGGTTGACGATGGCAGCGGCGAGCGTGAATGGTGTGGTGGCGCCGTTCCTGAGCAAGACGTACGAGATGGTGGATGACTCGTCGACCAACTCGGTGGTGTCGTGGGGCGATAACAACAACTCCTTTGTCGTTTGGAATGTTCCCGGATTCGCCAGAGACATATTGCCCAAGTATTTCAAGCACAACAACTTCTCCAGCTTCGTCAGGCAGTTAAATACTTACGTGCGCAACCTTTCTCTTTCTCTTTTTCTTTTTCTTCAATTCAATTCTAATTCCCTATTAATTCATTCATTCATTAAACCCCTCAATTTCATTGCTCCTATTTCAATGTTCTCGATCATAAAGGGATATCTCTATTTGTTAGGGTTTGATTATTGTTAGATTTTTATAGTTGATCATTAGAGTATGTCTGTGGAGGCTAATGGTGCCATTGAATTATGAATTATCATTATTGAAAAAGAACACTAAACCTGTGCTTTCTGTTGGTTCATGACATGGCTCCTGAGGGTGAGGGTGCTGTGAACATGGATTGGAGCAAATAGTATTTTAAGCAGATTCTCACGTACGGATTTGTTTTTTAATTGTGATTTTTTGGGGGCTACATTAATTTGTTTTGTTTATTCCCTACAATCCACGGTAAAGACCTAGCTTGGTTTGGTTGAATTCATGTTCCCTCCTCCTTATGTGTCATGTCATTGATTTTTATTCTCAAATTTGCAGGTCAGCTTACACCTTCATTGGGTATGCTCGACTTTACTATATTTGGATTAACTTGCCACTCTTTTCCTTGTATCTGGTTTCCATAGTAAGTTAGCAAAGTCAACTCATATTTTCACTCAACGGATATGCTTATCTCTCCCTCTCTCTCTTGTTTTAAAATAAAACATGCCACATTGTGTATGAGGATTTTACTTAGTTCGAATTTTCATAAAAAGTTGCTATTTTGTTAGTGTTTCTTCTCTCTCTCTGTATTGGAATTAAGTTTCCAGTAAATTTAGTATTATTTATGCGAAACCATATTTTTAAATTATGGTTGATGAATTAGTTAATGTGACATGCAGCTTGTCTTTATTCAAAATGATTGGAAATGCATATGTTTGGTGTTTGGTAGCAAGACTTTCCACTTAAGTTGAAAATTTTATGATAGTCCAGTGTTAACGGTACTGGTATGTAATTAATAGTACGTCATGTTGCTTTGCTTAACTGCCCATTTCTTTATAGTGAGGACTTGAGGATAGTTTCTGTGAATTGAGTTCATATCACCTATAATTCTTGTTATTAATACATGCGAATAATGATATATAAGTCAGATGGATACACTGCCAACAATGAGGATTCAGCTTAATAGAATTTATCCATCATTGGCAATGATTGTAATTGTGGACAGACCTAATTTTAACTTTAGGTTGGTCCATTGGTGATTGTAAAGGGAGCAAAGGATACTAGTCGAAGCCCAAGAGTAAAGAGAATTACCTTCAGGAGGCATTTGGTTCATCCCCGAATGTTTCCAGGATTCCTGAGAATACTGTAACATTCCCATTTTTGCTTCAAGATTGGACATAATAGTCCTGGGAATGTAATATTTCCATGTTTTGGGCCCAAAAAAAAAAATTCCCATGAGGGAGGTGAACACACGACCGTTGCTATACCACTATCGCTGTTGCCACCACCACCCTCCCCATCCCACCATAGGTGTTATTTTGGGAAGATGTCTAAGATTCCTAGGAATATTTTCTCCCAATCAAACACATGAATAAAGTTAGCATTACATGAGTTTCATGAAATATTCTCTGGAATATTTTTGGCAAGGCAAGCCAAGCACTTTTGGCAGCATTCCCAAGAATAAAAAAACATTCTACAAACCAAACACCCCCACAGTATTATACTGCAGGAAAAGGATTGCAATCAAGTAATAGGATCACTGATTCTGGTAAAGATAGATCTAATGGGAATTCCTTAATGAAGTTAACTTGTCGAAATGACAAAATAGCTATTCTAGTGCTATTTAAGGAAATTTACCTATATGTCATACACTTGTAAAAGATAATATTTTTTACATTCCTTCTCCCCTTCGTGCATTATTATTATTAATACTGTACGTTTAACTTTAATCATACTGGATGCTTTGTATAGTGTACGCATGTATTTTCTAGTACCAATCTTTATTCAATCATCTCCTTTTGATTAACAAGCAGGGTTTTAGAAAGGTTGACCCAGACCGCTGGGAATTTGCAAATGAAGGGTTTTTAAGGGGTCAAAAACAACTTTTGACGAGTATCAATAGGCGGAAATCTGCTCATGTAAATGGTAGTAGTCAACAAACATCTCAGGTGCAGAACTCACCTGTTGGGGCATGCGTTGAAGTGGGCAAGTTTGGGCTTGAGGAAGAAGTTGAAAGACTGAAAAGGGATAAGAATGTTCTTATGCAGGAACTTGTTAGGTTAAGACAGCAACAACAAACAACTGATAACCAATTGCAGACTGTTGGGCAACGTGTGCAGGTAATGGAGCAGCGTCAGCAACAGATGATGTCATTCCTGGCGAAGGCCATGCATAATCCAGGCTTCTTGGCTCAGTTTGTACAGCAGCAGAATGAAAGTAATAGACACATTACTGGAGGCAATAAAAAGAGGAGGCTCCACAGGCAGGAAGAAGATAGTTTAGCCACCAAGAATCTCCATATTGCTCTTGATGGACGTGTTGTCAAGTACCAGCCTTCTATAAACGAGGCGGCAAAAGCATTATTTTTCCAGATATTGCAAATGAACAATTCTACAAGGGTGGAATCATCAATTAAGAACCCTGATGCATTTCTTATTGATGATGTTCCTTCGGCCATCCCTTTAGATAGCAGTAGTTCGTCCACTCAGGTTTCTGGTGTAACCCTTTCTGAGGTTCCACGTACTTCTGGGCAGTCATATATGGAAGTAGAATCGCAATTTCCTGTCAATTGTATGACCAATAACATAACTGAGGTGCAATCTTCACCTGCTGTGTTGACTGACTGTGTCAAAGCAGCTGAAATTCCAGAATTAACTGCACATTGCCAAGACAATGTTTTGGACTTTGGTGAAGTTCAAGGGATGGGGACAGAAAGCAGCTTCGTGAATCCTGGTCTGAATTTTGTGGGGCCTGACACTGGGAATGCTGAGGACATAGATATGATGTCAACTGTTTTAGATGGGACCGAGTCTGTAGAAGCTGATACTTTTTCGCCTGATGCAGATGGAATTTCTAAGCTTCCTGCAATCAATGATGAATTCTGGGAACTGTTTTTGAGGTCGAGCCCACTTACTGGAGATACAGATGAAGTTAAGTGTAGCTCTCTGGGATATGGTTTGACAGAAGACCAGGAATTATCATCAGAAAAGGTGATTCAACAGGAAAAGATGGATAAGAAACAGCATATTGACCATCTTACTCAACAGATGGGACTTCTTGCATCGGAGTCTTAACTGTGAATATATGTTATTTGCAACTGAAGGTACATTTTTATGCTTGCATTATCATAATAAACATGCTGGTTCTCATTGTTCCTTGACTTGAACCTAGTGTAAAATTTTCTGTCATTGGCATGCTCAATTGCTGTCTTGCCTTCTTCAATGTGTTTGCTGTTGTAGAGATAGAGAAAAACATAGTGGTTGTGAATGTGTATAATAGCATTTGACCTTGTATGTAGATTTATATTACTAAGATAGAACATATTAGTACAGATGTACTTCCATGTTATGTTACAAAAAGAAGAGTTATTTTTTCCTTTGATATATCAATTGTATAAAAAAATGGAAATTATATGCTTTCCTCCTCTGTTCTTAATATTACTTACATGCATTGATTGTATACATTTTGGTATACATTTTTCAACCGTTAAAAAAGGGTTGGTTAGGGGGAAGAGGAGCTGAAGTCGGGTAGAGTATTTATATTTTATTTTCCAATATTCTTTGTTCATGATTCCTGCAGAGGTTGAAGTCCTTTACTGCTTGGCAGACAAAGCCATCCTACTTCTACAAAGACACCTGACAGATATCATCAAACAACTTATCCCTGTTTCTCTTTCCCCCATCCGTGTGTCTGCCCTTGTCATGTGTTTTGTTTGTCATTTGGGGCCAAAAAGTAAAGTTTACGTAACTTCCTATATCCTTCCATGTATTTTGAATTTTGACAATTCTGTGTGCTCTTTCTAACACTTGATGGTTATCATTGCCACGAACTGTATAATTATATTTTATTTTTTTTTCTATTGTTTCCTCCTCCTCCTCTTCTCATGCTGTGGTAATATTTTAGTGGGGGTGTTCTGTATAAATGCATCACTGAGTTGTTTTCTTCACTTCAGCATTATTTCTTATAAACTTTTGATTTGCTGGGTAAATAATACCAAAATACGAGTTCTACCCAAGCAAATAAAATTATAGGGAACTGTCTGAGTTCATTGGCTGGGTTCACTGTCGGAGGCTCTTCTACGATTGTTGGGTTCTGAACTCCTCTACATATCGATTGAACTTGATCCGATAAAACGGAGAATGTGTTGTTTCAAGCTTTCAATATTTCAGTTTACAGGGACAAAGAAAATTGTTTGCTTTTAGTAGGATCGATATACAATGAGCTTATTTTATTCTGAGTTGAGAATACACGAGTTACGTTTGGTCAAAAAGAAATGCCCCCAAGTATTGATTGTTGTTATTTGGGAGGTCGGCCCTTACTGTACTCTCATTTTCTGATATTTAGTATTTGGAATTTAGTGGAACGCAGTTATTAGATAAAAATAAAAATAGCATTAGGAATTTAGGATTTTTTTTTCGTAGATATTTAAATATAAACTTTTTTTTTTGGTCTTTCATATTTGGATAAAGGAGAAGAGAAAATTTTAGATAAACATTAATCCTATTTGAGAGTTTTATAACAAGAACTAGTAAATTCGTGTGCCCGAAGATATATTTCTCTTTTTCAAGTCATTAAAAAATGAATATTTAAATAAAAAATAAAGGTTATAATAAAAGTTTGGTTCGTTAAATTTTTTTTCCTCGAGAATGTCATGAAGTTACGAGTTATACCCATATGTTTTGTTTAGACAATAATAATTCTGGGAATTTTGGACATCGTCCCAAAATACTTTTAATTAAGTTTTTTATCTAAAAAAATCATGAATACTTGTTTTGTCACATATTGTTTTAATTAATTCTCTTTTTTTATTAAAAAATGAATTTATAATTTTTTTTTGGTACAACTATAATTTTTAGATGCAAATGCAATTGCAATTACAAATTACAAGTCATTGTGTCATTGTGCAGGTGCAAGCATCCTTAGAGGATCCATTTTGGATTTGTCGTTTCTAAAGTGAATGTTAATGTTGCCACGTTTCAATCTTAACAAACTCGTTAGAAAATGCTAAATTTACTAATATTTGATCATCAAAGAAGGAACACGAAGAGAGAAAAGAAAAAAAGAAGATTCATTCTGACGTAAATAACCATTATTAATTCCATCACCAAAACTCCGAAACCGCATCTTCTTATTCTCTGTAGAAGATTGATCTCTGGCATAGGCTCCAAATAACCAGTTATGGCGGTCAGTTTCAAACTTGCATAGCTCTTCGATGATTACTTATTTTCATGATTTTGTTCATAACTAAAAGGAACAACTGTAAGGGCATTTTGTTGTATCGTACATGATTCCGTTTTATTTATTTATTTATTTTGGGTGGATGTACATGATTCCGTTTTTGTTGGAATTCTTATGTTGTGGATCAGGCAAGGATTTCTAATCAATTTATGATTTTATTTGTTTTTTTTTTCTGGTTAACTTATAAATCCATGTACTTTCTTTTTTCTAACATGGAAATAAGGTTACCTATTTCTATCTGAGTTTTTTGTGACTTGATTTAATGCTTTCCATTTTTTTTTTTGTGGGCATTGTCATTAATTTGATTATATCAAGTGCAAAATTAGAAATTGTTGGCAAAATCCAGAAAATCCTGAAATATGTACCGCATTTACACTTTGTTGTTGGTGAATCCTAGTAAAGGGCAGAGAATATAAAACTGAAAACAAGACGATAAACGATATTGGTATAAATATGATGATAATAGTAAGAAGTGAGGACAATCTATGAAATGGAGGATACAAAAGCCACTAGTTACTACTGCCACTATACTATATATATTTTCCTTAACTATGTTGGCGCGTGAACATCAGGAAAATACATTTTCTTTAAGTATTGAAATTGCTAATTTATTTGTCTTCTTCTTTGTTTAACAGACAAGATCGGTGAAAGTCAGCAACATCTCTTCAGGTGCAACTGAGCAGGATTTGAAGGAATTTCTAACCTTTCCTGGAAAAATAGAATATATTGAAATGCTGAGGTTTGTTTATATCAGATTAGTTTCGCTTTATTGTATTATATTTGCCATGTTATGAGGCCATTAGGTGGTACTCACCAGCTTTTGGATAGCATATTTCTGCGTTCACGAGTGTGTTATATCTTTCCTTTTCTTTGCTGGATATGTAGATAATAATTGCTCCCATTTTTCAGTGATAACGGAAGTTCTCAAGTTGCATATGTTACCTTCAGTAATCCAGAGGGAGCAGAAACTGCAGTTCTTCTATCGGTAGATTTGCCTTCTGTCCATTTTTTTTTTTTAATAAGTTTTCTCTATTTCCTAAACTCTCATTGTTTAATTCAACATGCATCTTCTATTTGTTTTTTTTTTTTTTCTGTGAAAGAATTAAGTATAATACTATATATCACTTTCACTTCGGTTGGAGACTACGTCCACTATGCTTTACCATCTACTTCCCCACATTAGTTCTTAGGGCTTCAATGTAACCAAAAAGAAAGAGTAGAGGTGCTACAATTAACATCATTTATTTATTTATTTATTTGAGGTGATATAGAACTTATATTGACATTGCTGGACTACTACTGTTACAATGAAACTTGAAACCTCTATTACCTTATTCATTCCTTTCTATTACAAATGTACTTTTTGGCATATACCAGAATTGTTCCCCTTCAGTTATGGTAAGTTCCATTAAGTATACTTAGTCTTGCTAAAAATTGTTTCATTTTTAATCTCTTCTATGATGTTGAATCTATATGGTGTGTCTCCAGGGAGCAGTGGTGGCTGGACAGCCTATAACCATAGCTTTGGCTCCAGAATATTCTTTGCCTGCCTCTGTTGCATCTACATTGCCAACTGTAGTATCTATTCCTCTTATTTCGTAATTTTATAAGACATATCTCTGTTGACAACCATATTTGACAATTTATAGTTCAATCTGATCAGGCAACAGTGACCAAAAATGCTGAGACTGGTGAATCTGGTTTGAGAAAGGCAGAGGATGTTGTCACCAGCATGCTAGCCAAGGGCTTCACTTTGGGTAAAGATGCATTAAGTCGTGCAAAAGCCTTTGATGAAAAGCACCAGTTTACTTCCACAGCCACAGCAAAAGTTGTTTCTTTGGACCAAAAGGTTGGTCTTAGTGAAAAAATCAGTGCTGGTACAACTTTGGTGAATGACAAAGTAAAAGAAATGGATGAGAGATTTCAAGTTTCGGAGAAGACTAAATCAGCAATTTCAGCAGCTGAGCAGTCAGTCAGTAATGCTGGATCTGCCATCATGAAGAATCGTTATGTGTTAACTGGGGCTACATGGGTCACTGGTGCATATAATAAGGTTGCTAAGGCAGCTGAGGAGGTGGGACAGAAAACTAGGGAGAAGGTTTTAGCACAGGATAATGAAGGAGAGACACAAGGCCATGTTCACACCGACATGCCTGAACCTCAACATGCAACCACCCCAAATCAACCCTCCAACCCTGAACCTCAACAGGACACCACGGCTGATAAACCTTCCAATCCTGCAACAACTCAAGGTTTGATCCTTTGATTTGCAAAGATTTGTGTATTTATTTGGAGTTTGGATTATACTATATTAACATATTAGTGGATTTATGAGAATTAGAATGGTATATGTAGAATAACTATATTGTAACAATAAAGTAAAATTGAAGAATAATTTGTGTATCGATACTTCTGAAACTCAAACGCAATAAAATGTGTGCCATGTCTTGGTGCAATACAGTTGTGTCCATGTACCTTCTGTTTATTACACTAGTTAGTTTGAATAAATCTTAACAGCTCTTCTTGAAGCAACCGTGATCTCTTGCTGTTGGCAAAGGCCTCACAATGTTATAATATATCAAAGTGTGAATAAACACTAAAGCATAATAAATAACTCAGAAAAATAATACAAATAGTTAACGTGGTTGAGCAAATGTATGCTTACATCCACGGTTAATCAATCTTCTCACGAGAACCTCGTAAACTACAATCAAATCTTCTCAACAATATTTCACAAATCCAAATTTCAAAATGAATTATTGTTAGGAGCGTGTTTTGTATGCTGTCAATCGATTAATATCGGTAGATAATTAATTAAATTTTAAAAATATCACCATTACAGATGATTTAATTGGGTAAGACGTTATGCTGACAGGCTTTAATTCGATTAAGCCATCCATTTAATCGATTCATTGACATCTTAAGTTCTAAAACATTGTCTGATTTTTTAGAAGTCTGTCAAGGTTAACACTTGACATTTGAAAATCATTTTGCTGGTGTTAAAAATATTTTGTTGAACTTTGAAAACCATTATATAGTCTCATTTGATTGAACTCTTACCCCTATACATATTCTATCAAATTCAAGCCTAAATGGTATAGGTCTTAATGCTTCTTTTTTTTTGAAAAAAATAAAAAAATAAAAAAGATCGCATAGTTCACACTTGTCTAGTCTCTACCAAGTCCCCTCATTCCTATCTCTTCTGTGATCATAAGGAAATCGCAGATTTAGAGGTCACAAGACTTGGTCCATTTCTTTCGGGTGAATTCATTTGCTTTACCATCATTATTTGGATTATTGCATCTGTTGATGAATATATTTGATTCGTAATAGATTCAACTTGAGTTTGGAGCTGAGGCAACTGTGGAATCATGATAATCTTGGTATTAAATCCAAACACCTTAAGATATTGATAAATTAACAGTATACATTCTTTGGCGGCTGTATTTTTTAATATGTAATTTGTCAAGAACGCAGCAACGAGATGTAATAACTAAACACGTCAAGGACTAGATCTTTCTGGTGGGTCAAGTACTTGCTAAATCAGAAATCTCTATAGTCAATTGAGAGTATTTTAACAGAAATGACCAATTAACCATTTAGAATAGTTTATAGAAATGTACTTCCGGTTAATCTATATGGTTTATAAACGGAAGCACACATGGATAGCGGAACTGAGTTTTTTTTTAAAAAACAATAATAATAATAATAGCCTATAATCTGATGGATTATTAGCATATCACTTG
The DNA here is from genome assembly GCA_029884605.1 of Ormosia emarginata. Classification (NCBI taxonomy): domain Eukaryota; kingdom Viridiplantae; phylum Streptophyta; class Magnoliopsida; order Fabales; family Fabaceae; genus Ormosia; species Ormosia emarginata. Next base: position 4,496,020 of record JAQQTP010000089.1, read on the forward strand.
CATAGTCACATTTAATTTTACCTATAAAACAAAAATTAATCTGTCCCCCCCCCCCAAAATAAATATGACAACAGTGAATTTTAGGTGGTGTAAGAGAATACACCCTAAAATCTCAGACATAAGACTGCATTAGAAAAAAATTAAAAATTAAAAACTATTTTATTACTTAATAGTTAATACTAAACCATATCATTACATTAGTTTTCCCCAGTTTGGAGAATGCATCCGCCAATGACATTGTATACAAATAAATAAATTATAGATGTAAAATAAATACTACAATGTGTGTGCGCCCAATCATGTCCCTTCATGAAATGGACAAAAAATTTCACCAAGAATTCAAACTATGATTAATGAATACAAAATTGGCTGACGTCAATTCACTTACTCATGTCTCTCTAAAAATTTCTCTATTAGGACTGAGAATGCAGCAAAGCCAGCACAGCCAGCACATGCTGCTTTTGGACCACCTACAATGACACAACAGTGGAAACATTAACAGATGTGATGGTGAAACAAAGGCAGAGAACAGATTTATAAAACGAGTAACATTGAAGATTTCAATTCTTGGTTTTCCGGTTCATTGTCCTCTTTTATTTTGTTTCTTTTCTCTCTTCTTCTTTATTAGAAGATATTATGTTATTAGTATTAAAATCAGTGAGCTTGGGCTTGGGCTTGGGCTTGTACACCTACGTATTAGTATAAATAGGAATACTAGGTTATGAAATTGTATCACATCTCATTCCTATCAATAATATTCTTAGTCTAATATTTGTTTAGCCGTCTTTCTATTCCTTTCCCTAGCCCAACACCCGTAATTCTTCAACATGGTATCAGAGATGTACCATCCACCTTGAGGAGAGTTTCTCCCTTCCGCTGTTTTGAGTTCATGGAACTTGATTGTATATTCTCTCCTTTATATTTTATCTTGTGTTTCTTCTCTTGTTAGCTTTGTTAAAAAAAAAAATAGGAGAAAGAAAAAAAAAGAAAACTCTAAGGTCACGTTTTGGCTTTTTCGCAGTCACTCTTGGTTGCTGTTTTAATTTTCAGGTAACTCACAGGCGGTTTCCGGTGAGACTCAGGCCAATCGGTGGCGGCTAGGTCGAGGTGCGGAGGTGGCTGGTATGCGAGTTTTGGGTCTGCTTTGGTATGCGTCTATGGTACACAATTTTTGTTGCTGCTGTTTGGTTTTCCAAGGAACCCAGGGGCAGTCGCTGGTGGTTCGAGGCCGGAGGTGCCGGTGAGACAACCCGCGAGGCTGGAGATAGGAGTGGCAACTAATGATAGTTGGGTCGTGTTTCTGGTTCGTTGGGTCGCGCAGCTGGAGTGCCGTTCACCTTGTTTTCTGGCGAGTTCGTGGCAGCATCCTCAGTTTTGGGCACAGATCAGCATTGCACAGCAATTAGGGAGGTTCGCTGGTGACCAGAAGTTCAAGACTTCTCCGATGCGGTAGTTTCAGCCCATTTTGGTGTGATCTGAAGCGATTTACAGCAGTTGGTTCGTTCTGGTATGATTCTTTGGTGATTTGTTCCTTCCTTGGTTGTTTTTGATGGATCCCTCAGTAAACCGGAGTCTTGGCCTACTTGTGGTTGCTGGTTCATCGCCTTAGATGGGAGGCGCAGTGGAGTGCAAACTGGAGGTTCTGTGGGGATCGATTTTGGGTTTGGGATATGTTTATGGTTATGGAGAATGGGGTTTTCAGGTGGTGCTGATTTAAGGAGGTGATTTGGTTTTGAGGTTTGGTTTGTTTACGAGCAATAGATTTGGCTTCTGATTTTGTGTTGTCGGGTTGTTTTTGTGCGATTCTAGTGTTTTATTCAAAGCCCAGTGTACATTGGAGCTTGGGCTAAGACTACTTGAGATGGTTAAAGAGAAAATTGCTTGAAAGATGATGAGCTTTATGGTTGGTTTTTAATTGAGATTGAAAGATATTTAGTAGTTGTTTGTTTGGATGCTGCTCCAAGGGTGCGCTGGGTGATGTTTCCCACTTTCTTTGACTAGTTTGACGATCCCTTCAGTTGGGGAGAGATTCAACTTTTAATTTTGCTAGTTTGTGAGTTTTGATTTCGCAAAAATTCCAAATCCTATATATGGTGTTTTGTTGCTATGCTGGCATGCTATGATGGAGACTTGATGGCTGGGTTATGGTTATGTCGACTTGATATCTTTGAAGGAGGAAGGTTGAAGTTGTTGTTCTATCTTGTGTTTCTTTGTTCTTCGTATGGATTTTCTTGGTGCACCTTGAACTTGGAGGAAAGGGCTGCCCGATTGGAGGCAAAGAGCAACCAACGAGGTGGAACCGCCCCAGAGATGTTAGAGGAAAGGGTTGCCCGCTAGATGGAACCACTAGGAGGAAAGGGCTATCAGCGAGGTGGAGCCACCCTAGATTCTCACTAGCAATGGTGTTGTAGGTTTGGGAGTAAGAGTTTCTCAGTTTCTCTTCTTCTTCCTTTTTGGACACTTGGATGGTTCAGCATCTTATCTTTTTCCTTATGTCGTATTTGAATGGTTCAACGTCCCTGTGCCGAGTTTCTCTTCTCGCTTTTGGATAAAGATAGGGTTCTGTTATTTGTTTTATGTTTATGGGTTTGCTACTTGTAACAAGCTAAAGCTTAAAAGGGGAGTGTTAGAAGATATTATGTTTTTAGTCTTAGAGTTAGTGAGTTTGGGATTGTACACCTAAGTATTAGTATAAAAGGCGTACTAGGTTATAGAATTGTATTACATCTCATTCCTATCAATAATATTCTTAGTCTACTATTATTTAGTCGTCTTTCTCTCTTTTCCTTTCCCTAACCCCGTAATTCTTCAACATTCTTCATCTTTGTAGCCTCCAATACAAAATTTTCTTGACATTGATACTATAGAGGGAGGAGGTAAACGAAAGATTCAGAAAAGCAAAACTGGAATTGCAGTCCCCATATCCAGCCCTACATCCATTTGGTACCATTATCAGAAACCCATGAAACTGGTGGTTACAAACGTGGATTCTGATTTTCACATCATAAAAGAATACTTAAACAGAAAACAGCTTTGAAAAAGGATAAACAAAATAATTTTACCAATAACCTTGTACAATGGTCTTCCACCTTACTGCTAACATTTCAAGTTTAGCATAAAATAATTGTTCTAGATTCCATATTTAAAGAAGATCCAAAATATCAACTCATAATGTATCAACTTCACAAAATTCTGAGCAACAGATTCAAAGAACCAAAAAAATTTTGAAAGTGGCTAATATATATTTTAGATCTGATCAAAATATTCATTTCATGCCTTATTTTGATCAGAGTAGTTATAATTCCTCATATATTCAGAGAAGATTTAAATTGAAATATCTAAATAAAACAAAATCAGGTTTTTTCTAGGGCTATAAAATTCTGTCGTAAAACAGAAGTATAGTGGTAATAAAATGTTGAGGTTATTTTCCCTTTCACAAATACAGACCAGGGTGTAAGGCAAAGCAGAGTATAAACTCAGTAAGTCAGTATTGTTCTGAGTTTATCATTTTACCAAACAGAACTACAGGACTAGAGCATAAGCTCAAAAAAATCAAAGGTAGACTCTTAACCATATTGCCAAATTTTAGTTTCAAAATGGTTATCTAATGTCTTATTCCTTACCACCCAAGAATAAGCAATCCTTAGGCTTGTCACTTCTGGTCGTCCTGCACTAGATTTTTATAAACAAGATTTGAAAAGATTCATACTACTCAGAGATGAGCAAAAACATATTCCTCCAAGTACAGAAAATATTAAGCAACTAAAAAATTCTGATTTCTTAATAATATATCTGCAAAAGCTAAAGCATTTCCCCAAAGTGCACCTAGATGCAAATCAAACATATCCAAAAGCTAACTGGAATCTTTCAGTATCACTGTTCAAGGCATAAGGTTTCCAAGTCTGTCTTTTGTACTTGTCTCACCAGGCCATGTATGCCCCTCAGTTGTTAAATATAGGTTAAGAGAAACAAAAACATAATAAAAAATGACAGGAAATGAAAGAAAAAAAGGGTTACCTTTTGCTGATATTGCACCTCCAGTAACACATCCAGCAACAACAGTATTTGCTGTGTCATGCTTCGCTCGTGCCTGGAAAAAAAAAAAATCAAGGACCCAGTGGTAAGAAAAAGAATGAACCTCACATGCTCAATCTAAATATATATTTTCATTCATCAAATCCATTAGACCTTCTCAACAACACACTCAGCAGCTGAGAATATTAAACCCATGACAGCAAATGCTTTGGCTGAACTCCAGCTCCTTTGCCCCATTTGCTTTGCTTGATATATTAGCTTTTGTCTGCCAGTCATTTCCTCCTGCATCAGAGGGTTGTCCAGTGATCCAAGAAACAAACCAAAGAAGAAGCCAAGCCCACCTCCTAAAAAACATCACATAAATCCCAAGAAATAAAATTTTGACAATACATGCCACAACAGCTTGAATCACATATTTGATATTTCCCAAAAATTTGGCGATGTTGACACTTGCATTCAATAAATTTTTATACAATAAGAAAAAAATCAAATCAAGTCCTTTTTTATTTTATTTTTCAAAATGCACTCACTAGATGCTTATCTAAATTTTTTGGAAGTAAGACTTCTTGTTGGCATCATTGTTCTTGCATTGCTCTTTGAAATTGAGGTTATTTAACAAATCTCTAGTTGACAAAACTCTCAAATTTGATATGCTTAAAAATATATTATCTTCTAAAAATCAAGTTCTTAGCTTGCTTTAAGTCTCATCCATTGGCACTTCATTGTCAAACACAGAGTAAGTGACACTAGGTTCACATGACCTCTGCATCATTTGAAATCCTAGACAAGAAACACCAAACTTACAAAAAAAAATTACACAAACATTTGGAGCATATTAATAAAATTTATGAAGAGGTAAAATCATGTGCTAAAATGTATTAGAAAAATAAAGTGACAAGTGAGGTCACTATGATCATACCCAGGACTCCGCTGACAACACTGCGCATTGCACAATTGTTCCAAATGTCTTGGCCACGAATTTCCTCAACCGTGGGCAATCTTATGGGCTCAATCTGAAGCTTCTCTGCTTCTTTCGAGTTCAAAGAACCATTTGCAGTTCCTTTTCCTGAGTCATCAGCCATTGATACAGCTCAAATCCAAGATATTCACGAGCTGGTTGTAATCCCAACAAAAGCTGTGTGTAATGAACAATGAATATTATTATTACTACTTTACCAGGAACTATGATGTACGAATACTTGTCTGTCATATCAGTGTCGGATACATACCCATATTAGATACTGTGTTAGATACTCCTTACACATCATTGGATACTTCCTAGCTTGCATCCTATAATTTTCATTTTTTTATTTTAAAATTTTTGTGCCAAGTGAAATATGATAAGAGTTTGATAAATACTAGTCTCCTCTTGTGTCTGCAATGACTAATGCTGAAAATAAGAACTTTTGTATCCACATTTTGATGTTTATGGGATCATGTATATAGTTTTTATGCCATATTGTGCCATACCCGTATCGTAATATTTTTTTTCAAAAATGTTGTATCCCCATGTCGTAGGGGTGTCTATCCGTGTATCATAACCACTTTAAGATCTTCAAAGTCCCATTACAAATTATCCACATTAACATTACATAGCTATCACAACATATGTAAAACACTCTTCAATAGTAGTGACGCCTGTTTGGGAACTAAGTTAATACTAATTGTGAATGTCAGCAGATAGACACCCATCAATAGGAACCACAAAGTGCAAAACAAGTTTATGCCAATGAAACATAGGTTTTCCAAAATTATTTCTGAATGGCAGCCTGGAAACTCTAACTTGTGACATTACTTAAAGAAAACTATACATTAATAAATCTTAGAAGAACAATAATCCTGCAGAAACTCAAATTATAACAAAAAAAAACGAGAAGAAAAGTGAAACTACCGAAATCAGTACGGATGGCAAAAGAGCAATTAGGAATTCCAGATATACAATAAAGAAAAGTAGACCCTTTTGGCCTTGCTATGAAATTTCTTACCTTTTTCCAGATGAGGTGGCGGTCGTGCTGCGACACAGACTCAGAGAGGCAGAAACGGTGGAGTTGTAAAATGAAGATACCGTAGGTTCAACGAATCAAGTTTTTCTCGATCTGTTCACTATTTATTTTATGAGTTTTTCTATCTATTACCTTAAAAACAATTAGATAGGAGGAATTCAAAATAAAAAAATTTTGTATAAAAAGTAAATTATGTAATATATTAAAAAGTTAAAAGAATTTACTTTTTGTCTAAAATTTTTAATTTTAAATTATTTAACAAGTTAAAAAAATCTTTATTTTTATTTTTCCTTTTATGGGTTGCCTTGCTCACAAAGAATAAACCTGATTTTAGTTTTAATTGAAATAATTAATAAATAGTTAAAAAATAATGTATAATTAGTTTAAATTATTTATTTAAATCTAGATTTTGATCCAATGAGTTTGCTGGATACCCTTAACAACATAGCCAGGTTCAACAATTGAAAAATTGTCCTCCAATAGAAATGCAACTGGTGAATGTGCTATTCCTCTTCAAAAGTTTTTATAAAAAAGTATGATTTTTACTAATATAATTTTAGGGAATTATGCATTTGTTTTTACTGTTATAGAAAAAATATAACTATATTTTGTTGGCCTTTGGAAACGAATAGGGTGCAGTTACAAAATTATACCGAAAATCTCTTTAGTTCCTCACAAAGTGACACAATCTATTCAATTAAATTTTGGTGGCTTGATCACAAATTCACTGGTTTACTAGCTTAACTGTTTCGATAGATCTGGCCCAATTACTTTAACAAATCTAATTTTTTTATTATTTTTTTTGCTCACATCATTTGTTATATTCTTTTTAATATTATTTATTATATATATTTTTTATCATTTTTTTTATTTAACTAATATTTTTAAAAAAGAGTATCAATAATTCTACACACCTAAAAAAAGTATAAGATGATCTTTATTCTTATTTGAATTCCAACATCTCTTAAATCTACACTATTTTGCTAGGAACAAATCAATGCCATCATAGATGGAGACCAAAATTTGTGCTTCCTTTGAACTAAAACTTAGTAGTAAATATTTAGAATGTGTTTGGATTAATTGTGAAAAAATATTGTAATAATTGATTAGTTGTGTAATCGATTTTTTTATAATCGATTATAATAAAATTAATTTTATATTTAGATATGTTAGTTAAAAATAATTTTAAAATAAATTATCTCATTTGGATTATATAAAAAATTATTTTTATATATTAAATTATTAAAAATAATATAAAATGATTTATTTATATTACATAATATTTAATATTTTAATATTATTTTAGTAAAAACATAACAAAATAAGCTTTTGAAGAAAAATAATCTAAAAACTTTTTATCAAAGTTTTCAAAATCAAACTTAAGATAAAAAAAAGCTTTTCTATGATGCAATTTTTTTTATATAATCAATTTTATCCAAATAGTGCTAAAATAATAGAAAAAAATTTATCCCAAAAAATAAATTTTTAACTAAAATTTAATATGTACCGAACACATACTACATCAAAATTTCCTCTGTGAAGCGTGTTTTGTTAAAAAAGTCCTTGTTCTTGGATCATGCAACCAACAAAGAAGAGTAATTGGGTGATTTAGAGCATTCTGGGTTGGGCCAAATCACTGTGACTTAAGGTCTTTTCCTTAAGTCCAATCTTTAATTTTTCTTCAAAGTCACGAGCTCTTCTGACCAAAAAAAAAAGGTCACGAGCTCTTGAAAGCTTGCATTGAATATAATACTTCACATGCTAGAAGACTTTCTCACACTCAAAGGTTACAAAGAACACGATCACACCATTTTCACAAGCTCTTAATTCAAATAGAAACCATGTTCCTAAAATATTCCAACAAGAAACAATCAAAACATTTTCATAATTTCTCAAAAAATAAGGATGAAAATTGCACTAAAAAATCATAGCCATTGAGCTTATAATTCAACTGGCACTGATACTAGTCAAGTAGATAACGAGGAGATGACCTTTTATAAATGCTGTAATGATCTATATTCAAGTAAGAGAGAAAATCTTCTATATATCAATAAAAATAATATATCAATTTTTTTTTACCAATTATGTAAACTACCAAAAAAAAAAATCTCTCTGTAGTCAGGATCGCTTTGGTCTTATCAAATATTTCTTACGTTGTTGCTCTCAGATGATTTTCCCCTTTAGGTTTCCTTGACATTGGTTGCTTTAACTTTGACCAAATGTTTTTGCTACAATTCTCTGCGATGCTTCTTGCCTTTAGCTGGTGATCTGGTGCTACACTCATTGAAAGTACCTCTAGTTAGTGTAAATAGTATGCCATCTTTGTGAATGAGGTGACATCATTACTAATCTTCGTACAAATTACCTCCATGACTCCATGTTTTTACACTCATTTTCACCTTTTATACATAAAATTTGTTTTTGTAACACATAACCCCTTTTAATGTTTGCTATACATTAAAATTGTTAAGTAACATCATAACTAATGAAAAGAAAAAAAATAACTTCTTATATTTGAGAATTTTAAAATACATGAAAAATAGAAAGGATACATGAAAAATAATTCATTTTTCTTCCTTTCAAAAATTCAACTTTTGTTTATTTGAAAATTAAGGTGGAATCATTTCCGTTCCGTTCTCTTGTTAATCTTTCAAACAAAAAAAATATAACTATATTTCATTCTTTTTATTTTCTTTTTAGTTCATTTTCATATATTCTGCTCCATTTCATTAACGAAGAAACATCCTAATACAGTGTATGGTATTTAATCTAATGGTGGGTTACTCATGTGCCTCGCGCATGACCAATCTTAAACGTCTTCTTTCTCTATTTTCCTCTATTTCTTCTCTTAAAAGTAGCGGAAGGTGGATTTAAAAGCACTTCTTCATTCCCTCTTGGCTCACAGGTTGTCTACCCTATTTCGTTTCCATTCTTGTCTGACAAGGTTTCTGACATTACTTTTAAACCTGTTTATTATGTGTTGCAGAGTACACTATTTTTATCTGTTGTGTTTTCCAGTGACCTTTAAACTGCTATTTTGCCTGTTGATATCAGAAATATCTGCTTGAGTGTTCCTTATAATAAATAAACTATAATCTGATTGATTGGCTAGGGGTTATGCGGTATGCCTCTCATATATTAAAAGCCCTATGTACTTGATTATGGTATTAGACTTGGAGTGCTTGTCCCAGCTGAGATACGCAAATTGTGCTTTGGGTCACTGTATCTGATGTCGTATGATTGTGCATCCTCACTAAACAGCTCTTGTCTCAATTATAGGGTACAAATGACTTTTTTTATTAGGTATATGCACTTGAAAATATGAAGATTCATGTCAAGGTTGTTTTGTTTAAATTGCTTCACCTGAGGTACAAACCAGCCTCTTAGATGAGGCATGTGTAAGTTGTAACAACAATAAGTTTTGAGCATCATGGTTGCAATTTTGAAATTGTTAGCCTGTATGTGATAGGTTAAGTGTTACATTGAGATTCTGGATTGGCCACGTAATATTGAATATGCCCACTAAAAGCGTAACCGTACATTGATTGAATTGCTGTAATGGCTTAGTCAATGGAACTGGTAAACCACACCTGCTGCCTAATTTTGTGATCTCTGTGTAAATAGTCACACCTAAGTTTCACCTAGCATATTGTTTACATTCCATTGCTCTGTCCTCCTAAACACTCTATGTAAATTCTTTTACAGTTTCTCTCAATGGCAACTTTTATCCGTACAACACTTTTTTTTGGTGCCTTCTTATTCAGAAGCATGTATGGCTTCCTTGCTCTTTTCTCTATTGGTGAACTACTTGTTTTTGCCACTCAGGTATCTTCCTTTTACTTGGTTATCATCTATGAATATTTTAGTAACTCTGAGTTTTCCTCTGTATGCTAAGCATTGATCTTGAAGTTCCCAAGTTAAATTCTTGATGAATAAAGCTAAAAATGCAAAGAAACCTCTCTAACTATAGATCATTTTCAAAAAATTCCTTATAATTCAAAACTCAACTTTCTAAACTTATCAAATTGTGCAATATTCGTTTGGATTGGTGGTATTGAGTGGAATGAAAGGGAATGGAATGGAATAGAGATAGGTTCCATTGTTTGGTAATGTTAAAAAAGGATGGAATGGGATGGGAGTGGGTGGGATGGATTCCATCCCATCCCACCAGAAACCATCAATTTTCTTCCCCCCCAATTTGGGGGGTATGGGATGGAATCATCTTTTTTAATATGAATACCATCCCATCCCACCAAAAATCATAAACTTCCCAAACAATGGAATGATAACTTCACTCCATTCCATCTTAAAATATCCAAACAATGGAATGGTATTTTTTTCCCATTCCATTCCATTCCATTCCATCCCATCCCATTCCATTTCAGAATTTTCTAAAATTAACTTATAGTTAATGAAAGTTTATTACATTTTAACTGATGAATAACTAATTATATGTATAATTATATTTTCAAGTAAAACCACCTCTACTTTTAGGATATTAGACGCAAACTTGCTATCCCATGCGGTTATTTCTAACAACCAACTAATGTTTTTCAATTTCATCCAAACCGATTATGTGTTATAAAATTAAATTTATATATGAAAAGTGAAAATATATAAGTGTAATATATTTTAGTCAATAAGTGTTTCGACACTTATTCTCCTTAAGCAAGATCTATAGTTCGAGTCTTGTAAATAGAAAAAATCAATATTAAGAAAGTTTTCTAATACAACTTTTGGATATTGAAGGATATATAATATCCGATGCAACTTCTGGATATTGGAGCATATATATATATATATATATATATATATATATATATATATATATATATATATATATATATATATATATATATATATATATATATATATATTATCAAAGACTAATATGTTTAATGTTAAATTTATCAACTACAAATTTAGAAGTTTATTCTTGAAACAAAATAACTATTAAACAAATACTTTAGTTTATTAATGACATGACATATATATTTTAGCTATATTTTATTCTTTTCCTATTTATATATTATTATATTATATGTAATTATTAAGCCACTAATATTAGATTAGTAGTGAAGGGTATGATCAATTTACACTTTGCATGACCTCTTTACCACTATTATATATATATATATATAGGGGACATATCTAGTGAGAGGAGTTTTTATTGTGAGAGGGTGAGAGGAGTAAATCTTGACCATACAACCATACATGGATGGTCAAGATTAAAAGTTACTTAAAGGTCATGTGACCACTTAAAAAAGTCACATGCATTTATGTTCTAATCTTGACTATTCATGTAAGATCTAATGATCAATACTTACTTCTCTCACCTCTTACAATAAGCACTCCTCTCACCAGAGTAAGATCCTATATATATATATAGGGGGATCAACTTACACAAGTGTAAGTCTTTTTTCTCTTACATCTATTTTCAACTGTTAGTTCCATTTTCATCTAATGGTTGAGATTATTTCATTAAATATAATCATTAGATGAAAGTGGATTTAATAGCTAAAAATGAGTGTAAAAGAAAAAAAATTTACACTGATTTAAATTGATCTTCCAAATGTTAATTGGTCAGATTTACATCAAGAGAGTTTTTATTTATTACATTTTACCCCTTCAAACAAAATCCTTTCATTTCAAATGACCCAATACCTCCACACACCGCCAAGATCATCACCACTGCACCTCCATAGTTGCCATTCAAGGCAAACACATCATGAACTGGTTCTCCGGCTGTTGGAGAAAGGTGGCCTCGGATTTCGTTGCAGGTGTGGCAAGCTCTTATGTGCCGTGCACAAGTACTCCAATCGTTATGACTGCTACTATAACTACAAAGCTGTCGAAAGAAAAGTCATCGCAAGGGAGAATTCGGTGATTAGAGCCAAGAAGATCATTAAGGTTTGAATCCGAAGAAGGAAAAAAAGCTCAAAATTGAATTTTGAAGAGATCACAAGAAGAACATCGTTGAATTGTTTCTTTGCAATCGAGTTTAGCTCATGGGTTTTTTTTATCTTCTTTTTAAGATTGTATATAATAAAAAAACCTTACCAAACAACAATTTTAAGAGAAAGAATGTGTGAGGATAGAGAGATATTGTTACAAAAAAGATGAAGAATTCATGTGTTTGATCAACCTTTGGTCATTTTATTTTTTTAAAAATGTTTTATGGTCATTTTTTGTTTTGAAATGATAAATTAACGTGATTTATGAATAATTCACAATAGTAATATTTTTGGGTTCTGATGTTTTTGTACAATAATGTTTTTTTAAAAATATTATTGAATTTCTATAAAGTAAAAAAGTTAAGCAATTATAATATTATAACATTGAAAAAAATTATATTAGAAAATATAATAATTTGATAACATAAATTATTTATTTATAAAGTCATGACAAAAAATATTGCATTAAAACCTATTACGCATATATTGAATATTGCATATACTAAATTCCCAAAAAAGGAAGTTTTTAATTCTACCAAGGATAACTTCTTACGCACGTTACCTATTTTAATAAGGGTTATTGATCATCATTTAACCTCTAAAATCAATGGTAATATATTCAAGAGCATGGATGTTTTACCATATTTAAGGAGCATTTAAAACTTCTCCATATTTTAATACTAAGATAAGAAAAATGAAAATTCTAATTCCTAATGGAGAAGAGGCCAATGGGATCAGTCAAAAGTAAATAGACAAAATTTATGTCTATTTTTTTATATTCATTATATTTATTTTATTAATTAAGTTATGATATGTATTTTTTAATATTCTTTTTTATATTTTTTTCTAAAAAAAAATTACACACATATTATAACTTTATTAATAAAATAACTGTAATAAATATAAAAAAATAAATTTAAGTTTTGTCCAAAGTAAAATACCCAAACCTAGAAGAGGATGACAAGGCAGCACTCACCAGAAGGGACGTCCACTTAGTCGTGCACTTGGAAAAGTCTAATATAAAACCAATTTTTTTGGGTTTATGGATGGGTTATTAATATTTTGGTCATTGATTTATTATTAAAATAAATCAATAGTTCATATTAAAATGTTAAATTTTTATAAATTTTAATTAGTAATATTTAGATTTGTACAAAAATTTAGTTAAATCATACTTTTTTTATTTCTCTTTTATTTGATTTATTTAAATGATCATATGAAGCCATTTCCGTAGAAAAGCTTGCTTAGTTTCCTGCACGAGTTTTAATATATTTTAATATTTATTCGTTATATTTCGTTTGAGACAAGGCTTACTATATGCTACTTCATTTGTGAACGAGATTACTAAGAAATTAGTATAATATAGCACTGTTCTTTACTATTTCATATATATGAATTCCATAGTTATGTTAAAAGTTTCTAACCGGGGCTTTAAGCATCCTATATGCCCAAACAAGAAGACATTTTTGTCATTAGAGACATAATTAAGTCTGTTATTTATACTGAAGAGACGTCAAAAGTGCATCTAATAATCACCCAATGCAATGCCTACAGTCAAATACATGACAGACGACAGAGAATGCGAGGAAAAAGAAGGACCAGCTTTGTGTTTATATATCAATTAAATCCGATTAAGCAAAAGCACCAAAGATGGATTGCATAATTATGAGTATATACCAAAGTCACCGTAGGACGCCTTGGACTGAACTATGACGATATATAGTAGCAAATATATACTATGATAATAATTTCATATTTTGAGCGGAACAACCCGCAGTGGTTATGTAAGGTAGCGCCAAATATTTCATCCATGTCCATATTTTCTGGTTGCAAACCATCTTCAAGCTTCCAATCAAAAGAGTTGATTAATGAACCTAACATCAAGAACAACATCCTCATAGCCAACAACACTCCAGGACATATTCGCCGTCCAGCACCAAATGGTGTAAGCTCGAAATGTTGGCCTTTGGCCTCAATTTTCGAGTCAAAAAACCTCTCTGGTAAAAACAAATCTGGACTATCCCATATGTTAGGATCCCTACCCATTTTCCATACATTGTTTAGCACTTGCGTATCTTTTGGGATGGTATAATAACCACGGATGTTCACATCTCTGTCAGCTTTTTGTGGAAGTAAAAGTGGAACTGCGGGATGCAAGCGGAAGGTTTCTTTCAATATTGCTTGTAAGTAAGGGAGTCTACCTATCTCTGACTCTTCAATAACTTTGCCTTTCCCAATAGTTTGCTCAAGCTCTTAAAATCTATGGGCTATGGCTATATACCATATAGCTCAGTGCAAAATGATTCAATAGAGGGAGGAAAAAAAAAAAGATATACTTTAGTGCACGTTATTTTGTTACACATCACTTCACATCAAAGCATAACCAAAATATAGATATACAGAAAATGAGATGAGGCAAATGATAAAGATTGTGTTGATATAAGTGAGGTGTATCTAAGCGTTACCAAAAAAAAAAAAAAAGGAAACAAAGAGAGAGGAGATTACGTGAAACAAATGTTCAATCACTGTTTTGTTCATGGACTTGTTCTCTTGAGAAATGTTGAGTAGTGCGGCTAACATGTCGTTATTGGTATCAAAACCATTGCTAACCCTCAGGATCATCCGTTGGTTAACCAAGGGGTCGAATATGTTCAACATCTTGTTGAAATTATTTGTCTGGCGCTTGTATATTCCCTGTGGGTCAAGCATCTTCTATTACATTCTGTTAGTTATTAAATTCTGTTAGTTATTCTCTATTCCCTGTATAGCAAGCATAACTGTTTTCTGTTATGTTAGTTTTCCTTTTTCGTTTTTTCTGTTAGCTTAGTTTGTTAAGCTATATATATCTTGTCCTTCTTGTAATCTTAGAATTTGAGTTTTGATAATGAGAATCAATGAGCACAAAGCTCTTTCTCTTTCACATGGTATCAGTTGAAACCTTCCCTTTCGCTGCTATCTCCTAGTTTTCTTGATCTTTCTTGATCTTGTCCTTCTTTTCTTGCAATCTGTTTCGTTTTTCTGTTCGGTCAATCATGGCTGAAAATGTTGAACCAGTTGCAACCAATGTTGTTGTCAATAATGCAGCCCTCACCAACATGTTGAATCCTTACTATACTCATCCAAATGAGAATCCTGGTGTGGCGATTGTTTCTCAGCTTCTTAATGGTGGAAATTATCATTCATGGTCACGTGCTATGCTCCTTGCTTTGAAAACCAAGAAAAAGGTCCAATTTGTGGATGGTTCTTTGCCTCGTCCTGCTCCCGATAGCGCCAATTTCACTCTATGGGATCATTGTAATACCTTGGTAGTTTCATGGCTTCACCATTCTCTAGATCCAGAAATCTTGCAAACCATCATGTGGATGGAGAATGCTTCGGATATCTGGAATACTCTCAAGAAACGTTATTATCAAGGAGATGTATTTCGCATCAGTGACTTACAAGAGGAAATCTATCTGCTTAAACAAGGTGATGCTCCTATCACTACTTATTTTACAAAATTGAAAGGTTTGATCCAAGAATTGGACAATTTTCGTCCTATTCCTTCTTGCACTTGTGCTGTCATTTGTTCTTGTGCACTCATTCCCATTATTCAGAGCTACAGAGAAGGTGATTATGTGATTAGATTCTTAAGGGGCCTCAATGAACAATATTCTACAGTTAGATCCAATATCATGATGATGGACCCTCTTCCTGATTTAGACAAAGTCTTTTCTATTCTCATTCAACAAGAAAGGCAGTTGCTTCTTCAATTTGATGATTCTAGAGTATTAGCTCACCTAGCTGCCAACCATGGCACTCATAGCAGAGGTAGAAGTCGTGGAGGCAATGCCTCTGGTAGTAGGGGTAAAGGCAGAAGCACAAAAATCTGTACTTATTCTAATAGATCAGGTCATATGGTTGATACTTGTTACAAGAAACATGGTTACCCTCCTCACTTGCAACGAGGAAGTGCTATCAACCACTATTCTATGGATGATCAAGAAATTGAAGATGATCTCCAATCCCTTGGACAACATGAGGTGCCTATAGATGCCTCATCCGTAGCATTCACACCAGAGCAACACAAGGCTCTTCTTTCTTTGCTGCAGCAGACTTCTGAGACATCTCAGGCCTCTCAAGCTCCTCACACCACTAATCAATTAGTTAGTTCTCATAAGAATGGTAATTCAGGTATCATCTGTGCCACTCTTCATGCTTCTAGTTCCAATGTAAACTCTTGGGTTCTTGATAGTGGAGCTACTGATCATGTATGTTTTTCAAAATCCAATTTTTAGTGCCTTAGACAGATCAAACCCATCCTTGTTAAGCTACCTGATGGTTCTCAAATTCAAACTAACTTAGCAGGAACCATACACTTTAGTGATCAGTTTTTTATTACTGATGTTTTGTATATCCCTTCTTTTACCTCTAATTTGATTTCAGTTTCTAAACTAATTGCCCACCTTCATTGTTGTCTAACTTTTCATCCTGCTGGTTGTTCCATACAGGACAACTCATCCTTGAGGACGATTGGAGCAGCTGAATTGAGAGCTGGTTTGTACATTCTCTCCTCACCCACAACTCAGTTTTCCTATCCTTATACCATCAATACCATTTCTTCTAATAAATGTAATGTTTGGCATAATAGGTTAGGACATCCTTCTCATGCCAAACTTGTCCAAATGAATAAGTTGTACTCTTCCATTGATTGTACAGAGTCTTGTAATCCTTGTGACACTTGTCATTTTGCAAAACAAAAAAGGCTACCTTTTCCTGATAGCACAACTGTTTCCCTACAGTGTTTCGATTTGCTGCACATGGATATCTGGGGTCCTTTTGCACACCCTTCATTGCTTGGTCACAAATACTTCCTTACCATTGTTGATGACAAAAGCAGATACACATGGATCATTTTTTTGAAATTAAAATCAGAAGTTTCACATCATATTAAGCAGTTTATTTCTATGATTGAAACTCAGTTTTCTGCAAAAATTAAAGTCATTAGATCAGATAATGGTCCAGAATTTGCTTTGCACAATTTCTATGGTTCTAAAGGCATTCTTCATCAAACTTCTTGTGTGGAGACTCCCCAACAAAATGGGGTTGTAGAGAGAAAACACCAACACCTTCTTGTTGTGGCTAGAGCATTCCTTTTTCATGCCAACTTACCTAAGATTTTTTGGACCCAAGCTATCTCACAAGCTGTTCATGTCATAAACAGATTGCCCACTAGATTCCTACATCACTCATCTCCACATGAGGTTTTGTTCAATTGCACACCTTCCATCACTACCTTAAGAGTTTTTGGATGTCTATGTTATGCCTCAACACTAAAGGCTAACAGAAAGAAGTTTGATGCTAGAGCAAGAAAATGTGTCTATCTCGGTGTCAAATCAGGGATCAAGGGTCATTTACTGTTTGACCTCAAAACCAGAGAACTGTTTGTCTCCAGAGATGTTGTGTTCTATGAATCTATTTTTCCTTACTCGAATTGTACCTCACCACCATCTACTGCCTCCTCTCAACATGTTAAACCTATTCCTCCTTCATCTCCCTTTGATTTCCTGTTTGATATGTCACATCCAATTAATCCTTCTCCTCCTGAGTTAATGGCTTCTGCACCTCCACTTCATCTGCACCATCAACCTTCCTTATCCCCCCGCAGATCTCATAGACAGAAACAACCTCCTTCATACCTTAAAGATTATCATTGTTCTTTGTCTTCTGCCACAGCTCACAATTTGGCTTCTCCAGCATCTTCTCCCATCAGGTATCCTATTTCCAAATACATATCTTATCACCATTTTTCGCCCCATCACAAACGCTTCACACTTAATGTATCTTCACATTCTGAACCTACTAGTTTTCAAGAAGCTATTTGTCATGAAAGTTGGAAACAGGCTATCCAATCTGAATTATCTTCTCTTATTAAGACTAACAATTGGCAGCTCACTCCTTTACCTCCCAACAAAAAGCCATTTGGGTGCAAATGGGTTTTCAAGCTCAAATTCAAAGCTGATGGATCCATTGACAAGCACAAGGCTAGATTAGTAGCCAAGGGCTTTACACAAACTGCTGGTTTGGATTATCTTGAAACCTTTAGTCCTGTTGTGCGCATGACCACCATCCGCCTTGTGTTATCACTAGCTGCTTCCCAGGGTTGGCATCTCCATCAGCTTGATGTCAATACTGCTTTTTTGCATGGTGATTTGAATGAGGAGGTATATATGCAGGTTCCTCCAGGCTTGACAGTTGATAATCCGGCTCTTGTTTGTAAGTTGCAAAGGTCTTTATATGGCTTAAAGCAAGCCAGCCGCCAGTGGAATGCCAAGCTCACTTCTACTTTACTCAATTCCGGTTTCCAACAATCCAAAGCAGATTATTCTCTTTTCACTAAGAGGTCTTCCACTGGCCTTACTATTGTCCTTGTTTATGTTGATGATTTAGTGCTTACTGGCACTGATCTTGATGAAATCCAACGTTTGAAGCATTCTCTTGATACCAAATTCAGCATTAAAGACCTTGGTGTACTCAAGTATTTTCTTGGTTTTGAAGTAGCTCGTTCCACTTCAGGTATTGCCTTGCATCAAAGAAAATATTGCCTTGATCTCCTCCAGGACACTGGTCTCCATGCTGCGAAACCTTGCTCCACACCTATGGATCCCACACTTCCTCTCAGCCAATGTTCTGGTGTTCTACTTCCTGATCCGACTGTTTACAGAAGACTTGTGGGTCGCCTATTGTACCTTACTCACTCCAGACCTGACATTTGTTATGATGTTGGAAGATTAAGCCAGTTTTTGCAGTCTCCTACTGACATACATATGCAAGCTGCACATCACACTCTCAAATACCTCAAAGGAAATCCTGGACAAGGCCTGTTTTTCTCTTCTTCCTCTTCCACTTCCTTAACTGGCTTCAGTGACTCTGATTGGGGAGCCTGCCCTGACACCCGCAGGTCCATAACCGGCTTCTATTTCTTCTTAGGCTCTTCCCTCATCTCTTGGAGGAGTAAGAAACAATCCATTGTCTCTAGGTCCTCCTCGGAAGCTGAGTATAGGGCTTTAGCTCAAGCATCTTGTGAAGCACAATGGTTATTATTTTTATTACAGGATCTTCATCTTGAGCACCCCAAACCAGTTGTTCTATATTGTGATAATCAGGTTGTCCTTCACATTGCAGCCAACCCTGTATTCCATGAACGTACAAAGCATATAGAAATGGACTGCCATGTTGTCAGAGATAAGGTTCAATCCGAAATGCTTCACCTCCTTCCCATCTCCACTCATGAACAATTGGCTGATATCCTCACCAAGCCTTTACATGTTGGTCCTTTCAACAATATTCATTCCAAGCTCGGCATGCTTGACATTCACATTCCAGCTTGAGGGGGGTATTATATTCTGTTAGTTATTAAATTCTGTTAGTTATTCTCTATTCCCTGTATAGCAAGCATAACTGTTTTCTGTTATGTTAGTTTTCCTTTTTCGTTTTTTCTGTTAGCTTAGTTTGTTAAGCTATATATATCTTGTCCTTCTTGTAATCTTAGAATTTGAGTTTTGATAATGAGAATCAATGAGCACAAAGCTCTTTCTCTTTCACATCTTCAACACAGGAAAATAATCTGCTAAGTTTGGTGTTCCAACAAGTTTTGTGGTGTTGGTCACTACTTCTTTGAACTCGCATGTGGTACTCGTAGAGAGAACCATATCCAGAGAGAATAAAGTGTTGGACAATAGATTTATGGTGGTCTTGAAAACTGCTGTGCCAATATCTACTACTTCAGCCATTTTGTTGCTTTGATGGATATCATTGAGGAGTTGTTGCACTATGATCTTGCGCCTAATGTCTTTACTGGCATCAAGGGCCTTTTGGGCAAACAATCCATTACTGCATATTTTCCTTAAGTCTCGCCACAGAGGGGACATGGGCATGAAGGGCCAGGCTGAGGTGCTCGTGGTTGACAACTGTCACAGATTGGGGAACAGTTCGATTTGAGAAGTACAGGTCATTGGTTTGAAGCCCCTCTTTGGCCATTTCTACTGAAGAGATGATAATGGTGGTTAGTTGGCCCAGCTTTAACTTCATTGTTGGAGCATGAATCTTTGCAAGGTTGGCCAAGGATTGGGGTGGCTTGTTCCCTAGTTCAAGGAGGTTTCCTATGATGGGAAGAGGAGAAGGACCTGGTGGAAGGTTGTGGTTTGGTTTGTTGCGTCTTGCAAGCAGTGAATGCAGAATGGTGCATGTCAACAGGAGGAGCAGTATATAACTTATTAGCTCCATAACTGGGTGCAACAAGAGGAGGAGGGAATAAGAAGGCATGACCTATTGATCATAATGTCTGCCTTAGTTGGGGCTATCGATTTATAATGCCTATGATATATGCTACAGAATATAGATACATGCACATGTGAATGAACTATAGAACCACGACGATGAATGAGCTACAAATAATTGGCTATAATTGCTATAGAATATAGTTATATGCACATGTGAGACCAGGGACAGACCCCGATGCAAAGGAACGGGGACGCATGCATAGCATAAAATTATTAGTGATGCTATACAACTAGAAAAGTCGCCCGACTTTTGCAACCCAACTTAGTTTTTGTTTGGTTTGCAGTTCGACACTGCAAACGTACGTTCGGCACTTCCTCGAACGGGTCATTTTTTGTTTGGCAATTTCTCTGTTCATTTGTTACAACACATTTCTCTCTTCTAACTCACGTTTGCAGCAAAGCAAAAAATACATGCTTTTTGTGTTGAGTTTTCATTCCGTTGGTTGAGATTTGTTAGGGGAATTGAATGGGGAAATTAAATTTCCAACTACCTCCCTCTGTCTTCTTTCTTCATGTTGTTCAGTTCGTAACTTACCCTAACACACACAACTTGTCTTTGGTTTGACCTTTATCTCTTGTTTGTATTACGCCGCTGCTGCTCCAAGTGCGACCTCGTCAGTCACCGGCTAACCGCCACTGCTCGTCAGTAACCGGCTCATCGTTGATATATGTTAGTGCTGCTCGTCAGTCCAGGTGCAAGCTTGTTATTCTGAGCTTGTATATTGTTCTTCATCTTCTTTAGTTACTTGAAGATCCATGTATGTCAATTTGGTTGAGAAATTCTAATAAAAATTATGGGTTCTGAGCTGAGCTTTAATTATTTGCTTGACAAAATACTTGAACCATTGCTGTCTTTTACTTCTGCTGATGCTTGAATCTCATTTAGCCTCCCTTGCTCTTAGTTGTGGCATTTTAGTTCTTTGATGCATGTGGCATTTTAGCTGTGGTCTGTTGTGATGAAATGTAATTACTGTATATTGTAATGCAAAGTCACATTGATCTTCGTTGGTAGTAACAGAACCTCAAATCCACACTTTTGTGACTCATTCCCTTCTAATTGAATGAGCCAACTAGTTGAGCTGCGAGTCTCTTGGTGTTATGCCAATAATATCATGCTTACACCAAGAAAGGGCATTTTAAAGAAGAGGAACAAAGGAGAATAATGGGTGTTTAATTCCTACATAGATCCACTTCCACCACCACATCTAATGTTGAAATCTCAACATCATTTCCAAACAAAATTAAAATAGATGCAAGTGGAGTGGTAATGCATGATAGCAGCAAATCCAAATGCCTCTGGGCATATCGCGTCGCGGGAATTCACCATTGCGGGGCGAATTTCTAGCCAAATGCCTCTGACTTCAATCACGAGGCAATAAGGAAGCCATCGCGAGGCAAGTTGGGAAGTGTAAATTCAAAAATTTTTTTCCAGTGCCCATCGCATCGCGAGAGTTCACCATCGCGGGGCGAATTTCCAGCCAAATGCCTCTGACTTCAATCACGAGGCAATGAGGAAGCCATCGCGAGATGATCTGGGAAGTGCAAATTCAGAGTTTTTTTTTTTAGTGCCCATTGCCTTGTGGGATTTCACCATTGTGGGGTGAATTTCCAGCCAATTACCTCTGTCTTCAATCGCAAGGCAATGAGGAAGCCATCGCGAGGCGAGCTGGGAAGTGTAAATGCAAAGTTTTTTTTTCAATGCCCATCGCCTCGTGGGAGTTCACCATCGCGGGGCGAATTTCCAGCAAGGACTTATTGACTTGAATCGCGAGGCGATGGTATAGCATTCACCAGGCGACAGCTCGAGAACCATCTCTCATTCTTGCCCACTGTATGTCGTCGCGGCGCAATGGTGTGTTATCGCAAGGCGACGGGTCGCATCCCATATCACCTAATCTCAATTTCTTCCATTTCTCTAACTCTACCCACTCTTTGCACTTCATTTCTCTGCAATCCATTATCAGGAACATGGCATCAAAATAGGGAAAACATGGCATTTTAAGAAGGAGGACTCCAAAAGCTTGCTTTCTTACTTTCTCACAGTTTTGAAAGTGTAAAAATATGCTTATGTGTGGTCTAAAATATGTTGAGAGAATATATAACACATTTATTCTTTATTTTGTAATAAATCAATGAGTAACAACAAGAGGAAAGACATTGTGGTAACTTCTTCAATAGACAATGAAACTCATAAGTCAAATGCTACATGGGATCCAAAGACAACTGAACATTTTATCCAAGCATGCTTGGACCAAGTCTATAAGAGGAAACGCAATACAACCACCCTTACAAAGAAAGGGTGGAAAGCTGTTATGTCCCAATTTAATGAGAGAAGTGGAAAGCAATGTGGAAAGATGCAGTTAAGACACAAGTGGGATAACCTTAAGAAAGAATGGGGACTACGTACAAGTTGTTTATCAAAGAGACAGGTTTAAGATGGGACAATGAAAAGAATATTGTAGATGCACCAGTCGAGTGGTGGGAGAAAAAACAATCAGTATATAGTAAATAAATATGAAGTTAAGTGTTGTAAATTTATTTTGTGTAATGTGTTATGATGATAAGTTGTATATATGCAGAAAAATCGTGATTATGAAAAATTTAAGTATAAAGGACTTCCATTTGCCCATGAATTAACCATATTATTCAAAGATGTGATGACTACTGGAAAATTTGCTTGGGCACCCACATCTGGGATATTACCTAATGGAATAAATGAAGATGATGATGGGTATCGTCCATGCTTTGAAAGTGTTGTCGATCTAGAGGAAGGTTCGGGGAGTAGTGAAGAATCTTTAGGTACTAGTGCAGGTGCTAGTGCTCGAAATAGTGTTAGAGTCAGTACTAAATTTTGACATATAAATTTAAGCACTTCCCAAGGAAACAGTAGCCAAAACGACAATAGGAAGAGGAAGATGGCTGATCCTAGTGAAATAAGTGAAAGGGAAAGAAAGACTAAAGTTTCAGCCTCAAGAACAATAGCTGATGCAATAAGTAGAATTGCATTCGCATCTGAGTCACGCTCTGCTGTTGTAAATGCATTCATAGTATCTGGTTTATTTATTGGTGAAGTGATGACTGAGCTTCAAAACATGGAGGTTATTACAAGTGATGTTGATTGGCATTCTCGATGCTGTCAACTCATGATGTTTAGGCTTGCAAGGGAAATGTTTGTCTCCTTGAAAAGATTTCAAGAGAGATTATTGGATTGACTTAAACATGCAGCTTATAACCCACTCCCCTTCATGCAAAATTAGTTGGAAGACTGTATTAAACTAATTGACTTTAGATTAAGCATGTGTTAGGCTTGATGTATTTAAGTGACTTATGTATGCTTATGTACTACCTATATTTAGTTTATTATCTTTATGGTTGACATTTTCCATTTTTCATGTGCATTTATGTCTTCTTCAATTTCATTATCTTGTATTATACAAGTTTAAAAATCAATGGATGATTGGAATGCAAAGGATTAAGATGAAGAATCTAAAATATTTTCTACTATAGATGATGATATGAAAGAAGATGAAGATGTGAGTACATTAATTAGTGAGTACGTGATAAAATATTTATGTAAAGAGCCACATAGAACCAGTAAGCAAACAAGTCATTCATTGGTGCAAGAAGTTTTGCAATGGCATCCTATTCGTTGTTATGAGATGTTTCAGAAGACATGTTTTTCTATCTGAACATGGTTTAAAAGACACTAAATGAATGAGGATTCAGGAAATGGTTGTAATGTTCTTAAATATGGTTGCCTATGGGATAGGCAACAAGATGATACAAGAAAGGTTTCAACACTCAGGAAAGATTGTAAGTAGGCATTTTCATAAAGTTTTGGCTGCCTGCCTTAGGCTGTCATTCAAATACATTAAGCCACAAGATCGTAGGTTTCGGGATATTCAAAACAAAATTCGAAATGATAGGCAATACTGACCATTTTTCAAGAATGTTATAAGAGCAATTGATGGTACTCTTATCCCATGTGTGATTAGTCCCAATGAACAACCAAAATTCATCGGAAGAAAGGGACATCCAACACAAAATGTAATGGTTGTATGTGTAACATCCCTGAGAACATGTCAGGCTTGCGTAGGGTTTTAAAGATAGCCAAACACTTACTTGACATGTCTGTGAAGTTTCATGACCAACTGAGTTAGTTTAGCAATTTACCGCAATACAGAATGTGAAAAATAACCTAAAATGACTCAGAAAATGATGTAAATTGCCTAGATAAGAGAAATAATAATGGAAAAGTTGTTTTTAAGTTATAAATGAGTCAAGGAAGTTGCAGTTAAAGTTTGAAAGAAAACTAAATTTTGTTTGATATTTTTAAGCACACCGAGTAAGTGTTTTGATACCAAATGGACTTAACGCAGATATGAAAATTAAAGATAATGATGAATTTGGTAATTAGATAAATCTTAGGATTTATTCTAATACATATGGAGGTGAGAAAACTTGAAATAAAAAGATTAAAGTGTTCCTAAGACGTATAAAGTTATAATACTTATCCATCAAGTTGAAAAAAAAAAGAGTCAAATAAATGACTCTTTCTTCTTCCCTTTTACAGTAGTAGAAAACGCACAAAGGGGTAGTTGGATTTATTTCTATCTTGTTTATTATTCTTTTCTCATCTCATTTCTTTCATGAGCTTGCTGTTTATAATGTATTAACATGAGAATATGTGAGTTATGAAGTTTCTTTTGGTTTATTTTGATTGCGGATGAAGTGGAGAGTAAGATTATGCTTTTAGTTTTTGATGAAATTTGATGGTGACAAAATGAGTTTTTCATGGAAGATGAGTTAATTTTTTATGCTAGATTGAGGCATTAAGATTGTATTTTGAAGATATATTCTGCTTGTTGAATGGAAAAGCTCTAAGAAATTGATTTGGAAGGAGTTGAAATGGGTGAAAAAGTGAAGGAGAGCAGCAACACGTTTTGCTGCTACCCAACCGGTGCTTAAGCGCTGGTAATGGGGCACTGAAGCGCCCAGTTGACAGAAGAGAAGTTTTGAACATACCCAACCAGCGCCTAGGCGCTGGGAATAGAACTCTCAAGCGCTCAGTCAGCAGAAATGATTTCTGGATACACCCAGCCAGCACTCAAGTGCTAGACACAGAACAAGGGAAATAGACTATGGTGTTTTATATAAAAAATGAAATGTATTAAGCTCTTTTATGTTATTTTAATTGATAACAAGAATATCTATATTATGAAAAGCATGATTTATTTATGAGTTTAACAATTAAGATTAAGGGTTTAAAATAAGATTGAGAAAAAGGAAAGTTATATTAAGCAATGAAGTACATGTTTCATGTAAAGGGAAAGTATTAAGTATTTTGACATTAAAGGAAGGTTAAGTATCACAGTTCAGAAAGTAGGTGGCTTCCTACTTGGTGGGTTAAGGTGGTAACATATTCCCTCCCAACTGCAGAGAAAGAAAAAGCAAGTTCATGACATTCATGGCATCCATGACATTATTCATGATATTATACTAATACAACTCGTATTGCATCATATTTATACATCATATCATAATATATGCATTTTTAGGCAGCTGTATGGGCGATTATCTAATCATGCATTGGCAGTTGTATGGGCAGTTTGCCTTACTTTTGTATGGAATAGTTCAGACTATGTTTCCCAGGAAACACTATATGGAATAAGGATGTGATTAGTTCTTGAATTATATGATACGATTTGATGTTTAATTATAATTTTAATTATCATTGTATTTAAATATCATGAGTTGTATATATATTCAATATGAATTGTTACAACTGCTGGTATTGGTATATTACTACTGAGGATATTTGATTCTCACCCCGGGTGTCCATGTAAATCTAGGTAGAAGTTCTCTTCAAACATTGAGCGGAAGAAGATCAAAGAGTAGTTTAGTATTTTGATCCTTCAGTTTCAGTTTGTACATCATATGTATATTATTTTGATCCTGTAAACAGATGTATATGTATATAATGAAGTTTAGTTTTTACAAGGCTCTCCATAATAAATTCTTTATAGGAATGATTATAGATTAGTTGAATGTTATAAGTTAGTTGTAATATGACTAATACCGTTTAAGCGAATATATTAGGTTTTCAGTATTAGGATGTTATAGTATGTGATTGGAACATGTGCTTCATTTTTGCATTGCCTGGATGGGAAAACACCACCCATGATGCTCGTATTTTTTAGAATGCCCTTACAACTCCTAATATGAATTTCCCACATCCACCTCCAGGTTTGTTCTTTCTTACATCTACAATTAATTTATATTTGCATTAAAATTATAAATATACATGATACTAGTTTCATTGTTTATTAGGTAAATATTATTTGGTGGATGCTGGCTATCCAACACTAATTGGATATATTGGTTCCTATAAATGTGAACGCTATCACCTTCCTGATTTTAGGTGTTCATTTGGATTTGCAAACCACAATGAAGTGTTTAATTATTATCACTCAAGTCTAAGGTGCATAATAAAAAGGACTTTTGGGGTATGGAAGAATATGTTTGCTATTTTGCGTCACATGCCTAAGTTCAAAATAGAAACACAAGTTCAAATAGTCAGTGCAACAATGACTATACATAACTTTATTAGAATAAATTCTGAAACAAATTTTGAATTCAATCGTTATGAAGATGAAAATGTAGTTGAACCTGAAGATGAAGATGAAGATATTGTTAATGATTATTCATCCCCAAAATTAATCATAGTCTCTTCATCAGAGATGGATATTGTTCGAGACTCAATTTAGAATCAAATTATTAAGCACATGCAGCTTAATTAGTAGTATATTTATATTTATATTTCAAAATTGCATTACATTTTCTTGTATACTTTACTATTATTTTGTATTTTGATTTGGATCAATCAATTTGCCTTGATGTATTGAAACTTTAGTTGTCTTCATTTATTGGATCAACTATGAATATAATTTAACATTTTGTTATATAATTTATTCAACTATGCATATAATTTAATATTTTGTTGTCGCGACCGGGATCGCGGCGAGATAACGACTTAAAAATTAACAAAATTTAAAAGGGTATTAAGGGAGTCGCCACCAATTTTATTTATTTATTAGGAAAAATTGGAAAACCAAAAATAATGGTCTACGTTCAAAAATTCAGGTTCGGGAGTCTGATTATGCACAAGGAAGGGTGGAGACTTAACCCCACAACACCCCTAATACATCCGTCCTACGACGGTTACCTTAAATTAATTGTGCAATTTTTATAACTTTTAAAAATATTTATTTTACTCATTTATTAAAAGATAAACTAAATAAATAAATAAATTATGAAAATTTAATTTTGGCTTGACAGAATTGCGATTCTGCTCCTACGTATCCTCCGGTGCAATGAGGAATTCAAAGCCACGTCGTTTCTTTAGAAAACGATTGTGGGTTATTTATTTTTAATTTTGAAAATATTTTTGTTTTGGAAATTTATTTGATTTTTTTTCTATTATAAAGAATTGTTGTTCGTCGCAACTCGCCTAATCCAAATTTATTTTTCTTGATAAGACTCAAACGTTTGACTCTCTCTCTCTCTCTCTTTTTTAGAAAAGATGAACCATCGTTCGTCACAACTCGGGATGATTCTAAAAGTCGGGGTTAACAAGTTGTCACAACTCGCCTAATCCCGTTTTTATAAAAAAGGAATTTTATAAAAAAAAGTACAAGGTCGCTATTTAAAACAAAAATCAATAGGATAATGAATAATAAAAAAAAAACAAAGAAAAGCAGGGTATTATTTTTTTAATTTTTTTTTTTTAAAAAAATCAAAAACTTTTATTGTTGTAACCAAAAGACTCAAATGATAATAGAAAAAAATTAAGCATAAAAGAGTGACCAACCCAAAATAAAAAAAATATAAGATCTCTAAAAAACAAAATTATCCAAACCAACTAAAAAAAAAAAAAAGCCCAAGAAAGAAGAAAGACTAAAACCCCACTAAAAAAGCATTAGGATAAAAAAAAATTTATCTAGCCCAACTAAAAAAAAAAACCCAAAAGACAATAAAAGGAAAACCCCCCAAAAAACATCGGGATTAAAAAAAAAGGATCTACCTTGTCAAATTAAAAGCCCAAAAGAAAAGAAAATGAAAAAAAATAAAAATAAAATAAAATCGAATTGTCCTGATTTCTAAACATAAGCCAAACGATTGAGAGGAAGAGACATTTAGTCTCTGAAACAAGCAAAACAGGGAACCAAAAATGGGTTTCAAATGAGGTTGGGACGGTGGCTTTGGAGGTTCTTTGGTGGCAAGGTGGTCGTTCACTACTGGTGGTGGAGGTTGTTTGGTATTCCTGGCCCCGGCTCGTGGTGGGTTTTTCGGTGGGTTTAGAGAGAAGCAGAGTGGCCACGGTGGGAGGGAGGAGGAAGGCCGAGAACGGGGGGCCGGGGCCGACCACGGTGGGCTTCGTGGGGGTTGATGGGTGAATCTGGTTGGAAAGGGCGTTTGGGTGGTCGGGCACGCCCGGGTGGACGACGGGTGTGAGGTGGATGAGGGGCCGTTGGAGGTTGCGGCCGTGGGGAGTTACTGGTGGGCTGAACTTGGTGGTTTCGATTTTTTCGGTGAAGGGAAGGGTTCCATGGAAGGTCATGGTGGCTTGGGGGCTGGGCTCGTGGTGGACGGTGGTGGCTGCCACAGTAGACGGTGGATTGCTGGTTTTCACGTTTTGGATAACTTGGTGGAGGCTGAACTCCATGGTGGCTGGTGGGAGGATCACGGCTGGGTTGAAAACAAGGGGAAGGCAGAGGGGTTGGGTGGCTTGGGCTGACCACGGTGGGGAAGGGGATTGGTGGAATAGGGTTCTGTATAGAATTTTTCCTATTTTTTTTTATATATATGCTTATTGTGTTCTCTGCTTTGATGCTTGTTGTAGTTCTGGTCTTGGTTGAAGTGGTTTAATTTGCAGGTGAGATTTTGTCTTCAGGATGAGATTTTTTTGGTTTGGGTGTTATTGTTTTATATATGGGACTTGGTTGGAATGTTGGGATTTCGATTGCTAAGATGGCTTGAGATGCAGTTTTGGTTCACATCTTGGATGATGCTAGAATATGGGATAGCAAAAAAAACAGATACGAAGGGCTGATAATTCAAAAGGGTGAAGGCTAAAAATCTACCTTGCCTGTGATAGCAACACCTAAAAGAAAAGCTGAAGAACTTTTCCTCAGTTCACCAACTGCGAAAGCTCTATGTTTTCTCCTTTCTCTGCTCTCTATGATTTCTTCAGCATTCACTTTCTCTGTATTCTAACTTTTTCGTTCTCAAAAAATTTTCCCCCAACCTCTTCTATATTCCTCCGAAACCAACCTCTGGTTTCTCTCTAAAAAATTTCCAAAGAAAAATGCCAACCCCTTCAAACTCTCATTCTCCCTCTTATATAGCCAAAGTATGTGTGAATACAGACAACTTCTGGGGAACAAAAGCTGTGTGTGCAAGGTGGTGCAATGGAGCTGCAGGGGTGGTAATGGGAAGCACACAAAGAATGTTGGTCTTCTTTGGTATTGTGTACGTGAGTGAGTGGGTGCAAGGTTGTGCACTGCTTAGTGAGAAAATGGAAAAAGACAAAGAAGACTAGGAAAGCAATCGGATCCATACTCCAAATTGGAAGAAAAGACCAAAGGGAAGGAAGAGGACCGCAACGACAAACCTCCCTTCCTTCTTTTTTTTATTTTTTTTTCAATTATTCCTATTGTTGTCATTTTTATTATTTTATTTTATTTTTCGTTTTTAGATTTTTTTTTTTTGTAAGCATTACTTATTGGGCTAAAAACAAAAATAAGAAAAGGGCTAAAATGAATCAAGAAAATGGGCTAAATAAAATTTGGGCTGAAAAAGGAATGAGCCAAGAGAAAAGGAAACATTTATCATGGTATTAATTAATTTAATTTTTTTTTCTAAATTTGTATTTCTTTTTATTTATTTATTTCATTTTACTTTTTTTTTTAATAAAGAGAAAATAAAAAAGGGTCCGGGCAAAATTAGGTGTTCACAGTTGCCCCTCTTTACTTGTTTCTTACTAGATATTAGGAATAACTATAGTTTTTCATATTATCGTCGTAAGAAACGAGTAAAGACGTGAACTTAAATTTTGTCCGACAACGAAATCATGCCAGTAAAAAAAAACTAGTGAGCTCAAACGCAAATTTACGAGCTGTCACAGCGTCGCAAATTCTACCAGGGTGAAGCTTAGCGTAAAGCTAGAGACGTCACTATGTTGTCAATTGATATTTATTTTTATTTTATTTAAAAAAGAACTTAAATGACATTGAGTAACCTTGTGATTTGAAATCGCAAAAGACAATGGGCTTGACCTAAACTTTGAAATGGCAGTGGACTCAACAGCAGATTTACGAGCTGTCCCAGCGTCGTCAATCCTTCCAGGGTGAAGCTCAGCGTAAAGCCAGAGACGTCACCGTATTGTCAATAAGCTGTCGCAGCTCAATTGACGTTTATTGATCAAAAGAATTTTTGTCTCTCTTTTTTTCTTTTTTTTTTTTTCTTGTTTTTTTTTTTTTTTTTTTGTCTCTGTCTTTTATATATATATATATTATAATTCTAGGTGACTTCGTGACCTGGAATTGTCAAAAGCAATGAGTTTTGCCCAGAATTTAAAATGTAGTTGGCTTCTGTGTCCTGAAATGAAATGCAATGGGCCTCTGTGTCCCGAAATTTAAATGCAATGGGCCTCTGTGTCCCGAAATAAAATGCAGTGGGCCTCTGTGTCCCGAAATTTAAAATGCAGTGGGCCTCTGTGTCCCGAAATTTAAAATGCAGTGGGCCTCTGTGTCCCGAAATGTAAAATGCAATGGGCCTCTGTGTCCTGAGATGATATGCAGTGGGCCTCTGTGTCCCGCAAATTAAAATGCAATGGGCCTCTGTGTCCTGAAATGATATGCAGTGGGCCTCTATGTCCCGAAAATTAAAATGACAGTGGGCTTCTGTGTCCCGAAATTTAAATGACAATGGGCTTCTGTGTCCCGAAATTTAAAATGCAATGGGCTTCTGTGTCCCGAAATTAAAATGCAGTGGGCTTCTATGTCTCGAAATTAACATGCAGTGGGCTTCTGTGTCCCGAAATTTAAAATGCAGTGGGCCTCTGTGTTCCAAAAATGAAATGCAGTGGGCCTCTATGTCCCGAAATTTAAAATGCAATGGGCTTCTGTGTCCCGAAATTAAAATGCAGTGGGCTTCTGTGTCCCGAAATTAAAATGCAGCGAGCTTCTGTGTCCCGAAATTTAAAATGCAATGGGCTTCTGTGTCCCGAAATTAAAATGCAGTGGGCTTCTGTGTCCCAAAAATTTAAATGACGGTGGGCTTGGCCCAAACGAAATTTTTTCTTCTTTTTTCTTTTTTCTTCTCCTTCTTCTTTTTTTCTTCCTTTTTTTTTTTAGGAAAGATCATTTATTTATTTATTTATTTATTTTAAGCTTTTTATGTTTTTTTTTTTTATATATATAGTGAAGCTTGGCGTGAAAGCCGAAGACGTCACTTTCAAAGTCATTGTGTACTTATTCTCTCGTGAAAAGATATTGTACTATTCATCCCTGCAACTCAAAATCTAAAGATCATGTCAATATCGTCAAAACTTTCTCTTGCATTCTGGATATTAATTGCTTCCTCGGAAAACTTTGATCCATCAACCCCGGGAGCAGGCTCTTGCAAATTAGGGCTTATCAGCTTGTCTCAAATTCCTTGGACTCTTCAAACATCCGTGTATCTTTCCTTTCTCTTTTAGTCATCAAGAACACAGTTCCCCGTCTTCTTCCTGACAAGGTGGGTTGAATATGGGGTAGACCTAGTTTTCATCCCTCGATTGAAACTTCTAAACCATTATTGGTCTAACTTATTAATCAAAGGATTGCCATTAAATCGTCAAATCAAATGATATTGAACTTATATTCCTTTTGATTGAAGCATTTTGTAATAAACTGTGTGATTTCGCAAGTATGAAAGAAACAAACGAGATAAAAAAGCAAAAGAATAAGAGAAAAGAAAAGAAAGAGAAAGGTACTTTCATTTATCTGAATGTTCACAAACACATAAAGGTACTGAGAGTGATAGAGAATACAAATGGTGATATAGACAAAGCGAAAGGTAATTGCCCCAGTTAAGATTCCTTCATTCTCTTTAGATAGGACCTAATTCTCAGATGGACATTACAACCATCGACTGCAAATGATAAAAATCCTCTTCTATTGATCACCGCACAAAATTTGCCCCAGTTTCTTTTCTTTACTGCTCAAAACTGCCCCAGTTTTTATGTTGTTTCGGTGGGTTCTTCAGGTGACATCTCCTATGAGAGCCTTTGCCGACTTTACTTTTGCCTGATTTAAATGCCCTAACTTTTGCTTAGGCCGCCCTTGCAGTTTTCGACCTAACGGGTTTCTTCTCTTTTTCTTTTTTTTTTTTTTCTTTTCTTTTCTTCTTCTTTTTTTCTTTCTTTTTTTTTCTTCTTTAGGCATAGAACTTCTTGACTGCATCAGCATTTGTCGGCCTTGGCAATTCATTTCCATCCATATCTGTCAAAACTAGGGCTCCTCCAGAGAATGCTTGCTTAATAATGTAAGGCCCCTGATAACTAGGTGCCCATTTGCCTCGGGCGTCTTCTTGGTTTGGGAGTTTTTTCTTCAAAACCAGGTCACCTGCTTGAAACTCCCTAGGGCGTACTTTCTTGTTGAAAGCTCTTGCCATTCTTCTTTGGTATAGTTGCCCATGACAAATGGCCTTTAATCGTTTTTCTTCAATCATGTTTAACTGCTCATATCGAGTTTTTATCCATTCTGTCTCTTCCAGCTCAGCTTCCATCAACACTCTTAAGGATGGGATCTCGACCTCTATAGGGGATACTGCTTCCATGCCATATACCAGGGAAAATGGCGTTGCCCCGGTGCTAGATCGAATATTAGTGCGATATGCGTGGAGAGCATAGGGGAGCATCTCATGCCATTCTCTGTAATTGACCACCATTTTGGCTACTATCTTCTTGATATTCTTGTTTGCTGCTTCCACCGCGCCATTCATCTGAGGTCTGTAAGGAGCAGAATTGTGATGCTTGATCTTAAACCTCTGACATAGATTCTTAATTTCAACGCTATTGAGATTAGGGGCATTATCTGTAATAATCCTTTCCGGGATTCCATATCGACAGATGATGTTTGCCCTCAAGAACTTGAGAACCACCTTTTGAGTGACCTTGGCATATGAGGCAGCCTCTACCCACTTGGTGAAGTAATCAATTGCTACCAGGATAAACCTATGGCCATTGGAAGCCTTTGGATTTATTGGCCCAATAACGTCAATTCCCCACATTGAAAAAGGCCATGGTGCCACCATATTATGCAATGGGACAGGAGGTGCATTAATGCGGTCGGCGTATGCTTGGCATTTATGACACTTTCGAACATATCCTATGCAATCGATTCCATAGTGGACCAATAATAACCACATCGTAGGATTTGACGAGCCATCATGATACCATTCGCGTGCGTTCCACAAATCCCTTCATGAACTTCTGTTAAAATGATGAGAGCCTCTTTAGATTCCACACATCCGAGGAGTGTACCATCATAATTCCTTTTGTACAAGTACCTCCCGCTCAAAAAGAAAGCCATGGAAAGCCGACGGATGGTCTTTTTATTTGTCTCATTTGCCCCGGTGGGTATTCTCTCGAACTTAATGTACCGCTTGATATCATGGAACCAGGGTTGGCCGTCTTCTTCTTCCTCAACATTAGAACAATAAACCGGTTCGCTTTCGCCTCACTCGGATGGGCTGCATATTAGCATGAATATCCAGATTGGTCATTACTGACTAAAGTGGCTGTGGCATCCGCAAATTGGTTCTTATCTCGAGTCAAGTGCGAAAAGGTGATCCTTTCAAACTTCTCGACCAACCGCATCAAATATTTTCGGTATGGGATCAACTTTGGATCCTTAGTTTGCCATTCCCCATTCACTTGATAGATTATCGCGTCTTCGAATCTCCATATACTTGTAATTCTTTCACTCCCAATTCTATTGCAACTTTCAATCCTTGAGCACACGCTTCATACTAAGCAACATTATTGGTGCAATCGAACTCTAACTTGATGGCGACAGGGTATTGCTTCCCACTTGGTGATGTGACCACTGCCCCTATGCCGCTTCCATACATATTGACTGCTCCATCAAAGTACATCTTCCATATGTCTTCTTCATCCGACTCTTCTTCTTCAACTGCTAAAACATCTCCGTCGGGGAATTCAGATATCACAGGTTGTTTGTGATTGAGTGGGTTCTCAGCTAAGTGATCTGCAATTACACTGCCTTTGATGGATTTCCGAGTCACGTGCTTTATATCGAACTCAGAAAGAACCACTTGCCACTTGGAGACTCGTGTGGAAACATGAGGACTTTCAAATATGTACTTTATTGGGTCCATTCTTGAGATTAGCCAAGTTGTATAGTACAACATATATTGCCTTAACCTTCTTGATGTCCATGCTAGGGCACAACAAGTCTTTTCGATTGTCATGTAGCGAGATTCACACTCATTGAACTTCTTGCTCAAATAGTAGATGGCATGTTCTTTCCTTCCTGCCTCATCATATTGCCCTAACATTGCTCCCATGGATGTCTGTAATACTGTGAGGTACAATATCAAAGGACGACCAGGCGTTAGTGGCACCAAAATGGGAGGACTTTGCAAATAAGTTTTGATCTTCTCAAAAGCTTCCTGACAACATTCATCCCATTCTCCTGGTTGTTGTTTCTTTAATAACTTGAAGATCGGCTCGCAGGTGCTAGTCAGATTGGCTATGAACCTAGCGATGTAATTCAGCCTCCCGAGAAAGCTTCTTACTTCTTTTTCTGTTTTGGGAGCGGGCATCTCTTGTATCGCTTTGACTTTGTCAGGGTCCACTTTGATCCCTTCCTTGCTAACGACGAAACCAAGCAGTTTTCCAGTCGATGCACCAAAAACACACTTTGCTGGGTTTAACCTTAACTTGTACTTTCTGAGTCTTTCGAACAGCTTTTGTAACACTTCCACGTGGCTTTCCCCTTCTTTGGATTTGGCGACTATGTCATCCATATATACCTCAATTTCTTTGTGCATCATGTCATGGAACAAAGCAACCATGGCACGCTGATAAGTGGCCCCAGCATTCTTCAAACCAAACGGCATAACTGTGTAACAAAAAGTTCCCCATGCCGTGATGAACGTGGTCTTCTCTTTATCATTCGTGTCCATGGAAATCTGATTGTATCCAGAATATCCGTCCATGAAAGAAAATCTATGACCCCTTGCAGCATTGTCGACGAGGACATCATTGTGAGGTAGTGGGAAATCATCTTTAGGGCTAGCTTTGTTCAAATCCCTATAATCTACGCACATCCTGACTTTTTCATCCTTCTTCGGAACAGGGACGATGTTTGCCACCCATTCTGGGTGTCTAGATACTTCCAAAAATCCTGCTTCTAACTGCTTGGTGACTTCCTCTTTGATCTTTAAGGACATTTCAGGGTGCATTCTTCTCAACTTCTGCCTTTTCGCCTCAGCATTGGGATATAACGGGATTTTGTGGGAAGCTATGCTCGGATCCAGCCCTGGCATATCTCGATAAGACCATGCAAAGACATCCATGTAATCTCTGAATAACTTGATCATGCATTCCCGCTCTGGATTATCCGTCAATCTTAACTCTTTCTTGTCTTCATCAGTTCCCATATTGATTACCTCCACTTCTTCTTCATTCAGGCTGAATTCTCTCTCAGACCTTTCTACCAACTTGGCAAACTCCTCAGTAGCGTCTCTTTCTTCATCCGAGTCATAGTTGTCTATATCCATCATTGAATGAGAATCCATCTTTAAGCCTTCAGGAATATCTTCATGGGACAATGACTCTACAAGACTCAAATCCCTGGAAGATTTATTTATGCCGATTGGAAACTATCGACGAAGGAAAATATGGTAATTGATATGGCTAAGAAAAAGATAAGTTGATGATAAAGAGAAGCAAAACAGTGAATCAACTGAGAAACACAAAGTTCATTGCATTAAAAAAAAAAGATCACATGAGCAGTGAAACACACAAAAACACACAAGTTCATTACATTAAAGCTTCAATAAAAGTTAACATAACTTCAACATCACAAAAGTCTCAGATAACATCATGACTAAACAATTACTTTATGGCAATCACATCAATTAACGCCTCAGATCGCCAATTGTCCAAAGGTTTCAAGTTGTCGGAGGGCTGAATAGCATGATATTCTCTTGAGTCTTCCTCCACATTGTTAATGATTAGCCGGACCCGAGGACTAGAGGTTCCATTGATGACTTCAGCAGGAACAGGGAATGTTTCCTTCAAATGAGGAATAGTCCTTTTCACTTCATTCTTCTCATCGAGAGTCATGCCTTGCTTCATCATATCTTCTAAAGATGCATCATATCCCAGGCCATGTCTGCTTCTTGTTTTCTCGGGTAGGGTGATTGTGGACTTGGTTCCTTGTAGCTGAATTCCTAAACCTTTCCCGACTTGATAACCATTCTTTGTCATGATGCGAGTCACAATTTGATGAACATCTTTGGAAGGCGACTGCCTTTCTCTACCTTTGATTCCACCAACTGGAAGCTGTGCAAGAAATTCTCCACCTCCAAGTCTGTGTTTTCAACATAAGGCACTGAAGTAGGTTTCATCAACAGGATTTCTTCTTCTCCTCGAACGGTAACTAGACACCCATTATTGATGTATTTCAAGCATTGATGCAACATTGAGGGAACAACACCTGCAGCATGGATCCATGGTCTTCCTAAGAGCATAGTATATGTAGGTTCGATCTCCATTACTTGAAACAGTACTTGGAAGCAGTTCGGGCCTATCTCAAGTGGAAGGGTCACTTCTCCCATGATCCCTCGTTTTCTTCCATCGAAGGCTCGCACTGTCATTTCTTGAGGTTTCAGATCTTCTACACTCATAGCCAGTTGAGATAAGGTTGTTCTTGGGAGGACGTTCAAGGCGGAACCCCCATCAATCAAAACCTTGGCAACCACATATCCCCGACACTTCAAAGTGATGTGCAAAGCACGTGGGTTATTCCCTGTTGAATGTACCACTTCTTCTTCAGAGAAAGGGATCACATTGATGTGCCTTATCGGATCCACCATGCTCACCAAGCTTTCTGGGGTAACATCTGGCTTCACATAAGCGTCATTTAACACTTTCTGCAGAGCTTTGCGATGAGGTTCAGAACTCATGATGAGTGACAATAGAGAGATTCGGGCCGGAGTTTTCCTGAGTTGTTCTACAATGTCATACTCGCTTTGCTTCATGATCTTTAGGAACTCTTCTTCCTCATCCTCTTTTGTTTCTAAGAGGCTTGCTTTTCCTTTTCCAGTCTTATCTTCTTGCCCATAGCACCTACCGCTTCTTGTAATCCCTCCCACGCCTACGACATTTGTCACTGCTTGGGTGGGCTCTGTTATCTGTGTAATAGGGGCTGAAGAAGTTTGCCTTATATCACCTTGCATCTTTACCTTGACATCATACTCCCAGGGCACAGCACGAGAATCACTGTAGGGAAAAGGCGTAGGCTTCTTTATTGCTATGACAACTTTCCCAGAATTTGGGACTTCACCAATACGCGGCAGTTTGAGGACAAGACGCTCCACAGTATCTATTTCCCTTGTGAGCCTTTTTGCTCGAGTAACATCCACTACCCCCAAAGCCATGAACCTCTCGCACCGAGCTTTAAATTCTTGACATGGCTTTTAATATCGTGCCCCTTCTTCATATGATATTCACAATAAGCTTCAGTATCATACTCAAACCCTACCTCCTCAAAGGTTACTGAAGAACAGTAGCCGGCTTGGACCAGACCTTGGAATACTAGCTTCATAGGAGTTCTGACATTTGTGACCCTTTGAACTCCTTCCTCGTCTCTTTCTAACACATTTACAGTCCCTTTCCCATGATTCGGAATTGGGTTACTAGTAATGCTAGGCCCTTTCTCCTCTTCAAAGTCTAACTTTCCACAGGCAATCAGTTTCCTAACTATTGTTTTAAATACCTCGCAATCCTCAATTGAGTGGCCTGGGTTATCCATATGGAACTTACAAGTTGCATTAGGGTTGGACCAAGCTGGGAACGGAGGGACCATAGGGCGAGCAGGCGCGCATGCGATCAGGTGTGCATCAAACAATTGTTGAAACAAATCGGCATTGGAGATTGGTAGCTTGGGAAAAGGGGGTAGATTCACCGGGGGTCGAGTATACCCTTGGTTTCCAGGGTTTCGAGGTGCGGGAGGACGATTGGTATAGGCAGGACGGGTTGGAACGTATGGATGCGGTGGTGGGATATTGTTGACTTGGTATGAAGTTTGGTAAGCTGGAAAAGTGGGTGGAGGGGCTTGATAAGAAGGATATGGTCGTGGATTGCGGGGGAAGTATGAATTTTGGGGTTGCACATAACTGACTTCTGGTTCCTTTTTCTTTACGGGCGCCACCTTTTTAGGAAAATTGCTCTCTGTACTTCCAGTAGGTAATTTTTCGGCTTTTGCAAGACTTTCAATTCTTTCTCCAGCCACAATCAGGTCCGAAAAATCCTTGTAGGTAGACCCTGCCATCAGCCCAATAAAAGGTGCTCCTAGAGTCCCCATAAAGTACGAGCTCATCTCCGACGGAGTCAATGGTGGTTGAACCTGAGCTGCCAACATTCTCCACCTTTGGGCGTATTGCTTGAAAGTTTCCCCCTGTTTCTTCTGCATTGCCCCAAGTTGTTCTCGGGTAGGTGCGGTATCGATGTTAAATCGATATTGCCCCAAGAATTGGCTTGTCAGGTCGTCCCAGCAAGAAATCCTCGAATGGTCAAGTTGCATGAACCATTCTAAAGCTGGCCCGGTCAAAGCTTTCATGGAAGAAATTGATTAGGAATCTCTGATCCCGTGACCAAATAGCCATCTTAGTAATGTAGGTCTTTAGATGGAACTTGGGATTGGTGCTTCCGTCGTACTTTGAGAAATCCGGAATCTTGAAGTCCTTAGGGATGTTGACTTCAACTTCTGGGCACAGTTCGTCAATTCCCACTGAGCCATATAAATTAGGGCCTTGAATTGCTTTGATTTGCTCTTGCATCTTTTCAATCAGTTCATCCCTTAACTTTTCTTTCTCTGAATTGCCGTTAAGGAATATCTTTACTGGCCGCTCATGAGTACCCTCCGCATTGTTATTTCCCCCTTCATGATTACCATTCATAGAATCGTCCTCCTCATTCACATTGTTGTTTGCATTTGCATTAACTCCAGTGCTAAAAGAAGCTCCATTTGTGGCTCTAAGGGTCTCAGTTAACTGTCTCAGTAAATCCTCGACCCTTGATTGTCCTTCTGCCATCGTATTGATTCTTTCCCTCATTTCATCCATCTCTTGATTCAAATTTCTTTCTGAGCCTGACATTTCTCTTAGCCTAGTTTGCAGCCTTGTTTCGTAGGTCCGGGTTTGTGCGATCTGCGTTTTCCGAGGACGAGCAATGGTTCAAAACTTTTACCTGAAAATTGTAAAAGTCAAATTATTATTTTTTCAAGAGATTATATTCATTATTTGTTAGAGGACCGTTAGTGATGCCAAGTAGTTTTGAAGTGAGTATCTTCGATCTTTGTTTGTTGTGACTATTACCCAGAACGTCTCGTTCAAAAGTATTGAGCCTCAAGTGAAATATGGGATCAGAAAACAAATGTCGAGACAAGCATACTTCATTCATTCAACTGAAAAGATATGACAATTAAGTACATTGCTTCAAGCTGACCTAGCCGAATAAAACTAATCCCTATTTGAATACACCTTGGCCATTTGTTTCATTTGCCCTATTAGGTCTTTACAGTACTCAATGAAGTCACTGATTTCTACTGGTGTCTCAAAAGGATTAATCATCCTATCGGCCTTCCTCAAATGATATGGGGTATCTGCAATTGCCGAATTAGCCAAGCATGCTAATTTTGCAAAACGACTCCTCCAAACATATGCTTCCTCCTTCCATCCACTGATGTCGCCTCTTTGTTGTTCCACCTGATTCATTAGTTCCTTCATTTTTTCATGCTCTTGTTGTAATGCTGCTTCATATTCTGAGATTGTCTCTTTCATGTGGAGTTTCTTGTTTTTGATCGCATTTTCATATTGCTCGGATGTCGCTTTCATTTGCTGCTTCATTTCTTCTACCAGTCGCACCGCATTGCCCTGAGTTAATTTGGCATTCTTGAGTTGCTCCTTAAGTTGTTAGTTTTCAGCCATAACTCTATCTCTTTCTTGCCTTCGGAGCCCTAATTCCTTGTTTGCGGCCCCCAGACAATGCTTGGTCTTCAACAGGTAATCATGTTTCATCTTTATCTTTTTGTTAGCCCCTTCGAGAATGCGGTCCTTTTCAACATTTTCTCGCTTCAAGGCTGCACATTCATGGCGGGTCTCTCTCAACTCAGCTTCCATCTTCTCCCTTTCCTTTTCCATTCTTGCGATCTTAGCTTTCATTTCTTTTGTCTCTTCATTTTCAATCAAGGCTGAGGCTGAAAACCCATTAACCAAAGGAATTGTTGGGGCCTTGAATGGCAACTTGATTTCCTGAACTCTGTCTCTAACCCATTGGCGGTAACTTTCCTTGGCTGCACAGCTTCTAACTCCCAGTTCTTTTCCTCTTCGGATGATCCTGTCCCAAGCACTTCGGATCTTCTGAAGTGACTCGATGTTTTCCATGTCATCATAGTAAAAAAGGTGGTCCCATCATAGGGTAACCAAGTTGTCGTTGTGCCAAGACTAGATTGTAGTTAATACACCCTCGTGTACCCATGAGGGGTATGTTTGGAAATCCTCCACACTGGTAGATGATAGCCTCTATATCTTTCCATCGAGGATACCATCTGATCTGTTTTTCATCCAATTCCGCCAAATGGTCCGTCCATTCACGACTGCTCTTATTCTTTAGCTGGTACATGTTGAAGTCAGCGATAGGACACTGCTCGTATGATCTGTTGAAAATATGAGTTGTGAGCCAAACATATAACATCGGCAAGCAACAGAGGATTCTCTTGCCATTCTTTTCGTGGCAAAAGTTCAAGGTGCAATAAACATCTGCGAGAAGGGCTGGAACCGGGTTATTGGTGTTGAACTTGCAAGCTAGGAACACATCAATCGCTGCATAATCCGCATAGTCATCAATGTTAGGGAACAGGACTAGGCCGTAAATGGTGAGGGCCAACACATCTATGAAAGCATCCCATTCTTCACTTTTGGCTAAGTGACACATGTGTCCCTCGAGGTATTCTCTCGAGAACCCTTTGGTTCCATTCCTATTTTGTTGCACACCTTGTAGGTCTCTAGCGTGCACTTTCAGAACACTTGCTACTGTTTGGATGGATGCATAATGTCCTATATAAAAGTATGGCTTTTTACCCTCTAACGGCAAACCCAGAATCTGCTCAAATTCTTCCAAAGTGGGGGCTAGCTGGAAATCCCGCAAGGTGAAACATCGGAGAGAGGCAGGTCATAATATTGGGCCACTGCAGTGATCGCTTCCACTTGCACATTCACTTCTAACAGATCCAGAATCTTCCCATACTTCGCTGCGAGTGTCAAACGTTGGGTCTTCTTCAGCATTCGGCCCATGACCACCAAGCTCTCAGTGTTAACTTTCTTGGCCTTGAGTCGCAGAGTTTTCTTCAAAGTCATATCCTTGTGATCTGATCCCATATTTATTTCCATCAAAGGTACTCACTTCAAATCTTGATTGAGTTTAACGGTTCTCTAACAAATTTTTCTGAAGAATGACAAAGAGATTAGAGTGAAGCATGATGCAAGGATGCAAAGTATTATTACTTTTTTTAAAAAAAAATGAATGCCATGATAAATAGTTGGTCCACTAACGGTGACTTGCACCCTTTTTTTTTAAAAAAAAAAATTTTCTCTCCTTTTATTCCCAAGTAAAACCTGTCCTTGAATGGGGTGCGATTAGGTTTTTTTTTTTACATTAATGGACCATACTACTTATTATGTATATGTACAAAAGCAAATATGACATGGATAAATTCGAAAGCAAGAAGAAGGTACGCTCCCTGGGTGCCCTAAGGGATTGCCTTAAATTTGAGGAGTTCTACCTTAAGGTTCTATGGGTCTTTCTGATTCGTGAGAACTCTCGTTGGGTGGCTCTTCTATTCTAAAGGCCTCTAGAGCTAAATCCCATTTCATAATGTTGACCACAAACAGTGGGTAAACCACCAAGTGCGGGACATTTATGAAAAAGGCACACTCTAGATGAGGTTTTCGCAATAACCAAACAGGATGTACATCCAAAATGGCTACCACTACGCAACCTCTACTTAACTTAGGTTTTGCTCAGACCCGGGTATAGGGCCCCACTCGAATGTGTGTGATAAACGTGTAAGTGCGGTGTGTGTAGGGAGCGTACAAACTTTTATAATCCTAAGATCTACCCATATTCTGCAAAACAAACACAACAAAATCCAAAGGAGCTTCTATCCTAAGGTTTGCATAATAAAAAAGCAGTTAAAATAATTAATAAACAAATTAAATAAACAAACAAAATAAAACAAAAAAGGGTAAAACAAATACGTAAATGTCACAAAAAAAATTGCACTACCAACTTGTAAAGGC
Source organism: Ormosia emarginata (assembly GCA_029884605.1). Lineage (NCBI taxonomy): Eukaryota > Viridiplantae > Streptophyta > Magnoliopsida > Fabales > Fabaceae > Ormosia > Ormosia emarginata. The sequence goes on from JAQQTP010000089.1 coordinate 4,538,989, forward strand.
TTGACTCTCAAAGTCCCCAGTGGAGTCGCCAACTGTCGCGACCGGGATCGCGGCGGGATAACGACTTAAAAATTAACAAAATTTAAAAGGGTATTAAGGGAGTCGCCACCAATTTTATTTTTTTATTAGGAAAAATTGGAAAACCAAAAATAATGGTCTACGTTCAAAAATTCAGGTTCGGGAGTCTGATTATGCACAAGGAAGGGTGGAGACTTAACCCCACAGCACCCCTAATACATCCGTCCTACGACGGTTACCTTAAATTAATTGTGCAATTTTTATAACTTTTAAAACTATTTATTTTACCCATTTATTAAAAGATAAACTAAATAAATAAATAAATTATGAAAATTTAATTTTGGCTTGACAGAATTGCGATTCTGCTCCTACGTATCCTCCGGTGCAATGAGGAATTCAAAGCCACGTCGTTCTTTAGAAAACGATTGTGGGTTATTTATTTTTAATTTTGAAAATATTTTTGTTTTGGAAATTTATTTGATTTTTTTTCTATTATAAAGAATTGTCAAGCTGTCGCAACTCAGCTAATCCAAATTTATTTTTCTTGATAAGACTCAAACGTTTGACTCTCTCTCTCTCTCTTTTTTTTAGAAAAGATGAACCATCAAGCTGTCACAACTCAGATGATTCTAAAAGTCACAGGGTTAACAAGTTGTCACAACTCAGCTAATCCCGTTTTTATAAAAAAGGAATTTTATAAAAAAAAGTACAAGGTCGCTATTTAAAACAAAAATCAATAGGATAATGAATAATAAAAAAAAAACAAAGAAAAGCAGGGTATTATTTTTTTAATTTTTTTTTTTTAAAAAAAATCAAAAACTTTTATTGTTGTAACCAAAAGACTCAAATGATAATAGAAAAAAATTAAGCATAAAAGAGTGACCAACCCAAAATAAAAAAAAATATAAGATCTCTAAAAAACAAAATTATCCAAACCAACTAAAAAAAAAAAAAAAGCCCAAGAAAGAAGAAAGACTAAAACCCCACTAAAAAGCATTAGGATAAAAAAAAAAATTTATCTAGCCCAACTAAAAAAAAAACCCAAAAGACAATAAAAGGAAAACCCCCCAAAAAACATCGGGATTAAAAAAAAAGGATCTACCTTGTCAAATTAAAAGCCCAAAAGAAAAGAAAATGAAAAAAAAATAAAAATAAAATAAAATCAGAATTGTCCTGATTTCTAAACATAAGCCAAACGATTGAGAGGAAGAGACATTTAGTCTCTGAAACAAGCAAAACAGGGAACCAAAAATGGGTTTCAAATGAGGTTGGGACGGTGGCTTTGGAGGTTGCTGGTGACAAGGTGGTCGTTCACGGCTGGTGGTGGAGGTTGTTTGGTATTCCGGTCTGGCTCGTGGTGGGTTTTCTGGTGGGTTTAGAGAGAAGCAGAGTGGCCACGGTGGAGGGAGGAGGAAGGCTGAGAACGAAGGGGGCTGGGGCTGACCACGGTGGGCTTCGTGGGGGGTTGATGGGTGAATCGGTTGGAAAGGGCGTTTGGGTGGTCGGGCACGCCCGGGTGGACGACGGGTGTGAGGTGGATGAGGGGCCGTTGGAGGTTGCGGCCGTGGGGAGTTACGGTTGGGCTGAACTTGGTGGTTTCGATTTTTCCGGTGAAGGGAAGGGTTCCATGGAAGGTCATGGTGGCTTGGGGCCGGGCTCGTGGTGGACGGTGGTGGCCGCCACAAGAGACGGTGGATTCTTGGTTTTCACGTTTTGGATAACTTGGTGGAGGCCGAACTCCATGGTGGTGGTGGGAGGATCACGGTGGGTTGAAAACAAGGGGAAGCGAGAGGGGTTGGGTGGTTTGGGCTGACCACGGTGGGGAAGGGGACTGGTGGAATATGGTTCTGTATAGAATTTTTCCTGTTTTTTTTTTATATATATGCTTATTGTGTTCTCTGCTTTGATGCTTGTTGTAGTTCTGGTCTTGGTTGAAGTGGTTTAATTTGCAGGTGAGATTTTGTCTTCAGGATGAGATTTTTTTGGTTTGGGTGTTATTGTTTTATATATGGGACTTGGTTGGAATGTTGGGATTTCGGTTGCTAAGATGGCTTGAGATGCAGTTTTGGTTCACATCTTGGATGATGCTAGAATATGGGATAGCAAAAAAAACAGATACGAAGGGCTGATAATTCAAAAGGGTGAAGGCTAAAAATCTACCTTGCCTGTGATAGCAACACCTAAAAGAAAAGCTGAAGAACTTTTCCTCAGTTCACCAACTGCGAAAGCTCTATGTTTTCTCCTTTCTCTGCTCTCTATGATTTCTTCAGCATTCACTTTCTCTGCATTCTAACTCTTTCGTTCTCAAAAAATTTTCCCCCAACCTCTTCTATATTCCTCCGAAACCAACCTCTGGTTTCTCTCTAAAAAATTTCCAAAGAAAAATGTCAACCCCTTCAAACTCTCATTCTCCCTCTTATATAGCCAAAGTCTGTGTGAATACAGACAACTTTTGGGGAACAAAAGCTGTGTGTGCAAGGTGGTGCAATGGAGCTGCAGGGGTGGTAATGGGAAGCACACAGCAATGTTGGTGCTGCTGGTATTGTGTACGTGAGTGAGTGGGTGCAAGGTTGTGTAGCTGCTTAGTGAGAAAATGGAAAAAGACAAAGAAGACTAGGAAAGCAACTGGATCCATACTCCAAATTGGAAGAAAAGACCAAAGGGGAAGGAAGAGGACTGCAACGACAGCCTCCCTTCCTTCTTTTTTTTTTATTTTTTTTTTCAATTATTCCTATTGTTGTCATTTTTATTATTTTATTTTATTTTATTTTATTTTTCATTTTTAGATTTTTTTTTGTAAGCATTACTTATTGGGCTAAAAACAAAAACAAGAAAAGGGCTAAAATGGATCAAGAAAATTGGCTAAATAAAATTTGGGCTGAAAAAGGAATGGGCCAAGAGAAAAGGAAACATTTATCATGGTATTAATTAATTTAATTTTTTTTCTAAATTTGTATTTCTTTTTATTTATTTATTTCATTTTACTTTTTTTTTTAATAAAGAGAAAATAAAAAAGGGTCCAGGGTAAAATTAGGTGTTCACATTTGTTATAATTTTTTATTTATTTATAATTTAACTCTACCACTAAAAGTAAAAAAAAAACATTTATATAATTTGTTCATGTACTCTTAAAAATAATCAAATAAAATAAAATGTAATATTAATATTATAATATAAATTCATATCCTTTTTAGTAATTACATATTTAAAAGTAATTTTGATTATTTTCATTCAAATAATATTTATTTTGTCAAATTCACTTTTGAAATAAAAGTTTCTAAATATAAATCATGTTACTGCAAATTTACTTTTAACTAAACTTAAATTTACAAATTCAAGTTAACTCAAACTTAAATTTGTAAACTCTAATCCAAACACACACTAAGGAGTATGAATTTGTCAGAGCAAATAGAAATTCTTAGTTCGTATCTTGGTTATGCATATTCAGAAAGCAAAATGAACTATTCTTCACAATATAGTGTTACTCTCCACAATATATAGTATGGCTTATGCAAGGATGGTCAAATAGACTGGCTGCTACATGTCTTCATCCCCGACCTCATTTGACATTACTACACTAATTGCCCTGCCGACTTTTGGTGAATGAATACTTCTTCTCCTTAATTAGTGCCAATCAATTCCAAACAAGATCAAACTCAATTTCTTACCACAAGGCCACTGTATTCACACTCCAATTTTGCACCAGCTTCCATGGGATCCAGGAATTCTACTCCTTCCGAGTTATAGATAAGCTAAAATTCATATGAGCCTGTAATTATACGACCTGGCCCCAAATATTTTATACTTTTTAGTCTTTTAGATTTTTATTTTTATTTATTTGTTTATTTTGATAGTAGTCTTTTACATGATTTAATTTCATTTTTTATAATTTCAATAATTTTACATCAAATAATATATATATATATATATTATATTTTATTTAATATTCTTTATTTTATATATATATATTTTATTTTTTATTATTATATATATATTATATTTTATTTAATATTATTTATTATATATATTTTATTTTTATTATTAATTTTATATTTTTAAAAAGGGTGTAAATAATATATATTATATTTTTAGTGGTGGGACATCATCTTTTTTCGTTTTTTTATGTGATGTAATGTACGAGGAAGAGGAATTGAGGAGAGAGAGAGAGAGACATTGACATTGATATGTATCACATAGGAATAGGAATAGGATAGGAGGAGACTGAGACTCCAAGGAACGTCAAACACTTTTACTCAGTCTTTGCGCGTTCTATTCGTCTTCTCCAACAATTAGTTTTAGAAGGTGCGCTTCTCTTCTCTTCTCTTCTTCTTCAACCCTTTTCCATTATATAGGTTTCCGTTACTTTTCATCCAAACAAAACAAACTATATACATAAACCGCAGTTTTCGCTCTGCTGCCTACTGGGGTCAAAGTGTGTGTGTCGGGAAATTAAGGAAAGATGAGTGAGAATTTGAAGGAAAAAGTCAACGCCTTGGGAGAGCGGCTCAAAGTTGGTGGGGCTGAGGTGGGTCGAAAGATGAGTGCTGGCATGAGTTCTGTGAGCTTCAAGGTGAAGGAGTTCTTTCAGTTTCAGGGTCCAAACCAGGCTGATAAACTCGTTGAGGATGCTACCTCTGACTCCCTTGATCACCCTGACTGGGCCATCAATCTTCATCTCTTTGACTTGGTCAATACTGCAAAACTTAACACTGCTGAATTAGTATGTGCAATAAAGAAACGGATCATGATGAAGACTAGTCCCAGGGTTCAGTACCTGGCTTTGGTTTTGCTTGAAGCATTGGTTAAGAATTGTGACAAGGCTTTCTCCGAGGTGGCAGCTGAGAGAGTCCTCGATGAGATGGTCAAGCTCATTGATGACCCTCTCACTCTTGTTAATAACCAGAACAAGGCTTTGATGATGATTGAGGCATGGGGAGAGTCAACCACTGAGCTTCGTTATCTGCCTGTTTTTGAACAAACTTACAAGGTACATTTACTGCTTTCCATGCTTGTCAGTTATCTCTCAGCTAAATAAGAGAAGCAAAAAGCTTGATTCACATTCCCAATACTTTTTTCCAAAATTTCTGCCAATTAGATGCTAAGATACTCATTCTGTAAATAAAGTTCTAGGAGCCTTAAATAAGTTGAATTATTTATATAAATTACTGCTTGGTTAGTCTGAATGGAATTCCTGGCCTTGTTAATAACAATTATATTAGTGTGATTATCAATTTTTGTTTTTGAACTTTCCTCTGCCTATCACTTTTCTGGTCCAGAGTTTGAAATCAAGGGGTGTTCGGTTCCCTGGTCGTGACAATGAAAGCTTGGCTCCTATTTTTACTCCTCCTCGATCAGCCTCTGCTCCGGAAGCTGATGTCAGTCTTTCACATCTGATTGGGCATGATATTCCTGTGCAAGGTTTTACGTCTGAACAAACAAAGGAAGCTTTTGATGTTGCAAGAAATAGCATTGAGCTTCTTTCTACTGTGTTATCTTCTTCACCGCAACAAGATGTTTTAAAGGTATTTTATTTTGTTTTTGCTCTCATTTGAGTTTGACATTAATTACCATATTTTGCTCTAAAATGTGCTATTTATGGATATAATTTCATTTATTTTTGCCATGTCTATTTTTTCTATTTTTACCATATATACTGCATGTCTATTTTTTCTTTATATTCACCAGACCATGACCTTATTTTTGGCACATGGTTTTGTGCTTTTAGTATATATGTACTTGGGGGTGGCTATATAAGTTAACTTATGATGTTAAAATCACCTTATAAGTCTTATGATGTTATGCCATTCTTATGTTTTGAGAAAAAAGGGAGGAGGGGGGGGGGGGGGGGGGAGAGAATGGCCTCCCTCAAGCTACCTATGGGCCGCCCGAGCATAAGAATATAATTTTTTTTATAGAATAATAATTTTATCAGGAAAGAGTGACGGAAAGTAAAGCTAAAAAACACATCAGGTGAAAAGAAAGTTACAAAGCAGCAAGGCTATCCAGTATCTATACAAGTCAAAAATGGCAACCAAATGCACTAAACATAATCCTATCCCAAAGTAAGTTGAGGGGTAGAAAGACACCCCTAAAAACATGAGTGTTCCGCCCCAACCAAATGCATCACATCACAGGACTAAGTGAACTGCACATTGCCACAAAACTTTTGCCTCCTTTTTGCCAAAACCTTTAAAACTAGTCAGCAAAAATTGTTCCAAAGTATGAGGACACACCCAAACCTCACAAAGGACCCTGAACAAATTGTCCCATAAGCAGGTAGCTGCCTTACAGTATTGGAACAACTAACAAGTGTCCACTTGTTTCAGAGCTAGAGTAGCACATAACACACATATTAGAGGTAAGAGCATTGTGAGGTCTATAAACTTGCAACAATTCATTTGTATATTAACTTTGTTGTGTACTACCATGAATTTTATCTGATTTTGGTGATTAATATTTCATAAACCAAGAAAATGGAACTGGACCAGAGGCTCCTACCCATGGACTTTATTTGAGACAGCAAATAAAAACACAGACTCTAAAAATAAAAGAAAAACATAATGATACTCCATTGAAATAATTCAAGAAAAGCTTCTTCAAATTCTCTGTCTTGTCCTTTTTAGTTGTTTTTGTTGAAGATAAGCTCATCCCTCAAAGCCAAAGATACCTCTTCACATGCTGGAACCGCTTGCGAAATATGCACATCCTATTTGTGACCAACTTATGTCTGATATTTTCTTGCACCTGTAGGATGATTTGACCACCACATTAGTACAGCAGTGCCGTCAGTCCCAATCTACGGTCCAGAGAATTGTTGAGACTGCTGGGGATAATGAAGCACTGCTTTTTGAGGCCTTGAATGTTAATGATGAGATTCAGAAGGTTCTCTCCAAGTATGAAGAGTTGAAGAAGCCTACAGTTGTTCCACTTGAACCTGAACCGGCTATGATACCTGTTGCTATTGAGCCTGATGAGTCACCCCGTCTTACAAAAGAAAATGCTTTGATTAGAAAGCCAGGTGGTTCAAGAGTTGCAGTGCAGCAAGGGAGCCACGATGAGATGATAGATGATCTTGATGAGATGATTTTTGGCAAAAAAGGTGGGGATGCATCAGATGGGGGACGAGATCCAAAGAAGCAGCAATCATCAAAAGATGATCTCATCTCCTTCTAAGTTGCCACTAAAACCAGAACCTGAATATAGGATACTGTCTTTGATTTGATGGCTTGCTACTTTCATTTCTGTATGATGATTGTGAACTTTGTTCAGATTCCACGTTCCATTATTATTCTTTTTTTATTTTTTATTTTTTTGGGGGTGGGGGCACATTTCGTGCAACTTATGTTTGAATTACGGTATATAAGTTCTTGGAAAAGTATACATGGGAGGCTTTCTGAAGAATTTCAGTGTGTTATTTATGTCAGCTTGAGGTGTACTGTTTTCAGATGTGTTACTTATGATAACTGCTATTCTCATTTTTTTATGCAAGGAAGTGTCAAACTAGAATTCACCACCATCTTACTTTAATTCTGCACTCATATGGGACTGTGGGAGTGGGACTCTAGGAGTGAAAGCAAGGGTGCAGCCGTTTAGCTGTTCAGGTTCAGGCCTGTGGGTGTTCCCCATTCCCCACTATCACAACGGCCCAATCCTCAGTCTGACTTGAAAAATGTTACAAAGTGCATGTGGATGTGCAAGAAAAGGGAACATCCGCAAGGTGGTCTTGGTCCAATTCTTTTTTTAATTTTTTTGGTCTGAGTCTTGGTCCAATTCAAGACAGTAATTTGAGATTCTTTCTGCGCTCCTAATGAAATGTATCAGTAAAAATAGCCTTTTATAAGTCAATTTTAAACTTTTAAATGAGTTGTTCCAAAACAAGCCTGTGGTGTTAGCTTTTAGATGGATTGAATAACTTGCACGCATTATTGTCTCAGAAAGTTTATGTGGATTCTTTTTCTCTATGCACTACTGAAAAACTTGGTTTGTTCCATACCATGTTTCATCATGGGTTTGATTAAATTTTTTGTATTCTTGATATCCAAATCGCGTCTAGTAATTCTAAATGATTTGTAATGCAATCCTTCACAAACAGCATATCAACAACAGTATTTTTTCCCTCACAGCAGAAAGAATATGATAGCAATTTAGTCCAGTATACATTTGCCTGCCACACCGTGACCTACGACAATTTTGAATTTTGCTGCATTCTACAACTAATACAAATGCATAGACAAGTATGTGACGTGTCACTAGGTATTAACGGTTAAAGGTTCGAATTCTAGTTACACCACTTTCTTAACAATAGAAGATTAAGTTCAAACTGAGATTAGTGATTATTTATTATTTCATAATATAAATAAATTTCTTGCACTAATTAATTATTTGTTCGCAATGCGTATAAACCATCATCTCCTTGTCCGTCCTATTTGCAGTTGGAGCATGAAAAAATGAAAAATGGCTGGAAAGCACATACCAAGATCCAAATCGCGAATCCTCCTCATTGCTCTCTTATTTATGGGCTTCTCAGTCCTCTTGTTCCTCTTCTCCCACTCTCCCCTTCGAACCCCAACCCGTTTGCAGGTTCCCAACACCAACACCAACGCAGAGACTTCATTTGTGGTCTCACTCGAGCACTTCCTCACCCACAAAGCACCGGTCAAATTCCTATCCCTTCCCGACGACACAGTCCGCGAACCACTTGACGACGATGACGTGAGAAAGCTCGACGATGCAATCTATCACTCCGAGATGGATCGGTTGTATTCGGATCCTTACTACCCGGTGGGTCTTCCCCTTAGGGTTTATGTCTACAACATGCCCACCAAATTCACCTACGATCTGCTTTGGCTCTTTCAGAATACCTACAAGGACACCTCCAATCTCACCTCCAATGGCAGCCCCGTCCACCGTCTCATCGAACAGGTGTGGTTGGTTGAGCTTACAATCACCATCTCCATTTTCCAACATAGTTCTTGTTAGTTATTCTCCGATTATTTCAATGATCTGTGAAATTTTGTTGTGAATGAATGAATGCAGCACTCCATTGATTACTGGCTCTGGGCAGATCTGATTGCTCCCCAATCGGAAAGACTGTTGAAAAGTGTTGTTAGGGTTCATCGACAAGAGGACGCTGACTTGTTCTACATACCCTTCTTCACCACTATCAGCTTCTTCCTCATGGAAAAACAACAATGCAAGGCACTTTATAGGGTGTGAGTGCTTTTCTAACACACACACTTAAATTTCACTTGAGGACTCGTTTTTCTGTTTTTGGATGATTGTTGTGGATATACTGTGTAATGTAGTCTTTTTATTGATTATTCTTTATGTCTTATATAGCTCTAACCTACTCTTTGTTGTTGTGGGTGTAGGAAGCTTTGAAGTGGGTCACAGATCAACCTGCATGGAAGCGTTCTGGTGGAAGAGATCACATACTTCCTGTGCATCATCCTTGGTCTTTTAAGTCTGTTCGGAGATACATGAAGAATGCGATATGGCTGTTGCCAGATATGGATTCCACAGGAAACTGGTTATTTTCTAACTTGCGTCCAAGTTTGTGAATAGAATGCTGTTAGTCATTGAAAAAGGCATCGACTGATCTTTTTCGTCTTTCAGGTACAAGCCAGGACAGGTTTTTCTTGAGAAAGACTTGATTCTTCCTTATGTTCCCAATGTTGATTTATGTGATTCAAGATGTATAACCGAAACGAATCATAAGAGAAGCACGCTACTTTTCTTTCGTGGCCGGCTCAAAAGAAATGCGGTAGGCATATTATGCCATTGCTAATTAATTGATTGACTTGCAGGTCGAAACTTTGAAAGTACTATCTGCATATGATGTCACTTCAAGTCCAGAAATATGCTTTTTAGAGTTTATTTGTTTGCGCTTAATTTGCAAGAAAAGCACTTCTTATTGAAAAAAAAAAAAGAAATCACTTCTCTAACATGCACAGTCGTTTGGATAAGATTTTCAAGAAAAATAAAAAATCAGTTTTCTGCTTTTAGTCATAAGTTGAGATGAGTAGCTTCTTAAAAAAATTAGTTTCCTGCTTTTCGCATTTTAAAGTAAACAGTGCTTTTTTTGTAATTGTATTCAAACTCAATAACTTCTGCATTTCATAAAAATCTCTATAGAAAAATCAATTTTTTGTATTATCTTAAAATCACTTTTTTTAAAAGCTTATCCAAATGCACCCTTATTAACTTTTCTGTCCATTCTCATGTTGGAGTTGCAATCACTTGAACTCCAGAAGTCTCTTATCATGTTTTGCCCTACTTGTATATGCGGCATTCTCTTAGTTCTTTGTCACATACATATTTTATATATTCTGAGATTTAGCTGCTTTCTTTGTGCTCTTCCTATTTCAGGGGGGAAAGATACGCTCTAAACTTGTAGCAGAATTAAGTGGAGCTGATGGTGTGATTATAGAGGAGGGAACAGCTGGAGAGGGAGGAAAAGCAGCAGCTCAAAGTGGCATGCGCAAGTAATATAAGTTCAGCACTTGAATTTATGTACCCCGGTTACTTACTTTGTTGTAATTATTTGCTTGCCTTCCATATTATCAGGTCTCTATTTTGCTTAAGCCCGGCTGGTGACACTCCATCCTCTGCTAGATTATTTGATGCTATTGTTAGTGGATGCATTCCAGTTATAATAAGTGATGAGCTGGAGCTTCCTTTCGAAGCAATACTTGATTACAGGAAGGTGTGTATGCATCTATATCAAGTAATTGATTAAATTAAGAATATTATTGAGTTATTGTTAAAATTGCAATAAAATAATAATGAAAATAACTTCTAGCTTTGTTAGGTTGCAACTTGCAACCAAACAGATCAGATGGTATTTATTTTGGTGTGGAAAGTGTGGGCAAGTTGCTATGTGATCATCTGTCAGTTTATGAGTCTGTTGCATAATATGTTTACAGGAGCATATAATGGCCTAATATCTTTTGACATGGTACTTACTATTTCAGATAATTAAAATTGCCTACTTACATATCAAGCGATATTTTTTTTTAGAATAAAATATCCAGATATGAATATTGTCTTGGACCCCTGGCTCTTTTCTTATTTCTTCATTTGGTTACATATACTGGAACAAATTAAGTGATAAGCAGGACATGATTAGGTGATTGACTATTATTGTTTTATTGACTCATTTTTCTGAAAATGGAGCAGAATTTTATAGAAAAAGAATTTTTACTGAAGAGAAGAGAAATGCACTGAGGATGAGGAAAAAGTATCCTCAGGAGCATAAAATAAACAAAAAGAAATGCAAAAGGACATCAGGAAACCAAAAAATTCAGCAGGGCTATTCAGTCCCTCTGTATATCGGAGATGACAATGCCCTTGAGATAGCCATGGGCATAAAACCAAAGAGAAAGTAAAAACGTATTGCTATCCCTAAGCAAATTTAAGTGCAGGGAGACACCCTAAAGATGCATGCATTATATTTCAACCTAATGCACCAAAAAATACCATAGGCTACATACTGTCAAAGAATTTTGGCCTCCTTGTTTAACCGAAACTTCTAAAACAAACCAACAAAAACTGCTTTAAGGTAGGACACACCAGTGCTCAACAGAAACCCCAAAAGGTTATTCCATAGAAAAGTATCTGCCTTGCCATGCAGAAAATAGGTGTCACAATGTTTCAGAACTTGACTTTCATGTACATCTAGCTGCATTGTCAAGTCTGATATATGGTTAACTAAAAAGTCAGAGCTTTATGATTCATTAATTTTGATTTTTCAGTGTGAAGTTGCTAAGGGTTTTGACTTTTTGCCATACATGCAGATAGTCTTGTTCATCTCTTCCAGTGATGCTGTTAAGCCAGGTTGGCTTTTGAAATATTTAAAAGGCATTAGACCTGCTCATATAAAAGAAATGCAACAAAATCTTGCCAAGGTTTGTGATCAGGGTTATGTAGAATTTTACTTCACTCATTTTTTCTTTTTAGTGTTGTCATTTGATTCTTTTGTTGTCAACCTTGCAAGAACTTTCTACTGTTGCCCAAATGTTAAGCTGAAAAATATTTTGTGCCCTGCGCAAATTTTTGTAGCAATAATTAACTTCCATATTCTTCATTTTCTAAAATTGATATTTTGTGCATTGTCTTGCTTGCCTGTTTGGTGTTTAATTGTTTTGATTTTTTTCTTTTTTCCAGTACTCAAGGCATTTCCTGTATTCCAGTCCAGCTCAACCATTGGGACCTGAAGACTTGGTTTGGAGAATGGTTTGTTACTGTCTGTTTTGTTATTTAAGTTTTGTTTCTAATATTCTTTTTAGACAGTGTTATTCACATAATGAACTTAAGCTCAGGCCTGATCCCCAGATGCCCATTGGGGTTTTCTTCCATATGGCATTATTCTTTTTAGATGCAATGCACTGTTGATATATGGTTTGGTTCATGAGTTGTGGTTAGTTTTTTTCTAGAGGCCATTTGATGAAGTGAAATGATAATTCAAAGAAAGGTGGTGATCATAATATAATAAGGTTTAATCTTAATGACAGGCCTAACTGTAGCACTTCACAAGCTTCGTTACTTTAGAATAAGTTTTGGCTTAGTGGTGTTTTGGAGAATTTTAGCTTTGCATTTTATAGATGTCATTTGGCAACTGTATTGAGTATGACTCTCTGTAAGATTATGAATTTGAGTAACATAACTACGCCTACGCCAATGGGATGTGTCTTGTGACTTATGAGTTATGAGGTTTAAATAAAAGGCCGAAGTATCATACTACTACTAACTTGGGCTTAAGCATATGACGCTATGTTCTTACACACTGCTTTGTTGAAAGAATAGAAGAAGAAAGACTGGTTGATCTCCTCATGCTTAGACATTTGTGTAGCTAGCAATTTAGTTGTTCTGGTTTTGGTTTACATGGATTACTGGAGGTGTAGTCAAAGATTGAATTGTATTTTCTCAATAATTCCTTAGGTCATACAGATGTTATTCTTTTATGAAGAACTTGGTATTATATGTAGATTGCACAATTTGTGCTGGAAACCAACAGAAATAGCGGTGAAGAATTGCAGAAATTTACATTATATCATATGGCTTTTTATTTCTATGATTCTCCTGACAATTCTTACGCACTGTTGTAAGATGATTTGCGAGGCATCTTATATTGTTTTGTGATATTTCCTTGCTGTTTTTTTTTTGGGTATTTTTTTGGTATTCTGGATGCTGTTTTTTCAAGGAATGATGGCAGGCGCCTTCTCCTTTAACTATGTTTTTCTCTATATCATGATGCTACAGATGGCTGGCAAGGTGGTGAACATCAAGCTTCATTCCCGAAGATCTCAACGTGTAGTGGAAGGATCTAGAAGTCTGTGCACTTGTGAATGCAGGCCTTCCAACATCACTAGTACTGATTCAATCATCTTTTGAATCACTCTGCCTTTTTATAAATGTAATATCTGGGGTTTTGCTCAATTTTTTTTTTTTGTAATTGTCTACTGCCTATTTTGTATTCTTTGGTGGGCTATTTTGTTGTATTACTTAGAATTAACGTTTACTTGGCAGGAGAAAGAATTTAAATGTTATCAAAATAGAAAAACAACCAAGTTCTTTAGTATGTATGATCAGCTTTGGATGATAGACAATGGCAAACAAAGATCATAATTGCCTATCTTCAACCGAGTTTTTTGTAGCGGAAACCTTCCTGATGAAATACAATGGAGGGAAACCTCTATTTTACGGGGCAAAAAGCCCAACGCTCACATATTATGTTATTTATATTTAGGGAATAGCCAAAAAAGAAAAATTAAATTAAATCCTGAATAACTATTATTAATCTAAATTTTCGATTTTTTAAGGTGAATAGTGAGCTAAGCTTGGTGCGAATAGTGCTGCGAATGTAGTCACCATGAATGGTTCTTCGCATGGCTTAAGCATGAACCTTTTGCTTGCTGATTTCATGGAGATTTCTTTTGTTAAGCCTTAGTCTTTTGCACCCAAAAAATGAAAACCATGTTTTTAGTAAATCTTTGTACACTTAAAAATCATGCGAGTTTTTTAGTGCAGTAAAGCAATTGGTTTGGAAATGTGGACGTATTTTGTAGTGTGGCCAAAGAATGAGTATGTTGGCTCATCGCTGTCAGTTTTGTTTCTAATCTCATGTCACCGTCTCCCCCTCAAAGTGGTCCACAAAGAGCTGACTTGACGAAAATGGGACATGGATGTGAGACTGAGGTTTTGATTGGAAATAACAGCAATAAGGCCATCAAAATCGGCTTCCCTCGAGCTTTTCATTCGGTTTCAGACCGCTCCAACAGGTAAGATAATATGGGGATGACCGGATGAGAATAATAAACTATCGAGCAGTCATAATAAAGTAAGACGGATGGTATTATGCACTCTTTCAAGTTATGGCGTATAATGTACACTATTTTATTTGTTATAGTTTTTTTTTGTGCAAGTTATTTATTTTTTTAATTTTATGTTTTTTTTTATTTTATGTTTATTTTTTAAAATATTATTTATGTTGAGGGTGACCGGTTTCGTCGTCGTTCGCCAACAATCATCCATAAGAGTTGGTGGGCCAGTCGGAAGTGGTGGCTGGCCGAAGGTTGTTGCTTACCAAAGGTGGTGGTCGGTCAGAGATTGTTGTTGGCCAGAGGAAATGGCCGATCGGAGGTGGTTGCCGAGGCCGGAGGTGGTAGTCGGGTGCCGAAGATAGTGATCGGGTGCCAGAGGTGGAGGCTGAAAAAAAACAAAAAAAGAAAGGGATAAATTCTATCTGATTTTAAAAAATTCGTATAATAAATAATATACTTGTTAATAAATTTTAATATCCGAATCATAGAGTGGGGCCAGACGCAGCCCAACGTACAAAAGGAAACAACAGAAAATAAACAGTAGCAGAGACAGCATATTCCTGTCCATGATTAGTTATGACTTATGAAATATGAGTGTATTCAAGCTTTCCGTTAAATAGATGATCACACTTCTATAGCCACGTAAAAAATTATTGAGCTTTCACAAGGACAAAAGTTCAAAAGCAAATACAAATAATAATAAAACTTTGGATAAATTAATACTTTTCATGAAATACAAGATATTAGCGATAATTATGGATATATTATTAAACTTTCCTTTATTTTTTGTGCATTTAGTGATATTTTCTCCTATAAATATTAAAAAATTAAATGGGATAGCTTTTTTTTGTGTAAAAAATATCATTTTATTCAAACTAAGGTTTTACTTTATTCCTTAATAAATTTGGAAGGGCAATAAATCAATCGATAAATTACTTTTAAAAAAAATTACTTTTTCAAATATTATAATCATATTTTGTATTGAAAATATATATTTACGCTTAAATAGTATGTTATGTCTCATGTTATGCAAAATATAGAAGTTTAATGTAATAGTTGAATTAGAAGATTTAATTTTGATGTATTGAGAATATAGAAACTTTTATATTATTATTCAATCATAAATTATTATGTTATTAAAAAATATTTGACTTACATAATAATTATTTTAAAATTTATATATATAATGATATATGATTAATTGATAGTATAAAAATTTTTACATTAACAATATATTAAAATTAAACTCTAAATTATAAATTTCCATTCTTAATAAGTTAGTCTTTTAAGCAACATAATATTTAGCAACTAATAAAATTCAATAAACGGAAAAAATTCAAAGTATGTATATTATTGAAGATTTGCAATGAACATAATTATAAACTATATAATAATAAATAAATAAATAAATAAATAAAAGATAAAGCGCGTTTCTTTTCTTAGGATGACGATATGACTGTCACATAAGAAAACTATGTGATGTGACAATGCACGTTGCTTCTTTTAAGAGCGTATGTGTTGTGTCGTGAGTTTTTTGGAATCAAAATGTCTTACGAGGGAAAGGCAAGTTTGAACTATGAAGTTTCCATAACAAAAAGAAACGAAAAAAAAAATTGAAACAAAAAAAAGAAAAAGACACGTTAAATTAAATATGAACATGAACAGCATTGCAGGATACATATAGAGGAGAGGAGAGACGGCGTTTACATGTTACAGCAACACGACAGCCGGCACTGGTTTAACGCGTCAACACAACATTCAACAACATGCACCCTATTTCCTAGAGCTAAATAAAAACAATTGTTATGATTTTGGTCAAATTCTTCATTAGGCATTGAGTTTAACTTTTTAATATTAATTATTACTAGTGTATACATAAAAAAGACAAAAGATAATAATACTTTAGATATAATAACATAACAGTGATTGTGTAAAAACATTGTTATAACCAACCTCTAGATAACTGTACCTAATGAAAAAAAAAAAACCTCTAAATAAGACAAAGGTCCTATTTTTACTCTTATCCTCTCCGAATGTCTTTAATGTACAAAAGTTAAAAAATTTTAAAAGATATTTTGCATTAAAATGGAAAAAAAAAAGAAAAAAAATTGAGGATAAAATCCAGCCCATCATCAACTCCACTTGTCTCTCAAATCCAAGAACCTTCGGATAATTTTGTATTTTCAAGCTTAGCAATTAAAATATAATAAAATAAGAAAATGAAACAACTAAGAAAATAATATTTTAGTATATGAATATGATATGATAGGCTTGAATCATGGGCAAGTAGTGCTTGTAGTTTTGGTCACGACTAAGTACCTCTGTGTCTCTGTGCGTGTGTGTGTATAAGGTGACAGTTGGAGAGCACACCTTACACTTACACTGTCTGAGGCTAAGCTTTCCATCACATTCAAACACTCTTTTGTTTTGTCATGGATTTCTTATAAGATCAGAATCAGATACACAGATCTCAAACTTATGGCATTTTGTTTTTCAAAAACAGGTATGCTTCCTTGTTGTAGCCATTGTCTGCTTGATCCCTTTTTCTCATATATGCATTATGTAATAGTCTGATTGATTGCCGAGAATAAAGGCGAGAAAGCAGTGAAAAATGGGAATTCGGAAAGACTTTTGTTTTTAACATTTGATTTCTTTCTGTGATTTTATATTTATGATGATGATGATTTGTGGGTTATGCAATGCAAGGAAGTCAAAGGGGTTTTCCAACTTAGGCTGACTTGACGTGATTGTGGTTAATTGTTAGGCACAACAGTGTTTTGTTTATTTCTTCTGCTTTTTGTTTTTTTCTCTGCTTTCTTCTTTTCGGAGACCAAGAGTCTTCTAAGAAGGATTGAACTTTTTCATCAGAATCTAGTCCTACTCTGAGCTCTTCGAGTTGGTTTGGTTGCTGAGAAATAGTGAGAATAGAAAACAAGAGTTTGTGATCTTGTACTAGGGGTTTAAGGAACAAAATGTCCATGAATTGAGTGTCTGCATCTGTGTACTTTAGATTAAGGTGAATCTATTTCCTTTTAAAGGTTAGATGATTCGTGATTACTCTATAGTTTTATTGCTATTTTTTTTATATTTCAGAAAATTTGTCTACATTTTCTGTAAATTCTTCAAAATTTTACTGAGATATAGTGCTTTGCTTTGTTTATCAGAAAGGTGTAGAGGAATCCCCAGTTATATTCTGATTATTAGAATAATAGAGAATTTTCCACAAAATTTCAAAATCTTGGACTTGATTGAGACTTGAATAATGCGTCTTTATTATCAGGCATAATTAACTTATATATTTCTTTCTTTGTCATAGTACTCTGAGCCTGAGGTACTGATTAAGAATTTAAGATTCATCTTTGAACTTTTGTTTTAGTCTTTTAACTTTATGCCACAGGAATTAAATACAATGCTGATGAAGATCTGATTTGTAAAGTTTCTGAATTTCAGGATATTAGAATAAGTCTGTCCTCAAATATGGCGTCAAAATCATTCAAGGCAAGCCGATCAAATCTGTCACAAGCATCTGCTGCACCTGAAAGCCAGAAGCCTCCTTTACCTCCAACTGTAACATTTGGCAGAAGAACTTCCTCAGGTCGCTACATCAGTTACTCCAGAGATGATCTTGACAGTGAGCTAGGCAGTCATGACTTCATGAATTATACAGTGCATATGCCACCAACCCCTGATAACCAACCTATGGATCCATCAATCTCACAGAAAGTTGAGGAGCAATACGTGTCAAATTCATTATTCACAGGTGGATTCAACAGTGTTACTAGAGCCCATCTAATGGATAAGGTGATAGAATCTGAAGCAAACCATCCACAGATGGCTGGTGCAAAAGGGTCTTCATGTGCAATTCCTGGTTGTGATTCTAAGGTGATGAGTGATGAACGTGGTGTGGATATTCTTCCATGTGAGTGTGATTTCAAGATATGTAGAGACTGCTTTATAGATGCAGTAAAAACAGGAGGTGGAATATGCCCAGGATGCAAGGAGCCATATAAGAACACAGAACTAGATGAATTGGCTGTGGATAATGGAAGGCCACTTCCACTTCCTCTACCAAGTGGAGTGTCTAAAATGGAGAGGAGATTGTCCTTGATGAAGTCAACAAAGTCAGCTCTAATGAGAAGCCAAACTGGAGATTTTGATCACAACCGGTGGCTCTTTGAAACAAGGGGTACCTATGGCTATGGCAATGCTATATGGCCAAAGGAAGGGAATTTTGGAAATGGAAAAGATGATGATGTTGTTGAGCCAACTGAATTGATGAACAGACCATGGAGGCCACTTACACGCAAACTGAAGATACCTGCTGCTATTCTCAGCCCATATCGGTACAAAGCCTTTAGTCCTTTTTTAATAAAAAAATCGATTTATTGGATAACCATAAATGCATTTTTTGTTTTAATATTTTTTCTACTATTCAAAACTATCCACTTCCCCTTTGTTCTGAATGGCCATTTGGCTTCATCATATTTGACCCTATTTGAATGCAACATATCGTGATTGGTATGATCACGCACAAAAGTAGATGTTAGTTTATAATATGCTTTTTTGTGGGTTTTAAATAATCGGCTTAGATTAGAGATGACCAGTATTTTGTAATCATTGCCATATGTAGTCATGATTAAGATTCTATCCCACAATGTTTTTGTCAATTTTACAATGATAATTGGCTTTGACAGAAGCGTGGTCTGGACACTAATTGAATGAATAATATATTAGAAAAAATCATGCTTGATGAAGTGTTTCATTTGTGGCTAATTACATTAAAAGATGCATATATATAATTTCTGATAGTGGGATGAATTTTATAGGAGGGCAGGAGAAAATTGGTGAATCTTCTTTTTTTAACCATGTTTTTGTCATTATATGTTTGGATAGAAAAAATGGAAAGTGGCTTAAAATGTTCGGCTGATTTAAGGGGTTTTTGAGAAGTATTAAGGTTTCCATCTATATACTAGCTCTCAAAACTGCCAAACTTAGTGTAATATATTTCTTGTTTTTGAGATTGCCTATTGTTGTATCATGTAATCTAGTCATGAACTTGAAAAATACTGTGCGTTACACCAATCATCTATGTCATCTGACAATTGCCTTTCTTCCTGTTGCATCTGATTTTACAGTCTTATCATTTTTATTCGTATGGTTGTCCTGGTACTGTTTTTGGCATGGAGGGTAAAGCACCAAAACACTGATGCAATCTGGCTATGGGGCATGTCTGTGGTTTGTGAGATATGGTTTGCTTTTTCTTGGCTTCTGGATCAACTGCCCAAGCTATGCCCAGTAAATCGTTCCACAGATCTTAATGTTCTGAAGGAAAAATTTGAAACACCAAGTCCTAACAATCCTACTGGAAAGTCAGATCTTCCAGGCATAGATGTCTTTGTCTCTACTGCTGATCCTGAGAAAGAACCTCCTCTTGTCACTGCAAATACCATCTTGTCTATTTTAGCTGCTGATTACCCAGTTGAGAAGCTTTCTTGCTATGTTTCTGATGATGGAGGTGCACTTTTAACTTTTGAGGCAATGGCTGAAGCTGCCAGCTTTGCTAATGTATGGGTTCCCTTCTGCAGTAAACATGATATAGAACCCAGGAATCCTGAATCATATTTCAACTTAAAGAGAGATCCTTACAAAGACAAAGTGAGACCAGATTTTGTCAAGGATCGTAGACGGGTGAAGCGTGAGTATGATGAGTTCAAGGTCAGGATCAATAGTCTGCCTGACTCTATCCGTCGCCGCTCAGATGCCTTTCATGCAAGAGAGGAAATCAAGGCCATGAAACTTGAGAGACAAAACAGGGAAGATGAACCTGTAGAAACTGTAAAGATTCCAAAGGCAACATGGATGGCTGATGGAACTCATTGGCCTGGGACTTGGTTAAGTCCTTCACCTGAGCACTCTAGGGTTGACCATGCCGGTATAATTCAGGTACTAAGTAGGTCCTAGTGGTGTTTTATCCAAGTGTCAAATTTACTCTTAGAGAGATGACCAGATGAGAATGTATATTTCATACTTGATGAATGATGCAGGTGATGTTGAAACCTCCCAGTGATGAACCTCTTCTTGGAAGTGCTGATGATACAAAGCTCATTGACCTGACTGATGTTGATATCCGTCTTCCCCTTCTTGTTTATGTTTCTAGAGAGAAACGTCCAGGCTATGATCACAACAAAAAAGCAGGTGCCATGAATGCCTTGGTTCGAGCCTCAGCCATCATGTCCAATGGTCCTTTTATACTTAATCTTGACTGTGACCACTATATCTACAACTCAAAGGCAATGAGGGAAGGTATGTGCTTTATGATGGATCGTGGAGGTGACCGCATTTGCTATGTCCAGTTCCCCCAGAGGTTTGAAGGGATTGATCCTTCTGATAGATATGCTAACCATAACACTGTCTTCTTTGATGTCAACATGAGAGCTCTTGATGGACTTCAAGGGCCAGTCTATGTAGGAACTGGGTGTCTTTTTAGAAGGGTTGCCCTTTATGGTTTTGACCCTCCCCGCTCTAAAGAACACCACTCAGGTTGCTGTACTTGCTGCTTTGGCCGTCCCAAGAAAAAGAATGCATCAATGGCAAACACCCCTGAAGAGAACCGAGCACTAAGGATGGGTGATTCTGATGATGAAGAAATGAATCTCTCATTGTTCCCTAAGAAGTTTGGAAACTCAATTTTGCTCATTGACTCAATCCCGGTGGCAGAGTTCCAAGGCAGGCCACTTGCTGATCACCCTGCAGTGAAAAATGGACGCCCGCCTGGTGTTCTCACCATACCCCGTGAGCTTCTTGATGCATCAACTGTGGCAGAGGCCATCAGTGTCATCTCATGTTGGTATGAGGACAAGACTGAGTGGGGGCAGCGTGTTGGATGGATCTATGGATCTGTTACTGAGGATGTGGTCACTGGTTATAGGATGCACAATAGGGGATGGAAGTCAGTTTACTGTGTGACCAAGCGTGATGCCTTCCGTGGAACTGCTCCTATCAATCTCACTGACAGGCTGCATCAGGTCCTTAGATGGGCTACTGGTTCTGTTGAAATATTCTTCTCTAGAAACAATGCCCTTCTGGCTAGCCCAAGAATGAAATTTCTTCAAAGAATTGCATACCTTAATGTTGGAATTTATCCATTCACTTCCATATTCCTTATTGTCTACTGCTTCCTTCCTGCACTTTCCCTCTTCTCTGGCCAGTTCATTGTTCAAACCCTCAATGTCACATTTCTTGCTTATCTCTTGACCATCACTGTGACTTTGTGCATGCTTGCCGTGCTTGAAATTAAGTGGTCTGGCATTGAGCTGGAAGAATGGTGGAGAAATGAGCAGTTTTGGTTGATTGGAGGGACCAGTGCCCATCTAGCTGCTGTGCTTCAAGGTTTGCTCAAAGTCATAGCAGGGATTGAAATCTCCTTCACCTTGACTTCAAAATCTGCTGGTGATGATGTAGATGATGAGTTTGCTGATCTCTATATTGTGAAATGGACATCCCTTATGATACCACCAATCACAATTATGATGGTTAACTTAATAGCAATAGCAGTTGGAGTTAGCCGGACCATATACAGTGTCATACCACAGTGGAGCCGTCTACTAGGTGGTGTTTTCTTCAGTTTTTGGGTATTGACTCATCTCTACCCTTTCGCAAAAGGTTTGATGGGAAGAAGAGGGAGGACACCTACCATTGTTTTTGTATGGTCAGGCCTGATAGCAATCACAATATCACTCTTGTGGGTGGCAATCAATCCCCCTGCTGGTACTAACCAAATTGGTGGTTCATTCCAGTTCCCATGATAGGTCATTCTTTTTGTCAGATGAATCTGTCAGATTCTTTTTTTTTTAATTTTTTAGGTTTAAAATTCTTTTTTTCCCCTTAATTCAACAACTCAATGATACTAGTGAATGGACTTAAATTATGCTGTTTATTGTGTTGTGCTTATGAATTTTGTCTAGAAATTAATTCCAGTCCAGGGCTTTTATTAACGGACTCAGTGTTCTGTATTCTCTTTCATTAATCTGGCTCTGCTTGGCTGTCTTTGTTGAGAGATTCTTGACTACAACTATAAATCTACCTGCTTAGATGGGCACAGAATTCACTGTACTACACAAGACAAATCTGGATTTACGGATATATCATTGATACTTCAATGTTTCTTCCATAAAACATGTTACTAGAGACTATAATGTTTCACATAAATATTGAGGAGAAGATAACCGGAGGTGAGAGGAAGTAGTTGTAAGAACATTAAAATGAAATTTAAATATTGAAGAGTGCTAGGAGCAATGTAATTTTTTTTTTAAATAAAAATTAAACTAATAATAAAATGAATTTGTGTAACCGGTAATTAAGTTTGAATGTTATTTTAGTGTGTGACGTGATTCAATAAAAGAGAGTGTGTTGAAAGGTATGTTCGTAACACTTTTCTTCACGTAATATTCTTCTGACTGATGAGTCTATTAGATGATAGAGTTTTAGATAAAGATCATTATCCTATATCTGTTATGATTGTTAGGATAGAGTCCTTATCTTTGGTTTCTTATATGTATTTCATATTGGTTACATTCAATGATCATTGAATGTACAGATGCTGCTCTATATATATACACGAGCCTGTAACTAAATCTACCTATCATCTGTAACTAATATGAAATACAGATAAGAAACAAAAGATAAGGACTCTGTCCTAACAAACATAACAGATATAGGATAATGATCTTTATCTAATAGATACAGGATAATGATCTTTATCTAAAACTCTATCATCTAATAGAATCCAATTCCAAGATTTGGATTATTTGTCTAAAAGCAACAAGTCTTAAACATAGTTATCCGGGAGGGGGTAGAGGCTCACCGGTGAGACGCTTTGTTCAACTTTATGCTTCGCCCAAATGTTCAGCTCAGTTATGCTATGCAGAATCAATGGAAAAAGTGGGTTTGTGTCATATTATCTGGTTGAGCAGGATGGGAACATTCCAAGAATTTGGTTGTGCATTAAAACGAGGGTAATGTCGTCAATTCACATGACCTGTCAATGTACGATGGAATTTATTTTAGACACCAGGCAAGCTTCTAGACCATAAGCAATCGCCACTTACTGATGGGATAATTAAAAGTTTCAAACCAAAGTGCAGGTTGTTTCAACTAGTATATTCTCGGGAGTCCGAAGTCGGTCCACAGGGAATTGGTGAAGAAAAATTATTTGAGGTAAGGAACAAATTTCTCACAATACTAAAAGCGATAAAAGTTGTTCACAGATGGAAAGGATTCACTTGAGTTAGGAGATCCACTCTTAGTAATAAATTAAAAACAAGATTATTTCTTTTAATAACTCAATTGAAATCATACATAATGAAGGTTCCAATCGAAAGATTTAGCATTCAAAGTTCAATTAAAATTGTACATGTAATCATATTATGGTTCCTTTAATTATCCACCAACACTTGTAAATGGTCTCAAGCATCCACTGTGTCAACATCTTGTCTACAATGAATCAAGATATTCATTATACAAGAAGAGTTTCTAAATTGATCGGAAATAACATACAATATATATAATGATCACATAAAAATATATCATTTAGGCACAAGAAGGAAATTAATCTAACATCAACTTATTACCAAGAGCTTCACCTTTTTACCTAAGCAAAATGAAAATTAGTTACTCATGAATTAAGAATAAAGAAAGAAAGAAGAAGAAAATAATGAATATAACTTCAATTAAGAACAATAGAAAACTACATAAAGGAAACAATTAACATACAAGTATGAAAGTAAACTCTAAGCTAACACCACGAAATGATCAGCCCTTGCCTCCTTTTATAGAGTTAGAAAAGTACAAAATGCCAAAATAATTGTTTGATGATGATGAATGGGTGGATTCTTGTCTCCGAAATGTTTCACTTTTGAACTCATGACATGCGTCATTTGTTGGCCAGGTGGTTTTCATGAAAGTTCTAGGAATTTGTCTTAGCATTCCATAGCCGCCAGTTTCATCTAAATCGACCACCTACAGCCCTAGATATGGCCCAATTACTACTCATGGGTCAGACCCAACTTCAGCTCCTCTATTCTGACTTCCAAGCCCAATATCTCCTTCAAAACTTCCGATCCAACTTTTGCATTCTGCATGAAAGTTGTAGATATGAGTCTTAACCTTTCACTGTCAAAATTTCAGAATTGTTGAACTCCTATAGCCCGAGATATAGCCTAATGAGTACATAGAGGTCAAGCTGTCAAGTTTAAAACTCTAACTTTTGCTTCAACTCCAATTTGAGTTATCCAAACGTGTGTTCCCGGTCTTGAGGTATTCATGAAAGTTGTAGAAATTTGTCTTACCTTTAAAATAAGACCAAAATCACATGCATCGGATATTTCTAACTCAAATTATAGTCAGTTTACTGAAAAATCTAAGCGAGAAGATTATATAATAAATGAAATATATTACTATCAATGTGGTTCTTGCTATCAAGTGAATAGTTATTAAGGAATTATCTTAACTTTCAAATAAGACCAAAATATTAATCAGATAATTGCAATTCAAATTGTGGCCACTTTACTTAAGAATGCAATCACCCAAGTTAATGATAATTCAAGCAATAATTTCTTCAATGATCCAATTAAGCTTAATTTCATAAAATGTGACAAAATCAACTTAATTAAGCCAAATTGAACTTTAAGAAGCCTAGTGAGAGGATTATAAAATGAATAAAATAGATTATTATCAAATTCCCTCACACTAAACTTTTGTACTCCCAGGCAAAACACATAAGAAAAAACTACGGAACAAAGAAAAACGACACAGACTCAAAAGCTAAAAACTTTAAAAGATTTAATGAAACAAAAAGAGCAACCTCATTCAAAGGATTAAAGCATTAATGAGGTAATATTTCTTCACATCGCAAACCATCAAGTAAGGAAACTTCAGTTAAAAAGAACGAATCAAGAATAAAAGATCTTCACAGGATTCACTCTTAATCTTTCAAGCATTAAAAAAGTAAGTATTTCACTCAATTCAACCCATGAAAAATTGCACTACCATAAGCTTGCTTATCTTCTACTTCTCCATTACTCAGAATACATGTACACAAAAATCATGAGGATTTTATTCAAGGTTGTAATGGGTCAAGGTAAAGGAGAAAGGATAATATAGATATGAGAAGACATATACCAAAGAGAATAAAAGAGCATTATGGTACATTTAGAGTGGAGAAGATATTTGAGAACATCATCATAAAGGACAATGACCAATATTTGACTAATGTTTTGTTGAAGATCAATCTCAAATTGATGAGTTGAATTCATTGTTAGGCATGAACCTTCTCCTTCTCTTCCTGTTGTTTCCAATCATCCATCTTTATTCTAGGTATAGATATGTCACATGGTGTATCAAGAAACTCTGATAATCCTTTAATTGCAGCGATGGTCAGCTCTTTTTTTCTTTTCTTTTTTTTTTCAACATTTTGCACATTCACACCCACATTTGTTTAAGAATAATATCAATGCTATCTTATTCCCTAAGGTTTAGAAAAAATATATTCTTTTTTTTTTCCTTTTTAAAGGCATGTAATAAGCTAAAAACAAAAAATGGTCAAATAAGTTCAAAAGAGTTACATAAAGAAAAATATACAAGGATGACTATTTGGTCAAAGTAGCTATTTCAAAATGCTTCAATCATATTTATGTATGCATGTGAAAATAAAGTCTAAAAAAGAATCAAAGCAAGTTCTAGAGTAACAATTTCATGAGTGAAAATCACACAAGAAAGAAGAGAATGATACAAATGTTCAATCTATTCATCAATAGGCTCAAAATCTCACAAGACATATTTCTATCATTCTCAATCCATCAATTCAACATTCATATCCAAGCATGTGATTTTTAAGAAAGAAGAAAATTTATGCTATAACCCAAGATATGCTTTTTGCTACTTCTAAAACAATTATTTCCTCAACTAATATGCATCTCAAAAGTAAAATTACTTTCAGGGTAAAATTTACTCTTTACTCTGTCATCCTTAATTGGTTTTGTTGTAGGTTTCTGACAGTCATCTCACTAAATATATTTTCCAATTTAAATGCGTCTCAAGAGTAAAATTACTTCTTACTTTACCATTATTCATTAGTTTAGTAAGTTCATGACAATTATATCATACTTCCCTACTTTTTTTAAAAAAAAAATATCCTTCCCCCCAACCAGATCACAACATTATTTGCAATGTTAAAATATAGATGAGTAAATGATAGAAGATAGTATATGTTGGAGAAATCTGACACAAATTTAAACAGAAACAAAATATAATAAATAAAACCAAAAGTAAAAGAAAATTAAAGATGAAGTGTCAGATCTGGCTTTCTTTGCATGTTGTTTCCCTCACTGTTTCCTGCTGACCAATCTATCTAAGCTATTGCTGGATCAGGTTCATAAACAAAAGTTTCTAATTTATCAATCAACTCATCAACAGTGGAGGCATTGATAAGAAGTTGTCTTACTGAAGGTATAACAAATTTGTATTCCACAGCTTTGTCAAGAAAAAATAACAAAAGATCAAAGAAATTATCAACATTCAACAAACCAATAGGTTTATGGTGGATGTTCAGTTGGGCCCAAGAGACAATTTGATTTTTTTTCCAAAGTACCAAAATCACCTGATAAGACAATGAATACATTAGAGTTATCAAGCATTATTTTCATTCATCCATACATAAATGATACCTTAAGTTCCTCCCCAATTGTCTTTCCAGTGATGTTCTTTTGAATTAAAGGTCTAGGAATGACACCTAAAACTTGACTGTCTCATATAAAAGCAATAAGTGATACAGTCCTCATTAACCCACGACAACCTCCCTCATATACAACATGAATATTTCTCGCAGCAAGTGTTCGACCAAGAGCGCTTGCTGCATTTACAAACTCTAAACCCTTCCTATAACTTGACCCACAAAAAACACAGACATTTTTAAGGTTACGAACAGAAGGTCTCATTTCTATACTCTTCCCCCCTTGAATGGTTATGAGTTAGAGGAAAGTAGAGAAAATGAAGTGTTTAAATTGGGAAAAGAAGGGAAAAGTAATGATAACACCTATAAGGATAGGTTGGCTGTTGTCAGAAAAGTTTGAAATTAAGAAACACAAAATCTTTTTTTTTTATTTTGTGTTTTTTTTGTGGTTTTTTTTAACTTCAAGAAAACCATCAGAGTAAAAAAGTTTAGAAACCCCTAAAGGACCCTGCTCAAAGGATTGTCTGTCCAAAAACCAAAATACAACAAAATCATAAAAAGATAAAAGAAATATAATAATAAATGAGAACATACCTGTATATACAATTTTCATAGCGTATCTTTATACTGCGCGTCATGAGTGCAGTAGTGGCATGTCTTTGAGTTGCCTGTCACCAATGCAACATAAGAACTCCACAAGGATTACCGAACTGACAACAAGAACCTTTGAATCCTTTCCGTCTTGCTTACGAAATAACAACCCTTTATCTTCCTGCAAACCTAATTAAAGGTCAGTATTCTAAGAAGATGGTACCTGACCGTAGCCAGTCAAAACTCGCCATAAATGCCTACTAATTAAAGTAAGTATACAGTTTAGTTAACAGTTTTCGTACACTATAAAGACAGGATGCTTCTTTCTGTCCATCAGCGCTACAGACACTTGATTCCAAGAACTGGGAATGTAGCACGCGGCTCCTTACAGAGTATGGCACACGAACCTTATTTACATACTGGCGTGTGAAAGTCTCCTTCTGAGTCTATGACAGGATGGGTCATCTGCCCGGGGCTTCTAATCTAATTAAAGACCAAGTACAACCGTAGTTTCGTCATTTTTTTTTCAAGTTGTTAGAAACCTGATGAAAGGTAAGTGAATACTTACTTGAGATTGGGATGAAGGTAGTTTGCTCTTTCAGCTTTGTGTCAAAGCATTGTTGACCAGTATTAAACTCATTCAAGACCAGCGTAATATAGAGCTCCCAAAAGGGACAAGTGGCCATAATGTGACTGACTGCCTCACATGTGAGATATAATCTGCCTACTTTGTTTTTCAATTAAGAAGGCTGAATCAGGATGCGTGCATTTTCTCATTCACGTTTTGTGTTACCAAATCCAAACCCAAGATGTATACATACTTTTTCTTTTCTTTTTTTTCTTTTTTTTAAGAAGAAGAAGAAGAAAAAGAAAATATGTACATGTTGTTGTGGATGTGTCTCACATCTGCCTCTGGTTTCACGTCCAGAAATGACTTAAACGCCTTCTATGAGTCGAGGATAAGCTTCCCATCCAATTTTCTTATAAATTGACAAACAGGGTTTTTTAGAGTTAGATTCTCAAGACTGTATTGCTGTTGTTCCTCCTTGAAGAGATTCCACAAGTTAAGAAGTTCACGATGCATAAAACCACAAGAATGCATATCAAGAGTCAATAAGATATCATCTAATGACTCCTTACTTAATCCATTCTTAATGAAAAAAATTTTATTTTCTCTATTTGCGGAAACCATCCCCAAAGAACGACATCGCTTGTTACAATTCTATCGTGCACATTTGTGACAGACTTGTAATCTTTTTGCTTTTCTCCTTTTAGAATATGAACTTCTACCAAGACCTGGCATATGAGTCAAATGAAATTAAAGACTCACCTGCTAGTCAGACCTTTGCTTCGATTATCCAACGTACATCTTCCGGCATACCCTTGTGCATTAACAATCTCATTCTTTCACATCTAGTTTCGTAAATTTTTGTTAGAGTATTTTGAGGAAAAGAAGGAAAATGTTTTCTCAGGTTTGAGAGAATAATATCCATTTTAAAGGAGAATGAATCAGTTATTTTGGGAAACTAAAAAAAAAACTAACTTGAGAGTCACATAGTACTGTCATCCGCCATTTAACTAGGAACACAAAGAACTGCAAAACAAAATAAAGCCACAAAATTAAAGTAAATTTTTCTCATAACAAGGATCTGAAAGGGAAATGAATTCTACCTCAGCAGCTTGATTTTCCAGAAATTATTTAAGTCTTTGTCCATTGACCTTAAACACATTACCATTCTTCGGATTCTCAATGTCTATGGTCCTATAAAGATATACATGTTTGACAATAAAAGGGTCAGTCTACCTAGATCTCAATTTTCTAGGGAATAGGTGAATAGGAGAATTATAAAGTAGAACTTTTTGACTAATTTCAAAAGATTTTCTCAAAATAGATTTGTCATGAAAATCTTTTGTTCTTTCTTTATAAATTTTTGAGTTTTCATATGCATCATTTCTCAATTCCTCAAGTTTATTTATTTGTAATTTGCGTAACCTGCAAGTATCATCAAGATTTAAATTGAAAGCTTTAATGACTCAAAATGCTTTATGCTCCAGTTCTATAGGTAAGTGACAAGGTTTTCCATAAACTAACCAATAGGGTGACATGTCTAAAGATGTTTTAAAAGCAATATGGTAAACCCAAAGTGCATCGTTTAGTCTTAAAGACCAATCTTTACAATTTGGGTTAACCGTTTTTTCCAAAATTTGTTTAATTTTCCTATTTGCTAATTCTACTTGTCCACTTCTCTAAGGGTGATAAGGGGTGACAACTTTATGGGTAATATCATATTTCTTCATTAAAGATTCAAATGGTTTATTAAAAACATGTGTTCCCCCATCACTGATGATAGCTCGAGGGATTCCAAATTGACTTAAAACATTTTCTTTTAAAAATTTGAGAACAATTTTATGATCATTTTGTCAACATGGAATTGCCTCAATCTATTTTGATACATAATCAACTGCAACCAAATTATACACAAATCCAAATAAGGATGGAAATAGACCCATGAAATCAATTCTTCAACAATCAAAAATTTCAATGACAAGGATAGAGTTCAGAAGCATCATATTTCTTTTAAAAATGAAACTTAATTTCTAACAATTTTCGTAACTTTTGCAAAAGGTATAGCTATCCTTAAATAAAGTGAGCCAATAAAATCCATACTGCAAGATTTTCGCAGCTGTTTTCTTTGAAGAAAAATGACCTCCACATGCTTCTGAGTGACAAAATTTAATGACACTACCTACCTCACTGTCGGGTATACATCTCCGAAAGATTTGATCAGGACAATATTTGAACAAATATGGGTCATCCCAATAAAAAATTTCACCTCAGTCAAAAACTTTTTTCTGTCTTGATGTGACCACTGAGGCGACATCTTTCGTATTACAAGAAAATTGACTATGTTAGCAAACCAAGGCATAGAATTGACAGAAAATAAAAATTTATCAGGAAAAGAATCATTGATAGATGTGCTATCAAAAGGTGAACCTGTTGTAAGTCTGGACAAATGATCTGCAACAACATTTTCGATTCCTTTCTTATTTTTTATTGTGATGTTGAATTCTTGAAGCAACAAGATCCACCGTATCAACCTAGGTTTGGCATCCTGCTTAGACATTAAATATCTAACAACAGCATGATCAGTGAAAACAACAATAGAAGAATCAATTAAATGAGCTCGAAATTTGTCTAATGCAAAAATTACAGCAAGTAGTTCTTTTTTAGTAGTGGTGTAATTCATTTGTATACTATTTAAAGTTCTACTTACGTAACAAATCACATGAGGCTTACATTCCTTTCTTTAGCCTAAAACAACGCTAACAGTAAAATCACTTACATTACACATTAATTCAAAAGGCAAAGACCAGTCAGGAGATTGTATGATATGAGCTGATGTCAGAAGACTAATTAATTTTTCAAAAGATTTTTGGCCTTCTTAAGTCCAATCAAATGGTGCATCTTTTATCAAAAGATTGCATAATAGTCTAGATATGACACTAAAGTCCTTAATAAATCTTCGATAGAATCTTGCATGTCCTAAAAAAGAATAAACTTCTCTGACTGTTTTTGGGGAAGACAAATAAGTAATTAATTCAATTTTGCTCTTATCAACTTCAATTCCTTCAGAAGATATCACATGACCTAACACGATTCCTGAAGTAACCATGTAATGACATTTTTTCTAATTTAAAACAAATTTTTTTCCTTCACATCTGTTAAGAACTTTATCCAAATTATCAAGATAATTTTCAAAAGAATTTTCAAAAACTGTCAGATCATCTATGAAAACCTCTAAATAATGCTCAATCATGTCACTAAAAATACTTACCATGCATCTTTGAAAAGTTACCGAAGCATTACAAAGATCGAAAGGCAGTCTTCTATATGCAAAAATGCCAAAGGGGCACATAAAAGTAGTCTTTTCTTGATCCTCTAATGCAATTAGTATTTGATTATACCCCGAATAACCATCAAGAAAACAATAGTAGGGATGTCCTGCTACTCTTTCTAGAATTTGATCAAAAAATGGTAAGGGAAAATGATCTTTCCTAGTAGCTGCATTCAATTTTCTAAAATCAATACACATACGCCAACTGGATGAAACTCGCGTAGGTATTAACTCACCTTTTTCATTTTCAACCACTGTTATTCTAGATTTCTTACGCACAACTTGTGTAGGGTTTACCCATTAGCTATCGAAAATAGGGTAAATAATTCCAACATCAAGTAATTTAAGAATTTCAACCCTAATCACCTCTTTCATGTGTGGATTTAATCTTCTTTGAGGTTGTTGTGATGTTTTAGCATTATCTTCTAAATGTATTCTATGTCTATAAATTAATGGATTAATACATTTTATATCTGTTAATGTCCATCCAATTGTACTTTTATGCCTTTTAAGTACTTCTATCAACATACTTTCTTGTTCTTCAGTAATGATTGATGAAATTACTACCAGAAAGCTTTGTTTTTCTCCCAAAAATGTGTACTTCAACCCAGCAGGTAATGACTTTAGTTCCAGTGTGGGTACTTCTTCATGAATATTATCACTCATGGGTTTTAGCTCTTCAAATCTCGACTTCCATCCCTTGTATTCCATTGCATGTGTACAATCAAGCAAAGAGCATATTTTAGAACTATCATCATCTATTTGCGTACCTGAATCAAATGAATTAATTAAACAAACTTCTAATGGGTCAGAAGAACTCCCTTTTAGAAGATGATAATCTACAATGACCTCAATCCAGTCAGCTTCCTCATTTTCATCATTGACTTCACGTGGTTGCTTGCATATGTTGAAAACATTAAGCTCAAATGTCATGTTTCTAAATGTTAGCTTCATCACTCCATTTTTGCAATTTATCAAAGCATTAGATGTTGCTAAAAATGAACAACCTAAAATAACAGGAATTGACTTAGAACTATTAACCATAGGTTCAGTTTCCAAGACAATAAAATTCACAGGATAAATGAATTTATCAACTTGTACTAATACATCTTCCACTATTCTTTTTGAAATTTTAACTGATCTATCAGCAAGTAGAAGAGTTACAAAAGTTAGTTTTAACTCACCCAGATTGAGTTGTTGATAAACTGAATATGGAAACAAATTAACACTAACACCAAGATCAAGTAAAGCTTGATCAATTTTATGTTCTCCAATAATGCATGAAACCGTAGGACAACCAGAGTTTTTATGTTTCAAAACATTATTACTTTGAATAATGGAACTTACCTGTTTGGTCAAAAAGGTATTTTTTTCACATTTACTTTCTTTTTAACAGTGCATAAGACCTTCCAAAAATTGGCATAAGAAGGAACCTATTTGATAGCATCTAACAACGGAATATTGACCTTTACTTGTTTAAAAATTTCAGTTTGGTGGTCCAATTTCCTTGATTTGCTTAATACTTGAGGAAATGGGGGTGGAGGAGACGAGAGTTTGGTCTCATTTTGGCTAGATGACTTATCAATATTTTCCTTATCTTGAGGAATTGATTCACCATATTTCTCACAAGGTTCAGAAAATTTTTTTTCAACAACTTTTTCACTCCTAAGAGTTATCACATAATTGACTTGATTTATTTGTTGATTTTTTGAACTACCCTCATTTAGACTATATTGACCTTTGGGATTCGGTTGAGGTTGAGAAGGAAATTTTCCTTTCTCGTGAATAGTGAGTGCATAAATAAGTTTGGAAAGAGTGTCTTTTATGTCAATCATGATTTGATTGTTTTGTTTATTGACGACCTCTTGCTTTTCTATGAATGCATTCAATGTTCCTTCAAGGTTTTTCCTATATGATGGGACATAAGGTGCATATCCTTGAGAATTTTAAGAATCATGTTATTCTTGAGGAGGCTGTGGTTGTATAAATTGTACTTGATTATTATTCATCCAACTAAAGTTTGGGAGATTTCTCCATCCCTGATTTTAAGAATTTGAAAAAGAAGAGGTGAATGACTTTTTAAAATTATTCATTGCATTTACTTGCTTATGCACAACTTCTTTAAAAACAGAAATATTAGGACATTCATTTGTCGAGTGTCCTAATTCATCACAAATGCCACAAATTTCTTTAATTTACACAGATTTGTAATAAGCCTATATTTTATAACATTTAATTGAACAAATTGTAGTGATTTGCTTGTATTTTCAGACGTGTTTTAGTTGGATCCTTATCTTTATCTTCGTTTTTACATATTTAGAAAGATGTAATACATTTGGAGTAAAAGCAAGTGAAAATATCGAGTTTTTAAGGCAAAAGAAATCTATTCTACCTTTGGTAGGGTTCTGTGTCAGTTCAGGAGTGATTAAGAACTTAGACGTAGCTATGTCTAACTTGGATGAAGCTTCTGACTTGAGACACGACCATGTCTCCCACTCACAGGGACGTGTCATCCAAAAAACGTGCAAAAAAGCTATTTTTACAAGAGACACAGTCGTGTCTCTCACTCACATGGTCGTGTCTCCCAAAACTTAATGATTAAGGAACCTGCGTAAGCCATGATGTCATGGGACACGGCTATGTCTCATGACACACGGTCGTGTCTCCACTGTTCAAGCAAATCACACTACCATGTCTAAAGGATGGGAAGCTTTTGATTTCGTATTTTAATGAGACACGATCGTGTCTCCAAATGACACAGCCGTGTGAGTACTGTTCACTCAGATTTCTATAAATTGGAGGCTGCGCTGCTAAAGGAAAATAGTCTGAATTCTGAAATTCTCTTTTAAGTTAGTTTTTAGTTTTTCATTTTCTCTCACTTTCTCTAAGGTAGGAAGGCTTTAGATGGAGAATTTCTTGTAGGTTTGAAGTTATTAATCTCTGCAAAGGGATTTTGATCTTTCTTTCTCTCTTATTTTTCTTCTTTCTTTAATTTTCTTTTCATGGAATGGTATCTTATTTTGAGTTTGTTTGTAGTTAATATGTGTAGCTAAACTTATAGCTAGAGCTATGAAGGATCTTGAGTTCTTAATTATGTGGATCTGATTTCTAATTTAATGATGGTAATTTCTTTGTGGGTTTATTATATTGCTTGCATTCTTACCATAACTTGATCAATTGTAGCATTTTTTAATTCATTGTGTGACCGGTGACCATCTGCACTCAATGAGTAGATCTATATGGTAAGCTTGGGATTATATTGGTGAATGACCAAACATCAATTTCTCCTACTAATGGAATTGACGGGTTGTTAGTTCATATCTTGAAATTGAGACTTAATACATTCTTGATTAATTCAACTAAATGACCAAATAAGTGGATTAAAATAAGAATATAATATTATTTCATCCATGACCATTGGGATTCAATAGCAAATAAGATAATATTGGCAAAAGAATTACCTGTATCATAATTGAAAGAAGACCCGAATAATGAGACTCAAGTGAACCTTGCGCCCTAGTGCCTCTTTATCTTTGTTTATCTTTTCTTTATTTAATTGTTCTTTATTGTTTTCATTAGTTTTCTATTTTTAATTTAGATCTTGTATATAATTTCAACTGTCTAAATAACATAAGAGTTTTAAAATTTTAGTAATTATCACTTATTCCTCGTGGGATCGATAACTTGGACTTAAAAGTCCTATATTACTTGGCGATATAGTGCACTTGCTCTTAGTGTATCTTTTGCACGCACCAATTTGACTTCTTTTATTTTCCTTAATTCCATAGATTCAACCTTTCTAGCCAAACTAGCGTACCTTGCATTTAGATCTTCTTCTTGACTAAGATGATATTTTTCCTTACCAGCATTTGCAATGTTATATCTAATTGAATTTTCAGAAGGATTAGTATCATGCCAAGATTGAGAATTTTCAACCAAATGGCTTAAATAATCTAAAGCTTCTTCGGATTCTTTATCAAGAAACTCACCATTACACATTATTTCCATAAATTGTTTGGTTTCAGGTGTTAAACCTTCATAAAAAAAGCTTATAGTCCGTTATTTTTCAAAACCATGATGTGGGCAAGAATTTAACAAATCTTTAAAATGTTCCTAACTTTGAAAATACGCTTCATTTGAATTTTGGGAAAGATTTTGGATTTGTCTTTTCAAAGCATTGGTTTTATGTGTTGAAAAAAATTTCTTTAAAAACTCACCTTGCATTTCTTGCCATGTGTTAATTGATCTTGATTTCAAAGCGTTAAGCCAAATTTTTGCTTTATCTTTCAAAAAAAAGGAAACAATTTAAACTTAACAATCTCTTCAGTGCAATTTTGATCATTGAAAGTAATACAGACTTCTTCAAATTCTTTTAGATGTAAATATAAACTTTCAGATTCTAAACCATGGAAATTAGGAAGTAAAGAAATCATACCCGGCTTAAATCTAAAATTATTAACAGTGAGTGGAAAGATAAAACATGAGGTACTAGAATTTCGAGACAGTTGCAAATATGCACGCATAGTTCGTAACGGTTGATTTTCCTGTTCATCAAGTACACTTTCATTTTCAGCTCATTGTATTTGATTTTCATGTTCAACATGTGCACCTTCAATTTCAGTCATTATGTCAATTGTATGTGATTGTGATTCAAACAAATAAATATATAAAATACTCAGATTAATTTTAACCAAATGACCAGAATTTGAATTACGACACCAGTTAAGCATAAATAAGTGACGTAAAATAAAAATAATGTACAAGTAGGCGGTATAAACTGGCCGTTAAATATTAAGCAAAAATAAATGACTTAAAATAAAAAATAATAATGTACAAGTTAGTAAGTCAGAAAAAAAAATAAATGACATAAGTAAATAAGTCGAGAAAACAAAAATAAATAAATAAATAAAATTAAAAAAATGAAAATTAAAAAATTAAAAAAAATGAAAAATAAATAACGTAAATAAAAAAAAATTAAAAAGCAAAAAAAATGACATAAATATAAAAGTTAGTTAGTAAGTTAGTAAGTTAATTAGTAAGTTTTAGTAAATTAGTAAATTAAAAAAAAATTAAAAGAGTAGATGAAGAATATACTTGATATGAAGTTTACTTACAGAAAGAGAACCTCAATAAATTAGAACTTCAAATCAAGTCCCTGGTAACAACGCCAAAAACTTGATGGGATAATTAAAAATTTCAAACCAAAGTGCAGGTTGTTTCAAGTAGTATATTCTCGGGAGTTCGAGGTCGATCCACAGGGAATTGATGTAGAAAAATTATTTGAGGTAATGAGCAAATTTGTTACAATACTAAATGTGATAAAAGTTATTCACAGATAAAAAGGATTTACTTGGATTAAGAGATCCACTCTTGGTAATAAATTAAAGACAAGATTATTTCTTTTAATAACTCAATTGAAATCATACATAATGAAGATTCCAATCAAAAGATTTAACATTTAAAGTTCAATTAAAATTATATATGTAATCATATTATGGTTTTTTTAATTATCCACCAACACTTGTAAATGGTCTCAAGCATCTACTGTGTTAACGTCTTGTCTACAAGGAATCAAGATATTTATTATATAAGAAGAGTTTCTAAATTGATCGGAAATAACATACAATACATATAATGATCACATAAAAATATATCATTTAAGTATAAGAAGGAAATTAATCTAATATCAACTAATTACTAAGAGCTTCACCCTTTCACCTAAGCAAAATGAAAATTAGTTACTCATGAATTAAGAAAAAAGAAAGAAAGAAGAAGATGATGATGAACATAACTTCAATTAAGAACAATAGAAAACTATACAAAGGAAACAATTAACATACAAGCATAAAAGTAAACTCTAAGCTAATACCACAAAATGATCATAATTTATACAAGTTAAAAGTACAAAATGCCAAAAAAGATGATGGATGATGAGAACAAAATGCCAAAATAGTTGTTTGATGATGATGAATGAGTGGATTCTTGTCTCCGAAATGTTTTACTTTTGAACTTATGGCATGCGTCATTTGCTGGTCAGGTGGTCTTCATGACAGTTTTAGGAAATTATATTAACTTTCCATAGCCGTCAGTTTTATCCAAATCCACCACCTACAGCCCGAGATATGACCCAATTACTGCTCATGGGTCAGGTCCAACTTCAGCTCCTCTGTTCTGACTTCCAAGCCTAATATATCCTTCAAAACTTCTGACCCAACTTTTGTGTTCTTCATGAAAGTTGTAGATATGGGTCTTAACCTTCCACTGTCAAAATTTCAAAATTGTTGAATTCCTATA
The DNA here is from genome assembly GCA_029884605.1 of Ormosia emarginata. Classification (NCBI taxonomy): domain Eukaryota; kingdom Viridiplantae; phylum Streptophyta; class Magnoliopsida; order Fabales; family Fabaceae; genus Ormosia; species Ormosia emarginata. Next base: position 4,576,836 of record JAQQTP010000089.1, read on the forward strand.
ACCAGAGATATAGTCTAATGAGTGCATAGAGGTCAAGCTATCAGGTTCAAAACTCTAGATTTTACTTCAACTCCAATATGAGTTATCCAAACTTATGTTTCCGGTCTTGAGGTCTTTATGAAAGTTATAGAAATTTGTCTTACCTTTAAAACAAGACTAAAATCACATTTATCGGATATTTGTAACTCAAAGTATAACCAGTTTACTGAAAAAGATAAGTGAGAAGATTATACAATGAATGAAATATATTGCTATCAATGTGCCTCTTGCTATCAAGTGAATAGTTATTAGGGAATTATTTTAACTTTCTAATAAGACTATAATCATATTAATCAGATAATTACAACTCAAATTGTGACTACTTTATTTAAGAATGCAATCTCCCAAGTTAATGATAATTCAAGCAATAATTTCTTCAATGATCCAATTAAGCTTAATTTTATATAATGTGACAAAATCAACTTAATTAAGTCAAATTGAATCTTAAGAAGTCTAGTGAGAGAATTATAAAATAAATAAAATAGATTGTTATCACTTACTCACGGTAGTACAAGAATTTTTAAAAGGTTCAATTTTGAATCAAATATAAAAATCTATCAGCTAGGGATGTATCAGGAACTCATCCCTTAGTTATAGGATGAGGGTAATTTGCTGTTGGTCAAAATAAGAGAAGATTTTGTTTTATTAAAATGAGAAAAGGTGATTAGTTTTTTGTTTCTTTTTTCATTCTTTAATCACTATTTTTTTCTTTTTAAAAAAATAAGATTTTTTTCTGTTTTGACTAACAGAAAAAAATGTTGATCCTAAGTTATATTAGGAGATTTTTCTGGACAATTGAAAAATTATTGTAGGTTGTTGTAGCCTTGTGCTCTCACTTTATTGACATTTAAGCTTTAATTAATGATAGGATTTATTATTTGTTTACATTTTTATTTTTAATTTTTTTTATAAAAATAAGACATATAAATAAGTATTAAATTTTATTATTAATTAAAACTAAAATGTCATAACATAAATAGAATGAGCACAATCATAAATCTCATTTCAAGAACATACCTTGAAAATGAACTTTCTCCAAGTGATGTTTACGTTAGGAGGGTGGGAACTGGAACTAGGAAGGACTTGCCTCTTCTCAACACATAATATATTATATTAAGGAGTTTGCTGTAAAATACACGAGGGCACCTATGCTCGAGGTCTACAACCGTTTGGTGTGTGTTACTTGTTTTTGAGAGGTATAAATTCAATGCTAAAGAAAAACATAGTAAACAATCTCGTTTGAACTCTTTAAGACGAGAATATAAGTTTAAATTATATGAAAATAATTTTATAAAAAAATTATATAATATTGATATTCTTGCAGTCAATTTAAAATTAGTCTTATAAATAAATTAAATGAGTCAAACATGAATAAATACTTCATTATCTTAAAAAAATTGAGTTATGAGGCAGGAAGCTCGATGCGCTCCAGCGTTCCAAAGAATGACACTTATATTAATGGCTAATGCAGTTACATATATATATAATTAGATATATTTTTTAACATTTTTCTAAATGATCATTTATGTTACTCACATAACTCACTCACCTGTGTGCAGGTGTCTATTTCTCATGGGACTTTCTTTCACGTGAAATGTAAAGTTTTCTATATGGATACAGAAATTTTGAAAAGTTATACTAGTTGTTAAAAAAATGATAATATTTTAAAGTAAGAGGCAAGATTTCCTTCAAATTCTATCGGCAAATTTTCCTTCAAATTCTATTGGCAATTCTATTAGATCACAGAATTCCCATTTCTAATATTTAAAAGTCGCATACATGGAGCAGTAGTCGCCAAATCAAGTTGAAAACATTGACTTTTTAAATAGGTGTAGTTAGAAATTAAAATTCCCATTTTGGTGTAAGTTGGGAATTATTTCCTCAGTTGCTATAAAATCTACAGTAAGTCATAAGTGTTATTCACGACTTACTGCAGCTCAGAGCAACGCATTATTTTAATTTTTTTAAATAAAAGTTGTAGCTACAACTTTAATTAAAAATTTATTTTTAAATATTTTATGATGGGAAAAAATTATAGATAATAAGTTGTGTTCTTGGTGCTTGTGTAGTGTACCTCCATTCCCCCTCAAGGCATTCACTATTTAAAAAATTTAATCTATATTAGGCATATTATGGATAAAAAAGAATATCTAAAAATGTATTTATTGGATAAAAAAGTGTTTATTAAAAAAAATAAAAATTAATTAGAATAAATAAATATTTTATTTGACATTTTATAAATAAAAAGATCATCTAAAAAAATTTATACTGGATAAAGAAACACTTATTTTATTAATTAACTATTCTCGTTATCTACCTGGGATGGTCTAGCCTGAGGTTGCCGAAAGGTCTCCTCTAGTCACCCATGGCGATTCCTGGTTGGAGGCGGGATTGAGGTATCAGTAAAAGATATTCTAATGCCCAAGTTAATCTTATGATCAAAAGAAAAAAAACAAAGAAAATGAATCAATATGTGGTACCTCCAAGTATTTGCTTATATAGGGAGTGGGGCGTCCACGACCTTAAGTAGTGAAAAACATGCAAGTTATCAAGTTTGGGCCAAGTAAGATATACTGGAACATAACCCCCTTAACTTGGTAGTTGATAAACCGAAAATATGGAGTATCAAGGTGTATAAGTTACATCATCTAATTATCATTAGGGACTTAAATGGAGAATTACCTGTAAGCTATCAGACTTGAGTCTAATAAAATATATCAAAACGCACACACTAACTGATGATATTATAATATATTATAATATAAATTAATAACAAATATTATTTTAAATTTTTTTATAAGTATGATGATTAATTTAAAAATAATTATAAAAATATAATTAAAAATAAATATAAACCATAAAGATCATAACTATAATTTAACTAATAAAAAAAAAATTCTTATCATAGACCAAGGCCACGACTCTAGTAAAATACTATTAAAAAAACGAACTTGCAACTGCGTCGCGGGGCATAACCGCGACTTGCACAAAGTCGTACCTTCCCTTTGTGACTTACTATTCATTTTACACTAGTCAAGAAATAATTTTCAACTTACGTAAAGTGGTAAAATTCACATTCAATTGCACCTATTGAGTAATTGAGTAAAAAAGTCTGAAGACATTAAATTATACACCCATGATTTTTTTTACATTATTTTTTTTTCACATCACAGTTTATATTATTTCTTATATTATTAATTATATTTTTTATTTTCTTTCGCTTAATTATAATTATTAAATAAATAATAATATAAAATAATATAAAATAATAAAAATAAAAAATAATATAATCACATCATTTTCCTAAATTATATGGTATGGGCGCCATAAATTATATCGAGCTAGCCCCGTATAATGCGTACTTTAAAGTTTGAATGAGGTACATATACAAGGACAACAAATAGGGTGGGTAGATGTGCCATATACAAGGACAGAAAATAGGGTGGGTAGGTAAGTAAGAGGCGGGGGAATAAGAACGCTCGATAATTTATTTATTTTTTTAATTATAATTTTTTTACATTATTTTTTATTGTATTCTTCATATTAATGATTATACCATTTTATTTTTATTAGACAAAATTTAATTTCAACCTAAGTTAAAAGAAAGTTATTTATTTTTTTTAATTTTATATCATGTATCTATTCTTATTAAATTAATAAAATTAAAATAAATAAAAATTTTAAAAAATTAATATAAAATTAAAAAAAATTTAAATTTTTTTCTAAAACTTGAATTGAAACTAAATTTTATCTATTTTTATTATTTTATCTTACTTAATCGTAATTATTTAAAAAATAAAATAAAAAATAACATAAAGACGTCATTTTCCCTAATTTTTTCTGATTACAGAGCACTTGGTTTTGAATGTGAGACTTGGCGTGCCTTTGTCCTCTACAACTCTACTACATTGGCTCCAAAATCATCCCCACCTAACTATCTCTTCCATTTTTCTTCATCCCCCAAGCCCCAAGCCCCCAACCCTCCCTCCTCCATATTCTTAGGCTTATCTTATCTATATATATCAGCCTAATTTCTCTCTTTCATTCTTCAATCTTTCTATTACTCTCCCTCCCATTAATTCCTTAATAAGCTCTTGCTTTTGTCATTTTCTTTGGTTGTTTTTTGATCCATTTTGGTACCCAAACCCACAAACAAACAAACACTTGTTGACTTTCAAATCAAGAGTTAAAAAAACTTAACATATCGAAACCATGCTATCCGTAGCTACTTCTGTTGATACCCAACAGAACCCTGCTCCTAAACCTAGTACTGACCTAAAAAATCCATCAACTCCCCAAATTACCCATGTCTTCAGATCAAAATTACCAAACATACCCATCTCCAACAACATCCCCCTCCACACTTACTGCTTCCAAAAACTCCCCCAACTCGCCGACCGTCCATGTCTCATTTTAGGCGGCGCTGCCGGCACAACCTACACCTACGCTGACACCCACCTCCTTTCTCGAAAGGTCGCAGCTGGAATGTCCAACCTCGGCGTCAACAAAGGTGACTTGATCATGATCCTCCTCCAAAACTCCGCCGAGTTCGTCTTCTCGTTCATGGCGGCCTCCATGCTCGGCGCCGTCGCCACCACCGCCAACCCATTCTACACCGCCAACGAAATCATGAAGCAACTTACGGCTTCCAAAGCCAAACTCATCATCACACACTCCATGCAGGTCGACAAGCTCCGAGATTTCAATGACACTCACCCCAAACTCGGCGAGGATTTCAAGGTCATCACGGTCGACGACCCACCGGAGAATTGCATGCACTTCTCGGCACTTTCCGAAGCCAATGAGAGGGAGCTACCGGAGGAGGAGATCGACCCGGATGACCCAGTGGCACTGCCGTTCTCCTCCGGCACCACGGGGTTAGCCAAGGGTGTGGTTCTGACCCACAAGAGCTTGATCACGAGCGTGGCTCAACAGGTGTGTTACAATATGTTAGAAATTAGTTGACTTAGTTTGAAATTTTACATCACTTTTTATCACATTTTTTAACACTTGTGATTAAGTACGTGAAAATGATATAAAAAATGTGATATAATGAATAATAAATGATATAAAAAATAGAGTAATTGAAAATTCTGAAATTAGTTAACAGCTAGTTAGTTAGTTGGTCACACACTTTTTACTGTTTAATAAAATTGTCTCATTTCTCATTTCTCTATCTGTGTATTTCAACAAGGTGGACGGAGAGAACCCGAATCTGCACTTGAAGGAAGAGGACGTGTTGCTTTGCGTGCTTCCGTTGTTTCACATATTCTCGTTGCACAGTGTGCTGCTGAGCGCGCTTAGAGCGGGGAGTGCGATCTTGCTGATGGCAAAATTTGAGATAAGGGCAATGATGGAGCTGATAGAGCGGCACAGGGTGTCGGTGGCGATGGTGGTGCCGCCGCTGGTGTTGGCGTTGGCGAAGAACCCGACGGTGGGGGAGTATGACCTGAGCTCGATACGGGTGGTGATGTCGGGGGCTGCGCCGCTGGGGAAGGAGCTGGAGGAGGCTCTCCGGAGCAGGTTGCCTCAGGCAGTTTTGGGACAGGTAAGAGTGACTGCGTTGCTGCTGGATCACTCAATAGTACCCACCCACGTTTTCTGCTACTCAATTTTTGCATGAGCCATGCTTTTTTAGGTCTGCATTAATACACCAGGGCATTCTTGTCATTTCATCCTTCGCTCCCCCTTTTTTTTAAAATAATACTTTTCCATATTGAATTAGCGTACATTATCTTTGGATAACAGGTAATAAAGAGAAACGGAAAGAAAATGGAAAGAATGAAAATAAATTTTTGTATTTGGAAGTTTTAAAATATATAAGAATGAAACGGAACACATGAGGAATCATTTTTTCCCTCTTCTCCTCAAATGTTTAATTTTTGTTCCTCCTAAAATTGAGGTGGAATGAGGGAAACACATGTTCCGTTCCATTCCGTTAATGAATCTTTCAAACAAAGAGGGAAAGAATTATGTTCTATTCCATTCCATTCCTTTCCGATCTATCCCCATCTATTCCGTTTTGTTCCATTAATGAAAAAACATCTAAACATAGGGTTAGATAATAAAATTTTATAATGTTATAATTAACATATTATTTTTTTTATATGAATTAACACATTAATAAAATTAAAAAAAACTTTCGTATAAAAAATAAACCTTTTTTTTTCTTTGCTGCTAAATATATATATGGTTATGATCTAAGAGGATGTTTGATTGTGGTTATTTTCAATCAAACAGATTTTTTTCATAAAAAAATTGTTTTAACATTTTTATAATATATTTGACAAAATCAATCTCAGATTTTATATGAAATTTAATGTATTATAATTTTTTTATAATGCTGAAATTTTAACTTATAATTTTATATGCTGAAATTTTTAATCATTTTATATATATTTTGATAATTTAATATATAAAAATAATTTTTTTTTATTCAAATGAAACAGATTAATTTTAAATTATTTTTTAACTAATATAATCAAATATAAAATTAATTTTATTATAATCGATTATAAGAAAAAAATTATATAAAAATTAATTATTAAAATAATTAAATTTTTACAACTATCCAAATACACACTAAATATGTTATTTGTGTCAGCTGGACGTAATTGAAATAGTTGATGTGAGACGAGAGCAGGATGGATTTGATACTTTGGCCATCAATGGATTATAAAATCCAGAAGTTACAGTTATAATTATTTGCCTCTTGAGAAATTTGTAGGTGATTTTAGAGTAAGAATAAAATATTGATCTTTATCATTCTTATTCATTCAATATGTATTATTTTATAAGAGTATCAAAATGGATCAGGTTCGATAGGTCGGTCTGATTAGTTTCTTACAAAAATAAACGGGTTGGACTAGTAAAATACTAGTCCGAATCTTACATCATTCGAATAGGCCGGTCACCATTTGCATTTTTTAACAAGACATAAAAATTAAATAAATTTGAAGTTGATCGACAAAATACCAGTCTGAAATTTATGTGACCCGAATAAGTCAGCCCAAAAATGACTCGAGCCTGAATGGAGTGACCCGAATGGGTCAGACGGGACCGTTTTGACACCCCTATTATTTTAGATATGTGAACTATTAGTGTTTCTTATTTTAACTATTTTTTAATAACATATCAAATAGTACATAAGAATAATTTTTTTATTTCAAAAACACTTAAAAAAATTTCTTATGTTTTTATCTCTCATTTGTTTAAATTATGATAAAAATTTCTAATGTATAAAAAAGAGAGTTTAATTTGATGTATTATTAATATAAAATTTTTTATACTATCAACTAATTATATATATCATTACATATGTGACTTTTAAAGTAATTATTACGAGAAATCAAATATTTTTTATAAATTCATAATACATGATTGAATGATAATATAATTTTTTTTACATTAATAATATATTCAAATTAAATCCTAAAAAATAAATGTGTGTTGTGTTTTGTTTTCTCCTGTTATTGTGTAATTTCGAAATCAAAATTTAAGCTTTAGATCTCACAAAATGTGCGTTATGTATAGGGCTACGGGATGACAGAGGCTGGGCCGGTGTTGTCGATATGCTTGGGCTTTGCAAAGCAGCCAATCCCAACGAAGTCAGGCTCATGCGGCACTGTAGTGAGAAATGCAGAGTTGAAGGTCATTGACCCTGAAACTGGTTCTTCTCTTTCCTATAATCAGCCCGGTGAGATTTGCATCCGAGGCCAACAGATCATGAAAGGTATATTATATTATATTATATACATATACTAATTTAGTATATTTTGATACAAATAAGTTTGAGCTATTTTTGCTGAAACTCATACACTGGGGGAAGTATAATATAACGATATATATTCATGATAAATGTCAATATGAATACCTTAGATCCAATCATAAGGAAGTAAGAAAAAAGGGATTGAAAATTCAGCAAGTTATTCTAATGATTAATTAATTTCTTTTTTTTTGGGTCAAATTTTATGCTTTTATATATGTAGGTGGTTATATAATAAGCTTATATAATACGCACATTCAAATTTTTAGGATACCTGAATGATGAGAAGGCCACTGCAGCAACCGTTGATGTAGAGGGCTGGCTTCATACCGGTGATATTGGCTATGTAGATGATGATGATGAGATCTTCATCATTGACAGGGCGAAGGAAGTCATCAAATTTAAAGGCTTCCAGGTATGCATTCTTAATTTGACTTGCAAAATTTACTTAGGAAAAAGATTATAATAATATCACAACAATCATAATTATTCATATATATATTCTATTAGGTGCCGCCGGCAGAACTTGAAGGCCTTCTTGTGAGCCATCCTTCCATTACAGATGCAGCTGTTGTCCCGTAAGTATCATTGAAACGAAGTAGTACTATAATTTTTTATTATACTTATAATTACTGACTAATAATGTTCTGAATGGAATCAAACCTTAACAGGCAAAAGGATGATGCTGCGGGTGAAGTTCCAGTTGCTTTCGTGGTGAGGTCAAATGGCTTTGATCTTACAGAAGAGGCTGTAAAGAAGTTTATAGCTAAACAGGTATATATGCACGACCATAGTATTTAATTTAACTATGTGATTTCGTAGAAGGTATTCATGTTTCAGTTTTCATATAATTTTGTTACAATGAAAATATTAAGAGATTTAACTCCACTCATACTGATCAAATACATGTAAACATGAACTGACATGTATTAGGGAATAAAAAAAACTTAAATATATGTAATATGTAATATAAAATACAATAATCTCAAAGTAGTTAATTAAACATGAGTAACTTTATTTTTTTTAGAATACGAGGTATTTTTACAAGTTCGGCATAATAGTATGCTATTTTTTTAATATTTGAATTCACGTCTTCATCTTAAGAGTCGAAATTATTTATTACATCAACCTACTTTTATACTTTTTTTTTAACAAGTACTATAAGTATATAGATTTAAATTCTGATACAATATTAATGCAAAAAAAATTAATATTATATGTAATTCGAAATACAATAATCTCAAAGTAGTTAATTAAGCATGTGTACCTTTATTTTTTTAGAACACGAGATATCTCTATAAGTTCGACATAATAGTTATTTTTTTTGGAATTTAAATTCACGTCTTCATCTCAAGAGTCCAGAGTTGCTTATCACCTCAACTCATCCTTATGTCTTTATTATTTTTAACAAGTACTATAAGTATATCTGATTTAAATTCTGATACAATATTAATGCAATTTTTTTAATATTATCGTCTAATCATTTATTCTCATTTCATAAAAAGAGTTAAATTATTTGATTTTTTGGAATATTTCTCACTTGATATGTGAGAAATTAATCTCTAGAGATACGATCAGATGCTTAAGCGGAGACTATTTTTAACAATGTTATTTTCATACACATAAATTTCAGAATCGAACATATGACTATATGTTTAATAGACCCAAACCCTTTCTATTCGTATCAACACACATAATTAAATTTTTCATTCTTTTCTCTTTTTTTTCTAAAAAGAATTTGAAAAGTCAAATTATCTTAATAATGTACTAATATATAATTTAATTATAATATAAAAACACACCCACAAAGTGTACAGGTGGTGTTTGTTTAATTATAATATAAATATCTCATGGAAAGAAGTTTCAATAATTAAGAGAATGACATGTGGTATTTGTTCTGAACAGGTGGTGTTTTACAAAAGACTACACAAAGTGTACTTTGTTCCTGCAATTCCAAAGTCTCCATCCGGAAAGATATTAAGGAAAGACCTCAGAGCAAAGCTTGCAAGCACCAACCAGACGGCCTAGAGCCTTCCTCTTTTGGCAATGTCTTCCTTAATTTTTTGTTTGTTTGTAATTCTAGGTCTCGTGTAATCCATTAAATGAAGCTTCATATTCTTTTACTCTTCTGTCCATTGTACTCGTAATGTGATGATTTGAGATCAATAAACATATAACTCTTCACTCATCAGTCACCGAATAGTTCATTAGAATCACGTAAACAAGCTATTCTTTTTTATTGGTAATAAGGTTTGAACTTATAATTTCATATAAATTACCTAAACTCTCACCACTAACTTAATTCTAATGGCTAGTAAACAAGCTATTCTAACTTATCAGAAATATATGATAAAAAAGATTCTATTAGAGTAATTCGAGAGGAAAGATGAATTTAAAAATCAAAACGAAGTTGAGGTTATTAAGCACTGTTTTTGTTATCTGATCATTATATACAGTACAATTTTTTCTTTTTTGGTATACAATACACTAATTTGACACTTCAACAATGTGCTGGTCCATACTAGAAACTGAGCTTTTATAGATTTATTTGTTACAAAGTACCATAATTTTAGGTAAAAGGCCAAATTACGAAAAATATCTATATATTTATTGATACTTATGTAAATGTTTTCGGTGTCTATAGCAGACCAGTACGCAGTGCTCAAATAATAATACTTGTTTCCTTTGATTCGGTGTCTATATCTCACCTTGGTTAGTAACTGTTGCAGCTAGCAGTATTGACAGGAAAATTGTGTCACGTTTGGTTCTAGGAAATGGAGATGTAATATCAGTGAGAAGTAACTTCTCACTTGTTACTTCTTTCTGAGTACTTTACCTGTTTTTCTTCAAATTATTATAGCTAAGCTGCAGATTACATATTTTGCTTTTCTGAAATGCTGATCTAAAGGCAAATGCCATCAATAGTTAAAATTCAAACAAAGTTAAAGGAAATATTGTCCTTTGTGAAGACAGTTCTACTGGCTCAGGAGTCAAAATGGCAGGTGGGGTGGGTGTCATATCCCCAAATCCACCATATATACGACAACTATGCTAAGCAATACCCCTTTCAAACAGCAAGAATCAATGACACAGAGATCTCTCGAGTATTAGAATACATCAAATCCTCAAAGTAAGTAAAATCATATCATTTCATTTCTCCAGAAAATTTTGCATAATTACAATAATAATGATTATTACTAATTTTTTCTGTAACCCAAAGACAACCATTATGTTTAGTGAGACCATGAAGGACATGCAAGCTCCTTATATTGCTAGTTTCTCAAGTAGAGGCCCCAACTTGATTAGTCCTGACATTCTCAAGTTATAGACCGTATTTCAATAGCTTGGATATGTATCTACTACCGCGTTTCAATATTTATCTATTATACAATTTCTGCTTTTGGATTGACAGCCCGATCTTAGTGCACCAGGGGGTAAATATTCTGGCGGCTTGGCCTCCTCTTGCACCACCCATCACAAGTGAAACTGAGGATACAAGGAGAGTTAAGTACAATATTGTCTCTGGAACTTCAGTGTCTTGCCCACATGTGACTGGGGTAGCAGCTTATGTAAAGGCCACTCACCCAAGTTGGTCTCCTGCAGCTATCAAGTCTGCACTTATGACCACAGTCCACAGGTATAGAGCAAGATATCCCACTTAATCTCCTTAGTTGTCTCTCCCCAAGTTTCCTTTTCTTCTAGTAATTCATTTTCTTGAATATAATGCAGGATATCCTATGGACGCCAGAAAGCGTGAATATGAGAATGAATTTGCATATGGTTCTGGCCATTTTAATCCGCTTTATGCAGTGAATCCCGGGCTAGTTTTTAATGCTTCAGAGGCAGATTATATTGACTTCCTATGCTAGCAAGGCTACAACACAACCACTTTGAGACTAATTGCTAATGATAGCAGTGTCTGTAAAAGCAGCAAACCAGGAAAGACATGGGATCTAAATTACCCCTCATTCTCACTTACAGTAGAAGAAGGGCATGAGATCAAGGGCAATTTTATTATGTCATAGACCAACTCTCTTAAAAGCTTAAGCTTAAGGGTAAGATCAAGGCCTATCTTACCTTGTGCTCAGGCAAAGAACTCTCCTAAAAATTTAAACTATTAAGGAAAATCACATGAATTGTTTTATATCTAACATATCTGAGTGTTACTAATGTTGGCCCAGCAAACTCAACCTATAAGGCTGTCATTGATGTGCCCAACTTTCTCAAAGTTACGGTGGAGCCATCCACTCTTGCCTTTTCTGCAGTTGGAGATGAAAAGAAAAATTCTTCACTGTGGAAATCAGGGCCAAAGATATCCCAGGTGCCCATTTCTCAGATTCCATAATTTGGGCACATGGAAAACTTAAGGTTCGAACCCCACTTGTATTGTAGTTTACACTTTACACTTTACACAATCCTTCCATGGGATTCAGCGTTCCAAAAAAACAGTACCTAATGGAACAACATATCTTGTATGTTAAACAGAGAAAAGGATAGCCACTGGGACAAAAATAGCATATTTCCTTAATATTGTTGTGGTACGTATACAATGGCGTTACATTGAGGACAATAATATATTCTCCCTTGTTACCAATATATATATATATATGAGAGGGGATCGATTTACACGTGTAAATTTTTTTTTTACTTACACTCCTTTTTAACCGTTAGATTCACTTTCATCTAATGATTGAAATTATTTCGTTAAAAGTAACCATTAAATGAAAGTGAATCTAACAGTTGAAAATAAGTGTAAGTTAAAAAAGACTTACACTGGTGTAAGTTGATCCTGCCTCTCTATATATATATATATCCCTTTAAAATTTAGCTACATATGCAATTTTCCTTGTTTACTTGCAGATCCTTAATTATTCCGAAAGGTATTTTTATAAAATCCAAAAAAATTGTGTAACCAACCAAAAAAACTCACAAATATTATGGGTGTGGAATTTTAAATGAAAAAAAAAACAGAAAAGAAGAGGAAAATTTTACATATCTTCATTGACTCTGAGGCCTCTGGCCAACTTCAACACTAATTAAGCCATTATTTGCTTCTGCTCAGCACTCAACTCTTCCAGAGTTCCAGTCTCTCCTAAATCACGATTACTTTATTACAGATTCAGGGTTAACCGCAGTTGGGATTTACAATGACATGATCATTTGGAGAAAAATAAATGTTTGATTCTTTTTAGTTAACTCGACTTAAACTTTTTAAACCCGTAACCTAAACAAAATAAGTTATTAGACTTACTTTTAAATGAGTTGTTAAAATGTTTTTTTTTTTGGTTAAATGTAAAAATATAAATTTAAGTGCTAATCTAATCTACTTGTTTAATTTAACAAGAACAATGATATTTACACATTATTTTTATTACATTTTTTTAATACTTTTTTAATAATAATAATAATAATAATAATAATAATAATAACAATAATATAAGAGAAGCACAATTTTCAATATACATTTTCTTTCATTCATTTTATGAAAACAAATAAAATATAAAGTCATGTAAAATAAAATGGTGTGTAATTAACGTTATTTATCTAACATTAACATGATATTTGCATGAGCCTAGTGTAGTGCATGTATCCACAGCTACAGACCTACGGTGGTGTTGCCGAGTTGATTGTTTCAATTGCACGTGATTCTTATACTGTTTTTTTTTTTTTCTGGGTACATTAATTTATTTTACTTTTTTATAAACTGGGTACATACTACATAGATCCTTAAACCTTTTACAACCGACTGATATTGTTTCCAATGTGTAGTCAAATATATATATGTGAGCCCAATTATTTTCAAAATTTGTTAACACTTAATATTTTCAATCTAAAATGCTGCTTCTGCTTTGACACATGGACTATGGAACTCGTTTGCTGCTTAAGAATTGCCTAAATATCTTTATTGACATTGGATGAGACTACTATTTTAAGCAAAAAAAAAAAAATTTAACTTAAGACATTAAACCACAACCATTTTAAACATTAAAATAAAAAGAAAAGAGAATAGCAGTAGAAGAGGGAAAGTTACCCATTCTCAGCGAGGGCTTACATATGACCACTAACAAAAATCGAACCTTGAGTCAAGGCAATAGGATCCTTATACAACGGTTGGGCTAACGCTAACCTTCATTTCACTGGCAATGATAAACTGATAATATAAATGTACATTTAGATCATTGCACCAGTAACCTCCAGACCACTTCTCCACCTCTCATTGTTCATGTGTATGTCACTCTTACCCTTTGTTTGGGTGTGGAGAGAAAATGAGAAGAGAAAAAATAGAAGAATAAAAAATGGAAAGAATAGAAAATGGATAGAAGAGAAAATAAAGAGAAAAATACAGAGAAAAATTGGCTGTTTGGATGAAGAGAAAATAAGAGGTAAGAAAATGTTAAAAAGATTAAAAAATATTATTTTTTTTTTAAAATGACTTAAAAAATAAGTTGTGTGCTGCTCCTTCAGTTGACTTGTGCCACTGCTCATGCTCTCCATTCTCTGCTTGCAGAAACAGCAAACCCAACAACAAGCTTCCACGAGGACCTTCCCCTCTTCCCATCATTAGAAACCTCCTTGAACTTGGTAAAAAAACCCCACCAGTCCTCTGCCAAGCTTGCCATGGCTCAATAATGACTTTAAAGCTGGGAAGATTAACCACCATAGTGGTCTCTTCAGCTGACATGGCCAAAAGTGGTGCTCCAAACCCATGATCAGTTCCTGTCAAACCGCACCATTCCTGAGGCTGCAGCAGTTCACAACCACCATCATCATAGCATGGCCTTCATGTCCATAACACCTCTTTGGCGAGCCCTTAGGAAGATATGCAATAATCAATTATTCGCCAACAAGATTATTGATGCAAGCCAAGACCTTCAGCGTAAGAAAGTGCAAGAACTCCTCAGTGACATCCGTCAAAGCAGCCTAATCAGTGAAGCAGTAGATATTGGAAGAGCAGCCTTTAAGACTACCATAAATTTAGAATGAATACTTAACGTATTTGAATATTTTAATATTTCGTGATATAATATTTTATTTCTTATTAAAAAATAACAAATACTTTATTCTTTGAAAATCTTAAAGCTCTATCACATTTATTTTTTTTAGGAATTAAAATATTATTTTTTTATAACTGCAAATGATTAAAGTGTGTCTTTTTAAAAAAAATTAAAGTGTTATATTAAGAAATATTTAAATAATAAAGTTATTATTTACTCATAAATTTATTATCAAACACTATTTTTTCTATGGATTTGGTTCACTCCTCAGGTACAGCGGGATAGTTCAAGGAGTTAGTGGCCAATATCATGGAAGAGAGTGGAAAACCAAAGTTGGCAAGGATCGCGTTATTTGTCTACGTAAAAGATTCTAACTTTTATTCATTTTTGTATTTTTTTATTTTACTCGAGAGAATTTAAAATTTGAAATTTGAACTTGAAATTGTTCACGTAGTGACACTATAGATACAACACAAGATTTTTTGTTAATGCATTAAGAATAAGTGGTTAATCAGTATAGGTTTTTGGTGAATCCAAGTAAGAATTCTGAATAATGAATAACAGGTTAATACATTAGAAATAAATGGTTAATGAGTATAGGTTTCTAGTGAATCCAACTAAGAATTCTGAATAATGAATAACTGGTTAATACGTTAAGAATAAGTGGTTAATCAGTATAGGTTTCTGGTGAATCTAAGTAAGAATTCTCAATAATGAATAACTGGTTAATACGTTAGGAATAAGTGGTTAATCAGTATAAGTTTTTGGTGAATTCAACTAAGAATTCTTAATAATGAATAACTGGTTAATATATTAAGAATAAGTGGTTAATCAGTATAGGTTTCTGGTGAATCCAAATTAACTGGTTAATACATTAGAAATAAGTGGTTAATCTATATTAGTTTCTGGTGAATCCAAGTAAGAATTCCTAATAATGAATAACTGGTTAATACGTTAGGAATAAGTGGTTAATCAGTATAGGTTTATGGTGAATCTAACTAAGAATTCTGAATAATGAATAATTGGTTAATATGTTATGAATAAGTGGTTAATCAGTATAGGTTTCTGGTGAATCTCATTAATTGGTGAATCTAAATTAACTGATTAATACATTAGAAATAAGTGGTTAATCTATATTAATTTTTGGTGAATCCAAGTAAGAATTCATAATAATGAATAACTGATTAATACGTTAGGAATAAGTGGTTAATCAGTATAGGTTTCTGGTGGAGAAAAAGAAATGAGAAGCGGAAAATGAAATCATTGACATACGAAAAAGTCAATAAACATACGTACGGAAGCATACAGTAGATGAAAGTTAGAGTATTTAATTAGATGTAAAATATTTTCCAGGTATTAATAGTCGCAATAGTATTAATGCTGGGAAGATGTTGGAGGTCTTACACAACTTGATTAACCAAAGGAGGAAGCTGAGATTGGAAACAGGTCTTGAGACCAACAATGACATGTTAGAAACCTTGCTTAACATATCTCAAGAAAATATCCAAGAGATGGACAAAATAAATATTGAACATTTAATGATGGTATTTTCCCTCTCCCTTATTTTCTATTGTCCAATTACAATTATCTGTATATGAGAAATTATAACATGCTACAGAAGTAGATACATACTCAAGGTAAAATTTTATTATTAATTTAAGCTAGTTTGTTTAAAATTTATGTAAGTGTTTTAAAAAAACAATGATAAAAATCTTTTTGAAATATACATTTATTGTCGCTATAATAGCTTACAATAATTTCTCCATGTTTAAAACCATTTCTGGTTTTGATGTTACAATTTATTTTCTGACTTGGTAATTTTTATGTAATTATTATATAGACCCTATTTGTTGGACACCAGTATATGGAACAACCCAATTTTGTTTTCACCAGAGAGGTTCTTGGGATCAGAAATTGATGTTAAAGGGGGATATTTTGAGTTGATATCATTTGGTGCTGGTAGGCGAATATGTCCTGCCTTACCATTTGCTATGAGGATGTTGTAAGTGTTCATTAATTAACGCTTTTAATTGGAAGCTTGAGAATGATATGAAACCTGAGGATATTGATAAGGAAGAAGAATTTGGAATTGCCTTATTAGAAAAGTCTAAACCCCTCCGAACTATTCCAGTCAAAGTAAAATAATTAATGGGGCATGCATTTTTGTAACGTGCCCTTCCTTGTCACAAATCAAAATTTTTGTTCTAGTTTCATATTTCCTTTCATGTATTGTTATCCCAATTAGATATTAACAACTCCGTAAAAGAAATTTTTTTTCTCTTAATTGACTCTAAGTACTTCTTAATTTTTTTTAGTCGTGGCATTTAATTGTAATGACAATGAAGAGGACAAAAAATTTAAGTCCTTCTTTGTCTAATGATTATTACTGACTATTATAAAATATTTATTTTTGAATAGTTATTGTGACACAATTAATATTGTTAAAAAATTATATAAGATATCAAGTAATTTGACGTATGAAAAAGAGCTTGGATTATAATAATTATGTTGTTAAGAGGATAAGGTATTCTTGTTAGTGGTTCTATGAGGTTCAAATACTAGGATAAAGATTTTAAAAATATTAGGAGTACTGCAGTGGACAAATCTAAACTAAAAGTGAAACATTTTAGACGTAGGTGATCAAAATTTAGATACTAGATAAAAATTGAGTCGGAAAATAAATTGACGAGATTTTTGAATCATAATTTTATTGATTTAATTGTTTAAATTTATGATTGAATTATAATTAAATTAAATATTTTTAAATAAAAAACATAATTGATTCAAAATCTAATCAGTTCAATTAATTCGATTTTTAAAATATTAGTTTGAAATGTTGTTAAATAGTATTTGAAATGTTGTTGTTAAGCTACAACATATATGTCAATAGAAAAATATTAGGTTATATTATTTTTTATTCTTTCACCGATCGTTAATTATTATATAAGTTTGTAACCGCCTCACCTCTTTTATAATAATAATAATAAATATTTAACTAACATTCTATTTATAATTAACCAAAAAAATTATGACAGAAATGATATTTTTTTTTATTTAATAGATAATTGAATCAATGGGAAATTTTATAAATTTTAAATTTCAACTCCAAGTAGGAATTGATAGAAATGATAATTAGGTATAAGTAATAAAATATGATTTATTTTTTTTTTTTAATTAAAAAAATTTGTGGAAGGCATTGCTCTCACAATTTTAAAGAATGGAACATTAAATGTTACTTCCCTTTCAACAAGTACACTTTCTTAAAATCAAATTGGTGTTCTCTTGGTTAACAGGGAGTGAACTGCATAAAACCAAACCAACAAGGTGATAGATGGTGATCTAGTTGGTTTTATTCTTTTATTTTGGTACAAACTCTTTTTTCTATTATATTATTATTATTATTATTATTATAGAAAAATGATGATAATGATTTTTTTTTTTAAACTAAACCCTTTACTGCAATGGGTCGGGTCGAACTGCGCGGTATTCGGAATCCAAAGTCCAAACCGCCATATGCTTGCTGCGCAAGTGGTAGGCAAAACTCACAAACCCTACCAAAACCCCCTGGAAACTCTATCTTCCAAAATTCCTCGTTGTTCACTTCACCTGTTGAGGTTGATTTTTCATTGTCATTGTCATTGGCATCTATTGGAGAATAGAATGGCCAAAACCTACACAGCAGGATTACTCTCAGCCATAGCAGCCGCAGCTGGTTTTTCTCCGAATGCATATGCTGATGGCCCTTTCACTTTTCCTCCTTTTTCAAATGTTCCCTTTCCATCTAATGTTCCCCAATCCTCTCCTTCTTCTGATACCAAATTGCCGCTGGAGGCTCAGCCGCCACCACCACCACCCAAAGTTCGAAATGATCATCCAAGGACTACTTCTGCTGGTTTTGATCCAGAGGCCCTGGAGAGAGGGGTCAAGGCTCTCAGGGATATCTCCACTTCACCCCATGGGAAAAAGGTTTTAACTTTCGTTTTCTCTTGTTTTCAAGAAAATATGTACAAGGGGCTTTGTTATTTTGTTTTTTCCCCCCTTTATGGGGTGCATGTTTTATTTTTATTTAATTGATGATGATGTTTTAAAGGTCTTTGAAGTTATAAAAAAGCAAGAGGAGACAAAGCAAGCAGAATTGGCTGCAAAGGTTGCAGAGTTTAAAGAAATGAAAGCACAACATGAAACTGTAAGTTGATCCTCAAAACTTTAATCTTTGCTTTTGGTTTGTCCTTTTGTAAAATGACATGTTATTTTTTCTTTTTTAAAATTTTATGGTGTCCACTGTCTGTCATACACATAAAAATTGTAATTATGTAGGCTGAGATTAAAATATAAACATTTGTGATTGGATATTTGCATGAAACCTATTGTTCTAGCATCATTTATTTTGCTTGGGATGGTTGGTATTTAATTATAATAAGATGAAGTTGTCTGATAGTTTAAGAAATCATATCCATTGCTCGGCATCGAAATTATGGCCACAAACAATTGAATATTTGCATGAAACCTTTTTGCTTTGTTCTGTGTTGCTTCAGGATGTTTTGTGTGTGTCTTGTGATTTGTTTTCTGACATATCAATTGGTTTGCCTGGCAGGAAAGACAAAGGATTATATATGATGAACAAAAAAAGCTAGCTCAGCATCAGGCACAAACAAAATCCCAGATGGCTAAATATGAGGACGAGTTGGCAAGGAAGAGGATGCAGGTATTAAACCTTTTGAAAGCCAGGTTTTTTATTTTGTTATTTTATGTAGTGGTTCTCATTCTTACATTATTATTATCAGGCAGAAAATGAACACCAGAGAGCCAGGAACCAAGAGCTAGTAAAACTGCAAGAAGAATCATCAATCAGACAGGAGCAAGCTCGACGTGCAACGGAAGAACAGATTCAAGCACAACGAAGGCAAACTGAAAGAGAGAAGGCTGAGATCGAACGTGAAACAATCAGAGTAAGGGCTATGGCAGAAGCAGAAGGAAGAGCACACGAAGCAAAGCTAGCTGAAGATGTTAACAGGCGAATGCTAATTGATCGTGCTAATGCAGAGCGAGAAAAATGGGTTGCTGCCATAAATACTACTTTTGACCATATTGGAGGTACATTTCTTCCAGATGCACAGTATGCTTATAAACTGCAAATACTTATGTTGACAATCTATGTAGATTGTAGAATATGAACAACCATCCCTGCATTTATGCATTTGTGGTTTTAAATGTATGGACTACATCATTATGTATATATGCTAATGCTATGGATTTCAAAATTTCATGTCACGTGGATTTTTGTGGTACTATGTTATTTTATCTATTTTACTTTCATAATGTCATTTACTCAGTTAACCATTCTGCTTTGGACTAGGGCCTACAATTTTGCCTCATTACTATGCAATATTGCAATTTGTGGGTTGTATTTTTTATTTACTTTTTTCCTCGTTACTTATTGTTTCCCATTATGTGAAGTATTTTAACTTGATTGGGTTAGATAATTCCATACTAATCCCTAAGTTAAGAAAACTTGATCTGTCTTTTGCAGGGGGCTTAAGAGCCATTCTAACAGATCAAAATAAGTTGGTTGTAGCAGTTGGTGGAGTGACTGCTCTGGCTGCAGGGGTCTACACAACGAGGTATAGATTGTTCAGAAAGCTTGGAATGAGCTACTCTAATTCCTCAAAGAATTCTTTTAGGATAGCTTTTAGAAGCATATATTTGGCATGATATGCTTTTCACAGTCTGTATCCATCAGCTCAATTATGCAATTATTGATTATTGATGGATTTTTTTACCTTGCCTTTGTGTTTTGTTGATGTTCTTAAACTCAAACCTAACTGGTCAATCTTTCTCACTGAATGGTTGACTGATCATCATTTAATGGAATTGGGGGCAATCATTGGATTAGCTATTGTTTGACCATGTCTTGTGTGTCACTATATCTATTTTCAAACATGTAGTTTTTGTGATTGGCGGCAAGAGGATGATCTTTCAGCAGTGAATATCTTGCCTTCAGTATGAATATATATAATTCCATGATGTCAGATTTCTCTGTGTTTGACCTATATATTAGCTAAGAACCTATAACCTGGTGATACATATTATTTTCCTGATTAAGAATAAATTAAGCATAGATACTATTTTATGTATTTCAGCTAAGGACTTTTGCTGTTGTAAACTTGTATGCATTGGTTACTATGTAGCTTCCATGTAAAAAAAAAAGGGTTTATTTTTCGTGTTTTGTTGCAGAAATTGTTTGTTTAAAGCTTGAATTTGTAGCATCTTGAAATGTGTTTCAATATCTGTTGGTAGCAGATAATAGATATAGTACTGTCTTAATGACATAAATACTGACAGTTGGTGGAGACTGGAGATTTAAAGATATACCAGTACTGTACGATTTTGCCCAGCCTTCCTCTTTTTTAGAGATTTTCAACTTGAAGTACTTTTTTTTTCCCTCTTTCTATATCAGTCTATTCCTTATCTCTTATAGAAAACGTGCACATCATTGTCATCTGCATGCTAGAGTTGATTAATTTTCTTTCTTATTGGACTTGCATGTTATTCTGATGAGTAGCTGTCAATGAAGTTATGGCTTATGCTAGTTTTTTTTGTCCAATGCAGGGAAGGTGCACGGGTTATTTGGGGATATGTGGATAGAATATTGGGACAACCATCATTGATCCGAGAGTCCTCCAGAGGGAAATACCCTTGGTCTGGCATGTTTTCTCGTGCCATGAGCTACCTGTCTCGACGTACTGATACGGGATCTGCTTCAAAAAATGGAAATGGTTTTGGTGATGTAATTTTGCATCCTTCTCTTCAAAAAAGAATTGAGCAGCTGGCATCTGCAACTGCAAATACAAAAGCACATCAGGCACCGTTCAGAAACATGCTTTTTTATGGCCCTCCAGGAACAGGGAAGACAATGGCCGCTAGAGAGCTGGCTCAAAAATCTGTATGATATTGTACTTCTCTATTAATCTTGCCATTTTAGTTTTCAAGTATTACGTACTATCCACTTTTCTTGTCCATGGGTCACATAAGTAGGAAATTCATTGTACAATGTTCAAAGTTTGGTTTTTCCTATTTCATGGAGAAATTTAAAATTTATGTTGTCTTTTATATTGATTGGAAATATTAATTGGTGTGGATATCATCAACATATTGGCAAAACTATCTTCACACTTTTTCTGATTTCTTCTATCTTCCTTTTCATCAATTTTACAATTTAGGGCCTACAACTAAAAATTTATCTCTTTTAAAGGCTCCCTAAGTTTATTTTCAACTTAACTTTCTGAATTCATAATTCCAGGTTCTTGTTTCTGCTGAATTTCTAAGTCTTGGAATTCAGTAGTCACTCCAAATGGATATTCAGTACCTTGCTTCTGGTTATTGCATGCTTTATGAAACATCAAACTTTATTCTGATCAGTAGATTTTTTGTGCTCATCATTTTTTAAC
This sequence comes from Ormosia emarginata, assembly GCA_029884605.1. Lineage (NCBI taxonomy): Eukaryota > Viridiplantae > Streptophyta > Magnoliopsida > Fabales > Fabaceae > Ormosia > Ormosia emarginata. Next base: position 4,599,083 of record JAQQTP010000089.1, read on the forward strand.
TGGAATTCTTTCCTTTTGGATAAATTGTGATTATCTCTGTTTTTTGTTTTTCAATTTTTTACAGGGATTAGATTATGCATTGATGACTGGAGGAGATGTTGCTCCACTGGGATCACAGGCTGTAACAAAGATACACCAGCTATTTGATTGGTCTAAGAAATCAAAAAAAGGTTTATTGCTATTCATTGATGAAGCTGATGCATTTCTATGCGAGTAAGCAATGTTTCTTCCATGATTTCTCTTTTATTATTATGCTTGTCTTTGCTCATGGCAACATAAGAACTGCTAGATGCAGCCCACTGCTGAGGAGCTTATTTATTGGTTTTTTGAATGAAAAAACAGAATTTTAGAGAAAAAGTTTCACAATGTTGATGTGCAATATGATACGAAACTCACATTCTTTGCCTGAAAATTGTCTGAGTGGATTGATTGCATTGGATGAACTTTGCAGGCGAAACAAGACCTATATGAGTGAAGCACAAAGAAGTGCACTAAATGCACTTCTCTTCCGTACTGGTGACCAGTCTAAGGACATAGTCCTTGCTCTTGCCACAAATCGTCCTGGTGATCTTGATTCAGCTGTGGCTGATCGAATTGACGAGGTCTTGGAGTTCCCCCTGCCTGGGGAAGAGGAGCGCTTCAAACTTCTTAAGCTCTATCTTGATAAGTACATAGCCCAAGCTGGATCAAGAAAATCTGGTTTAATTCAAAATTTGTTCAAAGGGAAACCACAGCAGATAGTGATTAAGGGCTTGACTGATGATATCATAAAGGAAGCAGCAACTAAAACTGAGGGATTTTCTGGAAGGGAAATAGCAAAACTAATGGCAAGTGTCCAAGCTGCTGTATATGGGAGCGAGAACTGTGTGCTTGACCCAAGCCTGTTCCGGGAAGTGGTAGATTATAAAGTTGCAGAGCATCAACAGAGAATAAAATTGGCAGGGGCAGATAAAGCTAGTGTATGAGGATGTTTATAGAGATTATGTCAGGAACCCTTGTAATATGGGTACAACCACAATTTATCTGCTAATTTTAGTTGATACAAGGGCTGGCCCGTGGCATTTTATTCTGGCCATGCTGTTATTCATTGATTGTCCCCAATTGATGGGGAGATTTTGGAATTTGAGTGAAGTTAAGTTTGATTTACTGCAGATAATCATTATTCAGTATTCATAACCATATGTAACAGCTGGTTCAGGTTTTGGTATCATGTTGAATATTTCTTTCTTCCTAGGCCACTGACCATAAATTGCGGTTATATACCTCCCTTGGAGCTTTCCTGTTTGTATGTCTTGAAAAACTTAATGGGCCTACTATGATGTGATTAACGGATTGAGAAGATTCTTGGTTTTGAATTTTTTTTCTAGGTAATCTAATATATGATTAAACTACCGATAGTATGCGCATGAGCTTGTAACTCAGTGGTTAAGGTGCATTGATGCAAGGGGTTCGATTCTTGCTAATATACTCTCACATCTTTCCCCTTTCCTCTTCTCCTCCCCCTTTCCATGGGATTCTTTGTGGGACATCCTTCGGCCTTATCTCAGTGGTGGAATCTCTCCCTAGACCTGTGAGGGCGTAGGTACAAAAAAAAAAATTACCGATAGTATCATCATACCTAATTATTAAAGACTTGGATAAATTGAGTTACAAACTTCTTAGTAGATTTTTTTTTTTATTTCTGTTGGTTCATATAATTAGATAGTAGTAATTTGCGTGATGTCAGTTCAAGTTAATGCCGAGAATAAGTAAAAAATTTAGTGATTGAAGGCTATGATTCAATAATTTATGGTGAGTAAAATGAAATAAAATGAGATATAATAAAATAGTGTGAAATAGAATGGTAAAGATTTCTATACCATTGTTCAGGATTATTTAAATATAAAATGAAATAAAGTTTCTATTTTATTGTTTGAAATGATAAGTAAATAAAATGGAATGATAAGAATTATAATATTTTTGTTATTACGTCATTTCATTCAATTCTATCTCATTCTGCCTAATTTGAGAAAAAAAAAATAAGACTTTAGATGAAATGATATTGGATGAGATAAAATGGATGTCATTCTATACTGTTTTATTTCATCCTAATTTTAAAAATTTAAACAATAAAACCATACCCCATTCCATTCCATTTCATCCCTTACCACTGATCGAAACAGCCACTCTTAGAAATTGCTATGTTATTTATAATTTAGCATAAGTGGTGTTTACCTTATCTTGTAAAAGACCTATTCTATTATAGTTTAGCATGTGATTATTTGGCTATAAAAATATGGTTATTTAGATTTAAAAAACCATCTAAAATATGGTAATGAAGCAAAGTACAATACAATTGGTTCAAGTCTAACTAAATTGCATTCATCTCATAAGCAGGTGAGTAGTAGGGCCAGCTTAGGACAGAAATTAGAAAAGGCAGCTTTAAGAAAAAAGTTTGCCCGCTGTCTGCCCATTTAAGATCGCTACTTACATTAGCTACTTTGCCTCTTGAATACTAGGGGCATTTTCAGGACTCAGAAGCTTGCAAACAAGGAATTACTGATATAAAATCGATGGCTCAATGAAGCCGTACCTCCAGTCTCATGCAAATTAATAGCTCTGCCCAAAACAATGTAACATCCCATCACTAGCAGATGGTAACATGAACAACCTTGTCATATTCTTATTTAGCATATTGTAACAAAGATGTAACCTTGTTACATCATGATTTAGTCAGAAAACATTGTAACCAGAATAACAATGATGATGTTCAGTAGCAACTCCCCAAATGCTGACCAGAATAATTGTAGACAGCATGTCCTAATGGTGATGATCCTGAAGATAACGTAGGCCACAGTATTTGCAAACAGCTGGCTCGTCCAAGTCAAGGCATATATATTCAATTGGGTGTCCAAGTGCGGGATCGGTATCTGAAACCACAGACAGCAATGTCCAAATTAGTTATACTCCTATATAATTAACAATGTTAAACCGTAAACTGTAAGGTCTATATCTCCTTCAGCAATAAATCTATTGCAAGTTAGAAGAGAGATTATAATTTTGCAATTTTACCTCCTTCACAAGCAACTATCCTGCCTTCAACCTTAATAGGTGGAACTTCATTAATCAGCTCCATTGGAGATTTCTTGCTTGTATCCTATTACAGAAGAAACAAATACAAGTTTCACAACTTCCTGAGCTCAATTCTGTAGGCAGGAATGAGTTAACATAGCAGTACCGGAGACCAACTACTATAAGCTAAGCTTGCCCACACAAAGTAAAATACAGGAAGTTGGAGCCACTGAAAAGGAGATACTGCTGTTAATTGACAAAGTAATTCAAATTTTCCATCCTCAAATTGCAGATTTCTTCCATGTAAGTTACCTAAAATGCTTCTCACATAGCAAAATTTGCCACCCAGAGTGATTTAATACTTTCTTTTCTCACATTCTCTCCCCTGATGCATACATGTAGTGCCCAATGAATGTTGTGTGATTGAGCTCTCTGATATTTCTTTCTTTTATCCTTTTTTCTTCTCTATGTATCGCAAGTGGTAAGATAGGAATTGACAATGTACAAGGGAGACTAAACTAGGTATTGGAAAATGAATTCCACAAAACACCACCTGATGGCTCCTTAAAAGAAAACAAAAGTTTATATACTAGATATCCATGTAATTTTCATATTCTAGCAAAGACCCAGTTCAGAAGAAACCAGGCCGAACTGACACCTAGCTAGCATGATAATGAATGTAAAAGGCCTTCAACCAGTGGCTAAAAATGAATAATCCTGGCCAATGACCATCAACAAGCGAGAACTATGCTATATGACAGCAGAACAGCTTCTGAAACAAGCTTAACCTTACACTTCATAATGTACTATGCCAACAAGGGTCAAACTCTTTCTCTTATCATCTCAAGATCCTTTAACACACCTAAACCAACCAAACTTGTAACACTGACTTATACATTACGCGTGAATCCCTCATTTTACCACAATCATCTGCACGTTTTGAAATAACACACTCTCTTTGTATCTTAATGTCTACAGTAATCCATCATTACAGCATCTGAACTTTGCCTTTATTTCTGCCCTCTTCACATACACATGTGAGAGGTGGGTAGCAGAAGAATCTAAAAAATAAATAAAATAAAAATGCCAATTGGGAAGAGGCCTATGACCCAGTTGATTTATTGTTTTTCTCATCTAACAAAGTTGTCTCCAATAAATTATGTAATTAATTTCCAATTAATAATAGCTAACAAACAAAAATTTGATTCCAAAGCTAAGCACAAACTTGTGCAATCAACCTGAAAAACATTTGCAGTTTGTGATATCTAAACATCAGCTGGTTTCTAATTACATAAAATAAAGCATAGTATTTGGTTCTCATGAAATAAAAGTATGAAACAAATTGAAGTGTTGAATAATCGGAAGGAAATGAATGGGTACCCGTACCTGCATCCACTTGGCGGTGTGGTTGCCGATTTGACCGCTTATGAGGCTGAAACTTCTGGTGATCGTGGATGACGATAAAGAAAATCTGGACGACTTGATGAGGCTCCTGAAAAGACTCGACGCCATCTCACAAACCCTAAATTCAATCACAAATCAAAAACCAACTGAATGTTGTTGAGATTGATTCAGATCGATTAATCAAACGGGGAATCGCAGCGTATTGATTTGAAAGTGAATGGAGGGTGCTCAGCTTGCTCGGGCCTGGTCCCACCATTCCAATGGGCTGGCCCATGTTCAATTGGCCCATAACAGGAACAAGGTAAGGTAATAAGAAAAAATGCACGTGATCATTGCCACTAGTAAAAGAAGGTTCACATCAAACCAATTGAAGCTGACGAGGCTTCACTATAGTTTGATTATTTATTAATATGCAATTTTTTTCTTGGCAAATTCCGCCTCATGAACCCAATACTTAAGATGAAGCAACTGCCTCTTGAGTAGTACAAAGTAAGTCTTGTTTGAGTGAGATACATCGTACAAGTATTTTTAAGTAATAAAAGTGATGTCTAATGTGCTATAGATAAAGAACCACCTCAAAGTATAAAACTAGAGTCTTTTCTTTCTGTTTTCTTATCTTTGTCTATGTTGTTGTTAGGCGTAACAAATAGTAAATAAATAAATTATTGGTCAACTATTACTTTCCTTCAACTAGGGATTAAATACTAGAACATTATAAGAGAATCTATAATTTATTATAAAAAAAATTAAGGCTAAAATGTAATTAACTCTTTAATTATAAGTCAATTTCAAAAAACAATTCTTGTAGTTTAAAATTAATAATTTGACTTTTTAAACGTCACAAACTGTATAGAGTAATATAGATTTAACCTCTTATAATTGTATAGAACTTCATAAAGAGTTAAATATGTATAATTTGATGAGTTTAAAAAGTTTAATTGTTGAGTTTTGAAAAAATAAATGGAAGGTATGTGCATTATATATATAACATAAGGGGCAATAAATTGCTATTTTTCCATAATATTTGCATGCGTGACTTGCACGCCATAAGCTAATGGCCATGTCAATGTATCGATCAGAATGTCAACGTTATAGACACCATAGGCCTTAGCAAAGCAATTTTATGACTTGCATAAATACAATTCATACAAGGATATGGTATTGATGACTTTCTTGAGTGCTAATTAAACTTCGTGCATAAAGAAAGGAATGGATGCCACCAAGGGGTAAGGCTCCAGAATGGATTCCATATTTCCATTCTATGGCTGTAACATGTATGGCTTTGGTTGGAAAGCCCTTTGACCTTAAGTGACACTCACCTTTTCTTATATTTTGTCTGCAGTCATCAAAATGTTGTAACCGTAGATGTGAACGCAGCGAAAGATCTCCTCAATTCAGCTGGTTATCGTTATCTCGATGTGAGGTAGCGAAGGGTTTGAGTTTCTCCAGTTTTCCTTCTTTATTTTGAACTTTTGAGGAACCAAAAAAGAAAACAAGAAACTAAAGTCCTTTCTTTTGTCCTTGAATAGGTCTGTTGAGGAATTCAACAAGAGCCATGTTGAGAATGCTCATAATGTCCCCTATATGTTCATCACAGAAGCAGGTAATGTGAATGATAGTTTGTCTTTTGATTCAAGTTTCTAGTCCTCAAGCCACTCAGTATCAAAATCTGGGATAACCTCGAAAAATATGAAATTAACACCCTGCAAACAAACATTTTGTGCGAATCAACTCAACAAACATGTCTTCAGTGAGTAGTGACACATGTTTTCTTTGTCCTGTTTGTAAATGAACAGGAAGGGTGAAAAATCCTGATTTTGTTGCCCAGGTAGCAGCAATATGCAAGAGTGAGGATCGCTTAATTGTGGTGAGAAATTTATAGCCTTTAATTCTCTATAAAATATAAACCAACAATAATCAGAACCGGCCACCAGGTGGCTGCTGCTATAAGGAAACAGATCAAATATAGAGATGCTGATGTATGATAATGGATCACATATTCAGGCTTGCAATAGTGGAGGCAGATCACTCCGAGCTTGCGTTGACCTGCTTCATTTAGTAAGTCTCTAACTAATCTCAAGTTCTCAATCTTGGTTCACGGTACTATGTGCAAATTTTAGTCCCCCACCTAGCCTACCTTTCCTATGGGAGGAAAGTAATATGGATGAAAACTGATACAAAGAAAATGAAAAAAAAAAAAAACCTATCCAAATTGATGATGGAATTTTGGTTAAATTATAATTTTGATCTCTATAATTTTTACTATTTTAATTTAATCTCTGTAGTTTTTTCTTTTCAAATTAGTCCTCATAGTTACAAATATTTTCAAAATAATTTTTGCGGTTAATTTTTGTTATAACATCGTCAATTTAATCATTTTACAGAAAAAAAAAATATATAAAAGAGTATCTGTTAAACAAATAAATACTTATAAGAATAAAGGAACATTTGTCAAGCATTTTTAAAAAAAAAAGAGAATTTAAAAGAGTACTTACTAAATCAAAAAATATTTATTAGATTAATCAATTGACAATATTATAATAGTAGTATAATTGAAGTTGACGATAATGAATTATTTTAAAAATATTTATAAATATAAGAACTAATTTTAATATATATATATATATATATATATATATATATATATATATATATATATATATATAAACGAGTGAAAACTGCGGCACCAAAATTATAATTTAAGCAAACATTTTAAAAATACATAACATAAGATGTGGTAAACGCAGGGATTTAAGCATATTGTTAACATGGGAGGAGGCTACTCTGCGTGGGTGGACGCTGGATTTGCCGGGAACAAGCCAGCAGTAGAGCTCAAAACTAGTTGCAAGTTCCGTCCCTAAAAAGTTCATATTTCACGCAGCCTCTGTACATTGAAGCATATAACATCTTAGTATCTATATCTTGCCTTCTCAAATTTTACGAATAAAGGCCAATGTTCTTGTTATTTTAATAAGAAAATGTTGCAGCAGTTCGTTTTGTATAAATAAATGGTACTTGTGATGGACTTGGTTTCTGAATTTTTCTTTCTATCCGTTAGTTACGTAAACAAAAGTACAAAACGACTTATAGTACCAAACCCTAAAACTTAGAGGTGTACGTGATTCGGTTTAGATCAGTTTTGAGTCTAAAGTCAACTGAATTAAATAATATTATTTATATCAATTTGGATTGAATTGAATTAAACTTGTTATATTTTGAAAAACAAACAAATTCAATCCAATTTAAATCAGTTTGAATTGAATTGTTTTAATCGATTTTTGACTTAAAATTCTTTTAAGTAAAAAATTTTGTGAGTTAAAAATAATTTAACCTATTAAAAAAAAAGAAATAGAAGGAAATAGAAAATATAAAGTATAAATAACTCATTTCACATGCTTAAAATAATATTTGATTATATACAATGAAAGAAATGTGTGAAAGATTATAGTTATTATAAGTAAAAATATAAATTTTATAATAAATAAATATATTATACAATATTAATTGGTTTGAATTGAATTGAATCGATTTTGAAAATCAAATCCGAAATCTGATCCAATCTAATTGATTTTCAAAAACTCAATAAAAAAAATAACCAAATTTATTAAATTTTAATTGGAATTCAATTTTTTAGTTTGATTTTTTATTTGTATTGAATTTGACTTGATGACACCTTATTGTGATTTGATTTGGTTGAGGGATTTTAGATGTTTTTAGAGTAAAATTTCTCTTGTTCTATATTATTTATTATGTACTATATGAACTGTGTGAACCTTATCTCTTAATTTAACTACATTTTTAATGTTATAATTGATTTATCACAAATTCAATAATACAAAATAAGATAATTTTCTTACTCCGAAAATTCCTAAGAATTACTCAGCTGGCATTTGCTTCATGCTTTAGCATTTTGCAAACTACTATTATTGTTACAAGAGTTGATTAAAACAACTGAAACATGAAGAAATATTTTGTAAAAAGAGGAATTTTTGCATTTTACAATTGAATTTAATTTTGATGTGTAAAAAATACAATACAACTGCATTTTGCACTTGCAGTTAAGAATGAGTTGTTACGTCATGTAATAAGTTTGACATCTTATGTATAATTGTTAACATATTCAAACTTATTAAATAAGATGTAAAGACAAAATTTTGATTTTTTTCAATATGGCCAAATAATAATTGAAAAAATATCAGTTTTGGTTTAGTAATTCATATTCTGGAATCATCCGAACATGGTTCTCTAAAACACATTAAGGAGCTCCCAAACGCCCACCCAAGCACTACAATATCAACTAAAAAAATATCAACGTCGAACTAAGTGGAGAAACAGATTGTGCTCAACGAATTAAAGAACTTTCCCAATAGATCGTTCACAAATTTTTAGATATCTCGATGATAAACTTATACTGAAAAAAAGAAATGAAATAACCACTGCTACACGGCCAGAGCACAAGAATAAGATTCTAGACATACACCCATTTAAATAAGAAATAAATTAATAATTTTGTTGATCGCCTTCCAAAAGAATATTATGTATAAAACATTTAAAAATTTCCATCAAAGTTATTTTGAAATAGAACATGCACAGACTCAAGGGGACCCTCGTAAATGCTACAAGACATGCAAGATAAGATGCATTGGTCCAAATACCAACTAATATTGACATAAGCTGGAAAACTTTACACTATAAATCAGTGAATTCCGAAATTTCTCCTATGCTGTTGGATTCCATTCCATGATATATGGGCTAGTACAAACCGATTTCTCTCTTACTACAAGGGGAAAAGTTACAGAGAAAATATGTGAAAAAAGAAAAAATCTGTTAAGGTAGTAAATGATGGATGGTAAGCAAAGAATTTGCCAGTGTCTACCCCTAACAATACAGAAGCAAACAGACTGATCCACTTCTAACCTACAGAATGACTTGGCTGTACTGATGAGTAACTATTATGTAGGTCTATTAATTGCCGGCAAATTTCTTTACAAAATATACAAACATGCTTAAATAAGGCAAGTCAATATGATAAAATTGCAGATTAATGCTCATTCTTAACTCTTGCCTTTAATATTCCAGGGAGTGGAGGTGATGTGGGAGGCCTAACTGGCAGGTTTGAAACAGAAGCAGGAACCTGTGACTGATACAAGCCTGACATGCTTGAACCTTCACCACCATCGGTAAGATTGTGTGTCATATTATCACTCTGTGGTCTCTCACAAAATTTCATTGCCTTGAGAACATAGTTGTCATCGTGCAGCTCAAAAGGAGTACTGCAGAGAGAGAAGAGAAAGTAAGCATAAATTAAAATGATAGATTTTGAAAGTTGAGAGTTCAAATAGAAAAGATACTAAGGAAGTGGCAGATACATTTCCCAACATGAGGACAAAAGCTTTGCACCTCAGCCACTTCAACTGCCTCCCCCATTTTTTCTACCTGAAAATTCTTTCGGTGGCCTCCGTTTGACCATAATAGGATACACTAGTTTGACTTTCTTGACCATATGACACTACTAAATTAGGTAATCTTCACATTAAGACAGCATAGAGACACAAAAGATAATGCCGTCATCACTCTCAGAAAGAATGCAAAGTAGTAAAGCAATTGAAGCTTTCTTACCTATTGAAATCAAAATGCACAAGCTGCATATCTTCTGATATTTCCACTTCAACAGTTGCATGAGGACGTGTCTACAGTTTTAGAAAGCCAGAAATGAGATCAATTAATAAAAAGCAATACCATTAAGAGCCACAGCAATTTGCAATATATATATATATATATATATATATATATATATATATTCCCTTTTTTTATTTCTTTAGGGTGGGCAGATTCTTCATTAAAATTAACTAGTTAGAAACTTCCTTAGAATGATGACCAATAATTCTCCATATAGACTCATAACATAGCCTTGAGAAGATATAACGCCTAAAGGCAACCTGAGTAAAGTGAATTTAACAGTGCAAGCTGATAATATCCTTCTAGCATATAGTGTATACTATATAATTATAGCAGTTACATTCACTTGACAAATTCAAACGAATGTCCACAAAAAGAGGTGAAAATTATTTCTAGTGAATTAACTCAGCAGCTGGAGTGAGATCTCATCTTATAATAAAATATTATATAATTTAAAATTCAAACCAACTGATTAAGTGCATGCTGAGTAGGGAGTTGATACCAATAAAATATAAGAATTTATCATACAAATTGAAGATCCAAGGCAAAACTGAGCAACATTTTCTACTGGACAAATTCACCAAAAACAGGATATGATGGAATGATGGTGTACCTGTACCAGAATAAAAGGCAAAGATACACCTCCGCTGGGAGGATTTCCTGAGCTATATAACTGCTCATTTCGGTGTATAAGGTTCTGAAGACCTACGTACTTGATGTAATAATACCCAAGTAGTTAGTATTTAGCAAACAGAAACTAAACATTGTGAAACAGAAATAATTTGCAAGGGCCTTCTTATAACCAAGTGCAAATTTCAAATGGACGCAAACCAGGTCCAGCATTTTATTCCTGTATTAAATCCATTAGGGAGAGTGAGCTGGACTTACTTGCTCCTCCAGCTCGTGCAGATAGGCTGCTTTCTTTTCAATTCTATTCTTGAGCGCAAAACGCTCTGCCTGTTGAATCAATTACATTTAAGGAGTTATAATGGTCCTTCGTTGTATTTTTGGATTAGCTCAGAACATCACTGTAGGGAAAAATATAAACCACTTGGAGCAAAAAAAATTACAAGTCAAGACTGTTTGCAAACCTTTAGTTCTTCAATATCACTCAGACTAGTACGAGGAAGACCCTTCCATTGTATTTCCTTTTTATCCTTAGAAATAATATCCATTGCCATGAGAACATTCAGAGCATCATAGACCCTTCGACGGATGTTTTTCTCATCGTATTGTTGCTGTCAAATGTTCACCCCACAATAAATAAGTCCACAATACTTATCTTACACATTCAATCTGTGAACAGCAGATAATATTGAAACTGTTTATACAAAGGAGAGAAAACCTGATCAGGGGACAAAACACTATTGCTTGGATCAGCAAATTCAGCCACAAGTTCATCTGCTACCTATAATATAACCATAATCACATTAAATTCAAGAAATAGATTATGAAATAGGAATAATAACTAGTCCAAAAAGAGAAAGACAACATGGATGAATAATCAAAGACATCATCAACTGGGTAGGTAGAATTCAAGTCCACAACTTCCTGAGGCCAATAATTAGCATGATCAATTTCATCCCCAAAAAAAAAACAAAAACAAAAACAAAAACAAATAGGCACATGCATGCCCATTGACAAATATATTTAAGAAAATATTAATTGAAGGACACAAGTTCTATGATATTCATTGTTTATGTGCATATACTCTACTATATGAAACTGAACCAAGAGGTTAATTTAAGTGTAGCAAAAACTGACTTAAAGTAACCACCTAACCTCATTGTAAGTTGTTCTTCCCTTGCTTTCTACCTTCTCACACACTGGAGACAACCAATAACAAATGAGAAACAAAACCAGAAAGAAAATTATGAGCACGACCTCCACAAAATAATGTATATAAAAAAAAACACAAGAATCTAAACACCACTGCTGCAAATTTCACAGTTACCATCTCAACACTCTGAACACTAAATGCAACTTTACAAGGCCAAAGTTAATAACAAGAAAAACGTCAATAAACCTTTTGTTAAAGAACAAATTGGTCAAATAGGATAGATCAAAAACCTTTCATACTAAATTGTCGGAGCCCTCTTCCTGTCTTATCACCTCCAACAGCCCGTTGGCCTCTCTTTTTCTTCTTGTTACTGTGTAGAAACTGACAATGGGTAAGAATCAATTTAAGAAAAATAAAATCAAAGACAGAATTTAGAGGAGTTGTAAAACCACAAGCAAATAATTGACACTTGCAAGTAATACATAACCAATTTCATGCCCCAATATGTCATTCCAAAACTAAAAATATTTAAAAAAAAAACTTAATAAAAGGGAGTCTTTAGTATAACACAAATGAAGAACAAGTACACAAAAAATTACCAACATTTCCTCCAAAAAAAAAAATCTAGACTAAACATAAAATCCACCGGTCAATCCATAGCATTATGCATCATATGAACAATACATTTACTACAAGTTCAAAAGATTACAGAGGACTCACGCAACCGCTCCCTGTGATCCAGCATCATCACCATGCATGTCAAGATGGCTTAATTTGAGGGAAGTGTTATCACCAGCTGGTGTTACCATTGTGTGCTCGCTCCGGCTGGACGGTAACCCAGCACTTCTGCTTGTTGACCCTGATTGGCCCGAAATTGTGGTTCCACAACCGTCCTCCTCCTCCTCCTCTTCCTCTCCACATGATTTCCGGAGTCGTGTTCCCATCTTGGCAAATTACTCACCTATTGGATTTGGCAATAAATCCTAATGATTAAAAGAGACTTCAATTGAACAGGAGTTTCGATTTCAAGGTATACCTGAAAATTCCCTATTAGACATTAACTTAAATGAACAAACCAATCCAATAGTACTCCCAACATTGACATCAACAGAAGATAATAGAACCTCAAATTGTAAACATGAAACACCCTCATAGAAAGTAGAAACCTCTCAAATGTAGTTCCAGTACAAAGTAATCATGAAATGAGGAGTAAAACAGAAAGATTCTCCTACAAAAGGGTGCAGAATAGAACAAAAATCATAGAAAAATTGAGCTCTTCTTCTGTGCGTAGATACAGAATATATGGAGAAGACGATCGAATACGAAGGGAGAAATGGCGCCTAGGGCATGCAAAATGAAGAAGAAATGCGAAAACAAAAACTAAGGGAAATAGAAAACGGGCGGTAATCTGCTACCTGATCGGCGGCGGTGGTGGCGGTGGCGGGATGGCCGGAGCTGACGGCGGTACCGGCTAGGGAAAGGGCAGATCTGAGTGAGAGTAGGCTACTTTGTTTCTTCAGTTTCAGTAGCAATACGTAATACGGTTTCGCTCCAAAATTGATTATTACCGCTTCATATCATGTCCCACCTATAACTGTGTGTAAGTGCTTACGTGCACCAAATAAGTGCGTTTTGCATCTCCGTTTATGCGAAATTTAGATTTAGATTAACTAAATAACCATTTTTCATATGTTATTTTCAGCTTATTTTCTTTCTTTTTAGCTGTATTTTTAGCTTATTTTCAAAGTTTGTATATTTGCGGACAAAAATTAGCAGAATATAATAGTTTACTTGGATTTTTTTTCTGATATTAGTTTACTTGGATTCAATAAACTATTTATAGAGAACTCTTACAAACATGTAAAAAAAATTAAGTCTATGATCTAATTTATTTTTAGCCTACATAAATTTGATTTATTTAATAAAAAAGTTATATTTAAATTTTTTGAAAGACTTATTTAATTATATAAATTAAGACTTTGACTTTTAAAAAAATTATTTGACTTATTAAGTCGACTTATTTTTTTAATATTTATATATATAATTAAAAATTTATAATATTTATATAGTTTAACAATTATATATTAATATAATATATTTATTTTATATAAAATAAAATATAATAATTTTGACAATGTTATCTTAATTTAAAAATTAAAAAATTTAAATTTTTTATTTATTTATATAAAGACATTTATATAATATAAATTTTTATGTAAACTTTTAGATTTAAATTTTTATATTTTCATAAACACGACATGTCAAATTCTAAAAAAAGCCTATGACAAATAATATATTAAAATCAACCAAACAACAAATTACAAAATAAGTATAAATTTAAGTTTAATTTAACCTAACTCATTCTTGTCTCATCCCTATTTAATTTCCAGCATACTATGCACGCTTTTAGAGGTTACAGTTCATAAGTAAGCTAAAGGTTGCCTTCTGGTTTGGTAAATCAGCCGGAGAGGTAAAGGTCAAAAAAAAAAAATCCTTTTTCAATGTTCTTTATGTCGTTAGATGTGATAAATTCTGGAGAGGTAAAGGTCAAAAAAAAAATTTTTTTTAATGTTCTTTATGTTGTTAAATGTGATAAATTCTGGAGAGGTAAAGGTAAAAAAAAAAAATCATTTTTCAATGTTCTTTGTATTGTTGAATGTGATAAATTCTGGAGAGGTAAAGGTAAAAAAAATAAATCATTTTTCAATGTTCTTTATGTTGTTAAATGTGATAAATTCTGAATGCAGATGTACCCTTTTTTGTTTTTTCAATTATTACATTGAAGATGTTGTAGAAGCATATGCAACATGGCAATATTTTATGTTTATATAGATTTCTCATTTTTTTTATCAGGCATTCCCTTCTTTCGAAGAAGCACTTTCAGGGTGAAATATTCTTTTGCACTTATTTTCTCAGCAAATGATCTGTGTATGACTTTTGCTTATTTGTGGCTTATGTTGGGATCCAACAGAAGGCAACATAATTTTGTGTTTATGTGTGTGTGGGCGCTTCTCTTGGTACATGAAAAATAGCTTATGATCTTGGCTGCTTTGGTGGGTTCATTATCATTGGGTTATCGTGCTTGGCGATTTCATGACTTTTTTGCTTTAAATAAGTTACTTCAAAAACATTTTCATGAAATGTGTTTTATCATTTTCTAGGCAGTCCAAAAATGATCCACTAGATGTCTTTAGTGACTCTTTATTTGTTCACTTTGGTGATGAAGTTTCTTTGTTCACTTTATTATTATAGCTAAAAGTAAGTTCAGAATGGCTGGCTACTTTTGATGGACTCCTTGACGAGGGAATAAAATCTGACTGAAGCAAATATGTACTCTTTTCTCGTAGACTACTCTCATTTTAAAATCGTGATTGAACAGCTGCAGTAAGCTTACACCAAGGCAGAACATGACCCTAGTATAGTACGGGGGATGCCTCAGTTGCCATACAAGGGCCGAGGTTGAGGATGAGGACTTGACACCTTAAATTAATGTATGAATTTTTGCCTCGCTTGGTTTGGTTTATCTTCTGTTGTCTCGCTTCTTTTGGTGCAAATAGTTTATGCTAATTTTTATACAATGCCATAATTATCAGAGAAATGATCTTTGAACACATTTTTCTTGTAGCTTACAAAATGATGCCCTACTATAAGAATCAACATTTTTACATGGTTCGGGCCTTTGTTCTTATGAGTTAGTAACAAAAGGGAGAAAAAGACTTATGAATATATGTATATTTTTAAATGAGTTGTATACATAAGGGTTAGTTTTTATTTATACAAAAAGATTACTATACAGAAAAAGATAATAATAAAATACAATTATGTACGAAATCAATCAAGTTAACTAATCAACTCTAAAATCAATCACGCTAACATTCTCCTTCAAACTCAAGTGGGTGTAGAGAAAACTAACTTGAATTTGAAAATCAGAGTGCAAAATTGACCAGGATGATGAGCTTTGGTGAATAGATCAGCTGACTAGTCAAGAGTTCCAATAAAAATGAGATGAATTGACGAATAAAGTGACAATCGATCTCAATGTGCTTAGTGCGCTCATGAAAGATATCATTGTGAGCAATCTGAACACTCTAATTATTACAATAAAGAGCAATGGAAGAGGACTGAGAGAAACTCAAGTCATCAAGAAGCCAATGCAACTAAAGTATTTCAAAAGTGATGTTAGCAAGAGCCCGATACTCTGTTTCAGTACTAGAACGTGCAGTCAAAGTATGTTTCTTGCTTCGTCACGAAATAAGCACATCACCAAGATAGAAACAGTAACTAGTGGTGGATTGACGATCAGTGGGATCTCCACCCCAATCAACATCAGAATAAGTTTGGAGGACCAACAAAGAGTTGGCTGAAAATGAAGCTAATGAAACAGAGTCTCCTTTATATATCGAATAATATGGAGAACAGCAACATAATGAGTAGTACACGGAGCTGACATAAACTGACTGATTAAATGAACAACATATGAAATATCTAGATGAGTAACAATAAGAAAAATCAAGCTACCAACTAACTGTCGATAAAGGGTAGGGTCATCAACTACAGTATCATCCAAAGGTGTAAACCTGACATTAGGTTCTAGAGGAGTGGATTTGGTGCGATTGTCTGAGAGGCCAGCTTGAGAGATAAGATTCGAGGCATATTTAGCTTGAGACAAATAAATATCTTCAACAGAGAAAAGAACCTCAAGGCCCAAAAAATAACTAAGAGGGCTAAGATCCTTCATCTTAAAATTACAGCTTAAGGATGCTTTAAGATCAGTAATGTTAGAAGTATCATCACCGATCATGTTCATGTCATCAACATAAAAAAAAGTAGTATCACAGTGTCGTGGTCAGTTATTTAGATGAAGAGAGCTGAATCATAAGGTCTAGAGGAGAACCCAAGTTGACTGATGGTGGAATTGAACTTGGAAAACTAGGCTTAGGGAGCTTGTTTAAGACCATACAAAGCTTTGCGAAGAAGACAGATCTTGTTAAGTAGACAAGAATAACTAGGTGGTGATCGCATATAGACTTCTTCTTCCAAGTCACCATTGAGAAATGTATTCTTCACATATATCTAGTTAAGAGTCCAGTTGCGAGTGGCAGCAATAGCAAGAAGGATACGAACAGAAATGAGATGAGCAACTAACGTAAAAGTTTCTGCATAATTAATCTCATATTCCTAAGAAAAACTTTTGGCCACCAAGCCAGCTTTGTAACAATCAACAGACCCATCAAAGCAAGTTTTAATCTTATACACCTATTTACATCTGACAAGAGCCTTATAAGAAAAAAGATCAACTATTTCCCAAGTACTATTATTCTTCAAAGCCTATAATTCTTCTTTTATATCTTGTTGCCTACGGGGGTCAGTGGATACCTCTGAATAAGAATGCAGTTCATGAAGGTGAAATATGGTAGAAAAACAATGATAATCACGAATATAGCTGGGGAGGTTTCTTACCCGAGAAGGATGAAGAACAGTATCATATATAGGATCAACATTCAGGATATTGTCAGTAGGATGAGTCGAAACTTCAGACAATGGTGAAAGCTCACTAGGAGAATCAAAAAAGGAACCTGCAGGCAGGGAACCTGTCTCAGACACATTGATAACTTCATTAAATGTAGTTATTTGTGCCCTATATCTGTGCTTTATTGATAACTTAGTCCTTATTATTATGCATATATAGAAGATTTCAAGCTTATATCTGTCGAATTCAATTTGGATATCTTTTTATATGATCTTGAGCAAATTGTGCATATTCTTTAATTGATTAAGTGGATTTGTAACTTTTATTAACTTAGTGATTTCTCTATTGCAGGAAGAGCTGCAAATAAATAGATTAGTGGAAGTTTTTTACGAACATTGGATGAGCAAGCCCAAGAAAAAGCCAAGTGTGAAGTTCAGCAACTCACGTTGTGGCACAGGTATATGAATGTCGCAGCGTGATGTATTCAGATAGTAGCATACTGGAACCTGAGGCTTGAACGTCGTAGCGCCGGATGGTGAATGCCGCAGCGTGACAGCGTAAATTTAGCCTATAAATACTATTTTATTAGATTTTAAAAAGGAGAGTGGTATGTGAAATCCGCAAGTGTACGATTTCATCGTCAAGTAATAAAAAGATCAAGTTCACATGGACTATGTCTATGAATACCAATTAATTAATTAATTCAATTAAATTAAACAAATGAGATATAATTGTTGAGTGATAAGAACGTAGTAACCAAACAAATAAATAAATAAATATTAAAGTACAAAGTTGAGAACAAAAATAACAAGTTGTTAACAAAGGTTTTCAAATTTAAGATAGCTTCCAAGATTTGGGGTAGCCACAATGATACAAAACAAATCCTAATTAACAACCTTTTTATTAAAATTAAAATTCAATTGAAGGTGAATTCCCCTAAATTAGTTAATGTTCTTTCTCAAGAGACAACAACTGTGCCAATTAAACCAATTCTTACTTTCATGGTAATTGAATTTAAATTGAATCTATTACACTTTGTGGTAATTCATTAAGTCTTCGAAAGGCTAAACTTACTCTCATGATTTAAACCTTAAATTCAATTCTTATGGTTCCAACACCTAGGTTTACCTCTCAGCATGTCCCTAAATATCTATGAGATGTAAATATGTAGTTAGCAAATTCACATGAATAAGCGCAATAAGGATTGAATCAAAGAATACTCAAAATTAATAAAAAGGGTAAACCAAGTCAACTAATCATTATCAATGTATCAAAACCTAGAAACGAAGGGAACTACTCAGACATAGAGAATAAGAAACAAGAAAACTTAATAAAGAACATCTAAACCCGTCACCAAGGGAGAAGAGAGGAGGAAGATAAAGATCTAGAGCCCCCAAACCTTGTGCCTCCAAAGTCCCTACTATTGTCTCTATCTATTTCTTGTGTTTTAGGTTTGAGGGTTTGCCCAATTTATAATGATTTGAGGTGAAAAACTGTTGTTTTTAGGCTCATGAGGGGTCACATGGCTGTGTCAAACATTGACACGGCCGTGTGAGCTTGAAAAATAGCGTAATTTGCACGTTCGGAGAGACACGACCCCGTGCCTCTAAGTCAGAAGCTTCGTTGAACTTAGACAGGGTCGTGTCTGTTGGAAAAACAACGTAACTTCAATGTTAGAGGAGACACAGTCGTGTGTCCAAGAGAAACAATCTTGTCTCTTGGAATTTCATACAGAAGACTCATGAAAGTTGTAGATCTTTTTCTTAGATTTCCAATGACACCAAGATCGCCTCGTTTCGACTTCTGTAACTTAAGTTATGCTTATTTTATCGCGCAAAAGTCAAAAATTCTGCAAATCTTAGCCATATAAATTTCGAGTTCAACTCTATTGCAATAGATCCATCCAAAGCTTTATAGAACCATGTCAAAACATCTTTTTTGGACCTAAAAACATATAGAAAGACCAATCATGAGATACCAAGGATAAATGAATTAAATGTGACATAAATACCAATATAAATCAATCAAAGCACACCTAAATCCACCTCAAATCAAGCACAAGATGTGTGTATTTTATCTACACATCAAAGAGCTTGTTTTAGGTTTATCATATTTTAAAAAGGAGAGCTTGTTCTAGGTTAGAAAGCTACAGCTAGGTTTTCATTTCTAGGTTGAGAGGAAGCTAAGAGAGCCAAGGTTGGAGGTCTTCTTCTTCATGGAATGAGATTCAAGCATCAAAGATCATATCTATGAGCTTCCTTTCTTTTTCCTTTTACTTTCTTCTCTTCCTTTTATCATGAACATGGTTTTTGTTGTATATTTTTGTGTTCAATGAGTAGCTAAGTTGTATTTAGGGATTACTTTGGATCCTTGTATAGATATTGATGATTTTGTACTTCTTTGAGTTTATATTAATGTTTGGTTTTATTTAATCATATTGATCTTAATGCTCTTGATTATTTGGTCAACTTTTAAGTGATTTGTTGAAATATGATGAATCTAAATATATGAATTTGGATTTGAGATCGTATGTATGATTGATGCATGTTCGATTTCATTCTAATGGCAGGGTGAGTTGATTCACTAATAGGATAGAAATATACTTCTTAGCCATGCATAGCAGGTGTTTGAGAATAGACCTTAATGAGTAGAGTTTGCACTAGCTCTCATTAAAATATAGTGAATTAGATATATAAAGCATGATTGATTGATCTAGACGTAAGTTTTTAATTAAAGTAGATTCTCAAGTTAACTTAACTCATTTCATTAATGTTGTTTAAAAGTGTTGCATGTTATCAATTGAAATAGGAGGTGAAGAAGGATTCCCTAATCGCTAACAATTATCTTTAATTTCCATTTATTGCTTTTATGTCTTTAAATTAGTTTAAATGCACTTTTTTTTTCTATTTTTATGTTCTTGAATAGGATTATTTAAGTTATTGGTTAATATTTAGCATTAGAAGTTCCATTATCCTCGTGGGAACGATATCCTACTCTTAAATTGTATTACTTGTTTGATCTGTGCACTTGCGACCTATAAAGGGACAAACACACATCTGAAGACTCTGTATCAGAATCATTCGGAAAAAGATCAATAGATGGTTTAGTAAACAAGGGGGTAGAAGTGAGAGGAATGGACTTGAACTGAGATAGTGATAAGAACATAGTATCTTCCCAAAAGACAACATAACGAGAAATATGAATGCGTTGAGAGACTGGATCCCAACAACGATAACCCTTATGTTCAGTATCATAACCAAAGAAGCAACAAAGATGGGCACGAGGTTCTAGCTTAGTGTGCTCATGGGATTGAAGAAGAACAAAACAGATACAACCAAAGACTTTGAAAAAAATGTAGTTTGGACATGTGGTGAAGGCATTCGTAAAGAGATATATTATAAAAAAATAAAGTAAAGAAGACGATTGATAACATAGACAGCAGTAAGAGCAGCTTCACCCCACAAATGCTTGGGACAAGAAGAGGAAATAAGCATGGCTCGAACGGAGTCAAGAATGTGTTTATGTTTCCTTCTAGCACAACTATTTTGCAGAGACGCACCAAGACATGAAAACTCAAAAAGAGTACCATGTTCAACAAGAAAAGTGAGTAATTTTGAATCACGATACTCGGAAACATTATCACGATGAAAAACTTTAATTGTCTTTGAAAACTGAGTTTTAATCATAGTGGCAAAGGTAATATAAATTTAAGGAAGTTCATAACAATTTTTTATTAAATATATTTAAGTGAAACGTGAATAATCATTAATAAAAATCACACAATATTGACAACCTCACATAGTGAGTGTAGGAGCTGGACCCCAAACATCAAAATGCACAAGATCAAATAGAGAAATAGAAATGAAAGTATTTTTATTAAAAGATAAGGCAGATTGTTTAGCTATTTGACAAGAAGTATAATGTAAAGATATTTCTTTAACATACCCTAAAACAGTATAAGAAATGAGAGCACATAATTTACTAAGAGAATTGTGACCAAAACGTTGATGTCATAGCTGAAGGAAAGAGGAAGTGGAAGCAGCACAGAGAGTTGACACAGGAGACGGAGGAACATGGAGGGAGTGAGCTCAAATATTCTTCCAACTTTATGATTATTCCCAATGATCTATCTAGTTTATGGATCCTGTACAGAACAACTAGCATAAGAAAAGGTAAGAATATATCCAATGTCACATAATTGGCCAACAAAGATGAGATTAAAGTTTAATTTGGGTATAGGGTAAATGCCTAATAAGGTAAGGGTAGGTAGGTAGATGAGACCGTTATGACTTACTTCCATAAGAGACTCATCACCAGTATGAATAAAGTGAATAACATCTCTAGAGAAAAGGGAAGAGAAGGCATGGGGTGAAGAAGTCATATGATTACAGCATGCAGAATAAAAATACTAATGATTATTACTATTTGTCCTTTTATTAGGCCGTAAGTGCACGGGTCATTCAAGTAATACAATGAAGAGTAAAATTCGTTCTGTCGAGAATAATTGGCTTCCAATACTAAGTATCAATCAATAGCTTATCTAAATTCTATTCAAGAACATATAAAATAGGAGAAAGTGCAGTAAAACTAATCTAAAGACATAAAAATAATAAATGAAAGTAAAGATAATGGTTTAGAGATTTAGGGAATTCTTTTTCACCTTATATTTCAATTAATGCTATGCAACCCTTCAAGCAACATAGATGAATAGTTAAGTTGGCTTGAGAATCTGTTTTAGTTAAAAGCCTATATCTAGGTCAGTTAACCCTAGCTTCCTTCACCTAGCTCACTATGTTTCTATGAGAATCAGAGTGAAATTAACTAATGAATGATCTATTCTCAAACACACGTTATGCATGGCTAAGAGGTATATTTTTATCCTATTAACGAATTAACTTATCTAAGCCAATTGAACTCATCGAACATGCATTAACCATACATATGATCTCAAATCCAAATTCTTATGTCTAGGTTCATCGGATTTCATCAAATCACTTAAAAGCTGATCAAACTATTAAGAGCATTAAGATCTATATGATTGAACATAACCAAAGATCAATATATACTTAAAGTAATACATAAACATCAATATTCATACAAAGATCCAAAGTAATCCCTAAATACAACTTAGCTAAACATTGAACACAAAATTATACAACAAAATCAGTGCTCAAAAGATAGAGGGAAGAGAGAAAAGTAAATAGAGAAGAGGAATGAAGCTCATAGATATGGCTTTGATGCTTGAATCTCCTTCCATGAAGAAGATGACTTCCAACCAAGCGTTCCTAGGCCTCCAATCAGCGCAGAACGTGAAAACCTAGTACAGCTTCTCTAAACTCCGAAAGCTCTCTTTGTAAAATCTGTTAAAAACGTATTTATAGGTCTAGAAAATAGAGTCACGTCGCGGCATTAACATGCATACGCTGCGACACGCTTCAATTTAGGTCAGGGACGCTGCGACATTACATTCCTGCGTCGCGGCGTGCAAAAATGCGTAGCTCTCTAACTTGATGCAAGGGATGCACCACGCCGCGATATTCATATGCCATGTCGCGGCGTGAGATGTTAAACTTCACACTTG
Source organism: Ormosia emarginata (assembly GCA_029884605.1). Taxonomy (NCBI): domain Eukaryota; kingdom Viridiplantae; phylum Streptophyta; class Magnoliopsida; order Fabales; family Fabaceae; genus Ormosia; species Ormosia emarginata. Next base: position 4,622,048 of record JAQQTP010000089.1, read on the forward strand.
GCTTTCTCTTTCAGTTTTTGCTCAATTGCTCCCGATATCAGCTTGTTTGGAGCCCTTCATATAATAGAGAAATCACAAAGTTAATAAGAATAGAAAATACACTTAATCAATCACAGAATAAGCACAGTTTGCTCAGAATCATATAGGAAGGTATCGGAATTGAATATTACAAATATCAGCATAAAACCCTCCAAATATGCATACATCCAAGGACTTAAGCAATCAACAAAGCACAACTATGGGACACAAATAACTACACATTGTGGAGTTATTAATTACCTGGTGTAGTTACTAAGACAGTAAGAGTGTTACCAGATTGAGAAAGGTCTTGTTACAAGAGACTCAAAATCAGTAATGGAAACAGAGATTTGGGAAACAAAAGAAAAGACATCATCGACAACTGAAGCTGCAAACACAGGCTTGGAGGAGGAACTTGGATGAGAAAGAAACTTACTCTGGTTAGGTCTTGGTGGATGAGTAAGGCGCTACTCAATCAAATGTCCTGAAAGTTTGCAGTACCTGCATGTCAGAAAAGGACAGTTGGGTGCAATATGACCTTTCTTTTTACAAGTTTGAGACTCTATGGTGGGACATTTAGGAAGAGCATGACCAAGTTTACGACAGTGATGACAGAATTTATCCTTCTAATTAGTAATTGCAAATGTCAAATCTACTTTAGGTCGAAGAAGACTCAATCTAGTTTCTTCTGACTTCAGACGAGGAAGGGCATCCTCAAGCATAGGTAAATGATCCTGGTGTAGTAGAGATGGTCAAATAGGTTCAAAGTCATCAGTGAGAGTCATCAAAAACTGGATGAGCTTGATGTGATCATGATATTCCTCATATTGCTTAGCATCACTTTTATGCTTCAAGGTTGGTTCACGCAAAGTTAGTTGATCCTAAATAGCTTCCATCCGAGCCAAAAACTCATATACAGCTTGTCTGGGCTTTTGTTTCAGACTATTGAGTTCCTTCAGTAGCTGATACTGATGAGACAAATCAAAAAATGTATACCAATTTTTTAGATGATCCCATGCCTCTTTGGCAGTGTCAAAACACCCAAACTACAAATTAGAGGTATTGCGAAACCAGTGAATATCTGATGATTTTTTGTTATCCCAATCTTATAATTTGTCAACAAACTTCTCATCAGTGTCATCTTCAACTTTGACATGATAAGTAATATCACTTGTTACATATCTCCAAAGTTTTCAGTCTTTCAAAAAGTCATGCATGGCCTCAACCCAGTGCGTGTAATTCGAACCATTGAGTAAAACTAGAATGGACTAAGCAACATCAAACTTTTTCATAATAGCAGACAAAGTAATAAAAAAAGTACTTTCGGGGATGAATTGTCAGAAAAGGATCGCAAAAATAGAAAAATCTTGCCAAATAACCTTGAGAATGAGGTATGGTGCCACATCAGCAATGACACATCAACACGGGTGGACACTGTTAGAAATTCAAGTGTGAGTGTTGAAGTCCCACATTGTTAAAGAATGGACAAGTTAAAGGCTATATAAGTAGAAAAGACCCATAGACCTAATGCCTTAAGGTTTTGGATTAAGATGTGGTGTCAAGTCTATTTATGTGGTTCTTCACTTAACTCATTGATGGAAATCTCCTTGCTCTTGGGCACCCTCTACGGCCCAACAAGTGGTATCAGAGCCGATGGTTCGGCTTGGACAAGTATTGGTGTGGACGACACTAGTTTAGGTTTGGGTGAGAGTATCTTTATCACGGTTGTTGGTGTTCTCATGGTTGCCCATCCCATTAGAGAAATAAAGCCAACTTTGAGACAAGACCATTGACCGTTACTCCACTCGAGGGTGAGTGTCCTTTGTGTGTGATGTCCCTGTGTGTGGACTCGCACTTGAGGGGGAGAATGTTAGAAATTCAAGTGTGAGTGTTGAAGTCTCACATTGTTAAAGAATGGACAAGTTAAAGGCTATATAAGTAGAAAAGATCCATAGACCTAATGCCTTAAGGTTTTGGGTTAAGATGTGGTGTCAAGTCTATTTATTTGGTTCTTCACTTAACTCATTGATGGAAATCTCCTTGCTCTTGGGCACCCCCTACGGCCCAACAGACACATCAGCAACTAAGTGGCACCATGTCCACGTTAGCGCCACATCAATTGGGTCTAGATCGTGGAGCGTGTCTCAGAGCCAGTTAACACGAGTCAACCACGCGGCTAGATGTCCTACGCGAGAGCCACACATATAGATAGGGTGGTGGTGCGTGGCAGCATATGAGGCAACATATAGCGGCTAAAATTGGGTGGCTAGTAGATCGGCAAACTGCGGTCCCAATAGTGTCGGTGATGTAAAAATCGAAGGTCTAAGGAGTGACGAACCAGAAACGATAATGATGAGAGAATTTGACGACGATGGAAAATGGTGAGGCTTATCGGAGAACAACAGGGTGACAGTGAGTAAAATGATTGGACTGAGAGCTTAAGCTCTCTCATACCAAGTTAAAAATAGAAATAAAGAAAAAGAATGATGAATATATGTATATTTTTGAACGAGTTGCATACAGAAATGTTAACATCTATTTATATAAGAAGACTATTATACAGAAAAGAAAAATAATAAAATACAATTATGTACAAAATCAATCAAGCTAATTAATCAACCTTAAAATCAATCACAAAATCAATTATGCTATCATTATGGACGCATTTAGCATACAAGAAGGTTGTTGTATGTATACAACAACCACTTTTCCCGTGAATCATCGATCTTCATTTTTTTTCGTACTTTTGTCTTTTTTTTTATACGAATTTGGATGTATGTAAATATTACCAATTAAAATTTATATAATTTTTTATATGTATAATTATTTATAAAATTTTAAAAAAGTGATTTGGTTGGGTTTGTGTGCAGATTTAAGTACATATAAATATTACTAGTTGAAATCTATAAAAATTTTTATATGTACATTATCTATAAAAAAAAATTATCTAAGTTTCTTGTGTGTGCGTTTATGTATATGTATAAAGATTATCAATTAAAATTTATAAAATTTCTTATATGTACAATTATTTAAGGCAAAGAACAAAAACACTTACCTATACTTAAAGTTATAAGTCGTTGATCTCCACCATTGATCTGTTTTTCCCAAAAATCAATGGTGAATTTTGGTCCAAAACCTCTAGTTGTTGTATTGAAAACGCAACAGTTCCTAATGACTATGGAACTTTGTGAAAGGTATAAGAGCTTTTTACCCCAAGTCATCAGATCAATGTTGATTTCTTTGGCTTTAGTCAGTTCATCATAGCCAAGTTACTTCTAGTATATTGCTGCAAGAGTGCAACTGCAAGATAACTTGCCTTGACTACTTGTTTTCTCTTCTTTCTTACTAAAGAAAAGCTTGTTTGATTTAATTAATTAGTGTTTTGAATTCCTCCAAGGGAGAAAATAAAAGCAAAAAGGAAGAAAAACGGACACATAAAATGAGAAACATTACAGCCTAGAGCCCTAAAGCTCTTGCCGCAGTCACAATTAAATGTGCAGAGGAACCCTTGGACCAAATGTGGGCAGAGCTGTAGAAATAAAAGCCAATTATCAACTTTCAAGGAATTATGTTCGAGATGGTATTCCCCTCCACTCCCTTTAGAACCCTCATACTTTTTGCCTATTTAGCAGGATAAGGGAACCATGTTCCACATCACTGTCCTCTCTCCATGTCATAACCTAGCAAATGCTAAAGGCAGTTATAATAATTGCCACAGCTTCCCACTCCTTTATTTATTAATTGAAAACATTCTTCAATCCAAACATTAAATTAGAATTTAGAAGCTTTCTGAAGCCTGATCCCATAACTAGCCATGCAAATTTTCACAACTCATGCTATCTGAAAGTAGGAGGAGGATCCAAAACAGGACGCGAATATTAAAGATCAAGAAGATTCTGCGGCATTCCATGGTCCACGCCAGAGCAATTTGATGATAGCGATTAGTCATGACTAGAATATGCCTCCGTGAAATCCACAGATATTTTTATTTTATTTTATTTTATCTCATTTATATTTGGTATAATGTTGTTTCTTTAAAATTTTGTTAATATAATTTTAACTTGATGTTTTAGTTATATTTATATAATTTGTCTTAAACAAATTTATTTGTAGAACACAATCATTCTTCTTTGAAATAACAATGAAAAATGTAAAACTAAATCACCGAAGTCTATATATAAAAGCTTCTAATATATATTTTTTAAAAGTACTATGTACAGTTGTCTTTAACCTAAAATAGTAATTAATTACAAAAACATTAACTTAGATTATTGCTCAAATCATTAAAGAAATATAAATTATAAACAAATTTTTAAAACAATAAAGTATTTTTCTAAACACTAAAGTTACTAACAAATAATGAATAAATTTAAATTATTTATTAACATGTTTTAACTTTGAAATTATACTACAAGTGCATTAAAATTAAATTTATATTTTAATTTCAACCTTTTTTATCTTTTACCTTTTAGTTATGTGCAATGTACTAAACATAATTAAAATTTTATAATATGTTAAATTTAGATGAAAATACTATTAAAAAAAATTTCAATAAGCAAAGGCATATAAAAAATAAAAGAAGAAAGATAATTATAAAACATATATAATACGTATTTAAGATAGTTGTGAAAGTTTGATTATTTCAATAATTAATTATGTTTGGATATATTAGTTGAAAAGTAATTTTAAATTAATTTATTTTATTTAGATGATATAAAAAAATTATTTTTATACATTAAATTACTAAAATAAGTATATTATAATTAAAAAATTATTTGATTGATTAAAAAATTATTTAATTAAAAATAAAATAATATTTATATTTAAAAATATAAAAAATAATTTATAATCTAAAATTAAAAATTAAAATTTTAATATTATAAAAAAATTAAAATATATTAAATTTTGTGTAAAAAATAAAATTAATTTTATTAAATATAATTAAACATTATTATAATAATTTTTTAAAAAGTAATTGTTGGTTAACTAAACATGCTGGTAGAAGTAAAAGCCCATTCACCCAAAACTGACAAACGGCCATATAGCCTTGTGCTTGAGACATAAGTAACAAAAGTTATCTCAGAAAAAAAAATATAAAATAAAAAGTAACAAAAGTCAACAAAAGTGACAGCGCTATGCAGGTAACAATTAACAGATGTGCTGCACCCAATTCCTATGGGCCAAGTGGAGGAGGGGGTAAAACTGTCGCACAGCACGAAAGAATTTAAGAGTGGGAAGCGGGGGCGGGGGTGGATTTTACTTTAATTAATACTAAAAAATGACACGTAACAGATAGAGGTAATTTAATTAGTAATAGATAATAGATAATAAAGTATAAATAAGAGATTTCTCTTGTGCACTCGAAAATGATGTGTTATTAGTGATATTTTAATATCATTTAATATTTTTTTACATTTAAGTAATAAGCAAATCTATAAATTTATGTCACAAATATTTCTTATAAATTTTTATTTATTATTATAATCGCTTTGAGAATTTTTATGTAAATTTATAAAACTCAATACCTAAATTTATTAAACTAAACCTTAGGAATCATAGCCACTGTGATTCATTAAGGGTCTCGGTCGCGGTTCGACAGTTTAGTGCGAGTCCAATGAGCTCAAGCGGTACTAGTTCGGGATCTGGTGCTAACGGTGACGAGGAGCGAGTCTATCGGTTCGCAGTGCGCGACGACCAGATTTGGTCGGGTGGCATCCTCTGTGCCAGTGTGGGTGGGTGAGTTTGGAACCGATAGGTTATGGTGGTGTGGGGGAGCTCCGAATCTAGCGGATATTGATGGCAACGGCGGGTCGGCGTGAACAACATGCGGTGGCTTCTAGGGCGGCAGTTCGGCTCCAGATTTGGGTCCGGTTCAGGAGGGTGTTGTCTGCGAGTAGAGTAATGGTCGGTGCTGGTCGCGGTGCTGGTCGAACGGTCAGTTGCAGAGCTGGTCACGGTTCAGGCGGTCTGGGAGTCCGCAACGAGGACGGGCTAGGCAGCTCGCGACCTCTTGTTGTTTTTTTTTTTTTTTTTTTTTTTTTATGTGTTTTTGTTAAGTGGTAGAAGTTGATGATGAAGGTGATTGTTAGGTGGTTGCAAGGTTGACAATGGATTAGTTGTTGATGATGGAAGATTGAAAATGATGAAAGGTAGTGATTATAGTGTGTTGTTAATAGAGAAAAATGATTCTTTTAAAGAAGATGTTTTTTTTAAAAATTATTTAATAAATATAATGATCAAATCACTTTTCATAATTAAATTATTGATATGAATTATAAAATATATACGTATCACGTTATAATCAATTTATATAATAAAGTTATCGATGTACTCACATTTTCGAATGCACGAAGATGTCACCAAATAAATATAACCTTGTCCTCGGGACATAAAGTAACAAAAGTTATTTCAGAAAAAAATATACAAAATAAAAAGTAACAAAAGCTAACGAAAGTCACAGCTCAATGCAGGTAACAATTAATAAAAGTACTGCACCCAATTCAGTGGTAAAACCGTCGCACAGCACGAGAGAATTTAAGAGTGGGAGAAAATCAATTTTGAGTGGAAATTTTTTTACTTTGATTACAACTAAAAAAATGACGGGACAATTAGATATAGTCTGATTAATAAAAAATAATAGATATTTATCAAAGATGGTCTTAATATAAAAGTGATTGCTATTGATGAAGAATGCAATGTGAACTATTATTGTTTCATTGCACATATTATTGATAACGTGAAAAAAAAACTTTTTGCTTATTAATTTACTAAATTACTTTGCCACCAACCATTTGATTTCATAGTTCAGGGAATTTATCGTTGATTTTTTTTCTATCAATTTAAAGTGTTTTGAAGTAGATTCAGAAAGTACTTGAAATAAGTACGTGTATAATTATTTTCTCTTTGTGTAGTCACTGTCAAGCGTATTAAACCAAAGGAGTGGATACTTGTAAAGGGACTCCAACGCTCAAGTCAGGCAGTACGCAATTAGGGTTCATGCAATGAAATAACAGATACCTTATTAGGTTAACTTGACCTGGTATATATAAAGCATAACTAGAGTTCTCATGCAATTCGTATAGGATGCAGATATTTTGGGATTGTGTCTTGACAGAGGTGTCAGTCCACGATCGTTGAGGTCTGTCTCTGACGTGTCAGGACTGTCCCCTTAGTGACCAAATCCTTGTTGCAGGTAGTTAGGGGCCCCACACTTGGAGTCATGATTGGCAGTTGTGAAAATCTGCATAGATCTCGCGATCGTTACAATCCAATGCCATGGTCTGATGACATGAGGCCTTGGCCGGGATGTTGATGGCGGAGTCCGGTGGTACACGTGTCAGGTCGATTCTTTCGGATGAGATCCCGGACCATGGTCCAGAACAGTTGTCCCTAACTTGACGCTTAGACAGGACCTAAGTGTCAAGGTATAGGATCATCAGGCTCGCGACGGATTACGCCCTATCTCTGAAGCCGGGTTTCGCGATGTCTCGGATTGAGGCCGAGGTCCATCATCGAGTACGGGGTGCCTGCGAGGTCGGGATGTGGTTAGAGATCGCGATGGGTCATTGCCTACATCACCATTCTTTATTTCGAGGTTTACCTCCTATTGCCCTCAAGTGTGGCTCACGGGGTCTTTTGACTTACAACAGCGTCCTTTGTTAGTCTTGAATTTTTTGGAAATTGTTGCTTTGACTTCATCGAGAATTAAAGAGCCTTTAATGGGGAACGTCAGCTTCGCATAGTTTGTCAACCATCCGTTGCTCTCATAACCAATAAGAAAAGGTGAGCATTGAATGCATATTTTATGGTTTGAGAAGTTCTCCTTCCTAGGAACTAAGCAGAGCGCTTCATTCCCGTTATAAATAAGGAATATTTGCATTCAACGTTGGCATTCATTTCTGTGTTTCTATCTAGAAGTGACCTTTCCTCAGAGAAATGGTTCTTTTTTCTTTCCCTGTGCATTCTTGGAGAATTTTGCCTCTTGCGGGGATTTTCTTTTTGTTCTTCCCCAAATTTCTAAAAGTTTATCATTGCCTTCATAAACTATGCTCCTGCTAGATATCTCTCTTTTCCAGTGTATTGACGGCAGATATCTGTCTCTCCTAGCGTATGAGGGTGTATTTGATCTATGCTATGTTATTAGGGAGACTTGTGATATCTGTCGTGTTGGACGGAGGCAATTGGAGAAATAGAACCCAAAGTCGTTCTCCTTCCCTACAAATCCTCTAAGAGCATTTGGATATACAGAGGGAACTATTGGGATTGCTTTATGATTTGAAGCAGCTTGGGGAGATCACGAAACTGGCTAGGGTTCCGGTGGAACGATCTCTTCATAAACAACTATGCCCCATCCAACAAAGGAGAGTGCACCCCAGTCTTTATTATCATTATAAAGGAGGCAAGGAAGAAGGATTTGGCAGAGCCGCAGAGTTTGGTAGCAGTGTTCTGTTCCGGGTTGCAAAGCCAATTCACTTTTTCAAGAGGCCGCTTCACAGGGAGGAGACCGGTGCCGGTTCCGAAGAAAATGTGGATGTGACATGGTCGAGGATGCCGATGTCGATGCCGATGGTGTTCATATCTTTCTATGGGTTGCTCTTTCTTTATAAAATTCATGTCTTAAATATTTCTACTTCCCTCTTTTTGATGTATGACGATGTATGGAATGATAAATTAATAAAATTTTTCTTTTACTTTGAATCTTTTGTCTTTTATTTTCTTTTCTTCTACAAACCGTGGTATTTATATTATACTGAGGTGAGTCCAATGCTCACCTTGATAACGTGATATGTTAAGTTACCCCCAGCTTGATACTTAGTCAAGAGCGGCGAAGTGCCAAGTTTTAATACTTGTATCCAGGGTCTTTGTACCTTGGGAGAACTTTTTTAAGGTAGTCAATCTTCTGGGGTCTGGATAAGTTTTCTGAACTCTTGGACACTGAGGTTACGTGTATCTTAGTCAGCTGGGTAACCGTCCCTTCAACTGCCATGACAACTACGTGGTGGGTTGGATGGACGTGCATAGTACTTTACGCGCCATTATGAATATCTTTTCAAATCTGAACTGCTCGGACAAAACTACCCCTTAATCATATAACCTTTATAAATAGGAGGATTTTATATTTTTCCTTTTTCTCTTTCGTTATTCCTTTTGTTGAAAACTAGTGGCCTGAGGAGATTTCTGACAAGCTTTACAGCAGTGAAAGGTGATTTAAACATTGTTGGAGATTTGAAGACCTGAATTCTTCATTTTTTTCAAGGTATTCCCTTCCCTCTGACTCCATTTTTGTTTATTCTTGTTGCGCAAGAGGCTGCGCACTCTTTTGATGGAGTGCATTTCTCTTTCTTCTTTATGAACGAGGGTAGGAATATGATAACTCTACAATATGTAGTTATTTGTAGCCCATGTCTATACTTTACTGATTGCTTAAGTCCTTGTTATTATACATATTTGGAATGTTTTAGGCTTATAATTGTCGAATTCAATATTGATACCTTCCATTATGATATTGAGTAAATTGTGTTATTGATTAAGTGGATTTACAATTGTTATTGATTTAGTAATTTCTCTAATGCAGGAAGAGCTGCAAACAAGCAGATTGGTGGAAGATTTGGACCCATGCTGATGAGAAAGCCCAAGAGGAACCCAAAAGAGCAAAAACAGCAGCAAAACTCCGTTTGCTGTAGAATTCTGTAGACAAACTTATCACGTCGTGACGCTGAGGAGCGTACGCCGCGGCAGGTGGTGAATCCCTTGCATCAGACAGAGAGCTACAAAAATTACACGTCGCAGCGTAGGCATATTAATGTCACAGCGTAGTGACCTAATTGTATGCACGCCATGGCGTAGGCATGTTAACGTCACGACGTGCCTCTATTTTTCTAGGTTTATAAATACGATTTTAACAGATTTTACAAAGATAGTTTTTTAGGTTTTAGAGAGGCTGCGGCTGGAACTTCATTTTTGGGCAGATTTGAGGCCTAAGGAGCCAAGGTTGGAGGTCATCTTCTTTATGGAGGATGATTCAAGCATAGAAGATGACATCCATGAGCTTTCTTCCTTCTCCCATTATTTCTCTTCTCTCTCCTTATTCTTTGAGCACTGATTTTGTGTAGATTTTCGTGTTCAATGTTTAGCTGAGTTGTATTTAGGGATTACTTTGGATCTTTCTATGAATATTGATGTTTATGTATTACTTTGAGTATATATTGATGTTTGGGTATGTTCAATCATATAGATCTTAATGTTCTTAATAGTTTGATCAGCTTTTAAGTGATTCGATAAAATCTGATGAATCTAGACATAGGAATTTAGATTTGAGATCATATATATAGTTGATGTATGTTCGATGAGTTCAATTAGCTTGGAAAAATTGATTCGCTGATGAGATAGAAATATACCTCTTAGCCATGCATAGTATGTGTTTGAGAATAGATCGTTCATTAGTTGATTTCACTCTGGTTCTCATGGAAACATAGTAAGTTTGGTGAAGGAAGTCAGGGTTAACTGACCTAGACATAGACTTTTAACTAAAACAGATTCTCAAGCTAACTTAACTATTCATCTATGTTGCTTGAAGGGTTGCATAGCATTAATTGAAATATAAGGTGAAAAAGAATTCCCTAAATCTCTAAACCATTATCTTTACTTTCATTTATTGCTTTTCTGTCTTTAGATTTAGTTTTACTGCAACTTCCTCTATTTTATATATTCTTGAATAGAATTACTTAAGCTATTTGTTGATATTTAGTATTGGAAACAATTTATCCTCGTAGGAATGAACTTTTACTCTATATATGTATTACTTGAATGACACGTACACTTGCAGCCTAATAAAGGGATAAACAGAATATTGTTTTCCCACTCTCCAACTGTGTTTCCCTATGGAGCACCTCCTCCATCGCACCACGTGCGGCAGAGGTGTCCTTCTGAGGCTTTTTGCCTTAGTGGCTGCGGAGGCCAGTGTGCGGGTGCTTTCAGTTATCTGTGTTCACCCATTATCGTGTGTGTCTTCGAACTTAACTGGTTCTAACCCTAAGCCTTTGTGTGTCTTCTAGGAAATTAAATGGCTAGGAGGAGAGTCCCAGGAATCGAAGCGCCTGCCCCGATTTCGGAAGTTCGGGAGCCGGAGAATCAACAGGCCGAAGAGGAGACGATTCGTATTCGTTGGGGTCCAGGTTTGTCCTACACGTGGGTTGCAGATGATGCCTTTGATAGGATATCCCATTATGAGTCCGGGGCAAGGTTGATAAGCTGAAGGATTATTTGGAGCTTATCGAGGGGGTGCCAGGGATGACGAGTTCCTAATCATGTCCCCGAGGAGAGAGCGAGTGTGTTCGACTCGAGAAGCGGGGGAACACTTCTTATTTCTTTACGAGAACTTTTTTACGATGTTCGGACTTCAGCTCCCCTTCAATGACTTCCATATTTTCATCCTCCGGACTCTTCATGCTGCCCCCAGTCAGATTCATCCTAATGGTTGGGCAAATATCCTGGCCTTAGAAAGGATATGTCGGTTGGTGGGATTGTGATGCTCAGAAGAGACATTTTTCTATTTCCATACGTGGTACTCTATTCATGGTGCCTGCATTCATCAACAATCTTGACTGTCAGTCTGATCTCGATAAGGAAGGATCGTCTCTTTTCCATACTTAGAAAGTTACAAGGACTTCAAGGAGAAGTTTTTCAAGTTGATGGCGAATGGCGGTACTCATCCTTTTTGGTTGGGACGTGATGGGGAATCGACGTTCATCCTGTATTGGAACCCGGCGGTGTAGAGCATCCCCACTCGATCGTTTGAACCGGAAATAGGTCAACTAAACGACAAAGAGGTTGAGTGTGTCAACTTCTTTGAAATGTGGGTTGATGAGGTTGGTAAGTTCCGGCCTAAAGATATATTAGACACCCCGAATGATGACGAGCTTTGGACCGTGCTAGGTAGTGTTGGTCATTGGCCAGGCATGGTCATGCTTATTTATGTTTTTTCTTCTTATGCCGCATCATGATTATTTCTGATTGCTTTGTTTTATTGTGTAGAAACCTTGACCGAGATAGAGGATGAGGAGTCTTTGGCGATCTTGGAGGCTTTGAAGGCGAGGAACGCCAACGCTTCGTTAGATCCCCCAGTGGAGGTTGCTCCGGATCTTGAGATCCCGGCAGCCGAGGTTCCTCCCACGGAAGTAGAGCTTGTTAACGTGGAGGATTTTCCCCCACCACTTCGAAGACGCAAGAGGAAGGCGGCAGAAGAAGATCGATTGGGTGACCGAGGTAAGAGAGTAGTGGCTGGAGAGTTTTCTGGGCCAATAGAGTTGTTTTGCGATGAGGCGGATCCCAGGGAGTTTATTGACTTCCACATTTTGGATGAAAAGGTTGGGGAGTACTTCCCCCGACATAGCATAAGGAAGGCTTTATTGTCCATCCAAAATGTGGGAATCCGTATTTCTGCCGAGGCTTATTTTTTGGAGCAAGCCCTTAAGTAGCACGATCAAGAAATGACGGATAAGCTGGCAGTGGTTGAGTGGGGTGAAAACCAAGCTCTCAAGGCCATGGAGGAAGCTGTCAAGGCCAAGAACGAGGCCGCATGTCGGATCCTAGATTTGGAGGTTGAGGTGGCATCTTTGAAGGATGCCGAGAAGATAAAAGATGCTAGGCTGACGGAGTACCAAAAGCAAGTGGCTGCACTCCGGGCTGAGAGTGACAGTTTTCGTGCCAAGTCCCAGCAGTTTGAGAATAAGGCTACCTCTTCGCAGGCTGATGTCAATCAGCTCATCACTGTTTGCACCAAGATAAAAGAAGAGCAGTTATGCAATGCCATTAAGCAGATTCAACTCTTCACTCCCGAGGTTGCTTTGGCTTTAGACTCGCTTAACTCTGGGAATGTGGTCCGGGAGGGGTGTCTTGTGGCTCCCCGTGTTGCTTCTTCAAGTTCAAATGCTGGGGATTCATCTGCCAAGGTCTGTGGTCAAGATCCCCCTACGGTGTAAGCAACTTGTCTTTTTCTTGCCCCCTAAGTGGGGTTATTATTTTTGTATGGATATTACCTCGATTTTTTGGGGTTTTGATCAGCTTCGTTTTTCTTTCTTCGCCTATTTTGTGGTCCAATGCCCTTTATGTTGTTTAGACTTATGAAATTTAATTTGATGAGGAAAACTGTGGTTCGAGTCCAACGCCCATTATTGTTGAACGCTTACGGCTCCCTTTAGGACTTCGCGTGCTAGGAAATTAGAAACCTTGGCTTAGGATCCAATATTCAAAGTGGATTAACATTTGAGAACCGTGGCTAAGGTAAGAAACCTTGACCGGAGTCCATTACCATTTGCTTTGGTATTCAGGATGTCACGCGACTTTGGTTTGAGTAACCTTGTCTGGGGCCCATTACCATTTGTTTTGGTATTTAGTATGTCGTGTGACTTTGGGTTAAAAGACTAGTCCTTGCCGAGGTCTTTTGTGCTTATGGTTTAGTGTGAGAATTTTTCCAAGACAAGATTTTTTTATTACACGACCTATCAAGCACAAGACAACTCACGGTCAGTACCATGACATCTTGGGACGTCATAGTGGCTTTCGAAGGCCTTTGAAAACTTTAGTAGAAAATGCGTTGAAACTGTAATTACTTGTTTTATTGAGTAAGTAAAGGACTAAGGTCCATACAACGTGCTCCTATATCGATTATGGTATGTCAAACATAAAGTAAACTAGGAGACTAAGCCTTAGAAGGTACTTAGCTATAGTACTTTCTGAATTTGTCTGTGTTCCAAAAATTCTTCACTGGCTTGTCTATCAAAGTCTCCAGAGTATAGGCTCTTTTGCCAGTGTTGATCATGATACGATAAGGGCCTTCCCAGTTAGGGGCTAGTTTTCCTTGGGAGGCATGCCTTCCCCCGATGCCAGCCCTGCGGAGTACTAGGTCGCCTGGCTGGAATCTTCTAGGAATGACCTTCATATTATACCGAGATGTGGTTTTTTGCTTGATTGCAACATCGCATATGTGAGCGACGTGCCTTCTTTCTTCTAATAGATCTAAGTCTTCCCTGATCAGTTCGAGGTGGTTATCAGGTGAAAAATTTTGGAGACGCAAGCTCAGTTCTCCTATCCTCACCAGGATCATTGCTTCACATCCATAGATTAGCTTGAATGGAGTTTCACCCATTGTGGAGTGAGAAGTGGTTCGGTAGGCCCACAAGACGTGGTCCAACTACTCAGCCCAATTTCCTTTGGCTTTGTCCAGTCTTCTCTTGAACCCCTTGACGATAATACGGTTTACGACTTCGGCTTATCCGTTTGTTCGAGGGGTTTCTATGGTACTGCAATGATGTTTTATTTTCAACCCAGTGAGTAGTTCTTCGAACCCCCTGTCTTTGAACTGCGTCCCATTATCTGTCACAATTGACTCTGGGACCCTGAATCTTGTGATAATATGGCGCCAGGTGAATTTCTGAATTCGAGCCGAGGTGATAGTGACCGAGGGCTCTGCTTCAATCCACTTAGTAAAGTAGTCCACGACTACAACAAAAAAACTTCAGCTGCCCAGGTGCTTGAGGGAATAGACCTAGGATATCCATACCTCATTGATAGAATGGCCAAGGTATGGACGTCGTGGACAATTCTTCTGGCGGGGCATGATAGTGGTCAGAATGCTGATGGCATTTGTCACATTCTTGGATGTGCCTAAGGGAGTCTGCTTCCATTGTGGGCCAATAGTAGCCTGTCCGGAGTGCCTTTAATGCTAGAGCCTTGCCTCCCAGATGGTGTCCACAACTTCCTTCATGGACCTCGGTCAAGACATATTTGGCTTCTTTTGGCGCAAAGCATTTGAGGAGGGGTAAAGAAAATCAACGTCGTTATAATCGTCCATCACAGATGGTATACCTGACCACGACTTTCTTTAATTTAGAAGCTTCTTTCGGGTACTCAGGGAGGCTATCAGATTGTAAGTATTCTATCAGTTGTATGATCCAAGTACGCTCTTACCCGTCGACCTGGAAGACAATTATGTCGGCGACTGCAGAATGTGAAAAAGCTTCTTGGATTACTGAACGGTTATTGCCCGAACTCTTGGTGCTGACTAACTTGGATAAAAGGTCAGCCTTAGAGTTTTGCTCCCGGGGTATATGCTCCACCTTTACCAATTGAAAGCTCGTGAGGAGTTCTTGTACTCTCGCCAGGTATTTCTGCAGGAAGGGCTCTTTGGCCTGATAATCACCTCGGATCTGGGAGGTCACGAGCTGAGGGTCACTACAAAGTCGAATCTTTGTGGCCCCCAAGTCTCTGGTCATTGCCAGTCCGGTGATATACGCTTCATATTCTACATGGTTGTTCGAGGTGGAGAATTCAAACCTAAGGGAGTTCTCAATAGTTACCCCATAGGAATTCTCTAAGATTACCTCGGCACCACTTCCCTTCGAGTTTGAGGACCTATCAACGAACACGGTCCAGGATATCTCCTCAGTGTCATAGAGTCTGAAGTGAGTTCGGCCAGGAAGTCTGCGGGCGCTTGTGCCTTGATGGCTACTCTTGGTTATTAGACAATCCCGAACTCAAAAAGCTCGATGGACTAGACGATCATCCTCCCTGCTAAGTCTGGCTAGTGCAAAATCTGTCGGATGGGCTGATATGTCCTTACCACCACTAGATGACATTGGAAGTACTGTCTTAGCCTTCTAGCCGTGATGATGAGTGTGAATGCAACCTTCTCGATCTTTTGATATCAGAGTTTAGGGCCTTGCAACACCTTACTCACAAAATACAATTTTTGACTTTCCAGTGTTTATCTGATGAGTACCGAACTCACAGCCTCCTCGTGGACGGAGAGGTACACGTAAAGTGTTTCACCTGGCTCTGGCCTTGTAAGAATGGGAGGGGATGCTATAATGCTTTTCAAAGATGTGAAAGCATCTTCACATTCCTGCGTTCACTCGAATCTTGTCCACCTTTTTCAATAACTTGAAGAGTGGGGGGGATTTATGAGTGGCTTTGGCTAGGAATCTTGTGAGAACCGCGATCCGTCCGGTTAGCTGTTGTACTTCTTTCACGCTTTGGGGACTATACATATCGAGCACCGCTTTGCATTTGTCAGGGTTTGCCTCAATGCCGTAGTGAGTTAGCATGAACCCCAAAAACTTACCCGCTTGGACCCCGAATACGCATTTTTCTAGATTAAGTATCATGTCGTGTTTTCTTAGCTATGCAAATACTTCCTCGAGGTCTAAGGTGTGCGATCCTGATGATAGGGTCTTTACTATCATATCGTCAATGTAGACTTCTAACATTCTCTCAATTTGTTACTCAAAGATCCTGTTCATCATTCTTTGGTAGGTGGCTCCGGCATTTTTTAACTCGAAAGGCATTACCTTAAGCAGTAACTCGTCATTTCGGTGATGAAGGCTATTTTATCTTAGTCTCCGGGGTATATTGGAATCTGATTGTACCCGGAGTAAGCGTCCATGAAAGACAGTAGCTGGAAACTGGAGGAGTTGTCAACTAGCTTGTCAATGTTTGGGAAGAGGTATGGGTCTTTAGGACACGTCTCGTTCAGGTCGGTGAAGTCCACACACATCCTCCATTTCCCATTTGACTTTTTTACCATGACAACATTCGAGAGCCAAGTGGTATACGGGATCTCCCCAATGAAGCTGGCTTTTAGTAATTCCTTGACTTGCTTCTTGATAACTTGTTGCCTCTTAGGGCCAACTTTCCTTTTCTTCTGGGAGATCAGTTTCGCATCCTGTTTAATAGATAAACGATGACAGATGAAAGCAGGGTCGAGCCCAGGCATGTCAACGGATGTCCAAGCAAAAATATCCTTGTTTTTCTATAGGAGCTGTATTAATTGGATCATCTCATGCTCTTCAAGGTTTGCACCTATCTTAGTGATTTGGTCGGGTTTATCACCAAGCTAGAGCGGGATCAATTCTCCTTCAGGCTGGGGTCTTGTACCTCAGATTTCCTCCTATACGTCTAGTGATACCCAATTTTGTCCATAAACTTTTGTTGCTTGGGTCATTCAAATTCATAATAAAACAAAAAGAAAAAAAAGGAAAGAAGAAGAAGAAGAAATTTGAAGAAAAAACTAAGATGTCTAAGTCCCACATTAGAGAAGTCATGCTCTTCCCCCCTCTTCCTATATAAAGAGGTGGTTCTCATTTGTTTTGGCATCCAAAAATTTACACTCTTTGGCTTAATACTAAGTATAAGAGTTAGAGGAAATTATACTCTTGGGCTTAATACTAAGTATAAGAGTAAGAAGACTTTAATAAAAAAAATTTCTCTTGCAAGTGAGTTACTTTTCAAGGTTTGATTTGAAGAGAATGTGTGAGGCCCTGTGCACTAACTTCTTTGAGCACATCATTTTTTCTACACCTTGGAGGTAAGTTTGCTTATTTTTTCTTGTGTTATTATCTTTCATTATATACACGTGTTATTCATTTTAGCTTATTCATTAATTAGTTTTATTTATTTATTTATTATTATTATTTTTTTGTAAACTTTTTCGTTTAAAATTAATTCAATAATAAATTAGGATTAGTTGAGTTGTGATAACTTGTTAATCCTATAACTTTTAGAATCATCTAAGTAGTGATAGCTTGATGATTCGAACATTTTTCTAAACATTAAAAAATTTGAATGAGTTTTCAAAATAAAAAATCTTTTCAAAATTGAAAAAACAACCAACTCACAATTATTTTCTAAAGAATTACGTGACTTTGAATTCCTCATTGCACCTGAAGATACGTAGGAGCGGAATCTCAATTCTATCAAGCCAAAAAAATAAATTTTCATAATTTAGTTGTTTCTTTTCTTTTTTTAAAAGGGGTAAAATAAATACATTTGATATTATTAAAATTTGCACAACTAATTTAAGGTATTGTTCTTAGAACGGGCAGTGTAAGGTGTTAACAAATTCCCTACCTGTAATCGACTCCTGAATCCAAACTCATTTCCTTAAAAGACCAGTTTTGCCTATTTTAAGAGTTTTTTTAATATTTTTCCAAATTAAATAAATATTGATGGCGACTCCATTGATTCACAAATTTTATATTTATCAGTCGTCCCATCGCGATTTCGGTTGTGACAGCTGGCGACTCCACTGGGGACTACTAGAGAGTCAGGCATGTATTGTTAGTTGTGCAAATTGTTAATAATTTCTATTTATTTATTTTACTTCTTTTGTCTTTGTTTTTGTTTTGTTATATTTTGTATATAATATTTTTATGTAAATATTTGCTAACATTTTTGTTTTGTTTTGATTTACTTGTATATAATTTTTAATATTTTGTGCTTAATTGTTGAAACCCTAGGATAGAAAATTACTGGTTGGCTGTTGTATATATGTTTTATTTGACTGTTAGTTTTGCAGGATGAGATTAATTCTTAGGATTATGGAGGTTTGTATGCTCCATACACCCACTACACCTACATATTTATCACACACATTCGAATGAGGCCCTATACCCGGGTCTGAGTGAAGCTTAAGTTAGGTAGAGGTTGTGTAGTGGTAGTCATTTTAGATGTACATCTTGTTTGGTTATCGCGAAAACCTTATCTAGAGTGTGCCTTTTTCATGAGTGTCCCGCACCTAGTGGTTTACCCACTGTTTGTGGTTAACATTCTGAGATGAAACTTAGCTCTAGAGACCTTTAGAATAGTAGAGTCACCCAATGAAAGTTCTCACAAATCAAGGACTCATAGATCCTTAGGATAAAATTCCTCAAATAAGGCATTTTCCTAAGACACAAAGGGAGCGTACTTCTTCTTTATCTATCCCTTTCTCATGTCATTCATACATGCATTTTTTTATAGCTTGCATTTTCCTAGCATTCTTAAAAATAAAAAAAAATAAAAGAAAAGGTATATCATCTTGCATTCTCATGATTTGCATTTTCATTCATTCTCATTTAATTTTTTTTCTTTTTCAGCTCTAAAGTTGATATATCATCTTGCATTATCATGGCATTCATAGCATTTAAAAAAAAAAAAGAAATCCATATACACAAGTAATCAATACTTCGCATACATGCCAACTTTATTCAGTCAATACTGATAATTGCATATTCATATCATGTTTCCCCAAGCAGAAAAGTATACATTAAAGCAAGGAAGCAGCTTTTACGACACCCTTACAAGACTTGTTCCCAAGCTAGGATCATGGATGAAAGAGAACAAACTCAAGAGATGAGGAATGAGGTGAATCAGCTCAAAGATCAAGTGTCGAAGATGATGGAGATGCTACAATCCATGGAAGGTAGAAGGAGCACAGATGGGAATCTCTCAATGGCGAACGAAGGACATCCAGCCGCACCTCTTCGCCCTCCCGGTTTCTCTCCAACCTCTATGCAATACCAAGGCTTTAATCCTCAAGGAGTTGTGATGCCGCTCACCGTTTATCCAAACAACACAACTCAACCTTCAGTCACCAGTTCTCAGGAAGCTCAGTTACCACCCTTCCTACCATATTGCCTCCCTTCTGGCTTTGTACCATAACATGCTATCAATTCCCTTGACAGCAATAGGTCTGCTTTCAATCCATTGAGCACAACCCAACCACATGCCCATTACTTTGGTATCAGTGGAACCCCATCATTGCAATATTTTGTCCCCACTTTCATGCCACGATACCCTTTGAATTCTTCTGCTAAAAACTCTCAGTCCAAAGAGAAGCTGAAAATTCTAGAAGAGAGATTACGAGTCATTGAAGGAGCATGTTGTTATGGTATCAGGGATGCTACTGAGCTCTGCCTTGTCCCAGGCGTGGCGATTCCTCCAAAGTTTAAAGTCCCAGATTTCGACAAATATAAGGGGATCACTTGCTCAAAGAACCATTTGACCATGTACATCCGCAGGATGACTTCCCATGCTCATGATGACAAGCTATTAATCCACTTCTTCCAAGAAAGTTTAACTGGGGCAGCTTCGAATTGGTACACGTGTCTTGAGTGTGCCCATATAAGGAGTTTCAAGGATTTAGCCGATGCCTTTGTAAGGCAGTATAAATACAACATTAATATGGCACCAGATAGAATCCAACTACAAAACATGTTTAAGAAGGATGCTGAGACCTTCGTGGAATATGCTCAAAGGTGGAGGGAAATAGTTACACAAGTAGAACCCCCTTTGTCAAAGAAGGAGATGGTTGATATCTTCACCGATACACTTTATGCGTCATTCTATGATCATATGATTGGGAGTGTGTCGTTGAATTTATCAGATATCATAATGATTAGTGAAAGAGTTGAAAGCGGAATGAAAAAGGGAAGATTGCATCAAATGAATGATGAAGAAGCAAGTATGGAAAAATATTGAACTGGTTAAGCGTAAACTTCAGGTCGAATGAATCAAATGGGTTTTCAAAAAAACTCATGGATGACAACGACTACCTAAACAGTAGTCCAGCAAGTAGTGTCAGATGTTTCTAAACATGCTCATCTGTGATAGGAGCAAATGTTTGGAGTTGTTAATCAGATGCAACCTTAGAAAGTTCAACTTAGTGGTTATTCATTCTGATTTTGAACTTATGTAAACTTACTTGAAGCATTGATGTAATGGATTTGCATGAATCTCACTATATTTTGTTTTCTTTTCCTATGTTCTTGGTACTCATGTCCTTGTCATATCTTTCTTGTCATTCTTTTCTTTCCTTTACTTGCTTTCTTTTGGTCTAGATCCCATGAGACTCTCGTGCTAGAAAAATTTTAGTGGTCATGAAGCCCACATGTGCAGGTGTTCTTTTCCTAAAAAAAATAAAATAAAAAATAAAAAAAAACAAAAAAACTAAAGGAGAGGTGAAAGAAAAAAGAAAAATAAAAGGAGCCAATAAGTAATTACTTGGTATGTATTATCCTTTTGTCTCTAAATTAAAATTTTTGAAAATAAACATTTAAGATTTGAAATGAAGGTTGGCTGTCTTTCTTTATCCTTCATAAGAATTTATCTTTTCTTTTCATTATTTCTCGTTGTCCCATTTTGAACTTGAAAGTTTTTTCAATAAACCCTGAACAAGAATCACCCCTACACTAGGGGATATCACAAAATAAATGTTGATTGTCATGGTGACTATTTTGAAGCATAATGAAAAAGAGAAAATGAAGAAAAACTTAAAGGAACAGAAAGTAAAATGGAGAACAATAAGAGAAAAGTGTGTTTGAAAGCGCAAAGGCAAGTGACAAAGCTTAAAGTTTGAGCAAGGATCCTTGGTCCCATTTAACCTTTAACACTTGTTTGAGCCTTATATCTTTCACTTCATAACCACTAGCCTTAGCCACATTACAATCCTTAAAAAGTCCATTCTGATCAATGAATGATTGTCTTTATTTTCACAAGTTTTAATTTTGAGATAAAAGGATTGTACTCATATAAGTATCTAATTCATTGCTCCTTTAAAAAAAAAACCTGGTAGACTGAAAACCTGCAAGGGCGGTAAAAAAAAGGATGAAAAAAGAAAAAGAGACTTACACTAATGCAAGTTTTCACCTTGTTCAAGCTGACCATACACTGGGGCAATTTCTCTAGTTCGATTTGGCCTACACTGGGGCAAATCTTTTGGTTTAATTTGGCCCTACACTGGGGCACCTTTTTCTCTAGCTCAATTTGGTTTACGTTAAGGCAAATCTTTTAATTCAATCTGACTCTGCATTAGGAAAAGTCTCTATCCTTTTCAATTCAGCTCTAAACTAGGGTAATTTTTTTTCTCTTTCTAATTCTATTTGGCCTCACACTTGGGTAAAACCAAAAAATCTCAATTTCCCCACTAGGACAAATTTTGTTGTCAAATGGCTTACACTGGGGCAACTTTGTTCTCAAATGGTTTACCCTGAGCTAATTTTTTTTCGATACCTTACACTGGGGCAGATTTTTGTAGATACCTGATAAAAGAATGGTCATGATGTCTAGTTGTCAAATAAAGATCAATCACATCCAAACTTGGGCAAAAACCCTTCTGGCATTCGTACTATTCTATTTCTTGTGTCTTTATCCTTTGTAAATGCTTTTTGTGTAGTCATACTCCCAAAGTCAGTCAAGAAATTAATCAGTTAATAAATTCCTTTCTTGTTCTACTTTTGAAGCTATGCATATCTGGTACATGATGCTTCAAATTCGGTGAATATGAGTGTAATAGTACAACTTAACCATCTGATGGTAGTCTCCTGTTGAACAACTCAAGTCAAAAGAGCTCCAAAATTTCAATCGATGAAGGAAATGACATCCTCAATGGATAATTCGAATTAAAGTGTGTCCAATGGAATATGAATCTTTGGAGGAAGAAATTCAAAAGCTTCTATGCAAGCCACATCTAATGAAGAGAAATTTGAAGATGAGATTGGCAATGATCCCCTTTTCCAAGAAGCGTTTGGTTCAAGACTTTGGTTAAAAAAAATATTTTTGTCAAGAATAATACTTCTTTGGCCAATGGCTCATTGAACAAAGCTTTTAGGTTCAAAGCCCACTGCATAAAGTTTTTTGGCCCAATGCCCTTCAAGAGCATTGATGAGAAAATGAAGAATAACTAGGCGAATCATAAAGCAAATTTTGTTATTGTTCAACCTTGATCCTGCTATGGGAAGAAGTCCTTAAGGGTTATGGAACCAAGAGTGATTCAGCTAAAGCTCTGATGTGTCAGTTCTGTTTACCCAATTTGTTCATGAGAATCTCTACAGTATGACACTCATTGCATCATGCATCATCTCAGGCATTACATGTATTATCCTCAGGCATCACATTCATTGCATCATCATGCATCCATTGTATCATTCATCATCTCAAGCATCACATGCATTTACAAAGTCAACATCTTTTCTTTTAGTTCTCAGGGCCTTATACCCATCGTCCTTTAGTTTCCGAGTCCTCGCACAAATCGTCTTTTAGTTTCTAGGTCCCCGCGCCCATCGTCTTTTAGTTTTCGGGTCCCCGCGCCCATCGCCTTTAGTTTTTCGGGTCCCTGCACCCATCACCTTTAGTTTCTAGGTCCCTGCGCCTATCATCTTTTAGTTTCCGGGTCCCCGTGCCCATCGTCCTTTAGTTTTCGGGTCCTCGCACCCATTGTCTTTTCAATCCCGGGTCCCCGCGTCCATCGTCTTTTAGTTTCCGGGTCCCCGCGCCCATCATCTTTTAGTTTCCGAGTCCTCGCGCCCATCACCTTTCGTCTTTCGAGTCCCCGCATCCATCGTCTTTTAGTTTCTGGGTCCCCGCACCCATCACCTTTAGTTTTCGGATCCCCACACCCATCATCTTTAGTTTGTTGGGTCCCCGCGCCCATCGCCTTTAGTTTTTGGGTCCCCGCACCTATCGTCTCTTAGTTTTCAAGTCCCCGCGCCAATCGTCCTTTAGTTTCCGGGTCTCCGCACCCATCGTCTTTTAGTCTCCGGGTCTCCGCGCCTATCGTCTTTTAGTCTCCGGGTTCCCGTGCCCATCTGCCTTTAGTTTCCGAGTCCCCGCGCCCATCGTCCTTTAGTTTATGGGTCTCCACGCCCATCGTCTTTTAGTCTCTGGGTCCCCGCGCCCATCGTCTTTTAGTCTCTGGGTCCCGCGCCCATCGTCATTTAGTTTATGGGTCCCCACGCCCATCGTCTTTTAGTCTCCGGGTCCCCGCACCCATCGTCTTTTAGTTTCTGGGTCCTCGTGCCTATCTGCCTTTAGTTTTCGGGTCCCCGCGCCCATCATCCTTTAGTTTCCGGGTCCCCGCGCCCATCGTCTTTTAGATTTCGGGTCCCCGCGCCCATTGTGCTTTAGTTTCCGGGTCCTCGTACCCATCGTGTTGTAGTTTCCGGGTCCTCACGTCCATCGCCTTTAGTTTTCGGGTCTCCGCGTCCATCGTCTTTTAGTTTCCAAGTCCACGTGCCCATCGTCTTTTAGTTTCTAGGTCCCCACACTCATCGTCTTTTAGTTTCCGAGTCCCCGCATCTATCGTCTTTTAGTTTTCGGGTCCCCGCGGCCATCACCTTTAATTTCCAGGTCCTCGCGCCCATCGCCGTGTTTTAGTTTCTGGGTCCCCGCACCCATTGTGTTTTAGTTTCCGAGTCCCCGAGCCCATTGCCTTTTCAATTCTGGGTCCCGCGCCCATTCCTTTTTCAATTCTGGGTCTCCGCGCCCATTGCCTTTTCAGTTCCGGGTCCCCACACCCATTACCTTTTCAATTCCGAGTCCCCGCGCCCATTGCCTTCTCACTTCCGGGTCCCCGCACCCATTGCCTTCTCATTTCCATGTCCTCATACCCCGCATTTTACTTGGTTTTGATGTGCATTGCGCAAGAAATTTTCATGGACAAAATTAAATTAATTCATTTGCTTCCCATTTATTTTAAATGTAAAGCAAATAGGGGCAACTGTTGATACCCAATTTTGTCTATAAACTTTTGTTGCTTGGGTCATTCAAATTCATAATAAAACAAAAAGAAAAAAAATGAAAAAAGAAGAAGAAGAAATTTGAAGAAAATAATAAGGTATCTAAGTCCCACATTGGAGAAGTCAAGTTCTTTGCCCCTCCCCTCCTCCTATATAAAGAGGTGGTTCTCATTTGTTTTGGCATCCAAAAATTTACACTCTTTGGCTTAATACTAAGTATAAGAGCTAAATGAAATTATACTCTTGGGCTTAATACTAAGTATAAGAGCTAGAAAATTTTAGTAAAAAAAATTTCTCTTGCAAGTGAGTTGCTTTTCAAGGTTTGATTTGAAGAGAACGTGTGAGGCCTTGTGCACCAACTTCTTTGAGCATATCATTTTTTCTACACCTTGGAGGTAAGTTTGCTTATTTTTTCTTGTGTCATTATCTTTTATTATATACACGTGTTATTCATTTTAGCTTATTCATTTATTAGTTTGATTTATTTATTTATTATTATTATTATTTTGTAAACTTTTTTGTTTAAAATTAATTCAATAATAAATTGGGATTAACTGAGTTGTGACAGCTTGATGATTTGAACATTTTTTCTAAACATTACAAAATTTGAATGAGTTTTCAAAATAAAAAATCTTTTCAAAATTTAAAAACAACCAACTCACAATTATTTTCTAAAGAATTACGTGACTTTAAATTCCTCATTGCACCCGAGGATACGTAGGAGCAGAATCTCAATTTTGTCAAGTCAAAAAAAATAAATTTTCATAATTTAGTTGTTTCTTTTCTTTTTTTAAAAGGGGTATAATACATTTGAAATTATTAAAATTTGCACAACTAATTTAAGGTACCATTCTTAGAACGAGTAGTGTAGGGTGCTAACACCTTCCCTACTTGTAATCGACTCCCGAATCCAAACTCATTTCCTAAAAAGACCAGTTTTGCATATTTTAAGGGCTTTTCTAATGTTTTCCCAAATTAAATAAACATTGGTGACGACTCCATTGATTTACAAATTTTATATTTATCGGTCATCCCGTCGCGATTTCGGTTGCGATAACGTCCAACTCGGTCATCAGGATGTTGACTTAATCACGGGCCGGGCTGGATGTACGTGCCTTTGTTTTCCTGAAAATCCTATTGATCTTCAAGCTCTCGTTATAGCACTTACGAGCTGCAATCTGGTCGCCCTTGACCGTGACTACTTCATTATTCCTGTTGAGGAATTTCATGGCCTGGTGGGTGGTAGAAACCACAACGGTAATGTCATTTAGCGTAGGGTGGCCCAAAATGATGTTGTAAGCCGAGGAACAGTCCACAATCAAAAATCTCATATTGACAGTTCTGGACGTATTGTCGTCACCCAGGGTCAAGAAAGAAGGAACTCCAACCTTTCGAAGGCGTCCATGAACATGATATCCGCCAAACTCTCCTGATCCACAAAGATGCAATGGACTCCGGCGTTAGATATTATTCCGGATATGACCAGTGGATCATCATGATCTCGAATAATATCGTCGTAATCTTTGTCGAAGAAGGAAATGGACGGTGTGTCCTTGTCTTCAATATGAGGTCTTCGTGAAGAACCAGATACACTTAAGACTGCTGTCTGGAGTGCTTTTTTCCTAGAATTGTTGGACAAACTGCCCCGAGCAAACCCTCCTAAGATGGTACTGATAAGTCTTTCTTTATTGTTACCCCTACCTTGTGTATCCTGATCCTGATCTTCCCTATTTTCTACATCACGGCATGGCGGGGTTCAGGATCTTCTGGCAGGACTCTGGGTTCTTCTTTGACGTTGGTTCGGACTTCGCCAGGGGCTACTGCTTCATCTCTGATCCTTGTGTCCTCGGCGGTTCTCATTTCCTTGAAAATCGCTAATATACTTTTGTAGTCGTCCCTCTTTGATCAGGGACTCAATAACATCCCGGAACTGGTAACGATCTTTTGTCTCGTGGCCATAGCTCTTATGCCACCTGCAATGTTTTGAATGGTCCCTCTGGAATTGCTTCTTCACGGGTGGTGGCCTCTTGATATCCTGGAACTCAATTTGAAGGACCTCATTCAAGATTGTCTCTCAATAGGTGTTTAAAGGAGTATATTCAGAATACTTGAGCCGATAACGTTCGCTCTTGGAGGAGTCGCGGTGTTGGTTGGAGTTTTGGTTCTTTTTCTTGTGAACAGGTTCAAATTTTTCCAGACTCTCTTTAGCTCTGGTAATTTCTTCTAGCTCGACGTACTTATCCGCCCGTAGGTGAAACTCATCTAGATTTCCCAGCTTCTTTTTTGCCAACGACATGAAGAAGCTTGAGTCAGTTCGGAATCTGCTTCTAGCATAATGAAAGGCTATCATATCATCCAGGTTTTCAATGCCCCACAGGCATAATTGAACCTTTTAACGTATTCGTACAAGGATTTTGAATTTCCCTGGTGAATTCCGGAAAATGAGTCAATAGACTTCGATCACTCCTTTGTTGTGGTATAGTGTTGTAAGAAACGTTGCGTAAAATCTTCCCATCCTGTAACCTTTGTTCGTAAGGTGACAAACCAATGGAGGGCATCATTATTCAAGAATAAAGGGAAGGGTTGACATAGCAGTTCCGGGGTATACCCATAAAGTTGCATGGACTAAATGTAAGCATCCAAGTGATCTTGGGGATCTGTCATCCCATCATAAGGCTCCAAATTGCTCGGAGGCTTGAAGATCCTTGAGACCCTGTATGCCATCAAAGCATCTGAGAACTGTTGTTGAGGGACGGGGACCGAGTTATTATTTCTAACAACCTCGGTGTCAGCACGCGGGGCTGCTTGCTCATTATGAGCTACATCCCGCTCTCCGTTGTCACTATTTGCCCTCACAGATCTTTCAAGATCCTCTAACTAACGACGTTGTTCATCCAGCTGACGCCGCTAACCTTCGATCAGCGTTGTTTGTTGGTGCAACAACTCTCAAAGGTCATTCCTCGTCATCTCGGATTGGACATTGTCTTCATAGTGGGACGCGTGATCTACATCGTTGTGGAAGGTCCCCAAGCGAGCATGCACAGGAATCGTCGCTCTATGATTTGCATTGTTGGCTCTACCCTGAGGAAAAACAAGCATGTTTCGGATAGAGACCCTTCGAGACGAAGTTGAGCTTTCAGCAGAAGCTGAAGCCTCGTGCCCCTCATTGAGAGTTTCCACGACAACAGGCCTGCTCCTAGAGGCTGAGGTTTCTAGTGGTGCAACGGAAGGAGGGTCGCATTGTGTTGCTGGGCCCTGTGTTTGGCCAAGGGTAGCGTGTGCAATGCTTCCTTTCCCGTGGTTATGTCTTGTGCTCACCATGGTTAACGTGGGAATGGAAGTTTATAATATTCCCACATACGACACCAATGTTCTGAAGTGGATTCAAAAGGTACCTGAGATAAACACGTGTATGGTTATTTTCTCCTTGCGCAGCCGCTGCCGAGCGTATTGAATCAGGGGGTGGGTACCTGCAAAGGGACTCCAACGCTCAAGTCAGGTAGTGCACAATTAGGGTTCATGCAATGAGATAACAGATACCTTATTAGGTTAACTTGGCCTGGTATATATAGAGCATGACTGGAATCTTCATGCAATCCGTATAGGATGTAGGTATTTTGGGATCGTGTCTTGACAGAGGTGTCAGGCCACGATCGTTGAGGCCCGTCTCTGACATGTCAAGATTGTCCCCTTAGTGGTCAATCCTTGTTGCAGACAGTTAGAGGCCCTGCACTTGGAGTCATGATTGGCAGTTATGAGAATTTGCGTAGATCCTGCGATCGTTAGAATCCAATGTCGTGGTCCGATGACATGAGGCTTTGTCTGGGATGTTGATGGCAGAGTCTGGTGGTACGCATATCGGGTTAATCCTTTCGGATGGGATCTCAGACCATGGTTCAAAACACAAAGTGTATAATGTTTTTCTCAAAAAGTGTCCAACTTTCTCAATGTCTTATTATTTTCATATATAATCTATGTTTATGTGATTTTCATTTATAATGGTTTATCAGAAAGATATATACTATCCTTTTTTCTTCAAATTTTCATATATCTAACAATGTCACGAACGAAAGAAGGAAAAAGCATCATGTGTCAAAGAGGTTAACAATAAATGATGGAGGAAAGTCTTTTCTTTTTATTTGTTTAAAGTTTAAACAAAAGATAGTTAGAATTTGAAAGAAACTAACGAGTAGCAGATCGAATAATGTCAAAGTTACAATACCTCCCACCATCATATGACAACGTCTTTCTCCTTCTAAAAGTCCAACTAAAAACAACTTATGTCTCCTACTTGTTTCCAACATTTTGTGCAACTATATGCTATTTGTTCAACAAAGTGCTTCACTGCAAGTTTGACCGGAGCTTGTATGCATATAGAGAGAGAGAGAGAGAGAGGGAAACAATTAAACAAAAAATAAATAAATATAAAAAAAAACTAAGTCTTCGTAGCCATCATTTACGAAGCTTGAGCACTAACATTAACATATTTTAATAGCAATAAAATATGAGGCCCTAGTGCACCGGTGCAACAGCTTACATGGCCACAGGGCTTCAATATGGAACTGTTTTATAGGTCTACGATCAAGTATCTTCGTGACACGTAGTACTGGTTATAAATTTATATTTAATTAATTTTCCTCCCCCTTTTTTTTTCATTGTCCTTTCTTCTGTTTTTGTATGTGTTTGGACTAGTGAGTGGAGCAGCAATTTCCCCATACACTAGCTTGAATGAATTTCCAGTAAAGCCAAGGAGCCTTATCATGATCATTGTTCATGGCTGGAGCAAACTTTACCTCTTTCCTCTCCAGCTGGCTAGTCCCCTTCAAACAGACACAAATTTTTGCATTTAATTATGACCTGGGATTAAACTTCCTATCACAATTGAAGCACAATTCTTCTCCCTTCTCGGTCTCCTTAAGTTTTGTAAGTGATAATCTCTTGATGTCCAGAGTTGTTGTTCTATAGACTACAGGTGTAGATTGTGTCCTGATTTCCGAACTGATTTATGTTCCATCTAAAAATAACGGGCTAATTAACTCAACTACTGCTGATAAACTACTTGGACGAGCAAGTTTCACATCAATTCGAATGTTGTCCTTAAGGCCACTGACAAAGCATTCCACTTCTTAGGACTGTGTCAGTCTTCTCCCACAGCTGATAACCTCAACAAGATTGTATAGATTTTTCTTTCGTAGTACAAAACGAAAAAAAAAAAAAAATCCTTTAACTTCATTAACCCTTGATAAAATACTATGGAGCATTTGCGCAAATGTATCCTCACTATATACTGTAATAATTCTCGTCGCTTTGTGAACTCCAATGATATATAAGATAATATAGGATTTAGCTCCTTTAAATTAAGGGGGCGTATTTTAAAAATTAAAAATTATATCATATTACAAGTTGTGTAAGTATATTTTGAATTTTATCATATAAAGTGATATAAATTGAAAGAGATATAAATTATAAGATTCATCGAAAGGTGTTTTTCAAATTCAAAGAAATTTTTTACCAAACATTCATAAGGCTTTATGGTACTAAATATTGAGTAAGTACTAATAAGAGCATAAATTAAATGTTATGAAAATGAAAATGTTATGGTAAATAAGTAAACATATAATAAAAGATAAAATCATGATTCATTGATTGTATAGACAGAAAGTTAGAGTAATAGCTATTGGGAAAAGACAAAATTTCACCTAAGTTTAGTTAATCATGTGAAAAGATTGATAGACCTAATAAAAAGAGTTAATTAGATAAAAATAATTTAATAAATAAAGGTCGAGAAAGATTAAAAAAACAAAAACAAAAACTATTAAAGAAGACATTAATGAAAGCGGCTTTTTTTAAAACTTGATTTTAACCGAACAAAATATATAACATTTGATTCATACAGCGGATTTCATTTAAGAAGAAAAGACTTTTACTGATGTTGTTGATCTTTTTCACCTCCCCTCGTTAGAACGTGGTGCTTCCGATGTTTTCAAAGAAGAAAAAAGTAATTTTCATATATTCAAAAAAATAATTCTGATATTTTTATCATAAACAGTATATATATTTAAATTTAATTTAATATTATTTATTATATTTATTTATTATTATTTACTTTTCGAAATAATCTTTTAATCATATATTTTTTAAAAAATATATATAATATCTATATTTTTTAAAAAAATATAAGACCATCATTATTTAAAAAAAATAAATTACATTTAGAGGGACAAAGCTCATCAAACCAAAAAGTTAGGTCTGCCACGAAGGAGCCTTCTTGCCTCTGTCATCCAATGAGTGAAGATAAGGGAAAACGGTTCCAATTTCATACGTGTGGACAAATCCAAGCCCACAATATATATGTAAGTGGCCATAAAACTGTCACATTACACAGAAAAATAATAGACAGACGCATTCATAATCTGTCTTATATGCCGGCTTTAATTTGCTTGCTAAGCTTCAACAATAATAAGAATAGGGCAAGAGCTAAGATCGACTTGTCAATTCTTCTCCACATCCATCATTTTCATTCACAAATGGTGTTACCATCCAGAAAAGGCAACCCTCACTATGCTTTTATAGTTTTTTAATGAAAAATTATTGTATCTTCATGAAATATAATAAATGTATATTTAAAAAATGATATTTATAATTAATTTTAAATTAATAATTTAAAATTTATGTAATTTTATTTAAAATTAATAATAAATATATTTTTAAAAATATATATTTATTATATTATAGAAATATGCAATAATTTCTCATTTTCCTAACATCAATGAATGGAGTTATTTTAGCAAAACTTAAGGAACTTCTTTTACCTTCTTGACCTCAAAAGCTAAAGTGTCATTATAATGTCTGAGATATCACTAAAACCAACAAAATTACTAGTCATATTATTAGTTTAACTTAAATAATTAGAGTGAGGAAGAATTTGAAAGAAAAAATGACAGGCTCAAGTCCTTGTAATTATTTAATGAATAAAGAAAACTAATGATATTCTTTTGGTGCGTAAGACTAATGATATTACTTATACACTTGTTGTATTCCCAAATTATACATATTTATGTAAAAATATGTTTTGTTTTATTTTAATAAGAAAAAAATTTAAATGAAACTATTTTTTTAATAAAAATTTTATGGATACAAGAGGTTGTTCCACTCCAAAATAAATAAAACTACTTATACTGAGATGAAATGTACTCATAAAATTATAAATACTTAAATTCGAAAATGAAAAATCTTGAGTGTGAGTTAAAGGAAAAAAGGACTTTTTTTTCATAAAAGAAAAGAACCCTTTTAACTTGAGGGAAAAGTGTGGATAATCATGCCCACAAAAAAAAAAGTGTGGATAATTAAGGTTAATTTGGTGGGCCATCTGGTTTTAAAGATAAGCAAGGTATGGTTGGCTTTGATTTCTTGTCTAATCATCCTACCATTGACTCAGATAGTGACGTTAATTTTGTCTGCTTACTGCTTATTGTTTTCCCGCTTATAGTTTTCCCACGATCAATTTTAATTAATCAAATACGCCGTTTATTATTTTCCTTCCCAATCAACCCCAAGTGTTAATGGCCGCCGTTCAAACTTTATAACATCAAAACCACTTGGATATATTTTTTTTATATATATATAAAAAGGCACTTGGATAGTTGGATCGTTAGTATAATGACATCTCTCTCCTTATTCTTTTTCTTAAATATCATTACACGATTAGTGAAAGGTTAATTTTGTAAGGTACAAAAAATGATAATAAAAATTATTTTTAATAATATTATTTTTATGTATATAAATTTTAAAATTAAATGTAAATTATATATTTAAAAGATTTAAACTTTTTTTACTAAAGTTAACATATATTAATATATCTCTTTTTACAAACTATATACACATATCGTGAATTAACATTGTAAATTTATTGTTTAAAAGATTTAATTTTAATATATTAATAATGTAAAAATATTTTATACTATTATTTAATTATATATTTTAATGTTATTAAAAATATTTGATTCTTATAACAATTATTTCAAAAATTACATATATGATCATATGTGATTAATTAATAGTGTAAAATATTTTACACTAATAATATATCAAAATTAAACATTCTTTAATAATATTGTAAACGTTTTAAAGAGAGACGATATTTGCAAAGATAATTTTTTTACACTGAACTGATATAGAGATTAAATGTGTGCATAAAAAAATTAGAGAAAGAGAAAAAGTAATAATTGAAAAAAAATTGAGTCACTTATTTTATTGTTTGTGCATAAATGTGAAGTACTTGTTTATGCAACTAATATTGATGTTTTTTAAAATTATAGTAATTGAGAATAGGAACAGAGTCACAATACAATATACCAATTCAATCATATAATGTTATTTAAAAATAATTTATCTATAATTTCACTATAAATTTTGAGTGAAATTAGTGATTTGTCTTAATTTTGAATTAAAGAGAATCTTTTTTATCCTAAATTTTCATGTAAAAAATAAAATAAACATCAACCTTTACAAATTAAATAATTACTTAACATAGTTATTTAGTTTAGTTTTTAAAATGATTAATAACTTTAAATAATTATATCAGATAAAAAGAAACTTAAAATAATTATAATAAATATGTTAAATTGCTTAGGTAACAAATGTTCTGCCTTTGTCCTTGCATATGTAACTAAGAAAAAGCGTAATCGATTAGTTTTAAAAAATTTAATTATTCCATGTATCAAAAATAAAATAATTAAATTATATATAATGCAAAAATATATAATTCATTAAACATGAGGATCCAAAAATTGAGTTTTTGTTTTTTTAGTTTTATGTTTATGTGTGTGCTTTATATATATATATATATATATATATATATATATATATATATATATATATATATATATATATATATATATATATATATAATGAGATAAATTTTTATTGTGAAAAAGTAAAAATAATAAATTATGATCATATAATTATATAAATGATTAAGATTAAAAATTATTTAAAAGTTATGTAATTATTTAAAAAAATTATGTATATTTATATTTTAATATTGACTATTTATATAAAATTTAATAATTAATATTTAATTTTTTTATCTTTTATAATAAACAATTCTATTACTATATATATATATATATATTCTTATGCGTAAACTAGGTATCACAGTTTCGTTACTGTTTTTTTTTCCACGTCACTGACTCCATTTTACAAAGAAAAATGAAAAAAAAAAAAATCATGACAATACAAGAATAATTTATAAAAAACTGAAAGGTTAAATGTGTTACTTAATTTGATGGTTGATGACGTTGCATAAGGGTAAGGAGGTGGTGATGATGTTAGTGGTGTGGATAATGTGAACGTGGTTAGGGAGTTAGAAAAATTATTAGATAAATATGGTTTAACAAATACTTATAACTAATATATATAAAATTATGTGAGTTATGCTAAAATTATATTCATTATTAAAAATATTTGTATATATGTTAATTTATAATAATATTTTTAATAAGTGTTTTAAATGTATTTTAAAAATAAAAAATAAAAAACTTTGTATAAAAATAAATTTTGTTCATTCTCAATATATTAAAGTTATTTAAATTTTATTAAAAAAATTATTTTAAATCCTTAACCAATAATGACACTCGTTAGTTATTAGAAAAATCTATTTTTAATTTAGGTATTTATTATGATAGACTTTAATGTGTATAAATTATTACTATAGGGAGTTGACTGCATGGTGACGTGGGATGAGTGATAGTCATTTAGTGGGTTACACTTACACTCACAATCAAAATCAATCAATATTGAGTGTTGAATGTTGAATGTGGGCGAGGGTGAGAGTGATGGGTGTCATGGTGAAAACCCCGTCAAAATATCCTGCACCGCTGCTTTTCCTTCCATTCCAGTCATTTGCATTTCCGTTGGTCCAAGACGGCCCCCCCAAACCCCTGGGTCCCACCTTTCCTATACCTTCTAGCCTCTAGCCAACCATAGGCCCATCAACCGCCCCCAAAAAGAACACATCCTAATCCTCTTAAGTTCCCTTTTCCAAATTTAACACCCTCCATTCTCCTTTATTTATTAATTTCATTTTTTATTTTTTAAATGTTTCATTTTTGTTTCTGATTTGCACCAAGCACAGCAAAAGAAACGTATGCAAGCCACCGGTGTAGTTAAAGAGAAATTATTGCTTGCCGTTGAAATGTACTGTAAGATTATGCTTAAATATAAGATTATTGCTTGCTTGCTGTTGAAACGTATTAAAAGAAAATAGAGTTGAGAAAATAAATATATAAATTAGTAGTAAATTTATCATTAATGAATCCTAAAATATTAAAATATGAATAGTATCAACATAATTTTATGTAATCATTTTGAAAGGAATTTAGATGATGATCTAAATAAGATTGATGAATGTGATTTTCTTTGTATTACGATGGTAGTAACGGTAGAAACGAACAAAGTGAAGATCAGAAAAGATATTTTAATATTTAAGTTAGATCATGCATAAAGTAAGTAATGTTTTAAATTAGATGCATATTTTTATTACTTTGTGTGATATTTATAAGAGTATAGTGATAGATAAGAATCATGTTTAAATTTACATTAAATGTTATTAATCAGGATAAGAACATAATAATGTCATAATATGTTATAACAGATTCTTCTATTTGTGAGAGATTCTATGAGAGATTTATTTATCATAAATAGGTATATGTACTTATCTAATAACGTTCATAAATATCCGGGATCCAATTCTAGCAAGTCGGGTTGCTCATGAACCGCTAAGTCAGACCCCGATCTAGAACAGTTGGCCCAAGTTTGACACTTATATGTGACAGTTGAGTGTCAAGATATCCGACATTATCAGGAGTAAATAGCATGCATGGGACAAAGGGATCAAAGTCAAGATATAGATGTTAGATCTCGTGATGTCTCTAACAAATGGCCGAAATCCGTGATGAAAAATAAAAACCGAGATGCCCCCAGTATTGAAGAATTAGGCCGAGATCCAATATAATTTGCTCTGCCTTAAAGTCGCTACATCGTTGTCCGGGATTCATACTGAATTGCCCCATACTAATTTTGGTTGTGCGGTCTAATTACGAATTATGAATTTCTTAAATTGAAACTCGCGATCCGTATTAGTAATTTATAGTGACATCATGGTGATAATCTGTGATCCAGCATTGATATCATCTTGCTCTGTCATGAGTCGGTTCGATTCTGACCGTAGTCCTTTAAGCTATTGCGTTAGGTTTGTACCGTCACGTGACTAAAAGTTAGTGGAAGCCATTGTTTGATCTTCGTGTGAGCATGATTATCGTTTTCAAATTTAATGCATAATTTCAAATTTAATGTAAAAATACCATTTTGCCCCCGCGTGTGGTGGTTATTGGGGGTTACCCCTGAGCTTATAAATAGGAGTAAGGGATTTTTCCTCTCACCTTTACCTTATCCCTCATTTCTGCACTTTGTCTTCGTCGAAACAAGGGATTTCTGGTGAGTCTCAACAGTAATTTTTCGTGGTTTTTGCTTCCTTTAAGCTTTCCCACCCCACATTCTCAAGGTATTCTCTTTTCTCCCTTTGTTTTTTCTCCTATAAATATCATAGTGAGGGTGAGAATATTAAATAGTAGCGATGGAGAGAGTAGCTCTTTAAAGATTTTGAGTGCTCCATCATCTTTGCCGTCTCAGGGGCGGCGGAGACGTTCTCCTCGTGGTAGAGGTATTGGTAAGGGACTGAGGTTGTTATATGGGATAGACATCTTAGAAATGATACAGAGGGCGAACATAGCCATGGAACTTGCAAGGCAAAGACCATCACGTCCGCTCTCCGTACTCATAAGGGAGTTAGAGAGTTATGATGAAACCTCTTCTTATTCTAAAATGAGTACGGCTTCTGCAGGTAATGCTAGTAACTCAGAGATGGGACGACAAAGAGCGACTACTTCTGAGTCAAAAAGAATATATCTTCTCAAGGGATGTCGACTTGTACCAGTGGGTCAACCGTGAAGTATTGGGTACCCCATCTAGCATTAAGACCTCGAAGGACGCAAGAGCTAAACTGAAATATCTTTATCTAACAGAAGATCAATTGCGGGATAATGAATACATAATCCAGGCCCCGTTAGACCAAGAACATGTTTGTTCAACTAGAACGGAGGGCAACTACATTGTTTACATATATGATGCACTATTCACCCAGATCGGAGTTTGCCTTCCATTATTCGACTTCAAAATTGGAGTTTTAAATCACTTACGAGTGGCTCCAACATAACTTCATCTGAACGCCTAGGGCTTTATCCGAACCTACGAGCTATTCTGTAAAGTTTTTGGTTAGTTGTACTCGATAGAAGCTCTATTTTTCCTTTTCACCCTATTTTCACTTTTCGGGAATAGTTTTAAAAAAAAGGTGAGTCACCTTGCGCGCTCAGGTAAGGCGAAAAGTGTTCAAGTCATATTAAGAATCTTTTAAAAATTTTAAGAAATATTTCTTCAGTCAATATGGGATAAGAGCCAAGAAGAAATAGAGACTGTGTTATTCGCTTTAACAGAGAGTGAGGCTGACATCCTCAACCTTTTAGTTGAGTGAGCTGACAAATGCGAGGTCATCTATTGTAAAGATGTTTTAGATAATCCCTCAGATTCTTTAAGACCATTTTTAGGTACTCATATTTAAATATGTTGATGAATTTATATTTCATAATTTATTCCAAGTGTAATAACATGTTTGTTTCCTTTTTGTAGAGAGCATGGCGCCACCCAGAGGTCTCGAAGCTTTGGCCCTACGCTTGGCCCAAAGGAAAGCTGGGGCATTGGGCTCCGCATCACAACCAAAGACCCTGGTCCCTCCACCTCAATCTCGACCTCAAGAGGCAGATCCCGAATCTCCTGCTTAACCACTCCGGCCACACAAGAGGAATGGAGATGGATGGCAAAAGCCAAAAGGGAAAAGGCCAGTGATCAAGGTGGCATCGATTGACCTTGCACTGTAACACCCTCTCTAGGGCATCACATTTTCCGACTCCCGACTCATAATCTGAAAAGAAGTTCACACAAGTTTGAATTATAAAAATATGGTTTTAAAAATTTCTTTCTTTACTGACACGTAAATTTACTGAAAATATTAGGTAATCATATTTCAACTACTCATTATTCAATATTGACACACAATTTAAAGAGAAATATAAATTAACAGACTCTTTTGTTCTTTCTTTTTCCACAGTAGCAAACCCATTACTGATTCCTACTTAATAAGACGGTAACACTAACGATGAAAACTTAACATACTTGTTCCTTCTCCCGTATCAAACTTGATACATCGAACTCTACTCCTTGTCAACACTTGCGCTCCCAACAAGTTATGAATGTCCACTCCTTATTGTTGTCCTAATGTCGAATGTTCATCTGAATGTCCATCTTGAAGCATCGACATTTATTCTATGTCTGTTCCTTGTCCTCAAACATCTTTTCCGTTTCAACACCTCTATGCAAGGTCATTCTCTCGATGTTGTCTCCAAACGTAGAGGTATTTGTCACCCGCTATGTCTAAGACAACTCGTTCCTTCTACCGTATAATTTTAATAATACGTATATAGCAAAAACAACATAACAAAGAGGTGAGATCACCTACACCAAGCATAACATGGCGGCATTGAGATAACACAAACAACAATATCATAATTACAATCATGCCAACATCATTATGGTTATCACACAGATACAATATTAAAATCATGCTATCAACATTAATCAACTATCATCATCCAATCATATATCAATTCAATTATCATAAACAACAATTATGATAATGCCTTCAGCATTATCATCATCATCATCCAAGTATTCAAAACAATTGTCATACCAATATTCCTCAATTAATATATATCACACAGATATAAATGTTCGGTTTATGCATGTACACAAGACTCAATTTCCTACTCCATGGAGCTAAACACAGGTCGGAGAAATGATCGAAAAGAATCGTCGGCACCACATGCCTCGCACCACGTGCTTATAATCCTCATTTTGATTTTTGCACATCTAAAGATATATTTAGTCTTTATCGATCTTGATTAAGAATAAGTGTCTCGGCCAGATGATCATCTGTGTGTGTCAGGCGTCGGCCTAACCTACGGTTGCTAAAGAAGCGACTCATCATCGTCCATCAGGCAACCCGCACCCCGATGCCCCCAAGG
Organism: Ormosia emarginata; assembly: GCA_029884605.1. NCBI lineage: Eukaryota > Viridiplantae > Streptophyta > Magnoliopsida > Fabales > Fabaceae > Ormosia > Ormosia emarginata. Next base: position 4,660,590 of record JAQQTP010000089.1, read on the forward strand.
TCAACCAGTGACCTACACTACGCATATCGCACCCACTCAAGAGTGTGTTTCTCCAGTAATCACCATATCCAAATTCTCATCTGACCATTCCAATGCATGTATAATGCACCAATTACCAATCACAGTGTATAATACCAATCACAAGCTTCAACAAGAATCATATCGTATTTTCAATAATGAAATCATGCTATCACATTTTCATAGTTATAAAACACTTTTAGTGTTTTTTACAAAATCGCAACATTTCCGTTACGCTTTCACAATTCCAAAAATGTTTTTGTTACGTTTTCAAATATCGTAACACTTCATTACGTTTTCAAAATGTTGCGCTAACTCTTCACAGACTTTTAAATCACGCACTAATTTTTTAACGCTTTTTCTTAAACATGTAAAAATATACGCTTATCAAATCCCATAATATTTTTCCACTGTTTCAAAATGCAGAACTTAAAAATCATTCTTTACGTCACGTAAATCATTTTCTATCATTCTCAAAATACTTTCCAAATCTCATAACAATTTTCTATCATTTTCACAATCACATAAAAATATTCTCATCACTATTCAAATCACGTAGTGATTTTTCAACAATATTTAATAGTCGCAGTAAAATATTTAAACGCTTTCCAAATCGTAGTAAATATTTAAACATTTTTCAAATCGCGTAGAAATATTTTCATGTATTTCAAATTGTTTTTAAGATACATAAATATTTTTCAACATTTTTCAATCACATAAAATATTCCTCAATATTCCAAACATTATTTTGACTTAAATAAATCAATATCATTTTTAACACATTGTTCAAAATTGCGTAGCTTAAAAATCACGTTTTTAAGATATCGTAAAACATTTTTCATCAATTTCATTACGTAAAATACTTCTTAACCTTCAAAAATTCCTCTTCAACTTTTCTCAAAATAATATAACTTTATATTTCATTTAATATATTTTCTTACTCAAGAAAATATTTTTCCACAGTTCTTTACTCAAGAATTTTTTTTTTAAATATACTTCACAAAAATCACTTTTCCATTGATGTAAATTAACGTTTCAAAACTTAACATTTTCTAACGTATTTCAAAACTTGAAAATAAGTTATACGTTAGTAAATTTTCAAAACACCATTATATTCTTCATTTTTTCCAAATAATTTCCAAACACAACCTTCTTCAAAATAAATTGAAGTTCGAAAACATTTTCGTTTACAAAAACTTGATTTTCTCAAGTGATAAACGCTCTGATTCTTTTTCCAAAATCCTTATATTAAATCCATTACATTTCCACTTTGAAATTCACTTTGTTCATAAAAATCAGGCATTACAAGCCTTCAAAAACGTAGACATAGACTATTGAAATCATCAAAATATTTTTTTTTCTTCTAAATCAATATGGTGTTACACAAACAAAACCATTAAAGCCATCAAATACTTTTCCTTTTAAATTGATATGGTTTTACACAAACAAAATCATTAAAATTTTGTTTTTCAAAACCGAAATATCAATGGTTATAAAACCAAACCCATTTGTTCAAATTTATTTTTACTTTCTTTACAAATTCTTTTTCACTTTCTTTGCAAATCCTTAAAATCAACGTTTGCCCGTTTTCATTGAAAACTCATGTTTAGAAAAACACTTAGCATCTTTTTACACAAAATAAATCAATAAAAATTCCTCCAAAAATCATATTCTTGTTCTCTTGAAAAACAAATCCTTTGTTTATTTTCCATACTCTTCAAATCATCCATTTTCATCCTTCATGAAAATATTAATTTGTGAACACCTATTTTGAGGTGTCTTGTTCAAATTCACCATGTTCTAAGTACTCAAAAATTAATTCTCTTGTTTGAAAATTTTCAACATGAACCCTAATCAAGGGCATCAAAACCGTATTTCTTCCTTGGCTATTGGAGCCAAAAATCAATTTCCTTTCCACCATCAAGTCATGACATATACATATATATTTCATCATAAATAATATAAGATACCATCAAAGCCATAAAAGCATGTATAAGATATCAAGATATCATCAAAGCTATAAAATCATGCAAAGCATATCAAGCATAGAAAATTAATCAAAGCTCATAAACACCCACAAATTAATTACATGACCATGGATATGAATCCTCACATGGATTCCACATCCATCAAATAAAATACCATCTCTCACCACCACGCGCTTGGTTGGTGAGATGGATCTCCTCTTACTCTTCAAGATCATCCAAAGGTTCTTGATTTGCTTCTTTTTCCAAGTCCTTCACCACCAAGCGCTTCTCAAATACAAAATAAAACACACAAATAATTAATATACAAGACTTGAATAAGAAAACCATGGATTAGAATCATGGTTAGAACCTTGAAAATCAAAAGAAAAGTGAAGAAAGACCAAATTTCACCATTAAAGCTTCAATCTTTACTTGAAGAACAAGGTTGAAGATGAATGATTTTAGAAAATCTCCAACATGAAAGTTGCTTAGAATATCATGGAGATTCAAGATCTAAAGTTGGATGAAATTAAAAGAGCTTGGATGGTGATTTTAGGTAGTATGACCGAATGTTTCTCTTGAAGACAAAGATGAAATTTTTGATTTTGATAGAAACTTGAAGCTTGAATTTGAAGATCAAGATGAATGATTTTGGAAAAACTCATAACTAGAGATGTTCTTAATGATGTTTAGGTTTAGAAAATCAAGTTGGATGAAATTTTTGAGTGATGGAAGGTGCTCTTGGAGGGCTTGGCCAAAATCTAGAGAAGAAAGGAGATGAGAGAAAATTTTCTAAGTTTCCTTCGAAAATGAATCAATGAAGAAGGAAGACAATAATGACTAAAGCATGCAATTATGGTCTTCCAAACTCCTTCATGCAGCACCAAATTCGTAGTCCCCCCTTCTTGCATTATTCTTGAGTGCAAATTGATCAATAATGATCAATTATGATGAAACATTGACCAAGACATGCAAAAATGACATAAAGCTTGTCTCTTTGTCTTCTAAACACTCCAAAACCATCACCTTCTCTTCATAATGCATTCAATAAAGTTGTCTTCATTATTTGCCACCATTTGAAGCATTTCTACCATTGATTAATTCAATGGTTAGATTTAGGTAGATTTTTATTTTAGAAGACTAAATCAAGCGTATTGAATTTTTCTCCTTTAAATTCTAACCATTAGATGTGTCTCCAAAATTAATGGTTAAGATTACTCCTTCAAACTTTTAATCCAAGGTTCTAATTAGTCTTTGTTATTTTTAGAAGACCAAATTTCCACCATTGATTAATTCTTCATCCAAAATTGGCCATAAATGGTCTTTGTTACTTTTTTAAGATTAAATCTCCACCCTGATTTAATCTAAATCCAATGGTTATAAATGGTCATTTTCACTTTTCAAGACCAATTCTACACCTTTGATTACATCTATGGTTGATATCAAAGCCTTCCTAACTAAGTTTATTCTCACACCATTGATTAAATCAATGGTTATTATCCAAGCGCTTTATTAAGTTTGTTTTTAACCTTTGATTAAATCAATGGTTAATATTCAAACTAAGCATTCTCATCCAAGGGTATAAATCAAGTCAAGCTCTCTTTGTTGACTACGCAGTATAATATTTATTCTCGTATCCTATAAATAATATTTTTACTGTATTTTTATCATTTGATAATTAAATACAGTATAAAATACAATACAAGAAATTTTCTAAAACTGTTTCCGGATTCAGGTTTAGTAAGATCCCCTGTCTCCGTCTAAACAGTACAAATTTTTCTATGCGTAGAAAATTTTTTTACTTTGTGGGACCCACTTGGGCCCACATATGGCCACATGGGCCCACATAGGACCACCTGGGCCTACATACAGTAAAAAAATTCATAATCATCCACAAAAATCACAAAAATTATAAAATGCACAAATATCGAATCAGATTACGTAAATTAATTACCTAACGGTAAAAATTAAATTACGTAACGTTTTCCGGTCCGAAAATTTTTATTTTCCGACACGGAGTAAATCACTCAAAACGATCAAATACGCCTGACGGAATAATCAAATTAATTTTACAAAGACTTTCGAGAAATCACTAAACGGTGAAATTTAATCACAAAATTATGTTTAAGAGATTGAAAATTTTGGGGTGTTACATTACTCCCCTTCTAAAAAGAAATTTTCCTCGAAATTTGATGAACGTGATTTCACATCTAAGGATGTGAACATTACTCTTTAGCTTTTCTCCAGTCTTCATGTTGCGATCTTCCTTAACGTCTTTACATACTATTCTAGCCAACAAAACTTTTTTTGCTTGACGTTCAACTTCTCCTGTTCAAATGGATATCTCAAATTCTTAGTTACTGAAGATGTTAAATGTTACTCCAGAAAGAAAGTAGTTTCCATATTTCTGATACCAATACAACGGTTATCAATCTTCATTCATGCCAGAATAGTTTTTCTTAGATAATTTCCAACTAATGTAATGTCTTACTTAAAATTTTCTTATTCTCGTATCACTATATATATTCTAGATTTTGCTTGTAACAGGAAATGTCTCTCTATGAATTCTCCTTCCAACCAACTAATTCTTAATCCAACAACTGCATACCAACTAATGTAACCAACTAATGTAACGCATTAATATAACGATCACAAGATCTATGGATTTCAATTCATCGTTTTTGATTTTTTTTCCTTGAAGAAATAGTTTCAACTTTCGAAGAATCCACCATTGTTTTCGCCGCACCATTCGACATCGCGACATGGTTATAGATAGGAATATCCTTTCTTGCAATATATTCCTTCTTTCTTTTCCTGTCTTACAATTGCAATACATGAAAGGAAATTACGGAGGTTCAGAAAGAAAAAGGTAGAATAAATTATCTGATATGTTACTAGACATATCCAACAAGAATTTGATTTTTCCTTATATGAGTTTTTCTGGAATACTAGCATTTTATGAGATAATCTCATAGGATATGGTTGGAAAATAACCAATCCATTTTCAAAGATCACATCTATTTATGAAAGAGATAAATAGATCAAACTCACACAAATATTTGATCCGCAACAATAATTTGAATAATTTGAATAGCTCGATCGGCTAAGAATAGTGTAGTAAACAAATCGAGAGGTTTACGAATAACTCTAACATATAATTGATCTACTCAATCATATGCCATAAAGATTAGATTATTCATAGAAATATTCAAGTATGGTCTATAGAATTAGCTCCAATAACAAAATCTCCCTTGTTTAAATCCTTCGTTCGTAACATCCCGTTCCATTCAACGTCTCAATTCTCTCGTACTATCCGAGATTTTACTAATAGAAAATTCTATTTTTAATGGAATACAATTTATGAAAATGTGTCCAAACTTTCCACACTTAAAACAAAGTGTTTCCTTGAACATCCAATCTTTCATTAAGTGCCCCTTTCCACTTCACTTCTTGGTTCTGGTTTCTCAATGGTCGTAATTTCATTTCCCATTGAAATCAATTACTTTCCCAATATCCCTAAGAAAAATACCAGGTTCCAAAATTACAAAATCTAATATTTCAAGATTGATTCTCTTCCATCAGATCTTGAACTTCAATTTCTAGTTTTTCCCACTTAACAACGGTTCTTTGTTCGTGCAGTCATCTTTCCATATTGCTCTCATTGCTCCCGTAGCTCCTGCAACTACATTACGCTCCCTTAGTTCCTGCAGTTGCAGCTGCATTACTAGTAACATGTTCCACTTCCACATACGTATAACTATCCCGAGCCATTCCTATGTTCCTGCTGTACTTGTCACTTCAGTTGTCTTTCGCTTTGTTTCTATAGCTGTAACCACATTATTATATCACATTTTGCTTCCACACACGTACATCCACTATGAGATTGTTGTTGTTGTTGACTTCCTGGAGATTGCAAGTATGTTTTCTGCTGGAATCACTTGACCTTACAATTTCCCCTTTTCCGTAACCAAAAAGGTCCAACGTTACAGGGTCTCTTATTCTGAGATTGATTCAACTCTAACAAAATCTTAGCTTCAACTATCAATTCTTGCTGCTGAACAATCTTCTGAGTTTGCTGTATAATTGCTTCAGCCACTATTTATTTTACTTCCAAAGTTGCAGTCATATCACCACCATTGCTTTTCGCTTCCAGACGCGTACATCTATTACGAGTCATTGTCCTTCCTTCAACGATGGACGAATCAAAATAAATGGATCTGATATCCATTTTATACAACTTATTTTGTTTCCTTTCTTCGAAACGAATAATTAAACTAAAATGGATCTCGATATCCATTTTATACAATTTTATTTTGTTTTCCTTTCGGAAAACAAACACACAGAGAACACAACACAAGCAAAACAGACCTAACCACAAACCCCCAAAAGACTCAAACCGTGCTCTGACACTTAAACCTTAAGCTCGATACCAACTAATGTAACACCCTCTCTAGGGCATCACATTTTCCGACCCGACTCATAATCGAAAAGAAGTTCACACAAGTTTGAATTATAAAAATATGGTTTTAAAAATTTCTTTCTTTACCGACACGTAAATTTATCGAAAATATTAGGTAATCATATTTCAACTACTCATTATTCAATATTGACACACAATTTAAAGAGAAATATAAATTAACAGACTCTTTTGTTCTTTCTTTTTCCACAAGAAGCAAACCCATTACTGCTCCTACTTAATAGCATGTAACACTAACGATGAAAACTTAACATACTTGTTCCTTCTCCCGTATCAAACTTGATACATCGAACTCTACTCCTTGTCAACACTGCTCCCCAACAAGTTATGAATGTCCACTCCTTATTGTTGTCCCTAATGTCGAATGTTCATCTAATGTCCATCTTGAAGCATCGACATTTATTCTATGTCTGTTCCTTGTCCTCAAACATCTTTTCCGTTTCAACACCGTCTCGCAAGGTCATTCTCTCGACGATGTTGTCTCCAAACGTAGAGGTATTTGTCACCCGCTATGTCTAAGACAACTCGTTCCTTCTACCGTATAATTTTAATAATACGTATATAGCAAAAACAACATAACAAAGAGGTGAGATCACCTACACCAAGACTCAACATGGCAAAGACAGAGATAACACAAACAACAATATCATAATTACAATCATGCCAACATCATTATGGTTATCACACAGATACAATATTAAAATCATGCTATCAACATTAATCAACTATCATCATCCAATCATATATCAATTCAATTATCATAAACAACAATTATGATAATGCCTTCAGCATTATCATCATCATCATCCAAGTATTCAAAACAATTGTCATAGCCAATATTCCTCAATTAATATATATCACACAGATATAAATGTTCAGTTTATGCATGTACACAAGACTCAATTTCCTACTCCATGGAGCTAAACACAGGTCGGAGAAATGATCGAAAAGAATCTGTACCACATGCCTCAGACCACGTGCTATAATCCTCATTTTGATTTTTGCACATCTAAGATATACACACGAGTCTTTATCGATCTTGATTAAGAATAGTGTCCGGTCAGATCATCGGTGTGTCGCTTGCCTAACCTACCTAAAGAGAAGCGACTCACCCGTCCATTGTAAAGCAACCCGCACCCCGATGCCCCAAGGTCAACCAAATGACCTACACTACGCATATCGCACCCACTCAAGAGGTGTGTTTCTCCAGCAATCACCATATCCAGTCCTCATCGGACCATTCCAATGCATGTATAATGCACCAATTACCAATCACAGGTATAATACCAATCACAAGCTTCAACAAGAATCATAATCGTATTTTCAATAAATGAAATCGCTTATCACATTTTCATAGTTATAAAACACTTTCGCCGTTTTTTTACAAAATCGCAACATTTCAATTACGCTTTCACAATTCCAAAAATGTTTTTGTTACGTTTTCAAATATCGTAACACTTCAACATTCACGTTTTCAAAATGTTGAACTCTTCACATTGCTTGACTTTTAAATCACGTACTAATTTTTTAACGTTTTTTCTTAAACATGTAAAAATATACGTTTATCAAATCCCATAATATTTTTCCACTGTTTCAAAATGCAGAACTTAAAAATCATTCTTTTACGCCACGTAAATCATTTTCTATCATTCTCAAAATACTTTCCAAATCTCATAACAATTTTCTATCATTTTCACAATCACATAAAAATATTCGTCACTATTCAAATCACGTAGTGATTTTTCAACAATATTTTAGTCGCAGTAAAATATTTAAACGCTTTCCAAATCGTAGAAATATTTAAACATTTTTCAAATCAGCGTAGAAATATTTTTATCAGTATTTCAAATTGTTTTTAAGATACATAAATATTTTTCAACATTTTTCAATCACATAAAATATTCCTCAATATTCCAAACATTATTTTGACTTAAATAAATCAATATCATTTTTAACACATTGTTCAAAATCATAGAAATTTTAAAAATCACGTTTTTAAGATATCGTAAAACATTTTTCATCAATTTCATTACGTAAAATACTTTTAACCTTCAAAAATTCCTCTTCAACTTTTCTCAAAATAATATAACTTTATATTTCATTTAATATATTTTCTTACTCAAGAAAATATTTTTCCATGCTTCTTTACTCAAGAATTTTTTTTAAATATACTTCACAAAAATCACTTTTCCATTGATGTAAATTAACGTTTCAAAACTTAACATTTTCTAACGTATTTCAAAACTTGAAAATAAGTTATAACGCTAAGAATTTTCAAAACACCATTATATTCTTCATTTTTTCCAAATAATTTCCAAACACAACCTTCTTCAAAATAAATGAAGTTTGAAAACATTTTCGTTTACAAAAACTTGATTTTCTCAAGCCGATAAACGCCTGATTCTTTTTCCAAAATCCTTATATTAAATCCAGCTTACATTTCCACTTTGAAATTCACTTTGTTCATAAAAATCAAGGCATTACAAGCCTTCAAAAACGCGACATGACTATTGAAATCATCAAAATATTTTTTTTTCTTCTAAATCAATATGGTGTTACACAAACAAAACCATTAAAGCCATCAAATACTTTTCCTTTTAAATTGATATGGTTTACACAAACAAAATCATTAAAATTTTGTTTTTCAAAACCGAAATATCAATGGTTATAAAACCAAACCCATTTGTTCAAATTTATTTTTACTTTCTTTACAAATTCTTTTTCACTTTCTTTGCAAATCCTTAAAATCAACGTTTCGCCGCTTTCATTGAAAACTCATGTTTAGAAAAACACTTAAAGATCTTTTTACACAAAATAAATCAATAAAAATTCCTCCAAAAATCATATTCTTGTTCTCTTGAAAAACAAATCCTTTGTTTATTTTCCATACTCTTCAAATCATCCATTTTCATCCTTCATGAAAATATTAATTTGTGAACACCTATTTTGAGGTGTCTTGTTCGAAATTCACCATGTTCTAAGTACTCAAAAATTAATTCTCTTGTTCTTGAAAATTTTCAACATGAACCCTAATCAAGGGCATCAAAACCGTAGCTCTTCCTTGGCTATTGGAGCCAAAAATCAATTTCCTTTCCACCATCAAGTCATGACATATACATATATATTTCATCATAAATAATATAAGATACCATCAAAGCCATAAAAGCATGTATAAAGATATCAAGCATATCATCAAAGCTATAAAATCATGCAAAGCATATCAAGCATAGAAAATTAATCAAAGCTCATAAACACCCACAAATTAATTACATGACCATGGATATGAATCCTCACATGGATTCCACATCCATCAAATAAAATACCATCTCTCACCATCACGCTTGGTTGGTGAGATGGATCTCCTCTTACCTTCAAGATCATCCAAAGGTTCTTGATTTGCTTCTTTTTCCAAGTCCTTCACCACCAAGCGCTTCTCAAATACAAAATAAAACACACAAATAATTAATATACAAGACTTGAATAAGAAAACCATGGATTAGAATCATGGTTAGAACCTTGAAAATCAAAAGAAAAGTGAAGAGTACCAAATTTCACCATTAAAGCTTCAATCTTTAGCTTGAAGAACAAGGTTGAAGATGAATGATTTAGAGAAAATCTCCAACATGAAAGTTGCTTAGAATATCATGGAGATTCAAGATCTAAAGTTGGATGAAATTAAAAGAGCTTGGATGGTGATTTTAGGTAGTATGACCGAATGGTTTCTCTTCAAGACAAAGATGAAATTTTTGATTTTTGATAGAAACTGAAGCTTGAATTTGAAGATCAAGATGAATGATTTTAAAAACTCATAACTGTAGAGATGTTCTTAACGATGTTTAGGTTTAGAAAATCAAGTTGGATGAAATTTTTGAGTGATGGAAGGTGCTCTTGGAGGGCTTGGCCAAAATCTGTAGAAGAAAAGAGATGAGAGAAAATTTTAAGTTTCCTTCAAAATGAATCAATGAAGACCAGGAAGACAATAATGACTAAAGCATGCAATTATGGTCTTCCAAACTCCTTCATGCAGCACCAAATTCGTAGTCCCCCCTTCTTGCATTATTCTTGAGTGCAAATTGATCAATAATGATCAATTATGATGAAACATTGACCAAGACATGCAAAAACGACATAAAGCTTGTCTCTTTGTCTTCTAAACACTCCAAAACCATCACCTTCTCTTCATAACGCATTCAATAAAGTTGTCTTCATTATTTGCCACCATTTGAAGCATTTCTAGCCATTGATTAATTCAATGGTTAGGTGTAGATTTTTTATTTTAGAAGACTAAATCTGCGCCATCAATTTTTCTCCTTTAAATTCTAACCATTAGATGTGCTCCAAAATTAATGGTTAAGATTACTCCTTCAAACTTTTAATCCAAGGGTTCTAATTACTTACATTACTTTAGAAGACCAAATTTCCACCATTGATTAATTCTTCATCCAATTGGCCATAAATGGTCTTTGTTACTTTTTTAAGATTAAATCTCCACCCTCGATTTAATCTAAATCCAATTGTTATAAATGGTCATTTTCATGTCACTTTTCAAGACCAATTCTACACCTTTGATTACATCTATGGTTGATATCAAAGCCTTCCTAACTAAGTTTTATTCTCACACCATTGATTAAATCAATGGTTATTATCCAAGCGCTTTATTGTTTGTTTAACCTTTGATTAAATCAATGGTTAATATTCAAACTAAGATTCTCATCCAAGCAGATAAATCAAGTCAAGCTCTTTTGACACGCTAAAGTATAATATTTATTCTCAGATCCTATAAATAATATTTTTACCGTATTTTTATCATTCGATAATTAAATACAAAGATAAAATACAATACAAGAATTTTCTAAAATCAAGCGTTTCCGGATTCGGGTTTAGTAAGATCCCCTGTCTCCGTCTAAACAAGACAAATTTTTCTATCGTAGAAAATTTTTTTTACTTTGTGGGACCCACTTGGGCCCACATATGGCCACATGGGCCCACATAGGACCACCCGGGCCTACATACAAGTAAAAAATTCATAATCATCCACAAAAATCACAAAAATTATAAAATGCACAAATATCGAATCGACACGTAAATTAATTACCTAACGGTAAAAATTAAATTACGTAACGTTTTCCTGGTCCGAAAATTTTTATTTTCCGACACGGAGTAAATCACTCAAAACGATCAAATACGCTGACGGAATAATCAAATTAATTTTACAAGAGACTGAAATCACTAAACAGTGAAATTCTGTTAACTGTCAAAATTACTGTTTAAGAGATTGAAAATTTTGGGGTGTTACATGCACTCTGTCGGAAAACTGAAATCCATGAGGGTGCCCCTCTCTAGTTCTCTATCAGGTCCATCTGGGGCAGGGGAGTCGACCCAGGCGTATCATTGACAACACCCTCTTGACCTAGGCTGATCATTATATCCTGATCGAGCAAGACTTAATTGAGATTATCTGGGACGCGCAGGTTCGAAATCTTCGCAATGCCTCCATCCTCTGCTTCCTAGAGTCTGCCTTTGAGTTTGTTTGTCAGACTTATGACTTAGAGAATAAGCTGGACACCCTCCGGGGTAAAAAGAAAGAGCTGAAGATGGCAACGACTCAAAAGGATGGGCAGTTGGCCTAGGTGAGCGAAGAGCTCGGTCGGCGCAAGGCCGAGATATCTAGGCTCCAGGAGAAGGTCGCGAATGATAAAGCTTGAGAGAAGACTCTGAAAGATTAAATTTCCTCAATCGAGTCTACCCTGACCGCACTTCATGCTGAGAATGAGATCCTTAGGCAGTCTAAGGCGAAGCTAAAGAACACGCAAATGGCTGCTTTAGTGGACGACTCATTTACCAACACGCTTGCCCAACAATGCCTTTTGAACCCATACCTCGTTACCACATAGACTGGTTTACGGAAAGTGATCCGAAATGATTACATTGTGGATGCCATCTCTGAAGCCACTCTGGTGAGCCAAGTTCCCATTGCGAATGGTGGCGAGAAGGAGGGCGAGGAAGGTGGCCAGGTGAAAGAAGTCGAGGTGAAGAAAATTGACTAAAAAGAGTCCAATCTGAGTATCTGATTTCATTTTTTTTTTATGCTTCATGCATGAGATTAACTTTTAATTATAGATAAATCTCATGTTTTAAGTATAAATTTTAATATTTTAAACATTTTCTACTTACACTTTCATATTATCGTTATACTTTCTCGCTGAGATAAGTCTAATGCTTTATCTCAACAATTTTTCAATTGACACAGCAAATTTTTGTCTGTTTAATCGTATAGCAACCATCTTTCAAGTTTTGCCTTTGCTACATGACATGATCATAATACAAAAATTAATGAAAACCAAAATGTGACGGAAAGGAAAATCTGACAATGTGACATAATAAACAATTAGACATTTCGCATCAACGTTATATTTAAATTTTAATGAATTTGACTTATGATAATAGTAATATAATAATTATTATTAGAATTAAATGTATTAAATGATGTATTATTGTATTAATATGAATATAATTAAATGATATTATTCAAAAGAAAAATTAAAATAAATGACCATCTACCTTTATATAAAAAAATTGAGTACTCTCTTTTAAAAATAAGATTTTTTTTTAGTATTTTATTTCTCTGATAACGATGTTTTCTCTGTGAAAGTAAGATAATATCATTAAATACTTTCTTCCTCATTCATCAGGTTTCCTCAACTATCAACACAATTCCTTTTTATTTGGCTACCTTCTTTTTTTGGCGGCTTCCGATCGGATTATTGCTTCTTATTTTTAGTCCTTATTTTTTAATCACATTAATCAATTCTCATTCCCGGATTTCCAATCAATTCTGTTCTTGATTTTTTTTTTTATATCAACCAATTACCATCTTCTTTAATTTCAAATTATAATTCAATTGTAGTTATTTATTTTTGAAAGTCAATTAATATATACAGTGACTTTATACATAATTTAATTGTTAAGAGTTATATATCATCTGTCTTAATATTTAGATATAATTTATATATTTGTTGAGTTATTTTATTTAATATTAATTAATTTTAGATTAAAATTTTATATTAACTAATTTTAAATTTTTTTTATTACTTTAAAATAAGTTAACAATTTTCAGAATTTAAATTCATAACATACTACATATTTATAATAAATTAAAAATTAAATTTTAAAAATTATTCAAAACACAAATTAAAATTTTTAAAAATTCTAGTATAGTGCACGAATAAGTAACTAATTAACTATATAAAATTAAATTGAAAAACCAATAACTATTTTTATAACAACAATCATGAATAGGAAATAGGATTAGTTAAGGATAAAATTTAGTTCAAATTTCTTATATTTTTTTATCAAGTTTTTAAATTAAATAATAATATGTGAATTTTTTTAATTCAACAATATACACTTAATTCAGTAATAAATTTTTTTTTACTTACATATTATTATTTAATTTGATAATTAAATAAAAAATATAAAAAATTGAGTTAAATTTTGTGCACTAGCTAATTGGCTAGTATAAATATTTAATTGATATACTTCTTATTAATGATTTATTAATAGTTGTTAGTAATAATTTTCTCTTATAGCGTGAATAAAAAATGAAATACATAAAGAAATTAGGGAAAGTGGGGCCATGATGACGGTCTCATTTTGAAAGGCTTTTAAACAGCTTGTCTTTCTTCGCTTCCAACTCCAACGCGCACACACGCTACAACGGTTCAATCAACCCCTTAACCCTTCAAAGTTCACACCTCAGTAGTCAGTAGTAGTACCTCACTCGCACACCCAACTCTCTCTGCTCTCTCTCACCTTGTGTTACTAGGTACTACCCTCTTATCCTTCATCTCTCTCTGCAATTCAATTCCAATGGAAGGAACACTGAATCTCTTGTGATTCATTCCAGACACAGTTGCACCCCCAAAAAATGGCTTACATGTGTGCAGACAGTGGGAACCTGATGGCCATTGCCCAACAAGTCATAAAGCAAAAGCAGCAACAAGAGCAAGAGCAAGAGCAACAACAACAAAACCAGCAACAACAGCTGTTGCCGTTGGGTATGAGTATGAGTATGAGTATCTCCCCTCTTTCTCTCCACGCAATACCTTGGAACAACAACAACAACAATACTCCACCACCTTTGCCCTTTCCCCTCACTCCCAGTACCCCCACCGATTTCCCCGACCCGTTTCAAGTCGGGTCGGGGCCCGACAACCCCGATCCCGCTTTTCACTTCCCTCCCCTCGTCGACCCCCATTCCACCACCGCCTTCAGGTTCTCCGAGTTCGACTCCGACGAGTGGATGGACACCTTAATGGCCGCCGCCGATTCAACGGATACTTCCAATCTCCCCTCCACCTGGCACAACAACAATGCCGATTTTGGCCTCTACGCCTCTAACCCCTTCACCACTCGCTTATCCCCTCCCTCCGATCTCAACCGCCTCATATTCTCCTCCGAATCTCACCACACTACCACCGCCGCCGCCGCTATCCCTCTTCAACCCTCTCAACTACCCACCACATGGACCACCCCTCCACCGCTATCTCCACCCACCTTGGCCAAAGAGCCTACCAAACCGGCACCAACTTCTCCGCCACCGGCCGTTACCACTCTTCACAGAAACGACGGCGTTCGTGGCGGCGCATCTGAAACTGAGTCTGCACACCCGCTTCTGAAAGCGCTAATCGAGTGTGCTATGCTCGCAGAAACCGAACCGGATCGTGCTGCAGAATCTCTTACCCATTTCAGAAAATCTGTGTCCCAACATGGGAACCCTATTCAAAGAGTTGCCTTCTACTTTACCGAAGCTCTGACACGAAAACTATCGCTGGAGGAAGAGAAAGAGAGGAACTTGGCAATGGTGGAGACTACTACTACTACTCATGAGGAGTTAACACTGTGTTACAAAGCTCTCAATGATGCTTGCCCTTATTCCAAGTTTGCACATTTGACTGCAAACCAAGCTATTCTAGAAGCCACAGAAGGAGCCACTAAGATTCACATAGTTGATTTTGGGATTGTGCAAGGGATTCAATGGGCTGCACTGTTGCAAGCTTTTGCCACTCGCTCTTCTGGGAAGCCTGAGAGTATAAGGATTTCTGGGATACCAGCCATTGCACTTGGAACTTCTCCTGGACCTTCTCTCTATGCCACTGGGAATCGTCTCTCTGAGTTTGCAAAGCTTCTGGGGTTGAATTTTGAGTTTAGACCCATTCTGACACCAATTCATGAGCTCAGTGAGTCTAGCTTTTGTGTTGAACCAAACGAGGCCTTGGCTGTCAACTTCATGCTTCAGTTGTATAATCTTTTGGATGAGACCCCAACTGCAGTAGAGACTGCACTCAAGTTAGCTAAGTCTTTGAAGCCTAAAATTGTAACTCTTGGTGAGTATGAAGCTAGCTTGACCTGTGTTGGGTTTCTCAACCGGTTCAAGACTGCATTGAGGTATTTCTCAGCAGTGTTTGAGTCTCTTGAGCCTAACTTGGCTTCGGACTCGCCGGAGAGGCTCCAGGTTGAGAGGCTTCTGCTTGGCCAGCGAATTGCCAACGTGGTTGGGTCAGAGTTGCCTGGGACTGTAAGAGAACGAATGGAGGATAAAGAGCAGTGGAAGGTTCTGATGGAAACTTGTGGTTTTGAATCAGTGAGTCTCAGCCATTATGCAATTAGTCAAGCTAAGATTCTGCTATGGAATTACAGCTACAGTTCTTTGTATTCACTCATTGAATCTCAACCGGGGTTTTTGTCTCTGGCGTGGAAAGATGTCCTTCTCTTGACTGTTTCTTCATGGCGTTAATGGTTTATTGGTTTTCAACTGGAATTGAGTTTCCACCTGGTCCTTTTTCTCTGGTGTGGAACAACTAATTGTCTATATGTCATTGATGATCATGCTAGGCGCTTCAATTGATCTTTGCTTGGTGAAGTTATGCAGATTTGATGTGTTATTGGCACTGCAATACCAGATTTTTGGGAGAATTACCAATTGGGATGTACTTTTAGCAGTTTGGTTTTAGTTCCACACCCCCTCTCCCTTCTTTTGTTTTCAATTGATTTTTCTTCTTGTAGCAATTTGATGTGGCAATGTTATTAGGTTGAAGAAAGACTTGACTAGACAAATAGTGATCCAAGGGAATGCAAATGAAGTAATGGGATGAAAAAAGCTTTCTTTCCCATTGCTTGTCTTGTGACTCTGTAAATTTGATTTTGTTGTATGGATTTTTAAATTCGTCTGAATATCAAAGGATTTTTATCTTTACTTTCTGACTCAGAGAGGAGTGATAATATTTTTCAGTTTCTGCAAGTTGAAAATCTGCACTCTTTGTTATTCATCTTGTCTCTGCAAAACGGATTCATTTTCTTCCAATGTAACTTATTCCTAACTGGAAGCATAGTGATTATACCATTGAGGAGAATAGCCGTATATGCGTCACCGTCTTCTATGTGGCACTTGATGAAGACCCTTGCGTCTGTGATTGTTTATTGATGGAAAACTTTGTGTGCTTTTGCGTGTAAATTGGTGGGTGATGAGACTCACTCTTTCTTTGTGCTGCCAACCTATTCATGCACGGTGAACTGTGAACCAATTTACTACTTCACTGTCTAACTTGCTATTCTGTGGGGAGAAGGAAGCATTTCCAAGTTTGGGGCTGCCATTACTTTCCTTTCTTCCACAGTTCACACCATCTGAATAAAGTTTGTTTCTTTTTGTTTATGAAAGTTTTTGATAGCTTTCTCGCTAATGCTAGTAGTGCTGATCTTTCTCAAATCCATGGGCCATATTAATAGCTTTATTGTCTGTCTCTTTCATGCTGCAATCAAGTTCCTTGTCTTCCTGGCACAGTAGAGATGGGGAAGATGAATCAGACTCATTCGCGTCTTCGTAAAACAATCGGCTACTACAGCGTGACAAGGAAGACTGGCACTGCTGTTTCTGGTCTGAGTGATTGTGACAATTCAAGGTTGTGACTTGTGAATAGGACGTTCTCTTATTGAACTTGATTTTGCAAAGGGGTCCCATATAAATGTAGACTACACTTTGTGAGGCTTTGTATGCATCCTGTTTCCCAATTTTTGTGGTAGTTCATAACTCATCAAGTACCATCCCTTATCTAGAACGGCATTACCCCACTTGGCAAAAATGAAACCCAAGTGCTTCTATAATAGATTGCTGAAGAAATGTTACCCTAAGTGCTTCATTTTTTGTTTCTTTAAAAAAAATTGCTGAATTGAACAGCTAAGATTGGAAAACTTGGAGTTGCTGCTAAATTGAAACAAGGAAAACATTACTTTGAATTGAGACCCTACATTGGGATTAATTGTGTTGCTTTGTGTAACTTTTGAGGTGAAGATACAGGAGATTAGTAAATTCAGTCAGTTTCAGATTTGGGTTGCTATGGGCATGCTCTTCCTGGATTCCAGGCCATACAGAAATATCATGAGCAATCAAATCAAACCATGGGTGTGCCTGCCATGGGTATGAAGGAAAACCATAAATATGCAGGAAAACAGGCAATGATTGTTTAGGCAAATGAAGTAGTGCTTCTACATGTGAAAGATTCATATGTTCTGAGCTGTCGTCACTGCATTTCCAAGTTGTAGGGAGGCACCGAATAGCCTAAAATTTGGCTTTTAGTTTGCAATTCTACTTTTAAACTTCTAGCTCTGATTTCTATATTAATTGAAGTTGTTGTCATTGTTGTTGTCGTTATTATAATTATTTGGTATAAGAAGCCGTTGGTGTTTTTCCTAATGAAATTTTAAACTGAAGCTCCGTATATCAGAGTCCTTACATATTTTACCTTTGTTGAAATCTTGTACGTGCCTCAAGAAAAAGCCAAAACTTTTTTATCAAACAGCTTCGACTACTGATATAAACAATTTTGACTGCTGTTGCAATTGGCTTTATCTGATCAACATAGTTTGCTCCATCTGCGTACCATGGATGAAGTTTATACTACTAGTTTACTTCAACAAAATATCTCTATTTTCCTTGCCTCTTTCATTAAATATAATGGTCTCGTGTCTGTACATGCGCCACTAAACTAAGGTTCTTTTAAAAGCTAATGATGTTTAGAAACATGTTAATGTCTAATACCTTTCAGGGATGTGAAAGGATGCCATTGTGAAACTCAGCAGCATAGTAAAATCTCTATTTCAGTCCCTTGGTGCTGCAACAATGAGGATTGTATTCTGAAGGGAGCTGGTGGACACAACTTTATCAGATCACATTTTTTATTAATGGTAAATGCCATGACAGCACCTGGACCCATGAAGTTGTGGCTCATTGACTTCTTTATTGAAGGGAATATCAAGATAAATTATATCAATGAGGAAAACGTAATTGAGTAGTCATAGATCAATTTCTTTGACATGCAACCATTCACTGATCTTTATGGAGGTTATCCCTAATTGGTTGAGCTGTTTTGCACTCTACTGGGTTGTATAATTAATTCTCTAACTAATATCAGGGATTTTTGCTGTCTCCTTTTTTATTTTTTAAATTTTATACAATTTGTCAATGCTATTTTCCTTGTGTTATAATCCAGATTATGACGTTTTAATGGAACCTTTTGATTTTCATAATTTTATAACTCCATGTTCATGAATACTTAAATTGCTATTTTCCTTGTGTTATAATCCAGATTATGACGTTTTAATGGAACCTTTATAATTATATTGATTTTCATAATTTTATAACTCCATGTTCATGAATACTTAAATTGGTTTGAAGATTGATGCCATTTAATGTGTATATGAAAATTTTGTTAACTTCATGGAGAGCTGATGTTGCAGTGGCAGTCATTTTCACTTGGTGTTCTGCATGATGGTCAGGTCATCTCATCAGCTCATCCTGTCTGACCCTTTTCTTATGGTGCGTTTGCCTTTTCTTCTTGTCCTATGCGTTGGCGTGTTTCTTCTTATACACACTAATGGTAGTTTCAGGCAGACATTGGCAAGGAAGAGTGTCATTGTCCATGTGAACATGGAACTTTGTCTCTAGGTTTGACGAAGTAGAGCTGCATAATATGCAAGATGTGAATAGTTCGAACTGATGGACAAATAATAAGAATAAATAATCATGTCTGAAATTTGTGGCCTAGCTGGTTTACGTTACTTTTCAGCTCTCTTCTATTGTTCTCTGACTAACTTTTGTGGCTTAAAGTCTGCAAAAGTAATTTCAGCATGATCTATACTCCAAAAGGCTCAAAAAGACATTCATGAAGCCTAGGAAGTTTTTAAGACAATCTAGTTTTCAGATCATCCCATATGATGCAGGTGATATCTATGTCATATGCTTGCTCACCGTCCTGTTAAATAGGCCTAGACCACTTCTATTCCCAACTTTTGAGATAAGTAATTCAATTAACAAGGAATATATTCTCACCATCCTGGATTAGTTCCTGATTATATTACTCCATTCTACTTATTTTACTCACACTAGCATATACTAACTTTCATTGGTTCCTTCCCATTCTTGTGGAATTTCATTGGTTTAGCTCAACGATTCCTAAAGTAGTGCAAACTTCCCTCAAGATAATCATTTGCTGGTTCATATTTTTCTTCAAATATAGACCCCTTCCATTTAATCCAAAACACGTGGAATGATAATACTTGACTTCGTAGTTTTCAATAATATGAAATTATAGGATTGGGAGTTGGGTTACTCTCTCTAATGATTGATTGAATCTCTCTGACTCACTCATTCTCACTCTGTCACCGTCGTGGACTCTCTCTCTTCTTGTTTGAATACGTAACGCTACCCTCTGTGGCTGTCCCTAGTTACTGGCCATCAACTGATCATGTAATCATGTATAGTGTGTGACTCTGACTCTCAGAGCTTCATTATTGATGGAATATACACGAGCTGAAGCCTGAAGCGTGACCCTATCTTTACCTTTTTAAAAATAAAAATAGAATCTACTCTTCAAATAATCATACTTTATAATTAATTATTTTTAAAAATATGATCTTTATCATATGAAGAGTAGTTATTCCATTATAAAACTACACTTCTAAATGATAACAGATTTAACGAAGCACAATTTAAGTATAGTGATCGTTATTTAAAATATGATTTTGTTAGAAATATTAGTTTCAACATGCCCTTAACTTTTCTCTTACTCTTTGAAAGTTATTCTTTGACGCCAGATGGGCAGGGAAGGAGAAAGATTAAAGAGATGAAGAAAAATAAAATGTGGGTTGAAGATGGATACGGGAGGAACTGAAGTACAGAAAGAATTGAGAAGAATATTACAGAGATTGTCTTTGATAAGGCTGAGCCATCCCGTAGTAAACATACAACAAAAGGTAAATAAACTTATATTCATTATTGCCTACTGTTTCTCTATTAATATGTGTCATTACAGAAACATTGGTTTCAGTACAAGTTGCAGCAAAGTACTATAACCAGATATCTAGACGTAACTAGGTGACTGATTAAAGGCATTTGGCCTCAATCTCCTCTAGGGTAAGCCCCTTGGTTTCTGGTACAATAAAGTATATGAATACAATAGATGCCACGGTTATTGCACAAAATATGTAGAACAAAATTCCTGCTCCCAGTAATTCCTGTGGGAAAAAAAGAGAGTCAGACAGGCAGTTTCAATTAAGTTAGTGGTTTCACCTGAATAGCAAGTTCAAAATGATGTACTTTTTTAACAGCTAAGCACGGTAAGGAAAAAAAGATAATGGGAAAACATAATTCCTTCACTGCACAGCCTAATTAACCAATAGAAGGGGAGAAAAAGAGAGAGAAAATCTTCAATACATTCAGTTGAACACCAATTTAAATCAATAAACATGGCCAAGTAATTGCAAAAAAATTTATCATGCTTACGTATGTTGATGAAAATAAACGGGGTCAAGATCTTAATCACCTTCAGTGGGGAAAAAGCAAATGTCACCAGGGCATTTGCACCAAAATTGACGAGTACAGCTATACTTAGTCCTCGACCTCTTAGGCGCAAGGGAAAAATTTCTGATATCATGAGCCAACCAATTGGACCAAAGGAAATCTGAAAAAACAAAATGGAGAATCACACTACATGGTATAAGCATATTAAGCATGCTACTAGATGTAAGCATTATGAAAACCACGATATTCCTCATCCAAGTGAAAGAATCCAGCACACATGATCTAAATCATGATATGAAGAATGAAAACAAAAAGAAGCTTATTCACCTGATAACAGCCTACGTACAACAGCAGACCAACTACAGCAACAACTGCTGCATTATCCAAGAAAATGTAATATGAACCCAGAAGGAATAAAGAGATCGCCTGCAATACAAATAAACACGTAAGAGTCCTCAAATTTTGAACATTGTTTCACAACAAGAATTTCTATGTCACGATCATTCCTCTTTTATAATTAGCTAAGTTGATGCTGACAATTCATACTTAACTAATTAGCAGACTGGCCTCTCAGTTTGACATAGAAATAAAGTGTTCCTTTCTCAGGAAATTGCTACTAAAACCATCCTTGAGTCTAAGATAAGACGGAACTTACCATCCCTAAAACTCCTCCAAGTAGTAAAGGTCTCCTTCCAAGTCTATCAACAACACCAACAGCAACTCCAGTCATAATCAACTAGAACAGAAACAGAAAGAAGTTGCCGCGGAAAAGATTAAAGTTACTGGATAGGAGAAGTTGCTCATACATTTGCCAAGAAAAAAATAAAACAAAAAAGAGAAAGGGGGAGGGGGAAGACAAGGACAATGAGAAAAATATATGATCACTCTTTACTTTTTTCTTTTCTCTTGTTGAATATGTGACGCCATCACATGGTATAGATGGGAAAAGGAAATGACTTTGTTCTTAACAAGAATTGATTCAGAACTAATGGTATCAAGTGCTTTTAAATAGACATCTTGGAACTCACAAACATGACTCTTCATTTGAAAAAGTGAAATCAATTAAAAAAGAAAATACAGAAGGCAGTGTCAATCAATGTCTAAAATTCTAATCCATTAAAAGCAATACAATTTTTTTTTCTATGTCTTGATTAAAAAAAATAAAATTATTAAGACACACATTTAATTTGCGGATACAGCATGTATATACAGTTAGCTCATTGCACCTTAGAAGAACAAAGGAAAGAGTTAGATAAAATGACATTTCAAAGCTTGAATAATAACTTCACATGTATAATCCAACAATTCAAATTTGTACTTTGTAGAAAACCTTCACCTACATATAACTAATGAAACTGACAAAAAACCATGGTACAACCCTTTAATTCAAATTCACATATTAATTATTAAGGATATAAGAAAATTGTTAGAGAAGATTAAGAGGGAATTTAGAAAATAGGAATGACTAACACATAGTTGTTAGTCTCCCTGTGGCTGTATTTATACTGAAAGATAAAGATCAGTACAAGATAGATCCAACCCAATAAAATAAATTAATCTAATGATTATTCTCTAACACTCTCCCTCAAGCTGGAACATAGATGTTAATCATGCTCAGCTTGCTACAAATATAATATATTCTACTCTTGTTGAGTGCTTTAGTGAGAATGTCAGCGAGTTGTTCTCCCATTTGCACATGTCCAGTGACAATAAGCCCTTCTTGAATCTTTTCATGCACAAAGTGACAGTCAATTTCAATATGCTTTGTCCCTTAATGAAAGACAGGATTAGAAGCAATATGAATAGCAGGTTGGTTGTCACACCACAATTTCATAGGCATTGCACTCTTGAATCCAATCTCATCAAGAAGATGATGTATCCACACAAATTCACATGTAACCTGGGCCATGGCACGATATTCTAATTCATCACTAGACCGAGCAACAACACTTTGTTTCTTACTTCTCCAAGAGACAAGGTTGCCACCAACAAGAACACAATAGTCAGGGGTAGATCTTCTATCAACAGGGGATCCAACCCAGTCAGCATCAGAGAATCCCTCCACCATAATATGTACATGATCTCTATACCAAACACCATGACTAGGAGCCCCTTTTAGATATCTCAAAATGTGAAGAACAACCTCCCAATGGGTGGTCTAAGTCTAAGGAGATGACATAAACTGACTAACTACACCGACAGAGAATGCAACGGCAGGATGAGTAACTATGAGGTAGTTAAGTTTATCCACCAGTTTTATGTATTGTTCAGGATTTGAAATAACATCTCCATCATCGACTAAAAGCTTGACATTAGGAATCATAGGGGTTTCAGCAGGTTTAGCTTCGAGCAAACCTATTTCTTTGAGCAAATCAAGCACACACTTTTTCTGGCTTAAAAAAATACCCTTCTTTTTCCTCATCACCTCAATACCCAAGAAGTACTTTAATGCACCCATATCCTTGGTCTGAAACTGTGTTTGAAGAAAATCCTTGAGTTTTCTAATCCCAACCTCGTCACTCTCAGTAATAATAATGTCATCCACATACACCACTAGAAATATACAACCATTCTGAGAGTGTTGGAAGAAGACTGAGTGATCAAAGTTGCTTCTCTGAAGTCCAAACTGTAAGACAGCTTGACTAAACCGTCCAAACCAAGCCCTTGGGGCTTGTTTAAGGCCATACAAGGATTTCTTCAACCTACACACCTTACCACTCTCCCCCTAAGCAACAAACCCAGGTAGTTGCTCCATGTATACCTCTTCTTGCAAGTCACCAAGAAGAAAGACATTTTTGACATCCAGTTGATGCAAATGCCAATGATGGCTAGCTACAAGATAGATAAATAATCGAACTGAAGTAAGCTTAGCAACTGGAGAGAAGGTGTCAGAATAATCAATGCTATAAACTTGAGCATAACCCTTAGCAACCAAATAGGCCTTTAAGCGGGCCACAAAACCATCAAGGTTGAGCTTTACATTATAAACCCACTAACAACCAATCACCTGTTTACCAGTAGGTAGGGAAACCAAATCCCAAGTCTGATTGTGTTCAAGAATATGCATCTCATCCAATAAGGCCATACGCCACCTCTTATGAGATAGGGCCTTAGTAACAGTGGCAGGAATAGTAAGAGAGTCGAGAAGCTACAAAGGGCATAGTAGAACTAGATAAACCAACATAAGAGACAAATGAAGAAATAGGATAGGTACAACAACGCTTACTTTTCCGAAGAGCAATCGGGAGATCAAGACTAGACTTAGAGAAAGTAGGATCCGAAGAAGAAGAGGTGATTGGAGGAGGAGGTGAATCAGGACCCTGGAGTAAAATCGGGAGGCTCTGGAGCAGCAGTACCTGTCACAATAGGTTGCTTGTTCCTCCGAACATAGTGGTTAGGAAATAGGGAAACAGGAAGGGAACAAGGCCAACAAGACATAGGAATAGTAAAAGGTGCCACGAAATCATCATCATCACTAGTAGAGGGAGGAGAGGACTCTGGAGAGAAAGGAGTAGTCTTAAGGAAGGTCACATCTACAGAGACAAATATCACACCAAGGAAGGTCACATCTACAAAGACGATATCTGTAGGCTTCGTAAAAGACCAATATCACACCAAACAGATCTAAAACCAGCTCATCGAAGCACCACAGTCGCCTGAACAAATATGAAACCAGCTCGTCAGAGCACCACAGTCACCGACGCATGGTGCATGTAGAAGCTGCTAGACAACCCTTGATGGACTGGAAATACACAGGCCCAGCCACCAACAGTCTCTTAAACGCGTTCAGAGAAGCAAAACGCACCAGAACACATCAAAAAATGCATCAGAAACGTAAACCAGCTTGCTACTGGCTGCCACTCCTACCGCCGGACCTCCACCCAAAGCCGGTGGACCACCGCCGGCCGAATACTGCCGGCAAACACCAACAGAAAAATCACACCCAAATCACCAAAAAATGCATGAAAGCGTGCTCATCAGTGCACGAAAAAAATTATCTCTTTTTTCGTTTATTTTTCTCTTTTTTTTTGTTTTTTTTAAAGGTTTTGGCAGAGGAAGCTGGGGTTCTCTAACCATCTCTGATTACCATGTTAGAGAAGATTAAGAGGGAATTTAGAAAATAGGAATGACTAACACACAGTTGTTAGTCTCCCTTTGTTTGTATTTATACTGAAAGATAAAGATCAGTACAAGTAAGATAGGCCCAGCCCAATAACATAAATTAACCTAATGATTATTCTCTAACAAAAATAAAGTCTACCTTAAAAGCACCAAGGAGAATAGAGACCCTGGTTGCATCAGATGCTGCAGAGAATCCTGCACTCTACCAAATTGGATTGGATTACAATGTTATTACACTTCACTGGTACCAGGTAATAGATAGATTATATGAATTTGCACTAAATTTTCCTTGATTAAAATTAACATAATACCTGAAGGATTGATCCAGCATAGTAGAGCACACTTGGTTGCCCTGTGATCTGTCATAATTTTCAGCCTATAGTATAAATACACTGAAATGTTGGTAACTCTGATAATTTTAACTATTTTACTTGAGCAATTGCAATACCTGTTGAAACAAGACCAATCCTGCACCAATTACAAGGGCTTTCAAGCATTTTCCTTGGAACATTTCTCCAAACGTAACTTTTTTTTCTTCACCTACATAAGAAAGCTCTGCCAGAATCTCATCTACCTGCTGAGGAGCTGAGTCACCAATAGCTTGACCTCGAAGCTGGCACAAACAACGAATTGCAGTGTCTCTCAAATTCTGAATATCCCCTTTTCCCTGTATAGCACATAAAAGTAGCCATCTAGGAGAAGCTGGGAGCCACCACATTCCAATTCCCATGATTATTGCCAAAGGACTACCAACTCCATACATATACCGCCATCCAGCTACAGTGTCTACCAAAAGGCTACCTACTCCATATCCTGCCTGCACAAATAATATGTAGCCATTTTTTGTAATACCAGGACATTGACAGTAATTCGATAGAAGATTATTTCTGTGGAAGCTTTACTATGTAGAAGGAAAAATTAAAGTTTATTCACTTCTTTGCATTTATAGAACACACAAGCAAATGCAAGGTCCTCCTGGAAAGTTCAAGAACTTACAACCATCCCAAGTACTATAAAGAACTCTTTCAAAGAGATTAGTTGTCCACGTATTGGCGTTGGAGCTGTCTCTGCAATGTACATTGGAGCAGCATGCATTGCCTAAAAGAGATCAAATGAACAACATGTATCTTGCCTTAAAGTTAATAAGTTATAGAGAAAAAAAAATATAGAACACATTATTTAAATATTATCTCTACACATATTCTCTAACTAACAATTTCTTTTTCATGCAGAATAACCATTTCTCTATTTTTCTCTTATCCTTGCAAGTTTTCTCCATTGCAAACATTTCTCAAGTCTACAAACTGATATAACCGGATATATCAGTCTTAATTGAAAACATTACCAGAGAAATTTAATAAAGGAACCCCCCCCCCCCCAAAAAAAAAAACCTGCATAAGATGATATATCACTTAAAATCTTATAGTTGACATTAAATTTCAGTGAATTGATTTATGTTGTTTGGATAGTGTTGATAAAAATCACTGTTGGATGTGTAAGTACCAAAAAAGGGTGTTTTATTGTGTGTTTTGTATAAATTGCAAAAAATAAGGGTCTTTCTGTAAAATATGCCCCCAAATGTGATTTTCTACCAGAGAAGCAACAAAATATTTCTTCTCAGTTTTGCACTCAAAATCAAGTTGCATCTTGGGATGACCTAATATGATTGTGTGCCACAAATGCTGAACATCTTGCCATCACTTTCAAGGCTTTGCTTCTCCATGGTTCAAACATGGAACCAAACATGCTCCCTGTTAGGAGTAGCCCATGATTGGTTTATATCTCTAATATGCCCCCTCATGCAAAAGTCCCTTAAGATTGAAGCATGGACAAAGTAGAGGCCCACAATACCTTGTGTTGAAACTCAATTTAACTATAAAGAATGAAGGCAAGGATTGAACTCCTAACCACTTGGTTATAGAAACTCTGATATTATGTCAAAAACCAACTTTTCTAAAAGCTTGAGCCATTAGGCACAGGCCCACAGATCATTTATTTCTATATGACAAAAGACTGATATCCTACATCTCCAGTTGTCTACGTGGTTTGCTACCTTGACAAACCGGAAATTAACAGATACAAGCTTAGATGTAACATTTGGGTAAAAAGAGCATACCAGTCCAATTCCTATGCCAAATACAAGTCTCCCGACCACCAAAACTGGAAAATTAGGAGCTACTGCTGTTACAAGGGCTCCAACAAAATACAGCAACGCAGCTGCAATCAGCTCCCTTCTTCTACCTACAAATCAGACTTGTCATGTCAGCTTCACTGGGGAAGGAAATATCTAAAATGATAACTGATAAAAGGGGAAAGTTACTGTTGAGAGAGAGAAAGAAAAAGAAAGACATATACTGAACCGTGTGTTTCAACTACACAACGGAGACTGAATATATATTCAATAAGTAATAAATAATTACACAATATACATGATGTGGGACTAACAACTGTACTACTAATTTACACCTAATTACATATATTTCAACACTCCCCTCAAGTTGGAGCATATAAATCATATGCACCAAGCTTGTTACATAAATAACTTATTCGTGGACCTCTCAGGGACTTGGTGAAGACATCTGCTAGCTGATCATTTGAGTTGACAAAGTTTGTGATGATGTCTCCTGATAGAATCTTTTCCCTGATGAAATGACAATCGACCTCGATATGTTTGGTCCTTTCATGGAACACTGGATTGGAAGCTATATGCAAAGCAGCTTGATTGTCACATATGAGTGTCATTTTCATAACCTCACCAAATTGAAGTTCTTTGAGGAGTTGTTTCAACCAAGTGAGTTCACAAGTGACTGAGGCCATAGCTCGATATTCTGCTTCAGCACTAGATCTTGCAACAACATTTTGCTTCTTACTTTTCCAGGAAACTAAGTTGCCTCCAATGAGTACACAATACCCAGAAGTGGATCGTCTGTCAGTAGGAGAACCTGCCCAGTCCAAGATCTGAGTATCCAACGACCTGAGTATGTCCCTTATCTTCATAGATGAGACCTCTTCCAGGAGCTCCCTTAATGTATTTGAGGATTCGTATCACCGTATCCCAATGGTCCTCACAAGGAGAGTTTAGGAATTGGCTAACCACACTGACTGCAAAAGAGATGTCAGGCCGAGTAACAGTGAGGTAGTTTAACTTCTCAACTAATCTCCTATACTTTCCCGGATCCGATAGAGGCTCCCCCTGATTTGGTAGGAGTTTGACATTTGGATCCATGGGAGTATCAACTGGCTTGGCATTCAACAATCCTATTTCTTCAAGGATATCCATAGCATACTTTCTTTGAGACACTACTATACCATCCTTGGATTGAGCTACCTCAACCCCCAAGAAATATCGTAGTTTACCCAAGTCTTTGGTCTGAAAGTGAAGAGAGAGATGTTGTTTTAACTCACATATGCCATGGTGGTCACTTCCAGTGATGACTATGTCGTCAACATACACAATTAGATAAATGCAGCCTTGGGCTGTGTGGCGATAAAACACAGAGTGATCTGCTTCACTTCGAATCATACCAAATTGCTGAATCACAGTGCTGAATCGTCCGAACCAGGCTCTAGGAGACTGTTTGAGACCATAAAGAGACCTGTGGAGACGACATACCAGGCTAGAAGACTCCCCCTGAGCAACAAATCCAGGAGGTTGCTCCATATATACCTCTTCTTCTAGATCACCATGTAAGAATGCATTTTTAATATCAAGTTGATGAAGAGGCCAGTGTCGAATGGCAGCAATGGACAAAAACAACCGGACAGAAGCCATTTTAGCCATAGGAGAGAAGGTATCCCCATAATCTAAGCCAAAAATCTGTGTATACCCTTTCGCCACAAGACGGGCTTTGAGACGATCAATTTTACCATCAGGACCCATCTTGACTGTATAAAGCCACCGACAACCAACAACAGATTTCCCAGGAGGAAGAGTAACCAGTTCCCAAGTACCACTGTTGTGAAGCGCACTCATTTCATCAATCATTGCTTGTCTCCATCCGGGATGGGACAAGGCATCACCTGGAGATTTAGGGATGGAAACAGAAGACAAGGAAGAAAGACAAGCAAAGTGCAAAGAAGAAAGGCGGTGATAACTTAAAGCAATATAATGAGGAGAAGGATTACGAGTAGACCGGATACCTTTTCGCAGGGCAATGGGAAGATCAGAGTCTCTGACAAGGTCTAGAGCTGGTAAATGAGTTGGTTCCGGAGAAGAGTCCGCAATGACCTCAGTAGCAGTATCCAGAGGAGGGACACGGGGTACAGGAGGTTGTGGTCGGCGGTGATAAGTGTGGAAGAAACGATCAGTGGTGCTGGGGATCTGTATGGGTAGAGGGTGGGGCTGTTCAGACTCGACAAGGACAGGGACAAGAGGAACCGGAAGGAACGTAGAGATTGACTCGGGAGGCGAAGGAGACGACTCAGAAGGGTACAGACTCGAAGAAAGTAACATCAGCCGAGATAAGGTAACGTCGTAGAGTAGGAGAATAACAACGATAACCTTTTTGGGACCGAGTGTAACCAAGGAAGACACATTTGAGGGATCGGGCTGTTAGTTTGTCTAGACCAGGAGAGAGATTATGGACAAAACAAGTGGACCCAAAGACATGAGGCGGAAGAGAATGAAGAGGTGAGTGGAAACAAGACAGAATGAGGGACCCGGTTATCAAGCACGAGAGGATGGCATGCGATTAATAAGGTAGCATAGTAAGGACAACATCACCCCAAAACGAAAGGAACCCGACTATGAAGTAAGAGGGTCTCGAGTTGTTTCAATAAGGTGTCTATTTTTACGTTCGCCTACCCCATTTTGTTGAGGTGTATGGGCACAAGATGTTTGGTGAAGAATGCCATGAGAAGTCATAAAAGTCTGAAATTGATGAGATAAGTATTCACTAGCATTATCACTGCGCAGAGTACGAATAGGAACACCAAATTGAGTTTGAATTTCTTGATAAAACTTTTGAAATATGGAGAATAACTCAGACCTGTTTTGCATTAAAAATAACCAAGTACATCGAGAGTAATCATCAATAAAGGTAACAAAATACTTGGACCCTAAAGTAGAAATAGTACGACTAGGACCCCATACATCAGAATGAACTAAGGTAAAAGGAGACGCAGCTCGAGTACCAAAACGATTAGGAAACGGACTACGGGTGTGTTTCCCTAACTGACATGACTCACAAGGAAGACTCGATAACTTGGAGAGGCTCGGCACCATTCTCTGTAGTTTGGCAAGGCTAGGATGACCCAACTGAGCATGGATGATGACCCAACTGAGCATGGATGATGATCCAACTGAGCATGGATGGTAAGAGGGGAATCTGTGGCAAAGCAAACATGAGAATGGTTGGAGAGCTGGTAGAGGCCATGGGACTCATATCCAGTGCCAATCATCCGTCCCGAACTCCGGTCCTGCAGAGAAACAGAATCTTTAGTTAAAGTAATGGAACAATCAAGAGAACGGGTTAAACGACTAATAGAAAGTAAATTAAAAGGACACCCAGGAATATAGAGAACCGAATCAACAAGTGAGGGAAGCAGGGATTAGCAAAGTGCAATCCCTTGAGATTGTGTCGAGAACCATTAGCTAAAGTAACTATAGGCAAATAACCGAAGTAGAGAGTTGAGAAAACAAAGCCTTATTACGAAATGTGGTCGGATGCACGTAATCAAGAACCCAAGGGCCAAGGGATGGTGGACCGAGAGAGACAAGCATAGGAATTACCGGTGTGCGCAATGTAAAACAAAGTGGAACCAGAGGACTGACGCTGCTCAAACCACTTCAGAAATTCTGCATAATCAGCCGGAGAGGCTCTAGGTGGTTCAAAGGCTCAAGAGTGTACGGTGGAGTAGACTCGTGCAACATTAGCAGTACGGGGAGGACGGCCATGTAAAGTCCAACATTTATCAATGGTGTGACCCAGGCGATGACAATGATCACATTTCGGACGAGGTTTGGAACCTGAGTGACCCCCACGGGAACGGCCACGACTGTTGGTCTGAGAGGCAAGGGCAGATGTGTCACCGATGATAGGAGCAACAAGAGAATCAGTATTGTGCTTAGCTGGAACCCGAAGCAAGGTAGAACACGTTGCAGAAAGAGTGGGAACAGTAGGAGATCCCAAAATCTGATCACAGATGGTGGAGTAATCCGCAGGTAAACCATAAAGGCCCAAAAGCATGAAAAAGGTGTTCCGTTGTTCAAGTTCCTTCGCCGGGGTATCTGCTGGAGGCAACAGTTCATTGAAATCGTGGAGAGCACCATGAAGTCTGCCCAAGTAGGTAGACATAGAGCCATCAAACCTCCTCGGGGCAATAAGACTCATAAGATCATGACAAACCCCATACAATCGCTGAGTATCATTGGTGTAGAGGACCTTGGCCTGCGCCACACCTGATTCACAGTCAAATGAGCCCGAAAAATCTGCTTCAAAGAGGAGTGGATGGTGGACTTAAGCATACCGCACAACCGAGCATCAATCTTTTTCCACTGGGACGGTCGGCCAGGCACGTAATCAACCTTGGTAGTGAGATGATTCTCGTACCCTTGACCAAGTAAGCCAAAGTTTGACGTCGGAGGCCCAAGAATCATAATTAGTGCCATCTAATTTGTCGGTGGAGAGACGGGCACCGATATAATTACCGAAAACACCAGGTTCTACCTTCGGAGCATCTGTAGGACTCAAGGAAGCCATGGATCAAATGACAAATAACCCAAAAACGCAATGAACAGTACCTAAAACGTATACGGAAGGTGTACGACACGTCTTATGGGTGCGGTTGGGGAAGTGGAGGACTGGGCTCAACAGAGGAGAGGCCGGCGACCACGGTGGGACGAACGGCTGCCGGAAAGAAGGCCCGACGCGCCGTCACGCGCGGCCGGAGTGAAGCGCTGGGTGCGAAACGCAGCCCTTCGTACTCGCGCGTGTGGGCGCGTGGACACTTCTGGGGATCGGGCCGAGCGCAGGAGGCGCTCCGAGAGGTGGTGGTGGTGGCCGGAAAGGACGTCGGCGGTGGTGGCCGGAGAGGACGTCAGCGGCGGCGGCAGGGGCTGAGACTGGCCGGAAAGGAGCACGGCAGAGGAGATCCGGTACCCGGAGTGATGACACGGGTTGCCGGAAAAAAATTTGGCACCGGGGGACAGTGGGTCCTCCGGGTAGGCACGGTTCTAGGATTTGCCTTTCTCTAGGCTCTAGATACCATGTTGAGAGAGAGAAAGAAAAAGAAAGACATATACTGAACCGTGTGTTTCAACTACACAACGGAGACTGAATATATATTCAATAAGTAATAAATAATTACACAATATACATGATGTGGGACTAACAACTGTACTACTAATTTACACCTAATTACATATATTTCCAACAGTTACCTATGAAGTCAGCAACAATGAAGGCCAACACCGAGCCAATCAAGGCACCATATAATGATCCACTAGTCTGCAAAAGGCAGCACCAATACCTGAGCTCATATTCAAGATCAATATATAATTACAAACATGAACAAATGTGTCAAATCATAATAATGACAAAAAGACAATGTAGCCATAATCAAAGACAGAACAAACCAGGACTTTAATTTAAACTTACTACAAGACCAATTTGAACAGAAGACAAGTTGTACCAAGATATTCCACTTAGTGTTGATGACTGCAAAGAAGGGAAATTATAAGTATACAAGCAAACCATTGAAAATATACAACTGAATATCAGCTTACAAAGAAACTGTTGAGTTCGACAGCAAGTTCAGTAAAAACAAACAAGAAAAAAGGTGTCAGCATAAAAATTTATAGTTCTGTATATTTTACTAGGAATAAGAACACATCATACTTTTTAATAAATAAAAAAATAATCGTACAGTAAATCAGTTCTATCATACAATGAAAAAGGCTAGACTGTTATTACCGCCAGCGAGTAGACTTCCCTAAAGCTCCATTCTTGGGGGAAAATGAAATCCTTAGTCTTTTTTTTTTTTTTTTAATAAGGATGAATTCCTTTAAGTCTTACTGTAGTAATCTTCCCCACTGATCCATTACACACCAGGATAAAATATATATATATAGCAATCGTAACAGCAAATCTACTAAACAGAGACTTGTTTCTGCCAGCAGTTTTCTGGTCTTTGAAAAATGACAGTCAACTATACCGAAAAAATATTTTGAAAGAGATATAAGTAGATAGCAAAGATTCCTTGGTATGAAGCATTCCTATTTTACGCCCAGAATATTTAACTTTAGAAAAAATTGAGCTTATCTAAGATTTTATCAGGAGCAATTTACTTACTGTTTGTGAGAGACTTATTTGTTTCAGTCTACTTGCTATAAAGAATCTGAGCAAGAGTGCATAGAAACATGAAACCCTAACACATGTAATCAGACTCCAAAATTGTTAAAGCTTTTGGAACTAGACATAAATTAACAAAATTAAATCCAAAAATGAATAAGTGGATCATCTAAGAACAGTATGCCACCTCAATAAAATTCATCCAGACCTAAGGGAAAATATATAACAAATGACGGTGGCGATAAAGATGATGAAGTGGTATAAAAAGAAGAAGCAGAATGTCCATTCTTAGCCTGTTTCCTAGAAGTTTAACCTTTTGGGACTAATGGTAGTAAACTAGGATTAACACCAACGAAGTAAGTATGAAATTAATTGAATCAAACAATATTTCAACATTTTGATATATATTATGACAATGATGACCACACCAATGAAATAGATGGAAAATGGTTAATAAAGTACAAAAATCATTCATAATATAAATCTGGATTCATATTTCTGTTTTTCCCACATAAATCTTGTCCATCATATCTCCCAAGCTGCCCTGTTGTACTGCTTTTGCACTTGCGTCGTTACATGCCACTTCTATAGGGGAAACAATATATCTAAACAATATAGACAACGTAGAAACCCAACTAAAGAGATAATGTAACTGTTAGAACTGAAAATACATTACTGGCTGAGCCTTTGTGATATGGATCTGGGTGATGCAATATATGAATTATCATCTACACAACTAACCACATAGTCATAATCTAATTTCTAATATATGAATTATGATCTACACAACTAACCACCATAGCCATATCTAATGAAGTATATGGAAAGCATAACAGATAAACTATGAAAAAACTACTGTACCATGAGATTATACTTTGTTACGGATAATATCTTGGTATTAATTAGGACAGAATATTTAGTTATTAAAATATAATATTTGGGCTGATATTACTGATATTTTATTTCCTTATTAGATGTAATTTACATCAATCACTCTTGTATTGTCTCCTCTATGTAAATATATATATATACAGGTGCCTGAGCAAATTATGCCTCATGGCTTCAGCTCATTCTCTTTCATTACCTCATAACGTGGTATCAAAGAGCTTGGGTTACTGAAGGATCCTTAAACCCTTTTTTTTCCCTCCCTCTCGTTTTTTTTTTTCTTTCCCTCTCTTCTCCCTCAATTTTTTTTTCCGATCCACTAATCAGCTAACTTTTTTTCCCCGCCCCTTCCCTCTTTCTTCTTCCTCTCTGGTGCGCAGCCTTGCTGTTTGGCTGCGGGTTGATGTCCAGGCGGGGTCACTGCTGGTGTACGGGCGAGCCTAGGAGTCTCGCAGTTGCAGAGCGCTGCGCCACCCAGGTGTTGTCTCCTTGTCAAAATCGGTCTCTGGGTGCTATTTTCGTTTTGCTATTGCTCTTCTGTTTTGGGCACGGTGGTGCCGCGTCTTCCTGCTGCTGTTTTCTCCATTCTGTTTGCTCCTCTGTTCTGGGCACGGCAGTGCAGCGCCGGTTCTTTGGTTGATTACTTCAGAAGATGGCACATCTCTGCTAACTCCAGAATTATTGATCGGAAACTCAATGACACCAACTATGTGTTATGGAAGGGCTTTGTTCAGTGACACCTCTCCTGTAATGACCTGGGAAGTCACCTCACTACTGACCCGCCACAGGAGGTTGGTGCCAAAGACAAGTGGATGAAGGATGATGACAGACTCCTGAATCAGATTCTAAACTCCATGGAATATCATATCTAGGATTTGGTTGGGCACTATAGTACGGTAAAAGAGTTGTGGTCATATATTGAATCTTTATATGCTAGTAAACATTAACATGTTCCATGTTCATGAGTTACTGCTAATAGAGTTATATTGGGCAACACATAAAGGGAGACCGTTGCTCCAATACTACTCTGATGTCACCCGAATGTTTGAAGAAATGAAAGCTCTGTATCCACTAACGGCTAACATCAAACAGATGCAAGCACAGCGAGAAGAAATCATTGTCCAGTGTTTTTTGGCTGGCTTAAATTTTGAGTACAAGGTGGCTCGCACCCAGCTCCTCACGGGCTCAGAACTTCCAGGCAAGCTATCTAAAGTCTTTTCTCGGCTCCAACAAGTTTGTAAAGATGCTAGAAAGGAGGCTCTTGTAGGGGAACTTACTGCCCTAGTTAGTTCCACCTCACGAAACAATAATACTCGTGGTGGACAAAAGGGGGAGTCAGGTACGGTGTGTAGGCTCCGTAAATCCTTGTATGGGCTGAAACAATCCCTGAGAGCTTGGTTTGGGAGATTTAGTGAAGTGGTCATCAAATTTGGGTTACAAAGGAGTGCATATGATCATTTTGTATTTTTTAGACAAGCTAGTTCTGGATGCATCCTTCTAGTAATCTATGTTGACGATATTGTCATTACTGGCAATGATGATGTGGGAATTACTACACTCAAGAACTTCCTTCAGAGTCAGTTCCAAACAAAAGACTTAGGTGCTCTTAAGTACTTCTTTGGGATTGAAGTCCTGAGAAGTAACAAGGGGATCTTTCTATCTCAAAGAAAATATGTTCTTGACTTGTTAGAAGAAACTGGGTTGTTGGCAGCAAAGCCGTGTGACACTCCACTAATGCCAAACATAAAGTTAACTGCAGATGATGGAGAATTATTAACAGAGCCTGAGAGGTATAGGAGAATTGTTGGGAAACTCAATTATCTTACAGTGACAAGGCCAGATATTGCATTCTCTGTCAGTATTGTTAGCCAGTTTATGTCTTCACCTGGAAGTACTCATTGGGATGCTATTAGTCACCTCCTGAAGTATCTCAAGGGTTCACCTAGGCGTGGGATTCGGTACCAAAATCATGGGCATTGTAGGGTGGAAGCTTTCGTAGATGCTGATTGGGCAAGCTCTCCAAATGATAGGAAATCTACTACTGGGTACCATGTCTTTGTTGGGGGAAATCTGATTGCATGGAAAAACAAGAAACAAGGTGTGGTGGCTCGATCTAGTGCGGAGTCTGAGTACATAGCAATGGCACAGGTTACATGTGAACTTATATGGGTTTATCATCTTCTAGGAGAAATTGGTATGACTAGCCTGTGCCCTATGTAACTATGGTGTGATAACCAAGCAACAATACACATTGCTAATAACCCAGTCTTCCATGAGCACACCAAATATATAGAGGTTGATTGTTACTTTGTTTGAAAAAAACTTCAGCAAAAGTTAATCTCGTTAAGGCATGTTCGAACTAGAGAACAACTAGTTGATGTGTTCACCAAAGCTCTGCCTGGGAATAAGGTCATTCAGATTTGTAACCAGATGGGCATGATTGAAATTTATGCTCCATCTTGAGGGGGAGTGTTACGGATAATATCTTGGTATTAATTAGGACAGAATATTTAGTTATTAAAATAGAATATTTGGGCTGATATTACTGATATTTTATTTCCTTATTAGATGTAATTTACCTCAATCACTCCTGTATTGTCTCCTCTATGTAAATATATATATATATACAGGTGCCTGAGTAGATTATGCCTCATGGCTTCAGCTCATTCTCTTTCATTACCTCATAACATACTTCAAACAGATGAAAACTTACTTAGTGATAAATACAGGAGAAAAATCTGGATCATTTAAGATCAGGAAATCATTATGGTGCTACACCACCAAATGAATATTACAAAAATGCTGAGTCAGTACCTAAATTATAGTCGAAGGGCGTACCTCAATGGAAATTGTTGCACAAGATGTGGCACCAATGTCATAGCCATACAGTAGCCCGCCAAAAGCTGGGAAGAGAAATCTGAGATTTTTAAAACACTTTTAGGTAAGACTACAGGCAGAGCATTTATTTTATTTCTACTTCTTTTTCACTTGGAAAAAGTATCACACGATTAATTGAAGACTCACTATCAGAAAATCAGTGGGGGCATAGTGAACATAACATGATGCCTTTTTTCTTCTTTGAAGTTGTCAAATTGTTTTGTCAATGGCAAGCAGAAAGCAGATGAAGAAATCTAAAAGAAGGACAAAATTTTACAAGATATACATTTATGTGGCTATGTATTGTATGTTTCAAGAGAAAATATAGATTGATGATAGATTTCCAAAGCAACACATAAAAATTAACACAGAAGGGATCAAAAGGTGATACTCACGGGAGAATTGCAGCAGAGATAGAATAGTTTTCAGATTCATGAACCCCATTAAGCAGAGGCTCCCTTGCACTCCCAATCTCATCAGATGACTTTCCTTCCTAACAAAAGTCAATGCATTTCAACCGTTATAAAAGCAAACATAAACACCAAAAGATAACTACAAATTAGCTTAATTTCCAGTAAAATAGCACGCAGCTCTGTATGTGACTGTGTGTCTGATTGCAAGCATTCAGCTTGTTCTTGCTTCAATTTTTCTTACCACAGACCAAATAAATAAATAATTTAAGAGCTAAAAGCATATAGTGATTTTATTAAAAAAAATTAGTTGATAGGCGTGTAACTACAAAAAATAGATAATTTTAATTCTTTTATTTCTGTTGAAGACTTGACAAGTCATCTACTGTATCAATTAATCAAAATTAAAGGGGAAATTCAGCCAATTGGCAGTTGAAGTTGTTTTCTTTAAGCTCATTTTGACAGGAACAGGTCCATATTTTTTGTGATACCCATTTAACCCTATGATTGTTTCTCATCCAAAGTTCTCCCCTTTTTATCTGAATTCGAACAGTTTCCTTCCCTCCCAATACATTTTCTCAGAAACCAAACAAAGTCTGCACATACTACAAGATATATAATTCAAATAATTCAGTGTAGATGTTGAGGGTAGAACCTTTGCGAGAGAGGAAAGAGTAGGTTGCTCTGGATCGGACGCCATTGCTGTGAAGTTTGAAGGTTGGGTGAGACAGAGAGAGAAAAAGAGAGAGGAAGAATTGTAGAAGAAGGAAAGTAGGGAAAATATAATAAATAAATATATAGAAAGAAAGAAGAGTAGAAGAAAAAAAAATAAATAGCAGTAAAATATATATTAAAAACAATAACTATTATATTCTTATATAAAAATATATATATTTTTTTATGTTTTATTTAATATTATATTATATATATTTTTTTTATTTTTTTATTTAATTAATTTTTTAAAAAAATGTGAATAATAATACATTTCTAAAAGAAATCTAAGATTAACATTTTCTTAAAAACAAAAAAAGAAAGAATGGCATTAAGAAAGAACTGAGAAAATCGAACCTTATTTTTTATTGAGTTTGACAACGAAGGAATGGAGTGAAAGTTGGTATTTGGTAGATAATAGGAGCACGTAGACATGAAGCAGTACACACTACACAGAGACACGTTCAATACAGGACAGGACACACGATATATCCATATGTCTAAGTCAAGAAGATTAAAATAAAAATAAAATATTTGAAGAAAGAGTTATGCAAAAAAAATGTTTGATATGTGTGTGTCTCAACACTATCTGGTACATGCCTGAGTGAAAAAAAAAATGTTTTTTAATTCAAAAGCATTTATAAATATTATATACTTTGTTTGTAAATTTATAAGATGAAAATTAATTTGATTTTAAAATCACTTATTTTATATGTATATATGTAAATTTAATTTCTAAATTAAATCTAATTAATTTGGTTAATTTTTAATGATTCTAAACTTAATGAGAATGTTTAAAATATGTATTTGAAATAGTTATTTGTTCAGTTTTTATACTGTCTATTTAATCCTTTAATTTAGAATAAACAGAAAATAAATGTAACTGACTTTTTTTTTACTGTGTTTAAGTGATGTTTAATAATATGTGAGAGAGGAGCTATTGACGTGTAGGAAAAGCAATGTGAAAATAGCATTGCTCATGTCATTATTTGTTCCTTTCTTTTAATTGTTAGTGTTTGCTTATAACATGTTTTAGTTTGTTTGGCTTTTGCTATTTTATTTAAGGAGATAAAGAAAAGTCCAAATAATATTTAGATAACTACAATTTGAGGGAAATATTTAGCTTTCATGAAAAACATGTGACCCAAATTGGAGGTGGAGGCATATATATAATATAAATATTGAATGGGATTATGGGAAGGGTAGGCCGTGGGCGTAGTTTTTTTTTTTTTTCAGAGATTGAGGTGTATTTCGTGAAAGATGAATACTTTGTCAGAAACAGTTGTATATATGTCATGCGTGGCTCATATCAAACATGAAATGTAAACTCAATTCTGATTTGTTGCAACATTCGTAAAAGTGCCACGTTTAAACCCGTGTCAAAATGTCTGCTTAAGGTGTCTTTAAACACTTGAGCATTTCATAATCTTAGAATTATTGAAATATATAAAATGACATACGGATATGTAAATAAGGTTATATTTGATATTTTTTAAGGGACCAAGTAGAATAATCCATAATAAAGTGGTTTCAGATAAAGGTGAATGAGATGACTCTTATTTAGAAATTTAATGTGATAACAATGGAAATGACACGTTATACATTAAACTCCAAATCTGTGAGTTGATAATATTATTATAAACTATTTTACACTTAAATTTGTCTAACATATAATAATATCACTGTTTTTTTTTTCTGAGGAAAATGTTCCCCATAATTCCAAGATTAGTGAAATTGAATTCAAGACCATTTTGTAAGGAATAGCCAATTGTAACTATTTTAGTGTTTATGTAATTGATTCTATTACAAATAAGTTAAGTTGTTAGATTGGTTAGAAGTTAATTATTAGTTAATTAGTTACTAACTAATGAGATTACTATTAATAACAATTTGTAACAATTCTTTAAGTAAAAAATCGATTCATCACAGTTTCTTACTCTTTGCATATCTCTCTCTCTCATGAGTCTATTATTTCGTTCTCTCTCTTGATCTTAGTGATATCTTTATGATATCAGAGCTTCAGACACTTAAATGGTGAATGAAGCTGCGCAAGTCACAAACATGGAGGGCAATGGAAATCGCACGGTTCAATCGGTACAAAACTCTGCTCCACGCTTTGTATTATAGACCTTTTCGAATCCAGTGTCCTTCAAGCTCGATGACAACAACTTTCTTCCATGGAGGCAACAAGTTCTGGCAACAATAAATGACTTTAAGCTTCAGAAATTCATACAAGGAGCACAAGTTATTCCACAGGAATTTGCTTATGAAAGAGATGTTGAGATTGATAATGTTTCTAAAGAATACCTGAATTGGGAGCAACAAGCTCAATTGTTGTTATCTTGGCTTCTTGCTTCCATGTCAGAACCTTTAACCACGCGAATGGTTGGCTGTGAGTTTTTCTTTTAGGTTTGGAATCATCTTGAACAATTCTTTACATCTCAATCTAAAGCAAAAGTTAAGCAATTAAAGGTTCAATTAAGGAGTGTGAAGAAATCTAGTAGCATAGCTGATTACTTGCTTGAAATCAAGAAAATAGTTGATGTCTTAGCTGCAGTGGGCTCTCCTATAGATACTGTTACTCATATAAAAGCCATTTTTTATGGTCTTTTAGAAGATTATGATAGTTTTATTACTTTTGTTATGTCAAAGTTTGAGCCTTATACAGTACCTGAGATTAAAGCTTTGTTAATGACACAATAGGAAAGGTTGGAAAAACACAAAAGAGTGTCAGGCAATGACCAGCTATTGATGCAAGCAAACATTGCTCAAAATTCTCAACACCACAAAAGGTTTGATGGTAGAAATTCGAGCTATGGTGGAGGCTCTCAATTCTATGGTGGTATAGGTCAAGGTCGAGGTTTCAACAATAGAGGCAGAGGTAGATTTAGTGGCAGATCTGGTAGAGGTGGTTGCAAACATCTAAATGTCAAATGACAACTTTGTGGAAAGTATGGCCATTTGGGTTATTGTTTTCATCGATATGATAGGCAATTACCTAATCCTTATGGATCTCAAGCTTCATCATCAAATGGTTCTATGCAAGTCATGATGACTACAACACCTTCTCAATATTCTTAGTATCCACCTCAACAGTTTCCATCTCAGCCTTCATCTCAATTTCCATCATCATCATATTATTCAAGCCCTTCTAAACCAGGTTTTGATTCTGCATGGTATCCGGATTCAGGGGCCTCCAATGACTTGACTCTAGATCTCTATAATCTTGGCACAAGGGCACCTTACATAGGTCAAGACAGTGTTCAGATAGGTAATGGTATAGGTTTAGGTATTAAGCAGATTGGAGACTCTAATTTTCTTGCTAATTCCAATTCTACTCTTTCTTTACATAATCTACTTCATGTTCCACATATTACCAAAAATCTAATCAGTGTTTCTCAATTTGCTAGGGATAACAATGGCTCCTTTGAGTTTTATTCTATTTTTTGTCTTGTCAAATCTCAAGTGACAAAGGAGATTCTTTTGCAGGATATACTTAGCAATGGTTTCTATGCATTTAAGTCACTAAGATTTGTTCCTTCTTCTAAATCTGTAAACCTATGCACTGTTCTACTTTCTCATCTTTATGTAATTATGTTCTTACTTGTAATAGTTCTATTTCTAGTTGTAATTTTGTTTCTTCTAATTTTTCTGACTTCAATCTGTGGCATTCTAGGCTAGGACATATGACGAGCGCCGAACTCAGTCAAAATTATAACCGAAGTTATTACCTAAACTTGTAGTATAGTGAACAACACCAGATCGTCTCCTCAAGGATCGTAGATGCAATTTGATCAAATCAAGTGAAAGTTAGAAAAAGGGGGGTTTTGATGGTTCAAGGATCGCAGTGACAAGATTTAAAGAGAAATAACAATTAGAAGAACAGTCAATTCAGAAATCTATCCGAGATTGGGTGGATTCAATCATAGACCTTTCAACAAACACCGAAATACATTTGAATGGTTAACTTGGATCTAACCGAGAGATCTGCATCGATCCAGAATTCATACTAGACAATCGTCCGAGTAATTCAATTGACAAGTGATAAACACTCAAATCTGCAATCGCACCATTCATGTAAATATATGTCAATTTAAGCACCGAATTCAATTAACCTAGGCACAAATCAGTAACCTAACCTCTTCAATTACGTGATTAGTTTAGATCAATCAGTTCTAAGTTTTATCACAAATCTCCATCTTCAGTTATGTGATTAATTCAGATCAATCAGTTCTAAATTTCATCACAATACTTAATCTTAAACCAAGATCAAATCGGATCAAACATAAACAGTAATCACCATTCATGCATTCAAGATCAAGAGAATAGAAGAAGAAGAGAAGAGGAATTCAAATATAAATCAAATACATTACATAACCAAGGTCTCAAGAATCCAAGCCACAATCTCTTCAAGAGTTAGAATTGACTAGAAGTGACTTGCTTCTCTATTATAATGAAGAAAAATATAAGAACTATGAAAAGCTATATCTAACACCAAGTGTGTGTTGTGTTTAGAGCTCTCCACATGCTTCCTTTTATAGAGGATTCAGAGTAGTAGTAGATGGGTAGATGAGATTAGTAGGTGGAATTAGTAGGTGAGCTTGGTAGGTGAGATTGGTAGGTGAGCTTGGTAGGTGAGATTGGTAGGTGAGCTTCCTTGTCTCCGAAAGTATTCATTGCTGAACTCATTGATTTCGTCATTTCTGAGCCAAGTGGTCTCCTTGAAAGTTCTAGGAAATTGTCTAAGCTTTCCAATGGCTTTGGAAGCACCCAAAAATTCGTTCTACAGCCCAAGATATGACCCAATTACTACAGACCGTTCAGACCAGGTTTCAACACCTCTGTTTTGACTTTCGACCCAATATCTCCATCAAGCCGAATCAAGTTTTGTGCTTGACATGAAAGTTGTACATCTGGGTCTTAACTTTCAGATTACAAATTTTCAGCCCATTTTATATGCCCAAACTCGAATTATGTTCTGGTTACTACCTAATGTTCGGGTTCGGTCACTAAATCCCGTATTCGATTTCCATGCCCAATTAGCTCCACTAGATGTCGAAATTGACTTTGAGCTCTTCATCAAAGTTGTAGAGCTCTCTCTTATCTTTCCTACAAGGTAAAATTCATAATTATCAGATATTTAGAACTCAAGATATGGCTAAAATGGTGTAAGACCCGAATAATGTGAAAAAATCAATTAAGTCGATTAGTTCAAACTTACAAAACATAATCAAATTCAGGTCAATTAAACATGAAGAGTGTAAATGACTAATAATGAGGGTTTCTTAATGAATAAAATATGTGATTATCAAATTCCCCCACACTTAGCTTTTTGCACTCCTGGGCAAAACATATAAAACTAAAGTTAGAAGATAAAGACAAACGACACAAACTTAAAAGCTAAAAACTCTAAAGGACTCAATGAAGCAAGAAGAGCAACAAGAAATTCAAGGGATCAAAGCATAAATGAGGTAACATTTCTTTACATCACAAACCAACAAGCAAGGAAACTTCCGTTGAAAAGAATGAATTAAGAATGATAGATCCTCACAAGATTCCCTCTTAATCTCTCAAGTGTTTAAAAGGTAGGTATTTCACTCAATTCAACCCATGAAAATTGCACTACCATAAGCTTGCTTATCTTCTACTCTCCACTACTCAAAACACATGCACACACAAATCATGAGGACTTTATTCAAGGTTGTAGTGAGGTCAAGGAAACAGAAGAGGATAAAATAGATATGAGAGGATAAATACCAAAGAGAATAAAAGCAAATGAGTGAGTTCAAATAACAAGATAAAAGTTCATCCCAACTCTAATGTATATCCCTTTACATATTCATTTCTCAATCCTTTTCTCTCTCTTTTTTTTTCTTTTTTTTCCTTTTTTTCTTTTTTTTTTTTTTTTTATTTTTTTTTTGGCACTCTTTCCTTTTTCAACAACTATTTTGTACACACACCCCCACACTTGTT
This sequence comes from Ormosia emarginata, assembly GCA_029884605.1. Lineage (NCBI taxonomy): Eukaryota > Viridiplantae > Streptophyta > Magnoliopsida > Fabales > Fabaceae > Ormosia > Ormosia emarginata. The sequence goes on from JAQQTP010000089.1 coordinate 4,705,175, forward strand.
CAAAAACTCATCCATTAACCAAGCTAATGTTCTTTTATTCCCTAAGGTAAAGTAGGAACACGATTTTTTATTTAAGGCACATAATGAGATAGAAACAAGGAATGGTCAAATAAGCTCAAAAGGGGTTAAGCAAAGGAAAATATACAAGGTTGGCAGGAATCAGAGATTTTTCAAGAAGTCAAAAGAGTGCTTGATATCATATTAAAAACAAGGTTGGCTATTTGGTTAAACTAGCTAATTAAGAAAGAGGACCTCAATCATGTTCATGCATGCAAGTGAAATGTAGCCTCAAAAAGAATCAAAACAAGTTCTAGAGTGGTCATTAACATGAGTGAAAATCACACAAGAAAGAAGAGAATGACATAAATGTTGAATCCATCCATTAGGCTCAAAATCTCACAAGGTATGCATCCATCAAGCTCAATTCATCAATTCAATCATCCATCACCAAGCATATCAGTTCAAGAAGGGAGGAAAGTTATTCAATCATGCAATGAACCCTTTTTTATTTTTTTTTATTTTTAACAAAAAAGAAACATGCTAAAATCTCTCCCCCACACTTAATATAGACATTGTCCTCAATGTGAAAGTGATAAATAAAACGGAAAGAAAAGAGCAACACTTGATGAGGCCGAGATCTGCAACATGAACACGAAAACTCACAAAACAATTGAGTAAAATGTAAAACCAAAATAACATGACTGGAATAATATAAAATTAAAGAGGAAATGCGGGTCTTTTAGAGTGATTCCCAAGATCGTAACACTACGTTCATCTCTCGAAGAGATTCCACAATTAAGAAGTTCATGATGTACCAGGCCACAAGAATGCGTCTCAAGAGTCAATAAGGTATAACTTATTGACTCCTTACTCAGCCATTCAAAGTGAAGTATGTTTTTATCTTCTCAGATTGCGAAAACCATCCCCAAAGATCTTGAAAACAAATCTAGTTGGGTTACCTCCCAATAAGCGCTTGTTTAACGTCATTAGCTCGACGTTGGGACACTTCTTAGTGATCTTTATAACGTGGATGGTAAAAGCCCATCACTTTCACTTCCACATTTTTCGGCTTGAGATGGTGTCCATTGGTCTTATTAAGTGAGGTTGGTGAAAAGACTCCACCAGGATCCCATTGGTTGAAACGTGATAACCAAGTTATGGTTGACACAACATGATAGCTTTCACTACGGTCCAATTGGTTGAAGTGTAACGACCAAGTGAAGCTTGAAGCATGAGGGTTCACATTGGGGTCCCATTGGTCTTCCTTGACTTCACCAATGGCATGCAATACGTGTAATTTTGCAATCCTGCTTTCATTGATAATGCTGGACCATGGCCTAAAAACAAAATCCACTTCAGTAGTTACTAGCATCTGCTGACTTTCCTCTTTCTTTGAAAATTCCTCAATGGCCTTCAACTCCACCTCCCTATATATTTCAGATTCTGCAACTACATTGTTGATAGACCTTTCAATATCATTAGATGCTGCGTAAACAGAATCATCAGCTTTCAAATATGCAGAAATCTTAGCACACATAACACATTTTATATCACCGTCACAATCAGTACATGAGTTGCAATTGATAGAATCATTAAAATCAATAAAATCAAGAAATTCAGTACACAACTCATCATGAGTTTCCTCAACTAAATCTGCAGGTAAATCAATATGACAATTAGAATGCAGGGAGTTGGGAATTATTTGGGAAGAGAGTTGGTCTGACTCTTGACTTCTCAGTTCATTAACAGTGGTTGTCAACTGCTCAATTTGGGTTGTTAAATCCTGAATAGTAGCAGTGAAATTCTGTTAGAACTCAATTTGGTTTTTCATCAAGTCCTCTAATGAAGGCTCAAGTTTTGTGGTTGTTGGACTTGTTATCTGTTGGAACTGATTATTGTTGGTGGCCATCTGGTTCATCAAGTCCTTCCATGATGGCTCAAATTTTGTGGCTGCTGGACTTGTTATCTGTTGGAATGACTGCTCATATTGTAATGATTGTTGTTGTTGTGATACCGCATTGCCATATCCCAGATCCGAATAGTCTCTCCAGCCAGAGTTGTATGTGTTGAAGAAGGGATCATAACTCTGTTGCTGCTGCTGGAACTGTGGTTCATAAGGAAAATAACCAGCTGCTGCAACAAATTGATCTGGAAAAACAGAACTACCATACTGAAGTGTAGGGCATGCATATATGGAGTGAGATGAACAAAAACAAATGTTACACACAAGTGTAGCTTCCTGCACAGGTGATTGTTGTCTCACTACTATATGTCTTACCAAAGAAGTCAACTCCTCAAGTTTTGACTCCATTATGCATGGTCCATTATAACCTTAAAATGCAACAGAATGCAACAAAATGATAATGAAAGAAAAAGAAAAAATTAAAAAGAAAGAGTTAGTATGGGATCAACACTCAAAATATGCAAAAATAAATCTAGTTAATGTATCTAAACATTTTTAAAATTTACGGGAGCAACACAGGACAAAATCTACATAAAAATGAAACTAGAAAATACAATAAAAAATAATAAAAAATTGAAAAAGTGGTCTAAATGATAGAATTTCGAAAAACCAGGGGTGACCTCACAGTTTACTGTGAGTCTTGTTTATCAGGCTGTTTTCCTTCAGTCGACCAAGTTTCAGCTCATTGTGGGCATGTTTCAGTTCGAGAATTGCAATAGTTACCCGTAATCACCTGTTTTCCGTCTTTCCTAAATCAGAAAAATTCAAAAGCTAAGATAAAAATGTTAGTATGGTATGAACAATGTTAGTAAATGAAAAATAACTGTTAGAATAGGTAAGAAAGAACAAAAATTAGTAAGGTTACTCAAAATGAAAAGATTACACCTACGAGATCCCCGGCAATGGCGCCAAAATTTTGACGAGCGCCGAACTCAGTTAAAATTATAACCGAAGTTATTACCTAAACTTGTAGTATAGTGAACAACACCGGATCGTCTCCTCAAGGATCGTAGATGCAATTTGATCAAATCAAGTGAAAGTTAGAAAAAGGGAGGTTTTGATGGTTCAAGGATCGCAGTGACAAGATTTAAAGAGAAATAACAATTAGAAGAAGAATCAATTAAATCTATCCGAGATTAGGTGGATTCAATCATAGACCTTTCAACAAACACCTGAAATACATTTGAATGGTTAACTTGGATCTAATCGAGATCTCTCAGCATCAGATCCGTAATTCATACTAGCATAATCGTCGTCGTAATTCAATTGACAATTGATAAACACAAATCTGCAATCGCACCATTTATGTAAATATATGTCAATTTAAGCACCGAATTCAATTAACCTAGGCACAAATCAGTAACCTAACCTCTTCAATTACGTGATTAGTTTAGATCAATCAGTTCTAAGTTTCATCACAAATCTCAATCTTCGATTATGTGATTAATTCAGATCAATCAGTTCTAAATTTCATCACAATACTTAATCTTAAACCAAGATCAAATCAGATCAAACATAAACAGAATCACCATTCATGCATTCAAGATCAAGAGAATAAAAGAAGAAGAGAAGATGAATTCAAATATAAATCAAATACATTACATAATCAAGGTCTCAAGAATCCAAGCCACAATCTCTTCAAGAGTCCCGAATTGACTAGAAGTGACTTAGCTCTCCATTACAATGAAGGAAAAATATAAGAACTATGAAAAGCTATATCTAACACCAAGTGTGTGTTGTGTTTAGAGCTCTCCACATGCTTCCTTTTATAGAGGATTCAGAGTAGTAGTAGATGGGTAGATGAGATTAGTAGGTGGAATTAGTAGGTGAGCTTAGTAGGTGAGATTGGTAGGTGAGCTTCCTTGTCTCCGAAAGTATTCATTGTTGAACTCATTGATTTCGTCATTTCTGAGCCAAGTGGTCTTCTTGAAAGTTCTAGGAAATTGTCTAAGCTTTCCAATGGCTCTGGAAGCACCCAAAAATTCGTCCTACAGCCCAAGATATGACCCAATTACTACAGACTGTTCAGGACCAGTTTCAGCACCTCTGTTTTGACTTTCAGACCCAATATCTCCATCAAGCCGAATCAAGTTTTGTGCTTGACATGAAAGTTGTACATCTGGGTCTTAACTTTCAGATTACAAATTTTCAGCCCATTTTATATGCCCAAACTCGAATTATGTTCGGTTTACTACACACCTGTTCGGGTTCCAAACAAATCCCGTATTCTGATTTCCATGCCCAATTAGCTCCACTAGATGTCTGAAATTGACTTTGAGTTCTTCATCAAAGTTGTAGAGCTCTCTCTTATCTTTCCTACAAGGTAAAATTCATAATTATCAGATATTTAGAACTCAAGATATGGCTAAAATACAGAAACAGTGTAAGACCCGAATAATGCTGAAAAAAATCAATTAAGTCCGATTCGAGTTCAAACTTACAAAACATAATCAAATTCAGTCAATTAAGCACATGAAGAGTGTAAATGACTAATAATGAGGGTTTCTTAATGAATAAAATATGTGATTATCAACATACCTCAGTCATTGTTGTACATGCTGCACTAAAATCATGTAACATTCCATTTTACAGCAATAAAAACACTCATTCCTTTGCTTGTGGTCCTTGTTGTATGGGTAAGATTCACAAATTCTCATTTCCTGTCTCTAATACCGTATATACTCAACCTCTAGAGCTTATATATAGTGATGTGTGGGGGTCATCTCCTGTTCCAACTTCTAATAGTTATAGATACTACATTCATTTTCTTGATGCCTATACCAAATTCACCTAGATTTATTTGCTGCTAAATAAATCCCAAGCATTGTCTATCTTCTTATCCTTCAAAACCATGGTGGAATTACAATTTAAAAGGAGAATTAAAATAGTGCAAACTAATGGTGGGGTGAGTTTACTGTCTTTTTCAAACATTTAACTTCTTTTCGTATTATACATAGATTTAGCTTCCCTTATACTCATGAGCAAAATGAGGTAGCTGAACGCAAACACAGACATGTTAATGAAATAAGGTTAACTCTTTTAGCAGCCTTTGGTCTCCCACATCAGTATTGGGAGGATGCTTTTTTGCACTTATGTATATCTTCTCAATAGACTCCCCACACTTATCCTTGGTAATAAATCTCCTCTAGAGGTTTTCTTTGGTCATAAACCAAATTACTCTCTTTTTCGAGTCTTTGGCTATACATGTTATCCTTACCTAAGACCCTACAACAACCACAAAATTCAGTATAGGTCTCATCAATGTGTTTTCTTAGGGTATTCACCTTCTCATAAAGGTTACAAATACTTATCCCACTGGATAATATGTATTTGCAGACATGTTGTGTTTGATGAGAACATTTTTCCCTTCAAAGTCAATTCAAGTTTCCTACACTTATCCACTTTTAATTCTCAGTTGTCCATTTCTGTTTCTTCTCCTCCAAGTATCCCTCTTGTGTCTCCTACTAGCATTAATGAGAGTTCTTTACCTGCTAATACTAATCTGCCTTTGTCTATTGATACTGCTAACAATTCCCATATATTGTCATCCTGGTCTTTAGTTACTGCAGGTAGTGACTCTAGTTCTCCTGGCAGCACAACATCTCTTTTTGTGCCTATTATTGGTTTTGTTCACACTCAATTGTATTCTGATCATATTCAGCACCATGCTACTATGTCAGCTACTGATTTTGTTCAACATCAGCAGCAAGTTGCTGCTGCAAACACATATCCTATGGTTACTAGAGCAAAGCCTGGTATTCACAAGCCTGAAGTATTTCTTGCCATCACAGAACCCGGTCCTGTCAATAAAGCATTATCCATTCTAGAATGGCATCGGGCTATACAAACTGAGTATCAGGCTTTAATTCATACTCAGACTTGGTCTCTAGTTGAACTTCCACCTGGCAAATCTGCATTGGGCTGCAAATGGGTGTTCAGGATTAAAAGAAACCCTGATGGAAGTGTTTAGAAGCACAAAGCATAGTTGGTGGCAAAAGGATTTCAACAAAGAGTTGACTTTGATTTTATTGAGACATTCAGTCCAATAATTAAGCCAGTGTCAGTCTGAATGGTCCTCACTATTGCTCTTAACAGAGGCTGGCCAGTCCACCAATAGGACGTGAATAATGCATTCCTAAATAATGTATTGAAGGAATAAGTTTATATGCAGCACTCTGAAGGCTTTACTCAAGGGTCTGGTCATTTGGTTTGTAAATTACACAAGGCCTTTTATGGACTAAAGCAAGCACCTAGGGTCTAGTTTAAAAAACTTACCACAACATTCACTCACATGGGATTTCAGCCTACCAAATGTGATGCCTCTCTATTTGTTTAATGCACATCTCAGGCCACAACTTTTGTTCTTGTATATGTCGATGACATTCTTGTTACAAGTAGCTACCCTGCTACAATTCCTGCTCTCATAGCTTAACTAAACTCAGCTTTTTCCCTTAAGGATCTTGGCAAGCTATACTACTTCCTTGAAATAGAAGTAAGACATACTGCAACTGGTGGAATTCACGTCTCTCAAACCAAGTATATTACAAACTTGATATCAAAAGCCAAAATGTTGAGTGCAAAGCCCATGAGGACACCAATGGCTTTAGGACTAAGGTTGTCTGCTCATGACATTGTTGAGTTGTTAGATGCTAGTTTGTATAGAAGTATTGTAGGTAGCCTGCAATATGTCACTGTGACAAGACCAAAAATAGCCTTCAGTATTAATAAGGTTTGTCAATTCATGCACAACCCTAAGGAGTCCCATTGGAAGACAGTAAAGCAAATCCTAAGGTGCCTAAATGGGACTTTAGATTATGGTCTTCATCTCACCAAGTCACCTACCATTCATCTCACAACATACTATAATTCATATTGGGGCACGAATGCAGATTGCAAAAGATCAACAACAGGGCAATGTGTATTCTTTAGGTCTAACTTAGTGTCTTGGACCTCCAAAAAGCAAAGTGTGGTTTCGAGGTCCAGTACAAAAGCTGAATATAGGAGTATGGCTTTTGTAGTTGCTGAGCTCACATGGTTGCAGTCACTATTAAGTGAATTAAAAGTACCAGTTGTCAAAGTTCCAGAAATACATTGTGATAACCTGAGTATTATCATGCTAACAGCCAATTCTATTCTCCATTCAAGGACAAAACATTTTGAGCTTGATCTCTACTTTGTTAGGGAAAAAGCAATAAAACAAAAGATCAAAGTCTGTCATATACCTTCTATTGAGCAAGTAGCAGATTTGCTTACCAAAGCAATTTCAAGTACAACTTAACTTTTCCTATGTTTAGACATAAACCTAAAGTTGAAAGTCTTTAGACCTTGAGTTTGAGAGGAGAATGTAAGGGAATAGCCAATTGTAACTATTCTAATGTTGATGTAATTGATTTTGTTATAGATAAGTTAAGTTGTTAGATCAATTAGAGGTTAGTTATTAATCAATTAATTACTAATCAATGAGATTTCTATTAATAGCAATGTGTAACAATTCTCTGAGTAAGAAATCAATTAATTCATCATAGTTTTTTTCTTTTTATATCTCTCTCTCATGAGTCTACTCTTTGGTTCTTTCTCTTGTTTTGGATGATATCTTTACTTTTCATTACAAATTTTTATTAATTATATGTTAGACAAATATCATCGCTGATAACTAAACAGAAACATTATTAATTAACGGTCATATCTCCAAAGACTTTTATATAATAAAAACCACTTCCCATGCGAGAATAGAAGGGTTTATAAAATGTTGAAAGGCAAGTTATGTTAACGGTTTTTTATCTGGAAGAAGAAAAAAAGTAATGGATATAATTGAAACAGAACGACTGGCATGGCTGTCTACTTTTGCGTCACTTCTTTGCTGGTGTCTCTATCTTTCTAGTTCTTTCGACTTCATTTCTTTTTTTTTTTCAATAGAATCCATTATTTGTATTCGAAGCTAAGATCATTCATCCAATGATCTTGAAACCTAACAATTTTGGTTTATTTATTGTTGATACCCACGTGAGAACGTGGATACCAATATTAAATAATAATAATAATAATAATAATAATAATAATAATAATAATAATAATAATAATAATAATAATAACACGTGGGTACCAATATTAACTATCAGTATCATCATATAATAATAATAATAATAGTACTGTCATATGAAAAAAAAAATATAGCTTAATTTTCATGAGTAATTTAGATTAACTCCAATTTGTGATGAGACACTAAATAACTTCAGAAGCGTTTAACCTCACTTCATATCAATTTTAATTTAGGGAAAACAATATCAATAGCTTGGAACTATATAGGAGTGGTCTCATGAACACCAAACGTTTACTTTCTAACACGAGTAGAATAGTTGACTGACGGCAACAGAAAGCATGGGATAAGATTAAGGAAAAATATCATCTTATATTTTTAAAAGAGATATAGGTATTATTAATACATTTTTTAAGAATATCAAATAAAAAAAAATATGTATAATAAATAATATTAAATAGAATATGAAAAAAGTGTATACACTGTTTGATATAAGATTATCAGAATTGTAAGATTAATGACGTGCAGTTTTGTGTTGTTTATGGTGAAATTTAGTTAAGACAAATTCTAACAAACAAATATATATTTTCATTCGAATGTGAATTCAGAGTTATGTGGTAATCTCGTTTTGAAAAAGAAACATTTGAAAACAAACTGAACGTAAATAACAGAAGTTAAATGAAAGAAGTAAAAGTTTATAAAAGCTTTAAAATATTGCAGAAAAGTAAAGAATTGCAGAAAATAAAAATGTAAAAAATATAAATCACAAGAATTTAAAGTGTATAAAATTAACATGCAGGAAAGTAAAGTGCAGAAAATTAAAATGCAGAAAGTTAAATTGTAGAAAGTGTAAAGTACAGAAAATGTAAAGAAATTTAAAGAACAAGACTTGAAATAAAGGAATTTAAAAGAACATTACATTAAAGTAAATGACTTGAAATGAAAATAGAAGGCATACTTGAAATCAAATCTGTTAATCTGCTTGAGTGAGATATTAGGATTGTATATCCAGTAACTAACCATTTATATATCATGAATACTAATATTTATAGGCAAACTATGAAAATAACTGACTCCAAAAATTAAGACATGTATATGGCAGTTATGCCACATATTTGACACTTGACATGTTACTCAGTTGAGAGCAGTTATGAAATCTTTCAACAAAAACCAATGTCCGACTATTAACACCCACATTGGTCCATCACTTAGAAAAATTTCTTTAATGTCATCCTCCAGCTGTCGAAAATCTCTTCGTCGAATATCTCAATGTTATCATCTGACTATCGAAAATCTCTTCGTCGAATTAGAACTTATGATTTTACCCCTAACAGATGTCCCCCAAAATTTTTCTTTCGACATTATTGGAAGAAAGATAAATTTTAATCTCATCTTCTAGTTCCAATCCGACGCTAATACCTTATCAACATCCTAAGGTATTTAAATCTTCGATCTAATTTTTCAAAAATCCAGTAAAATCTTCAGTAGATTTCTCAAAGGTCACAACTAAAACTTATCATTTCAGACATTAAATAGTTGTTTTCCTAATAAATAGAAATCATAATTACCCTTAAAAAATAGCTTTTCAAAATTTCGCAAAAACCACGTGTTTTTTCACTTCTTTCTCCACTGTTCACCGTCTCTTTAAATTCACAAAATCACACCTCTTCTCACTCCCTTTTCTCTACTGTTCATCATCCTCAACCTTTTTCTCACGTGTTTTCTGCAAAACTTCGTCTTCCACAATGGCCTCTAGCTCTCAATCTCCTAACGAACCATCAGTGGATTTGGGTAACCATGTTGTTATACAAGACCCAACTTTAGAGAAATTTGAACTCTGGAACCTTTCTAAGGTAATTCTTCCTATCAAAGACTCTTCGCTTTCTTTAGATCCTCCAGCTGCTTTCTTGGGCCCAATTCTGCCCAAAGAATCCATCACCAAAGAAATACATAACTTTTTTCCTTGTAAAAATCTCCAAGAAGAAGCTATCTTGACTTATCTTCCTTCCATTCCTATTAGTTATTTCAGTAAATCTGATAGGCTTTTCAGAACCCCTCCTGGCCAAATCGATGGGTATATTGATTGGCTCGCAGAGTTCAAGCCTCTAAAGAAACTTTGTGGAGAAACATAGGTATCTTTTATTGTATTCAACTTTCTTGTTACCCCATAAAAATGAATTCTTGCATGCTGGGTGCGTCATTCTTCTTCTGGAATAAAACTGCCAATTCTTTTCATTTTCCATATAGCATGATGGGTCCTACGTTATTCGATATAACTGTTATGACTAGTCTTCGATCAGACGGGAAATCATAACCACTGTCCTCCAACCTCTGAATACCATTGTTGTCTATTCAAAAGCCCTAACTTCCTTTTCAAACTTCGTTAGTTTCTATAGAATAGTTTCTACTCTATAGAAACAGGCTCTGTATCCAACGAAGAACACATGGTTTTTCTTCTTTTCTGATTATCGGCCTATGCTTTGTGTATTAAATCAATTCAAGTCTCCAAATCTTATCTCTAACTTGCAAATCTTCTTCATGAAGGTAAAAAATTGGCTCTCGGTCAATTCCTCATTTCCAATCTTTACCTTAGCATTAGTGAAATTGTTCAAAGCATTCGGTCTCAAATAAAGAAAACCAATGCTGGTGGCCCAATATGGCTACTTCAGCTCTGGCTAAATGCCATATTAGGAGATTACCTGGTCGGTACTTCGCCTCCGATAGTTTCTTCTACTACCTATGGCATAAAACTTTGCTATGTTAAACATGAAAGAATCCATAAATGACACTTGGAGAATTTCATGCATTTCTTTAGCATTTTTCATTCCATCTCTTTTAACACTGAAGACATCTATTTTGTGCCATTTGCCGACCGTTCTTTTGGTCCTGAGTGGTTTATTCAACCACTAATTTCCAATGATTCTTCCACTCAGGCTAACAATATTTTCATTTGGTCTAATTTTCTTTGTCAACAAATCCTAGTTGCTGGTCTCCCTAGTTCGACAGATAAATCTTTAGAGCTACACCTAGCAAATATGGTAGCTCGACAACTAGGCTTTTGTCAGGCTATTCCAGTGTCATTATCTCCAAAAGCCAAAGAGCATCTCATTAATGGTCATTTACTCGACATGGCAGATCTTGTTCGTGTGGCTATGAAGAATGAGAGATACAAGCATCATTTCTTGATTTCTGCATTCACACCTTATAGAGGGGTTATCAAAGATTTCGTCGAATGATGGACTAAATATTATAGTCCTTACCATGTTGATATTGAGGTTTATCGAAGCCGTATTACTGAAACTCTTATTCCAGTGCAGGATCAAGAGCCTTCGACAAAAACCAAAGGTACACATATTCAAGATATTAGAGCTTTTGAGAAGTATTATAAGATCAAATGGGACTTAGGTATCCTGGCTTAATTGTTTGACATTGTGAAGAAGTTGTGGCCAAACTAAAACAAGCACACAAGAAAAAATGCTCTGTTAATTTCTCTGTGGTTTCCATAAAAAAAAACCATTTGGCATGGCTTGAACCTTTTCAAGTTCCTTTTCCAAAACTAGTGCTTCTTTCTTGTGTTCGTTTCGGTTTGGCCGACGAATTCCCAAGTAAACCTACCAGGGCTGGTAACTTTCCTATTCTTGATGGGATTTATTCTGTGAGCAACTTCTTTCTTATAAGAACTCCAGAAGTTAACTTTACCCATCGGTTTGCCTTGTCGCACGAACAATTTGCCAATAATACCCGAATCATCACTAAAATACCAAAAGGTAATTCTTTTCATATTTTGTCGTTTAACTCTTATCATATCTGCTAATTATTATTCTTTTCACAATAACCCTATTAAAGAGGCCTTTGGAGTATAAAAAGCTGCAATAGGGGGAAGAGGAAGAAGAACAAGCTATTCCATCAAAAAAAGAAGAGATGCAAGAAAACGTAGAATCCTCCTATCCCCAAAGCTCCAAAGGCCAAAACAACGAAGACAATTTCGACGAAAAGTCCTACTAAACACAAGGTTACTGCAAAGCCTTCAAAAGCAAGAACTCTCAAGGTATCTTTTGTGACCAAAATTTAGAACAATCTCTAAACTCACTGAAACTAAACCTTATGTCGAATATAGGTTGGCGACTCTACTTCTGTCTCTTCTGTTGAAATCATTGAGTCTTCAAGCCCATCTTCTGAGAACCCTGTAAAGGTATGTCTTCTGTTACTTCCTCTTTTATGTCACTTGGTAAAATCTCACCTCATTTTAACTTTTTTGAAGAAAAAGAAAAAGACTCAATCTTCAAGTTCCAGTTTGAAACCCACTGTTGAACTTGAAACAAAAACCACCTCAATCCCATCCAAGGTAATTTTTAGTCGACATAATTCTTTTTTCTCAAGTATTGAAATTTGAATTCCATTCAAAGTTTTGATTTCTTTTCATTTCAAGACCCAGAAGCTGAACAAATTGATGAAAATCTTTCAAGGCCCAATGTCGAATTAAATACTGAAGAACAAATTCGACAATCTCTTGAGGTAAAATACTTTGAACTTCAATTGTAATTTTCATGATTTTATTTGTTCTAATGTTTCCTTTATTTGTCTACAGAAATCAAATCCTGCTGTACTCGACAGTCCTGCCTGACAGGATCATGAGAATCTTTTCCCAGAAGTTCAAACTTCTCCAACTCCTACTGTCTCTCTGCCTCTTCCGACAAAGGTTCAACCTCAAATCCCTTCAAGCACTGGGAGTCCTTCTCAAACTGATAAAGATAACCTTGTCCAAATCTTCACAGACGATTTCGACATGGACACCTTTATAGCTGAAACTGCACCTACCAATCTACTTCCATCTTCTCCAACAATTTAAACATTGCAGGACTAGAAAGTGTTGAAGACACAGAAGTGGATTTAGATGAATTAATATCCATGTTGTTGGAAAGTCACAGAAGTTCTCCATGGTCAGCTTGCTTTTCTACTCAGCATGGACAAGATTCTAGTGACTCTTATGTCACTGAACTATTGGCTGAGTTGAAGAACGTCTTTATTTATTCTTTTGAACACTTGATTTCTGACCAACCTCTCCGAGAAAGGATGATGACTATCATGACCGAGTTGGAACCCCTCTCTCAACAGCTGCCAATAACCAGTCGAGCCTTTCCTATAATTGTCAAAGATTTTCTCCAAAATCTGTCAATAAAAATGCCTACCATTCGTCTAGTCATTCCTGCTTATGATCAAGAAGTTCAAGAAAAGTCCAAACTCTTAAAGCAGCTGACCAATGCGAAGAACGAGAATGATAAATTAAAAGATTTTCTCATCAAAGGAAAAAACAAGAAGGCAGAACTGGACAAAGAAGTTGAAGATTTGGAGAAAAAAACTTGAAGAGACTCGACGTCAGAAACAAAAGCTTAACATTGCATTGCAACAAGGGACTGCTAGGCAACAAAGTATTGCTAACAACTCCAAACAATAGGTTGTCGAAGCTAAGCCAGTGTTAGCAAAGATAAATTCCCTTGAAGTAGAATATCACATAGCTTGTGCCAACAAACAATCCTTGGAAGACTCTTGGGAAGTTTTGAAAAGAACTTGAATGTATTTTTTTTTCCTTTTTTTATATATTGTTAGTTTAATAATCCGACAAGATTTGTATGGCCTTCTAGGCCAATACCTAATAAAAATTTCCTTTGATCAATTCCAACATGTTTTTTTTTTATATTATTGCTCTGTAACTCTATACACTTAAATGCTCTCTTGACCTTTCTTTTCAATGTATCTCGTAATTGCGCATCATAACTATCGTAATTAATTGTAATGCGAGTTACAAAACATTGCATAATAACTTTATCAGCAAAATCCCCTATAAATAGTGTTCTTTGGGACGTTATGATTCAAAGAGTGCAATCTGACCCTTTCTTTCTCATTTCTCAACAACTTTCACCATGTCTTCAGATAATCTCCTCTTCTCTCTATCGGAAAAATGGTTTAACTTTATTTTATTGAAAGAAGGACTTTGTATTAATAGTAATACTCATCTTTAACTTCAGTAAGAATCGTAATATTCCTGATAAGCTTCAGTAATCATCGTAACAACTTGGTGTTTCTAAAACACGGTTGTTATGATAAGGATGACTCATTAGGGAGTAGGTTGCCAACCATCATTTCGCCCAAGATAAATAAAAAATAGTCTATTTCTTCCTCTTCCTCATGTCCCACGAGGCAAACAGAACACTTGCCTCAGCTGGGGAGAAGCTTTTGGTTTATTTATAATAGGTTTATTTTCCTCTATAAAGTTCTGACAAACAAGTTATAATATCTCGCATCTTCATGTAACTTGTAATTGTCAAATATATGAATGAAATTTATTTTTAATCATTCCTTGTCAATCTTTACTTCATACATTGTCGGCCTATATGGCTTCAAATATTTGTCATTAATAGGCTTAATTCTTAAACCTGAATTAACTTCGACAAGTGCAAAAGCATTTCCAGAAAACACTTCAGTAACTTAAATGGTCTTTCCCATTTTGGAGACCACTTCCCATACTCTCGACAATTCCTATCCATGGGAGAAATCACTTTCCAAACCAGGTCATCCACCTTGAAAGACTTGTATTTAACTTGACTGTCATAAAATTTAGCAATTCTTTCTTTCTATCGAATCAAGTTTTCTAAAGTAATCAAACTTTCATCACCTAGTTCGTTTAATTCATCAAACATTAAGTCCCAGTAATGTTCGATTGGTAACTCATCTTGTTTTTGAATACGAACTGATTGAAGATTAATTTCGACTGGTAACACTGCATCATGACCATACACTAACTTAAATGGTGAAGTGCCTGTCGATTCTCTTGGTGAATTTCTATATGCCCATAGGATCTGGTCAAGGGTATTATGCCAATTTCTAGGTTATCAACCAATATGCTTTTTAATCAAACTTGTGATTATTTTATTCATGACCTCTACTTGGCCATTTTCCATAGCATAATATAGAGTCGACGTAAGCATTTTAATTTTCGTCGAATTAGTATATTCGACAACTTTCCTCCCAATGAACATCGTCCCTTGGTCGGTCGTCAAAGTTTGTGGTATTTCAAACTGACAAACTATATTATTTTCTATAAAGTCAATTACATCCTGTTGGGTTACATATTTTAAGGTTATAGTCTCAACCCACTTAGTAAAGTAATTAACTTCCACTAAAATGTATTTATGTCCCTTTGACGACGTAGGATGAATTTGGCCTATTAAATCCAAAGTTCATCCTCTAAAGGGCCAATGTTTGACTATGGAATGTATTTTACAAGATGAAGCATTTTGTATATGGCCATGTCTTTGACACTCTTTACAAGACTTGGCAAACATTATACAATTCTTAACTAGTGTAGGCCAATAATACCTTTGTCTTTGAAGGACTCATTTCATCTTCTCACTTGCTTGATTAGGTATACAAATTCCTTCATGGACCTCTGCTAAGGAAATATAAGCCTTTGCTTCACTCAGGCAAGCCTCTAAATTTCTCTCGACAGATTTTCTATACAAAGCTCCTCCTAGTACCACAAATTTCAATGCTTTGTACTTAAGCTTTCTATCCACGTTTTGACTTGGATTTTCCAAATAACTTAATATTGTTTGTCTCTAGTCATTACTTGTCGAAATATCATTTTGTAATACATCTTTTTCCTCTAATGGATATAAAAATTCTCTAATCTCCATTAGATTTGTTAGAACTTTCGACGAAATTTTATACCCAGAGGCCATCTATACCAATTCATTAGCCTCTTTATTTAAGTTTCTGGGAATGTGTTCGACAATTACTTCGTCGAACTTCTTTATCAACTTGCTCGCCATAATACAATATTAGGTTAGATTATAACTGACACATTTATATTCTTGGGTGAACTGTTTGATGACTAACTGTGAATCTCCTAAAATATGCACGTTACGTGCTTTCATTTCTATTAATATTTCTATTAAGGTTTTATACTCAACCTCGTTGTTAGAACATATGTACTTAAGTTCAAACATGAACTTAGTTGGAGTACTTTGAGGAGAAACAATTAGAATTCTTACTCTAACTCCATTTTAATGTCTTGAGCCATTAAAATATAAATGTCAGGGTTTTAACCCGACGAAATTTATATTATCAATATCCAAACATAAATGGTCAGCCAGGAAATCAACAATTGTTTGGCCTTTAATAACTTTCATTGGAACATATTGTAAGGAGAATTCTGACAAAATAATGGTCCACTTACCAATACGTCCATTTAGCACTGGCTTCGACAACATATTTTATTACATCAGTCTTCGACATAACCAATACATTATATGACATCATATAATACTTGAGTTTAGTGCATTAGAAATATAATGCTAAACAAAGTTTTTCTATTGTACTATATCTCCTTTTAGCATCATTCAAGACTCAACTAAGATAATATACAGCTCTCTCGACATCATTTTCATTTTCTTGAGCCAGCATACTCCATATGGTTTCATCTCACGTTGATATGTATAACTTCAATGGTTTACGAGGCACTTGAGGCATCATGATTGGTGGATTTGTCAAGTATTATTTTATCTAGTCAAAGGCTACATGGTGGCAAGGCTCCCACACAAAATTTTGTTCAGCCTTCAACTTGACCAATGGGGCAAAGACTCTAGTTCTTCCCGACAAATTAGATATGAATCTCCTCAGAAAGTTCACTTTTCCCAAGAAAAATTGTAATTCCTTCTTGTTCGTCTGTGGTGTGGCTTCCAGTACTGCCTTAGCTTTATTCTTGTCCACTTCAATATCTTTCTTATGAACTAAAAAACCCAAGAATTTAGTAGCCAACACTCCAAAATCACATTTCTCCAAATTCATCTTGAGGTTGTGCTTTCTCATCCTGTCGAATGCATGCCTCAAGTCTGTCAAGTGACTTTCCTTTGTTTCTGACTTGACAATTACAACGTCAATGTACACCTCCATGAACTTTCCAATGATATCATGAAAAATAGTGTTCATTGCTCTTTGATAGGTGGTCCCTGCATTCTTTAAATCGAAAGGCATGACTACCCATTCATATGTCCCAATGGCTCCTAGACATCTGAAGGCAATTTTTGACACATCCTCTTCGACTATAAAGATTTGATTATAACCTGTATGGTCATCCATAAAACTTAACAATTCATGTACAGATGCGGTATCGACCAACATGTCCGCAATGGGCATAGGATATTCATCTTTAGGAGTTGCAGAATTTAAATTCCTAACGTCTATGCATACTCTTAACTTGTCATTTTTCTTAATTACAGGAACTATATTAGACAACTATTCGACATACCTGGTCATTCTAATGAACTTGGCTTTGAGCAATCTTTCAATCTCGCCCTTTATCTTTGACACCACTTCAGGTGCAAATCTCCTATTGACTTGCTTGATGTTTGTCCCATTATTAAGCCGCAAGTGCACGGGTCATTCAAGTAATACAATGAAGAGTAAATTTCATTCCCTCGAGGATAATTGACTTCCAATACTAAATATCAACCAATAGCTTATCTAGTTCTATTCAAGAACATAAAAATATGAGAAAGTGCAAAAAAACTAATCTAAAGACAGAAAAGCAATAAATGAAAGTAAAGATAATGGTTTAGAGATTTAGAAAATTCTTCTTCACCTCATACTTAATTAATGTTATGCAATCCTTATAAGCAACATGAATACATTAGTTAAGTTAGCTTGAGAATCTGATTTAGTTAAAAGCCTATGTCTAGGTCAATTAACCTTGGCTTCCTTCACCTAGCTCACTATGCTTCTATAAGAACCAGAGTGAAATCTACTAATAAACGATCTATTCTCAAACACACGCTATGCATGACTAAGAGGTATATGTCTATCCCATTAACAAATCAATTTATTCAAGTCAATTGAACTCGTCAAACATGCATAAACCATACATATGATCTCAAATTCAAATTCCTATGTCTAGGCTCATCAGATTTCATCAAATCACTTAAAAGCTGATTAAACTCTTAAGAACATTAAGATCTATATGATTGAATATAACCAAACATCAATATATACTCAAAGTAATACATAAACATTAATATTTATACAAAGATCTAAAGTAATTCCTAAATACAACTTAACTAATCATTGAACACGAAAATACACACAAAATCAATGCTCAAAGGATAAGGAAAGAGAAGAAAACTAAGGAAGAAGGAAGGAAGCTCATAGATGTGATCTTCTATGCTTGAATTATCCTCTATAAGGAAGATGGCCTCCAACCTTGGCTCCCTAGACCTCCAATCTGCCTAGAAATGAAGTTCCAGCCGCAGCTTCTCTAAAACCTAAAAAACTTTCTTTGTAAAATTTGTTAAAAACGTATTTATAGACCTAGAAAATAGAGTTATGCCGTGACATTAACATGCATACACCGCGGCGCGCATATAATTAGGTCACCACACCACGGCATTAACATGTCTACGTCGCAACGTGCAAATTTTGTAGCTCTCTGTCTGGATATAGGGGATGCACCACGCCACGACATTGATATGTCTGCGCCGCGGCGTCAGCTACTAGAATGCTTCTTTGGCTTTCTCTTCCAATTTTAGCTCAAATGCTCCATATATCAACTTGTTTGGAGCATTTCCTGTAATAGAGAAATCACAAACTCATTAACAATTGTAAATCTACTTAATCAATAACATAATATGCACAATTTGCTTAATATCATATTGGAAAGGCATCAAAATAGAATATAACAAATATAAGCATAAAACCTTCCAAATATGCATAATAACCAGGGCTTAAGCAATCAATAAAGTACAGATATTGAGCACAAATAACTATACATTGTGGAGTTATCACACTCCCAAACTTAGACTTTTGCTTGTCCTCAAGCAAAACAAAGTATGACTAAGTAAACTTACTTTAATAATTTATATTTCACATGCATTCAACAACTTTCAATTTCAATTTTCTCTCTAAAATATAACCAGTGTACAATGATTGTATCAATCCTTAATGAATGCTAAAATCTCACAATCAACTCCACACATACACAACCCTAAACATATTAACAACCCAGTTTCCTTTCATGAAGATCACACTTTCCACAAACATGCTAGATAAACTTTTTCTATTCAAATCACATAAATCTGGATAAGTTTATAAGCATACATGCATATGAATCATATAATCCACAAAATTGAATATAAACTCTCTCTCCACTAATGTAAATCACACATAACTGAGGATCAAAAAGGTCTTTAACAGCTTGTAATGTCAGGCCATGGTAATGGGCGTATGAAAAGAAGGGAAATGATATACAACAAACATTGAGAAACATAAACATGTTATTTCAAGACTTGAGTCATCTAGTGATACTATCAAGGTATTCAACAGTGAAAGAAGAAAACTCGCCAGAACTATTCAATGTTTTTTATACTTTTCATTTCTTAGGCTTTACTTGTTTTTCTCTTTTTTTTTCTATTTTTTTTACAAAGCAATGTTTTTTCTTCAATTTGGCATTTGGTTCCTTCAGGCTCATTTTGTATTGGAGATATTAATATCCTTAATCACTTGACTCACTTCAATAAATAACACATTATGTACTCAACAAACATTAATGGTTGGAAGAAAATGCAATGCTTTCACATGCATTAAAATGGTTAACAGGTTAACGAACACAATGGGTGAATGAAAAACATATAAGACCAAACAATCAACAGGCTTCAAAATGGGACCTAGAGATATCATTATATCAGGGTAAGCTTGAAAAGGCTCAATCGGTCTAAACAATGCCCTAATTATTTCCTCAGTCATGCACAATCTAGGATTTTGCCTCAAGATAGTTTAAAAACAACTTCTAGGATAATCGAAATTTTACATATACATCCATAAGCTTTCTCTAGACATACACTCTTATCATACTCAAAGTTACACTTGCATCTAAGTGGAATGTAAATCATACATAAAAAGTAACTAAATTATTTCACATGCTTCTGATCACATATGGTTTCGCTAAAAGTAATCAAATCGCAACCATTTATGTCATTGGACAACCAATTTCATACTAGCATCAATCCCATCATGCATTAAAAAATTCAAATTTTTTCTCAAGAACCTATTAGTAATAGTCAACCTTAACATATGATCATGATAACATGGTGACTATCATCACTGCATACTGTAAGTATCAATACATGTTACACAAATTCAACATTATAGTAACAAAACATGTAATGATACTCCCTCAAACTGAAGTGAAATAGTATCCTTACTCTACATGGTTTATAGGGTACCTGAGCCTATCAACATACTGAAATGTAAGAGTTGAGTATACTACAACATTTAAAAACACTTAAAATAAATTAACTATGTATAATATATACACTACAGGTGACACACCGCAACACACAACATCTATGTCGCGATATTTGGTCAGAATGGGTGCTTTCACCAGCACCTAAATCAAATTTCTCTCTTTTTCTTTTTTTCTTTTTTTTACTCAAGTTTAAAGGGCACGCTACGGTGTTGAACTTTTCACGCCGCAGAGCTGAGCTCTCTGGATTTTGGCTTGATACGCATAAAATAATTGTCACATCGCGGCGTGAGATATCAGCCTACAAAATTCTGTAGCAAACTCAGTTTTGCTGCATAATTTTGTCCAAAGAGGTCCTCAACACCTCTAAAATTTGTCCAAATAGCTAAAATATAAAATGTACAACTAAAAACGATCAAAACTACAAAATTAACATATTAACCTATATATAGCTTAAAACTAAACATAGACATTAAAACTAACTAAACTTAAAACAAGCAAACATACTAACTACAAAATTACAAAAATCAAACATACTAACTAATATAAAACTCAAAACAAGAGAAAAGCACAAAAACTAACAAAACTACAAAATTAAACATACTAACATATATAAGACTTAATACTAAAGAAAAGCATAAAAACTAACAAACTCATAAAAACCTGGATTCCCTCCCAAGAAGGGTTTGAGTTATAGTCCCGGCAGGACTATCGCAAGGCAAACTGCCACACTGCACTCCGGTGTGCATCTCCATTGAGTATGGCTGGTTTGATCCCAAAATGGATGGATCAGATGGTAGACCTTCTTTTGCCTAAATGAAGTTCACCATTGGGGGTTCTCAAGCTCCCTCAAAGACCTCAAATGATTAATCTCATCCTTCATTTATTGTTCTTAATATTATAAAGAATGAAGACTTAAGTTAAACTGTACAAAAGAAAACTTGAACTATACAGCTTGAATTAGAACTAAATAAGCTCGTTATTGATATTAGTAATATAGAAATAAACCGTCATCCCAGGCTATTGCCAAGGAATAAGTCTAAACTATACGGAAATAAACTGTCATCCCCAGCAAATGCCAAGGAAGAAATCTAAACTATATGAAAATAAACCAACATCCCCGCCAACAGCACCAAAAACTTGTTTGTCCCTTTATTAGGCCGCAAGTGCATGAGTCATTCAAGTAATACAATGAAAAGTAAAGTTCGTTCCCTCGAGGATGATTGGCTTCCAATACTAAGTATCAACCAATAGCTTATCTAATTCTATTCAAGAACATAAAAATATGGGAAAGTGTAAAAAAACTAATCTAAAGACAGAAAAACAATAAATGAAAGTAAAGATAATGGTTTAGAGATTTAGGAAATTCTTCTTCACCTCATACTTCAATTAATGTTATGCAATCTTGATAAGCAACACGAATGCATTAGTTAAGTTAGCTTGAGAATCTGATTTAGTTAAAAGCCTATGTCTAGGTCAGTTAACCATGGCTTCCTTCACCTAGCTCACTATGCTTCTATGAGAACTAGAGTAAAATCCACTAATGGACGATCTATTCTCAAATACATGCTATACATGACTAAGAGTTATATGTTTATCCCATTAGCGAATCAATTTATCCAAGTCAACTGAACTCATCGAACATGCATCAATCATACATATGATCTCAAATCCAAATTCATATGTCTAGGTTCATCAGATTTCATCAAATTACTTAAAAGCTGATCAAACTCTTAAGAGCATTAAGATCTATATGATTGAACATAAGCAAACATCAATATATACTCAAAGTAATATATAAACATCAATATTCATACAAAGATCTAAAGTAATACATAAATACAGCTCAGCTAATCATTGAACACAAAAATACACACAAAATCAGTGCTCAAAGGATAAGGAAAGAGAAGAAAACTAGGGGAAAAGGAAGGAAGCTCATAGATGTGATCTTCTATGCTTGAATCATCCTCCATAAGAAAGATGACCTCCAACCTTGGCTCCCTAGGCCTTCAATCTGCCCAGAAATGAAGTTCCAGCCGCAGCTTCTCTAAAACCTAAAAAACTTTCATTGTAAAATCTGTTGAAAACGTATTTATAAGCCCAGAAAACAGAGTCACGCCGCGACATTAACATGCATACGCCGCGACACGCATACAATTAAGTCACCACGTCACGATATTAACATGCCTACGCCGCAGCGTGCAAATTTCGTAGCTCTCTGTCTAGATGCAGGGGATGCACCACGTTGCGGTATTGAGCCTGTGCCGCGACGTTAGCTACTAGAATGCTTCTTTGGCTTTCTCTTCCAATTTTAGCTCAAGTGCTCCATATATCAACTTGTTGGAGCCCTTCCTACAATAGAGAAATCACCAACTCATTAACAATTGCAAATCTACTTCATCAATAAAATAATACACATAGTTTGCTTAATATCATATTAGAAAGGCATCAAAATAGAATATAACAAATATAAGCATAAAATCTTCCAAATATGCATAATAACTAAGACTTAAGCAATAGTAAAGTACATATATGGGGCATAAATAACTACACATTGTGGAGTTATGACACTCCCAAACTTAGACTTTTGCTTGTCCTCAAGCAAAATAAAGTATGACTAAGTAAACTTACTTTAACAATTTATATTTCACATGCATTCAGCAACTTTCAATTTCAATTTTCTCTTTAATATATAACCAGTGTAGAATGATTGTATCAGTCTTCAATGAATGCTAAAATCTCACAATCAATTCTACACATACACAACCCTAAACATATTAACAACCCAGTTTCCTTTCATGAAGATCACACTTTCCACAAACATACAAGATAAACTTCTCATATTCAAATCACACAAATCTGGAGAAGTTTATAAGTATACATACATATGAATCATATAATCCACAAAATTAAATCTAAACTATCTATCCACTAATGTAAATCACACATAACTGAGGATCAAAAGGGTCTTTAACAGCTTGTAATGTCAAGCCATGGTAATGGGCGTAAATTGGAATTGGAACAAGTCCTTACACCTCTTTTCCTTTCTTTATTTCTGCAAGCTTTTTTTGGTCAGAAACTATAATTCTTGTCGAGTCGTTTAATTGCAGTAGTCAACTCAATTGGAATTGCCCCCTTGTATCTGCAGATTCTTTTCTGATAATACTCTTTAATTTCTTGTCATTTTTATTTTTTTTTTGTGTTGGCTTAGCTTTGACTACTAAACATCTCGTTTCTGTGGGTTCTTCTTTAATAACTAAACCCTCAACCATGTTTCTTCTTTTTTGTGCTTGTCTCAACCTCTGCAGCCTCCTCTTTCGACTCTTTGACAACGGTAAAGACTTTGCTGGCCCTACTACATTCTGGCCAATCATAGCTTCACCTTAGTTGATCTTACCATTTCTGTAATCTTCATTCCAGAATGGTCGATCTCTCTGACACCTATGCTTCCTGGCAGCCACTTCCCATCGAAGTTGTGGGTGGCACGCTATTGCAAAATTTTTAACCCATCTATCCATAGTAATATTGACATATGGCACTCTGGTCCTAACTAGTCCGATATAGGCCCTGGGAAATGAATTACTTCCCACAAACTCACCAGATAATTCAACCAACTAGTCATTCATGTTAGACCTGGGCATATAACTCAGCATTGGTCTTGGAGTATAAACAGCCTATTTTGGTTTCCAAACTTTTCTGTCGAAAAACTTCTTCTTATCCTATGAGTTACTCTGTTGTTCCTTAGCAACCTTCTTCGCAGCAAATTCATTATATACTACATTGCATCTTGAACATAACTTACTTTGCCCTTCTCTTTCTTTATTTTAGGTAATATTTCAAGAGATTCTCCTGACTTTGGATAAATGTTCATTACATCTTCCACATCAATGTCGAATTCCTGTAAATTCTTTATGTTGATCATTCCAACATTCAAAGGAACCTGCTAGTCGACATAGGAAACTCCATCCTGAAACGGATCTGTATCAACCTTCATATCCGCCTTAGGCTTATCAGCAAACTTCAAACGCCCATCCATTAGTGCTTTTTGAATCAAATCTCTGAAATTAATACATTCATTAGTAACATGACCAAAATTGTTATGAAACTTACAATATTTTCGGTCTTTTATTTCATCAGGTTTTAGTAACCTATGACTTTCTAACAGTTTAATCTGTTTATCTTTTAACAATAAATTAAAGATTTTGTCAATTTTTGTTATATCAAATGTATATGTTTTTCTATTGATATAATTCATTTTTTCCTTATTTCTTATAGGCTGTAGAGCCTGACACACATAAGGAGGACCATTTTGAAGTTCAGCAATGTTGACTTCAAATTCATCATTGCTATCTTCAGTCTCATTGTCGAATTCACCTAATTCGATGAATGCTACTTTCTCTCTTTTAAGGAATCTCTTTTGTTTCTGAACATTTTCAGCTTTCAATTGTTCTATTTGCCTAACATTTTCACCTAATTGGGAAAGATCAACTAAACGTTGGTTTATTAACTTTTTCCTTATATAATAGTCTAAACTTCCTGTAGCAATTTTCACTATCTTTGCTTCAGGTATGGGAGTAAAACATCTACTCCTCATTTGTCGAAACCTAGCAAGGTAGTCATCTACGGTTTCATTATACATTCTCTTGGTATTGAAGAGATCTGTAAATCTCACTTTCAAATCTCCCCTGAAGAACTGGTCATGAAAACTTCTTTCTAATTGAGTCCAAGAATGGATCGAGTCGAAAACCAAGAGAATGCATTTTTAGTCAAGGAACTTGGGAAGAATCTCATTTTAAGGCTTTCAATAGTGGCCAACTACCCCATTTCTATAATATACCGTGCGATATGTTCAACGGTTGATTCCCCACTTTCACCAGCAAACTAAGAAAGTTTAGGAATTTTAATTCCTCTGGGCAATTATGCTTGTTGCACCTACTCAGGAAAGGCCGAAACAAATTAGGGTTGGTTGTCATATCCAATATTAAACTCAAACCTATTCAGCACTTGTTCCACCACTTGATTTATATTTTGCTCAACCACTTGGTTCCTCTTAAGATTTCATCGAAGCAATCTCATGGCTGCATCGTTTTTAGCCATTTGATCCTCATCATCTGGACGGAGCACATGGACATTATCATATTCCAAATGAGGCTGATCATTCTGCCCAGGTTGACCAGGATTTTGTTGGTCTTGTCCCATGTTTGCTTGGGGTACAGTTACTCCTGCATTTGCCCCAAGCTGAGCTCTTTGAGCGTTATCATTGATCAATCCTTCTATTCCCAAGGCTTGGTTTAGCCTTGTCATTTGTTGAACTAATGCATTACAAGTATTATTTATAGTTTCCATGATTGGTGTAATTACAACACTCATTTGTTGAGTGAACATATACACCATGTCACGGTTGCTTTCATCCATTTGTTGTCAAAAGCTGGCCAAAGAATTCAAGGTTGGCCATGTTATATTTTGGGGAGTGTCCCTCGACATATTTGGGAAAAGTGGTCCCAAACTCAATCTCTCTTGTCGAGAAGAAGTTGGATTACTTGAACTTGCAACCCCTACTCCTTGATCATTGAAACTCACTAAGACTGATCTTATTTGTGGTTGGCCTTGTGAAACTGCGTTTGGCCTACCGTATTGGCCAAAGTAGAATCAAGTCTCAGTTGTGCCAACACAGAAAGAACATAGTTGGGTGATAAACCATATTGTGGTATAAACCTTGAATTTGAATTCATTACACTTTAGTTACTTGGTTGACTTGGTGATGGCTGACTCACTCCAGACACCACTTGTTTTATCACTAGATTACCCCGGAGAGTACCAGTTACTATTGCATCCACCACAGGACCTGTACTAACAACAGTTAAGGGTGACGCAGTAATGACTGTCGAAAGTAGCGCATTAACATCAATCGAAAGTGCATTCGACGCTTGGTTATTTGTGTCACTCATGACTTGCGTATTTTGAGAAGGCTAAGAATAGACTACCTTTCTACTTTTTAAACGCATAAAACCATCTTTTATGCAAAAAAATTCATGATACTACGAGTTACTGTGAACTTGTCCCACCGGGCGTGCTAATTTATTTATGGTGAAATTTAGTTTAGACAAATTCCAACAAACAAATATATATTTTCAGTCGAATGTGGATTCAGAATTATGTGATAATCTCGTTTTGAAAAAGAAACTTTTGAAAACAAATTGAAGGTAAATAGCAGAAGTTAAAGGAAATAAGTAAAAAATTATAAAAGCTTTAAAATGTTGCAGAAAAGTAAAGAATTGTAGAAAATAAAAATGCAAAAAATATAAAGGACATGAATTTAAAGTACATAAAATTGACGTGCAGGAAAGTAAAGTGTAGAAAGTTAAAATGTACAAAGTGTAAAGTGCAGAAAATGTAAAGAAATTTAAAGAACAAGACTTGAAATAAAAAAATTTAAAAGAACATTGCATTAAAGTAAATGACTTGAAATGAAAATGGAAGGCATACTTGGAATCAAATCTGTTAATCTGCTTGAGTTAGATATTAGGATTGTATATCCAGTAACCAACCATTTATACATCATGAATACTAATATTTATAGGCAAACTATGAAAATAACTGACTCATAAAATTAAGACACGTATATGGCAGTTATGCCACATATTCGACACTTGACATGTTGCTCAGCTGAGAGTAGTTATGAAATCTTTCAATAAAAACCAATGTCTGACTATTAACACCCACATTGGTCCATCACTTAGAAAAATTTCTTCGATGTCATCCTCTAGTTGTCGAAAATCTCTTCGTCGAATATCTCAATGTTATCATCTGACTGTCGAAAATCTCTTCGTCGAATTAGAACTTATGATTTTATCCCCAACATGTGTACACTTAGTTCTGACTGTATAGTCTTTACATTTTATTTTTCCCCTCATTCTTGTTGTAGTATGAAATGATCTTTATTCTAGATTTTTTACATTTCACTTTTGAGGAGTCAGGTAAACGAAACCATGAAAGAAATTAAACTTCTTCGACGGTGTATTAACATAGGTTAGATGATGTGTTAAACATGGGCAGCTCAAAAATGGTAAAGGTCTAAAGTTAAATACAAAATTGGGGTCTATTTTGTGAAATTGATGAAAAGATGTTATTAAAAATTTGTTCTTTTAGTGTATGTTTGGTTCTTGAAATTGAGTATAGAATTAGAACTTGAAACTGAAATTTAACTTCTTAATTCTAATTTTTATGTTTGAAATGTCATTTAGAATTAGAATTGTAATTCCATAAACTAATTTCATAAAATTGAAAAATAACTAAGTTAAGTCTTTCTCAATTCTTAGTATATACCTTAAAAATTACCAATTCTAGAGTTTAAAAATTAAACTCTCTCTCTCTTTTCTCTCCACATTTATTTATGAACAATCATATTTATTGAGATTTTATATTTATATAGAAAATTGTTTTTATATTTATATAAAAAATTATTATAATAGCTATTTTTTTCTAAAAAATTCATGAAATTTTTTATGAAAAAATATGACTATTATATTATAAAAATATTATTGTATGAATATTTTTATTAATTTTAATTTTTTAAATAATTTTTAAATAATTTTTTAATATTTTTAATCATATCTTTAAATAATAAAATTATAATTAAATTTAGAATTATAATTTCTTATCATAATTTTTGACAACCTCAAACATAAAATTTAAAATTTGGACCAATTCTAATTGAAAGAATTGAGATTAAAATTAAAATTTATATTTCAATTTAATTCCATTATCCAAACGGATCCTTAGAGTTTTAAGATACAAAATTTTCTAATAATTTTTCTTTTTCAATGTTCTTTAGAGGAGATTAAAATTATAAGAAAGAAAGCTAAAATAAATAATCAGAGCAAATTAGGAAAAAAAATTTAAAAGTGAACATTATGAATTAAAAAAGATAACTAACTGATTTTATATATTATGAAAAAAACTAGTTATTGATGTTCAAGAAATATATATTACCGTTAGTTAATTGAAAATAGAAAAAAAAAATGATTAAGAATTATTAGCATTGTGACAAATGAGAAGTAATAGAAATAAAAATATATTCAAATAAAAAAAACAGAGATTTATAAGGCATTTAATCAGTTAAGTAAGAAAGTAATATTATTTTATTAATTATTTTGACTTAGACATGTTTTTAATGGAAAATTAGATAAGTAATTGAGAATTAATATAGATATGAGAAGTACAAAAAATACTAGACAATTAATTTTAAAAATGAGATAATATATAAATATCTTAGTAATTATTTTTATTTTTGATATAGTTAATTATAGAAAGGCGGATCCATTTGTCAAGAGGCTCCCGCACTACGGCAAGCTCGGGAGAGGTCAATCCCATATGTACGCAGCCTTATCCCCTGAAAAAGAGGTCGTTTCCAGGATTCAAACCCTGGACCTCGGGTGCAAACGCAAGCGCTCCCACCACGGCGCTAAGGCCCGCCTCTAATATAATTAATTATATTATTATAAAATTATGGAGCATTGAAAATTAGAGACCAAAATCCATTGTTTGAGTGGCTTTATGATTAAGCCAACCCTGGTGTTTAAAAAGGTGCACTATTCATGTTTTTACCAGTGTTGAAAAAATTGGATTGGACTGGCTAATTTGATAAAAAAAAAATAGATGAATCAACTACAAGTCCAATCCAATTGATCTACAAAATCGATCTGTGAGAAAACTGATCAAACTAGATTAAGAAGTGGTTAAACGAGTCAAAAACTAGTTCGAATCGATTTTATTTAAAAAAATTAACTCATTTTTTTAGGTTAACACATTTTTAAATCATTTTCAAATAATTTTTGAGTCAAATAGAGACTCAATACTAAGTTACAAATGCCCACATATAAAGCCTAAGAAAGGCATATGAATGTTCGTGTCTCTCTTAGTTTTTATATAAGTTATATGATTGAGTGTTCTAATCACTATTCTATGTAAGACTTATAAGTGTAACATTCTCTTAACTTTTATATATATTATATACTTAAATATTTCTTTTATTATACAATGTTAGACTTTAAAACACTAAGTAATATAATATAAAATATTAATAAATTATTCCATTACTTAATATATTATATATATTATATATATATATATATATATATATATATATATATTTAATTATATATATATTTCGATTCATCGATTCAACTACAGTTCAATTATGATTAAACTAATAAATTATAAATCAGTATCTTCATCAATTCAATAACCGTCTGATTTTAAAAACATTGATTTTTACTACAAAAACCGATGGCAAAAATATATATATTGCCCTTACCCTTATTGGCAATTTAAACACTGCCATAAGAAGGCTAATCGTTGTGCTGATGGTTTGGCTAAATATGGGCCAGAAATTGCATAAGGCTATCATGACTTTTGAGTTTGTTCCAGCCCTTTCGAGTAATGGTTATTTTGATGATGGAAGGGCGTTTCCCCTAGTGGTAGGACTTGATCTACGGATGACAACTTTGTGAAC
Source organism: Ormosia emarginata (assembly GCA_029884605.1). NCBI lineage: Eukaryota > Viridiplantae > Streptophyta > Magnoliopsida > Fabales > Fabaceae > Ormosia > Ormosia emarginata. Next base: position 4,734,981 of record JAQQTP010000089.1, read on the forward strand.
AACTTTAGCCACTGATCATGCTTCAGTTTGACCACAAAAAATATATGTTTAACCTAAATTTGCCTTCTTCAAACATGCATTCCCTCAAAATCAACTTGGTAAGTTTTTGGAATCAACTCCTGTGTAGCGGGGCAGTTGATGCCCAACTTGTTCAGAAAGAGAATACGATTGTAATGTACATCTTCGGATGTTATATATAGAGTATATATTTGCCAGATTTTTGGTTGAAAACTATTATGATACTCCTTTTATTCTTTTTTATTTGTCTATTGAAATTGATGTACAAGAATTTAAAAAGTTATTAAATAACTTAGATTATAAACAAAAATAACTTTATTTGACTAAACTATCTTTTATTAAAATATTTAAAATATTATTATTACTCTATTAATAATTATAATCTCTCTCACAGTCTTAGTTATTAATATCAAGAATAAAGTTTTAAAAAAATAATGCTTCATTAATTTGCTAAAGTGACAAATAAAAATAAATAAAATAAATTTTCTAAAAACATAAATAAAAAAGAATGGAGAAAATAGTGCGCAAAAAAAAGAAATAATCTCATAACGCTGGTTACCAAATTTATCAACACCAACAAGGCTTGCTACAATATTATGTGGACTGATATGTGCACCCAAACCTTAAGCCCTATAAGTCTCACTCTATTTAAGCACATTCTAAGGGCTATTCAAGGGAATTTCATTTCTTTCCCTACACTCCTCTTACACCATACTCGATCGAGAAGACATACCAAAAATATGACGGAACATTATGGATCTTGGTTTAGCTACATAAAAGAATACGAATGGCAGAAGAAAAACCCAGGTATACATGAGAGTTGGAATCTCAATGTAAAACACCAAGTAACGAGAGATACATCGCCGTATAAATTGGAAAGGGGTGGTATGCAATGACTAAGTAAGCTGATTTCACCGAATTGCAGTTCTTCTCTAATCTAAAATTTAAAAAATGTATCTATGGCTACAAGACTACAACCTATTGTTTTCATAATAACCAAATATACAACCAAATTATGGTAGCTCTCATGTGGCTAGGAGTGTCAAAATGGGTCAAGTCGATGAAAGGCTTGAATAATACCGATAAAATAAACGGGTTGAAATTTAAGAAATATCATTTCAAAATTTACATAACCCGAATAGGTTGAGCTAGTCTGCTCTTTTAATATTACATAAGGCTAAATGAGTTGAATTGAGCTAACAAAATACCAGGTCGAACTCGAAAATGGTCCGATCCCGAATGGGCCGACCCGAATGGACCGGACCGACCCGTTTTAACACTCCTACATGTGGCACTGGGAGACACATTTATTTAGAAATCCCATCAGTAGGTTTGAAATTACTTGGGAGATAGATACTGATTGATACTAGAATTCATCAATAGTACTCATCAAAGCAGACAAGAACATAAAAGCTCAAGGCTAGAAATCTTATACTTACATAAATAAATTTTAGGAATCCACCTTTAACCTTAGTCTATAACATATATATAAATAAACGATAGTTAAAATTTAGTATATAGAATTACTTTACATCAAAGAAAAAATCACATTTTTAATGAAGTACCATAAGAGAAAGATAATAGAGGATTCTTGTGTTGTCATAGAAGAGAGAAATTACACTCATTCACTATATGTACAAAATCTTCGTAGTCTCAATGAGACATTACAATACATATGAGATGAGAATAGAAACTTTTCTTTACGATAACAATATGGATTAATCTAAAACCTATATACAAGGCCTACAAACTCAAAACCATATTATTCACCCGTGTTTAAGTACTTATAAAAACTTAATAATAATATTAATCACAAATAGACTAAACTAATAAATATTCCACAACATTTGATATTTAATAATTCAGATTTTAAAAAAATTAGTGACTCTGTTAATTTACAATTAATAAAAAAACTAACAAAGCATAGTAAAGTAATTGACTTATAGGAGGTTTCCATCCGCAAGGCACTTCCTAAATCTGAAGAAGAAGCTCAAAGGTCAAATATACATACATCCATGTTCATCAAATAAAGAATCTCCCAATAATTTCAATGCACCATAAAAGAGCTATCAAATCAAATTATCAAATTTGAGTTTAATTTGAAGTCCTAAATTGCATTTTTTAGAGAAAGAGACTAATTCTGACTAAGAGTGTCAAAATGGGTCAAGTTTGATGGGTCGGCCCGAATAGTCTGACTAAATGGACGGGCTGAGTTAGCAAAATGCCAACCTGAAACTTATATGGACCGAATGGGCCGGGTCAGCCCGCTCTTTTAACACTACATAAAGCTAAATGAGTTGGGCTGTGCTAGCAAAATACTAGTCCGAAACTTACATGAGCCGACCTAAAAATGGCCCGACCCCGAATGAGCTGGTCCATTTTGACACCCCTAATTCTGACGAGCAGCACTGACATGTAGCAACGATGAACCAGTGACTGACGAGCAGCGACAGAGAGCCAATGAGTGACGAGGTCGCACTTGGATGAACGAAAGACAGAGGTCAAACGAGAGAGAATATGAACTGAATGCAACTGAGCATGTGTTTGGGCGCAATATTCTGAAGAACGAAGACAAAAGGAAGGTTAAAAATGTGAAGATAATTGAAAATTTATTTTTTCATTCAATTCTCTATTCAAATCACAATTAACGGATAAATATTTAACACAAAAGTAAAAAAAATTTGTTTTTATGCAAACGTGAATTATTGGAGTTCAGAAATATGTTGCAGCTAACAAAATGAGAAATTGTCAAATGAAAGATAATATGTTTGAAAAAGAAATGAACATGTGTTTGCTTTGTGAAAAGACAAATCAAACATACACTATGTTAGTAAATGGTAGGTATCCTTCTTCCTTGAGGTGTATGAGGTTTCCTTTCTTTCTCTTACACTCTCCTAAGTGCTAGATTTTCACTTTATTTTCATTCTTCATTTAAAACTTATCGTGTCAAATATATTTCCATTTTTAACCTACGCCTTCACTTTTTCCCATAACGGTAGATAACTTTCTGTCCAATGGGTTACTTACTTGACACAGCAGCTAACGTGGCAAAATCTGGTTGGATACACATACATCATATTTTAAAATTTTACTAAATTAACACTCATTTTAATATTAACGTTAAAAAAACATGGAAATCCACGAAGAAGGCGAAGCCACACAGAACACGAACTGCAGCGGCCGAAGTTGCCATCCGCCGACGTTTGTGTCTCTATTCCCAGAAAGAAACTGAGACCTTCCAATTCCAAAATTGGTACCCAATAATAATCTTCATACAAAGTTTTCATTTTTGTTCTCAATTTTTCATTTTTCAGGGGTCGTGCATCTTCATCTCATTCTTACTTAGGTTTGAATTTCAGTTCAATTGGGCCTTAACACAATCATATAATATCTTGTTTAGCTAGCTCGAATTTGAATTTCTAGATTACAAAATCCTTCATTTTCTCGGTGATTTCTAAAACCGATTAGTGAATGCCTAGTATGGATTCTTTTTTCCTCAATTTTCAATTTTTATTTTCTCCATTTTTTCGTTGCTAGCTACTAAGGACATAGAAATACTGAAGGGGGAAAAAACATAGAGGATCGTTTATATTTATTTATTTTTTGTTTGGGGTGTTTATGTTATATCCTAAATCCTAATGCATGTGTAAAACTGATTATAGGTGCATATGGTGGGTTTGGAGTTGTTTTGTAAGTGGGTTTTCAGATGTTGATTCAATGATTGCTGTGCTTTGTGTTACTGTAGAGCCAAATGATGAGGCTGCAGACATATGTGGGGGTATTAAGGACATAGAAATACTTAAGGGGAAAAAAAGTAGAGGGTCGTTTATATTTATTTCGTTTATTTATTTATTTATTTTTTGTTTGGGGTGTTTATGTTATATCCTAAATCCCAATGCATGTGTAAAACTGATTAGGTGTATATCGTGGGTTTGGAGTTGTTTTGTAAGTGGGTTTTCAGATGTTGATTCAATGATTGCTGTGCTCTGTGTTACTGTAGAGCCAAATGATGAGGCTGCAGACTTATGCGGGTCTTAGTTTGATTGCAACTCTGGCTATTACATATCATGCATTTACCAGTAGAGGCCAGTTTTATCCGGCAATGGTTTATCTGGCTACTTCCAAGATCAGTTTGGTGCTTCTTCTCAACATGGGTCTGGTCATCATGTGTGTTCTGTGGCAGTTAACCAAAAAGGTCTTCCTTGGTTCCCTTCGAGAGGCTGAGGTTGAGAGGCTTAACGAGCAATCGTGGAGGGAGGTTATGGAAATCCTCTTTGCAATTACTATTTTTAGGCAGGACTTCTCTGTTAGCTTCCTTGCCATGGTCACAGCATTGTTGTTAATTAAGGCTTTGCATTGGTTGGCTCAGAAGAGAGTCGAGTACATAGAGACCACGCCTTCCGTGCCCATGTTGTCTCACGTTAGAATTGTATCTTTTATGGGTTTCCTTCTTCTTCTAGATGGCCTCTTTTTGTATAGTTCTGTGAAGCATTTGATACTATCGTGGCAGGCTTCAGTTTCACTCTTCTTTTCTTTTGAGTAAGTCTTCTTCTTCCTTTTCCTCTTCTTCTCAAATGATTTGTGACATGGTTAATTAATGTAAATTGAAAATGTATAAATAGTAATGTAGCAGCATTTTTGGTTGGATGAGAATACTTTACTCTTTTACTTTGTTATGCAAAAACTGAACTTATATGCAGCTTCACATATATCTGCTATTTGATTCATTCTGTGGAATCTGAAAGTTAACATTTGTGTTAATTCAGAATAATCCTTTTATGTTTTTTTAAGGGTATGGTTTTTAAATTGTTTAGCCTTGGTTGTTGTTTTGACATGATATCTGTTTCCATCTCAGGTACATGATACTGGCAACAACAACAGTGTCAATTTTTGTAAAATATATTTTCTATATCAGTGACATGCTTATGGAGGGACAATGGGAAAGGAAACCAGTCTTCACATTTTACCTCGAACTTATTAGGGACTTGCTTCACTTGTCTATGTACCTGTGCTTCTTTCTTGTAATTTTCATGTAAGTCATCAGTCAACTCTTCTTTTGCATATGTATGATAGCTCTCATTAAACAGCATAGCAGCATATGCACTAAAGAAGTCATAGTCTATGTCTGTATGTGTGTGTGACATTAACACTTACTCATTTAGCCATTGGACTGCACTCAGAATCAGATTATTGTCATAATTGACAATGATACTTATAGTATCAGTTATGTTAACAGATACATTTGAATGTACAATCATCAGACTGTTTGTGTCCACATTTACATGTGTGCAATAGTACCTCGGAAGGCTCAATCCTGAATTCTTTGCTAGTATGCTTGCTTTGTACTGACAACATGTTACCACATAGGAAAGAATTAGGCTTGTTCAGTTCTGTAAGTGCTTCTAATGTAGTTGGCTGATTATGATATTAGTTAAACACTTGCTTAATTTATTGGACATGGTACTTGGCTTTTGTACTACTGCTTTAACCTCAAAGATTGTCAACATGGCAAGGTTACAGTTACTTTTTTTGTTGTTGATTCTTTTAGTAATTTTTCTTGTTTTGAGATGTAAGTCAAGCATTTGGTTTACTTGTTTTTCATGCTTTTTTTTTTTTAGCATCATTTGATTACATGTTTAAACTTCACAGGTTGTCTTCTTTACCTACTAACTTTATGTTGATTTACTAGAAACTATGGTGTTCCTTTGCACTTAATAAGGGAGCTGTACGAGACATTTAGGAACTTCAAAGTTCGTGTTGCGGATTACATACGATATCGTAAGATTACTTCAAATATGAATGATCGGTTTCCCGATGCAACCCCAGAAGAGCTTAATGCGTGAGTGGTAAACTTGGTATAGCATCTATTCTTATAATTTCATATTTATGCATATGCAATAATAATTTTAAAAATGGCTTTGCAGAAGTGATGCAACCTGCATTATTTGTCGTGAAGAGATGACTACTGCTAAGAAACTTATATGCGGACATCTTTTTCATGTTCATTGCCTACGATCATGGCTGGAGCGGCAGCATACTTGCCCTACCTGCAGAGCACTGGTTGTACCACCAGATAATGGTACAACTGCTTATGGAGGGCAGCAAGCATCACAGTCGGATGCTCATCGACATGGTAATCATATGATAAACAACTACTATAGCTGAATAGTTTTCATAGACATTAACTGCATGTTAATAATGTGTAAAATGTCAGAATTGAAGTGATATTATTTCCAGGGATACAGGGCTTTGGAATAAAAAATGGAAAAATAGAGTTGAAAGTATGACCCTGAAAAAATGAATGCTCTTGGGATATGCACCTTCCAAACAATTAACTAATATTCACTTTTTAAATCATCTTAGTTTTACAGAAATTTTTTTTCATAAGCTCTCTATTATTCAACAACAACAACAACCAAGCCTTTTTCCACTAGGTAGGGTTGGCTACATGGATCAAACGACGCCATTGTGCCCTATCATAAACTAAATCTTCAGAAATGTCATTCAAATCTAAATCTTTATTAATAGTTTCACCTATAGTCTTTATTATTCACTTGCTGAAATTTCTCATTCGTTTTCGTTTATAATTTCATGTGAAGCTCAAAATAAATACTTTTATATGTAACTACATATATTAGTTAACTTTTCAAACCTTATTTTCTTTTAATTTTGGGTCATCATGGTGCTTGCTGAGTCCAACACAATTATACTATTTAAAATATTTTAAAAGGGGGTATATGTAAGGATTATAGAAGTATTTCTGACCTTCTTGTTCCAAACAGTGTGGTTTTCTGTGTATTTTGTATTCAATGTGATATTTAAAAGTTATTATTTTAACCTGGAACTCCACCTAGTGAGATAAGACTTGGTTATTATTGTTGTTGTATTTTAACCTGGAAATGGAACAGGGACAGGCACTGGAAGTACAACTCAAGCTGAAGTTGGCAATGGGATGGCAACTGATAATTTGAGTCGGCACCAAGCTAGACTCCAAGCTGCTGCTGCAGCAGCTTCAATATATGAGAAGTCTTATGTTTACCCCTCCGCAACTTCTGTAGTATGGTATGGCAATTCTGCTAGGACGATATCCCTCCTTTTTCTACAGTAAATAAGTTGTATGCATCTTTCTTGTTTCTGATACTATATATTCATCTAAAACGGGAAAAAGTGCATAAAAAATGGATTTTACTGAATTTGAAATGGTATATTAAAGTTAGAATATGATTATACAATGAAAGTATAATTAGTTTTAAAACTCTTAAATTAATAACGTAGAGGCATTTTCTCTTTTCTATTTAAAACAACTAAGTTAGAGGTCCTTACTCCTTATAGCTTCACACCTGCTTGGGGAGGTGCCTTTCCTTGCCCAAAAATGGAGAAACAGGAGCTTTCTAAAGCATTTTTAGTGAGATAAAATAGAAAGTAAAAGAGGGGGAAATTAGAAAGATAGAGCAGTTTCATTCAATTCTTGGTCCCAAGATTACAAGGTTTCCTTTCCTCTTTAAATCTGAAATTATGAGAAGAAACTAGCTCTATTTCTTGTCTATTTTTTATGTAAAGAAGTATTTAGCTGAACAAAAAGTCTTGTATATTTGTAAAGATGATACAAGAACCATTCCTTGAATCTGAGACAAAGGTCTAATTTCTTAAACTCACAGCTCCCCTGGATACACTCTGTATCCCCCAGTTCAAAGATCTGTGGCTGAATCTTCTAGTACTGAGCTTCATGGAGATCAAGCATCCAGTGAACAATCACAAAAGCATTTTGTTATCCCTGGTGGACCAATGAATGTATCTTTTCCTCCAATGGGAAACTTTTATTTTCTACCTTCCCAAACACATGCAGCCCATGCGAATTATGGAGAGGGGTTTGGAAATGATCCAAATATCCCAAACTCTCAGCTGGAAGCTCAAAGAAAACTTCTTCAACTCCAGATTGAGGTATGATTACACCTTTTTTTTTTCTTCAATTGCAACTTTCTTATCAGTACCCCCCCCCCTTTTTTTCCAACTCAATAAGTGGTCATGTTGGTGTACTTTTACTAGTATATATAAGGTCACATTTGATGATTATGATCACCCTCAAATGAATATGCCCTTCTCACTGTCTCTGTTCTCAACCCTGCCACCCTAGTAAGGGACATTTACTGATATTAGTATAACTACTTGTTCACAATTAGGTTTTTATAAGCATGTGATCGGATGAATGCATATAAATTGGTATTTAGCTTTTCAGGATCTGAGTCTGTGTTCTAAGTATTATGTACAATTCTAGTGATTTCCATGTTTATAATAGTTGAAGTACAGGGGTTTTGATCAAATCACTTACACTAGACATTGGTGAAGCCAAGAGGGACTTTATGTTACTACCATTGTTTGTCCTTAGTGTCAACATTTTTTACTAGTTTGCATAGAATCAATGTTACTACCATTGTTTGATACAGATTGCATTGCATAATCTTTGAATGAAGATGAAATTAATCCCAATGACATAGTAACTCATGATAGATTTTTTCCCACTACTTTTAAACAGATTCTGCAAAATCAGCTCCAGCTTCTGCAGAAGACAAATGTTGACAGAAATGTATATGAGGGCACATCATCAGATAGCAGAGGCAAGCACATCGCTTCCACTTCATCTGTATCTAATCATGGTTGTCATGAGGAGATTCAAGACAGCAAAGCATAATGTCGTTGCTTATTTCTGGCTATACCATGAGGAGACGGCCACATGTAGATATAGATACAGGAAAAAAATACAGAAATCACAGCATTGCTTATTTGCTTCAATGTGATATCAATTTGAATGCTGTATTCTGTTCGTAATATTAATCTTGGGAATGCATAGTGCTCTTTATAATTTATTTTGGCTTTGTAAAAAAAAATGAAGAATGTGTGCTTTTATTAGCTTTTAAAAATTTATACACCTTTTGGTCATAACTATCCATAACGTGACATTGTTATTCGTACTTGTCCATACGAGTAGACTTGGATTGGCTCAGCAATTAGTAGTTCCATAATTTTATCATTGTAGCTACTAGTTGGAAATTTTGGAGAGTTCAAATTTGAGTGTCTGTATCTATTTGCAATTTTGCATAGCCTTTCTCAGCTCGTAACCCTGTCTCTTAATATATCAATGAGTTTGTCTCTAATCGATGAGTTTCTTTATTTTATGAATAACAAGGTGACGACCCTATTGAATTTATATATGAAACACAATCAGCACTCGTTGAATTTTTACATTCACGTATTACCAATTGAAGGTCTTGAATATAAGATATCTTTATCCTTTGCATTCCTTAACCCTTGAGAATAACGCAATAAAAATCTTAGGCATCAATTTGTTTATAGTAAAAAAAAAGAATTAGCAAGTTGTTCAGTGAAATGTTATGCAATGTGAAACTCTTGTTTCTGACAAACTTCGGATACCATGATCATTTTTTTTTTCACAATGATATTTTTATTTATTTTTTTTTCACTTCACTTTTTACACTCTTTTCAATACCATTCACTATATATATATATATATATATATATATATTTCACTAAATCACACATCTTTAAAAAGAATGTACACATATTTTTAAAAGAGGTGTATGATTAATATTTTTTTTTCTTATTGCGCATTAAAGTAACAAAAGTCGAAATCCAATTACTGGAAATCCACTAGCATGCTCGTCTTCAGCTAATTTTTTTATGTTAGATTGTGTACATTTTCCATCCATGAAACGATGGATGCCTTCTCGCATCATTTTGATTTTGAACCCAAAAAAAATCTAGCCTATCATCTGGGGATGTCAAATGGATGGATTGGTTTGATTATGGATTGGATTACAATAGATGGATTCAAAATAAACCATTAATCCATTTAAGATCTATTACAAAATGCTTTATATTATCCAATCTATCCATGACTTAATTTAATGGATGAATATTCAATCCATCCATTAATCAATTTTAATGGATTGGATGGATGGATATCCAATCCACTCATTTAAAAAAAAAATTATCTCTAAAATTTATCTTTCAAAAAATACTTTAGTGAAAGTGAAAGTGTTAAAATAATTAAAAAGGTAAAATACATTAGATATCCATTGGATTAGTTTTTAATTGAATATCCAACGGATATCCAATGGATCCGATGGATATTTTAGTTGGATTACTAACTATCTATAACTAAATTTAATCCATTAGATCCAATCCAATAAAATACATTATTCTAATTGAATAGATTGAATTAGTTTTAATATGGATGAATTAGATGAATTAAAAATTAATAGATTTTGTTGCCAACCCTACTATCATCTATCTTCTTTGAAATTAATACTAAATACCGCTGCCATAGCTGACCATTCAACTTTTGTTTAGTAGTTGGTTATATTAAAATATATTAAGTAGTGACAATTACATTTATGAAGGGGATATATGACAACTTGGGTACAATGTATTCAGCTGATGTGGTGCAACGTTAACTGTAGATTTCATCCATTCCATGTTTAATAAACTGCAGCCGCCGTTGAGGAAGTCCTGAGGACTATAATTAGGCTAATTTATTAAAATAATGCAATTTTCAAATTTAATTCTCATTTTACCAATGTTGCAAGATTAATTTCCAGAATACGCTCATTTTGAATAATAGTGAAAAGTCGGTTTCTCCTAAACTAATTTCTCAATATGAAAACTTAATTTTTTTTTTTAACATGGTGTTGAGAAGTTAGTTTTTACCAAACCGATTTCTTAAAATCATGAGTTAACATTGTTTTGATTATCTGTTGAGAAGTCGTTTCCTTAAAAAATAGGCTTTTATATATATTTTTTTAATGTTAATTTATAGTACCAAACCGATTTCTCAACACTAAATTTTTTTAAAAAAAATTAAGTTTTCATATTGAGAAGTTTGTTTGGAAAAAATCAACTTCTCAATCACTCAAAACGAGTGTATTTTGATAATTAATCTTGCAATATCAATAATATGAGAATTAAAAGTTGAAAACTTCATTATTTTATTAAACAAACCCTATAATTAATCGTTGAAACTAAAAGTTACACATATTCTCCAGATAAAAAAGAAAAGAAAAGAAAAAAGTAAGTTACACATATTCTAAGTGAACGTGTTTAATTTGAAAATTTTAAAAAAATATAGTAAAGCTCAGTATTAGTTAATATATAAGTAAAAGATGCATTAAATTAAATTTGTTAAAGAATACCTTAACCCTTTGTTTGGATGCGGAGAGAAAATAAAATGAAAGAAAATAGGAGAAAACAAAATGAAGAAAAAGAAAAATAAAGAGAAAAATATATTTTCTCTCTTATTGTTTAGATTAAGAGAAAAAAAATTATATATATTTCTTTCTCTTGTTTGATTTGAAAGAAAAGTTAGAAGAAAGAAAATATATTGACATCACACCAGCCTTGATTACATCACACCAGTCTCGATTTTTTAATTTTCTTTGCATAAGTGGGAAGAAAATTTTTTGAAAAGTCTCACACTTAAAGTTTTTTCTCTTCTGTGTTTTTTATGCACAATCAAACTGGGAAAAATTTTATTTTTAACTCATTTTCTCTCCTCTCCTTTTCTCTCGTTCCAAACGATGTGTAAAGGTATTTATTAAAGATTCAAAATAAAAAGATTTTTTATGAAAAATAGAATATTTAATGCATTGAGAATTAAAAAAACTTTACATTTCATACAGAATTTTTTATTTTAGATTCCTTAAGAAGTGTTTTTATGAAACTCAATAGAAAAACTTAATTAAAATTACCAACAAGAAAGGAGAAGTCTTTGGCAATTTTTATTCATTAAAAATTAAAGAAAAATAGTGATGTGTTATAAACAAGTAATTTCATTATAGCAACCGGAATTAGAACAAGTAAGGCCAGTCTTCTTGCACGCATATCATCAGCTATAAGTTTGGTCAATGGCAGAAGGATACTCGTACCAAGTTGTGATGCACATGCACGTTCCTTAGAATTCCACTGAAATAGTGAAAAACATAGCCAATGATTGTTTGTTAAATTGGTAAGTAAAATTATAGAGAGTAGAGGGGAGAGGGTCTACAAAGTCATGCGCACATTTGCCACCAAACTCTAGTCGAGTTGAGTCAGACGGCCTATTAGATAATATTAGTCGAAGCACGTGATGTTCAGATTCAGCTACCCTCTTAGTCTAAACTCCAATAATGCATTCCCCCTCTCCCATCCTTACATACATATAAAATCCCCTCCTCCCTAACATGTTTGTAGCTCACCCATCACCTCTCTTCTCTTCTCGTAGTACTGCAACCAGCTCCATTTATACTTTAATTACAATCTCAATATATTTGCTTAGGAGCTTAATTTGAGAGAAGAAGGAAAGATGGTGAGCGTAGATGAGATCCGCAAGGCTCAAAGAGCAGAAGGACCTGCCACCATCATGGCCATTGGCACTGCAACTCCATCAAACTGTGTTGATCAGAGCACTTACCCTGATTACTACTTCAGAATCACAAACAGCGAGCACAAGACCGAGCTCAAAGAGAAATTCAAACGCATGTGTAAGTACTTTTTTTTTTTTAAAAAAAAAAAACATTCTTTTTAAGATTGATGTATACAAGAAAGAAAACTTACAGAAATATCTAAATAAACTACCGTTTGTGGAATTGGTTATGGTTTCTGTATTTTTGGATCATAAAGTTAAGGCTAGGAAACCATCAATCATCCTAGAAAAGGAAACCGAAAGCAAAAGAAGAATTGTTCAAGTATCTTTTCAGTATTTTTAAAACATATGTATATATAGAATACTACAACTAATTTCTAAACTAAAAGCACCCCATAGATGATTCAGAAATACATGTCAAAAAGTAGCTTCTGCAATTCGCTAAAGATTAGTTCTTATGAATTATGATATGTAGAAGTTACTTACAGAACTAACAGAAATACAATTAGTCAACTGATGCAAATATTAAAAAATAAATAAATCAAAGAATCATTTTCATTATAAGAACGGTTATGTGACTGGTTTTGTCTTGAATTCACGGTTTTGTCTTTTCATTGCAATCAATTTCAGGTGAAAAGTCTATGATCAAGAAGCGATATATGCATTTAACAGAAGAGATCTTAAAAGAGAACCCTAGTGTTTGTGCTTATATGGCACCTTCGCTGGATGCGAGGCAAGACATGGTGGTGGTGGAGGTACCAAAATTGGGGAAAGAGGCTGCAACCAAGGCCATAAAAGAATGGGGCCAGCCAAAATCCAAGATCACCCACTTAATATTTTGCACCACTAGTGGTGTGGACATGCCTGGTGCTGACTACCAACTCACTAAACTCCTAGGCCTTCGCCCATATGTGAAGCGTTACATGATGTACCAACAAGGGTGCTTTGCAGGTGGCACGGTGCTTCGTTTGGCCAAAGACTTAGCTGAAAACAACAAAGGTGCACGTGTGCTAGTTGTTTGCTCAGAGATCACTGCTGTCACATTCCGTGGCCCTAGTGACACCCACCTAGATAGTCTTGTGGGGCAAGCACTTTTTGGTGATGGAGCAGCTGCACTCATTGTTGGTTCTGACCCAGTGCCAGAGATTGAGAAGCCTTTGTTTGAACTGGTTTGGACTGCACAGACAATCCTTCCAGACAGTGAAGGTGCTATTGATGGACACCTTCGTGAAGTTGGCCTAACATTTCATCTCCTTAAAGATGTTCCTGGGCTCATCTCAAAGAACATTGAGAAAGCCTTGGTTGAAGCCTTCCAACCATTGGGAATCTCTGATTACAACTCAATCTTCTGGATTGCACACCCTGGTGGACCAGCAATTCTAGACCAAGTTGAACTTAAGTTGGGGTTGAAGCCTGAGAAGATGAGGGCCACTCGACATGTGCTTAGTGAATATGGTAACATGTCAAGTGCATGTGTGTTGTTTATCTTAGATGAGATGAGGAAGAAATCAGCCGAAGATGGGCTTAAAACCACTGGTGAGGGGCTTGAATGGGGTGTGCTGTTTGGCTTTGGACCTGGGCTCACCGTTGAAACTGTTGTTCTCCACAGTGTGGCTGCATAAAGATGCCCAATTATTATTTTTTTATATTATTGTATTGTTGTACTTATTTCACTTTTTAAGCTCATTTTTTGTTTGTTTTATTCTAAATGAAATTATGTGGCTAATAGCCTTATAACCTATATTGATTTTGAACCCATCTTTTAATAGAATTATTTCCTTTGTAATAAATTTTTTTATTTTTCAGCATATAAATTAAGATAAATATATTTGTAACTTGTTGCATTTTTTTATAATTAAAATATGCCCAAGTAACAATCCTAAATTCAATTGCAAAAAAAGTAAACTTCACCAGTAATGTATCAAATTTTATTGCCAGGACCAAGGTCATGTCATTAGACGCTCTTGTGAAAGAATATTCTGTTTTATTTTTCCATAAAAAATAGAGTACATTAACTCTAAGAAAGGAAGCGCTCTGCAGTGCATCCTCTATTTTAGAGGTGCACTGATGCAGCTTGAAATTACAGGTAATTGTAGATGTCCCGGTTGAATCTCCAACATTAAAAAAAAAAAATTGAACCTGTTTTGGCGAAGATTGAAGTGGAGCACGAGATCTGGAAGCCGTCGGATCTGCAGATCTCGTCGGTCCGGCTAACGTCACCGCCTTCGCTGGTGGCTGAGAAGACCTCGTCAGCATGGAGGATATGAGGGTGCAATTCCCATCACCAGAAACCTCGCCGCCGTGGCGACGGATCTGAGGGCTGTGTAATGGAGTTCATTATTGTGTTTTCCAGCCTTTACCTGTTTAACAGGTTCCCAGTCTTTATTTCACATCGCTGATCAGTTACCCCTTTTCTCAATCTAATCAACGGCTGATTTATGTGGTGCATCCATGATCCATGCACCCCACAAAAGGGGCTGCATGTAAGACGAACCCCTAAGAAAGCTCCTAGATGAGTCATTTGACTCTTTCATTTGCAAACCATAAACAACCTCACAATAGAGATTACAAATCAATCTAATAATGAGTGGCTATTTATACTCAAGTAGATGAAATGATCTTGAGAAGAGTTATGCTTTTATGCAGAAGGACTAAATTTAGCTATGGTTTTATTATCGTTCTAGCTTTTCCAACCTTTAAAATGGATTTTGTTTTGACTCGAGGGTTAGACGTCCTTTACAGCCGTGGAGAAGATTTTGCTACCAATGGAGCCTCTTTCGCAAATTTTGCCAAGTCTGGTAATCCTGTTTTTCAGTATATGCCCTTTTCTTCAAATAATTACCTCCGAATTTCAACACATTGAATTGATACTGTAATTTCCGATTAATAGCTCTTCCACAAATACTCAAACGGTCATGCGATCAGTTTGGGATTGATTGCTCCTACACCTGCACACTTCAAAACCAATATTCAGCCATTTGTAACATGCGGAGTCCCGAAGTATTAGCTTTTCATTAAATTAATAAAAAATATGCTTATTTTGTAGTCAACTGGCGGCAAAGACTGAATGCAAATATCACAGCCAGCCAACAATAATCGAATACAAAATGGAATGAAAATCCTTTTAATAAGATAGTCAATTCACACTAATCCTTCAATGCTTAATTCAAATGTGAAAGTATTTAATTACCAACATATATAGTTACAACTTACAAATCTCTTGCTAAAACAAAGCACTACCATTCTACCAACTCATCGAACTCGTAATGTTAGCATCATATAAAAAAATGGCCAATGAGACTATGCATCATGTACCACCCAAAAATACCTACTATTGTAGGTTATCCCATTTTTTCATCAACCCATAATTAATCTTAGCCACCTCTGCCCAGATTTCGGCAAATGGTGTGTGGTGACGCATCTGAGTTTCGGTGGCGATGCGATTCCAGTGGCTGGTCGAGGGCAAGGTGGCGAACATGGTGGAAGGGTTGGCAGAAAGAAAAGCATACCTCAGATGCGTAGATTTGAGATGACAGTTGTTGCACCACTAGTACCCAAATCAAAACCACTGACAACCACCATGAACAGTTGGGGCTCTGCACAGAAGACATAGCCATTAGTACCTAAACCAAAACCAACGATAGCCACCATGAATTGCCAAAGCTCTGCCCACCAAACTCAGCCACAAACTCGAACCCCATTCACGCGATACAGCCAACCATTGCACGAACCACCATCCAACCCCCAACTCCGCGAGCTAGACCCATTTGCGCGCTCCACCATCACCACTATTGTTGCTCCACCGCGTCAGACACTGCCCCTTGACCATTGTCTGTTCTACTAGGTTGGCACTAGTCTTGTAGAAGCTAGAAGCCCCCTTTTTGTTTCTTTCATTCCTCTACTCCTAAAACCAAAGGTGAAGGTTGGTGTTGCAATGGACAGTGGCAAGGGCTAGTGGCCGGTTGGCGGTGGCCATATTTGAGTCTAGGGTGATGACGACGCAATTTGGATTCAACAGGGGTGAAGACGATGATAGCTATGACAAATATTGAACTAGAGCCACCGTTTCCTTGTCACCTCCAGACCACCATGGCTGGAGAACTATCTCATCTGACAAGTTTGGGGTTTTTCTGTTGATAATGTTCTCTATCTTAAATCTCAACCTTTAAGGGTTTAAAATTGTGAGATTTCTACCTAAAATCATTTGGTATCGGAAAGTCGAGTGATATTAATGTGAGACTCTAACACCCCATCCATATTTGTCTGGACGAAATATGATTAAGACGGGCGATGTGAGACTCTAACACTCCCCTCCACATATATCCCGAAAGATTAGCAAAATAGGCAACCTGATAGGATAGATAGACTATATTTGAGACTCTAATATATAAAAAAAAATTACTAACGAAAAAATTGTTGTTATGGTGCATATTAGATGTTACCATAAAAAAAACACTAGAACTATGTTTAGAATTAGATATTTTAGTAATTTGATTGATTTATAAATATTTTTATAAAATAAAATTGGTTTAATTTATAATTTTTTAGTTGTATACAAATAGAAATTTACTC
This sequence comes from Ormosia emarginata, assembly GCA_029884605.1. NCBI lineage: Eukaryota > Viridiplantae > Streptophyta > Magnoliopsida > Fabales > Fabaceae > Ormosia > Ormosia emarginata. The sequence goes on from JAQQTP010000089.1 coordinate 4,751,986, forward strand.
AAATATATCGACAAATATTGAGTACTGTAGTCAACAAGTTGTACTTCTAGTTAGATGATTAAAGTTAAAACCTTGTGAAATACCTCGGTCAAAGACAAAAAAAAAGGAATTCAAACAATTTTTATTATATTTAAATTGATTTGATTTGATTTTAATTTTAATTATTTATTTAAATAAAATAATTTTCACTTTTTAATAATTCCAAACACAACCAATTAAAATAAGAGTGAGAGGTACCTTTAATATGAGTAATGCTACACAATCCAAAAAATTTAACATAATTTAGGCAGAATTTACCAAGATTTCGGTTGTTTGATAAATCAAAATGGTATAGAGTAGAAACCACTCATCAATCTATTTAATAATCAATAATAATGTCAACTTATTTTAACAACTATTATGGAAAAAAAAAGTTGACTATTTAGTATTTCCCCTTTGATATTGGTAATTATAATTAGGTTGACAATAAAATTTATTAATTTTTAATTCATTTAATCTATTTATATTAAAATTAATCAAGTTCATTTAATTAAAATAATATATTTTTGAATTAAATCTAATAAATTAAATTTAATTATAAATAATTAATAATTTAATCAAAATATATATTAAATATCAATTAAAAATCAATAGATATCCAATAAATTACGCCATTGGATATAATAAAAAAGTGCGGTGAGGTTTTGAAAAGCCATTAAGGCAGTGGGGCTGAAGTCAAAATATATCCATGTTTTAATTTCAAAGGAACGTTTCCACATTGGTCATTTTGATTGGTAAATTACTTATAAGTATGACTTTTTAGTTAAGCTTGTGGTATGTCCTGAATCAAGAATATGACAACTTGTTATCTGTCTAAATTTTTTATCATAAAAATAATAAATACTTTCATTGGATAAACATTGAATTACTCTCTTTTTTCTTTCTTGTACGTATTGAATTATTCTCTTTATTATTATTTTTTGTCTGAAAAGAAAACTTAATGCTTATCCCAAACTAGTAGTAATAACTATGCGGGCTCAACTTTTTTTTTTGCTTACCAAAAACCAATTTTCATGATTTTGTTTTTCATATAGTATGTTTTATTATAATTATCATATTAGTTATTTCATTTTTACACAAATAATTTCAGATTTTGAAAAATTTTAGAGAGATAATGAAAATTTTTAGAAATAATTTTTTTGAAAAAAAAATAAATGAATGGGTTGAATATCTATCCATTCAATTCATTAAAATAAATTAATGGATGAATTGAATATCCATCCATTAAATTAGATAATGTATAGATTGAATAACATTAAATATTTTGTAATGAATCTTAAATAAATTAATGATTTATTTTAAATCCATCTATTATAATTCAATCCAAAATCAAATCAATCTATCTATTTGTCACCCCTAGTTATAATAATGTGATTATGTTTTTTACGCAGCCTTCCACTCTTGGAAAAATATATTGGAATGCTAATAAGATATGAATGTCAATTGGATGTTAAATCCACTATTATATAATAAATTAAAATGCATTATATTGAAAGTGGTTTTTTCTCTTATTCTACTCTTTTTCACATAATGATACATGTTATTCTTATAATCTTATTTTAAAAATAAAATAAATTCAAATTTATTTTAAATTAATTATGAATATCTTCTTTATAATTTTAGAATATTTTTTCTCTTTTAATTTATATTTTTTAGATTATGTCTGAATAAATTAATTATGCATAACTTTTTTTTATAATTTTAAACATTTTTCTCTTTTAATTTATTTTTTAAAATTCTATTTGAATTTTAAAAAAATTAGTGCAAAGTAAGAGATACTTACTAGTTTTATGTAAGGTGTCAAAACGGGCCGGTCCATTCGGGGTCGGACTATTTTCGGATCGGTTCATTCGAGTTATGTAAGTTTTCAGATTGGTATTTTGTTAGTTCAACCTATCTATTTAGTCTTATGTAGTGTTAAAAGAACAGGTTAGTTTGACCCATTGGAACCATGTAAGTTTGGGACTGACATTTTGCAAATCCAACCTGTCTATTTTGTCGAGTTATTCGGACCGGCTCATCGGACTTGACCCATTTTGACACCCCTAATTTTATGAAAGGAAGTAACATGTAAGTTATTGTATCATCACTTCATTAGAATGGGAAAAATCATTTGGATTGATTACTACTTTTTTTTCACGTTCTTTGAAAAATATTTTAAAATGAGAAAAAATATCATAAAATCACGCATAAGATTTAACGTGATTCGCCTATCATCCTTATATTATATATGAATTGCGAAAATAACAAATTCGTTATTGTAACAAGATTAGAAGATAATGTTTATTGGTACTATCAATCTCCTCTATTTTACAACTATTTCACTACTATTCTTACATTCTACTAAGTTTCTCAAAGTATCTTTCACTCAACAAGTAAGAGACTAATCTCCCGATATACAATTAGACGCTTAAGCGAGGACCTTTCATAACGGTATCATTTTCATATACATAAATCTCGATATCAAACTCAAGATTACATGCTTAAGAAAATCTCTTTCACTCAAACCAATACATGTTGGTTCCAAATCATTATAATATGATGCCTATTCTCATAAGCCAAACATTTCCTCAATATAACACGATAATTTATATGACAATTAATCACTCTCATACTATTCTTACCAAGAAAGAAAAAATATTAAATAGACAAAATTTTTTGTTTGAATTTTTGCGAGAATGATTTAGCAATGTTTTTAACCTTTGGATGATGGAGTGATTCTCACTATTTTTATTTATCTAATCACTATTATTAAATCTTGACAAATTAAAAAAAAATTAACAACTAATTATGGTTTCATTAAGAAAAATAACTTTCTCATTTCTTATTAAAAAACAAATATATTATATATTTCGATTATATTGGTATTAACTATTAACTAAAATTTAAAATTTAAAACTACTAAAATATGTAACTAATAATAATTATCATGAACAAAAGTGTGAGTCAAACCTCAGTTCAAAAAAATTGAGTCAAACTTGATAATCTTTACTTTGATTTAAAATTTATTTTCAACTAATAACTTCAAATTAAGAATTTGAATGAAAATTAAAGAAATAAGGTAGCCTACTAACCCCAAAGAGTTGATTTTGCAATGAACAATCATGTAATTTGAGAGTAAGTAATAGATATATCTTCGAGTTATAACCATGTCAAAGTCTGACTACAAGGAAGACTTTTGTAAATCCTGTAGTCATGGTTAGAATGGCATGCCTTTTGTCATATTGAAGAGATTGGAACATTACCTCAAGAAAAAAACTTCTTAACTTCCTCCAAAGTCGGCAGTCTAGGAATATATCCGTTCATCTTATTGGTGCACTGACTTTTTATTTGATTGGAAAGTCGAGTACTAGAGGACAGAGATGATGCGAAATTAAATACCACAAGTTGCATGTTTTATTTTTTTTTATTTAGATATCTTTGACTTTTCATTTATTTAATAAATAAGTGATTAAACTCTTAAAATATAATTAAATATTTAAATAAAAAATTTATTAAATAATATTTTTTATACATATAAATTTTAAAATTAAATTTAAAATTATATATTTTAAAATTCAAAAAAATTAAAATCATTTCCATTAAATAATTAACAAATTCATTTGCATTAAGTATTAAATAATTACATTAAGTATATACAATGTAATATTAATATCGTAAATAAGTTGGTAAAGAAGGGCAAAACAGTGGCATAATATTCTGCCCTAACCTAACCTGAATGTGTTATGTCCCGCGTGTCCACTTCGTTACACTAGTCAGTCACAACAAAATTGGCAATTGGCACCGGCCTGGTCTTCACCCTCACCCCTCTTGTACCTTCTCTCTTTGTTTCGTTCTCATTCACACTCTCGTGGTGGTTTTGGCGGCGGAAACGAAGGCTAAAAGTTCGCTTAAGAAGATTCCAACGCTACGAATCAGAATTCCGATTCGTTGGCGTGATAGACTAAAATGACGGAGGATCGGAAAGCGCCGAAGCTTCCCGTCGACGGGAAGCGCAACATCCTCATCACCAGTGCCTTGCCTTACGTCAACAACGTCCCTCATCTCGGCAACATCATTGGATGTCAGTTCTCTTCTCTCTCTCTCTCCCTCTTTCTCAACATCATTTCATTGCTTCCTCTGAATTCACGCCAAAATGAAATTGATTTGATTGAAACCTATGATTTTGTATCAGCATGGGTCTATCTTGTGTACTGCATGCTCGGAGATTAATATTTATATACATACATATATATATGTTATGTATTGGTTTGATTTTGAGCAGGCGTGTTGAGTGCTGATGTGTTTGCTCGATACTGTCGCCTTCGGGGTTATAATGCTATTTACATGTGCGGTACTGATGAGTATGGCACAGCAACTGAGACTAAAGCCATGGAAGAGAACTGCTCCCCCAAACAGATTTGTGACAAGTAAATGTTTCCTCTTAAGTTTTTTTTTTTTTTAATTTGTTTATTCTAAGTTACATAATACATATAAGTTATCCTGTTCTTTAGTTATTTGATGAGGTTTAATGTGTTAGTTTAGTCATGTTATAGGCATTGGCAATGTTGTTTCACTAGCCCCCAACTTATACTAGTCAAAGGCTCAAAGGGTTGTTGCAAGTCTATATATTTCATGATGTCTGGATCATACTGTGTCAATAGCATTGATGTGGACTGGAGTTGTTAATATACAATATTTCTGTTCTTATGATGTGTGTGTGGGTTTATTTTTTTAAATCAAATCATTTTACAGTTGTCTAGAATTTGCTCACTCCTCAAGCAAAACTTCAATATTACTTTCTCCTCTCTTTGTGGATTTTTAGGTATCATGCTATTCATAAGGAGGTCTACAATTGGTTCGATATTAGTTTTGATGAATTTGGGCGGACATCATCCCCTCAGCAAACTGAAGTTTGCCAAGCAATTTTTAAAAAGCTATATGATAACAGCTGGCTCTCAGAGAACACAATGCAGCAGGTGTTGAGTTATCTCTTGTTTTCTTTGTGGCTAAAGTGTATTTATTTAATTTTTTATTGGTTTTTGTTGGTGTCATTCCCCTCTCGTATTTGGTTGAAAATTGAAGGGTTATTTCCTGATGTCAAGAATTTTCAAGGATGTGTTTATTACACTTTGTTTTACTTAAATGCCTATCATGTTTCAGCTTTACTGCGATTCATGCAAAAGGTTCTTAGCTGATCGACTTGTGGAGGGTAACTGCCCAACTCCGGGGTGTGAGTATGATTCTGCTCGAGGAGACCAATGTGAGAAGTGCGGGAAGCTTCTAAATCCAACAGAGTTGAAAAATCCCAGGTGCAAGGTACAACTCCCCCTCTCCTTTCTCATTTTTCACTTTAGGTTTTGCTCTTTTATTCCAATTAATGGAAGTATTTTTGTGCTGTATGTGTGATTGTCCTGGATGATCTTACTGAATTGAAGGGATTTCTGGATTGAAATTTTTAGTAGTTTTGGGTTTCACTGCACAACCCTGATCCTTAAAGTTTTGTTTTCCCTTTGCATTGGGTTTCCTTCTGTGGTTCCTCTTTCTGATATGTCCTCTTAATCACACTTTCTGAAGCACACATATTGATTTAGTTGTCATGATCTAGTACAATTTTATAGTTGTTGGAGTAGATGAAAGTCAAGAGAACATTTTAGTTGAGATTTTTTCACATCTGTAACAGGTTTGTCAAAGAACTCCACGTATTCGTGATACGGACCACTTGTTTCTTGAACTCCCCCTATTGAAAGATAGATTGGAAAAATACATAAATGAGATGTCAGTGGTGGGATTATGGAGTCAGAATGCCATCCAAACAACAAATTCATGGCTTAAAGAAGGATTAAAGCCACGTTGTATTACCAGGGATCTGAAGTGGGGGGTTCCTGTTCCACATGAAAAATACAGCGACAAGGTTAGTTTTTCTATTGGGTTTTTCAAAATGTTTGTTGTTTTTCACTCAGTAATTTTATAAATTATATTCTTAAAATTGGAAGGTTTTCTATGTTTGGTTTGATGCACCTATTGGATATGTCTCAATCACTTCATGTTACACATCTAATTGGGAGAAATGGTGGAAAAACCCGGAGAATGTGGAGTTGTATCAGTTTATGGGCAAGGACAATGTGCCATTCCACACTGTAAGTTATTATATTTGTAGAATTTGTGGATTTTATATGTTATTATGTACTCTTATGTTTACTTGGGATTATGCATGTCAATATCTTATTTTCTATCCGTTTCCCTCATTTTTATTAGTGATTCCCCAGATGAGTTAAAAGTTTCTTCTGTTAATTTCATGTTGTTTTTCGAAACAATTTTATACACTAGTTCTGCAAAATCGTATACTTCTTCTGATATTTCATGCATTATCATGCTTCATTTTTATACCTTTTGGACTACTATACTCTCACAAGCCTATTGACCTCCTTGTTCCTTTATTCCTCTTTTTTTATTATTCTTTTATGAAAATTACGACAAAGTCTCAGATGAACAATGTTAGTATATTTCCATATTATTTTCAATATTTTGGCTTCTGCCACACTACCAGCCAGTTTTTTGCCATGCTACCTTCCCCAGCCACTATCACATTTTATTTCATTACCATCAATCATTATACCGTGGGCAAATTGCTCTTGCCACTTATTGAATTACCATGCTACTTTTTTCTGATGTGACCTTTATTATGTAAGTATAATTGTGGCAGAAAATTTGGCATTATTTCCACTCAAAACAGGGCAATATTTTGATTACTAAAAAATATTCAAAACTCTCTTGTACAAATGTTCTACATATACCATTATATTCAATGTTTGACTTTTGGTAAATTGGAATCATTATGATGCAAATAGTGCTTGTGACTTTGTGAAGTATACTGTAAATCTTGATCAGCCTGTGTTCCTTCCTCGTGCTCTTGCTACTCAATTTGGCACCTGTTACTTTGCCCTTATATTATGCTAGTGGATCTCTGCAATGTTAGGTATTTTGGTGTAGCGGTTATTCGCTTAGTGGAGTTTAAAACAAAAACAACACTAACTAGCCTTTAATTGCATGATAGAATGGATTGTGTTTTAGAATGATTGGGGAAATAGTTCTTTGGAATCTGATGCAATTTATTCTTCAGGTGATGTTTCCATCTACTTTACTTGGGACTGGTGAAAACTGGACTTTAATGAAGACTATTAGTGTTACTGAATACTTGAATTATGAAGCAGGTTTGTTATTTGTCTTGCAATGGTTTGTCGGTAAATGATGTATATTGACTGACATATTACTGCCCTTCAATAGAAGTGGTAATGATTCTCATTTGAACATTTTGAAAGTAACTGAATTTTACTTCAAATGATTTTTAGGGAAGTTTTCTAAAAGCAAAGGCATCGGAGTATTTGGTAATGATGCAAAAGATACTGATATTCCAGTTGAAGTATGGAGATATTACTTGCTCACTAATAGACCTGAGGTTATTATATTTCAAACATACTTTATTAATACTGACTAATCTATATCATGAAATAGGAATGTATGTTTTATTCTCTGTCCCTTTATTAATTACTATGAATGTGATTATGCAATGTAGGTATCGGATACATTATTTACTTGGCCTGACTTGCAAGCAAAATTAAATAGTGAGCTGCTGAATAATTTGGGCAACTTCATCAACCGAGTTTTGAGTTTTATTGCCAAACCTGCAGGTTGGTTGAGCTCTTTGGTCATTTGTCTCTCAGAGTGTCTACTGATTAGCTACTACAAATCCTTAGAAATTACATGCATGAGGACTATGAACTTGTTTGGATCTGCTTTTTCAGATTAAAAAAAGGTCTTTTTTTTAAAAAAAAATAAGTACCTTTGCTTATTTTTAGCATGTTTGGGTGAACTTCAAAAAAAAAAAAAAAAGAGCACAAATTGTGTATTTTTTTTTAAAGATCGATTTTGGAGCTTCTGAAAAAAGACCTTTTTTAGATCATGGAAAAGCTGTTCTAAGTAATTTTATCATTAAAAAAGTCCTTTTACATTTTTACATCCAAACAATAGTAAATCTAAAAAAGCACTTCTTGAGTACTACATCCAAACATAAAATAGCTTTTACTTTTTTAAAAGACCTTTTAAAAAAAGTTCACATAAAAAAAATCTTATTTTCGAAGCTCATCCAAACAAGCCCTATGAATCATGTATCTTGGAACTAGTGAGAAATAGCTATCCATCATCACAATATTTGGGAAGTCAAAAGATCAGCACCTATTGCTCTCTTCATTATTCCTGCTGTGCTTTAAAGTTACTTCTTTTGCTGCTTTCTTCCTGTTTGTTGAATGCATTCTGGAATTCTGGTTTATCAACTAAGTACATGTTTTTTTATTTTATTTTATTTTGTTTTATAATGTGCTGACAAATAAGCATCACTTCCTTTTTTTTATTTGCAAAATTAATGGTCCATCTGATTCAATTTATGCTCTTTTATTACCCTTCTGTTTTGAGAATGATTTTGCGACTGTAGCAAAGAATATTTTGTTTTGTCCCTCTTGGCTTTTGCTGTAACATTTAATACTAACTTTGTCTTATAAAGGTCATGGATATGCTTCCATTATTCCTGCCGTTCCTGATGATGTAAGTGGTGACTCCCATGATCTGACCAAAAAATTGGCTGATAAAGTTTCTGCATATCTGGAGCAATACATAGAAGCAATGGAGAAGGTTGCTAACCCACTTTTGCAATAACATGATATTCTAATAACTAGAGTGCTGAGTGCACTGTCTTTTTTTTAATCTCATTATTATCACAGTATGATGACATTTTTTTTTGCAATCTGTGAAGGTTAAACTAAAGCAAGGATTGAAAATTGCAATGAGCATATCCAGTGAGGGGAATGGATATCTGCAGGTAACTTTTGAGTTGTTATATTCTCTGTTCTTGTTTCCTCCCCCCCACCCGCCCTCTACATGCATTTTTTATACTAAGTTGATGTTAAATGGCTGTGTAACCTGTTCCTGGACTTTTTTGTTATTAACTTTGTAGGAAGCTGAATTTTGGCGCCTTTACAAGGAAAACCAATCTCTTTGCTCCCTTGTAATGAAAACTGCAGTTGGGATTGTATATCTTCTCGCATGTTTATTGGAACCTTTTATGCCATCTTTTACTCTTGAGGTGAATTAACTTCCCTGTATATTCGTGTTACACTTTTGTTGGTATTTTGTTTAAATTTTGATTGCTTATTCCAAGACATTCTGGGTGCTTTTCTGTTTTCTGCCATTGAAGGTATTTAAGCAGCTAAATTTGTCTACGGAGATGCATCTTTCACTTTGTGATGAAAAAGGAGATATTGATAGGGCAAAGAGACCTTGGGAGATCATAAGTACTGGTCATAAAATCGGGAAACCCCAGCCATTGTTCAGGGAACTGGTAAGTGGCCTGCTTTCTTTAAATTAGGAAAGACATTGGAGTTATGCTTTTACTTTAGAGTCATTGATGTATTCAAAGTTGTTGACCAGAAAAATGAAGAAGTGGAGTTCTACAGGAAGAAATTCGCAGGAAGTCAAGCTGATAGGATTGTGCGTGCAGAGGCTGAAGCTGAAAAGGTTGCTGAGCAACTGAAGAAAACAAAAGTTTCAGGTCTTTTGTTCTTTTCTAATGGTAGAAGAGTTTTGATTTTTAGAAGGAAGGAAAACAAAGATAGAAGATGAGATATTATCATATTATTTTCAGAAAGAAAAAGTGGAAAAAGCATATCAAAACTATATGCCATAGAGTATCTCTAAATATTCCAAATAGGCACTCACTTCACCACAAAGATGTGACAGCCAATCCTAACCCACAATAAATTAAATGGCTTGAACCTTTTATAATTCCAGTACTCCATTTTAACCTAATGCACCATAATATAGCAATCATTGCATCATTACATATTATATGTTAGGATCCAATTACAAGATATGGGACTCGAGTCCCACATCGGAAGCATGGGATTTCGGTGTGGGGTTTATATGGCCTTGGACTCTCCAACCACAATGGCTAGCTTTTGTGGTGTGGTTCTCCTAAGGTTCGTAGCAATTGGTATCAGAGCCTTCCACCATGTCTCTCAGTTGCAAATGAGCGGCGCGGGTGGTGACGCCGGCATTGCAGTGTTCGCCCGGGACTAGTCAGAGGGCTAGTGCACAGCCAGCCCGCGTGGCCGCCAGGGTTGCGGAGCGTGGTGGAATGTTAGGATTCAATTGCAAGGTATGAGACTTGAGTTCCACATCGGAAGTATGGGATTTCGGTGTGGGGTTTATATGGCCTTGGGCTCTCCAACCACAATGGCTAGCTTTTGTGGTGTGGTTTTCCTAAGGTTCTTATCATTATAATTTTCTGTTAGACTTTGCTATTAATTACAGCAATCAATAGAGTTTGTTGTGGGTTGGTAAAAGCTGATTGCATACTAAGAAATTATGAATCTTTCGAAGTTCTTCTAAGATATTAACATCCTGGAAGGTATTAAGTGTTGTGGGACCATTTTCTTTTGTTTATTTCCCCTAAACTGCACTGCACTTGGAAAACACTGTTCCTAAAGACTTCATTTTCTTTGCATGTTACTAGTAAGCTACACAGTTTCAGGCCTGGTTATTACTTATTAACTATCAACTGAGCTTGGTTGGACCCTTGTTTAGGCTTACTTAAGTTTATTCATAGTTGTCTTGAATTATTTCAGTGCATTATTTTTTTCTCTCCATTAGATAAAGAACTTTTCAAGATTGCTTATACAGATTATGGCCATTGTTTTCAACAGACGGCAATGGAAAGAAAAAATCAACTGCAAATTCATCAAATGAACCCAAAAACAAGACTGCTGCTGAACCAGATATTTCCATCACAAGGCTTAATATTCGAGTTGGCCTTATAAAAAAAGCAGAAAAACATCCTGATGCAGATTCACTATATGTTGAAGAGATCGATGTTGGTGAAGAACATACCAGAACAGTTGTCAGTGGGCTTGTCAAGTATATACCACTTGATGAAATGCAGGTTTTTGTCCAATTAAAATGTGCATATCCTGTTTATATAACTGTTAAAGGTACTACTTTATCTACTGGTTCATTAATGCTAATAACTTTCTTCAGAACCGAAAGGTCTGTGTTCTTTGCAACCTAAAGCCAGCAACCATGAGGGGCATTAAATCCCAAGCAATGGTTCTTGCTGCTTCCAATGATGATCACTCCAAGGTAAGGAATGACACAATGCCTTTACATGTACATCAGGGGGCGTGGATCTCTCTTGTTAGTGCTTTAAATTACACTATGGTAGTATGGTGGTACTATAACTAATGATTATAAGGATTCTATAAAAAAAATTAATGATTATAAAGATGTAATATGATCACACGTGTTGAGTGCTGACTAAAAGACAATAGAGTTCTCCAAGCCTGTTATGTAATTGTCTTCATAGTTCATACTGTACCTCTTTCATCTCACAGGCAGTAATAATCAGCATTGAACTTCCCCCTTCTGATTCTGCACAAATAGTTTCAAACATAAATTTGGTAAGCTGAGCTCCTTGTGGGTTTAGTAGGAGCTCAAATTTGCTTGCCATATATTATTGTTACTTTAGTTGTCCAGAAATGGTGGATAATATAAAGGGAAGCGTGTCCGATTTTCCCAAACTTTCCCCTAGCTTCTTAGTGTGGATAATGAGATGCTTAGTACAAGCGCATGTTTAGTGCAACATAGGGCAAAATATGTATTTTTTGCTGCCACTGCTGCTATATTTGATTTTGTTGGGAAATCTTTTTTTTTTTTTGGTATATTTTATTGTTTTCCTTTCAAGTATTCTTTCACTGAGGTGTGAGAGTAGTAGAGAACTAAATTTCTGATTGCTGTGCACCTCCAGGTTGAGTTGGTTGAGCCACCGACTTCTGCTCGTGTTGGAGAAAGAGTTACATTCCCAGGGTATGAAGGTAATCCTGATGAACTCTTAAACCCAAAGAAGAAAGTTTGGGAAACATTGCAAGTTGACCTGCACACTAATGAGGAACTAGTGGCGTGCTTCAAAAATGTTCCACTCACCACATCAGCTGGCATTTGCAAAGTTTCATCCATACGCTGTGGATCAATAAGGTAGACAAACATCAAGGCTTGGAGTTAAAACGGAGAAAAAGAAAATTAAGAAGGAAAAGAAAAACATATTAGCCCTTAACACAATCTGACTCGCAGATTTGTTATTGCTTTCCATGTTTGCCGTAAGTGTAGAACTTACATTGATGAATAATTTGACTTGCTTTCTGCTCTTTCATTCTAACTTCGTATTTTGGATGAGCTGGAGCCAAATTGGTATCATGATTGATTAAATTTCAGTTTGATCTCCAGACTTTCTTACCATATTTCTTGTGGCCACTGGCACTTGTGATGTTGGGGCGACTTTCTTACTATTTTCCCTCCCATTTTAAAGAAAACTCGTTATCTTAAGAATTAAGATGTACCTAAGCTATTATGATATACGCATGCTACTCTTCAAAGTGCATGTTAGAGCATCTTGATCGGTAAAACGTAAACACTCAACATGTCTTCTCGTAAATATGAAGCCATTATTTTATGGTAATTGTATAAAATAACTACAACTGTAACTGTTAATTGTGTCGAACAATAATGACATATATTTTACCTAATAAATTGCATGTTAACCCGACATATTTCTCTGCAACTATCATAAATATATTATCTTACTATTTTGTTTTCGTTTTTCTTCCCAGTAATCTTTCCTCGACTTTGCCATGCTTGTGGTTTCACATTATCGTAGCCTCTTAATTGAAGGTTTTGTTAACGCGGTATACATTAAGGAATAAAAAAAAGAAAATATTAAATAAAGAGTAAAAGTGTTTAATATTTTAAAAATTTAAATGCATTTAATACTTTTTTCTTTAATAATTAGTATAAAGTAATAAATGTTATTTTTATTTCTTAACATGTATCTTAAGGGCACACATTAACAAAATCTATTCATTAAATATACATCTAACAATTTTTTTAATAGAATCTAACTATCTACAAATTATCAAAAGATTTAATATTAAGTTGAGAGGAAAATTGAGCAGTACCTATTGAAGAGATGGCCATGTGAGTATAATATCAATGGCAATTTTAGATAGAAAAGTTGATAAAATTGCTGTTTCAAAAATTGAATCGAATTGATTGGTTGAATCATGAACTGATCATATCTTCGATTCAAGTATTTTTTAATTTAATCACAATTTAAGAATAGTTCAACTACAAATTTAATTAGTTGAATTAATCGAATAATGACTCAGACTTTTCCGGTTCAATTTTTAAAACATTAAATAAAACAAAAGATAAATAAATTAAAAATTGATTTGTATATAACTGACTCACTAAGTTAGCTAGTACCATAAAATAAAAGACATAATTAAGAAAAAATCATTAATTATGAAAAGACATAACTAGGAAGAAGTCATTAATTATCTTGAGAAAAAATAGGTCATTTTGGGGAAAAAATATTCGGAAAAGTCATTAATTATCTTGAGAAGAAAATGAGTTATTTTGAGGTAAAAGAAAAAATATATCTGACAAATAGTCATTTGTTATCTTGAGAAAATGTATTTGGAAAAATGTATATATAATTATGAGGTAAAAGAAAAAAATATATCTGATAAATAGTCATTTGTTATCTTGACAAAATGTATTTGGAAAAATGTATATATAATTATTTTAACCATTAGTTATATCCAAACAATCATAATACTAGTAAAAAAAATCATTATATATTCAAGGGTATTGACATTAAGGTGAGTTATCAAACACTTATTTTTCTGAAAAGAAAAGTTTTATAAATCAAATTAAGAACATCTAAAGTAGACAAATTAAAAATACAGTTATCAGCCTCTTTAATCCACACAATTATCAAACGCTTAATACTTTTTTTTAATATGGTCAAATACTTATAACTTGTTAATTATATTTAACAAATTCATAAGCATTTATGATTAAATCAACAATCTACCAACATGTGTTAGTTTGATTGAAAAGGGATCAGATTCTTTAGGTATGTAATCTTGATTTTGATCTTATAATTCATGTATATGAAAATAATATCGTTGGGAGGAATTTTCATTTTGGCTTCTGGACATATCTTGAGAGATTAGTCTCTCATCTATCAAGTGAGATACTACTTAAAGAAAAAATAAAAAATAAAAAGTAGCAACCAATAACACCTAGATATGATATCCTAATGACGAGAAATTTTGTTAACACAAATTATGTAGATTAAACCAATTAATAAATAATATATTGTCACTTTTAATGTAAAATAATATGTGACACAACTATCTATATTATTATTCAAGTCCTAATTAATTTAGTCTATACAACTAAAAAGACAAAATCTACCTAAATATTTTTTCTTAATAATTATATATAGAGCTATCAAATAGGCTAAGTTAAAATGAATCGTGTTTAGGTTGTACATCAAGCAACTTACTCGCCTTACATCAATTTGTGGACCGCTCATTTTTCACCTTTCTTCAAACTCATCTTACATAACTCACTTGTCAAAACCAATGACATGCAAAATTCTCTTTTTCATTTGTATTTAAAAATTGGAATGTGTTTGTTTTGAGGAGGTAAATAAAATCTAAATTTTTTTAAAACCCAATCTCTATTACATAGACTCATAATTACAAACCATTAATTATAATCATTATAGACAAATATGAACTCATTCATTTATGTTAAAAAATTGTAAAGAAATACAAAAAGTAAATATGTTAGTGGCTCGTAGGTTAAATGAGTTAGTCCATTTAATTCATCGATTAAATGAGACAATCCGAATTGACTCATATTTTTTCAAGTAAAAAATTTTGTAACTCAATTCACATAAATTATATGATTAAATAAGTCAGCCCAATAAATTCTATCAATTTTATTCGCTCTTATAATATATGTATATTACTTTTTATTAAATATGTTAGTGGCTTTTAGATTAAATGAGTTAGTCCATTTAACTCATAGGTTAAATGAGACGATCCGAATTAACTCATATTTTTTCAAGCAAAAAATTTTGCAACTCAACTCACATAAATTATATGATTAAATAAGTCAGTCCAATAAATTCTATCAATTTTATCGACTCTTATAATATATGTATATTACTATTTAAAGTATAAGGTCTTAATGTGTGATCTTGCAAATATTATAAATATGTCACATTATTTTGGTTGCGTTTTTCATTAGTAAGTACATAATTAAGGAAAGGCAATAATTTTCTTTCAATATTACTTCTCAAATAATTGTATTAATAGTTTAATTGGTGTAAAAAAATTTATGTTAGGGTCTCTTTAGGTGTTGGGATTAGAATTATAATATAAAATTTTAATTTTAATTTCAATTCTGTCAAAATTCAAATTGACTATGGATTTTACTTTTATGTTTGGAGCAAATAAAGAATTAAGGAATATAATTGTAATTGAATTGGAGGACACCATCAACAATGGTGGTCGGTGGACGTAACCAGTGATGATGGTCTAAGGGCGCCGCCTGCAACAGTGGTCAGATGATGCTGCCAGCAACGGTACACCATCGACAACGGTGGTTGGTGGACACCATATGACGATAGTGGTTGAAGGGGCGCCCACGACAATGGTGGTCAAAGGGTGCAGCCAGTGATAGTAGTCGGAGGATGCCACCAGCAACGATGGTCTTGGATGTTATCGATGACAGTGGTCAGAGGATGGTGGTTCGATGATGGTGGTCAGAGGGTGTTGTCAGTGACAGTGGTCGGAAGACGCCATCAGTGACAATAATTGGAGGATGCTGTTGGCGAAGATGCTAACATTGATAACAATGGTTGGCTAAGTATGAGACAAAGATAATAAATAATAATTGTAACATATTGTTTTTAACTTTTATGCTTGGAATTGATAATTTTTAGGGTCTGTTTTGATAGCAGAATTGAAATTGAAATATAGAATTTTAATTTCAATTCAATTCTTTCAGAATTATAATTAGTCTAGAATATTAAATTATATGTTTGATGTTGTCAAAAAATTATGATAAGAAATTGTAATGTTAAATTCAATTATAATTTTATTATTTAAATATATGATTTAAAATATTAAAAATTTTTACAAAATTAAAATTAATAAAAATATTCATACAATAATATTTTTTTATAAATATATTTTTTCATAAATTTTTTTTATGATTTTTTTAGAAAAAATAAATAGCTATTATAATAATTTTTATATAAATATAAAAATAATTTTATATATAAATATAGAATCTCAATAAATATGATTGTTCATAAATAAATAGAGAGAAAGAAAGAGTTTAATTTTTAAACTATGAAATTGATAATTCTTAAAGTATATACTAAGAATTGAAAAAGACTTAACTTAGTTATTTTTTAATTTTATGGAATTGATTTATGGAATTATAATTATAATTTAAATGACATTTCAAATATAAAAATTAAAATTAAGAGGTCTAATTTCAATTCCAAACTATAATGTCATGCTCAATTTTAAGAGTCAAACAAATACTTAGAGTATAGGTTAATACTTAAAAATGGTATAACATAATTATTTTTCAATTCTATATAATTAGGTTCAGAATTAGAATTTTAATTCTAATATTCACACCAAATAAAATAATTAGAATTGAGAGGTCAAATTTTAATTTTAATGTTCAATTCTAAATCTAATTTCATGCATCAAATGATATCTTATTGTTTAATTTTTTATTAACATTTTATTTAATAATTTTGATTATAGCTAATAATTACATAAAATATTAAATTCATTAAAAAATATAACAAAATATTATTATATACAAATATAAAACATTTTTATACTACATTACATTCAAATTAAATTCTTTCATCTAAGTGGCGTATATTTTATTTGGAAGTACATGTTAAAAAGTGAAAATTAACTAATTTACTGAAATTGACCAACAAAATTCCACCTGTTTTTCTCCAAAATCTATATTCAGATTCTAGGGGCCCAATAAATTGTGTCTCCCGGTTCCCCAAGTTGTATTCAAGTTCAACCCGTTGTTAGGTCATTCACACGCTCACTCACGATCACAGACCATAGCATCATCAAACCAAATCAGCACACTTGCCCCCAGCCCCTTCGCTCTCTCTTCTCTCTCTGCTTCAAAATCAAGCTGTATTTTTTTTTTATTTAATCTCTCTCTCTCTCTCTCTCTCTCTCTATATATATATATATCTATCTATCTATCTATCTATCTATTTATTTTATTTTATATAAATAAATTATAAATAATAAAAAAGTCTAAACCTGTTCTCCCTCGCTTTTCTCCCTGAAATCTCTCTACTCTCTAGAATCTCCTCTTGTTTGTTTCTAGGGTTTTGGTTTGTGGTGGCTGATTCTAATTCTAGGGTTTATCACCCTCATTCTTCATCATGGCTGCCGAGAAGCTCAGAGATTTGAGCCAGCCCATTGATGTACCGTTGCTCGATGCCACCGTCGCTGCCTTCTATGGCACCGGATCTAAGGAAGAGGTCAGCCCATTTTCTCTCTCCACACTTCATCTCTCTTTGCTGTTCCACAATGTGCCAAACACTTAAATTTAGGGTTTAATTCTCGAAGGTTTCACTTTTCTGGGCTTTTCATTACGTGGGTTGTTATCCTGTGGGGAACAAAGTTGGGGCCATGTCTTTCTTTAGCTTGCGACTGTTAATAAGCTGATTAACTCTGAGCAGTATCGTTGTAAAATTTTTCATACTCAATTGAATTCATGTTGATATATACTATTTGAAGTTATTAATAATTAAACTTTTTTTAGTTGAAACTTGAAACGATTTCAAATGTCTATTAATTAGTTTTGATGTTTTCAATTATTAATGTGATTAATACTAGTACGTTGAACTTGTTTCAATTTAGGGAATGTGCTACTGTTTACCGCCATTTCACTCTTTTGTTTTTTGAATCCTAACAATTTTTGTACATTTTAATTTAATCATGCAGAGAAGTGCTGCTGACCAGATTTTGCGTGACTTGCAAAATAATCCCGACATGTGGCTTCAAGTCATGCATATTTTACAGAACACTCAAAATCTGAATACTAAGTTCTTTGCCTTGCAGGTTGGTTTGTTTAATGATCTGCACCAGTGTTTGTTTAATGATATGTACCAATTATATGTATAGCCAATGCAATTGACAATCTTCACTATTGTCCAAAAAATTCTAGGAGCTTTTAATTGGTATTGATTATAGCATACTAAATATTTTTATGATTTGTGATAGGGATCGATATATATGTGCTAGGTTGATCATATATTCATATTAGTAATGCATCATATTTGAAAGCATGGCATGCTTACTTTGAAAAACTTTCATTGAGGTGCCTCAGTTGTAATTATGTGAGATTCGAGTGGAAGTACTTGTAGCCAAAGTTGCATTGTCAGAGGCCTTGACTATATTGCCTATATTTGCTGAAATCTTAACATGCATCCTTTAATTGCCAAGAGGCTTATGCCAACAATAATCTTTCCATGTCACTTTTTTGGATATGGCTATTTACTCATTTGCTTGTTGTGTTTTATGTTTTCATTTGTGTCTTATATGGATTGTTTAGTTTTGACCTCTGCATCCAACTGGCTGTCAGTGCAGTGTCTTAGGAAGCAACATTTGTTAGATATCAAACAAGTTTTCCATTTGTTATGAGAATGTTATTTTAGCTTTGTATGTTTTTTCTATGCTTGTACATGCAGGTTCTAGAAGGTGTAATTAAATATAGATGGAATGCATTACCTGTTGAGCAGCGAGATGGAATGAAAAATTTCATCTCTGACATTATTGTACAGGTATCAACCGCATTTGGAGAAAGCAGAAATTTGAGCTAGTCAGACTTAGTTATTCTTTTTTGTTAATACTTATTTTTTTCTGCATCATTGATCTCATGTTGGCTTTTCTTGCATAGCTTTCTAGCAATGAGGCCTCATTTCGTATGGAAAGGTTGTATGTCAACAAACTCAATATTATATTAGTTCAGGTAAAAACTGCAGTTCGCTATCATTGCTTTGAATGATTATTCTTGTTAGTCTCGCAACCCATTATTCAGTGCATATGTTGTATAGTTTCCTTTTCCATTTATAAATTCAAGCTGCTTAGGGATGTTTTACCTTTTTTTCTTCTACCAAGTAATATTTTTGGGAGTAGGTAATACTTACAGATTTATTTGGATTATTCCTTTTAGTCTCAAAATCAGTTATTCGGTGCACATGGCTTATCCTTTCCTTTTCCATTTATAAATTCAATCTGCTTAGAGATCTTTTTTTTTACTCAATTTTTTTTTATGGGCTGCTTAATACTTACAAATTTATTTATTAAGATTCAAGAGGAAAATATTTTTTCTGCAGTTTTCTTTAAATTTTCTTATAAAGGTTGTGGATTTCTTTTGCACTTCTTTATAAATCTGGATTCAGAAACTTTCTTTGCATTATATTCTTGTTTGCATTCTTTTGGCGTTTTTGGTATCTATGCTAGAATTTGTGCACAGCTAAAAGCTCTATATAATGGTGTGTACATCTCATATGCAGATTTTGAAGCATGAGTGGCCAGCGAGATGGCGAAGCTTTATTCCTGACCTTGTCTCAGCAGCCAAAACTAGTGAAACAATTTGTGAGAATTGTATGGCTATATTGAAAGTGAGTTTATCCTACTTTCCCTTGGATTTTGTTCCTTATATCAATAACTAACTTAAAAAAATGTCCGTTCAGCTTTTGAGTGAAGAGGTTTTTGATTTTTCAAGAGGAGAGATGACTCAGCTGAAGATAAAAGAGCTTAAACAATCATTGAACAGGTAGCTGTTGATAGATTTATTTCTATAGAAATTTTATCTGACATGATAATTTTTCATGGTTGCCATGTCATTTCTCTTTCTTTTAACCCGTCTGGAATAATTTTGAGTTTTAATTATTGGTTTTCCTTCTTAAAAATCTCTGTTGTGCTGCTATATAATTTTTGGTTCTCTCTTGAAAGTGTTGTATTGATTGAAATTTGAAAGACTAGCAAGAGATGATAACTGCTTATATCAATGGATAGCTATAGCAACTGATGATGATAACTGGTAGGTGGGAAAAAAGACTGGTTGGTAATGCTTTAGTTGTTAATGGGTAACTGCACTTGTCAGCTGGACGATTAAAGTTGGGGTCATTGACATAAAATGCTTTAGTTGTTGATTGGTAAGGACTTGTTCATTTTAGAACAGGAATAATTGACAGCTCAATTGGTTAGTAACCACTTATTGACTTACTTATTTGTTTCTAAACTGGAAATGTTTTTACCAGAAATTCCTTTGTTGTAAATTTTGCATAAACTTTTCCCTTTGGTGCACTGACATGGATGTTCTTTTCCCAGACAAATGTGTCCATGACAAGATGCATAACAGTGTTGTGCTTAAAACAACTTTGATATGATCTCAATTCCTGGAAACAACATGATGTGCAAGAGTTACTATATAAACTGGCTTGACATGCATACTTTATGCTTGGATATCCATTATTGCTTCTCTGCCAGGCCCTCATCATTCATGCTTTAGCTAGTTATATGTTCAGTGATTGAATGTGATTTTTTTTCTTTTCTACATTTACTTTCTGTGAAGTGTTTGTATATTGCTAAGAATTATACTTGGTTGATTGCAGTGAATTTCAACTCATACATGAGTTATGCTTATATGTGCTATCAGCATCCCAAAGGGCTGAGCTCATACGCGCAACACTGTCTACCTTGCATGCCTTCCTATCATGGATTCCCTTGGGTTATATATTCGAATCACCATTGGTAAGTTTAGTTTTCTGCTTAAATGATACTTTGATGGAGGAATTCTTAAACTGAAATCTTTTGATATTTGTACATCACAGCTTGAGACACTCCTAAAGTTTTTCCCAGTTCCAGCATATCGAAACCTGACATTGCAATGTTTAACAGAGGTATGTTCGATCCTTTAAGTGCTTATGTTTTTACCTGAAATTTTCAATATCAATATTCATTTTTTCTGTTTGCAGGTGGCAGCCCTTCAATTTGGGAATTACTATGATGTGCAGTATGTCAAGATGTATAATATATTCATGGTCCAATTGCAGGTGTGTTTGGATTGGTCTCCTTTCTGTAAGATTTACTGCATTATTATTCATTTGATTCTATTTTGACTTTATAATATAATTTCTGTGGTTGACTGGGATAATATTATGTTTAATGCAGGGCATACTCCCGCCTACTACAAATATACCTGAGGCATATGCACATGGTTCAAGTGAGGAACAAGTGGGTCTTAGCAATTTGCTGAAACAAGAAGCCTGATTTACTTAATTAAATGTGAAGTATTTGGCTGACCCTGGCTAATTTTTTCGATGTTTAGGTATTTATACAGAACCTGGCACTGTTCTTCACCTCATTTTACAAGGCAAGGTTTATTTTCTCTGTTTTATGTCTATTTGTAACTTGTAATTTTATAATGTGAATATATAATCATCAAACAGCGTGATTAAACTGTGTGAAAGAATGTGACCTTGCTGAGGTAGTATGAGTGTCTTTTAGATGCATTGTGGACTATATCAGTCCATATTGTGCTTGTGGCATATTTAAGAATAGATCCACCTTTATGGGTCTTGAATTGTGGTGTTGAAAAAACCTTTTCTCTTTCATTGTGGCTCCTATTCCTCCTCCCCCTCTTTTTCTTTCACATATTGTTTTTGGGTTGCTTGTTGGGTGTTCAGCTCCCTATTAACAGTGTTCTGGTACCCTTCTATTTATGCAGGTTCACATTCGCATCCTTGAATCCACTCAAGAGAATATATCTGCTTTGCTATTGGGCCTTGAATATCTTATCAACATTTCATATGTTGATGATACCGAGGTTTTTAAGGTATGTTGATATTGAAATAAGTTTCTTCTCTCTGTGCATATTTCTTCTGCTATGATTCTTATAAATGCTCAAGCTTTTGTGTTTAATCCTGCATTTGCCTGATAGTCATCTTTTGCACTCCCTCCCAACAATGTATCTGTTAGCCTGCATGTGCATACTGCATAAGTATGTTGCCACTGCCTCCTGTTTTGAATACCCAAGTTCATGTTGTATCTGGTTTGTTAAAAAAAAAACAGGTTTGTCTGGACTACTGGAATTCCTTGGTTTCGGAGCTGTTTGAGCCACACCGTAGTTTGGATAATCCTGCAGCTGCTGCAACCTTGATGGGACTTCAGGTGCTGTCTCTTTAATGATGCGACTCTTTGATTGATTAAATCAGGAATTAGCAATTCCCTTTTCCCTCACTAAAACACTTATCTAACTAAATATGATTCTCTTTGTGCAATTGGTATCTTCATATTCATATTTAAGACTATGGGTGTTATTGTTTTGTTGACTGTTACTGAATTAGGTACTAGAAATTTTGTACATATTTCTACTATTAATAGAATTATTGCAGCTTTCCATACTTGTCCTTTTGTCCTTGATATTCACTAGAAAGTTATAATTATATTAGCATATTTGTTATTAGATTAAATAAAGATACAAGGTTGTAAATGTAATTAATTGAATAAGAAAAAAAAGGTGATTAGCTGTGATCACTACCATCCTACTTAATCCCTCAACTTTTCCTTATTTTACTCACTTTTTCTGTGACTTTCTTCAAATTTTGTTTATTTGAACAATTTTAAAACTTTCACATTTTTTAATGGTGTTCCTACCACTAATCTTCATATTATGAGAAGGATCCATTTTTAAATTTAAGATATGTACTACAGGATATAGTTTGGACCGGTAGGTCTTAAAACTGAAAACCATTATTTTGGATAAACAATGTACAAATGGTGATGGTGTTTCTGATATATTATTTTCATCTCACTGTCTCTCGTGTGTTTCTGATATATTATTTTCTTCATTATAAGAATGGTGGCTACTGTGCATAAAAGTGTTACTGATGTATGTTTCTCAATGGAATAAGCAGGTGCCAGCGATGCTCCCTGGTATGGTTGATGGGCATGGTTCACAGCTTCTTCAGCGCCGACAGCTTTATGCTGGACCCATGTCAAAGTTGAGAATGCTTATGATCTGTCGTATGGCTAAGCCAGAAGAGGTTCTCATAGTTGAAGATGAGAATGGGAATATTGTCCGCGAAACGTTGAAGGACAATGATGTTCTTGTTCAATATAAGGTTATAAGCTGACATCTGAGTTCTGCCAGAGTTTAGTGTCTAATATTCATATGTACATAGAAAAAAAATCTGTCTTGAAGCTATTTTCCTGTAAATATTGTGTTTTGATATTTGGCTTATACAAAATATTGTTAAATTTGGTAGACTTCCACTTACCAATGTTTAATTATACAGATTATGAGGGAGACTCTTATTTACTTGTCACATCTTGACCACGATGATACTGAAAAGCAGGTATGTGCATCAGAAAGCACTTGTCCTTTTGTTGTTTTGCTGGGAAAACAATGATTTTCTTCTGTGGTTTAGGGAAGTTTTATATTGTTTCAAATATTAGCTATTTTTTTAGCAAATGGTAAAACCAGGATATTGATTAATATTATTTCCTTCTTGAAATATAAGATTAATAAGCTAAACTCAAATTAAATAACCTAAAGATGTAATGTATGAATATGTTGTTTTTGATATGATATAAAGGCTACCTATTATAAAATTGTTGCATGTTTGCGTGTATATATATGGCACCTTGATTCAGTTGTCTCTTATCATGTAATTTGCAGATGCTGAGGAAATTAAGTAAACAACTGAGTGGTGAGGATTGGACATGGAACAATTTGAACACACTGTGCTGGGCAATAGGATCTATATCTGGTTCCATGGTGGAAGAACAGGTACTGTGAACTTCATGGTCTAGCTTGTTAAACATTATATTCCAATATGCATGGGTCAGTTTTAAAATTAAGAATATGGGAGTTATCCTTATTTGTTGTTCCTTTGCTGGCTCCACTTATTTGGATATTAGTGGTTTGAATCTAAACAATGTGGTTGTTAAGGTATTTCCGTTACTGTGGTATCTTGTTGGTTTTAAGATTATTATTATTTTTAAATTAAAGTTTGATGACAACTGTTGAAAGAGAGAAAAGAGAGAGACATATGATGAAACCGCGTGTTTCAACTACACAACGGAGGCTGAATATATATACAATAAGTAATGACTAATTACACAATTTACATGATGTGGGACTAACAGTTGTACTACTAATTACACCTAATTACATATGTTGTCAACAGTTTCTAACACTCCCCCTCAAGCTGGAGCATATAAGTCATATGTACCAAGCTTGTTACAAATATAGTTTATTCGAGGTCCTCTCAAAGACTTAGTGAAAACATCTGCCAGTTGATCATTTGAATTGACGAAACTAGTGGTGATGTCTCCAGACAAGATCTTTTCTCTGATAAAGTGACAGTCTATTTCAATGTGTTTGGTCCTCTCATGAAAAAGTGGATTGGAGGCGATATGCAAAGTTACTTGATTATCACAAATAAGAGTCATTTGCATAACGTTTCCAAATGAAGCTCTTTAAGAAAGTCTGTTTTAACCAAATGAGCTGCAGTAGCTGAGGCCATGGCTCGATATTCCGCTTCGGCACTTGATCTTGCAACCACATTTTGTTTCTTGCTTTTCCAGGAAATCAAATTACCCCCAATGGATACACTGATAACCAGGAAGTGCTTTGTCGGCATCTCGAGTATCCTACAATCCGAGTGTGTCCTTTGTCTTCATAGACAAGGCCTTTTGGAGCTCCCTTAATATATCCGAGAATACGAATCACCGCATCCCAATGCCCTTCACAAGGTGAGTTTAGAAATTGGCTCACTACACTCACCTGCAAAGGAGATATCTGGACGGGTAACGAGTAAGATAGTTAAGTTTTCCAACCAAACGTCTATATCTTCCTTGATCGAAAGTGGCTCCCCCGATCCAGGTAAAAGTCTAACATTAGGATCCATAGGGGTGTCAACCGTCTTTGCATTCAATAGTCCCGTTTCCTCAAGAATGTCCATAGCATACTTCCTTTGTGAGATTACTATGCCATCCTTGGATTGTGCCACTTCAATTCCCAAGAAATAACGAAGTTTGCCAAGATCTTTGGTGCGAAAGTGATGACCGAGATCTTTGTTTTATCGAGTTATGCCTTGGTGATCACCGCGGTGATAACAATGTCGTCTACATATACAATCAAATAGATACAACCTTGGATTCGTATGGCGATAGAAGACAGTGGTCGGCCTCACTACGAGTCATACCAAAGCTCGCACTGCAGTCTTGAATCGACCAAACCAAGCCCGGGAGATTGTTTGAGACCATACAATGACTTGTGTAGACGACACACAAGGCCGAAGACTCCCCCGAGCAACAAACCCTGGTGGTTGCTCCATGTAGACTTCTTCCGGATCACCATGAAGAAAAGCATTCTTGATATCCGGTGATGAAGGGACCAATGGCGAATAGCGGCCATAGCAGAAAAAGGCGAATGAAGCCATCTTCGCCACCGGGGAGAAAGTATCGCCATAATCCAAACCAAATATCCGGGTATACCCTTTGCCACCAAACGAGCCTTTGGCGATAGTGCCATCGGGGCCAACCTTGACCGTATAAATCCACCCAAGCAACCAACAACAGACTTCCCGGGAGGAAGAGTAACAAGTTCCCAAGTACCACTTGCTGCTCTGAAGTGCACACATTTCATCAACCATTGCTTGTCGCCACCTGGGATGAGATAAAGCTTCACCTAGAGATTTAGGAATAGACACGAGAAGACAAGGTGGAAAGACAAGCATAATGCAATAAAGAAAGGCGATGGTAGCGAGATTAACATAGTGAGGAGAAGGGTTACGGGTAGATCTAATACCTTTTCGAAGAGCAATGGGAAGGTCTCGAAAGCGGGAGGCGTGCTGGAGGCCGGTAAAGGAGGTGGTGCTTGGGATGAGAGTCCAAAGGAGCTTCGGGAAGTTCTACAACCTCGATGATGGTGGTGGTAGTGGTGGTGGTTGTGGCCGACGACGATAAACCTGGAGAGGGCCGTAGGAGGGACCAGGGGCACCAATAGGAGAAGGTGGTGAGGGATCGGGGTAACGGGGACAAGAGGAGGAATGGTAGGGAGGTCCTCGGTGATGGGTTGTCGGGGAGACTCAAAGAAAGGAACAGACTCGAAGAATGTGACATCAGCAGAGACTAGATAACGCTTAAGAGTGGGTGAAAAACACCGATAACCCTTTTGAGACCGATGGTAACCAAGAAAAACACATTTAATAGAGCGAGCAGACAGTTTGTCAAGACCAGGAGTGATATCATGGACAAAACATGTCGACCCAAAGACACGAGGTGGAAGAGAGTGGAGGAGTTGGTGAGGAATAAAACGAGAATGGGGAACCCGGTTATCAAGAACGAGAAGAGGGCATACGATTAATCAAATAACAAGCGGTGAGAACCGCACGCCCCAAAAACGAAAGGGAACATGACCATGATATAAAAGGGTCCAAGTTGTTTCAATAAGATGTCTATTTTTGCGCTCAAAGAACCCCATTTTGTTGAGGGGTATAGGGACAAGATGTTTGGTGAAGAATGCCATTAGATGCCATAAAAGTTTGAAAATTGTGAGACAAAATTCACGGGCATTGTCACTATGCAATATACGAATCGGAACACCAAACTGAGTTTTGATTTCATTATAAAAGGTTTGAAAAATTGAAAACAACTCTGATCTGTGTTTCATTAAAAATAACCAAGTACACCGAGAATAATCATCAATGAAAGTAACAAAGTATTTTGACCCAAAAGTAGACTCAATACGACTAGGACCCCAAATATCAGAATGTACTAAAGCAAAAGGAGACGCAGCTCGACGACATACTCTATCGGGAAACGAACTACGGGTGTGTTTCCCAAGTTGACACGACTCACAAGGTAAAGTAGATAACTTAGAAAAGGTAGGCACCATTTGCTGTAGCTTGGCAAGACTAGGGTGACCCAATTGAGCATGGATGGTGAGAGGGGAATCGGTAACAGAGCACACACGAGAGGTGGCAGAGAGCTGATAAAGGCCATTAGACTCACATCCGGCGCCAAGCATCCGTCCCGAACTCCGGTCCTGCAAAATGACGAGTCTTTAGTGAAACTAATGCGACAATCTAAAGAAACGGGTCAAACGACTAATAGAAAGTAAATTAAAAGGACAACTAGGAACATAAAGAAAAGAATCAACAGACGAGAGAAGGAGGGGATGGAAGTACCAATCCCTTCGGGTTGTGTTTGAGAACCATTTGCTAAAGTAATTAGAGGTAAATAGCCAGAGTTAGAAAATTTAGAGAAAAGACGTTTATTACCAGAGATATGGTCAGATGCACCAGAGTCAAGAACCCAAGGACCTAAAGGTGGAGATTGAGAGAGACAAGCAAATGCATTACCAGTGTGCTCAACAGATGCAGTAGAGTTAGAAGCCTGTTGTTGCTCAAACCATTTCAGAAAATCTGCATAAGTTGCCGGAGATGGGGTCGGTGGAGCAGAGGACTCAGGTAAATCAGTACAGTGGCTGGGCAATATTACTGTGGAGGACGGCCATTTTTGGTCCAACAACGATCTTCGGTATGACCCAACTGTTACTGCAGAATGTACACTTCGGACGAGGCCTACCCGAGGTGCCGGGCGAGAACGACCTCGATTGGCACTTTGGGAGACGAGGGCGAAGTATCAAGCGGAGAGCCGGAGCTAGGAGAGAACAGAGGGTTGCTTCGCGGGGACCGAAGCAAAGAAGACCCGGTGAGGAGAGAGTGGGAGCGTAGGCGAACCCAAAATCGATCACGATTAGCGAGAATATTCGGAGG
Source organism: Ormosia emarginata (assembly GCA_029884605.1). Classification (NCBI taxonomy): domain Eukaryota; kingdom Viridiplantae; phylum Streptophyta; class Magnoliopsida; order Fabales; family Fabaceae; genus Ormosia; species Ormosia emarginata. Next base: position 4,779,824 of record JAQQTP010000089.1, read on the forward strand.
TAACCCATACAAGGCCATGAGCATGAAAAAGGTGCTTCGTTGCTCGAGTTCTTGGGCGGGGGTAGCGCGGGGTAGCAACTCATTGAAATCATGCAGAGCACCATGAACCTTACCCAAGTAAGCGGACATAGGTCCATCAAACCGACGAGGAGCAATAATACTCATGAGGTTGTGACGGACTCCCATATAATCGTTGAGTGTCATTAGTGTAAAGAACCTTGGCTTGTTCCCAAATAGAAGCACAAGTGGTCTGCGCACGGAAGATCCGCTTAAGAGAAGAGTGAATGGTGGACTTGATTACAACACACATTTGTTTATCAATTTTCTTCCACGGGGTTGTTCCTCCATGAGCATAGAGTTAAGAGCGGTGGTGAGGTGGTCTTCATAGCCTTGACTTTCAAGCCACAACTTGATGTCCGAAGCCCAAGTATCATAATTGCTTTGCCATCTAATTTATCACAGAGAGCGGGGTATGGAGGTAACTTGTGAAAATAGGGGCTCAACCTTGGGATGATCTTTAGAGCCATCTCGGAGAGGTAGAACTTGCCATAGGTCGAATATTAGGGGCAAAAATGGAAAACACAAGATACCCGAAAAATCCCACGCAAGGAAACAAGGATCTAGGGCGGATCGGCGTAGAGGAGGCCGAGACGAGTCGAGACGAAGTGAACGGCGGCCGGAGAGGTGGCCGGACGCGCCGTCACGCGCCGGAAAAAGCCGGGACGGTGGGCGGGGGGCCGTGGAGACGGGCGGCGGCGCGTGGGGGCGTGTGACAGCGGCGCTGGGGCCGAGCTTCGGGGGTCTGGCCGGTCGGAGGGAGGCGGTTCCAGCGGTGAGGTCGGCGGCCGGAAAGGAGGCGGCGGACGGCGGCCGGCGGTGGTGGCAGCGGCAAACAGGGAGAAAACGGTGCCGGAAGGACGTCACGGCAAGGGAAAAGGTCGGCAAACCGGAAGGGAAACACGGTTGGCCGGAAAAATTTTCACCGGAGGGCAGTGGACCCAACGGGTATGCGCGGTTCTAGGGTTGCCTCTCTTTAGGCTCTAGATACCATGTTGAAAGAGAGAAAAGAGAGAGACATATGATGAAACCGCGTGTTTCAACTACACAACGGAGGCTGAATATATATACAATAAGTAATGACTAATTACACAATTTACATGATGTGGGACTAACAGTTGTACTACTAATTACACCTAATTACATATGTTGTCAACAGTTTCCAACAACAACCATGATTTTGTTGGTGATATCTGAAAGGGATCAAGGTGTACCTTGGATGGCATTGAGTATCTTAATTGTTAGCATGTATCAATTTTGACTTTTAACAGTCTTAATAACTCTTTCATGAACTGTGAATCTCTCTCTCTCGCTCTCTCTTTAATGCATAACTGCATGTTGGTTTATTTTGTCTTTTCTACGACTGATGCATGTATAACATTCATTTCCCATCTGATTAAATTTGTTCAAGATCTGTTTATTTCTTTTATAACATTTTATAGTTAACATCTTGGAATTGTGGCAGGAAAACAGATTTTTGGTTATGGTCATTCGTGATTTATTGAACCTATGTGAAATCACAAAGGGAAAAGATAACAAAGCTGTTATTGCAAGTAATATAATGTAAGAATTGTTTATATGTGCCTTTTTGCTTTTGTTTTTTTGCCTATTTAAGATTGCTTTTTTCTGTTGTATAATATGTAATTGCTTCTGTTTGCAGGTATGTTGTTGGGCAGTATCCGCGGTTTTTAAGAGCTCATTGGAAGTTTCTTAAAACTGTTGTGAATAAGTTGTTTGAGTTTATGCATGAGACACATCCTGGAGTTCAGGTTATTTTTTCTCCTTTGGAGCTTTCTGTCAGTTTCTACATGCGTATTATCTCTAATGATATTATAACTTGTTAAAACAAACCCAGGCTCTGATTTATTTTTCTTTATAGCGGTAGCTTTACTTATGTCAATTTATTTAAATATGAGTAAGATAAAGCTCTCTGCTTTTTTTTTTCCTTTCAAATGTTTGGTGCTTAAGTATTATATTGTGTGTATTATATTGTGCTTAAGTATTATATTTTTCTTTTAATTTTCTTGTGCTTATTATATTAATTTCCAAGTGTTTGTTTTAATATTTCCCTTTTAGTCTTCGATTCTCTTCTTTTTTCTTTTTCAAATTGGTAATATACTAATATGTGCAGTGTGTAGACAGTTTACCTTATGGTTGGTGGAGTATTATTCTAATCTATATCTACCTTGTAGTATTAGCATGGTTTTCTCGTGTCAAGTATTACTAAAATTCTGTAATAAACTTTAAATAATGGGATATTGTTTTACAGTCAATATATTTGCTACTGGAAATACATTTAACATGTAATTATTATTCATGTTCATGTATTTCAGGATATGGCTTGCGACACATTTCTGAAAATAGTCCAGAAGTGCAAGCGTAAATTTGTGATCACCCAGGTAACTAGGGCTACAATTTCCTCCCTTTCCTATCCTCCCAATTCCCAAAGAAAGAACTAGTATGCATCTCTCAAATCTTCTATATATGTTCAGTACATGATATAATCCATAACAGTCACCATGATTGCTATTTCAGGTTGGTGAAAACGAGCCATTTGTATCTGAACTTCTATCTGGCCTTCCAACCACCATTAAGGATCTTGAACCCCATCAGATACACTCATTCTATGAATCTGTATGCCTTTTAGATGTCTTTGATCTTATTTCATTGATTATAATTTTTTTCTTATGTTATATATTTAATTATTTATACTTTTGTGTGCTCATATTTAAGTTATATTTTCGTAATGTAGGTTGGTCACATGATTCAAGCAGAGTCTGATGCACAGAAGAGAGATGAATATCTTCAGCGGTTGATGGAGCTCCCAAATCAGGTCTTTTGCTTGCTTGAGAGGCCATATCATTTGCTAAATCTCTTTCATGCTATGCACATGAATTCATGTAATTTTTCTGGAAGCCAAGTATTATAATGCATGTGATTCCCCCCCGCCCTTTTTTTTTCTGCAGAAATGGATGGAAATTATAGGGCAGGCACATCAAAATGTTGATTTTTTGAAGGATCAGAATGTAATCCGGACTGTGCTTAATATATTGCAGGTATAGCTTTGTGATCATTCATGTAATTTTTGTGTCATTCTGTTCTTTAATATTTTACTATCTGCATGCCAGGAAGCCATTTGAATTTAGGAATTTCATTTATCATTTTATGGCTTGTTGTTCAGTCGTGAAATCTCTGATTAATTAGTTGCTGATATTCACTTATCAAAAAGGCCAAATTTTCTCCTCGTTTGTTTTCTCCAGGGATGAGAAGGTTTTTTTTTTCTTGTTTTTTTGGGGGGTGGGGGATATGTTATTCCTTTATAACAGAATAGAAATGGTTTTATGCACTTATTTTCCTATGTATTTCATTGGCTTTAACAATTATGATATGGCTTTGGTACCGAAATTTATGATTGACAACATTAGCAGAAGGTTGTCTCCTGCTAGTTATTTGACTGTTGTGGCTATGGTTTCAACATCTTTGCTTTTGCTTACGTTTCTGCTAACTTTTGATGTGTAATTGTTATGATCTGTAGTCAATTCCCAGGTTCTTTGTTTTTCTTGGTTATTTTGTTACTTTGTGATGTTGTGATTTGAGTAGCTCCTAAATTGCAGACGAATACAAGTGTTGCATCTTCTTTAGGGACATATTTCTTACCCCAAATCTCATTGATCTTTTTGGACATGTTGAATGTATACAGGTATGTTCTGTTAACTGATTAGTTTTTACATTCTCGAGTGCTAATAACAGAATTGATACTCAGCAATAAATAGGTTGATTAGATTCTTTATTATCGGTAAATGTTAAATCAGTTTTTTGTTTCTGCAACAGAATGTACAGCGAGCTTATTTCAAAAAGTATTACAGAAGGGGGTCCTTTTGCATCCAGAACATCCTACGTGAAACTTCTACGGTAAGATTAATCAATGTTATATTGGTTTTGTACAAACGAGATTACTGTTTGGTCTCTTTTCTATATATGTTCTTCATGATGCAGTTCGGTTAAGAGGGAGACACTTAAGCTGATTGAGACATTCTTGGATAAGGCTGAAGATCAACCACAAATTGGAAAACAATTTGTGCCACCAATGATGGATCCTGTTCTGGGAGATTACGCTAGGAATGTTCCTGATGCGAGGGAATCAGAGGTTTTGTCACTTTTTGCCACAATTGTAAACAAGTATGCTTCTGTCTTCTTTTTTTTCCCGTTTCCTTTATTTTTATTGATTGGCATATGGTGGTTTGACATCTAAATTCTACATGTATATGTCCTTTTACTTCCTGATTGCCGCCCTAGGCTAAAATTAGGTAGTGTTATGAACACATGCTATTTTAATTACCAACAGCATGTGTCATTCATCTCTCTCTCTCTCTCTCTCTCTATTGTTCTTCCAGATATAAAGCTGCAATGATTGAAGATGTACCTCGCATATTTGAAGCAGTTTTTCAGTGCACACTAGAGGTGATTGTGGCCCTTATGTTTGATTTCCAGCCTGCCAACCATTATTCTCTTTATTTATTTATTTATTTATTTTACTTTTGCAATAAAATATTGTGGTCTTGTTTTTTTTAGATCAGCATTGTGGTTTATTGTTACTTGAGATTTAATTTTACAGTAAGTGGTCTGAGATGCATGATTTAGAAATTAGAAGTTATGCTACTTTTTAACAACTGTAATGACATATAATTATTGGGTATATGCAAGAAAATATCAACTGAATTATATTCTTTTTATTCTGTTTCACAGATGATTACAAAAAATTTTGAAGATTACCCAGAGCATCGGCTCAAGTTCTTCTCTTTACTCCGTGCCATAGCTACTCATTGTTTTCCTGCATTAATCTGCTTATCAAGTCAGGTGGTGTTTCTTGCTCCCTCTGCCCACGATAAATCAATGGCATGTCAATTTATTTGGCTTTATCTGATGTTGACAATGATTGTATTGTCAAAATTTGCAATCTCTGTAGTCTGCCTGATGCTGTTTGTGATCTGTGTCAGCAACTGAAGCTTGTTATGGATTCAATCATATGGGCATTTCGGCATACAGAAAGGAATATTGCTGAAACTGGGCTGAACCTGTTATTGGAGATGCTGAAGAAGTTTCAGGTGTGGTCTTCTTATATTATTTTGTTTATAACTCACTCCTAACCTTCAAAGGTTCTTTCTGTATTCTTAGTTTTCCTTGTTTATTGTATATAGGTTTTCTTGCTTTGGAGGATTTCTTACCTTCCCCGTAGTCGTACTTTCTGTATTTCTTTATAATCATGTTGCCACTTTGGTTCTTACTGTACTGGTGGTGTACATCTTCGTTTTTTATTTTTTGGCTGAATCTCTATGTGTATATTAAACAGGGCTCGGAGTTCTGTAATCAGTTTTATCGGACATACTTTTTGACAATTGAGCAAGAGATATTCGCTGTCTTGACTGACACTTTTCATAAGCCTGGGTTCAAATTACATGTCTTGGTGCTTCAGCATTTGTTCTGTCTGGTACAGTGTATTAGTCATGCTTTATTTTTGTTTTACTAACTAGTGAAAAATAGCTGGAATAATGAGTTTGACATTTTTCAGCTGGAAACCGGTGTCCTAACTGAGCCTCTTTGGGATGTTGCAACAAATCCTTATTCATACTCGAGTAATGCAGTGTTTGTGCGTGAGTTTACCATAAAACTTTTAAGCACTTCATTTCCCAACATGACAACAGCAGAGGTAATTGGAGAGAAATAAATAATATTTGACACACCTCCCTTGCCAGAACAGACGACTAATTTCTAGAAATTTGCAGGTTACCCAATTTGTTAATGGACTCTTTGAATCGACAAATGATCTCTCCACATTTAAAACTAACATTCGAGATTTTCTTGTACAGTCAAAAGAATTTTCAGCTCAGGTAATGCTTTTTGTAGTACTTCTACTTTCATTTTCTTGTGCTATTGAGAGGGGCTTTCCTTTGACCTGTACAACAATTGGGAAAGTTTGTTGACCAGTGCATCTTGCTATTTAAGTTGGTTTTTATAATAACTGTTTGGATTAGCATTTTGCAAGCTCTGGTAAAATTGTAGATGTTTTTTGTTTGCATATATTTGCTTTGTAGATTATTTATTTTACTTGCCTCTCTGCTCTCGGCATACAATGTTGCATGATGTTGGCACTTTGATTATATTTTTACCTGTAATTCAGTACAGATCTAAGGATTGTTAATTGCCCTCTCTACTGCAGGATAACAAAGATCTCTATGCTGAAGAAGCTGCAGCTCAGAGAGAGAGAGAACGTCAAAGAATGCTTTCTATTCCAGGGCTTATTGCCCCAAGCGAGTTGCAAGACGAAATGGTGGACTCATAGATAGGCTAAACAGCATGGGGAGTTAATACCATGGACATTTTAACTTGTTTCACAGGCGCCTTGATTCAATCAAATACCAGAAGATACTTTGAGAACAGATGCAGCTTTTTGCTCCCAAGTTTAGTTTTTCCCCTCGTCCCAATATTTCATGTTGGGACTAGTTTGGCAAAGGTTCCTGATTTCAGAGTTTTGGCTGGCCAGGGAATACTGCCTTGTCAATTGGATGAGTGTAGATTATTCAGTTGCTAATTGAGGATGATAATATTGAGTCATTTGTAAGGAATTCAATGAAGGCATCTTTATATAGAATCGCAGGATGGAAGACTCATTTCCGAGTATTGATGACTCTTTAGGTGTGACCTCCTAACCTCTGGCGGTTTGTGCAGAAAACCCTTGTGGTTTGATATTTTGTATTTTTTTTTTCACCAATTAATTTTCAGGGATATTGGTGTACCATGATTGCACTTAATATATGGTTTCATGATATTAGTGTGTTATGTTATGATATGTGCCCCTTCCTCCCTCCCAACGGAGAGGATATTTTATATTTAGTGTCTTGCTTTATAGCTCAGCTTCAAATCTCCAGCAAGTTTTCTATACATTTTTTAAAGCAACGGAAAATATAGTATGAGAAAGAGAAATCCAACCAGCACGTCTAATTAGACCAGCTCTAGATGATAAGAGGCTTGATGCTTCGTTTTATCGTCTAACCGTGAGTTCCCCGTATTAGTAAAGCGAAAAATGAGAATTGAGAAAAGAATCGAGCACATTAATATACTGTTAAGTTACTTAAGAAAGGTTTGTTAATTGCTAAATCAGGCTTAGAGAGTATAATATATAGTGTGTGTGGATAAATTTATTTTATGTTCAAAATATTTTATAATTATTAAATTTTGGAATTTTTTTTGAATAAAAAAGTAATTATTTCTCTATAATTAGTAAATTTTGGAATTTTTTTTGAATAAAAAAGTAATTATTTCTCTATAAATAATCTCAAATAAACATGCTCAAACGTATTAGGTGCATTTGGTTTGAGTACTGAATTTTTTTTTAAAAAAAAAACATTGGCATTGTCGCGATTGAGATCGCGGCGGGAGTGACGAAAAATAATATTAGGAAAAAGAAATAGAGTCGTCACCAATTTTATTTTTATTAAAAAAAAATAAAAAATCAAAGAAGATGACTTGCATTCAAAAACTCAAGTTCGGGAGTCTAATTATGTACAAAGAAGGGTGAAGACTTAACTCCATATCACGTCTAATACATTCGTCTTAAGACGGTTATCTTAAATTAGTTACGTAAATTTTTATAACTCTTAAAAATATATGGGTATGGAGTTTTTGTTTATGGTTGAAAGATGGATGATTGAGAAGAAGTTTGAGTGTTTTGTGAGTTGGTGATGGAGCTGTGAGATGGGTGTGTAGTTCGATGGTGGTGGCTGTTGTTTGGGGAAAGTTTTGATGGGCTTGGAGGCATTTGAGTTCTGATGAAGGGGCTTGGGTGATGTTGGGAATGAGTTTTTGTTTGAGGTTATTGTTGTTGCTTTTCTGTTGGAGATGAGAGGGGGGTTGGTTTGAGTGTTGATGATATAGTTTCTAATTTTTTGGTGTGTGTTGCTCTGTGTGTGTGATTTGGAACTGAGTAACAGAAAAAGAGAAATGCAAGTGTGATCGTAAAGAAAGGTTTACCTCTTCTTTGTTAACAATTGAAAACTTAGAAACCAAAATCTTTTCTTTCGAATGCCTATTCCTCTCCTCATATTTTTCTTTTCCAGCTCTCTCACTAGCGACCAGCTCAATACCAAAAAGACAAAGACCCCTCAAAACCTCTCCTTCCCTGCTTTTATATTGCCTTTGCCTATCTTCTTTTTTGAAGCTCTCTCCCTTTCTTTCTATTATGCTGGGATCAATGGATGTGTGAAAGTGTACGTGAGTTTGTGTGTGTACATGAAAGTGAATGGGTGAGTGTGCATGGTGCCAAAAGGAAGCGGGGAACCAACAGCATTATTGCTGCTGCTGGGTGCATGCTGAGAAAATACCAAAGAGTAGTAAGATGTTTTGCTCTCTGCCCTCTGTGTGTGAGTGAGGCCTCGTGCCGGATAAAAAAAGGAAAAAGAGGAGAAGACAAGGGAAGGCAAAATGAGATCATACTCAAAATGGAGAAAAAGCAAAAAGGAAAGGAAAAGGGTTGCAATGGTAGCCTCCCCTCCTTTTTATTTTTTATTTTTTATTTTTTATTTTTTATTTTTTTACTTTTATTGTTCTTGTTATTTATTTTTAGACTTTTTTTTTTGTAATCATAATTTTTATTGGGCTAAATAAATTTGGGCAAAAAAAGAAATAAGCTAAACAAAATTTTTGGCCAAACAAAAAATAAGAAATGAGCCAAACAAACAAAGAACACTTATTGACATAATTAATTTTTATTTTCTCCTTTTTTTTTTAATTCTGCAAACATTTTCAATTCTTCAATCTTTAATATATTTTTCTAAGGTCTTTCCTATGGTCTCACATTTGTGATCACTTACAATAAAAAAACCTCAATATCTTCTTATTCAAACGTCATTCATCATCAATATAATGAACAGTCACACACATATAATTCAAGTTTGAATTGATGTCCAAGTGTTGGTAGTAAGTGAAACCATTTGAGAATTAGATGATAAAATAGACTTCAACTTTGCTTTCTCAAACACATACAATTGCATAACATCTCTACTAACAGTTTGTCTAGAAGGAACTTGGAATTGAGGTTGCATAAGTTGAGCAAAATTTTTAAAGCCTTCATTTTCAACAAATTTAAATGGAAGCTCATCAATGATAATCATTTTAGCAAGTGCAATCCTACACTCTTCTTGATTAAAAGACAACACCTTGAGTTTTGCACTACTATCATTTTCTTGTTCATATTTTTTTAGAAATCCAAGAGTTTTTTTTTTGCCTCTTGTCAACATGTATATTGGGGCTTTTCTTGCACATTGACAAGTGCCTAGACAAATTAGTTGTGCCATGATTTCTAGAATCACATGTATATATTTTTTCACAATAATTGTATTGGGCTTTTTCACCATTATCTTTTTTGATGAAATGTTCCCATATATGTGAACTTGGTCTTACAGGCTTTTTCAGAAGTATAAATGCCTCTTTACCAGGAGATGATCCTCTTCCTTGTTCAGTAGCTCAACGCTCAACATGCTGGGAAGATTGCACACAACTTGGGAGTGTAGGAGTACTTCCAATATACTCTCTACCAGTTAGTGATTCATCAAAATTTAGTTGTCATTCATCAGCCATTTTTTTATCCTTAATAAGTAAATAATATAAGAAAATAAGAATATGTGGGTGGGTCGGGTCCTTTCTCTGTTCCGGTTCCCCAACCTATTTACATTAGGTATCCACCCTACATTGCCACCATATTTGTAGCTTTTATTGCTTGCAGGATTATAACATTTATTGGAATTAGAATTTTCATTTATTTCAAACCTAAAAGATAGAAAAAATTCAGAAACTGAAGTCCTTTATTTGTATGATTGATGTTGTGGATTTTTCGCAAGCGCACAGGTTGTTCAAGTAGTAAAATACGATCGTTCTCACGAGGATCGATTGATTACTAACTCTTACGGCTATTTTGATTATTTAAGTGAATGAAATCGATAGAAAATGTTCAAATAAAATCAATACGAAGAACAAATCAATAAAGTAAACAATTGAAACTAGAAAAGATGAGATTTAACAAAGATTTAAAGGCTTAGGACTCAGAATCCACTACACTATCCCCTACGATAAATTGTAATCCTATCTTTGTTAATGTTCAATTATGTTCTTGAAGACGATTTGTCCTAAATTATTTAAAGCTCAATTTCTTGATACTAAACATGTGCTAAAACTTCACTAATCTCATTTTCATAGCAATTAATCTAAGTTCCAACCCATTAAGATTCATGACAATCGTTTAACCCTCGAAGGATTTAAGTCTATGTCTAGGTCTCAATTCCTAAGTTCAATTCTTGAATTATCAAGCAATTAGATTTCATCTTTCGATCATTCACCAAAAGCCTAAGATCATGTAAATATGACACGCAATATATCACAAACATTAAGCATACCAAGAATGAATCAAGAACAATAATTGCATTAACAAAGAATCAAATTAACAATTCATAATAGGAAAATAGAGTGTTTCATCCTAATACTAGAAAAAAGGTTTAGCTGCTCATGACCATCATAACACAAACAAGAATAAGGATTAAAGAAACAACTATGATTGATAAACAAAAAACAAAGATGGGAAGATGGAGATGAAGAAAAGAGTCTTGTTCTTGCCTTCAAAGAAACAACCATGATCTTCAAAGAGTATTGCTCTTGCCTTCAAAGCCTTCGCCTCTGAATCCTTGTGCTTCTCCTCTCAAACCTACCGTCACATAAGTCTCTAGCCAAAAGTCTCTCTAGGTTTGGTGTTTTTGCCCCATTTATAATGATTTGGAAGCAAAATTTCCTTTTTTTTCACGTCTGGAAGACTCACACAGCCGTGTCTCCCTTCAACACGGCCGTGTCCTTTGAAAACTACGTAATTGGACTTTAAGTGAGACACAACCGTGTGAAATTGAGACACAGTCGTGTCTCAAAGTCAAAAGCTTCACGAGGTTAAGACAAGGCCGTGTCTGGTGCTAGAATTGCGTAACTTCAACGTTGGACGAGACACGGCCGTGTGACCAAGAGACACGGTCATGTCTCCAAGTTAAAAGCTTTCCTCAAGTTAGACAAGGTCGTGTCTAATTCTTAAATTGCTTCTGAGTTGACACAGGGTCCTGTCTAAGCCAAAATTGCCTTTTTTTGCTCTGAAAATGAGATATCTTCGCTTGCTTTCACTTCAAATGTGTTAAATCTCTCTTATTCTGCACAAATGAAGATAGTTAATAAGAATCCATCCAAAATTCATCAATAATCACAATCAAAACATCATAATTCATCCATTTAAGGGCTATGAAATACATGCTTATCAATTGACCATATCGAAGCCTTTGTTTGTGTGGACAGATTCGTATGGTGTTTGCTATGGTAAATCACTAGATCTTATTTACAGTTCCTCAAACAAAAAGAAATCCTTCTATGTGGTCCAATTTGGGAATCTATAGCTCCTTTGAAGGTGAAAACCCAAATTTGCATAGCATTTTTAATATAATCAAAACTTATATAAAAAATAAATAGTTAACACAGAGAATTCAATAGAGCAAATCCAACGAGAAGCAATGCAAATGATTGTGAAATGAATTGAAAAAGAAATTGTATACTTGTATAAGCTTAATCGTGTGATCTGTGATGATTGAGGGGGTTGCTTTGCTTAGAAAATGAAGTGACTGAAGAAGGCGACAGAGACAGGAACCACAATGGCGTCGTGAGGTGAGGGTGTCGTTTGGCTGAAAGCGACGACGTTGTGAGGTGAGGACGTATGAGCTGAAGGCGACGACATCGTGAGGTGAGGTGAGGTGAGGGCGTCGTTTGCTGAAGGCGACAACCTTGTGAGGTGAGGACGTATGAGCTGAAGGCGATGACGTCGTGAGGTAAGGTAAGGCCGTCGCTAGACTAGTTGTGCAAACACTGGACTAGCTGTGATGGTGACGCTGGCTGGGCAAACGCGTGGATCTCCACTCTCCAATCTTACAATCACTTATTTGTGTGTGGTAGTGTTTAGGAGCGCAAGCTAGTGAGCTACTTTGAAGCAAAGGAAAATAAAACTGTTGGTGGTGAGTGAGGAAAGTTACTTACTATTGCTAGTTGCTGATCACCCACTCACCCTAGCCTTTTTTGAAATTTTGTGCTTCTCAACTATAGTTTTTTTAACTTTTTCAATTTTCAAAGCAGTTAAATTTGATGTGAAAGAAAGTTGGGTTGGACACGTTACTTTTTAAGTTTGATGAGAAAAAGAAAATAAGTTTTTCATAAAGTTACTTCGAAACATTTTAACTTTTCTATTTTTTAGTTTTAAATTTTTGCACGACCACTTTTTACTTTTAAAAAAAAATGGTAGGTGGCTTTAGTTGTGCAGGTTGGATATATTCCAATCCGTGATCCGACTCATACACTGTGAATAAAAATATTTTTAATCTAACCTAACCCATGAACTCAATTCAACTCATATTTTATCTAGTAGATTGGGTCGAAATTCGCGAGTTCGAGAGTTAACCCGACCTACTAGACACTTCTAGCTGTACCATCGCATAAATAAAATTGAATTTTCTCCTTTGTTGCATTGAGGGAGAGATCTGCTCATGTCAAAAATCAAATATTTTACTCTTAATATTTATATACGTACTATACTTTTTTTTTTTTGTAAGAGCCATGCACATTTATTTTTGTGGTAAAAAAAGGCATGCACCCATACACATTAATAATCTTTAAATAAAGCCATGCACGTTAATTAATAATCTTTAAATAAAGGGAAGCATGGTGTTTATTTCACAAGTAGAATTCCTTCCTAACAGAAGCAAAGAATAAAAAATTCCGTTTGGGAGAGACAACGTTGGTTGGGAAAACTTAATGAACGAGAACGAACAAGCGCACCCATAGCAATAATTCCATACCATACAGAATCGCAAAATGAGTGTGTGAAATGTGCATCTGGGGTTGGTGGAGATGCTTGGCTCCAACTGCTTTCGTTGGAATACAAATACAACCACTCAATTGTCTTCCCCTCACCTTCCAACCTTTTCTCTTCCGGCTCCGATCCCCCAATGGCCTCAAGGTAATAATACCTTTTCATCTTTTTTGTGAATTTATATGTGGGTTATCATTAATATTAGGAATTTTTTAGGTATTTTGATGATAGGAATGTGCATTATGCTCATTGTCGTTGTGAATATTGCTTCTTTTGTTAGTGGGTCTTCTGGGTTCCTGCATTGTGACAATGGTTTATGTAAAGGGCATCTTTCTATTTTTGGTAATTAAAGGTCTTTTTCGTTGTCTGGGGGCTTTTTTGTTTGGATTTTTGTTTGTTTTTGGTTGCCATTGACGCAAATACGTTTGTAGATTTTGTGAATTTACTGTGCACCCATCTATAGGAAAATGAGGTCTTGTTTAGTCCCTTTTTGTTTTGCTTTGTTTTGTCTTAAACTTGGGAACCAAGAGTTTGGTTCTATCTTCTGTATGTCCAATTTAATTATGATCTATAACTTAGAGTTCTGTGAGGTATCACTTGTCACATTTGTTTGTTTTGTGCAAAGTAATTTGCATTGTGAATTTTCTGCATTACTTTATTAAGCTGTAACTTGCTACTGCATTTTTTTGGTATATTGTCCTTTAGTGATCATGTTACTTAAATTCATTGTGCTTGTCTTAGATTTTATGATATATAATCTTGAGGGCTAGAATGCATCTAACCTTTTTTTTTTCATTCTTTCTGCAAATATCCCTTGTCTGAAGCTATGCAGAGTTGATAAAATGATTTTCTCTCATTCTCATTCCTTTACTGATTATCACTCATCCACCCTTCCCTATGCCAAGTTTCGGTTTGATAGTCAGTTACATGTTTGTTGAAACTTGATTTTCAGTCAAAACTATTTTATCTGTTGTCATTATATGCAGTGCATTCAGTAATGACCTTCATAATAATATGATTCACAAATTAAGATTCATCAAGTCTGAATTCTTTTAGGAATTTATCTTTGGTATGTACTAAGTTTATGGGTGAAACTGCAATTTCACCATGATAGATTGGTGGGTATCTTATCCAAGAACAAAATTGAGATGAAGTGTTGTAACTTGCATAATAGTGCAGTATCATTGCCACAGGAACTTTTTCGAAACTGACATTTAAAGTTAGCTTTTTTGTTATTTTTGTGAAAAGAAAATTAACTTACCTCTCTAAACTAATCTATTCTGTATATATCATTACAGGACAAGGTTTTGCTTCCGGGCTTGTGAATCTTGGTGAAATAGAAGTTTTCAAGGTCACTAGGTTTGAGTTCATTTGGAGCAGCAATGCTATGCTAGACATGAAAAAAGCTGTTACATTCTATAAGCCTGTGGGAATACCTGATAGTTTCCATATCCTTGGTCACTATTGTCAACCTAGCGACAAGCCTTTACAGGGTTTTGTACTTGTCGCTAGGGAAGTGGAGACTTGCTTGCCCAAAACTACTGATATTTACAACCACGATAAGTTGACTCCTCTGAGGAATCCCATTGGTTTTGAGTTAATTTGGAGTCCAAATGCAGGAAGTCAGGAAATGTCAAGTGGATGTGGTTACTTTTGGCTACCCCAGCCTCCTGAAGGTTACAAGGCCCTTGGCTACTTGATTACTAACAAACCTGACAAGCCTGAGTTGGATGAAATGTGCTGTGTTCGTGCTGACCTCACTGATAAATGTGAACCTTACTGCCTAATACTTGCTGCTGGTTCTAGAATTCAAGAGTTTTCATTTCAGGTGTGGAGATTGAGACCTTGTGACCGCGGCATGCTGGGGAAAGGAGTTTCTGTTGGGACTTTTTTCTGCAGTAGTGGCTGGAACATGGGAGAAGAGCTGCCCATTGCATGCTTGAAGAACCTAAATCCTGTGCTACAAGCAATGCCAGACCTGCAACAAATACATGCACTTATTAAGCATTATGGCCCTACTGTTTTCTTTCATCCTAATGAAGTTTACCTGCCATCTTCCGTGGCTTGGTTTTTCAACAATGGGGCCCTGTTGTACAGAAAGGGCATGTCTACAGGAGAGGGAATTGATGCAACTGGCTCTAATCTACCAAGTGGGGGAGCAAATGATGGGCAGTTTTGGATAGACTTGCCAAGTGATGATCGAAGGGATTTTCTCAAACGTGGGGACTTGAAAAGTGCAAGTCTTTATGTTCATGTGAAGCCAGCTCTTGGTGGAACTTTTACAGACATTGCAATGTGGGTTTTCTGCCCCTTCAATGGGCCTGCCACTCTGAAAGTTGGAATTACAAATATACCTTTGAGCAAGATTGGAGAACATGTTGGTGACTGGGAGCATTTTACACTTCGTATATGCAACTTCACTGGAGAGCTCTATAGTATATATTTCTCACAGCATAGTGGTGGTGAATGGGTGGATGCCTATGACTTGGATTATATTTTTGGCAATAAAGCTATTGTTTACTCATCAAAAAGTGGACATGCAAGTTACCCTCATCCTGGGACCTATATCCAAGGGTCTTCAAAACTTGGGGTTGGCATTAGGAATGATGCTGCTCGTAGTAATTTGTATGTGGATTCAAGTATTCACTATGAGCTTGTTGCAGCTGAGTATCTTGGACATGTTGTCCCTGAGCCGCAATGGTTGCAGTTTATGAGAGAGTGGGGACCCAAAATTGTTTATGATTCAAAAGCTGAGCTGGATAAGATAATCAATGCTCTTCCTCGCATGCTTCGATATTCAATGAAGAACTTAGTCAACAAGTTTCCAGTGGAGCTGTATGGTGAGGAAGGTCCTACAGGGCCAAAAGAGAAAAATAATTGGGTACAAGATGAAAGATGGTGACTTTATGTTGGTGTTCATATCACACTGGTTGGTGAACCCTGCAGATTCTAGGCCAGAAATGTTGTAATTGTATGTATACATATACAGAGAAAGAGAAAGTTATGTGTTGGACTTTATTGTACAGATTTAGTTGGACTTTATTGTATAGATTTATATTTTGATTTATGTTATTATGACAAATTTGATTATTGTATTAGGACATATTTATTTCCTGTAATTTAGTTCTATTTTAGGCAAGTAATTATTGTCATAAGCCTATATAATGTAGATCATACTTATACAATTGTGATCAAGCAATAATATTTAGAAATATTATTTCTTTTTCAAGTTGGCATCAGAGCTCCCGATTTGGGAGTTTCTGTTGTTTTTGTTGCAATCCGCTTTCATTGCTGAGTAGACTAACCTTCATTGTTGGGTTTAGAGTCAGCCTTCATCGCTGGGATTCTAACAGCCTTCATTGTTGCCTTTAAACCACTAGACCAGCCTCGTTAGAGACACCGTCCTTGCAAATCAGAGCCACCGTCCTCGCAAACTAGAGCCATCGTCTTTGCATCGCAGCAAACCAGAGTCACTGTCCTCGCCTAGGCCCTTATCTAGTATCGCGTTGTGACACCTATCATACAGGGCCGCGACATCATCGCCCAAGCCTCTATCCAACAACGCGTTGCATCATTGTTCGTCATCTTTGTGCAACCGCGCCACCGTCATCTCCTTCCTGTTTCGTTTCAGCCTCAACTTCAATTTGTCTCTTCTTCCTGTTTCATTTAATCACCATTGTCTTCTCAATGTCAAAAAAAAAAAGGTTTGATGTTAAATTATGTGTATGTCAGACGACTAGACTGCCAAAGTCATCTCACAGCTCAACGCGACACCGCTCCCACCTTTAAATCCCAATGATCTCCCAGTCTTGCACCCCACCTATAACCTTAATGGAAAAAATTACTTGCAGTGAACCCAAGTCATTCATACTATGCTTAAGGGCCATTGGAAGTTAAACCACATTGAAAGGACTACCTCTGCGAATGATGACTCTCATTTTGAGAAGTGGGATGATGAGGACTCTCATATTATGACGTGGCTTTGAAACTCCATGACTCTTGAGATTAACAGAAATTGTATGTTCTTTCCTTCGTCTTGGGAAATTTTGGACAATCTTCACAAAACCTTCTCTATGAAATAGGATATCGTTACTTGCTATGAGTTGAAGACTAAAATCTTTACTTCCAAACAAGAAGCATTCTTCGTTACTGATTATTATGGAACCCTTAATGGTCTGTGGATTGAGTTGGATCAATACTAGAATCACAAAATGGAGTGCAGCAAGGATGCTTCCATGTTAGCTAGTTTTGTGGAAATGGATCGGATCTTTGAGTTTCTCTTTGACTTGAATTCTAAATAGACCTATTCGGGTTCAGATTCTAGGCAATGAGACACTACCATCATTGTCTGAGGTATTCTACACTGTTTGAGGAGAGGAAAGTCGTAGGGCTGTCATGCTTAATGATAAGCCCATTGGTGGATCAACCTTAGCTACAGGTAAAACAACTAAACCAGGCTTTACTTCTTCCTTCTCCAGGCCCAATCGAGAGGGTCATTGGTGTACCTATTATAAGAAATCTGATCACACTAAGGAGAACTGCTTCAGACTCCTTGGGAAGGACCATATTCTTAACTGTACAGAAGGGTTCAAGAGCATGCAGTAAACTCAGGCAAATATGACTACTTTGGATTCTATGCCTCCGGGTGAAGACTCAAATATGGGTGATGAAGTTCCAGTCTTTAGTAAAAATGAGCTGGAGCGCTTGCAGACTCTCATTGACTCTCTCAGTAAGTCTTCTGGCTCCTATTCTCTGACCATGATTGGTAAGAATTTTTGTTTTCAATCCTGTAATACTTCTAGTACTGAGAATTTATGGATTATGGACCCTGGTGCAACTGACTATATGACCTTTTATTTACGACCTCTGTTATCTTATTAACCCTTTTCTAGTAATTAAGCATCATATAAACATAGTTGATGGCTCTTACACCTCAGTTATGGGTTTTGATACTATTAAACTTCAACCCTCTCTACAGTTAAACAATGTGCTCCATGTTTCCAAGCTTTCCAATAATCTTATTTTCATTCATAAGCTTACTAAAGACAATAATTGTAATGTAATCTTTTTTTCATTCTCATTATGTCTTTCAGGATCTTATCACGAGGAGGACGATTGGAGTTTTTAAGGAACATGGAGGGTTGTACTATCTCCTTAATATGTTAGCTAATGGTGGTCTTGATAAGAAGTTGTTGCTTTCTTGTCATTAGTCCAGTTTTGAGCCTCTTGCTTCTCAAATTTGGCTACAACACAAGTGTCTAGGATATCTTTTATTTTCTTTGCTTAAGTCTATGTTTTCATCTTTATTTTTAAAATAATCTATTGAGTCTTTTTATTGTGATGTTTGTGAGTTTGTCAAATACCATCGTGTAACTTTTTCACCTATTTCAAATAAAAGTGTTAAGCCTTTTGCATTTATCTACTCTGATGTTTGGGGTCCTGCATCTATTTCTAACATTTCTAGCACTAAATGGTTTGTTTCTTTTATTAATGATTGTACTCAAGTAACTTGACTTTTTTTAATGAAAGACAAATCCGATGTGTTTCAGTTGTTTATTCAGTTTTACTGCATTGTTCAAATCCAATTTCGAAAGTCCATTAAGCGTTTACGTTCTGATAATGGTAAGGAGTATGCCAATCAAAATTTCTCTACATTTATTAAAGAGAATGGTATTGTGCATGAACTCACATGTGTTGATACTCCTCAACAAAATGGTGTTGTAGAAAGGAAAAATAATCATTTACTTAAAATCGCTAGAGCTTTACTATTCCAAATGTTTGTTCCTAGCTCATACTGGGGCAAAGTTGTTTTAATTACTGCATATTTAATCAATCGGTTACCATCTCGTGTCATGGGTAATGTAAGTCATGTCCAACTCATGACCTCTCACTTTCCATTAGTTCTTATTATGTAAAGTCTATAGTCTCGTGTCTTTGATTGTGTGACTTTTGTTCATGTACATCGCTAACATCGTAGAAAACTTGATTCTTGCACTGTCAAGTGTGTTTTTATGGGTTATGCTCATGACAAAAAGGGGTACAAATGCTATCAGCTTTCAAGTCATCATTTTTTCGTCTCTATGGATTTCATTTTTCATGAAAATGAGTCATTCTTTACTCGTCTTCAGCTTCAGGGGGAGAACACTCAAGAAGCTGAGGCTGAGTTCTTCTCTCCTAGGCTTTTCCTTCCTTTACCATCTGACACTACACATAAATTGTCATCTTCTTATGGTACACCACCTGAACTAGCTAAAGTCAAGGCCAAGGCTAGAACACCAAAATTGGTGTATCAAAAGAGAGGAAAACCCGAACTGGCCCAACAACAACTTCAGGTGTTTGAACCAATGGTAAGTATTAAAGATACAAGTTTTCTTGTCTCTGAACTTCCTGTTTCTGAACCTGATAACATGTCTTTAAATAATTGTGAACCTAACCTAGATGACTTACCTATTGCATTAAGAAAAGGGAAAATGTATTGTCACAATTCCAAGTAGCCAATTTCTCAATTTGTCTCTTCAAAACATCTTTCCCTGCAGCACCGGAGTTTCATTTCAGCTATAGATTCTATCAAAATCTCAACATCAGTTCAAGAAGCATTAAAAGATAAGAACTGAATTCAAGTCATGAATGAGAATATGTGTGCATTGGAAAAGAATGGAACATGAGAGATTGTTGAAAGACCAGGTGATAAAAAGCCAGTAGGGTGCAAATGGATATATACTTTGAAATATCGGTCAGATGGTACACAATACTGGTAAAAAGCAAGGTTAGTGACAAAAGGATACACTTAGACTTATGAAATTGATTATGATGAGACATTTGCTCTAGTAACCAATATGAACACTATAAGAATCTTACTCTCCCTTGCTACCCACTTTGGGTGGGAATTACACCAGTTTGATGTTAAAAATGCATTTCTTCATGGCGATTTAGAGGAGGAAGTTTATATGAAAATTTCTCTTGGATATAACTCCACTAGTGGAAGGAATAAGGTATGTAGGTTAAAGAAGGCTTTATACAGGTTGAAGCAGTCTCTTCGTGCCTGGAAGATTCACAAAAATAATGGTGTCCCTGGGATACAAACAAAGTCAATGTGATCATACTCTCTTTTTCAAACATTCACAAGAAGGTAAACTCAGTCCTGCTTGTGTATATTAATGACATCATTATATCAAGAGATGATCTAGTTAAGAAGCAACTCCTAAAGAAAAAATTAGCAGCTGAGTTTGAAATGAAAGATCTTGGAAAGCTAAAGTACGACCATTGCTATGGTGCACCATACACTATTGACTTTATCTGTTATTGCAGGTTATATACATTTTTTTGAAGGTAACGTTTTTTTTAGGTCATCACTGTTCACCACCGGCAGACTGACCGGAATTACTGTTCACAATTGTCTGCTGGTAGATATCATTATTTATCGACAGCCGAAATCACTGTTCACCGCCGGCAAATGGTCTGAATCACTATTCACCGCCGCAGGAATCACTGTTCACCACACTGGAATCACTGTTCACTATTGGCTTGTACTATTATTTTTTTTAAAGTTGCATAATTATGTAGATAATATAAGTTAAAACTGTATTAATCCTTATATTTTTTCATAAATAACTATACATACTGAAAATCTTACAGTATGTATAAATATTACCAGTTAAAATCTATAAGTTTTCAGTAAAATCTATAAGGTTTTCAGTATACACAGTTGTTTATTAAAAAAATAAAAGACTAATATAATTTTTACTAGTATTATTTTAACTGGTATTATTTATACAGTTGTGCAACTTAAAAAAAAATAAACAATATAACCTTAAAAAAGAAGTGGTGGCGATCGCTAGTAGTCATGAGTGGTGATGGTCGGCGACCAACGACAGGCGATGGCTAGAAAAACCATAAAAAACATAAAACAAAAAAAAATATAAAAAAATATAAAACAAAAGAAAAAGAAAACCTGCTTAGCAGGTTTCCTGTACTTGATGCAAACTATTGATTATTTTTATAATTAAATCAATGGCTTAGATCAAGTGGTGTATAGTACACCCTCATTTGGAGGGTGCACTTTAGAATTGGCCCTAAAGTACTTCCTTGGAATTGAAGTTACCAACTCCAAGTAAGGTATCTTTATTTCTCAAAGGAAATACGTCCTAGATCTTCTCAAAGAGACCAGAAAGTTTAGGTGTAAGGCGACCGATGTACTCATTGAACAGAATCACAAAATAGGAAGTGAAGAAGAGAGCCCCAAGGTGGATAGAGTTCAATACCAGATATTAGTGGGAAAACTTATATACCTGACACATACCAAACCAGATCTAGTATATGTTGTCAGTATTGTTAGTCAATTTATGCATGATCTACAGGAAAGACACAGACAGGCTGTGGATCAAATTCTACAGTATCTTAAAACCATATATGTAAGAGGATTACTATTTAGAAAGAGAGGAAACCTATCCATGGAAGTGTACACATATGTTGGCTATGTAAGTTCAGTTATTGACAAAAGGTTACCATTATGTTATCGTATGTTTCTTGGTGGAACTATAGTAACATAGAGAAGTAAGAAACATAATGTAGTGGCACGGTCAAGTGCATAAGCAAAGTTTCGAGCTATGACACAAGGAGTTTGTGAGTTGCTATGGATGAAAATCATATTAGATGACCTGAGACTAAAACGTGAAGCACCTATGAAAATGTTTTGTGACAACAAATCAGCTATTAGTATCACGCATAATTCGGTTCAACATGAGATGACAAAACACATTGAGATAGACCTACACTTTATCAAGAAAAAATTAGATATTGGACTCATAACCACAACATACATTCCTTCAGGATATCAGTTGGTAGATGTATTAACTAAGGGACTATCCACATAGCGCTTTCAGGATCTTACTGGCAAGTTAGGAATGATAGATATTAATTCACCAGCTTAAAGGGAAGTGTTAGACTTTATTGTACAGATTTAGTTAGATTTTATTGTATAAATTTATTTCTTGATTTCTGTTATTATGATATATTTGATTATTGTATTAGGACAAATTTATTTTTTATAATTTAACTATATTTTAAGTAAGTAATTATTATCATAAACTTATATAATATAGATCATACATGTACAATTGTGATCAAGCAATAATATTCAAAAATATTATTTCTCTTTGAAGTTTATGTAATAGTTTTGGATGGTGCTTTGATTCTTGGGTCTTTGGATACTGATTTGTGCATTATTAATATCATTACTTGTAAATTTCCCACAATTGGATTGAATTGAATGATAATTGTAACACCGAACCGACTGCCTCTGTATGGTTTCCAGTTTGTTTTCCAGACCCAAATTTATTTAGCATAAGACTATATTGTTACCATGCAGTTTCCATGACAATCATGCTACAAAGAATCACATTTATGTAGGAAATCACCGTCAGAGTAGAAGATCCAAAAAGAAATCCCAATATATATATTTCCAATCCTCAACCTCTTTCTTCTCTTGTAGCAATTTACAGACATCCATGCCCACAATCTTTCGCCCCGTCAGCATACAAATGAAAAGCAAATCTCTATTTTTCATTTCCGCTCACCATCTTCTGATTGTCTTTCTCCGAATCTAATCTAATCTTAGCTAAACAATAATAAACTGTGAATATTATTGATAGAAATAATATGATAAAAAATATTAACCTAATATCTTATTTATACTAATAATAATTGTTTTGAAGTGAATTCAGAGAGTACCTGAGATAGGCACATATGCGGTGGTTTCTTCCTTACACAATTGTTGCCAAGTGTATTGAACCAGAGGGGTGGGTACCTACAAAGGGATTCCAACGCTCAAGTCAGGCAGTGCACAAATAGAGTTTATACAATGAAATAACAGATACATGATTAGGTTGACTTAGCCTAGTATTTATAGAGCGTGACTGGAATCACAATATGATCAACATTGAATGCAGGTATATAGGATTGATATCCTATTAAGGATTGTCTTCCCTTTATCAATGGAGAGCATCCCTATAATGTAAAAACGTAGATATGATGATTATCCACTATTAGAGACAGTTATGGATCCTATGATCTCATAAAATCGTGATTAGCAGTTATAAGAATCTGCACAGATCTAGTAATCTGTTATTATGATCCGATGTCGTATTCCGTTATCTTAGGCTTCGACCGAGGTATTGGTGACAAAGTCCGGTGGCACGCGTGCCGAGTTGATCCTACTAGATGGGATCCCGGATCATGGTCCAGATCAATTGCCCCCAACTTGACGCTTAGACAGAATCTGAGTGTCAAGTTTCATTGGGATCACTAGGCATGCGGTGGACTAAGCCCTAGTTTTGATGTCAGGTTTTGCGATGTCTCACATTGAGGCCGAGATCCACAATCAAACGTAAAATACCTCCAAGGTTGGAATGTGGTCAGAAACTGCAACGGGTCCTTGCCAACATTTCCGTTCCTTAGTCTGAGGTTTAATTATAGTTGCCCCCGTGGGTAATTCACGAGGTCTTCTCTTCTTCAGTAACGTCCTTTGCAACTTGGACTCTTTGGAAATTGTTGTTTTGAACTCATTGGGAATTAAGGATCCTTTAATAGAGGATGTTAGCTTCATGTTATTTCCTATAGACGGTGCCAATGTTCTGAAGTAGATTCAGAGGGTACCTGAGATAGGCACGTATGTGATGATTTCTTTTTTACACAGCTGCTGTCAAGCGTATTGAACTAAGGGGTTGGTACCTGCAAAGGGACTCCAACGCTCAAGTCAGACAGTGCATAGGTAAGATTTATGCAATGAGATAATAGATATCTGATTAGGTTGACTTAACCTGATATTTATATAGTGTGACTGGAATCGTAATATGATCAGCATCGAATGCAGGTATATAGGATTGGTATCCTGTTAATGATTATCTTTCCTTTATCAATGGAGAGCATCCTTATAATGTAAAAACACAAATATGGTAATTATTCACTGTTAGAGACAATTATGAATCCTATGATCTCGTAAAATCGTGATTAGCAGTTATGAGAATCTGCACAGATCTAGTGATCCGTTATTATGATCCAATGTTGTATTCCGTTGTCTTAGGCTTTGACCAGAATATTGGTGGCGGAGTCCAATGGTACACGTGCTGGGTTGATCATACTGGATAGGATCCCGAATCATGGTCCAAATCAGTAATTAAGTTAAGTATTAATGTTGTTAGTACAAATCCAAACTCATTAACAATTAGACTAAAATTAATTAAATAAAAAATTAAATCATGAAAAATATTCTAAGATAATATAAAGATATTTTAAATATTCTCTTGACATTTTAAAACCTTAAAATAAAATGATTCCATAAGCCTCTCTACTGCTACTATAAGTTGATGCAATACTAGTTCTTGATTATAGACATAAACTAACATCAGATTTTTACACATTCTATTATAGACGTAAACTAATGTCAACCTTATCAGCCGCCATTTCCTTTGCACAACCGACATGGCCTCTAAATCAATCATTATAAGCTCTATCATATGTGCGCAGAGTTTGAGCTTCGCTAAGTGGTATCTTTTATTTTTTTTGGGTCAACGGTTATTTATTGTTATTTCTGTTCATTGTTATTCTTTTGAGCTAGTTACTTCTGTTTTGTTAGAACTTTCTTAGTTTTTTTTTTTTTGCTGGTTGTTTATTTGATTAGGTGGGCCTCGTAATTGCAGAATATTAGTTTTTGGATATGGATGAAATAAAAAATAAGCTGCCAATTGAGCTACCAATTGTAAGAATAACGAATTTGATAAGCCATTTGTGATAGAAAAAAAATGAGGATATAGTGAAGAAGGGTTTGACGATGCCAACCAAAGATGAATTTCAAATTTATGATGCGGTGGTTGAGGATTGCAGCCTCAAACATTAAAAATGAAACGAAGTATATCAATATTCTGAGGAACATAGTGATGAGACAGAGAGTTTTAGACTCTCAATGCAATTAGATGGGATTATATTTTTCAGGAAAAAATGTGTTTTGATGTAGGCACCCAAACCTACTTCTTATATGAATATTATGAAGACGATTTGATGACATATAGCAGGGATCATGGGGCTGAAAGCGAGTCATTTAAAACAGTTATTATTGACTAAATCAAGGCCGTGTATTATCTTCATACTAACGGCAAATCTCATGGTAACCTCCAATGTAAAAATCTTCTCATTTACAATCAAAGAGGTCGCATTATTGGTGTTAAGTCAAGGACAAATAAAAGATTTTGAAGAATTTGTTAGTTGCATCATGCAGTGCTTTATAGAAATTCTTACGGAGCTTTCATCTTTTTTTTAAAAAAAAATTTCATTTCAAATGTTGTTAAGCCAAAGTAAGTTTGACTTTATTTTTTTATTTTTTTTCATTTTTTATGTAATTCTGTTTCTGCAGGAATTATTGCTACGATTTCTTATTGAAACACCCTTATTTGATATCCTATACATGGACAAACTTGTCTATTATGATGTAGCCTATAAGGCTATTATGATGTTAAATAAGAAGGTTTAGTTTATGAGTAATAAACTTCAACAACTCCTTCACACGGGAGAGTTACACTGGATTCCAAAGGTGACAACTGAAGATTTTAAAAACATTATTTTCTATGATGGTGATTCATTACCATTACCACCTAAAAAATATGATGATGATGATGATGGAGTTAACTTTCTTAGATTTTTTAGAAACTCCTGTTAACATGTCAAAGCACATGTTATAAATGATGTTAGTTGTTTTCTATTATTGTTTATAATAAGTTTTATTTATAAGTTTTTTGACCAATTAATTCAAATATTTTTTGGCAGGAAGATCTGTTTAAGCATTATTTCAATCTTGAACGTCAACTTGGAGAATTAATCCCAAGATTCCTCTAGGGGCATTACATCATGCTTTTTTTCTATTATTTTAATAATGTAATGTTTATTTATTTATTTATTTCAGCCATTTTGAAGACTTTAGGACAAAAAAAGAAAAGTCTTTCATAATATAGGTATTTTGCACTCTATCCCAAAGAAATGTAATGTTGATTTTCCTTCAAAATGTCCCAAGAGTGACAAATTACAGATATGGTCAGGAATCGCCTCTATCCAAATACAGTTTGGAGTTATTGAAGCCAAACTTGCCAACTCGTTAACAACTTTATTTCGTCTCTCATAACATGCTAAAATATATAGGATCTGAAAGAAGTGGAAAGGAAAAGACAATCCTCAATCACAAGCCTAGAAAAATTAGCCACACACTTCTTTGACTAAAACAATATCATAAACCCTCTGAAACCTCTGAGTTGTCCATATAACAGAATGCACTTGTATGTGCGCTACAATATAGCTCCTATATAATTATAAACTGATATTCATAAAAATATGTACCCAAAATTAAGCTTGTTAATCAGAAGCAAAAAGTAAAGTTGCACACATAGATTTGCTGAAAAACCACTCAACCCCAACTCCATTTAGAATAGTAATACTTGTAGCTCCTGAAAACAAAATCTCAGAAGCTAACCCACTGCCACTTCCACCTGCGTACTTCCCCAGAGTAGCCTCAGAATTGGCCTTGCATCTTGCTAGAAATGCCTCTTGAGCTTTTGCAAAATCTTCCTTTCCAGCCCCATGTCTTGAGCATGCTGTGCTGCAATGCTCGCCACTCCTCCAGCGTGTTCATTGCATTGAGGTTGACTGTGGCCTCCTCTTCACTTTGTCCACCAGACAAAATACAATACCAGGTACAACAGCTAGGACTAGGGGTGTAAGTTGGTTTAGGTAATCCAACCAATCCAACCAAATCGAACCAAACTAATTAGTTTGGTTGGGTTTAGTTCAGGTATACTTAATGGTTCGGGCAAAATCCGAACCAATTGAGCATCAATTGGTTCGATTCATGGGTTCAGGGTTTCAAACCCATGAACCGAATCGAACCGAACCAATTTTTTATTTAAACTCGTTAATCAGATATCATCAATCCCTTCCTTTTCAATTTTTTCTTCCCAAATCCAACCCTAACCCCGTTCCACTCGCCGCTTGCCCCTCGCTGCATCGCTCACCGCTCGCCCTCACCCCGTCGCTTGAAAGGTCATGTTCTGAGCAAGGAGGAACAGGTCAAAGAGAACGTCTACATACAGGTACTACTTCCACTTTCATTTCTTCATTTCTTCCTTCCTTCCTATTTGGGTGCCCACAATCCCAAGGAAAATTCGATTGGATGCTTTTGAATCTTGAACTTTCTAGGGTTGATGTTCCCATTGTTTGTGTACAGAAATGGGAGAGAGAAAAATTAGAGAAACAGAAACAAAAATTAAACCACCGTAGGCTCCTCACCATCACCACAGCTCACCCTCACCGTAGGCTCCTCACCGCAGCTCGGGCTGAGCCAGATCTGCTCCTCTAGGACCGCCACAACTCACCATCCTTGCTCGATGCTTTAATCCTAGTATCCTTATTCCCTGCCCTGCTCTTTCTCTCTCTTTCTGCGATTTTGGCCAAATCTATTATTAGCCTCTACTTAATTTTACATCACTCACCCTTATCACTACGATAAGGGTCATCCCGTTTCTCTAACTTGTTGAATCTCTGTGTGGGAAGTAAGGTAGGGGGAAATCAGTTTGCAGATGAATGGGGTGAGGGTATTGACTTGGATTGAAATCTTACTTGGTATGAATGATATGTATTGATTCCTGAATTGTGAAATCTGTGTAAATATGTGAAGCAATTAAGGTTGGAAGAGTCTAAATTAAGTAGAGATTTGATAACAGATTATTATATTTCTTTTGAATTAGGTTTTTGTGTAAATAGATGGTTTAGTATGATTACTAGTTGCTAAACTCTTCAAAAATTGTGTAGACAATTTAATTTGTATATAATACTGATATTGTTCAAAATAAAGGCACAAAGATCTAGAGATTTGGTCTTAAGGAGTAACGTGATAATGAATGCCTTGTATGTTTATATTTCGGTTCATTTTAAACTTGACCATGAAGTTGATGTTAGATGACTCAATTGAGTTCTATGAGAAAGTGGTTAAAGGAAAGCGGTTAAGTGGTTAAATGAGGATTTTTTTTTTTTTACTTTTTTGGTCCCTTGATTTTATATTTGTTTATGTTTATATTAAATGATTCCTACAATTAATAAGGGCTCTGAAATTACTTCAAACTCAACATATTTTAATGATTATATGGGCATTTTTTACATGCTTGAGGGAATTTTATTGTCATTTTTTTTATGTTTTGTGTTTGGATTTGGAATTCTTATACACCCTTCTTTGGTTCATGTTGTATCTTGTTTGTTCAAGTTTGCTATCTCTTGAAAGATGAAGATGTATCTTTCATGTCCATTGAATGTATCATAAGTTATTTGTCTAAGGGACTGGTTTGCTACTGACTAATGTTGATAAGAAATGTTAGAATGTGAAAAATTGACTATAAGCTTTATTTTTTTTGTGTAGAGTTTCTACCTCCTTGTTATTTTATATATTTGGTTTTTATTTTTTTTCTTATGGTTCTTATTGATTTTATTCACCCTGCCTGGAATATTAGGATTAATTTGCATCAACAAATCTCTAGATTATGGATCAGGTGACAGATTCAGAAATGGATCAACATATGCAAAGTTATTTTCATTCTGAATCTTGTATCCTTTTGAGAGGCACCACTAGCATCTCACAGCCTAATATCCGCACAATGGTGACAACTTCAGGGAACACAACTAATCTTGATTCCCACTATTTACCAGATGCTTATGACAATGCTAGGGTGTATGGGGTGACACAATACAATGGCATTCAGCCTTAACATAATCTTGATATGGGTCTTGCAGCTGTAGCCAACTTATATTATTATGGCATGAATCCTTCTTTTAGTACTTGTGTATTCCCTCTGCCTCTAAATCACAGAGCCTCTGATCACCTTTATTCTTTCTCATTGGTTGAGATGGACAGTTAAAGGTTAGTTTATGTTCTAAAATTATTTGAAATTTTAGATACATTATGTGCACTTTTATGTATTGCATGTATAGTTGTTTGACTAATTTTTGTTCTAAAAAAAATAATGGCCAACCCGATCACTCGACCATAGATGTTTGGTTCGGTTTGATTCAGATTTGACTATCAAAAAACAAGAAACCCGAACCAAACTGAACTAATTGATTTTGATTAGTTCAGATTTATTTTTTTCCAAAACCTGAACCAAACCACCCACTTACACCCCTAGCTGGGATAGTTTTGCAGTGTGTGTAACTGTACTAAGCAATCACCTCGGGTGGTACCTATACATGAATGCAATTTTTAAAAGTTAGTAGCATTAACATGGCAACGTACTGAACACCAACTGTCATAAAAGCTTAAGTTGTCTAGCAAAGACTGTAAATAATTTTAGAGAAAAGAATATGTAGTCCCGATGAACTTTGATCTTTTTGTAAATCATCATCACGAATTTTAAAATCTTTCTAATTAGTCCCTAAACTTTAATTAATATCTCAATAATTTTTTATGTTTAATTTGAATTCGTTAATTCGTTACCAATAAAATTTTAATTAGAGTGTTACAAAATTTCTGAAAGTTAGAGTAAAGATATATTATATAAATAAAAAATTATATATAGAGAATAAAGTATTAAGTAAGGAAATAAATAAATATTTTATAACATTCAAACTCCAAATTTTTTAATAAAATTTCATCATAAAATAATTCAAGTAAATAACAGATATAACTCTAATTTACTCAGTATAAAATATTTATAATAAATATACCCAAGTGTGATAATTTGTACCTCATGTACACTTGTATTGGATACAGCTTTATAGGCACCTCTGTGAATTCTAGGTGTATTGTATATTCCATATACATTCAACCACTGAATGTGCTACTCTCATACTTAAGGGTTATCCAATTCACTTCATATATTGGATTTGCCAATTAGACTGTTACCTTTACGTCCAAATGAGACTGACCACATGTTTGGTTTGCTTTTTTTTTTTTTTTCAAAAAATGCTCTTCAGTCTTCACCCATCATATAGATTAAATCGCATTCCTCCAATCAACGCACCTTTCAACGTCATATGTCTACAGTATAGGAAACAAGTACTAAAACGTATATTCCTTGCATAAATGATGGCAATAATCTAACTTGAATTAACCACATATGTACGTGATTATACTTTTTGTTGCATTCTCTTCTTAGGATCAAATATTGAGTATGTACCCTTCCTCTGTTTGTTCTATATTTTGAAACTCCCAACAACACGGGTGGCTCGGGTAAGTGGGGATACAGCTCAAAGCAGTTGTAATAACGATTTGCTAATGTACACAAATAATCCAATAGAAGAGATTAATATATTATTATAGGTTTTGCTAACAAGTACTCTAAAAGCATTTGTTAAAAATTCAAAATAATTTTTTTTTATGAAAAATAAAGTATTTAATGCATTGAAAATTAAAAAAACCTCTACTTTTCATAAAAAATTTCCTAATTTTTATTCCTTGTGACACTTACTAACAAAACCATATTATTATAAGCAAATGAAAAAGAGGGAAGTAATTGCAACCACCGAATTGAATTGAATCATAATAACACGTTGCCAAAAAGAAAATCATGACAAGCTCCCAATGTTTTTGTCAGAATAATTATTTTTATGAATTTGGGCACCACAGGCACAGCCACACACAAACAGGACAAGAAGTGGGATGGGGGAAATCAAGGGAGAATGAACAAATGATCCAGTATCCATGACCTTCTATCTGGTACGCGTGCACTTAACGAGGGGTATCAATATGGCAACAGAATTTAGTTAATCATTTGTCATGCACAAACTTCTATAATTGGAGCAAGTCACATATCTTAAGTACCCTTAAAGGCGACTATAATTGGCAACTATATACTTCATCAGCTTCAGATGTAACCCAAAAAATTTGATTATCATTCACAACATTTTAGAATGAACTGGCCAAGCTCTACCCATTCACCAATCGCCAAATCCTAAGGCCAAAATACCTGCAGTATAGAATACACATAATGTAATGGGATGATAAACAGGAAGGTAACTCATGATTAAAAGATGATAGTTCAAACCTGGAAAATTAGAAGGATGAGGTTCCTAGCGCTATTGAAGAGTATCCAGCAGCTTTTCTCTCCTTCAGCGTTGTGGACAACCAGTCCAAGCCCTCATAAAGGCCATCTCCCCTAAGCGCACAAGTGCCTTGTATGTGCCATTTTCTATTCTTGAGATCAAAGAGACCTAATCCTTCACATACTTCCCTTGGCGTCATCGCTCCTCTCTGGAAAAGAAAAAGAAAATATTCACAATTATAACTAGACTTGGGAATAAGGCAAAACTCTATAAACTGTTTGGAGGAGAGGAGTTTGTTCAAGAGGAACAAACTGCTAGTATTACAGGATATTGATAATCATATAGAAATACAGGTTACTTTTGAAAGACAGAGAAGTTACATTGATGAAACTGCACATATTGGGAACGGAAATTGTGCAGTCATGCTTTTATGGAAGATAGCATGCAGATTTCAAGTGGTATACATGCAAGAATTTAACTTCAATGTGAAATTAAAAGAAGTCATGAATCCCACCAAATAGTGAAAAACCAAAAATCAGAAAGTCTCACTAGTATCTAAACTTTTTATAGTCAAGCAGGATGGACAATCAAGAATAAAACAAAATCTTGTGAATATAATATGTTAACCAGAAAATAGAAAAAGAATTTTGTTCAAGCACACAGATTTTTGTTCAATTTTTTTTTTCTTGTGTGCTTTGAATTTTAAAAAATTTCAGAAATTACGCTAACCACCCTTGAGGTTTGATGAAATTACACTTACGTGAACAGTGATTAAGTAAGATAATTAGTTAATTAGTTTGGCTCCACATGCAAATCCTAATATAACTTTTGGAAACATATTTTAGAAAATTGTTTGCAAGAGCCAACCCTCCATGCAAGGTGTTTTCTAAATAAACAATCAAGGGAAACTTCCTATTTTTACTATCATACGCCTGTGTAGCTCAGTTGGACCTATGATGGGAATGAGTTTAACTCAGCAAATGCTTTATTTTTCTATGGGAATAAATTTGCCTAGCTTTCTCCAAAAGTTGGTTCATATGTCTCGTATGGTCCAACCAACATATCAGCTAATCACAGATGTAATTAAGCATGTCTGCACACACAACCACACACACACACAAACTGTGGATGTGTCATGCATCTTCCAACTACGGTTATATATAAAAATAGTGAAGGCCATTGTCTAAGAGTTGCATGTAAATAATGACTGTTCTCTACCACACTTGATTACTGTGATCTACTGGCAGAGAAAAAACTTCCTAAACTTTCTAACTATTTTCAAATTATTATTTTAATTATTTCAATGATTTCAGTAATATAAAAACCAACCTTTCCCACAATGATAGTATATGCATTAATTATATTCTATACATGCTAAAATAGCACAATCTCCTAACTCTTTTAGTATATTCAGTAAACAATGTCAACCAATTTACATATTTAGGCTCTAATTTGATCTTTACTCATAAAGTTAGCCTCATGTGTCAGGTCATTCAGCCGAAAGAACACAGATCAAGAAGTAACAAAGACATACCAGGTCCTGTTTGTTGGCAAACACCAAGATGACACTGTTGAGCATAAACGGATCACTTATGATTGTCTGCAAGTAATCCATGGATTTATTTAAAAGTCTGTTTGGAATAACATGGTATACATACAGACATACATACATACCAATATAAATATATATATTTATCACCTGAAATTCCTGCCTTGCTTTTCCAATTCTCTCGCGGTCCAGGCTATCAACAACATATATCTGCATAAGCGCACACATCAGTATATAAGTATCGACCTGGCTACGTTACACCCCCTACCCTTTCTTTTCAGTCCTATTGGATAGATAAATCACTGTAGCAGAAGGAAAATTTCACAAACCAACCAAATGGCACAAGTTTTGTTTTCAATAAGATAAAAAGCATAAAATCATGGAAATTAATTCTTACCAGACCATCTGTGTTGTTAAAATAGTGCCTCCAAAGTGCCCTTAATTTCTCTTGCCCACCAACATCCCAAACCGTGAAAATAACATTCTTATACTGAACCTTCTCCACATTAAAACCTGCAAAGAAATTCGTATTTATAAGCCTGAAACAACATATAGAGTATTTTCAGTTCTAATTTTTCTTCTGTTAGACTGAAACGTAATACATGTTTGCATCCATTCAATTCACATATACCCACTGCTAATAGATATTTGCCCTAACAATCAAGAGGGGAAAATCTCTTTTATCACACAAGAAATTTAGTTTCCACTAAAACCAGCTCCATTAACAAAAGTTTCATATGACTTTACACAGTGAGGGAAGTAACAAAACAACTCTCCTTACATGCATATTTAAGCAGACAAAGAAAATTCTTTGGCTATCAAGACAGAAATAACATAATTAGCTTTAACACGTAAATGCAAGATGACCAAACAAGAATTCTGGTTAAAATTTAACAAAGAAGACAATTCATTATGACCTTATAAAACCCACCAATTGTAGGAACAGTAGATAAAACTTCTCCAATGTGGAGCTTGTAGAGTATAGTTGTTTTGCCAGCAGCATCAAGGCCAAGCATCACAACCTGAACCAGATCAATGGAAAAAAGGGAGTTAGTGTGTATGTACTGGTCATTGAAAATTGAAAATAATCATGATGATGAACATATTACAAACCAAACTATGTTAATAATTTGACATGGCAAGTTGTAATAAATTAAAAAGAGAAAATTGAATTGAAATAATAAATATATGGATGGATATATGGATGAAACTCTAGTCTTGCTTCCTAGAAGGTTAATAATCACAAATACTACAAAATCAGCATTATTAGGGAAAAATGAGATATATTAAATTAGAAGAAACAAAAATTAAAGAGCTATGGAGAAAGAAGAAAAGGGGTACCCTACCCGCATCTCGGTATTGCCGAAGAAGGTATCGAAGAGCTTCCGAAAAGTTTGACCCATGCCTAACAACCCTATCAGATTTACAAACTCTTGTTGCTTCTAATTCTATGCGATCAAATCAAATCAAAGTTTTGTTGTGAATTTGGATTATCGATTTTGCGATTTGAAATGAGAAAACAGAACAGAGCACACGGGTAAAGGGAAGGGAAGGAGAATAGAATAGCGTTGCGTTTTGCTTTCTTTCCAAGCACTTTCCTTCCTTCCCCCTTCAGAAAAAACTGAAAACAAGTAAAAATAGAATATTCTTCCTTTTCTTTGTTTTTATAGCTTTCTTTCAAAACCATAATTACTAATGAAGTAATTATGTTTATTTTTAAAATAAGGTAAATATTTTTTTTAACAATAAAGTAGTAATGTTAGTTCAAGATTTAAAAAACTCTCATATCCTTCTTAGAGTAGAGAATACAATACTTTTATAATTTATCCAAAAATCATTTTCATGCCAATACATCTTTTAGTGTATATTTGTTTGTAC
Organism: Ormosia emarginata; assembly: GCA_029884605.1. NCBI lineage: Eukaryota > Viridiplantae > Streptophyta > Magnoliopsida > Fabales > Fabaceae > Ormosia > Ormosia emarginata. Next base: position 4,814,308 of record JAQQTP010000089.1, read on the forward strand.
TTTTTTATAAGAAATTTTTTATTAAAAATAATTATAAAAATAGACATCAGTTTAGATAAGATTTAAAAAAATAATAATAATTTTTTACTTTTGTTAAAAAACAAGAATGAGTTAATTATGAAAAGATATAAAGAATAAAAAAATTAAAAAAATTTATAATTCTATCCAAACATAAATAATTTTTAAATTACATAAAATCTCCAAAATAATATCATTATTATATTATTTTATAATTACTTACACTAATTATAAATATCGTGTTCTTTCATTCATTACTAAAGATATCTTAGCAATTCATGTTTCTACAGTTTCATCTAAGTCAGCATTTAATATTGGAGGGCAAGTTTTTGACCTTTTTAATAGCTCTTTGCAACCCACCACTGTTGAGGCATTGATTTGTGCTCAAAATTGGTTAAGGATTCCTAAGAAACCCATTAATTACGGGCTCATATGAATGAGATTGAAAAGCTTGAAGCTGGTAGTGTGTTATATAAAACTCGTTCAATTTGTTTAATGAATTACTAATTGTTAATATTTTTTTGGTATGTTAGATATGTCAACTGTTAGAAATTGTAGGTTTTAAACATTGATTCTTTTAGTTGTTTGCGATTTAATGATTGATTTTCTAATCTTTATAAACTTATTATTTCATTGTTGAGTTTAAATTTATATATAATTTGACAATTATCTTATTGATTGTGTAGACCAATGAAAAAAGGAGGGCATGTCATTGTGCACAGCTTTATGAGATGTCCATAGATCCTAAATACTCACGGTGGCATTTTAAGATGTTTTATCATCATTTTTCTGTTGTTCCAATCAAATTCAAGTGTAGGTATTATGATGTCACTCTCAAAGTGAACAAAGAAAATAAGTTCATAAGACTCTCGATGCATCTAAGTGACAGTTGTGTTGAAAAATCAATGGATCGTTTAGATGATAAATTGTATATAGGAAAAAATAGAAAGTGAAGTCAATAATTATGTCAATACATATGACATACGTGATGACACTGACTTCGATTAGTTAAACTAACTTGTTGTTTGAGTTATGACTACCTTTGTTTAATTTATTTCAAACTTAGTAAGACTTGTTAGTTATTAATTTGTTATGCATTTATTGAATTATGATGTTTAGTTTATTTAAAATTGAGACATATGATATTAATTTTTTAGATTTTGTATTTTGATTTTTTTCAAGAATTTTTTTTTAAAAAAACATGTTGGACCCATGGATTTGAACTAACCCAACCCACTATTAAACGAGTCGAGTCGGGTCGGGTTGAGCAAAAAATTTCTTCGACCCAACTCACTGCTCTGGTGAATAAGTTGAGTCTAAAAACGATGTTGAACCCACCCAACTCAACTCACAAACACTTCTAAGTACATCATTATTAAAATAGTTTGATTTTTAAGTTCGTTGTCAAATACTTCCAATGATAAATGATAGTGTAAAACTTTTCATCCATATACACACTCCTTTAATCTGAAACCTGTTTATAATTAATACTTTGATTCCTTTATCTTCGGTTAATATTACAGATTGAAGTTGAAGAAAAATACACGATGATGGAGCATCATTGTTTGTTTTGAAGATTAGTTAAATAGGGAAACTTTTCCAATTAACAGAGTGATGGGCTCCAGAAAGTTCAAGACAAACCCAAGCGATGTTTTCCTACGATAAGTCTAGCAGCTACATCTGTTAGCAAGGAAGTTTTCCTAGAAGTTATCCTTATCAGCTTTCATGTATATATGTTAAATGACACACCAAGCGATGTTTGAGCCTTTGAGGTGAAGAAAGAATAAACTGTTATCTTCTTTACTGTTCTAGCAACGTTCTGCAATTTTCCCATCCGGGACCTATCATTTATAAATGACAAAATAGATTTATATTTATTCGTATTGTGCTTCATATTTCTTTAAAAATGTACAATTTGACTATTTCTTGTTTATTTTCTTCACAAATTGTGTCTTGCCTCAAAGTTTAGGACATACTTAAGTCCAAGGACTCGAAACGTATCACCGCAGGCTATAGCTCAGACTCAGATTCTACCGCCCACCGACCCACACAAGACCTAGCTTAGTTTGTGTAACCCTGGGGGAAGCAAACTTGTTGGTACCAGTAGATGCGTAATGATAACATTCATTGCTCAAAACCAACCAATATAAGAGGTAGCTACTAACTACCATACTCAATGCAGAGGGCGAGATGACAAGGATATCAAAGTTCATGAACACATTTGTGAATTTGACTTCAGAGCACAAATTAAAAGCAGATCTGCAGTGAGATCTTCAACCTCATGCCACCAATACAAGCATAGCATCCAAGAGATACAAAACAGAAACTTTGTTGTGATTTTAAGTGCTAAGAAATTTGTAGCTTTAAGGATTATTAAATCAGTGATTAAATCACTATGCAATGACCAAGGTCCATGTTGTCCGCATAGCACTTGGAGCTCACCAGGAGAACACATCTGAATCTTTGAGCTCATCAGAGTCAACGGATTTAACAGAGGACAGTAACCACACAGGCTATGCATTATTAGCATTTGGCTCAGAATTTGTTTCTGATGATTTAACGTCTTCAAAAGCTTCCATGTCAATGGTCATATCATCACCTATATCAGCCTCAGCCATTACTTCATCCTTGTCGGCTACCAGAGGCTCAATGCCATTTTGTGCACTGTTGGATTGCTGCTGCTGCTTTTCACTTGCATTCTCTAGGTCATTTGGCTGTTGTACTGTTGTTTGTGGGTATGGATCAGTGAAAATTGTCAATGTAGATGTAACTAACAAGTTCTACAGAGGAAAACACCAGACAGAAGTCAAGAAAAATCTTTAAACAAACTACCTATAATTCAAGTACCAATCACAAAAATGAATCATTAACCATTTTTAAATACAGGATTTTTACTTTTATTAATTCTTAAAATAACAAATTTGAACAGCATTGCACAATCCAAATTATGAAGCATACCTTTTCAAGAGCTAAAGCAAGCTTTGAAAGATTTGGATAAATACTTTTTGCGTCCAATAGGATCTGCTCAATGCAATATCAGACAAAGTAACATCATTGTATATCATCATGTTATCATGTTAAACTTGATGGACATTAATGCTGGAATATAATAATGCACAACAGACAAAAGAAACAGACTTACCTCACAAATCCTTTGCAATGTAAATGGAGGGCCTTCAATGAAACAAGTAAGTGCTGCAATCCACAAAAGCATGCCAAAATAATTTAGTGCAGCAAGAAAAAAATAACAGCTTCAAATAATTAAAGAATCAAATTAACTTGATAACACAGTATATACAATCAGGTTATTCAGGAGATTTGTTGCAGGTCTAAAAATGAAGGGGGCCTGGGTTGGGCCTAGGAAATTTGCTGTCCAAAAACATTGCTCTAGCAGTTAAATGGCTATTGCCTTTTCCTTTGGAGACTACTTCATTATGGCATCAAATAATTTAGAGCAAATTTGGTTTAAACCCAAATGGGTGGGACATCAACCCAATGATCAATGCAACTCATGCTAAGTTTATCTCTCAGGGGTACTCTTCTTCTAAACCATTGGTTTTTTAAGGTTTAAGTTAATATCCAGACACACATGCAGGCCCACTCAAAACTATTGAAAGAATTTAACATCATGATTTTACCATAAATGACATTATTTGTTAATATAGAGCTTTCTCTAAGAAAATTTTGTTAAAATAAGAGATTCTAAGTAGGGAAGAAAGGAAAGCCTTTCTTTTTACTATTAATTGTTTGTATATATACATCAATTTATCAATACAGATATGCATAATTACATATGCAGAGATATATGTACGCTACACACTTGTAGCTATGGTCAATGTTCTAAGAAACAGACCAGACCAGCCAGTTGGACCAGTTCAACCATGAAGCGATCACTAGCTGTTCCGGTCAAGCCTCTAAAACCAGATAGTAGAGAACTGGCTTGGAACTAGTGAACTGGCCACAATTTGACAAGTTGAACCAGTTCAAAGTTTATTTACCATAAAATGAACCAAATGGCAGAAGAAGTGAGTGTCGAACATGGATCCCATAGTTTTGAAAGGCCAGCTTCAAACACTAGACCACCTTCAAACACTAGACCACCTTCAAACACTAGACCACCTATGCTTCTTGTTTAATAGTATTAGATTATATATTCTTATATTGTGTTTATTCGATTGTCTATTTTGGTGTTGGAATATCTCTAAGATTGATATTTTATCATTCCCAAAATAATTTTGTCAACAATTTTAATAATTCTTGTCAAAAGTAATTTTAATATTTTTACAATATTTTCACGTACTTCATATTAATATAATTATGTTATAATTTTAAATAAAAAAAATAAAAAAATAATGTCTATAAAAATTAATGATACTCATAAAAAAATGTTGATTTTTAATACACACACACACACATCTAGTTTGACCACGATTCAATCCTGGTTAGACCACTAAACTGTGAATTAGTCCCTTTACGGGTTCAATAACCAGTCCAATTTTTAGAACCTTGGATATGGCACTAGCGGTAGGATACCTTCATCCAATTTGTTGACCAGCTCAGAGTAAGATTCTCCTAATGAAGCATATTGCTGCTCACTTGTCATTTGTGCTTCAGGGTACTCTGACAATACCTATATAAAAAATATGGAGAAAGAGACAAAGATTAAAGTTTAAGAAATATGACGTAAGAATAATAAAATTTCAATAAACTAAAACTTATATGAACCAAGACAAAATATAAAAAACTACATGCTAGCATACCTCTAAGAACCAACACAATATACATAAGAATGCATGCTAGCATACCTCCCCATACCTGCTTCAGCTGAAACGATAGCATACTCTTCAACTTATCCCAGTCATGCCTGTTATCCAAAAAATTCACCACATTAGCATTTAAAATACAGATCCATATCCAAGTCAACTATAACTAAATTTAGCTAGGTACAATCTAGGCCCATTGAAGCAACCAAAGAAGTAATTGAACCATACTTAATCACCATTTCAAAGTGTTGGCACATCGTCAGAGAAACTATGGTGTTGATAACAAATAGAAAAACCAAAAAGGAACAGTAGTAAATTAGTATCACCGCTTAAAAGCACAATTTGCCACACTTGTTTGACAGAAGTTTCAATTTAATCCCCTCTATTCCAATTGCGATAATGCAGCACCTCTAGTTCTTGAGCTGGTCAAATTACATCCATCATTAAGAAACCATTCAACGGAAATGGTGAGATGGTGCTGATGTGGACAGACACTTAAAAGTCTAAGTCAGCACCACATCATTAAAATCTAGTCAAATCAGTGTAACCACATCATTAATGATGAGACTTAATTGTATCAATTCAAAAAGGGTAGTATTGCTGCAATTGGAACCAAAAGGATAAAACAGAAACTTTTATTAAACGAAAGGATCCATAAGTGTATTTAAACCTAGTATCATAAAATAACTCATTCTTATAGTCATGGGCAAGATTGTTTATGGTGCAAAAACCCAGTGTAGTCAAAGGCACCAAAAGGCATGCTTAAGGCACTGAGGCAAGGTGCTAGAAGGAGTCAGCGCCTTTAGCTAAGTGTGATGTTAAAGGGAATAAAATAGTCAGAATGTTAAAACTTAAAAGCAAGGGGGGGGGGCAGACATGTAAAACGTGAGATTGTAACACAGAACGGAAGATCCTACCTCTAATATAAATTATATTCAAAAATTATATATACATATAAAAATAACACAAATAAGTAGAATACATTTAAAATCACAACTAACATTTAAATATATCTTAATTCAAAATGCATAATAGGAGTATTTTACTTTTATTTTTTAGTTTTCTTGTTAAATCTTCAATCTTAATATATTTTTTGTTTTCATATTTAGTATAGTAATTACTTTGGGCTTAGAAATGTGGTCCATTGTCTTGTATATCAGCAAAAAAAAAAAAACTTAGAAGTTAAAACTGTGCTTTTACGTGTGATCTCTCGTCTCCCACACCCCATCCCATCCCATCCCATCCCATCCCATCCCATTCCATTGTTGACACCCATAGGCCACAGCCCCACTCGCAGGTTGCAGCACATGCAAGAGACCACCCAGCCACCCAAGGCTTAGATGCAGCAACTTGATGAAGCACCACCCAAATTGAAGGGGAACAGCAACGACCAGATAAAGCAGAGGTGGCAGGGAACCAACACAGAAGGGAACAGCAACCAGATCAAAGGGGAAATAAGCCAAGAAGAGGTTTGGGGTTGGGGTTGTTTATTTTTTGGGGGTGGGGTTGGGTTGTTTTCTCAAAAACTAGTTGATCCGTCACCAAAAATGGTGGCTCGGCCAGCACGGTGCGATCAGACGATCCCACCAACTTTGCGATTTAACACTATGATCCTACCCAATCTCACAAAAACGAGTTGTGAGGTGGGAACGGGATCGTTCAGCCACCAGAAGATGATAGAATTGTGCAATTCTATGATCTAGATTGCAATCTTAACTAACTTGGTTAAAAGAATAACTAGTTGTTGTTCTTTGGGACTCTTTGCTTCAAGCAGCTTAGGGTTTTGTAAATTGAACATCTTAATCTTTTATTTTTACTATGAATGTTATGCTTGAGTAATTAATTTACATGTTAAATCAATGCACAATAGTAAAAATACTTTACTGTTTTCTTTTTCTAATGTTAGCACCTCTCTCCTCAAGATGTTAAAAAACCCCGTTGCACCTCAATGGCAATTTTCGCCTTTGATTAAAACCAAAGCCAAAGACAGACATCCCTTATATTATCTACAAAAAAATAATAAAACCAACCAATCTGACAACCAACACACTCCCAACCGAACCAAGTATGGTTTATTCTGTCGTAACTTGACGGGGAAAAACTACACAAACATAATCAATATCACATGAACAAGACACCAAATAACAAAAGTTGGTAGGTACTAAAATGAGGCGTACCAGAACCTCCCAGTGGATGCAATAACTTGTAGAATCTGTGTAATTTGTTCCCTTGAAACATCATGCTTTTGCTCAGTATCTCTACAAAACCACAAGAGCAAGAGTCAAGTAGAAATAGAGATAGAAATAGATAAGAATGGTTTTGCTTGCAAACAGCAATGAGTGAAGAAGGAAGGAGGCAATCAGATCACCTGTGAATGTGATTGGAAGCATCAGCTACCACATCATTGCAGAGATTATCAGAGTCATTGGAAGAAACGGGTGCGTGCTGTAAATTTTCACTTGATTGCATCTCCATGAGGCGCCCTCCAACTAAACTAAAGTATCGGTATGGGATACGTATCCGGTGCGTATACGCGTGGGAAACGTACCGAGTACGTATGCTGCAAATTTGGAAAAGGCGAGGATAGTGTAGCTGTTGCGGTAGCTGAGAAGGGAAGAGGAAAGGAAACAGAGGCGACATACATACCTTCTTGTTGGAATTTGGAAAGTGTGTTGCTGTTACTTCAGAATTGACAAGATTCTTCTTGTGTTGTGGGCATTGCTTCTCCCCACCAACACCAAGTACGTCGATCTCTGTGTTTGTTTGCAACCTCCGTCAATTCATCGTCGCCGTCTGCGGAGGAAGTGCGTCAGCGTTGGGGTTGGGGTTGGGGTTTGGGGGATGAGGTTATGGTAATCAATGTGTTGGGCTTTGCCTGATCTCTATTATTATTGAATATTCTACATTAAATAGTACATATTTTTTTTTTATATTTTATTTAATATTGTTTATTATATATATATATTTTTTATTTTTTTATTTAATTATATTTTTTAAAAAAATCTAAATAATAATATATTTTTAAAAAATAGTATAAGACTAATATTTTTTATTATTATTATCACAATAATAATATCCACTTAAATTAGAATTATATATTTAAAATTTTATATGCATGAATAATATATATGTAGTATGAGGAAACATAATACAAATATTTATCTATCTCTAATAAGAGTGACCCAAGAGATTTTCTTGTAAAGGCTGGGATGCTGGGGGGGGCACGCCTCATATATTTGCGGAATTTTTCAAAATTCGTTAGTTAACAATTTTTTTTTAAAAGCATGGCTTCCCTCAAACAAATGAAAAAATTGATAATTAACTCGAGTACGGGTAGACTAACTAGTGAGTGTTAGGATCTCTCACAATTACTACGAAGGCAAGAAAGTGAAGAATTGCATATCATGGTGAGCATGCATCTTTTTTAAGTTTCTCCTAATGAGTGCGGTCACTTTCCGAATGAAGAAGACATGACTGGAGTTTCAATGCCTATAGTTGTTGGTTCTTAGGGGGCTTTGCCCCTCGTGTATATTACCAAAAATAAAATAAAACAAAAAAACTAATACACATTGCATAACCTATAATTCCTACAAATAGTCAAATAGTTGTGGCTTAGTATGGATTGAAGTTATAATTTGATGTGTTGTCGGACTCAAGCTTTTCACACTATATTAAATGATGTATTGCAACATCATTAAAAGAATTAGGCTTATATAATAGTTTTCTTATTTAATGATCAACTAAAATATAATTAGATAACGGTGCAAAGATCTTTAATAATCATCATACAATTACTAAAAGAAAATTTTTTAAGAACACTTGTTAAGAAGTCAAATTTTTTTTTTAAAGAAAACAATATATTATTAATAAATGCATTAAAAATTGAAATTTTTTTATTATTTATCTTATTTTTATCAAAAACTTTTTATTTTAACTTCTTTAACAAGTATTCTTAAAGACACTTGTTAACAAAATTTTAATAACAATTAGCTTATATCATTAATACAATTCATAATTTTTGTATAAATTAATGTATACATTGATGAATTAATACAATTCATAATTAATGAATTAATGTATACATTGATGATATAATTTGTATTAGTTGAACATCAAATTAAAAAAAATAATTACTTTGTAACCTTTTACGTGCTGTAGTTTGGTTGATAAGAAAGAAACCACAGCCTTCGCCCAAAAAAAAAAAGGGTACACTTGGCATTTTTTAGCACGTTTGAGCATTTTTTGCGTGGCCAAAACAAAGAACTTGAGTCCAGTACAAGTGAAAATTGATTTATTGAGAATATAAAAGTAAACAGTTTTTTGTAACAAAATGAAATTTCAATCAAAATTTGCAAAGTGAACTAAATTGCAAATATGGGGGGGGGGGGGAGACCAAACCAAGAGTTTGGACCTCCTCCAACAGTAACCAAACCAAAGATTATTTAGAGCGAGCCACATTCCAAGTGATAACACGTAACATGCACTAATTTTTATCTTATGTCGTCTACAAGTATTCAGCCATCATTCTGAGCTTCACCCGTTGTCATCCGGTTCTCTGGCAATGCCTGCAGTGCAATTCTTTTCTTCTCCACTTCCTCCTGCACATGTTGACAGTGAAGAATGTCTTGAGTTAAGAACTCAAATAGACTCACAGTAAATTGAAAGTGAGAGAAAAAGAAACTCGGCCTCACCTTTACAACATTGTTAGTCTTGCGCATGCAGTTTGATTTACCATCCAGTGTTAACTTCTTCACCTGCTTCCTGAGCTCCCGGATACTCATATTGTGTAATTCATCAGTGGTGTTTTGCTTCATCATATTAACATTGTGCATATTGTCCTCAGTACTACTGATCATTTTTGGAACGGTTTGAATTTCATGTGCAACGCCTTTTGTTTCTGACTGAGCTGGGCAAAGGGATTCTCCCTTTAAATGGTCTGCAACAATTGATTGAATTGGAATATCACTAGTCTTCTGCTCATGGATTGGAGCAACTGTCATAGTCTCGGCGGATTCACTAGACTCCTGTTTTGGGATGGCAATTTCTTCTGGAACAACATCACCATCAACCAGTGTGTTGGAATTGTAACATAGCACAGACACTAAAGAATCCGAAGAACAGGAATCTAATGAACTTCCAGCAGATTCAACTGAAACCTGCTGATGAAAAATAGGGATTTGAGGACTACAGATTCCATCTGGAACACGAGGAAATGCACTAGCAGCATCCAACGCAGTTTCTTCTCCTGCTGCATGTTCCTCAGATTCTTCAGCTTGTGCTTTAGCTTCCAATTTCTCAGAATCTTCCTTCTGGTCTTCTGTTTCGTGTGCACCTACATCCAGCAGTGAAGCTTCAAGAGTGACATTTTCAGCATCCATGCGTTCGTCTGCAGAAGATTCAGTGCAGACCTCAATAACAGCTACAGAGTTCTCAGAACTTGCATCCTTTTCTACAGCAAGAATAGCAGAAGATGCGCCAGTACCATCAACCAGTGTGTTGGAATTGTGACTTAGCACAGACACAAAAGCATCCGAAGAACAGGAATCTATGGAACTTCCAGCAGATTCAACTGAAACCTGCTGATGAAAAAGAGGGATTTGAGGACTACAGATTCCATCTGGAACACAAGGAAATGCACTAGCAGCATCCAGCGCAGTTTCTTCTCCTGCTGCATGTTCCTCAGATTCTTCAGCTTGTGCTTTAGCTTCCAATTTCTCAGAATCTTCCTTCTGGTCTTCTGTTTCATGTACACCTACATCCAGCAGTGAAGCTTCAAGAGTGACATTTTCAGCATCCATGCTTTCGTCTGCAGAAGATTCAGTGCAGACCTCAATAACAGAACTTGCATCCTTTTCTACAGCAAGAATAGCAGAAGATGCGCCAGTAACATCAGAAGCATTATCCATCTCTGCCCTGGATTCTTCCGAATGCTCTGATTTGGCTTCCAGTTCTTCTTCTTGGTGCTCACCCGAAGAACAAAAAGTTGACGAACCGAGCTCAAGAACCCCTTCAGGACTTGCCAAGTCCTTCTCATCTGCGGCTTTTTCTTCACCATCATACATTGGTTCAAAATTTTGAATGTAATTGCCATCTGCTGTTTCATTGTTATCTTGGTTATCATCATCTTCATTGATGCCTTGATTATCAGTATTGCACTCAACTAATTCCTTTGGATTCACTGAATCATCGCTTACTGATGGCATTGGATGGAAGCCATCAACATCTTGATCAGTAACCTCCATTGAGGCACCATCAGGTACCACAACAGGCAAAGCAGCAATATCTTGGTCAGTAACCTTCATAAAAGCATCTTCAGATGCCTCAACAGGCAAGGCGTCTTGCTTGGTTCCAAGGCATTTCTTATTGTCTGGTTCAGAAGAATCACAAGAATCCTGAAGTTCAGATAACAACTGAGATCCTGCAAAATGATCAACATGAATCTCAGATAATTTCACTTAAGCAGACCATCATGAATGAGCGAGACCATTGTACAAGAATTAACCACAATAAGTAACAATTGCAAGAAGAGGAAAAACAAACCTGTTTCATTGTCTGCATGCACTCCCTCCCCTGTGGCTATTGATTTGTTCAAGTCCACAACTGATTCATCACAGCACTCAATGACTTCATTTGAATCATCGTATGTCTTGGAATTTCCTTCCAGTTTCAAATTTGAATCATGTGGTTCAGCCTTCTCTTGTGGTTCAACTGTCACCCCAGCCCCCACATCATTTTCTGTCCCAGAAGCTAATTCAACTCCCGAACCCGAATCCAAATCATGTAATTGGCATTCATATTCAGAGTTCTTTTCCAGAGAGGAAACTTCCAATTCATCAGTTTTGTCTGAAACCACAGTTGACAAAGTCTGCAAACTAGCCCCTGCATCATTCACTGTTGCAATATAGTTGATTAAAAACAGTTCACACAAATATCACAGGAACACAATGCAAAGGAATTGAAAAAATAAAGATCCAACATACCCTTTTCTGTCTCTGCTGAGTCTTCAGTTTGCTGAGAGACATTACTCATTTCTTCAGAAATACCACTATCAATCTTGGCAGGTCCCATGTCTTCAGCGTCCAACAAGCTCATCATAGACAAATTCTTCTCCAAAAATCTCACAGACCTCCTGGTGTTATATGCTGGCTGTCCTGAAGTACCACCACCGGGGGTCTCAGTAGCTCTAGTCCTACTGCTTGGAGCAGCAGCAGCAGCAGCAGGAGTTTTAAGCACATCAGTTGGCTTTCCTTGGACCCCATTCTTATCATCAACTTCTGCTTCTTTCTTTCTGCGAGTAGAAACCGCAGGGGCCCTTCTCCTGCTGCTTGGCACCACAGCAGGAGTAATAATTGGGACATTCACATTGGAATCTTTGTTCTCTTGCTCAACTTCTGCATTTTTTGCTCTAGTCCCACGGTGGAGCCGAGTAGAGACAATTGTGCTTTCTGGAACTTCTCTGATGCCTTTCCTTCGAGTTGAGGTTCTACAAGCCGTACGATGATGATGAATATCTGGGGTTCCAGTTTCAGCATCAGCTTCCGTTGGATTCAAAAATTTATCCAATCCTTCAACCTGAAACAGTTGAAAGAAATATTTAACAAAAAGAAAAAAAAATGCATTTTGAATTTCCCATCTTCACAATTTCAAATTAGGGCTTCTGAATCAAAAGAGGCTTATTACAGTATAGTAATGTTTCAACAAGGAAGAATATGTCGATTTGAATAGATGGAAAAAAAAAAACTAGGGAAATCGAGATCATCATCCAAGAATTGAAAGACGACGAAAGAATGGAATCATGGGAGAATCGAAAAATGCAAGTAGGGGTGTGGCAAAACTAAGAAAAAATAAAAAGACATTACTTGGGGAAGAGCTGCGAGAGCGTCAGCCATGGCTACGTTGGTGATATTAGCTGGGATCTTGTTCTTCTTGCAGAGGGTCTGGAGCTCCTTCCTTGAGAGGCTGTGGAAGTCCATTATCAACAGAGATCAAAACAAGGTGTTTTGGGTTGAATCGATGCGCCGATGAAGAGAGAGAGAGAGAGAGAGAGAGAGAGAGCGACACACACACAACAATAGGAGTGAATGGTAATGGTACTGATGAAGAGAGGGAAAAGGGAGTGTGGGTATTTATACTGTGTGTTCGTAGAGGCGCAGAGAGAAACGTTAGACGATGTGACCGTTAGAGCCTCAATTTCAAATTTGAATTTTTTGATTATTCACGGTGAGATTCAATTAGGGTGTGTTTGGGAGTTGGGATTTTGGAGTGGACATAATTTTGGATCTGGGAAAGGAAGTATAATATAAAATAAGGAAGTATAAAATATAATAATATAATTTATTAAGACTTTATTTTGAATAAATTAAGTAAATATTTTTTATATTTGAATTTTTTTAAAAAATTAAAGAATAAAATAAAATATGATCATATAATCTTTCAATAATCCTTTATTTATTTTTATAAATATTTTATAATTCTCTTAATTTAGAAATAAAAAATAAAACATTCTTTTCTTTTCCTTCCAAAACCTTTCATCCAAACAAATCTTAGAGACTCTGTTTGGTAAATTCCCAAATCCTAATGGTGAAAGATATATTATTAAAAAATATCACGTCAAAAAAAAGAAAGATATTATTAAATTATGATCCAATCAATCAATTTTCAATTTACTGATTACTAATACAAATGCATTGCATTGATGCAACTATGACATTGAAATCAGCAACGACGGCAATATTTTCAATTCGTGGCAACAATTTTGTCAACATAATAGAGTGAATTAATTGACATAATTTTGATATAATTATTAATAATTAATAAAATACAAATGCAAAAATCTGTTAAAAAATTAAGATTTCGTTTTAAGTACACATGGCCTAAAGTATAATATAAAATAAGATGATAACATAGTATAAAATATAATAATATAATTAATAGGATAAGACATAATTTTATCTTTTGTTTGATAATAAAAGAATAAATTAACTGATTGTATAATATTTTTTATTTGACCTGATTTTATTATACTTATTAGATAAATAACATAAAACATTAAATAAGATATGATAGTATTAACTTATACTATCAAATCTTCTTTATATGATGATCAAACGTAACTTAACTCTAAAATTTTATCACTCACTGCATAAGATAATTAATAATTTTTTTATTTTTTAAACAGTTTTGTTATGAACACTTGTTAATAATATTAAATAAAAAAAATAAAATAAAAATAAAATATTTATTATTTTAAAAAATTAAAAACTCTTACATTTACATTAAAAATAATAAAACTTAGTTTAAGTTCTTTTTATTCTTTCTATTTAATTATCAAATCAAACAATAATATGTGATTTTTTTTTCAATTCAATAATACACACTTAACACTACTAAACAGTGATTAGCTAATCCGGTGGAGGACAAAAATCTATATGTCATTATTTGATTTGAAAATTGAATAAAAATAATATAAAGAATTTGAGTTAAGTTTTATCCATTTAAAAAACATTATTTATTCACCTTAATAAGTACCATTTTTTTAAAAAGATTTTGTTAAAAAGAAGTTAAAATAATTTTTTTTATAAAAACAAAATAAACAATAAAGTTTTTTCAATTTTCAATACAGTAAATACTTTATTTTAGTCAAAAAAAAATATTTTTACTTCTTTAAAACAAAACCTTTTAAAAAAAGACAATTAATTTTTAAAAAAAAAATATGAAAAGACAACTAAGTTATATCCTTACTACAACTTATCTAATATTATCTTGTTTCATCATCAAGCATTTAAAGGATATATTTGGTATACAAACCTTTTCTTTTTTCTTTTTGTTACAATTTGGTATACAAACATCTACGATTACCCATAATATATCTAGATATATAAAATATTTAGGCATATAGGTTTCCTTTGGTTGGTATTTCATCTTATATGCCTAAAATCATATGTTATGTTTTTAGAGTAACGTTGCACAATCAAATAATAATAATAATAATAATCAAAACTTTAAAAATATATAAGAGTAGTTGTAGAATAGAATAAAATGATAGTGAATACTTACTAATCTAAAATTCAACAAATATATCACATTATTCTGGTAAACAATTTTTAACAATTTTTCACTTTATCATTTTTCATGTTCTTATTTGGCTACTATTAATCCAATTAGCCGTTTACGCTTATTCCAAATGAATAAGTGTGTGTTTGATTTCCCGTTCATTGTTGCAAACGTCTATTCATCCTCCTCGAATGGCAATGAATTTTTGTTTGGTTTTTTTTTTTCATTTCCTTTGCTTCAACACACTTCCTCCCTCTAACTCCGTTTGTAGAGAAGCAAGAAAATATTGCTTTTATGTTGAAATATTTGTCTGTTGAGAGAATTAAATAGAGAAATTTAATTCCTAACTAGCTTCAGACATATTTAAGCTTCCCTTCCCTCTGTCTTCTTTAGATTTCAAATTCAGTTCGACTTGAAGTTTTCTATTTATATTAGCCTTGAATCCTTTGTTGGATAGTTCAAGGATGCTGCTCAGAATTATGACACCTCCATCGATCAACAACACTTAATTTACAAGAGTCACATCTTGAAGAACGATCAAACCTTGCAGTGAGTGAGAAGATTAAGGACTGATTGTGATAACAGTGAGTGTGGATAGTTGTATTGTATAATTGGCATTATGTTGGGAATTTTAAGGATTTGGCATATTTAAAGTTGTTAAGTTCATCATACAATAATTTTATTTTTCCCTCAAATTGTCAACCTCATTCTCTCCTATTTTCAATATATTTTACTGTTGCATGCATGTTGTTGAGTGGTTTGTGCACAATAGTTGCCAAGACATCAAGCATATCTTTATTTATTAGATCAATTCATTTACTTTGTTGACATGTATTTAAATACACTAATTAAAATTTCAAATTAAATTATAATGTTTTATGCGTATAATTTATTTCCTTTATTGCAATTTTTTTTATAATTTAACTCTAGCACCAAAGTAAAAAAAAAAAACTAACATTTATATAATTTATTTAACTATGTATATAATTTATGCATTTTGTTATAATTTTTTATTTATAATTTAACTCTACCACTAAAAGTAAAAAAAAAAAATGATAACATTTATATAATTTGTTCATGTACACTTCAAAATAATGAAATGAAATAAAAGGTAATATTAATATTATAATATAAACTCGTACCATTTTTAGTAATTACACATTAAAAGTAATTTTGATTATTTTCATCCAAGTAACATTTATTTTGTCAAATTCACTTTTGAGACAAAAATTTTCAAATATAAATTACGTTATTATAAACTCACTTTCAACTAAACTTAAGTTTGTAAAATCAAGTTCACTCAAATTTAAATTTACAAATCCTAATCCAAATACACATTAAAACTATAATCTATTCATCATCTTGCATATAAGGGAATCTCATGGGTCTACTGTGGAATTAATAAATTGAAGCCTTCTTATTGGATTAATTACTTAAAAAGACGTCTAAAAGGCCTTCCAAAGTACCAAAAAACAAAAGACGTCTAAGTATAATAACTTGGCATTATGTATTTGATATGTCATCTTCGATGGCTTTGTCTAATAAATACTTATAATATTTGAAAGGTCAGATTTCATTACCTATAACTTAAACAATGAGTTATATTTAAATTGTTGCCAATAGTCATTTACCACCACCGAGCGCCACCGTCGCCCCTAACGTCGACAAGTAGCCACCATCTCCTTCACGCCCTATTCGACCACCAGCCACCTATCGCTACCCCTCGGCTCATTGTCTTGCTGTCGTCGATCCAGCCACCCACCACCACGAGTCCCAAGCTGCAGCAACACCAACCACTACACCTCTGCCACCCAAACAGCCAGCAACCATGAACCCGAACCACCTTACCTTCGTCGCCCCTCACCTCGTCATCTTGCGCCGGTGCCAGAAATTGTACCACCTTTGTCGAACTCGAGTCACTGTTGTTGTACCACAACCACCACGGATCTGCCACTACACCCAAACCCCACATCTTCTCCACCACCCACCCTCCCCTCCACCACCTCCTCCCCCTCTACCTCTCCCATGACTATCATCCACCACCGACGAACCACTACGATTTCCAAAGCATGGGCAAAGGACAAGGTGGGCTTGGGATGGATCCGGATGGTTCTGGGTCGTTGGTCGCGATGGCAAGATTTGGGCTCGATTCGACCAGATCTGAACTTGATTCGGCCATATCTGGTAGAAGTCAAAAGCCCCCTGTTTGTTTCTTTCGTTCCTCTGCCCTTGAAACAAGAGGTGAAGGGTTGGTATTGCGACAGAAGGCAATAAGGGCTGGTGGAGTTCACAATACTCGTCCTGGTTCGTGGTTGTAGGCAACTGGGAAGGGGATTTGATGGTTATGGTGGAAGACAACAATAAAGTGTTAGACGAATGGTTCTGGTTGATGGTGACAAACGGTAAGATGTTGACCGATGATCATTATTTGATGAACAAATAATAATGATTTTTAAGTGGTGTACTTTGCACCCAAACTTAACAAAATGCATGATAGCATCCACCTATCTTAGGTATCTAGACGTACATTTGTTTGGTTAAACTTGAATAATGTTACAATCTAATACCGAATTTCTAAAAAAATTCTTTCTTAATTTTGCATATATTAATTAATAAATAATTATATTTATATCACTTTTGTTATAAAAAAAATACTAGAGTCAAAATTCTCTATAACTCTATTTCATCCAACACCCACCTTTGTATTATGTCAAAATTCTAGTTTTTTTTTAATTTTTCTATGTAATATTACTCTTTATTATACCATAAAATTTCTTAAAATCAAAATTAAAAAAAATATATAATAAATTATTCAATGGTGCAAAAATATGTAATAGATTCCTTCTCCACAATTTTTTTCACATTTAGAAGGGTAGTTATGTTGAATTCTTGAATTCTTACAGAATAACATTAGTCATCTTTAATTGGAGTTAAAAACCTCATGCACCCCTCACCATCAAACATGTGCGATAATAACTTATCCAAATAGTGTCATATAGCGAATGCAAACACAATTCCACAGAACATCAGGAAGAGCAGTAACCGATGCCTTGGCTTAACCAAGCACATAGAGCTGGGCACCAGGGCATTCTAATAGACTCACAACATCAGTAGCCAAAACAAATTCATCCAGCTTGATTAGTTTTCTGTATAAGATGTCCGGAACGGGGAGAATAGGCCATAACCTTTCAGGCAAAAATCTCCAAAGGCTCTTGGAATAGCTAGTTTGGGGCAGTCTTCATCAGGCATCCATGTTCTTCACACAATCAGATTCTTCTGCTGTAAAGGTTCATCCTTCAGAGTAATGGGTTCTAAAGTTTCACCATCTTAAGCCATCAGAAAATAAATTAGTACCAAAAGGCAACAGTAAATTAGATATCTACATAATAATCAGCAATTTTCTCTTACTTAAGTTGACATGGCCACAGAATTCAATACCAGAACTTTATAAATAATCCTCATCCTCTAGAAAAAAAAAAAAAAGACAATCAAAGGCCCATCTGCTCATCAAAATTGGGACTTGGAATGTTTAATATAAGCATCTATGTGGGCAATTATATGGTTCGAAAGCAATGTAGCTGAACAAAAAGAAGAGGTACATATTCAGAGCAAGGGTAGGGACAGTTTAACGTAAAGTTAAGAGATTGTACTGGGCGTGATATTAATGCGTCACAATAGTTTCTTAATTTAACATATCTTGAGTAATGGTGAAATAATTATTTTATACAACAACAGCAACAACAACAATCAAGCCTTTTCCCACTAGGTGGAGTCAGCTACATGGATCAAATGACATCATTGTGTCCTATCATGAACTAAGTCTTCAAAAAAGTCATTCAAATCTAAATCTTTTTTAACCGTTTCACCTATAGTCTTTCTTGGTCTTCCTCTACCTCTAGCTATTGGGCTATTCTCCACCTGGTCTTAAACACTTTATTTTGTAAATAGACACGTACATCTATTTAGAGATCCAGAAAAAAAAAAAAGAGAGATGAGGGGAAGAGAGAAAGAGAGAGATTCAGAAAAATACTGATGTTAGATTACGGTAGTAATATTAATGACAAAGAAAAGACAAACCCAAAACATACTGAACTTAAAATATAAAGAGCTCATGGACTATTACTTAACTTGTTCACAGAAAGTAAAAATTAGGAAAACAGAAATGAAGGGTATTGCATTGAAAAGATTGAGAAGGCTGAAATTTTAGAAAAAAGGCAGAGGAACTAAATCACGCAAGCAAAGTTCTTAAAAAAAAGGAAAGGGAAACAGTGCTTAAATGTTTGGCACTGTTTATCAGGGATCAGCAGTTTAATTTATATATTGTAGTAGATAGAGATTATCATACCCGTCCAGAAACAAGGCATGCCGGAGCCGTCCCATTCATACATATGACAACACTTGCCTGCCCTTGCACAGTTGCTCATAGACCCCCCTTACAGCTTAATATTTAACCAAAATATCTAACCATTTGTGTTTTTATAGATTCTCCTTATAAGCATTCCTGTTGCAATCTACAACTCAGAACAACAATAAATAAACAAGCATAAACTAAGAATATTAAGTAGCAACCGGTACATTAAAGTGGAGGAACACCAAGAATCAATCCTAAAAAGATGAGACATGTTAAAAAGAAAGTGAATTGCAACATCAAAAATAGAATTCATAAGTTCCCATGCAACAGGCCAGGTACAAAGACAAAAATCATTATAAAGGCTATTGGGCTTAAAATGACAATTTAGATGCCCTGTTAAAGATATCCATTAAATGGAAAACTTGTAAGAAAGATATCCTGTTTTGGTACATTTGCTGAAATCCAAACTATGACAATTATGGCAAATGCATCAGTAACTGAATCATGTGATCTCCCTATCACATCTTTTTCTCTTTTTGATAAAATATCTCTAACCAAAACCTGAAAGATACTCGTGTAATCAGATTACACAGGCAAAACAAGAGTCTTGAGATGCTTGCTTCAAATTAAACAGGACCTAGATTAAAAAAAAAGCTACACCATGATTGCCACCTTTGACTGCTACAAATCAAGTATAATGGACGGAGACAATATTGAACATGTAAGCATAGGCTCAAAAGATCCACCTGCACAATAGTGAATGACAAACAAGAAAGAAAATAATCAAGAGGGTAGAAAACTAGTGCAAAAAATATATATATATATATTTAATAAAAATCAAGACATATTAATGTTATCCTGCATGCAAGATATTAGAGGATAGAGTTCGATACATGCAAACACGTAGAGAAACAAAGAAGAAAAGAGGGACTGGAATTTCCACAATAATTTACAAATACCTGTATGACAACGTACGGGTAAGATATGCAGACAATATGCAACTTTGCCCAAAGTGGGGTGGGAAAGAAGAGGATTAACTGAAACCCATTTTGCCTACATGTTGGATACCAAAAGTACACTTACTCTTAGGTTGAAGACATTGTTTAGAAATAAAAACAAAATAAAAATATTGCTAAACAAATATCACCTGTTTGCTTGCTAAGATATCTGATTATATACCAAATAAAGTCTATTCCCAACTTAAACCCAGAAAAATAATATCTATATATTAGTTCTGAACTAAAGCAAAATCCACCCACAGAAGATAAAAAACGAGAAAACCACTTAATCAAATCAGACCATCCAGCCAAGGAACAAAAAAGATCAAGAACAACAATCGCTACAAAGCTGGACTGGCACCTTTACCATTAGTAAGTATGTAACATAATGCTCATAGATGGCTGTATCCATTAGAATGGATATTACAAATTTACACGTCAACAGCAAATGAGACATGATAAAACAGTTATTGATAGAATGATTGAACAACAAGCTCAGTGAGCCAAAGGGAGGTAAATCCTGTTGCTATTATCAATAAAATAAGCAAGTTATACTAAGTTCAATTAGACCAGGATCTTACTCTTTAAACAACAGAGTATTTGCCAGGTTGAGATCCACCAGGAAGTTGCAAAGCCTGATTTGTGATGTCTTCCAAAACACGCTTCAACTCTGCTTTAGCTCTCTTAACAGACTGCTCACTAGGACCCTCAATGAACAAGTAGAGTTTGCGATCCCCAGGTCCTGGGACTTTGCCAGGTGGGAAATACTGCCCCCTGGTGGTAATAGCAGCTCCAGTCCACTCAGAAATTGGACCCAAAGTTTCCTTGTGCGTGACTTTCCACCGAGCATTCTGGGGGAAATCATTTATCTCCAATTCGGCTTCATAATGCTCAGGCATTGCTTCAGATTGAATCTTTGCTAAGTTGTGCTGTAGGTTTATAGCAGCTAATGCTGCTCGAGTTGCCCCATTATTTGCAGCAAGGGGCAGCCCTGTCCCAGGCATGACTGGTGCAGTCGGGAGACCAAGCACAGCTGGCAAAGAAACAGGTAGTCCACCATTAGAAATCAGCTGGGCAGCAGAGATGGGACTAGGGATTGCAGGCGAATTCACTTTCGAGGCAGCAAGAATCTGAGCAAGAGCAGGATGCTGTGAGATGTCACCTCCTGCCTTCCTAATACCTTCATCTTCATCTTCAGAATCTGACTTGTCTTCTTCAAACCCATACTCCTTGGCTTGCGCTTTCTTTGCTGCTTTCCTCACCTCATCTTCCTCTTCATTAAATTTAAAGCCACTGCCTCCATAACCAGTCCCATGGGCTTGCTCAAGTCCTTGATTCACTTTTGCCATAAAGCTATCAGCAAGAGCTTTCAGATCATTAGGAACAATTTGCTCAGATAACTCCAAGGCTTTCAGCAGATCGGGTGCATATCTTGATTCTTCCTCAGAAATAAAAGTAATAGCACAACCCTTTCGGCCAGCTCGGCCAGTGCGGCCAACACGATGAACATAATCTTCGTAGTGGTTAGGAACATCAAAATTGATCACCAATTCAAGTTCCTTGACATCTAATCCCCTGGCAGCAATACTTGTTGCAATCAACAAATTGCAGACATTGCTTTTGAAATCAGCAATTGTGGATTCACGATCTGTCTGATCCTTGGCTCCATGAAGAGAGAGGCAAGGATAACCATGCCTGAGCAAATCCTTGAACAAAGCATCACATTTCTCCTGTGAATGGACAAATATCAAAATCTTTCCTTTCTCATACCATTCCCCCAATATCTCTAAGAGCCTCAAGAACCTCTCATTTTCGGGCCTCACCTCAACTAGCTGGGTTATGTCCTTGTTTACAACACTCCTCCCACCAACTTGTATTTCAACAGGTTTATTCAGAACCTTACGAGCCAGAATTTCAACCTGACGAGGGAAAGTGGCAGAAAAGAGAACAGTTTGACGATCTGGTCGAATATTCTGAACAATTCGTGTGATTTGAGGTTCAAAGCCCATGTCAAACATTCGATCCGCCTCATCCATGACCAGATAAGTGACTCTGCGCAGGTTGGTTATTTTTCCACTACTGGTGCATAGTATGTCTATCATCCTACCTGGAGTACAAACCACGATCTCAGCACCACGTTTCAACTCACTAATTTGTTGAGCAACACCAGAACCTCCGTAGACAGGTACGCACCTGAGACCCAGTACCTTTCCAAACTTCTTTATATCACTGTAAATCTGTTGAACAAGCTCCCTTGTAGGGGCCATGATAAGCCCAATAGGTCCATCTCCTGCAACAACTGGTGGCTGATCCTTGATGTGCCTCAACATAGGCAGAACAAAAGCAAGTGTTTTGCCTGATCCAGTTTTAGCAATGCCTATGCAATCTCGACCACTCATAATTACAGGCAGTGCCTGAGCTTGGATAGGCATCGGCTTTTCATAGTTAAGTTTTTTTATTGTCTCCAAAATTTTGCTAGTAAGTCCAGTCTGATGCCATGATTTTACAGGCTTTGGAACATCCTTTCCATGTATCTTCAACTCCAACTGCTTCCTATATGCAGCAACTTCTTCAGGAGTCATCTTTGCAATCTCCTTCACTTCAATGTGAAAATTTTTCTTGAAAGGGTTATAATCAATCTTTGAATGGTCAACTATAGAAAGCTTCTCAGCTTTTGTCTTCTTCACTCTTTTCATGAACTCATCATCATCTTCATCTATTTGGTCACCGTCAATTTCAAGATCTGCATAATCTGAGTCAGACTCTTCACCAGGAATTATTCTTCCAATGGCTTTATTTGAACCTTTCCTCGGCTGTCCACCACGACTTTGCTCATCCCCTCTATCCTTGGGCTTCTTGTCATCAGTTTTGTCCGCAATTGAAGGGGCCACAGCATTGTGCAGCTTTTCAACTTCAGGTAGAACCATAGAATTCATGAAAGCATCCAATGGATCAATTTCCTCATCTGCAGGAGCACCAGCAGTTCCATCTTGTAGATCAGATGCTACAGTTCCATTATCACCATCTACCACCATTGAATCCCCAGGTTCCTTATCAACATGTTTTTCATTCTCATCTACATCCATAGCTGTATCAGACTTCCCTGTACCGGGTCCTTCTTCATCATCAGATTCCCCTTCAAGGGTCCAGGTCTTTCCCATCTTTGGTTCATTAGCACTTGCTTCACCATGCTTTTCTCTCTCAGCTTCTTCCTGCTTCCTCCTCAGCTCTTGCCACTCCTGAACTCTCCTCCTCCTCTTTTCCATTTCTTCATCCAACCTCTTATGTTCATCCTCCATCTCCTCCTCATGGGTAGGTTTTCTCTCTTTATCTTTGGTATCCGAATCATCTTCACCACTATTTCTCCTTGGGCTTGCTTCAATATCCTCAGTTTGCCTATTTGACTTGCCAGCACTCCTTTCCCTGTCTCTAGCCTTGTATTCATCATCCTCTTTCCTATGCCGCTTCCTATCTCTCTCCCTGGAATCATCGTCGCTATATTCACTATCAACTTCCCTACGCTTCTCCCTATCACGTACTCTCCTCCCCCTTTCTCTTTCAATTTCCTTCTCTCTCTCGCGCTCCCTCCTATCCTTATCCCTTTCCCTTTCTCGTTCTCGTTCTCTCTCTCTTCCCTTTTCCCTTTCTCTATCTCTATCTCTTTCTCTTTCTTTCTCCCTTACCCTGTCTCTCCTCTCCCTCTCCCTGTCTTCCCTGTCTCTTTCTCTTTTCTTGTCTCGAGCTCTTGCTCTTTCTTCCTTATCTTTATCTTTGCGCTTCTCCCTCTCCTTCTCCCTCTCTCTATCATACCTGTCATCAGAATCACTACTCTTGTCTCTATCATGGCGTCGGCCCTCACGATCCCTCTTATCCCTATCCCTATCCCTATCCCTGTGCTTTCCATTGCTGCTTCTATCCTTATCTCTTTCGCCACGGTGACTCCTCTTCGAATCATCTTCCTTCACCACAGAATCATCTTTCCTTGATTTATGCTTTCCCTCCTCCATTGTTTTCTTTCTGCTACCAATTGACACATACATGTTAGTAATAATACCATATTCTACCCACAAATAAACAAAGTAAATATAAACCCTAGAACATGGTTGTCAAAATCGCGATCCCAGCAACAAACTCGTTTTGCTAGGATCGTGGTGGAATCGCGTTTCAGCACATAAAATCGGTAAGATCGTGCGATGCTACCGATCCCAGCCAATTCACCACATGTATGTCCCAAACCCAGTAAAACCTACCCAAAATTAACCCAGAAAAAATAAAAAAATAAAAAAATAAACCTGCTTGGCTGCTGCGACTAAAACCAACCCAGCAATGCAAAATCCTTATAGTTATTTCGAATAGAAAGAAGCTGCAACAGCACAGTGGGTTAAGCTGCAAGCCTGCGAAACCACAGACCACACTGGGGAGACAGAGATCGTGAGATTTAGAGAGAGAGAGCGATAAGATGGGAGAGAGAGATGAGAGAAACCCCCTTCATACCAAAACACACCGTTTTAGTTCTTTGTTTTCTCTGTTGAAACAATGGGCCGTTAATTGTTTTTATAAGAGACAATAATGGTAATGGGCCATAAGACCTAAACTATTAATAATTTTTATACTGAAAATCAAAATAAAAAATGTAACTAAAAGCCATCTATTATGAATTTTGAATTAGAATCTATTTATTTATTTATCTATCTATCTATAATCTAATAATATATCTATTTATCTATAATCTTATAATATAAAAGTTCTTCCACTAAATTTATCACATGGCATTTTTTTAAATTTAATTTTTTTAATAATTTTTAATTATAATAATTTAATTTGATTTTTTTTTTTTTACTTTTCATTGCTCTCCTTAATATATTTGATGAGACTCCTCATTTCTTTCCTTTATTTCTTCCATGATTTTTCATATTTTTAATCTTTCAAATTTTTATTTTCTATTTTTTATAAAAAAAATAGCTATCAAAGTGTGTTAGTTTTTTAGAAAATTATAAAACATATATGCTTTATTACATATATTAATCTTAAATATAAAAAAAAAAAAAAAATATGCATATGCATTGTAAAATTCTTTTTAAATACTTTTCTTTTACATATTTGTAAATCCTATTGTATTTCAATGTTAATCTTATAAGTTATAATGATAAGAATATTTGAATAATATTTATAATTTTATTTAATTATTGTGTGTTTTATTGATAATATAATTATTTTTATTTAAACTAATAATATTAGTATAAGATGCATCTAAATTTTTATAAATAATAAATATATATAATATAATATAATAAATAGAAATCTTGCTTACTATATAATGTGATGAATTTTCATCCAATGTTAAAGTTTTTGCAAAACAACAAAATTATCAATAATTTTTTATATTTTAGTTTTAATATTTTATCTATATTATATTATTATATAGTAAAATTGCCTTGAAAAATTATTATGGCCTTAATATCATTAAATGTATGTTAATTTTTAAAAAAAGTTAAAATCGTGAACTTAAGTAACACAAGATTATTTATTTTTAAAAAGCAAAATAATTGACTTGGCAAAAAAAGAGAGAAAATAATTGAATAATAAAATTGAAAGGATAATAATATTAGTAATATTAGGATATAAATGTTGATAATAGTAAAATTAATTAATTAGTAGAGAAATGATATAATAAAATATTCTTGAGAAATGTCTTTAAGCATGCAAACAACATGTTGTAGCATGCAAACAACATGGACCTAAATATCCTTTAAGTATATATATGTGTGTGCACTAGAAAATAAATTCTCTATATAATTTTATAAATAATTATTATAAAAGCACCATAAAAATGTTACTAGGAAAACTCTCAATTTTTTCTATCTCAAGAGTCAAAATGTAATAATAGCATATAATAATGTGTGTGTTTGGGTAAGCTTTTAAACAAAATTGATTATAAGATAGTAGAAATAATTGATTATTTTTTAGAGATTTTTATGAAAAAATATAAGTTGTTTTATGTTTGGATACAATTATAAAAAGCACATTTTATTTTCCCTTTCTTCTATTACCTTTCTACATAATTTATTATTTTGAAAAGCAACTCAATTATGGTTTTTCAAAAAAGTAGAAAATTGCTTTTTTATATTTTTTTTTCAGAATCTTATTCAAACATATATTCATATTTTATAATTATTTTTTAATAAAAAACACTTTTCTTGTAAAAAAAAAGCACAATAAATACACTTAATATTATTATCTTGAGAAATAAAAATTAATTTTAATAAAAATATTAAATATTAAATATAATATAATTCATGCAACACACAAGTAAAATAATTAATTTATTTAAATAGTTGTGATTTCTAAAGTTTTATGTTTATTTGAGTTATTTTATATGTAAATATAAAATTTAAATATAATACAATTTTATATTAGAGATAAGATCTTACGTTCCGTATTATAATATCACATTTTATGTTTTCACCTTCCCTATCTGATCCTAGGTAAAATCTACAAGTTTGACAACTTTGCCTTAAAAGACAAAATTCATTCAAGATAGATAATTAAGGAAAATGATAATCTTACACCTCTTTGTATTTATCTCCTTGATTTGAGGGAGTGTTTCACTCCTTCAACTCTATTTATTCATGTACATATCAATTAGAAAATAAATGAGGAATAATCAATTCCTATTTTCACATGGTATCAGAGCGCCTCTCTAAAACTCTGAAACCCTAAACCCTTTCCGATGACCAAGTACGGTGTAGGGTATAGGTATTGTACGTATCTTTATTAAAGGTGTGTGATTAAGTAAAAGAAAGTGATAAGAAAAAATATGCATAATGAATGGTATTAGATGAGGTGTGAAAAAAGGTGTATGCACTGTTTGCAGTAAGAATATCGAGATTGGATAATTAATTGGGTGCACCATCAAAGTAAATAATGAATTGAAAACAACAGAAGCATATTACAAAACATAAAAATAAGGAGCGCTAGGGAATCAAATTGAAATGTAAATCAACAGTGTAAGTGTAAATGGGAAACAAAGCAAGCATATCGCGAGGAGAGTAGAGAAAAGAGAAAAACGACTTTGATTGTTTTGTTAGGGCATTCGCTTAGCAATGACGAGGATGAATTCAGGCAATGAACAATTATTCTATTGTATCATAGAATTGCAACAACAAATCTAAATCTAAATCTAAATACGATACAATTACTGAACCTTTTTTTTATTATTTATTTCACTATTCATTTAAATAGTGCAAAGTTTCAATCCACTTGCGCCTTTTGTTTTCTTTTTTTTTTTTTTTTCCTTTTTGACCTTTTACATTAATTTGGTAATGATATTATGATCATAGGATTAGGGGTTTATTTGTCCGAAAAAAAAATTACTAGCTATTCTTGAAGATTTTCACCTACGTGTGACCCTTAGATGTGTTATTCCTTTTTTTTTTTTTGCCTTTTCCCCTCTTCCTCATTTCCTCTCCAATCTCTCAAAGAATTCCATCTCTTTCCATTTCTCATCTCCATCACCAAATGATGTAGCAGGAGGACGAGCAGAATTCAGAGCCCCACTCGAATTGTTACAATTTGAGCGATCTCACCCCGGAAGCCATAAATAAATCTATGTTCTTTGCTATCCAAAAAACCCTAATCTCAACTGTTGGGATTAGGGGTGGGTGAGATCCCTTTCCAATTTTTTTTTCAAATTTCAAGTGCTTATTGGTCTCCCCAATCGCGATTTGCATGTAAGTCTTCAGTTTTCATCTCTACGTTACCTCTTATGCTTAGTTTCTAATCTTTTAGGTTGGGTTAAGGCGCGGTGGTTCGTGAAGGTTGGGGTAATGACATCCACACCTTTTCTTCTAGGCATGATTCTATCTTCCTCTCGAATCTCACAGTTCTTCTTCCCATTTACCTATCTTCTTCAACCTTTGCTTTATTTCTTCTTAGAGGCTGAAGATTCTCAAACTAGAAAGATTTGAAATTTCATTCTAACAAATATCCTCTGCATCTAACCTCAATGCAGGGGCTCGGTGGGTTGTGGGTGGCTGAGATGGTAGGTTCTATTTGTGGCATAACTTCTTTATTTATTTGGCTTTTTTTTCAACTTTCTTGTTTATTTCCTTTTGTTTCGCCATTTCCTCGACTGATTTTTTTTCTTTTAGATTCGAACATAAGCTAGGATTTTGATTTTGTTTTGTTTTGGGTTCAATTGCAACAGGATTGTTTGGTTCCTGGAGAGGAACAAAACAAAGTTGGGTAAAACATTTATTGCGGCTATGGAAGAACAAAGCGGGGTAAGACATTTTGTTTTGTTTTGGGCTAAGGTGTAATCATTTTTTTCTTTTCTTATCATCTTTCCAATAAATGGCCTATCATGTATGACCTTTTTTTTTCATTGCCTCTTCATTTAGATGGGTGCAAAAAATGAATTGGTTCTCTCGGGCTCAAGAAAATTGGGTTTCCATTCTTTTCCTACTCTCAGTGTGTTCTCTCTATTAGTTCTCAACTTTACATAATGGTAATTGCCTTTTATTTCTCTTTCCTTTTTCCTTTTACTTTTTAATTAATTGAAACTTGGAAAGCTACTTGCCCACCATTATATGAAAAGTAATTACATTGTTTATTCTCTATGATGCTGACTTCCTCATATTAGTGGTAACTTTTTACTAGGGTAGCTACATTAGTGATGGGCATTAACATAAAGTTATTTTTCTGCACAAATGCAAACCAAAATAAAATAGAAAAAGCTAGGAAACTAGATGTGCACTCTATTGTACGAACACTGCTTCAAGACAAATAGTGAGTTAATGATCATTCCAAAATTGCTTCATAAGAATTTTATTTTAAAATATAATAGCCAGTAAATAGTATAAAAGAAAATGGGAAGTTGAAAATTTTGGCTTCATTATTGACTAGCTCAACAACATTATTCATCACTAAATGAAATCCTATAGGCTATATCACATTATATTCATCAAATATACAAGGTTTTTCCATAACTCCATTTCGAGCCATATTGATTGGTTCCTTTTTCCCAACTTTGTTTAGTTACAGGTAAGTCCATTTTGCAACTCCATTCATTTTGTCATGATTTCATCCTGCATCTGGGTTTCAAGCATAACTTCTTTTTTGCTTAGGGATATGACCATGCGTGTGGTGAACAAGGGAATGTTTTTGGAGGCTTTCCTCTTGAAGTGGGGTGTTTTTTGTTGCAGTTGTCATGGTTGTGATTGTCAGAGATATGCAATTGTTAATCTATATAAGTTAAAGTAGAACTTACATTTGTTAACCATGAAACAAGAAATGTGTGCATATCTTCAGTTTTGAATGCTATGTGTTGTTGAAATTCTACAAAAAGTTTAGGAACAAATTAATCTAAAAGCTTACTAATTATCTCATTTTTTCCTTTTCATGTATGATTGTAATATTTCAAAGTATTTTTTTTTAAGTTTCATCATTGATAGGAAGCATGAGGTAAGTTTCATATTAATGGTAAGGTCAAGACTTCATAAACACTTTCACCCTATCCTTTACATTTATTTTTTGATTTCTTCTATTGTTGTTTTTTATGATATTCATTGTGAATTTCAACTCATATATCGGGATTGATTTTGTTTTTAAAGTCTTATAATGCCATTACTTACTACCTGCAAGTTTTACTTTTCTCAAAATGTCATTCCTTATTCAAAATGCCATTAGTTATTGTGGGTTTAATTGAAAAAGCTAAGAAAGCAAAAGGATCAGTTCCATTTCCTTGCTATCAATGCTAAAAAATTGCCAGGTTCTAAAAAATTTGTTATAGATTTTTTTTCTTTTTTTTTTTATGTTTGGTTTGCTTTGATTTTGAGATCATGATTTATGACTTAGCTGTAAATGATCTTTATTCTATGATTCTTATGAATGGTTTTGGTTGGAAATGTTGGAATGCTTTTGATTGCAAATGCTTTAATGATTTTCATTCTGAAGAGTGTAAGGGACTTTTTAATCTTTGGAATATTGTTACCTTTCTTCAAAAGTATGCAGCTTAAATACTATTACCCTGTAACCTATGAGGTTTAAGATACTTTTTTGGTGAACTATAAGTTGATATTGTTGGGGCTTCAGAATATCTATTTCTTATGTGGACTATTCCAATGTTGAAAATGTAATTAAATTTTTTAATATCTTAATAGTGCAAGTGTTTTGCTTTCTCTTCAATTGTTATAAGTTGAGTTACTGTGTAACTTTCTCCCATTCCAGCTCATTCTTTCAGGCTTTTGGTACCTATTTATTTCCTGTTACAGGTTTCTTTAAACTTTGGTTCTCTCATTCTTTTTAAATTTACTTTTACCTTTTTTTTTTACAATGTTGCAGTTAGTTGAATTTTGAAATTGCATTCTTTATTTGTTTAATGACTTCCTTAAAGATATGTTGAAAAATGGCTTCATGAAAAATAATGCTTGAAAATACATGTTGGCTGTAGTAGTTTTATTTTATCTTTCATCTTATGTTTATTTGCTCATTTCATTTTATTTTTTTATAGATGAGTGCCAACACTTACGTTTATATATGTAGTTTTTTAGTTATTTTGCTCCTATATAAAATTTAACTTCATATATATGCATATGATTTATGAATGCAGCTATATAGAGGGATTATCTTTTGTATTCCTCCCTCATTAAATTTATTTTAGTTTTGCATATTTTCTAATTCAGGTAAGTTACTTTGAATTTTTTAGATAAGGTTGATGTTAGATCATTATCTTGACCATATAGTTGCCACTTATTTTTCTCCATCAAAAACCACCTTTTCTAAGGAGTTGAAACATGTGAAGATTAAGTTATGATGTTCTTGATTTCAGTTGATTAAGCTTCATGATTATTGCTAATGATATTTTATTGAGATGGAACTTTAAATGATATTACGTTGTACGCTTTTGTGTTTTAAAGTCATTCTATTAAAAATTTCTCTTCATGGGTTCTTGCTGATACATTGTTGTCACGAGACAAATATAGGATGCACTTTTTCTATCTATCTATTATTTGTTTAAGTCTGTTTCCCTTAAGATTGAGGTTAAAAGTCTATCTTTTTTTTGTTTCTCACTTCTCTTTAATTTGAAAATAGGAACTTTATTGCAATAGTAAAAACCCTCTATAAAGTCATTTCTTCAACCATTTTAAACCAGTTTGCTTAGTGTGGCAAAATGTTTTCAATAAACATTCAATTCAATGATGAAGAGATAGATACAGGTTATTAAAAGTGGCATAAAGAGAAGTTTCATGATCTAATCAATAATAGCACTTTAGTACTTAATCTAATATGAAAAATCTAGTTAGTTGCTTTGAATCACTTTGTTAGTGTGGCTTTGAGATTGTTAGTGGTCTTTTGAAGCTTTATACTTATTCTAATTTTCCTCACCTGCATTCCTCTCTCATTAAATTCATTTCAATTTTGCATATTTTCTAATTCAGGTAAGTTGCTTTGAGTTTTTTAGAAGAGCATGATGTTAGATCATTATCTTGACCATGTAGTTGCTACTTTTTTTCTCTAGAACAAATCACCTCTTCTAAGGAGTTGAAACATGTGAAAATTGAGTCATGATGTTCTTGATTTCAAATTGATTAAGCTTCATGCTTATTGATAACGGTATTCTATTGGGATGGAACTTTAAATGATATTATGTTGTACGCTTTTGTGTTTTTAAGTCATACTATGAAAAATTTCTCTTCATAAGTTCCTGTTAGGACATTGCTGTCACGAGACAAATATAGGATGCACTTTTCCTATCTATTTTTTATTTGTTTAAATTTGTTCCCCCCTTAAGATTGAGGTCAAAATCTATCTTTTTTTTTCTCACTTCTCTTTAATTTGAAAATATGAACTTCATTGCAATAGTGAAAATCCTCTATAAAGTCATTTCTTTGACCATTTTAAACCAGTTTGCTTAGCATGGCAAAAGGTTTCAATAAGCATTCAATTCAATGATGAAGATGTAGATACAGTGTTATGAAAAGTGGCATAGAGAGAAGCATCATGATATGATCAATTATATCCCTTAAGTACTTAATCTAATATGAAAAATCAGGTTAGTTGCTTTGAATCCTTTTGTTAGTGTAGTTTTGAGATTGTTAGTAGTCTTCTAAAGCTTTATACTTATTCTGATTTTCCTTACTTGCATTCGTCCCTCATTAAATTTATTTCAGTTTTGCATATTTTCTAACTCGGGTAAGTTGCTTTGAATTTTTTAGATAAGCATGATGTTAGATCATTATCTTGACCATATAATGGATACTTATTTTTCTCCATAAAAAACCACCTCTTCTAAGGAGTTGAAACATGTGAAGATTGAGTCATGATGTTTTTGATTTTAGATTGATTAAGCTTCATGATTATTGCTAACGGTATTCTATTAGGATGGAACTTTAAATGATATTATGTTGTACGCTTTTGTGTTTTTTAGTCATGCTATGAAAAAGTTCTCTTCATGGGTTCCTGTTGATACATTGTTGTCACGAGACAAATATATGATGCACTTTTTCTATCTAGCTTTTATTTATTTAAATATGTTTCCCCTTAAGATTGAGGTTAAAAATCTATCTTTTTTTTTGTTTCTCATAACTCTTTAAGTTGAAAATATGAACTTTATTGCAATAGTAAAAATCCTCTATAAAGTCGTTTCTTCGACTATTTTAAACCAGTTTGCTTCACGTGATCAAAGGTTTCAATAAGCATTCAATTCAATGATGAAGAGATAGATACAAGGTTATCAACAGTGGTATAAAGAAAAGCATCATGATCCGATCAATTATAGCACTTAAGTACTTAATCTAATATGAAAAATCAGGTTAGTTGCTTTGAATCCCTTTGTTAGTGGTCTTCTGAAGCTTTATACTTATTCTGATTTTCCTCACCTGCATTCATTTCTCATTAAATTTATTTTAGTTTTACATTTTTTATTCAAATAAGTTGCTTTGAATTTTTAGAAGAGCATGATGTCAAATCATTATCTTGACAATGTAGTTACTCCTTCAATATTGTATTTGATTTTTGTTTTGGTCTCTCTTTTCTAACTAACAATCTTTTTTAATTTAGAATATTGTGTACAATGGTGTACAATTTTCATTTTTTCAATTGAGGATTTACGGAGATCCTTTATTTTGTGTTCGCACCATTGCTTATGCCATACTGGATCACTATCCTTCATCACTCGCACCACTGTCTGACAACTCAGCTCGCATTGCGCCGTTGGCTCAGGTACCTATCTCAATCCTTTGTTGATATTTATTTGACTGAATTGTATTTATGTTCTTTATTTATTTATTTATTGTGGCATGGTTTGGACGTTCATGTTTCGATGCTATAAGTGGGTTTCAAGTTTGAATGCTTTCGGGTTTGAATCCTTTTATGTTGAACGGTTCGGTGGTTCCTATTTGAATGCTTTCAGTGGGGTTTAGGATTGTCCTGAGAATGAGACACTGTGTTTTGTATTCCATCTTAATTAATATGCAAGGGAAACCTTTGTACAATACTGATACATTCATACTGCACTTTGTATATGCACTAGAAATGGTTTCTCTAGACTATGCATTTGAATCCAGTTCATACTTGACTCTCGATTAATAGAGTACTCATCATTGATCATAGGCCGTGTTTTATAAGTTTTAAAATGTCAATTGGATTTCCTGCACTATATTTTGTGCCTGATTGTCATTCTACTTTTTCTTGCTTTGGAACCTTTACTTTTTCCTTTTCTAGCCTTCGAAGCATTTGTTAATTTGTTTATCATTATATTATGAAAACTTTCAATTTGACTTTCAATACATGTTATCTGGATGCCTGATATGATGATATCTTTGAGCCTTTCTATATGAATTTCAAACTCCTTTCTAGATGGTAGTAATGCAATATAGATCTACTTATATCTTTTAGCACCTTCTGAGTGAACATTTTTTATTCCCATTACGTTATTTACTTCTACAACTCTTCCTCAATGCAACTCTTCGTCAATGCAACTCTTAACACCGTCAACGAGTAAGTTGCAAGACTAAATATTGTTTAAACCTACTAAGCTAAATAATTTTGCATCCCTGATATAGGTGGGTTGATAACTACTTGGTGCATGTTCTGCCACCGAGCATATACCAAAACACCTCTAAAGCGCTTGAGTCCTTTGACTATATTACAAACTATGGTAAGCTGTTTTGGTCTTTGATTTAATTTTTTCTTTTAATTATAACAAATTCATATAAATATCTTTTTCCATTTATGATTCTTTCCACTAAGTGTTCTGCTTGCCCCTGTGAAACAAAACAAGTTTTCAAACATGCTAAGAAAAAAAATGATAGCTTGATTGTAGCTGAGTTCTACATGTAGATTTACATTAAAAATGTTTCTCGAACTTTTTAAGGCCAGATAATGGGTAGAACTATGATGATAAAGGAGTTTTAATGTATTGTGATATTTTTACTGATAGTGTAGTCTATTTCAGTTTTACGGGAAAAATTACATTGTATAGTATGCTGGAGCTAAAATTCAACTTATTGTTTTCTCTCTCTCATACTTTATCAAATTACTATTTTTTCTCTCCTTTTCCTCTTCCCAAAGTTTAATCACTATTTCTTTTTTACTGATAATGTAGTCTATTTTGGCTTTACAGGAAAAGTTACACTGAAGTATGCTGGAGTTGAAGATCAACTTATTGTTTTGTCTCTCCTACCTTATCAAGTTACAGTTTTCTCTATCCTTCTTTTCCCCTCCCCAAAGTTCAACTACTATTTTCATACATTGATTATACACCTGCAACCGTACATTGATCCTTTCAGCTTTGTGTCAGTGTGATATCTCAATGACAAAGAGTAATAAATTCATTTGACTTGATATGCAGAATGTCCTGGATGTGGGGCAGGGTTCCTTTTCTTTTATTTTTCTTTTTCAACCTTACCTTTAATTACCATAAGATTAGAGGTCTTGGCTACACAAATAAGTACTATTTGTTAATGGTCTTTTTATAACTTTATTTTTATTTAGATTTTTTTATTTTCCTTTCATACCCTTCCTTTTAATTTGATGATGATATCATACCTATTAAAACAAGGGTGTTTTTGACTTAGCAAAATATGTGCCTTTTTCCCTGATATACTTTTTCCCCTTCTTCTCTTCTTTCATTTCATGAATCACGGGTGACATCTCCCTATCGTTTTCTCTTTGCTTCTATTCCCCTCCCCGAGCTTCATCTCCTTGTTATTTTTTTTTCAAAATTTAAATGTTTCCTCCTACCTTCTTAAATGATTTCCATATCCATATTTTTTCAAATATGTTTAAGGTTTCCTCCTCTACATTAGGCACCGCAATTGAGAGGTTTGACCTTTTGTGTGGACATTTTTTTTGCAATGGAGTGCAGGGAGTAGGTAGTGGGTAGGCTTCCTCCCATCGGAAGTATGGCTTCCAATGTACTTGGCCTTTTCGATCAGCCCTATATAAGTATTTTTTATTTTTTTCTCTATTTTTTTGAAATGAAGCAGGTAAGCTCACCCATTCCTGATGATGTCACTGAAATTTGCAGTGTTTTCCCTCTCAACCTTTGTGATTTGAATTTAAATTTGAGTTTATATATAGTTGTAGTATTAGGTTTCTTTTTTTTTTGTGCTCTTCTCATTCTCACTACTTCTTTTTTCACTAACCTATTTACTAGTTTTCTGGCTTCTGTTGGTCCATAATCCTCCGAGAATGGCTTCAACCTTTGATCCATTGAGTAAGATCTACCCTCAAAGAGAGGCATGGAGGTTCAAGGTGTGGGTCATCCGTTTATGGACTATGTTAGGATTCAACATTCCTAACTAACCAATGTCTGTGGAAATGGTGATGATAGATGAATTTGTATGTGAACCTTTTTTTATTTCTTATGCTTTTCTGTGAATTTGAACATACTTTTTTGTATATTTATCTTACATGTTCTTGCTGACTGGGTTGATTTGTGCCCAATATAGGGTGGCAAGATTCAGACATATGTTAGGAAGACCTTAGTATACAAGTTTCTACCTCTTTTAGTTGAGGGAGGGGTCTACAAGATGTCATACTTCAGTGTTACCCCAAATATTGGGTCATATCGAGTAACTACTCATGATTATCGGTTGGTTTTCACCTATAAGACTAATGTGGATCCATGTGAATATGAAGTTATTCCAATGTATGGACTATCTCTGGTGCCTTTTAATGATATATTTAAGCATGGGGATGATTTAGACTTTTTAGTGGGTGAGTAAATAATCTTCTTATATATGTTTTCTATGTTTTTTATTATTTTGATATATTGTAGTTTATACAATGAAATAATATCTTGTGATTTATTTGAGATTGTCATTTGATTTTAACATATATTACTAATCTATTGGTGGTGCCCAGATGTGATCAAGTTACTTACTGGGGTATCTAATGAGAGGGAATATGTGAGAGATCGGAAGCTGACCAAAATGGTGGTGATTGAGCTGACTAATTATGAGTATTTGTCTATACTTTCTGCATTCAAAGTTTTATTATGTATTGTGTTTGATTGTGTTTGATTTGATCTCTATGATTTTTCAATTGTTTTATTAGTAATATTTGTTTTTCAACAGTGGAAGCTAGAATGAGCACTGTTTGGAGACTATATGGATGAGCTTAATGCTTTTATGTCAAGTGGGAATTTGGATCAGCCCATTGTCGTGTTACAATTTGCCAAAATCAAAATGTTTAGGGGTAAGATATAATTTTAAAGTATTGTTGCTGTTAGTTACTCTATTAGTAATGTACATGGCCAGCTCAATAGGGTTTATGTGTTCACTGAGAAACTGAGTTGGTTTTCTTTTGTTAGGCAATATTGTTCTTCAGAATGTGTTACATGCATCCATGATCATTTTCAACCCTAATATTTATGAAGCTCTGGAGTTCAAAAAATGGGTGGTTATTTTTTTATTATTTACAGTGATAATAACATATTTTATACATTAATAAACTTTTATTTTTAGTTATTTACACTCTCCATGTACTTAATTGATTAAGCATGATTATGTTTTGTAAGTTTAGACTCAAATTGGACTTAATTGATTTTTTCAGCATTATTTAGATCTTACACTGTTTCTGTATTTCGGTCATATCTTAAGTTATAGATGTGTAAAAATTATGTATCTTACCTTGTAGGAAAGATAAGAGAGAGCTCTACAACTTTCATGAGAGTTCCAGGTAAAATATGGACATCTAGAGGAGCAAAATGAACTTGGAAGTCAGAACACAGGTTTTGTGACTAGAACCTGAATAGTGTGCAGTAATCAGAGCATAACTCGGGCTGTAGGAACTTTCTTGGACTGAAATTTGGATATTTGAAAGTTAAGACTCATATCTACAACTTTCATGAGAACATAAGAGCTCATTCTGACATATTGGAGGTGATAATGGGTCTAGAAGTCAAAATAGAGGTGTTGAAATTAGGCCTAAACAGTCTGCAGTAATTGGGTCATATCTTGGATTGTAGGATGAATTTTTAGATGATTTTGGTGGCATTGGAAATCTGAGACAAAATACTACAACTTTCATGAAGACGACATTGCTTCATTCTGATGGCATCCATAAGATCAACACTGAATGATTTTGGGAACAAAGAATCTCAATAATTTTTCACTCACCAACTCACCATTTGGCGTTTTCCACTCATTCACCCACTCATCTACCTACTTTTAATTAGCCCCCTTGTCATTTTGTATCCCTAATCCTCTATAAAAAGGCACCCTTGGCTTATCATTTAATGATGTTGGTGTTAGGCTTAGTTTTTAGAAGTTATGGTTATGCTTGTTTATTGTTTTTCTTGTGTAATTTTCTCTTGCTCTAAATTGAAGCTATGTTCATCTTTCTCTTCTTCTCTCTTTCTTTCTTCTTATCTATGAGTAACTAAATCTTCATCTTGCTTAGGTGAAAGAATGAAGCTCTTGGTAATATAATAAGGTTAGATTATTTTATTTCTTGTGCTTAAATGATATATTATCAAATAGACATTATATGTGATGTATTTTGTTTCCAATTAACTTAGAAACCTTCTTTGTATAATGAAGATCTTGATTTATTGTAGACAATAGGATTGACATAGTGAATACTTGAACTCATTTACAAATGTTGGTAGATAATTAAAGGAATCATAATATGATTACATATATAATTAAACTTTGAATGTTATATTTTTCGATTGGAACTTCCGTTGTGTGTGGATTTCAATTATGTTATAAAGAGAAATAATCTTGCCTTTAATTTATTACCAAGAGTGGATCTCCTAACCCAAACAAGTTCTTAAATTCATTTGTGAATATCTTTTACTACTTTTGGTGTAGTGACAAATCATTTTCTTACCTCAATTAATTTTTCTTCATCAAGTCCCTGTGGATCGACATCGGACTCCTGAGAAATTTATTACTTGAGACAATCTGCAATTGGGTTTGTACCTTTTAATCCCGCAATCATACAACTTATTTTTTAATTACTTTCATCCATTTTTTAAAATTGATATTTTTTGTTATTGCATGTGTATTCTGGTAATCCATGGTGTAGATGGATCTCAGTTCATGGGGTTGCTTTCTGATGGTCCAAGAAGTTCAATTGAGGATGATTTTATGAAAATGTTTCCTAAGAAGAGCATTAATCAACTGAATGTGACCAATGAGGTTGGGTTGTTTGTTTTCTTATTAATTTATTATTTATGATTTATATTTATTACAATTGTATGCAGTTGTGGTGATTGACATTATTTCTTGGTCAATTGTATTGCTAAGTTGAATCTAGCAGATTTTGTGGAGGCACTGATAACTCTACAATGTATAGTTATTTGTGCCTCATATCTGTATTTCTCTTATTGCTAAAGTCCTTGTATTTATGCATATTTAGAAGGTTTTGCGCTTATATGTGTTATATCCAATTCTGATACCTTTCCTGTATGTAATTGAGCAAACTGTGTGTATTATGTTATTGATTAAATAGATTTGTATTTGTTACTGATTTGATGTTTTCTCTATATTAGGAAGGGCTCCAAACAAGATGATATGTGGAGCATTTGAGCCAGAATAGGAAGAGGAAGCTAAATTTGCATCTCAGCATGTAACGCTGCGACGCTGAAGAGCATACGCCGCGACGTGTTCCTCCCTTGCATCAAAGTCAGAGGGCACGAAGAACGAAGCACTGCGGTGCAAGGAAATCAATGCCGCGACGTCTCTGACCTAATTTGCCACGCACCGCAGCGTAGGCATGTTAATACCGTGGCGTGCCTCTGTTTTTTTGAGTCTATAAATAGATTTTAACAGATTTTTAAGAGAGAGCTCTGGCGGAGCCTTGCTGAGTTTAGAGAAGCTGCGCTAGGGACTTCATTTCTGGGCAGATTGGAGGCCTAGGGAGGCTAGGTTGGATGCCATCTTCCTCATGGAAGGAAATTAAAGCTTCAAGGATCACATTCATAGATTCCTTCCTCTTCTCCCTTTGTTTCTCTTATCTTCCCTATCTCTTGAGCATGGTTTTTATCTGTAAATTCGTGTTCAATGGATTAGCAGCTGTATTTAGGAAATACTTTGGATCTTTATATGGATATTGATGTTTATGTCTTACTTTGAGTATCTATTGATGTTTAACTTTGTTCTTCTATGCCTATGCTTAATGCTTGCTTCTGTTTGATCAACAATTGCATGATCTTAATTGATGCAAATGAACTAGACATAGGGATTTGTGGATATGGACATGGTATGATTGATGCATGTTCGATGAGTTCAATTGACTTGGATGAGTTGATTCGCTAACGGGATAGAAATATACTTTTTAGCCATGTATTAGCATGTGTTTGAGAATAGATCATTCATTAGTGGAGTTTATACTAGTCCTCATGAAAACATAAGAAATATAGTGGATTAGGTAAATGACACCGGGGTTGATTGACCTAGACATAGGCTTTTGACTAAATCAGATTCTCAAGTTAAACTAACTAATCATTGATGTTGCTTATAAGGATTGCATGTCATTAATTAAAGTAGAAGGTGAAGAAGGATTCCCTAAATTTCTAAACCCTTATCTTTATTGTTTTTGTAGTTTAGATTTAGTTTATTTGCTTTTCTATATGTTCTTGAATAGAATTTAGTTAAGTTATTGGTTGTTACTTAGTAATGGAAGTCATATATCCTCGTAGGAACGAACTTATACTCAGTATCTGTATTACTTGAATGACCCGTGCACTTGCGGTACACAAATGGTCTAACAAGTTTTTGGTGCTGTTGTTAGGGATAATGGTGTATTTATAAAGAGTTTAGCCTTATTCCTTAGCAATTGTCGGGGGATAACGGTGTAATTTCATATTGCTAATATCAACAATGAGTTTAGCTGGTTCTAATTCAAGTTGTATAGTTCTTTTTCATTTAAAGTTATCATTCTTTGTATATAGATACAATAATTGGAGGATGAGCTTCATCATTCGAGGCCTTTGAGGGTGTCGCGACCCCTAAACGGAGACCTCCATTCAGGCGAAGGAAGGCCTACCATCTAATCCATCAATTTTGGGATCAAACCGGCCATAATCGAAAGAGTTGGCGAGTTTGCCTTGTGAAAGTCTTGCCGGGACTATAACTCAGGCCCTTCTTAGGAGGGAACCCAGGTTTTTATTTTTTTGTTAATTAGTATGTGTTTAGTAAGTTTTAAGTTATAAATATGTTAGTAAGTTAGTTTTGTAGTTTTAGTTAGTTTTTAGGCTTTTCTTTAGTTTAAAGTCTTATAAGTATGTTAGTATGTTTGATTTTTGTATTTTTGTAGTTAGTATGTTGATTTTAGTATCTTTAGTTAGTTTTAAGTCTTATATATGTTAGTATTTTGATTGTAGTAAGTTTTAGTTAGTTTTAAGTTTATGTTTAGTTTTAAGTTAAATATAGGTTAGTATGTATGATTTTGTGTTTTAATACATTTTAGTTATTCATTCTGTGTTTTAGCCTTTTGGACAAGTTTGAAAGGTGTTGAGGACCTCTTTGGAGCAAATTCTGCAGCAAAACTGAATTTGCTACAGAATTATACAGGCTGATGTCTCACGCCGTGGCGTGACGTGGCGTGAGTTTGTTGCACGCCGCGGTGTGGCGGTTATTTGTGTGCATTTAAGCCAAA
The DNA here is from genome assembly GCA_029884605.1 of Ormosia emarginata. Classification (NCBI taxonomy): domain Eukaryota; kingdom Viridiplantae; phylum Streptophyta; class Magnoliopsida; order Fabales; family Fabaceae; genus Ormosia; species Ormosia emarginata. Next base: position 4,855,602 of record JAQQTP010000089.1, read on the forward strand.
TTCCAAAGACCTCAGCACCGCGGCGTGGTAATTTTAATGCTACGACGCTCACCTACTGGACTTGTAAAAAAAAAAAAGAGCTATTTGTTTTGGGTGCTACTGAAGGAACCCATTCTGATCAAATATCATGGCATGGATCCTGTGTGTTGCGGTATGTTATGTTGTAGTGTATATATTATACATAATTAGTTTATTTAAAGTGTTTATTAAATATTTATAGTATACTCAGCTCTCTTATTTCAAGATGTTTATAGGCTCAAGTACCTTGGACACCATGGAAAGTGAGGACTTTGTCTCACTTAAGTTTGGGGGAGTGTCATTACATGATTTGATTACTATGATATATTAGAGATGCATGTGATGATATTTTCTTGATGTAGTTGTGATAGCCACCATGTTTCTATGAGTTTTTATTTGTTTTGGTTATTACTGATGGGTTTACAAAGCAGTTTCAATTTTTACTATTATGCAAATGATGTGATGCATGTTAAATTGAAAAGTTTAATTTATTTGAATGCATGCTTTATTGCAAAAGACTGCTGGTGTTGTTTTGGTTGTTCATGATATGAAAGGTTGCTATTTGCCCACTTATGAGTGAAACCTTATGTGATCTTGAAGCATGTGAAACAATTTAGTTGCGTTTCATGTATGATCTATATCTAACTTAGATGCAAATATAACTTTGAGTATGATAAGAATGCATGTCTAGAGAAAGTTTATGGCTGTACATGTAGAGTTTCGATAATCCTAGAAATTGTTTTTAAACTCTCTTGAGGTGAAATCCTAGATTGTGCATGACTGAGGAAATGATTAGGGCATTCTTTGGACCGATTGAGCTTTTCAAACCTACCCTGAATGATTATATCTCTAGGTTCCATTTTGAAGCCTGTTAATTGTTTGGCCTTATATGTTTTTCATTCACCCATGTATTTCTTAACATGTTAACCATTCTAATGCATGTGAAAGCATTGCATTTTCTTCCTACCTTAATGTCTATTGAGTACATGATGTGTATTTCTTGAAATGAGTCCAGTGAGTAGGGGTATGTATGTTTAAGAAAAATGAGCTTGAAGGAACCAAATGCAATCAAAAGGAAAAAATAAATTGCTTTGTTAAAGTAAAAAGAAAAAAATGAGAAAAGAGAAAAGCAAAGCAAATAATGAAAGAAGAAAAGTTAAAAATGGAAAACCAAATGGTTCTGATGAGTTTAGATCTTTCAAAGTCTTTTTGGAATACCCTGCGAATCTCTCTTGGGCTCAAGTCTTGAAATCACATGTGTATGTATCTCAATGTTTGTATGTATCATTTCCTTTCTTTTTTTACGCCCATTACCATTGGCCTGACATTACAAGCTATAAGGACCCTTTTAGATCCTCAGTTGTATATGGTTTACATTAGTGGAGAAAGAGTTTAGGATTAATTTTGTAGATTTTATAATTCATACGCATGTATGTTTGTCGCGACCGGGATCGCGGCGAAATATAGCAAACTCGCGTTATGATTTTTAAAAATGAATTAAAATATGGAGTCGCCACCAATTTTATTTAAATTTAGGAAAAATTGGAAAACCTTTTTAAAAAATGGTCTTCGGAACCAAATCGGATTCGGGAGTCGGTTATGGATAGGGAAGGGTGGAAACTTAATTTTTCCCTATCACACCCGATCTCGAAACCGGTACCTTAAATTAGTTGTGCAAAATATTGATAATCTCAAATTTATTTATTTTACCCCTTTAAAAAACATTGTAATTATTTTATTTTTATTTTTTATTATTATTTTTTTATTTATTTATTTTTTTAAAAAAAGAAAAGAAAAGAAGAACCAATTATGAAAATTTAATCTTTTGACTTGTAATTGAAATCTCGCTCCTACTTACACTGGTGCAATGAGGAACTCAAAGTCACGTAGTTCTGTAGAAAATAAGTGTAAGTTGATTTATTTTAATAAAAAAGATTTTTGAAAAAAAAATATTTTTGCACAGGATTCAGGTTAGTTGAAAATTGCTTCAATTAACCCCTATGATCCAAACGACATTTGAAGATAAGATCCCATTATTCAATCAACATCATTGATCATTGCATTGATTTAAAAGATTTCTTTATTTTTTTTTGTTTTTATTTATTATTATTATTTTTTACCCTTTTTATTTTTTTATATTCTTTCATCTTTTCATTTTTTTTTTTATTATTTTTTTTGAAACCTTTATTATTATCTAATCCTATTTATTCTGTCTCTATATTATTTTTTTTATTTATTTTTTTATTAAATATCTAAACTACTAAACAAAATTAACCTTAGCCCAAAAAGAAAAATCAACCCAACAAAAAAAACACTCCCAATACCAATTTTTTCATTTTTTTTGTTTTTTTTTATTTTATTTTTTTACTTTTTACCACTTCCCATCTCTTCTCTTTTACATTTTTTTATATGAATATATTTTTTTTTTCAAAGACCAAAATTAAATCAAACCACGTTGGCAGGTTATTTTTTAGTAGCCCAAACTTGTTTTATTATTTTATTATGTACAAATTTCAACAAAAAACCAAAAAAAGGATGAAAAGTAAAAGACTGCATGGCTGCCTCTGTACCTGGAGATTGCAGGAGAGGCAAAAGAGGGGGTTCGGCGGGCTGGGTGTTGTGGACGACCGGATCTGGTGTCGCGGTTGCCGGAGCTCCGCCTGCTCGAGTCACGCTGGTCGGATATGGCTGATGCAGTCGACGGCGGCCTGCTGCTTTGGCTTTGGGCTCTGCGTGTGGTGGATCGCGGGTTGGGCGATAGTGGCGGAGCTCGACGGTGGGAGCTCAGAGGCCACGGTGAGCTTGGCTGGTGGCGCTACGACAGAGACGCGGATCTGCGACGTGGGCACCGTGGTGCGTCGCCGCACAGTGGCCGAACTTGGTCACGTCTGGTTCGCGTTGTGGCTCATGCTGAGTCGTAGGCCGAGTTGCTAAGTCGCGGCAAGGAGGAGCTTAGTTTGGGTGGCTCGTTTTGGCAGAGGAGAGGTTGCACGTACATGGTTCACGACTTTTGCTCCCTTTGCGGTTTGAGTGTGGAGGAATAGTGGTGGAGCTCGTGGGTGTTGGTTGGTGAGAATGACGGTGAAGGTGGCTTCACGTGGTGGGCTTCACGGTGAGGGGCTGGACGGTGAAGGTGGCTTCACGGTGAGGGGCTGGATGCGTGATGCATGGTGAGATGGAAGGTGGTTTCTTTGGGTTGGTTGCTACGGGTGTGACGTGGTGGGTTTGAAGGTTGGAAGGTGAAGATGAGTTGATGGAGAGGGTTGCTACGGTTTGTCGTTGGTGAGGGGATGAGGGGATACTACGGGTTGGTGGTGAGAAGAAGGTGATGGAGGTCTGGTTGTGAGTTATGGAAGATGAAGATGGAAGAATGATGGTGGTGGTGAGTTTTACGTGAGCATGGTGGTGAAACGTGTTATGGGCCGGTGGGTGAAGATGGTCATGGTTTTGTGTGGATATGGAAGTTTGATGGTTGAAAGGGTAGAGGATGAAGAATGGTGAAGATCCGGGTATGGTTGAGAACGTGAAGGTTGGAGGTTGGAAGTTGTGGGTGAAGGTGGAAGATGATGATGAAGTGGAATGAGTTTTGATTGAAGATGGGTGGTTGATATGGAGATGGCAGCAAGGTGGTGGTGAAGAAGAGATGAAAAGGAAGAGGTGTGGTTGCTGCTAGTGGCTTCTCCCTCTCTGTAAAATGGTTCTCTGCTCTATTCTTTTTTTTTTTTAGCCCCTTTATTACTTCTCTGTTAGGTGATATTTATCATGAAAAATCTATGTGCAGTGATGGAAAAAGAAACCAAAAGCATGTGTTGTGTAGAATGTGTGGGGAGCAATAGCATTGCTCTTGTTGTGGGTGTGTGCAGTGTCGTGTAGCACGTAACATGGGTGGAGTCAGTGAGAAAGTGAGAGTGGGCAGTGAGTGGGAGTGCCGTGCGTGAGTGGGTGTGTGCAGAGTGTTGCGTGTGTGTTTGTATGGTTAAAGGAATAAAAAAAAAGTGGCAGTGAGTGTAGTGTGTTTGGTGTCGAGTGATGGAGTGCAGAGTGTGGCGGTGAGTGGAGTACCGTGCGTGAGTGGGTGTGTGCGAGTGTTGCGTGTGTGCGTGAAACGTGAGAGGCATGGGTGCAGACTTTTTTTCTTTTTCCCTTTTATTTTATTTTATTTTATTTTTATTTTTCTTTTCTAGTTTTTTAGCTTTTTTTTTTGTTGTTTTTTTTCTCTTTTTATTTTATTTTATTTTTTATTTTTATCATTATTTTTTTTATTTTATTTTTTTAGCCCGGTCAAAATTGGGTGTTCATGATTGCTCTCTCTTTACTTGTTTTCTTACTAGATAATAGGAATAACCGTAGTTTTTCAAATTATCGTCGTAAGAAATGAGTAAAGATATGAACTTCAATTTTGTCCGGCACTGCAAAATAAAGCAAGAAATTGAACTGCATGGAGCCGATGTGTTCAACAGAAATTAAAATGCATGGAGCCGATGCGCTCAACAGAAAAATAGAATGCATGGAGCCGATGCGCTCAACAGAAATTAAAATGCATGGAGCCGATGCGCTCAACAGAAAATTAAAATGCATGGAGCCGATGCGCTCAACAGGAAATTAAAATGCAAGGAGCCGATGCGCTCAATCATAAAATTAAAATGCATGGAGCCGATGCGCTCAACAGAAAATTAAAATGCATGGAGCTTAAAATGCATGGAGCTGATGCGCTCAACAGAAAATAAAATGCATGGAGCCGATGCGCTCAACAGGAAATTAAAATGCATGGAGCCGATGCGCTCATAGGAAAATTTAAAATGCAAGGAGCTGATGCGCTCAACAGAAAATTAAAATGCAAGGAGCCGATGCGCTCAACCGAAAATTAAAATACATGGAGCCGATGAGCTCAAATAATAAATGACAGGAATTTAAAATGCAAGGAGCCGATGCGCTCAACAGGAATTAAAATGTAAGGAGCCGATGCGCTCAACAGAAAACTTAAAATGCATGGAGCCGATGCGCTCAAAATTAAATGACAATGGGCAAACCTGTGTCCCAAAAATTAAATGACAATGGGCAAACCTGTGTCCCGAAATTTAAATGACAGAACTTAAATGACAATGGGCAAACCTGTGTCCCAAAAATTAAATGGCAATGGGCAAACCTGTGTCCCGAAATTTAAATGACAATGGGCAAACCTGTGTCCCGAAAATTTAAATGACATAATTTAAATGACAATGGGCAAACCTGTGTCCGAAAATTTAAATGACAATGGGCAAACCTGTGTCCCGAAAATTAAATGGCAATGGGCAAACCTGTGTCCCGAAAATTTAAATGACAGAATTTAAATGACAATGGGCAAACCTGTGTCCCGAAAATTAAATGACAATGGGCAAACCTGTGTCCCGAAAATTTAAATGACAGAATTTAAATGACAATGGGCAAACCTGTGTCCCGAAAATTAAAAAGGCAATGCAATGAGCCGATGCGCTCAACAGAGAATTAAAATGCATGGAGCCGATGCGCTCAAAATTAAATGACAGGAGCCGATGCGCTCAAAGAAATATGAAATTAAAATTTTTCTTTTCTTTTTTTTTATCTTCCCTTTTTCTTCAGAAAACCATATGAACCAACGGCGGCCATGGAAAGCTTTGACCAATCAAACCCTTGTTCAAGTGTTCCTCTTCATCAAATCATTCAGTTAGATTGGAACCCTCTTGACTTCCTTCTTCCTCTCTTTATTTCTTACTTCTTTCATTCTCCCTTTTCTTCATCATTTTTTCTTTTTTCTTCTCTTTTTCTCATCAGGCCATAGACCTGAAACTTTCTAAAGCCATCAAGCCAAGAACTTGGAAATTCTTTTTTACACAACCATCAGGCCATGGACCTGGAACTCTGTAAAACCATCAAGCAAAGGACTTGAAATTCTTTTTGACGCAATCATTAGGCCATGGACCTGGAATCTTGTGAGAGTCGTCAAACCAAGGACCTGGGATTTTTGGATTATCCCTTGAAGTATCATTTCCTCCTTCAATTGGAACCTCCAAGTTCTTTTGATCTGAATTATTCATCTGGAGATTACCATTAGATGGTCAAATCATAATGTTGTACTCATTTTTACCTTACCTGAAGCATTATGTAACAAACATGCATGAGTTCAAGAGCACAACAGGAGAGAAATTGACCAAGTGAACAACTTCCGGACTGGAATTAAAATTTTGACTACACAAAGGATTATTTACAAAGGATAGACACAAACAAAGATATGAGATTCGAAGAGGTGTCATCCCCCTATGGATTGGTTCAACTTTCTTAAAAAGGATCCTTAGTTGGCTTCTGCTAAGCATGTACATCAAGGCAAATTGATCCAAAGAGAAATTTGCCCCAGTTTAGAGCTGAATTGAATAGGGCGGACGTCCTAATGACCAAAAGATTTGCCCTAACGTAGGTCAAATGAACCAGGGAAATGAAAAATTGCCCCAGTTTGGAGTTGAGTTGAACAGGGTAGAAACTTATCCTAGTGCAAGGCCAAATTGAACCAAAAGGAAAATTTGCCCCAGTGTAGGCCAAATTGAACCGAAGAGAAATTGGCCCCAGTGTAGGACTAGCAAGCACCTCTTTTTTTTTTTTTTTTAAAAGCAAAGAATTGAAAACTCAGAACAGCACGAACCTTTTGTCTCAAAATTAAAGTTAATGAGAATGCAGCAATCCTCCATTGATCAGAATGGACTTTTTAAGGCTTGTAACGTGGCCAGGATTAGCGGTTATGAAATGAAGGATATAAGGCTCAAACAAGTGTTTAAGGGTTGAATAGGACCAAGGATCCTTGTTCAAAATTAAACCTCGTCAACTAACTTTGCGCTTTCAAGCACACATTTCTTTTATTGTTCTTCATTTCTTCCCATTTTCTTTTTACTTCAATAATTCACCTTTGTAGTGATCTCTTTCATTTCATTTTCTTTCCTTCTTTTTTTCAGAAAAACACAATTTTCACTTTGTGTTAACCCCTAGTGTAGGGGTGATCCTTGTCCAGGGTTAAATTGAAGAAAACTTTCAAGCTCAAAAAGGGACAATAAGAGATGATGAAAAGATGAATTCTTGTGAAAGATAAAGAAAAATGGCTAATCTTCATTTCAAATCTTGAGTGCTCATTTTCAAAAACTTTAATTTCGAGACAAAAAGATTTGCATGCCGAATGAAGACTTCCTATCTTATTTTTTTTTTTTTTTTTTTATTTTTTGTTTGCTTTTTTGCTTTTTTTTTTGTTTTTTTTTCAAATAACACCTACATACATGGGCTTCATGACCACCAAGTTTTGGGGCATTTGCACTTTTTATGAAGTAATCATTACATACTAGTAGCTGTGGTTTAATTGAATAATATAAAGATTGAAACTTGCTAATTACTGAATGCATGTTAAGTCTAAATTGTTAAGTGAGTTTACTTGGTCATACTTTGTTTTGCTCGAGGACAAGCAAAAGGTTAAGTTTGGGGGTATGATAACTCCATAATGTGTAGTTATTTGTGCCCCATATCTGTATTTCTCTAATTGCTAAAGTCCTTGTATTTATGCATATTTGAAAAATTTTGCGCTTATATGTGTTATATCCAATTCTAATACCTTTCCTATATGTAATTGAGCAAACTGTGCGTATTATGTTATTAATTAAGTGGATTTGTATTTATTACTAATTTGGTGTTTTCTCTATATTGGGAAGGGCTCCAAACAAGATGATATGTGAAGCATTTGAGCCAGAATGGGAAGAGGAAGCCAAATTTGCATCTCAGCATGTAACGCCACAGCGCTGAAGAGCATACGCTGCGGCATGTTCCTCCCCTGTATCAAAGTCAGATGGCACGAAGAATGGAGCATCGCGGCGCAAGGAAATCAATGCCACGGCATCTCTGACCTAATTTGCCACGCGCCGCGGTGTAGGCATGTTAATGCCGCGGCGTGCCTCTATTTTTCTAAGTCTATAAATAGATTTTAACAGATTTTTAAGAGAGAGCTCCGGGGAAGCCTTGTTGAGTTTAGAGAAGCTGCGCTAAGGACTTCATTTTTGGGCAGATTAGAGGCCTAGGGAAGTTAGGTTGGATGTCATCTTCCTCATGGAAGGAGATTAAAGTTTCAAAGATCACATTCATGGATTCCTTCCTCTTCTCCCTTTGTTTCTCTTATCTTCCCTATCTCTTGAGCGTGGTTTTTGTCTGTAAATTCGTGTTCAATGGATTAGCAGCTGTATTTAGGAAATACTTTGGATCTTTATATGGATATTGATGTTTATGTCTTACTTTGAGTATCTATTAATGTTTAGCTTTGTTCTTATATGCCTATGCTTAATGCTTGCTTCTGTTTGATCAACAATTGTATGATCTTAATTGATGCAAATGAACTAGACATAGGATCTGTGGAGATGGACATAGTATGGTTGATGCATGTTCGACGAGTTCAATTAGCTTGGATGAGTTGATTCGCTAACGGGATAGAAATATACCTTTTAGCCATGTATTAGCATGTGTTTGAGAATATATCGTTCATTGGTGGAGTTTATATTAGTCCTCATAAAAACATAAGAAACATAGTGGATTAGGTAAATGACACCGGGGTTAATTGACCTAGACATAGACTTTTGACTAAATCAGATTCTCAAGCTAAACTAACTAATCATTGATGTTGCTTATAAGGATTGCATGTCATTAATTGAAGTAGAAGGTGAAGAAGGATTCCCTAGATTTCTAAACCTTTATCTTTATTGCTTTTGTAGTTTAGATTTAGTTTATTTGCTTTTCTTCATTTTATATGTTCTTGAATAGAATTTAGCTAAGCTATTGGTTGTTACTTAGTAATGGAAGCCATATATCCTTGTGGGAACGAATTTATACTCAGTATCTGTATTACTTGAACGACCCGTACACTTGCGGTATACAAATGGTCTAATAGGCACTAAGGTGCTAATAATACTTATCACTTTAATCATGACATGTGATATTGCATTGATTACATACTGTTGACTATTGTTAACATTGTTACTTTATTATTATGACAATTTTGAAGTCAGATGTTATGAGTTGAAATATGCACTTAAATCCTAAATTGTTTTTGTCTAGTTAATGCAACAGAAGATGTTGTCCAACTGTTGAAGTCCATGAATAATTGTTGGTTTTTTTTTTTAGGATGGAACATTTGTTGTCATGGCCACTGTTAATGGTATTCTGGATGAATGGGGTGGTGGTATGCTTCTTGTAAATGTCACAAGGCAGTAACACCTATTTCGAGCATGTATTATTGTGATAATTGCTATCGTCATGTTCTGAATGTCATGCCAAAGTTTTCTCTAAGTTGCTTTAAATTTATTTGTTGTTAAAATTTACAAGTTAGTTATGCCTTATTCAGTATTTCAATGTTCATTGTGTGTGATTTTTGTTAAGCAATTAGATAGGCATGCTACTTTATTTCAGTCTCTATATCAGGTACCGAATCAAGTTGGATGTGTTGGATGACACTGGGTCTGTAGTGTTTGTCCTTTTTGACAAAGATGACTAACATTTGCTAAAAAAAACATGCATAGAGTTGGTGTCTGAGGTCCAAAAGGTATAATTATTTCATGCTATTTAATGAGTGTCATTCATAAGCATAACCAAATTATTAATGTTGTCCTGATTGCTTCTTAATTGTTTAATGAATTATTTGTGAATATGGTAGGTTGGAGATGTCCTTACTTTTCCTGATGAGGTCTTACAGTTGGTTGGTAAGACATTGTTATTCAAAGTGGAAAAGAATTCTGAATCAAGTTTCAACTTTGATGGTTCGTATAGAGTGAAAATGACATGTGATGATGAGATTATTATATCCATGTTTAAATTAGAAGGCGCTGATGTGACCCCACCTAAGGTTTTGGCACCACTTATTCTTTTAATTTCCTTCTTCTATACTCATTTCAGAATATAACTTTTTAATTTGAGGTTATAAGCTTCTGTTTTCTAATTTATGGCCTTTACTGTTATGATACAATTGAAGGCTGTTCTCATACCTGCTTTTAATGAAGTTTGTAATCTTGATTATGATGTGTAGGAATTGGAGTCTGTTAAGTCTAAGGTACTTCCTCATGTTATATCGTTGTCTTATCTATTGTTTGTTGATTGTTTGGTTGATGACCATTTTATGTTTACTTTTTATGGAATTTCTGTCACAACTAATTATGAGTCTTGTGTCCCTTGGATCTGCCAAGCTTTATGTGGATACAAGTTCTATTCCATTGAAGAGGAAGTTAAATATTGATTTTGAAGCTTCTGTTGAAGTTGGCAGTAGCATTGTCCTGAAGGAAGTGAAGATAGAGAAGGAGTGAACTCTTTGGTTGTGGGTTTTTGTGTGTGTAAATAATCGGACTTGGGCTTAGTGTTTGGTATAGTTTTCTGGAACCATCAAATGACCCAATCCATATTGGTAGTTCGTCAATGAAAATAATACTTGGTGTCCCATTTGCTTTCTTGGGCTAGTACATTTTGGGTGTTGTGTGTAGTAACTTTTTGGGTTTTGAAATTTAATTGGGTTGGGCTGCATTGTTGTAATCCATTGTAATCAAGGGACTACCATAATGCAACCTTTGTAAGATACTAATGATTGGAATTAATTAAATGCTTTGTTAAAGATATTTGTGTTTTTTTTTCTTATTTGCATTGATTGTTATATTTAACTCCACTTTAAGTTATTTCATCACGTATTTCAATTTTGAGTCCAGCTAAATATTTATCTTTCGAATCTTGGTATTTAGTATGTGCTGTTAATATCACCAGGTTTTATCATGAGATGAGATGTTGATTAAGACACTATTTTTGAAGGTGAATAAATTGAGATATGCTTCAGTTGTCAAGAGCTGCGCAAAAACGCAACTTATGTTTTACTCATTGAATTTGATAATAACAAAGGCACAAACAAATATGTATAAATAGATACTTGGAATATGAAGTTACAAACTTGACACAAACTTAGAGTTTGACAATAAAAGACACAAACTTACTCGTGCATTGCACGAGTCATTGCACTAGTAGAATACAACTTGGATAGATAGAAAATTTCAACAACACACAAGATGAAGATTTTAGATGGTAACGACCACCCTAAAACCTAATGTTATATTTCTCAGATGAAACAATATCAATCTTGTTTCGACATCAAGTGACAAGTTGAAGTAAGTATTAACATTGACATAAATGGCGCTGCAAAAATAAATAAATAACTAAGAAAAAAAGAAATAAATTACATTTGGGGTGTCTAACGGATTAGATTATTTTGCAAGCCTACAGATTTAGTCAAATCTAACTCACAAAATGTGGTATGAATTTGGTTCGCAGGTTGGATCAAGTTAAAAAATACTTTAATTGACAAGATATGGGTTGGGTAACGATTTTGAAAAGTGTTAACTTGCACAAAATCAACCCACTAAGTATATGCATTTTGGTCACATTCTCATGAAGCATATAATGGATCATTGCGATAAAAATCTAATAGATCACTTGGATGACAATGAGTATATTGAGAAAATAGATAATGAAGTAGATGATTATGTCAATCCATATATGTGATGAAATTGACTTCAGTTGGTTAATATAGTTTATTGTTTATGACTTTTGAGACATGTTAACTTATTTTAATTTATTTCATACTTATGTTAACTTAGTAAGACTTGTTATGCTTATTTATCTTGTTTGAGATTTTTTATGTTTGTGTAAGATTGGTTATGTGATCTTTTAGTTTACTTAGAACATATGGATCATTTAATTAAGAAGACGTGTTACATGAAATGAAATCTGATTTCATATTTCGACATTTAATTTAGCAAGAGAAATTTTTTTAATATATGTCGAACCCATATGTTTGACCCAACATAGCCCATTATTTAGCAAGTTAGGGTAAGTTGAACGAAAAAAAAATCAAGTAAACATTCAAATTGGTCCTCCAAAGATTATCGTGTCACCACATTAGTCCTCTAAAGATTTTTTCACCAAATTAGTCCCTAAAAGATCATCGTGTCACTGAATCCGTTCTTATGTTATCTACCAAATAAGTCCTTGAAGGACAAATTTGGTAACATTTTTATATTTTTGAGGGACTAATTTAGTGAAAAAATCTTTAAAGGACTAATGTGGTGACAAACAAATCTTTGGAGGATCAATTTAAGGGTTTACTAAAAAAAATCCCTTGACTATTAGTTTGATGAGTACATCAGGTTCAAAATTGTAAAAAACTCTTTCAATCCACTCATTGAACACTCCTAAATTACAGTTTACCAATGTGGTTTCATCAGTTATCACTTGATTTTTTTTTTTTGCCACTAAACTCTACTAAACTTTTTAGGTTAAAGTGAAAACGGTAACTTTAACGTCTCTAAATCCTAAAAAAAACTACAATTTTAACTACATCTAAATTGAAAAACACATACATCATAATTATTGCACAGTGTATCGTGTCCACATCTCTGCATTCACCATATTTATGCATTGTCTGCGAATTAGTGATAGTAGAATCTTTGCAAGTCAGTGATAACAAATTTTGTTTTTTTATCATTTCACAATTGCTGTGATGCACGTAAAATAATGAAGAAACATGATCTGCTATCACCCTAATAACACCACCTTTGCAACATTGACCAAATCAAAAAGGGGTTTTAGGTGTAGAGACAGTGGTGAAGTATAATTTATAATTTAGCCACGGTTTCAAGCTAATTAGCCATGATTAAAATTGTAGCTATTCAATTTTTTTTTTGGACTTAAAGATGTTAAAATTAGTTTAGTTTAATGTTTTTACTTTAGTCCAAAAGTTTTAGAGAGTTTAATGACACAAAAAGAAAAGTTCGAGGGGTTGAGTGACAACCAATAAAATCATAGGGGGATAAATTGTAATTTACCAAAAAAAAAGCAAGCATTAATTAACTAATCATATTTTTTCTCCTAATTTTTATTTTACTTTTTCCTTTGCGTTTTGAAAAATTCTTATACACTCTGATAATAATACTTTGAGCAATTTTGAAAACGTCTAAATTTATTTTAATAATATTTTATTTTCAATTTAATGGTTTATTTGGTTACAAGATACCACATATTATATTTTTATTAGAGTATAGTGTAGTATTATTAGTGGATACAATAATTTCTCCTAAGTATCTCTACACCCTTTTGAGTGCGCAACTAATATCTTTAGCCACAAAGCGTACAATTAAGTCATATCCTCAGGTAGTGTGTATAGGCTCTACAATTGGCGTCTATAGGCTCAAATCGTTGTCTTTTCTTAAGAGTTTAGTTTGTTTGCCTTTGCGCCTAACTCTTGTGAATTATTTTGTGGTTATTTTATTCTCCCATTTTTTCCCATGTTAATCTCTTACTTTGTTAATTATCTACAACTTTTTACTTTATTGTAAGCATTTCATTTAATATGTGAAAAATAACACCCTTCAGATTAAATTGAAATTACAACTGCACAAAATGCAACAATAACCTATAATCACACTTGTTGAACCAAGTTTAATTAAAATTAATAATAAACTGATCCAATTTATGCCTCCTTATTTACTAATTTTGAAATTATTTTTTAGTTATTATTTTCCTTCTAAATAATTTTTAAAGTAAAATAAAATAGAAATTAACCCTTTTACTATAGCCATTTCTCGAAAAATGCCTTTACAAATTATTTAGCAAGCAAGAATGAGTAATTTAACGTTTGCGTAAGTGTTATGCCAATATATGCTACACGGATTATAATTAGGGACGGACCTACATGGAAGATAGCGGGGACATATGCCCCTACTCACCTTTGAATTTTTTAATGACCCAAGATAACAATTTGTCATTCATATCTCTTTCATATTTCTAATTTTATTTTCATATAATGAGTAAATAAGTAAATTTATAATAAGAGAAGTTAAAATCTATTTAACATTTATTCCCTAAGTTACATATGATGTAATTAACCATCAAAATCATTCATGCATACATAAAGAGGGAGATATTTTATAGTTTCGATAGTGAAAAGATTGTTTAATGTCTTGAAGATATAAAAGTGTAAAGAAAATAATTGTAAATCGATCATTTATCATTGTGTAATAATATATTTCTTGATATATAAACATAATCATTTGAAACCTTTTTTTTTTTTACGTTTGTGTGTTGCCTTTGTCTTTTTATACTTGTGTGTTACTTTTGTCTCTACTACTTAAAATTTCTGAATCCGTTTCTGATTATAACTCGTTTGATTTAACTAAAAATCCAACGTTTTCAAAACCTAAGATGAAGGGGGATCGGTGATTAAAAAAAGAACTTGAGGAAAATTTGTTAAGAAAGAGTTACAATACAAGGGATAATGTATATTTACCTTAATTTTGCTCTAGTTCCCTTGATTACTAGTTGAGTTACTTATAACTTTCTCTTTTTTCCGTGTTCAAGTTATTTTTAAGCTTATTTTTGGGAGGAATATACGCCTTGGTAACAGTAAAATATGAATTACTAAAATGCTTTTATGAAAAATAATTCACTTCGTTGAATTTTTATGCAATACAATTTTTTATCAAATAAAACATCAGTTCGGTGTCTTGCACTGGGAACTCTTGCATGGCTTCTATATGCACAGTAGCGTAGAGTAAATAAGCAGCGAACAACAAATATCTTCGCTTGCAAAGTCGAAAAACCTTGGACCTTGGCAGATATTTTAGCTAAAAAGCATCAACATAGAACTAATAATACACCAAGATTCTGTTAACTATCGATAATAAATCAGTAACTAGCTAGTCGCATTTCCTAGGAAACCAAGATCTGGCAAATGTGCACTTTCAAGGCAGCTAAATAACTTCATGTACCTTTTATTTATCTAGAGTAGATACAGGATGAATTGGGAACTATACTGCATATTAATCCTTAAAATGCTGACAATAAATTGAATAGGACCCCTATATTGGAAACAAGACATAGCCAATTAATTGTGCTACCACTGTAAGATTATTGTTCCCATATAACAATGTACATGTAACCTATGAATTTCTGTCCACACCAGTATTCAACAAAGCCGCATTACTAGCTGCTTTCAATGGAGGCCTATTAATCTTCTCAAGTAATCTACTAAATACTAATTGGACTGGTATGCAAGCAACTGTAGTGGGCCCAGAGATTTCTGGTTTAATCAACCTATCTGTTTGATAACTACTGCTATCATGTAATGGCTTTCTACTAAGATTATGTTCAATAGATAACGAGGACAGAGTTCTAGTTTTCTGGCTAGATGACAAGCTCGCTTTCTTTGGCACCTTTTTTACGGACTTTTTGTCAGTTGAAGACCGATGACTTTTAACGCCACTCTTCCTCTGAAGGCTTGCCTTATGACCGGAACTTCCAGCATTTATCTTTTTATATTCAAAGTTTCGTTCCTGATCTAAGGGAAACTCTGCAGCAACTTCAGCACCATTTGATGACGATACATGGGGGCGTGGAACACGAAAATTTGCTGTTCTCCTTGCAGTCCTCCACGCTGGTGGAAGCACACTACTTCCCTCAATATCAATCCCATCATTACTGAAGTCATCAATTGCAGAAAATAGAATATCAGAAGAACCATTCTTAAGGGCTTCAACCTGGATCGGGTGCCCTATTATTGCCTTCCCATCTAACTTACTCATGAGAGAAACAATGGGTACAGGTTCTTTCCGATAGCCTGCTTGAACCTTCAAATCTACATTAACCAGCGTTGATCTCATCCTCCCACCAAAACGATAGCAATCAGCATATATTGGAGTAAATCCTTTAATATCCCAATATCCTCTCGAAGCAAGATGATCATTCCAGGCCCAATCATCCCAATCAACACCACGATGAATTTTATTTTGACTTTTTGATACAGCTCTAGAAGTTAGAGAGTATTCATCTTCCAATCCAAACATTTGTTCATCGTCATCAAGAGCACCACTAAAATCATTTCTGTAGCAATGCAAACTTGGACCAATTCTCTTGTGGCTTAAATGACTTCTTCTTCCTTCAGCGTATCCTTCTGCTCCATATATAATACCTTTTCCATCAGGAGCACCAACAGACCTCTTTACAAGATTACGATTATTCCTTTTCCCTTTTAGTTGCCATTTAGACACAGCTTCATTACATGTTATCAGTTCACGAGGATAGAGGTGAGGCATGTTGCTGGAAATTGCTAACTCATCAGGCTCCTCGCTGCTAGTGCTTTCATGTTCTTCAGCATCCCGACCAGTTTCTGCAGTTATAGTAACATCAGAAGAGTCGCAAAGGATAATGGGAAAGAAAGTTAAAACAAATAGTCCAACACAAAAATCGAATCCTCACTACTTATCAAGAATGAAGCTATGAATCCCTTAAAAGCCCATACAAAAATTGCAAGTGACTCCCAAATTACTCATCAGTAAAGCGGTCAAAACTAAAATATGCATGATGGTGAGAATTCCTTCTCTATCCCTCCTCCTAAATTTAAGACCCTAGGCCTTAGCAAATCAAATTGCTCACATAGTACATTTTATCTACCATGACCTTTGTTTCTTAGGTGTTGAGTGCTTACACATGCTGTAAAAAGTACAGTACTTTCCCAAAGAGGTAGGAGATCTTAAAATCTTATAATTATTCTCATAGCACATTAGCCAATCTAAGGTAGGAAAATAGAAGAGAAGAAAATAGAAGAGAAGAAAATAGAAAGCCGAGAGGGAGACCCTCGGGGGAGGTGGGTCGTCATCTTGTACCCAGCTAAATCTAAGGAATGATGCAGGAATGCAGAAGGAAGAACGACAACTTCAGAAGCACTGAGACAATGACTTGCACATAATTCATTTCAATATCCATAAAATCATGCAACAAGAACAATTATTGACTATTTTTAGTGCAAGAAGCCAAGAAATATAATGAAGCGTAAGAAAAGTAAATTCACTAAATGAAAGATACTGGTAGAATATATGAAGCACCAGAATCAACAACAGATATGCTTTTTTTTTTTTATCTTTTCAAGTTGTGGCCATTAGATCATACTGTTAGGATATGGATATTATAAGATGAGTACGGCAGAAACCAAACCTGAAAGTATAGTCATCTCTTCATCCATGTCTGGTTCTGTCTCAGAAGAATCTGAATCAGAACCAGTAGAATCTGTTTCAGAAGAATCAGATTCAACATCATCCATAAAAGCAGATACGGTCTCTCCAACCAAAGAACCACGATAAGGAAACTCCCCTCCAAGTTGGGAAGATGACATCTCAACATGGGTTAGAGTCTCTTTGTAATCAAGAGAATCACTAGACTCAGCTGGAAGATACACACATCTGCTCCTCTTTGCTTGGCAAGATACTCCTATTTGCCCAGCTCCTGAAAAGAGAACCATAGTCAGGTTACACCCCATAACATATCCCAAATTTTCACTAGTTTAATAAAATAACATTGATTTTTATGCCTCTTTTATATTCCTCACTCAATGTCTCATCTGGCCATTTTCTTTTGTTTTGAGAATTTTACCATTAGTGCAAAGTGCATTCCCCGTGCAAAGACCACCACTTGCAAGAACCTGAGCAGTACCATCATCAAGTGTAAGTTTCTGAGAAATGTTTGGATCAACAGAAGATGAAAGCTTTCCTTTCAAGGGGGCAATTTTGAGCCCAAAATCCTGCAAGCCTCTCATCCGAGGTGTTGCTTCAGAATGATAAACCTGCCCACTCAGTTGATTGGCATCACTGGCTACGTCCGAAGGAAAAGGACCTCCAATAATCTCACTTTCATAAGACACATACAATTTTGAATTTGCACATTTTTCATTATCAATTCCCAGAGTTTCCGGGGAAGTAACTATGCCCTTTTTAACAGTATTAGACGATCTAGAAGCAATACCTAATTTTGCTTGCTTCTTCAACATTTGCCTCTCGAGATCAAGAGCATGAAGAATGGCATCTTCTCTGCGCGCGTATTTCTCTCTTTTCTTTAATGGCATCCCCTGGGAGGATTCAGCCCTTTCAATACAATCATCAAACTCACCGCATCGGAACGCCTTCACACGCTTGGATTTCTCCAAATTGTACCAATCCCTGCAAAGATATACCACCAAATAAGAGAAAAAAAATTAATAACTATTGAGAATGGTAATGCATTTAATATGTAACAAGAATTTCCAACTCCAAAAATTGATGCCTTTCCACAAACATCAGCAGTTGTATACAACTTAAGCTAACTAATTTAGTTGCAAACATGTAATTAATTACTATAATATAAGATTAGATGAACCTGGACTTGTTAACACATTACAGAACCTAACAACTGAATTGAGAAATTTTCAATCAAATTCAATACAGAGAAAAGAAGCTTACACGCTGGCGTCTTCCCTGCCAAGAAGCTTGACGGGAGTGCCCGATCGAGGTGAGGTGAGATGAGAAGCGGAGAGGTCATCGGGCCCGAGTATTTGGCCCGGCCACCACGACCCGTTCCTCCTTCGGACCCACACAATCGATCCCACGCCGCAATCCATCTCTTTCAGAAGAATAAAGGTCGGTGGCTCAGCCGACGGCGAAATAAAACGATGAACGGAGGATCCGGGAACCGTCGTAAGTGGAGGATCCGATTAGTGGGAAATGGGTTAGGGCAAATGTTCCCATTCAGATTTGGGGAAATTTCATTTTTGGGGGTTCAATTTTGATCTGACATAAAATCCATGTACAAATTTTTCATCAGCAATTTTTTTTTAAAAAAATAATTTTTGGTTACAGGGGTTGTGCAATTTTGGGATTTGATTTGGTGGTTAAAAAAGTGGGCAAAGGTTGAGTCCAAATACAAATAGTATTAGTTGCGCTCAGGGTCGCCGGCTTTGCACAAATGTTCAATGTTACATGTCCACACTCACAGCGTGAATGGAGTTAACGTTTACCACTAACCATACCAAAAGTGGCACCCAATATAAAAAAAAGTAAATAAATAAAATAATATAATAATTTACTTAATTAATACGTGATAGTTTAATTCACTGTGTCACTGTAAAAAAATATTTATGTTTTTTTGTCACGGAAAAAAGACAACAAGAAGAAAAAAACATGAATCTGTTTCCAAATAATTTGGTAGCAGCAGCTAGAATGTGTCCCTCTGCATGTGCTCACGAAATACTGTTCCACCTCCCATTTGCAGCCACCAAAATTGAGCTCAATAGCTCCAAGATTAGGTGGCTGCTAGCGCTGGGAGGACGCAGATTATTTCCAACTAGTGTGGTGGCATCACCGGGCCGTTTTATTATATAGACCACATGTCGTCTTAACATAGTCATAGTTATTTTTTTATGGACTGTTAGATTTATTGAAAATGAAATAAATGATTATAAATAATTATTGGTTACCTATTCATCAAGTAAACAGCAAAAGTAAAATATTTGAAAACAACCCTCAATATAAATGAAATTATTATGACCACCCAAGAACTGTGGGAAATTATTGAAAATGACCATTAATCAACCAAATTGTGCCATTAACCAGACCACCCAGGAACCACCGCACGTCTCCTGAAGCCGCTTTGAGTGGCGGTGAAGGCTAGTGACTCACGGTCTGAATTGCGGGTCTGACGGCTGGTGTCTTCGGGCTGTGGAGGATAGTTGGGTGCATTTCGACCGGTGAAGGTGGAGCACGTGGAACAAGGTGATAGAACAAAGGTCACGGGTTGCAGGATCGAATTTGGTGGTGCGGTGGTTGTGGTGCGACAGAGGTGGCACGCGACGCAAGGTGGTTTAGTGCGTAACGGATCTGGGTCGCGAGCACTAGGGTAGCGTTGTGGCTCCCAGGTGGTGTGGGTGGAATAGGCTGCTGGACGGGGGCCACGGGGACTAGTGGCATGCAACGACTCGCGCGGTGGTGCCTGTTTAGGGTGCTTGGCTGGCGCAGAGATGACGACGGAGCTCGTGGATTTGGGCAGCGATGCACGATTGGGCGTGGTGGCTTTCGTGTGACGAGATGGTCGTAGATCTACGTTGCGCATAGTGGTGGAGGGCACGTGGTGGTTAAACAATGGCGTTGAGCTTACCGAGATCGAGGTTGGGTGGAGGACCACCAGATCTGTTGGTTTGTGACCGAGGACGCTTCTGGACAACTTGTCGTACGAATTTGTGTGGTGATGGCGCAGTTGGGTTCGGTGGGTTGCTGGTGACGATGGCAAAGATGTTGGTTGCAGTTTGATGTTCTTGTGGTTTGGGTGGCAGAGACGTGGTGAAACTGTTGACAGTGGAGAGAGAGTTCCTAGAGTTTTTTTTTTTAAAAAAAGAATCAGATACTTAAAGGGTACAAAAATAATAAAAAAATTCTCCCTTTCAACAAAATTATAAAATCTATTGGAATAAGTAAAGTCAAAGATTCATAGATGAACCTTTGACTAGAATGTCCATCTTAAAACAACCCATAGACCACTATAGGTTTTTTTTTATTTTGCATAATGGGAAAAAATTATTACTTCTAAACCCTTCAAGTATTTATATTTTCAGATCAATCTTCTTGCTACTTTTAAGAAACGGTAGGAAACATATGCAAAAGTAAAATGAGTCTGGTATTAATGAAAGGAAAGAATTGTACCTCAGGTATTAAGATTCTAGAATCATTAACAAAATTCAATTCGAAGAAATGTTTTATTTCATGTTTCTCATCTATCTCTGCAAAACACTGTTGCTATAGTCACTCATAAAATCATACCATTTCAAGTGGTTCACTAACTAAATCGTCATGTTGATAAAAAACAAAAACAAAAACAATTGGAAAAAGCTAAAAAAAGAGACATATTTGTGAAGTGGGACCACTGTCATCCGAAAACCCACTCGCGAATTGATAAGTGCATGTTTGGATTTACTTTTGCACCTTCATATTGAAGTTGGAGCTTCTCGAACGAAATAAAAAGTTATTTGTCTAAATCAAACACACGTTAATTTTAATTGAGAATGTTTTAAAAACAAGTTTTTCTTGCTTTTGGTTATGATTTTGTTAGTTAGAAATTTTTTAAACTCACTTTTGAGACAAAAATTTCTAAACATAAATTAATTACTGCAAATTCACTTTTAATCAAACTTAAATTTACAAACATACTTTTAATTAAACTTAAATTTGTCAACTGCAATCCAAAGACACATAATTCTTAGAATGATCGATTTGAACTTTGGATAGCTTTTATGTCGAAGTTTTATTTTGGGCTCACTCGCAAATTACATGTTTTAATTAATATCAAAGTACTGGTTCAATGGTTCCAATTTGTTGTTCACAAATTCAGCGCGTGTTCAAACTTCAAATATGTAATCTTCCTTGAAGACTTTTGAAGTTGGCCACCGCCATTCGAAGCTCGCCATCAAGATTTGCTACAGTTTTGTAAACAACAAGGCCTGAGTTCGTAATGTCTAGATTTGCAACGCCTACTGCCATCTAGATCAGCAATGCTCAATGTCGTTGGAATCCACCATTCACTGGCGATCGAAGTCGCTCTCGTCTTCACCGATGACCAAAGTTAGTTCTTGTCTTCGATCCTTATTTTGCAATTTATGTATTTTTTAAGAACCAATTTCTAAATTACATCTTTAAAAGATATCAATTAATCAAGTTAAAGATATTCATTCTCTGTCATAAATCTGTACTTTTACATATCTAACAGTTATAAACATAAAGTCCATCCATGGACCCTACTTCGCAAGGTCCACCATAAAATGACCCAATATCACCTCTCACATGGATAAGACTAATATGGACCAACCTAAGTTTTAGTATAAGTGCACCCACTCAAATGACCTATTATTATGGGATATCCAATTTTCTCTTATTTATTTTTTTACCTTTATATTTTAGTCTATTGCTTGTTAGTCCTTGTCTTTCTTCCCATTTTCTGTCTCGTCAATTGAGAATAGTGGTAGATTGTTCTTGGTGGGGTGAAAAGTGAATGGTGAGGATGCAGCCAGCGACGAAGTCAGAGTAGAAAGAAACGACGTTCGGGTTGCCAAACTTGCAACGGAGGAAGGGTGTGGTTTGATATTTGGACTGAATCCTTCAATCTCGCCGGAAAATGTGCAACTCCCATATCTCACCGGAAACAAAGTCCTTTGCCACCACCACACCCATAGTCCCTAAACATGAACCACAACCTAGGATCAAAAGGTTGATCTTGAACTCGAACCTGGATTGCTACTTCTTGGGGATGGATTTGATGGGTAAAATGTTGTGGTGGGTCGGGTTGGTGGGTTCGGTGGGGGAGGCGTGCTTGGCGATGTTAGAAGATCTGGTGAGCATTTGGGCTACTTGCTTGAAGGAGGTGTCGGCTTGGATGAAGGTGGTCGAGTACTGGCTGGCAGATCCATATCCAGTGATGGGTTTGGGAGGATGAGGTTAAGGGTGGGGGCGCTGGGTTTGATGACGCCGAAGGAGGAAGAAAACTTTGCGCCGAAGGACACGATGGCAGAGGTTTGGTCGCCGGAGAAGATACAATGGTAGTGGACGGAGATGCTGCTGGAGGATGAAGGTGAAGGTTTGGTTTGGAATTTACCGATTTAATATATTTCAAGTCTTCAATCTAAACCATAACTAATACAAAATTAAATTGAAAAAGAAACTAATTCTAACTAATAGCAAGAAATTAATAGTGTTTGGCAGAATTTCTCCATCAACCACAATCTTTCCAGATAGAAGGAAATAAAATGTTGAGAATGAAGGAGAGACAAATTAAGAATTTTTATGCTTGCTTTGCACATAATTTTTATTCTTTTGAAAGACCAACTTTGTAATTAACTAACATTACTAAATAACCTTTTGACTAAGTTACATGTCATTATTCTCAACCATTGATATATTTGTCTATAGAATCAATGGTTGAGATAGCATGGTGCATCCATACACCTAATTCTTTTATGTGCATATTAGACTTCTTCCTCCCACATAGATCTGAACCAATCAGTAAAAGATGTCCCAATTTTAAGCAGAAGATCAAACACAAACACACTTTACGTGAGACGAATAGTTTATACATAATTTTTAGCAAAGTTTGGAGCACACAACAATGATCCCTCTAAGCTTTTCGGTATTACAAACTATCCTCCTAACACTTAACATTTTTTTTAAACTTTTACTATTTAAAGTTTTTATTTTTTTAAATTTTAAAAAAAATTGCATGTAATATTATGTTTTGCCCACTTTAAAAAAATAAAAATTATTGGCCCCATAAGATTTTTTTGTTTTTTGTTTTTTGTTTTTTTGGGCTTCGCCCCAGGGGCATTAGCAACTTCGTCATATCTCATGTACATAAGTGCTATCCTGTGCCAATGTCTATTTGTTCTAGCATGAGTAATGAGTTGCACATAGTGAAACTTTTCCTTCTCAAACTTGATCATATTTGAATTACCAACCTAAGCCTATCTCATTCTGCCATGTATCACAATTGCATACATGTTTTTTATTTTTAGTTTTCAGCCATGATAAAAATAGCATGGTCTATTTAAAATTTAATTTGACCTGGTTCGTTTAATAAAAAAAGCCAAATCAAATGTTTTTAAATAGTTTTAGGTTATTGTAAAAGTCTTTTTAATAAAAATGTAAGTTTTTTAAAAATTTAATTAAGTTTTTTTAAAAAGTTTTAAGTTATTGTAAAAGTCTTTTAAGTTAAATAAATCAGTCTATTTAATTATATATATTATTATTTTATATATATTATCAAAATTTTAATATTTATATAATATAATTAATTTAATAAATAATATAATATTTTTTAAAAATCTAAATTTATTAGTTTATTTAAAGTTTTAGATTAATTAATCTATTTCATTGATTTATTTATATATAAATTTATTAATTTATTTAAAAGTTTAATTATAAAATAAATTTTTAAATATATTTTTAAGTTAAATTAAATTTTAAAAAAATCAAGTTAAATCTTAAAAAATTGACTTATATTAAATAAAGAAATCAAACTAAAATCTTGTATTTAAAAAATAAGTGAACCTCATCTACAAAAAGGCGTAACGTAACCCATTTCCACCCTAAATTGCATATGCATTGTTTTCCCCCCATTAAAAATTGCTTTGTTCATTTGCTCACGGCAGTGGTACGGGAGGGTCGGTCAGACTCAGTCCGATTCCTCCTAAGTGATCAGCACTACCAGGCATGTGATCCGCACAGTGAAGCATTCGAAGCCTACGACCACAAGCACTTCCTCCATCTCCATCACTTCACTTGTACTAGTATTTTCTACAATCTTACCTACAAAGAAAAGCATTCACTTGGCGCTCACCAACCAGGTTCCAGAATTTAACATTTGTTTATGTTATTGTCTATTTCTAGTTCCTGATTGATCAAGCTGCAATTTTGGTTTTGGGGAATGTTCCTGTGCTGAACCCTGAAACATGAATTGGGCAAAGGAGGGTTGGCGTTGCCTATCTAAGATCACCAAGCCCCATGTTTTTGGGGTTCGAGATTTTCAAGCAAATGTTGTTCCCAAGCACAAGCACAAGCACAACCCCATGATTGTATCTCGCCGATTTGGAAGCGGCATTAACCATGGAAATGAAGTTGATCATCAATTGACCAGGGACTTCCTCGTTAAGCTTTGGGTCGCTGATAGGAAAATGAGAAACCCCAGAGGAAAGCCAAGGAGGAAATTGATCAAATATCGAGGTGATGGTGACCCCAGATGGTTTTCTGCCTCATCTGTCGCGATAGATGGTAGTGTTGTGGGAAAAGGTAAACGGGTCTTGAAGCAGCCACCTATCAGTCAATCTGTCTCGGACTTTTTAGACCCTGAATCTCCACAAGAGGTGAATTCACAAGCTTATTCTATTTGTTCTCTCTCTCTTTTTTTTTTTTTTGGTTATATCATTGATATGGAAACTTAGCTTAGAATTTCATATGGGAACTTTAAGAAAAATAAAGCAAATATGGCAGCTATAGGTTGTTGTTAATCATTGTGCATTATGCTAGATGTAATGATGTAGTAATCTATCATCATGTAAAACAAGCATTCTGGTACTTTAGGCTATGACTTTGTGCCATGATGGTGCCTCCAGTAATGTAGATTTACAAATAATTCTAAATCCTTTTTGTCAAATTTAATATGGAGATATTCTACTTGCGCTTTCTTGATCTTATTAGGCCAAGGTAGCACCTCTGCTTGCCAGGTCCAACTTGCTAATTACCAGAGATATTGAGTGGGCAAATCTTGTGTTTGGCTTTGAACAGGTGATCCTTTTTTTTTTTTGTTTTTTTGATGGCTGGTTCCTTTAGTTATATTTGTCTCGAAAGCAACTTCTTTAATAGTCTATTTCATTCTATCATTCTCGTTATATACAATGGATACTTTGCATGTTGAGGTTGTGGGGCATTACACTTGCATCATCTAAGAATTTTATTATTTTTTTTCCCCGTTATTTTATCTATCTTGACTATTGTTCATTACTTCACATCTGATTTTGTGGTTTTGTTTGGTTGGATTGAAGGAAAATCGTTATGCCATTGTAGACGTGTGCTACCCCCAGTCGGTCAGTGATAATTTTTGTCTCCTTTTCACTACTAAGTTATACCACCTGCACGTATTTTCCTTACATAGCTCATAATAATGATGGTTGACCTTGTTTGCTACTTGTTGTTATGATGCAGCCTGTAGGTTTTATTCGTGAACAGAGCAGCATCATTGCCAGACAGGTATTTAATTCAATCATTTAAGTTTCACTTCTTTTAGTTGTTTTTATTCTATACTGTGTTTCATGTATCATCCACTTGGTAAGAAATTAATAATTATATTGTCATTTGTCTGTTTTCCCATCATTTTGTAGATACTGCAATCAGCAAGAACTTAAAATGCCTGCATATTTTATAGATAATTATTCACCTCTATATCATTCTATCATATAGACTATTCTTTTTCCAAGAAGAGGAGAAAGGGGAAACTAATACTTCCAAAGTAGAGGGTAGCAAATCTAGTTTAACATCATGATAAAGGACAAGAAGCAACAACACGAACAGGGATATAAAAAAATTTGTAACTAATCTCTTGAGCATCAATCAAACAATTCCCTCAAAAACCTAATTAGTTGTGTTAGTGTGTCATAAGGATTCAGAAAAAGACTATAGATAAACTTGTCCCAAAAAATTCCCAAGGGAATGGGCATTCCTTCAATCAGATATGACTAGCAATGCGCCTCAATATTAACCACCATAGACTATTTATGAGGAAGGACAGACCTTATTTGAACATACACCAAATATCTTATTAAAACACACTGTTATTAACACCCACTCTAAATTGTAACATGAATGATTAGAATCGTGTCATATAATCATGTAGAATGAAAATTTCTTTTTAACTTGTCTAGGTTTTGGAAAAAAATCTAAAGTTGAATTATAGTTGTTCAGATTTGGGCACTTTGTGCAATGGCTAAGGCCTGAAGTATGTAATTCAGTGGGGAATTCTACATTGAGTTCATGATTGGGTCTTATGCTATATTTCTTGGTTTGCAAATCTTGATTTGATTTTCGCTTTCTTCTGTGCTATCCATGTTTGTTTTATGAATATTGTTTAAATACTTGTTTTATTTCATTCCATTTGATCCTTTCTTGCTGCAGTTACTTCGTCTAAGGCGGCCTTTTGTTGCATACATAACTGATGCTATGGGGAACGAGCTCTTTAGGGTGAGGAAAACATGCAACTTTTTGTATTGGTCTTTTTTATGCACATAAAAATTTTATTTCGATTCACACTAGTGAAATAAGTAGAACATCTGTCTTTAATTGATTTCCTTTAGCTTGAGTTGAGGCTGCGCTTTTCAATGGTTAGGTTCGCAGACCCTTTTGGTGGATAACAAGTTCAATTTATGCTGAAATTGATGGTAAGGTAAGGTATGCCATTTTTGTTAAATGCTGTACATTGTTGTTACACTATTAAGTTTTTTTATCAACATTTTACCTGTTATTTGTGTCAAATTCTCTCTTCAGGAAATTGGAGTAGTTCACAGGCGGTGGCATCTCTGGAGGAGAATCTATGATTTGTACCTGGGGTAATATCAAGAAACTATATTTTCAGTTGTAGTTATTATAATTAATTGACGAAATCATAACATCCTTTGTTCCATTTAGTTGTGTTTTAGATCTAAATATATTATTTGGTAAAATTTAAGTTGTGTTCAAGCCAAGATATGTATGTGTTATTCAATTTTCTAGAAGTTGAAGTCTTATATTATATCCTAAATGGTGAAATCATATATATATACTAGAACGGGCCAGGGACGGGAGAGCTAATGTTTACAATGTTTTGTGTGAATTAGGAGTTTAATCATCAAACTCCTTTCTATCTCTAAATCCTTGTACCACCAAAGGTTGACTTTGATGTTCATTGTGTCATCTATATGCCCATTAGATTCAATTTGATAATGCTGACCAAACTGAAAAACAATCAGAAGTTATTTAACTGTTTATATGGGAAGTAATACAGGCTATATTATTATTTAATTTATGTAGTTCTGAGTTTTGTTTCTTTAGCAACTTGCATTATATTGGATATCATTGCTTTTAACTTTTCTGTCTGTATTCAGCTTTTTATTGATAATTCCAATTTCTTTTAAGAGAACTTGATTACTTGGTGCCAAAACTTATTTAATCATCTGTGTCTGTCTATAATCTTTTTCTTCATGAAAGCCGATGAGCTTGTCAACTTTCTGCTAATATACTTAAAAATAAATTGGTCATGTGTTCAGCATTTTTTATTTTTGGAGGAAAAAAAAATTTCGTTACAATAGAAGAGTGCATAATAGGACATTGGATCCTTTAAAACAGTGAAAATACAAGAACAAAAATGAAAGAAAATAAAAAGTCGGCTCAAGAGAGCTCTTCAATCCCTTTGCATGACAAAGAACCACCCTTGCCACCCCAAAAGGAATCCATCTATCACCCACAAGGAAGATTGGAAGATAATTATGTCCCAGAAGAGATGCAATGGGAAAAATCTATGGTTGAAAACTACCATTATTCTCTGACCACCAATAAGATTAGTGTGGCCGTGCTCATGAATAAATGATGCTGTAGGTGAACATTTATTTGAACATGTATTCATATGTGCTCTAGACTTTTTTTATTGGTTTTCTTTAAATTCACTTTTTGTCAGAAGCTTAAGTTTGACAAATGCTTTGCTTTTGGCTATTGTACGAAATGCAATTTTGAAAGAATAAGATTTGCAGGAATAAGCAATTTGCAGCGGTTGAGAATCCTGGCTTCTGGAGTTGGACATTCACCTTGAAAGATATTAATGGTGAGGTGCTTGCTCAAATAGATCGTGATTGGAGGGGTTTTGGCTTTGAGGTTGGTTTTTGCCATTTACTTTTTTTAAAAAACTTTTGCTTTAGTAATCTTTGTTAAACATGCTTGCTAATTGTCCATTACTATTATTCTCTTTTGTTATGGTCAGTCATTATTAAACATTTGAAGTAAAATTTTCTATTTAAAGTATCCATGGCATAATTGGGATTTCCGTTGGATTTGTTCTACAAAATAAATCCATATTAGTTAGCTTGATACTTACTGTAATCAACCACATTGCCAAGTTATCTATATTTCTCTTTGCTCCAGGTAAGTGACGACTGATGTTATTGAGCACTGGTTTTTAGAGTTTCAATTGAAGCACTAAAATTGAAATAAATAACTTTTAGTCTGCCAGTGAGGGTTGGCTCAATTGGTAAAATCGAATTGCCTCGACAAATAGATCTTGGGTTCAATTCCTGACCTTGGAATGGGACAACCCTCCCTCCTCCTAAACTTTTCTCACCGAAAATAGAAAAAAAAATTTGGTCTTAATATATGATGTAGGAGCAGGACAGGACCGTTAGTGACTAGTAGAAAGAGAAAGAACAGGGAAAGAAAAGAGCAACAGCAGAAGAAGCAGAGGGAGAGAAAACAGCTAACTGATCACATTAACTAGAGTACTCGGTGGTATGAATATTAAAGAACTTTATTACATAAATGTCTTCTCGGGGATTGATCTATGGTATATTGATCTAATCAATTGTTTTCCTCAGGATTCAAGGTTCAGTTTACTTTGTTTAAGATAGGTTTGGACCATTGCACTTGTGATGCGGGAGCATTGGGGGAAAAAAAAAAGTCACCGCTCATGCCACACTAGTGCAACTGTAGCAGCCTTATTTTAATTTTGTTTTGTCTTTCCAATTCTTCTCATTCAAGCTACCTTAGAAAGCTCTGATTAGATCTTCTATCCAAGGTTTAGGATTTGTTTTTGAGATAGGGTTTCCATCCTATATGAAGGGATTTTCAAAACTGTAAGGTGTTAGTTCAGATTTTTCTTAGTAAGTTTTTCTTCCATAATCCCTGGTTTTTTCTATTGGCTGTGTACCAGATCTCCTTACCCCTTGTTTTTTCTTCCTACTTCTCAAGTGCTACAGATTTAACCTTAGGCCTCCTATCGTAGATCAAGTTGTCTAACTGTTATTGTGGAGTCATTTAACTGAATTGGATTGGAAGATTTTTATGTTCAATTCTTCAGACTTTTTAGCTTGTTATTGGAGTTCAAACCTGACTGATGATATAGTAATTATATTTTTAAATGTGCAGATTTTGACCGATGCTGGTCAGTATGTGATTCGATTTGGGAGTTCTGATCCCAGCTCCAAGATTGGCCTTGCTACTGCGGTAGAGTTCCTATCTTTAGAAGCTCATTCCCCCTCCTATTTTCTTTACTAATTGATAGGATGTTCTTTCTACAGATTCAGGACCTAGAAGTCAGTCGCCCATTGACCCTGGCGGAGAGAGCTGTAGCTGTAGCTCTTGCTATATCACTAGATAATGACTACTTCTCAAGACATGGAGGCTGGTAAGCTATTTGGATCGTTTAACATGACTTTATTTTATGTAAATAAAGTCTTGAGAAAGGTGGAACCTTTTTACCTAGGAAAGTAGGAATATAAGCACTTTCTTTCTTGCCTTTTATTTTTTGTCCGTTTCTCTTGTTCTGACTTGCCAACATTCAGAAAGCATTGGAATTGGTATTGATTTTTATTTTTTTAATTTCTTTGGGATGTTAGGGGATTACCCTTGATTGCCGTCGGCGAGTAAATTTGATTTGACAGACAGTGTCATCTGGTTATCTTGTGGAAGCGTAACTCCTGAAGTCATTCTCTACAAAGTAGTTTTTAAAATTGAAGGTGTTCTAAGCCACCATCTGGTTATGCATACTCATGGTAGCTGGTACTGGGTCCATTGATTCATGTAACGAAATTAGAATTTTAACTCTAGTATTTACTTGTGTCTGTTGTTGATTCCTTTGCTGGATGACAAGATAATGAGATAATCCTTCTATTTTTATATTTAAATGGCAAAGTAGACTAAGATGCATTTTTAGTCCTTGTACTCTCGTCAAGGTTTCATTTTGGTCACTACGAGAATTAAAACACTGCTACTAGGACCTTTGATCTTTGAACTGGTTTCAATGTTGGTCAAGTGGTTAATGGCGTTATTCCCCAAGAAAAGGACAATCATTCTAAAAGCATTCTGTGATATCTTAATTTTAATAGGGTGTTGGAATACTCTGACCTGTGTGATGGGATGATGAGACAAAAACTGATTGATTGAGCTGCTACCATTTTTCTCACAAATCAGGATTTTCAAGAAAGTAATTGAGTTCTGGAGTTGTGCAATGAATAACTTCTCTTGATGCCGTAATTTTAGCCAACTCCACCATTATGGCAGGGAATCTATCTAATGTTATGAGGCAAGCTTATTCCACAAGACAGGTTTTGGTGGAAGACTTGATGATTAAAGGCTCAAAATGTCATAACCAATTGAAAGACAATAAATACATTTACAAATAATTGTCATTCTTGCATGTTGCATGGGGATCTCTGTGCCAACCCTACCCTGACAATGAGAACAAAGCTTTCCCTGTTCTCAAAGAACCACTGAGAAAGGGCCATCAATCATCCCTTTATCTTGAACAACTTTTTCCGCAAAATGTTCGTGCAAGTTACGACTATATTGGAAGTATTCACAGATTTGAGAAATTCTTATATGCTCTGGTCTCTTGCTCCTAAGAGTGCTTAAGAATTTCTCCGCAGATTTTACCTCGCTACAAAGACTTTTTATTTGGATTGACTAACAAGATGAGAGGGCATGTAATCCACTGAATAACATCTTCCTGGCTAATCATGTCTAACAGTCAGTTAGTCACCTTACATTGTAATAAAGCACGTCAAGCACTTCCAACATAATGCCCAATGGTTGATCCTCTTTAAATGGAAACAATCCAAGTTTAACCAAAACAACCAAGTTTAGTTAGCAATAAAATTAGGGCTTGAATAAAAGACTTGCATGTGAGTTGTTAGTACTACTAGTATTAACAACTCAAAATGACATGAATGCCACAAGTCTTCAAAAATTGTGAAAACTCCAAAGCAAAATTTCATGAAGTCGTCATAACCCGTGATAACTCAAGTCACTTTAAACTTAAACATGGAGTTCTCATAAGGTTTATGGGACTTTCTAACAGTGAAAACCTTCCAGTTTATTTGCCACGACGTACCAAGTATATGGTTCTTGTAAATTCGAAAGATTGATTTGCTTTTTATTACATACATTTTTTTAACACAATTTCAGAATGTATTATTTACATACCTCGTGAACATTTTAAAGATAAATTTCCAGATGTACTTCCACATGTATCTTTTGCAGTTTGCTAATTTTCGAATATAAAGAGTCAACATCTTAAATTGTATGTTGTCTGGACCATCCAATTATAAACAAGGCAAAAGTCATGACTCCCTCACAAAGCATTTTCCAGTGATATATATATACACATACAAACCCTAAGAAACACTACTTCCTAGTAGTACAAGTAAGAAACCAGGTTTTGATTACAGCAGCCTCCACACTTCACTGTGCCAAGTTTAACTTGGGAAACTCAGTGATGTAATACTTAACAGCGCTTTTAGTAAAGGCAGGCAGCTCTTTACCAATCAAGTGAACTGTCGTCTGATGTACGTGTCTTCATGTACAAATACTGGTTCTTGATTAGTCTGATGTGGGATCTGTGGTTGTCCCATGGCTATGCCCCCTTGATTAGGATAGGAGGAATTACCACAAGGAATGCTATCATTCTTTCCCTCACTTAAGGTAATGTAATAGACAATTCCAAATGCAACACTTGCAAGGGATAAAATTGCAGCCCCTGCAAACACTCCAGGTTTCACAACATAGCAGTAGTAGTTGCCAAAGCCAAAGTATACACTCTCTTCACCACGTTGATCATTCAGCGCAGCACCAGTTAGCAACAGGAGAAATGCGATGACAAATGAGAACCTGTTTGAACAGAGATTTCAACCACAGAAATAACCAACAGATATGCTAGGAGTATAATTTACAATCCTAGTCTGATGTTATACACAAGACCAGTGCTTGAGGTTTACAATCCTAGTCAGCATGAAAGCACATCAATGACAAGCCTTGAAGAAGAGCAAGCAAGGTGAATCCAAATATTTAAATTATAAAAACATGCAATTTTTCAAATACATATAATCATTTTGCCCACTGCTCTGAAATGAACCTAGCAGAAGTACTCTACTCAACACAAAGCCTTGACATCAAGACAGAAGTTAATGTTTCAGAGACTCAATGCAATTCCACAATCACACACATACAAGCAATGTACTCATAAAACAGAACAAGCTTCATTTACTCTTCGATAATCAGATAAACAAGTTTGAGCAACAAATTAAAAACTAAATGAAAAAACAAACCAAGCTCAAATAAAGAATATTTCCATATATGTTTATGAACTGTACATTTACTAAAATAAAAATTTAAAAAATTAATTTATATTATATACCGTCCAAAAGATATCAGAACTTTTTATTGCTTTAATATATTTTTCAAGATTTTCAAAATTCAGCTAGATGGTTATACCCAAGAGAAAATGTTATTTAAGACTTAATTCTTCTAGTAAGATAGATATAAGTGAATTTTAAAGGACATGATCATAACTATTATTCTTTAATTATAAGTACTTATACTTTTGGTTGTAGAAACATAATAATGTTCATGTCATTATTTTATTCAACAACAACAACAAAGCCTTTTCCCATTAGGTAATGTTGGCTACATTGGGATTTCATATGATAGCGAAGGATGTTGAGAGCTATTTGTAATTGCCTAGTTTGACATATTGCATTTTATTTGATTTCAACTGATTTTAGTTTGAACAACAACACTACCATTGTTGAGGAGTTGACTAGTTTAAACAATAAGAGATGCAAGTAAGACATTGAGTTTTGCCATGGGGATAGCTGATCTTGACATGACATTGCAAGAGAATGAGACGGATAAGCCAACCATTGAGAGTAGTCCAGAGCAGTAGGATCTTTATGCCAAATGGGAGATGTTTAACAGGCTTGAAATTGTTTTTGCTGTTGAGAGAACAATTTCTAGGGATGTGTCTAGTAGTTTACCACAGACTAAGCCTGAAGGAGAAAATCAAATCCATTGGGGATAGGTACCAAGTGTCTGACAATGCTAAGGCTAGATACCTGATGAGCGGATTCACAAGCATAAAGTATAATAATGTTGGAGGGATCAAGGACTTCATTGTTAAAATGATTCATATTCATTGCTATGCCTGATAAGGCTAATTCTTATGATCCTAAAAAGACTTAGGACGCTATGAAACATGTTGGTAACAAATTTGCTGGTTAGAATCAGATTGTGGGAGGCATTAAAATATCTTATTTGAAAGATGTTGAATGTTTTTTTGCAAGTAGAAGGGTCACAAGAAAATGAATTATCATAGGTTCAAGGTTCTCAGCACCTGTTTGTTTTTGAATTTTTTTTGTCAATGTCCTAATAAAATCTTGGTAGAATGTGCTCTTGAGATAACACTGATAAAATATTTAGAAGACTTCCACTTGAAGAGGAGCGATACATGTGTAAGGGCTCACAATTGAGGGGGAGAGTGCTTGGAATTCAAGTGTGAGTATAGAGGTCCAGAATTGATTGTAAATGCAGTAAGTTGAAACCATTCAAATGGAAAGATTCACGGGCCTTATACTTTAAAAGTTTGGGTCAAGATAATGTCAAGATCCTAGCGTGTTTTGTGTTTTCTACTTAGGCCTATGAAAAAGTATCGCCTCAATGTTTTAAGATCCCCATAACATACAATAGATAATTATCAATGTTAAAAGACCATTATGCCAAGTAAGAGAGATATATATGCTAAGAGTCGAGAATGATCTTGAATGTTGAATGTGGAGTGTATAAGAGGTCTAGAATCAATAAAAAATCTTCAATGTTGTGACACAAACGTTTGGGACATATATCTAGAGAAAGGGTTGAAAGATTGATTAAAGATGAGATTCTTTCTTCCTTAGATTTTAGTGACATGGGAACTTGTGTGTTTTGCATAAGGCAGAAGTTGAACAAAGACAGAAGAAGGGTTCAACCCGTAGCTCTAAGCATATAGATTTTAGTGGCCCTTATTCTCCTACAATTTGTGATGCAAAGTTCTTTATCACGTTCATTATGGCTACCTTAATTTGATAAAGAGAAGATCTAAATCCCTTAAAATTTTAGTTTTAAATTGAAGTTGAAAAGCAATTGGGAAAATGTTATCAAGATTGTGAGATCTGATTGGGATGGTGAGTATTATGCTAGATATGACATGTCCAGGAAAAGCATGGAGCCATTTGCAGAGTATCTACAGGATTGTGGGATTGTTCCTAATACTCTATGCCAGCTATTTTTGAACAAAATAGTGTAGCCAAAAGGTGAAATTGAACCATTAAAGATACTATGAGGAGCATGATGAGTAGGACTAACTTGCCAGATTATCTTTGGGGAGAAGTCGTTAAAATGACCTTGTATATTCTAAATAGAGTTCTTAGTAAATCTATTTTGAAAACAACTTTTGAGCATGGTTTTATATTGTGGTTGTGGTCACAGTTGCAGTCGTTGTCGCTGTCACTGCGATGCGAATTGCGATCGTTGCGGCGTGAATTTTTTTAAAGCTTGCACAAAATGTAAAAAAAAAAAAATCTATAATTATTATAACTCTTCATATATCCTTACTTATAATGTTTTATAGGCTTTTACTCATTTGATAAGATTTTGTATCATCTTAAAAAATAATTGAAATTGACTTCATAACCAAAATAACATAATTATTGTTATCATAAATTTAACTTAATTATCATAAATTGTAATTAATTATTACTATTCCTAATACTCCAATTATCAACCAATAATTAAGTTTAATTTTAAACTCGACATAGGCTACTAAATTTTTTTGGAACCAACAATTTATTAATTAACTTAATTATCAAAAATTTCAATTAATTATAACTATTCTTAACTTAATGTTCACACACTATTCTCAAAATTTTCACTCTTCTCACAATTTTTTTTTCCAACTTTTCTCTTCCCCAATTTTTCCCACTCTTTTCCTCAAATTTTTTCCCACTTTTCCCTAATTTCCCCTTCCTCTGCCCCAAATCTCTACCGGACCGCTCACTTTCTTCTCTGCCCCCAATAATCTTTTCACTTTCCCAAATCCCCCCTTCGGCCCTTCCTTTCTCTCTTGGTCTCTCCATCTCCATCTGAAGCTTCCTCTTTCTCTTCGTTTCTCAACTCAACCCTTAGATGTCAAATCCCCCTCTTTTTCTTCGCTTCGGTGCTTCCCTTTCCTCTAAAGTCTGATCCTCTCACCCCCTCTTCCTCTCTGCTTCAGAATGGCCCGCCATCCTCTCTTCCTCTCTAGCTCAGCTTGCCCTTCCTCTCTGATGCGCGGAATCACGCCCCTTGCAGAGACCACTGCCCACCTCCTCCTCTCAGCCCAAATCGCTGACGTCGACCACCGCCCCGACCCTCTCTTTGCCTCCCTCTCCGTCAGTCTTAGTCCCTCTCAGCCTCTCACCCACTGCCCCCCTCTCTGCCTCCCTCTTCGTCAATCTCAGTTTTAATCTGCCCATTGTGGCAGTTTCGTGTGATTTTCATTCCTAGTGCAATTGCGGCCTGATGCCGTTGCGGCACAGGCAGCAACCACAATATTGCAGCCGCATCAGGTGATGCAGACCGCAATTTAGAACCCTGCCTTTTGAGTTTTTGAGGTGTGGACAAGCAGCAAACCTAGTTTGAACCACTTTAGAGTTGGGGGTTGTCTGGCTAAGGTGAGGATATATAATCCTTAGGGAAGAAGACTACTCATAGATCCATTAGGTGTTACTTCATTGGGTATCCAGACCGCGTGAAAAGGTGTAAGCTCTATCGCCTTGAGAGGGGTACCAAGATTATGGAGTCTATGAATGCGAAATTTCTTTAGTTTGATGTTGCCAATGGTGAGATCAGACAAGTTGCAGGATAGTCAGATAGAAGTTGTCCCTATACCTTTGCCTACGTCTGGGAGTTTGGGACCTGCGATACTAGTTGAGACAAATGATCAGATAGTCATTGAGCCTCATGTTAATGAGCATCCTGATGTTGAGCCTACAACTCCTGCTGGAGTTCCTCAATTGGTTATACCTGTTGCACAAGAGACTTTTAGAAGGTAAATGTGAGAGAAGGTCTGTTATTCTTGATTGTTGAGAGATTTCTAGGAGAGTATGATTTTTGACATAGGACATGTCATTGATCCTATGACATGTGTTGAAGTTGTAACTTGTTACAAATCTGATATGTGGATAAATATAATGAAAGAAGAGAAACAATCCATGGATAAAAATGGAGTGTGGGAGCTTGTTGAACTTCTTAAGGGGTGTAAGCCCATTGGTTGCAAATGGATGTACAAGACCAAGAAAGATTCCAAAGGAAGTATAGAGCATTTCAAGGCTAGATTGGTGGCTAAGGGGTTCACTCAAAGAAAAGGGATCGATTACATTTAGGCTTTCTCTCTCTAGTTTCCTCCATTGATTCTTTCAGAATTGTCATGACCCTTGTAGCACACTTGGTTCTAGTACTTCATTAGATGGATGTGAAAATTGCTTTCTTCCATGGTGAAATAGTCTGAGGGTTTTAAGAAGCATGGGCAAAAGCATCTAGTATGAGAGTTGAAAAGGTTCATCTATGGGTTGAAGCAAGCTTCTCGCTAGTTGTATTTGAATTTGATCAAGTAGTGGGCAATCTAGGCTTGGTAGAGAATAAAGTAAATCATTGCTTATACCTCAAGGTCAGGCGAAGCAGGTTCATTGTTTTGGTTCTCTATGTCAATGATATATTACTTGGGGAAAATGACTTAGGCCTATTATTTGATACTAATCAAATGTTGTCGAAACATTTTGAAGTGAAAGATCTTGGAGAGACATCGTTTGTCTTGGGTATTGAAATTAATAGGGATAGGACTCATGGTTTTGTTAAGTTTGTTGTAGAAATTCTACATTGAAAGAATCCTTGAGAGGTCCAATATGAAGGATTGCAAACCTGGAGGTGTTCCTGTCACTAAAGGTGACAAAATTAGTAAGAGCCAGTGCCCACAAAGTGAAACTGAAAAGGAGTCAATGAAGAAAACGCCGTATGCGAGTGTTGTAGGGAGTTTGATGAATATTTAGGTTTGCATTAGACTCGACTTGACTTTTCCTATCAGTGTTCTTGGCAGTTATCTCTTTAATTCGGGCCTTGATTGCTAGGTTATTGCCAAGAAAGTGAAGAGATATTTGCAAAAGGCAAAGACCTACATGCTTGTATACAAGAGAGTAGATAACTTAGAAGTGGTTGGATATATAGATTCTGATTTTGGAAGGTGCCTTGATAACATGAAATCCACTTATGGTTACATCTTTATACTAGTTGGTGGTGCCATATCCTAGAAGAGTGTTACGTAGACCATGATGGCTTCTTCGACTATGCAGGCTGAGTTCAATACTTGTTTTGGTGCTGTTTCTCAGATCATGTGGCTCAAGAATTTTATTTTGGGTCTTCAAGTTGTTATTGCTATCTCCAAACCACTAAAGGTTTATTTTGATAATAATGCAATTCTATATTTCAAAAGGAAGAGTAAACTCTCTAGTGGATGCAAGCATTTGGAGCTAAAGTACCTGACTGCTAGAGAATTTGTGAAGAAAGGGGGCATAGTTGTTGAACACACAAGCATAAAGTCGATGCTAGCAGATCCATTAACCAAGGGACTTAGACCATAGTTTTCAAAGGACACATTGAAAATATGAGAGTGTTGAGCCTTTTTTATTTACTTGGTTACTAAGAGTATTTTATATTTATTTATTTATTGCACTTATTCGTCTCTTTGAGACCTTTGCTTGAGGCGTGACAAATATTATGATTTATTTTGCACGTTGATAATTTTATATTATGCATTTGCTTGCCCTGTTTGGTATAATTTTATATTATGCATTTTATATGATGAGCATGTCAGTTTTCTTGCTTGACGAAGCAAGCCAGTTATTCATGCTTGGAGTAGTATGCCAGTTGTTCATGCTCTTTTGAGCGCGCCAATTATTCATGCTTGCTAGAGCATGTTAGTGATTCTTGCTCAGTTGAGCATGTCAGTGATTCTTACTTGAATAAAGTATGATAGTATTCTTGCTCGTGATGAGCATGGCAATGATTTCTCACGCTCGGGAGAGAGCAAAGGTGTTAAAGAGAAATCATTGGAAGACCGACATTGGAAATAACATTATTGGATCACAGGTTTGGTTCTATTTTCCATGTTACACTATCACATCAGGATTTGGTATGTGCAATTGATAATGTTTGTGACCATGGAAGGTCTTACATCAATAAAGGGTGTAATTGCCGCCATGATTTGGCATTGTCAATTGTATATGCTGGGTCAATTTGAAAGTGTTATCCCATGGATTGTTAATTTTTGAAATTGTAGCCACGTTGCGAAAATTAGTTGTTAACCCAAGAGTTGTTTTCGAAACAAAATGATTTTCAAAATAATATCATTCAATTAGAATGTTGCCCAAGTGGGAGAATGTTAGAATGTTTTCTAATATGGGCTGCACTAATTGATATTTTTGGGTTTTATTAAAACGGGTTAATAGTTGATCCATATGGGAGAAAGAATAGGCAAGGGTGATCCAATTATTTTGGGCCTATTATACCTTATTGGGCTGATGTGTCAAGCGGCTATTAGTGTAAACTCATTCCTTAGTGGCCCATGATGAGAAGGCTAACTAAGGTAGACATCATGTATATAAATATTAAATACATGCTAGGTCCCTTCTCCGCTCCTAACCACAAGTGTTTTACCCATTGAGAGCCGCATTTCGACTTCGAGACCAGAGGGGAAGACCTAGCATTCAAAGTGACCATTCAACCTAATCATGGCCAAGCAAGATACACAACTTACATAGTCTATATCTCTATGATGTATTTGGTGTTCTACGATCATATATGGCATCCATTTGGGTTTAGGGTTTAGGAAAAACGTCATTTGATCCATGTAACTGATCCCACTTAGTGGAAAAAGGTTTTTTTATTGTTGTTGAATAAAATAATGACATGAACATTATTATGTTTCTACAACCAAAAGTATAAGTAAATATAATCAAAGAATAATAGTTATGATCATGCGCTTCAAAATTCACTTATATCTATCTTGCTAGAATTAAGTCTAAAATAACATTTTCTCGAGTATAACCATCTAGCTGAATTTTGACAATCGTGAAAGATATATTATGAAAGAAGCAATAAAAAGTTGCAATATCTTTTGTACATGCACTTGGCAAATGAAAATGATAAACTATCATTTCTATCATCTTATATGATTCATGCCTCATAATCTCATAATATACTAGATAAATTAAAATTTTCGCTTGTATCAGCAAGTACATAAATATTTACTGATTGAACCTTACTATTATTAACACTTACTCATTCTATCAACTTGTTAGAGTTGATTTTGCTAAAATTTCTGGATCTATTAATCTCATAATTTATGACATATCAAAATAAATAATGAGTTTTAGGGTTTCCTTGAAAAAGTGTCGATGATGAAGTCATTATTGAAACCCTTAAAATCAATCTCGATGAGGGAGAAATACTATTCCTATCTCATAGTAATCACTCACGCGTCAATATTAATAGGGCAACTGTACGCACTAAAGTGGCTAGGAATAGAGGCCTCTCCCTGTATATATAGAATAACTCAAATGGGTTAAACCTACCCACTATGACAAACTCATATACAAGACCCATAAACAAAACTCACATATGAGCAGTCTTTAACAACAACAGGCCCATTAACAATACTAATCACAGTTTGGGCTAAACAAAATGCTCTAATAATTTTGACATCTAATTAATCTGAGTTTTATAAAATTAAAATATGATTTATGCTAGTCCATAAAAAATTCTAACAGATTTTTATTCACATGTTTCATATCTTTATTCACAACTCTTCTTTAAAGAGATCTCAGAGTTCAAATTGCCTCTCACACAATCCATCTTCGATATCAAAACATGTGTCCTATCCATGTGCCTTT
Source organism: Ormosia emarginata (assembly GCA_029884605.1). Lineage (NCBI taxonomy): Eukaryota > Viridiplantae > Streptophyta > Magnoliopsida > Fabales > Fabaceae > Ormosia > Ormosia emarginata. The sequence continues at coordinate 4,896,040 of JAQQTP010000089.1, forward strand.
TTATAGCACATTGAAACTAAAATCATAAATCTAAGCATGAAGAAAAATAAGCTATAATGCACAAGAAATAGGCAGATTCCTTAAAAAATATCATTGGCATAAAGTCCACTATCTATTTTAAGTATACTACCTTATAAAATGAATTATCCAAATCCATCTTTACTGCCCATAAATTCAGGTCTGCTTTGTTTAAAGCCAATTCCTCTTTAGAAGAACGACACTAAATCCACAAGCTGATACCAGCCTAAGTTACGCCTAATTAGGATAACTATCTAATTGACTACACCATCATAGTCAAACAGGAATAAGACAAACAAAAAGTATAAAGTGAAAATTACCAGGATAAAACGAAGCAGACCAGTGCCAGCCTCCAATTGGAATCTGGGATTCGAGGGCTTCTTCTACAACAAATACACCCAGTTGAAATATTTATGACTATTTGAGATATCATAAGAGCCAGCGCTGCAGTTAAACCAAGAGGTAGAGCTGGACTTCGAGGATACATGCATTCATTTGGTGTAACAAACTGAACTTGAGAACCCTGCAGAAGTTACAGAGTAATAGTTATTATAGCAGCTTTCATTCAAGGTGAATGTAGACACAGCAGAACTTTCAAACAATGGTAAAGTTGGGAAGTGCAAAATCAACTTCAAAAATAATGGAAGGTACTATGACTGCCAGAGATTCTTAAACAAATTCTGGTATAATATATTACTTAAAACCTATCAGCATAAGATTTTATTTGAATAACATATTATTATTCCTTTTCCTTTCTCTCCCTCCAAATTATTCATGGTGAAAATCCTAGCATCTAACTTCATATTCTTTTTTCAGATCCTATCTATTCCAAAATTGAAAACAGAAAAGGATATCTGACTAATTACTATAGACAATAAGACAACAAGCAAAAGGGAAAGCTTAATGAACGCATAAAATGTACTGTTTAATATAGGTAAAGCAAAAATCTTCAATATGAACAGTGAAATCAACCAAAAGAAGAAGTGGGGGCTCATTGTAATTTCTCAATTAGTTCGCTGAGGAAGGAAAATATATCATAAATACTTAAAGATAAGAACTTCGAAAATTTTGCATATACTCCTAACTTATTAAAGCATACCCTCAAATATGCCAACCACAATTATTAGACCCAATACTAAAATGATGAATAAATAAAGCGAGAAAAGTGAGCAAAGGACGCATCTTTATTTCCGGGCAACCAAGGAATGGAAGGAAGCCAACCAAAGAAAACACAAAACACTTAAAAAGAGTTACCTTGATCCTTGTTGCCTCTGCACCAAAGCTAGTTGCAGCAGACAACAGCCCCAAGAAGCCCACAACGCAGCACACTAGCAGAACCTTTCTCTCCATTCTCTCTCTATTTTGATGATTCTCTCTCTGTGTTTGTGTTTCAGAGACTGTGTCTTGTGCTGTGAAGTGTAAAGTTGGTGGAGTAGTGAATTGTGACTGCGTAACGTGATTCTGCCTCGAGTAAACGAGCGACATGATGACCACAACCCCAAAAATAAAAATAAAAAATAAAAAACTAAAAACACATCACTTAAATGTCCGTGTCTCACATTTATTTATATTCTAAAATTAGAATATAAATCTATAAAAAAAAAATAAAATAAAATTAATAGTAAAAATTGTGCTGTGAAATAATATGAATAAAAATATATGTGAATAGAATTACTTTAAAATAAAATCCTTCTACTAGTTAATAATACTTAATTATCAAAATAAAATAATTAATGATTGTCTTAATAGTATTTATTAATGAATCAATATATAATAAATATTCAACAAAAATAAATGATTCATTCCATTAAGAATTTTAAAAAAATTATTTTTCATTTAAAGATTTTATTAAGAACATTTTTAAAAAAGATAAAATAGAAAGTTTTTGATAAAAAAAAAAGATAAATAGTAATTTTTAAATTTTTAATGTATTAAATATCTAATTTTTATCAAAAGTATTTTATTTTAATTTTTTTAATAAATACGCTTCAGATACTTATTAACAAAATCTTTTATTTAATACTTCTTATTTTTTGGTTCCTTAATAAATATTCTAACAAAACTTATAAAATAATACTAAAAGAGTAGTTGTTACTTATTAACTTAATAAGACAATTGACTGCTTACCTATTCTTATACTTAAAATATTTTTCTATCTGTGCCCAAAAATATTCTTCTTCAAAAACTTTTTAATAATTTAAAAATATCAACGACAAGAAAAAAAGACGTGGTCATCATGTATTTAAACGACGGGATCATCTTGTCTTGCATTAGACGATAAGGACTCAAAAAAAATTTGTGGTCATCTTGTAAAAAAAAATAAATAATAAAAATGATGTGGTCATCTTTTTTCGTTAGAGAATAAGTTTTCTAATTATATACTTTGACCTACCCTACTTTATTTTATAAAATGAAATAATTTTTTATTAATAAATAAGACTTAAAATTTTTTTAAAAAAATCTTTGATAATTTTTATAAAATTCAGAAAATTGGATGCAAATGAGCAAAAAATTGTCTTAAAACTCGTTGTAAATTTATTTTTTTGCAGTGGCATCAGGCTAAACGTTTTATCGAACAACTTTAATATTCTTACTACAAACAGTGCATATATTACTTTTTACACATTATTTAATATCATTTATCATATTTACTTTTTCTTATTACTTTCTCTCTCTCAATCATAACCATACAAAATGGTATGGAAAATGGTGTTGATTCAAAAATGATGTAGGATAATCATTATTATTTATCGAAATACTTACAGATTCTAAGAGAAATATTCTTAACACTTGATATTTTATTTAATTTTAAAAAATTCATAATATTAGAAATTTAATTTGACATTACATACTCATTTTTTATATCATGTGTTTCTAAATTGATGCGCTATTATCAGAATACATAGCTTTTTATATCATGTGTTTCTAAATTGATGCGCTATTATCAGAATACATAGCAATTTCTTCAGAGACATGGTTAGCGCCTCTTGTTGGTGCCTCCCACATGGCTCTTACAATACAAACTTAACAAAGATAGTAGTGCTCTTACAAACTTAATTGGGGACATGGATGATACTACCTCCAACCTTCAGCAAGAGATAGAGATTGTCAACATCTAAAACACATGCAGCTCTTCCCACATCTATCTATATGGAGCTATTCTGTTAGATAATATGGCAGGTTCATAGACTTCTCTTTAGTGCAGATTTTGCGAGAAGCCAACCAAACTGCAGATAAATTAGCCAAAATGGGAAATTGAAGCAATGTTCCGAGTGACAATGTTGTTCAACTTTTTGAGTATTTTTGAAAAGGACAGAGAATATGAAGCAAATATGGTTCGAGAGTGTGTATGGGAAGGCAAATGTCATAGAGGTAATGAGCTAATTATGGAGGAACAGTGGATGACGAAATAGTTAGTTCACGAAGAAGGATTCGTGGCAGATTGCAAACTCATCGTGGGGTTTATCATGTATGAGTAATAGGCATAACCAGGCCATGAGCTTGGGTACCGGGTAGGCACTAGGCACATAGCTGGTTGTACTATGGAGAAGTTGGCTACCTGTGAGATTATTAGAATGTAGATTTGAGTTGAATATTTTGAAATTTCTTTTTGATTTTGGTTTCATAGGCTAGTGAAACATTACTCCTGCTGTGTATTCAAGTGGGAATTTGGTTTCAACAAAGTCTCTTAGTACAAAATGAGGCGGGATATATGTTTTTAGCTTTATTGAAGAAGAAGAGGCTAATCCGAGTGTGAACAGATAGGAGCTGTTGCTGCCTCGTCTATCTGTATATTGTCCATGAAAGAAAACAATAGAAGGATACAGTGCCTTTTGACATTGTTCTATAGCATATCCCTTGCCTTCCGCGAGACTAATCAATTTGCCACTAGTCACTAGCTATTTGACATTTCTTTACAATGGCACCCCATATCCAGATGAATAGACATCTCATATTCCTTAACCATTCCATGCATACTAAATAAACTCCATTCATATAGAGTATTGAAAAAGAAAAAGAAAATCAAAATTATAACCCCGATGAGGTTCATTTGCCATTTCTTTAAACAGAGCGGCATTCCACGCTTGCAAGTAGAGAAGTTCAGAAATAGGGAATAGTTGATAAGTGGCAGATATGCTGGATGTAACAGGTGCTCAACTCAAATGCCTCATACACAATAAAATTACAAACCACATAAAATTCTGTTTTACTTGAAAAAGACATGCTGTATTTATAAGGACCATAATATTCATAGCATCCAAAACATAGGAAAACACCAAGTCCACAAATAAATATGCGGTTCCTTGGACCATTTCTTTCTAATGAATAAGAAGATGCTTTAATTATAAGTCACTTTCTTTTTATGGTACTAGAATAACAGTCAAATTTAACTACATAATACTTGGGTAGACTGGTCCATTAGATAGACCAAGGCGAACTTCCATCCCATGATGCATGTCCAATGGCCGCAAAGTCTCTGAATCATGGGGGTCTGCAAGCAACATTAACGACATTGAGACAGACACAGACAGAAGTGCAAACAACAACAATGTGCCAAATGCCAATGAACCAAAAAAATGAGCAACAGCAAACATTGCATTCCTTAATTACCATGGATCCAAAATTCACCATCATAGAGACAATTCAATACAAGAAAGCTTTTAACTAAAATATGTGATTTGAGTAGGCTATTTCTAACTTTTTTGGTGGTTAAAAATAATATTGCAAGCTTAAATATTATCACTAGTGGATAGGAACTATGCACCTAACTTACAGTATCATGTTTAAATTATGATGCTAATCAAATCTTAACACACAGTGCAAAATTTCAATAGCAATACAGATTCTCAATAAGTCTGAATCATCTTTGAAAAATTTTAGTGTAAAGTACTCTTTAGATCTCTGAAACATGATTCAGAGTGTCATGTAAGTCCCTGCGATCTTTAATTACAACAAAACTTAGTGCATTGATCTACGATCATCTCAAAACAAAAGGAACTTAATTGCATATACACAAAAAAAACTACTTATTCCTACAAACGTAATACTTACAAAACACTTGAGTATAATGTTTTAAGGTTTAGAGCATAAGTTCTTCCGACATTTCCAAATCTTACTTAGGCAAAAGTAAAGGTCCAAGATGACCCAAAAAGTTAATCCAATCAGGAAAACAATTGAAAAAATAGACGAAATCTAGTTATACCATGAAGGGACCACTGCTTATGGGGTTCATGTCCAATGTTAATGATGCATAATTTTATTATTTCATTTTAATTCAGTAAATAAGGCATAAAAATCTTAATATTTAAGAGTAATAATTTTAATATTTCATGTTAATGAAGCATAATTGTAACATATCATGCAGGGACCACTACTTATGCAGAAACCAAACATCTCAAAGTTCAATAGAGATTGCTCCTGATCACTATATTTAGCTCCATACTTAATTCAGCTAATCAATTGAAAAAAAAAAGAAGAAACTAAAATAGGTAATAAACACTGCCAACAATACAAAAAGACAAGTAAATCATATCACCATTTAGATAATCCTCAAAACCAAAGTTGTCAAGACTTCCTGTCAAAGCCTCCAAACCCAGCATTGAAGATGGAATTGCTCCTGGAGGTCGCTGGAACCTACAAGGAACAGTGACAATATTATACATCAAATTCCAAGCCCTTTCTCCCTTGTTAAAGAAAACATATTTATAGGGACTAAAAACATATTTAAGAAATTTCCTTTTTCCTACGTCATATTATCATGGAGAAATCATCCATCAATGCCATTGTCACTGAAATAGTTTTGTCTTTTGAAACATTAATAAGAAACAAGACTACACTAGATAATTTCAAATACTCGTACCGAGACAGTATTTGCCTGTCAAGGTCCTGCTTCAGTGGAAAAGCAGTTCCATACAAGTTGACCATGCATTGCCTCTTCATCACTTCATCTACCCTCCTTGCCTGAGAATAACAAACAGAACAAAAACACAATTACAAAGTTGACTAGAAGAGTGACCTGTGTTTGACATCAACACAACACAACTTTCTGCAAAAACACCAACTTCACAAATATTATCATAAATTTTAATTTCTTCAAACACCAAACTTGCAAAGACAAACAAAAGAATCTGTTTGATTCAATGGTAATTTAGATTGTTTTCAATCAAAGGAATTTTTTAATTGTCAATGGTATTTTAGATTGTTTTCAATCAAAGGAATTTTTAATTTTTTAATTTTTGTTTTATTTTTTTGAAGAAAAAAAAACCCTAATGAAAAGGGAAAAATAGCGAACAGCTCAAATTAAATAAATATGCTGCCAAAGCAAAGAGTATAGTAAATCAGAAAAACGCAAAAAGATTAAAACTTGAAATTGGAAACAATAGAGAGTTGTGAGAAATTACAGATTCGAGGGAAGATTGGAGAGGGTGAGAACCAACGATGTCGCTCTTGACTCCATGAAGTCCGAAGCGAAGCGCATCGTTTTGGACCCCTCCGATTTGGTGTGCTATGCTCTTTGATGCTGATGCTTCCTCCATCTTCCTCCTTTTCTCTAACTTGTGTTCTCTACCAACAACGAATATAAGTTTACAATAGATTACAGAACCACGTGAACGATGATAAATATAAGAGAAGATACATATATATTTCGTAGTCTTGACACAAAACAGTGCACACTTATTTTTACATATTATTTAATATTATTTATTATATTTTTTTTATATTATTTTTTTTCTTTTAATCATACACTTTAAAAAAGAATTTATATAATACTTATATCTATAAAAAATAAGAAGAAATTTATTTATATTTAATATAAATAAAAAAATTTATATTTAATTTTATATTTTTTATTTTATTGTGATCATTTAATTATTATTTATCTTTTATATAATTACAAAATTATAATAAATAAAAAATATAAAATTAAATATAAATTTTTTTTATTATATTAAATGTAAATGAATCATTTCAAAAAAAAAAAAAAAAGATACGTGATCAACTTTTTCCCATATATATTTAAACTTGGAACAGAAGATACACACTTCTTTTGGATTTACATAGCTATCCCCCGGCTAATATTACATGATCAATTATTTGTACAAATACTCTACCACACGTGTTTTAAACTAATTATATCATGTAAATTATAATATAATAATTATTTTTTAATTAATTATTTGATTCTTTTTTTAAAATAATATAATTAATTTAATATATTAAATTTATGTAAGTGTTTCTTTATAGTTATTATTTGAAATTAATTAAATTAAAAATTTTACTTGATTAAAATTGATATAATTTGATTTGGTTTAAAATGAATTTTTATATTTAGATCTTATGATAAAAAATGAAATTTAAATTGAATAAGGATAAAAATATTTATATATTTTAAATTGAAATTAAATCATAATAATTTTTTAAATGATAAAATAAATTTAAGGATAAAAAGATTTATATTTTTAAATATAAATTAAAATAAAAATTTATGATTAAATATTTTAAAAAAATAAAATTATTTATTATATTTTAACATTCTAAAATCAATATTTGATTTACAAATTAAATCAAATTTCATTTTTTTATATACCAAACACACAATAAGATAATTTCTTTAACTATTCTATTTTCCAAAAAGGTCCCCTTTTAAACAATTTCATAATTTAGACTAAAAATTTCTTAAATTTTACACCTTATAAGAAAAAAAAAATATTTATTGTCTCCATGTATTTATCATTAAAGAAAAAGAATATTTATTGTCTCCATGTATTTATCATTAAAGAAAAAAGGGTTCGTTTATTGGTTATTTGTCTCCATGTATTTATCATTGGTAATGTTAAAAAAGAAAGATGGATTCCATCCCATCCTCTAAAAAAGTAATCACATCTCAAAAAAATAAACTTCCCAAGGAATGATAACTTCACTTCATTCTATCTTAAAATTCAATCCTTCTCCACCTACTTTTCAATTCAATCCTTCTCCACCTACTTTTCAACTCTCCCCAGTCTCCCATTCCCATCTTCTTTTCTCCCTCAACCTAGCCCTACTAGGAGGCCGTTTAGGAGTCCTATTAATAAGATTATTCATGAGATGGATTAAGCCAAATTTAACCTGGCCTAAAAGCGATGTAGTATTTTGATTGAAGAATTTTTTTTTAACTCACACTTGGTTAGCCGTACTACCACCCTTGTCGTAGTAAGAATTCTTGGATGCAAGAACTTTTTTCTTCATGTTTGAGAATAGATTATTTTATATAATTTTTTACATAATAAAATTATGTGAAAGAAATAGATAAATATAAAAATTATAAAAAAATTTATAAATTTTGACTGAGTTTCATTAATAATTTTTTTTATATTTATCTCTTTTTTTATATAATTTTATCATATAAAAAATCATATGAAACAATCCATTATAATTCCTGTTCCCTATGCTATGACCTGTTGCAATGGCACGTTGTCTGTGCTTGTTAAAGCGCTTCATGAGTTGAGTTTCATTTTATATTGCAAAAAGCCCAATCCAAATAGCTCACAAATTAATAGCTCAATCCTAATAAGCCCAATTTGGCTCCCACGGTTCACGAGAATATAAATGGAAATTAGACAATGGAGTGAAGACCCAAAAAAAAAAAAACACAATGGAATCAAACAGGGATATGTTCAACACACCCACGCAAGTAGGATGCCATTTGAAAGTGTACGACAACTTCTAAATCTATGTAGTCACATGAGTGAGATTTGAAGGAAAAGATAAGATTTCCGTATCTTCAACTCAATTCAACAATGACAAAAGCACCTATATTGTATTAAGACTATTAACTAAAAGATAAATTCTTAATTTATCCTCAAGTACGAATAACTTCTCGCTATTCATTATTTGTTATATACTATATCAATTATATGAGTCATCACCTTTTTCCACTTTAATAACATTTTAAATATTATAAGCAAAGTGACACACAATAAATATTATAGAACAAGTGTATAAAAAAAATTATATAATAAGAATAAATTTTTTTAGTAAGTAAAAATACTTAAGAATTTCTTTATATCCAACAACCCATATATACTATCTTCTCCACTTCTATCACTGTATGCTGCAAAAAATATGATTCATCACAAAACTCTAATTATATCTATCATAATAATTACCCAAAAAAATAAAATAAATAAAACAAGGAAAAAATTTTTAAACTGACAAAAACTAGGGGGTCATACCATCATAGACTATGAAGGAGGAGGGGGAAGGAGAGTAAATATACACCTTGACGTAGGGCACCGAATTTTACTGAATCTCTCTTTCTAACCAACATTTTACAATAGTCATGATCTGTGTGCAAGTAATATAACATTGCTCTTTCTCTGCAAGAATTCTAATTTAAAATTCTGAGCAATTGTAACATATAGTTTATAATTTATTGGTACAATATATTATGAGTTTTATAAGACTTAAACCTACAATGTATACCTAAATCCTTTTTACCTTAATCACTTAAATTAAGCAAGCTGACTTTATAGTTTATAACCACCTTTGACAAGTAATTTATTTAGTGACACAAATTGCATACTTCATATCTTCGACAGAACCTTAATCATTTCTTGGCGTGGCCTGCATAAGGGCACAAAAGGCGCAACTTTGGGCGTAAGCCCTACACCCTCCATCGTGTTAATCTCTTCATGCCCAATTCTGTCCCACTCAAAACACTGAATCAAGGCACCCCAATGCATGTCCCACAACTCGTTTTTCCAAAACAGCTCCAGGGGCAAGCTCGCCTTCCAATACCAAGTTGGAAGCATATTGTACACTTCACCGCCTTCTCCTCTCTCAAATCTCTCTGGCACAAACCTTGTTGGATCTACCCATAAGTTAGCATTCCTTTATAGGGTCCATAAATTGACAAGTAACATTGTACCTTGTGGTATATCAAAACCACAAACTTTGCAATCATTGGAGGACTCGTGAGGCAGCAAGAAATGTGCCACAGGATATGGACGAAGTGTCTCGGTAATTACATTTTGCAAGTATGTGAGCTTCACAAGGTCCGATTCATCCAATAGTTGATATTTTCCCACTCTAGTGGCTATCTCTACCCTTTGCCTTATTGATTGCTTCTGGATGGTTCAGGAGAAGCGATAATGCCCATTCCATGGTAATAGCAGATGACTCGGAGCCTGCAACTAGCATTATCTGCATAATTTTTCACAGCTTGTCTGAATTGATTGGGCTATAGGGGTAGCTATAAAATAGAGAAGATCTTCGTGAAAAATCATAATAGTAAATTTGATGTTACATCTTGACTCAAAATTTTAAAAATAATGAATTTATGAGTCTTCTCACTTATATACTCTTTTCTTAACTTATTTTTTATTAATATAAGACTTTAATACTCACACTTAAATTTATTAAAAAATTATGGTCAAAACGTTTGTGAAAGTTCTTGTAGGAGTTTGTCATTAATTGGAGTGGAAATATATACACTATATGGAGTTCATGTGTGAACTAATGAAAATACTCTCACAGCTACTAAGTTCTTTAAGAATTATCAATTAAATTCCTTTTTTTTTCTTGCTGCAAAATCAGTGGCCACCTACAATTCTACATGGCAAAAAAATTAATAATTGTTAAAATCAAAGCCCCGGTTAAAATGCTGAACAATCCTGTGTCTAAGCTTTTAGATTAAAAAAGTTACAGTTGCATATTTTTAATATACAAGATTCACATGAAATCAATTCTTGTAGAGACAATTGATTCATGACGTATATATCATAAGAAAATTAAGAGTTTAATTTTAATTAACTATCAAGATGAAAAAGTTTAATACTTGTATCTAATAGTGTATTATTATATTATTTAATGAGTTTGGCATCCCATGTATAATCAAATTCATTAAATGATGTGGCAATACATCATTTGATACAAGTGTAAAATATATTTAAAGTAACAAAGTTGATAACTATGTGAGAGAAATTGCAAATAATTAAAAGGAATGAATTATAACTACTAGTTTATAGTGAGAACAACCCATAGGATGCCAAACTAAACTGGATTTCTTCTGTCAAAAGATAAAATGCAAAACCAAGTCAATTACTTATTTACTTACTTACCAGAAAAACTCATTTCATATTCTCATCAGAGTAGAATATTCTGGTTCCTTTTCTTTCAGGTGCAACATGACATCAATTAATCAAAGTCATTCTCCTCCGGTTGTCTCCTGCATTCAAGCTCTGCCTGTTTCTACGATGCTCGTCAAGGAGGATCTGAAGGAAGTTGTCCATCTTGTTAATCAATTTCACCATCCTCATCCTCTTTTCCAACCCTTGAAAATCAACCCATTGTAGCACTGGAAAGAAGTCATTTAAATTTGCATTTCCCTCAAGCTCTGTGAACTCCTTTATAAGAATATCTGGATTTCTTTCCCTGATCTCGTGCAACCGCATCCTTACCATAGTACCGTTTCCCAGAGATCATCCTTAGCATGATATTGAAAGAAAGCTCCACAAATCTTGGTCTTCTATGCACATGCACTCTTCAAATATTTGCGTCACCATCAGTTGCACCTCTTCCTCTCGAATTCTTGCAAACGTGGCACAAGCCGGTTGGTAGAGAAAAGCTCCTAGGCTATTAGACGCCGAAGGTTGTGCTAATGGTCGCCATAGTAAGAGAACGACAATGTCTTACGATTGTAATTGAGATGTTTCGCGGCATGCTTGCAAAAGTGATATCATTCTTTGTAAAACGTTCTTCTACAGCTGAAAGTGAAGAGACAACGAGGACATTGCGTGTGCCAAGGTGGAGAAGTAATATGTGATGTGACCATACTTGTCAGTAAGCTTATGCAGACTTCGGTGTAGGGGTTCTTTTATGAGATGAAGATGACCTATGAGTGGTAAAGCAGGTGGGCCAGCTGGGAAGTTTCTATGTTCGGCTTGTCTCTTCAGAATGAATTTAGAAAGAAAAAGAAACAAGAGAAAAAAAACTGAAGTAGGTAATACCCAGCCAGCTTCTTCCATGCATTCGGATATATGTTGGTTTTTGCCACCTAGATCTTGCGACTCCCTCCCTACTGAAGAACATGAGTTTAAGAATTAAACGTACATACAGTGTTGGTTTTAGCTTGCTTTCTATTTATGTTTATAGCCTCCAGACGCGTACCTCGGATTCAGAGGCTTTTATTTAGTTAAAATTTATGTATTTATAAATAAAATTGTTACACAGTAATCATTTTTTAAACGAGTAATGTCACACGTCAAAAACTTTATATTAACTTTATACTTTGTTGGAGAAAACAAAGATAAAGAGAGTGTGTTAGAATGTATATTTTTTTTTATTATTATCTAAAAGAGAAGTAATGTAATAATTATGTAGAGTTTTTGATATACAAATATTATTACTCTTTTTAAGCAATCCTGCTATATGCATAACATTTTTTGTACATAATTTTGACGATGATTAACAGTGTGTTATGTGATTAATGGAATTAATAATTAATCACAAGATATTGAAAAGAAGTTAAAATTTATTTTTCAAGAAAATTATTAAAATTAATTAAAAAAATAAGATCTAAAGTTCTATGTAACTTTTACTACTAAAAATTATACGGATAGCGATGAAATTTTTTTGTCATTGATCTATTAAATTCTGTCATTATAATAATTAGCGATCGAATCTGTCAGGTGAATGTCACATAATTCTTGGTGACTAATTGCCTAGTGACAAAAATAGAGTTATGTGGTTAAATAGCGACAAATTTTTTCATTGCTATTTAAAAATTTTCCATCACTATCATTACTCTACATTCGTAGCAAAAAAATATTGATTATTTAAATATTATTATTTAGCAATGGTATTAGCAACGGAAAATATTCTGTCACTAAAATAAAAGTATAAATCTTTTCCCATTAGAGGCTGATGATTTTCGTCGCTGATGACCTAATTTTTTTTTTATTTTTAAACAATCCTATTATATAATTTAAACTTGTATACAATATAACAGTACAACAATCTAATCCAAAATCTAATAACAAATTTTTAAAATTTAAAAATATCATTATCATAATTACATATCAAGTCATACCATAAAGTATTTCAAAAATTTAAAGTAATTAAATATAAATTAAGTTATGCATGTTCCTTATCAAAACAAACATGAAGACAATATATCAAATGTCGGGATGAAAAATATCGTAATTTGAACACGTCTAGTTATCAAATTATCACTTCTAAACTCTTAGGTGAGCACCTAAGCATAGTAAGATAAAGGTAATATAGTCTTCAACCTCACAAATGCCTTAAAGTTGCAATAATGATTTTATGGGGTAAATAATGAAATTTTTATTAAAAAAACAAAACTAGACCTATTTGTTATTTTTGAAAAGAAAAATAGAAAAGGAAAAATAGAAAAAAATGGGTTAAGAAATTAGATGTGCAATTTGGTTGAGCATGGTGGGAGGCGATTTAGTTTGCCATGAAGGGATTTGGAGGTTGCTGCCAATGAGCGGTGGTTGGGCTAAGGCGAGATGGCAATTGTGGTTTGTGAGAGGAGAACATAGGATTATGGTTAATTTGGAATTGAAGTAATTGGTAATGTATCTTTTTCTCAACCTAATACAAAGTAATCTTATTAGATCATATCAGATTACATGAGATCTGATAGATTTATCCTATAATTATAGGATAAAAATATGTTAACTGAATAACTTTATCTTATCATATATCACACTAAATATATGATAAAAATGAGTTATATAATATAAACTTATACTATGTAAGCCTTATACTATATACCAAACGAGAGCTTAAAATACTTACACTGAGCCCGATGGTCCTGTATGATTTTCTTTTTTATTATTGTGGTGTGCTTAAATTAATTTGTGCATATCTCAACAAATATATTTTTTCAGTTTAGTAAAAGACAAGTGATGCACGTTGAGATTAGAATTTAGTAAGATATTCATTATGAGCTTGACTAAAATAATTAACAAAGCTAGAATTCAAAATTATATCTAAACATATATTTACTTACATATTCATCTAACGCTAAACTAACTATTGAGGTTTCCTACATTATGAACTCAGCCAATGGGTCTTTATATTACACGTGCCATTGCCGCATTTATATTTTTTAAAAAAATTTAATGAATATTTCTTTATATTCCTTATGCAGGTGAAGTGTTTCCTGCATAAGGCCACCAAAGGCGACACATCCCTCACCCACGTTTGAAATTTTTTTATTACTCATTTGTTATTTCTATTTTTTTTATATTTTTAATTTTTTTCGTATAATGAGTAATGAATAAATTTGTTCTGAGATAAAGTTAAAATTCATTTAATATTTTTTTAAACTGCATTATATATAATTTAACTGTCAAAATTATTCATATGTACATATATATATAAAGAGGGAAATATTGAAAAAACCATACAACTTAAAGGAAACAATTTTAAATATCCCGCGAGGGTTGGGCTATGCCGAGATATGGTTGCTCTTGTGATGGTTATGAATCTCATTTTTGAATGTTTTAAGTAGGGGTGTTAGTGAATTGAATTTTATTGGTTTTGAAAGAAAAAGTCAACAAATTCAATCCTATCGATTTTGATTGGCTCTGTCTTTTGGTTTTTATTATAATTTTTTTAATACACAAATTCATCAAATTACAATAAATACAAGTATAAATTAACTCATCAAATAATAATAAATATTAATTCAAACTAATTCATCAAAATATAAATACAAATTCAAAATATAAGTCTAAATTAATTGATAATCTTCTTATACATGTTCAAATCTAAGAGAATAAATTAAGTTTGAATTGATGTATAATAGAAAAGTTCTTAAATAAGTATATGTAACATATGAATTTATAGATAAAATATTATTTCAAAATATACATATATAATTTTCAATTCAATTTGGATTGGATCAGTTTTAAAATTTGGATCCAAAATCCAATTAATTTTTTTGGTTTTTCAATTTTTTATTTTTATGATTTGTTCGATTTTTGATTTTTCGATTCGATTTTAATTAAATTAATTCGGTTTTAAACACCCCAATTCTAAATTTGTTTTTGGGAGAAATTCTATAAAACCAAATTAGTAGCAAAAAGCAAATCATATACCAACTAAGAGAAAAATGCAAGCTACATGCTCAAAATAATCGACGTGCGACTCAACTGAGTATTTAACATTTACGTATTTTGTGCTTATTAAACACACGATGGAATCATGCGTTCTAGTTCCACATAGTCATGACATGTTATGTAAATGATATTATTATTATTAAAAAAATTAATTTCTTTAGAGTCACCTTCAAACTCAACTTACACTTATAGAAATACTTATAAGAACAAAACTTTGCTCTAATCATTTTCTTCAATCATTCTCTCCAACTCCTTTAATCACTCATCATTTATTACTTTTAATTCTACTTAATTAAGTTAATAGATAAATAAAGAGTGATTAAAAAAATTAAAAAGAAGAGTTGAAAGAAAAAAAATTGGAGTTAAGTTTTGTTCTACTTATAAATAACTTATTGACCAATTGTGTCAATTGTTATTGGCTACTAAAAATATTAGTTGCACGCAATAATTATGTTATATTTATAGACATTCACAACATGTATAATTATTGCAATAATGTTAACTAATCTGTCAAACACTTTGTAATGTGACACCAAACGAAAAGAAGTTTTTCTATATCCACTTTTAACTAGTTATTCACTGTCACAAGCTGCATATTTTATATATTTGACAGAACCTTTATCATGCGCTATCGTGGCCTGCATAAGGCATCCAAGGGCTCAACTTTGGACAAGGTAAGCCCTACTCCCTCTGTCATGTTGATTTCATCATGTCCAATTCTCTCCCACTCAAAAGATTGAATCAAGGCTCCTAATGCATGTCCCATAACACGTTTTTCCAAAACACCTCCAGGACAAGTTCGCCTTCCAATACCAAATGGAAGCATATTGTACACTTCACCACCTTCCCCTCACTCAAATCTCTCTGGCACAAACTTTGTTGGATCTACCCACAAGTTAGCGTCCCGATGCAAGGTCCATAAATTCACAAGTAGCATTGTTTCTCGTGGTATGTCAAAACCACAAACTTTGCAATCACTTGAGGACTCGTGGGGTAGAAGAAGCGGAACCACATGATATAGACGAAGTGTCTCTCGGTAATTACATTTTGCAAATATTTGAGTTTTGCAGTGTCCGATTCATTCAACAGTTGTTCTTGCTCCATATAAGTGTCTATCTCAACCCTAACCTTGTTCATTGTTTCTGAATGGTTGAGGAGGAGCAAAAGTGCCCATTCCATGGTGGTGGCCGAGGTAGTGTTTTGACAAGTATTGCCTGCATTGTTTTTTGACAAGTAGTGTGAATGCAAGATTGTATACTAAAAAAGTATTTAATTGATCAAGCCTTTTGATTAAGAGATATACGATGCCATAAATTATTATACGAACCAAGCATGTGGCTTATGACATCTCAATTAATTAAAGGATTAATTCTTTCTTTTGTGCAGAATTTGAGGTGGATTAAGAATTTATTATTGCTCTTACTATGTATTATTTTGTAGCCGTATTCTTTATCTTATGATTTATAGCTTTAGCCTTACATGTTATGCTTTTTTTTTTTGGGGGGGGGGGTGAATTCCTTACTTGTTTATGCTTTGCTCAAACATGGCCCGATCATATGCCAAGTTTTGAGGACATAAATAACCTTCAACAAGCCAAAAAAATAAATTTGATTAACTGTTAAAGTAGATTAAATTAAATCTAAAAAATTATTAACTGTTCCAATTTTATATATATATATTCTTATTATAAGAAAAATATTTAGTCTCTAATGACAATTTTTTATTTTACTCATCTCACTTTAAAAAATTATAACTTTTTAATTTAACCTAAAAAAATTATAAAAGATAAGAAGTAGTGAGAATAACTAAACAAATAAAATAATAACAAAGGTGACTCTGGTATCTGGCATCTATAGTGCATTAACTAGTAATACAAACTAAAGAAAATGCGCATCTAGAAAACATTAATTCACCTTTCATGAAGAGACCGACTGCAACTTTTTTCGGCTACCGCGTCGGCGCCGGTCATGAATTGAATTCAAAACCAATTTGGCTACTTCTTGTCTTCACTATTTGACACTAAGCTATGAGTAAAGTTGCTCAAACTTAATTTAAGTTATCATATATCTCAGCTGTGCTTAGTTTATGTTGATCGTAATTAAGTAGACGTTAACTTACGGAATATATGATTAAAATATATCCTAGTTTTCTCCAAAACAAAAATCCTTGATGTAACTAAAGAAAATAATTTTGAATTACATTTCAATACAAAAATTCTATTATTAAAAATTAAGAAATTAAATAATTCACATTATGATGTATAACTTGATTAATAACCTGAACTAATTAAAGCACGTTGTGACCCCAAAACGATGCCCGAGAGAGATTTAAACAATAACTCTTCTTATGTATGACTTAAATATGTTAATATACATATATATATATATATATATATATATATAGGTTTTGATATTTAAAAGATGCAGTGGATCATGCGATTTCTACTGTGTACAATTATACATTTAAGGTCGCGTGTGAATTTGTTTTCATCCTAACTAATTGCGGTTAAGAAATTAGAGTTGAATATACCCTAAATATTTTGAACACTTTATGAATGTGAGTGAAAGTACATTTAGATTCGTAAAGAAGAGTCAATAATATAGTAAAACACAAATAGTACTTTTGCAGTGAGATTCACTAGTCAGTACTATTTGTAACAATAAAATAAATCAAGAATTGCACACTAAATTTTAACATGAAAAATCTCATTGTACACTGAAGGAAAAATCATGAGACAAACTCTGAAAAATATTTTACTATATAAAGAATAATTATAATATTCTATCTACACTCTCTAACAAAAGAGATATAAAAATATAATGTTTCTCAGTGAGACTCTATCCTACTACAATTTGTAATATTACGGAGACTAGAGAATAAACTTAAAAATTTTCAGTGTATGCTCACATAATACACTCTACATAAACTATTTTTTTCTTCTACTTGGTTATATACAGATGAAGCAAATGGTTCTCTATTTATAGAGAACCATTTCAAGCCTTACATTTAAAGCTTGCTTGCCAACCACCACCAATCCACCGAAAAGCAACTGCCATGCATCCACCGAATTCAGAAAAAAAATTTCTTCATCCTTTTGTTGACTACAAGCCACCGACTAACAATTCTTCATATTGGCTTGCATTTTGCAAGAGTCTTCAACCTCTGCAAATATTGACCAAGTCCAAGCAATGTTTGAACTTGTCAACTGTCAATGACTTCTTCATCATGTCTGCAGGATTCTTAGTTGTTGCTATATGATGAATTGCAATTGTACAGTTGTTTATACTTTCTCTAACAAAATGAAGTCTAACATCAATGTGCTTTATCCTTTCATGGTAGACTGAGTTTTTTGCCAAATGAATGACACTTTGACTATCGCAATGCATGATTGGTTCATTTTTGCCCAATCCAAAACTACCCAAAAGACCTTGCACTCATGTGCTTTCTTTCACAACCTCAGTCAATGTCATATACTTAGCTTCAGTAGTTGACAATGCAACTATAGATTGCAATGTTGTCTTCCAACTAATAGTACATCTAAAGATTATAAAGATTTAGTCTGTTAATAACTTCATTTTGTCCAAATCTCTTGCATAATCAAAATCTACATAGCCTACGACCTTACAGGTCTGCTGACCATCAAACACCAAACAGACATCGGTGGAACCTCTCAAGTATCGCATGATTCATTTCACAGTTTCCCAGTGCACCTTTCCCGGCTTGCTCATAAATCTGCTCACCATATTTACTGCATGTGAAAGATCCGGTCTTGTGCACACCATGACATGCATGAGACTGTCAACTGCACTAGAATAAGGTATATGAGTCATGTGCTCCACCTCCTCCTCAGTTTCTGAACATTCCTTTAAAGATAGCTTGAAATGTACAGCTAAAGGAATACCAACTGGTTTAGACTGATTGACTGCGGGATTTAAGGATGCAAACCCAAGTGCAAGTTGTCTCAAGTAGTAAATTTCTCGGGAGTCCGAGGTCGATCCACAGGGAATTGATGAAGAAAAATTAATTGAGGTAAGAAGATGATTTGTCACAACACCAAAAGTAATAAAACAAGTTCATAAATGAATTTAAGGGCTTGCTTGGGTTAGGAGATCCACTCTTGGTAATAAATTAAAGGTAAGATTATTTCTCTTTATAACTCAATTGAAATCCACACACAACGAAGGTTCTAATCGGAAAATGTAACATTCAAAGTTCAATTATATATGCAATCATATTATGATTCCTTTAATTATCTACCAACATTTGTAAATGAGTTCAAGCATTCACTGTGCCAATCCTATTGTTTACAATAAATCAAGATCTCCATTAACAAAGAAGGTTTCTAAATTAATTGGAAACAAAATACAACACATATAATGTTCATTTAATAATATATCATTTAAGCACAAGAAATAAAATAATCTAACCTTATTTCATTACCAAGAGCTTCACTCTTTCACCCAAGCAAGATGAAGATTTAGTTACTCATGGATAAGAAGAAAGAAAGAGAGAAGAAGAGAAAGATGAACATAACTTCAATTTAGAACAAGAGAAAATTACAACAAAGGAAAATAATAAACAAGCATAACCTTAACTTGTACAAACTAAGCCTAACACCAAGTGCTTAACACTCCAGCTCATGGTGCCTTTAATAGAGGAGTAGGGATACAAAATAACAAGGAGAATGATTAAGAGTAGGTGGATGAGTGGGTGGAGTGGTTGGATGATTGGTTAGGTGGTTGGATTATTGAATTAGTGGTTAGATTATTGAGATTCTTTGTCTCCGAAATCATTCATTGCTTAACTCATGGATGCTGTCATCAAATGGAAAAGTCATCTTCATGAAAGTTGTAGATCTGGGTCTTAGCTTTCAGATGTCCAAATTTCAGCTCATTTGACCTCCTACAGCCCGAGATATGGCCCAATTATTGCAGACTATTCAGGCCCAGTTTCAGCACATCTGTTTTGACTTCCAGACCCAATATCACCTTCAAGGAGCCCGAATCAAGTTTTGTGTTCAACATGAAAGTTGTAGATATGAGTCTTAACTTTCAGATTCCAAATTTTTAGCCCATTTTATAAGCCCAAACTCGAATTATGCTCTGATTACTACATACTGTTCAGGTTTCAGACACAAAACTCGTGTTCTGTCTTCCAAGTCTAATTAGGTCCTCTAGATGTCTGATTGAGACTTTGAGCTCTTCACCAAAGTTGTAGAGCTCTCTCTTATCTTTCCTACAAGATAAAAGTCATAATTATCAGACATTTAGAACTCAAGATATGACCGAAATACAAAAATAATATAAGACCAAAATAATGCTAAAAAAATCAATTAAGTCCAATTTGAGTCCAAACTTACAAAACATAACTAGGCTTAATCAATTAAGTACATGGAGAGTGTAAATAACTAAAAATGAGGGTTTATTAATGTATAAAATATGTGATCATCACTGATCCATATTGAAGCACTGTAGCGCTTTCATGATGTAATTTTGCTATGACAAACACAATCTACCACGACGTCTCTCCCTATAAATCTTCATACCACGAATCTTCTTTGTTGCACCTATGTCTTTCATCTCAAATTCTTTTTTCAACTGAATTTTCAATATGCTAATTTCAGCCTTGTTGCAAGCTGCAATTAGAATGTCATCTACATACAACAACAGATAAATGCGAGAACCATCTGGAAGCTCTTTAGAGTAGATGCAATTATCATATTGATTTCTGTTATATCCATTACCAATCATAAATGCATCAAACCTTTTGTATCATTATCTTGGGGACTGCTTCAAGCCGTACAATGATTTTTTTAATAGGCAAACATGATCTTTCTTCTCAGGAACTATGAACCCCTCTGTTTGATTCATATAGATATACTCCTCTAGCTCACCATATAAGAACATGGTCTTCACATCAAGCTGTTCCAGTTCCAAGTAAAACGTACTTACAATAGCTAATAGGATCCATATAGAGTTATGTTTCACCACAGGATAGCATACTTCATGGAAGTCAATACCCTCCTTTAGAGTATAACCATTTGCTACCAGTCTTGCCTTGAACCTTGGAGGTTCAATGCTAGGGATTCCTTTTTTCCTTTTGAAGACTCATTTGCAGCCAACTATTCTTTCTCTTCTAGAAGTTGTACCAGCTCCCATGTTTGATTTTTCTAAAGAGATTCAATCTCCTCATTCATTGTTATTAGTCATTCCTTTGACTCCTTGTTGTTTACTGCATCAGGTAGGTAGATGGTTCATCTCCTACTGCATCATCTGCCATAGCCAAAGCAAAGGTTATAGGATCTGTATCTGACCAGTCAAGAGCACAGGCAACAGAATTCAGATATCTCCGAGGTTTCTAAATTTATCGCATTTCTCTGCTAGTATCAATAATGTATGGCTCTGCTCCTCTAGTTTCTTCATCAGCACCCATGTCTTCAGGTTTATCTTGTTGTTCTTCTTCAGGTTGAGCAACAACATGAAGTACTTGACTAACTTATATCATCTTCCCGCTTCATCTTCCTAATGTCAATCTCCAACTCCACCTATTTCTCAGCACCATGATCTGTCTTTGTCTAATATACTTCAAATTCCCATTTCTGATTTACTATTGTCGCCTCATCAAATGTGACATCTCTGCTAACAATGATCTTAGGTGAACTTGTCTTTTTTGTATACCATAGTCTGTAGTCCTTCACCTCCCGTGTATACCCTAGAAATGTACACTTTCTTGCCCTGACCTCAAGTTTACCATCACTCACATGGGCATACGCAGGACAACCAAATAACTTCAAATTAAAATAGTTTACAAGTTGACCAAACTATACCTCTTGTGAAATCTGTAGATCAATTGCAATTGATGGAAATCTATTTATCAAGTATACAGTTGTATTGACCGCCTCAACCCAAAATGATTTGGGAAGTTTAGCATTAATCCGCATGCATCGTGCACGCTCCAAGAGTGTTCTATTCATCTGTTCTGTAACTTCATTTTGTTATGGTGTTCCAGGTACAGTATGATGCCTCATTACACTTGCATTCCTGCAGAACTCCTCAAATTTTTTGCTGTAGAATTCCCCGCCATTATCGATTCTTAGCCGCTTGCCTGTCTGCCTGATTTTCTTTTCGACCATGGCCTTCCACTACTTGAATTTATCGAACACCTCATCCATTTCTTTAAGAAATAAACCCAGACCTTCTTGGAATAGTCATATATCAGAGTAAGAAAATAATGAGCACAACCCAATGAGTTAACAAGGGAAGAACCCCAAACATCTGAGTGGACATATTCAAGAATGCCATTGCTGGTGTGTTTTACAGAATTGGACTTTACTAGTTTCTTCTTTCCAAATACACATTTTTCATAGAAATTGAGTTTACAATTCTTTACGCCTTTCAGTAATCCCAAAAACTTGGTGTGTAAAAATCGGCAAATGCACCGAATCGCAACAAGTAATAAAGTAGTAAAAAGAGTATCGTCCCATAAAGATTATATTGCCAATTATCAATTTCATTAAACTAACACTATCTAGGCTACTTCAAAAGGCAAGAGTTGGCAAAAACGAAATTAAAAAGAAAACAATTAAAAAAAAGAAATCAGATTTAAACAAAGCAAATTCAAGAAATCAAACACAATATGAAAACAATAATGAGAAAGTGTTAGGGTTCAGATTTCACTTGAACTTTTTAAATACACATCCAAATATAGGTTCAAACATGTTCTAATTCAATGATTTATGGTCAATTCTCAAAATTAATCAATAATCAATCCTTTGGTATATTAATCCTTTTAAACTGTTTAAAATTAATTAATCCCTTAGTCTAACCCCAAATAGGAAGACATTATCAAGAATAAAGGAATTAAAAGAAAGACTACATAACCCACAACGTCTATTTCTAGCTATTGCAGAAATTATGGTGTTTATCACATGATCAAGGTCCATGCAAATTTTCCCAAATCATACATCAACTTAAAAGATCATTTCCAAATTGGTCAGATTCAGAAAAACATTAAGAATAAAGATAAACACATAAATCATGAAATAGAAACATGCATTAAACCCATAAAAGATATTATATTATTCAAGTATCAATATCTATCGTCCTCCTAACGAGGGGAAGTTAGTTACACATAGGAAAAGAGTAAAATAAAGGAAGAAAGATGACAAACTCCATTGCTAATTAGTGGAAAGGTTAAAGAAAATCCCTAATCTTCAAGCCTTGATGCACCCACACCAAATTAGGATTAAGTTGTCTTAACAACTACTGCAGTGTGTGTTACAAATTGGCGTAACTTTCTATTTATAACTTTAGAAATCTGTTCAGTTATGCATCCAGCGTGAGCGCTGAGTTACCAGAAGCCAAATTTTGCCTTGATGATAGCGCCTGAGCGCTGGGCCATCAGAATTAACACTATTCTGTCATTTGCGCGCTTGAGCGCTGGGGTAATAAAGAAACTCCACGTTCTAAGCGCTGACTTTTGAGCACTAAGTATCCAGAGGGCTTTTCCAACAGGTCTTTCATGTAATCACCTTCATTCTTTTATCCTTTGCATTTGCCTATCAAAATACAAGAAAATAACAAATAAGAAAAGTAATTTAAATAAAAAATAAAAAAATATTAAAATTATGAAAACTTAAGGACAAAACTAAATTAAACAAATTAAAAGAGAATGAAAAACCTAGAAATTGAACTGTAAAAACATAGTTTTTTAAAGGCTCACCACCTTTGCTAGTAAGTATTATCATTCCCTTCTCACTCATATGACCAAGCTGCATGTGCCACAACTGTATAACATCATCATTTGATCTTTTAGAGGATAAAATAGCAACAACCTCACTAATTGTGCTCTCCAGCAATAGATAGATCCCGCCTTGCAGCTTTCCTTTCATCACCACCATCGAGCCTTTGGTCACATTAAAAAAATCACCCTCTTCAGAGAACTTGTACCCCTGGTTGTCTAAGGCACTCAAAGAGATCAGGTTATTGCCCAGCTCTGGTACATGTCACGCTTGAAATGTCCTTTCAGTACCATCATCCAATCTGATTTGTACCTATCATCCACCTACAACAGCAATTACCATGTTGTCTCCCAATCAGACCTTTCCCTCCCGCTTTTGATATGAAGAGAAAAATTTTCTATTAGGTGTCATGTGAAAAGATGCACTAGAATCCAGGATCCACTTGTTGCCTAAGTCACTAGTGGAAACTATTAGAATAGATTCATCATCACTATCATCAAAACTTCTAATTATTATATTTGCAGAATTTCCTGGTTTCTCCTTTCTCTCAGGGCAATTTTTTCGGATATGCCTTGGCTGGTGACAATGAAAACACTTTAAGGACTTGTGATTTTTGGACTTTGATCTTCCCTTACTTTTGCTTCCCGATCCTCTTTCTTGACTACACCATCTTGTCACAAACAACCCATCTACAGGATTATCAGAACCGGATCCTGATGCCAATTTTTTATGCTCCTTTGTCATCAACACCTCCTTGACCGTTTTGACGAAGATGGTGGACCTACCATACATCATGGTATCACAGAAATTATCATAAGACAGAGGTAGTGAAGTCAATAAAATCATAACTTGATCATATCTTCGACTATAATTCCAGCTGCTTGTATATCAGAGATCATCCGATTGAAGTCGTCAATATGATCTCGAATTGGTTTTTCTCCTAAAAGTTTGAATGTGTACAATCTCTTCCTCTAGTAAAGTTAGTTTGACAAAGTCTTTACAGAGTACTTTTCTTACAAAACTTTCCAGAGTCCATCTGCAATCTTTTCGTTCATAACCTCTCGCAGCACATTGTCTGTCAGGCTCAGCTATATTGTGCTACGTGCTTTGACCATTATCTCCTTATTTTTATCAGAAGACAATGTTTCCGGTAACCATTCTAACGCCTTTGACAGGCCTTGCTGGTCTAATAATGCTTGCAGCTTCAACTTCTATAGACTGAAGTCGTTAGATTCATCGAATTTCTCCACATCAAATTTTGGCACCGACATCTTCGATTTGAAATTTGATCAAGTGGCTTTGATACCACTTGTTAGGAAATCAGAGTTGGATACACCCCAAGTGTCTTGAACACTTTATGAATGTGAGCGGAAGAGCACTCAGATCTGTAAAGAAGAATCAATAATATAGTAAATCATAAATAGTACTTTTGCAGTGAAACCCAGTAGTCAGTACTATTTGTACCAGTAAAATAGATCAAGAACTGCATACCAAATTTTAACGTAGAAAACCCCCTTATACACTGAGGAAAAAATCACGGGACAAATTCCGAAAAAATATTTCATCATATCAAGGATAATTATAATATTTTATTTACACTCTTTCACACAAGAGATACAAAACATGGTATTTTTCAGTAAAACCATTTCTTACTACAATTTGTAGTATTACAGAGACTAAATAATAAACCTAAAAATTCTCAATATATGTTCACACATTACACTTTTAATATTTTCTCACACTTTTTATTTTTTACTCTCACTATAAAAGCTATTTTTTTCTTCTGCTTGGTTATATACAAATTAAGCAAATGATTCTCTCTATATATAAAGAACCATTTCAAGCCTTACATTTAAGGCTTGCTTGCCAACTAGGGATGGCAACGGGGCAGGACGGGGGTGGGTCGTAGCCCCCCGCCCCCGCGGATAATATCCGCCTCCGTCTCCACTCCCATATCCGTGTAGATGCGTTTATTATTTATTTTCAGGTGAAGCAGGTGACCTACAGATATCCATGGATATCCAATAAATTATAAAAAAAATTCAAAAAAATTAAAAAATAAAATAAAAAATTTTAAAAAATATAACATTTTAATATTTTAATTTATATAATGAGGTTTTTAATAATTTTATATAAAATATTTTTATATTTTTTTTCTTGAGTCTACATTAGACAGAGGAAACTACTCCTACCTCCGCCCCTACCCCCACCCCTATTTATTAAACATGAATAACTTAAATGAATATTTATATTTATGAAAAAAATTAAACGAGTATTATCCACTCTCATCACGGGTATTACTTACGAGTACCCGCACTCGCAGGTAAGTACTCGCAGGTAACTCACGGGTAAGTACTAGCAGATAAAATTATCATCCTTATTGCCAACCAACACCAATCCACGGAAAACAACTGCCATCCACCGAATTCAGGAAAAAAAATTTCTTTCTCTGCAAGCCACCGACTAACTAATGGCATGTAGAAAAGTTTAACAATTGTTACATAAAAACGAAGGCTCGTAGAAAATGTCAAAATATCCAAGGTAGTCAGTCAACAATTCAAGCATATCTCTATCAAAAAAATTAATGCTCTGTTGAAAAGTTTTAAAGAGGGGAATTGACTGATGGAATAAAATAAAAAATAAAATAAAAGAGAACATAATATTTTATTATTTTAATATTTATTGAGGGAGATGAATAAAGTCATACCTTCCTTGGTTTCTTGTATTGAGAAGAAAAAAATTTAAAAAATAACAAGAAAAAGATTCATCGACTTTTTCTTACTATTCTATCCCTCCTTTAAAATAACTTCAAAATACGTTTTCATTAAATTTTTTCATTTCGTTACTTATCATTCCATTCACTTACCATCCTCGACAACATAACCTAAAGTTCATGCATATGGTGTTTTATGACACAGCATATTCCACTTAAACTAAGACAAGTCGATTTGAAAATTCTCTTTGCTTTTGTAGCTTCCTAACGTTGATAGTTTTGTGAAAACAAATGCAAATAATTGAGTAATATATTATTATTTATTCTATGAATTTTGTTAACATATATCATTATTACTCATTATTAATATTACTTAGAGAAAAAAATATTATATATTTTTTAGATTTTTAAAATAATAAGCATTTTTATTTTTCATTTAATAGTTTTTATTGTTTATTCTTTAATATTTATTGTAAGGATACTTGTTAATAAAACTCGTAATCTAATACATGTTGTGCACTGATTGAGTGAGTATTAATGTGAGAGTTTTAGAATAATTTAGTTCTCACTTTCGTAAAAGAAGAGTCATTATGTTATCTTTTCTTCTTGGCCTAATCGAAATCATTATCGTTTGAAAGAGATGATATTATCTTTTTCTTGGTCAAAAAAATGATGTTAATATATATTAACTTTAAAAGAACTTAATTTCTCACCAGAATAACTCCTTTCACGGTTTCCTGCGTGTAGAATTCTGGTTCCGTTTGTTGCAGATCCAACATGACATCAATCAGCGTCGTCATATTCTTTTGGTTGTTTGCTGCACTCATGCTCTTGTTTCTCCGGTGCTCGTGAAGGAGCTTCTGAAAGAAGCTGTCCATCTTGTTCATCAACTTCACCATCCTCTTTTCTAACCCTTGGAAATCAACCCATCGCAGTATTGGGAAGAAGTCATTCAAATTTCCACTTCCCTGAAGCTCTGCGAACTCCTTTATGAGAATCTGGAATTCCTTCCCTTCTTGGGCAACCGCATCCTTGCCATAGTACCGTTTCCCAGAGATCATCCTAGCATGATATTGAAAGAAAGCTCCACAAGTCTTGGTCTGAGGTCTACCTTTGACACTAATTGCCCTTTGCACTCTTCAAATAGTTGCTTCACCAACAGTTGTACCTCTTCTCTGTGAGCTACAACTGTTGGTGAATATCATGTGGCCATACTTCTCTGTGAGCTTATGTAGACTTCGGTGAAGGGGTTCTTTTATCAGATGAAGATGGTCTATGAGTGGTAAAGCAGGTGGGCTAGGTGGGAGGTTTTAAGGCTTGACTTGTCTCTTTGGTATGAATTTAGAAAGAAAAAGAAATAAGAGGAGTAAAATTGAAGTAGGTATCAACAAGCCGGCTGATTCTTCCATTTGGATATTGTCCACGAACACTCTTAATCTTGAGACTTCCTATTGAAGTTATATATCTGGATGGTGAAGTATGTGTAATTCCTGTAGGTTGGGCTGTTTACAATTTGTGCCACCAATAAAACTATATATTGGTAATTTGGTATATTATTAATTGATTAAAATTCAAATAAAGAAAAAGGTGTTGGTGCGTGATTCGGTAGTCGATGAGGGGAAATGAATCCTGTCACGTCTTATGTTTTTATAAAATATTTTATAAAGAATAAAATTTTATTAATTTAGATATTTTATTTTAGAATAGATATTACTAATAAAAAGAAATTAAATAAAATTTATAAGAATTTAATTAAAATTATTGAGATTGACCTTTTAGATAAATTAGATAATAAATTAGATAATAGAACAAATATTTTAAATTTATTAAAATAAAATTTAACAATAATAATAAAATTAGAAATATTTTAATAAATATATTAAATATTTATAAAAATATTTATAAATTAATTATTATTTTAATATAAAAATCTATTCTAATAATTATTAATTAATAAAAATAATTATTACTTAGATTAAAATAAAATTAGAAGGCTACGTGCACCACATGAAAGTGGTGGAACGCGCGCATTCTACAATCATAAGATTAGATAGAAGTAATTATTACTTTAAAAAAATCTAGTTGCAACGTGGTGCAACGTAGCAAATTGAATTGGCAATATATATAGGCAAAGAAATAGAACAGGCAGCAAGCAAGGAAGAGAAAAGAAAGAATGAAAAAAATGATGCTAGTGTGAAATCGAGAGAAAGAGAGAAAAGGAAAAAGAAGAAAGAGAGGAAGAAAAAGTGTGGAAGTGAGAAACTGTTGAAGGAAGTGAACAAGCCGCAGAGAAAAAAAATGTAAGAAGAAGAAGAAGAGAAAGAAACATAATCTGAAAGAATGAAGAAGAAGCTACAGATAAACTTAGAGAAAATTAATGAGATATTTTCTGATTGATTGATAGAATAATGAAAACTTAGTTTATATACAGTAAATAACATCTAACCAAATTAGTTAGACTTTAACTAAAATCTAACTAATTCGGTTGAGAGCTTTAACTAATTGATTTCTAATAAGTTAACTAATCCAATTATCTCTAACATGCCCCCTTAATATGAACTCTTTGTTGAGCTAAGTCAGTAACTGATAGTTGATGTCTAAAGGAAAGAAATCTTGCTAAAGTTAGAGGTTTTGTGAACACATCTGCAGGCTGCTCTTCAGAGAAAATATGTTGAATGAATAATTCTTTCTACAAAACCTTATCTCTCACAAAAAATAAGTCTAATTCCATATGTTTAGTTCTATTATGTAGTATAGGATTGTGAAAGAGCAAAACTGTGCTCATGTTATCACATTAGATGATAGGTCAGCTAACTTGAATTTGCAGCTCAGTGAGAAGTGACTGAATCCAAGTTAATTCTGTCACAGCACAAGCTAAACTCCTATATTCAGCTTCAGTGCTAGATCTTGCCACCACTTACTGTTTCTTAGACCACTAAGAGACTAAATTACTTCTAAGAAAAACACAAGCACCAGAGATGGATCTTCTGTCAGTAGGATCACTTCCCCAAACAGCATCACAGAAACCTTATAGAGCTAGGTGTGTAGGCTTTTGCAAGTGAAGACCATGACTCAATGTACCAATGAGATACCTGAGTACTCTTTTGACTAATTTTCAGTGACTGTTTAACGGTTGTTGCATGAACTGGTAGGCCTTATTGACTGAAAAAGACAATTCTGGTATGGTAATTGTTGTGTATTAGAGTGCACCAACAATTGATCTATAGGAAGCTGGATCTGAGAAGAAATTGTCACCATGCTTGGACAATTTAGTTCCAGTAGCTATTGGAGTAGGAACTGCCTTAGCCTTTAACATATTTGCACGAGCTAACAGATCTTTTATGTATTTTGATTGGCTGAGATGAAGATTGCTATTTGCTAGGCTGTGAACTTCAATTCCCAAAAAATAGTGAAGGGAGCCAAGGTCTTTTAGAGCAAATTTGACATTTAAATCAATAACCAGCTAAGAGATAAAGCTAGTAGAAGAGCCTATAAGAATGATATCATCTACATATACTAGAATGTAAGTGTAACTATCTGTGGTCTTTCTTGTAAACAAAGAGGGGTCACACTTACTAGAGACAAAACCAAAGTTATGCAAAGTTTGTGCAGGCTTTTCAAACCAAGCCCGTAGGGCTTGTTTTAGACTATAGAGGGCTTTGTCCAACTTGCAGACCAAGGAACTATCAGTTGATACAAATCTAGGTGGTTGAGTCATGTATATTTCTTCATGAAGTTCCCCATTAAGAAATGCATTGTTGACATCGAGTTGCTTAAGAGGCCAATTGTGCAGTAAGGCCAAGGTGAGGATGATTCTGATTGTTGTTGGTTTAACAACTGGAGAGAATGTTTCAGTATAATCAAAATCATACTCTTTATGAAACTCCTTGGCTACAAGTCTTGCTTTATATTTTTGAATGGAGCCATTAGGATTTTCCTTGATCCTGAATACCCACTTACAACCAATTGATTTTCTGTCAGATGGAAGAGACACAAGATATCATGTTTTATTGGCCAATAAAACATCATATTCAGTATGCATAACTTGAGTCTAGTGAGATGAGTTAAGAGCTTCTTCAGCAGAAGTGGGAAAGGTATGAGCTAGGTACACCTTTGGCTTAAAAATACTAGCTTTGGCTCGGGTAGTCATAGGATGAATGTTATTATTTAGGGAGAGGAAGGATGAAGAGGGAAGAGAAGAAGACTCAGAATGAGAAGAAGACTCAGAATGAGCAGAAACAAAAGTGGGAGAGAAAATAGGATAAGTAGAGACAAGTGAATCTGATTGACTGTGGGATTTAAAGATGCAAATCCAAGTGCAGGTTGTCTCAAGTAATAAATTTCTCGGGAGTCAGAGGTCGATCTATAGGGAATTGATGAAGAAAAATTAATTGAGGTAAGAAAATTATTTGTCACAACACCAAAAGTAATAAAAGAAGTTCACAAATGAATTTAAGAGCTTGCTTGGGTTAGGAGATCTACTCTTGGTAATAAATTAAATTTAAGATTATTTCTCTTTATAACTCAATTGAAATCCACACACAACGGAGGTTCCAATCGGAAAATATAACATTCAAAGTTCAATTATATATGTAATCATATTATGATTCCTTTAATTATTCACTAATATTTGTAAATGAGTTCAAGCATTCACTGTGTCAATCCTATTATCTACAATAAATCAAGATCTCCATTACACAAAGAAAGTTTCTAAATTGATTGGAAACAAAATATAACACATAAAATGTCCAATTGATAATATATCATTTAAGCACAAGAAATAGAATAATCTAACCTTATTTCATTACCAAGAGCTTCACTCTTTCACCCAAGCAAGATGAAGATTTAGTTACTCATGGATAAGAAGAAAGAAAGAAAGAAAAAGAGAAAGATGAACATGACTTCAATTTAGAACAAGAGAAAATTACAATAAAGGAAAACAATAAATAAGTATAACCTTAACTTGTAAAAACTAAGCCTAACACCAAGTGCCCCAAATGATCAGCCAGTGGTGCCTTTTATACGGGAGTTGGGATACAAAATGACAATGAGGTTGATTAAGAGTAGGTGGATGAATGGATGAATGAGTAGAAAATGCTAAATGGTGAGGATAAGAGTGAAAATTATTGAGATTTCTTGTTTCCGAAATCATTCATTGCTTAACTCATAGATTCTGTCATCAAATAGAAAAGTCATTTTCATGAAAGTTGTAGATCTGGATCTTAACTTTCAGATCTACAAATTTTAGCTCAAGATAATTCTTACAGCCCGAGTTATGGCCCAATTACTGCAGACTGTTTAGGCCCAGTTTCAGCACCTCTGTTTTGACTTCCAGGCCCAATATCACCTCCAAGCTGTCTGAATGAGCTCTTGTGTTCTTCATGAAAGTTGTAGATATGGGTCTTAACTTTCAAATTTCAAAATTTCAGCCCAATATAATTCTTATAACCCGAGTTATGCTCTGATTACTTTACACTATTTAGGTTCCAGACACAAAACTCATGTTCTGTATTCCAAGCCTAATTAGCTCTACTAGATGTCTGATTGAGACTTTGAGCTCTTCATCAAAATTGTAGATCTTTCTCTCAGCTTTCCTACAAGGTAAAATTTATAATTTCTAGACATTTAGATCTCAAGATATGACCAAAATACAGAAACAGTGTAAGACCCAAATAATGCTGAAAAAATCAATTAAGTCCAATTTGAGTCCAATCTTACAAAACATAACCAGGCTTAATCAATTAAGTACATGAAGAGTGTAAATGTGATGGTTTATTAATGTATAAAATATATGATTATCACTGATGGTGCAACAACACTAGAGTAACCAGAGATACTAGTAGAAGTTGTAGAATCAGAGTCAACAACAGCAGTATCAGAAGTGGAAGATGACAGTACTGGATTGAGAGAAGAAAGTGGAATACTAGAGGACTGATATGAGACTAGAGGTAGAGAAATTAAAATAGGTGGAGTGACTGATACAGGAACAGTAATACCAAAAGAAGATATATTTGAGTTAGTGATTTGGAGTTTAGTAAAAGGAAAGAATAGTTCATTAAAAACCACATCTTTTAAGATATAAATCCTGTTTGTTTCAAAATAAAGGCATTTGTACCCCTTGTGAGAAGAACTGTACCCAATAAAGATGCATTCAAGACTTCTAAACTGCAATTTGTTTGAATTGTATAGTCTGATATTTGGATAACATGCACACCCAAAAGTTCTGAGGAATGAGTAATTTGGATTCTTGTGATAGAGTGTTGTGTAGGGAACTTGACCAGACAAGGAGGAAGAGGGTAGCAAGTTAATCAGCAATGCTGCTATTTGAAAAGCATGGTTCCAGAAAGAGAAAGGTAAGGAAGCATGGGCTAAGAGAGTGAGCCCAAATTCAGTAATCTGTCTATGTTTCCTTTCAATAACATCATATTGGTGATGAGTATATGAACAAATCAACCTATGAAAGATACCTTGTGAGGTGAGATATGAAAACACTGGCCTAAATTCACCACTCCAATCACTTTGGACAACTTTTATTTTGTAACCAAATTGGAGTTCAACTATTTGTTGATAGGTTTTGAAAATGGAAAGAGTTTCAGACTTGGACTTTAGAAGATAAAGCCAAGTAAATCTGGTATAGGCATCAACAATACTAAGATAGTACTTATGACCAGTTGAGGTTGCAACAGGTGCAGGTCCCCATAAATCCATGAATAATAGTTCAAATGGTTTACTGTAAATGGAAGTAGACTTGTGAGATGGTTTTTGGTGACTTTTTTCAAGACAGCAGGCTTTGTAAAAATCAAAAAGTGTCTTATTTAGAATGGAAATGGCACATGATTGTAAAACTTATTTAACTATTTGAGCATTGGGATGACCCAATCTGTTATGCCAAATAGAAAATTGAGAACAAATGTGTGAAGAGGGAGAAATTGGATTAATTGTAGCATAGGATGCATTTTTATTATTGGAAGATGAATAACAGGATATGGTGTTACAAAATGCCTTATTACTAGAGAAACGACAAACAATATGATTTACATAGAATGGTAAAATGGAACTATAATTTTCTTTAAGAAAACAAGAAGAACAGTTGCTAGTACATGTGGATTTTATAGGAAGATATGATAAAACTGAAGATGAGGAACAACTTGAACCTGAATGAGAAGGAAATTGTGACAGTGGCAACTGTTGAGTTGCATTGTCTGAATGGTGAGGAAAGAATTAAGAAAACTTGTACAATCCATCAAAACTAATAGAACCGTGAAGTAGAACTTCATGATTGGCCTGAGATTTTACATAACAGTGGTTACCATGGAACTCAAAATAGATATGATTATCCCTTGCAAATTAACTGACACTAATTAAATTTTTAGTGATAGCAGGTACATGAAGCAAATTAGACAAGTGAAAAGTAACTGAAGAATTTAAGGGAGATTTAATAAAAGAATGACCAATACTAGCAATTTGCAAACACGAGTCATTGCCTAGTCGAATTTGGTCAGAACCAGCATAAGGACTCTGGTGTACCAAATTTGATGCATCAGCAGTGACATATGTTGTAGCACTCGAGTCTGGATACCAAGCATTATCATGAATGGTAGATGGTGAAGTGATAATCACATATTTTATTCATTAAGAAACCATTATGTTTAGTTATTTACACTTTTCATGTACTTAATTGACTGAATTTGATTATGTTTTGTAAGTTTGAACTCGAATCGGACTTAATTGATTTTTTCAGCATTATTCGGGTCTTACACTGTTTCTGTATTTTAGCCATATCGTGAGTTTTAAATGTCTGATAATTATGAATTTTACCTTGTAGGAAAGATAAGAAAGAGCTCTACAACTTTGATGAAGAGCTCAAAGTCAATTTCAGACATCTAGTGGAGCTAATTGGGAATGGAAATCAGAATACGGGATTTGTGACTGGAACCCGAACAGTGTGTAGTAACCAGAACATAATTCGAGTTTGGGCATATAAAATGGGCTGAAAATTTGTAATCTGAAAGTTAAGACCCATATGTACAACTTTCATGTCAAGCACAAAACTTGATTCGGGCTCCTTGATGGAGATATTGGGTCTGAAAGTCAAAACAGAGGTGCTAAAACTGGTCCTGAACAGTCTGTAGTAATTGAGTCATATCTTGGGCTGTAGGACGAATTTTTGGGTGTTTCCAGAGCCATTGGAAAGCTTAGACAATTTCCTAGAACTTTCATGAAGACCACTTGGCTCAGAAATGACGAAATCAATGAGTTCAGCAATAAAGAATTTCGGAGACAAGGTACCTCACCTACTCACCCACCTACTCACCCACCTACTCACCCACCTACTCATCCACCTACTCATCCCATCTACTACTACTCTGAATCCTCTATAAAAGGAAGCATGTGGAGAGCTCTAGGAACAACACACACTTGGTGTTAGAGATAGCTTTTCATAGTTCTTGTATATTTTTCCTTCATTGTAATGGAGAGCTAAGTCACTTCTAGTCAATTCGGGACTCTTGAAGAGATTGTGGCTTGGATTCTTGAGACCTTGGTTATGTAATGTATTTGATTTATATTTGAATTCCTCTTCTCTTCTTCTTCTGTTCTCTTAATCTTGAATGCATGAATGGTGATTCTGTTTATGTTTGATCTGATTTGATCTTGGTTTAAGATTAAGTATTGTGATGAAATTTAGAACAGATTGATCTGAATTAATCATATAATTGAAGATTGAGATTTGTGATGAAACTTAGAACTGATTGATCTAAACTAATCACGTAATTGAAGAGGTTAGGTTACTGATTTGTACCTAGGTTAATTGAATTCGGTGCTTAAATTGACATATATTTACATGAATGGTACGATTGCAGATTTGTATTTATCACTTGTCAATTGAATTCTGGACGATTGTCTAGTATGAATTTTGGATCTGATGCAGAGATCTCGGTTAAATCCAAGTTAACCATTCAAATGTATTTCAGGTGTTTGTTGAAAGGTCTATGATTGAATCCACCCAATCTCGGATAGATTTCTGAATTGACTGTTCTTTTAATTGTTATTTTTCTTCAGATCTTGTCATTGTAATCCTTGAACAATCAAAACTCCCCCTTTCTAACTTAACTTAATTTGATAAAATTGCATTTACGATCCTTGAGGAGACGATCCGGTGTTGTTCACTATACTGCAAACTTAGTTAATAACTTCGGTTATAATTTTGACTGAGTTCGGCGCTCGTCAGAATTTTGGCGCCGTTGCCGGGGATCTCGTAGGTGTAATCTTTTCATTTTGAGTAACCTTACTAATTTTTGTTCTTTCTTACCTATTCTAATAGTTATTTTTCATTTACTAACATTGTTCATACCATACTAACGTTTTTATCTTAGCTTTTGAATTTTTCTGATTTAGGAAAGACGGAAAACAGGTGATTACGGGTAACTATTGCAATTTTCGAACTGAAACATGCCCAAAATGAGCTGAAGCTTGGTCGGTTGAAGGAAAACAGCCTGATAAACAAGACTCACAATAAACTGTGAGGTCACCCCTGGTTTTTCGAAATTCTATCATTTAGACCACTTTTTCAATTTTTTAATATTTTTTATTGCATTTTCTAGTTTCATTTTTATGTAGATTTTGTTCTGTGTTGATTCCATAATTTTTAAAAATGTTTAGACATATTAACTAGATTTATTTTTGCATATTTTGAGTGTTGTTTAGTGTATTTTGCTTAGTTGCAGTTTTTGTGTTTTTGTGCTTTAGTTGATGCATGACTAAGTCCAATCCTGATACCTTGCTTGATTTTGATCCTGAGATTGATAGGACCTTGCATAGATTAATTAGAGCTCGTGTGATAAGTTCTAGAGTTAATTCTGAACCTAATTTTGATTTTGGGAGTGAACCTGATAACTTAAGTAATCCTGAAATCATGGCTGATAACATGCATAATAGAACCCTCAAGGAACTTGCTGCTCCTGATGTATCTTACCAATCTTTGTGCATTCAATATCACGATCTTGATGCAGATTTTGAGTTAAAATCTGGTTTGATACACTTGTTACCAAAATTTCATGGTCTTGTGGGTGAAGATCCTCATAAGCACCTGAAAGAGTTCCATGTTGTGTGTTCAACCATGAAGCCACAAGGCATCCCTGAGGAACACATCAAGTTAAGGGCATTTCCCTTCTCACTTGTCGATGCAGCCAAAGATTGGTTGTTTTATCTTTCACCAGGTTCAATCAGAAGTTGGAATGACATGAAGAGGTTGTTCCTGGAGAGATTCTTCCCTGCCTCTAGAGCTGCTGTAATTAGGAAGGATATATGTGGTATCAGACAGATGTCTGGTGAGACTTTGCATGAATACTGAAAGAGATTCAAGAAGTTGTGTTCGAGCTGTCCTCATCACCAAATTAGTGACCAGCTCTTGATTCAATACTTTTATGAGGGCTTGCTGCCAAATGATAGAAGCATGAACGATGCTGCCTCTGGAGGAGCCTTAGTAGACAAAACTCCTACCGCCGCAAGAGATCTGATAGCAAACATGGCAGCCAATACCCAACAGTTTGGCTCGCGGATCATCACCACAACCAGAGGAGTTAATGAAATTCAAGCATCTTATATGGACCAACAAAGAATGGAACACAGACTAGATGAATTGACTTCTTTGGTAAGACAAATAGCAGTGGGTCAACAACCACCCATGCAGATGACTGCGTCAGTGTGTGAAATTTGCTCTAATTCATCTCATCCTACTGATTCATGCCCTACACTTCAGGAAGATGGTTTCGCTTTTCCAGATCAATGTGTTGCTGCAACTGGTATTTTTCTTGGTAGACCCCAATATCAGCAACAACAGCAACAATCTAGATATGATCCATTTTCTAGTACTTATAACCCTGGTTGGCGAGACCATCCCAATTTGAGATATGGGAATTCTAGCCAGCAACAACAGCCCCACCAGCAGCAACAACAATTTAGATACCAAGCTGCAAGTCCAAGCAACAAATACCAATAAATACCCCTTGTATTCAGACAACAGCAACCTGTTCAGCAGTCTGTCCAATCCACTCCAGCCGAGCCGTCATTGGAAGACCTGATGAAACAAATGGCCACAAATAACATTCAGTTCAACAGAACGTCAATGCCAACATTCGAGAATTTACAAACTCAAATTGGGCAGCTGGCTACCACTGTGAGCGAGCTAAAGAGTCAAGGTTCTAGCCAATTGCCTTCACAAACAATCAACAATCCAAGAGGCAACGTAAGTGCAATTACCTTGAGAAGTGGCAAAGAAGTTGATGTTCCAACCTTATAGCAATCAGAAATTGACCAAAAACGGCAGGAAATGGATAATTCAGTCCAGAAATCTATGCCACTGAAGAAAATTGCAGAGAATTCAGATGTTACCATTCCATTACCTTTTCCAAATAGGATCACACAATCCAAGAGAACAATGCAAGCAGAAATGGAAAAAGAAGTCATGGAGACATTCAGAAAAGTGGAAATCAATATTCCTCTCCTGAATGCAATCAAGCAAATTCCAAAATATGCTAAATTTCTCAAGGAGTTGTGCACTCATAAGAGAAGGTTGAAAGGGGATGAGAAGATCAGCATGGGTAGAAATGTTTACGCAATGATTATGCCAAGCATGCCAGAGAAATGCAAAGATCCTGGAACTTTCACAATTTCTTGCACAATTGGCAACTCTAGATTTGAGCATGCAATGCTAGATTTGGGTGCTTCGATCAATGTCATGCCCATGTCAGTTTATAAGTGTTTAAACATTGGTACTTTGCAACCCACCTGGTATCGTGATTCAGTTGGCAAATAGAGCCACTGCTCATCCGCAGGTGTCTTTGGAAGATGTGTTAGTTCAGGTGAATGAGTTGATTTTTCCAGCAGATTTCTACGTTCTGGACATAGAAGATGAGTCTTCAACAAACCATGCTCCATTAATTCTAGGCAGACCATTCCTCAAGACCGCCAAGACCAAGATAGACGTGCATG
The DNA here is from genome assembly GCA_029884605.1 of Ormosia emarginata. Classification (NCBI taxonomy): domain Eukaryota; kingdom Viridiplantae; phylum Streptophyta; class Magnoliopsida; order Fabales; family Fabaceae; genus Ormosia; species Ormosia emarginata. The sequence goes on from JAQQTP010000089.1 coordinate 4,934,636, forward strand.
CTGGCACCCTTTCTATGGAGTTTGGCGACGATTTGGTACAATTTAACATTTTTGTTTTCATGAAACACCCCCTAGAGGAGCATTCTGTTTTCCATGTTGATATGATTGAGATGCTGGTTGATGATGTCTAAACTGATTTATATGTTGAATTCCTTGATATTGTTGACTATCTTGGTTCTGTTTCTTGTGATACATGTGCCACTTGTGATGTTGAACCATGTGCTGCATGTGCTAAGATTTATTCTGTTATGAGTAATGATACAGCTGCTGATGATGCAACAATTGAGAATGAAAGTCAGTACCATGCTGAAATTAATGTTGCTGAGTTAGTTGTTTCAGATCACTTGTTACCTTCTATTGTGCAACCTCCATCCTTGGAGTTGTAGACTTTACCAGACCATCTTAAATATGCATATTTGGGAGATGGTGAGACACTTTCGGTGATCATTGCTAAAAACCTACAACCTGATCAAGAAGAAAAATTACTGCAGATTTTGAGGCAAATAGGCAAGCCATCGGATGGACTCTTGCAGATATTCCTGGTATTAGCCCCTCCACATGCATGCATAAGATTTTATTGGAAGAAGGGATTAAACCAGTTAGACAGCCCCAAAGGAGACTAAATCCCCTGATTCTAGATGTGGTAAAGAAGGAAGTTACAAAGCTGCTTCAAGCTGGCATTATTTATCCCATATCTGACAGTCAATGGGTGAGCCCCGTGCAAGTGGTTCCCAAGAAATCGGGGTCACGGTGGTTGCGAATCGAACAATGAGCTTGTACCCACACGAGTTCAAAACAGTTGGCGAGTTTGCATTGATTATAGGCGGCTCAACCAGGCTACCAGAAAGGATCATTTCCCGTTGCCCTTCATTGATCAGATGTTGGAGCGGTTAGCTGACAAGTCACATTATTGTTTCCTGGATGGATATTCGGGCTATTTTCAGATTCATATAGCCCCAGAAGACTAAGAGAAGACTACTTTCACTTGTCCATTTGGCACATTTGCATACAGGAGGATGCCCTTTGGTGTGTGCAATGCTCCAGGCACCTTTCAGAGGTGTATGGTAAGTATCTTTTCGATTTTTAGAAAATTGCATGGACGTATTCATGGATGATTTTCTTGTCTATGGATCTTCCTTTGATGCATGTTTTTAGATAGTCTGGCTCAGGTCTTGCATAGATGCATTAAGACTAACCTCGTTCTAAATTTTGAGAAATGTCATTTCATGGTAGAACAAGGTATAGTCTTAGGGCATGTGATATCTCGTGAGGGTATTGAGGTAGATCCTGCAAAAATAGATGTTATTTCATGCCTATCTTACCCCACATGCGTGCGGGAGATTCGTTCTTTCCTTGGTCATGCAGGTTTCTATCGGTGGTTCATAAAGGATTTCAGCAAAATTGCACTTCCGCTATCCAACTTACGGAGTTTCACTTTGACAAGAAGTGCCAGGATGCCTTCAATCAATTGAAACAGGCATTGACCAGTACACCTATCATCCAACCGCCGGATTGGACACTTCCATTTGAGCTGATGTGTGATGCCTCTAATTATGCATTGGGAGCTGTTCTTGCACAAAGGGTCGGTAAAGTATCTCATGTCATTTCTTATGCTTCGAGAACTTTAGATCCTGCACAAATCAACTACACCACAACTGAAAAGGAACTTTTAGCAATTGTTTTTGCTTTAGATAAATTTCGATCATATTTGCTTGGTTCTAGAGTGGTTGTGCTTTCAGATCATGCAGCATTGAAGTTTCTCCTGAAGAAGCCCAATGCCAAGCTCCGGTTGATTAGGTGGATGTTGCTCCTCCAGGAGTTTGATATTGAGATCCGTGACAAGAGTGGAGCGGAGAATTTGGTGGTGATCACTTGAGTCGAATTGAAAGGGAGGCGGATGTTTTTCCCATCCATGATGTTTTCCATGATGAGCGACTTTTCAAGTCGTAAGGCAACATCCCTTGGTTTCTTTGATTTGATTAATTTCTTGGTTGCTAACGCAATACCTGCACATTTCACTAAGGCTAAGATTGATAAATTGAAAAGTGAGTCAAAGTATTATTTGTGGGATGATCCTTACTTATGGAGATTTTGCAGTGACCAAGTAATTAGGAGATGTGTGCCTGATGATGAATTCCATTCCATTCTTAGCTTTTGTCATAAACTTGCATGTGGCGGCCACTTCGGTCCTCAACGGACTGCTAGGAAAGTTTTTGACTCTGGATTATATTGGCCCACTCTATTTCATGATGCATATATATTTTGCAAATCTTGTGATCAATGCCAGAGAACAGGGAATACTTCTCGTAGGAATGAAATGCCCCAGAAACCCTTATTATTCTATGAGATTTTTGATATTTGGGGTATTGACTTTATGGGTCCTTTCCCTGTATCATTTGGTTTTGTTTACATTCTGCTTGCTGTGGATTATGTATCTAAATGGGTGGAGGCTAAGGCCACTCGGACTGATGATTCTAAAGTTGTTGTGGATTTTATTAGATCACATATTTTCTGTAGGTTTGGAGTCCCGAGAGCCATCATTAGTGATCAAAGTTCACATTTTTGCAATCGAAGCATGGAGGCTTTAATGAAGAAGTATGGAGTCCAACACAAGGTTTCTACACCCTACCACCCCCAAACCAATGGGCAAGCGAGGTCTCCAACAGAGAAATTAAGCAGATACTCCAGAAGACAGTTCAACCTAACAGAAAGGACTGGAGCAAGAGGCTTGAGGATGCTTTATGGGCTTACCGGACTGCTTATAAGACACCAATCGGGATGTCTCCGTATCGGATTGTTTTTGGAAAAGCCTGCCACCTACCGGTGGAAATTGAGCATCATGCATTTTGGGCGGTGAAAAGGTGCAATATGGACCTAGATCAAGCAGGTATAGAGAGGAAGCTGCAGCTGCAGCAATTGGAGGAGATCCGCTTGGAGGCTTATGAAAGTTTCAAACTTTATAAGGAGAAGACCAAAGCCTTCCATGATAAGTTGATTCTGAGAAAAACATTCGAGATTGGTCAAAAAGTTCTCCTCTATAACTCTCGCCTCTGACTCATGCCTGGAAAATTAAGGTCTAGATGGGATGAACCATTTATTGTTACTAATGTTTTTCCTTCTGGTGCTGTTCAGATTAAAAGTGAGGTCACTGCCAAAGCTTTCATCGTAAATGGACACCGCCTCAAACAGTATCATGAACTTCCAGAGAATGCAGAAGTGGAGGTGATGAACCTTCTCCATCCGCATTATGAATAAAAAAAAAGAAAAAAAAAAAAAAGAAAAAAAAAGAAGAAAAAAAAAACAGCTGTGTGCCCGACAATGAGGTAGGTAGTGTCACTCAGAAGCATGTGGAGGTCATTTTTTCTTCAGCGACAACAACTGTGAAAATCTTGCAGTATGGATTTTATTGGCCTACTTTATTAAAGGTCTGTTACACCTTTTGCAAAAGCTGCGGAAATTGGTCAAAAAAGTTCTGCTTTGAGATTATCATCTGCACCTACTACTTGGAAAATTGAGATCTAGGTGGCGCGGTTCTTTTGTTGTCAGAAACGTGTATCCTCTGGGGACGTAGATATTGAGGATCCTAGGAATGGTACTGCGCTTAAGTTAATGGACAAAGACTCAACCATTCCTGGAAAACCAAGTTCTTGAGTTCTTTGTGTTCTTAGGTTAAGTGGCGGATACGGTACTCCGTGACTCTTGAGTCGGTTTATTCTTCGATTTCCCAAAATAACCGAACCCTTCTTCTCCTTCAAAATGGATGTCATTCTTTCAAACACGAGAAAACATTTTCCTTCTCTTCCTCAAAATGCTCGAGAAAAATCTACAAAGTTCGATGTGAGAAATTGAGACCTGTTAATGCACAAGGGTATGCGAGAAGATGTACTGTTGGATAATTGAAGCAAAGGTCCGATTAGCTTGGTGAGTCCTCAATTTCATTTGACTCATATATGCCCGGTCTTGGAAGAAGTTCATATTCTAAAAGGAGAAGAGCAAAAAAGGTTACAAGTCTGTCACAAATGTGGACGATGGGGCGTAACAAGCGATGTCGTACTTTGGGGATGGTTTCCGCAAATAGAGAAGATAAAATTTTCTTCATTAAGAATGGGTGAGTAAGGAGTCATTAGATGATATCTTATTGACTCTTGAGACGCATTCTTGTGGATTGGTGCATCGTGAAATTCTTAAATTGTGGAATCTCTTCAAGGATGAAGAACAACGCTACAGTCTTGGGAATCTGACTCTAAAAGACCATGTTTGCCAATTTATAAGAAAATTAGATGGGAAGCTTATCCTCGACTTATAGAAGACGTTTAAGCCGTTACTGGACGTTAAACCAGAGGCAGATGTGAGCCATATCCACAAACAATCTGTACATATCATCCTCTTCTTCTTCTTCATGTCATTTTTCAAAAAAATAAAATAAAAAAAAAAAAAAAAAAAAAAAAAAAAAAAATGAAAAAAAAATGAAAAAAAAATGTATACTTCTTAGGGTTGGCTTTGGTAACACAAACCGTGAATGGGGAAATGCATGTATCTGATCCAGCCTTCTTAATTGAAAAACAAAGAAGGTAGATTGTATCCACATGTGAGCGACCAATCGTATTATGACCACTTGTCCCTTTTGGGAGCCCTATGTTCTTATTTGGTCTTGAATGGGTCGAATCTTGGTCAACAATGCTTTGGCACAAAGTGAAAGAGCAGACTACCTCCATCCCAATCTTAAGTAAGTATACACTCATCTTTCATCAAGTTTTTCTAACAATTTCAAAAAAAAAAAAAAAGGATGTGATGTCTCTTGCACTCATGACGCGTTGAGTATAAAGATACGCCATGGAGGCTGTAATACATACTGGTATGTCATCATTTTCTATTTCTTTTATCTTTGTATCATTTTGTTGTATTTTGATTTTTGTACAGACGATCCTTTGAGCGGGGTCCTTCGGGGGTTTCTAGACTTCTTTACCTTGATGGTTTTCTTGAAGTCAAAAAAAAAAAAAAAAAAAAGATTTTGTGTCTCTTAATTTCAACCTTTTCTGACAACGACCAACCTACCCTTATAGGTGCAATTATTTCCCTTTCCATTTTTTTTTCTTATTTAAACACTCCATTTTCTCCATTTTCCTTCAAACTCGAAACACTCAAAGGAGGAGGAAGAGTATAGAATGGGGCCTTCTATTTGTAACCTCAAAAATGTCTGTGTTTTTATGGGTCGAGTTATGGGAAGGGATTAGAGTTTGTAAACACAGCTAGCACTCTTGGTCGATCACTTGCTGCGAGGAATATTCATCTTGTATATGGGGGAGGTTGTCGTGGGTTAATGGGGGCTGTATCACTTGCTGCCTTTTTAGGAGGCAGTCGGGTTTTAGGTGTTATTCCAAAACCTTTAGCTGAAAATAACATCACTGGAAGAACAGTTGGAGAAGAAATTCAGGTAACATCTATGCATGGACGAATGAAAACAATGGTTGACAATTCTGATGCATTTCTTGTCTTACCTGGTGGTTTTGGTACTTTGGAAGACATTTTTCAAATTGTCTCTTGGGCCGAACTGAACATTCACCATAGACCCATTGGTTTATTGAATGTTAATAATTTCTTTGATCTTTTGTTATCTTTTCTTGACAAAGCTGTGGAACAGAAATTTATCACTCCTTCTAAGCAAGACAACTTCTTATCTCTGCCTCCACTATTGATGAGCTCATTGATAAATTAGAAGCTTTTGAGTATGTACCTGATCAGGTATTAGCTCAGATAGATTGGTCAACAGGAAGCAGCGAAGGAAGTAACAAGAAACAAAAGCTAGATCTGCGACTTCATCTTTAATGAGTTTGATTTTATTGTGCTTTGTTTCTGTTTAAATTTGTGTCAGCTTTCTCCAACAGGTAATATCTTCTATCCTTTACTCATCTATATTTTAACATTGAGGACAATGTTGTGATCTAGTTGGGGGGGAAGGATAGTTGACCTAAAAAAAATAAATAAATAAATAAAAAAAAATAAAAAAATAAATTTATTGTTTTGTTTGAAAAGTATGATATGATTGTCATGTACTTATTAAACTAATTAGTAATGGCAGAGTAAGGAGTAATTTTACTCTTGAGACGCATCTTAATTGGTGGCAGGGTAAGGAGTTTTTTAGGTAGTAACTAATTAGTACTAAAGTTTTATTGTTTGACTTCTTTTCAGGGTCTGATGCGGTACTGACAGTGTGTTTCTTTTCTGCTTAACGTTGATTCACTTCTTATTAGGTTGTGTTGCTGATAACTACAAAAAGTGTAATTATTTGTGCCCTATACCTGAGCTATAAAGAATGCTAAAGTCCTTGTAATCAAGCATATTTGGAAGGTTTTATGCTTATATTTGTTATATCCAATTATGATACCTTTCCAGTATGTTATATGAGCAAACTGAACATATTTGATATGTGATTAAGTGAATTTATATGTGTTACTGATTTGATGTTTTCTCTATCATAGGAAGGGCTCCAAACAAGATGATATGTGGAGCAATTGAGCTGAAATTGGAAGAGAAAGCAAAATCAGCATTTCAGCAGATAATGCCGCGGCGTGTACTGTTCAATGCCGCGACGTCCCTGACCTAATTTAATACGCGCCGCGGCGTGGGCAATTCAATGCCGCGGCGTGCCTCTGTTTTGCTGAGTCTATAAATAGATTTTATTAGATTTTGTAAAGAGAGTTTGGAGAGCTCCGTAGATAGCTTTAGGTTTTAGAGGAGCTATAACTTTAGGTTTTAGAGGAGCTACGACTTTGTGCTTCATTTCTGGGCTGATTGGAGGCCTAGGGAGGTTAGGTTGGAGGTTCTCTTCCTTAAGGAAGAGGATTCAAGCTTCAATGATTCATCAATGGCATCCTTCCTCTTCTCCCTGAGTTTTCTTCTTCTCCTCTATCTTTTGAGCACTGTTTTGCTCTGTAAATTCGTGTTCAATTGATTAGAAGAAGTCGTATTTAGGAAATACTTTGGATCTTTATATGATTATTGATGTTTATGTATGAATTTGAGTTTCTATTGATGTTTAGCTTTGTTCTTCCATGCCTATGCTTAATGCTTGCTTCTGTTTGATCAACAATTGCATGATCTTAATTGATGCAAATGAACTAGACATAGCGATTTGTGGAGATGGACATGGTATGGTTGATGCATGTTCGATGAGTTCAATTGGCTTGGATGAGTTGATTCGCTAACTGGATAGAAATATACCTTTTAGCCATGTATTAGCGTGTGTTTGAGAATAGATCGTTCATTAGTGGAGTTTACACTAGTCCTCATGCAACCATAAGAACCATAGTGGATTAGGTAAATGACATCAGGGTTGATCGACCTAGACATAGGCTTTTGACTAAATCAGGTTCTCAAGCTAAACTAACTAAGCATTGATGTTACTTGTAAGGATTGCATATCATTAGTATGAAGTAGGAAGTGAAGAAGGATTCCCTAGATTTCCAAACTCCTATGTTATTGCTTTGGTAGTTTAGATTTAGATTAATTGCTTTTCTTTATTTTATATGTCCTTGACTAGAATCTAGCTGAGCTATTGGTTGCTACTTAGTAATGGAAACCTTGTCCTCGTGGGAACGAACTTTTACTCTGTATCTGTATTACTTGAACGACCCGTGCACTTGCGGTACACAAATGGTCTAACAAGTTTTTGGTGCCGTTGCCGGGGACAATGGTGTATTTCCAAAGTCTTTAGCCTTATTCCTTAGCAATTGCTGGGGGATAACGGTTGAATTCCATATTACTAATATCAACAATGAGTTTGGTTAGTTCTAATTCAAGTTGTAAATATTCTATGTTAATTTCTGTCTTTATTCTTTGTATATAGGTATAATAAATGGAGGATGAGCTTTATTATTCGAGGCCTTTGTGGGAGCTCACGAACCCCTAATGGAGAACCTCTACTCAGGCAGAGGAAGGCCTACCATCCAATCCATCACTTTTGTGAACAAACCGACCATGATCGAAAGAGTTGGCGGGTTTGCCTTGCAAAAGTCCTGCCGGGACTATAACTCAGGCCCTTCTTGGGAGGGAACCCAGGTTTTATTGTTTTTGTTAAATAGTATGTAATTAGTAAGTTTTAATTTATAAATATGTTAGTATGTTAGTTTTTGTAGTTTTAGTTAGTTTTTATGCTTTTCTTGAGTTTAAAGTCTTATAAGTATGTAGTAAGTTTAATTTTTGTATGCTTATAGTTAGTATTTATGATTTAGTATGTTAGTTAGTTTAGTTTAGAGTTTTAAATTTGTTAGTATGTTAGAGTTTAGTAAGTTAATTAGTTTTTATGCATTAGTAGGTTTTTAGCTTATAAATAGGTTAGTATATTTGATTTTGAGTTTTTGTTAGTTTAATATGTTTGATTTTGTAGTTTGGTTAGTTTTAATTCTTTTATATATTAGTATGTTTGATTGTTTTGATTTTAGTTAGTTTATATGTTTTTGTTTAGTTATAAGTTAAATATAGGTTAGTAAGTATGTTTTTGTGTTTTTATATAATTTTTAGTTGTACATTTTGTAAAATAGCTTTTTGAACATGTTTCTTTCTTCTTTGGAGGCCACTTTGAACCAATTTCAGCAACAAAAGCTGGGTTTTTGCTAAATTTAGCGGATCGGCTTCTCATGCCGTGGCGTGCAGCCTTGTTCAATGCCGCGGCGCCGGTGAATTTTTTTTCGCAGAATTACAGACGAGTGTGTTACGCGCGACGTGTCTTGTTCAATGCGCATGGCGTTAATCTCGATTTTGTGTATATTTTGTTCATATTTTGTTTCTATTCATTTTTCTTCTTCATTTTATTTATTTATTTATTTTATTTTTTTTCTTTTTCATTCTTTTGTTAATATAATTGTTTTTATTATTTAGCTCTCTTATTTTTTTTAATCTATTTTTAGACTCAAGACCCCGGGAATTCTTGGAAAGTGCGGACTTTGTCTCACTTAAGTTTGGGGAAGTATCTTTACATGCTTGGGATGAATATGATGTATTATGAATGTATGTAATGATACTTTTAAAGATGCAGTTGTGATAGCCAACATGTTTCAATGAGTTTTAATTTGTTTTGGTTATTACTGCGGGGTTCAAAAGAAGTTTCAATTTTTACAAGACTGCTGGTGTTGTTTTGGTTGTTCATGATATGAAAGGTTGCTATTTGCCCCTTTGTGAATGAAACCTTATGTGATTTGAAGTATGTGAAACAGTTTAGTTGCTTTTGATGTATGATTTACATTCTGCTTAGATGCAAGTGTAATTTTGAATATGAGATGAATGCATGTTTAGAGAAAGCTTATGGATATACATGTAGAGTTTTGATTATCCTAGAAGTTGTTTTTAAACTCTCTTGAGGCGAAATCCTAGATTGTGCATGACTGAGGAAATGATTAGGGCATTCTTTGGACCGATTGAGCCTTAAAAAGCTTACCCTAAATGATTATATCTTTAGGTCCCCTTTGAAGCCTGTTAATTGTTTGGCCTTTTTTGTTTTTCAAACCATTGCCATCGTTAACCTGTTAACCGTTCCAATGCATGTGAAAGCATTGCATTTTCTTCCTACCTTCATTGTTTGTTGAGTACATGATGTGTTATTTCTTGAAGTGAGTTCGGTGATTTAGGGGTATGTATGTATGTTTGAGAAAAATGAGCCTGAAGGAACTAAATGCAATCAAAAGAAAAGCAAAAGAAATGCTTTGTAAAAGTGAAAAGAAAGAAAATGAAAAGAGAGAAAAGCAAAGCAAGAAAAAGAAAGAAGAAAAGCTAAAAAGAAAAAGAATTGCATGGTTCTGGCAAGTTGTGATCCTTCACTGAAGAATACCCTGCTAGTTTCACTTGGTCTTAAGTCTTGAAATAGTATGTTCATGTTTCTCGATGTTTGTTGTGTATCCTTTCCCTTCTTTTCTGTTACCCAATACCATAACCTAACATTACAAGCTTTAAAGACCCTCTTGATCCTCAGTTGTGTGTGGTTTACATTAGTGGAGAGAGAGTTTAGATTCAATTTTGTGGATTTGATGATTCATTTATATGTATGTTTATAAATTTATCTGGATGTGTATGAATTGAATTGCAGAAGTTTATCTTGCATGTTCGTGGTTAATGTGGATTGCATTGAAGGAAGCTGGATTGTTGGCATGTGAAGGATTATATATGTGTGAAACTAGTTTAGGGGCATTTACATACTTTTTATGGATTGAAATAATCATTACATACTAGTAGCTGGATTTAATTGAAAAAAAAAACAGAAAGATTGAAACTTGAAAGTGCTGAATGATATGTTTAAATTGCGAAGTGAGTTTGCTTGGTCATACTTTGTTTTGCTCGAGGACAAGCAAAAGGTTAAGTTTAGGGGTGTGATAACTACACAAAGTGTAATTATTTGTGCCCTATACCTGAGCTATAAAGAATGCTAAAGTCCTTGTAATCAAGCATATTTGGAAGGTTTTATGCTTATATTTGTTATATCCAATTATGATACCTTTCCAGTATGTTATATGAGCAAACTGAGCATATTTGATATGTGATTAAGTGAATTTATATGTGTTACTGATTTGGTGTTTTCTCTATCATAGGAAGGGCTCCAAACAAGATGATATGTGGAGCAATTGAGCTGAAATTGGAAGAGAAAGCAAAATCAGCATTTCAGTAGATAATGCCGCGGCGTGTACTGTTCAATGCCGCGGCGTTGAGATCCCCTGCATCCAAAGTCAGAGGCTACGAAATATAGAACGCCGCGACGTGTACTGTTCAATGCCGCGGCGTCCCTGACCTAATTTAATACGCGCCGCGGCGTGGGCAATTCAATGCCGCGGCGTGCCTCTGTTTTGCTGAGTCTATAAATAGATTTTATTAGATTTTGTAAAGAGAGTTTGGAGAGCTCCGTAGATAGCTTTAGGTTTTAGAGGAGCTATAACTTTAGGTTTTAGAGGAGCTACGGCTTTGTGCTTCATTTCTGGGCTGATTGGAGGCCTAGGGAGGTTAGGTTGGAGGTTCTCTTCCTTAAGGAAGAGGATTCAAGCTTCAATGATTCATCAATGGCATCCTTCCTCTTCTCCCTGAGTTTTCTTCTTCTCCTCTATCTTTTGAGCACTGTTTTGCTCTGTAAATTCGTGTTCAATTGATTAGAAGCTGTATTTAGGAAATACTTTGGATCTTTATATGATTATTGATGTTTATGTATGAATTTGAGTTTCTATTGATGTTTAGCTTTGTTCTTCCATGCCTATGCTTAATGCTTGCTTCTGTTTGATCAACAATTGCATGATCTTAATTGATGCAAATGAACTAGACATAGCGATTTGTGGAGATGGACATGGTATGGTTGATGCATGTTCAATGAGTTCAATTGGCTTGGATGAGTTGATTTGCTAACTGGATAGAAATATACCTTTTAGCCATGTATTAGCGTGTGTTTGAGAATAGATCGTTCATTAGTGGAGTTTACACTAGTCCTCATGCAACCATAAGAACCATAGTGAATTAGGTAAATGACACCAGGGTTGATCGACCTAGACATAGGCTTTTGACTAAATCAGGTTCTCAAGCTAAACTAACTAAGCATTGATGTTACTTGTAAGGATTGCATATCATTAGTATGAAGTAGGAAGTGAAGAAGGATTCCCTAGATTTCCAAACTCCTATGTTATTGCTTTGGTGGTTTAGATTTAGATTAATTGCTTTTCTTTATTTTATATGTCCTTGACTAGAATCTAGCTGAGCTATTGGTTGCTACTTAGTAATGGAAACTTTGTCCTCGTGGGAACGAACTTTTACTCTGTATCTGTATTACTTGAACGACCCGTGCACTTGCGGTACACAAATGGTCTAACAGTTGCTCTTTTCTATATCTCTCTTCCACATTGAAGGCAAAGTTATATTAAGCGTGGGGGAGAGATTTCAACATGTTCTTTTTGTAAATCAAAAAAAAAAAAAAAAAAAAAAAAAAAAAAAAAGGGTTCATTGCATGATTGAATAACTTTTCTCCCTTCTTGATCTGATATGCTTGGTGATGGATGATTGAACTGATGAATTGAGTTTGATGGATGCATACTTTGTGAGATTTTGAGCCTAATGGATGGATTCAACATTTATGCCATTCTCTTCTTTCTTGTGTGATTTTCACTTATGTTAATAACCACTCTAGAACTTGCTTTGATTCTTTTTGAAGCTATATTTCACTTGCATGCATAAACATGATTGAGGCCCTCTTTCTTAATTAGCTAGTTTAACAAATAGCCAACCTTCCTTTCAATATGATATCAAGCACTCTTTTGACTTCTTGAAAATTCTCTGATTCCTGCCAACCTTGTATATTTTCCTTTGCTTAACTCCTTTGAGCTTATTTGACCATTCCTTATTTCTAGCTCATTATGTGCCTTAAATGACAAATCGTGTTCTTACTTTACCTTAGGGAATAAAAGAACATTAGCCTGGTTAATGGATGAGTTTTTGAACAAGTGTGGGGGTGTGTGTACAAAATGGTTGTTGAAAAAGGAAAAAGTGCCTAAAAAAAAAAGGAAAAATGTATGTATATAGTTATGTTTTATATATATATATATATATATATATATATATATATATATATATAAAAGAGAGAAAAGATTGGGAAATGAATATGTAAAGGGATATAAATTAGAGTTTAGATGAATTTTTATGCTTGTTATTTGAACTCAGCTCTCATTTGCTTTTATTCTCTTTGGTATTTATCTTCTCATATCCATTTTATCCTCTTCTGTTACCTTGACCTCACTACAACCTTGAATAAAGTCCTCATGATTTGTGTGTGCATGTGTTTTGAGTAGTGGAGAAGTAGAAGATAAGCAAGCTTATGGTAGTACAGTTTTCATGGGTTGAATTGAGTGAAATACCTACCTTTTAAACACTTGAGAGATTGAGAGGGAATCTTGTGAAGATCCATCATTCTTAATTCTTTCTTTTCAACGGAAGTTTCCTTGCTTGTTGGTTTGAGATGTGAAGAAATGTTACCTCATTTATGCTTTGATCCCTTGAATTTCTTGTTGCTCTTCTTGCTTCATTGAGTCCTTGAGAGTTTTTAGCTTTTAAGTTTGTGTCGTTTGTCTTTGTCTTCTAACTTTAGTTTTATATGTTTTGCCCAGGAGTGCAAAAAGCTAAGTGTGGGGGAATTTGATAATCACATATTTTATTCATTAAGAAACCATTATGTTTAGTTATTTACACTCTTCATGTACTTAATTGACTGAATTTGATTATGTTTTGTAAGTTTGAACTCGAATCGGACTTAATTGATTTTTTTAGCATTATTCGGGTCTTACACTGTTTCTGTATTTTAGCCATATCTTGAGTTTTAAATGTCTGATAATTATGAATTTTACCTTGTAGGAAAGATAAGAAAGAGCTCTACAACTTTGATGAAGAGCTCAAAGTCAATTTCAGACATCTAGTGGAGCTAATTGGGCATGGAAATCAGAATACGGGATTTGTGACTGGAACCTGAACAGTGTGTAGTAACCAGAACATAATTCGAGTTTGGGCATATAAAATGGGCTGAAAATTTGTAATCTGAAAGTTAAGACCCATATGTACAACTTTCATGTCAAGCACAAAACTTGATTCGGGCTCCTTGATGGAGATATTGGGTTTGAAAGTCAAAACAGAGGTGCTGAAACTGGTCCTGAACAGTCTGTAGTAATTGAGTCATATCTTGGGCTGTAGGACAAATTTTTGGGTGTTTCCAGAGCCATTGGAAAGCTTAGACAATTTCCTAGAACTTTCATGAAGACCACTTGGCTCAGAAATGACGAAATCAATGAGTTCAGCAATAAAGAATTTCGGAGACAAGGTACCTCACCTACTCACCCACCTACTCACCCACCTACTCACCCACCTACTCATCCACCTACTCATCCCATCTACTACTACTCTGAATCCTCTATAAAAGGAAGCATGTGGAGAGCTCTAGGAACAACACACACTTGGTGTTAGAGATAACTTTTCATAGTTCTTGTATATTTTTCCTTCATTGTAATGGAGAGCTAAGTCACTTCTAGTCAATTCGGGACTCTTGAAGAGATTGTGGCTTGGATTCTTGAGACCTTGGTTATGTAATGTATTTGATTTATATTTGAATTCCTCTTCTCTTCTTCTTCTTCTGTTATCTTAATCTTGAATGCATGAATGGTGATTCTGTTTATGTTTGATCTGATTTGATCTTAGTTTAAGATTAAGTATTGTGATGAAATTTAGAACTGATTGATCTGAATTAATCACATAACTGAAGATTGAGATTTGTGATGAAACTTAGAACTGATTGATCTAAACTAATCACGTAATTGAAGAGGTTAGGTTACTGATTTGTGCCTAGGTTAATCGAATTTGGTGCTTAAATTGACATATATTTACATGAATGGTGTGATTGCAGATTTGTGTTTATCACTTGTCAATTGAATTCTGGACGATTGTCTAGTATGAATTTTGGATCGATGCGAGAGATCTCGGTTAAATCCAAGTTAACCATTCAAATGTATTTCAGGTGTTTGTTGAAAGGTCTATGATTGAATCCACCCAATCTCGGATAGATTTCTGAATTGACTGTTCTTTTAATTGTTATTTTTCTTCAGATCTTGTCATTGTAATCCTTGAACAATCAAAACCCCCTTTCTAACTTAACTTAATTTGATAAAATTGCATTTACGATCCTTGAGGAGACGATCCGGTGTTGTTCACTATACTACAAACTTAGTTAATAACTTCGGTTATAATTTTGACTGAGTTCGGCGCTCGTCATGAAGCTAGCATGACATTAACAAAAGAAGAAGGTCTAGATGATGATAAAGTATGTGGATAGAACTTATGAGAATTCTGAGAATTTGGTAGAAATATAGAAGGTGAAGGTTGAGAGTGATTATGTGATGATGGAAATTGTTGAGACTGAAAATGTGATGAGTGAGAAGAATGAAAGGTTGAAGGCTGAGGTTGAGAATAGAATGGTTGAGATCTTGGAGCAAGTGAGAAAGGTGAATAAGGATTCTGATAAGTCTGAAAGTCAGGAATAGAAGATGATGGTGGCTAAAGATGTGGATCAAATCTGTGTCAGCAAGTCAGTGAGGTATGACCAAATTTGTGACATAATTGACAAGAAAGATTTGACCTGCCTCTACCACGACCACCACTACCTCGAAACATTGCCCCAAACCTAGCACCTGAGCCCTGATCTGAAGTGTTGCCTCTAAAATTAGTGAAATTCACTGAGTGATAATCAGTCTTGAAATCAAACAATTGGGGAAACAAAGAGGAATCAACTGGAGTTTATGACTTATTGTGATACTGTTGAAGATTCAGCCGTGAAATAGATTTGTCAACTAGAGTAACATTGGTAAGATTAACAAAGTGCAGATCAGGAGAATGAGCAATTATATTCTTCTCTATTCTTATTTCTTGAAGTAGTAACAGTGATTCAACATCACTAATGGAGTAAGGTTCTAATCTCGAGTTAACTAGAGTTGTAAATGTGTCATACTCATCAGGAAGACCTTCCAAGATAATCTCAATATGTTCTTGTGCACTAATAGGATTACCAATTAATATTAAAGAATCAATAAGGGACTTAATACGAAGCAAATACTCGCTGATTGTTCTAGATCCCTTCTTCGTAGTGCGAAGTTCAGCTTTGAATTGATGAATTCTTGCTCTAGTTTGAGAAGGAAAGTGAGACTCAATCTAACGTCAGACTTGCCAGGAGAAATCACAACTAACTACTTGTGTGAGCATACCTTCAAAAATTGAAGAAAGAAGCCATGAGACAGTAACTGACCTTGTTGCTCCCAGTTTAGATACTCAGCCGAGATCTTGTTTAAAGTTGTATCTTCAGGAGATCTGAACTTTAGTGGAACTGACTCAACACCTTCAATACACTGAAGAAGATTGTGACATTTGATTGCAACAAGGATCTGTTGCTTCCACAGTAGATGATTCTTATCATCTAGTTTAATCGTGATTGTGTGATAAAATGTAATCAGAGACCTAGTTGTTGAAAGTGTGGAATCACTGAGAGAATGCTTAGGATCATCAGCTCTTGATACCATGTTGAAGGAAGTGAACAAGTCGTAGAGAAAGAAAATGTAAGAAGAAGAAGAAAAGAAAGAAACGTAATTTGAAAGAATGAAGAAGAAGCTACAGAGAAACTTAAAGAAAAGCAATGAGATATTTTCTGATTGATTGATAGAATGAGCAGTTAGCTATAGTAATAATGAAAACTTAGTTTATATACAGTAAAGTGCATCTAACCAGATCAGTTAGACTTTAACTAAAACCTAACCAATTCGGTTGAGCTTTAACTAACTGATTTCTAACAAGCTAATTAATCCAACTATCTCTAACAGAAATCGTAAGAAGAAAGAAGGAAAAAGAGAGAGATATAGAAAGAGAAGAAAAGAAAAGGAAGAGAAAGAGAAAGAAAAGAGGAGTGAAAAAAGAAGATTTTGTAAGAGATAGGAATTGATTTTTTTAAAATAAAATTATGATTTTTAGTATGTTTATGTATTTTGTTAGTTAATTTATTATTTCAATATTTTGTGTATATTGTTATTTTTGTTAAATTATTATGTACACTTGATATTTGCTTAACTTTGAAAAATTTATGATATTTGACAAAATTTAGAATTATTATAATTTGAATGTTGACTCTTTTATGGGACCACTATAATAAACTATAAAAAAATAAAATATTATTCAAAACTTAAGCTAAATAAATATTCTCAATTATGTTAAGATCTTGTTACCTTGATTTGAGGACATTTTATGACCTTTGCAAGAAAAATATTATTGTGCAATGAACATATGTGTTTGATTTATATGAACTTTTTCAAATTTACTTTGGCTTGTGAGCAATATTATGGCCTTTATTTTGGACCTTTGTAATAAAAGGACTTTTGTGCAATGAATATACTATCAAGATTAGGACAAACTGTGAACCAGATGAGGACTTGAACAAATATCGACTATGATGAGAACCTGACAAATTATGAATTGTGATGTGAACTTTTAAAAGAATTATTAAATTAATTTTAATTGAAAGTTGCTCACTTGAAGAATTGACATTTAAACTTAATGATTTTAAGTTTTGTGAGTTTTATTTAATTACCATGATTTATTTATAGACTTGTATATGATGAATTTATTTGTGATATATTAATAGTTTGTATTGCTTATGTTTATGTGTGATAGCAAGTAAGTGATTCATGGAAAAGTTTACACCTAACAGTTGAGAGACATAAAGACGAATTTTTTTTTTATGTTACCTGTATTGTTAGTGTGGATATGTCTAATTTTGTTATCACAATGTTAAAGTAACACCAGAGATAAGGTAGATTCCCTATAGAAGTGAAGGTTTTCGAGTAAAATATGAGATAAACAGACATTGGAAGAAAAAGAAAAGTAAACGGTAGATTCCATGTGATGTTTGAAACTTGCTTGTTGATATTTGGAATTTACTTGTTGATATATGCTGGTACTTGTTGATAATTAATACTTATTTATTGATATTTGAAAAACTTACTGATATTAATATATAAAATTGTATTGCATGATTTATTTAGCAGTCATTTTGTTATATTGGAATTAGTGTTATTCTTGGACTGTCATATGATTTTTTGTGTATATTACACAACTAAAATTTACTATATATTTTTAAATGTTGTTATAATTATTTATTTTTTGTTAAAATTTTTTAATTTTCACTCAATTTATTGTATTTTCAAATTAATATAAAATATATTATATTGTTATCATTCAAAATAATTATATTTGAATTTTATATATATATATATATATATATATATATATATATATATATATGATTAAATAACAACACTTATATACACCAGTAAAATCATGATTATGTTCGTGGAATCTTAATTCGTCATCGAGGTATGTCAAGCCTCTTTGATTGACATTTTACCATGGCATTAGCCATTAGGTAGAAGTAAGGCGAAATTTTTATTTGAATATGTTGTATTATAGTTAAATATATTAAATTAATTAAAATTTTATATTTTTATAAATTTTTATATTTTATAATTAATTTTATAATATTTTATAAAAATATTAAATTTTAATTAATTTAATATACTTAACTAGATATATAAAAATTTTTAAGAAGTATGAATGCATCTCTTTCCTTCGCATGCCCTTGGGATTTGTGCTGTTCCAATTTTTCTCAAGGCAAATATTAAAACCAATAGGCCAGAACTTGCTTTCAATAGGGTTTCAACTTTCAAACCCCGTTTTCAAAAGCTGAGTTCGTCCTTCGTAGCTATTTATGTGGTCAAATTGAACTTTGTAAGAATGAAGAATTTTTTGAATCAATGTTAGAATTTGTGAATCAGGTTTAAAATTATGTGCTGTTATTATTAGTTATTGATAGAAGAATTTATATTCCCAATAACTAGTAACGTGAATAAAATTGATGAAATAACTTAAAATTTTGACCAAGTGTGTGATTGGATAAAGGAATATACTTATTATGATGGATCCCACTTAAAAACCACTAGAACAAGAAAGAAGACTAGGTTGGGTTAGTTTATGAGTTGCATTACTGGTAATAAATGTTAAGAGTTTCACATTATTTATTTTAATTTTTTTATGCAGTTTATATATCTATTATACTATTTTATTTAATATTAATTGATTTTAGGTTAAAATCTATCATGATATCAGAGTCATAATATTCATCTTGAAGAGAATTTCTAATTTAGTTTCAGAGAATCTAGGCTATCAGTCTAGACCTCTGTTGTTCACTTCGTTATGACATCGCTCCAAATCACCGATGTCCACTCCATTTAGACTCTAGACTCTAAACTTCGTCGTAGATTCCAAACTCTTGACTTCAGACTCCAAACTCCCGCTCCGTTCAGACCCAAACTCCAGACTCAATCATCATTCTAGTCAATTTCGCACTCTGGTTTCTAAACTCAAGTTGGTTTCTTCTATACCTACTTGAGTTTGAGGAGGATATTAGCGTGATTAATTATAATTAATATTATGATTGATTATGATTGATTTTAGGGATGATTGTAATTGATTTAGCATAAAATTAGATCGATTTAGTATATAATTATATTTTATTATTTTCTTTTTCTGTATAGCAGCCTTTTTATATAAATAGAGGTTAACCATCATGTATTCATTTATTCATAATAAATATACACAAATTATTAATATTTGTCTCCTTGTTTGTATTTTTAACATAGTATAAGATAGGTACTATCTTCTGTTACCTATCCCTATTTTTCTATTTCTATCGTGGTATATCATAGTCATGATTTCATCTTCATCGCCTATTTCGTTAGGCTTCTACCTCTTACTTTGCTAGGCTTACCTGTTCCGTCCAGACATCTGTGGAGGGAGGTGTTAAGAGTCTCAAATAGTTTGCCTCAATCTTTTTGGTGTAGTTTATGTATCTGTCGAGCCACTTCACTTAATGTCAATTAGTTTTATGTTAGAATCTATCATGGTATCAAAATCATGGTATCCACCTTGACTAGAATTTGTAACTATTTTCCCTTATTTGTACCATATACTTTTAGTTTATCTTTTCCATTATTTACTAGCGATATATACCCTTACGCAGTTATTCCTTATAAAATCTGAATTAGCACAAGATATGTTGACAGGAAGATCACAGTGCAAAAAGTGCATCATCAATAAATGGAAAATATTGCTACATACAGAGCAATATTCAAGTGGTTGGAACTAGGCCTGAGATTTTGCTTTTATGGTTATTGACTAGTTCATGATTTAGTTTGGGAATCAGATCAGATTTCCAACTCTATATTAACTCTTTTGAAGAGCATGCGAGAATTATAATTTAAAATTCTAAGCCACTGCAACATAGCTTATAATTTAGTGGTACAATATTATGAGTCTTATAACGAGCTAACTTTATAACCTTAACCACCTTTAACATGTAATTTATTCACTGATGCTAATCACATACTTCATATCTTCGACAGAACCTTGATCATTACCTGGCGTGGCTTGCATAAGGCAACCAAAGGATCAACTTTTGGCATGGTAAGCCCTACTCCCTCCATCATGTTGATTTCTTCATGCCCAATTATGTCCCACTCAAAACACTAAATCAAAGCTCCCAATGCATGTCCCATAACAAGTTTTGCCAAACCACCTCCAGGGCAAGCTCGCCTTCCAATACCAAACGAAATCATCTTCTACACTTTACCACTTTCTCCTCCCTCAAATCTCTCTGGCACAAACCTTGTTGGATCTATCCACCATTTAGCATCCCTAAGAAGGGTCCATAGATTCACAAGTAGCATTGTCCCTCGTGGTATATCAAAACCACAAACATTACAATCATTGGAGGACTCGTGAGGTACCAAGAGCGGAGCCACAGGGTATAGACGAAGTGTCTCAGTTTTTACGTTTTGCAAGTATTTGAGTTTCGCAGTGTTCGATTCATTCAATAGTTGATCTTGCCCCACATAAGTGTCTATCTCAACCCTAACCTTATTCATTATTTCTGGATGGTTGAGGAGAAGCGACAGTGCCCATTCCATGGTTGTGGCCGAAGTTTCAGAGCCAGCTACAAGCATTGCCTGCATAATTTTTTGGCAGGAATGCTAGATTATGTACTAAGAAATATTATTTTTTTTTGGTAGATTAAAATTTAAAGTCAAGGTGACTATTCCATCCCAAAGTTAAAGTATGCCTATAAATTCAACGAACACTTACAAAAATATATACAAATAATTACTTACCAACAAATGATCTGACAAGAATCAAATCTAGCCAACTTAGTTGATGTTGTGCGAACTTAGTTCATCAAGTATTTTGATTAAGAAATTAGATGTGTAAAATTATTAATTATAAAAATAATAAAATTTGTTCGCAATTAAATTAAAGAACTTGCTTAAGCTAGGAGATCCACTTTTGATAATAAATTAAGGACAAGATTAATTCTTTTTATAACTCAATTGAAATCCACGCACAACGGAGGCTCCAATCGGAGGTTCCAACTAAATTGATTGGAAACAAAATAAAACACGTATAATGATCACTTGATAATATATCATTTAAGCACAAGAAAGAAATTAATATAACCTTATTAGATTACCAAAAGCTTCACTCCTTCACTCAAATAAGATGAAGATTTAGTTATCCATAAACAAGAAGAAAGAAAGAGAGTAGAAGAAAAAAATGAACATAATTTTAACTTAGAACAAAAGAAAATTACAACAAATAACACAATAGCATAATCTAAGCTAAGCCAAGATTACTCAAATGATCTGCCTATGGTCCCTTTTATAGAGGATTAGGGATACAAAATGACAAGAGAATTGATTAATGAGTGAGTGGATGAGTGAAAAATGTCAAAGAACTTTTGTAATTGAAAAATTATTGAAATTTCTTATCTCTGAAATCATTTAGTGATGAACTCATAGATAACTTCAGAATGAAGCAAAGTGGTCTTCATGAAAGTTCTAGGAAATTGTGTCAACTTTTCAATGCCACCAAAATCATCTAAAAATTCATTCTACAGCCCAAGATATGACTCAATTATTGCAAACTATTCAGGCTCAGTTTCAGCACATCTGTTTTGAATTCCAGACCTAATATGACCTCTAAGCTGTCCAATTAAGCTCGTGTTCTTCATGAAAATTGTAGATATGAGTCTTAACTTTCATATGCCAAATTTTCAGCCCATTTTAGTTCCTTAAACTCGAATTATGCAATGATTACTGCATATTGTTCGGGTTACAATTACAAAACTCGTGTTTTGACTTCCAAGCTCAATTAGCTATACTAGATGTTCGATTTTTCCCTGAAGCTCTCATGAAAGTTATAGAGCTCTCTCTTATCTTTCCTACAAGGTAAGATACATAATTATAAGATATCTAGAACTCAAGATATGACTGAAATACAGAAACAATGTAAGACCAAAATAATGTTGAAAAAATCAATTAAGTTCAATTTGAGTCCAAACTTACAAAACATAACCAGACTTAATCAATTAAGTACATGGAGAGTGTAAATGACTAAAAATGAGGGTTTATTAATGTATAAAATATGTGATTATCAAATTTCTCCACACTTAGCTTTTTGCACTCTTGGGTAAAACACATAAGACCAAAACTAGGAAACAAAGAAAAACGACACAAACTCAAAAGCTAAAAACTCTAAAAGACTCGATGAAACAAGAAGAGCAACCAGAAATTCAAGGGATCAAAGCATTAATGAGATAATATTTCTTCACATCTCAAACCAACAAGTAAGGAAACTTTAGTTGAAAAGAATGAATTAAGAATGATAGATCCTCACAACATTCACTCTCAATCCCTCAAGTGTTTAAAAGGTAAGTATTTCACTCTATTCAACCCATGAAAAATTGCACTACCATAAGCTTGCTTATCTTCTACTTCTCTGCTACTCAAAACACATGTATACAAAAATCAAGATGACTTTATTCAAGGTTGTAATGGGGTCATGGTAAAGGAGAGAAGATAATATGGATATGAGAAGATAAATACTAAAGAGAATAAAAAAATATTATGATACAGTTAGAGCAGCGAAGATGTTTGAGAACATTCATCATAAAGGACAATGACCAATATTTGACTAATGTTTTATTGAAGATCAATCCCAAATTGGTGAATTAAATTCATGGTTAGGCCTGAACCTTCTCCTTTTCTTCCTGTTGTTTCCAAGTATCCATCTTTATTCTAGACTCTGATAATCCTTTGATTGCAACGGTGGTCAGTTCTTTTTTTTTTTTTTATCATTTTGCACACACACACTCGCACTTGTTCAAGAACAAAGCCAATGCTCTCTTATTCCCTAAGGTTGGGTAAAAATATATTTTTTTAAGGCACGTAATGAGCTAAAAATAAAGAATGGTCGAATAAGCTCAAAGGGGTTATACAAAGGAAAATATACAAGAATGGATATTTGGTCAAAGTAGCTATTTCAAAATGTCTCAATCATATTTATATATGTATGTGAAAATGTAGCATAAAAAAGAATCAAAGCAAGTTCTAGAGTAACAATTTCATGAGTAAAAATCACACAAGAAAGAAGAGAATGATACAGATATTCAATCAATTCATCAATAGGCTCAAAATCTCACAAGACATATTTCTATCATTCTCAATCCACCATATCAACATTTATATCTAAGCTTATGATTTTTAAGAAAGAAGACAATTTATGCTAAGATCCAAGAATCCATTTGCTACTTTTACATAAATAATTATTTCCTCAACTAAGATGCGTCTCAAGAGTAAACTTACCTCCAAGGCAAAATTTACTCCTTACTCTGTCATCCTTCATTGATTTTACTATGAATAGGTTTCTGACAGTCATATCCCTAAACATACTTCCTAATTTAGATGCGTCTCAAGAGTAAAATTACTCCTTACTCTGCCATCATTCATTAGTTTAGTAAGTCCATGACAATCATATCATATTTCTCAAAAAAAAATTTTTGGTCAACTATCATTCCCCCTAATCATACCACAAGTTACAAGATCAGTGTAAGTATCTTGGATCATATCATACCACAAGTTACACAGTTTAAGTATCTTGGATCCATCATACAAAATGATGGAGAGATAGAAGGAGATGTAAACCATAGGATTCAAGCTGGATGGATGAAATGGAGGTGTGCTTCAGGAGTTATTTGTGATAGGAAAGTGCCTCTCAAGCAAGGGTAAATTCAACTATAAGGCCCGCAATGTTGTATGGTACTTGAATGTTGGGCGGTAAAAAGCCAACAAGTCCACAAGATAGTGTCGAGGAGATGAGGATGTTGCTTGTTGAGAAATTCAACACAGTACGGTAAATAGATCAAGATAGGATTAGGAATGAATGCATTAGATCAAACTTTCGTTTCAAGCACGCTATTGTGGAAAAGATGGGAGAATCTCGCCTAGGTGGTTTGAACATGTAAGGAGCTATTCTTAGAAGGTTTATAAACAAAAACTTCTAATTTATCAATCAACTCATAAATAGTGGAAGCAGAGATAAGAAGTTGAAAGAAAAGGTGTGATGAAGGTGAAACATGGTCAAGAAAAGATAACAAAAGATCAAAGAAATTATTTACATTCAACAAACCTATGGCTTTATGGTAGATGTTCAGTTAGGCCCAAGAGACAATTTGAAAAATTTCTTCCAAAGTACCAAAATCACCTGGTAAGACAATGAATACATTAAAGTTGTCAAGCATTATCTTCATTCGTTCATGCATAGATGATACCTTAAGTTCATCCCCAATTATCTTTCCAGTGATGTTCTATTGAGTGGAAGGTCTAGGAATGACACCTAAAACCTGACTGTCTCCTATATCTGTAGCAAGTGATACAACTCCCATTAACCCACGACAACCTCTTCCAAATACAAGATGAATATTTCTCGTAGTAAGTGATCGATTAAGAATGGTAGTTGCGTTTTCAAACTCTAAACTCTTTCCATACTTAGACCCATAAAATACACAAATATTTTTATGTTGACGAACATAAATACCTTCCATTTCTATACTCACTTTCCCGTTGAATGATTCTGAATTAGAAGAAAGTAGAGAAAATGGAGTGTTCAAATAGGAAAAAGAATGAAAAACGTATTAATAACACCTATAAGGGTAGGTTGGTTGTTGTCAGAAAAGTTTGAAATTAAGAAACACATAATCTTTTTTTTTAACTTTTAATTTTTTTGTTTTTGTTTTTGTTTTGGTTTTTGTTTTTTTTTTCACTTAAAGAAAACCATCAGGGTAAAGAAGTAGAAACCCCTGAAGAACCCTGCTTAAAGGATCGTCTGTCCAAAACCAAAATACACCAAAATCATACAAAGATAAAAAAAATATAATAGTAAATGATGACATACCTTATGTACATTCCCAATTATCTTTATCCGGTGATGTTCATAAGTGCGAGTAGAAGGACATATCTTTATCTTGAATGTCACAAAGGCTAAAGAGACACTCACGTCTATTTATTCAAAGAAAAGAGAAAGAAGAAACTATCGTGGGTTTCCATCTTGGGTCTGGAACCTAGAGAGCTCACACTTGGGCTCGTAACATCAACAAAGATGAAAATATGAAACCGTAGTAATGTCAAGATTCAAAACATCCTATCCCAAACGCTAAGAGCTCTCAATACGCTTGTAATAAAGAATAAAAGGAGAGGATCAAGCTCAAATGCCTTATACGCTTTTGACAATTGCGGGTTACTTCTCACTAATATACACAAATAGTTTTATGCACTCGTCCAATAACTAAATACCTAGATGGTAAACATTGGGTTTGCGGCTCTCTACAGAGCATGGTACACGAACTTTTTTTAAAGGACCAACGTAGAAGGTCCAATGGAGTCAATGAATAAGTCAAAAGGCTGGAGCTCCACAACTAAATGAAAAACGTATTACGCCCTTGTTCAAAAGAAATTATTTTTTTTTTTAAAGAAGAACTTGAAGAAGAAGAAGATAATATGTACAAATTGTTGTGGATATGAATCACATCTGCCTCTGGTTTCACGTTCAGTAACGACTTAAATACCTTTTACGAGTCGATGATAAGCTTCCCATCCAATTTTCTTATAAATTGGCAAACAGGGTCTTTTAGAGTCAGATTCCTAAGACTGTAACATTTTTCTTCATCCTTGAAGAGATTCCACAAATTAAGAAGTTCACGATGCACAAATCCACAAGAATGTGTCTCAAGAGTCAATAAGATATCATCTAATGACTCCTTGACCATTCTTAATAAAGAAAAATTGTATCTTCTCTCGTTTTTTAGAAAATGAAAAGAAGCTTCACTCGCATATATTTAAATCGAGCAATTTATGAAGAGTAACCTTTTTGCTCTTCTCCTTTTAGAATACGAACTTCTACCAAGACCTGGCATATATGAGTCAAATGAAATTGAAGACTCACCTGCTAGACGGACATTTGCTTCAATTATCCAGCGTACATCTTCTAGCATACCCTTGTACATTAACAATCTCAATCTTTCACATCTAGCTTTATAGATTTTTGTCAGAGCATTTTGTGGGAGGGAAGGAAAATATTTTCTTAAATTTGAGAGAATGACATCCATTTTAAATCAAGATCAGCTTAAATTGTGATTCAAACAAATCAATATGTAAAGTACCAAGATTAATTTTAATTAAACGATCAGAATTTAAATTATGATACTAATTAAGTATAAATAAATGACTTAAAATAGAAAAAATAATGTACAAATTAGCGGTATAAACTGACCATTAAATATTAACAAGGATGTGGTATAAACCAACCTCCTAATAAATATTAATAAATAAAAAGTTAGATAACTAATAAATTAAAAAGTTAGATAATTGATATATTAAAAAGTTAGATAATTAGAGAGTTAATAATTAGTAAGTTAGAAAGTGCGAGAAAGTAAAATACGAGAAAATAAAGTGTAGAAAGAAAAGTGTAAAAAGTAAATTACAGAAAATAAATTTAAAATATGAAAACCAGAGAGAGAGAGCAGAGCCGCACTGCCCAGAGCCGGCGAAAGAGAAAAGAAGAAGAAAGATTATTTCATTAAGTTAGAAAACTAAATAAATGACATAAATTAAAAAGTTAGATAGCGTAACTAAATGACATAAATATAAAAGTTAGAAAGTTAGTAAGCATAAATAAATAACATAAATATAAAAGTTAGAAGGTTAGTAAGTTAGCAAGTTAGTAAGTTAGTAAGTTAGAAAGTTAGATAATTAGTAAAGAAACTGAAGGACCGCCAAGCCGATCTTTTGCTCTGGTGAGGGAGAAGAGAGAATATATTTTATTAAAGAAAAACAATCTCAATAAATTAAAACTTCAAATCAATTCCCCGGCAACGGCGCTAAAAACTTAATGAGGATTCAAGGATGCAAACCCAAGTGCAAGTTGTCTCAAGTAATAAATTTCTCGGGAGTCTGAGATCGATCCACAGGTAATTTATGAAGAAAAGGTAAGGAAATGATTTGTCACAATAATAAAAATAATGAAACTTGTTCACAATTAAATTAAAGAACTTGCTTGGGTTAGGAGATCCACTTTTGGTAATAAATAAGGATAAGATTAATTCTTTTTATAACTCAATTGAAATCTACGCACAATGAAAGTTCCAATCGGAGAATAAAACATTCAAAATCCATTTAGAATTATATACGTAGTTATATTATGGTTCCTTTAATTATTTACCAATACCAACACTTGTAAATGTGTTCAAGCATTTATTGTGACAAACCACTTGTCTACAATGAATCAAGAACTCCACTTTACAAGGAGGAATTATTTACCAACACCAACACTTGTAAATGGGTTCAATAATTCATTGTGCCAAATCACTTGTCTACATTGAATCAAGAACTCCACTTTACAAGGAGGGTTTCTAAATTGATTGGAAACAAAATACAACACGTATAATGATCACTTGATAATATATTATTTAAGCACAATAAAGAAATTAATCTAACCTTATTTGATTACCAAAAGCTTCACTCCTTCACCCAAACAAGATGAAGATTTAGTTACCCATAAAAAAGACGAAAGAAAGAGAGTAGAAGAAAAAGATGAACATAATTATAACTTAGAACAAAAGAAAATTACAACAAATAACACAATAACATAATCTAAGCTAAGCCAAGATTACTCAAATGATCTGCCTATGGTCCCTTTTATAGAGGATTAAGGATACAAAATGATAAGGAAATTGATTAATGAGTGAGTGGATGAGTGAAAAATGCCAAAGAACTTTTGTGAGTGGAAAATTATTGAAATTTCTTGTCTCAAAAATCATTCAGTGATGAACTCATGGATAATGTCAGAATGAAGCAAAATGGTCTTCATGAAAGTTCTAAGAAATTGTCTCATCTTTCCAATGTCACCAAAATCATCCAAAAACTCATCTTACAGCCCAAGATATGACCCAATTACTATAGACTTTTTAGTCCCAGTATCAACACATCTATTTTGACTTCCAGACCCAATATGACCTATAAGCTGTCCGGTTGAGTTCTTATGTTCTTCATAAAAGTTGTAGATATGAGTCTTAACTTTTAGATGCCAAATTTTTAGCCCATTCAGTTCTTTAAACTCAAATTATGCAATGATTACTGCACACTGTTCAGGTTACAGTTACAAAACTCATGTTCTGACTTCCAAGCCCAATTAGCTCCACTAGATGTCTGATTTTTCCCTGGAGCTCTCATGAAAGTTGTAGAGCTCTCTCTTATCTTTCCTATAAGGTAAGATACATAATTATAAGAGATTTAGGACTCAAGATATAACCGAAATACAGAAACAATATAAGACTAAAATAATGCTGAAAAAATCAATTAAGTCCAAACTTACAAAACATAACCAGACTTAATCAATTAAGTACATGAAGAGTGTAGATGACTAAAAATAGAGGTTTATTAATGTATAAAATATGTGATTATTAATATTGTTATTGATAAATTTTTTTATTTTATTAATCAATTTAAGTTTTGAATGTAATTAACGTTAGGATATATATGAGAGATTTATTTTAATAGAAAACTAGAAAAGTTATAAAAAGTGTGAGATTAGTTGCTTGTCAAGCAGATTCTTAAAAGTTATAAATTCTAGTATTCGTTAATTATTGGAGTTTTAAGAAGGGGTATGAGATTGAGGGCTTGGTAGATGTAGGGGATAGTGGCGAAGTATTTATGAAATAGTGGAGATTAAGAGTCTCCACAAATATGTCATGTAATCTTATTTTGATTGTAAATATGACTTTTGTTATCCGTAGATATAAATATATTGAATCGAATCACGTTAAATTGTGTGTGGTGTGTGATGTGTTTATGATTTCCTTTTTCATAATTACCCAACAAGACAAAAAATAATTAACTGTTACAATTATATGTTACCCAAGTGGCTCCAGTACTCAAGAGGAGGGGGGTGAATTGAGTATTTAGAAAACTTTTTCTCAAACTCTTTTTAATACAAATTTCTGGAAGTAATATAAAGAATATATGTAAAGATTATAAAATGCCTAAGAACAGTAAATAAACAATTAAACAATGATAAATAAATTACTAAAAATAAAGAGATAAAGGAGAGGAAAAGCGGGCACGATGTAACGCCCCTTTTTGGGAGGGAACGTCACATTGTCAAATAAAGTAAAATGCGGACATTAAATAAACAACGATTAAGACCCGATTCATTTTAATTAATTAATGTTTAACCATGTGAACAAACTTGGCAATATTTTTTTTTTATAATAATAATGATACTACGGAATGCGGATTAAAGCAATACATAGAAATTTGCACCTGAATAGCATGCCTACATATATATATAGAATTTAATACAACTGTTTCAGAAATACAAGCCTGGCCATCATCAAAAAGGCAAAACTATACCCACCCCAAGGGAAACATGCATATATACCCTCATGCATATACAAAATATACAGCCCAAATCAAAAGAAAGATACATCGGGCCCCAAAAACAAAAACACCGGCAACCATCATCAGTAGCCACCAATGATCATCGACCCCTCAAATAAAAAGGGACCGATTCAGGATCATCAGGAGGACCCTCATCAGGATCTTCCTCATCCGAGGACTCATCCATAGGAACCACAGAGGCGCGGGACGGGGCCCGAGCGGTGGAATCAAACGAATCCTCCTGCGGAGTGTAATATCGGGAACCCCACATCTCCCTGATAGGCAGGTAAAACTCCAGGCGTAAGCTGAGGTAGCAAGTGAGGACAGGTGCCTCATGGCGTCTCCAGGCAAGTGATATCGACACGTCTCCCACATACACACAGCGGTCGGAGTTTAGGTTGATGTGCCAGCACTCCGGCCCTCCAAGGAAGGTCGACGCACATCTCCCAAAAATCCGCGCATGCGTGCAGACATCGTCGCAAAGTCAAAGTCAATCCCTGTGCAGCCGAAGTCGGGAAGGCAGGCTCTTCTATCTCTTCACCGTCGTCTTCGATCAGTACAGGGTGCACATAAACAGCAAATAATAGAAGCACAGGGAAAGAGGTAAGATATCCTACCATCAATACCAACACCGCAACCAAGAACCGAACGGCGCATAACGCCCACGTAGCATGTAAAGGCAATAAATAAGCTTTTAAACAGATAACCAGTCAAGCAATCATTAATAGAGGTAATGAATAATTCATAATATCCAGGCAGTTAAATTCAGACAGTTAAATATCATGTAAGCAATAACTTTCAGATGTCAGAATATTCCATGATGCATGGACACAACATTCAATTTCCTACTCCATGGAGGTAGACTCAAACAGTCGGAGAGAAAGATCAGGAGACATGTCTGTGACTCGGCTGCCGAGACCAGTGCTATCAACAAATTTTCTCGTGCACAATCATGGCATTGCACAGACATTCTACACTAGATCACGATATAGGACGGTGTCATTCAAGTCCGGATCGTCGGTGCGTTGCATCGGTTTGCCCCACGTACAGAGGAGCTACCAACCGCCCATTGTGAAGGACCCGCACCCGACGCCCCAAGGTCATAACAAGACCCACACTTGTCTACTCGCACCCGCACTAAGGTGTGTTCAATCTCCTAGGCAACTTGGCCTTACAACAGTCCACAAGGACATTCACAATGCATATAACACTATGCATGGATATGTATGATTCACAATTTCATACCATTACATAACATGCCACCATAGGCCAATATAAGCATCAACATATATATTCCTCATCACACACACATCACAATTTCCATATCATAGATCCAAGAATTCCATTTTCAAAGTCATTTCTTTTTTATCGGTATGAATACATATTCCCATCATGGTTAAGTGAGGTAAATTCCTTGAATCCAGAGTTTTGAGGTTACGTTTGAGTTACAAGGGACAAAGAACCATAATTTCAATCATTTCCAGCTCAAAATATCATTTTTGGATCTTGGTAATCGATTACAGCACCATTGTAATCGATTACCTGAGAACTTAGAACCTCTGTAATCGATTACAATTTCATTGTAATCGATTACGTGATTTCCAGAATCACGTTTCGTAACTTCAAGGCACTGGTAATCGATTACACAACCGTGGTAATCGATTACCAATTGAACAGAACCTCCGTAATCGATTACCCTCTAGTTGTAATCGATTACGTGATTCCCAGAGGCATCATTCCGTGACATCAGAGGCTTGGTAATCGATTACACCATTCTTGTAATCGATTACAAGCTAGTCAGAATCTTTGTAATCGATTACACACGAGATGTAATCGATTACCAGATTTCCAGAATCACGATTTAGTACCTTTAAGAGCTTGGTAATCGATTACAAGCCTCGTGTAATCGATTACCACGCCTAATCTCACAGAAAACAGGGTTCTCAGGTCCTTTAACTCAAATCAAACTAATCATTATCATATTTAATCAACAAGATACTCAGATGCAGCTTCAAATTGTACAAGAAACATCAATAAATCATACAAACCCAACAAAATACATCATCATCCAGAACAACATAAAATGAGAGAACTTTATACATAGACTCAAACAAAATCAACAACAATACACATACAAGGTTCCTAGGTGCTAAGAGAGGTTGAGGAGGAGTATCTTCCTGATAAACACATATTTTATTCATTAAGAAACCCTTATATTTAGTCATTTACACTCTCCATATTCTTAATTGATTGAGTTTGACATGATTTTGTGAGTTTGAGCTCAAATTGGTCCTAATTGAATATTTTCAGCATTATTGAGATTTTACACTGTTTCTGTATTTTGGTCATAACTTGAGTTCCTGATATCTGAAAATCATGAATTTTATCTTGTAGGAAAGCTAAGAGGAAGCTCTACAACTTTGATGAAGAGCTCGAAGTCCGATTCAGATGTCTAAGGGACCTAAGTTTACATGGAAGTCAGAATACGGGTTCTGTCAGTAGAATCCGAACAGTGTGCACTCATAAAATAATATCTCAAGATGTAATAATGGAGATGGGCTGAAATTTGGACAGTGGATAGTCAAGATCCAAATAAACAACTTTCATGAAGAACACATTTTCAGAAAAAGAAGTCTAGTAGGTCATTTTGAGCTTGCAAGTCGGAACAGAGGTGCTGAAGTTGGGTTTGAGCAACCTACGGTATTTGGGACATATCTTGGGCTTAAGGAAGCCAAATTGGACGAACCAGCTATCCATTTTATAGCCAAGACAAGGATCTACAACTTTCATGAAGAACACTTTTCGTGGTTCTGAAGTATAGTGGGTCGTTTTTGGCTTCCAAGTCAGACACGAAATTTTCGTCCTCAACCACCCACTCATCCATCCACTAATCCACTCATCCACTCATCCACTCATCCACTAACTCACCCATTCATCCACTCATACACTAATCCAACCACTTAACCACTCCACCCACTCATCCACTAATCCATCCACTCATCCATCCACTCACCCATTCATGTCCATAATTTCCCACTCACCAAAAGTCCTTTGGCATTTTTCACTAATTCAACCACTCAACCATTCCACTCACTCATCCACTAAACCAATCCACTAAACCAACCCACTAATCCATCCACTCAAACACTCCACTCACTCACCCACTCATCCACCCACTTCCCTTTGTCATTTTGTTACCTTAGACTTCTATAAAAGGCACCATTTATCATGAACAAGATGTAACTCTCCTTCATTTTCTCTCTTAGTTTCTTGTTTCTTCATAGTTTCTTCTTGTTTCTTCATAGTTTTTCTTGTGATTTCTTTCTAGCTATGTGTAACTAAACCTCCCTTGGTTAAGGGGGTGATGAAACCGCTAGTATATATATTGTAAACTTTGCATATTTGATTATTTCAACACAGTTATGTTTTTATTCATATATTTCTAAATCTATTGTTGGTATGAAGGTTTTTGTACTTGTTCCTACTTTCAAAGTAGTAGATCTAGGTTTATTATGCGCGGTTGCGGTAGTAGATCTAGTGGGATGTATGATGTTCATGTGGATATAATTATCTTTGTGCTATTTGCCGTTATAAAAGTGGTAGATCTGGGTTTATTATCTTGCGCGGTTGCGGTATTAGATCTAGAGAAATATATGTTCTAAGTAATTTAATCCCGGTGTGTGATTAGACCTTAGTGTAATTGGTTTTCTAAATCTTAATGCAATTGTTGGATAGTTGTAAGAGCGGTTGCTTTATGACTAATCGTGATTAGGAGTTGATTTGAGCGGTTGCTAAATTGGCCAACACGTAAGGAAAACAGAGATTTAATATCACAATTGCATAAAAACATAATTGAGCATGTTGGAATAAAAGGATATGTGGATTTACATTATCATATAAATCTAGTGGTGGATTCAATCTCTTAACCAATTTTCTTATATTGTTGATTTCAGTTTGTTTATTGTTATCTTTGAAAGTCGTTCATTGTTCATCAAAACTCCAAAACCCCCTTTTATGTTTATTGTTAATCAGAGTCTAAATTGGGAATTGTTTAATAGTGTTAATTGAATTGGTTCTCTGTGGATCGACCCTTACTAACTACAACTAGTTGTAAGGTTTTTATTTTCTGGTGGGCCTGACAACTGATTTTTATCTTAATTTTAATCACTACATCCGCACGCATCGTAATTTTGGCGCCGTTGTTGGGAACCAATTTTTTCAATTACACTATTAATTTATTTCCTATTTTTATTCTGTTTTTATTTTATTTTATTTTATTTTATTTTTAATCTTTTTTCTCGAGTGTTTTGTAGGTGTTAATGTCCTTTGAAGGAGTAGACGAAGGATTGCTAAATTTGAGGAACTATATTGATCAACTCACTTCACATCCTCAATTTCCCTTCCATCCGCTAACTTCCAACTCACACTGCCGACATTGAAGTCGCCGTTACATTGATCTATCAAGTTCGGAGATATTTGAGCCATCTGAAATATCTGAAGAAGAAGTGACAATGGCAGAAAACACTTTAAGGGCATTGGGTGCTCCAGATCTAGATCAACAGCCTCTTTGCATAGACATTCTTGAAAATGAAGAGGCATTTGAATTGAAATCCGGTTTAATCCATCTCTTGCCATCTTTCAATGGATTACCCGGAGAGGACCCCAACAAGCACTTGAAGGAAATCCATGTGGTATGTTCTAGCATGAAACTGCGGCAGAATTCATGTAGAGCAAGTCAAGTTGAGAGCTTTTCCATTCTCATTGAAAGACTCAGCTAAGGAGTGGCTTTACTACTTGCCACCCGGATCCATCCAATCATGGCAGGACATGGCCCGAACTTTCCTAGACAGATACTTCCCTGCCTCAAAAGCTACAACAATCAGAAAAGAAATCTGTGGTATTCAACAAAGGCATGGGGAATCACTCCATGACTACTTGGGAGAGATTTAAGAAGCTATGTTTCACCTGCCCTCATCATCAAATAAGTGAGCACTTTTAATTCAAGTATTTCTATGAAGGCTTACAAGTGATGGATCGCAACATGATTGATCTTTGCTAGCGGAGGAGCATTGATTGATAAAACTCCTCAAAAAGCTAGAAACTTGATCTCAAGAATGGTGCCAATACTCAACAATTCTACTCTAGAAATGACACCTTTGGAGTAAGAGCAAAGTGAAAGAAGTAGAGACAACCAAGATACTGCGAAGTAAATGACTCAATTGACTGCTATGGTTCAAACGGTTAATGGATTCGGGTAAAGCACCAGTTCATGCTTGTGGGATCTGTTGTTCATCTGGACATCCCAACGATATGTGTCCCACTCTCCAAGAAGACACAAATGAGGAGGTAAGAGCAAGTAGGGGATATTGGACTTTCAAAAAATTACAACCCCTACTCAAACACATATAATCCGGGTTGGAGGGATCATCCAAATTTCAGCTATGCAAAGCAACCTCAAAATCAACCTCCAAACTTATGGACCTCCAGATTCCAACAAAGGCAAGTACCTTTCCCTCGAGAGACAAGAAGCAAGTTCAAGCTCCTAAGCAAACGAGCCTTCATTAGAGGAGCTAGTAAAACAAATGGCCACTAATAATTTGCAGTTCCAACAAGAAACAAATGCAACTATACAAAGTTTCAAACAAGAAACAAGGATCGCAATCAATAACTTGCAGAATCGGGTAGGACAGTTGTCCACTGAGAATTCAACAAGTTTCAAAGCCAAGCTTCAGGAAACTACCCTCACAAATGAAGTGAATCCGAGGGAAAATGCTAGTCTTTGTCACATTGAGAAGCGGAAAGACGATGGATGAGCCTACTTCTCTTCCACCAATCATTCAAGAGAAGGATGAACCACCCAAAGAAGCAAATGATAAGGGGCAAACTTCCAAAACCCCTAAGGTAAGTATTTCGAACCCTTCCTAAATATGTCACTAAAGCTCCTTTTCCTAGTAGGTTGGTTAAAACCAAGAAAGAAGAAGCGAGAAAAAGAAATACTTGAGACTTTTAGGAAGGTAGAGGTTAATATCCCTTTGTTAGATGCCATTAGCGTGTACCTAGATATGCAAAATTTCGAAAGAATTATGCACTAACAAGAGGAAGTTAAAAGGAAATGAAAAGGTCCAAGTGGGAGAAAATGTTTCATTTGTAATTAAAAAGAAACTCCCAACCAAATGTAAGGACACGACACATTCACCATTCCATGCACTATAGGTAACACAAGGTTTGAAAGGGCAATGCTTGATTTAGGTGCATCTATAAATGTCATGCCATATTCTATTTATGCATCTTTATACTTGGGTCCTTTGGAACCTACTTTGGTGTTGTTATTCAATTGGTCGATAGATCTAATGCATACCCTAAGGGTGTGGTTGAAGATGTTTTTGTACAGGTGAATGAATTAGTGTTTCCTACAGACTTCTATGTTTTGGACATGGAAGAGGATGAGTCTCCAAATCTGCTCCTATCTTGCTAGGAAGACCATTTTTGAAGACCGCACACGGACAAAAATTGATGTGCACTCGGGAATTCTAACAATGGAATTTGATGGGGAATTAATTAGATTCAATATTTTTGAAGCTATGAGATACCCAAGTGATGTGCACTCTGCTTGTTTAATTGATTCTTTTGATCCTTTTGATTCTTTAATTTCTGCACTTTTGATCGACCATTTTGATGCTCTTGATACAATTCTAACTCATAGCTTAGATGTACAGGAGGAAAAGAAGAAGAGTGAAGAAGAGCCATGGAGTGAAGACATTGATGAAATTGTTCTTTGCCTTACAAGAGCTCTCTTCCACTCCCGGAAGAGCATGAGGTAACTTTTGTTGATTTACTGTTACTACCGATATACCTCAACCTTACATTTGTGCGTGCACTGAATTGGAACCGAAAGCACTACCGATCATCTTAAATACATCTTCTTGGGGGAGAAGGACACCCTTCCAGTAATAATTGCAAAGTCACTCACCCAAGAGCAAGAAGAGAAAGCGGTAGCCGTTTTGCGGGAACATAAGACATCCATTGGTTGGTCAATAGGCGATATCAAGGGTATTAGTCCCTCCATTTGTATGCACGGGATATTAATGGAGGAGGATACTAAACTGTGAGAGACCCTCGGCGGAGATTGAATCCTCCCATGATGGAGGTTGTGAAAAAGGAGATCTTGAAGCTCCTAAGTGTGGGGGTGATCTACCCTATTTTCGACAAAGCAAGTGGGTAAGCCCGGTCCGGGTAGTACCAAAGAAATCGGAATTACTTGTGGTAAGAAATGCTGAAAATGAGCTTATTCCCACTAGGTTACGAGACGAGGGTGGCGTGTTTGTATTGATTACGGGAAGTTGAATGCCGCCACGAGAAAAGACCACTTTCCTTTACCTTTCATTGATCAAATGTTAGAAAGATTAGCTGGTCATTCTTATTATTATTTTCGGATGGTTTTTCAGGTTACAATCAGATTGCCATAGCTCCAGAAGACCAAGACAAGACTACATTCACTTGTCCATTTGGTACCTTTGCATATAGGTGAATGCCTTTTGGACTCTGCAATGCACCGGGAACTTTCCAAAGATGCATGATGAGTATATTTTCTGATTACATTGAAAACATCATTGAGGTTTTATGGATGACTTTAGTGTCTTTGGAAATGATTTTGAAAATTGTTTGGAACATTTAACTTTGGTGCTTAAAAGATGCATTGACACTAACCTGGTATTGAATTGGGAAAAATGTCATTTCATGGTGAATGAAGGTATTGTGTTAGGTCATGTAATTTTCGCTAGGGGAATTGAAGTAGATAAAGCTAAAGTAGAACTCATGCATTCTTTGCCACCACCCACTAGTGTGCGGGAGATTCGTTCTTTTATTGGTCATGCAGGTTTCTACCAGGAGATTCATTAAAGACTTTTCTAAAGTCTCATTGCCCCTTTGAGACTTCTTCAAAAAGATGTTAATTTTAACTTTGATGAGAAATGTATGGAAGCTTTCAATAAACTCAAGAAGTTGTTAAGCTGTTGCACCTATCATCGAGCCACCCAACCGGGAGTTACCTTTTGAACTAATGTGTGATGCAGTGACTTTGCGCAAAGAGGAGCTGTCTTGGGACAACGAGTTGATAGAGTTCCTTATGCCATTTACTATGCATCAAGGACTCTAAATGATGCTCAACTTAATTACTCAACCACGAGAAAAGGAACTTCTTTGTTGTATTTGCTTTAGAAAAATTTAGATCATATCTAATTGGTTCTAAAGTGATTGTGTTTTCAGATCATGCAGCCTTGAAGTATCTTCTAACAAAGAAAGAAGCAAAGCCTAGATTGCTCGATGGATTTTATTGCTCCGTGAATTTGACTTGGAGATTAAAGACAAGAAAGGGAGCGAAAACTTGATGGCCGATCACTTGAGTAGATTGGTAAGCGAAGAGGAAGAAATGCCTATCATGGAGACTTTTCCGGATGAATATTTGATGGTTGTTAATACCATAATCCCTTGGTATGCTTGACATTGTTAACTACCCGTTACTAAGGACTTTCCAGGAGGGTTTGAACAAGGCCCAAAGAGATAAATTAAGGAGTGATCAAATACTATATCCGGGATGACCCGTACTTATGGAAGCATTGTGCAGATCAAGTCATTAGGAGGTGCATTCCCGATTTCGAGACACACTCCATCCTCTCCTTTTGCCACACCTATGCATGTGGAGGACACTTTGGCAAGTAAAAGGACAACCAATAAAGTGCTTGCAGTGGTTTCTATTGGCCTTCAATTTTCAAAGACGCTTACAACTTCGTAAGTCTTGTGGACCATTGTCGAGAACAGTAATATTGGTCCTCGTAATCAAATGCCTCGGACTCCGATCATTTTTGTGGAACTCTTTGATGTGTGGGGTATTGATTTCATGGGACCATTCCCTCCTTCATTTGGTTTCACATACATTCTTTTATCGTTGATTATGTGTCTAAATGGGTGGAAGCAAAAGCCACTCGATCGATGATTCTAAAGCGTTGCAAATTTTGTTAAGTCACATATTTTCTCCAGGTTCGGGACCCCAAGGGCTATCATCAGTGACCAAGGGACCCATTTCCGCAACAAAACCTTTGATGCTCTATTGAAGAGATATGGAGTAATGCACAAAATTTCCACTCCTTACCATCCACAGACAAATGGGCAAACTGAAGTGTCCAACCGGGAGATTAAGTCAATCCTTGAAAAGACAGTGAATCCCTCAAGAAAGGATTGGAGCACTCGACTTGAAGATGCTTTATGGGCTTATAGGACTGCCTATAAGACTCCCATCGGCATGTCACCATTTCGGTTGGTGTATGGAAAGCCCTGTCATTTGCCCGTTGAGTTGCAACATCGATCTTACTGGGCCATTAAACAAGTTAATATGGAATTGGAAGGTGCTGGAAAGCAAAGGAAGTTCCAGTTACAAGAATTAGAAGAACTAAGAAATGAGGCCTTTGAGAATGCCCTGATTTATAAGACTAAAGCTAAGGCATTCCACGACAATTGATTTCCGAGAAAGAAATTTCACGAGAGGACAAAAAGTCCTGCTATTCCAATCAAGACTCAAATTATTTCCAGGTAAACTGCGTTCTAAGTGGATTGGGCCGTTTGTGGTAACTAATGTTTTTCCTTTTGGTGCAGTTGAGATCAGGAGTGAAAATTCTGGCAAAGCATTTAAGGTCAATGGTCATCGTCTCAAACCATATCATGAACTTCCGACGGTGCGAGAGATGGAAGTGATGACCCTCATCCTTCCACAATATGAGGAGCGGTGAAAGTATCATCATGTCGGTGAGGACAATAAACTAAGCGCTCATTGGGAGGCAACCCAACCAGATTTGCTCTCTTTATCCCTTTTTATTTTGTGTTTTCATTAGTTCCTTATATTATGTTTTTATCTGTTTGTTGGTTGTAAGCATTTGAATCTCTAAAAAAAAAAAAAAAAAAAAAAAAAAACGACTATGTGCCCGACAATAAGGTAGGTAGTGCCATTAAATTTTGTCACTCGGAAGCATGTGAAGGTCACTTTTCTTCGGCGACAACAAGCTGCGAAAATCTTGCAAGTATGGATTTTATTGGCCTACTTTATTCAAGGTCTGTTACACCTTTTGCAAAAGTTGCGGAAATTGGTCAAAAAGGTTCGCTTTGAGATTATCATCTGCACCTACTCCTTGAAAAATTGAGATCTAGGTGGCGCGGTTCTTTTCTTTGTCAAACACGTGTATCCTCGGGGCCGTAAATATTGAGGATCCTAGGAATGGTAATGCGCGTAAAGTTAATGGACAAAGACTCAACCATTCCTGGAAAATCAAGTTCTTGAGTTCTTTGTGTTGCTTAGGTTAAGTGGCGGATACGGTACTCCATGACTCTCAAGTCGGTTTATTTTTCGTTTCCCAAAATAACCGAATCATTCTTCTCCTTCAAAATGGATGTCATTCTTTCAAACACGAGAAAACATTTTCCTTCTTTTCCTCAAAATGCTCGAGAAAAATCTACAAAGTTCGATGTGAAAGATTGAGGCTGTTAATGCACAAAGGTATGCCGAGAAGATGTACGTTGGATAATTGAAGCAAAGGTTCGATTAGCGGTGAGTCCTCAATTTCATTTGACTCATATATGCCCGGTCTTGGAAGAAGTTCATATTCTAAAAGGAGAAGAGCAAAAAGGTTACAAGTCTCGTTACAAATGTGGACGATGGAAGCTGTAACAAGCGATGTCATACTTTGGGGATGGTTTCCGCAAATAGAGAAGATAAAATTTTCTTCATTAAGAATGGTGAGTAAGGAGTCATTAGATGATATCTTATCGACTCTTGAGACGCATTCTTGTGGATTGGTGCATCGTGAAATTCTTAAATTGTGGAATCTCTTCAAGGATGAAGAAAAATGCTACGATCTTGGGAATCGACTCTAAAAGACCCTGTTTGCCGGTTTATAAGAAAATTGGATGGGAAGCCTATCCCGACTCATAGAAGGCGTTTAAGCCGTTTCGGGACGTAAAACCAGAGAGGAAGATGTGAGCCACAATCACAACAATCTGTACATATATCATCATCTTCTTCTTCTTCTTCTTCTTCTTCTTCTTCTTCTTCTTCTTCTTCATGTCATCTCTCAAAAACAAAAAAAAAAAAAAAAAAAAAAAACAAAAAACAAAAAACAAACAAAAAAAAAAAAAAAAAATTTATGTATACGTCTTAGGGTTGGCTTTGGTAACACACACCGTGAATGGGGAAATGCATGCATCTCGATCCAGCCTTCTTAATTGAAAAACAAAGAAGGTAGATTGTATCCCACATGTGAGGTAGCCGGCGTATTATGGCCACTTGTCCCTTTTGGGAGCCCTATGTTGCGCTGTTCTTGAATGGGTCGAATACTGGTCAACAATGCTTTGGCACAAAGCCGAAAGAGCAGACTACCTCCATCCCAATCTTAAGTAAGTATACACTCATCTTTCATCAACAGGTAATATCTTCTGTCCTTTACTCATCTATATTTTAACATTGAGGACAATGTTGTGATTTAGTTGGGGGGAAGGATAGTTGACCCAAAAAAAAAAATAATAATAAAAAAAAAAAAAAAAAAAAAATAAAAAAATAAAAAATAAAAAAATTTGTTGTCTTTGTTTGGAAAGTATGATATGATTGTCATGTACTTATTAAATCAATTAGTGATGGCAGAGTAAGGAGTAATTTTACTCTTGAGACGATCTTAATTGGTGGCGAGTAAGGAGTTTTTAGGTAGTAACTAATTAGTACTAAAGTTTTATTGTTTGATTTCTTTTCGTGGTCCGATGCGATCTTGACGGTGTGTTTCTTTTACGCTTGGCGTTGATTCACTTCTTATCGGGTTGTGTTGCTCTTTTCTATATCTCTCTTTCACATTGAAGGCAATGTTATATTAAGCGTGGGGAGAGATTTCAAAGCATGTTTTTTTTGTAAAAAAAAAAAATTTCAAAAAAAAAAAAAAGAAAAGAAAAAAAAAAAAAGGGGCTCATTGCATGATTGAATAACTTTTCTCCCTTCTTGAACTGATATGCTTGGTGATGGATGATTAAATTGATGAATTGAGTTTGATGGATGCATACCTTGTGAGATTTTGAGCCTAATGGATGGATTCAACATTTATGCCATTCTCTTCTTTCTTGTGTGATTTTCACTCATGTTAATGACCACTCTAGAACTTGCTTTGATTCTTTTTGAGGCTACATTTCACTTTCATGCATGAACATGATTGAGGCCCTCTTTCTTAATTAGCTAGTTTAACCAAATAGCCAACCTTGTTTTCAATATGATATCAAGCACTCTTTTGATTTCTTGAAAATTCTCTCGATTCCGCCAACCTTGTATATTTTCCTTTGCTTAACCCCTTTGAGCTTATTTGACCATTCCTTGTTTCTAGCTCATCATGTGCCTTAAATGAGAAATCGTGTTCTTACTTTACCTTAGGGAATAAAAGAACATTAGCTTGGTTAATGGATGAGTTTTTGAACAAGTGTGGGGGTGTGTGTACAAAATGGTTGTTGAAAAAGAAAAGAGTGCCCAAAAAGAAAAAAAAAATGTATGTATATAGTTATGTTCATATATATAAAAAGAAAAAAAAAAGAAAAAAAAAACCAAGTGTTTAAAAAAAGAAAAGGATTGGGAAATGAATATGTAAAGGGATATACACTAGAGTTGGGATGAACTTTTATGCTTGTTATTTGAACTCGGCTCTCATTTGCTTTTATTCTCTTTGGTATTTATCTTC
This sequence comes from Ormosia emarginata, assembly GCA_029884605.1. Lineage (NCBI taxonomy): Eukaryota > Viridiplantae > Streptophyta > Magnoliopsida > Fabales > Fabaceae > Ormosia > Ormosia emarginata. Next base: position 4,976,802 of record JAQQTP010000089.1, read on the forward strand.
TCATATCCATTTTATCCTCTCCTGTTACCTTGACCTCACTACAACCTTGAATAAAGTCCTCATGATTTGTGTGTGCATGTGTTTTGAGTAGTGGAGAAGTAGAAGATAAGCAAGCTTATGGTAGTGCAATTTTCATGGGTTGAATTGAGTGAAATACCTACCCTTTAAACACTTGAGAGATTGAGAGGGAATCTTGTGAAGATCTATCATTCTCGATTCATGTTGAAGATACCTTGCTTGATGGTTTGAGATGTGGAGAATTATTAACTCATGAATGTTTTGATCCCTTGAACCTTTGGTTGTTCTTCTTGATTGTAAAATTTTGGTCTTGAGTTTTGCCCAGGAGTGCAAAAAGCTAAGTGTGGGAGAATTTGATAAACACATATTTTATTCATTGAGAAACCCTTATATTTAGTCATTTACACTCTCCATATTCTTAATTGATTGAGTTTGATATGATTTTGTGAGTTTGAGCTCAAATTGGTCCTAATTGAATATTTTCAGCATTATTGAGATTTTACACTATTTCTGTATTTTGGTCATAACTTGAGTTCCTGATATCTGAAAATCATGAATTTTATCTTGTAGGAAAGCTAAGAGGAAGCTCTACAACTTTGATGAAGAGCTCGAAGTCCGATTCAGATGTCTAAGGGACCTAAGTTTACATGGAAGTCAGAATACGGGTTCTGTCAGTAGAATCCGAACAGTGTGCACTCTTAAAATAATATCTCAAGATGTAATAATGGAGATGGGCTGAAATTTGGACAGTGGATAGTCAAGATCCAAATAAAAAACTTTCATGAAGAACACATTTTCAGAAAAAGAAGTCTATTAGGTCATTTTGAGCTTGCAAGTCGGAACAGAGGTGCTGAAGTTGGGTTTGAGCAACCTACGGTATTTGGGACATATCTTGGGCTTAAGGAAGCCAAATTGGACGAACCAGCTATCCATTTTATAGCCAAGACAAGGATCTACAACTTTCATGAAGAACACTTTTCGTGGTTCTGAAGTATAGTGGGTCGTTTTTGGCTTCCAAGTCAGACACGAAATTTTCGTCCTCAACCACCCACTCATCCATCCACTAATCCACTCTAATCCACTCATCCACTCATCCACTCATCCACTAACTCATCCATTCATCCACTCATACACTAATCCAACCACTTAACCACTCCACCCACTCATCCACTAATCCATCCACTCATCCATCCACTCACCCATTCATGTCCATAATTTCCCACTCACCAAAAGTCCTTTGGCATTTTTCACTAATTCAACCACTCAACCATTCCACTCACTCATCCACTAAACCAATCCACTAAACCAACCCACTAATCCATCCACTCAAACACTCCACTCACTCACCCACTCATCCACCCACTTCCCTTTGTCATTTTGTTACCTTAGACTTCTATAAAAGGCACCATTTATCATGAACAAGATGTAACTCTCCTTCATTTTCTCTCTTAGTTTCTTGTTTCTTCATAGTTTCTTCTTGTTTCTTCATAGTTTTTCTTGTGATTTCTTTCTAGCTATGTGTAACTAAACCTCCCTTGGTTAAGGGGGTGATGAAATCGCTAGTATATATGTTGTAAACTTTGCATATTTGATTATTTCAACACAGTTATGTTTTTATTCATATATTTCTAAATCTATTGTTGGTATGAAGGTTTTTGTACTTGTTCCTACTTTCAAAGTAGTAGATCTAGGTTTATTATGCGCGGTTGCGGTAGTAGATCTAGGTGGATGTATGATGTTCATGTGGGTATAATTATCTTTGTGCTATTTGCCAGTTATAAAAGTGGTAGATCTGGGTTTATTATGCGCGGTTGCGGTATTAGATCTAGAGAAATATATGTTCTAAGTAATTTAATCCCGGTGTGTGATTAGACCTTAGTGTAATTGGTTTTCTAAATCTTAATGCAATTGTTGGATAGTTGTAAGAGCGGTTGCTTTATGACTAATCAGTGATTAGGAGTTGATTTAGCGGTTGCTAAATTGGCCAACACGTAAGGAAAACAGATTTAATATCACAATTGCATAAAAACATAATTGAGCATGTTGGAATAAAAGGATATGTGGATTTACATTATCATATAAATCTAGTGGTGGATTCAATCTCTTAACAAATTTTCTTATATTGTTGATTTCGGTTTGTTTATTGTTATCTTTGAAGTCGTTCATTGTTCATCAAAACTCCAAAACCCCCCTTTTACTGTTTATTGTTAATCGAGTCTAATGGGAATTGTTTAATAGTGTTAATTGAATTGGTTCTCTGTGGATCGACCCTTACTAACTACAACTAGTTGTAAGGTTTTTATTTTCTCGTGGGCACGACAACTGATTTTTATCTTAATTTTAATCACTACATCCGCACGCATCGAATGTCTTGGGAACCAATTTTTTTCAATTACACTATTAATTTATTTCCTATTTTTATTCTGTTTTTATTTTATTTTATTTTATTTTATTTTTAATCTTTCTTTTCGAGTGTTTTGTAGGTGTTAATGTCCTTTGAAGGAGTAGACGAAGGATTGCTAAATTTGAGGAACTATATTGATCAACTCACTTCACATCCTCAATTTCCTTCCATCAGGCTAACTTCCAACTCACACTGCCGACATTGAAGCCGCCGTTACATTGATCTATCAAGTTCAGAGATATTTGAGCCATCCGAAATATCCGAAGAAGTTGACAATGGCGAAGTAAAACACTTTAAGGGCATTGGGTGCTCCAGATCTAGATCAACAAAGCCTCTTTGCATAGACATTCTTGAAAATGAAGAGGTATTTGAATTGAAATCCGGTTTAATCCATCTCTTGCCATCTTTCAATGGATTACCCGGAGAGGACCCCAACAAGCACTTGAAGGAAATCCATGTGGTATGTTCTAGCATGAAACCTGCAGGAATTCATGTAGAGCAAGTCAAGTTGAGAGCTTTTCCATTCTCATTGAAAGACTCAGCTAAGGAGTGGCTTTACTACTTGCCACCCGGATCCATCCAATCATGGCAGGACATGGCCCGAACTTTCCTAGACAGATACTTCCCTGCCTCAAAAGCTACAACAATCAGAAAAGAAATCTGTGGTATTCAACAAAGGCATGGGAATCACTCCATGACTACTGGGAGAGATTTAAGAAGCTATGTTTCATTTGCCCTCATCATCAAATAAGTGAGCGCTTTTAATTCAAGATTTCTATGAAGGCTTACAAGTGATGGATCGCAACATGATTGATGTTGCTAGCGGAGGAGCATTGATTGATAAAACTCCTCAAAAAGCTAGAAACTTGATCTCAAGAATGGTGCCAATACTCAACAATTCTACTCTAGAAATGACATGGAGTAAGAGAAAGTGAAAGAAGTAGAGACTTATACAAGAAAATGACTCAATTGATCGCTATGGTTCAGCGGTTAATGGATTTGTAAAGCACCAGTTCATGCTTGTGGGATCTGTTGTTCATTGGACATCCCATCGATATGCGTCCCACTCTCCAAGAAGACACAAATGAGGAGGTAAGAGCAATAGGGGGATATTTGGACTTTCAAAAATTACAACCCCTACTCAAACACATATAATCCGGGTTGGAGGGATCATCCAAATTTCAGCTATGCAAAGCAACCTCAAAATCAACCTCCAGCTTATGGACCTCCAGGATTCCAACAAAGGCAAGTACCTTTCCTCTCAGAGACAAGAAGCAAGTTCAAGCTCCTAAGCAATCGAGCCTTCATTAGAGGAGCTAGTAAAACAAATGGCCACTAATAATTTGTAGTTCCAACAAGAAACAAATGCAACTATACAAAGTTTCAAACAAGAAACAAGGATCGCAATCAATAACTTGCAGAATCGGGTAGGACGATTGTCCACAGAATTCAACAAGTTTCAAAGCCAAGCTTCAGGAAACTACCCTCACAAATGTAAGTGAATCCGAGGGAAAATGCTAGTGCTGTCACATTGAGAAGCGGAAAGACGATGGATGAGCCTACCTCTCTTCCACCAATCATTCAAGAGAAGGATGAACCACCCAAAGAAGCAAATGATAAGGGGCAAACTTCCAAAACCCCTAAGGTAAGTATTTCGAACCCCTTCCTAAATATGTCACTAAAGCTCCTTTTCCTAGTAGGTTGGTTAAAACCAAGAAAGAAGAAGCGAGAAAAAGAAATACTTGAGACTTTTAGGAAGGTAGAGGTTAATATCCCTTTGTTAGATGCCATTAGCTGTGTACCTAGATATGCAAAATTTACGAAAGAATTATGCACTAACAAGAGGAAGTTAAAAGGAAATGAAAAGGTCCAAGTGGGAGAAAATGTTTCAATTTGTAATTAAAAAGAAACTCCCAACCAAATGTAAGGACCCCGGCACATTCACCATTCCATGCACTATAGGTAACACAAGGTTTGAAAGGGCAATGCTTGATTTAGGTGCATCTATAAATGTCATGCCATATTCTATTTATGTATCTTTATACTTGGGTCCTTTGGAACCTACCTGGTGTTGTTATTCAATTGGTGATAGATCTAATGCATACCCTAAGGGTGTGGTTGAAGATGTTTTGGTATGTGAATGAATTAGTGTTTTAAAGACTTCTATGTTTTGGACATGGAAGAGGATGAGTCTCCCAAATCTGCTCCTATCTTGCTAGGAAGACCATTTTTGAAGACCTGCACGGACAAAAATTGATGTGCACTCGGGAATTCTAACAATGGAATTTGATGGGGAATTAATTAGATTCAATATTTTTGAAGCTATGAGATACCCAAGTGATGTGCACTCGCTTGTTTAATTGATTCTTTTGATCCTTTTGATTCTTTAATTTCTGTGACTTTTGACTTGACCATTTTGATGCTCTTGATACAATTCTAACTCATAGCTTAGATGTACAGGAGGAAAAGAAGAAGAGTGAAGAAGAGCCATGGAGTGAAGACATTGATGAAATTGATTTGCCTTACAAGAGCTCTCTTCCACTCCGAGGAAAGAGCATGAGGTAACTTTTGTTGATTTACCCGTTACTTGATATACCTCAACCTTGTTGTGCAGCACCTGAATTGGAACCGAAAGCACTACCCGATCATCTTAAATACATCTTCTTGGGGAGAAGGACACCCTTCCAAGTAATAATTGCAAAGTCACTCACCCAAGAGCAAGAAGAAGAAAGCTGGTAGCCGTTTTGCAGAAGAACATAAGAGCCTTACCATTGGTTGGTCAATATGATATCAAGGGTATTAGTCCCTCCATTTGTATGCACGGGATATTAATGGAGGAGGATACTAAACCTGTGAGAGACCCTCGGCGGAGATTGAATCCTCCCATGATGGAGGTTGTGAAAAAGGAGATCTTGAAGCTCCTAAGTGTGGGGTGATCTACCCCATTTCGACGACAAGTGGGTAAGCCCGGTCCGGGTAGTACCAAAGAAATCTGGAATTACTTGTGGTAAGAAATGCTGAAAATGAGCTTATTCCCACTAGGAGATTGGGTGGCGTGTTTGTATTGATTACGGGAAGTTGAATGCCGCCACGAGAAAAGACCACTTTCCTTTACCTTTCATTGATCAAATGTTAGAAAGATTAGTTTGGTCATTCTTATTATTATTTTACGGATGGTTTTTCGGGTGTTACAATAAGATTGCCATAGCTCCGAGAAGACCAAGACAAGACTACATTCACTTGTCCATTTGGTACCTTTGCATATAGGCGAATGCCTTTTGGACTCGCAATGCACCAGGAACTTTCCAAAGATGCATGATGAGTATATTTTCTGATTACATTGAAAACATCATTGAGGTTTTTATGGATGACTTTAGTGTCTTTGGAAATGATTTTGAAAATTGTTTGGAACATTTAACTTTGGTGCTTAAAAGATGCATTGACACTAACCTGGTATTGAATTGGGAAAAATGTCATTTCATGGTGAATGAAGGTATTGTGTTAGGTCATGTAATTTCGCTAGGGGAATTGAAGTAGATAAAGCTAAAGTAGAACTCATGCATTCTTTGCCACCACCCACTAGTGTGCGGGAGATTCGTTCTTTTATTGGTCATGCGGGTTTCTACCTAGGAGATTCATTAAAGACTTTTCTAAAGTCTCAAGACTTCTTCAAAAAGATGTTAATTTTAACTTTGATGAGAAATGTATGGAAGCTTTCAATAAACTCAAGAAGTTGTTAATCGTTGCACCTATCATCGGCCACCTAACCTGGGAGTTACCTTTTGAACTAATGTGTGATGCCGGTGACTTGCAGAGGAGTCGTCTTGGGACAACGAGTTGATAGAGTTCCTTATGCCATTTACTATGCATCAAGGACTCTAAATGATGCTCAACTTAATTACTCAACCACGAAAAGGAACTTCTAGTGTTGTATTTGCTTTAGAAAAATTTAGATCATATCTAATTGGTTCTAAAATGATTGTGTTTTCAGATCACGCAGCCTTGAAGTATCTTCTAACAAAGAAAGAAGCAAAGCCTAGATTGCTCGATGGATTTTATTGCTCAGGGAATTTGACTTGGAGATTAAAGACAAGAAAGGAGCGAAAACTTGATGGCCGATCACTTGAGTAGATTGGTAATCAAGAGGAAGAAATGCCTATCATGGAGACTTTTAGGATGAATATTTGATGGTTGTCAACACCATAATCCCTTGGTATGCGACATTGTTAACTACCTGGTTACTAAGGACTTTCAGGAGGGTTTGAACAAGGCCCAAAGAGATAAATTAAGGAGTGATTTGTAAATACTATATCGGGATGACCCGTACTTATGGAAGCATTGTGCGAGATCAAGTCATTAGGAGGTGCATTCCCGATTCGAGACACACTCCATCCTCTCTTTTTGCCACACCTATGCATGTGGAGGACACTTTGGCAAAGAAAAGGACAACCAATAAAGTGTTTGACAAAGTGGTTTCTATTGGCCTTCAATTTTCAAAGACGCTTACAACTTCGTAAGTCTTGTGGACCGCCGTCGAGAACAGTAATATTGGTCCTCGTAATCAAATGCCTCGAGACTCCGATCATTTTTGTGGAACTCTTTGATGTGTGGGGTATTGATTTCATGGGACCATTCCCTCCTTCATTTGGTTTCACATACATTCTTTTATCGTTGATTATGTGTCTAAATGGGTGGAAGCAAAAGCCACTCGATCCGATGATTCTAAAAGCGTTGCAAATTTTGTTAAGTCACATATTTTCTCCAGGTTCGGGACCCCAGGGCTATCATCGGTGACCAAGGGACCCATTTCGCAACAAAACCTTTGATGCTCTATTGAAGAGATATGGAGTAATGCACAAAATTTCCACTCCTTACCATCCACGGCAGACAAATGGGCAAACCGAAGTGTCCAACCGGGAGATTAAGTCAATCCTTGAAAAGACGGTGAATCCCTCAAGAAAGGATTGGAGCACTCGACTTGAAGATGCTTTATGGGCTTATAGGACTGCCTATAAGACTCCCATCGGCATGTCACCATTTCGGTTGGTGTATGGAAAGCCCTGTCATTTGCCCGTTGAGTTGCAACATCGATCTTCTTGGGCCATTAAACAAGTTAATATGGAATTGGAAGGTCTTTGGAAAGCAAAGGAAGTTCCAGAGTTACAAGAATTAGAAGAACTAAGAAATGAGGCCTTTGAGAATGCCCCGATTTATAAGACTAAAGCTAAGGCATTCCACGACCAATTGATTTCCGAAAGAAATTTCACAGAGGACAAAAAGTCCTGCTATTCCAATCAAGACTCAAATTATTTCCGAGGTAAACTACGTTCTAAGTGGATTGGGCCGTTTGTGGTAACTAATGTTTTTCCTTTTGGTGCAGTTGAGATCAGGAGTGAAAATTCTGGCAAAGCATTTAAGGTCAATGGTCATCGTCTCAAACCATATCATGAACTTCCGACAAAGTGCGAGAGATGGAAGTGATGACCCTCATCCTTCCACAATATGAGGAGCAGTGAAAGTATCATTATGTCGGGCTGAGGACAATAAACTAAGCGCTCATTGGGAGGCAACCCAACCAGATTTGCTCTCTTTATCCCTTTTTATTTTGTGTTTTCATTAGTTCCTTATATTATGTTTTTATCTGTTTGTTGGTTGTAAGCATTTGAATCTCTAAAAAAAAAAAAAAGCAGCTATGTGCCCGACAATAAGGTAGGTAGTGCCATTAAATTTTGTCACTCGGAAGCATGTGAAGGTCACTTTTCTTTCATGACGAAACAACTGCGAAAATCTTGCAAGTATGGATTTTATTGGCCTACTTTATTCAAGGTCTGTTACACCTTTTGCAAAAGCGGAAATTGGTCAAAAAGGTTACCTTTGAGATTATCATCTGCACCTACTCCTTGAAAAATTGAGATCTAGGTGGCGCGGTTCTTTTCTTTGTCAAACACGTGTATCCTCTCGGGGCCGTAAATATTGAGGATCCTAGGAATGGTAATGCGCGTAAAGTTAATGGACAAAGACTCAACCATTCCTGGAAAATCAAGTTCTTGAGTTCTTTGTGTTGCTTGGGTTAAGTGGCGGATACGGTACTCGTGACTCGAAGTCGGTTTATTTTTCGATTTCCCAAAATAATGAATCCTTCTTCTCCTTCAAAATGGATGTCATTCTTTCAAACCGAGAAAACATTTTCCTTCTTTTCCTCAAAATGCTCTGAGAAAAATCTACAAAGTTCGATGTGAAAGATTGAGAGCCTGTTAATGCACAAAGGTATGCCGAGAAGATGTCTGTTGGATAATTGAAGCAAAGGTTCGATTAGCGGTGAGTCCTCAATTTCATTTGACTCATATATGCCCGGTCTTGGAAGAAGTTCATATTCTAAAAGGAGAAGAGCAAAAAGGTTACAAGTCTGTTACAAATGTGGACGATGGAACTGTAACAAGCGATGTCATACTTTGGGGATGGTTTCCGCAAATAGAGAAGATAAAATTTTCTTCATTAAGAATGGACTGAGTAAGGAGTCATTAGATGATATCTTATCGACTCTTGAGACGCATTCTTGTGGATTGGTGCATCGTGAAATTCTTAAATTGTGGAATCTCTTCAAGGAGAGAGAGATAAATGGGCTGCTTTACATGGGGAAGGAGGAAGAGGAAATTTCCAAGAAGCTTCCTCCAAGCTTCCATGAGAAGTTTCGCACGTTTCTCGATAAAATGGAAGTAAAGTTGTTTCCTAATCGGGCACACTAACACAGATGAATATTTACACATCGGTATTACTTTTCCTCCTCGGTGTAGAAGAGTTATTGATGATGAAAATACTATTTTATTATTCATCGATGATTTTACAATACCACGATTTCATTCATCGGGTAAAACTCGTAAAATGTAAACTTCAGAAATTGTGCCTAGTCTCGGGTTTAGTAAGATCCCCGTCGACAAGTCCATAATTTAGAGTTTACCACCACAGAGAAGACATCGCATCTTCCCGGGTTCCGCAGACAACAAGCACACACGCAAAACAAGGAATATATTAAAATATTCATCGCTTCCGAAAAATTCCGAAAGAATTCACATAAATCACAAATATTAGAAAATGACTATTCATGGTGAAATAATCAATTTTCAAGGTGTTACACTGGTCTCAGCAATTCTCAGCCCAGTGCGCACGTAAAACGAGGAATATATTAAAATATTCGTCGTTTCCGAAAAATTCCTAAAAATCAAGAATATTATAAAATGATGATTTGTAATCAAATATGTATTTTTCGGAATGTTACACACGATATTTATTCTGCTTTGACCACCAACCACTTGTGGCCTACGTCCAGTCCCCGAAACACAGTTTGAGATTTTTTACTATTCAAAACAAGCTTAAAACAGGTGCTTGCAACCTTTACATAACAGGGATACTGACGAGCGCCGAACTCAGTCAAAATTATAACCGAAGTTATTACCTAAGCTTGTAGCACAGTGACAACACCGGATCATCTCCACGAGGATTATAGATGCAATTTAATCAAATCAAGTGAAAGTTAGCAAAGGGGGGGGTTTGACAGTTTAAGATCGTACTTAACAAAATTAACGGAAGAAATGACAATTAAAGAGTAGTCAATTTAGAAACCTATCCAAGATTGGGTGGATTCAATCATAGACCCTTCATAAAACACTTGAAGCGCAATTGAATTGTTAATTTGGATCTAACCGAGATCTCTGCATCAAATCCAGAATTCATACTAGACGATCATCTAGAATTCAATTAACAAGTGATAAACACAAATCCGCAATCACACCATTCATGAAAATTTATGTTAATTTCAAGTACCGAATTCAATTAACTTAGGCACAAATCAGTAACCAAACCTCTTCAATTCTGTGATTAATTTAGATCAATCAGTTCTAAGTTTCATCACAAATCTCAATCTTCATTTATGTGATTAGTTTAGATCAATTAGTTCTAAGTTTCATCACAAATCTCAATCTTAAACCAAGATCAAATCAGATCAACATAAATAGAATCACCATTCATGCATTCAAGATCAAGAAGAAGAAAAAAGAAGAAGAAAAGAGGAATTCAATTACAAATCAAATACAATGCATAACCAAGGTCTCAAGAATCCAAACCACAATCTCTTCAAGAGTTCTAAATTGACCCAAAGTAGCTTAGCCCTCCATTACCATGAAGGGGAGCATCAAAATATACAAAACTATGAGAAACTATGAAGAAGCAAGAAGAAACTTAGAGAGAAATGAAGGAGAATACATGAAAGAAATGATAACCAATGGTGCCTTTTATAGAAGTCTAGGGTAACAAAATGACAAAGGGGAGTGAGTGGATGAGTGGATGAGTGGATTAGTGGATGGATGAGTGGGTGGTTGAGGACGAAAATTTCGTGTCTGACTTGGAAGCCAAAAATGACCAACTATACTTCAGATCCACGAAAAGTGCTCTTCATGAAAGTTGTAGATCCTTGTCTTGGCTATAAAATGGATAGCTAGTTCGTCCAATTTGGCTTCCTTCAGTCCAAGATATGTCCCAAATACCGTAGGTTGCTCAAACCCAACTTCAGCTCCTCTGTTTCGACTTGCAAGCTCAAAATGACCTACTAGACTTCCTTTTTTCAAAAAGTGTTCTTCATGAAAGTTGTTTATTTGGATCTTGACTATCCACTGTCCAAATTTGAGCCCATCTTCATTATTACATCTTGAGATATGATTTTATGAGTGCACACTGTTTGGATTCTACTGACAGAACCCGTATTCTGACTTCCATATAAACTTAGGTCCTTTAGACATCTTTTCGGGACTTCGACCTCTTCATCAAAGTTGTAGAGTTTTCTCTTAGCTTTCCTACAAGGTAAAATTCATGTTCATCAAATATTAGGAACTCAAGTTATGGCTAAAATACAGAAACAATGTCAAATCTCAATAATGCTGAAAATATTCAATTAGGACCAATTTGAGCTCAAACTCACAAAATCATACCAAACTCAATCAATTAAGAATATGGAGAGTGTAAATGACTAAACATAAGGGTTTCTTAATGAATAAAATATGTGATTATCAAATTCTCCCACACTTAGCTTTTTGCACTCCTGGGCAAGACTCAAGACCAAAACAAGGACATAAGAGATTAACAAAAATTTAAATTCCAACGACATTCAAGAACCCAAAATTTTACAATCAAGAAGAACAACCAAAGGTTCAAGGGATCAAAACATTCATGAGTTAACAATTCTCCACATCTCAAACCAACAAGCAAGGTATCTTCAACATGAATCGAGAATGATAGATCTTCACAAGATCCCCTCTCAATCTCTCAAGTGTTTAAAAGGCAGGTATTTCACTCAATTCAACCCATGAAAATTGCACTACCATAAGCTTGCTTATATTCTATTTCTCCACTACTCAAAACACATGCACACACAAATCATGAGGACTTTATTCAAGGTTGTAGTGAGGTCAAGGTAACAGGAGAGGATAAAATGGATATGAGAAGATAAATACCAAAGAGAATAAAAGCAAATGAGAGCTGAGTTCAAATAACAAGCATAAAAGTTCATCCCAACTCTAGTGTATATCCCTTTACATATTCATTTCCCAATCCTTTTCTTTTTTTTTTTAAACACTTGGTTTTTTTTTTCTTTTTTTTTTTTTTTTCTTTTTTTCTTTTTTTTTTTTTTTATATACATATTAGGAACTCATCTTTTTGGGCACTCTTTTCTTTTTCAACAACCATTTTGTACACACACCCCCACACTTGTTCAAAAACTCATCCATTAACCAAGCTAATGTTCTTTTATTCCCTAAGGTAAAGTAAGAACACGATTTCTCATTTAAGACACATAATGAGCTAGAAACAAGGAATGGTCAAATAAGCTCAAAGGGGTTAAGCAAAGGAAAATATACAAGGTTGGCAGGAATCAGAGAATTTTCAAGAAGTCAAAAGAGTGCTTGATATCATATTGAAAACAAGGTTGGCTATTTGGTTAAACTAGCTAATTAAGAAAGAGGGCCTCAATCATGTTCATGCATGCAAGTGAAATGTAGCCTCAAAAAGAATCAAAGCAAGTTCTAGAGTGGTCATTAACATGAGTGAAAATCACACAAGAAAGAAGAGAATGACATAAATGTTAAATCTATCCATTAGGCTCAAAATCTCACAAGGTATGCATTCATCAAACTCAATTCATCAATTCAATCATCCATCTCCAAGCATATCAGTTCAAGAAGGGAGAAAAGTTATTCAATCATGCAATGATCCCTTTTTTTTGTTTTTTTTTAACAACCAAAAGAAACATGCTAAAATCTCTCCCCCACACTTAATATAACATTGCCCTCAATGTGAAAGAGAGATATAGAAAAGAGCAACACAACCTGATAAGAAGTGAATCAACGCCAAGCAGAAAAGAAGCACACTGTCAGTTACGCATCAGACCTCTGCCACCAATTAAGATGCATCTCAAGAGTAAAATTCTCCTTACTCTGCCATCACTAATTGGTTTAATAAGTCCATGACAATCATATCATACTTTCCAAACAAAACAACAATTTTTTTTTAATAAAATCAAACCCATTAAAGAGAAAGTGTCAGATCTGGCTTTTTTTTCTTGTTACTTCCTTCGCTGCTTCCTGTTGACCAATCTATCTGAGCTAATACCTTATTAGGTACACACTCAAAAGCTTCTAATTTATCAATGAGGTCATCAATATTGGAGGCAGAGATAAGAAGTTGTCTTGCCGAAGGAGTGATAAATTTCTGTTCCACAGCTTTGTCAAGAAAAAATAACAAAAGATCAAAGAAATTATTAACATTCAACAAACCAATGGGTTTATGATGGATGTTCAGTTCAGCCCAAGAGATAATTTGAAAAATCTCTTCCAAAGTACCAAAACCACCTTGTAAGGCAATGAATGCATCAGAGTTTTCAAGCATTATCTTCATTCATTCATGCATTGATGATACTTTAAGTTCCTCTCCAATTGTCTTTCCATTAATGTTCTGTTGAGCTAAAGGTTCAGGAATGACACCTAAAACCTGACTGTCTCTTACATATGCAGCAAGTGATATAGCCCCTATTAACCCACGGCAACCTCCCCCATATACAAGATGAATATTCATCGCAGCAAGTGATCGACCAAGAGTGCTAGCTGCGTTTACAAACTCTAATCCCTTCCCATAACTCGACCCACAAAAAACACATACATTTTTGAGGTTACGAATAGAAGCCCCCATTCTATACTCTTCCTCCCTTTGAGTGTCTCTGAGTTGAAGGAAAATGGAGTGTTTAAATAAGAAAAAGAATGGAAAGGGGAATAATTGCACCTATAAGGGTAGGTTGGTGTTGTCGAAAAGGTTGAAATTAAGAAACATAGAATCTTTTTTTTTTTTCTTTTTTTTTTTTTTTTTTTTTTTTTTTTTTTATTTTTTTTTATTTTTTTTTTTGACTTCAAGAAAACCATCAAGGTAAAGAAGTCTAGAAACCCCTGAAGGACCCCCGCTCAAAGGATTATCGTACAAAAATCAAAATACAACAAAATGATACAAAGATAAAAGAAATAGAAAATGATGACATACTGTATGTACAGTTTCCATGGTGTATCTTTATCTTTATGGCGTCATGAGTGCGATAGACATCACGTCTTTTTTTTTTTTTTTTTGAAATTGTTAGAAAAACTTGATGAAAGATGAGTGCATACTTACTTAAGATTGGGATGGAGGTAGTCTGTTTCTTTCGGCTTTGTGCCAAAGCATTGTTGACCAAGATTCGACCCATTCAAGACCAGTAAGAACGTAGGGCTCCCAAAAGGGACAAGTGGCCATAATACGCTGGCTGCCACATGTGAGATACAATCTATCTTCTTTGTTTTTCAATTAAGAAGGCTGGATCGGGATGCATGCATTTCCCCATTCACGGTGTGTGTTACCAAAGCCAACCCTAAGACGTATACATAATTTTTGTTTTTTGTTTTTTTGTTTTTTTTTTTTTTTTTTTTTTTTTTTTGTTTTTTTTTTTTTTTTTTTTAATTTTTTTTTTGAGAGATGACATGAAGAAGAAGAAGAAGAAGAAGATGATATATACAGATTGTTTGTGGATATGGCTCACATTTGCCTCTGGTTTAACGTCCAGTAACGGCTTAAACGTCTTTTATGAGTCGATGATAAGCTTCTCATCCAATTTTCTTATAAATTGGCAAACAGGGTCTTTTAGAATCAGATTCCCAAGACTATAGCGTTTTTCTTCATCCTTGAAGAGATTCCACAATTTAAGAATTTCACGATGCACCAATCCACAAGAATGCGTCTCAAGAGTCAATAAGATATCATCTAATGACTCCTTACTCAGTCCATTCTTAATGAAGAAAATTTTATCTTCTCTATTTGCGGAAACCATCCCCAAAGTATGACATCGCTTGTTACAGTTCCATCGTCTACATTTATGACAGACTTGTAACCTTTTTGCTCTTCTCCTTTTAGAATATGAACTTCTTCCAAGACCGGACATATATGAGTCAAATGAAATTGAGGACTCACCTGCTAATCAGACCTTTGCTTCAATTATCCAACGTACATCTTCTGGCATACCTTTGTGCATTAACAGTCTCAATCTTTCACATCGAACTTTGTAGATTTTTCTCAGAGCATTTTGAGGAAGAGAAGGAAAATGTTTTCTCAGGTTTGAAAGAATGACATCCATTTTGAAGGAGAAGAAGGGTTCAGTTATTTTGGAAAACTGAAAAATAAACCGACTTGAGAGTCACGGAGTACCGTATCCGCCACTTAACCGGCAACACAAAGAACTCAAGAACTTGGTTTTCCAGGAATGGTTGAGTCTTTGTCCATTAACTTTAAGCGCATTACCATTCCTAGGATCCTCAATATCTACGGCCCCAGAAGATACACGTGTTTGACAGCAAAAGAACCACGCCACCTGGATCTCAATTTTTCAAGGAGTAGGTGCAGATGATAATCTCAAAGCAGAACCTTTTTTACCAATTTTCCTAACTTTTGCAAAAGGTGTAACAAACCTTGAATAAAATGGGCCAATAAAATCCATACTGCAAGATTTTCGCAGTTGTTGTCGTTGAAGAAAAAGTGACCTCCACTTGCTTTCGAGTGACAAAATTTAATGGCACTACCTATCTTATTGTCGGGCACACAACTGTTTTTTTTTCTTTTTTTTCTTTTTTTTTTTTTTTTTTTCATTCATAATGCGGATGGAGAAGGTTCATCACCTCCACTTCTGCATTCTCTGAAAGTTCATGATACTGTTTGAGGCGGTGTCCATTTACGATGAAAGCTTTGGCAGTGACCTCACTTTTAATCTGATCAGCACCAGAAGGAAAAGCCTTAGTAACAATAAATGGTCCATCCCATCTAGACCTTAATTTGCCAGGCATTAGTCGGAGGCGGGAGTTATAGAGGAGAACTTTTTGACCATTCTCAAATGTTTTCCTCAGAATCAACTTATCATGGAAGGCTTTGGTCTTCTCCTTATAGAGTTTGGAACTTTCATAAGCCTCCAAGCGGATCTCCTCCAATTGCTGCAGCTGCAGCTTCCTCTCCATACCTGCTTGATCTAGGTCCAAGTTGCACCTTTTCACCGCCCGAGAATGCATGATGCTCAATTTCCACCGGCAGGGTGAGGCTTTTCCAAAAACAATCCGATACGGAGACATCCCGATTGGTGTCTTATAAGCAGTCCGGTAAGCCCATAAAGCATCCTCAAGCCTCTTGCTCCAAATCCTTTTCGTTAGGTTGAACTGTTTTCTGGAGTATCTGTTTGATCTCCTTGTTGGAAATCTCGGCTTGCCCATTAGTTTGGGGATGGTAAGGTGTAGAAACTCTGTGCAAGACCCCATACTTTTTCATCAAAGCTTCCATGCTTCGATTACAAAAATGTGAACGCTGATCACTGATGATGGCCTTTGGAACTCCAAACTTGCAGAAAATCTGTGATCTAACAAAATCCACAACAACTTTGGAATCATCAGTCCGAGTAGCTTTCGCCTCCACCCACTTGGATACATAATCAACAGCTAGCAATATGTAAACAAAACCAAAAGAAACAGGAAAGGGTCCCATAAAATCAATACCCCATACATCAAAAATCTCACAGAATAATAAGGATTTCTGGGGCATCTCATTCCTTCGAGAAGTGTTTCCTATTTTTTGGCATTGATCACAAGATTTACAAAACACATATACATCATGAAATAGAGTGGGCCAATATAATCTAGATTCCAAAACTTTCCTAGCAGTCCTTTGGGGACCAAAATGACCGCCACATGCAAGTGTATGACAAAACAATAATGTGACTTGCCAGCTAGTCTCTCCAACATCTGATCAATGAAAGGTAGCGGAAAAATTATCTTTTCTGGTAGCCTGGTTGAGCCGCCTATAATCAATGCAAACCCGCCAACTATTCTGAACTCTTGTGGGTAGAAGTTCATTATTCTCATTCTCAACTACTGTGACCCCAGATTTCTTGGGAATAACCTGCACGGGGCTCACCCATTTCGTCGATATGGGATAAATAATGCCAGCTTGAAGTAGCTTAGTCACTTCCTTCTTCACCACATCTAGAATCAAGGGGTTCAGTCTCCTTTGGGGTTGCCTTACTGGTTTCGTATCCTCTTCCAATAAAATCCTATGCATGCATGTGGAGGGACTAATACTAGGAATATCGCAAGTGTCCATCCGATGGCTTGCTTATTTTGCCTCAAAACTCCGCAAAGCAATTTTTCTTCTTGTTCGGGTTGCGATTCTTAGCAACAATCATCGGTACTTTCTCACCATCTCCTAAATATGCATATTTAAGATGGTCTGGCAAAGTCTTCAACTCTAAGGATGAAATTTGTACAATGGAAGGCAGCAAGCTATTTGAAACAACTAATTCAGCAACATTAAATTCAGTACAGTTCTGACTTCTATTTTCACATGCGGTATCATTTAAGTTAGCAGTTGCATCATCACTCATACCAGCATAAATCTCAACACATGCAAAGCACATGGCTCAACATTACAAGCAACACATGTATCATAAGAAACAGAATCCAGAAAGTCAGCAATATCAGGGAATTCAGCATATAAATCAGCATAAACATCATCAACCACCATCTCAACCACATCAATATGAAAAATAGAATGCTCCTCTAGGGGATGTCTCATGGCATCAAAAATGTTAAACTGTACCAAATCATTGCCAAACTCCATAGAAAGGGTGCCAGCATGCACATCTATCTGGTCTTGGCGGTCTTGAGGAACGGTCTGCCTAGAATTAATGGAGTATGATTTGCTGAAGACTCATCCTCAATGTCCAAGACATAGAAGTCCGCTGGAAAAATTAGCTCATTCACCCGAACTAACACATCTTCTAGTACTCCCGGGATAGCGGTGGTCCTATTTGCCAATTGAATCACTATACCAGTAGGTTGCAAAGTGCCAATGTTCAAGGACTGATAAATTGACATAGGCATGACATTAATCGAAGCACCCAAATCTAGCATTGCATGTTCAAATTTGGAGTTACCTATCGTGCAAGGAATTGTGAAAGTTCCAGGATCTTTGCATTTTTGTGGCATGCTTGGTAGAATCATTGCAGAAACATTTCTGCCCATGCTTATTTTCTCAGTACCCTTAAGTCTTCTCTTGTGAGTACATAACTCTTTGAGAAATTTGGCATACTTGGGAATCTGCTTGATTGCATCAAGGAGGGGAATATTGATTTCCACCTTCCTGAATGTGTCCATGACTTCTCTTTCTATTTCTATTTGCGCAGTATGCTTGGACTGTGTGACTCTGTTTGGAAAAAGTAGTGGAATGACCATATTTGAATTCTCTGCACATTTCTTCTGTGTCATAGATTTTTGGACTGAGCTATCTACTTTCTTCTATTTCTGGTCACCTTCTGGTTGCTGCTCTTGTAGTTCAGGTTGTGGTGGAGTAGGACCGTCAACTTCTCTGTCATTTCTCAAGCTAATGGCACTTACATTGCCTCTTGGGTTGTTGACTGTTTGTGAAGGCAATTGGTTCGACCTTGACTTTTCAGCTCACTCAGAGTGGTTGCCATCTGCCCAATTTGAGTTTGTAAATTCTGGATGGTGGCATTGACATTCTCTTTGAAACTGTTTCATCAAGTCTTCGAATGGTGGCTCACCATTTGGAGTGTGCTTTGGAACAGTAGTGGAGGGCTTTCGCATGGGTGGCGGAGCAGGTTGTGCTTGCCTAAACGCAGTGGTTGGTACTTGTTGCTAGGGCACGTAGCTTGGTATCTAAACCGTGGTTCTTCTTTGTTGGTAGGTTTGTTGTTGTTGTTGACCGAATTTCTATATCTCGGGTTAGGATGGTCCCTCCACTGGGGTTATAGGTATTAGAAAATGGATCATATCTCGGCCGCTTCTTTGTGATTGCGATATTGGGGTCTACCAGGAAAAATACCACGGTGCCGCTGTGATTGTTCTGGAAAAATAGAACCACCATCCTGAAGTGTAGGGCATGCATCAGTAGGATAAGATGAACAAGAGCAAATGCCACACACAGTTGCAGCCATCTGCATTGGTGCTTGTTGTCACACTGCTAACTGCCTCACCAAAGAAGTCAATTCATCAAGTCTGTGTTCCATTCTCTGTTGGTCTACATGAGACGATTGAATTTCATTGACTCCTCTGGTTGATGTAATAATTCGTGTGCCAAATTGTTGGGTGTTGGCTGCCATGTTTGCTATCAAATATCTCGCTGCTGCAGGGGTCTTGTCTACTAAGGCTCCTCAAGAGGTAGCATCCACCATGCTTCTGTCATTTAGCAACAAGCCTTCATAGAAGTATTAAATTAAGAGTTGATCGGTGATTTGGTGGTGGGGACAGCTCGAGCACAGCTTCTTGAATCTTTCCCAATATTCATGCAAGGTCTCTCCTGTCATTTGTCTTATGCCACATATATCTTTTCTAATGGCAGTAGCTCTAGAGGCAGGGAAAAATTTCTCTAAGAACAACCGCTTCATATCAGTCCAACTTGTTACTGAACCTGGTGAAAGATAAAATAACCAATCCTTGGTTGTATCAGCAAGTGAGAAAGGAAATGCCCTCAGCTTGATGTGCTCTTCTGAGATCTCATGTGGTTTCATGGTTGAACAAACTACATGGAACTCCTTTAGATGCTTATGGGGATCCTCACCTGCAAAACCGTGAAACTTGGGCAACAAATGTATCAATCCAGATTTTAACTCAAAATCAAAGCATCAAGATCTGGGTATTGAATACACAAAGACCGGTTAGTTATATCAGGAGCAGCAAGTTCCTTAAGAGTTCTATTTTGCATATTATCAGCCATAGTTTCAGAATTATTCAAGATCTCAAGTTCACTCTCAATATTAAGATCAAATTCAGAAGCAATTCTTGCACTTAGCCTACGAGCTCTAATCAACCTATGCAAGGTTCTATCAATCTCAGGATCAAAGTCAACCAAGTTATCAGGCTAGATCTAGTCATGCATCACACAAAAACAAATAAATAAGCAAAATACACTAAACAATGGTTAAAAATGTTAGAAAAATTAATAAAAAGCAAAAGTTAGTAAAAACACTTCAAATGAAAAGATTACACTTACTAATCCCCGGCAACAACACCAAAATTTTGACGAGCGCCGAACTCAGTCAAAATTATAACCGAAGTTATTACCTAAGCTTGTAGCACAGTGACAACACCGGATCATCTCCACGAGGATTATAGATGCAATTTAATCAAATCAAGTGAAAGTTAGCCAAGGGGGGTTTGACAGTTTAAGATCGTACTTAACAAAATTAACGGAAGAAATGACAATTAAAGAGTAGTCAATTTAGAAACCTATCCAAGATTGGGTGGATTCAATCATAGACCCTTCATAAAACACTTGAAGCACAATTGAATTGTTAATTTGGATCTAACCGAGATCTCTGCATCAAACCCAGAATTCATACTAGACGATCGTCTAGAATTCAATTAACAAGTGATAAACACAAATCCGCAATCGCACCATTCATGAAAATCTATGTTAATTTCAAGTACCGAATTCAATTAACTTAGGCACAAATCAATAACCTAACCTCTTCAATTCTGTGATTAATTTAGATCAATCAGTTCTAAGTTTCATCACAAATCTCAATCTTCATTTATGTGATTAGTTTAGATCAATTAGTTCTAAGTTTCATCACAAATCTCAATCTTAAACCAAGATCAAATCAGATCAACATAAATAGAATCACCATTCATGCATTCAAGATCACGAAGAAGAAGAAAGAAGAAGAAAAGAGGAATTCAATTACAAATCAAATACAATACATAACTAAGGTCTCAAGAATCCAAACCACAATCTCTTCAAGAGTTCTAAATTGACCCAAAGTAGCTTAGCCCTCCATTACCATGAAGGGGAGCATCAAAATATACAAAACTATGAGAAACTATGAAGAAGCAAGAAGAAACTTAGAGAGAAATGAAGGAGAATACATGAAAGAAATGATAACCAATGGTGCCTTTTATAGAAGTCTAGGGTAACAAAATGACAAAGGGGAGTGAGTGGATGAGTGGGTGGTTGAGGACGAAAATTTCGTGTCTGACTTGGAAGCCAAAAATGACCAACTATACTTCAGATCCATGAAAAGTGCTCTTCATGAAAGTTGTAGATCCTTGTCTTGGCTATAAAATGGATAGTTGGTTCATCTAATTTGGCTTCCTTCAGCCCAAGATATGTCCCAAATACCGTAGGTTGCTCAAACCCAACTTCAGCTCCTCTGTTCCGACTTGCAAGCTCAAAATGACCTACTAGACTTCCTTTTTTCAAAAAGTGTTCTTCATGAAAGTTGTTTATTTGGATCTTGACTATCCACTGTCCAAATTTGAACCCATCTTCATTATTACATCTTGAGATATGATTTTATGAGTGCACATTGTTCGGATTCTACTGACAGAACCCGTATTCTGACTTCCATGTAAACTTAGGTCCTTTAGACATCTTTTCGGGACTTCGAGCTCTTCATCAAAGTTGTAGAGCTTCCTCTTAGCTTTCCTACAAGGTAAAATTCATGTTCATCAGATATTAGAAACTCAAGTTATAGCTAAAATACAGAAACAGTGTCAAATCTCAATAATGCTGAAAATATTCAATTAGGACCAATTTGAGCTCAAACTCACAAAATCATACCAAACTCAATCAATCAAGAATATGGAGAGTGTAAATGACTAAACATAAGGGTTTCTTAATGAATAAAATATGTGATTATCAGATACCTCACCCTATATACTAGAGGTATACCTCACCCCCTTTGAAGGATACCTCACCTTCTTTACAACAAGGGATACCTCACCTTTTTACTGTGGGATACGTCACCCTCACAAATTCACTAAGGGATACCTCACCCTTTTACAAAAGCAGAAAATAGATGAAATAGAAAACTCTCACAAAGACTAAATATTACAACTTGAAGCACTATGGAGCTCTCTAAGGATATCTCAAGATTTTGATGAAAAGAGCATAGAAATTGTGAGAAAAATAATGAATCACGTTTTTAACACAAGCAAATAGTTCAAATGGTTTTTGGCCAGCTTTCAGAAGAGACCCAAGGTCTCTATTTATAGACCAATGAAGAAAAGAGCCATTAGGTATAATTAAAAACACCATTAAAGCAAAAATATAGCCGTTTCTTTCCATTTTTGAAAGCTTCGTAAAGCCATTTCTGGGATACGGTATTCAAATGCCTTATGAGGTATTCGAATAACCCATTTTGAAAAGCTCCGTGAAAACCAGTTCTGAAGAAGGTTATTTGAATACCTTAATAGGTTATTCGAATACCACTGATTTAAAATGTTTTTGAGAAACAATTCAGATAAAGGTTATTCGAATACCAAGTATGGTTATTCGAATACCACTTTGAAAAACAGAAAACGTATGGATATTGAAACATGGTTATTCGAATACCATATGGTGTATTCGAATACCCCTGAGACAAAAACAGTTTTAACACATTCGAATGAGCAGAAAAATGATTTTTGTATTTTGGAAACTTATTTTGAAAAACATTTCTTTGCAACCTAAACCAATGAGATAACCAAAAGGCTCCTTACAAAGGTCCTAAGTCCTAGAGCTATTCTTGAAAGTCTTTGGACTTGGTCTTCTCATTAACTTCATGTTTGTTATCATCAAAACCATTGTCCATGATAGCTAGCCAATTACATTCTCCCCCTTTTTGATGATAACAAACTAACATTTGAGAAAAGTATTAGTTCATATAAATTGGAATTCACAAAGTTTGTTTAAAGATACTTACTCCCCCTCTTTTTCATAAAATGTGATATATATCAAAGATGTGCATAGCAGCTCCCCCTTACTTTTGGGATTCAATTTCCATTTTGTCTTACCGAACTTTTACTTTTTCTCCCCCTGACTTTTCTCAAACAAATAATTCAAGCTTTTTCTCCCCCTTTTGTCATGATAAAAAAGATGGGGCAAGATAAAGCATAAGGCTAAACAGAGTATATTCCAGTCCAACAAGATATATTCATTCATAGCATACCAGAATAGCAACAGAGTATAATTTCATAAATTTAGTAATATAAGCACAATATTCAGCACATGAGCAAAGATATATTCATTCATAGATCAACTAATTTCATTGTATTATCATAAAAAACAGTCATTACATTTACCAAGAGATTTATTTATATTTGATACCACTTGTTATCAAAATGTAAAACAAGTACCACTTGTTATTAAAATCTTATAAATCTGCCATATATCAAGAGAATCATAGATATTAAACATTTTACTTGATGAAATATGCTATAGGGATCAGAGCATTGTATAGAACTAGCATTATTTACCCTATATGCAATGACAAAAAAAAATAATATCCAATTTGACACTTTTGTCAATGCTAAGCATACTACTCATGAAAAAAAAAATATAGTCATTTAAGATAGTCTTGAGCTTTCTTCCATTGAGTATTTCATTTCAATGTGCTTGAAGAAAGTCTCTTCATGTCCTCTTCATTCATTTCCCTCAAGTTGAATAATCTTTTTCATTTAAGAGTTTGCTTGAGGTAGTTATAACCCTACAAAACAATTCAAAGAATTTTTCTTGGTATCCATTAATTTTTGGATCCATAGAGGTTAGCCAAACTCATAAGCAAATAAGCATTCAAAATAATAAGTAAAAGATAGCAAATGAGTTCTCAAAGGCAAAAGATATTTTATTGATTAATTTGGCCAAGTAACCACTTGTTTAATACCACTTGTTGCAATTGTTATCACATTCATATATATATCAAAACAGTAGCCAATTACATTAGGCATTTGCATTTACAAAGAATTTAAATATGCAGCATATTCTTGAGAAAAGGAAGAAGCAAGAACAAGCTAAGAAATATGCATTGAAGAACATCATGTAATTTTTATATAAGGCATAAATTTAGGCTCAAAAGAAATGAGATGTATTTCATCAAAAGCATGATATCCATAGAGTCAAGTATTTTTATATTGCATTTGCATAAAAAAATAGAAACAGAACAGAGATCACGACGTAAATTTGATTTTCAGTCATGTGGTATTCGAATGCCTCTTGTTGTATTCGAATACCCACCACAAATTTATAAACTTCAGAAAGAGCAAGTATTCGAATGCCTTATAGAGTATTCGAATACTCCAGAGGTAGGTGACAAATATTGATAAAGATGAGTCTCTGGTTATTCGAATACTTGTTGAGTTATTCGAATACACCAACTCATAAAACTATAAGAACGCTGTACTAATGTATGGTATTCGAATACCTTATGATGGTATTCGAATAGACCTATCAGAAAAACATAGATTTTCACATACAGATGCAATGGTATTCGAATACCATAGCGAGGTATTCGAATAACTTAAACATAAAAACACATATTTTACGTCCAGAAAGGTATATTTGAGATATGAAAACTTACCTTTTGGTGGAAACACAAAAAAAATGCAAGTCCGAGCCTCATAGAGTCAAGAAGGAGAGCTTGAAATTATTTCTAGTCTTGTGCTTATAGCAACTACTTTCAAAATGCCAAAGTCAGCTCTTGGCTTTCAAGCACACCTGCAACACAATTCAATTTTGGCTTTTGGTACCCAAATTTTCTTAGGTCCTTGAATATCAGTTTTGGGTATATTACCCTTGGGAACCCATACCATTTTAGTTCTAATTTTTGTATTAATGTTTTTCCTTGCATTGCATGTTGATGCACTATGACCATTTTTTTCACAATAGAAACATTTAACAAATGGGCTACATGAGATGCTAGAATTAACAAAGAAATTTTTATAAAATTTTTGTTGATTTTTTGGGTTATATCCTATCCCAGCTTTTTCAAAAACAACTCTTTGTTTTCCTAATATGATATTTAAATTATCTCTTCCGAGAGTGAATTTAGCAAGAGTGTTCTTTAAGTCTTCAATTTCTTTTTCAAGCAAATGACATGAAGAACAAGATGAAGAAGTAGAAGCATGTGAAGTGCAGGTTGAGCATGCATCAATTAATCCTAATGTTTCATTTTTAATTTTTAATTCTTCAATTTCTTTACTCAAAATTAGAATTTGATTTTCCAAAGAAGAAATAGTTTTCTTAGATGAAGAAATTATTTTAGTGAGCTTAAGAGATTCCTCATGCAACTCTTCAAAAGCGTCTTGTAATTCATCATAAGAATTAGATAATTCATAATTAGAAATTACCTCAGTGTCACTTTCTTCTTCTTCTTCTCTTTTGGCCATAAAACATAGATGGGCTTCTTCACTATCTGAACTATCGGTTGAGTCCATGTCGTTGTCGTCCCATGCTATATAAGCTCTTCTTTCCTTTGAGGGCTTCTTTTCAAATTTCTTTTGGGAGAAAGGCGATCTTCTTTGAGTTCTTTTCTTTTTGAGAAACCTTCCGAATTTATTCACTAGAAGACTGAGGTTCTCTTCATTTAACTCAATGTTGTCCACGTCATCTCTATCATCTTCTTCTTCATTACTAATAGTGGTGGTGGTGGCTTTAAGTGCAATCCCTTTCTTCTTCTTATCGTGTTCCTCACTTTGGTCAAGCCTGTTGAGTTCTAATTCGTGCTCTTGAAGTTTTTCAAAAAGCATAGCTAATGTCATTGTTGACAAGTCTTTTGATTCAGATATAGATGTCACCTTAGGCTGCCAAATCCTGCTTAAACATCTCAATACTTTGTTAATTAAATCTTCGTTAGAAAAATTCTTTCCTAATGATGCAAGATGATTTACTATGTGGGTGAACCTCTTTTTGCATTTCCTGAATGCTTTCAGCATGGTTCATTCTAAATAATTCATACTCTCGAGTTAGAGAATTGATTCTCAATCTCTTAACTTCACTAGTACCCTCATGGGTAACTTATAAAGTGTCCCACATTTCTTTAGCAGTTTTACAATTTGAAATTCTGAAAAATTCATCATGCCCCAAAGCTGCGGTAATGATGTTTTTGGCTACCAAGTTATTTTGGACTTTTCTTTTATCATCTTTAGGCCAATCATTTCTAGCTGTCTCGGTTTTTACACCATCAACAGCTTGTGTAGGTATAAATGCGTCATTTTCGACAGCATCACACACATCTAGATTAATAGCCTCGATAAAGATTTTCATTCTTTCCTTCCAATATGCATAACCATCCCCATTGAAAAAGGGTGGTCGATTTATGGAAGTTGCTTCTAAAAAATCATTTGATGAAGCCATGTACTCTTGAAGCGGCTAAGCTCTTTATACAAGAGTCTAGCTCTGATACCACTTGTTACCCAAGTGGCTTCAGTACTCAAGAGGGGGGTGAATTGAGTATTTAGAAAAAAATTTCTCAAACTCTTTTTAATACAAATTTCTTGAAGCAATATAAAGAATATATGTAAAGATTATAAAATGCCTAAGAACAGTAAATAAACAATTAAACAATGATAAATAAATTGCTAAAAATAAAGAGATAAAGGAGAGGAAAAGCAGGCGCGATATTTATCCTGCTTCGACCACCAACCACTTGTGCCCTACGTCCAGTCCCTGAAACACAGTTCGAGATTTTTTACTATTTAAAACAAGCTTAAAACAGGTGCTTGCAACATTTATACAACAGGGATACCTCACCCTATATACTTGAGGGATACCTCACCCCCTTTGAAGGATACCTCACCCTTTTACTGAGGGATACCTCACCCTCTTACTGAGGGATACCTCACCCTCTTACTGAGGGATACCTCACCCTCACAAATTCACTAAGGGATACCTCACCCTTTTACAAAAGCAGAAAATAGATGAAATAGAAAAGTCTCACAAAGAGTAAATATTATAACTTGAAGCACTATGGAGCTCTCTAAGGATATCTCAAGATTTTAGCGAAAAGAGCATAGAAAATGTGAGAAAAATAGTGAATCACGTTTTTAACACAAGCAAATAGTTCAAATGATTTTTGGCCAGCTTTCAGAAGAGACCCAAGGTCTCTATTTATAGACCAATGAAGAAAAGAGCCGTTGGGTATAATTAAAAACACCATTAAAGCAAAATATGGTCGTTTCTTTCCATTTTCGAAAGCTTCGTAAAGCCATTTCTGGGATACGGTATTCGAATGCCTTATGAGGTATTCGAATAACTCATTTTGAAAAGCTCCGTGAAAACCAGTTCTGAAGAAGGTTATTCTAATACCTTAATAGGTTATTCGAATACCACTGATTTAAAATGTTTTTGAGAAACAGTTCAGATAAAGGTTATTCGAATACCAAGTGTGGTTATTCGAATACCACTTTGAAAAATAGAAAACGTATAGATATTGAAACATGGTTATTCGAATACCATATGGTGTATTCGAATACCCCTAAGACAAAAACAGTTTTAACACATTCGAATGAGCAGAAAAATGATTTTTGTATTTTGGAAACTTATTTTGAAAAGCATTTCTTTGCAACCTAAACCAATGAGATATCCAAAAGGCTCCTTACAAAGGTCCTAAGTCCTAGAGCTATCCTTGAAAGTCTTTGGACTTGGTCTTCTCATTAACTTCATATTTGTTATCATCAAAACCATTGTCCATGATAGCTAGCCAATTACATTATATTTATCAATATTCTTATAATAAGAAAAACACTTGATCTCTAATATTATTTGTTTGACTTGTGCTATATATCCAGATTTGCATAACCTTGTGCATCTCTTCTTATAAGTAGAATGAAAATAAAAAGTAATAATAATTAATTTGTTTTTATCCTAACTAAATGCCATGTAGAAAATTTTAATAATAATTAATTGTTAAAAACAAAGGCCCGTATAAAATGTCAAAGGACAATTCAAGCATATCTCTACCCAAAAAAAAATAATCAAAATACTACAAAAAAACAGAATTTAATCACCGTTATTTAGCTACGGTTCTAATAACCATAGCAAATCCAACTAAAATAACCCAAATTTGCTACGAAATTGGACCACTGTGGCCAAGTAGGAAGTAGGGAGTTTAACTCCTGGCCCCAACTCTGCAGCTTCAGTGAGTAAAATGTGTAGCCATGGAGAATTGTATAAGTTCATAAGAACACGCTCATATATTATCAATTTAGAGACCGCTTCTGCTAACTTATTTCTTAGTGTTTTCATCATGCTTATAGTAATTTTGGTCTGTTTCATACTTTTACTTCTAGCTAAATCAACATCCGCTGACCTCAATCGGCATTCAAGATCGCTTGGTTGATATTGACGAGAAGCTCCGCTACTGCCACCGGCATGAGAGTTGCCTCCACCTTCATATATAGAATCCAATCTTCCAATTTGTTGTCTAAATCTTTACTTGTCTTCCCATTGTCTCTGTGATACAATGCTTTCTTCTGTAGCTTGCCTTATAACCCTGTCTTCATCAAGAAAACCTTCAATATCATCATCTTCATCTCCTCTTAAACGTGCCACAAGTTCTTCTTTTCTTTTTCTAAAGTCAATTTTCTTTGCTTTATTATCCAACAAAAGCTTCATCATATTTTCTTTGACAAAAGTTGAGACCCTAGCAGAACCTTTGACTTCTCCTTACAAGTGTGCAAGATGTTCTTTCAACCGAGTAATTCCACCCGTTAACACTCTGCCACAGAATTTTCATTATACATTATTTCTAGTTTTACCAGGTACAAGTCTTTTAAAGTGCCAACCAATATCTTCACTTGGAGCATCTTCTGCTTTACCTGTTGGAAATTCTTCTCTTGGCGGCATTGTTTAACTAACCTACATATAAACAGATATGTGTTTGTAATTTTTTTTAAAAAAAATAAATGATAAATTATATAATTAAAACTTAAATATTATAATATATACTTTAAGCTAATTCCTAAAATTTGTAAACTAACAAGTTAATTGAAAATAAATTTTAATTTAATTCTTAGAATTTTCTAAGTTTCTCTAAGAATTTACAACACAAAATCTTTCTCTCATCCTCAATTTCTATTTTACATCTTTAATTTTCTTTCCACAATCTCAAATTTCCCTCTTCCTAACTAATTTTTTTCCAATTCCCTCAATTTTTCCCCATTTCCCTTAAATTTCCCGTTCCCCCCTCATTTCTCACTTCCTCCTCTGTTTCTTTTTTTCCCCATTTGCCATGAATTTCCGTCCCCCCCTCATCTCACTTCCCTCTGTTTCTCACTTAGTTTGTCCCTCTCCCTCACTCTTTTAATTCTCCCATTTGCCGTTCCCTCCCTCACTCCTCCAAATTTCCCATTTCCCGTTCCCTCACCTGTCATCCGTTCCTTCACCCACCACAGCCTTCCCCTTTCCCATTCCCTTACTCTTCCTCTCCTCTGTTTTGAGATCATGTCAGCCACAGCAGCATGGAACAGGGCACAGCGACATGGCGGCACGACACAGAACAGGGCACGCACGGTTGCACGGAACAGGGCATGACACAACAACGACCACACACAAATCAGTAATAACCATACACAAATCAGCCTTGGATAGGATGAGTTACTTGAGATCTGAGTTGCTGCAACTTCAAATTGAAGAAGAATAGAGCTCCACGCCTCCAGATCTGAGCTGTTTTAGATCAGAGCTGCTGCAGCCTGAATCGGAGATGTAACGGTAGAGATGCAACGACAGAGATGCGGACACAAATCGATTCTCTGCAATGGCATGAGCTCCTTAGATGGGTGTCTGAGTCGCTCAAGAGGTTAGGATTCTGTTAGGGTTGATTTGATGTGTGTTTTTTGCTTTTTATACTGAGAAAAATGGAACGGATTGGTGTCGGAAGTCCTGAGATCTGAATGGAAGAGTATTGCGGCTGAAATGCCATTACATTTCATCTGTTGCGACCGCAACACCATTCCATTGCTGCTGTCACGTGTGATTCTTAAGCTCAACCGTGTCACGGGCTAAAGCAGTACCGGCGGCTGTCGCGACCATTTTGTCGCGGCTATTATAGTCATCTCCGACCGTTTTTTGAAACCTTGGTTCAGACCATAAAGACAAAGCTTGAAAACCACATCCTGAAACCATTGTGCATAAGGACCATAACCCAACCCAGCTACAATAATAGCCTTCTTTTAATTTCCAGAATCCATTCATTTTTTGGACCATATATGTATACTCCCCCAAGTGTTGGTAGGATATCATCCATTCAATTTTGGTTATTAAGGAGAACATAGGCAATAGAAAACATATATCCCATAATATAAATGGAAATTCATTTTCTGCTTCTTGTTATGAATAGAATAGAGTTTATGCAAGTTGCCTCATCTTGTGTAGTTCTCATAAAGATCAATGCTACTATTTAATTTGCAAGGAATAATTGTCGCGGGTGTTTGCCTGGCTATATTAATTAATTGACAAGAGAATACTTTTTGGACACAAATTAATTGAATTAAAAGAGAAGGTGACAAAGGGTCACCTTGCCTTAGCACGCTTAGCTTCATAGTCTTTAACAACAGCTTTAATAGCATCTTCAACACGTTTTTTTCCAGACATCATAATATTGAACCATGTTTATGAATGGACACTGCAATTTGAGACTTATGGAACTTCAAATGATCAATACTTATATAACGTATATATATTGTTTTTGTATATATACTAAGTAAGGCAACAAGGTACATTTGTTCAATGTGGGGCTTTAGTGTTGCCTTACTTAGTTGTTTTTCCTTGCCAACAACAAAGTCCCACATCAAACAAAGGTATCTTGTTGCTTTACTTAGTTGCTTTACCTTGTAACACCCTAAAAAAATATGTTAGGCTTGTAAAGAGTTACAGAGGTAGCATAATGCTTGTTTAAGATGCCAATTTAATTTTGTGATAAACTGAGTAAGTTTAGGCACTTTGTTGCAACACAAAAGTTGAAAAATAGCTTAAAATAACTCAGATAGTAGCATAACTTGCTAAGTTAAGGGAAACATATATGATTAACTTATTTCTAAGTCATAAATAAGCTAAGTATGATACAGTTAAAATTTGAGAATAATCAGAGTCAGTTTGATATTTTTAAGCATATTAGTTATGTGCTTCAATGTCAGATTAACTAGCAATAGATATGGAATAGTGGAATAAAGGTGAAACAACAATTTAGATGAATCCCAATATTTATTCTAAAGTTGTTGGAAGTTAAAAAACTTGAATTAGCATAATTCAAGTGTCCTTAGCATATATAAGTTTTAGTACATAAACTTAAGTTCCTTTTCTCCTTATTTTTTCTCTTATCCCACGAGGCCCAGCAGAAAATAGAGAAAGAAAGAAATGAAGGGATAAAGAGGGAAAATAGAATAAAGAAATGAGGGGAAGAGAAAGAGAAGAAAAAGGATCCAAGGAGAGAATCCAAGGCAAGATCAAAGCTTGAAGATCATTTTCTACACTAAGAGGTAGGGGAGTTCTATTCATCTTTTCCATTTTTAATTCTCTTGAAGGGAGTTAAGGATTATGAATGGAGAGATGGATTTGGAAAGTCAAATCCAAGTTCTTAGCTTGATTCTTGATTCCAAGAATTGAGTTAGGATAGTTTTAGCTTAGTAAGACCAAGTTATCCATCTATGGCTTAAGATAAATCTTTTTGAGCTCATTGAAGGAGCTTGGAAAATGAGTTGGAATTAGAGTGATTTTTAGCCTAAATCTATGCTTAAGTGAATCAATAGGTTACAAAAGAGTTACAACAAGTTTATGAGCCTAGATTGATATTAGAAATCACAAGAAAGCTGATTAAAGTTGATTGAAATGGTGAGATTTTGGGTGCTGAAACTAGAACCAGAGAGTTTTCTGGTTGCTGCGAAAATTCCACGACCCCATGGAATTTCCCACGGGGGGACCATTGTTCTTTCTTCTAATATCCCTGTTTTAGCACCATTTCCCACGGTCCCATGGAATTTTTCATTGGGAGGCGTGGTTTCCTTTGGAATGAGAACCAACTTTTGTAGTCTTCATGAAAGTTGTAGCTCTTTTTCTTAGCTTTCCAATGCCACTGGAATCACCTCGTTTCGACCCCTGTAACTCATGTTATGCTCATTTTATCGCGCAAGGGTTAAACTTGAATTATGCAATAAGGTTAAACCCTAGTGAATTGGCTCTCTTATGTAATAATGTTGAACCCTAGTGAATTGACTCTCTTATGCAATATTGTTGAACCCTAGTGAATTGGTTCCCCTATACAATAAGGTTAAACCTTAATAAATTAGCTCTCTTATGTAATAAGGTTAAACCTTAATAAATTAGCTCCTTTGTGCAATAAGGTTGAACCCTAGTAAATTAGATCCCTTACGCAATAAGGTTGAACTCAAGTAAATTGGGTTCCTTATGCAATAAGATTGAACCCAAGTAAATTAGATCCCTTATGCAATAAAGTTGAACACTAGGAAATTGGCTCCCTTATGCAATAATGTTGAACCCTAGTAAATTAGCTCCCTTTTGTAATAAGATTGATCCATAGAGATGGAACTGATAACTCCATAAAATGATGTTATTATGACCCTATATCTGTACTGTATTGGTTGCTTAGTCTTTGTTATCAGGCATAATTGGAAGATTCTAAGTTAAATTCATTGATTTCAATTATGATATCTTCCTATATGTTTTCTGAGCAAATTGATATAATTCTTCCATTGATTATGTGAACTCACTATTGTCATTAATTTGGTGACTTCTTAATTGCAGAAAGGACTCAAAAAGGAGAATAATGATCAAGAACTTAGAGTTGCATTGGAAGAGAAAGCACTAGATGAAGTTCAGCATTCAACATCACGGCGTGGGCAAGTTAGCGCCTCGGCGTATGTCATTCCCTTGTTCAGGCAGAAGCTACGCTTTTTGAAGCGCCGCGGCATGAATAATTTGCGCTGCAGCATGCTTGCCCTAATTTTACCACGCGCCGCGACGTGGAATGTGGAGCGTCGCGATGTGAGACAGTTTTCTGAAGCACTATATATACTGTTCTATCAGATTTTAAAGAGGAACGCTTTTGGTTTTAAAACACAGCTGCTAGAGTTCATTTGTGAGACTAAAGGGAAGCTAAAAGGACCAAAGTTGGAGGCCAAATCCTTCCACAAGGAGGATTCAAGCACCAAGGACTACCATTACCAAGCTTGCAACTTCCTCTCCTTCATCTCCCTTTCTATTCAGATCATAACAATGAGTATTCTTGTTGTATTTTTATTTGTCATGAGTGGCTAGTCTGTGTATAGGGATTTCCTTTGATCCTTCTATGAATATTGATGATTTTGTAAACCTTTAAGTTAATATATGTGGTTAGGAGTTGTTCAATCATATTGCTCCTAATGCTTTTGAATATTTGGCCAATGTTTAACATGTTTTGATTAAATCTAATGATTCTAGACATAGAAGATTGGATTTAAGATCATAAATATGGTTGATGCATGTTTGATTTCATTTAATTGGCTTGAATAAATTGATTAGCTAATGGGATAGAAATATACCTATTAGTCATGCATGGCTATTATTGAGTGGAATTTAATCTAGCTCTTATGGACACATAGATAGTAGGTAAACGAAGCATGATTAAATGACCTAGACATAGGTTTTTAATTAGATAAGATTCTCAAGCCAACAAATTCCATATCATGTATGTTAATAAAGAGGTTTGTATATCATCAATTGAAGTAGAAGGTGAAGAAGGATTCATTATTCTTTAATCAGCAACTGTAATTCTAATTAGCTAGCTTTTACATCTTTCCACTAGTTTATACACAACTCCTTTAATTTGAATGTTCTTAGATAAAAATTATTAAACTATTGGTTAATAATTAGTTCTAAATTAGCAATAGTCCTCGAGGGAACGATATCGAACTCCTAGCTATACTGCAAGTGCGACCCGTGCACTTGCGGTAAGCAAAAGAGTGAACAAGTTTTTGGTGCCGTTGCCGGGGACTACGACATAATTTATGTAGAACTAATATTAACAACGAGTTTAATTAGTTCTAGTCTAAGTTTCTTTTGTGCATATTATTTTAAGTTTCAATTCTTTATTTGTTTTTGATAAGTTCTAAGATGGCTGAAGAAGTCGCTTTGCCCGAGGTGGAGGACGAGAGCCACACAAGGCCATAGAGGGAGTTTGCTTCTCCTCAGATGGATAATTTGCAATCTAGTATTAGACGTTCTGCTATCCGGGCAAACAACTTTGAGATAAAGCTGGCCATAATCCAAGCTTCAGTACAGTTTGGCGGCTTATCCAATGAAGATCCAAACGTGCATCTCTCAAACTTCCTGGAGATTTGCGACACGTTTAAGCATAATGGAGTATCTGATGATACTATCCGTTTAAGGCTCTTCCCTTTCTCTTTAAGAGATAGAGCCAAAAGCTGGTTGCATTCTCTTCCAACTGGATCAATCACAACTTGGGCGGAGGTATGTACTAAATTTTTGAATAAATACTTTCCTCCGGCCAAGACTGTAGAGATGGTGAATGATATTACATCATTCACCCAGTCTGACTCAGAATCCTTATATGAAGCCTGGGAATGGTATAAGGATCTGTTAAGAAGGTGCCCACATCATGAGATACCACCTTGGCGCCAAATTTACTCATTTCATAAGGGCTTGCTCCACCACCACCGTCCAATAGTTGATGCTGCAGCCGGAGGCTCTTTGTTAAGCAAATCCTTCGATGATGCCTTCCAGCTCTTAGAGGAATTAGCTGCTAACAGCTATCAGTGGCCTGCTGCAAGGAACACTCCACGGAGGGTAGCTGGAGTGCATGAAGTGGATGCCTTAACCTCACTAACAGCACAGGTTATGGCATTGACAAGCAAGATGGACAATATGGGACAACAAAGATCTCATCAAAGCCCGTTTGTCCTTTGCGACAATTGTGGAGATAATCACGCAAGTGATAGGTGCCCTAGTATATCTGAAAGTGCACATTATGTTGGCAATTATCGCTCCCAGCCGAATAACCTATACTCTAACCAATATAATCATGTATGGAGAAACCATCCAAATTTCTCTTGGAGGGATAATCAAGGAGCCTCTTCTTCAACGCCTGGACCTGAACGACCTTATAATCCTCCTAGATTCTCCTCACAACCCAGACAGCAGTATCAAGACAAGAAACCATCTCTTGAAGATATGTTCATGCAATTGATGGTGAAAACTGATACCTTCATGACAAGGACTGAAGCTCACTTAGCAAAGAATGATTCAGTGATACAAAGCCAATCGACTTCTATGAGGGCCTTGGAAACACAGGTTGTAACGCCCTGAAAATTCGTATTTTATTTATTTCGGGCGATTCTTAATTATTTTGAATAATCCAACTCGACTTCTGTGGATTTTATAATTTTTAGGCATTTTTGGGAGTTTTTATGTTTTTTTTATTATTTTAATATTATTTTGAAATTTGTATATGAGCCTTCGTATTTTATTCCTTTTTGAAAATCCTTAATGATTTTTACTAATCTGACTTGATTTTCATAAGTTTTATAATTTTTTTTATTTTTGTGGATGATTATAAATTTTTATATTTCTCTAATTGATTTTGGGTTGTTTGTGGGCCCAGGTGGCCTTACGTGAGCCCAGGTGGGTCCTGTAAAGTGAAAATTTTTCTGCGCATAGAAAAATTTATACTGTTTAGACGGAGATGGGGGATTTTACTAAACCTGAATCCGGAAACAATTTTTGAAATTTTTTTTTACTGTGTTTTGTACTGTATTTAATTATCAGGCGATAAAAATACAGTAAAAATATTATTCTTAGGGTTAAAGCAGATAGAAAAATAAATATTATACTGCTTAAGTCAACATTGGTGGTTTGGATATCCACCATTGATTTAATCAATGGTGGAGACTTGATCTTAATTTAATCAACGGTTGAGAAACAAACTTAATGAAGAAGCATTGGATGATCACCATTGATTTAATCAATGGTGTGGTAATGAACTTAGTTAGGAAGCTTTGGATGTTCACCATTGATCTAATCAATGGTTGTAAAGACAAGCTTAATAAGGAAGACTTTGAATATCAACCATTGATTTAATCAAAGGTGGAGATTTGGTCTTAAAAAGTGACTAGGACCATTTATAACCATTGGATTTAGATTTAAATCAAGGGTGAAGATTTGGTCTTATAAAGTGGCTAGGACCATTTATGACTATTGGATGTAGATTTAATCAATGGTGGAGATGGACCATTTATGACCCTTGGATGTAAAGTTTGAAGGAGTAATCTTGACCCTTCATTTTGGAGACACATCTAATGGCTAGAATTTCAAGGAGAAAGATCCAATGGCCTAGATTAAGTCTTCTAATCTAAAGACTAAACCTAGAATCTACTTTAATCTTAACCATTGAACTAATCAATGGTTAGGAATGCTTCAAATAATGACTATTGAAATTAGCCACTCAAGGAGAATGCATGAAGAGGGGGGGACGGTTTTTGGTGTTGTCTTAGGTGCTAAAGCAAAGTTTGAAGATCATTATTAGTTGTCTTGGTCATTATTGATCATTATTGATCATTTCCTTCAAGAAAGCTCTTCAAAATTTTCTCTCCTTTCTCCTTCAAGCTAGCTCACGGCCAAACACCGATACGCTATCTTCCATCATTCTTTAATTTCAAACAACCTTATTTCTTGAATCTTTACCTTATTCTAAGCAACTTTCATGTTGGAGACTTTCTCTAATCATTCATTTTCAAGGACTTTCTTCAAGAGCAAAGTTATAGGTTTTTATGGTGAAGTGTAAGGAAATTTCATTTCTTAGCTCTTTTTTATGTTCTAAACCATGTTTGATCCATGGTTTCTCTTATTCAAACTTAATATACTAATTTCTTTGTGTTTGTTTTGTGTTTAAGAAACTTTTGTTAGTGGAGATCTTGATCAAAGTGCAAAGTAAGGAGCTTTTTGTGGATCTTCAAGAGGTAAGAGGGAGATCCATCTCACCAACCAAGCATGGTGGTGAGAGATGGTTGTGGTATTTGATGTATGGTGAATCCATGTGAGGATTCATATCCATGGTCATGTAATTATTTGTGGGTGTTTATTGTTTTGAATTATTTATTTATGCTTGATGTGCTTTGCATGGTTTATTTGTGCTTACATGCTTAGTACGATTTATTGTTTTGATTAAGGCATGCTTGTGGTATATATGATGAAATATGTATATGTATACCATGATGTGATGATAGAAAGGAAAACAATTTTGGTTCCAAAGAACCATAGAGGCACACGGCCTCAAGATAATTTTTGAATAAAAATATTTTAAGTATTTTATTAATCATGAGTTTTAAATGAAAAGAGAAATGAGTTGATGATTTTAAGGATTTGCAAAGAAAATGAAAATAAAAAATGAACAAATGATTTGATTTCAAAGACCAAGTGTTCACAGTTTTTTTAAAAAAGAAATTTTAATGGTTTTGTTTGTGTAAAACCATATTGACTTAGAAGGAAAAATATTTGATAGTTTCAATGGCCATGTACCACGATTTTTTTTAGGAGATTGGAATAGTTTTGGTTTTATGAAACAAAATAAGTGGAAACAAAGTGTTTTTAGTACAAGAATTAAAGAAAATGGAAACAAGGTGTTTTGTTACTTGAAAGATGGAATTTCGTTTATAAAAGACAAAAAGAGGTTGAAAGTGTTTGAACCTCAATTTATTTTGAAGAGAATTGATTTGAGAATTGATTTGAGAAAAATGGAGAATATAATGGTGATTTAAAATTTACTAACATAAAACTCATCCTTTGGGTTTTGGAGAGCGTTAGCAATTTTAAAGTGAGAAACATTGATTTAATTCAATGAAATGGTGAATTTATGGAATATATTGCGAAAAGGATTTTCTTGAGTAAGAAAATGTAGAAAATAATGTGAGGAGTCATATTATTTTAAGAAAGGTTGAAATGGAATTTTTGAAGGTTGAGAAATATTTTACGAAGTTGAAAAATGGTGAAAAATGATTTACGTAACTTAAAAATGTGATTTTTAAGCTACGCGATTTGAAAAATGTTAAAATATTTCTATGCGATTTGGAAAGCGTTTAAATATTTCGAAAATGATGGAAAATGATTTACGCGACTTAAAGGAATAATTTTTAAGTTATGCGATTGTGAAAATGGTGAAAAATCGCTACGCGATTTGAGAAACGTGTAAATATTTTTACGTGATTGAGAAAACGTTGAAAAAAAATCAATACGTGATTTGAAAATACAACAAAAGTGTTTTGCAACTATGAAAACGCGATAATATGATTTCGTGATTGAATATACAGTATGATTACTGTTGGGCCAGTGTGTGGACCCTGATTATGAGATTATGAAATTGAACTGAGAATGGGCCAGTGTGTGGACCCTGAATATGAAATTGTAAATTTGAACTGAGAATTGTGCATTTTATATGCATGAATTAGTGTATGAACACTATATGAGAAAATGATAAATTTTGCCTATGATTGGCATTGGTGCATTGAACATGCATTGAAAATGTCCGATGGACTGGATATGGCTAATTACCTAGGAGAGACGTACACCTCTTGAGTGGGTGTGATATACGTAGTGTAAGTCACTTGTTGACCTTGGGGGCATCGGGGTGCGGGTTGCCTACATAGGCAGTTGGTAGCTCTTCTGTATCGTGGGTTAGACCGATGCGATACACTGATGATCCTGATTGAGACACTATTCTTAATCAAGATCTAGTAAAAACTGTCGTGTATATGATGGATGTGCAAATACAAATGAGAATTGTAGCACGTGGTCTGAGGCATTTTGGTACAGACAGATCTTTCGAATCAATTTCTTTGAACCAAGTATTAGCTCCATGGAGTAGAACATTGAGTCTATGTGCACATGCATAACATATGCATCATTATTGAGTATTGACTATGATAATTGAACTGTTGAAAACTTGGATAATTATTGAGGATATTATCGTAAATATTGAATAATTATATCTGTGTGATATAATAATTGAGGAATATTGGATAATGATGATGATAAATAATGTTGATGACATTATTGTAATTATTGTTATTTTATACATTATGATGATGACATAATTGTAATTATGGTATGATATATCTTTATGGTGTGTTGTTTGTGTTATCTCTGTGCTACCATGTTAGTATTGGCGTAGGTGATTTCACCTCTTTGTTATATTGTTTTGTTGTGCTTGTATTGTTAAAAATTAAATAGTAGATGGAACGAGTTTCGTAGACGTGAATGGAGGCAAATAATCTGAGTTCGGTGATGACATTGAGGAGTGACCATACTAGATTGATTGGTGTGTAGTATAGATGAAAAATAGATATATGACGCATCAAGATGGATACAAGACAAAATAAGTATGTTGAGTTTTCTCGTTAGTGTTTTACCGTGCTATTGAGTAGGACTCGTCATGGGGTTTGCTACTGTTTAAAATTGAGTCTGTAAGTTTTATATTTATTGAATAATTGTTAAATATTAAGTGGTGTCTGTTATATGAGTTTTAATCAGTTTAAATCTATTTTTCAGTATTACTTACAAATATCAGTAAGTTTATATTTCCGTGAAAAGAAATTTTAAAACCCATGCTTTATAACTCAAACCTTTTATGAAATCATTTTTAGATTATAAGTTGGTAGTCGAAAATGTGATGCCCTACGGGGGGTGTTACACAGGTGGGGCATTTAGCAAATTCAAATAATAAAAGACTCCCTAGCACTTTTCTAAGTGATACAGTCAATAATCCAAAAGGCTCCTCAACTGATCATTGCAAGGCGATCTCACTGAGAAGTGGGAAGGATATTGAAGGTAATCCAAAGACAAAGCTGTTGGAAGAAGAGGTTAATGGTAAAGACCAGGAGAAGGTGGGTGATGAAAGCCCAAAAGAAGGAGAAGCTGTCCAAAGAAAAGTGGAAGAAAAGAAAGGTGAGGAGAAGGCCGATAACAAGAAGGTAGATAACAGGCCTTATGTTCATCCCTTACCTTTTCCAAGCAAGCAAATTAAGCATAAGATGGATGAGCAGTTAAGTTTTTAGAAGTTTTCAAGAAACTTCACATAAACATCCCTTTTGTTGAAGCCTTAGAGTATATGCCCAGTTACGTCAAGTTCATGAAGGATATTCTTTCAAAGAAACGTAAGCTAGACGAGTTTGAAGCAGTTGCATTATCTAAAGAATGCAGTGTCGTCTTGTTACAGAAGCTCCCCCCCAAGTTGAAGGACCCGGGGAGCTTTACTATTTCGTGTACCATAGGAGAGAGCTTCCTTGGCCAAGCATTGTGCGATATGGGGGCAAGTTGTTACCCAAGTGGCTTCAGTACTCAAGAGGGGGGGTGAATTGAGTAATTAAAACTTTTTCGCAAACCCTTTTTAACACAAATTTCTCGAAGCAATATAATGGATATATAAAGATGATGAAATGCCTTAAGAACAGTAAATAAATAATTAAGCAATAATAAATAAATTACTGAAAATAAAGAGAAAAAGAAAAGAAAAGCAAGCACAATATTTATCCTAATTTGACCACCAACCACTTGTGGCCTACATCCAGTCCCCGAATCACAATTCAAAATTTTTTACTATTCAATACAAGCTTAAAACAGGTGTTTGCAACCTTTACACAACAGGGATACCTCACCTTATTCACTAGAGGGATACCTCATCCCCTTTGAAGGATACCTCACCTTCTTTACAACAAGGGATACCTCACCCTTTTACTGAGGGATACCTCACCCTCACAATTTCACTAAGGGATACCTCACCCTTTTACAAAGAACCAGAATATAGACGAAGAGAAACTCTCACAAAGAGCAAATATTACAATTTGAAGCACTAAGAAGCTCTCTTAGGATATCTTAAGGTTTTGGCGAAAAGAGTATAAAAAATATGAGAAAATAGAGAATCACGTTTTTGGCATAAGCAAAGATAATTCAAATGGTTAGGCAACCTTCAGAAGAGACCCAAGGTCTCTATTTATAAAGCAATGAAGAAAAAAGTCGTTGGATGTCATTAAAACCATATTAAATGCAGAAACGTTAGCTGCCATTTTCAAAATCTAAAATAGAGCTTTGTGGGTTATTCGAATACCATCAGGGGGTATTCGAATACCTTTGATAAAAGGTATTTTTGAAAACAGATCAAAGGGAGGTTATTCGAATACTAGTTAAGGGTATTCGAATACCTCAGTTTAAAAGGTGTTTTTCTGAAATCAAGTTATTCGAATACCACAAGGGTTATTCGAATACCTGTTACTTAAAACAGGTTTTTAAGAAGCACTGTATTCGAATGCCATGAAGGGTATTCGAATACCTCTGATTTGGAAAAGAGAAACGTATATAAAGGATGTAGGTTATTCGAATACCATGGAGGTGTATTCGAATACCTCAGTTAAAAAATAGTTAAAAAACCATTTATAATTGCTTTGAAAAACCATTTCCAATCTCTAAAACCTTTGATATTTCAAAACCATTTGAAACGTGGTTTCATTGATTTAAGGAATAGACTTTTAGATCTTTTAACTTTAACCAATGAGATATCTATTTAACAGCTCCGTACAAAAGAGATCCTAAGTCCTAAAGCTAATCTTGAGGATGTTGGACTTGGTCTTCTTATCATCTTCATGTTTGTTATCATCAAACTATAGTCCATGTCAGCTAGCCAATTACATTCTCCCCCCTTTTTGATGATGACAAACTAACATTTGAGAAAAGCATTAGTTCATATAAATTAGAATTCACAAAGTTGTTTAGAGATACTTACTCCCCCTCTTTATCGTAAGAGGTGATTTATATCAGAGATGTGTGCAACAGCTTCCCCTTACTTTTGGAATCTAATTTCCATTTTAGTCTTACCTGACTTTTATTTTTCTCCCCCTGACTTTTCTCAAATAAACAACTCAAATTTTTCTCCCCCTTTTGTCATGATAAAAAATATGGGACAAGATGGAGCATAAAGCTAAACAGAGTATATTCCATTCCAACAAAATATATTCATTCATGCACAATATTCAGCACATGAGCAAAGATATATTCATTCATAGATCAACCAATTGCATTGTATAGTCATCAAAACTATCATTTACATTTACCAAGAGAGTCATGACATTTACCACTTGTTATCAAATATTAAACATTTACCACTTGTTATCAATTTCTTATAATACTGCCATATATCAAGAGAAACATAGATATTAAACATTTTACCTTGATGAAATATGCTATAGGGATTAGAGTATTGTATAGAACTAACATTATCTACCCTATATGCAATGACCAAAAAAAAAATCCAATTTGACACTTTGTCAATGCTAAGCATACTACTCACTTGTTACACTTTACCACGTTCATATATTTATCAAAACAGTAGCCAATTACATTAGGCATTTGCATTACAGAGAATTTATCATATGAAAAAAAAATAAAACAATTCTTAAGAAATGAAGGGGCAAGAGCAAGCTAAATTAGAAGCAATAAATATGCATTTAAGTGTATCATGTTATATTTATTTAAGGCATAAAATATAGGGTCAAAATAAATAAGATGTATTTCATCAAAAGCACGTCAGTCATAGAGTCAAATACATTTATATTTGCATTTGCATTAGAAAAGATAGAAGCAGAAATAGAGATAGGGTCGTAAGCATGGCTTTCTGCCAAGGGTTATTCGAATACCTCATCCTGTATTCGAATATCCACCACAAAATTACAAATTCCAGAAAGAGCATATATTCAAATAGATGGAGAGGTATTCGAATACCTCAGATATATACGAAAAAGACTGAGATTAACTGATATATGGTATTCGAATGACTACAAGAGTTATTCGAATAGAACTATTAAAAGAACAGATTTCAAATAAAGGACTGTGGTTGCTGGAGTTAGGTTATTTGAATAAATTGGGCATTATTTGAATACGATTGATATGTAACACAATTTTTTAGAGCAACTGATTTGTGTTTATTCAGATAACCATAGGTTTATTCGAATAAACCTATCAGAAATACATTACTAAGCACGTTCAGAGATGGAAATTAAGAAAGAAAAGCTTACCCAAAGATAGTGTACTTACAAAATAAATTATGGGATATTTTTTTTCAAAAAAATGCATGTCCAGGCTTCATGAAAACAAAGAAGAAAGCTTGAAATTATTTTCAGTCTTGTGCTTGCAGTAGCCACTTTCAAAATGTCAAAGTCAGCTCTTGGTCTTCAAGCACACCTATAACACATTTTAATTTTTGGCTTTTGGTACCCAAATTTTCTTGGTTTCTTGAATGTCAGTTTTGGGTATAGTATCCTTAGGAACCCATACCATTTTAGTTTTAATTTTTGTGTTTATGTTTTTCCTTACATTACATGTTGATGCACTATAACCCTTCTTCCCACAATGAAAATATTTAATAAATGGGCTACTAGAAGTATTTGAATAAACAAAGAAATTTTTATAAGATTTGTGCTGATTTTTTGGGTTATAACCAATTCTAGCTTTTTCAAAAACAACTCTTTGTTTTCCTAATAAAATATTTAAATTATCTCTTCCAAAAGTGAATTTAGAAAGAGTATTATTTAAATCTTCAATTTCTTTTTCAAGAATATGACAAGATGAACAAGATGAAGATGTAGAAGCATGTGAAGTGCAGGTTGAGCATGTATCAATTAATCCTAATGTTTCATTTTCAATTTTTAATTCTTCAATTTCTTTATTCAAAATTAGAATTTGATTTTCCAAAGAAGAAATAGTTTTCTTAGATGAAGAAATTAGTTTTGTGAGCTTTATCGATTCCTCATGCAATTCTTTGAAAGCATCTTATAATTCATCATAAGAATGAGATAATTCACAATTAGAAATTACCTCAATGTCGCTTTCTTGTTCTTCTTCTCCTTTAGCCATAAAACATAGATGGGCTTCCTCGCTATCTGAGCTATCGGTGGAGTCCATATCATTGTCATCTCATGCTATGTAGGCTTTTCTTTCTTTGGAGGGTTTATTTTCAAATTTCTTTGGGGGGAAAAGACGGTCTTCTTTGAGTTCCCTTTTTCCTGAGAAATTTATCAAACTTTCTTACCAAAAGATTGAGATTTTGTTCATTTAGCTCAACATTGTCCACATCATCTCTATCATCTTCATCTTCATCTTCATTATTGATAGTAGAGGTGGTGGCTTTAAGTGCGATCCCTTTCTTCTTCTTATTGTGTTCCTTACTTTGGTTAAGTCTGTTGAGTTCTAATTCATGCTCTTGAAGTTTGCCAAATAAGGTAGCTAACGTCATTGTTGATAAGTCTCTTGATTCTGATATAGTTGTTACCTTAGACTGCCAAATCCTGCTCAAACATCTTAACACTTTGTTAATCAAATCTTCGTTAGAAAAATTCTTTCCTAATGATGCAAGATGATTTACAATGTGGGTGAACCTCTTCTGCATTTCTTGAATGCTTTCTCCTTGGTTCATTGTAAATAATTCATATTCATAAGTAAAAGAATTAATTCTCGACCTCTTAACTTCACTAGTACCCTCATGGATAACTTGTAAAGTGTCCTACATTTCTTTAGCAGTTTTGCAATTTAAAATTCTAAAAAATTCTTCATGCCCCAAAGCTGTGGTAATGATGTTTTTGGCTACCAAGTTATTTTGAACTTTTCTTTTATCATCTTTAGACCATTCACTTTTTTGTTTTTCAATCTTTATACCATTGACCTCTCGCGTAGGTATAAATGCGCCATTTTTGACAGCATCCCACACATCTAGATCAATAGCTTGATGAAAATTTTCATTATTTCCTTCCAATATGCATAACCATCCCCATTGAAAAAGGGTGGTCGGTTTATGGAAGTTCCTTCTGAAAAACCATTTGATGAAGCCATGTACTCTTGAAGCGGCTAAGCTCTTTATACAAGAGTCTAGCTTT
This sequence comes from Ormosia emarginata, assembly GCA_029884605.1. Lineage (NCBI taxonomy): Eukaryota > Viridiplantae > Streptophyta > Magnoliopsida > Fabales > Fabaceae > Ormosia > Ormosia emarginata. The sequence goes on from JAQQTP010000089.1 coordinate 5,021,511, forward strand.
GATACCACTTGTTACCCAAGTGGCTTCAGTACTCAAGAGAAGGGGTGAATTGAGTAATTAAAACTTTTTCGCAAACCCTTTTTAACACAAATTTCTCGAAGCAATATAATGAATATATAAAGATGATGAAATGCCTTAAGAACAGTAAATAAACAATTAAGCAATAATAAATAAATTGCTGAAAATAAAGAGAAAAAAGAAAGAAAAGCAGGCACGATATTTATCCTGATTCGACCACCAACCACTTGTGTCCTACGTCTAGTCCCCAAATCACAATTCGAGATTTTTCCCTATTCAATACAAGCTTAAAACAGGTGCTTGCAACTTTTACACAACAGGGATACCTCACCCTATTCACTAGAGGGATACCTCACCCCCTTTGAAGGATACCTCATCTTCTTTACAACAAGGGATGCCTCACCTTTTTACTGAGGGATATCTCACACTCACAATTTCACTAAGGGATACCTCACCCTTTTACAAAGAACCAAAATATAGACGAAGAGAAACTCTCACAAAGAGCAAACATTACAATTTGAAGAGCTAAGAAGCTCTCTTAGGATATCTCAATGTTTTGGCAAAAAGAGCACAGAAAATATGAGAAAATAGAGAATCACGTTTTTGGCATAAGCAAAAATAATTCAAATGGTTAGGCAACCTTCAGAAGAGACCCAAGGTCTCTATTTATAAAGCAATGAAGAAAAGAGCCATTGGGTGTCATTAAAACCATATTAAATGCAGAAACGTTGGCTGCCATTTTCAAAATATAAAACAGAGCTTCGTGGGTTATTCGAATACCATCAGGGGGTATTCGAATACCTCTGATAAAAGGTATTTTTAAAAACAGGTCAAAGGGGGGTTATTCGAATACCAGTTAAGGGTATTCGAATACCTCAATTTAAAAGGTGTTTTCTGAAATCAGGTTATTCGAATACCACAAGGGTTATTTGAATACCTGTTACTTAAAACAGGTTTTTAAGAAGCACTGTATTCGAATGCCATGAAGGGTATTCGAATATCTCTGATTTGGAAAACAGAAACGTATGTAAAGGATGTAGGTTATTCGAATACCATGGAGGTGTATTCGAATACCTCAGTTAAAAAATAGTTAAAAAACCATTTGTAATTGCTTTGAAAAACCATTTCCAATCTCTAAAACCTTTGATCTTTCAAAACCATTTTGAAACCTCAGTTTGATTTAAGGAACAGATTTTTAGATTTTTTAAATTTAACTAATGAGATATCTATTTAACAGCTCCGTACATAAGAGATCATAAGTCCTAAAGCTAATCTTGAAGATCTTGGACTTAGTCTTCTTATCATCTTCATGTTTGTTATCATCAAAACTATTGTCCATGTCAGCTAGCCAATTACACAAGTATTAATCTCATGCCCCTATCCATATTCCAGAGGTTAGGTTTGGGGGAATGCAAGCCCACATCCGTAACCCTCCAGCTTGCCGATTGTTCTTATACTTGTCCTAAGGGAATTGTGGAGGATGTCCTGGTAAAAGTGGGCAAAGGGTGCCTTTGATCCTAGGTAGACCCTTCCTAGCCACAGGGAGAACACTCATAGATGTGCAATAAGGAGAATTGACTATGAGAGTTCAAGATCAAGAGGTAACTTTCAATATTTTCAAAGCAATTAAGTTTCCTCAAGATCAAGAAGAGTGTTCTTATGTTGGGGTATTGGATAACATCATACATGACGTATTCCAAGCCAATATTCCTAAAAATTCTCTTACCAAGGCTTTGACTTCATCAGCGGATAATGATGAAGATGTTAGGGAGGATGTGCCGGATTACATCAAGCACCTAGATGCGGTCCCAAAGCAATATCGGTCGCCCAAGTTTGAAACCTTGGAGTCTGATCCAACAAAGGAAGCATCTAAGCCTTCCATTGAGAAACCTCTAAGGCTGGAGCTAAAGCCGCTACCTAACCATCTGCATTATGCTTATCTGGGAGCAACTTCCACCCTGCCAGTACTCATATCATCTGCCCTCTCAGAAGATCAAACGGAGAAACTTCTTCGTGTGCTTAGAAAATACAAACATGTTATTGGATGGACTATTGTCGATATTCAAGGCATTAGCCCTTCCATATGTATGCACAAGATCTTGCTAGAGGACAATCAGAGAGGTGTTGTGGAACACCAAAGGAGGCTGAATCTAATAATGAAAAAAGTGGTGAGGAAGGAGATTATCAAGTGGTTGGATGCAGGGATAATTTACCCTATTTCAGACAGCCCCTAGGTATCCTCAATTTAGTACGTGCTAAAGAAAGGTGGCATGACGGTAGTCACTAACGAAAATAATGAGCTTATTCCCTCTCGCAAGGTTACAAGATGGAGGGTATGCATGGACTACAGCAAACTGAATAAGGCCACACGAAAAGACCACTTTCCGCTTCCTTTCATTGACCAGATGTTGGATCGTCTAGCAGGGAAGGCCTATCACTACTTCTTGGATGGTTATTCTGGATATAACCAAATTGCCATAGCGCCTGAGGATCAAGAAAAGACAACATTTACTTGTCCCTATGGTACATTTACGTTTAGAAGGATTCCATTTGGGCTGTGCAATGCTCTCGCGACGTTTCAATGTTGTATGATGTCCATCTTCGTGGATATGATTGAGCATGGCCTAGAAGTATTTATGGATGACTTTTCAGTATTCAGAGATACATATGAGAGCTGTTTGTAGACCCTATCTTCTGTGCTGAAAAGATGTGAAGAAACTAACCTTGTTCTCAATTGAGAGAAATGACACTTTATGGTCCAAGAAGGCATAGTTCTTGGCCATAAGATTTCTATCAAGGGGATAGAAGTGGACAAGGCAAAGATATATGTGATTGAGAGGCTTCCTCCGCCTAACTCTGTCAAAGGAATCCGCAGTTTTCTTGGCCATACGGGTTTCTATAGGAAGTTTATAAAAGACTTTTCAAGGATGGCCAAGCCTCTCTGCAACCTGCTGGAGAAAGACATCCAGTTTATCTTTGATGAATTGTGTCAAGTTGCATTTGAGGAGCTGAAACAGAAACTGGTCTCAGTGCCAGTAATTATCACTCCAGATTGGGACTTACCGTTTGAACTCATGTGCGATGCCAACGACTATGTTGTGGGTGTAGTGTTGGGTCAAAGAGAAGATAAGGTGTTTCGCTCCATTTATTATGCGAGCAAAACTCTAAACAATGCCCAACTAAACTACACCACAACAGAAAAAGAGCTATTGGCCGTGGTCTTTGCATTCGATAAGTTTTGAGCTTATTTGGTGGGGACTAAGGTGATTGTTTATACTGATCACTCCGCCATTAAGTATTTGGTTAGCAAGAAAGATGCAAAACCACCTTTGCTCAGGTGGGTTTTGCTATTACAAGAATTTGATCTGGAGATCCGTGACAAGAAAGGTGCAGAGAATCAAGTTGCAGATCACCTTTCAAGGCTTAAGAATGAAGACCATCAAGTGGAACTGCTCATAATTAGGGAAACATTTCTGGATGAGTAGCTTTTTGCAACCACCGCTCAATCATGTCCATGGTATGCAGACATGGTCAACTACATAATGTGTGGTGTGTTGCCTCATGATTTAACCTCTCACCAGAAGAAGAAATTCTTGCATGATGTCAGGCATTACATCTGGGACGAGCCATATTTGTTCAAACAGTGCTCTGACCAGATGCTTAGGAGATGTGTACCTATAGAAGAAATGGAACAAATCCTGGACCAATGTCATGCTTCTCCATATGGTGGACACTATAGTGGTGAGAGGACAGCTGCAAAGGTGCTCCAATCTGGCTTTTATTGGCCATCTCTCTTTAAAGATGCACATTTCTTTGTGCAAAGTTGTGAGCGGTGTCAAAAGTCAGGTAATATCTCAAGAAGGAATGAGATGCCCCTAAATTTCATTTTAGAAGTTGAGGTCTTTGACGTCTGGGGCATAGATTTCATGGGTCCCTTCATTCCCTCCTATGGAAACTTGTATATTCTCGTGGCTGTGGACTATGTGTCCAAATGGGTGGAGGCATGTGCTTTTCCTACCAATGATGCAAAGGTAGTGGTAGGCTTCTTAAAGAAACATATCTTCACCCGATTCGGAACACCTAGGGCCATTATAAGTGATGGAGGGTCCTACTTTTATAACAAGTCCTTTAAAACTCTTCTCGCTAAGTATGGGGTAACCCATGGGATTGTCACTGCCTATCACCCGCAGACAAGTGGGCAGGCAGAGGTGTCCAATCGGGAGATTAAGCGAATTTTAGAGAAAACAGTGTGTCCTTTTAGAAAGGATTGGTCAAAAAGGTTAGACGACGCACTGTAGGCTTATAGGACTGCCTATAAGAGTCCCATTGGTATGTCCCCATATAAGCTGATATTTGGGAAGGCGTGCCATCTACTGGTTGAGCTTGAACATAATGCATACTGGGCAATCAAGCAACTAAACTTCAACTTACAAGCTACTGGGGAGAAGAGATTATTGCAACTTAATGAGCTTGATGAATTTAGGCATCAAGCATATGAGAATGCAAAGTTGCATAAGGAGAAGGTGAAATTCTGGCATGACAAGAAGATCGTGCAAAAGAAATTTGAAGAAGGTCAATAAGTTCTACTTTACAACTCTAGGCTTAAATTGTTTCCCGGAAAGCTGAAATCTAGGTGGTCGGGACCCTTTGAGGTAAGGAGAGTGTTCACTCATGGAGCAGTGGAGATAGCTCCCCTGGATGGTTATTCAAGCTTTAAGGTTAATGATTGACGAGCGCCGAACTCAGTCAAAATTATAACCGAAGTTATTACCTAAACTTGTAGTATAGTGAACAACACCGGATCGTCTCCTCAAGGATCGTAGATGCAATTTGATCAAATCAAGTGAAAGTTAGAAAAAGGGGGGTTTTGATGGTTCAAGGATCGCAGTGACAAGATTTAAAGAGAAATAACAATTAGAAGAACAGTCAATTCAGAAATCTATCCGAGATTGGGTGGATTCAATCATAAACCTTTCAACAAACATTTGAAGCACATTTGAATGGTTAACTTGGATCTAACCGAGATCTCGAAGATTAGGTCCGAGAATTCACACTAGACAATCGTCCAGGAATTCAATTGACAAGTGATAAACACAAATCTAATCGCACCATTCATGTAGATATATGTCAATTTAAGCATCGAATTCAATTAACCTAGGCACCAATCAAGTAACCTAACCTCTTCAATTATGTGATTAGTTTAGATCAATCAGTTCTAAGTTTCATCACAAATTTCAATCTTCAGTTATGTGATTAATTCAGATCAATCAGTTCTAAGTTTCATCACAATACTTAATCTTAAACCAAGATCAAATCAGATCAAACATAAACAGAATCACCATTCATGTATTCAAGATCAAGAAAACAGAAGAAGAAGAAGAAGAATAGAAGAGGGATTCAAATATAAATCAAATACATTACATAACCAAGGTCTCAAGAATCCAAACCACAATCTCTTCAAGAGTCCCGAATTGACTGAAAGTAACTTAGCTCTCTATTGCCATGAAGGGGAGCATCAAAATATACAAAAGCTATGAGAAACTATGAAGAAACAAGAAGAAACTATGAGAGAAATGAAGGAGAATACAACTTGTTGTTAATGATAACCAATGGTGCCCTTTTATAGAAGTCTAGGGTAACAAAATGACAAAGGCTGGATGAGTGGGTTGGTGAGAGGAGTGGTTGAATGGGTTGGTGAGTGGGTTGGTGAGTGGAGTGGTTGAGTGGAGTGGTTGAATGGGTTGGTGAGTGGAGTGGGTGAGTGGGTTGGTGAGTGGAGTGGTTGAGTGGGTTGGTGAGAGGAGTGGTTGAGGACAAAAATTTTAACGTCTGACTTGGAAGCCAAAAACGACCAACTATACTTCAGATCCACGAAAAGTACTCTCCATGAAAGTTGTAGATCTTTGTCTTGGCTATAACATGCATATCTGGATTGTCCAATTTGGCTTCCTGCAGCCCAAGATATGGCCCAAATACTGCAGGTCACTCAAACCCAACTTTAGCACCTCTGTTCCGACTTGCAGGCTCAAACTGACCCATTAGACTTCATTTTTTCAAAAAGTGTTCTTCATGAAAGTTGTTTATTTGGCCAAAATACAGAAACAGTGTCAAATCTCAATAATGCTGAAAATATTCAATTAGGATCAATTTGAGCTCAAACTCACAAATTCATACCAAATTCAATCAATTAAGAATATGGAGAGTGTAAATGACTAAACATAAGGGTTTCTTAATGAATAAAATATGTGATTATCAATGACCAGCACCTAAAACCTTACTATGGAGGAGAGATTCAAAGGGGGAAGACCTCCCTCACTTTGACAGCTCCAGCATGAGGTCTGGAAAGTCCTGCCGGGACTATAAATGAGGCCCTTTTTGGGAGGGAACCCAAATTTTTAATGTTAGGTGTTTTAAGTCTTTAATATGTTAATATGTTGATTTTGTAGTTTGATTAAGTTTTTATTGTACAAACTGTTTATTAACCTTTTGAGCAAGTTTTGCAGGTGTTGGAGGCTGGAAATATGCAAAAACAGTAGCAGAATACAACATTCTGTAGAATTCTGCAGGCTGGCCTCTCACGCCGCGGCGTGGTTCTTGTCACGCCACGGCGCCCTCTGCGTATCAGACAAATTCTAGAGGCTAGAGTGCTGCGGCACAACTATGTTTACTGCCACGACGCACTGTTCAAAAAAAAAAAGAAAAAAGGAGAAAAAAAAAAAAAAATAATAAATAATAAATAGTGCAATTAATGCGCGCCGCGGCGTTACACAACTTAAGCCGTGACGCGATGTGGCCGATGGGTTATGTGCCGAGGCAGTTGGGTTACCATTTTGCATTTCTACATTTCTCTGTTCTTTGTGATTCTCTATCTTCTTCTTCCTGTGTTCTTGTCTCCCATCCCTTTCTTGCTCATTTCTCCACTCTTTACGAGGTATGTATCAGATTATTTTAGTGATTTTGATTTATTATACGTATTTTCTGTTCTAGTTTACGTTTCTGTTGATTTTTGTTTCAATGCCGCGGCGTGACCATGTAATGCCGCGGCGTTCTGGGTTATTTTGAACAATGTCGCGACGTTACCATGTAACGTCGTGGCGTGATTTGAATCTTATTCAAATGTCGTGGCGTGAACATGTAGAGTCGCGACGTTTGTTGTATCTGGTGTTGAATACTGCGACGTGTGATGTTTATGCTGCGGCATGATCATGAATTTGTTGAATGCCACGGTGTTGTAAGGAATGCCATGGCGCATAGTCCAAAATTTTGCAGAATTGATTCTTTTTACAGTTTCTTTTATCAATTCAATTCAATTCTAACAGAATATGTTTTCTTTTGACAGGTACCATGGGTCCTAAACGTCAGCGAGGAAAGAGCAGTCGTCAGTGTAGGGAGCTTTCTCCCCCGCCTCCTGATTTTGATAGGAGGATTTTTATCTCAGCCGCTGCGACTCAGACTTACAGGGTCACGGTCACCAGGACCATTATAGCTAAGAGGGGATTCTCTTTCTCCAGGGCGATCCACCCCGAGGTTGAGGGTCTCCTCAACGAGCTCAACTGGAGCTAGTTTACTCAGCATCCCGAGGATTCAGCTGTATTACCTATCGTTTGCGAATTCTATACGAATGCCCTTCATGCTGCAGAGGGAACTACTATTGTGAGCATTCGGGGGCGCAATGTACCCTACTCCGCTGTTGCTATCCGAGTTACTTTAGGATTTCCTGAGCCACCCCTCTTATGCGACTATGCGGCCTTTTGCCAGTAGGAGCCGGTTGAGGGCATCGATCTTCAGATTGTCACAGCCCGGATCTATCGGCCAGATTCCCAGCCAGTGCAGTGGGTCATGAGCATTCAGACCAACCGACCTTAGTACTTTCCCAATCATGCTTGACGTCGGAGGCACGGGTCTGGTATCATTTTATTATCACCCGTATCCTCCCGTCCACTAACCTATATGAGGTTACACGTGATCGGGCCATCCTGATATACTGCATCCTGGAGTGCCGCCATATTGATGTAGCACAGATCATCCATGATCAGATCTGGCGGTGCATTCTAGAATCGACTAGTCTCTTCTTTCCATATTTGATCCACACCTTGTGTAACCGGCAGCGGGTACAGTGGGGACCGAATAAGGAGCTAGCGGATGATAAACAGCCTCTCAATGACTCATTCATGGAGTGTGTGGGAGGAGCGCAACCCCGTGCCCGGCCCAGACGGACGATGGCCGGTGCCGGCCGCAACCGAGAGTTCTTTGCCCAGCTGATGATGGAGACTTACGTGCTCAGATCGCACAGCTTCAAGCCATGGTCTCCTACTATCTCCAGACTCAGCGATGGATGGCTGAGCGTCTCTAGCTTCCCATAGATGACTATCCTATGCTAGAGTTCCCACCCCAGGCGGTAGCTGACCCGTCCCAGCCCCAGCCGGGTGCCCCTGATGCTGATGCTCATGATGACGAGGACACAGATGACTAGCATACAAGGTACTTTCTTTTGTTGTCATTCATTTTGTTTTTGTATAGTGGGACATTGTTTCCCATAGGTTTGGGGGTGGGCATTATAACATGTATGGGTGTATGTTTTTAATGTTCAAGAGTATGTTATAATGTTAGACTTTTTTGGCTTGATAATTAGTGATTATTGTGTTTATATTTAGTATTCTGAGTAAATAACTTGTGAATATTTAGTTTTACATTTTAATACCCAAATGAGTGCATGTTGTGAATATTTGAATTTGAATCTGTTGAAATGCATCATTCTGGGCCAATTAAATACTAGTTAGAATGATATCATCTGAAAGAGAATATAAATGTGAAAATCTCGTTCAAGATACAATTGTCGTTCCCTTTTACAGTATGGATCTGATGTATATCACTAGGGTGCATGATGGTTTACATGTATGTTTGAAATGTTAAAATTGTTTGATGTACATCATGTGCCAATTGCTGGTGTTGTGTTGATTGTCCCATGATATTATTGCTTATGAAGTGCCATCTTTTGAGCGAAACCATTTGTAATAAAAAAACATGTTTAACAATCCAGTCGCTTTTCAAATGCATGATTTAGATCCCACTTGTATGCTGGTGCAACTTTGATCATGATATGAGTGTTGTCTAGAGCGGGTTTATGAATAAGTGCATGTTAAAATTTTGATTATCTTAAAAATTGTGTTTAAACTCTTTTGAGGTGAAATCCTAGATTGTGCAGGATTGAGGAAATGATTAGGGCGTTGTTTGGACCGATTGAGCCTTAAAAAGCTTACCCTGATATGAATATATCCATAGGTCCCCCTTGAAGCTTGATGTATGAGTGGCCTTACATGTTTTTCATCACCTATATATTCCCTATCCATGTAACTAACCTAAATGCATGTGAAAATATTGCAATTCCATCCTATCATCATAGTTTGTTAAGTGCATAATAGGTTATTTCTTGACTTGAGTCTTGTGTTTAAAGGGTATGAGTGAATGTTCAATGCCAATTGAGCTTGAAAGAACCATCTGCTGTGAAAGAAAAAGAGAAAAGCTTTGTGTAACTATAAAAGAAAAGAAAAGAGACAAGCAAAGCAAGAGAAAAGAAAAAGAAAAGTTAAATCCTAGAGGCATTGAATGGTTCTCAAGAGTTCTAAATCTTATCAATTTTGTTGAACACCCAGATATTGTCATTTGGAGGCTCAAGTCTTGGAATAACATGTTTATGTGTCTTAATGTTTGTATTATATCCATTTCATGTTATTCTTTATCCCATTACCATTGGCTTATCATTACAAGCTATTGAAGTCCCTTTTGATCCTCAATTATGTGCGATTTACACTAGTGGAGAGAGAGTTTGCATACAATTTTGTGGATTATGTGATTCTGATGCATGTATGTTTATAAGCTTATCTGGATAAATGTGATTTGATTAGGATAAGTTTAACTAGCATGCTAATAGGATATGTGTTCTGCTTGAGAAAAGATTTTGGATATTTGCATGCTGATGAGTACATACGTGTGAATTTGATGGTATGTCATTAGCAATCTCTGAGGATTAAATCAATCTTGATACACTAGTTGTGGTTTCAGTAATACTGGAAATTCTTGATAAATGCTGAGTGAATGAGGTGCGTGTATTGTTTAGTTTGTTTGCTTAATCAGGTTTTGTTTTGCTCGAGGACTGACGAGCGCCGAACTCAGTCAAAATTATAACCGAAGTTATTAACTAAGTTTGCAGTATAGTGAACAACACCGGATCGTCTCCTCAAGGATCGTAAATGCAATTTTATCAAATTAAGTTAAGTTAGAAAGGGGGGTTTTGATTGTTCAAGGATTACAATGACAAGATCTGAAGAAAAATAACAATTAAAAAAGAACATCAATCGAGAAATCTATCCGAGATTGGGTGGATTCAATCATAGACCTTTCAACAAACATTTGAAGTACATTTGAATGGTTAACTTGGATCTAACCGAGATCTCAACATCAGATCCAGAATTCATACTAGACAATCGTCCAGAATTCAATTGACAAGTAATAAACATAAATTTGCAATCGCACCATTCATGTAGATATATGTTAATTTAAGCACCGAATTCAATTAACCTAGGCACCAATTAGTAACCTAACCTCTTCAATTATGTGATTAATTTAGATCAATCAGTTCTAAGTTTCATCACAAATCTTCAATCTTCATTTACGTGATTAATTTAGATCAATCAGTTTAAGTTTAATCACAATACTTAATCTTAAAATAAACATAAACAGAATCACCATTCATGCATTCAAGATCAAGAAAACAGAAGAAGAAGAAGAAGAGAAGAAGAAGAATCCAAATATAAATCAAATACATTAAATAAACCAAGGTCTCAAGAATCCAAACCACAATCTCTTCAAGAGTCCCAAATTGACTAGAAGTGACTTAGCTCTCCATTACAATGAAGGAAAAATATGCAAAAACTATGAAAAGCTATCTCTAACACCAAGTGTGTGTTGTTGTTCCTAGAGCTCTCCACATGCTTCCTTTTATAGAGGATTCAGAGTAGTAGTAGATGGGTAGATGGGATTAGTAGGTGGATGAGTAGGTGGATTAGTAGGTGGGTGAGTAGGTGGATGAGTAGGTGGGTGAGTAGGTGAGCTACCTTGTCTCCGAAATTTTTTATTGCTGAACTCATTGATTTCGTCATTTCTGAGCCAAGTGGTCTTCATGAAAGTTCTAGGAAATTGTCTAAGCTTTCCAATGGCTCTAGAAACACCCAAAAATTCGTCCTACAGCCCAAGATATGACTCAATTACTACAGACTGTTCAGGATCAGTTTCAGCACCTCTGTTTTGACTTTCAAACCCAATATCTCCATCAAGGAGCCCGAATCAAGTTTTGTGCTTGGCATGAAAGTTGTACATATGGGTCTTAACTTTCAGATTACAAATTTTTAGCCCATTTTATATGCCCAAACTCGAATTATGTTCTGGTTACTACACATTGTTCGGGTTCCAGTCACAAATCCCGTATTCTGATTTCCATGCCCAATTAGCTCCACTAGATGTCTGAAATTGACTTTGAGCTCTTCATCAAAGTTGTAGAGCTCTCTCTTATCTTTCCTACAAGGTAAAATTCATAATTATAAGACATTTAGAACTCAAGATATGACTAAAATACAAAAATAGTGTAAGACCTAGAATAATCTTTGAAAAAATCAATTAAGTCCGATTCGAGTTCAAACTTATAAAACATAATCAAATTCAGTCAATTAAGTACATGAAGAGTGTAAATAACTAAACATAAGGGTTTCTTAATGAATAAAATATGTGATTATCAAATTCCCCACACTTAGCTTTTTGCACTCCTGGGCAAAACATATAAAACTAAAGTTAGAAGACAAAGACAAACGACACAAACTTAAAAGCTAAAAACTCTAAAGGACTCAATGAAGCAAGAAGAGCAATAAGAAATTCAAGGGATCAAAGCATAAATGAGGTAACATTTCTTCACATCTCAAACCAACAAGCAAGGAAACTTCCGTTGAAAAGAATGAATTAAGAATGATGGATCTTCACAAGATTCCCTCTCAATCTCTCAAGTGTTTAAAAGGTAGGTATTTCACTCAATTCAAACCATGAAAATTGCACTACCATAAGCTTGCTTATCTTCTACTTCTCCACTACTCAAAACACATGCACACACAAATCATGAGGACTTTATTCAAGGTTGTAGTGAGGTCAAGGTAACAGAAGAGGATAAAATGGATATGAGAAGATAAATACCAAAGAGAATAAAAGCAAATGAGAGCTGAGTTCAAATAACAAACATAAAAATTCATCTCAACTCTAATGTATATCCCTTTACATATTCATTTCCCAATCCTTTTCTCTTTTTTTTTTATATATATATAAACATAACTATATACATACATTTTTCCTTTTTTTTTTTAGGCACTCTTTCCTTTTTCAACAACCATTTTGTACACACACCCCCACACTTGTTCAAAAACTCATCCATTAACCAGGCTAATGTTCTTTTATTCCCTAGGGTAAAGTAAGAACACGATTTTTCATTTAAGGTACATAATGAGCTAGAAACAAGGAATGGTCAAATAAGCTCAAAGGGGTTAAGCAAAGGAAAATATACAAGGTTGGCAAGAATCAGAGAATTTTCAAGAAGTCAAAAGAGTGCTTGATATCATATTGGAAACAAGGTTGGCTATTTGGTTAAACTAGTTAATTAAGAAAGAGGGCCTCAATCATGTTTATGCATGCAAGTGAAATGTAGCTTCAAAAAGAATCAAAGCAAGTTCTAGAGTGGTCATTAACATGAGTGAAAATCACACAAGAAAGAAGAGAATGGCATAAATGTTGAATCCATCCATTAGGCTCAAAATCTCACAAGGTATGCATCCATCAAACTCAATTCATCAATTCAATCATCCATCACCAAGCATATCAGTTCAAGAAGGGAGAAGAGTTATTCAATCATGCAATGAACCCTTTTTTTTTATTTTTTTTAACAAAAAAGAAACATGCTAAAATCTCTCCCCCACACTTAATATAAACATTGTCCTCAATGTGAAAGTGATAAATAAAACAGAAAGAAAAGAGCAATACAACCTGATGAGGGGCGAGATAATGGCAAGCAGAAAAGATGCGTAAGAATCAAAGCTGCAACAGAACCTGAAAACTCACAAAACAAATGAGTAAAATGTAAAACCAAAATAACATGACTGGAATAATATAAAATTAAAGAGGAAATGCGGGTCTTTTAGAGTCAGATTCCCAAGACTATAACACTTTTGTGCATCTCTGAAGAGATTCCACAATTAAGAAGTTCATGATGTACCAGGCCACAAGAATGCGTCTCAAGAGTCAATAAGGTATAACTTACTGACTCCTTACTCAGCCATTTAAAGTGAAGTATGTTTTTATCTTCTCAGATTGCGAAAACCATCCCCAAAGATCTTGAAAACAAATCTAGTTAGGTTGCCTCTCAATAAGCGCTTGTTTAACGTCATTAGCTTGACGTTGGGACACTTCTTAGTGATCTTTATAATGTGGATGGTAAAAGCCCATCACTTTCACTTCCACATTTTTCGGCTTGAGATGATGTCCATTGGTCTTATTAAGTGAGGTTGGTGAAAAGACTCCATCAGGATCCCATTGGTTGAAACGTGATGACCAGGTTATGGTTGACACAACATGATAGCTTCCACTACGGTCCCATTGGTTGAAGTGTAACGACCAAGTGAAGCTTGAAGCATGAGGGTTCACATTGGGGTCCCATTGGTCTTCCTTGACTTCACCAATGGCATGCAATACGTGTAATTTTGCAATCCTGCTTTCATTGATAATCTTTGGACCATGGCCTAAAAACAAAATCCACTTCGGTAGTTACTAGCATCGCCGACTTTCCTCTTTCTTTGAAAATTCCTCAATGGCCTTCAACTCCACCTCCTTATATGTTTGATTACGCAACTACATTATTGATAGACCCTTCTATATCATTAGATCCTGCGTAAACAGAATCATTAGTTTTCAAATATGCAGAAATTTCAGCACACACAACACATTTTATATCACCATCATGATCAGCACATGAGTTGCAATTGATAGAATCATCAAAACTAATTAAATCGGGAAATTCAAAGACACAACTCATCATGAGTTTCCTCAACTAAGTCGCATGTAAATCAATATGACAATTAGAATGCGAGGGAGTTGGGAATTGTTTGGGGAAAGAGTTGGCCCGACTCTTGATATCTCAGTTCATTAACAGTGGTTGTCAACTGGTCAATTTGGGTTGTTAAATCCTGAATAGTGGCAATGAAATTTTGCTGGAACTCAATTTGGGTTTTCATCAAGTCCTCCCATGAAGGCTCAAGTTTTGTGGTTGATGGACTTGTTATCATTTGGAATGGCTGCTCATATTGAAATGATTGTTCTTTGTAGTGATGTCGTATTGCCATATCCCAGATCCGGATAGTATTCCCACTAGGGTTGTATGTGTTGAAGAAGGGGTCATAACTCTGTTCTTCTTGCCGCTTTGGAACTGTGGTTCATCGGAAAATAACCCATTGCTTTGCAACAAATTGATCGAAAAAATAGAACTACCATACTAAAGTGTAGGGCATGCATATGTGGGGTGAGATGAACAAAAACAAATGTTACACACAAGTGTAGCTTTGCATAGGTGATTGTTGTCTCACTACTATATGTCTTACCAAAGAAGTCAACTCCTCAAGTTTTGACTCCATAATGCATGGTCCATTGTATCCTTAAAATGCAATGTAGAATGCAACAAAATGATAATGAAAGAAAAAGAAAAAATTAAAAAGAAAGAGTTAGTATGGGATCAACACTCAAAATATGTAAAAATAAATCTAGTTAATGTATCTAAACATTTTTAAAATTTATGGGAGCAACACAGGACAAAATCTACATAAAAATGAAACTAGAAAATGCAATAAAAAATAATAAAAAATTAAAAAAAATGGTCTAAATGATAGAATTTTGAAAAACCAGGGTTGACCTCACAATTTACTGTGAGTCTTGTTTATCAGGCTGTTTTCCTTCAGCCGACCAAGTTTCATATTTTTCTGGGCACGTTCAGTTTGAAAATTGTATCAACTACCCATAATCACCAGTTTTCTGTCTTTCCTTCACTAGAGAAATTCAGAAATCTAAGAAAAAAAAATTGTTAGTGTAGTATGAACAATACTAGATAATGGATAAAAATGTTAGAAAAATTAATAAAAAGCAAAAGTTAGTAAAAATACTTAAAATGAAAAGATTACACTTACTAATCCCCTAAACTGCACCAAAATTTTGACGAGCGTCGAACTCGATCAAAATTATAACCGAAGTTATTAACTAAGTTTGCAGTATAGTGAACAACACCGGATCGTCTCCTCAAGGATCGTAAATGTAATTTTATCAAATTAAGTTAAGTTAGAAAGGGGGGTTTTGATTGTTCAAGGATTACAATAACAAGATCTGAAGAAAAATAACAATTAAAAAGAAATCAATTCAGAAATCTATCCGAGATTGGGTGGATTCAATCATAGACCTTTCAACAAACATTTGAAGTACATTTGAATGGTTAACTTGGATCTAACCGAGATCTCAGCATCAGATCCAGAATTCATACTAGACAATTGTCCAGAATTCAATTGACAAGTAATAAACATAAATCTGCAATCGCACCATGCATGTAGATATATGTTAATTTAAGCACCGAATTCAATTAACCTAGGCACCAATTAGTAACCTAACCTCTTCAATTATGTGATTAATTTAGATCAATCAGTTCTAAGTTTCATCACAAATCTTCAATCTTCATTTACGTTATCAATTTAGATCAATCAGTTCTAAGTTTAATCACAATACTTAATCTTAAAATAAACATAAACAGAATCACCATTCATGCATTCAAGATCAAGAAAACAGAAGAAGAAGAAGAAGAGAAGAAGAATCCAAATATAAATCAAATACATTACATAAACCAAGGTCTCAAGAATCCAAACCACAATCTCTTCAAGAGTCCCAAATTGACTAGAAATGACTTAGCTCTCCATTACAATGAAGGAAAAATATGCAAGAACTATGAAAAGCTATCTCTAACACCAAGTGTGTGTTGTTGTTCCTAGAGCTCTCCACATGCTTCCTTTTATAGAGGATTCAGAGTAGTAGTAGATGGGTAGATGGGATTAGTAGGTGGATGAGTAGGTAGATGAGTAGGTGGATGAGTAGGTGGGTGAGTAGGTGGATGAGTAGGTGGGTGAGTAGGTGAGCTACCTTGTCTCCGAAATTCTTTATTGCTGAACTCATTGATTTCGTCATTTCTGAGCCAAGTGGTCTTCATGAAAGTTCTAGGAAATTGTCTAAGCTTTCCAATGGCTCTGGAAACACCCAAAAATTCGTCCTACAGCCCAAGATATGACTCAATTACTACAGACTATTCAAGACCAGTTTCAGCACATCTGTTTTGACTTTCAAACCCAATATCTCCATCAAAGAGCCCGAATCAAGTTTTGTACTTAGCATGAAAGTTGTACATATGGGTCTTAACTTTCAGATTACAAATTTTTAGCCCATTTTATATGCCCAAACTCGAATTATGTTCTGGTTACTACACACTGTTCGGGTTCCAGTCACAAATCCCGTATTCTGATTTTCATGCCGAATTAGCTCCACTAGATGTCTGAAATTGACTTTGAGCTCTTCATCAAAGTTGTAGAGCTCTCTCTTATCTTTCCTACAAGGTAAAATTCATAATTATCAGACATTTAGAACTTAAGATATGGCTAAAATACAAAAACAGTGTAAGACCCAAATAATGCTGAAAAAATCAATTAAGTCCGATTCGAGTTCAAACTTACAAAACATAATCAAATTCAGTCAATTAAGTACATGAAGAGTGTAAATAACTAAACATAAGGGTTTCTTAATGAATAAAATATGTGATTATCAAGGACTAGCAAAATCCTAGGTGTGGGGGTGTGATAACTCCATAAAATGGTGTTATTATCTACGCTGTATTGGTTGCTTAGTCTTTGTTATCAGGCATAATTGGAAGATTCTAAGTTAAATTCATTGACTTCAATTGTGATATCTTCTTATATATTTTTTGAGCAAATTGATATAATTCTTCCATTGATTATGTGAACTCACTACTGTCATTAATCTGGTGACTTCTTAATTGCAGAAAGGACTCAAAAAGGAGAAAAATGATCAAGAAATTAGAACTGCATTGGAAGAGAAAGCACTAGATGAAGTTCAGCATTCAGCACCGCGGCGTGGGCAAGTTAGCGTTGCGACGTATGTCATTCCCTTGTTCGCAGAAGCTACGCATTTTGGAGCGCCACGGCATGACTAATTTGTGCCGCAGTATGCTTGACCTAATTTTACCACGCGCCGCGGCGTGGAATGTGGAGCGCCGCAACGTGAGACAGTTTTCTGAAGCATTATATATACTATTTTATCAGATTTTAAAGAGGAACACTTTTGGTTTTAAATCACAGTTGCTATGGTTCATTTGTGAGACTAAAGGGAAGCTAAAATGACTAAAGTTGGAGGCAAAATCCATCCACAAGAAGGATTCAAGCACTAAGGACTACCATTACCAAGCTTGCAACTTCCTCTCCTTCATCTTCCTCTCTATTCAGATCATGACAATTAGTATTCTTGCTATATTTTCGTTTGTCATGAGTGGCTAGTCTGTGTATAGGGATTTCCTTTGATCCTTCTATGAATATTGATGATTTTGTAAACCTTTAAGTTAATATATGTGGTTAGGAGTTGTTCAATCATATTGCTCCTAATGCTTTTGAATATTTGGCCAATGTTTAACATGTTTTGATTAAATCTAATGATTCTAGACATAGAAGATTGGATTTAAGATCATAAATATGGTAGATACATGTTTGATTTCATTCAATTAGCTTGAATAAATTAATTAGCTAATAGGATAGAAATATACCTATTAGTCATGCATGGCTATTGTTGAGGCTTGCTCTTAATGACTGGAATTTAATTTAGCTCTTATAGACACATAGAGACTAGGTAAACAGAGCATGATTAAATGACCTAGACATAAGCTTTTAATTAGATGAGATTCTCAAGCCAACAAATTCCATATCATGTATGTTAATAAAGAGGTTTGCATATCATCAATTGAAGTAGAAAGCGAAGAAGGATTCCCTATTCTTTAATCAACAATTGTAATTTCAATTAGCTAGCTTTTACATCTTTCCACTAGTTTATACACAACTCCTTTAATTTGAATGTTCTTAGATAGAAATTATTAAACTATTGGTTAATAATTAGTTCTGAATTAGCAATAGTCCTTGAGGGAACGATATCGAACTCTTAGCTATACTACAAGTGCGACCCGTGCACTTGCGGTAAGCAAAAGAGCGAACAAGAACCTTTATATAATACGGTTGAGCCATAAAAAGAGTTGGTTCCTTTATCTAATAAAGTATAACCTAGTAAAGAGTGGTTCCTTTACTTGTTAAAGTTGAACCATAGTAACAATTCCTAACTAGGGGAGCAAGGCAAGCCCCTTAACCTTGCAAAGGGGTGAGAAAAATACTTTGCTAAAGATGGAGTTGTGACAAGTTAAGTCCTAGGCTAGGCTAAGGAGGAGTTAAGTCCTATGTTAGGCGAATGATACACTATAATAAGTTAAGTATTATTCCACAAGAGTCCTTATTAATAGGGTCAGGGTTACTAGTTTGATGTTGTGGAAGTAGTACATGGAATAGTCTTCTCATCAATAGGTATGTAGTGGAAGTAGTACACTCACTATTGTGTAATGGAACAGTCCATACATTACCAGGTAGTCTAAGGATTATTTAGCCTATTCTACATAGATAAATACAAAGGAAGGTGGTTCTTGAGAATATCCAAGTTATGTGCATGGGTTTAATGTTAGATTATAAGATTACTAGGTGAATGTTTACATAGAGTGAAAACATGAATATTCTAGTGGTAGTGAGTATAGTCTCACTTATCTTATGCAATCGTTAATCCAAAGCTAATATTGTCATTCATTAGTAATGATGTTTGTTCAGTACTTATATCATATTAATGAATCACTAGACCAGAAAAGTTTGTATATTATTTTTAGTTTCAGAGTTCATTTATTCAGTATAAATGTTTAAATGCTGGTATTGGTTACTCATACTGAGAATTATGTTTTTCTCACACTGCTGTGTTTCCATGTAAATCTAAGTCAAGGTCCTACAAAAGGGTAAGAAGACGAAGAAAACAGAAGAATTTTCAATTCAAAGCTTATATAATTATTTATATTTGCTTTGAGAATGTAAAAGTTATATATATATATATATATATATATATATATATATATATATATATATATATATATATATATATGACTTTTAGGTATGACTCTCTATAATTATTTATTTAAATGTTATGAATTAGTTGATGTTTAAGTTATAAGTAGCATGACTGATACTGCTTATCCAAGCATATGTCAGATATATTAGGATATTGGTATTAGGCTGTTACAGATCTTGTCAACACTAAAGTCTCACATCGACTACTTTACGGATCAGAAGCAAATACTTTGCCTATAAAAAAGCTAATTAATACTAATGTCTTCCAACATTTTAGTTTCAAGGGTTGGGCCAAACAAAATGATATTTTTGCCCTTGTTGCGCCACACTTGTTGGCGTTTTCTTTGTGAAAACGTTATCATAGATGACATGTCCATGTATGATGCACCAAACATGGTGGCATGTTCATGTAGGATGTGCCAAACATGGTGGCGCATCCACGTGAATTACGCCAACAAGTTGGCGTAATTCACGTGGATGTGCCATCCTATTTGACACATCCTACGTGGATTAGAAATTATTAAAAAATATTACGTTGGACAAAAAAATAACAGTTTGGTATATAATTTCAAAAGAATGAAATTTTGATAAATAATTTAAAAAAATAATAATTTGATAAATAATTTTGTCACGAATGGTAATTTGGTAAAAAAGCCGCATTCTTCTACTGTAGAAGGTGAGGAGACAACAAGGACCTTGCGTGTCCCAAGCTGGAGAAATATCATGTGGCCATACTTCTCTGTGAGCTTATGTAGACTTCGATTAAGGGGTTCTTTTCTCAGATGAGTGGCAAAGCAGGCGGACTTGGTGGGAGGATTTTATGCTTGGCTTGTCTCTTTAGTATGATCATTTAGAAAGAAAAAGAAACAAGAGGAGAAAAATTGATGTAGGTATCAGCCAGCCAGCTGCTTCTTCCAATCGGATATTGTGCACCACCAACACTCTTGCGACTTCCTATACCATATTCAAGTTATAAGAGTGTTGAAATCCATACATACTTGTATCGATCGATAATTCCTGTAGGTTGGGCTGTTTGCAATTTGTGCCACGTATACTACTATATATTGGTATTGTAAATTGAATGATATTTTAAATGGGAAAAAAGAAAGGATATCGGTGCATGATGAGGTAGTGGCTGTCTGGTTGAGGTGAGTCAAGATGAAGTTGCTTTCACTAGGGTTTCAAACCTCGTTTTTAATGTAGTTGAGTTCGTCCTGGTAGCTATTATTATATGGTCGAATTGAACTTATGACATATGCATGCATGATCTATATTATAAGTTATTGGTAGAAGAATAATTTATATTCCCATAAGTATTAAGGTACGTTAATATTAAAATGGATGAACTCAATTAAAATTTTGACTAAATGTGGGGATTGGATATACTATAAAGAAATAATTATAATGATGATCCCAAGAAAGAACCACTAGAAGTAAAAAGAAGAGAAGGTAATCAGCATATATTATATGGTGATTAACTGAAACAAAGAGTTGCATGAAGGAGTAGAGGTTCAAAGGCACGACTTTAATCTCAATAGAATTTCTGTGCTTTTCAACCAGAATTTCCTTATTTTGTACTTTTTTTCTTCTTAATAAAAATTCTTGCTTTATAAACATTAAAAAGTAATAATAAAATAATTAATAAGATCGAAATAGAATAATATTTGTATAAAAAATTAAGAATTTAGTTTTGATCTATTTTGAGTACAAAAGATGTTCATACTATCATTTAGTCCCTTAACGTAAAAAGTAACATCAATTTAGTTGTCCAAAAGAATTGACATCAATTTGTTCTCTTAATCATAAAAAAAATTAATTTAATACCCAATTCATACAAAATTAACATAATATAGCCCCTAAAACAAAAAAAAAAAATATCAATTTAGTCTCTTAGTCTTGCAATTTATACACAAAAAGATAATTTTGCTGTCACATTTTATAATTAAAAGATTAAATTGATAAAGAAAATCTTTTGAGAATCAAAATGATGATACTTATTTTTTTTCTTTTAAGGATTAAAATATGAGTTCACTTAAATTTTTAATTATTAATTTTTCTCATCTTTGAAAAACAACAAATTTTATTAAAAAGAAAATAAACTAAATGAGAAATTCGTTCTTAAGAAGCACGACTCTTTTGGAAATTCCTACTTTTTTAATGTTTAAAAAGCAAAAAAAATCATTAAAAAGAAATAAAAAAACACAACATGAGAAAATTATGATTAAGAAATTTAAATGAAAGTCATGCCTGTGAGGCCGACCCCTTGATACAATTTTTCTTATATTTTTAAATTTGTATGTATACCTATAAGTTGTGACAGTAAACATGATTTACGTATTTTTTACTTAATTCGTGTTTTTCAATCACAACTTATTATTTTGTTTAAAAAATATATTATAAATTATGGGTAAGAATTATGATTTATTATTTTTACTGTTTGTTTTACACAAAAATGTTAAAAAGTTATACCAAATTAGTAAATAAAATATCTTCTTACATCTATGCAGTTCAAAAGTCTATCATTACTAATTAAATACTTTAGTTGCAGACAATAATTGTAATTATAATTTATAATTCTAAGCTTTCACCACATAATTATTATAATAATATACAAAAAAAAACATAATTATTACAACGTCAACTATTTAATATCTCAAACTTTATGTAAGATAATTAACAAACATAGGGGACCTACGTTATGCGTTAGGGACATGGCCCCTTTGACATTTAAAACCTTGAACTAAAAACTCACCTTTATTTTTATGAAATGTAGTTTAACCTCCTTATTCCTTAAAATTTCGTTGACCCCTAAATTCTTATTCTAGTTCTGCCCTTTTGACACAAACACTTTATATATTTGACAGAACCTTGATCATGCCTTGGCGTGGTTTGCATAAGGCAACCAAAGGCTCAACTTTAGGTAGGGTAACCCCTGCTCCCTCTGTCATGTTGATTTCTTCATCCCCAGTTTTGTCCCACTCAAAAGACTGAATTAAGGCACCCAATGCATGTCCCATAACACGTTTTGCCAAAACAGCTCCTGGGCAAGCTCTCCTTCCAATACCGAATGGAATCATATTGTACATTTCACCACCTTCTCCTCCCTCAAATCTCTCTGGCACAAATCTAGTCGGATTTACCCACCACTTAGCGTCCCTGTGCAGTGCCCATAGATTCACAAGTAGCATCGTCCCTCGTGGTATATGAAAACCACAAACATTGCAATCATTGGAGGACTCGTGGGGTATCAAGAACGGAGCCACAGGGTATAGACGAAGTGTCTCGGTAATTACGTTTTGCATGTATTTGAGTTTAGGAGTGTCTGATTCTTTCAACAATTGATCTTGCCCCACATAAGTGTCTATCTCAACCCTAGTCTTATTCATTGCATCTGGATGGTTGAGGAGAAGTGACAGTGCCCATTCCATGGTAGTAGCGGAAGTTTCAGATCCAGCAACAAGCATTGCCTGCATAATTTTTTGACAGGTAGTGTGAATGCTCGATTATTTATTAAGAAACTTATCTCAAAACGTTTGAAAAGGCTAGCTCTAGTAGTCAGTGATCTGTTATAATTAGCTTCATAGAGTGTTAACATACTATGAAGTTCATGTGTCAACTATAATTACCAAAATACCGTTATACGTTAAAGAATTGAAAGGATTTAAAAATATACGAAATAAATAATAATCAAGCTTTATGTTTTTCTCATCAGATGGGAAGAATATTAATATTGATTTTATATAGGGACATAACACATTTATCGGCTTACAACATTAATTAAGCATTTATACACCAAAGCAACAATTAGTGGTAAAAAACGTATATACTTGTTATCCTTGTAGGAGAAAAGAAACCATTTTGCTTTCTATTAGTAAGAAATTCTAGCATGTTTTAGAAATGATCACCACCAATGATTTTAAACAAATTAACACAAATTTAAGTCATTAATTTACAAATTAATAGTAGATACCTATTTTAAAATATAAAGTTATACATAATTAATATACATATATATATAGGTTTTGATATTTAAAAGATGTAGATAAGGATCTTGCGATTTCTACTGTGTACAATTATACATTTAAGTGACGTGTGAATTTGTTTTATCCTAACTAAATGCCATGTGGAAAAGTTTAATAATTGTTACATAAAAACGAAGGCCCGTCGAAAATGTCAAAGTATCCAAGGTAGTTAGTCAACAATTCAAGCATATCTATATAAAAAAACTAAGGCGGTGTTTGAAAGTTTTAAATAGAATGAAAGTGAATAACTCATAATAAAAAGAAATATAATATCGAATAAAAGAGAACATGACTTTTTATTATTTTGATGTTTATTGAGGAGAGGAATGGAGTGTTCAAACAATTTCTTCTTGACTCCTTAAATTGAAATAACAAAAATTATAGGATAGAAGTGACAAGAAAAAGATTCATTGATCTTCCTTTATAATTCTATTTCCTCTTTTAAAATAATATTCAAACACATTTTCATTCTGTTTCATATCATTCATTTCCTTACCATCCTCTATAACATAAGTTCAAGCATATGGTGCTTTATGACAGAGTATATTCCGCTTAGATAAAATCTTACTTAAACTATGGACATGATACTTGAGTACACTAAGTCAATCAGAATTTGATATTTTCATAGAGTACTGTGAAATTAATTATAAAACACAAGAATCTATGAAAATATTAAGTCCTAATTGGTTTATTGCACTCAACTAGATACCCATGATTTATGTAAAAATCTCTCTTCCGCCTAAATTAAGACAAATCGATTTGAAAATTCTCTTTGCTTTCATAACTTCCTGACGTTGATAGCTTTGTGAAAACAAATGCAAATAGTTGAGTAATATATTATTATTTATTCAATAAGTTTTCCTAACATATATCCTTTTTACTCATTATTAATATTACTTAGAGAAAAAATATTAAATATTTTTTAAATTTTTTAAATAATAAATATTTTTATTTTTGATTTTTTAACTTTTGTTGTAAGGATACATGTTAACAAAACTCGTAATCTAATACATATTGTGCAGCGATTAAGTGAGTATTAATGTGAGAGTTTTAGAATAATTTAGTTCTTACTTTCGTAAAAGAAGAGTCATTATCTTATCTTTTCTTCATGGCCTAATCGAAATCATTATCGTTTGAAAGAGATGATATTACCTTTTTGTTGGTCAAAAAAATGATATTAATATATATTAACGCTAAAAGAATTTAATTTCTCACCAGAATTACTCCTTTCACAGTTTCCTCCGTGTAGAATTCTGGCTGAGTTTGTTGCAGGTCCAACATAACATCAATCAGTGTCATATTCTTTTGGTCGTTTCCAGCACTCATCCTCCTGTTTCTTTGGTGCTCGTCAAGGAGCTTCTGAAGGAAGATGTCCATCTTGCTCATTATATTCACCATCTTCTTTCTCATCCCTTGGAAATCAATCCATTGCAGTATTGGAAAGTTGTCATTTAAAATTCCACTTCCCAGAAGTTCTACGTACTCCTTCATCAGAATTTGGAATTCCTTTCCATATCCGGCAACCGCATCCTTGCCATAGTACCGTTTCCCAGATATCATCCTTAGCATGATATTGAAAGAAAGCTCTAGAAGTCTTGGTCTGAGGTCTACCTTTGACACTTGCCCTTTGCAATCTTCAAATAGTTGCTTCACCAACAGTTGTGTCTCTTCCTCTCGAATTTTGGTGAACATGGCAAGGCGGTTGCTAGAGAACAGCTCTAGGGTTGTTAGACGCCGAAGGTTGCGCCAATGGTCGCCATAGGAAGCAAACGTTATTGTCTTATTATTGTAACCGAGATTTTTCCCAGCAAGCGTTTGGGGACGGTTTGCAAAAGTGATATCATTCTTTGTAAAGCACTCTTCTACTGCGGAACGTGAGGAGACAACAAGGACCTTGCGTGTCCCAAACTGGAGAAATATCATGTGGCCATACTTCTCTGTGAGCTTATGTAGACTTCGGTGAAGGGTTTCTTTTATCAGATGAAGATGGCCTATGAGTGGTAAAGCAGGCGGACTTGGTGGGAGGTTTTTAGGCTTGGCTTGTCTCTTTAGTATGAATTTAGAAAGAAAAAGAAACAAAAGGAGAAAAATTGATGTAGGTATCAGCCAGCCATCTGCTTCTTCCATTCTGATATTGTCCACCACCAACACTCTTGCGACTTCCTATAATATATTCAAGTTATGAGAGTGTTGAAATAGATACGTACATGTATGGGAGAAATTCTTGAATGAATTCTGCCTATCCTATTATCTCTTAAGTATATCATTTAAATATTAATATGTGTATAAATAATAATTTATATATCTCTTTTATTAAAGACATATAACTTATTCTTTTTCTTCTTTAAATAAAAGACTTAAAAGTTTAACATGTTTAATCATAAATAGTAATTTTTATTAAATTCATTTATTATTTAATAATTTATAAATTATTAATATTATATACATATTTTATTTGTAAACTTGATTTTTATTTTCATAAAACAATTGATTTTTTTATCATTTAATATAAACAAGTTCGTTTTTTTTAACATGAATATAAAAAAAAAACTTGTTTAATATATACAAAAATATCATTCAATACGTTAAACATATGCAATAATTTTTATTTAGATATATATACAAATTCGTTTAAAAAATTAAACACGTTAAATATAAGGGTTTATATTTTATTTATTTATTATTTAAATAAATTATAAATAGTTAATATTTTATGAGATTCTTTTTCATGTAAATGTAATTTTTATTTTTTATAAACTAATTAATTTTATCTTTTTATTTTTTTATTTTTTTATCCATTCAAGAATTTCTCTTTAAAATGAGGTTAATTGTACCTGTATTCCGTTCAAATTAAAGGGATGGGAGTGTTTTTAGTGCTTACCCAAAAACACGAAACAAACAAAATGAGATATTATAAGCATTGCATTATATACGTGGATGTTTAATTCGGCTGAGTCATATTTTAGTCTTTTTACCCATATAAAGAGAAATTCTTGAATGGATAAAAAAGATAAAAAGATCAAAAAATTATAAGATAAAATTAATTAGTTTATAAAAAAATAAAAATTACATTTACATGAAAAAAGATCTCATAAAATATTAACTATTTATAATTTATTTAAATAATAAATAAATAAAATATAAACCCTTCCTTATACTTAACGTGTTCAATTTCTTAAACGAATTCGTATAATATCTAAATGAAAATCATTGTTTACGTTAACGTGTTGAATGATGTTTTTGTATATATTAAACAAGTAATTTTATATTCACGTTAAAAAACAAACTTGTTTATATTAAATGATAAAAAAGTATCAACTGTTTTATAAAAATAAAAATTAAGTTTACAAATAAAATATTCATATAATATTAATAATTTATAAATTATTAAATAATAAATTAATATAATAAAAATCACTATTTATGATTAAATATGTTAAACTTTTAAGTCTTTTATTTAAAAAAGAAAGAGAATAAGTTATATGTCTTTAATAAAAGAAACACGTGAACCATTATTTATATACATATCAATATTAATATCAATATCTTTTTTATCCATTCAAGAATTTTTCTAATTCCAGTAGGTTGGGCTATTTGCAATTTGTGCCACGTATACTACTATATATTGGTATTGTAAATTGAATGATATTTTAAATGCAAAAAAAGAAAGGATATTGGTGCATGATATATGAGGCAGTGGTTGTCTGGTTTCAAACCTCGTTTTTAATGTAGTTGAGTTCGTCCTCGTAGCTATTATTATATGGTCGTATTGAACTTATGATATATGCCTGCACAATCAATATTATAAGTTATTGGTAGAAGAATAATTTATATTCCCATAAATTGTGATATTGTCTATCAACTCTCTTGCAACTCCTTAATAAATTTTTTACCGGGCTGAAGTGAAGTATGTAAATCTTAGCTTGCTTATATATATCTTTTCTTTTTCTTTTTTCAATTTTTGATAAGAAGCTTGCTTTTTATTTTATATATATATATATATATATATATATATATATATATATATATATATATATATATATATATATATATATATATATATATTCTCGAATAATAATATGTAACAACAATGTTATTTACACATTATTTTTATTACATTTTCTTTGTTAAGTGAAGTATGTAAATATATATATATATATATATCTATATATAATATATATCGAATAATAATATGTAATAATGTTATTTACACATTATTTTTATTACATTATTTCTTTGTTAAGTAATAAAATAATAAAAACACGTCTTCTAATATGTATTCTCTCTCATTTTTCTTTTCCAAAGAAATATAGATGTAAGAAGGATATAAAAATATGATGTTTGCAAATATCATTCCTAGTTTTTGTTGGCTAGGCTGTTTGCAATTTGTGCCACATAAAATTATATATCTTGATAATTAATTGATTGAATTTATTTTCTTTAAAAAAAGAAGATATTAATGCACATTTATAGTGATAGTATAAAGCGATTTATTATTTAAACACTCAAAATATAACATTTAAATAACACCTTATTTATATTAAAATATGATATAAAATAAAAAATTATTTATATAATATGCGAAAATAATAAGTCACACTCACATATAAAATAGTATTTCAAGCAAGTCACATATTTTAGGTATTAAAAAAAGACATTTTTGTAGTATAAAGTTGGAGTACGCTAAGATGAAGTTGCTTTCATGAGGGTAGGCAAGTGTCATATTCTAAGTATTAAAAAAAAAAACACTTTTGTAGTATAAAGTTGGAGTACGCCAAGATGAAGTTGCGTTCATGAGGGTTTTGCGTTTTGGAAAGTTTGGCATTTTGGCCTATTTATTTGAAAAGTGTACATTGTAGAAATTCTGCATATAAGAGTTCAGACGACGATATTATTTACATATTATTTTTTGCACATTATTTTTTGTATACCATTCTTAAACTATTACTTTTTTAATAATAAAATAAGAAAAATAAATTTTTTAAAATACATTTTTTTCTCCTTCATTTTTTCTAATAAAGTAGGTGTGTATAAAAAATGTGTAAAAATGGTGTGTAAAAATCATTTTTCTATTTGTACACTAAAATAGTTATACTTTTTTTTTACATTTTATTTGTATGAAAAAATAAAGATAAAAAGAGAGTGGATTGGAATACATATTTTTTATATTTTATTATTTAAAAAAATATGGTATAAGAATTGTGTAATAAAAATTATTGTGTAAACTGCAAATAATATTAGTGAAGAGTTCAACACTTAGCTATCAACATGAATAACGCTCCTGAACTGGAAGAAATGTCGGGATTAGATAGAAAAAAAATGCTCATTATATGGTGGACTTAATTAGGAGCCACTAAAACAAAAAGTAGGATAGAAAATACACTTAGTCCATATCCGTTACTGGGTATTGATATTTTTCCATTGAGCATAAGAAATGTGGCCATACTTCGCAGAAAGCTTATGCAGACTTCGGTGTAGAGGTTCTTTTATGAGATGATGATGACCTGTGAGTGGTAAAGCAGGTGGGCTAGGTGGGCTAGGTGGGAGGTTTATATGCTTTGGTTGTCTCTTTAGCATTAATTTAGAAAGAAAATTAAAGAGGAGAAAAATGGAAGTCGATATCAGCCAGACAGCTCCTTTCATTAGGATATATATTGTCTATCAACTCCCTACTAAATTTCTAAAATTTTGATGAAGTAAAGTTTGTCGATCTTAGCTTGCTTACATGTATCTAATATTTTCCAATAATTTTTTTAGTTTCTGTATATTAGTCTTGTAGGATTTTAGAAGGAAGCGATGCAATGAAATTACGTGTAAGGATAGATATAATAATTGTTGAGGGGAGGTTTCAATATCATGCTAAGGATGATATCTGGGAAACGGAAGGATACGGTTTCCCGATATGCAAAGGAATTCCAAATTCTGATGAAGGAGTACGTAGAACTTCTGGGAAGTGGTAATTTAAATGACTTCTTCCCAATACTGCAATGGGTTGATTTCCAAGGGATGACAAAGAAGATGGTGAATATAATGAGCAAGATAGACATCTTCCTTCAGAAGCTCCTTGACAAGCACCAAAGAAGCAGGAGCATGAGTGCAGCTGGAAACGACCAAAAGAATATGACACTGATTGATGTTATGTCTTGGTCTGAGGTCTACCTTTGACACTAATTGCCCTTTGCAATCTTCAAATAGTTGCTTCACCAACAGTTATGCCTCTTCCTCTCGAATTCTGGTGAACATGGCAAGGCGGTTACTAGAGAACAGCTCTAGGTTTGTTAGACGCTAGAGTTTAAGCCAATGGTCGCCATAGGAAGCAAACTCTATTGTCTTATTATTGTAACCGAGATGTTTCCCAGCAAGCGTTTGGGGACGGTTTGTAAAAGTGATATCATTCTTTGTATAGCATTCTTCTGGCTTTTTTACCAAATTATTATTAATGGTAAAATTATTTATTAAAATAATACTTTTTTTAAACTATTTATTTAAATGCTACGCTTTTGAAATTATATATCAAACTGTCACTCTTTTATCTAACGTTACATTTTTTAATAATTTCTGATCCACATAAAATGCGTTAAAACAGGGTGGCGCATCGACGTGAATGTGCCACCCTGTTTGGCTCATCCCACGTGGACATGCCATCTATAATAACATTTTCACAAAGAAAACGCTAACAAGTGTAGTGCAACAAGGACAAAAATGTCATTTTACTTGGCGCAACCCTTGAAATTGAAATGTTAGAAGACATTAGTATCAATCAGCTTATTTATAGGTTAAGTATTTGTTTCTGATCTGTAAAATAATCGATGTGAAATTTTAGTGTTGACAAGACAAAACAACTAAATAAGGCAATAATGTAACTTTATTCGATGTGGGACTTTGTTATTGATAAAGCATATTGGAATTTTTGGAAGTTCCACCATACAATGAAGTGAACAGCATGATAATTTTGTAATTTTTTTTCCAGACATAATAATAATAATAATAATAATAATAATAATAATAATATTATTATTATTATTATTATTATTATTATTAACTTTACTACATTTTTTCCCCCACTTTTATGAAGTAATATAACTTTGAAAACAGAAGTACGGATGAAGTTTAACTTGAAAGTTGGGGCATCCTCAATCCAAATTACATTGGGTTATAGAAGGGAATAAGTTTAGCCATACATGCACATAATTAAGCTACAAGGTTTTCTGATTTCCGAACTGTTGCAACAACTTTCAGCAAAATAAGATTCATTGCCCCTCTGCACTACTTCTCAGCACTCAGTTTCTCCTTTTTAAGTTTTAACTTCAACATGGTAGACACTATTTCTCTGCGCCAACTGGACAGAGAGCATTAGCTTCTGGTAAACTTGATTTCTCTTAATTTGCCTGAAACTTGTAGGGATTAATTATAAGGACTATGGAATCACACTCCACATATAGAATTAATTAATGTAACCTTCTTCGTTGGTGTTTCATGTTAAGTGTACAGACCATAAAGACAAAGCTTGAAAACCACACCCTGAAACCATTGTGCATAAGGACCATAACCCAACCCAGCTACAGCAATAGCCTCCTTTTAATTTCCAGAATGCATTCATTTCTTGGACCATATATATATACTCCCCCAAGTGTTGGTAGGATATCATCCATTCAATTTTGGTTGTTAAGGAGAACATAGGCAACAGAGAACATATATCCCATAATATAAATGGAAATTCATTTTTTGCTTCTTGTTATGATGAATAGACTAGAGTTTATGCAAGTTGCCTCCTCTTGTGTAGTTCTCATAAAGATCAATGCTGCCATTTAATTTGCAAGGAATACTTGTCGCGGGTGCTTGCCTGGCTATATTAATTAATTGACAAGGGAATACTTTTTGCACACAAATTAATTGAATTAAAAGAGAAGGTGAGAAAGGGTCACCTTGCCTTAGCACGCTTAGCTTCATAGTCTTTAACAACAGCTTTAATAGCATCTTCAGCACGTTTTTTTCCAGACATCATAATATTGAACCATGTTTATGAATGGACACTGCAGTTTGAGACTTATGGAACGTCAAATGATCAATACTTATATAACGTATATATATATTTTTTATATATACTAAGTAAGACAATAAGGTACATTTGTTCAATATGAGACTTTAGTGTTGCCTTACTTAGTTGTTTTTCCTTGCCAACAACAAAGTTCCACATTAAATAAAAGTACCTTATTACCTTACTTAGTTGCTTTACCTTGTAATATCCTAAAAAAACATGTTAGGCTTGTAAAGAGTTACAGAAGTAGCTTAATATTTGCTTAACATGCCAATTTAATTTTGTGACAAACTAAATAAATTTAGGCATTTTGTTACAACACAAAAGTTGAAAAGTAGCTTAAAATGACTTAGATGGTTGCATAACTTGCTAAGTTGAGGGAAACCGGTATGAATAACTTATTTCTAAGTCATAAATAAGCTAAGTATGATACAGTTAAAATTTGAAAATAATCAGAGTCAGTTTGATAGCTTTAATGTCAGATTAACTAGCAGCAGATATGGAATAGTGGAATAAAGATGAAACAACAATTTAGATGAATCCTAATATTTATTCTAAAGTTGTTAGAAGTTAAAAAACTTGAATTAGTATAATTCAAGTGTCCTTAACATATATAAGTTTTAATTTTGTACAGAAACTTAAGTTCATTTTCTTCTTATTTTTTCTCTTATCCCACGAGCCCCTAGTAGAAAATAGAGATAGAAAGAAACAAAGGGATAAAGAGGGAAAATAGAAGAAAGAAATGAGGGGAAGAGAAAGAGAAGAAGAAGGATCCAAGGAGAGAATCCAAGGCAAGATCAAAGCTTGAAGATCATTTTCTACACCAAGAGGTAGGGGAGTTCTATTCATCTTTTCCCTTTTTAATTCTCTTGAAGGGAGTTAAGGATTATGAATGGAGAGATGGATTTGGAGAGTCAAATCCAAGTTCTTAGCTTAATTCTTGATTCCAAGAATTGAGTTAGGATAGTTTTAGCTTAGTAAGACCAAGTTATCCATCTATGACTTAAGATAAATCTTTTTGAGCTCATTGAAGGAGCTTGGAAAATAAGTTGGAATTAGAGTGTTTTTTAGCCTAAATCTATTCTTAACTGAATCAATAGGTTGCAGAAGAGTTACAACAAGTTTAGGAGCCTAGATTGATATTAGAAATCACAAGAAAGCTTAATAAATTAAGTTGATTGAAATGGTGAGATTTTGGGTGCTGGAACTAGAACCAGAAAGTTTTCTGGTTGCTGTGAAAATTCCACGGCCCTGTGGAATTTCCCACGAGGGGCCATGGTTTTTTTTGTTAGCTTCCTTATTTCAGCACTAGATTCCAAGGCCCTGTGGAATTTCCCACGGGGGGACCGTTGTTCTTTCTGCTAACATCCTTGTTTTATCACCATTGCCCACGGCCCCATGGAATTTTCCATGGGGGGCGTGGTTTACTTTGGAATGAGAACTAACTTTTGTGGTCTTCATAAAAGTTGTAACTCTTTTTCTTAGCTTTCCAATGCCACTGGAATCACCTCGTTTTGACCCCCGTAACTCATGTTATGCTTATTTTATTGCATAAGGATTAAACTTGAATTATGTAATAAGGTTGAACCCTAGTGAATTGACTCTCTTATGCAATAATGTTGAACCCTAGTGAATTGGTTCTCATATGCAATAAGGTTGAACTCTACTAAATTAGCTCCCTTATTCAATAAGGTTGAACCCTAGTAAATTAGCTCTATTATGTAATAAGGTTAAACCTTAATAAATTGGCTCCCT
Organism: Ormosia emarginata; assembly: GCA_029884605.1. Classification (NCBI taxonomy): domain Eukaryota; kingdom Viridiplantae; phylum Streptophyta; class Magnoliopsida; order Fabales; family Fabaceae; genus Ormosia; species Ormosia emarginata. Next base: position 5,054,669 of record JAQQTP010000089.1, read on the forward strand.
TATGCAATAAGATTGAACCCTAATAAATTGGATCTCTTGTGCAACAAGGTTAAACCCTAGTAAATTGGATCCCTTATGCAATAAGGTTGAACCCTAGTAAAATGGCTTTCTTATGCAATAAGGTTAAATTCTAGTAAATTGGCTCCTTTATGCAATAAAGTTAAACCCTAGTAAATTGGTTCCCTTTTGTAATAAGGTTGATCCATAGAGATAGAACCCTTATATAATACGGTTGAGCCATAAAAAGAGTTGGTTCCTTTATCTAATAAAGTAGAACATAGTAAAGAGTGGCTCCTTTACTTGTTAAAGTTGAATCATAGTAACACAATTCCTAACTAAGGGAGCAAGGCAAGCCCCTTGACCTTGCAAAGGAGTGAGAAAAATGCTTTGCTAAAGATGAAGTTGTGATAAGTTAAGTCCTAGGCTAGGCTAAGGAGGAGTTAAGTCCTATGCTAGGCGAATGATAAGCTAGAATAAGTTAAGTATTATTCCACAAGAGTCCTTATCAATAGGGCCAGGGTTACTAGTTTGATGTTGTGGAAGTAGTACATAGAATAGTCTTCTCATCAATAGGTATGTAGTGGAAATAGTACGCTCACTATTGTGTGATGGAACAGTCCACACATTACCAGGTAGTCTAAGGATTATTTAGCCTATTCTACATAGATAAATACAAAGGAAGGTGGTTCCTGTGAATATCCAAGTTATGTGCATGGGTTTAATGTTAGATTATAAGATTGCTAGGTGATTGTTTACATAGAGTCAAAACATGAATATTCTAGTGGTAGTAAGTATAGTCTCACTTATCTCATACAATCGTTAATCCAAAGCTAATATTGTCATTCATTAATAATGATATTTGTTCAGTACTTATATCATGTTAATGAATGACTAGACCAGAAAAGTTTGTATAGTATTTTTAGTTTCAGAGTTCATTTATTCAGTATAAATGTTTAAATGCTGGTATTGGTTATTCATACTGAGAATTATGATTTTCTCACACCGCTGTGTTTCCATGTAAATCCAAGTCAAGGCCCTACAAAAGGATAAGAAGATGAAGAAAATAGAAGAACTAGATTAGTTGAGTCCTAGTATTTTCAATTCAAAACTTATGTAATTATTTATATTTGCTTTGAGAATGTAAAAGTTGTATATATAGATGACTTTTAAGTATGACCCTCCATAATTATTTATTTAAATGTTATAGATTAGTTTATATTTAAGTTATAAGTAGCATGACTGATATTGTTTATTCAGGTATATGTTTTCTCATCAGATGGGAAGAATATTAATCTTGATTTTATACAGGGACATAACACATTTATCGGCTTACAACATTAATTAAGCATTTATACACCTAAGCAACAATTAGTGGTAAAAAACGTATATACTTGTTATCCTTGTAGGAGAAAAGAAAACATTTTGCTTTCTATTAGTAAGAAATTCTAGCATGTTTTAGAAATGATCTCCACGAATGATTTTAAACAAATTAACATAAATTTTAAGTCATTAATTTACAAATTAATAGTAGATATCTATTTTAAAATATAAAGTTATACATAATTAATATACATATATATAGGTTTTGATATTTAAAAGATGTAGATAAGGATCTTGCGATTTCTACTGTGTACAATTATATATTTAAGTGACGTGTGAATTTGTTTTTATCCTAACTAAATGTCATGTGGAAAAATTTAATAATTGTTACATAAAAACGAAGGCCCGTCGATAATGTCAAAGTATCCAAGGTATTAGTCAACAATTCAAGCATACCTATATAAAAAAACTAAGGCGGTGTTTGAAAGTTTTAAATAAAATGGTAAGGAATAACTCATAATAAAAAGAAATATAATATAGAATAAAATAGAACATGACTTTTTATTATTTTGATGTTTATTGAGGAGAGGAATGGAGTGTTCAAACAATTTCTTCTTGACTCCTTAAATTGAGATGACAAAAATTATAGGCTTTAAGTAATAAGAAAAAAAATTATTGATCTTCCCTTATAATTTTATCTCCTCCTTTAAAATAACTTTCAAACACATTCTCATTCTGTTACATATCATTCATTTCCTTACCATTCTCTACCAAGCATATGGTGCTTTATGACAGAGCATATTCTACCTAAATTAAGACAAATCAATTTTGTAGCTTCCTGACGATGATAGCTTTGTGAAAACAAATGCAAATAATTGAGTAATATATTATTATTTATTCAATTAGTTTTCTTAACATATATCCTTATTACTCATTATTAATATTACTTAGAGAAAAAATATTAAATATTTTTTAGATTTTTAAAATAATAAATATTTTTATTTTTGATTTTTTAACATTTGTTGTAAGGATACATGTTAACAAAACTCGTAATCTAATACATATTGTGCAGCGATTAAGCGAGTATTAATGTGAGAGTTTTAGATGAGGAGACAATAAGGACCTTGCGTGTCCCAAACTGGAGAAATATCATGTGGCCATACTTCTCTGTGAGCTTATGTAGACTTCGGTGAAGGGTTTCTTTTATCAGATGAAGATGGTAAAGCAGGCGGACTTGGTGGGAGGTTATTATGCTTGGCTTGTCTCTTTAGTGTGAATTTAGAAAGAAAAAGAAACAAGAGGAGAAAAATTGATGTAGGTATCACCCAGCCATCTGCTTCTTCCGTTCTGATATTGTCTAGCACCGACACTCTTGCGACTTCTTATAATATATTTAAGTTATAAGAGTGTTGAAATAGATACGTAAATGTATCGGGAGAAATTCTTGAATAAATTCTGTGTATCATATTATTTTTTAGACATGTTATTTAAATATTAATATGTGTATAAATAATAATTTATATATCTCTTTTATTAAAGATATATAACTTATTATATCTCTTCTTTAAATAAAAGACTTAAAAGTTCAACATGTTTAATCATAAATAGTGATTTTTATTAAATTCATTTATTATTTAATAATTTATAAATTATTAATATTATATACATATTTTATTTATAAACTTGATTTTTATTTTCATAAAACAATTGATTTTTTTATCATTTAATATAAACAAGTTTGTTTTTTAACACGAATATAAAAAAAACTTGTTTAATATATAAAAAGATCATTCAACACATTAAACATATGCAATAATTTTTATTTAGATATGTATACAAATTCGTTTAAGAAATTGAACACGTTAAATATAAGTAAGGGTTTATATTTTATTTATTTATTATTTAAATAAATTATAAATAGTTAATATTTTATGAGATCCTTTTTCATGTAAATGTAATTTTTATTTTTTATAAACTATTTAATTTTATCTTTTTATTTTTTATCTTTTTTATCCATTCAATAATTTCTCTTTAAAATGAGTTTAATTGTACCTATATTCCGTTCGAATTAAAGGGATGGGAGGGATGGGAGTGTGTTTAGTGCTTACCCAAAAACACGAAACAAACAAAATGAGATATTATATGCATTGCATTATATACGTGGATGTTTAATTCGGCTGAGTCATATTTTAGTCTTTTTACCCATATAAAGAAAAATTCTTGAATGGATAAAAAAGATAAAAAGATAAAAAAATAAAAAGATAAAATTAATTAGTTTATAAAAAAATAAAAATTACATTTACATGAAAAAAATCTCATAAAATATTAACTATTTATAATTTATTTAAATAATAAATAAATAAAACATAAACCCTTCTTTATACTTAACGTGTTTAATTTCTTAAACGAATTCGTATATATATCTAAATGAAAATTATTATTTATGTTAACGTGTTGAATGACTTTTAGATATATTAAACAAGTTATTTTATATTCACGTTAAAAAATAAACTTGTTTATATTAAATGATAAAAAAATTAACTGTTTTATAAATATAAAAATTAAGTTTACAAATAAAATATTCATATAATATTAATAATTTATAAATTATTAAATAATAAATTAATATAATAAAAATCACTATTTATAATTAAATATGTTAAACTTTTAAGCCTTTTATTAAAAAAATAAATAAATAAATTATATATCTTTAATAAGAAAAACATATGAACTATTATTTGTATACATATCAATATTAATATCAATATCTTTTTTATCCATTCAAGAATTTTTCTAATTTCAGTAGGTTGGGCTATTTGCAATTTGTGCCACGTATAGTACTATATATTGGTATTGTAAATTGAATGATATTTTAAATGCAAAAAAAGAAAGGATATTGGTGCATGATATATGAGGTAGTGGTTGTCTGGTTGAGGTGTGTCAAGATGAAGTTGCTTTAACCAGGGTTTCAAGCCTCGTTTTTAATGTAGTTGAGTTCGACCTCGTAGTATTATTATATGGTCGAATTGAACTTACGATTTTTTTTTTTTTGGTAAGGAATTGACCTTATGATAGATGCCTGCATAATCAATATTATAAGTTATTGGTAGAAGAATAATTTATATTCCCATAAATTGTGATATTGTCTATCAACTCTCTTGCAACTCCTTAATAAATTTTTTACCGGGCTGAAGTGAAGTATGTAAATCTTAGCTTGCTTATATATATCTTTTCTTTTTCTTTTTTCAATTTTTGATAAGAAGCTTGCTTATATATATATATATATATATATATATATATATATATATATATATATATATATATATATATATATATTTTCTCGAATAATAATATGTAACAACAATGTTATTTACACATTATTTTTATTACATTATTTCTTTGTTAAGTAATAAAATAATAAAAACACATCTTCTAATATGTATTCTCTCTCATTTTTCTTTTCCGAAGAAATATAGATGTAAGAAGGATATAAAAATATGATGTTTGCAAATATCATTCTTAGTTTCTGTAGACTAGGCTGTGTGCAATTTGTGCCACATAAAATTATATATCTTGATAATTAATTGATTGAATTTATTTTCTTTTAAAAAAGAAGATATTAATGCACATTTATAGTGATAGTATAAAGCGATTTATTATTTAAACACTCAGAATATAACATTTAGATAACACCTTATTCATATTAAAAGATGATATCAAATAAAAAATTATTTATATAATATGCGAGAATAATAAGTCACATTCACATATAAAATAGTATTTCAGGCAAATCACATATTCTAAATATTAAAAAAAAAACATTTTTGTAGTATAAAGGTGGCGTACACTAAGATGAAGTTGCTTTCATGATGGTAGGCAAGTGTCATATTCTAGGTATTAAAAAAAAAAAAAACACTTTTGTAGTATAAAGTTGGAGTACGCCAAGATAAAGTTGCTTTCATGAGGGTTTTGCGTTTTGGAAAGTTTGGCATTTTGGCCTATTTATTTGAAAGTGTACATTGTAGAAATTCTGCATATAAGAGTTCAGACGACGATATTATTTACATATTATTTTTTGCACATTATTTTTTGTATACCATTCTTAAGCTATTACTTTTTTAATAATAAAATAAGAAAAATAAATTTTTTAAAATACATTTTTTTCTCCTTCATTTTTTCTAATAAAGTAGGTGTGTATAAAAAATGTGTAAAAATGGTGTGTAAAAATCATTTTTCTATTTGTACACTAAAATAGTTATACTTTTTTTTTTTACATTTTATTTGTATGAAAAAATAAAGATAAAAAGAGAGTGGATTGGAATACATATTTTTTATATTTTATTATTTAAAAAATATGGTATAAGAATTGTGTAATAAAAATTATTGTGTAAACTGCAAATAATATTAGTGAAGAGTTCAACACTTAGCTATCAACATGAATAACGCTCCTGCACTGGAAGAAATGTCGGGATTAGATAGAAAAAAAATGCTCATTATATGGTGGACTTAATTAGGAGCCACTAAAACAAAAAGTAGGATAGAAAATAGACTTAGTCCATATCCGTTACTGGGTATTGATATTTTTCCATTGAGTATAAAATATGTGGCCATTCTTTTATGAGATGAAGATGACCTGTGAGTGGTAAAGCAGGTGGGCTAGGTGGGAGGTTTATATGCTTTGGTTGTCTCTTTAGCATTAATTTAGAAAGAAAATTAAAGAGGAGAAAAATGGAAGTGGATATCAGCCAGACAGCTCCTTTCATTAGGATATATATTGTCTATCAACTCCCTACTAAATTTCTAAAATTTTGATGAAGTAAAGTTTGTCGATCTTAGCTTGCTTACATGTATCTAATATTTTCCAATAATTTTTTTAGTTTCTGTATATTAGTCTTGTAGGATTTTAGAAGGAAGCGATGCAATGAAATTACGTGTAAGGATAGATATAATAATTGTTGAGGGGAGGTTTTGTGGGTTTGACGTAGGAGAGATTTCTCTACACTACACCACACCACACAATGATATGGCTATTTATTACCTTAAAATCACTTACTAAGCCTCTAAAGAAATCTATTATGTTCTGATATTTATCCACTTGCTACCATCCTTGACTTTTGCTCCTTGCAGTTGCACCGTACAAGCTTGTAATTTCTAGTAGTATCTAGCAGTAGGTTTGGCATGCAATTTCCCCTCAGTCCGTGGGTTTCTCCAACCAGCCCGAACCTGCATGGTTCGGGGGTTCAAAACCCGCTTCATTATGGAATAGGGTGATATGAATTTTAATCAATGCAATTTATCTCGTTTCAAGTTTCCTATATTAATAGACATTATATTTAATTTATTTATTAATTAAATTAATTAATATTTATTAATTTAATATTTATTTTGAATATATTTTTTAATTTATATGAGATGAATGGTTAATTTTAATATTGTAATTAAATATTATATAAACTTAATATAAAATATTCATAGATATGGAGCAGGACGAGACAAGGTAAGGTGAGACGAGTATGAGTTTTAATATTTTTCTTACAGCACAAGTATAAGTTTTAATCTTAAGAGTGCATGACAAGATCAAATTGAACATCAACTAGTCATGTCCGCCCTATTGCCAAGCCTATACAACAGTAACTTTTGTTGCTAATAGTCTAGACTTTTCTAGAAATGTGCATCATATTTGTGCCACATAAAATTATATATCAAGATAATTAATTGATTGAGTTTTTTTTTTTCAAAAACCTAAAGATATAAGTGCATGTTTGTGGTGGTAGTAGGGTCGTTTTAAGGTGGACCTTATTATTTAAGGACCAGAGATGGTCCTTGAAGTTATAACTGCTGGATATTAATTTAAAGAAATCAATGGTAGAGATTCATCACCAGTAAACTGGTGATTAGGTAAGTTGTCTAAATTTCATAATTTCAAAATAGTCCCTAAACAAAATTGAATTTTGGATCTTGAACCCTTATTCTTTCTCAGAAATCAGAAGAACCAAGATGGTGATCTAGATCTCGTCGGTGGCACAGTCAGATCCCATCGCCAGGAACCGCAAGCTGCGCCGCCCAGATCACGTTGTTGTTCGCTACCGTTGAGGGTTGCCCAATAGACAGCCCACCACCAGCAAACCACGCCGCCCAACGTTTCCCCTTTGTATATGTGGTTTTTGTTCTCTGAAGGGTGAATGAAAGAGAACCCAACAAGAGAACCACCGTCACTTCCAGCAAGAGAACCCAAACCCCCACACCCCTACAAATACCAAATCATTAAAAACTAGAAATCACCATAACCTTTCAAGCCCGTGGACAGCCAGTCCTTGTCACTCGCCATCGTACCTCGTAACCCACGACCCCGTCGCATAACTGCCATCCCTGTCTTTGTCGAGGGGTCGCACCTACAGCCACCATCCCGTACCAGAAACGTTACCCTCCACTGTGACCCAACATCACGAGTTGTACCACTTGTAGGATCCGCGCACAAGCTACAGGTAGCACCGGCCAGATCCGCGCTTACCTGCAGCCGCCATCCCATACGAAAAAAGGTGAAGGATGCAGCGACAGTTGAAGAAGGGGATTTGCATCCGTTGACATCCCAAAGTTCCTCTACATCCGTTGTAATGGCTTTGAAAATAATAAAATAATTGAGTCTTTTCTGCAATTTTGAAAACTTGTAATAATGGGTAAGGTCAAAAGGTCCATGGATGAATGATAATCACATATTTTATTCATTAAGAAACCCTTATGTTTAGTCATTTACACTCTCTATATTCTTAATTGATTGAGTTTGGTATGATTTTGTGAGTTTAAGCTCAAATTGGTCTTAATTGAATATTTTCAACATTATTGAGATTTAACACTGTTTCTGTATTTTGGCCATAACTTGAGTTCCTGATATCTGATAATCATGAATTTTACCTTGTAGGAAAGCTAGGAGGAAGATCTACAACTTTGATGAAGAGCTCGAAGTCCTACACAGATGTCTAAGGGACCTAAGTTTACATAGAAGTCAGAATACGAGTTTTGTCACTAGAATCCGAACGGTGTGCACTCATAAAATCATATCTCAAGCTGTAATAATGGAGATGGGCTGAAATTTGGACAGTTGATAGTTAAGATCCAAATAAACAACTTTCATGAAGAACACTTTTTGAAAAAATGAAGTCTAATAGGTCAGTTTGAGCTTGCAAGTCGGAACAGAGGTGCTGAAGTTGGGTTTGAGCAACCTGCGGTATTTGGGTCATATCTTGGGCTGTAGGAAGCCAAATTGGACGATCCAGATATGCATGTTATAGCCAAGACAAAGATCTACAACTTTCATGAAGAGTACTTTTCATGGACCTGAAGTATAATTGGTCGATTTTGGCTTCCAATTTAGACAAGAAATTTTCGTTCTCAACCACCCACTCATTCATCCACTAATCCACCCACTCATCCACTAATCCACTCATTCATCCAATAATCCACCCACTCATCCACTAATCCACCTACTCATCCACTAATCCATCCACTCAACCACTTCACTCAACCACCCTACTCATCCACCCACTTCCCTTTGTCATTTTGTTACCCTAGACTTCTATAAAAGGCACCATTGGTTATCATGAATAATAAGTTGTATTCTCCTTCAATTCTCTCATAGTTTCTTCTTGTTTCTTCATAGTTTCTCATAGCTTTTGTATATTTTGATGCTCCCCTTCATGGTAATGGAGGGCTAAGCTACTTTCGGTCAATTTAGAACTCTTGAAGAGATTGTGGTTTGGATTCTTGAGACCTTGATTATGTATTGTATTTGATTTGTAATTGAATTCCTCTTCTCTTCTTCTTTTTTTCTTCTTCTTGATCTTGAATGCATGAATGGTGATTCTATTTATGTTGATCTGATTTGATCTTAGTTTAAGATTGAGATTTGTGATGAAACTTAGAACTGATTGATCTAAACTAATCACATAAATGAAGATTGAGATTTGTGATGAAACTTAGAACTAATTGATCTAAATTAATCACAGAATTGAAAAGGTTAGGTTACTGATTTGTGTCTAAGTTAATTGAATTCGGTACTTGAAATTAACATAGATCTTCATGAATGGTGTGATTGCAGATTTGTGTTTATCTCTTGTTAATTAAATTCTAGACGATCGTCTAGTATGAATTCTAGATTAGATGCAGAGATCTCGGTTAGATCCAAATTAACAATTCAATTGCGCTTCAAGTGTTCTATGAAGGGTCTATGATTGAATCCACCCAATCTTGGATAGGTTTCTAAATTGACTGCTCTTTAATTGTTATTTCTTCCTTTAATTTTGTTAAGTGCGATCTTAAACTGTCAAACCCCCCTTTGCTAACTTTCACTTGATTTGATTAAATTGCATCTACAATCCTCGTGGAGATGATCCGGTGTTGTCACTGTGCTACAAGCTTAGGTAATAACTTCGGTTATAATTTTGACTGAGTTCGGCGCTCGTCAAAATTTTGCGCCGTTTGCCGGGGATTAGTAAGTGTAATCTTTTCATTTTAAGTGTTTTTACTAACTTTTGCTTTTTATTAACTTTTCTAACATTTTTATCCATTGTCTAGTGTATTTTGCTTATTTATTTGTTTTTGTGTGATGCATGACTAGGTCTCGAGCCTGATAACTTGGTTGACTTTGATCCTGAGATTGATAGAACCTTGCCTAGGTTGATTAGAGCTCGTAGGCTAAGTGCAAGAATTGCTTCGAATTTGATCTTAATATTGGGAGTGAACTTGAGATCTTGAATAATTCGAAACCATGGCCGATAACATGTAGAATAGAACTCTTAAGGAACTTCTTTGCTCCTGATATAACTAACCAGTCTTTGTGTATTCAATACCCAGATCTTGATGCTGATTTTGAGTTAAAATCTGGATTGATACATTTGTTGCCCAAGTTTCACGGTTTTGTAGGTGAGGATCTCCATAAGCATCTAAAGGAGTTCCATGTAGTTTGTTCAACCATGAAGCCACATGGGATCTCAGAAGAGCACATCAAGCTGAGGGCATTTCCTTTCTCACTTGCTGATACAACCAAGGATTGGTTATTTTATCTTTCACCAGGTTCAGTAACAAGTTGGACTGACATGAAGCGGTTGTTCTTAGAGAAATTTTTCCTCGCCTCTAGAGTTGCCGCCATTAGAAAAGATATATGTGGCATAAGACAAATGACAGGAGAGACCTGCATGAATATTGGGAAAGATTCAAGAAGCCGTGCTCGAGCCGTCCCCACCACCAAATCACCGATCAACTCTTAATTCAATATTTCTATGAAGGCTTCACGCCAAATGACGAAGCATGGTGGATGCCGCCTCCGGAGGAGCCTTAGTAGATAAGACCCCCCGTAGCCGAGAGATTTGATAGCAAACATGACGCCTAACACCCAACAATTTGGCACACGAATTATTACCTCAACCGGAGGAGTCAATGAGATTCAATCGTCTCATGTAGACCAACAGAGAATGGAACACGAGACTTGATGAATTGACTTCTTTGGTGAGGCGGTTAGCGATGGGACAACAAGCACCAATGCAGATGACTACAACCGTGTGTGGCATTTGCTCTTGTTCATCTCATCCCTCGATGCATGCCCCACACTTCGGGATGGTGGTTCTATTTTTCCGAGCAATGCAAGGTGCGGCGGTGGTATCTTTCCTGGTAGACCCCAATATCGCATCACGTAGCGTGCCCGGATATGATCCATTTTCTAATACCTATAACCCCGGCTAGAGGGACCATCCCAACCCGAGATATGGAAATTTCGGTCAACAACAACAAATTCGGCCCAACAAGAAGAACCGCAGTTTAGATACCAAGCTGCAGGCCCTAGCAACAAGTACCAATCACCTGCATTTAGGCAAGCACAACCTGCGCCGCCACCCATGCAAAGAAATTTCCCCTAATTGACTCCAAGTTCAGCCCACTCCAGCTGAGCCACCTTTCGAAGACTTGATGAAACAGTTTCAGCAGAATATCAATGCCACCATCCAGAATTTACAAACTCAAATTGGGCAAATGGCAACCACTCTGAGTGAGCTAAAAAGTCAAGGGTCAAACCAATTGCCTTCACAAACAGTCAACAACCCAAGAGGCAATGTAAGTGCCATTAGCTTGAGAAGTGGCAGAGAAATTGACGGTCTTACTCCACCATAACCTGAACTACAAGTGCAGCAACCAGAAGGTGACCAGAAATAGAAGAAAGTGGATAGCTCAGTCCAAAAATCTGTGACACAGAAGAAGTGTGCAGAGAATTCAAATCTGGCCATTCCACTACCTTTTCCAAACAGAGTCACACAGTCCAAGCATACTGCGCAAACAAAAATAGAAAGAGAAGTCATGGACATATTCAGGAAGGTGGAAATCAATATCCCCCTCCTTGATACAATCAAGCAGATTCCCAAGTATGCCAAATTCCTCAAAGAGTTGTGTACTCACAAGAGAAGACTTAAGGGTACTGAGAAAATAAGCATGGGCAGAAATGTTTCTGCAATGATTCTACCAAGTATGCCATAAAAATGCAAAGATCCTGGAACTTTAACAATTCCTTGCACGATAGGTAACTCCAAATTTGAACATGCAATGCTAGACTTGGGTGCTTCGATTAATGTCATGCCTATGTCAATATATCAATCCTTGAACATTGGCACTTTGCAACCTACTGGTATAGTGATTCAGTTGGCAAATAGGACCACTGCTCATCCTGCAGGAGTGCTAGAAGATGTGTTAGTTCGGGTGAAGGAGCTAATTTTTCCAGCGGACTTCTATATTCTGAACATGGAAGATGAGTCTTCAACAAACCATGCTCCATTGATCCTAGGCAGACCTTTCCTCAAGACAGCCAAGACCAAAATAGATGTGCATGCTGGCACCCTTTCCATGGAATTTGGTGACAATATGGTACAATTTAACATTTTTGAGGCCATGAGACATCCCCTAGAGGAGCATTCTGTTTTCCATGTTGATATGATTGATATGCTAGTTGACGATGCTTATGCTGATATTTATGCTGAATTTCCTGATATTGCTGATTTTCTCGGATTCTCATTACTGTGAAACATGTCGGTTTGTGATATTGTACCATGTGCTACATGTGCTGAGATTTATGCAGTTATGAGTGGTGATGTAGCTACTGACTTGAATGATGCAGCATGTGAAAATGAGAGTCAGAAGTATGTTGAATTTAGTGTTGCTGAGTTAGTTGTTTCAAACAAACTTCACGCCTCCATTGTACAGCCTCCATCCTTAGAATTGAAGATTTTGCCGGACCATCTTAAATATGCATATTTGGAAGATGGTGAGAAGCTGCCTGTGATTATTGCTAAAAATTTACAACCTGATCAAGAAGAAAAATTACTGCAGGTTTTGAGGCAGAATAAACAAGCCATCGGATGGACACTTGCAGATCTTCCTGGTATCAATCCCTCCACATGCATGCATAGGATTTTGTTGGAGGAAGATACTAAACTAGTACGGCAGCCCCAAAGGAGACTGAACCCCCTGACTCTGGATGTGGTAAAGAAGGAAGTTACCAAGCCACTGTAAGCTGGCATTATTTATCCCATATCTGATAGTAAATGGGTGAGCCCCGTGCAGGTTGTTCTAAAGAAATCTGGGGTCACAGTAGTTGAAAATCGAACAATGAGCTACTACCCACAAGAATTCAAAACAAACAAGGGCGGGTTTGCATTGATTACAGACGACTTAACCAAGCCACGGGAAAGATCATTTCCCATTACCTTTCATTGATCAGATGTTAGAGAGACTAGCTGGCAAGTCGCATTACTGTTTCTTGGATGGATATTCGGGTTATTTTCAGATCCATATAGCCCAGAAGACCAAGATAAAACTACTTTCACTTGCCCATTTGGCACATTTGCATACAGAAGGATGCCTTTTGGTTTGTGCAACGCTCCAGGCACCTTTCAAAGGTGTATGGTAAGTATATTTTCTGACCTTTTAGAAAATTACATGGATGTATTCATGGATGACTTTACTGTCTATGGCTCTTCCTTTGATACATGTTTGGATAGTTTGACTTAGGTTTTGCATAAATGCATTAAGGCTAACCTTGTTCTGAATTTTGAGAAATGTCATTTCATGGTGGAGCAAGGCATAATTTTAGGGCATATAATATCTAGCAAGGGTATTGAGGTAGATCCTGCGAAAATAGATGTTATTTCATGCCTATCTTACCCCACATGCGTGCGGGAGGTTCGTTCTTTCCTTGGTCATGCAGGTTTCTATAGGCGATTCATAAAAGATTTCAGCAAAATTGCTCTTCCACTATCCAACTTGCTACAAAAAGAAGTGGAGTTCCATTTTGACCAGAAATGCAAGGATGCCTTCAATCACTTGAAGCAAGCATTGACCAGTACACCTATCATCCAGCCACTAGATTGGACACTCCCATTTGAGCTCATGTGTGATGCCTCTAATTATGCTTTGGGAGTTGTTCTTGCACAAAGGGTCGGCAAAATATCTCATGTCATCTCCTATGCTTCAAGAACTTTAGATCCTGCACAAGTCAACTACACCACCACTGAAAAGGAACTTTTAGCAATTGTTTTTGTTTTAGACAAATTTCGATCATATTTGCTTGGTTCTAGAGTGGTTGTGTTTTCAGATCATACTGACCAAGTTTCTCCTGAAGAAGCTTGATGCAAAGCCTAGGTTGATTAGGTGGATTTTGCTCCTCTAAGAGTTCGATATTGAAATCCGTGATAAAAGTGGAGCGGAGAATTTAGTGGCTGATCACCTAAGCCGAATTGAAAGGGAGGCAGATACTTTTCCTATCCATGATGTCTTCCTTGATGAGCAGCTTTTCAAGCTGCAAGGTAACACTCCTTGGTTTCTTTGATTTGATAAATTTCTTAGTTTTTGGTGTTTTCCCTGCACATTTTATTAGGGCTCAGATTGATAAATTGAAGAGTGAGTCAAAATATTATGTGTGGGACGACCCTTATCTATGGAAATTTTGTAGTGACCAAGTCATTAGGAGATGCGTGCCTGATAATGAATTCCATTCTATTCTTAGCTTTTGTCATACACTTGCATGTGGCGGTCATTTTGGTCCCCAAAGGATTTGCTAGGAAAGTTTTGGAATCTGTATTATATTGGCCCACTCTATTTCATGATGCATATGTGTTTTGTAAATCTTGTGATCAATGCCAAAGAACAGGAAACACTTCTCAAAGGAATGAGATGCCCCAGAAATCTTTATTGTTCTGAGAGATTTTTGATGTATGGGGTATTGATTTTATGGGACCCTTTCCTGTTTCTTTTGGTTTTGTTTACATTTTGCTAGCTGTTGATTATGTATCCAAGTGGGTGGAGGCGAAAGCTACTCGGACTGATGATTTCAAAGTTGTTGTGGATTTTGTTAGATCACAGATTTTCTGCAGGTTTGGAGTTCCGAAGGCCATCATCAGTGATTAGGGTTCACATTTTTGTAATCGAAGCATGAAAGCTTTGATGAAAAAGTATGGGGTCTTGCATAGAGTTTCTACACCTTACCATCCCCAAACTAATGGGCAAGCCGAGATTTTCAACAGGGAGATCAAGCAGATACTCCAGAAGACAGTTCAACCTAACAGAAAGGACTGGAGCAAGAGGCTTGAGGATGCTTTATGGGCTTATCGGACTGCTTATAAGACACCAATCGGGATGTCTCCGTATCGGATTGTTTTTGGAAAAGCCTGCCACCTGCCGGTGGAAATTGAGCATCATGCATTCTGGGCGGTGAAAAGGTGCAACTTGGACCTAGATCAAGCAGGTATGGAGAGGAAGCTGCAACTGCAGCAATTGGAGGAGATCCGCTTGGAGGCTTATGAAAGTTCTAAACTTTATAAGGAGAAGACCAAAGCCTTCCATGATAAGTTGATTCGAGGAAAACATTTGAGATTGGTCAAAAAGTTCTCCTCTATAACTCCCGCCTCCGACTCATGCCACGGCAAATTAAGGTCTAGATGGGATGGACCATTTATTATTACTAAGGTTTTTTTCTTCGGTGTCGTTTCGGATTAAAAGTGAGGTCACTGCCAAAGCTTTCCTCGTAAATGGACACCGCCTCAAACAGTATCATGAACTTCCAGAGAATGCAGAAATGGAGGTGATGAACCTTCTCCATCCGCATTATGAATAAAAAAAAAAGAAAAAAAAAGAAAAAAAAGAAAAAAAAAAAAAAAACAGTTGTGTGCCCGACAATGAGGTGATGTGGAGGTCATATTTTTTTCTTCAGCGACAACAACTGCGAAAATCTTGCAGTATGGATTTTATTGGCCTACTTTATTCAAGGTCTGTTACACCTTTTGCAAAAGCTGCAGAAATTAGTCAAAAAAAAGTTCTGCTTTGAGATTATCATCTACACATACTCCTTGAAAAATTGAGATCTAAGTGGTACGATTCTTTTGTTGTCAAACACGTGTATCCTCTGGGGCCGTAGATATTGAGGATCCTATGAATGGTAATGCGCTTAAAGTTAATGGACAAAGACTCAACCATTCCTGGAAAACCAAGTTCTTGAGTTCTTTGTGTTGCCGGTTAAGTGGCGGATACGGTCTCCGTGACTCTCAAGTCAGTTTATTTTTCAGTTTCCCAAAATAACTGAACCCTTCTTCTCCTTCAAAATGGATGTCATTCTTTCAAACCTGAGAAAATATTTTCCTTCTCTTCCTCAAAATGCTTTGAGAAAAATCTACAAAGTTCGATGTGAAAGATTGAGACTGTTAATGCACAAAGGTATGCCAGAAGATGTATGCTGGATAATTGAAGCAAAGGTCCGATTAGTAGGTGAGTCCTCAATTTCATTTGACTCATATATGCCCGGTCTTGGAAGAAGTTCATATTCTAAAAGGAGAAGAGCAAAAAGGTTACAAGTCTGTCACAAATGTGGACGATGGAACTGTAACAAGTGATGTCATACTTTGGGGATGGTTTCCACAAATAGAGAAGATAAAATTTTCTTCATTAAGAATGGACTGAGTAAGGAGTCATTAGATGATATCTTATTGACTCTTGAGACGCATTCTTGTGGATTGGTGCATCGTGAAATTCTTAAATTATGGAATCTCTTCAAGGATGAAGAAAAACGCTACAGTCTTGGGAATCTGACTCTAAAAGACCCTGTTTGCCAATTTATAAGAAAATTGGATGGGAAGCTTATCCTCGACTCATAGAAGACGTTTAAGCCGTTACTGGACGTTAAACCAGAGGCAGATGTGAGTCATATCCACAAACAATCTGTACATATCATCCTCTTCTTCTTCTTCATGTCATCTTTCAAAAAAAAACAAAACAAAACAAAAAAAAACAAAAAAAAAAAAAAAATTATGTATACGTCTTAGGGTTGGCTTTGGTAACACAAACCGTAAATGGAGAAATGCATGCATCCTGATCCAGCCTTCTTAATTGAAAAACAAAGAAGGTAGATTGTATCCCACATGTGAGGGCCCGGTCGTATTATGGCCACTTTCCCTTTTGGGAGCCCTATGTTGCTTATTTGGTCTTGAATGGGTCAAATCTTGGTCAACAATGCTTTGGCACAAAGCCGAAAGAGCAGTACTACCTCCATCCCAACCTTAAGTAAGTATACACTCATCTTTCATCAAGTTTTTCTAACAATTTCAAAAAAAAAAAAAAATGGACGTGATGTCTACTTGCACTCATGACGCGCAAGTATAAAGATACGCCATGGAAACTGTACATACAGTGTATGTCATCATTTTCTATTTCTTTTATCTTTGTATCATTTTTTTTGTATTTTGATTTTTGTACAGACGATCCTTTGAGCAGGGTCCTTCAGGGGTTTCTAGACTTCTTTACCTTGATGGTTTTCTTGAAGTAAAAAAAAAAAGATTCTGTGTCTCTTAATTTCAACCTTTTCTGACAACAGCCAACCTACCCTTATAGGTGCAATTATTCCCCTTTCCATTCTTTTTTTTATTTAAACACTCCATTTTCTCCATTTTCCTTTAACTCAGAAACACTCAAAGGGAGGAAGAGTATAGAATGGGGCCTTCTATTCGTAACCTAAAAAATGTCTGTATTTTCTGAGGTCGAGTTATGGGAAGGGATTAGAGTTTGTAAACGCAGCTAGCACTCTTGGTCGATCACTTGCTGCAAGGAATATTCATCTTGTATATGGGGGAGGTTGTCGTGGGTTAATGGGGGCTGTATCACTTGCTGCCATTATAGGAGGCAGTCAGGTTTTAGGTGTTATTCCTAAACCTTTAGCTGAAAATAACATCACTGGACAGACAGTTGGAGAAGAAATTCAGGTAACATCTATGCATGGACGAATGAAAACAATGGTTGACAATTCTGATGCATTTCTTGTCTTACCAACAGGTAATATCTTCTATATTTTACTCATCTATATTTTAACATTGAGGACAATGTTGTGATCTAGTTGGGGGGGAAGGATAGTTGACCCAAAAAAAAAATTGTTGTTTTGTTTGGAAAGTATGATATGATTGTCATGGACTTATTAAACCAATTAGTGATGGCAGAGTAAGGAGTAATTTTACTCTTGAGACGCATCTTAATTGGTGGCAGAGTAAGGAGTTTTTTAGGTAGTAAATAATTAGTATTAAATTGTGGAAGTACTAAAGTTTTATTATTTGATTTCTTTTCAGGGTCTGATGCGGCACTGACAGTGTGCTTCTTTTCTGCTTGGCGTTGATTCACTTCTTATCAGGTTGTGTTGCTCTTTTCTATATCTCTCTTTCACATTGAAGGCAATGTTATATTAAGTGTGGGGGAGAGATTTTAGCATTTTTTTAAAAAAAAATAAAAAAAGGGGTTCATTGCATGATTGAATAACTTTTCTCCCTTCTTGAACTGATATGCTTGGTGATGGATGATTGAATTGATGAATTGAGTTTGATGGATGCATACCTTGTGAGATTTTGAGCCTAATGGATGGATTCAACATTTATGCCATTCTCTTCTTTCTTGTGTGATTTTCACTTATGTTAATGACCACTCTAGAACTTGCTTTGATTCTTTTTGAAGCTATATTTCACTTGCATGCATGAACATGATTGAGGCCCTCTTTCTTAATTAGCTAGTTTAACCGAATAGCCAACCTTGTTTTCAATATGATATCAAGCACTCTTTTGACTTCTTGAAAATTCTCTGATTCCTGCCAACCTTGTATATTTTCCTTTACTTAACCCCTTTGAGCTTATTTGACCATTCCTTGTTTCTAGCTCATTATGTGCCTTAAATGAAAAATCGTGTTCTTACTTTACCTTAGGGAATAAAAGAACATTAGCTTGGTTAATGGATGAGTTTTTGAACAAGTGTGGGGGTATGTTTACAAAATGGTTGTTGAAAAAGGAAAGAGTGCCTAAAAAAAAAAGGAAAAATGTATGTATATAGTTATGTTCATATATATAAAAGAAAAAAAAAAGATTAGGAAATGAATATGTAAAGGGATATACATTAGAGTTGGGATGAACTTTTATGCTTGTTATTTGAACTCAGCTCTCATTTGCTTTTATTCTCTTTGGTATTTATCTTCTCATATCCATTTTATCCTCTTCTGTTACCTTGACCTCACTACAACCTTGAAAAAAAGTCTTCATGATTTATGTGTGCATGTATTTTGAGTAGTGGAGAAGTAGAAGATAAGCAAGCTTATGGTAGTGCAATTTTTATGGGTTGAATTGAGTGAAATACATACCTTTTAAACACTTGAGAGATTGAGAGGGAATCTTGTGAAGATCTATCATTCTCGATTCATGTTAAAGATACCTTGCTTGTTGGTTTGAGATGTGGAGAATTGTTAACTCATGAATGTTTTGATCCCTTGAACCTTTGGTTGTTCTTCTTGATTGTAAAATTTTGGGCTCTTGAATGTCGTTGGAATTTAAATTTTTATTAATCTCTTATGTCTTTGTTTTGGTCTTGAGTTTTACCCAAGAGTGCAAAAAGCTAAGTGTGAGGGAATTTGATAATCACATATTTTATTCATTAATAAACCCTTATATTTAGTCATTTACACTCTCTATATTCTTAATTGATTGAGTTTGGTATGATTTTATGAGTTTAAGCTCAAATTGGTCCTAATTGAATATTTTCAGCATTATTAAGATTTGACACTGTTTCTGTATTTTAGCCATAACTTGAGTTCCTGATATATGATAATCATGAATTTTACCTTGTAGGAAAACTAGGAGGAAGCTCTACAACTTTGATGAAGAGCTCGAAGTCCTACACAGATGTCTAAGGGACCTAAGTTTACATGGAAGTCAGAATACGGGTTCTGTCACTAGAATCCGAACGGTGTGCACTCATAAAATCATATCTCAAGCTGTAATAATGGAGATGAGCTGAAATTTGGATAGTTGATAGTTAAGATCCAAATAAACAACTTTCATGAAGAACACTTTTTGAAAAAATGAAGTCTAATGGGTCAGTTTGAGCTTGCAAGTCGGAACAGAGGTGCTGAAGTTGGGTTTGAGCAACCTGCGGTATTCGGGTCATATCTTGGGCTGTAGGAAGCCAAATTGGACGATCCAGATATGCATGTTATAGCCAAGACAAAGATCTACAACTTTCATGAAGAGTACTTTTCATGGATCTGAAGTATAGTTGGTCGTTTTTGGCTTCCAAGTCAGACAAGAAATTTTCGTCCTCAACCACCCACTCATTCATCCACTAATCCACCCACTCATCCACTAATCCATCCACTCATCCACTAATCCATCCACTCAACCACTTCACTCAACCACCTCACTCATCCACCCACTTCCCTTTGTCATTTTGTTACCCTAGACTTCTATAAAAGGCACCATTGGTTATCATGAATAACAAGTTGTATTCTCCTTCAATTCTCTCATAGTTTCTTCTTATTTCTTCATAGTTTCTCATAGCTTTTGTATATTTTGATGCTCCCCTTCATGGTAATGGAGGGCTAAGCTACTTTCGGTCAATTTAGAACTCTTGAAGAGATTGTGGTTTGGATTCTTGAGACCTTGGTTATGTATTGTATTTGATTTGTAATTGAATTCCTCTTCTCTTCTTCTTGATCTTGAACGCATGAATGGTGATTCTATTTATGTTGATCTGATTTGTTCTTGGTTTAAGATTGCGATTTGTGATGAAACTTAGAACTGATTGATCTAAACTAATCACATAAATGAAGATTGAGATTTGTGATGAAACTTAGAACTGATTGATCTAAATTAATCTCAGAATTGAAAAGGTTAGGTTACTGATTTGTGCCTAAGTTAATTAAATTCGGTACTTGAAATTAACATAGATCTTCATGAATGGTGTGATTGCGGATTTGTGTTTATCTCTTGTTAATTAAATTCTAGACGATCGTCTAGTATGAATTCTGGATTTGATGCAGAGATCTCGGTTAGATCCAAATTAACAATTCAATTACGCTTCAAGTGTTCTATGAAGGGTCTATGATTGAATCCACCCAATCTTGGATAGGTTTCTAAATTGACTGCTTTTTAATTATTATTTCTTCCTTTAATTTTGTTAAGTGCGATCTTAAACTGTCAAATCCCCCTTTGCTAACTTTCACTTGATTTGATTAAATTGCATCTACAATGCTCGTGGAGATGATCCGGTGTTGTCACTGTACTATAAGCTTAGGTAATAACTTCGGTTATAATTTTGACTGAGTTCGGCGCTCGTCAATGAACTTTTGACCTCAAGGTCCAAGATAAAACGACCAATGGTAGTACGCCAAGATGAAGTTGCTTTCGCGAGGGTTTCAAACCGCATTTTGCAAAGTTTGACATTCCTTTTTTTTTTTACCTTTATATAGGTAAAATTGTACATTGTTAAAATTCTGCGTATATAAAAGAGTTCAACACTTAGATATCAACATAGATAACATTCTTGGACTGGCTTTGAAAATTTAGATGAGAAATGTCGGGATTAGATTTAAAAGAAAAAATGTTCATTATATGATGGATTTAATTAGGAGCCACTGAAAGAAAAAGTAGGATAGAAAATAGACCAAGTCCATATGCTCCATTACTAGCTATTGAAGGTGGACTTAATTAGGAGCCACTATAACAAAAAGTAGGATAGAAAATATACTAATGTTTTAAAGTGGATTCAGAGGGTACCTGAGATAGACACGTATATGGTGGTTTCCTCCTTGTACAACTGCTGTCAAGTGTATTGAACTAGAGGGGTGAGTACTTGCAAATGGACTTCAACGCTCAAGTCAGGTGATAATCACATATTTTATACATTAATAAACCCTTATTTTTAGTCATTTACACTCTCTATATACTTAATTGATTGAGTTTGGTTATGTTGTGTAAGTTTGGACTCAAATTGAACTTAATTGATTTTTCCAGCATTATTTGGGTCTTACACTGTTTTTGTATTTCTGCCATATCTTGAGTTCTAGATGTCTTATAATTATGTATCTTACCTTGTAGGAAAGAGAAGAGAGAGCTCTACAACTTTCACAAAGAGCTCTAGTAAAATAAAGACATCTAGAGGAGCTAATTGAGTTTGGAAGTTAGAACACGAGTTTTGTGATTGGAACCTGAACAGTGTGCAGTAATCAAAGCATAACTCGGGCTGTAGGAACTTTCTTGAGCTTAAATTTGGACATGTGAAAGTTAAGACCTATATCTACAACTTTCATGAGAACATAAGAGGTCATTCGGACAAATTGGAGGTGATATTAGGTCTGGAAGTCAAAACAGAGGTGTTAAAATTGAGCCTGAACAATATGTAGTAATTGGGTCATATCTTGGGTTGTATGACAAATTTTTGGATGATCTTGGTGGCATTGGAAAGCTGAGACAAAATGTTACAACTTTCATAAAGACTATGTTGCTTTATTCTGATGGCATCCATGAGATCAGCACTGAATGATTTCGGAGACAAAGAATCTCAATAATTTTCCACTCATCATTTGTCATTTTCCACTTATCCACCTACTCCTCACCTACTCTTAATCGGGGCCCCTTGTTATTTTGTATCTCTAATACTCTATAAAAGGCTATATTGGCTGATTATTTAGACTGGGGTATTAGGCTTAGTTTTTAGAAGTTATGGTTATGTTTGTTTATTGTTTTCCTTTGTTGTAATTTTCTCTTGCTCTATATTAAAGCTATTTCATCTTTCTTTTCTTCTCTCTTTCTTTCTTCTTGTCTATGAGTAACTAAATCTTCATCTTACTTGGGTGAAAGAGTGAAGCTCTTGGTAATGAAATAAGGTTAGATTATTCTATTTCTCGTACTTAAATGATATATTATCAAATGGATATTATATGTTTTATATTTTATTTCTAATCAATTTAGAAACCTTCTTTATATAATGAAGATCTTGATTTATTGTAAACAATAGGATTGACACAGTAAATGCTTGAACTCATTTACAAATGTTAGTAGATAATTAAAGAAATCATAACATGATTGCATATATAATTAAACTTTGAATGCTATATTTTCTGATTGGAACCTTCGTTGTGTGTGGATTTCAATTGAGCTATAAAGAGAAATAATCTTGCCTTTAATTTATTACCAAGAGTGGATCTTCTAACCCAAACAAGTTCTTAAATTTAATTGTGAACAAGTTTTATTATTTTTATTATTGTGACAAATCATTTTTCTTACCTCAAATAATTTCTCTTCATCAATTCCCTGTGGATCAACCTCGGACTCCCGAGAATTTATTACCTGAGACAACCTGCACTTGGGTTTGCATCCTAAAATCCCGCATCAAGTTTTTGGCACCATTGTCGGGGACTTGATTTGAAGTTTTAATTTATTGAGCTTCTCTTTCTTTAAGTAAATTTCATCATCTTGTATATTCATCATCCGATATATTCTATCTCTACTCTTTTAATTTACTAACTTACTAACTTGCTAACCTACTAACTTTCTAACTTTTATATTTATGTCATTTATTTATGTTTACTAACTTTTATTTTATGTCATTTATTTTTGCTTACTAACTTTTATTTTCTCGCTTCTCTAACTTTTAATTTACGTCATTTATTTTCTCGCTATCTAACTTTTTAATTTATGTTATTTATTGTTGCTTTCTAACGTAATAAAATAATCTTTCTTCTTCTCTTCTCTTTCACCCGCTCTGGTGGGGCTCTCGCCTTTTTTCGTTTTCATATTTTAAATTTATTTTTTCTACAATTTACTTTCTCGTACTTTACTTTATATACTTTATTTTTTGTATTTTACTTTCTGCACTTTCTAACTTACTAATTATTAACTCTCTAATTATCTAACTTTTTACTTTATCAGTTATCTAACTTTTTACTTGTTAATATTTATTGGGTGATTGGTTTATACCACATCCTTGTTTATTTATGCTTAATTGGTATTGTAATTTAAATTCTGGTTGTTTAGTTAAAATTAATCATGGTACTTTATATATTGATTTGTTTGAATCACAATCATATACAATTGACACAATGACTGAAAATGAAAGTGTACATGATGAACATGAAAATCAATCGTTTTGAACCATGCGTGAATATTTGCAACCACCTCGAAATTCTAGTCCATCATGTTAAATCTTTCCACTCAATGCCAATAATTTTAGATTCAAGCTAGGTATGATTTCTTTACTTCATAATTTTCATGGTTTAGAGTTTGAAAGCCCATATTTACATCTGAAAGAATTTGAGGAAGTATGTATTGCTTTCAATGACCAAAATTACACTGAAGAAATTGTTAAGCTTAAATTGTTTCCTTTTTCTTTAAACCGATAAAGCAAAATCTTAGCTTAATACTTTGAAACCAAGATCAATTGGCACATGGCAAGAAATGTAAGGTGAGTTCTTAAAGAAATTTTTTCCAACACATAAAACCAATGCTACGAAAAGACAAATCCAAATTTTTTCCCAAAATTCAAATGAAACATATTTTCAATGTTAGGAACGGTTTAAAGATTTGTTAAATTCTTGCCCACATCACGGTTTTGAAAAAATGGTGCACTATAAGCTTCTTTTATGAAGGTTTAATACCTGAAACTAAACAATTTGTGGAAATAATGTGCAATGGAGAGTTTCTTGATAAAGAACCTGATGAAGCTTTAGACTATTTAAACCAGTTGGCTGAAAATTCTCAATCTTGGCATAGTACTAACCCTTTTGAAAATTCAATTAGATCTAACCTTGCAAGTGCTAATAAAGGAAAATATCACCTTAGTCAAGAGGAAGATCTAAATGCTAGGTTTGCCAGTTTGACTAGAAAAATTGAAGCAATGGAATTAGGAAAAGCAAAAGGAATCAAATCTATGTCAAATGAAGAAATTTGTGGCATTTGTGATGACTTAGGACACTCAACACATGAATTTCTTAAGATTCCCGTTTTTAAAGAAGTTGTACATGAGCAAGTAAATGCAATGAATAATTTTAAAAAGCCATTTACTTCTTCTTTTTCAGATACATACAATCCGGGATGGAGAAATCACCTGAATTTCAGCTGGAGGAATAATAATCAGTCACAATTCGTGCAACCACCATCACCTCAAGCACAACAGGACTCTCAAAATTCTCAAGGATATGCACCTTATGTCCCACTATATAGGAAAAACCTTGACTGACATAAAAAAAACTCTTGCTAAACTTTCTTCTGCACTCACCATTCATGAGAAAGGAAAATTTCCTTCTCAACTTCAACCAAATCCCAAGACTCAGTACAGTCTAAATGAGGAGAGTTCAGAAAACCAACAAATGGACTAAGTCAAGTTAGTGATAACTCTCAGGAGTGAAAAGGTTGTTGAAAAATAAATTTCCGAACCTTGTGAAAAAGATGATGAATCAATTCCCCAAGAAAATAAAGAAGTTGACCAAAAGGAGACCAAACTCTCGCTTTCACCTCCATTTCCCCAAGCATTGAATAATCCAAAGAAATTGGACCACCACACTGAAATTTTTGAAATTTTGAAACAAGTGAAGATCAATATTCCTCTGTTAGATGCTATCAAACAGATTCTTTGTTATGCCAAATATTTGAAGGACTTGTGTACTGTTAAAAAGAAATTAAATGTGAAAAAGAAAGCATTTTTGGCTGAACAGGTAAGCTTCATTCTTCAGTATAATAATGCATTGAAATATAAACACCCTGGCTGTCCTATAGTTTCATGCATTATTAGAGAACATAAAATTGAAAAAGCTTTACTTGATCTTGGTGCTAGTGTCAATTTGCTTCCATATTCAGTTTATCAGCAACTTAACTTAGGTGAGTTAAAACTAACTTCTGTAACTCTTCTACTTGCTGATAGATCAATTAAAATTCTAAGAGAAATAGTGGAAGATGTGTTGGTACAAGTTGATAAATTCATATATCCTGTGGATTTTATTGTCTTGGATACTAAACCTATGGTTGATAGTTGTAAGTCAATTCATGTTATTTTAGGCCGTTCATTTTTAGCAACATCTAATGCTTTGATAAATTGCAGAAATGGAGTGGTGAAGCTAACATTTGGAAACATGACACTAGAGCTCAATGTTTTTAACATGTGCAAGCAACCACAGGAAGTCCTTGATGAAAAGGAGAAAGTTGAAGGAATTAAAGCCATTATAGACGATCATCTTCAAACAAGGAGTTCTTCTGACCCATTAGAAATTTGTTTAGTCAATTCATTTCATTCAGGCATGCAATTAGAAGATGATATCTCTGAAATATGCTCTATGCTTGATTGTATACAGGTAATGGAGTACAAGGGATGGAAACCAAGATTTGAAGAGCTAAAACCCATGAATGATAATGCCCATGAAGAAGTACCCACACCGGAACTAAAGTCATTACCTGCTGGGTTGAAGTACACATTTTTGGGAGAAGAGCAAAGCTTTCCAGTGGTAATTTTCTCGTCTTTTACTGAAGAATAAGAACTTGTTCAAATATTGTCCTGACCAAATCTTTCAGAGATATGTGCCTGATAGTGAGGTAGATAGTGTTATTAAATTTTTTACTCAGAAGCATGTGGAGGTCACTTTTCTTTAAAGAAAATAGCTGCGAAAATCTTACAGTGTGGATTTTATTGGTCCACTTTTTTTAAGGACTGCTATACTTTTTGCAAAAGTTGTGAAAACTGTCAAAAATTGGGTTCCATTTCAAAAAGAAACATGATGTCTGATTGCGGAATTTAAGGATGCAAACCCAAGTACAGGTTGTCTCAAGTAATAAATTCTCGAGAGTTCGAGGTCGATCCACAGGGAATTGATGAAGAAAAATTAATTGAGGTAAGAGAATGATTTGTCACAATAATAAAAATAGTAAAACTTGTTCACAATTAAATTTAAGAACTTGCTTGGGTTAGGAGATCCACTCTTGGTAATAAATTAAAAACAAGATTATTTCTCTTTATAACTCAATTGAAATCCACACAAAACGGAGGTTCCAATAAGAAAATATAACATTCAAAGTTTAATTATATATGCAATTATATTATGATTCATTTAATTATCTACCAATATTTGTAAATGAGTTCAAGCATTCACTATGCCAATCCTCTTGTCTACAAAAAATTAAGATCTCCATTATACAAAGAAGGTTTCTAAATTGGTTGGAAACAAAATATAACACATATAATGTCCACTTTATAATATATAATTTAAACACAAGAAATAGAATAATCTAACCTTATTTCATTACCAAGAGCTTCACTTTTTCACCAAAGCAAAATGAAGATTTAGTTACTTATAAACAAGAAGAAAGAAAGAGAGAAGAAGAGAAAGATGAACATAGCTTCAATTTAGAAAATTACAACAAAGGAAAACAATAAATAAGCATGAACATAATTTCTCCTAACCAAGCCTAAAACCAAAGTCTCTTAAATGATCAGTCAATGAAGCTTTTTATAGAGGATTAGAGATACAAAATGACAAGGAGACTGATTAAGAGTAGGTGAGAAGTAGGTGGATGAGTGGAAAATGCCAAATGGTGAGTGGAAAATTATTGAGATTCTTTGTCTTCGAAATCATTTAGTGCTGATCTCATGGATGCCATCAGAATGAAGCAACGTGGTTTTCATGAAAGTTGTAGCATTTTGTCTCAGCTTTCCAATACCACCAAAATCATCCAAAAATTCGTTTTACAACCCAAGATATGACCCAATTACTGCAGACTATTTAGGCCCAGTTTCAGCACCTCTGTTTTGACTTCCAGACCTAATATCACCTCCAAGCTATCTGAATAAGCTCTTATGTTCTCATGAAAGTTGTAGATATGGGTCTTAACTTTCAAATCTCCAAATTTCAGCGCAAGAAAGTTCCTACAGCCTGAGTTATGCTTTGATTACTGCATACTGTTCAGGTTCCAATCACAAAACCTGTGTTCTGACTTCCAAGCCCATTTAGCTCATCTAGATGTCCATATTTTACCTGGAGCTCATGAAAGTTGTAGAGCTCTCTCTTATCTTTTCTACAAGATAAGATACATACTTTTTACACATCTAAAACTCAAGAAATAGCAGAAATACAGAAACAGTGTAAGACCAAAATAGTGTTGAAAAAATCAATTAAGTTTCATTTGACTCCAAACTTACAAAACATAACCAGACTTAATCAATTAAGTACATGGAGAGTTTAAATGACTAAAAATAAGGGTTCATTAATGTATAAAATATGTGATTATCAATATCTTAGAACCCTATCCTTATCATTGAAATTTTTTATTATTAGGGAATTGATTTCATGGGCCCATTTCCATCTTCATTTAGATTTGTGTATATTTTAGTTACAGTTGATTATGTCTCAAAAGGGATTGAGGCGATTCCATGTCGACACAATGTTCATAAAATTGTTCTCAAATTTTTAAAAGAAAATGTCTTGTGTGGATTTGGAATCCCTTGAGCTATCATTAATGATAGGGGAACACATTTTTACAATAAACCATTGGAATCTTTAATGAAGAAATATGGTATTACACACAAAATTTCCACCCCTTATCACCCTCAGACAAGTGGACAAGTTGAATTGAAAAATAGGGAGATTAAACAAATTTTGGAAAAAACAGTTAAACCAAATCGTAAGAATTGGTCTTTAAGACTAAACAATGCACTTTGGGCTTATCGTACTGCTTTCAAAACATCCTTGGGCATGTCACCCTATCAGTTAGTTTATGAAAAACCTTGTCACTTGCCTGTAGAATTGGAACATAAAACATTTTGGGCCATTAAAGCTTTCAACCTAAACCTTGATGATGCTTGCAAGATATGCAAATTGTAATTAAATGAACTTGAGGAATTGAGAAATGATGCATATGAAAACTCAAAGATTTATAAAGCTACAACAAATGCTTTTCATGACAAGACAATTTTGAGAAAATCTTTTGAAATTGGTTAAAAAGCTCTGCTTTATTATTCTCGTCTGCACCTATTTCTTGGAAAATTGAGATCTAGGTGGAGTGGTCCTTTTGTTGTCAAACATGTGTATCCTTATGGGACCATAGATATTGAGAATCCTATGAATAGTAATGTGTTTAAAAACAATGGGTAAAGACTCAAATCATTTCTGAAAAACCAAATTGATGAGGTATAATTCATCTCTCTTTCTGATCTTTGTTATGAACAGAATTTATTCTAATTTTGTTGCCTCCTTTTTGCAGTTCTGTGTGTTCCTGGTTAAATAGCGGATAACGGTACTCCGTGGCTCTCGAGTCGGTTTATTTTTTAGTTTCCCAAAATAACTGATTCATTCTCCTTTAAAATGGATGTCATTCTTTCAAACCCAAGAAAACATTTTCCTTCCCTCCCTCAAAATGCTCTGACAAAAATTTACAAAGCTAGATGTGAAAGATTGAGATTGTTAATGCACAAGGGTATGCCAGAAGATGTACGCTGGACAATTGAAGCAAAAGTCCGACTAGCAGGTGAGTCTTCAATTTCATTTGACTCATACATGTCAGGTCTTAGAAGAAGTTCGTATTCTAAAAGGAGAAGAGCAAAAAGGTTACAAGTCTATCACAAATGTGCACGATGAAATTGTAATAAGCGATGTTGTTCTTTGGGGATGGTTTTCGCAATTAGAGAAGATAAAATATTTTTCATTAAGAATAGACTGAGTAAGGAGTCATTAGATGATATCTTATTGACTCTTGAGACGCATTCTTGTGGATTTGTGCATTGTGAATTTCTTAATTTGTGGAATCTCTTCAAGGATGAAGAAAAACATTACAGTCTTGGGAATCTGACTCTAAAAGACCCTGTTTGCCAATTTATAAGAAAATTAGATGAGAAGCTTATCATCGACTCATAGACGATGTTTAAGCCATTACTGGACGTGAAACTAGAGGCAGATGTGAGTCATATCCACAACAATCTGTACATATTATCTTCTTCTTCTTCATGTTTTCTTTAAAAAAAAGACAAAAAAAGAAAGAAATAAAAAAGAAAAACAACAAGGTTAAAAGAGACAAAAATGAGAAAAGAATGGCGAAACTTCAGTTTAACTTGGTCTTTAATTAGATTAGGAGCCCTAGATGGATGTCCATTTTTTCATATACTTAAAAGGAAACCTTCACACACCGGTCTATAAATAAGGTTCGTGTGTCATCCTCTGTAGAGAGTTGTTCTCAGTGTCCCAAAGTTTACCTTCTAGGCAAGCTGAGATGATGGGCAGATAGAAGCGCCCCGTGTTGGCATACTCGTGTGACTATGCAATTGAGTTAGATCCTGTGATTTAATGCCATGGGTTCTCCAACGACCTCTCACTGGTTGTGGTCCTTAGGTGGTACCTGTCAGATTTATGCACATTAATTAGTTACGTCACAACTTAATCCAATATATTCCACAAGCGGCAGGAAGAAGAATTCCAAGATTGGCTGAGTTGTCTTGTTATTACTACACTCATGACACACAATATAAAGATATGCCATGAAAACTGTATATAAAGGTATGACATCATTTGCTATTATATTTCTTTTATCTTTGTATAATTTTGTTGTATTTTAGTTTTGGACAGACGATCCTTTGAGCAAGGTCCTTCAGGGGTTTCTAAACTTCTTTACCTTGATGGTTTTCTTGAAGTAAAAAAAATAAAAAATAAAAAAAATAAAAAAATTGTTATACAAAAAAAAAGATTTTGTGTTTCTTAATTTCAAACTTTTCTAACAATAACCAACCTACCCTTGTAGGTGTTATTATTACCCTTTCCATTCTTTTTCCTATTTAAACACTTCATTTTCTCCACTTACCTCCAATTCAGAATCATTCAAAGGGAATGTGAGAATAGAAATGGAAGGTATTTCTATTCGTCAACTTAAAAATATATGTGTATTTTGTGGGTTTAAGTATGGGAAGGGTTTAGAGTTTATAAACGCAGCTAACACTCTTGGTCGATCACTTGCTGCGAGAAATATTCATCTTGTATATGGGGGAGGTTGTCGTGGGTTAATAGGGGTTGTATCATTTGCTGCATATATAGGAGGCAGTCAAGTTTTAAGTGTCATTCCTGGACCTTTCACTCAACAGAACATCACTGGAAAGATAATTGGGGATGAATTTAAGGTATCTTCTATGCATGAATGAATGAAGATAATGCTTGACAACTCTGATGCATTCATTTCCTTACCAGGTGATTTTGGTACTTTGGAAGAAATTTTTCAAATTGTCTCTTGGGCCCAACTAAACATCCACCATAAACCCATAAGTTTGTTGAATGTAAATAATTTCTTTAATCTTTTGTTATCTTTTCTTAACCATGTTGTGGAATAGAAATTCATCACACCTTCGGCAAGACAACTTCTTATCTCTGCTTCCACTATTGATGAGTTGATTGATAAATTAGAAGATTTTGTTTATAAACCTGACCCAACAATATCTCAGATAGATTGGTTAGCAGGAAGCAGTGAGGGAAGCAGCTTGAAACGAAAGTTTGATCTAATACTTCGTTTATAACTTTTCTTTACATTTGATTTTATTTATCGTACTTTGTGTCAAATTTCTCAAATAGGTAATATCTTCTATCCTTTACTCATCTATATTTTAACATTGAGGACAATGTTGTGATCTGGTTGGGGGGAAGGATAGTTAACTAAAAAATTTTTTTTTGGGAAGTATGATATGATTATCATAGACTTACTAAACTAATGAATGATGGCGAAGTAAGGAGTAATTTTACTTCTGAGACGCATCTAAATTGGGAAGTATGTTTAGTGATATGACTGTCAAAAACCTATTCGTAGTAAAACCAATTAAGGAAGACAGAGTAATGAGTAAAATTTGCCTTGCAGGTAAGTTTACTCTTGAGACACATCTTAGTTGAAGAAATAATTATTTTGTGCAGAAGTAGCAAATGGATTATTGGATCTTAGCATAAATTGTCTTCTTTCTTAAAAATCACATACTTGGATATGAATGTTGAAATGATGGATTGAGAATGATAGAAATATGCCTTGTGAGATTTTGAGCCTATTGATGAATGAATTGAATATCTGTACCATTCTCTTCTTTCTTGTGTGATTTTTTTTCACTCATGAAATTGTTACTCTAGAACTTACTTTGATTCTTTTTTAGGCTACATTTTCACATGCATACAGAAACATGATTGAGACATTTTTCTTAAAATAGCTACTTTAACCAAATAGCCAGCCTTGCTCAGCAACATATTGTCTCAATATGATATCAAACACTCTTATGACTTGAAAATTCTCTGATTCCTGCTAATGTAAGGCATTGGAAATGACCTATTTCCTCTTGCTTAACCCCTTGAGCTTATTTGATCATTCATTGTTTCTAGCTCATTACATGCCTTTATAAAAAGAAATGTTTTTACCCAACCTTAGGGAATAAGAGAGCATTGACCTTGTTCTTGAACAAGTGTGGGATGTGTGTGCAAAATGATAAAAAAAAAGAGCTAACCACCACTACAATCAAAGGATTATCATAGTCCCCTGATATACCATGTGACATTTCCATGCCTAAAATAAAGATGGATGCTTGGAAGCAACAGGAAGAGAAGGAGAAGGTTCAGACCTAACAATGAATTTAACTCACCAATTTGGGATTGATCTTCAACAAAACATTAGTCAAATATTAGTCATTTTCCTTTATGATGAATATTCTCAAACAATTTCTCCACTCTAACTGTACCATAATGCTCTTTTATTCTCTTTGGTATTTATTTTCTCATATCTATATTATCCCATCTCTTTTACCATGACCCCATTACAACCTTGAATAAAATCCTCTTGATTTTTGTGTGCATGTGTTTTGAGTAGCGGAGAAGTAGAAGAAAAGCAAGCTTATGGTAGTGTAATTTTTCATGGGTTGAATTAAGTGAAATACCTACCTTTTAAACACTTGAGGGATTGAGAGTGAATCTTGTGAGGATCTATCATTCTTGACTTATGCTTTTCAACTGAAGTTTCCTTGCTTGTTAGTTTGAGATATGAAGAAATGTTACCTTATTAATGCTTTGATCCCTTGAATTTCTAGTTTCTCTTCTTGATTCATTGAGTCTTTTAGAGTTTTTAACTTTTGAGTCTGTGTCATTTTTCTTTATTCCCTAGCTATGGATGAAAATTAATAAGGCATTTATATGTGTTTATAGATTTATTATAATATATTATAACATAAAAAAATTACATATTAATTGTAACAAATAAACATAAATCGCCATGTTCACCCCGTTGCCAAGCCTATACAGCAGTAACTTTTATTGCTAATAGTCTAGACTTTTCTAGAAATGTGCATCATGTTTGTGCCACATAAAATTATATATCAAGATAATTAATTGATTGAATTTTTTTTTCAAATACTTAAAGATATTAGTGCATGTTTGTGGTGGTAGTAGGGTCGTTTTAAGGTGGACCTTATTATTCATCACCAGTAAACTGGTGATTAGGTAAGTTGTCTAAATTTCATAATTTCAAAATAGTCTTTAAACAAAATTGAATTTTGGATCTTGAACCCTTATTCTTTCTTAGAAACCAGAAGAATTAAGATGGCGATCCAGATCTCATCGGTGGCACAGTCAGATGCCACCGTCAAGAACAGCGAGCCGTGCCGCCAAGATCACGTTGTCCTTCGTTGCCGTCGAGGGTTGCCCAACAGACAGCCCACCACCAGCAAACCATGCCGCCCAACGTTTCCCCTTTGTATCTGTGGTTTTTGTTCTCTGAAGTGTGAACGAAAGAGAACCCAACAAGAGAACCACCGTCACTTCTAGCAAGAGAACCCAAACCCCCACACCCCTGCAAATACCAAATCATTAAAATCTAGAAATCACCATAACCTTTCAAGCCTGTGGACAGCCAGTCCTTGCCACTTGTGTAACATCCCAAATTTTCATATCTCTTAAACAGTAATTTTGACAGTTAACAGAATTTTACTGTTTAGTAATTTCTGTGCACTGTAAAATTATTTTGTTTATTCCGTCAGCATATTTGATTGTTTTGAGTGATTTACTCCGTGTTAGGAAAATAAAAATTTTTGGGCCGGAGAAAACTTTACGTAATTTAATTTTTACCGTTAGGTAATTATTTTACGTAATCTGATTTGATATTTGTGCATTTTATAATTTTTGTGATTTTTGTGGATGACTATGTATTTTTTTTACTGTATGTGGGCCCAAGTGGTCCTATGTGGGCCCAGGTGGCTATACGTGGGCCCAGGTGGGTCCCACAAAGTGAAAATTTTTCTACGCATAGAAAAATTTGTACTATTTAGACGGAGACAGGGGATCTTACTAAACCTGAATCCGGAAAACAGTTTTAGAAAATTTTTGTATTGTATTTTATACTGTATTTAATTATCGGATGATAAAAATACAGTAAAAATATTATTTGTAGGATACGAGAATAAATATTATACTGCGTAGTCAACAAAGAGAGTTTGATTTGATTTATACCCTTGGATGAGAATACTTAGTTTGAATATTAACCATTGATTTAATCAAAGGTTAAGAAACAAACTTAATAAAAAGCTTGGATAATAACCATTGATTTAATCAATGGTGTGAGAATAAGCTTAGTTAGGAAGGCTTTGATATCAACCATAGATGTAATCAAAGGTGTAGAATTGGACTTGAAAAATGACAAAGACAATTTATAACCATTGGATTTAGATTAAATCAAGGGTGGAGATTTAATCTTAAAAAGTAACAAAGACCATTTATGACCATTGGATGAAGAATCAATCAATGGTGGAGATTTGGTCTTCTAAAGTAGCAAAGACTAATTAGGACCCTTGGATTTAAAGTTTGAAGAAGTAATCTTGACCCTTAATTTTGGAGACACATCTAAGGGCTAGAATTTAAAGGAGAAAAATCCAATGGCCTAGATTTAGTCTTCTAAAATTAAAAATCTACCTAAATCCTAACCATTGGATTAATCAATGGCTAGAAATGCTTCAAATGGTGGCAAATAATGAAGACAACTTTATTGAATGCATTATGAAGAGAAGGTGATGGTTTTGGAGTGTTTAGAAGACAAAGAGACAAGCTTTATGTCATTTTTGCATGTCTTGGTCAATGTTTCATCATAATTGATCATTATTGATCAATTTGCACTCAAGGAGAATGCATTGAAGGGGAGCCACGAAATTGAGAAGCTTTAGGACATAGGAAAAAGTTTGAAGACCATTATTGCCATCCTTGGTCATCATTAGACATTTTCAAGAAGCTAAGTTACCAAGTTTTCTCTCCATTTCTCTCCTTCTTCATGTTTTGGCCAAGCATTCCAAGAACACCTTCCATCACTTTTTAATTTCATCCAACTTGATTTTCTAAACCTAAACACCATTCTAAGAACATCTCTAGTTATGAGTTTTTTCAAAATCATTCATCTTGATCTTCAAATTCAAGCTTCAAGTTTCTATCAAAAATCAAAAATTTCATCTTTGTGCTTCAAGAGAAACCATTCGGTTATCTACCCTAAAATCACCATCCAATCTCTTTTAATTTCATCCAACCTTAGATCTTGAATCTCCATGATATTCTAAGCAACTTTCATGTTGAAGATTTCTTCTAAATCATTCATCTTCAAGGAGTTTCTTTAAGATCAAAGTTATTGGGTTTTTGAGGTGAAGTATAAGGAAACTTCATTTTCTTCTCTCTTTTTCATGATCTAAGCCATGTTTGATCCATGGTTCCTCTTAATCAAGCTTGATATGTTAATTAACTTGTGTTTTGTTTTGTATTTGAGAAGCCCTTGGTGGTGAATGACTTGGAAAAAGAAACAAATCAAGAAGCTTTGGAGGATCTTCAAGAGGTAAGAGGGAGATCCATCTCACCAACCAAGCATGGTGGTGAGAGATGGTATTTTATTTGATGGATGTGGAATCCATGTGAGGATTCATATCCATGGTCATGTAATTAATTTGTGGGTGTTTAGGAGCTTTGATTAATTTTCTATGCTTGATATGCTTTGCATGGTTTTATAGCTTTGATGATATGCTTGATATGCTATACATGCTTTATGACTTTAATGGTATGCTTATGTTATTTATGATGAAATATATATGTATATGCCATGACTTGATGGTGGAAAGGAAATTGATTTTTGGCTCCAATAGCCAAGGAAGAGCTACGGTTTGTTACCCAAGTGGCTTCAGTACTCAAGAGGGGGGTGAATTGAGTAATTAAGGATTTTTCGCAAAAGCCTTAAACAAATAAATTATACTGAATTTAATTATTAAAAGTCGTGAATGAGATGAAGATAAGAAGAATAATTAATAATTAAATTGCAAGAATAAATAAAGTGCATAAAGATAAAAGATTAAGGGTAGAAAAGCAGGCACGATATTTATCCTGGTTCGACCACCAACCACTTGTGGCCTACGTCCAGTCCCCGAAACACAGTTCGAGATTTTTCACTATTCAATACAAGCTTAACAACAGGTGCTTGCAACCTTTACACAATAGAGTACTTTTCACACACAGGGAAACTCTACCCTTGTGCTAAAGCCTCAGCCTGCAGGGATACCTCACCCTTACACAAACTTTAGAGGGATACCTCACCCCCTTTGAAGGATACCTCACCTTCTTTACAATAAGGGATACCTCACCCTTTTACAAAGAAATAGAATATAGTTGAAGAGAAACTCTCACAAAGAGCAAATGTTACAAATTGAAGCACTAGGAAGCTCTCTTATGATATCTCAAGGTTTTGGCGAAAAGAGCACAGAAAATATGAGAAAATAGAGAATTACGTTTTTGGCACAAGCAAAAATAGTTCAGATCATGGGGCTGGTGTAAAGATGACCAAAACCATGTATTTATAGTGTTCCAAGAAAAAGAGCTGTTGGGTATTAATTTCATTCATTAAAAGCTCCAGAAAATAGCCGTTACGTGATTTCTGGGTTGTGGTATTCGAATACCTCCTGTGGTATTCGAATAGATCCTTCAAAAATGTGTTTTGGAACGTTTTCTATGTTGTGGTATTCGAATACCTTGTGTGGTATTCGAATAGATCCTTAAAAACACATTCTGGAGACATTTCTGGGGTGTGGTATTCGAATACCTATATGGTGTATTCGAATACACCACTCTGATTTTGAAATCCAACTTTAAATGGTCATAACTTCTTCATTTCTTATCCGTTTAAAGCAAATGACCAGTCATTGGAAAGATATTTGAGTATATTTTCAAATGAAATAAGTTTCAAAACAAAAATCAAATTATTTTAAAAGTTATGATCAAAAGAGTAACCAAAGGTCAAATTTTCAAAACTCAAACTTTGCTATTTTTCATAAATTTGAACTACCATCATAACTAAACCTTCAAAACTTGTTTGTTGGGTATTTTAATATGTGAAAACCATTTTTAAATATTTGAAAACATATTTGAGATATCTAGAGGGCTTCTTACAAAAAGACCCTAAGTCCTATAAGCTATACCATTTAATCTTCCTTTGGACTTGGTCTTTGACATGATTTTGTTGTTATCAAAACCTTCTTCTCCTTGAGTTGAGTATAAATGAGATCTTTGCTTTCTTGTTGTAATGCTCACTCTTGGTACTTGGACTATACATCATCTTCATCATGTTTGTTATCATCAAAACTATTTTCCATGTCAGCTAGCCAATTACACGGTTTTGATGCCCTTGATTAGGGTTCATGTTAAAAATTTTTAAGAACAAAAGAATTGATTTTTGAGTACTTAGAACATTGTGGATTTCGAACAAGACACCTCAAAATAGGTGTTCACAAATTAATATTTTCATGAAAGATGAAAATGGATGATTTGAAGAGTATGGAAAATAAACAAAGGATTTGTTTTTCAAGAGAACAAGAATATGATTTTTGGAAGAATTTTTATTGATTTATTTTGTGTAAAAAGATGCTAAGTATTTTTCTAAATATGAGTTTGAATGAAACGGACAAACGTTGATTTTAAGGATTTGCAAAGAAAGTAAAAAAAAGAATTTGCAAAGAAAGTGAAAATGAATTTGAACAAATGAGTTTGGTTTTTATGACCATGAATCACACGGTTTTGAAAACAAAGAATTTTTAATGGTTTTGTTTGTGTAAAACCATATCAATTTAGAAGGAAAAATATTTGATGGCTTCAATGGTCAAAGACTCTACGATTTTTGGAGGATGGAATAATTTTGGTTTTATGAAACAAAATAATTTTAAAGTGGAAAC
This sequence comes from Ormosia emarginata, assembly GCA_029884605.1. Classification (NCBI taxonomy): domain Eukaryota; kingdom Viridiplantae; phylum Streptophyta; class Magnoliopsida; order Fabales; family Fabaceae; genus Ormosia; species Ormosia emarginata. Next base: position 5,092,535 of record JAQQTP010000089.1, read on the forward strand.
AAAATGTTTGAACAAAATGTTTTAGTATAAGGATTTTGGAAAGGGAATGAAAGTATTTTATCACTTGAGAAATGAAATTTCATATGAAAATGAAAAAGAAAAGTTGCAAGGGTTTGAATCTTAATTTGTTTTGAAAAGAATTGATTTTAGAATTGATTTGGGAAAAATGGAGAATATAATGGTGTTTTGAAAATTTACTAACGTATAACTTATTTTCAAGTTTTGAAATACGTTAGAAAATGTTAAGTTTTGAAACGTTGATTTACATCAATGTAAAAGTGATTTTGTGAATTATATTTTGAAAAAAAGAATTTCTTGAGTAAAGAACTGTGGAAAAATATTTTCTTGAGTAAGAAAATATATTAAATGAAGTATAAAGTTATATTATTTTGAGAAAAGTTAAAAAGGAATTTTTAAAGGTCAAGAAATATTTTCTGTAATGAAATTGTGGTGAAAAATTATTTATGTATCTTAAAAACGTGATTTTTAAGTTACGTAATATGGAAAAATATTTCTACGCAATTTTAAATACGTTAAAATATTTCTACGCGATTTGAATTATGTTTAAATATTTTACGTAATTTGAACTACTATTAAAAAATCACTACGTGATTGAAAAGTGATGAATTATTTTTACGTGATTGTGAAAATGAAGGAAAATCGTTATGTGATTTGGAAAGTGTTTTAAATATTTTGAGAATGATGAAAAATGATTTACGTGACGTAAAAGAATGATTTTTAAGTTACGCGATTTTGAAACAGTGAAAAAATACTATGCGATTTGAGAAACGTATGTTTTTACGCGATTGAGAAAAATGTTAAAATTAGTACGTGGTTTAAAAGTGCAACAGAAGAGTTGCAACATTTTGAAAACGTAACAGAAATGTTACAAAATTTTGTAAACGTAACAGTAGTGTTACGATATTGTAAAAACGTAATAAAAACGTTTTGGAATTTTAAAAAACATAACAAAAGTGTTACGGTATTGTGAAAATATAAAAGAAGTGTTATGGTATTGTGAAAACATAACAGAAAAGTTTTTGGATTGTGAAAACGTAACAGAAATGTTACGCAATTGTGAAAATACGGTAAAAGTGTTTTACAACTATGAAAACGTGATAACATGATTTTCGCTGTTGAAAGTACAGTATGATTACTGTTGAACCAGTGTCCATACACTGTTTGTGAGAAAATGACATATTTGTCTATGATTGGATTTGGTGCATTATACATGCATTGGAATGGTCCGATGAGGATTTGGATATGGCTGATTGCCTAGGAGAAACACACCTCTTGAGTGGGTGCGATATGCGTAGTGTAGGTCACTTGTTGACCTTGGGGGCATCGGGGTGCAGGTTGCCTACACGGGTGGTTGGTCGCGCTTCTTCCCGTAGGTTAGACCGATGCAACACACCGATGATCCTGACCGAGACACTATTCTTAATCAAGATCTGATAAAGACTGTCGTGTATGTGCTAGATGTGCAAAAACTGAAATGAGAATTAAAGCACGTGGTCTGAGGCACGTGGTACCGGCAGATCTTTTCGATCATTTCTCTGACTTGAGTTTAGCTCCATGGAGTAGGAAATCGAGTCTTGTGTACATGCATAATCTGAACATTTATATCTGTGTGATATATTAATTGAGGAATATTGGCTATGAAAATTGTTTTGAATACTTGGATGATGATGATGATAATTAGGACATTATCGTAATTGTTGTTTATGATAATTGAATTGATAAATGATTTGATGATGATAGTTGATTAATATTGAATATATTATTGGAAGTTTGATATGATATCCCCGTATGATATTCTTTGCTTGTGTTATCTACGTGTTGCCCATGTTGGTATTGGCGTAGGTGATCTCACCTCTTTGTTATGTTGTCTTCTTTGTGTACCGTATTGTTAAAATTAAACAAGAGAAAGAATGAGTTGTCTTAGACATAACGGGCGATGGACACTCGAGAGATTGATGAAAACATTGAAGAGTGGCTGTCTCAAGTTCGAAGGTGTTCGAGTAGACAAGGAGTAGAGTTCGATGCAAATGTTTGGATACAAGATAAGGAATGAGTATGTTAAGTTTTATCGTTAGTGTTATACCGTGCTATTTAGTAGGACCCGTCATGGGGTTTGCTACTGTTAAAAAAAAAAGTCTGTTAATTTTATATTTCTCTTTAAATTGTGAAATATTAATTGGTGTCAATGTTGTATATGAATTAGTTTAAATATATTTTCAGTAATACTTATGGATTACAGTAAGTTTATATTTCAGCAAGAAAGAAATTTTTTTTTAAACCCACGTTTTTAACTCAAACCTTTTATGAAAACATTTTCAGATTATGAGTCGGGAGTCGGAAATGTGATGCCCTAAGGAGGGTGTTACAACTTGCCATCGTACCTCGTAACCCATGACCCCGTCGCATAACTGCCATCTTTGTCTTTGTCGGGGGGTCGCACCTATAGCCATCATCCCGTACTGGAAATGCTGCCCTCCACTGTGACCCAACATTGCGAGTTGCACCACTTATAGGATTCGCGCACAAGCTACGGGTAGCACCGGCCAAATCTGTGCTTACCACCTGCAGTCGCCATCCCATACGAAAAAAGGTGAAGGATGCAGCGATAGTCGGAGAAGGGGATTTGCATCCGTTGACATCCTAAAATTCCTTTACAACCATTGTAATGGCTTTGAAAATAATAAAATAATTTAGTCTTTTCTGCAATTTTGAAAACTGGTAATAATGGGTAAGGTCAAAAGGTCCATGGATGAACTTTTGACTGCAAGGTCCAAGATAAAACGACCAATGGTAGTATGCCAAGATGAAGTTACTTTTACGAGGGTTTCGAACCAGATTTTGCAAAGTTTGACATTCCCCCCCTTTTTTTACCTTTATATAGGTAAAATTGTACATTGTAAAAATTTTGCGTATATAAAAGAGTTCAACACTTAGTTATCAACATAAATAACATTCTTGGACTGGCTTTGAAAATTTAGATGAGAAATGTCGGGATTAGATTAAAAAGAAAAAATGTTTATTATATGATGGATTTAATTAGGAGCCACTGAAAGAAAAAGTAGGATAGAAAATAGACCAAGTCCATATGCTCCATTACTAGCTATTGAAGGTGGACTTAATTAGGAGCCACTATAACAAAAAGTAGGATAGAAAATATACTAATGTTCTGAAGTAGATTCAGAGGGTATCTGAGATAGGCACGTATATGGTGGTTTCCTCCTTACGCAGCTGCTGTCAAATGTATTGAACTAGAAGGGTGGGTACCTGCAAAGGGACTCCAATGCTCAAGTTAGGCAGTGCACAAGTAGGGTTTATGTGATGAGATAGCAGATACCTGCTAAGGTTGACTTAGCCTGGTATATATAGACTATAACTGGAATCGTAATAAGATCAGTACTAAATGCAGGTATTTAAGATTGGTATCCTGTTAAGGATTGTCTTTCTTTTATCATTGGAGAGCATCCCTATAATGTAAGAATGCAGATATGATGATTATCCACTATTAGAGGTAGTTACGGATCCTATAATCTCATAAGAACATGATTGATAGTTATAAGTATCTGCGCAGATCCAGTTATCTTAGTGGTCCCATATCGTGTTTCATAGTCTTAAGGCTCCGACCGGGGTATGCATAGCAGAGTCCAGTGGCACGCGTGCCGAGTTGATCCTATTGGATGGGATCTCGAATCACAGTTCACAGTTTGGCGCTTAGATAGAGTCTTGAGTGTCAAGGTAAGTTTTATTGGGATCACTAGGCATATTGTGGACTAAGCCCTAGCTTTTGGTGTCAAGTTTTGCGATGTCTCACACTGATGCCAAGGTCCATAATCAAATGTAAAATACCTCCAAGGTTGAAATGTGGTCAGAAACCGCGATGAGTCCTTGTCGACATTTTCGTTCCTTAATCTGAGGTTAAATTCCAGTTGCCCCCATGGTTGATTCACGAGGTCTTCTATTCTTCATTAACGTCCTTTGTAACTTAGACTTTTTGGAAACTATTGTTTTGACCTCATTGGGAATTAAGGATCCTTTAATGGAGGACGTTAAGTTTATACTATTTCCCAACCACCCGATACACTCGTAGCCAATAGGAAAGGGAGGGCATTAAATGCAGATTTTATGGTTTGATAGGTTCTCCATCCTAGGAGCCAATCAGAATGCTTCATTCCCTTTATAAATAAAGAATGTTTGCATTTGACGTTGGCATTCCCTTCTACATTTTTATCTGGAAATGACCTTTTCTCAAAGCATGACTTCTCTTTCCTTCTCTGTGCATTATTGGAGAACTTTACCTCTTGCAGAGACTTTCTTCTTGTTCTTCGCCAAGTTTCTGAAAGTTTTTTATTACTTTTGTAAACGATTCTTATACTAGATATCTTTCTTTATTAGCGTATTAATGGTAGTTATCTCTCTCCCCCAACATACGAGGGTGTATTTAATCTACACTCTATCGTTGGGGAGATCTGTGATACCTGTCATGTTGGACGAAGGTAATTGGAGAAATAGAGCCCCTAATCCTCCCCCTCTCCGGCAAATTCTCTAAGAGCATTTGGATATGCAAGAGGGACTATTGGGATTGCTTTGTGATTTGAAGCAACTTGGGGTGATCATGAAACTGGTTAGGGTTCTAGTGGAATGATCTCCTCATGAAAAACTGTGCCCTGTCCAACAAAGGATAGTGCACCCCAGTCTTTATTATCATGGTGAAAGAGGCAGGGAAGAATTTGGCAGAAATTCTGGGATCCGATAGCAGTGTACTGTTCCAGTTTACTAGGGTTTTTCAATGTCAATCCATTTTTTCAAGAGGCCGCTTCACAAGGAAGAGACCAGTGTTAGTTCCGGAGAAAATGTGGATGTGACATGATCCAGGATGCTGGTGATGATTGTTCTCTCTTTTGCTTACCGCAAGTGCACGGGTCACACTTGTAGTGTAGCTAGGAGTCCGATATCGTTCCCACGAGGACTATTGCTAATTCAGAACTAATTATTAACCAATAGTTTAATAATTTCTATCTAAGAACGTTCAAATTAAAGGAGTTGTGTGTAAACTAATGGAAAGATGTAAATGCTAGCTAATTGGAATTGTAGTTGTTGATTAAAGAATAGAGAATCCTTCTTCACCTTCTACTTCAATTGATGATATGCAAACCTCTTAATTAACATACATGATATGAATTTGTTGGCTTGAGAATCTTATTTAATTAAAAGCCTAAGCCTAGGTCATTTAATCATGCTTCGTTTACCTAGTCTTGATGTGTCCATGAGATCTAGATTAAATTCCACTCATTAAGAGCAAGCCTCAATAATAGTCATGCATGACTAATAGGTATATTTCTATCATATTAGCTAATCAATTTATTCAAGCCAATTAAATGAAATCAAACATGCATCAACCATATTTATGATCTTAAATCCAATCTCCTATGTCTAGAATCATTAGATTTAATCAAAACATATTAAACATTAGCCGAATATTCAAAAGCATTAGCGGCAATATGATTGAACAACTCCTAACCACATATATTAACTTAAAGGTTTACAAAATCATTAATATTCATAGAAGGATCCAAGGAAATCCCTATACACAGACTAGCTACTCATGACAAACGAAAATACAACAAAAATACTCATTGTCATGATTTGAATAGAGAGGAAGTTGAAGGAGAGGAAGTTGCAAGCTCAATAATGGTAGTCCTTAGTGCTTGAATCCTCCTTGTGGAAGGATTTGACCTCCAACTTTGGTCCTTTTAGCTTCCCTTTTGTCTCATAAATGAACCTTAATAGCTATGTTTTAAAACAAAAAACGTTCTCTCTTTAAAATCTGATAGAACAGTATTTATAGGATCCAGAAATTTGTCTCACGTCGCGGCGCTCCACATGCCACGCTGCGGCGCGTGTTAAAATTAGGTCAAGCATGCCGCAACGCTCATTCTTCATGCCACGACGCTCCAAAATACATAGCTCTCTACCTGAACAGGGGAACGACACATGCCGCGACGCTAACTTGCCCACACTGTGACGCTTAATGCTGAACTTCATCTAATGCTTTCTCTTTCAAGTCTCCAGACCCAATTTCTTGGGAGTCCAAGGTCGATCCACAGAAAATTAATGAAGAAATATTCTTTAAGGTAAGGAAATGATTTGTCACAATAATAAAAATAATAAAACTTGTTCACAATTAAATTAAAGAACTTGCTTGGGCTAGGAGATCCACTTTTGGTAATAAATTAAGGACAATATTAATTCTTTTTATAAATCAATTGAAATCCACGCATAACGGAGGTTCCAATCAGAGAATAAAACATTCAAAGTCCATTTAGAATTGTATACATAGTTATATTATGGTTCCTTTAATTATTTACCAACACCAACACTTGTAAATGTGTTCAAGTATTCATTGTGTCATGCCACTTGTCTACAATGAATCAAGAACCCTACTTTACAAGGAGGAATTATTTACCAACACCAACACTTGTAAATGGGTTCAAGCATTCATTGTGCCAAATCACTTATCTGCAATGAATCAAGAACTCCACTTTACAAGGAGGATTTCTAAATTGATTGGAAATAAAATACGACATGTATAATGATCACTTGATAATATATCATTTAAACACAAGAAAGAAATTAATCTAACCTTATTTGATTACCAAAAGCTTCACTCATTCACCCAAACAAGATGAAGATTTAGTTACCTATCAAAAAGAAAAAAGAAAGAGAGTAGAAGAAAAAGATGAACATAATTTTAACTTAGAACAAAAGAAAATTACAACAAATAACATAATAGCATAATCTAAGCTAAGCCAATATTACTCAAATGATCTGCTTATGGTCCCTTTTATAGAGGATTAGGGATATAAAATGACAAGGGAATTGATTAATGAGTGAGTGGATGAGTGAAAAATGCCAAAGAACTTTTGTGAGTAGAAAATTATTGAAATTTCTTATCTCCGAAATCATTCAATGATGAACTCATGGATAATGTCAAAATGAAGCAAAGTGGTTTGCATAAAAGTTCTAGGAAATTGTCTCAGCTTTCCAATGCCACCAAAATCATCCAAAAATTCATCTTACAACTCAAGATATGACCTAATTACTGCAGACTATTTAGGCCCAGTTTCAACAACTCTATTTTGAATTCCAGACCCAATATGACCTCTAAGCTGTCCGATTGAGCTCTTGTGTTCTTCATGAAAGTTGTAAATATAAGTCTTAACTTTCAGATGCCAAATTTTTAGTCCATTTCAATTCCTTAAACTCGAATTATGCGATGATTACTACACATTGTTCGGGTTACAGTCACAAAACTCATGTTCTGACTTTGAAGCCCAATTAGCTATACTAGATGTCCGATTTTTCCCTGAAACTCTCATGAAAGTTGTAGAGCTCTCTCTTATCTTTCCTAAAAAGTAAGATATATAATTATAAGACATCTAGAACTCAAGATATGACTGAAAAACAAAAATAATGTAAGACCAAAATAGTGCTGAAAAAATCAATTAAGTTCAATTTGAGTCCAAACTTACAAAACATAACCAGACTTAATCAATTAAGTACATGGAGAGTGTAAATGACTAAAAATAAGAGTTTATTGATGTATAAAATATGTGATTATCAAATTCTCCCACACTTAGCTTTTTGCACTCCTGGACAAAACACATAAGACCAAAGCTAGGAAACAAAAAAAACGACACAGACTCAAAAGCTAAAAACTCTAAAAAACTTGATGAAACAAGAAGAGCAACCAGAAATTCAAAGGATCAAAGCATTAATGAGGTAACATTTCTTCACATCTCAAACCAACAAGTAAGGAAACTTCAATTGAAAAGAATGAATCAAGAATGATAGATCCTCACAACATTTACTCTCAATCCTTCAAGTGTTTAAAAGGTAAGTATTTCACTCTATTCAACTCTTGAAAAATTGTACTACCATAAGTTTGCTTATCTTCTACTTCTCCGCTACTCAAAACACATGCATACAAAAATCAAGAGGACTTTATTCAAAGTTATAATGGGGTCATGGTAAAGGAGAGGAGATAACATAGATATGAGAAGGTAAATACTAAAGAGAAAAAAAACATTATAGTACAGTTAGAGTGGAGAAGATGCTTGAGAACATTCATCATAAAGGACAATGACTAATATTTGACTAATGTTTTGTTGAAGATCAATCCCAAATTGGTGAATTGAATTCATTGTTAGGCCTGAACTTTCTCATTTTCTTTCTGTTGTTTCCAAGCATCCATCTTTATTCTAGACTTTGATAATCCTTTGATTGCAACGGTGGTCAGTTCTTTTTTTTTATCATTTTGCACACACCCCCACATTTGTTTAAGAACAAGGTCAATGCTCTCTTATTCCCTAAGGTTGGGTAAAAACATGTTTTTTTTAAAGGCACATAATGAGCTAAAAATAAGGAATGGTCAAATAAGCTCAAAGGAGTTATACAAGGAAAAATATACAAGAATGGGTATTTGGTCAAAGTAGCTATTTCAAAATACCTCAATCATATTTATGTATGCATGTGAAAATGTAGCCTAAAAAAGAATCAAAACAAGTTCTAGAGTAACAATTTCATGAGTGAAAATCACACAAGAAAGAAGAGAATGGTACAGATATTCAATTAATTCATCAATAGGTTCAAAATCTCACAAGGCATATTTCTGTCATTCTCAATCCATCATATCAACATTCATATCCAAGCTTGTAATTTTTAAGAAAAAAGACAATTTTTACTAAGATCCAAGAATTCATTTGCTACTTCTACACAAAATAATTATTTCCTCAACTAAGAAGCGTCTCAAGAGTAAACTTACCTCTAAGGCAAAATTTACTCCTTACTTTGTCATCCTTCATTGGTTTTACTACGAATAGATTTCTGACAGTCATTTCACTAAATATACTTCCCAATTTAGATGCGTCTCATGAGTAAAATTACTCCTTACTCTGCCATCATTCATTAGTTTAACAAGTCCATGACAATCATATCATACTTCCCAAAAAAAAAATTTTTTGGTCAACTATCCTTCCCTCCCAACCAGATCACAACATTGTCTTCAATGTTAAAATATAGAAGAGTAAATGATAGAAGATATTACTTATTGAAGAAATCTGACACAAAGTATGATAAATAAAATCAAAGGTAAAGAAAAGTTATAAATGAAGCGTCAGATCAAACTTTCGTTTCAAGCTACTTCCCTTACTGCTTCATGCTGACCAATCTATTTGAGTTATTACTGGGTCAGTTTTATAAACAAAAACTTCTAATTTATCAATCAACTCATCAATAGTGGAAGTAGAGATAAGAAGTTGTCTTGTCGATGGTGTGATGAATTTCTATTCCACAACATGGTGAAGAAAAGATAACAAAAGATCAAACAAATCATTTACATTCAACAAGCCTATAGGTTTATGGTAGATGTTTAGTTGGGCCTAAGAGACAATTTGAAAATTTCTTCCAAAGTATCAAAATCACCTGGTAAGGTAATCAATACATAAGAGTTGTCAAGCATTATCTTTATTCGTTCATGCATAGATGATACCTTAAGTTCATCCCCAATTGTTTTTCCAGTGATGTTCTGTTGAGTGAAAGGTCTAGGAATGACACCTGATAATCATATATTTTATACATTAAAAAACTCTTATTTTTAGTCATTTACACTCTCCAAGTACTTAATTGATTAAGCCTGGTTATGTTTTGTAAGTTTGGACTAAATTGGACTTAATTAATTTTTCCAGCATTATTTGGGTCTTACATTATTTCTGTATTTCTGCCATATCTTGAGTTCTAGATGTATAAAAATTATGTATCTTACCTTGTAGGAAAGATAAGAGAGAGCTCTACAAATTTCATAAGAGCTCTAGGTAAAATAAGGACATCTAGAGGAGCTATTTGGGCATGGAAGTTAGAACACGGGTTTTGTGATTGGAACCTGAATAGTGTGCAGTAATCAGAGCATAACTCGGGCTGTAGGAACTTTCTTGGGCTAAAATTTGAATACTTGAAAGTTAAGACCTATATCTACAACTTTCATGGAGAACATAAGAGCTCATTCAGACTGATTGGAGGTGATATTGGGTCTAGAAGTCAAAATAGAAGTGCTTAAACTAGGTCTAAATAGTCTGCAGTAATTGGGTCATATCTTGGGCTGTAGAACGAATTTTTGGATGATCTTGATGGCATTGGAAAGCTGAGACAAAATGCTACAACTTTCATGAGGACCACGTTGCTTCATTCTGATGGCATCCATGAGATCAGCACTAAATGATTTCGGAGACAAAGAATCTCAATAATTTTCCACTCACCATTTGACATTTTCCACTCATCCACCTACTCCTCACCTACTCTTAATCAGCCTCTTTGTCATTTTGTATCCCTAATCCTCTATAAAAGGCACCATTGGCTGATCATTTGGTGCTCTTGGTGTTAGGCTTAGTTTTTAGAAGTTATGGTTATGTTTGTTTATTGTTTTCTTTTGTTATAATTTTCTTTTGCTCTAAATTGAAGCTATGTTCATCTTTATCTTCTTCTCTCTTTCTTTCTTCTTATCTTTGAGTAACTAAATCTTCATATTGCTTGGGTGAAAGAGTGAAGCTCTGGGTAATGAAATAAGGTTAGATTATTCTATTTCTTGTGCTTAAATAATATATTATCAAATAGACATTATATGTGTTGTATTTTATTTCTAATCAATTTAGAAACCTTCTTTGTACAATGAAGATCTTGATTTATTGTAGACAATAGGATTGACACAGTGAATGCTTGAACTCATATACAAATGTTGGTAGATAATTACAGGAATCATAATATGATTATATATATAATTGAACTTTGAATGTTATATTTTTCGATTTGAACCTCCGTTGTGTGTGGATTTAATTGAGTCATAAAGAGAAATAATCTCGCCTTTAATTTATTACTAGGAGTGGATCTCCTAACCCAAGCAAGTTCTTAAATTCATTTGTGAACATCTTTTATTACTTTTGGTGTTGTGATAAATTCTTTTCTTATCTCAATTAATTTTTCTTCATCAATTCTCTGTGGATCGATCTCGGACTCTCGAGAAATTTATTACTTGAGACAACCTGCACTTGGGTTTGCATCCTTTAAATCCCGTAATCAAGTTTTTGGCGTCGTTGCTGGGGACTTGATTTGAAATTTTAATTAATTGAGGTTCTTTTTCTTTAATAAAATCTATTCTCTCTTCTCCCTCACCTGAGCAAAAGATCGGCTTGCTGATCCTTCGGTTTCTTTACTAACTCTCTAACTTTCTAACTATCTAACTTACTACCCTACTTGTTACCAAGTGACTTTAATACTCAAGAGGGGGGTGAATTAAGTTTATAAAACAAGTTCGCAATTCTTTCGCAAAACTCTTGACTATTGAATTTCGTTGAAGCTATTGACTATTTAAAATGAATGAATAGATAAGAACGATAGATATTGCTCAATAATTAACCAAGAGGGAAGTAAACAAGCAGGAATATAAGCAATGCACAAATGTAAAGAGAAGGGTTTAGAGAATCAAACACAATAGTTTATCTTGGTTCGGCCACCAATCCACTTGTGACCTACATCCAGTCCTCAAGTAACAACTCGAGATTTTCCACTATATCTTCAAGCTTCAATAGGTGCTTGACAACTTTTGTAATTGGCTAGCTATCATGAGCAATAGTTTTGATGATAACAAACGTAAAGACAAACATGAAGATGATGAGAAGACTAAGTCCAAGATCTTCAAAGAATAGCTTTAGGACTTAGGATCTTTGTAAAAGCCTCATTGGATATCTCATTATTTGGCATTGCAAAGAAATGTTTTCAAAATTGTTTTTTCCAAAATTAAACAACCATTTTCTGGTCATTTGAAAGCATTTAAAACTGGTTTTATAACAGAGGTATTCGAATACCCTGTTAGGTATTCGAATAGAATGGGTTTCAAGCTTATACGTTTTCTATTTTTCAAAGAGGTATTCGAATACCCCTCCAAGTATTCGAATAACTTGCTTTTGCAGAAACCCTGTTTTATTAAAGGTATTCGAATACACCATATGGTATTCGAATAACCATGTTTCAAAGTTTGTACGTTTTCTGTTTTTCAAAGTGGTATTCGAATAACCACACTTGGTATTCGAATAACCTGTGTCTGAACTGTTTCTCTAAATCATTTTAAATCAGTGGTATTCGAATAACCTATTAAGGTATTCGAATAACCCTCTTCAGAACTGGTTTTCACGGAGCTTTTCAAAATGAGGCATTCGAATACCTCATAAGGCATTCGAATACCGTATTCCAGAATTGGATTTCACGAAGCTTTCGAAAATGGCAGCAACGACCATAATTTTAATAATTACTTGCTTTTAATTGCTCCAACGGCTATTTTCTCTCATTGCTCTATAAATAGAGACCTTGGGTCTCTTCTGAAAACCCCCCAACCATTTTGAATTATTTGCTTGTGTTAAAACGTGATTCTTTCATATTTTCTATGCTCTTTTTGCCAAAACCTTGAGGTATCCTTTAGAGAGCTTATTAGTACTTCAATTTGTAATATCTGCTCTAAGTGAGAGTTCATTTTTCATCTATTCTCTGATTCTGTAAAAGGATGAGGTATCCCTTAGTGATTTTGTGAGGGTGAGGTATCCCTCTAGTAAAAGGGTGAGGTATCCCTTGGTGTAAAGAAGGTGAGGTATCCTTCAAAGGGGGTGAGGTATCCCTCTAATAAATAGGGTGAGGTATCCCTGTTGTGTAAAGGTTGCAAGCACCTGGTTTTAAGCTTGTATTGAATAGTAAAAAATCTCGAACCGTGTTTTGGGACTGGACGTAGGCCACAAGTGGTTGGTGGTCGAACCAGGATAAATATCGTGCCTGCTTTTCTACCCTTAATCTTTATCTTTATGCACTTTATTTATTCTTGCAATTTAATTATTAATTGTTCTTCTTATCTTCATCTTATTCACGACTTTTAATAATTAAATTCAGTATAGTTTATTTGTTTAAGGCTTTTGCGAAAAATCTTTAATTACTCAATTCACCCCCTCTCTTGAGTACTGAAGCCACTTGGGCAACAACTTTTACAAACTTGAGCACTCAATTCCTTGGGATACCTCACCCTTTACAATTTGGAGGGATACCTCACCTTCTCTTACAAAACAATCAAGGTTGATTGAATGAAACTCTCACTAGAGTAAATAATACAAATTGAAGCTCTTAGAATGCTCTCAAAAGATGCCTCAAGTTTTTCACAAAAACAAGAGCATTTAACATTGATGTTCTAATGCCTATATCCAAACCTCTTGATTTCTTTCGTTGATCTTGGTTTTCTCTTTTGCACTTGATCTTCATCTTTGGCTTTGTTATCATCAAAAAACAATTGACATTGCTTCAAGACACATGCATTCACATTCTCCCCTTTTTGATGATGACAAACTGAACATTGAAAGAATTAGAAACAATTGCACATATATATATATATATATATATATATATATATATATATATATATATATATATATATATATATATATATATATATATATATGTAGATTTAAGCGCAACTCTCCCCCGTAATGTATGCATAAGATATGATTAGTAATATGTTCATGTAAAAGCTTAAATCAAGCTCCCCTGTACTTATACAAGTCACTAATCTCTACCCCGTTGGCATTATCAAAAACACATTAGCATTTAGTCGAAATTTCGGCAGCATTGTCGCTTATTTTCATGATTTCCCAAATTTTAAACAACAGAAAAACAACCAGTCCAGATAAACAATCATATCAATATGCAAATGCATATTAGAATCAATATACTTAGTAATCATATCAAGAGGATAATAGAATCAATAAACATATATTAAACATAAAAAATACCAACTGATTTTATATAAATTGTTTCAATGTCATATACAACCAAAAATCAGAGAAATACAAAGAAAATATCATGGCAATGGTCCATGATCACTATCAGTCACCTCACTATCACTGTCCACGTCCGCAGCAATGTCTCCAAGGTCTACATCATCGTCTCTACAGTCAAGATAGTCCTCGGAACCAAGGAGCTCATCATCAGCAGGAACTCCAGTGGGAGTGGCAGAGGGATCAACAAACGATAGAGGAGCAGTAGGAGGGGCAGAGGAGGTGGTAGGTGCAGCAGCATCTCTCGGTGCAGTGTGTCTGGGGCCCTCCAGAAGAAAACGAATAAAAGTAAGCTCCAGATCGGAGTAGTCCATCCTCAGCTCAAGGTGATCCACCTTCTACTCAATGCGGTCCATCCGGGTTTCCACTGTGGTCGCTAAGTTCTGCATTTCCTGAAGCAGGAGATCCAAAGTAGCTGGAGCTGGTGTAGGCTATTGATCCTCCTCGTCATCATCACTTTCAGGACCATGAGGGATATGCCCGTAGCTACCATGGGCCAGATAGTACCATCTCCCATCGACCTTGCTCAGCTGAAGCTTCTTCAGAGTGTGCAAACCAATTGATTATGGGCCCTTGGAGCTGGTATCCTTGGTTTCCTCCGTCAATGAGATGTGACAGTGTCCCAGGATAGCTGTCACCAACATGGCATAGGAGAGAGCAGAGTTCTTCTTCTTTTTCACATCCAGCATATGCTGAATGATGTAGTTGGCCTAGTTGATTGGCCTGCCTATGGTCATGGCCCACAAGACCACCACGTCATCTCGTAAGACTTGAGAGTAATTCTCGCATCTGGGAATTAATCCTCGAACAATCAGATAATGCAGTACCCTGTTCTTTATTGTCAGGCCAGTTGCCATCACTCTTTTGTTATTCCTTGGAAGCACGTAACCAGAGCGAATCAGAGACATCAGAGCACTCTTATACTCAAACTCACCTCACCAAGCATTTTCGTTGCCACAGAAGCTTGTCCCAGCATAGGTTAGGTTGGTCAACCTACACTATTCTTCCCTAGAGATCTTAATTTGAGTTTTTCTTACTTCAGAAATTAGGCAATGATAATGATCTTCATACCTCAGATTTGTATAGAACACTCGAACCAAATTTGGATAAATGGCCTTTTGAATGCTGAAGAACCCAAGCAAACCCAGCTTTTCAATCAACTGAAAACTTTCCAGGGATTCACTAGTGCAAAAGGACTGAGTGAGATACCTCAGCGAGATTAGCTTCCTCAGTTAGAAGTTCTTCCAGAAAAGTTCAACCTTCTTGGTGGTGGAGAAATGCCTAGTGAGGTCCAGCCCTAAGATGTTATGTGGAGGAGCACTGAAGGATTCTCCAATAGTGGCCCCTGTTCTTACACGTTTGGCACGTTGGGTTGGGTCAGCCATTAATGATTGGAGGTGTGAAGAGGGATGAATGGAAGAGTGTTTGGAGGTGTTTGGATAAAGGTTTGGAGGTGTGTGGCTCGTAGGGGATGAAGGGGAGAAAAACGAAGGAGTGGGGAATTTTGGGTGGAAAATGGGGTGGGTTTGGATGAGATTTGATGGTTGGGTTGTGTTAGGAGATGAATTTCAAGTTGAAGGGAGGTGAAATGAGAAGATTTGGTGGAGTATGGAGTGAGAATGAGGGATTTTGGAGGAGAGGGCTTCGTGGGTGCAGAGGAGAAGAAGAGATAGTTTCAGAATGAGTGACCTTTCGCGCGTCAGAAAACCTTTTAAAACCCCTGTGTAATCGATTACATGGGTTGTGTAATTGATTACCAGCCTTCAGTTTGCCCCTGTAATCGATTACAATATCAGTGTAATCAATTACCAACCTTTTGTTTGCCCCTGTAATCGATTACAATATCAGTGTAATCAATTACTATACTTTTAGGAACCTTGTAATCGATTACATTATTTGTGCAATCGATTACCTGAGTTCTGGGTTCAATGTAATCGATTACCAGTGTGATGTAATCGATTACTTGCTTGACAGAACCTTTGTAATTGATTACAAAGGTCTTGTAATCGATTACCAGCCTATTAAAACTCATATATTGTATTTCAAACAGTGATGGATCAATTTTAAACCATTCAAATTAGTTCCAAAGCATCTTAAATCTTTTTCAAACATCATGTAGGCTTATAATCCAAACAGATTGTGATCCAAAACACATAATCATACAAGATTTCTACTTTTACCAAGAATTACCCCATTTGGATGGATTTGAGATGTTTTTGAGTTTCTTGGAGGTTTTTGACATGAGAGAGCACCTGCAAAACAACTTAGGAGAAATCTCCGATGCTCAAGTTAGTATTGGATCAAAAAATCAAAAGTTATGCAGCAAAGAGTCATGATTATGCAGAAAAATGCATGTTTATGCAACAAATAGTATATTATGTAGCAATTTAGCCTATGCATGATTGATCTAATATACCAAGTTCATTTCTTATAAAATAGAAAACTTCTTTTGCCAAAGGCTTAGTGAATAGTTGCTTAGTGGTTTCCACAAATTCAAGCATGCAATCACATTTTTGAACATGATCTCTTATGAAATGATGTCTTATTTCAATATGTTTTGTTCTTGAGTGTAAAACGGGATTTTTAGACAAATTGATTGCACTAGTGTTATCACATCTTATGGGGATATGATCCAGCTCAAGACCATAGTCTAAAAGTTGTTGCTTCATCCAAAGGATTTGAGCACAACAACTTCCAGCTGCAACATATTCAGCTTCAGCTGTTGACAATGTCACATTATTTTGCTTCTTGCTATGCCAAGAAACTAATGAGCTTCCAAGCAAGTGACATGTCCCACTAGTACTCTTCTTATCCATTTTGCACCCAGCAAAATCAGAATTAGAATAACCAATCAAACAACATGAAGCACCCTTAGGGTACCACAATCCTATTTGTGAAGTGCCTATTAGATATTTCATAATTCATTGTACAGTACTTAAGGTGTGATTCTTTAGGATTTGCTTGAAATCTAGCACACATGCATACACTTAACATAAGGACTGAGCCAATCATACCTATATACTTAGTGATTTCTACCGATTTTCCTCCTTCATCCTTGTCCAAGTAACAAGAAGTTCCCATTGGTGTAGCCATTTGCTTGGCTCATTTTATTCCAAACTTCTTGAGCAACTCCTTGCAATATTTGAATTGACTTATGAAAGTCACATCCCTTGTTTGCTTGATTTGAAGACTAAGGAAGAAGTTGAGCTCACCCATCATGGACATCTCAAACTCACTTTGCATAATATTGGTAAATTCTTTACAAAGAGAGTTATTAGTAGCATCAAATATAATATCATCAACATATATTTGAACAAGTAGAATGTCATGCTTTTTATGCTTGATGAAAAGAGTAGTATCAACCTTTCCCCTAGAGAAGCCATTTTCCAAAAGGAACTTGCTCAACCTTTCATACCAAGCTCTAGGAGCTTGTTTCAAACCATACAATGCCTTTTTAAGTTTAAAAACATGGTTGGACAGTTAAAAATTTTCAAAACCGGGAGGTTGATCCACATACACTTCTTCTTGGATAAAACCATTTAAAAAGGCACTTTTGACATCCATTTAAAAAAGTTTAAAATCCATGATGCAAGCATATGCAAGTAACATTCTACTGGCTTCTAGTCTAACTACGGGAGCATATGTTTCTTCATAATCTATACCTTTTTCTTGATTATAACTCTTAGCTACAAGCCTAACTTTGTTTCTTATTATTAAGCCTGTTTCATCAAGTTTGTTCCTAAAAACCCATTTGGTGCCAATTATGGGATGATCATTGGGCATTGGGACTAATTCCTAAACTTGAATCCTCTCAAATTGGTTTAGTTCATCTTGCATGGCCAAGATCCAATGTTTATCATTAATGGCCTCATTTATCTTTTTAGGTTCAATTTGAGAAACAAAAGTCATATGGTTACATGCATCTCTAAGAGAGTTACGAGTGATTACCCCTTTTGATATATCATCTATCACTTTATCAAGAGGATGATATCTTGATATTCTCCATTCCTTGGGAAGATCCATGATTTGAGAGTCCTCTTGTCTTGGGGAACCATATGAGCTTTCTTCTTGCTTTATGACTTCTTTTTCTTGATTTTCTAGGCGAGTTCTTGCAAGGATTTCTACAACATCATCAACAAGCTCCTTTCTCAGCTCATTTGGGTTAGTTTCATCAAATGCAACATGTATGGACTCTTCTATGGTCATAGTTCGTTTGTTATAAACTCTAAAGGCCTTACTATGTATAAAATAACCAAGAAATATTCCCTCATCAGATTTTGCATCTAACTTCCCCAAGTTATCCTTTCCATTATTTAAAACAAAGCATTTACATCCAAAAACATGAAAATGTGAGACATTTGGTTTCCTTCCTTTGTATAGTTCATATGGGGTTTTCTTTAAAATTGACCTTATTAAAGCCTTATTCATGACATAACAAGCGGTGTTAATCGCATCCGCCTAAAAATACTTCAGAAGGTTGGCCTCATTGAGCATAGTTCTTGCCATTTCTTCTAAAGATCGATTTTTCCTTTCTACAACACCATTTTGTTGTGGTGTTCTAGGGGCTGAAAAATTATGCTCAATGCCATGTTCATCACAAAAGGTTTTAAATTCATGGTTCTCAAATTCACCACCATGATCACTTCTTATGGATGCAATACAAAACTTTTTTTTGTTTTGGATAACTTTAGCAAGCTTTTTGAATGATTGAAAAGCATCATTTTTGTGAGATAAGAATAAAGTCCATGTAAACCTAGAAAAATCATCCATAATCACTAATGCATAGTAATTCTCACCAAAGCTCATAGTTCTAGAGGGACCAAAAAGATCCATGTGCAAAAGTTGTAGAGGTCTAGAAGTTGAAACCACATTTTTATCTTTAAAAGAGACCTTTACTTGTTTTCCCTTTTGACATGCATCACAAAGTTTATCTTTTTCAAATTTGAGCTTTAGAAGACCAATTACTAGTTCTTTAGAAACCAATTTATTTAAGTGATCCATGTGAATGTGAGCAATTCTTCTATATCATAACCATGAATCATTTTCTTTAGTCATAAAGCATTTAGCATCATTTAAGGAAATGTCATCAAGGCTAATCATATATATGTTATTGACCCTATGACCAACAAACTTAATATGCTTATCATTCTTACCCTCAATTATGCAACAATTTGAATCAAATATTACTCTATTCCCCTTATCACACAATTGACTAATGCTAAGCAAGTTATGTTTGAGTCCTTCAACAAGTAAAACATTATCAATGAATGAGGAAGGGATCTTACCAACTTACCAACTCTAAGAATCTTTCTTTTGTTGTTGTCACCATAAGTCACATGACTACTCTTCTTGGGTATAATGAAGGAAAACTTGGAGCCATCACTGGTCATGTGCTTGGAGCATCCACTATCAAGATACCAACTTGAGCTTTTGGACTTCAAGCACACCTCGGTTTCACTTTCTTCTTCTTCTTCTCCATTTGCCATTAGGCAAAGATGAGCTTCCTCATCCTCCGAATCTTCGGAGGAATCCATATTGTTATCTTCCCATGCAATGTATGCTCTCATTCCTTTTCTTTTCTTGAAAGGCTTCTTTTCTAATTTCTCCATCTTCTTTTGATAAACCGGACATTCCATCTTCATGTGCCCCGATTTTCCACATTCATAGCAAGTTGGAGTGGATGAAGTTCCTTCTCCCTTTTGATATGACTTCTTAGGAGGAAAATGAGGTCTTCTTTGATTTCCTTTCTTCTTAAGAAACCTTCCAAACTTCTTCACAAGGAGACTGAAATTTTCTTCATTCATCTCAATATTGTCAAGATCATTTCCATCATCTTCGTCTTCATATTTAATTGAGGAGGAAGTGGCTTTGAGAGCAATCTCTTTTTTCTTCTTATCTTGCTCCTTATTTTGATTTAGTCGATTTAGCTCCAACTCATGCTCTTGAAGCTTTCCAAAGAGGGTGGCCAAGGTCATTGTGGTAAGATTTCTTGATATTGATATGGCCGTCACTTTGGGTTGCCAACTCCTGCTCAAGCATCTCAAAACTTTGTTAATAAGATCTTCATTGGTAAAAGTTTTTCTCAATGAAGCAAGATGATTAACTATATGAGTGAATCGTTTTTACATATCTTGAATACTTTGCCCTTAATTCATTCTAAACAATTCATATTCATGGGTGAGTGTATTTATTCTAGATCTTTTTACCTCACTTGTACCTTCATGGGTTACTTGCAATGTATCCCACATTTCTTGAGCGGTCTTACAATTTGACACCCTAAAGAATTCATCATACCCTAAAGAAGTAGTAATGATATTCTTGGCTCTTAAGCTGTATTGAACCTTTTTCTTGTCATCATCGGTCTATTCATTTCTTGGTGTATTTGTTCTAACACCATTAACTAGACGTGTGGGGACAAAAGGACCATTTTCAACAGCATCCCACACATCTATATTAATAGCTTCAATAAAAATCTTCATTCTTTCTTTCCAATATGCATAGCCATCCCCATTGAAAAATGGAGGCCTATTTATAGAAGAACTCTCATTAGAAAAATCATTTGAAGCCATATTTACTCTTGAAGCGGCTAAGCTCTTTATACAAGAGTCTAGCTCTGATACCACTTGTTACCAAGTGGCTTCAATACTCAAGAGGGGGGTGAATTGAGTTTATAAAACAAGTTCACAATTCTTTCGCAAAACTCTTGACTATTGAATTTCGTTGAAGCTATTGACTATTTAAAATGAATGAATAGATAAGAACGATAGATATTGCTCAATAATTAACCAAGAGGGAAGTAAACAAGCAGGAATATAAGCAATGCACAAATGTAAAGAGAAGGGTTTAGAGAATCAAACACAATAGTTTATCCTGGTTCGACCACCAATTCACTTGTGACCTACATCCAGTCCTCAAGCAATAACTCGAGTTTTTTCACTATATCTTCAAGCTTCAATAGGTGCTTGACAACCTTTACATACCTAAGCACTCAACTCCTTGGGATGCCTCACCTTTGAGCTTGAGCCTTTTCAAACAAAGGGATGCCTCACCCTTTACAATTTGGAGGGATACCTCACCCTCTCTTACAAAGCAATCAAGGTTGATTGAATGAAACTCTCACTAGAGTAAATGATACAAATTGAAGCTCTTAGAATGCTCTCAAAAGATGTCTGAAGTTTTTCACAAAAACAGAGCAAGAAATGGATTCAAAGATTGATTCTCGTTTTTGATGTGATACTAAGATGTTTCAAATTCAAGAACAACCATCAATGATGCCCCAACTTCTATATTTAAAGAGATATGCAGTTAAAGAGCCATTGGGGTGATTAAAGCCAAGCATTTAATGCACCTAATATAGTCGTTGGGCATGTCAGAACACTAGTAATCGATTACAAGACTCTGGTAATCGATTACATGGCAGTTAGAACGTGTTCTTGACTTTTTGGGTTTGTGGTAATTGATTACAAGACTTGTGTAATCGATTACACGCCCTCTGACTTGATGGTAATCGATTACAATATTGATGTAATCGATTACATGGCTGTTTTGAACGTGTTCTTGCCTTTCTGGGTATATGGTAATCGATTACCAACTGGTGTGTAATCAATTACATGCCCTCTGACTTGATGGTAATCGATAACAATATTGATGTAATCGATTACAAGGCTTCTGTTTAGATTGTAATCGATTACCACACATATGTAATCGATTACATTACACTTTAAACTCATTTTTCAAGCTTGAAAGAGGATTCATGTCATTCCTAACTTTAGAAAACATGGATTTGAACAATATTGAACTTTGTTTGGTATTATCCAAGATTAAAGACAACCTCTTTTTAGAAAGTGAACTTTGAAAAACATATTGATTAAAATCATATTTGAAAAATCATTTGAGATATCTTGAGAGCATCTAACATTGATGTTCTAATGCCTATATCTAAACCTCTTGATTTCTTTCTTTGATCTTGGTTTTCTCTTTTGCACTTGATCTTCATCTTTGGCTTTGTTATCATCAAAAACCAATTGACATTGCTTCAAGACACATGCATTCACACTACTAACTTGTTAACATACTAACTTTCTAACATTTATATTTATGTCATTTACTTATGTTTACTAACTTTTAATTTATGTCATTTATTTTCTGCTTACTAACTTTTATTTTCTACTCTCTAACTTTTTAATTTACGTTATTTATTTTTTGCTCTCTAACGTTTAAATTTCTATTATTTATTATTGCTTTCTAACATAATGAAATAATCTTTCTTCTCTCTCTTCTCTTTCACGGCTCTAGTGGGGTTCTACCTCTCTCTGGTTTTCATATTTTAAATTTATTTTTTGTAATTTACTTTACGTATTTTATTTTTTGTATTTTACTTTCTGCACTTTCTAACTTACTAATTATTAACTCTCTAATTATCTAACTTTTTAATTTATCAGTTATCTAACTTTTTACTTGTTAATATTTATTGGGTGGTTGGTTTTTACCACATCCTTGTTAATATTTAATGACTGACATAAACTGTCGACTTGTACATTATTTTTTCTATTTTAAGTCATTTATTTATGCTTAATTGGTGTCGTGATTTAAATTCTGGTAATTTAGTTAAAATTAATCCTGGTACTTTATATATTGATTTGTTTGAATCACAATCACACACAATTAACACAATGGCTGAAAATGAAAGTGTACATGATAAACATAAAAATCAACCATTGTGAACCATGCGTGAATATTTGCAACCACCTCGAAATTCTAATCTATCATGTTTTATCTTTCCACTCAACGCCAACAATTTTAGATTTAAGTCAGGTATGATTTCTTTACTTCCTAATTTTCATAGTTTAGAGTCTGAAAGCCCATATTTACATCTGAAAGAATTTGAGGAAGTCTGTATTGCTTTTAATGACCAAAATTGTACTAAAGAGATTGTTAAGCTTAAATTGTTTCTTTTTTCTTTAAAAGATAAAGCAAAATCTTGGCTTAACAGTTTGATGTAATTGGCTAACTGACATGGAAAATGGTTTTGATGATAACAAACATGAAGATAATGAGAAGACCAAGTCCAAAGACTTTCAAGAATAGCTTTAGGACTTAGGATCTTTGTAAGGAGACTCATTAGACATCTCATTGGTTTTGGACACAAAGAAATATTTTCAAAATTATTTTTCCAAACTTAAAGAATCATTTTCTGGATATTTGAAAGTTTTTAAAACTATTTTTATATCAGGGGTATTTGAATACCCCATAAGGTATTCAAATAACATGCCTGACACTCGTATCCAGAACTGCTTTTGAAAGTAAGGTATTCGAATAACCAGTTTGGTATTCGAATACACCTGATATCAGAAAAACGTTTTTAGACTGAAGTATTCGAATACATTGAGAGGTATTCGAATAACCATCTTCTAATTTGTTTTCACGAGCCTTTTTAAAATAAAGGTATGCGAATACCTCATAAGGTATTCAAATAACGTATCTCAGAAATGTTTTTACGAAGCATTCTGAAATTGAAAGAAACGGCTATATTTTGCTTTAATGGTGTTTTAATTGTACCCAACGGCTATTTTCTTTCAATGCTCTATAAATAGAGACCTTGGGTCTCTTCTGAAGGTTGCCCAATGATCTGAATCATTCTTTGCTTGTGTTAAAACGTGATTTTTAATTTTATATATTTTCTATGCTCTTTTTGCCAAAACCTTGAGATATCCTTAAAGAGCTCCATAGTGCTTCAAGTTGTATTATTTACTCTTTGTGAGAGTTTTCTATTTCATCTATTTTCTGCTTTTGTAAAAAGGTGAGGTATCCCTTAGTGAAATTGTGAGGGTGAGGTATCCCTCAGTAAAAGGGTGAGGTATCCCTTATTGTAAAGAAGGTGAGGTGTCCTTCAAAGGGGGTGAGGTATCCCTCCAGTATATAGGGTGAGGTATCCCTGTTATGTAAAAGTTGCAAGCACCTGTTTTAAGCTTGTTTTGAATAGTGAAAAATCTCGAACTGTGTTTCGGGGACTAGACGTAGGCTACAAGTGGTTGGTGGTCAAATCAGGATAAATATCGTGTCTGCTTCTCTTCTCTCTTTTATCTCTTTATCTTCAGCAATTTATTTATTATTGCTTAATTATTTATTTACTGTTCTTAAGGCATTTTAATCATCTTTATATATATTCATTATATTGTTTCAAGAAATTTGCATTAAAAAGAGTTTGCGAAAAAGTTTTTAATTACTCAATTCACCCCCTCTTGATTACTGAAGCCACTTTGGTAACATTTGAAACCAAGATCAATTGGCATATGGCAAGAAATGCAAGGTGAGTTCTTAAAGAAATTTTTTCCAATACATAAAACCAATGCTATGAAAAGACAAATCCAAAATTTTTCCCAAATTCAAATGAAGCATATTTTCAATGTTAGGAACGGTTTAAAGATTTGTTAAATTCTTACCCACATCATGGTTTTGAAAAATGACGCATTATAAGCTTCTTTTATGAAGGTTTAATACTTGAAACTAAACAATTTGTGGAAACAATGTGCAATGGAGAGTTTTTTGATAAAGAACCTGATAAAGCTTTAGACTATTTAAACTAGTTGGCTGAAAATTCTCAATCTTGACATAGTACTAACCCTTCTAAAAATTCAATTAAATCTAACCTTGCAAGTGCTAATAAAAGAAAATATCACCTTAGTCAAGAGAAAGATCTAAATGCTAGGTTTGCTAGTTTGGCTAGAAAGGTTGAAGCCATGGAATTAAGAAAAGCAAAAGAAATCAAATATGTGCAAAATGAAGAAATTTGTGGCATTTGTAATGACTTAGGACACTCAACACATGAATGTCCTAGGATTCCTGCTTTTAAAGAAGTTGTACATGAGCAAGTAAATGCAATGAATAATTTTAAAAAGCCATTTACTTCTTCTTTTTCAGATACATACAATCCGGGATGGAGAAATCACCCGAACTTCAGCTGGAGGAATAATAATCAGTCATAATTCGTGCAACCACCACCTTCTCAGGCACAATAGGACTCTCAAAATTCTCAATGATATACACTTTATGTCCCACCATATAGGAAAAAATATTGAAGAAACACTGTATGTATTTATAGAAAAGTAAGAGGTCATTAATAAACAAAATAATCAAACTATGAATGACATAAAAGACACTCTTGCTAAACTTTCTTCTGCACTTACCATTCACGAGAAAGGAAAATTTCCTTCTCAACCTCAACCAAATCGTAAGGGTCAGTACAGTCTAAATGAATGAAGTTCAGAAAATCAACAAATAGACCAAGTCAAGTCAGTGATAACTCTTAGGAGTGGAAAGGTTGTTGAAAAACAAATTCCTGAATCATGTGAGAAAGAAGATGAACCAATTCCCTAAGAAAATGAAAAAGTTGACCAAAAGGAGACCAAACTCTCGCCTTCACCCTTATTTCCTCAAGCATTGAATAATCCAAAGAAATTGGACCACCACACTGAAATTTTTGAAATTTTGAAACAAGTGAAGATTAATATTCCTCTGTTAGATGCTATCAAACAGATTTCTTATTATGTCAAATATTTGAAAGACTTGTGCACTGTTAAAAGGAAACTAAATGTGAAAAAGAAAACATTTTTGGCTAAACAGGTAAGCTCCATTCTTCAAAATAATAATGCGTTGAAATATAAAGACCCTGGTTGTCTTACAGTTTCTTGCATTATTGGAGAACATAAAATTGAAAAAGCTTTACTTGATCATGGTGCTAGTGTCAATTTGCTTCCATATTCAGTTTATCAGCAACTCAACTTGGGTGAGTTAAAAATAACTTTTGTAACTCTTCTACTTGCTGATAGATCAATTAAAATTCTAAGAGGAATAGTGGAAGATGTCTTAGTACAAGTTGATAAATTCATATATCCTGTGGATTTCATTGTCTTGGATACTGAACCTATGGTTGATAATTGCAAGTCAATTCCTGATATTTTAGGCAGTCCATTTTTAGCAATATCTAATGCTTTGATAAATTGCAGAAATGGAATGGTGAAGCTAACATTTGGAAACATAACACTGGAGCTCAATGTTTTTAACATGTGCAAGTAAACACAGGAAGTCCTGGATGAAAAGGATGAAGTTGAAGGAATTAAAGCCATTATAGATGATCATCTTCAAACAAGGAGTTCTTCTGACCCATTAGAAATTTGTTTAGTCAATTCATTTGAGTCAGGCATGCAATTAGAAGATGATATTTCTGAAATATGCTCTTTGCTTGATTGTACATAAGTAATGCAGTACAAGGGATGAAAGCCAAGATTTGAAGAGTTAAAACCCATGAATGATAATGCTCAAGAAGAAGTACCCACACCGGAACTAAAGTCATTACCTGCTGGGTTGAAGTACACATTTTTGGGAGAAGAGCAAAGCTATCCAATGGTGATTTCCTCATCTCTTATTGAAGAACAAGAAAGTATGTTAACAGAAGTACTTAAAAGGCATAAAAGTGTAATTGGATGGACATTAAAGGACATAAAAGGCATTAATCCATCAATTTGTACACATAGAATACATTTAGAGGATAATGCTAAAACTTCTCAACAACCTCAAAGAAGATTAAATCCACACATGAAAGAGGTAGTTAGAGCAGAAGTCCTTAAATTGCTTGATGTTGGAATTATCTATCCTATCTCTGATAGCCAATGAGTAAGCCCTACACAAGTTGTGCCTAAGAAATCTGGAATAACAGTGGTTGAAAATGATAAGAGTGAATTAATACCTATGCGAGTCTCATTTAGTTGGCGTATGTGTATTGATTTTAGGACATTAAATGCTGCTACTAGGAAAAAACATTTTTCTTTACCATTTCTTGATCAAATTCTGGAAAGGGTAGCAGGACATCCATACTACTATTTTCTTGATGGTTTTTCGAGTTATAATCAAATACCAATTGCATTGGAAGATCAAGAAAAGACCACTTTTACATGTTCATTTGGTACTTTTGCATATAGACGAATGTCGTGGCCTTTGTAATGCTCCGGCAACATTCCAAAGATGCATGTTAAGCATTTTCAATGACATGATTGAGCATTATTTAGAGATTTTCATGGATGACCTGACAGTTTTTGGAGATTCTTTTGAAAATTGTCTTGATAATTTGGAAAAAGTTCTTAAAAGATGCGAAGAAAAAAGATTTGTGTTAAATTGGGAAAAATGTCATTACATGGTTACCTCAAGAATAGCGTTAGGTCATGTGATATCTTCTAAATGAATTGAAGTTGATAAGGCCAAAGTTGAATTAATTGTCCATTTGCCTTCCCCAAAAACAGTCAGAGAAGTTCGTTCCTTTTTAGGACATGTAGGATTTTACAGAAGTTTCATTAAGGACTTTAGTGCCATATCTAGACCATTATATAATCTTCTGTTGAAAGATGCACCATTTGATTGGACTCAAGAATGTCAAATTTTTTTAAAAAAATTAATTAGTCTTCTGACATCTGCTCCTATCATGCAATCTCTTGGTTGGTCTTTGCCTTTTGAGTTGTTGTATGATGCTAGTGATTTTGTTGTGGGCACTATTTTAGGCCAAAGAAAGCAAGGTAAGCCTCATGTGATTTGTTATGCAAGTAGAACTTTAAATAGTGCACAAATAAATTACACCATTACTGAAAAAGAACTACTTGCTTTAATTTTTGCACTGGACAAATTTTAGTCTTACTTAATTAGTTCTTTCTATTATGATTTTCACTGATTATGTTGCTGTTAGATATTTAATGTCTAAGCAGGATGCCAAACCAAGATTGATACAATGGATCTTGTTGTTTTAAGAATTCAACATCACAATAAAAGATAAGAAAGGAGCCGAAAATGTTGTCGCTGATCATTTGTCCAGACTTACAATAGGATCACCTTTTGATAACACACCCATCAATGATTCTTTTCCTGCTGAATTTTTATTTTCTGTCAATTCTTTGCCTTGGTTTGCTAACATAGTCAACTTTCTTGTAACAGGAAAAATATCGCCTCAATAGACGCACCAAGATAGGAAGAAATTTTTTATAGAGGTGAAAATTTTTTATTGGGATAACCCATACTTGTTCAAATATTGTCCTGACCAAATCTTTCAGAGATGTGTGCCCGACAGTGAGGTAGGTAGTGTCATTAAATTTTGTCACTCAAAAGCATGTGGAGGTCACTTTTCTTCAAATCTTTCGGAAATATGTGCTCAACAGTGAGGTAGGTAGTGTCATTAAATTTTGTCACTCAGAAGCATGTGGAGGTCATTTTTCTTTAAAAAAAATAGCTACAAAAATCTTGCAGTATGGATTTTATTGGCCCATTTTATTTAAGGACTGCCATACTTTTTGCAAAAGTCATGAAAACTGTCAGAAATTGGGTTCCATTTCAAAAAGAAACATGATGCCTCTAAACCCTATCATTGTCATTAAATTTTTTTATTGTTGAAGAATTAATTTCATGGGCCCATTTCCATCTTCATTTGGATTTGTGTATATTTTGGTTGCAGTTAATTATGTCTCAAAATGGATTGAGGCGATTTCATGCCGACACAATGATCATAAAATTGTTCTCAAATTTTTTAAAAAAAATATCTTGTGTCGATTTGGAATCCCTCGAGCTATCATCAGTGATGGGGGAACACATTTTTGTAATAAACCATTTGAATCTTTAATAAAGAAATATGGTATTACACACAAAATTACCACCTCTTATCACCCTCAGATAAGTGGATAAGTTGAATTGGCAAATAGGGAGATTAAACAAATTTTGGAAAAAATGGTTAACCCAAATCATAAAGTTAGTCTTTAAGACTAAACGATGCACTTTGGGCTTACCGTATTGCTTTCAAAACATCCTTAGGCATGTCACCCTATCGGTTAGTCTATGAAAAACTTTGTCACTTGCCTGTAGAATTGGAACATAAAGCATTTTGGGTCATTAAATCTTTCAACCTAAACCTTCATGATGCTTGCAAGATATGCAAATTACAATTAAATGAACTTGAGGAATTGAGAAATGATGCATATGAAAACTCAAAGATTTATAAAGCTACAACAAAAGTTTTTCATGAGAAGACAATTTTAAGAAAATGTTTTGAAATTGGTCAAAAAGTTCTGCTTTATAATTCTTGTCTGCACCTATTCCTTGGAAAATTGAGATCTAGGTGGAGTGGTCTTTTTGTTGTCAAACATGTGTATCCTCATGGGGCCATAGATATTGAGAATCTTAGGAATGGTAATGTGTTTAAAGTCAATGGATAAAGACTCAAACCATTTCTGGAAAACCAAGTTGATGAGGTAGAATTCATATTTCTTTCTAATCCTTGTTATGAATAGAATTTATTCTAATTTTGTTGCCTTCTTTTTGCAGTTCTTTATGTTGCCGGTTAAGTGGTGGATAACGGTACTCTATGGCTCTCGAGTCGGTTTGTTTTTCAGTTTCCCAAAATAACAGATTCTTTCTCCTTTAAAATAGATGTCATTCTTTCAAACTTGAGAAAACATTTTCCTTCCCTCCCTCAAAATGCTCTAACAAAAATCTACAAAGCTAGATGTGAAAGATTAAAATTGTTAATGCACAAGGGTACGCCAGAAGATGTACGCTAGATAATTGAAGTAAAGGTCTGACTAACAGATGAGTCTTCAATTTCATTTGACTCATACATACTAAGTCTTGAAAGAAGTTCGTATTCTAAAAGGAGAAGAGCAAAAAGGTTACAAGTCTATCACAAATGTGCATGATGGAATTGTAACAAGCAATCTCGTTCTTTAGGAATGGTTTCTGCAAATAGAGAAGATAAAATATTTTTCATTAAGAAGGGACTGAGTAAGGAGTCATTAGATGATATCTTATTGACTCTTGAGACGCATTCTTGTGGATTTGTGCATGGTGAACTTCTTAATTTGTAGAATCTCTTCAAGAATGAAGAAAAACATTACATTCTTGGGAATCTAACTCTAAAAGACCATGTTTGCTAATTTAAGAAAATTGGATGGGAAGCTTATCCTTGACTCATAGAAGATGTTTAAGCCGTTACTAGACGTGAAACCAGAGGCAGATGTGGGCTATATCCACAACAATCTATACATATTATCTTTTTCTTCTTCTTCTTCATGTTTTCTTTAAAAAAAAGAAAAAGAAAGAAAGAAAGAAAGAAAAAATAAAAAAAAACAAGGTTAAAATAGACAAAAATGATAAAAGGAGGGCGAAACTTCAATTTAACTTGGTCTTTAATTAGATTAGGAGCCCTGGATAGATGTCTGTCTTTTCATATACTCAAAAGGAGACCTTCACACACCGGTATATAAATAAGGTTCATGTGACATGCTCTATAGAGAGTCGTTCTCAGTGTCCCAAAGTTTACCTTCTAGGCAAGCTGAGATGATGGACAGATAGAAGTGCCCTGTGTTGGCATACTCGCGTGACTATGCAACTGAGTTGGATCCTGTGATTTAATGCCATGGGCTCTCCAGTGACCTCTCACTGGTTGTGGTCCTTAGGTGGTAGTTGTCAGATTTACGCATTTTAATTAGTTGCGTCGTAGCTCAATCTAATATATTCCACAAGTGGGAGGGAGAAGAATTCCAAGATTGGCTAAGCCGTCTTGGTATTACTGTACTCATGACGCGCAGTATAAAGATAAGCCATGAAAGCTGTATATAAAGGTATGACATCATTTGTTATTATATTTCTTTTATCTTTGTATGATTTTGCTGTATTTTGATTTTGGACAGACAATCCTTTGAGCAGGGTTCTTCAGGGGTTTCTAGACTTCTTTACCCTGATGGTTTTCTTGAAGTAAAAAAAAATAAAACAAAAAACAAAAAAAAAGGACATCATTTGTTATTATATTTCTTTTTTGGCATTTTTCATTCATCCACCCACCCACTCATCCACTCACTCATTAATCAATTCCCTTGTAATTTTGTATCCCTAATCCTCTATAAAAAGGACCATAGGTAGATCATTTGGGAATTTAGGTTAGAGAGGAAGATTATGCTTATGTTATTTACTTGTTGTAATTTTCTTTTGTTGTAAATAGAAGTTATGATCATCTTCTTCTTCTTCTCTCTTTCTTTCTTCTTGCTCATGGATAACTAATCTTCATCTTGCTTGGGTGAAGGGGTGAAGCTTTTGGTAATAAAATAAGGTTAGATTAATATATTTCTTATACTTAAATTATATATTATCAAGTGATCATTATACGTATTGTATTTTGTTTCCAATCAATTTAGAAACCCTCCTTGTAAAGTGAAGTTCTTGATTCATTGTAGACAAGTGGTTTGACACAATGAATGCTTGAACCCATTTACAAGTGTAGGTGTTGGTAAATAATTAAAGGAATCATAATATAACTATATATATAATTCTAAATGGACTTTGAATATTTTATTCTCCGATTGGAACTTCCGTTATGCGTGAATTTTAATTGAGTTATAAAAAGAATTAATATTGTTCTTAATTTATTATTAAAAGTGGATCTCTTAGCTCAAACAAGTTCTTTAATTTAATTGTAAACAAGTTTTATTATCTTTATTGTTGTGACAAATCTTCCCTTACCTCAAAGAATTTTTCTTCATCAATTCTCTGTGGATTAACCTCAGACTCCCGAGAAATTTATTACTTGAAACAATCTGCACTTGAGTTTGCATCCTTTAATTCGCATCACCCTACTACTACCAGTTCCTCCCTTATAATGAGATGAATTGAGTATGGAACCTGCACTCCCACTCCAGCTTCCTTCACTGTTTGATGGTGCGGACTGGGATGGGTTTCCACCACCCATCATCTCCCAGCCTTGCCAACTTGCTTATACGAATTTTTGGTTGTTCTTTTCTTTCTAAGTTTGCAGAAGGGAGTTGGTGCCCTAAGTTGCTGTAATGACTATCAATTGGGGGTAGGGTGGGGAAGACGGGGAAGAAGGGGAAGACACCGTCGTTTCACGTTTGGAAGTTTTGTGCTGTGGTACAGCTACAAAACGGCGTCGTTCTGGGACCACATCAGCGAGCCACTTGGCACTTAACGTGCCACGCGTGCGAGTCTGACAAGTTTAACTGACGGGAACTAATACAGGGACTAACGTGACCGACATTTTGTAGTTTTGGGGACTAAGTAGTTAGTTTGAAAAGTCAAGGACTAAAGTGACAGATGCATACAATGTCAAAGACTAACTAAACTGATGGTTTAATAAAAACTTAACACTGTCACATTCCATTCTCTTATTGTTCACATCTTATCACTTGCACTCCCCATCCTTTGGCAATCTCCTCTTTCTCTTTATCAACCCACCATTATTTTTCCCAAAACTCTCACCGTCAAAAAATGTTGCAGGCAGGGCTCTTTTGAGTTCTTATATTTTTTTTTGTCAGAAACTCCATGGACAAGTAGTACGAAGGTAGAAGCAC
Source organism: Ormosia emarginata (assembly GCA_029884605.1). Lineage (NCBI taxonomy): Eukaryota > Viridiplantae > Streptophyta > Magnoliopsida > Fabales > Fabaceae > Ormosia > Ormosia emarginata. Next base: position 5,124,858 of record JAQQTP010000089.1, read on the forward strand.
CAGTCTTTTTCATGGATTGCTCTATGTTGTCTTCTCCCTCCTCCACTTTATCTCTCCGCCATATTGCTTCGTCCCCTGCATTTTTACTCTTATTGACACACATGCACACTGATTTGAACCTATTTATAAATCGAGGGGGTTCTAATTTGAGTGAAAATATTTCATCATCACTACATGGCATTGGTGGCAGGATAATATCATGCGTATTGATCGTAAGCTTTACGAGGCTATAGTGAAAGGCAATTTCAATATATAGCTTCATCCGTGTCCAAAATATTGAGAATCTACCCACCTCAAACAAAAACACCGTTGACATCCCAAACAACCGAAAATGTTTCAGAACAATTTGTAGAAAAAATTCTTGATATTAAATATATTTTTACCTAGTTTATAAATCCACTATCCAAATCTTTAATATCAATGGCAGTTTGATCTTATTTGTTCATGAGCATTGTCGTCTCTACGATGAGATATAAATATCATTAGTGATCCTGAAAGTAAGGAGATGATGGAGGGGTGTGTTTCCATCAGATGAAGATAACCAGAAGTAACGGTGTTAAGTTTTTCATCAAAAAATGATAAAGATGATGTGTTATTTTTAATTGAGTTGATGAAATTTGATTAGAGAGACAGGGAAGGGAAGAGGAAGAGGGAATGTGATTTCAATTCAATGAATCTCCAGTAGTAACTTTAAAATTGCAGGGCAATCTTGGTCGTAATTTTTTTTTTTGTTATAATACAAAATGTTAATGAAAAATGTAATCAAACAAATTTTAACCATCAAATTTGAAATGCATCCTCTGTAGTTTTTTTTATATTAGATTATAGTTTATATTTATTTTTTAATTTAATCTCCATAATCTTTTTTCTTTTCAAATTAGTCTTCATATTTATAAATATTTTTAAAATAGTCTTTGTCATTAATTTTCGTTTTAAAACACTGCTAATTTAATCCATACTAAGTGTAACATCCTCCGAAATCTATTAGTCATAAGAATTGATATAGAAGTTCATTAATATTAGTGTCAGTTATCTGTTAATTTTAAAATTATTCTGAGTTCATTTAGGTATGATGTTATAACCTAGGATATGGAAAACAGTTCATATTAGTTTAGAATTTAGCACAAATTACTTAGATGAGAAAAATAAATAAGAAAAATTTACTTCTAGGTCACAAAAAATTAGAATGAGCTATAGTAAATTTTGGAGGATTGACTGAGCTAATTTAGCATTTTTAATAACACATAATGAGTGTTTGAATGTCAAATTAAATAGAAAAGTGGTCTGAAAAATTATGAAATTTTGTAGAGATTTCAAGTAAAAATAAAGGTTATTTTGGAAATAAATACAAGTTAAGATAACTACTTGTAGGTCTATTAACTTACTTTCTTATGTTTAACTTAACTTAAGGAAGAATAATAGTATCTAAGTGATAATTAATTGTATATAAAAAATTATAAAATAATAATTTTAAGGATTAAATGAAATTCTAAAATTTTTTATAATACTTATAAAAGTTAAGAAACTCGATAATAGAAGATTAATTAAAATAATCTTAAGAGATACAAAATAAATTATGCAAGTCAATTGAACTTATCTCTCCATCGCTTTGTTTGACTTTTGCTTCTTATCTTTCACTTTTCTCTTTCTTCATACGTAAAAGAAATTATCTTCAGTAGCAGAAAAAAAAAAAAGATAAAGAAAGGAAAGAAAGAAAGAAAAAGAAAAGAGAAAAACACGGAGAGAAATAAAGAAGCGGAACATGAGAAACAAGGAAAGGAAGAACGGACAGGAAGAAGGAAAGAAAAAGAGAAGGAACTCAAGTAAGAACAAACCAAAGAATAGAATAACAACCACATAAAAATAGAGGTAGGGGGATTTGTGTGATCTTTCTATACTATTTTCTTCTTGTTTCATGACTTTTGTATGAGTTGATAGTTTTGGATGTTTATGTTAGTATATTTATGTGCATAATCAATAGTGATGATTTTGATGAAGTAGTATTGTCATATTACATGATTTTGAACTTGGTTTGATGTATATGATGATCAAAATGATTTGATGCATGAAAAAATGACAAAGTATGGTATTTTATGTTGTTACTTGTACAATTTCGCGGGATTTATTGGGTCTATTATTTGAATAGATCATGCAGAATTGCACCAGTAACAATAGAAAATGCCATACTTTGCCATTTTTTAATGTATCAAATCATTTAAATCATCATATATACATCAAACTAAACTCAAAATTATGTAGTATGACAATACTACTTCATCAAAATTATCACTATTAGTTATGCACATACATATACTCACATAAAACATCCAATACTATCAACTCATGCAAAAGCCATGAAATAAGGAAAAAATAGTATAGAAAGATCACACAAATCCCCCTACCTCTATTCCTATGTAGTTGTTAATTTGTTATCCTATTCCTTGGTTTGTTTTTCCTTGAGTTCTTTCTCTTTTTCTTTCCTTCTTCCTCTCCCTTCTTCCCGTCCTTGTTTCTCACGTTCTGCTTCTTTTTTTCTTTCTCTTTGTTTCTCTCTTTTCTTTTTCTTTCACTCTTTCCTATCTTTATCTTTTTTTTTTTCTTCTGAAGATGATATCTTTTACGTATGAAGGTAGAAGACAAATTTGAAAGATAAGAATCAAAAGTCAAAGAAAGCGGTGGAAAGATAAGTTCAATTGACTTCCATAATTTATTGGAAGTTTTGTATCTCAAAGATATTTTAATCTTTTATTATTGAGTTTTTTAAGTTTTATAAGTATTATAAAAAATTTTAAAATTTCATTTAGCCTTTAAATTTGTTATTTTATATTTTTTTATATATTATTAACTATCACTTAGGTTCTTTATTATTCTTCTTTAAGTTAAGCATAAGGAAGTGAGTTAATAGATCTAGAAGTATTTGTCTTAAATTGTACTTATTTTTAAAATAACTTTCATTCTGTACTTGATATTTTCACAAAATTTTATTTTTTAGATTACTTTTTTATTTAATTTGACATTTAAACACTTATTTTGTATTATTAAAAATGTCAAATCAATTTAGTTAATTCTCTAAAATTAACTACAGCTCATTATAACTATTTGTGACTAAAAGTAAATTTTTCCTATTTATTTTTTTCATCTAAATAATTTGTGCTAAATTCTAAGTTAATATGAGCTATTTTTCATATCCTAAGTTATAACATCATACCTAAACAAGTTCAAAATAACTCCAAAATTAATAGATAACTGACACTAATATTAATGAACTTCTATATCAATTCTTATAACTAATAAGTTTTAGAGGCCATTAGGCATCTTATAGAGGAAAAAATATCTAAAAGAGTATTTATTAGTTGGGATGTCTGCCTTTAGAGTGATGCTTTTGCAAACCATTTGCTTAAAAAAAATATTTATTGAGAAGAAATAAACATATTATTTGACGTTTTATAGAAAAATAAAGCATCTAAAAGAATTTTTATTGAATAAAAAATATTTATTTTATTAGTCAATTGATAACATTATAACAGTATTATAATATAAATTAATGATTAAAATTATTTTAAAAATATTTATAAATATAAAATTAATTTAAAATTTTTATAAAAATTTAATTAAAAATAAGTATAAATTATAAGAACGAAAAATAATTTAATTTTTTTTTAACTGCAGGGATCTTAATTCGTCGTTAAGGCGTGTCAAGCCTCTTTGATTGACATTTTACCATGGCATTAGTCATTAGGTAGAAGGAAGAATGCATCTCTTTCCTTGAAACGCTCTTCGCATTTGTGCTGTTGCACTTTTTCTCAAGGCAAATATTAAAAACCAATAGGCCAGAAGTTGCTTTCAATAGGGTTTCAACTTTCAAACCCCGTTTTCAAAAGCTGAGTTCGTCCTTAGTAGCTATTATGTGGTCAAAAATTGAACTTTGTAAGATTGAAGAATTTTTTTAATCAATGTTAGAATTTGTGAATCAAATTAAAAATTATGTGCTGTTATTATTAGTTAGTGATAGAAGAGTTTATATTAATTCCCAATAACTAGTAACGTGAATAAAATTGATGAAATAACTTAAAATTTTGACTAAGTGTGTGATTGGATAAAGGAATATACTTATTATGATGGATCCCACTTAAAAGCCACTAGAACAAGAAAGAAGAGTAGGTTGGGTTAGTTCATGAGCAGCATTACCGGTAATAGATATTTTCCCTTATTTGTACCACCATATACTTTTAGTTCATCTTTTCCATTATTTACTGGCGATATATGCCCTTATTCAGTTATTCCCTATAAAATCTGAATTAGTACAAGATATGTTGACAGGAAGATCACAGTGCAAAAAGTGCATCATCAATAAGTGGAAAATATTGCTACATGCAGAGCAATATTCCTCAAGTGGTTGGAACTGGGCTTGAGAGATTTCGCTTTTATGGTTATTGACTAGTTCATGATTTAGTTTGGGAATCAGATCAGATTTCCAACTCTATATTAACTCTTTTGAAGAGCTTGCTAGAATTATAATTTAAAATTCTACTTAAGCCAACTTCAACATAGCTTATAATTTATTAGTACAATATTATGAGTCTTATAACGAGCTGTCTTTATAACCACCTTTAACAAGTAATTTATTCACTGACGCAAATCACATACTTCATATCTTCGACAGAACCTTGATCATTACCTGGCGTGGCTTGTATAAGGCAACCAAAGGATCAACTTTTGGCATGGTAAGCCCTACTCCCTCCATCATGTTGATTTCTTCGTGCCCAATTCTGTCCCACTCAAAACACTGAATCAAAGCTCCCAATGCATGTCCCATAACACGTTTTGCCAAACCACCTCGAGGGCAAGCTCGCCTTCCAATACCAAACGGAATCATCTTGTACACTTTAGCACTTTCTCCTCCCTCAAATCTCTCTGGCACAAACCTTGTTAGATCTACCCACCATTTAGCGTCCCTGTGAAAGGTCCATAGATTCACAAGTAGCATTGTCCCTCGTGGTATATCAAAACCACAAACATTACAATCATTGGAGGACTCGTGAGGTACCAAGAGCGGAGTCACAGGGCATAGACGAAGCGTCTCAGTTATTACGTTTTGCAAGTATTTGAGTTTCGCGGTGTCCGATTCATTCAATAGTTGATCTTGCCCCACATAAGTGTCTATCTCAACCCTAACCTTATTCATTATTTCTGGATGGTTGAGGAGAAGCGACAGTGCCCATTCCATGGTTGTGGCCGAAGTTTCAGAGCCAGCTACAAGCATTGCCTGCATAATTTTTTGGCAGGTTGTGTGAATGCTAGATTATATATATACTAATTAAGAAATATTATTTTTTTGGTAGATTAAAATTTAAGGTCAAATGTGACTATCTCATCCAAAGTTAGAGTATATCTATAAGTTCAACGAAGTACATCTATAATTTTATATATATATATATACAAATGATATGACAAGAATCGAATTTAGCCAACTTAGTTGATGTTGTTCGAACTTAGTTCGTCAAGTATTTTGATTAAGAAATATGATGTGTGAAATTATTATATGAATCATGTGGATTATGACATCTCAAAAAATTATTAATTAAATGATTAATTCTTTATTTTGTGTAGAATTTGAAGTGTATTAAGAATTTATTATTGATATATTTCAAAACGAGTTTTGCTATATCCTCCTACAAGTTCTTCTTAATAATCCTCTTAATATTAAATAAAAAAGTAAATACATCTAATGTCTTGGAAACGTAAAAAATATTCAATACTTTTTTCATTTAGTAATTAGGAAGATTAGTAAGAAGATATAGTAGGACGATCTAAAATTATTGTTTCAAAAGATTTGAATTTCTTAAGTTTATAGTTGCTCTTACAATGTATTATTTTGTAGGAGGATTTTTTTTTCTTGAGATTTATAGCTTTATGCTTTAGCCTTACATGTGACTGAAGTTTTGCTTTGTTCAAACGTGGCCTAAACTTCTCTCTAACTTATACAATTACAAGTAATAAAACTCAAAGTTAAATAAAAACAGAGGAACAACATTCATCACCCAAACATCCTTGCCTCTAAGAGCCCAAGTCAGCTAATCTAGGAGGTGGATGGGTCAATCTTGCTAGCCATGGAGCTAATTCACTACCCTTGGCTCTGTTGTCATCTAATAAAATCAACAGAAGTTTCAGTAGGTGAAGTTTCATACCCAGTGCTCTAGTAAATTTAGAGAGGAAGAAAGGGGAACAAAGTAGAAGAGGTTGACAAGACAAACAGATCAAATTAACCAAATAAAATAATATTAATATCAAGAATAATTGATTTGCGTTAAATAACATTCAACAAATTTATACATACATTACAAAGTAAATGGGAATAAAAATTGTGAGTGCATAACAAACTTCAGAAGCAAAGCTTGTAAGAAATTAAATTAAAAAATAAATGAAAAATCAATTGTCAATTAGATAAAGTGCATTCCAAGTAACAATCAATCAATTATTAAAATGAGAAGAAGGCATGGTTTCCATATTGGTATAAGAAGACAATTAAGCAATCGTAAGTTGTTTTGCTCATAAAATGGAAATATATATAAAATAGAGAAGAAGATGGATAGAAGGGGAAAAAAAAAAGGTTGACAGGAAATAACAAAGGTTGCAATTTAGATTGTAGTTTGTACCTGCTCCTTTAGCAGCAGCACTTTGAATAAGGGTGAGTCCTACGAGCAGAGGATTCCTGCCAGACAAGGATAAGGAACATGATCAAATTTAGAATTCATTGTATAAATTCAAGATAGCTACATAGATAGATAAAATAATTTCATCTGCTAAAGCAGTCGTCAGATATTCTTATTAGCATCACAGCATCGTTAGCAGTCTCACTTGCAAATGAGAAAGGAATTGACCTATTATATTAATCACAAGATTTCCGTGATGCAGAATTTTCTTTTTGGTTTTTACTATTAACAAATTTATTTATTTATTTTTCTGATTTTCTGTTGTAGGACCACTGCACAAAGCGTCAAAAAATGGCTATAAATCTGAAGCACATTGGTGATTATGTAACATATTGAATTCTCAAATGTCTAATATAAAACATCTGAGCCATAATATATAACTTCAAGAACCAGTTATAGAGGCTTACAATTAGAACAGAAGACTGGCAAAATGTAGTTCCACTGATGCTATTATAAACAGAATCATCAAGCTAAGCCTCCAGAACCTGGATTTCCAAAGATGCACTAGCCAAAAGTCAAGGATCATTAAAATCGAAAGGAGAACCAGAGGTTGTCCATCCCTCACTGCCCAAAATGCAGAGACATTTGTTAAGTTCAAGCAGAAGCAGTGATTATGCTACATGCTGCATTTCTACAGTTCAACTATAGATCTACACAAGGCAGATGAATGATAAGTCCTGAAATAGACACATGGTGTTATTTTCCCTAGAGAAAATAGCTAGAACTGTGCTTACTGCTGTAATGTGGCAGGGTATACATAGAGGTGTACGTGATTGATATTGCCAGAGAAAAGTTGTCGCCTATCAATTTATTTAACCATTTATTGAGTCTCACTTTATGCTTTGAGTCTCCATAAACATTTTATCCAAAACTCTACACTGCCTTAGACCCAGCAATTTCCCATCTCTCCTAATATATATGCTTTTGAGTCTCACTTTATGCTTTGTTAACAAAAAGCTTTAATATATATGGCCAAAACAAGATTATTTATTACAAGCAAAAAACAATGATGGAAGCAAAGTACTATTATTGAATAACAAAGTCACTTAAGGATAGATGACCAGAAATTACCATGCAAGCATTTACTTAGCAGCACACCTAGGTGCATGATAACTTCAGATATTAGATTTGCCACCCTGTGTGTACATGACAGAATTCCAACATGGGTTCCGTGGAAGAAATGTAAGTATGCAGCCTTATGCCATAAAAAGTTTAAAACCATCTCAAACAAAAGTGATTAACCACTCATACTCAACATCAACATTTGTAGCCTCTACAGTAAGTTGTTCTACTATTCTTGGCACAACATCCACTCGAGTAACACCTCCAACTGCATCAATGTCAGCCAGAGCATCCCAGTTAGGGGTGGCAATCCCACCACCTGTGCTCAAACCTTGGGCACCAGTGTCAGACAAAATTCTGGCGAGGTAGTAATAGACATATCGTAGGACACTTCTATCTTCACACTGTTGATTACAAAGATATATGATTTTCCCAACAGATTAAGCAAAGGTAAACAAATTTCATAAGGAAAATTCAGTATGACAAAATACTGTACATTTCATCATACAAGCTATTCTGTAGTAGGCCCCTTTATTCAACAAAAAAAAGTTTAAAAAGAATGCCACAAGAACATGACAGGCATACAAAGAAGCACCTAAGGGGCTAAAGAAGTTTAATTTGAAATGTATAAAGAATAACATAAGTTATGTAAGGAGTAAAAAAAATTAAAAAAATGACAAAAAAAGGGAATCACATTTATAAGAAAATATTCAAAGGATATGGAACATACCATGAAGGGAGCCAATGAAGGGAGGGAGCCAATGAAGGGTCCACAGAATTATACATGACAAGTTTCAAAATACATGATGCACTAATTGCCACAGAGAACTTTTCTGAAATCAAGTTATCATAAAAAACAAAGCATCAGAGAGCTTCCACTCCAAACACTAAAGCACAATTCAATATTGACACAAAAATAAAATAATAGAGAAGAATCAATCTAAGAACATCAGAACAGAACACACGATGCCTAACATTGCTCAATTCAACACACAGAAATCTAGAAACGAATATCACAGCTCCTACCAAGAACAAATATCGTGGCATTAATCAAATACAAAGTTGATTCAGGAGGGTAATGGAATTAGGGGTATTTGAAAGGAAGGAAAGAGAGAACGAACCACGTGTCTGTTTTGCTCGAACCTTTTGCGGAGTTTTGAAGCCTGTAAGAAGAAGAAGAAGAGGGAAACAGAAATAAAGAATGATGAAAAGAGAGTGAGGGTGAATTGGATTTGAAAGTGAGATGAGAAATGGAAATGAAATAGGAATGTACATCTTACCAAACGGCGCGACGGAGGGAGCAGAGGAGAACGACCAAGAGAAGAGAGGTGCACGGCTGGGAGAGAGCAGACCGTGACGGAGACAACACATAGAGAGCGATGGAGAAAGTACATGGAGAGCGACGATCTGAGAGAGATCTTAAAATTTTGGGTTTTCTAAAACCCTTGATTTTGAAGAGAACTTCAACATAAAAAAAATTATTAACTAAATTATATAAATTATTTAGAGACGGAATATAGCATTATTAGAGACGGAAAATTTAGAGATGAAAAAATTTCGTCTCTAAATTTCGTTTCTAAATTTATTCGACTTTTTTAATTTTAAGATTGACTATTTAGAGACGAAAAATTTTGAGACGGATAATTTTTGTCTCTAAATTCCGTCTCTAAATTTATTTGACTTTTTAAATTTTCAGATTGACCGTTTAGAGATGGAAATAGAGACGAAAATTTCTGAGACGGATAATTTTCGTCTCTAAATTCTGTCTCTGAATTGTAAAATTCATTTTTCGTCTCTAAATCATCATTTCCATCTCTGTTTCCGTCTCTATTAGAGACGGAATTTTATCCGTTTCTAAATTCCGTCTCTAAATCTGTTTTTTCTAGTAGTGTACGAGATTGAGGGCTTGGTAGATGTAAAGAATAGTGGTGAGATATTTATGGAATAGTGGAGATTAAGAATGTTCACAAACATGTCATGTAATCTTGTTTTGATTATAAATATAACTCTTGTTATCAGTAAATGTAAATATGTTTATACGAACTACGTTAAATTGTGTGTGGTGTGTGATGTGTTTGTCATTTCCTTTTTCATAATTACTACTACTTATTTAAGCATGCAAAGAAGGGGATGCAATATTAATTACCCAACAAGACAAAAAATAATTAATTGTTACAATTATATTTATCAATATTCTTATAATAAGGAAAACACTTGATCTCTAATATTATTTAATCATAAAATAAAATGTCAAAGGACAATTCAAGCATATCTCTACCCAAAAAAAGTAAAATAAAAATACAAGCATATAGTGCCTTTTTGACTAAGGATGAAAATATGTTAGGTTAAGCTTTTGACTTTGTTTAAAAATAAGTTCAAACTTGTCTTGCAAAATGCTAGATTGAGCATGATCTATTATTTATCATAAACTTTTTTATTTTTTACGCTTAATCAACCTGGCCTTTTTAACAAAATAAAAAAGACTGGTCTAAAATACAATTTAAAGGCCTACATATATAATGAAAGCCTTCATATAACTTATGAAAACTTAGACTTTCTATAATTTTAAAATGGTTACACCATTAAAAAATTATTATATTTCTTGTATAAAAAATATTTTATTAATTTATAAGTAACAAATTATGTAAGTGTTATAAAAATTTTAATTATATATCAAAATAAATAATAAATAGACCAACTTGATAGTTCAAATATCCTTTTATAAAAGCTTAAGCCTTAATCTATTTACTCAAATATATCTTTAAAAAAATCAAAATCTGACTTATTTTTTAAATAAGATAGGTTAAAATAGACAAAAATAGCATATTTTCCAAACCCCTAATTTATTGCACAGCATATTCCTCACAAATGAAGACAAAATTTGAAAATTCTCTTTGCTTTTTTAGCTTCCTAAGTTGATAGCTTTGTGATAGCAAATGCAAATAATTAAGTAATTGAAGTTTTGCACTGATAATAACCACATTATTATAAAAACTGTACGTATAAGTCACTGTAAAATTTAAATCTTACTTTTATAAAAGAAAAGTCATTAGATTATTTTTTCCTCTTGGCGTATTCGAATTCATTATCGTTTGAAAAATATGATAAAATATGTTTTTTTTTTGCTTATTAGTTACATTCATTTTTAATTTGATCTCTATAAAAAAATTAATTTAATTCATATACATATAATTATTTTTAATTTGGTTCTTACTGTTAATTAGTTGCCGTTATTATAAAGATCAAATTATTATGAAGTATAAAAATCTAATAAAAAATAAACTTCAATAGGAACCAAAAATATTTTTTAACTTATATTTTGGTCTCTATATATAAACTTATTTTTAAGTTGATCCATACACTTCACTAAGTGATAAACCGCAACAGACAACAGGAACACATTAAAAATAATTTTATGTATAAAGAATAAATTAAAAATATTTTTTTATAAAAGAATCAAATTAAAAATTAATGTCATATATAAGATAAGTATATATAATTTAACCAAAAATTTATCTGCAACAAATAATAACGTAACGCTAAAAAAAATATCTCACCAGAATTACTCCTTTCACAGTTTCCTCCGTGTAGAATTCTGGTTGAGTTTGTTGCAGGTCCAACATAACATCAATAAGTGTCATATTCTTTGTCATCCTCCTGTTTCTTTGGTGCTCGTCAAGGAGCTTCTGAAGGAAGCTGTCCATCTTGCTCATTATATTCACCATCTTCTTTGTCATCCCTTGGAAATCAATTCATTGCAGTATTGGGAAGAAGTCATTTAAATTTCCACTTCCCAGAAGTTCTACGTACTCCTTCATCAGAATTTGGAATTCCTTTCCATATCGGGCAACCGCATCCTTGCCATAGTATCGTTTCCCAGAGATCATCCTTAGCATGATATTGAAAGAAAGCTCTAGAAGTCTTGGTCTGAGGTCTACCTTTGACACTTGCCCTTTGCAATCTTCAAATAGTTGCTTCACCTACAGTTGTGTCTCTTCCTCTCGAATTCTGGTGAACATGGCAAGGCGGTTGCTAGAGAACAGCTCTAGGGTTGTTAGACGCCGAAGGTTGCGCCAATGGTCGCCATAGGAAGCAAAGTCTTATTATTGTAACCGAGATTTTCCCAGCAAGTGTTTGGGGACGGTTTGCAAAAGTGATATCATTCTTTGTAAGGCATTCTTCTACTGCGGAAGGTGAGGAGACAACAAGGACCTTGCGTGTCCCAAGCTGGAGAAATATCATGTGGCCATACTTCTCTGTGAGCTTATGTAGACTTCGGTGAAGGGGTTCTTTTATCAGATGAAGATGGCCTATGAGTGGTAAAGCAGGCGGACTTGGTGGGAGGTTTTTATGCTTGGCTTGTCTCTTTAGTATGAAGAGAAATTCTTACATAAATATTGGGTGTATTAAGTCAATCAAAACTTAATATTTTTATAAAATACCGTAAAATCAATTATAAGACACAAAAATTTATAAAAATATTAAATTTTAATTGACTTAGTACATCCAACTGTAATACACCATGTTTATGTAAGAATTTCTCTAGTATGAATTTAGAAAGAAAAAGAAACAAGAGGAGAAAAATTGATGTAGGTATCAACCAGCCAACTGCTTCTTCCATTCGGATATTGTCCACCACCAACACTCTTGCGACTTCCTATACTATATTCAAGGTACAAGAGTGTTGAAATAGATATATACTTGTATCGATCGATAATTCCTGTAGGTTGGGCTGTTTGCAATTTGTGCCACGTATACTACTATATATTGGTATTGTAAATTGAATGATATTTTAAATGGGAAAAAAGAAAGGATAATGGTGCATGATGAGGTAGTGGTTGTCTGGTTGAGGTGTGTCAAGATGAAGTTGCTTTCACTAGGGTTTCAAACCTCATTTTTAATGTAGTTGAGTTCGTCCTGGTAGCTATTATTATATGGTCGAATTGAACTTATGATATATGCATGCATAATCAATATTATAAGTTATTGGTAGAAGAATAATTTATATTCCCATAAGTATTACGGTGCGTTAATATTAAAATGGATGAACTCAATTAAAATTTTGACTAAATGTGGGGATTGTATATACTATAAAGAAATAATTATAATGATGATCCCAAGAAAGAACCACTAGAACTAAAAAGAAGAGAAGGTAATCAGCATATATTATATGGTGATTAACTGAAACAAAGAGTTGCATGAAGGAGTAGGGGTTCAAAGGCACGACTTTAATCTCAATAGAATTTCTGTGCTTTTCAACCAGAATTTTCTTATTTTGTACTTTTTTTCTCTTGTATAAAAATTCTTTCTTTATAAACATTAAAAAGTAATAATTAAATAATTAATAAGATTGAAATAGAATAATATTTGTATAAAAAAATTAAGAATTTAATTTTGATCTAGTTTGAGTACAAAAGATGTTCATACCATCATTTAGTCCCTTAACCTAGAAAGTAACATCAATTTAGTTGTCCAAAAGAATTGACATCAATTTGTTCTCTTAATCATAAAAAAAATCAATTTAATACCCAATTCATACAAAATTAACATAATATAGCCCCTAAAACAAAAAAATATATCAATTTAGTCTCTTAGTCTTGCAATTTGTACACAAAAAGATAATTTTGATGTCACTTTTTATAATTAAAAAATTAAATTGATAAAGAAAATCTTTTGAGAATCAAAATGGTGATACTATTTTTTTTTCTTTTAAGAATTAAAATATGAGTTTACTTAAATTTTTAATTATTAATTTTTCTCATCTTTGAAAAACAACAAATTTTATTAAAATGAAAATAAAATAAAATGAGAAATTCGTTCTTAAGAAGCACGACTCTTTTGGAAATTCCTACTTTTTTAATGTTTAAAAAGCAAAAATATCATTAAAAAGAAATAAAAAACGCAACATGAGAAAATTGTGATTAAGAAATGTAAATGAAAGTCGTGCCTGTGAGGCCAACTCCTTGATACAACTTTTCTTATATTTTTAAATTTGTACGTATACTCATAAGTTGTGACGGTAACCACGATTTACGTATTTTTTACTTAATTCGTGTTTTTCAATCACAACTTATTATTTTGTTTCAAAAATATATTATAAATTATGGGTAAGAACTACGATTTATTATTTTTACTATTTGTTTTACACAAAAATGTTAAAAAAACAATCAAGTTATAGCAAATTAGTAAATAAAATATCTTCTTACATCTATGCAGTTAAAAAGTCTATCATTACTAATTAAATACTCTAGTTGCAGACAATAATTGTAATTATAATTCATAATTCTAAGCTTTCACAACATAATTATTATAATAATAGACAAAAAAAATAATTATTACAACGTCAACTATTTAATATCTCAAACTTTATGTAAGATAATTAACAAACATAGGGGACCTACGTTATGCGTTAGGGTCATGGCCCCTTAGACATTTAAAACCTTGAACTAAAAACTTACCTTTATTTTTATGAAATATAGTTTAACCTCCTTATTCCTTAAAATTTCGTTGACCCCTAAATTCTTATTCTAGTTCTGCCCTTTTGACACAAACACTATATATTTGACAGAACCTTGATCATGCCTTGGCGTGGTTTGCATAAGGCAACTAAAGGCTCAACTTTAGGTATGGTAATCCCTGTTCCCTCTGTCATGTTGATTTCTTCATCCCCAGTTTTGTCCCACTCAAAAGACTGAATTAAGGCACCCAATGCATGTTCCATAACACGTTTTGCCAAAACAGCTCCAGGGCAAGCTCTCCTTCCAATACCGAATGGAATCATATTGTACACTTCACCACCTTCTCCTCCCTCAAATCTCTCTGGCACAAATCTAGTCGGATTTACCCACCACTTAGCGTCCCTGTGCAGGGTCCATAGATTCACAAGTAGCATCGTCCCTCGTGGTATATGAAAACCACAAACATTGCAATCATTGGAGGACTCGTGGGGTCTCAAAAGCGGAGCCACAGGGTATAGACGAAGTGTCTCGGTAATTACGTTTTGCAAGTATTTGAGTTTAGGAGTGTCTGATTCTTTCAACAATTGATCTTGCCCCACATAAGTGTCTATCTCAACCCTGGTCTTATTCATTGCGTCTGGATGATTGAGGAGAAGTGACAGTGCCCATTCCATGGTAGTAGCGGAAGTTTCAGATCCAGCAATAAGCATTGCCTGCATAATTTTTTGACAGGTAGTGTGAATGATTATTTATTAAGAAACTTATCTCAAAACGATTGAAAGGGCTAGCTCTAGTAGTCAGTGATCTGTTATAACTAGCTTCATAGAGTGTTAACATACTATGAAGTTCATGTGTCAACTATAATTAACAAAATACCGTTATACCGTTATAATTCTGGTTCCGTCTGTTGCGGATCCCACATGACACACCAATCAGTGTCATATTTTTATGGTGTTTCATCATTTTATTATTTTGACGTTTATTGAGGGAGAGATGAATTGACTCCCTAAGTTGAGAGAACAAAAAGTACAGACTTAATTTAAGTGACAAGAGAGAAATTTATTGAACTTTCTTTATTATTTCACACCCTCCTTAAAAATAATTTTTAAACACATTTTCATTAAATTTTTTTATTCTGTTACATATCATTCATTCCCTTATCATCCTCTACAAGTTCAAGCATATGGTGCTTTATGACACAACATATTCTACTTAAATTAAGACAAATCGATTTGAAAATTTTCTTTGCTTTTGTAGCTTCCTAACGTTGATAGATTTGGGAAAACAAATGCAAATAATCGAGTCATATATTATTATTTATTCTATGAATTTGGTTAACATGTATTTTTATTACTCATTATTAATATTACTTAGAGAAAAAATATTAAATAGTTTTTAGATTTTTAAAATAATTTTTTATTACTTTTTATTTAATAATTTTTTTAAAAAAATTCTTTAACATTTGCTGTGAAGATACATGTTAACAAAATTCGTAATCTAATACATGTTGTGCACTGATTGAGGGAGTATTAATGTGAGAGTTTTAAAATAATTTAGCTCTTACTTTTGTAAAAGAAGAGCCATTATCTTTTTTTTTTCACTTCTTGGCCTAATCGAAATCATTATCGTTTGAAAGAGATGATATTATCTTTTTCTTGGTCAAAAAAATGATGTTAATATATATTAACTTTAAAACAACTTAATTTCTCACCAGAATAACTCCTTTCACGGTTTCCTGCGTGTAGAATTCTGGTTCCGTTTGTTGCAGATCCAACATGATATCCAACATGTATTAGGTATAACTAATTGCCCTTTGCACTCTTCAAATAGTTGCTTCACCAACAATTGTACCTCTTCCTCTCGAATTTTGGTGAACATGGCAAGGCGTTTATTAGAGAACAACTCTAGGGTTGTTAGACGCCGGAGGTTGCGCCAATGGTCGCCATAGGAAGCGAATCCCACTGTTTTATAATTGTAATTGAGGTGTTTCCCAGCAAGCGTTTGGGGACGGTTTGCAAAAGTGATGTCATTCTTAGTAAAGCATTCTTCTATAGTTGAAGGTCAAGAGACAACAGGAACATTGCGTGTACCAAGGTGGAGAAGTAATATGTGGCCACACTTCTCAGTAAGCTTATGCAAACTTCGGTGTAGAGGTTCTTTTATGAGATGAAGATGACCTATTAGTGGTAAAGCAGGTGGGCTAGGTGGGCTAGGTGGGAGGTTTCTGTGCTTGGCTTGTCTCTTCAGTATGAATTTAGAAAGAAAAAGAAACAAGAGAAGAAAAATTGAAGTAGGTATCAAGCAACCAGCTTCTTCCATTAGGACATTGTCTATCAACTCTCTTGCAACTCCTTCATAAATTTCTTACAGGGCTGAAGTGAAGTATGTAAATCTTAGCTTGCTTATATATATCTTTTCTTTTTCTTTTTTCAATTTTTGGAAAGAAGCTTGCTTATAAATAAATATAATTTCCTTAATATCTAGATATCCTAGTTTCTGTAGACTAGGCTGTTTGCAATTTGTGCCACATAAAATTATATATCTTGATAATTAATTGATCGGATTTATTTTCTTTTAAAAAAAGAAGATATTAATGCACATTTGCGGTGGTAGAATAAAATATTTCATTATTTGAACACTTATAATATAATATTTAAATAACACCTCACTTATATTAAAATATGGTATAGAACAAGGAATCATTTATATGATATGCGAGAATAGTAAGTTACATTCACATATGAAATGGTATTTCACGCAAGTGACATATTCTAAGTATTAAAAAAACATTTTTGTAGTATAAAGTTGGAGTAGGCCAAGATGAAGTTGCTTTCACGAGGGTTTCCATTTTCAAACCACGTTTTGGAAATAGGAAAATTGTACATCGTAGAAATTCTGCATATAAGAGCTCAGACGACGATATTATTTACATATTATTTTTTGCACATTATTTTTTGTATACCATTCTTAAACTATTCTTTTTTTTAATAATAAAATAAGAAAAATACATTTTTTAAAATACATTTTTTCTCTTTCATTTTTTCTAATAAAGTAGATGTGTATAAAAAATATGTAAAAATAGTGTGTAAAAATCATTTTTCTATTTGTACACTAAAATAGTTATACTTTTGTTTTTACATTTTATTTGTATGAAAAAGTAAAGATAATAAGAGAGTGGATTGGAATACATATTTTTTATATTTTATTATTTAAAAAATATGGTATAAGAATTGTGTAATAAAAATAGTGTGTAAACTGCAAATAATATTAGTGGAGAGTTCAACACTTAGCTATCAACATGAATAACGTTCCTGAACTGGCTTTGAAAATTTAGTTAAGAAATGTCGGGATTAGATAGAAAAAAATGCTCATTATATGGTGGACTTAATTAGGAGCCACTAAAACAAAAAGTAGGATAGAAAATAGACTTGGTCCAGATCCATTACTGGGTATTGATATTTTTCCATTGAGTATCAGATATGTGGCCATAATTCTCAGAAAGCTTATGCAGACTTCGGTGTAGAGGTTCTTTTATGAGATGAAGATGACCCATGAGTGGCAAAGCAGGTGGGCTAGGTGGGAGGTTTATATGCTTTGGTTGTCTCTTTAGCATGAATTTAGAAAGAAAATTAAAAAGGAATAAAATGGAAGTGGATATCAGCCAGAAAGCTCCTTTCATTAGGATATATATACCATCCTTGACTTTTGTTACTTGCAGTTGCACCGTACAAGCTTGTAATTTCTAGTAGCATCTAGAGTAGGTTTGGCATGCAATTTCCCCTCAGTCCGTGGGTATCTCCCACCCGCCCGAACCTGCATGGTTCGGGGGTTTAAAACCCGCTTTATTATGAAATAGGGTGGTAAGAATTTTGATCAATGCATTTTATCTCGTTTCATGTTTGGCATATTAATAGACATTATATTTAATTTAGTTATTAATTAAATTAATTAATTTTTTTAATTTAATATTTATCGTGAATATATTTTTAACTTATATGAAAAGAATAATTAATTTTAATATTATAATTAAATATTATATAAATTTAATATAAAATATTTATAGATGTGGAACAGGACGGGACAAGATAAAGTGAGATAAGTATGAGTTTTAATATTTTTCTTATAAGATAAGTATAAGTTTTAATCTTAATAATGCGTGACAAGATCAAATTGAACGTCCTGTCCACTCTATTACCAAGCCTATAGAGCAGTAACTTTTGTTGCTAATAGTCTAGACATTTCTAGAAATGTGCATCATGTTTGTGTCACAAAAAATTATATATCGAGATAATTAATTGATTGAATTTTTTTTTTCAAAAACTAAAAGATATTAGTGCATGTTTGCGGTGGTAGTACGCCAAGATGAAGTTGCTTTATTAATCAAAGTCATTCTCCTCCGGTTGTCCCCTGCATTCAAGCTCTGCCTGTTTCTACGATGCTCGTCAAGGAGGATCTGAAGGAAGCTGTCCATCTTGTTAATCAATTTCACCATCCGCTTTTCCTACCCTTGAAAATAAACCCATTGTAGCGTTGGAAACAAGTCATTCAAATTTGCATTTCCCTCAAGCTCTGTGAACTCCTTTATAAGAATATCTGGAATTCCTTCCCTTCTCGTGCAACCGCATCCTTACCATAGTACCGTTTCCCAGAAATCATCCTTAGCATGATATTGAAAGAAAGCTCCATAAATCTTGGTCTTCTATGCACTCTTCAAATATTTGTTTCACCATCAGTTGCATCCTCCAAGGATATTAGATGCCGAAGGTCACCCTCTACAAATATTTGGATGGAATATACGAGTTTAGCGAAATAAGTATGAAAAGCTTTGCAAAGTAAGCGGGAGAAACCTCAATACCATATGAGATTCTAATTTAAAATCAATTGACATTAAGTGAAATAATTCAACATATATATAAACTGCATATGAAATACTACTAGAAATTTTAGATTTAGAGACAGAATTTTTCCGTCTCTAAAAGGCTAAAATTCCGTCTCTAAATATTTAGAGATGGAATCAGAGACGGAAATTGATCCGTCGATAAAAACAGCGTCGCTGATATTTAGAGACGGAAAATTTGTTCCATCTATAAATTAGAGACGAAAAATTAGTTTCGTCTCTAAATTAGAGACGAAATTTTTCCGTCTCTAAATAAAAAACTGCCGTCTCTAATTAGAGACGAAATTTGTTATTTTTCCCGAAAAATATAATAATAATTACATTAGAGACGGCAAGTTTCTGTCTCTAATTCCGTCTGTAATTTCAAAATTAAACAAAAATTATAATAATAATTACATTAGAGACATCACTTTTCCGTCTCTAAGTCCGTCTCTAATTCCCAAAATAAAGTAAAAAAAATAGAGACGAAAAACGATCGTCTCTAATTTTCTAAAATTATGTTTTTAATATACTTTTAATTTTATAACTAACCTGATCAATTAACCATCACAATAAAATCATATAGCAGTAAAAATTACAATTCAAAACATCATCACAAATTCTTGTTCCAAAATGCAAAGATAATAATTGATTATCATTACAAATATTTAGATAGTAACTACAAATATTTAAATTGTCAATGAAAATATAAAAATAAAACTAATCACATATTTAAGTCATCATAATTTGTATCATCATCACCATCATTATCATGGTCATCCTCTTCTCTAGGTGCAGGAAGGGAAGGTTCAGGTTGTGAAGTTACAGGTGATGGCATTCTAAATTGACTACCCACAAGAAGAGTCCTAAACCTCTCCTCCCATTGATCCATCTTCTGCCTCATCATGTTTTGTTCTTGTTCCATCTTCTTTTGTTCTTGTTCCATCTTTTGTCTCATAATGTCTTGCTCAAGATTTTTTTGACGAAGCTCATCCGTTAAAGCCTGAATTTTAGCCTGCATTGCAATAATCTCTGTTGGTGATACTCCATCAACGGAAGAGGTGAAGGGAGTGGAAGAAGATCCAACAACATTAGTTGCTTATGAACCCAATCCATAGATACGCCCTTTCTTGTTGGGACCTCTAACAACATTGATAATCACATATTTTATTCATTAAGAAACCCTTATGTTTAGTCATTTACACTCTCCATATTCTTAATTGATTGAGTTTGGTATGATTTTGTGAGTTTGAGCTCAAATTGGTCCTAATTGAATATTTCCAGCATTATTGAGATTTGACACTGTTTCTGTATTTTGGCCATAACTTGAGTTCTTAATATCTGATGAACATGAATTTTACCTTGTAGGAAATCTAAGAGGAAGCTCTACAACTTTGATGAAGAGCTCGAAGTCCGATTCAGATGTCTAAGGGACCTAAGTTTACATGGAAGTCAGAATACGGGTTCTGTCAGTAGAATCCGAATAGTGTGCACTCATAAAATCATATCTCAAGATGTAATAATGGAGATGGGCTGAAATTTGGATAGTGGATAGTCAAGATCCAAATAAACAACTTTCATGAAGAACACATTTTGAGAAAAAGAAGTCTAGTAGGTCATTTTGAGCTTGCAAGTAGGAACAGAGGTGCTGAAGTTGGGTTTGAGCAACCTACGGTATTTGGGACATATCTTGGGCTTAAGGAAGCCAAATTGGATGAACCAGTATCCATTTTATAGCCAAGACAAGGATCTACAACTTTCATGAAGAACACTTTTCGTGGTTCTGAAGTATAGTGGGTCGTTTTTGGCTTCCAAGTCAGACACGAAATTTTCGTCCTCAACCACCCACTCATCCATCCACTAATCCACTCATCCACTAACTCACCCATTCATCCACTCATACACTAATCCAACCACTTAACCACTCCACCCACTCATCCACTAATCCATCCACTAATCCATCCACTCACCCATTCATGTCCATAATTTCCCACTCACCAAAAGTCCTTTGGCATTTTTCACTAATTCAACCACTCAACCATTCCACTCACTCATCCACTAAACCAATCCACTAAACCAACCCACTAATCCATCCACTCAAACACTCCACTCATCCATCCACTCATCCACCCACTTCCCTTTGTCATTTTGTTACCTTAGACATCTATAAAAGGCACCATTTATCATGAACAAGATGTATTCTCCTTCATTTCTCTCTAAGTTTCTTCTTGCTTCTTCATAGTTTCTCATAGTTTTGTATATTTTGATGCTCCCCTTCATGGTAATGGAGGGCTAAGCTACTTTGGGTCAATTTAGAACTCTTGAAGAGATTGTGGTTTGGATTCTTGAGACCTTGGTTATGTATTGTATTTGATTTGTAATTGAATTCATCTTTTCTTCTTCTTTTTCTTCTTCTTGATCTTGAATGCATGAATGGTGATTCTATTTATGTTGATCTGATTGATCTTGATTTAAGATTGAGATTTGTGATGAAACTTAGAACTGATTGATCTAAACTAATCACATAAATGAAGATTGAGATTTGTGATGAAACTTAGAACTGATTGATCTAAATTAATCAGAATTGAAAAGGTTAGGTTCTTGATTTGTGCCTAAGTTAATTGAATTCGGTACTTGAAATTAACATAGATCTTCATGAATGGTGCGATTGCGGATTTGTGTTTATCACTTGTTAATTGAATTCTAGACGATCGTCTAGTATGAATTCTGGATTTGATGCGAGAGATCTCGGTTAGATCCAAATTAACAATTCAATTGCGCTTCAAGTGTTCTATGAAGGTCTATGATTGAATCCACCCAATCTTGGATAGGTTTCTAAATTGACTGCTCTTTAATTGTTATTTCTTCCTTTAATTTTGTTAAGTGCGATCTTAAACTGTCAAACCCCCCTTTTTGCTAACTTTCACTTGATTTGATTAAATTGCATTTACGATCCTTGAGGAAACGATCCGGTGTTGTTCACTATACTACAAGTTTAGGTAATAACTTCGGTTATAATTTTGACTGAGTTCGGCGCTCGTCAAAATTTTGGCGCCGTTGCCGGGGATTAGTAAGTGTAATCTTTTCATTTTAAGTGTTTTTACTAACCTTTGCTTTTTATTAACTTTTCTAACAATGGACCATGCATAATGGAGTCAAAACTTGAGGAGTTGACTTCTTTGGTAAGACATATAGTAGTGAGACAACAATTACCGTGCGAGAAGCTACACTTGTGTGTAACATTTGTTTTTGTTCATCTCACCCCACATATGCATGCCCTAAACTTGTATGGTAGTTCTGTTTTTCCAGATCAATTTGTTTGTGATTCGTTATTTTCCGATGAACCACAGTTCAAAGAAGAAGAAAGAGTTATGACCCCTTCTTCAACACATACAACCCTAGCTGGGAATACTATCCGGATCTGGGATATGGCAATACGGCATCACTACTGCAACAATCATTTCAATATGAGCAGCCTTTCCAGCAGATAACAAGGCCATCAACCACAAAACTTGAGCCTTCATGGGAGGACTTGATGAAAACCCAAATTGAGTTCCAAATAGAGTTTCACGCCACTATTCAGATTTAACAACCCAAATTGAGCGAGATGACAACCACTATTAATGAACTAAGAAGTCAAGAGTCGACCAACTCTCTTCCCAAACAATTCCCAACTCCCCGCATTCTAATTGTCATATTGATTTACCTGCAGATTTAGTTGAGGAAACTCATGATGAGTTGTGTGCTGAATTTTTTGATTTAATTGGTTTTGATGATTCTATCAATTGCAACTCATGTACTGATTGTGACGGTGATATAAAATGTGTTATGTGTGCTGAGATTTCTGCATATTTGAAAGCTGATGATTCTGTTTACGCAGCATCTAATGATATTGAAGGGTCTATCAACAATGCAATTGCAGAATCTGAAACACATAGGGAGGTGGAGTTGAAGGCCATTGAGGAATTTTCAAAGAAGGAGGAAAGACAGCATATGACAGTAACTACTGAAGTGGATTTTGTTTTTGGGCCATGGTCCAGCATTATCAATGAAAGCAGGATTGCAAAATTACACGTATTGCATGCCATTGGTGAAGTCAAGGAAATTAAGAAAGACCAATGGGACCCCAATGGGAGCCCTCATGCTGCAAGCTTAACTTGGTCATTACACTTCAACCAATGGGACCCTAGTAAAAGCTATCATGTTGTGTCAACCATAACTTGGTCATCACGTTTCAACCAATGGGATCCTGGTGGAATCTTTTCACCAACCTCACTTAATAAGACCAATGGATACCATCTCAAGCCGAAAAATGTGGAAGTGAAAGTGATGGGCTTTTACCATCCACATTATAAAGATCACTAAGAAGTGTCCCAACGTCGAGCTAACGACGTTAAACAAGCGCTTATTGGGAGGCAACCCAACTAGATTTGTTTTCAAGATCTTTGGGAATGGTTTTCGCAAACCGAGAAGATACATATATACTTCATTACCAATGGCAGAGTTCTGTTGCAGCTTTGATTCTTATGCATCTTTTATGCTTGCCATTATCTCGCCCCTCATCAGGTTGTGTTGCTATTTTCTTTCTGTTTTATTTATCACTTTCACATTGAGGACAATGTCTATCTCAAGTGTGGGGGAGAGATTTTAGCATGTTTCTTTTTTGTTAAAAAAAAATAAAAAAAAGGGTTCATTGCATGATTGAATAACTTTTCTCCCTTCTTGAACTGATATGCTTGGAGATGGATGATTGAATTGATGAATTGAGCTTGATGGATGCATACCTTGTGAGATTTTGAGCCTAATGGATGGATTTAACATTTATGTCATTCTCTTCTTTCTTGTGTGATTTTCACTCATGTTAATGACCACTCTAGAACTTGCTTTGATTCTTTTTGAGGCTACATTTCACTTGCATGCATGAACATGATTGAGGCCTTCTTTCTTAATTAGCTAGTTTAATCAAATAGCCAACCTTGTTTTCAATATGATATCAAGCACTCTTTTGACTTCTTGAAAATTCTCTGATTCCTGCCAACCTTGTATATTTTCCTTTGCTTAACCCCTTTGAGCTTATTTGACCATTCCTTGTTTCTAGCTCATTATGTGCCTTAAATGAGAAATCGTGTTCTTACTTTACCTTAGGGAATAAAAGAACATTAGCTTGGTTAATGAATGAGTTTTTGAACAAGTGTGGGGGTGTGTGTACAAAATAGTTGTTGAAAAAGAAAAGAGTGCCCAAAAAAAAGAAAAAAAAAATTGATGTATATAGTTATGTTCATATATATATATATATATAAAAAATAAAAAAAAGAAAAAAAAATGAACCAAGTGTTTAAAAAAAGAAAAGGATTGGGAAATGAATATGTAAAGGGATATACACTAGAGTTGGGATGAACTTTTATGCTTGTTATTTGAACTCAGCTCTCATTTGCTTTTATTCTCTTTGGTATTTATCTTCTCATATCCATTTTATCCTCTCCTGTTACCTTGACCTCACTACAACCTTGAATAAAGTCCTCATGATTTGTGTGTGCATGTGTTTTGAGTAGTGGTGAAGTAGAATATAAGCAAGCTTATGGTAGTGCAATTTTTATGGGTTGAATTGAGTGAAATACCTACCTTTTAAACACTTGAGAGATTGAGAGGGGATCTTGTGAAGATCTATCATTCTCGATTCATGTTGAAGATACCTTGCTTGTTGGTTTGAGATGTGGAGAATTGTTAACTCATGAATGTTTTGATCCCTTGAACCTTTGATTGTTCTTCTTGATTGTAAAACTTTGGTCTTGAGTTTTGCCCAGGAGTGCAAAAAGCTAAGTGTGGGGGAATTTGATAATCACATATTTTATTCATTAAGAAACCCTTATGTTTAGTCATTTACACTCTCCATATTCTTAATTGATTGAGTTTGGTATGATTTTGTGAGTTTGAGCTCAAATTGGTCCTAATTGAATATTTCCAGCATTATTGAGATTTGACACTGTTTCTGTATTTTGGCCATAACTTGAGTTCTTAATATCTGATGAACATGAATTTTACCTTGTAGGAAATCTAAGAGGAAGCTCTACAACTTTGATGAAGAGCTCGAAGTCCGATTCAGATGTCTAAGGGACCTAAGTTTACATGGAAGTCAGAATACGGGTTCTGTCAGTAGAATCCGAACAGTGTGC
This sequence comes from Ormosia emarginata, assembly GCA_029884605.1. NCBI lineage: Eukaryota > Viridiplantae > Streptophyta > Magnoliopsida > Fabales > Fabaceae > Ormosia > Ormosia emarginata. The sequence continues at coordinate 5,150,140 of JAQQTP010000089.1, forward strand.
ACTCATAAAATCATATCTCAAGATGTAATAATGGAGATGGGCTGAAATTTGGATAGTGGATAGTCAAGATCCAAATAAACAACTTTCATGAAGAACACATTTTGAGAAAAATAAGTCTAGTAGGTCATTTTGAGCTTGCAAGTCAGAACAGAGGTGCTGAAGTTGGGTTTGAGCAACCTACGGTATTTGGGACATATCTTGGGCTTAAGGAATCCAAATTGGACTAACCAGCTATCCATTTTATAGCCAAGACAAGGATCTACAACTTTCATGAAGAACACTTTTTGTGGTTCTGAAGTATAGTGGGTCGTTTTTGGCTTCCAAGTCAGACACGAAATTTTCGTCCTCAACCACCCACTCATCCATCCACTAATCCACTCATCCACTCATCCACTAACTCACCCATTCATCCACTCATACACTAATCTAACCACTTAACCACTCCACCCACTCATCCACTAATCCATCCACTCACCCATTCATGTCCATAATTTCCCACTCACTAAAAGTCCTTTGGCATTTTTCACTAATTCAACCACTCAACCATTCCACTCACTCATCCACTAAACCAATCCACTAAACCAACCCACTAATCCATCCACTCAAACACTCCACTCATCCATCCACTCATCCACCCACTTCCCTTTGTCATTTTGTTACCTTAGACATCTATAAAAGGCACCATTTATCATGAACAAGATGTATTCTCCTTCATTTCTCTCTAAGTTTCTTCTTGCTTCTTCATAGTTTCTCATAGTTTTGTATATTTTGATGCCCCTTCATGGTAATGGAGGGCTAAGCTACTTTGGGTCAATTTAGAACTCTTGAAGAGATTGTGGTTTGGATTCTTGAGACCTTGGTTATGTATTGTATTTGATTTGTAATTGAATTCCTCTTTTCTTCTTCTTTTTCTTCTTCTTGATCTTAAATGCATGAATGGTGATTCTATTTATGTTGATCTGATTGATCTTGATTTAAGATTGAGATTTGTGATGAAACTTAGAACTGATTGATCTAAACTAATCACATAAATGAAGATTGAGATTTGTGATGAAACTTAGAACTGATTGATCTAAATTAATCACAGAATTGAAAAGGTTAGGTTCTTGATTTGCCTAAGTTAATTGAATTCGGTACTTGAAATTAACATAGATCTTCATGAATGGTGCGATTGCGGATTTGTGTTTATCACTTGTTAATTGAATTCTAGACGATCGTCTAGTATGAATTCTGGATTTGATGCAGAGATCTCGGTTAGATCCAAATTAACAATTCAATTGCGCTTCAAGTGTTCTATGAAGGGTCTATGATTGAATCCACCCAATCTTGGATAGGTTTCTAAATTGACTGCTCTTTAATTGTTATTTCTTCCTTTAATTTTGTTAAGTGCGATCTTAAACTGTCAAACCCCCATTTTTGCTAACTTTCACTTGATTTGATTAAATTGCATTTACGATCCTTGAGGAAACGATCCGGTGTTGTTCACTATACTACAAGTTTAGGTAATAACTTCGGTTATAATTTTGACTGAGTTCGGCGCTCGTCAAACATCCAAGTATATACTGTTAGCAGAGTCTTGACTGCTGCTACCTTCACCATTTTGGGATTGCAACTTAGTCATCCGCCTTTCATACTTTTCCTAAAAAGTAGTTATAAGACACTTGTACTTGAAACTTGATGTAACTTAAATGCTAACTTATGCTTACTGCAATCCTTACTGCTTTCGAAGTGATATATTCTTCTGAATTATCCTTAGCTCTGTGCAGCCGCTTGTAGACCTCAAAAAAACTTGGCTCCCTAGACATCTGATTTACCTGAAAAGACAAAAAATAAGTATAAGTCATCTGCTTGTAAACTTATTCAATATAAATCATGGATTGTTAAATTAGAGAATTACAGTATATCAAAGAAATAAAGGATGAAGGAAATAAAGCAAGTGTGATGCACAAATCAAAGAAATAAAACATGTAGTTATCAACTCCAGTTGATAACCCATTGCAGCAACAACAAATCCAAGAGAAGTTAAAACAAGGCATTCCACTGCACATAAAATTAAGTTACTCATATTATTCATGGTAGTTATTGAATAAGGCCTACTATGATAGAAATGGCTACTTCAATAAATGGAATTAAACCAGCTTATGAATCATTGTCTAGTTTATCTCAGATATACACACCAATTCACCATTGTTAGTTGAATGTAAGACTCAGCAACATGCCAACAAGCTTGTATGATGCAAACAGACTACATAGTATTGCATCAGACAGATATTAAGAAATGAAAATTCCAACCCAATATTTAATCAGTTAAGCAAGTAGTTATTTTTGTGCCATAATATCATTTTATTTGTGTAAAACCTATTTAATATATTTGCATCGCAATATCTCAGATATACTTTACCATGTTTACTACTTCATATTGATGCTTCAAATGACCAAACGCTAAACTTTTGGTTAAGATATCATCCAGAAACTTGAGTATGCAATTCATTTGTTGCATCATTTATACATACAGAAGCACATTTGCATCATTGTATAATTTGCAATTCATGTGTGTGATAAGTATACAGACAAAAACTACTAAGGGTGGTGCAATGAAGTCATGCGATGCAATGTGGATATATTAACAATGATAAAAAGGGATAGAAGAAAATATTTGGAATAGAAATTCTACTTTAATGTGCATAGAATATTTATTGGGAGAGTTGAAGAGAAATAAGTGTATACATAGAAGAAAACATAGTACCCTACACCACATGCGGGGGTTCCTACACATTACACTTTAGAAAATAAGGGGACGGTCAAAGGCCTCCCCAAAAAAGAATAGAACATAGAAGAAGTTGCAGAGAATGTTCTTGGTTACATGGTGAATCAAAAAATTTTTGTTTACAAATAGTTGTTTTTATTTTTCTTTCACATAATAAAATTGACATTTAAAAAAACATAACAGATTAGCATATACTTTAATCCTTTTTTAAGAAACAAATTTATGTTCTCTTTCACATAGGTTTCTAACAATGACTATTATGTCTTATGAATGATAACATATATTAACTGCAAAATTTCACCAATAATCATAAGTTCAAAACCCCAGCTTTCCTTTAGAAACAGCAACGAATGGTAAAATTATGGTTATATATCAACCTACAACATTTGTGTATTAACTTTAAAATCAAATAAAAAGGAACACACTTGCATTAGTGACCAATAACAGAGATTCATAAGTTTGAATATGAGGATTAATATAAATGGCGCATAAATAAAAAACTATTGCTTTTTCCCTTGGATCTGCTAGCAATTTTACTATACAAATACCACAATTTACCCAAGGATATCCCTGACTCAGCATTTGTCATCCAAACCCACTTTGATGAATTGGGTGAATCATTGCCCCTCATTAAATCAATACAATAATTGGTTTTATAAAAAAATGTAAAATTAATCGATATTTGTATTCAAATGTAACTGACAGAACCATTAACTTATAAAAACCAGATTAAGATTTCGGGAAACATTCCTACTGCTATGGTATATTTACGACCTTTCTTCGATAACATATACAATTCAGATATTCATATAGCATTTCGCCATAAGCAATCCAACAGAAAGAAGATACATGTTATTCCATGTATAATACCAAAGGCCAGTTAGTCATTTAAAAAGAAGAACAACACTGCAAATAAGGCCATCACATTGCGTATATCAGCATCAAGTTATAATATTGTACAAATGCTATACAAAATAACAGGCAAGGGAATTATATTTGCACTCCTAACAGAGGAATTATTAGATATTTTATATTTGGCTTATCAGCTGTTCATATCAGAGTATGAAATCAACAAATTTCATTCCACCACAATTGACTTCAAATAGTTCAGCTATGAAAAGTAGTAACTCTCTGCAACCTTTATAGAGGATTAGAGAAAAGAATGTTACAGTAACAATGGTACATAAATGTGGTACAGAAAAGTAATATATAGAATAATTATAAGGATCTAATATCACTCACCATTCTCCTACAGTACTCTGCTGCAGATATGGATCCTCCGCTATGCACATTAAGACCCTCTTTCGATTGTCTATTTTGACTGTTTCTCATAGACATTGCTTGCTAGACTGGATCACTCCATTTAGCCCACAACCGCTCCCTAGCATTTGGATGAATCCATTCACCCTTATTCGTCCTATCACGTACCTTGAATAAATTATTTGCTAGTGCACCAGATCCTTTACGTTCAAATATCCTTCTGATCATATCATTGTCTTCAGGTAACCACTTGTATTTTGCCTACATTGATGATAGTATTAATTAATAAAATACAATATATTTAAATTAATAATAGATTAATAACAAGACTTAAAAGGATATTACCCTAAAATCTTTAAACCACAAATCACGCACAGTGTCAGTCACTTCTGTCCAACTTGTTCAAGGCTTTTCATATTTCTTTTTGAAGATGTAAGTTATATCATGACTCGTTCCAACGTCGGGGTAAAACCTGTAAGCCAAAATATGTATATATATATATATATAACTATTCTTTTTGAATTAATGTTCATAATTAGAATAACTTACTCTTGTTTGTTGGCTGGCTTGATCCAAATTCGTCCATCCACATCTTTTCTCCCCCACCTGATGTTCTGTGAAATAGACGATTCTGCCTCAATGTGTGGAGGTGCAGATGAACTCACCAAAGGGTCACGCACTAGATGTAAATTTGCAGCTGAGGAGGGTGTAGGCCTAAAGTCAGTTTTGACCCCAAAATAATAAACAAAAGAAATAACTTATATATTTTAGATTTGCCTAAGATGAGGTGTATGCTATTGAGTGCAGGTTTGCCTAAGATTTTTTAGGCTGAAGCAGTTATGACTGCTATTTTTCTGATAAACAGATGTCCCTCTACAACTCTTAACATGAAAACTCCTGAAGAAATTTGGTCAGGTCATCCTCCATATTAGGCAAGATAAATTGGAACCTAGAACAATTAAATGCATGTTTCTAGGTTATCCAAAGGGAGTTAAAGCTTACAGGTTGTGGTGTTTAGAACCTTATTCTTGCTGCGGATTATCTTTAAATCTTTAGAGCAAAGGCTGTGCTGAATTCTGGTTTGAGGATTACAATTTTCTTCTATTTTCCTCCACCTAAAATTTAATTACAAGTACAGTTTCTCTTCATTTTATATCAAGAAAAAACTAATCATAGTTAAGTTCTTGAAACTGACACTTAATGTGTTGAAGACATATAGAAAATTGAAGAACCTATATCATGCATGACTTAGAAGACCCGACCTACTAATATCTAAGGGGGATGGGAGACTAGCATTTATTGAGTTATTAAGAAAGGAACCACGAGGAATCAAGTCTCTTTGCTGCCAAAAGGAAGCCTACAGGAAGACAAGTTATGCAATTGACTGATCTCATAACATCTAATCATCTGAATTCACAAATTCAGTTACTTTGCTGAATTGATAAATGTGTTGCGGAATGCAAAATGTGTTTAACCTTGATTTAATGGCTTAGGTGAATCTAATATGATGCACTCATCTAGTCATGCTATATGGTAAAAAGAATTTAACTGGAAACTATTATTTAAAATCTTAAGTTTTTAGATAATAGTATACAATACAGTATATGAAAGTAAAATTAGCATTTTTAAATTCTAATAGAATGAATTCGGCATTTCAACAAGCAATTGGTCAACATAGCAATTTGATCTTAACAATACAACACCACTTAAGAGTTTGCTGCTCAAACCCAAAGCCATTACTATCATTATTATATCAAGCAACACATATAGGACCAAATGATCCAAAATGTAAAACTATTGAGACCAAAATTATTTCAATCATAACAATTTCTATCCATAGGAAAAGTTAAGTCACAAACCTACCTTTGAAAGCCTATAGCCACCAAGGTCAACACTCTCGAGGGCCTTCTTGCTAGCAACAAGTCAGTAGTCACAAACTCTTGCTTTCTCTTTCCCACCAATCTGAGTTGAAACAGAAAACATGGTCAATTCAATAGAGGAAATTTTGGTATTTTGTTATATTATATATGTACATGCCTCACATGTATAATTATTATTTAAATTTAATAACATTAAGTAAGATAAGTTAGTTTTACTTTAAAAAGTGCATTTGAAGAATATATTAGAGAAGGTTGAAAACTTTCATACATTTATGATTCTGTTTATGATCTTTCATTTTAACAAATTAAATCAACAACTAGATTGAAAAAGAACCAGACAAAACAAGAAGAACTAGTTTGTTTTCAAACTTGAATCTGCAATTTTGCTATTGCATGTCATTCTCTATGGAGCCATCTGAATTACTCAAGTCATGCTCATAATTCTTTTTTCTTGGCCTAGTCACTGGGTCCAAGAGGCCGTAGATTTATATTAATATATAAAAATATTTTTAATAATTAATTCAACATATAGCTTAACTTGTATCCTAGACTCCCATGCTGCTATATGCTAGTCACTAGGTGCAACAAATGCACCAGTATGGATTATCTTCGAGTATGTCCCTACTCCTTTATCTGTGACTATAAAGCACAGCCAATCTATAACCAAGGAACGGGCTAAGTCATGACTTACAGAGGTTGTTCCCTTATATATATATTAAGTACAAAGAATAAGCACCTAAGGACAGGAGGAGGGAGAGGGTTAAACAAAGTAGTCCTGAGTACCTTTGGAGCCAAGTGCCAACAATGAACATTTATAACATTGTGAGGCGCAAGTATAAATCAATGCAAACAAATCCTAATTTTTTAATCAAGTGTAAGTAACATTAATCAATGGCTAACCCAACCAACAACTTTTTTGTTTTTGGTTACTTCTAGGAGGATTTCTTATCCTTTGCTTTTGTACCCTTCTCTAATAAAATGTCTTTTTTTATCCAAAAAAAAAGGCTCACCAACCACATTTAGAATCAAGCTTAGAATTTGTTGGCTTTGTAAGATGGCTTTGAAGAAAACTGCAGGAGTGCAATAACCCAAACTACAGAAAGTAAATCCATGCATGTCAAATAATAAGATGCCACATAACCCTCAACCAAAGCATAGACGTTAGTTTATCCATAAGCATAGAAAGACAGAAAAGAATATGTTAAAATTCATTAATCCATAGTACTCTAATCCTAAACACTCACATACGAGCTGCACTAGAATATTGCAAGAATTAGAATTAAGGATAAAACTGTAATATTTATGTACAGAAGAGGACCAGTTAATTAACCACAACAGTGGTTTATAGGTCCTTTTTTCTAAAGTGAAGCACATGTTGGTCCATGAATTCTCCTTAAAGAATTTTACAATACACTAGTTACACACTTTTGACTACCATAGATGTTTATTTCCATCAACATATCTAGAAATCTCCATCAGGAAGATGATCAATGACTAGACTAACAATGCAACCCCCATGTGGATTAAAGTAACAAAAAGAGCAATGAATCAAACCTGTGAACCAAATCAGTGCCTCCTCTCCATGCACTTCCTAAAGCATTCCATGCTCCAGAAGTAAAATTCTCCACAGAATGATCAAAAACCTTCAAACCCTGCACATTAAGGAGCTAGTGTATAAGTGCTTCATGCATAAAACACAGACTAGTAAAAAAGTAAAATTTGCATCTACAAATACAGAATTATTATTTTTTCCTAATACAATTGCATAACGACATTAAACCATTAATTATCTTTCTAAAACAATGTTGAATACAATTAGTCAAGAGAATTATGAGACAAAACCAAACATTTTGGAGGCGAGACCTATAAAAAGCATAGGCTAGAAGCTCAGTTTAGCACTAGTTTCAATCATCACTCAGCAGAAAAGATATCTATCCATTTATGACACCGTATCTATCCATTTATCACTCAGTTGCAAGCTTAAATTTGATAGACTTAAATTCTTACATTTGATACTTAAGTGATGGACGTCTCATTAGTTTGCACATGATCTTATGCATACATTTAAGCTTAATCCATTTTACTTATGCTGATAAGTAAAGTAGCCTTTGAATTTAGGAAGATGGTTTTTATGAACTTACTAAAAGTGAATACATAAGTAAGAAAGCAGTTCCTTCTAGTGCGTAGTGAGAGCAGATTCTTTAAAACCTTTTATAGTGTGCACGATAGACTAGTGAAGGCAAAGCAAAAGAAGATTTCCACCATTTTGGACCAGAAAGAAGAACAAGCTGCAGATCTAGTAGTGGTCAAAAGTTAATCACGGTTTAAACAAAAGTTGATGTGACAATTTATCAATATAAACAAAGATTTATGTTAGTGTCAAGTGTTTGCTTATTTGAAAGTATACAGTACATGAGTATTCATGAGTCAATACCGTATATGTATAAAGAGAATGATAGTGATATGTGTTTTAACTGTCCTTAGTCAAACTTGCTTTAGGCTAATTCTGCTGAGTGATCTAATTGTCAAACCAAGCATCATTGCAATCCTGATTCATAGTATACTGCATTGAGTAGTAAATAAGGCATATGATTATTATTAAAAAAGAAAAAACGGGAGAGAAAACCAAAGCCAGACAGAACAAAAACATCAATATCTTTATCTATGTCCTCCATAGAATTGGAGTTGTCAATGCAATATTCATATTGTTTCCTAAAATGTTGGAACGTGATATTTAGTGGGTTTGGATTCTTACACAAGGTAGGAGACCATGGTTGGGCCCAGTTAAGACCATAAACGTGCTAGTTTTGATAAATTAGCAAGAGTTCTTATCTTTAGGGCTCACTACTAGTAACTAAGTTGTTGATAGTAAGCTGTTGAATTTGTTCCGAATGTGTTAGTTTGTTTAATTGAAAAAGTTTCTTGTTATGGTTGCAGGGATTTTGAATCCAATTTCACATTCATAAAGAAGAGGCACTTTGTTTAGTTGAAAAATTTCTTATCATAATTGCAAAGATTTAAATTCAAAATCCCATAATCTTGAAGAAGAATTCAAAGAATAAAGTTACCTGTCTATATACAAATGAACAAAGAAAAAGAAGGAAGAGAGAAAAAAAAGTCTTGGTTGACAAGAAATAGGATAATTGAAGACCTAGGTCAACAAAATTGAATTGACTTCCAATGGTTATAGCTAGCTATGTACACAAAATTACCGAAAATGTCCTTTATGATAATCATTTATAGACACCCTTTTACCTATCATACCATCATGATAGTAACCATTTTCACTGAAATGGGAGCAAAACCACTTTACATGAAATCAAATTCAAATTGACCAAAACGGGAAAAGAAGATTCAAAACAAGCATTGTAATAAATAAAACATTCCCTTCTGTATGTGCTAAATTTGGGTAAGATTGTACCTCTCTGCTGTCAATTACAGAGATAGCTTGGAGTCGCTACAATACCTCTCCCTTAAAAATTTTACAGACACATCAATTGTGGTCCAAATTGTGACAAAGAAAGAGCTTATAGTATAGACCGTCGTAGGTGGGAGGAGGACAACTAGAAAACCAGTGTTGCCCCCACCCACAGTAATGGAGATGTCATTGTGTGTAATAGTCACGGTTGCTAAGAAACTAGAAAGACGAGGGAAACATGTACTTTGTGAAGAGCCAGATCAAGCCAAGGTTTTCTGTCTGTGATTGCATAGAATTAAAACATCACATGATCCATCACATAAGATCATGTGCATAAGTATCAAATGCAAAACGGTATGAAATGGAAGGAAGAAATGTACTTGTAGCTAGCCATTTGCAACCTCACGGCTTCTCCTTATCTCGTACGCATAAATGACTTCAAGCAATGGAGAATGAAGATCGAGTAGAGAGATCGAGGGTTAAGAGGGATCGATTGGGTTCAAAGATTGGGGGATTGGGGTTTCTGAGATTGGGTTCAGAGTTGAGTAAGGAGAAATACTGGAGAAAGATAGGGGTTTCTCGGTAAGCTTTACTTTCCAGAATGGAGAAGGAGATGTCGTGAGAGATGGAGAATTTGTTTCTAATTTGGGGGAATTAGGGATTTAGTGGAAACATTAGAGACGGAATCACATCCGTCTCTACCTTTAAAAACTATTATAAAGGGCAAATAATATTGGTTTCTGATTTGGGGCTACTGGCAAAATTAGTGACGGAAACAAATCTGTCTCTACATTTAAAAAAAATATTTAATATTAGAGACGGAAACACATCCGTCTCTACCTATATTTCATATTTTAAATTACTTATTTAACTGAATAGATACGGAATTAGAGACGGAATATTCAGAGACAGACAAATTCCGTCTCTAAATATATTTGACTTTTTAACCCCTTACATTGACCAAATAGAGACGGAATTAAAGACGGAAAATTCTGAGACGGGTAAATTTCGTCTCTAGATTCCATCTCTAATAATATTTGACTTTAATTTGACCAATAGAAACAGAATTAGAGACGGAAAATTAGAGACGAATAAATTCCGTCTCTAAATTCCGTCTCTAATTTTTAAAATTTTATTTTCTTCTCTAAATTGTTAAATCCGTCTCTGTTTCCATCTCTGTTAGAGATGAACTTTTTCCGTCTCTAATTTCCATCTCTAAATCGAATTTTTCTAGTAGTAAAAGATTAAAGTAAATGATATTAAACTTTTAACACTTACAATTGTAATTGAGATGTTTCCCGACAAGCGTATAAGGACGGTTTGTAAAAGCGATATCATTCTTTGCAAAACATTCTTCTACAGCTGAAAGTGAAGAGACAATGAGGACATTGCGTGTGCCAAGGTGGAGAAGTAATATGTGACTGATAATCTGCTAGATTATCTGTTTTTCCAAAGCCTTTTGAGGGGATTACATCGCTTAAGCCTAACTTTTGACGTTGTTTTGACCTTAAAACAATTTTATTTTGTCTTTTTAGTTGATCCATTGTAGTTTGTTAAATTGAGTTTATTTTAATTAGAATTATTGGTGCTTTAGTTCATTTGTTGTTGTTTTGATTGTAGGCACCAAGAGAAATATGATGAAACTCATTGTGGCAAAGAAAAGCACTCAAGAAGAGAGGACTTAAAGCCTCCAAGGAAAATCAAGAGCAAGTCTGCTGAGCACCTAGTGCCCAGGCATTACAGAAGGAGCGCATAAGCGCCCTTAAGGCTTCAAAGGAGACACACTGGATGTCGAGCGCTAAACGAAGCATCTAGGCGCTCTCGCTCATGACAGCAAAAGTGTTCTGGACGTTCAGCGCTCAGGCACTCCAGACGCAGCTCCTAGGCGCCCATACCAGAGTTTAAATTCATCTTTTCTGACCTAAATGAAGCAGGCTGCGTGGAGAACTGCGTGGGGAGACGTTTTGGGAGCAGGGAAGAGCCCTATTTTGGAGCTCTACGGTGGATTTGAAGAGAAGAAGAGTGGGAACTCAGATTTTCTTCAATCTTTCATGGAGTTTTGCATCTTCTTCCTTATTGGTTTAGTTTCTACATTTATTTCTATGTCTAGCTAAACTCCCCCTTGTTGGGATTAGGTGGATTTTGATGGAACTTGATTGTTATTGACGTTGGATTTAATTAATTCATGTTGCTATTTCTATTTTGAGTTTATAATCTCTTCTCTTAATGCTTTCTAAAGATTGATTCTCTTTAGGATGAATTTAGGATTGTATGTTTAATGGAAATTTGATATATAATTTGTGCTATGAGATTATGAATCTTGCTTATCTCTAGGCTAGGAATAGTCATTGATTTGCTTGTTACCTCTTTGGATTCTAACCCATAATGCTTGTTATCTCTTAGAATCACCTAAGGAATTAGGGTTTTTAATTGGAAACAAAGGGTTAACTACCTAAGGAATTAAAAGTTGAGTATTTTAGAGAATTCGGTGACAAAATAGGAACAGTAGCTTGTATTAGTTCCAATTGATATGCAACAAGTGAAATCAAATGAAGCTTGATCCCAACTGTTTTATTAATTGATTATTTTTCATCCCGCATACCAAGTGTTTGATAATTTGCCAACTAGAAAAACCCAAAAAATATTGTCATTGCTTTTGTTTCTTTTGATTTTGTTATTGTTATTGAAACTCTCTTTGATTCAAATATTGGTTTAAATAGTAGCTCATTTCGTGAATTGGTATTTAGCCATCGATCCCTGAGAACGATATCCGGTTTCTCACCGTTTTTATTACTTGACGATCTGGTACACTTGCCGTGGTCTCATCAAGTTTTTGGCGCCGTTGCCGGGGAATCGATTTTACTAATATCGGTAATATCGAAGGCAGCCACTAGTTTAAACATTTTTTCTTTTTGTTTATTCATTATAGTGTTTAGTTTCTTTTGTTTACTTATTTCATTGAGTTATTTTTGCTATGATATTGTGTGTCTAGTGTATGCGAGGTACTGTTCAATCAGATCATCTTCTTTTTGACTCTGAGATAGAAAGAACTACAAGAGCTTTAAGAAAGCAAACCAGAGAAAGAAGAAGGAATTTGGGCAGTACTCAAGCAGTTGTTGAAGACATGGCAGACAATGGAGAAAATGTAGATACTCCACCACCACAACCACCTGTTAAGACTCTCATGGATTGCTCTATTCCTAACATGGATAGGTGTGGAGCAAGTATAACAAGACCTCCAGTTCAGGCAAATAATTTTGAATTGAAGCCAGCTCTACTCCATTTGATTCAGCACAATCAGTTTGGAGGACTTGACAATGAAGACCCACATGTACATATACAAGGGTTTCTTCAAATTTGTGATACTGTGAAGCTGAATGGGGTAAGTGAGGATGCCATCCGTTTGAGACTGTTCCCTTTCTCCGTGAGGGACAGAGCTAAAAGCTTATTGGACTCATTGGCAAGAAGAAGCATAACTACTTGGGCAATTTTGGTTCAAAAATTTTTTACAAGATATTTTCCTCCGTCCAAGGCTACGAAGTTGAGGAACGAGATTACTTCATTCAGGCAACATGATGGGGAATCTCTCAGTGAGACGTGGGAGAGATACAATGAAATATTGAGGAAATGCCCACACCACTGTTTTGCTTTCTGGATCCAAGTGCAAAGCTTCTATAATGGCATGTTGCCTCAAACTAGAGCAATGGTTGATGCTGCAGCAGGCGGGGCCTTGAGCTATAAAACTCCAGAAGAAGCTTGGGAATTGTTGGAAATGATGGTCAACAATGATTACCAATGAAATAGGGAGAGAGCTGTATTAAAAAAGTGGTACTTGGAGATTGATTCCATGAATGCACTGTTGACTCAAAACAAGATTTTGACTCAACAACTTGAGAATCTCACAAAAAAGGTCGACACTCTTAGTGTGAATGCAGTGAGTAATGCTCCATTGGCCTGTGATTTCTGTGGAGGTGAACACGGGAGTGTGGATTGTCCCGGAAACATGTTTGGACCTCCAGCTCAAAAGCAAGTGACCTTCATGAACAATCCTCCAAGGCAATAGAATAATCCCTACTCCAACACGTATAACCCATGGTGGAGAAATCACCCAAATTTTTCGTGGAGTAATCAGGGAAATCAAGCTCAACCAAGACAACAGATGAGATATCAAGGACACCCTCAACAGTTATCATATCAAGGTCCTTCATCTTCCCAACCTCAGTCTAATAAGACGAAGGCTTCTTGGGAGTTAGCCTTAGAGAAGTTGGCCACACAAACCTCATCTTTTGTTAAAATCACTACTGATTTTATGGAGGAAACAAGAGCTGGGTTCAGAAATCAAGATGCTTCAATCTGCAATCTGGAAACTCAGGTGGGCCAGCTTGCAAAACAGATTTCGGAAAGGCCCCCAGGTTCATTGCCAAGCAACACAGTCCCGAATCCTAAAGGAAATGAACATGTTTTAGCCGTAATAACTAGGAGTGGGAAGGTACTTGAGCCTCAACCAAGGAAGGAGAAAACTAGTGAAGAAGTGTCACACGAGCAAGTTGAAGTATCTCAAGGTGATTTGTCCAATGACTCTAATGAAAAGGAGTCACAAAAAGAACAAGTAGTGAAGATGCCATCACCAACTATCAAGTTGCCATTCCCTCAACGACTCAAGAAGGAGCAAGATAAAAAACAGTTTGAAAAGTTTCTAGAAGTGTTTAAGAAGCTGCAGATTAACATTTCTTTTGCTGAGGCACTTGAGCAGATGCCATCTTATGCCCGATTTATGAAGGATTTGCTGTCAAAGAAAAAGAAGCTGAAGGAAGATGAGACTATGGCACTTACTGAAGAGTGCAGTGCTATAATTCAAAGGAAACTACCACCTAAAGTGAAAGATCCAGGTAGTTTCTCCATTCCTTGCACCATTGGTAAGCTGAACATTGAGAAAGCTCTTTGTGATCTTAGGGCAAGTGTTAATCTCATGCCACTATCTATCATGCACAAACTTGGAATTGGAGAGGTTAAGCCTACTATGATCTCCCTTCAACTAGCAGATCGATCTGTCAGACATCCATATGGTATTGTGGAAGACGTGCTAGTGAAGGTTGACAAATTCTTCTTTCCAGTAGATTTTGTGGTCTTAGACATGGAAGAGGATGCTGATATCCCTCTGATTCTAGGAAGACCATTCTTAGCAACTTCAGGGGCATTGATTGATGTGCCAAGAGGTGAACTGATTTTGAGGGTGGATGGAGACTAGGTGACCATCAACGTCTTTGATAAATCTGCACTGACATCAGATCTCTATGCCCCCGTCAATTGCATCCAAGGAAAAGCTCAAAAGGAGTTGACTGGTAAGAATTCTTCACCATTAATTAATGCTGACTCTCCCACTTCCAAGATTGTTAATGAAAAGGAGAAAGGTCCTTCTCTCTCTAAAATTGTTGGAATAGGAAAAGATTCTCCTGTTTCTCCTTATTCATTGCAAAAAGGGCTAAAATCTGCTGAAAAATTGAGACCTCCATGGCCTGATGATATCTCACATGCGAAAGTTTATTCAGAACACCTAAGTTCAAGTCAGGTTCCAAATGCCTTTGGAGGGGATTGCAAGGTTAGTGACCAAGTATGGAGACAAAGATCTGACAGAAGAAAAGTGTCATCCTACTTCTTCTATTTCAAGCCACCTTGATAAGTTGAGAAGCAACGTCGAGCTAATGATGTTAAACAAGCGCTTCATGGGAGGCAACTCAGGCTCAGGCTCTTTTATCTCTACTTTTTCATTTTAGTCATTTTTGTATAATTTTTATTTGTTTAATGTATTTGTGTGCATTTTGCTTAATTGCTATGTTTAGTTTTAACTTTTTGTTAATTTGAGTTTATTGCTTTTTTTTTTAGTCAAGCCAATGTTGAACTGTTTAAAGTTTACTTTTGTGAGTCCCCATGCTTGATAGTATATGTGTAATGTGAGCCAACCATGCATGCACTGCCTGTTAGGAAAACTTGAAAGTTGTGTGGGCTTATTTCTTAGATTGTGATACTTGAATGAGGATTATGACTTCCATGCATAAATCTTATAGCTTATTGTTAATGTACTTGGTGATTTTTGTGATTGGATTTCATAATTCATCCTTGGGAGTTGTTTTGAGCCTTCAACATTTTTGCTTTGATGAGAGGTTACTGGTGAGTTTCTATTCTCCTAGCTTTGCTTGAATCTCATTTGCATGTCGTGATTTGCATAATGCATCGACATGATAAAGGCAGTTTTGTTGCTAAGCCAGATAGCCATATAGCCAACCAAATGATGTTTGTTTCCTTTGTGTTGCCCCTTTGAGCCTAATACATTGAATTCTTTATTTGACCCATACAGCATGCCATAGCCAAAATAATGAATGTCTTATCCACCTGAAAGGAGTAATTGAGCATTGAATTTATTGAAGGTGTGGGTTAGCAATGTACTAAGTTTGGGGTGACTGTTGTTTTGAAAAAAAATGCCAGGAAGAGAGAGTTGGCTTGTTGAATAAAAACCCCTTTGAGACCGATGGGTTACTGGGAAATACTTGACTCAATGATCAAGTACCCCTTTGAGACCATGTAGGTTACTGGGGAAATATAAAAGACAAGAAGAATGTGAAAGGTATGAGATTTGTGAATTGAAGATTTGTTAGAAGTACCAATGCTCACTTGCTCTATAAGGCAGCAGTTTATACGTTCATTTTATCTACCTTGTACCTTGGCACCAAAGCGACCTTGAATAAAGTCTTTTTGATTGTTGCATTTGTGAGTGGCGTGCATGCATGTATGAGATGAAAAGCAAATCCAAGGAGGGTGAGCTCAATAAGTGATGACTGAGGGAAACACAAGCCCAAATACAAGAGTGACTGAGAGTCTCTATTCACTTATAGAGAGTTTAAGTGCCCAATTATCAGGTGTATTTTGATGCCATGTTCATTAACTTTCAAGCTGTGATTGATCAGTGCATGGTTGGGATGTCCCTTATTTTTGACCCTCTGAGTTTTAGCTACACAGTTGAGAGTTCTACTTTCAAGAATGCATATATTAATTGATTTGCTGTGACTTTGATGCTTTTGAGTTACGGGACACTCTTGGTTTATTTTACTTAGTTCAGCATTGGTGTTTGAGTTGTAGAGTTGTTTTTTCATTTAGTTTATTTGTTATTTTGTTTTGCTTAAGGACAAGCAAAGTTTTAAGTTTGGGGTGGTGATAATCTGCTAGATTATCTGTTTTTCCAAAGCCTTTTGAGGGGATTACACCGCTTAAGCCCAACTTTTGATGTTGTTTTGACCTTAAAACAGTTTTATTTTGTCTTTTTAGTTGATCCATTATAGTTTGTTAGATTGAGTTTATTTTGATTAGAATTATTGGTGCTTTAGCTCATTTGTTGTTGTTTTGATTGTAGGCACCAAGAGAAATATGATGAAACTCAATGTGGCAAAGAAAAGCACTCAAGAAGAGAGGACTTAAAGCCTCCAAGGAAGATCAAGAGCAAGTCTGCTGAGCACCTAGCGCCCAGGCGTTACAGAAGGAGCGCCTAAGCGCCCTTAAGGCTCCAAAGGAGACACACTGTATGTTGAGCGTCTAGGCGCTCAAAACGAAGCGTCTAGGCGCTCACGCTCATGACAGCAAATGCGTTCTGGACGTTCAGCACTCAGGCGCTCCAGACGCAGCGCCTAGACGCCCATACCAGAGTTTAAATTCATCTTTTCTGACCTAAATGAAGCAGGCTGCGTGGAGAACTGCGTGGGGAGACATTTTGGGAGCAGGGAAGAGCCCTATTTTGGAGCTCTACGGTGGATTTGAAGAGAAGAAGAGTGGGAACTCATATTTTCTTCAATCTTTCATGGAGTTTTGCATCTTCTTCCCTATTGGTTTAGTTTCTACATTTATTTCTATGTCTAGCTAAACTCCCCCTTGTTGGGATTAGGTGGATTTTGATGGAACTTGATTGTTATTGACGTTGGATTTAATTAATTCATGTTGCTATTTCTATTTTGAGTTTATAATCTCTTCTCTTAATGCTTTCTAAAGATTGATTCTCTTTAGGATGAATTTAAGATTATATGTTAAATGAAAATTTAATATATAATTTGTGCTATGAGATTATGAACCTTGCTTATCTCTAGGCTAAGAATAGTCATTGATTTGCTTGTTACCTCTTTGAATTCTAACCCATAATGCTTGTTATCTCTTAGAATCACCTAAGGAATTAGGGTTTTTAATTGGAAACAAAGGGTTAACTACCTAAGGAATTAGGAGTTGAGTATTTTAGAGAATTCAGTGACAAAATAGAAATAGTAGCTTGTATTAGTTCCAATTTATATGCAACTAGTGAAATCAAATGAAGCTTGATCCCAACTCTTTCATTAATTGATTGTTTTTCATCTTGCATACCAAGTGTTTGATAATTTGCCAACTAGAAAAACTCAAAAAATATTGTCATTGCTTTTGTTTCTTTTGATTTTGTTATTGTTATTGAAACTCTCTTTGATTTAAATATTGGTTTAAATAGTAGCTCATTTCGTGAATTGGTATTTGGTCATCGATCCCTGAGAACGATATCCGGTTTCTCACTATTTTTATTACTTGACGATCCGGTACACTTGCCGCGGTCCCATCAGTGACCATACTTGTCAGTAAGCTTATGCAGACTTCGGTGTAGGGGTTCTTTTATGAGATGAAGATGACCTATGAGTGGTAAAGCAGGTGGGCAAGGTGGGAAGTTTATATGTTTAGCTTCTCTCTTCACAATGAATTTAGAAAGAAAAAGAAAAAAGAGGAAAAAAACTGAAGTAGGTATCACCCAGCCAGCTTCTTCCATGCATTCGGATATATGTTGGTTTTTGCCACCTAGATCTTGCGGCTCCCTCCCTACTGAAGAACAAGAGTTTAAGAATTAAACGTACATACAGCGTTGGTTTTAGCTTGCTTTCTATTTATGTTTATAGCCTCCAGACGCGTACCTCGGATATAGAGGCTTTATTTTAGTTAAAATTTATGTATTTATAAAGAAAATTGTTACACAGTAAGAATTTTTTAAACGAGTAATGTCACACGGCAAAAACTTTACATTAACTTTACACTATACTTGTTGGAAAAAATAAAGATAAAGAGAGTGTCTTAGAATGTATATTTTTCTTATTTTATTATCTAAAAGAGAAGTAATATAATAATTATATAGAGTTTTTTATATACAAATATTATTACTCTTTTTAAATAATCCTGCTACATGAATAACCTTTTTTGTACATAATTTTTACAACGATTAACAGTGTGTTATATGATTAATGGAATTAATAATTAATCACCAGATATTGAAAAGAAGTTCAAATTTATTTTTCAACAAAATTATTAAAATTAATTAAAAAATTAAGATTTCTACGTAACTTTAAATACATCTAGTTATCAAATTATCACTTCTAAACTCTTAAGTGAGCACCTAGGCATCGTAAGATAAATGTACTATCGTCTTTAGCCTCACAAATGCCTTAAAGGTTGGGCTGGTAATTGCGACTTGTAAGAGGAGAACATAGGATTATGGTTGATTTGGGATTAAAGTAATAATCAGTAATGTATCTTTTTCTCAACCTATTACAAAGTAATCTTATTACATCATATCAAATTACATTAAATCTGATAAGTTTATTCTATAATTATATGATTAAAATATGTTAACCGAATAGCTTTATCTTATCGTATATTACACTAAACATATGATAAAAATAAATCATATAATATAAATTCATACT
Source organism: Ormosia emarginata (assembly GCA_029884605.1). NCBI lineage: Eukaryota > Viridiplantae > Streptophyta > Magnoliopsida > Fabales > Fabaceae > Ormosia > Ormosia emarginata. The sequence goes on from JAQQTP010000089.1 coordinate 5,169,217, forward strand.
ATGCAGGTCTTATCCTATATACCAAATGAGACCTTAAAATATTTATGCTGAGCCCGATGGTCCCGTATGATTTTCGTTTTTATTATTGTGGTGTGCTTGAATTAATTTGTGCATATCTCAACGAGTATATTTTTTCAGTTTAGTAAAAGACAAGTGATGCATGCTGAGATTAAGATTTAGTAAGATATTCCTTATGAGCTTGACTTAAATAATTAACAAAGTTAGAATTCAAAATTATATATAAGCATATATTTACTTACCTATTCATCTAACCCTACACTAACTATTGAGATTTCCTACATTATGCACTCAGCCAATGGGTCTTTATATTACACGTGCCCGTGCTGCATTTAGGTTCTAGGGACCATAAATTTAAAAATGAAATGATCCTGCCTCACAGCGACGTGGCATTGTAAAATTACCATGATAGATACTGTATCATGGGATAATGCATCGCTAAGAACTCCAGGCGATCCGTGTCCTATAGCTATATGATTACCGACTACGAGTGCAGCCGAAGCCACCAACTGTCCCCTTATACACCGCCAAGCAAAAGATGAATTTGAGTAAGTTCCTAAGTTTTTGTACTGTCCTAATGTAGATGTGCTAATTGCTATATATGAAGATCAAGTGCGCCGTGCCCCATGCCCCCCTTAGACAGTTAGACTTCATAAGCTCCAACTTGGGTGTGCCACGATAAAGTTGCTCATGCAAGGGTTCCTCTCACTTTTGGACGTTCTAAGTATACCATTGGTCTCTATATAACCAAATTAGTAGCGAAAAGTACAAACAACCGGCGCCGTACGATTCAACTGAGTATTGAACATTCACTTATTTTGTGCATACGAAACACATAATGGAATCATGCGTACAAGTTCCACGAAGACATGACATGTTATGTAAATGACATTATTCGTACTAACAATATTAGTTGCCCTGTCCACAGTAATTATAATCATTCACAACATAATTATTACAATAATGATAACTAATTTGTCAAACAATATGTAAGATATATAATACCGAACAAAAAATGGTTTTTCAGTATCCACTTTTAAGCAGTTAGTCAATGTCACAAGTTGCATATATACTTTATATATTGGACAAAACCTTTATGATGCCTTGGCGTGGCCTGCATAAGGCAACCAAAGGCTCAACTTTGGGCAACGTACGCCCTACTCCCTCTATCATGTTGATTTCTTTGTGCCCAATTCTCTCCCACTCAAAAGACTGAATAAGACTCCTAATGCATGTCCCATAACACGTTTTGCCAAAATAGTTCCAGGACAAGCTCGCCTTCCAATACCAAATGTATATTCTACCCTTCACCACCTTCTCCCTCAAATTTCTCTGTTGGATCTACCCACCATTTAGCGTCCCTTTGCAAGGTCCATAGATTTACAAGTAGCATTACCCTCGTAGTATGTCAAAACCACAAACTTTGCAATCAATTGAGGACTCGTGGGGTATAAGAAGCGGAACCACAGGGTATAGATGAAGCATCTCGGTAATTACGTTTTGCAAGTATTTGAGTTTAGTAGTGTCTGATTCATTCAACAATTGAGCTTGCCCCACATAAGTGTCTATCTCAACCCTAACCTTATTTATTGTTTTTGGATAATTGAGGAAAAGCGACAGTGCCCATTCCATGGCAGTGGCCGAAGTTTCAGAGCCAGCTACAAGCATTGCCTGTATATATAATTTTTTGATAGGTAGTGCGAATGCTAGCTTTTGTTCTAAGAAAGTATTTAATTGATCAAGTCTTTTGATTAAGAGATACGATGCTAGTAATTATTATATAAATCAAGCAAGTGGGTTATGACATCTCAAATGACTGTTAATCAAAGGATTAGTTCTTCCTTTTTTTTTTTTTAAGAATTTGAGGTGGATTAAGAATTTATTATTGCTCTTATTATGTATAGTTTTGTAGCCGTATTATTTTTCTTATGATTTATAGCTTTAGCATATTATGCTTTCCTCAACCATGGCTTTAATTATAATATGCCAAGTTTTGAGGACATAAATAACTTTCAACCAAAAAAAAAAAAAAATTCACTGTCAAGTGTCAATGTAATAGCAGATACTGTAAAAAAAATGTAATAGTAGATTGAATTAAATATAAAAAATTATTATTGGTAATTACAATTATATTTATTTATATATATTCTTTTTACAAAAAAAGACTTGATCTCTAGTATTATTTATTTCCAATGAACTTTTGATTATAATTATTTTACTCACTTCATTTTTTAAATTTTTTTTATAATTGTTTAATTTAACCTTAAAAAATATATTAAGAGATAAGAATCAGTGAAAATAAGTAAACATTTTGTTAAAGAAGTCAAAATAATTTTTTTTAATTTTTTAGAATTTTATTTCTTTGCGTAAATCTCTTGGCATCCAAAAGTTACATTGAGTCCCGACTAATTCGGAGTTGAGTCGGATCGAATCATAAAAGTATAAAGTTCTCTTATAATATTAATTTTTTTCATTCATAAGACTCGAATTCGAAATTTTACTTAAAGAGAAGAAGTGCCAAACTAGTTAAATCAATTAAGCGTAAATTTTTTCTTAGCACATTTTTTTAATGTCTAGTATACTGAATTAATTTAAAATTTCATATTTTAAGAAAGAAAGGTTGTATCACTGTCTCTATTTGCAGTCATTGTGGTTTATCTGATGAATCTTTTACTCATATCTTTTCTTAATTGCAAGTTTGCTAGAGCTATTTGGTATTGGTTTAGCTCTGTTATAAACCATCCTATTGACTTATCCTCATTTCAATCAATTTTCTCAATCTGTCAGCATAGTTGGAGCTAGTTATTAAAAGATGTGGTTTTATCAGGGCTTATCAACATAATTTGGATCATTTGGTACTGCAGGAACAAAAATAGATTTGATAATCGATCAATCTCTATGAATACAACTGTAAATATGGTGTCTGCCTCTATTTTTATGTCTGGTAATTTATCAAAGGGTGTTATGTCATCTTCCATTGGGGAGTTTTCCATTTTAAAGCTGCTTCGAATTACAGGGCATTCTTCCAAGGCTCATACAATCAAGCAGGTGAATTAGTTTCCTTCAGTTTTTGGTTGGGTTAAATGCAACTCTGATGGTGCTGCTAGAGGTTCTCCGGGTTTTGTAGCTGCGGGTAGTATCTTCAGAGATAGTAATGTTGCTGTTCTTGGTTGTTTTGCCTCATTCATTGGCTTATCTTATTCTCTTCATGCTGAGGTTATTACGGTCATGATTGCCATTGAAGTTGCTTACAAAAAAGGCTGACATATGTTATGGTTAGAATGTGACTCTCAATTAGTGGTTTTTGCATTTTCTGATTTTGATTTGATCCCTTGAAAATTAAGAATAAAATAGAGAAATTGTATTCATCTTATTAAGAGTATGCAGTTTGTAGTTTCTCATATTTATAGAAAAGAAAATTCTTGTGTTGATAAATTGACAAATTTTGGGGTAGATTCCAAGTGTTATACTTGATGGGACTTAATTCCTAGTTTCATTAGGGAAGACTTTAATCGAAATAAATTTTGTCTTCCTTTTTATAGGTTTAGATAGGTTCTCTTTTTACTTGGGTTTTGGCTTTTGTCCCCTCATGTCTTTGTTTTCTTTATTCTTTTTTTTAAATATATTTATGGTGTGCTGCAAATGATAGGTAGGATTTGAGGTGTCAACTTAGTTGAGATTTCTTTTTCTATTGTGATGCTCTTACATGTCATTTTGTTAAAAAAAAAAATTCATTACCAAAGGTTTTTAAAGACGCTCGTCAACAAAATCCAACAAATAGTAATAATAATAAAAACAGGTCTCTGGCATCTATACTGTTAGCAACAGAAAGGAGTCTAGTCGTAATAAACGAAAATACGCATCTAGAAAACACTAATCCACCTTTATGAAGAGACCAACTGCAACTTTTTTCGGCTATCGACTCGGTGCCGGCCATGAATTAAATTCAAAACCATTTTACCTACTTCTTGTCTTCACTATTTGAAACTAAGCTATTGAGTAAAGATGCTCAACCTAAAGTTTAATTATATATGTCGCTTATCAAAAAAATTATTATATATTTCAGCTGTGGTTAGTTTATGCAGATCGTAATTAAGTAGATGTTAATTTATATAACATATTATTAAAATATATCCTAGTTTTCAACAAATTAAAACAGAATAATTTTGATTTACATTTTAATACACAAATACTGCTATTACAAATTAAGAAATTAAATAATTCAAATTATGATGTATACCTCAACTGATAAACTGAACTAAGGCACTTTGTGACCCCAAAACGACACCCGAGAGAGAATTAAACAATAACTATTTTTTTATATATAACTTAAATATGTTAATATATATATATATATATATATATATATATATATATATATATAACTCTTATTATAATTACGATGTATACCACAACTGATAAACTGAACTTGCGACTTCTACCGTCTACAATTATACATTTAATGACGCATGATTTTATTTTTATCCTAATTAAATGCCATGTAGAGAATTTTAATATTTGTTAAAAACAAATATCCTATATAGTTAATCAACCATATTCCAGCACCGGTTCAGATGAGAAAACTGGTTATGGTGGCTTACTTCACTACAATAAATTTGGTCTCCGGCCAAAAATGTTGTTATAAGTCTGAAACCGTTGCTTATAGTCTAAGACAACACTTTTAGCCGTTGCTAATAACGATACTGCCTTTGACATTAGTCAACGCTTTTTATTGACTTTTTGGCAACATTACTCTAAACCGTTGCCTATACTTAACCATTTGGCGACGTTTTGTAATTGTTGCTTATTCTGACTTTATGCAACATTTTTTAAGACTTGCCTAGTATTTTGCCTTTAGACAACGTTTTCTAAAGCTTGCCTAATGTCTCACCTTTAGGCAACGTGAATCAGAAGCTTCCTTTAAAAGCCATGCATGCACCACCACCAACCCCTCCATGTGAAGAGCCAAATTCTTTGACTAAGTTTGGTAAGTTGTTTGAATTTCTTGCAAGTTGTTTTATTGTTTATTTTGCTTCCAACCTGTATCCTTATCATTATAGCTTGTATCCCTATCACATTTGGTCCCTAAATTCACTATAAATAGGGCCAAATACTCATGTATTAAGCATCTTGAAGTTTATGAGAAATTGAGTGTTTTGAGTTAGAGAGCTTTTCTCTCTTCTTCCTGAGCCATTTTGGTATCAGAGAAAGTTCCTAGATCCTGGAGTTGAGTTTGAGTGAGAAAATCAACGGAAAGTTGAGTGTTTTTTGGTGAGCAAGAGAGTTGTCCACCAGAAACTCCACTTTGTGGTCATTTTTTCGCAAAACTAACGCCGCCATCGCGTCCGGAAGGGCCGAAAACCTTAGGAACCAAAGTTTCGCGGCCAAAGGAGCCTCCACGCGCCGCCACGAGCGTCGCCAGAACGTTCGCCGGAAACATTCCTGCCGCTCCGGAGTTGCAGACCGTCGTCGGAAAATCAGAGGTTGAAGACGACCGCGTCGGCGTCACGTCGCGTCGCGACACGTGTCGCCTTTGGCCCAGCTCTCTTCACGCCACGTGTCAAGGGAGCCACGTCATCAGTCAAAGTCTACCTTTGACCCCACAACCACCTCACCAGCCACGTCATTTCGCCAACCAACCAGAAATCACCACGCGTCACGTTGACCAGTCAACTGCCACGCTGTCCAAAGTTTTAGAAATTTCAAAATGCCCCTGAACTATTAGTAAATTCTGTTTTGACCCCTTAACTTTGTGAATTTACAATTTGATCCCTTAACTTTTGTATAAAATTACACTTTGACCCCTGAACTTTCCAAAATTACAAAATTACCCCTCTCTATTTTTCCCCCACACAAAGTACCAAATTGTTCTTTGTTATTGGAAAAGAAATTGTGGAATTATAAAAAGGTGCATTTCAAGAAAGGTCTGGCTAAGGAAAGAAAAGGTTTTTAAGTACGCTTAGCGACACCTCTCTTTCCTGGGAACTTCCTTGGTGTTCTAATTATAAAACTACAATCTCCAATCCGGTAACCTAGTACTTCAAATTTCTCCTACATCCAAAATGCCTCCCAGAAGACAACCTGTGCATGACCTTACTATGGAAGACATGCGGAGACAAATAGAGGAATTACAAAACACCGTACATGCCCAACAAGTTCAGTTGAATGAACGAAACCAGCATTCAGGCGAAGAAGCCGCATACTTCAGTGATTCTTCATCACCTAGAACCAGACGACCCCGGAGACAACCAGTCAGACATGATGACATCAAAGTAGACATTCCAGACTTTGAAGGAAGGCTTCAACCAGAAGAATTTATTGATTAGCTTCAGACTGTTGAAAGGGTGTTCGAATACAAGGAGATTCCAGAAGAAAAGAAGGTAAAAATTATTGCTGTGAAGCTAAAGAAACATGCTTCCACTTGGTGGGAAAATCTTAAAAAGAGGCGAGAACGAGAAGGGAAGAGTAAGATCAGAACATGGGAGAAAATGCGGCGAGAACTATCCAGAAAGTTCTTACCTCCTCAATATTATCAACAAACTTTCCTTCAACTACAAAATCTTCGTCAAAAGAATTTGTCGGTTGAAGAATACGCCAGAGAATTTGAGAAGTTGATGATGCAATGTGATGTTCAAGAGAGAGAGGAGCAGACAATTGCCCGTTTCCTTGGAGGACTAAACCCTGACATTGCCAACCCTGTTGAACTTCAACAATATTGGACATTAGAAGATATTATTAGCCTTGCTACAAAAGTGGAGAAGCAGTTACCCAGAAAATCTATCTACAAAAACTTCTCCTCCAATAATCCTCCTTACCCCCGCAAAACACCCACAGATCAACACAACTCATCGAGTAAGCCTCCATCCAAACCCATCACCACCGAAAACAAAACCAAGGCCATCAAATGTTTCAAGTGCCAAGGTTTTGGTCATATCGCCTCCAATTGCCTAACACGGAGAACCATTACCATCATCAAAGGAGAAGCTTATGAAGTATCAGAACAAGAAGAGGGTCCAGAACGAACTGAAGGAGAAGAGGAGTGCGAGCCAGTATATGATGAAGAACTCACTGTTGCTGACCATGGTGAATCTTTAGTGATCAGACGAAGCTTGCATACAACATCAGTAAAAGAAGAACCTTGGTTAAGGCACAATATTTTCCACACTCGTTGCACTTCTGCTGGAAAAGTTTGTGATGTTATTATAGACAGTGGAAGTTGTGAAAATGTAGTTTCCAACTACATGGTGGAGAAATTGGAACTTCCTACCCAGGCGCATCCACACCCTTACAAGTTGCATTGGCTCAGCAAAGGAAGTGAAGTAAAGGTTGACAAACGTTGCCTTGTGACCTTTTCCATTGGCCAGAAGTACAAGGATCAGATCTGGTGTGATGTTGTACCTATGGATGCTTGTCATCTTCTCCTTGGAAGACCCTGGCAATATGATCGTCATGCATTATATGATGATTATTCCAACACCTACTCCTTTGTCAAAGATGGAGTAAAGGTCAAGCTAACTCCCTTACCACCAAGTGAGCTTGATAACGGCACAAAAGAAGACAAGCCATTGGTGTCCTTAATCACAAAGGAACAATTTAAAGAAGCTGCAGAGGAAATTCAGACCATGAGTTTTATTCTACTGTTCGAGTCAAATGAGGAGACAATCATTCCAGTAGAAATTAAGCAGCTACTTGCAGAATTTCCAGATGTTGTTCCAGAGGAAATTCCACCGGGACTACCACCAATGCGAGATATCCAGCATGCTATTGATTTTATTCCTGGAGCAGTCATTCCAAATAGACCAGCCTACAGAATGAGTCCTCAGGAACATGCTGAGATCCAGTGCCAAGTTGAAGGATTATTGAAGAAAGGATTGATACAGGAAAGCATTAGTCCGTGTGCGGTTCCTGCCATCCTAGTACCTAAGAAAGACTGAAGCTGGAGAATGTGTGTTGATAGTCGAGCTGTCAACAAGATTACCATCAAGTATCGGTTTCCGATACCCCGACTTAATGATTTGCTAGATCAGTTACACGGTGCCACTATCTTTTCAAAGATTGATCTTCGAAGTGGTTATCATCAGATCAGACTAAGGCCCAGAGATGAATGGAAGACTGCCTTCAAAACCAGAGATGACCTTTATGAATGGACTGTTATGCCTTTTGGCTTGTCCAATGCCCCAAGTACATTCATGCGTCTGATGAACCAAGTCCTTCGACCTTTTATTGGTAAATTTGTTGTTGTCTATTTTGATGATATTCTAATCTTCAGTAAGGAAAAAGAAGAACATTTAGAGCACCTTCAACAAGTGCTGCAAACTCTCCGTGAGCAGAAACTCTATGCCAACTTAAAGAAATGTTCTTTCTTAACCAATGAAGTTACTTTTCTTGGTTATATTATCACATCCGAAGGCATACGAGTCGACCCAGAAAAGATAGAAGCAATCAACAGTTGGCCCATTCCAAAATCAATCCATGATGTGAGAAGTTTCCATGGATTAGCCTCCTTTTACAGAAGATTCATCAAGAACTTTAGCTCAGTTGCTGCCCCACTCACAGACTGCATTAAAGGATACAAGTTTCAATGGACTGAGCCGCACAGAAAAGTTTTGATGAACTAAAAAGGCATTTGACTGAAGCACCAGTGTTAGGCCTTCCCAATTTTGATCAAGTATTTGAAGTTAGTTGTGATGCTTTCAACACTGGAATTGGTGCTGTTCTAAGTCAAGAAGGTCATCCCATAGCCTTCTTCAGTGAAAAGCTCAACAATGCTAAACTCCGATATTCTACATATGACAAGGAGTTCTATGCAATTGTTCGTGCTTTGCAACATTGGAGCCATTATTTGCTGAATAAGGAATTCATTCTTTATTCTGATCATGAAGCATTAAAGCATTTGAACTCTCAACAGAAGATTAATCGCAGACATGCTGCTTGGAGTGAGTTTTTACAACCTTACCCTTTTCTGATCAAGCATAAGGCTGGAGTTCAAAATGTCGTTGCAGATGCCCTCAGCAGACGTTATACTTTGCTTTCCTCATTCTGCAGACAAAAGTCATCGGCTTTGAGACTATCAAGGAACTATATCCAGATGACCCAGATTTTCAGAAGTTCTGGAATGCCACTGAACTACAATCCTCACAAGATTACTACCGGCATGAAGGATTTTTGTTCAAAGGAAAGACTTTATGTATTCCTCAATGCTCCTTACGAGAAGCTATCATTTGGGAAGCACATGATGGAGGTTTAGCAGGTCATTTTGGCCGAGATAAAACTGTGGCCTTAGTAAAGGAGAATTTTTATTGGCCAAGACTGGAAAGAGATATAAACCGGCATATTCAAAGATGCAGAATCTGTCACTTGGCTAAGTCTAAAGGCCAAAACACCGGATTGTATATGCCACTTCCAGTTCCAGAATCACCCTGGGAAGATGTTAGCATGGATTTTGTCTTAGGACTACCACGAACTCAGCGTTAGAAGGATTCCATCATGGTAGTGGTAGACAGATTTTCAAAGATGGCCCATTTCATTCCTTGCCAGAAGACCAACGATGCTGTTCAGGTTACCGATCTGTATTTCAAAGAAATTGTTCGTCTTCATGGAATTCCAAAAACCATCACTTCCGACAGAGATGTGAAGTTCTTAAGCCACTTTTGGAGAACCTTGTGGAAGAAGATGGGTACTAAACTTCAATTCAGTAGTGCCAGTCATCCCCAGACAGATGGTCAAACAGAATCCATCAACAGACTTTTAGGAAATCTACTTCGAAGCTTTGTCGGTAAAAATCTAAAGCAGTGGGATCTTATTCTTGCCCAAGTTGAATTTGCTTACAACAATTCGACTAATCAAGCCATTGGAAAATGCCCCTTTGAAGTAGTATATGGCACCCGTCCGCTAAGTCCACTTGACTTGACTCCCTCAGTTGATAAGCAACAATATAGTTCAGATGCAGAAAGTAGAGCAAAGGAGATCAAGAAGCTACATGAGCAAGTTTGAGAGCAGGTTCACAAACAGAATTCAAGGTACAAATCTCAGCGTGACAAACATCGAAAGCGACAAATTTTTAAGGTCGGAGATTTGGTATGGATTCACCTACGGAAGGAATGGTTTCCAAAACAACCAAATGCTAAGCTGTCCCCAAGAGCTGATGGACCATTCCGAGTCGTGCAAAAAATCAACGACAATGCTTATAAGGTAGAACTACCAGGATCATATGGTGTCTCTGCAACTTTCAACGTCGCTGATCTTTCACCATATTTAGATGATGAGGCGGATCTAAACTCGAGGACGAGTTCTCTCCAACCCGGGGAGTATGAATCAGAAGCTTCCTCTAAAAGCCATGCATGCACCACCACCAACCCCTCCATGTGAAGAGCCAAATTCTTTGACTAAGTTTGGCAAGTTGTTTGAATTTCTTGCAAGTTGTTTTATTGTTTATTTTGCTTCCAACCTGTATCCTTATCATTACAGCTTGTATCCCTATCACATTTGGTCCCTAAATTCACTATAGATAGGGCCAAATACTCATGTATTAAGCATATTGAAGTTTATGAGAAATTGAGTGTTTTGAGTTAGAGAGCTTTTCTCTCTTCTTCCTGAGCCACAACGTTTTGTAGAATTTGCCTAATGTTCTGCCTTTGGGCAACGTTTTGCAAGACTTGCCTAAAGTCCAACTTTAGGCAATGATTATTTTGAGTTGTGTCAATGTGTACATTAGGCAACTATTTGTTTGTTTTTTTGTTTTTTGGAACCTTTGTCAAATCCAAAACCTAATTAAAATTCATTTATAAGCCATATAGTAACCTGTAATTATAAAATTTCCATTAGTTTACAATTTTAATTACCTAGCTTAACACACAGGGATCTGAATAATACCAAATATATATAGCCATTGATATAAAAAGCAATACAAATTGTTCTAAGTAGTAAATTCAAATGTAGTTAACACATAAGGTTCAAACTTTTAATTAAGATCCAAAAATAACAACCACACACAAATAGTTATGTAAATGATATTATTATTATTATTATTATTATTATTATTATTATTATTATTATTATTATTATTATTATTATTAAAAATATTAGTTATTTTTTTGGAGAAAAATTTAATGTTAAGGTGGTTATTCCATTTTAAAGTCACCTTCTAACTCAATTTACACTTATAAAAATACTTACAAATAATTTATCAAGATTCGAACTTAAACTAATTTAGTTGACACGATTTGTTTTACTAGTTGTGCCAAATGTTGTATTAGTTGCACACAATAATTATGTTATATTTATAGACATTCACAACATGTATAATTAATTATTGCAATAATGTTAACTAATCTGTCAAACACTATGTAACACCAAACGAAAAAAAAGTTTTTCTATATCCACTTTTAACTTGTTATTCACTGTCACAAGCTGCATATTTTATATATTCCACAGAACCTTTATCATGCGCTGTCGTGGCCTGCATAAGGCAACCAAGGGCTCAACTTTGGACAAGGTAAGCCCTACTCCCTCTGTCATGTTGATTTCATCATGCCCAATTCTCTCCCACTCAAAAGATTGAATCAAGGCTCCTAATGCATGTCCCATAACACGTTTTGCCAAAACACCTCCAGGACAAGCTCGCCTTCCAATACCAAATGGAAGCATATGGTACACTTCACCACCTTCCCCTCCCTCAAATCTCTCTGGCACAAACCTTGTTGGATCTACCCACAAGTTAGCGTCCCGATGCAGGGTCCATAAATTCACAAGTAGCATTGTCTCTCGTGGTATGTCAAAACCACAAACTTTGCAATCACTTGAGGACTCGTGGGGCAGAAGAAGCTGAACCACAGGATATAGACGAAGTGTCTCGGTAATTACGTTTTGCAAATATTTGAGTTTTGCAGTGTCCGATTCATTCAACAGTTGATCTTGCTCCATATAAGTGTCTATCTCAACATTAACTTTATTCATTGTTTCTGGATGGTTGAAGAGGAGCGAAAGTGCCCATTCCATGGTGGTGGCCGAAGTTTCAGAGCCCGCTACAAGCATTGCCTGCATTGTTTGTTGACAAGTAGTGTGAATGTAAGATTGTATACTAAAAAAGTATTTAATTGATCGAGTCTTTCGATTAAGAGATATACGATGCCATAAATTATTATACGAATCAAGCATGTGGCTTATGACATCTCAATTAATTAATGAATTAATTCTTTCTTTTGTGCCGAATTTGAGGTGGATTAAGAATTTATTATTGCTCTAACTATGTATTATTTTGTAGCCGTATTCTTAATTATCTTATGCTTTATAGCTTTAGCCTTACATGTTATTTTTTGTTTTTGGTGAATTCCTTGTTTATTCTTTGCTCAAACATGGCCAGATCATATGCCAAGTTTTGAGGACATAAATAACCTTCAACAAGCCAAAAAAATAATTTGATTAACAGTTAAAGTTAAAGTAGATTAAATTAAAACTATATATATATATATATATATATATATATATATATATATATATATATATGTGTGTGTGTGTGTGTGTGTGTGTGTGTGTGTGTGTGTGTATTCTTATTATAAGATAATGACTTTTTTATTTTACTCACTTCACTTTAAAAAATTATAATTTTTTAATTTAAACTAAAAGAATTATAAAAGATAAGAAGAAGTGAGAATAACTAAACAAATAAAATAATAATAAAGGTAACTCTTGTATCCGGCATCTATATTGCATTAGCTATAGTACTACAAACTAACAAAAATGCGCATCTAGAAAACACTAATTCACCTTTCATGAAGAGACCAACTGCAACTTTTTTCAGCTAACGGCCATGAATTGAATTCAAAACCAATTTGGCTACTTATTGTCTTCACTATTTGACGCTAAGCTATGAGTAAAGTTGCTCAAACTTAATTTAAGTTATTATATATATCTCAGCTGTGCTTAGTTTATGTTGATCGTAATTAAGTAGATGTTAATTTATGGAATATATAATTAAAATATATCCTAGTTTTCTCCAAAACAAAAATCCTTGATGTAACGAAAGAAAATAATTTTGAATTACATTTCAATACAAAAATTCTATTATTACAAATTAAGAAATTAAATAATTCAAATTATGATGTATAACTCGATTGATAACCTGAACTAAAGTACTTTGTGACCCCAAAACGATACCCGAGAGAGATTTAAACAATAACTCTTCTTATGTATGACTTAAATATGTTAATATGAATATATATAGGTTTTTATATTTAAAAGATGTAGATAATGATCTTGCGATTTCTTTTTTTTTTTTTTTGGGTAGGATCTTGCGATTTCTACTGTGTACAATTATACATTTAAGTGACGTGTGAATTTGTTTTTATCCTAACTAAATGCCATGTGGAAAAGTTTAATAATTGTTACATAAAAACGAAGGCCCGTAGAAAATGTCAAAGTATCCAAGGTAGTTAGTCAACAATTCAAGCATATCGATATAAAAAAAACTAAAGTTAGAAAGTTTTAAAGATATTGAAAAAAAAAATAACTCATAATAGAATGAAATAAAAAGAAAAAGAATAAAATATAGAATAAAAGATAAGATAACACTCTATTATTTTGATATTTATTGGAGAGGAATAAGTGTTTAAATCATTTCTCCTTTAATTCTTTAAATTGAGAGGACAAAAATTAAAAACTTTAATAGAGAGAAATTTATTGACCTTCCTCCTACAACATAACTTAAAGTTCAAGCATATGGTGCTTTATGACACAGCATATTCCACTTAAATTAAGACAAATCGATTTGAAAATTCTCCTTACTTTTGTAACTTCCTAACGTTGATAGCTTTGTGAAAACAAATGCAAATAATTAAGTAATATATTATTATTTATTCTATGAATTTTGTAAGAGTTGAGTCATTATCTTATCTTTTCTTCTTGGCCTAATCGAAATCATTATCGTTTGAAAGAGATGATATTATCTTTTTGTTGGTCAAAAAAATGATATTAATATATATTAACGCTAAAAGAATTTAATTTCTCACCAGAATAACCGCGTGTAGAATTCTGGTTCCGTTTGTTGCAGATCCAACATGACATCAATCAGCGTCATATTCTTTTGGTTGTTTGCTGCACTCATGCTCTTGTTTCTCTGGTACTAGTCAAGGAGCTTCTGAAAGAAGCTGTCCATCTTGTTCATCAACTTCACCATCTTCTTTTCCAACCCTTGGAAATCAACCCATTGCAGTATTGGGAAGAAGTCATTCAAATTTCCACTTCCCTGAAGCCCAGCGAATTCCTTCCCTTCTTGGGCAACCGCATCCTTGCCATAGTACCGTTTCCCAGAGATCATCCTTAGCATGATATTGAAAGAAAGCTCCACAAGTCTTGGTCTGAGGTCTACCTTTGACGCTAATTGCCCTTTGCACTCTTCAAATAGTTGCTTCACCAACAGTTGTACCTCTTCCTCTCAAATTCTTGTGAACATGGCAAGGCGGTTCTTTGTAAAGCATTCTTCTACTGCGGAAGGTGAGGAGACAATAAGGACCTTGCGTGTCCCAAGCTGGAGAAATATCATGTGGCCATACTTCTCTGTGAGCTTATGTAGACTTCGGTGAAGGGGTTCTTTTATCAGATGAAGATGGCCTATGAGTGGTAAAGCAGGTGGGCTAGGTGGGAGGTTTTTAGGCTTGGCTTGTCTCTTTGGTATGAATTTAGAAAGAAAAAGAAATAAGAGGAGTAAAATTGAAGTAGGTATCAACCAGCCGGCTGCTTCTTCCATTTGGATATTGTCCACCAACACTCTCGAGTCTTGAGACTTCCTATTGAAGTTATATATATGGATGGTGAAGTATGTGTAATTCCTGTAGGTTGAGCTGTTTGCAATTTGTGCCACTAATAAAACTATATATTGGTAATTTGGTATATTATTAATTGATTAAAATTCAAATAAAGAAAAAGGTGTTGATGCGTGATTCGGTAGTCGTTGAGGGGAATGAATCATGTCACGTCTTATTTTTTTATAAAATATTTTGTAAAAAATAAAATTTTAATTTCTTTAATTTAAATATTTTATTTTATAATAGATATTACTAATAAAGGAAATTAGATAAAATTATAAAAATTTAATTAAAATTATTGGGATTAACCTTCTAGATAAATTAGATAATAAAATAAAGATTTTGAATTTATTAAAATAAAATTTAACAACAATAATAAAGATTATAAATATTTTAATAAATATAATTAAATATTTATAAAACATAATTATAAAAAAATATTTATAAAAAATATTTATCAATTAATTATTATTTTAATATAAAAATTTATTCTAATAATTATTAATTAATAAAAGTAATTATTACTTTAATTAAAAAAAATTAGAAAGCTACGTGCATCACATGAAAGTAGTGTAACGTGCCCATTCTACAATCACAAGATTAGATAGAAGTAATTATTACTTAAAAATAATCTAGTTGCAACGTGGTGCAACGTAGCCAATTGAATTGGCAATATATATAGGCAAAGTAACATAACAGGCAGCACGCAACGGAGAGAAAAGAAAGAATGAAAAAATGATGTTAAAATGTGAAACCGAGAGAGAGAGAGAAGAGAGAGAGAGAGAGAGAGAAAAGGGCAGGAAAAAGATAGAGAAAAAGAGAAGAAAAGTAAAAGGAAAAGAAAGAGAACGAAAAAAAGAAAAGAATTTTTTTTTGTAAAAAGTAAGAATTGAACTTTTTTGTTATAAAAAAAATAAAATTATAGTTTTTAGTATGTTTATATGTTATTTTAGTTAATTTATGATTTTAATATTTTATGTATATTATTATTTTTGTTAAATTATCATGTACACTTGATATTTGTTTAAATTTAAAATATTTATAATATTTAATAAAATTTAAAATTATTATAATTTGAATATTGACTCTTTTATAATACTATTATAATAAACTATAAAAAAAATAAAATATTATTTAAAACTTAAGCTAAATAAATATTCTCAATTACATTAAGATCTTATTACCTTGATTTGAGGATATTTTATGATATTTGCAAGAAAAATACTATTATGTAATGAACATATGTGTTCGATTTATGTAGACTTTTTCATATTTACTTTTGCTTGAGAGCAATATTATGACCTTTATTTTGAACCCGTGTGTCGCGACCGAAATCGCGGCGGGAGCGGCGAAACAAAATAAATAATGTTAGGAGTCGCCACCAATTTTATTTAATTTAGGAAAAATTGGAAAATCCTTTTAGAAAATGGTCTTTGGAACCAGATTGCATTCGGGAGTCGGTTATGCATAGGGAAGGGTGGAGACTTAACCCCACAAGACTTTTTCTAAAACATCCGTTCTAAAAGCAGTTAAGTAGTAAATTAGTTATGCAAAACTTAATAATCTCATAATATGTTTGTTTTACCCTTTTTCATTTTAAAAAACTAAAAAATAAATAATTTGTGAAAATTTAAAATTTGGCTTGACGAAATAAAAATTTCGCTCCTACGCACTGTCTCAGTGAATGAGGAACTCAAAGTCACGTAGTTCATAGAAAATAAGTGTAGGTTGGTTGATTTTATTTAAAGAAAAAAGATTTAATTTTTATTTTTTATAAAGATTTGAATTAACAAGTCGTCGCGACTGTTAATCATATTAAAGTTTGAATGAGTGAAGCTTTTGCGTCTTACGCGCTTAGACGTCACCACGGATTGTTAAATTTATTATTTAAAAAATAAATTTTGAGCCTTTATTAAATAATAATTTATTTAAAATAATTTGAATCATTAGGTTGTCACAACTCGGATGATTCTAAAAAAAAAAATTATGAGATTAACAATTTGTCGCAACCCTGGTTAATCCCACTTATTTATTTATTTATTTATTTAAATTATTTCAATTATTTTATTTCCTTCACTTTGCATGGGTTGGTTGATTAAAAGTTTTAATTTTTATTTTATGAAAATTTGAATTAACGGGTCGTCGCGACTTTGTTTATCAAATTAAAGTTTAAATGAGTGAAACTTGCGTCACGCTAGACACCACTCATGGATTGTTAAATTTATTATTATTTAGATAAAAATGAATTTTGAACTTTTATTAAATAATAATTTATTTAAAATAATTTGAATCATTAGGTTGTCACAACTCAGATGATCCAAAAAATAATTATGAGATTAACAATTTGTCGTCACTTCGGTTAATCCCATTTATTTTATTTTTATATAAAAAATTAATTTATATTTTTACCCTTTTCAATTTCTTTTATCATTATTACCCCCTTTTTTTTTACCCTTTTATCCTTTTAATTTTGTTTTGGCCCAATGGCCCATTGGCTTAATGCAAAAAAAAAAAAAAAATAGATAACAGAACTTACGGAAAATCTAAAAGGGGGGGGGGATTATTTTGGCTTCTTCCTTTTCGTTTCTCTTGCAGAAAACCAAGCCAGAGACAAGAAACCAACGACGGCGGCACACCGGCGAAAACAAGGGCAGAAGTGTGGTGGCGTGACCGGCGGCACAGGGCAAGGACGGTCGGCAGGGACGGAGCGGTTCGACCGGCGGTGCAGGGTGGGGACGCGACGCGGAGGAGCGAGGTGGCGCGGCGGGTCGCGAGTTGCGGGTCGCGTTCTAGGCCGATCGGCGGCGTCTGGTGCGAACGGCGGTCCTGTATCGGCGACGGAGCGGTGGTGTGTGGTGCGGGTTCTGCTTCGACGAAGGCGGCACTGACGGACTGAGCGTTTCCGGCGGGATCCGGCAATTCTGGTTCGCGGGCGGCGCTCCGAACGGTGCGGTCTGGACGGCTGACTCGGCTCAGTTGGGTTCCGATGTGCTGGGTTAACGGATCTCAGTCATGGATGATGGTGGGTTAAAACTTTGGTTTAAAGGTTGAGAGTGGTGGGAGGTTTGGTAATGGTGATTTTGGGGTGGCGAGTATGGAAAGTTTGAGATATTGTTGGTTAGGGGAATGGTTGGAGATGACAGCTTTAGCGAAATTAGGAATGTTAATGGAGAAATTGGAAGGTTGATGAAGGTGAGCTGGTGATGGGCTTGTAATGGTGAAGATGGAAACTCTGGGGGCGCTGGGATATTAGTGGTTACGGGAATGAAGTAAAGCTGAAAAAAAACTGAAGGTAATGTGAGTTGAAGGTCCGAGGTCCCTTGTGTGTGGGGGTTATGGGTTAATATAGGAAGGGATTAGGATGAGGAGTTTTAGTTTGAGTGTGATTAGGATTGGCTTGAGATGATGAGTTAAGATCTGTTTAGGATAAGTATTGGTATTGATCTAGGATAGGCCGATGATTTGATTAGGATAAGTTTTTGAGAGTTTGAGTTGGTTTAAGATATGGGTTGAATATTTTTTGATTTTTGATTTTATTATTTTTTATTTTATTTTATTTACAAAATGTCCTGGACAAAATTCGGTGTTTACAGTTGCCCCTCTTTACTTGTTTCTTACTAGATAAAGAGAATAAGCGCAGCTTTTCATTTTATCGTAGTGAGGAACGAGTAAAGAAATAAACCCAAATTTTGTTCGGGAGAAGCAGAAGACAATGCGAGAACACAATGCAAGGAGCGATGCGCTCAAAAATTAAAAATGCAAGGAGCCGATGCGCTCAAAACTTAAAAATGCAAGGAGCCGATGCGCTCAAAACTTAAAAATGCAAGGAGCCGATGCGCTCATGAATTAAAATGCAAAGAGCCGATGCGCTCAAAACTTAAAATGCGAGTGCGACGAGCCGATGCGCTCGAAACTTAAACATGCAATGAGCTGATACGCTCAAACTGAAAATGCGAGTACAATGAGCTGATGCGCTCAAAACTTAAACATGCAATGCAACGAGCCGATGCGCTCAAAACTTAAACATGCACTCAAAACTAAAACATGCAATGAGCCGATGCGCTCAAAACTAAAACATGCAATGAGCCGATGCGCTCAAACTTAAAATGCAATGAGCCGATGCGCTCAAACTTAAAATGCAAGTACAATGAGCCGATGCGCTCAAACTTAAAATGGAAATGCAATGAGCCGATGCGCTCAAAACCTAGACATGCAATGCAACGAGCCGATGCGCTCAAAACTTAAAGTGTAAATGCAACGAGTCGATGCACTCAAAATTGAACATTTAGACCAGTCAAATGGTTTCTTAAAATTTTTCTTCTACCTCTCTCTCTTTTTTTTTTCTCTTTTTCTCTTTTCTTTTAATCATTCGAACCAGCGGCGACTTTGGAAAGCTTTGACCAATCAAACCCTTCGTTCACACGTTGTTCTTCCTCAGGCTCTTTGGTTAGTTTGGAATCCTCCCAACTTACTCTTTTCTTTCTTTGCTTCTTCCTTTTTCAAAACTTAATTCGACCCTTCCTTTTCCTCTTATCAACAAAGGCTTACGCGAGAAGTATTGAAACCACTTCCAGCAAATGTCATATTGCAATCTGCACTTTTGGACTACCAAGATCTTTTAATCGACTCAATCATTGAAGCATTCTTGTAGAATTGTCAAAATCAAAGCTGTTGGCCTTAAATTTATGTTATTTGAGACATAACCTAATAAGTTAAGCATGCATTCATGAATGGATAGAAATTCGTTGAATGAACAAACTTCCTTCCTTTTATTTTTTCGATGATCAAGTAAGACACGCACATAGGAAAGAAAATTACAAGGGAAAGAAAATTTGCCCCAGTATTGGTTCCTTGTTCCTCGTTCAATTGATTCCCTGCAATCGTTTGATAATTCAACCGCTGTCTCTGTTGCTACTTTCTTCAGCACATCTTTCCCTTAATCTTCCAGCAATTTTGCCCCGGTTTAGCCAATTGAATGCAGAACAAAAATTGCCCCAGTTTGGAGTATCAACCCTTCTGTCTTTGAGATTTCGCCCATTTGTTTACCCTAACTTTTGCTTAGGTCGCCCTTTCGGGTTTTCGACCTAACGGACTTCTTCTTCCCTTTTTTATTGCTCTAACTTTTGCTTAGGCCGCCCTTTCGGGTTTTCAACCTAACGAGTCATTCTTTTTTTTTTTAGGCATAAAATCTCTTAACGGCATCGGTGTTTATGGGTCTTGGCAATTCTTCTCCGTCCATGTTCTGCAAAATTAATGCCCCTCCTGAAAATGCATGCTTGACTATGTAAGGGCCTTCATAACTCGGAGCCCACTTTCCTCTGGCGTCCTCTTGATTAGGGAGAATTTTCTTCAAAACCAAATCTCCCGGATAAAACTCTCTAGGACGAACTTTCTTGTTAAAGGCTCTGGCCATTCTACTTTGATACAATTGTCCATGACAGATAGCTGCTAGTCTTTTTTCTTCTATCATATTCAACTGCTCATACCGAGTTTTTACCCATTCGGATTCCTCTAACTCTGCCTCCATCAAAACCCTCAAAGCAGGAATCTCAATTTCTATGGGAGAGACAGCTTCCATTCCATACACCAGAGAGAAAGGTGTCGCCCCAGTACTTGATCGTATATTGGTACGATATGCATGCAAAGCATAGGGTAACATCTCATGCCAGTCCTTATAGTTCACAACCATCTTGGCTACAATTTTCTTGACATTCTTATTTGCAGCCTCAACTGCACCATTCATCTGGGGTCTATAAGGAGCGGAATTATGGTGCTTGATTTTGAACTTTTCACAAAACTTCTGTATTTCACCACCATTGAGATTTGCAGCATTATCTGTGATTATCCTCTCTGGAATTCCATATCTGCACACGATGTCCCTCTTGAGGAATTTCGAAAATACCTTTTGAGTGATTGTGGCATATGAGGACGCTTCTACCCATTTGGTGAAGTAGTCAATTGCTACCAAAATGAAGCGATGACCATTGGAAGCTTTGGGGTTAATTGGTCCGATGACATCCATTCCCCACATCGAGAAAGGCCATGGAGACACCATGTTGTGTAAGGGAAATGGCGGTGCGTTGGCCCGATCTGTATATATCTGGCATTTATGACACTTTCGAACATATTCTATGCAGTCTGTTTCCATGGTAGACCAATAATAACCACTTCTTAGGATTTTTCGTGCCATCATATGACCATTAGCATGAGTCCCACAGATTTCTTCATGGACTTCAGTCATGATTAAACGAGCTTCACAAGCATCCACACATCTAAGCAAGGTACCATCATGACTTCTCTTGTATAAAACCTCCCCGTTCAAGAAAAAGGCCATTGCTAATCGGCGGATAGTCTTCTTATTCACCTCATTTGCCCCAGTTGGGTATTCTCTATGCTGGATGTACTGCTTTATATCATGATACCAAGGTTTACCATCTGGCTCGTTTTCCACATTGGCACAATATGCGGGCTCACTATGTATCTTTACTTGGATGGGTTGGACCTTATTGTGGATATCCAACTTGGTCATCACGGCCAGAGTGGCCAAGGCATCCGCAAACTGATTCATGTCTCGAGTTAGATGGGAGAAGGTCACCTTTTCAAATTTCTCGGTCAACTTGGTCAAATACTTTTGATAAGGCACTAACTTCGGGTCTTTAGTTTGCCATTCACCGTTCACTTGATAAATGATAAGTGCCGAATCTCCGAATACTTTCAACTGCTTGATCCCCAAATCAATTGCTACTTGTAAGCCACTAGCACAAGCCTCGTATCTCGCAACATTATTTATGCATTCGAAATCCAACTTGATAGCGACCGGGTATTGTTTTCCGACCGGCGAAACAACAACGGCTCCTATGCCACTACCATACATATTGACTGCCCCATCAAAATACATCTTCCACACAGACTCTTCTCCTTCTTCTTCTCCTTCTGCCATCAATATTTCTCCATCCGGGAACTCAGACGTTATTAGTTGTCCACCCTCAAGCGGGTTTTCAGCTAAATGGTCCGCGATTGCACTCCCTTTGATGGATTTTCGAGTCATGTACTTGATATCAAACTCCGATAATATCACTTGCCATTTTGAGACTCTTAATGAGACATGAGGGCTTTCAAATATGTACTTCAGAGGGTCCATTCGGGAGATCAGCCAGGTAGTATAATAGAGCATATACTGTCTTAGCCGTTTTGAGGTCCATACTAGGGCACAACATGTTTTCTCCATTGCCATGTATAGGGCTTCACAGTCGTTAAACTTTTTGCTCAGATAGTAAATTGCCTGCTCCTTCTTTCTTGATTCATCATGCTGCCCCAGCATTGCCCCCATCGCAGTTGGCAATACGGTTAGGTACAATATCAGAGGACGTCCCACCGTAGGGGGTACCAACACTGGAGGATTCATTAAATAAGCCTTTATCTTATCAAAAGCTTCTTGACATTCTTCATTCCATTCTCCAGGCTGATGCTTCTTTAAAAGCTTAAATATGGGCTCGCACGTGCTGGTGAGGTTGGCAATGAATCTAGCAATGTAATTGAGCCTCCCGAGAAAACTTCTCACCTCACGCTCAGTCTTAGGAGGAGGCATATCTTGTATTGCTTTCGCCTTATCCGGGTCCACTTTTATTCCTTCTCTACTAACGATGAACCCAAGTAATTTTCCAGTAGATGCTCCAAAGACGCATTTAGAAGGATTGAGTCTCAACTTATACTTTCTGAGCCTTTCAAACAACCTCCGCAAGACCTCCACATGACTTTCCCCTTCTTTAGATTTGGCCACCATATCGTCCACATAAACTTCAATTTCTCTGTGCATCATATCATGAAATAATGCAACCATAGCACGTTGATATGTAGCCCCAGCATTTTTCAACCCGAAGGACATTACTGTGTAACAAAAAGTTTCCCATGGGGTAATAAAAGTCGTTTTTTCCTTGTCATTGACATCCATGGGAATCTGATTGTACCCCGAATAACCATCCATGAATGAGAACCTATGATTTCCTGCTGTATTATCAACAAGAACATCAATATGAGGGAGCGGGAAATCATCTTTCGGGCTTGCCTTATTTAGATCCCTATAATCCACGCACATCCTAACCTTTCCATCCTTCTTGGGCACTGGCACAATATTTGCTACCCATTTCTGGGTGCCTCGACACCTCTATGAATCCGGCTTCTAATTGTTTAGTCACTTCCTCTTTGATCTTTAGTGACATGTCAGGATGCATCCTTCTCAACTTTTGCCTTTTTGCTTCTGCTTCTGGATACAATGGGATTTTATGTGACGCTATCTCAGGGTCTAAACCAGGCATATCTCTGTAGGACCATGCAAACACGTCCAGGTATTCCTTGAGTAGCGCCATCATTTCCACACGCTCAGGATTGTCTACTATTTTTAATTCCTTCTTGTCTTCTTCGGTTCCCATGTTAATCACTTCAACTACTTCACTATCTACATCAAATTTTCTTTCTGAGTACTCCAATATTTTTTCAAATTTTTCAACTATCTCATCTTCTTCATCAGATCCAAGGTTTTCTTCATCAAACGTCGCAGGAGAATCAATCGACAAATTTTCAAGGTACCTTTCATGAGGCGAACCTTCTACAAGACTTAGATCCCTGTAAAGCAATTTGTTGGAGTTGGAAAGGCAAGAAGAATAGGAATAATGACGCGAAAGTGAGAGATTTTTTTTTTTTTTAACGGAACGTAAAAAGAAAAGAAAGATAAACCAAAAGTATGAGAAAGGGGAATGCTGAATAAACATGCAACTTTATTTAGTTAATGTCTCAAATATCATAAATATAAGATCAAAACATAGCTAGACTTAAATATCTGCCTGTTACAGTATGACTAGACAATTACTTGGCAGCAATAACATCAATCATCAGTTCAGATTGCCAGTTCTTCAGTGGCTCCTCATCAGCAAAAGGATGGATTGCTTTGCACTCTTCTGGGCCTTCTTCATGCAGTGCATTAATAGTGAGATGATGTTGGGGATGAAGTACTTCTTCAGGCATGATTACCTCGGCTGGTGCCGGAAACGTTTCCCTCAAATGAGGAATGCGCTTTATTTGGCCCCTATCACTCCTTTTTCCCATAGTCATATTCTCCATTCTCTCCTCTAGAGATGTTTCGTACCCCAACCCGAACTTGTCTAGCTTTTCTGGAAATGAGACTGGTGTCCTTGCACCTTGCAGCTGTAAGCCCAAGCCTTTTCCTTTTTGGTACCCGTTGTTAGCCATGATTCGAGCCACCACATGATTCACACTTTGTGCCGGGGATTCATTCCTACTGAGTCCAGTCTCAATTACTTCAAAACTGTGCCATAAATTCTCCTCGTCTTTCTCTGCACTTTCCACATACGGCACCGAAACTGGTTTTGTCAACATGATTTCTTCTTCTCCGTGTATGGTGATGACCGACCCATTTTCAATGTATTTGATACTCTGGTGGAGTGTAGAAGGAACAGCACCAGCAGCGTGGATCCATGGTCTCCCCAGGAGCATAGTATAACCAGACTCAATGTCCATAACTTAGAACAATACTCGAAAATTACTCGGACCGATCTCTAATGACAATGTTATCTCTCCCAAAATGCCTCTCCTATTTCCGTCAAAGGCTCGCACCACCATTTCTCGAGGAGACAGTTCATCCTCACTTATTGACAATGAGGTTAGAGTAGACCTTGGTAAGATATTCAGGGCAGACCCCCCATCGATTAAGACCTTTGCGACTATGTACCCCTTACATTTAAGGGTTATGTGTAAAGCCCGTGGGTTTCTCTCAGCCTGAGAGGTGATCTCTTCATCCATAAATACAATCATGTTGACGCGCGCTTAGGGTCCACCATGCTGACAACATTCTCCGGGGTAACATCGGGTTTGACATAAGCCTCACTTAGTACTCTTAGCAATGCTTTCCGATGCAATTTCGATGTCAAAACAAGTGACAGAAGAGATATCCTTGCTGGAGTCTTCTTCAATTGTTCCATCACGTCGTATTCACTTTGTTTCATGATCTTCAGAAATTCTTCTTCTTCTTCTTCTTTCCCTCTTTCTTCTTCTTTTGAACTTCCCTCTTTCCTCTTCTCTGTTTCTACCGGGCCATAGCATCGCCCACTCCTTGTAATTATATTTGTCACAGACTCTTCATCCTGGTGGATTTCAGTCACTCGAGCCTTTGACACCTCCTCAACTTCTTTCATCTCTACTTTTGCTTCATAATTCCACGGCACTGAATGAGTATTATTATAAGTGAATGGTGTTGGCTTCTTGACTGTCACCACTACTTTACCTGGTGTCGGGGCTTGGTTGAGAGGTGGCACCTTGAGTACAAAACGTTCAACCACATTGACCTCTTCAGAGAAGGCTACCCCTCACTTGGCCTGTATTATTCCCAAAGTGAGTAAACCTTGGACTCGAACTTTAAAGTCCCAGCAATTTTCAATATCGTGTCCTGTTCCCCCACAATGGTAAGCGCAACTTGACTCTTCATCATACATCTCATCTTCTTTCATTGACGAAGCCGGCGCGGTGATAACATAACCTGCTTTCTTCAATCCCTCAAATATTTGAGTCATCGGTGTACGCAGACTCATGACCCTTCTTATTGGTGGTCCTTCAATCCCCACAGCATTCGCCTCATTCCTTCCACCATGGTTAGGGATTGGGTTGTTAATAATGCTAGGTCCAGCCTCCTCTTGAATATCCAGCTTTTCACAAGCGATAAGTTTCCTTACCACGGTCTTAAAAGACTCACAGTCTTCGATTGAGTGCCCTGCGACATCCATATGGTACTTGCAAGTTAGATTTGGGTTGTACCATACCGGAAACGGTGGTTGTAGGGGACGTACGGGACTCCCTGAAATGAGGTGAGCATCAAACAACCTTTGGAATAAATCTGCATTTGGAATGGACAGTTTTGGGAAAGGGGGTAAGTTTTGGGGACGGAAACGGCCTTGATTTTGAAAGCTTGGTCGAGATTGTGGGTAGTTTGGGAAATTTTGCGAAGGTGGAGGTGGGTATTGAGTGTAGGTTGGGCGAGTCGATGTGTATGGTTGAGGTACAGGAACATTGTTGACTTGGAATGGCTGGGCTTGAGGTGCGTTCATAGGAGGGGCGGTTAGGCCAGGTAGATGAGACGGTGTAGATATCTGATAGGAAGGGTAAGTGTTTGGGTTATATGTGGGTGCTCGGTATATGGGGTAAGACGGTGAATATCGAGGTTGTGAAGGTTGCCGATTTTGCACGTAACTCACTTCTGACTCTTTTTTCTTAGGGGAAAATCCTTTCTTGAAACCACCTTCATTATCGCCACGTGCGTTTTTTCCAAATTTCTTTACTAGAATCTCAATTCTTTCTCCACTGCAATTAAATCAAGAAAGTCTCGGTAGCGGCGCCCGCCATTGTCCCAACATAAGGAGTCCCTAAAGTCCCCAAAAGTACGAGCACATTTCCGTCAGAGTCAATGGCGGTTGCACTTGTGCAGCTAGAGCTCTCCACCTCTGGGCATATTGCTTGAATGTCTCTTCATTTTTCTTTTCCAGTGTTCCCAACTACTCTCGGGTTGGGGCCGTATCCAGATTAAAGCGATATTGTCCCATGAACAAATTTGCCCAGTCATCCCATGATGAGATCTTGGAAAGGTCTTGTTGAATGCACCATTCTAAAGCTGGTCCAGTTAAACTTTCATGGAAGAAGCTAACAAGAAACTTTCAATCCTTTGACCAGATTGACATCTTGGTAATGTATGTTTTTAGATGGAAGAAAGGATTGGTGCTTGATAATCACATATTTTATTCATTAAGAAACCCTTTTGTTTAGTCATTTACACTCTCCATATTCTTAATTGATTGAGTTTGGTATGATTTTGTGAGTTTGAGCTCAAATTGGTCCTAATTGAATATTTTCAGCATTATTGAGATTTGACACTGTTTCTGTATTTTGGCCATAACTTGAGTTCCTAATATCTGATGAACATGAATTTTACCTTGTAGGAAAGCTAAGAGGAAGCTCTACAACTTTGATGAAGAGCTCGAAGTCTGATTCAGATGTCTAAGGGACCTAAGTTTACATGGAAGTCAGAATACGGGTTCTGCCAGTAGAATCCGAATAGTGTGCACTCAAAAAATCATATCTCAAGATGTAATAATGGAGATGGGCTGAAATTTGGACAGTGGATAGTCAAGATCCAAATAAACAACTTTCATGAAGAACACATTTTGAGAAAAAGAAGTCTAGCAGGTCATTTTGAGTTTACAAGTCGGAACAGAGGTGCTGAAGTTGGGTTTGAGCAACCTACGGTATTTGGGACATATCTTGGGCTTAAGGAAGCCAAATTGGACGAACCAGCTATCCATTTTATAGCCAAGACAAGGATCTACAACTTTGATGAAGAACACTTTTCATGGTTCTGAAGTATAGTGGGTCGTTTTTGGCTTCCAAGTCAGACACGAAATTTTCACCCATCCACTAATCCACTCATCCATCCACTAATCCACTCATCCACTCATCCACTCATCCACTAACTCACCCATTCATCCACTAATACACTAATCCAACCATTTAACCACTCCACCCACTCATCCACTAACTCATCTACTCATCCATCCACTCACCCATTCAAGTCCATAATTTTCCACTCACCAAAAGTCCTTTGGCATTTTTCACTAATTCAACCACTCAACCACTCCACCCACTCATCCACTAAACCAATCCACTAAACCAACCCACTAATCCATCCACTCAACCACTCCACTCATCCACCCACTCATCCACCCACTTCCCTTTGTCATTTTGTTACCTTAGACTTCTATAAAAGGCACCATTTATCATGAACAACATGTATTCTCTCCTTCATTTCTCTCTTAGTTTCTTGTTTCTTCATAGTTTCTTCATAGTTTCTCATAGCTTTTGTATATTTTGATGCTTCTCTTCATGGTGATGGAGGGCTAAGCTACTTTCGGTCAATTTAGAACTCTTGAAGAGATTGTGGTTTGGATTCTTGAGACCTTGGTTATGTATTGTATTTGATTTGTAATTGAATTCCTCTTTTCTTCTTCTTCTTCTTCTTTTTCTTCTTCTTGATCTTGAATGCATGAATGGTGATTCTATTTATGTTGATCTGATTGATCTTGGTTTAAGATTGAGATTTGTGATGAAACTTAGAACTGATTGATCTAAACTAATCACATAAATGAAGATTGAGATTTGTGATGAAACTTAGAACTGATTGATCTAAATTAATCACGTAATTGAAGAGGTTAGGTTACTTGATTTGTGCCTAAGTTAATTGAATTCGGTACTTGAAATTAACATAGATTTTCATGAATGATGCGATTCATGATTTGTGTTTATCACTTGTTAATTGAATTCTAGACGATCGTCTAGTATGAATTCTGGATTTGATGCAGAGATCTCGGTTAGATCCAAATTAACAATTCAATTGCACTTCAAGTGTTTTATGAAGGGTCTATGATTGAATCCACCCAATCTTGGATAGGTTTCTAAATTGATCTGCTTCTTTAATTGTTATTTCTCCCTTTTAATTTTGTTAAGTGCGATCCTTGAACCATCAAACCCCCCTTTGCTAACTTTCACTTGATTTGATTAAATTGCATCTACGATCCTTGAGGAGACGATCCGGTGTTGTCACTGTGCTACAAGCTTAGGTAATAACTTCGGTTATAATTTTGATTGAGTTCGGCCGTCGTAGAATTTTGGCGCCGTTGCTGGGGAGCTCGTAGGTGTAATCTTTTCATTTTGAGTAACCTTACTAATTTTTTTTTTTTTTTCTTACCTATTCTAACAGTTATTTTTCATTTACTAACATTGTTCATACCATACTAACATTTTTATCTTAGCTTTTGAATTTTTCTGAATTAGGAAAGACGGAAAACAAAGTGATTACGGGTAACTATTGCAATTTTCGAACTGAAACATGCCCAGAATGAGCTGTAACTTGGTCGGTTGAAGGAAAACAGCTTGATAAACAAGACTCACAGTAAACTGTGAGGTCACCCCTGGTTTTTCGAAATTCTATCATTTAGACCACTTTTTCAATTTTTTAATATTTTTTATTGCATTTTCTAGTTTCATTTTTATGTAGATTTTGTTCTGTGTTGATTCCATAATTTTTAAAAATGTTTAGACATATTAACTAGATTTATTTTTGCATATTTTGAGTGTTGTTTAGTGTATTTTGCTTAGTTGCGATTTTTTGTGTTTTTGTGCTTTAGTTGATGCATGACTAGGTCCAATCCTCGATATCTTGCTTGATCTTGATCCCGAGATTGATAGGACCTTGCATAGATTAATTAGAGCTCGTGTGATAAATTCCGAGTTAATTTGAACCTAATTTTAGGAGTGAACCCGATAACTTAAGTAATCCCGAAATCATGGCCGATAACATGCATAATAGAACCCTTAAGGAACTTCTTCGCTCCCGATGTATCTTACCAATCTTTGTGCATTCAATATCCCGATCTTGATGCAGATTTTGAGTTGAAATCTGGTTTGATACACTTGTTACCAAAGTTTCATGGTCTTGCGGGTGAAGATCCTCATAAGCACCGAAAGAGTTCCATGTTGTGTGTTCAACCATGAAGCCACAAGGCATTTCGAGGAACACATCAAGTTAAGGGCATTTCCCTTCTCACTTGTCGATGCAGCCAAAGATTGGTTGTTTTATCTTTCACCAGGTTCGGTCGAAGTTGGAATGACATGAAGAGGTTGTTCCCTGGAGAGATTTTCCCCGCCTCGAGAGCCGCTGCAAATAGGAAGGATATATGTGGCATCGTACGTATGTCCGGTGAGACTTTGCATGAATACCGGGAGAGATTCAAGAAGTTGTGTTCGAGCCGCCTCATCACCAAATTAGTGACCAACTCTTGATTCAACTCTTGATTCAATACTTTTATGAGGGCTTCTTTGCCAAATGATAGAAGCATGATCGATGCTGCCTCTGGAGGAGCCTTAGTAGACAAAACTCCTACCGCCGCAAGAGATCTGATAGCAAACATGGCAGCCAATACCCAACAGTTTGGCTCGCGGATCATCACCGCAACCAGAGGAGTTAATGAAATTCAAGCATCTCATATGGACCAACAAAGAATGGAACACAGACTAGATGAATTGACTTCTTTGGTAAGACAGATAGCAGTGGGTCAACAACCACCCATGCAGATGACTGCATCAGTGTGTGGAATTTGTTCTAATTCATCTCATCCTACTGATTCATGCCCTACACTTCAGGAAGATGGTTCCGCTTTTCCAGATCAATGTGTTGCTGCAGCTGGTGTTTTTCCTGGTAGACCCCAATATCAGCAACAACAGCAACAATCTAGATATGATCCATTTTCTAGTACTTATAACCCTGGTTGGCGAGACCATCCCAATTTGAGGTATGGGAATTCTAGCCAACAACAACAGCCCCACCAGCAGCAACAACAATTTAGATACCAAGCTGCAGGTCCAAGCAACAAATACCAACAAATACCCCCCGCATTCGACAACAAAGAATTGTTTCAAATCAGTCATCCAATCCACTCCAGCTGAGCCGTCATTGGAAGACCTGATGAAACAAATGGCCACAAATAACATTCAGTTCCAGCAGAACGTCAGTGCCAACATTCAGAATTTACAAACTCAAATTGGGCAGCTGGCAACCACTGTGAGCGAGCTAAAGAGTCAAGGTTCTAGCCAATTGCCTTCACAAACAGTCAACAATCCAAGAGGCAACGTAAGTGCAATTACCTTAAGAAGTGGCAAAGAAGTTGATGTTCCAACCTTGCAGCAATCAGAAATTGACCAGGAAATGGAAAATGGATAATTCAGTCCAGAAATCGTGCCTCCGAAGAAAATTGCAGAGAATTCAGATGTTACCATTCCATTGCCTTTTCCAAATAGGATCACACAATCCAAGAGAACAATGCAAGCAGAAATGGAAAAAGAAGTCATGGAGACATTCAGGAAAGTGGAAATCAATATTCCCCTCCTAGATGCAATCAAGCAAATTCCAAAATATGCTAAATTTCTCAAGGAGTTGTGCACTCATAAGAGAAGGTTGAAAGGGGATGAGAAGATCAGCATGGGTAGAAATGTTTCTGCAATGATTCTGCCAAGCATGCCACAGAAATGCAAAGATCCTGGAACTTTCACAATTTCTTGCACAATTGGAAACTCTAGATTTGAGCACGCAATGCTAGATTTGGGTGCTTCGATCAATGTCATGCCCATGTCAGTGTATAAGTGTTTAAACATCGGTACTTTGCAACCCACTGGTATCGTGATTCAGTTGGCAAATAGAGCCACCGCTCATCCGCAGAGTGTGCTTTGGAAGATGTGTTAGTTCGGGTGAATGAGTTGATTTTTCCAAACAGATTTCTACATTCGGACATGGAAGATGAGTCTCCAACAAACCATGCTCCATTGATTCTAGGCGACCATTCCTCAAGACCGCCAAGACCAAGATAGACGTGCATGCCGGCACCCTTTCTATGGAGTTTGGCGACAATTTGGTACAATTTAACATTTTTGATGCCATGAGACACCCCCAGAGGAGCATTCTGCGTTTTCCATGTTGATATGATTGAGATGCTTTGGTTGATGATTTCTATACCGATTTATATGCTTGAATTCCCGATATTGTTGACTATCTTGGTTCTGTTTCTTGTGATACATGTGCCACTTGTGATGTTGAACCATGTCTGTCGCATGTCGAGATTTATTCTGTTATGAGTAATGATACAAACTGTGCCGATGATGCAACAATTGAGAATGAGAGTCAAGTACCATCCGAAATTAATGTTTTGCCGAATTAGTTGTTTTGGATCACTTGTTACCTTCCATTGTGCAACCTCCATCTTTGGAGTTGAAGACTTTACTGACCATCTTAAATATGCATATTTGGGAGATGGTGAGACACTTCAGGTGATCATTGCTAAAAACCTACAATCCGATCAAGAAGAAAAATTACTGCAGCATTTTGAGGCATAATAGGCAAGCCATCGGATGGACTCTTCGCAGATATTCCTGGTATTAGCCCCTCCACATGCATGCATAAGATTTTATTGGAAGAAGGGATTAAACCAGTTAGACAGCCCCAAAGGAGACTAAATCCCCTGATTCTAGATGTGGTAAAGAAGGAAGTTACAAAGTTGCTTCAAGCTGGCATTATTTATCCCATATCTGATAGTCAATGGGTGAGCCCCGTGCAAGTGGTTCCCAAGAAATCGGGGTCACACGGTGGTTGCAAATCGAACAATAAGCTTGTGCCTACACGAGTTCAAAATAGTTGGCGAGTTTGCATTGATTATAGGCGCTCAACCAGGCTACCGTAGAAAGGATCATTTCCCGCCGCCCTTCATTGATCGGATGTTGGAGCGGTTAGTCGGCAAGTCACATTATTGTTTCCTGGATGGAAATTGGCTATTTTCAGATTCATATAGCCCCGAAGACCAAGAGAAGACTACTTTCACTTGTCCATTTGGCACATTTGCATATAGGAGGATGCCCTTTGGTCTCGTGCAATGCTCCGTGCACCTTCGTAGGTGTATGGTAAGTATCTTTTCTCGATTTTTTAGAAAATTGCATGGACGTATTCATGGATGATTTTACTTGTCTATGGATCTTCCTTTGATGCATGTTTAGATAGTCCGGCTCAGTCTTGCATAGATGCATTAAGACTAACCTCGTTCTAAATTTTGAGAAATGTCATTTCATGGTAGAACAAGGTATAGTCTTAGGGCATGTGATATCTCGTGAGGGTATTGAGGTAGATCCTGCAAAAATAGATGTTATTTCATGCCTATCTTACCCCACATGCGTGCGGGAGATTCGTTCTTTCCTTGGTCATGCAGGTTTCTATCGACGGTTCATAAAGGATTTCAAAGCAAAATTGCACTTCCGCTATCCAACTTACCGCAAAAAGATGTGGAATTTCACTTTGACAAGAAGTGCGGGATGCCTTCAATCAATTGAAGCAGGCATTGACCAAGACACCTATCATCCAACCGCCGGATTGGACACTTCCATTTGAACTGATGTGTGATGCCTCTAATTATGCATTGGGAGTCGTTTCTTGCACAAAGTGGTCGGTAAAGTATCTCATGTCATTTCCTATGCTTCGAGAACTTTAGATCCCGCACAAATCAACTACACCACAACCGAAAAGGAACTTTTAGCAATTGTTTTTGCTTTAGATAAATTTCGATCATATTTGCTTGGTTCTAGAGTGGTTGTGTTTTCAGATCATGCAAAGCATTGAAGTTTCTCCGAAGAAGCCCAATGCCAAGCCCCGGTTGATTAGGTGGATGTTGCTACTCAGGAGTTTGATATTGAGATCCGTGACAAGAATGGAGCGGAGAATTTGGTGGCCGATCACTTGAGTCGAATTGAAAGGGAGGCAGATGTTTTTCCCATCCATGATGTTTTCCGACGATGAGCTTTTCAAGTCTGCAAGGCAACATCCCTTGGTTTCTTGATTTGATTAATTTCTTGGTTGCTAACGCAATACCCGCACATTTCACTAAGGCTAAGATTGATAAATTGAAAAGTGAGTCAAAGTATTATGTGTGGGATGATCCTTACTTATGGAGATTTTGCGGTGACCAAGTAATTAGGAGGTGTGTGCCCGATGATGAATTCCATTCCATTCTTAGCTTTTGTCATAAACTTGCATGTGGCGGCCACTTCGGTCCTCAACGGACTGCTAGGAAAGTTTTAGACTCGGATTATATTGGCCCACTCTATTTCATGATGCATATATGTTTTGCAAATCTTGTGATCAATGCCGAGAACAGGGAATACTTCGTAGGAATGAAATGCCCCGTAAACCCTTATTATTCTCGTGAGATTTTTGATGTTTGGGGTATTGACTTTATGGGTCCTTTTCCGTATCATTTGGTTTTGTTTACATTCTCGTCACGTGGATTATGTATCTAAATGGGTGGAGGCTAAGGCCACTCCTGACCGATGATTCTAAAGTTGTTATGGATTTTATTAGATCACGATTTTTCGTAGGTTTGGAGTCCCGAGAGCCATCATTAGTGATCAAGGTTCACATTTTTGCAATCGAAGCATGGAGGCTTTGATGAAGAAGTATGGAGTCCAACACAAGGTTTCTACACCTTACCACCCCCAAACCAATGGGCAAGCCGAGGTCTCCAACAGAGAAATTAAGCGATACTCCAGAAGACAGTTCAACCTAACAGTAAAAGACTGGAGCAAGAGGCTTGAGGATGCTTTATGGGCTTACCGGACGCTTATAAGACACCAATCGGGATGTCTCCGTATCGGATTATTTTTGAAAAGCCTCACCTACCCGGTGGAAATTGAGCATCGAGCATTTCGGGCGGTGAAAAGGTGCAACTTGGACCTAGATCAAGCAGGTTTGAGAGGAAGCTGCACCGGCAAAGCAATTAGAGGAGATCCGCTTGGAGGCATATGAAAGTTCCAAACTTTATAAGGAGAAGACCAAAGCCTTCCATGATAAGTTGATTCGAGGAAAACATTTGAGATTGGTCAAAAAGTTCTCCTCTATAACTCCCGCCTCCGACTCATGCCCGGTAAATTAAGGTCTAGATGGGATGGACCATTTATTGTTACTAATGTTTTTCCTTCCGTGTCTTTGTTCGGATTAAAAGTGAGGTCACCGCCAAAGCTTTCATCGTAAATGGACACCGCCTCAAACAAGATATCATGAACTTCCAGAGAATGCGAAGTGGAGGTGATGAACCTTCTCCATCCGCATTATGAATAAAAAAAAAAAAAAAAAAAAAAAAAAAAAAAAAAAAAAAAAAAAAAAAAAAAAAAAAAAAAAAAAAAGAAAAAAAAAAGAAAAAGAAAAAAAAAAAAAAAAAAAAAAAAAAAAAGCTATGTGCCCGACAATAAGGTAGGTAGAGTCGCTGGAAGCATGTGGAGGTCATTTTTCTTCAACGACAACAACTGCGAAAATCTTGCAAAGATGGATTTTATTGGCCTACTTTATTAAAGGTCTGTTACACCTTTTGCAAAAGCTGCGGAAATTGGTCAAAAAGTTCTCGCTTTGAGATTATCATCCGCACCTACTCCTTGGAAAATTGAGATCTAGGTGGCGCGGTTCTTTTGTTGTCGACACGCGTATCCTCTCAAAGATCGATACCGAGGATCCTAGGAATGGTAATGCGCTTAAGGTTAATGGACAAAGACTCAATCATTCCTGGAAAACCAAGTTCTTGAGTTCTTTGTGTTGCTTAGGTTAAGTGGCGGATACGGACTCCGTGACTCTTGAGTCGGTTTATTCTTCGCTTCCCAAAATAACCGAACCTTCTTCTCCTTCAAAATGGATGTCATTCTTTCAAACCCGAGAAAACATTTTCCTTCTCTTCCTCAAAATGCTCGAGAAAAATCTACAAAGTTCGATGTGAGAGATTGAGAATGTTAATGCACAAGGGTATGCCGAAGATGTACGTACTGGATAATTGAAGCAAAGGTCCGATTAGCAGTGAGTCCTCAATTTCATTTGACTCATATATGCCCTGGTCTTGGAAGAAGTTCATATTCTAAAAGGAGAAGAGCAAAAAGGTTACAAGTCCTGTCACAAATGTGGACGATGGAACCGTAACAAGCGATGTCGTACTAAGGGGATGGTTTCCGCAAATAGAGAAGATAAAATTTTCTTCATTAAGAATGGATCGAGTAAGGAGTCATTAGATGATATCTTATTGACTCTTGAGACGCATTCTTGTGGATTGGTGCATCGAGAAATTCTTAAATTGTGGAATCTCTTCAAGGATGAACAACAACGCTACGATCTTGGGAATCACTCTAAAAGACCCTGTTTGCCAATTTATAAGAAAATTGGATGGGAAGCTTATCCTCGACTCATAGAAGACGTTTTTAAGCGTTCGGACGTTAAACCAGAGGAGATGTGAGCCATATCCACAAACAATCTGTACATATCATCTTCTTCTTCTTCTTCTTCATGGCATTTTACAAAAAAAAAAAAACAAATGAGAAAAAAAAAAAATGAGAAAAAAAAATTCAAAAAAAAAAAAAAAAAAAAAAAAAAAAAAAAAAAAAAAAAATGTATACTTCTTAGGGTTGGCTTTGGTAACACAAACCGTGAATGGGAAATGCATGCATCCCGATCCAAAGCCTTCTTAATTGAAAAACAAAGAAGGTAGATTGTATCCCACATGTGAGGCAGGCCAGTCGTATTATGGCCACTTGTCCCTTTTGGGAGCCCTATGTTCTACTGGTCTTGAATGGGTCGAATACTGGTCAACAATGCTTTGGCACAAAGCCGAAAGAGCAGACTACCTCCATCCCAATCTTACGTAAGTATACACTCATCTTTCATCAAGTTTTTTTTTTTTAACAATTTCAAAAAAAAAAAAAAAAAAAAAAAAAAAAGGGACGTGATGTCTCATCGCACTCATGACGCCAAGTAAAGATAAAGATACGCCATGGAGACCTGTACATACAGGTATGTCATCATTTTCTATTTCTTTTATCTTTGTATCATTTTGTTGTATTTTGATTTTTGTACAGACGATCCTTTGAGCAGGGTCCTTCAGGGGTTTCTCGACTTCTTTACCTTGATGGTTTTCTTGAAGTCAAAAAAAAAAAAAAAAAAAAAAAAAAAAAAAAAAAAAAAAAAAAGATTCGTGTCTCTTAATTTCAACCTTTTTCGACAACCGCCAACCTACCCTCATAGGTGCAATTATTCCCCTTTCCATTCTTTTTCCTATTTAAACACTCCATTTTCTCCATTTTCCTTCAAACTCAGAAACACTCAAAGGGAGGAAGAGTATAGAATGGGGCCTTCTATTCGTAACCTCAAAAATGTCTGTGTTTTTTGTGGGTCGAGTTATGGGAAGGGATTAGAGTTTGTAAACGCAGCTAGCACTCTTGGTCGATCACTTGCTGCGAGGAATATTCATCTTGTATATGGGGAGGTTGTCGTGGGTTAATGGGTTGTATCACTTGCCGCCTTTGTAAGAGACAAATGTCGAGGTTCTAGGTATCATTCCGAAACTTTAGCTCAACGTAACATCACTTTGGAAAGACAATCGGGAGGAACTTAAGGTATCATCAATGCATGAACGCATGAAGATAATGCTTGAACACTCGATGCATTCATTGCCTTACCAGTGGTTTTGGTACTTTGGAAGAAATTTTTCAAATTGTCTCTTGGGCCGAACCGAACATCCACCATAAACCCATTGGTTTGTTGAATGTTAATAATTTCTTTGATCTTGTTATTTTTTCTTGACAAAGCTGTGGAACGTAAATTTATCACTCCTTCTAAGAAGACAACTTCTTCTTATCTCTCGCCTCCACTATTGATGAGCCGATTGATAAATTAGAAGCTTTTGAGTATGTACGATCAGTGTATTAGCTCGATAGATTGGTCAACAGAAGCAGCAAGGAAGTACCAAGAAACAAGAGTCCGATCTGAAACTTTCTCTTTAATGAGTTTGATAAAAAAAAGAAAAAAAAATTATTGTTGTTTTGTTTAGTATGATATGATTGTCATGGACTTATTAAACCAATTAGTGATGGGCAGAGTAAGGAGTAATTTTACTCTTGAGACGCATCTTAATTGGTGGCGAGTAAGGAGTTTTTTTAGGTAGTAATTAATTAGTATTGCATTGTGGAAGTACTAACGTTTTCTTGTTTGATTTCTTTTTCGGTCGATGCGGCAGACCGACCAGTGTGTTTCTTTTCTGCTTAGCGATGATTCACTTCTTATCAGGTTGTGTTGCTCTTTTCTATCTCTTTCTTTCACATTGAGGACAATGTTCTATTAAGTGTGGGGGAGAGATTTTAGCATGTTTCTGTTTCTTTTCATTTAAAAAAAAAAAAAAAAATTCAAAAAAAAAAAAAAAAGAAAAAAAAAAGAGGTTCATTGCATGATTGAATAATTTTTCTCCCTTCTTGAACTGATATGCTTGGTGATGGATGATTGAATTTATGAATTGAGTTTGATGGATGCATACCTTGTGAGATTTTGAGCCTAATGGATGGATTCAACATTTATGCCATTCTCTTCTTTCTTGTGTGATTTTCACTCATGTTAATGACCACTCTAGAACTTGCTTTGATTCTTTTTGAGGCTACATTTCACTTGCACGCATGAACATGATTGAGGCCCTCTTTCTTAATTAGCTAGTTTAACCAAATAGCTAACCTTGTTTCCAATATGATATCAAGCACTCTTTTGACTTCTTGAAAATTCTCTCGATTCCCGCCAACCTTGTATATTTTCCTTTGCTTAACCCCTTTGAGCTTATTTGACCATTCCTTGTTTCTAGCTCATCATGTGCCTTAAATGAGAAATCGTGTTCTTACTTTACCTTAGGGAATAAAAGAACATTAGCTTGGTTAATGGATGAGTTTTTGAACAAGTGTGTGGGGGTGTATGTACAAAATGGTTGTTGAAAAAGAAAAGAG
Organism: Ormosia emarginata; assembly: GCA_029884605.1. Lineage (NCBI taxonomy): Eukaryota > Viridiplantae > Streptophyta > Magnoliopsida > Fabales > Fabaceae > Ormosia > Ormosia emarginata. Next base: position 5,207,475 of record JAQQTP010000089.1, read on the forward strand.
TGCCAAAAAAAAAAAAAAAAAAAATGTATGTATATAGTTATGTTATATATATATATATAAAAAAAAAAAAAAAAAAACCAAGTGTTAAAAAAAAAAAAAAAAAAGAAAAGGATTGGGAAATGAATATGTAAAGGAATATACACTAGAGTTGGGATGAACTTTTACGCTTATTTGAACTCGGCTCTCATTTGCTTTTATTCTCTTTGGTATTTATCTTCTCATATCCATTTTATCCTCTCCTCGTTACCTTGACCTCACTACAACCTTGAATAAAGTCCTCATGATTTGTGTGTGCATGTGTTTTGAGTAGTGGAGAAGTAGAAGATAATGCAAGCTTACATGGTAGTGCAATTTTCATGGGTTGAATTGAGTGAAATACCTACCTTTTAAACACTTGAGAGATTGAGAGGGAATCTTGTGAAGATCTTTCATTCTCGATTCATGTTGAAGATACCTTGCTTGTTAGTTTGAGATGTGGAGAATTGTTAACTCATGAATGTTTTGATCCTGAACCTTTGGTTGTTCTTCTTGATTGTAAAATTTTGGTCTTGAGTTTTGCCCAGGAGTGCAAAAAGCTAAGTGTGGGGAATTTGATAATCACATATTTTATTCATTAAGAAACCCTTTTGTTTAGTCATTTACACTCTCCATATTCTTAATTGATTGAGTTTGGTATGATTTTGTGAGTTTGAGCTCAAATTGGTCCTAATTGAATATTTTCAGCATTATTGAGATTTGACACTGTTTCTGTATTTTGGCCATAACTTGAGTTCCTAATATCTGATGAACATGAATTTTACCTTGTAGGAAAGCTAAGAGGAAGCTCTACAACTTTGATGAAGAGCTCGAAGTCTGATTCAGATGTCTAAGGGACCTAAGTTTACATGGAAGTCAGAATACGGGTTCTGCCAGTAGAATCCGAATAGTGTGCACTCAAAAAATCATATCTCAAGATGTAATAATGGAGATGGGCTGAAATTTGGACAGTGGATAGTCAAGATCCAAATAAACAACTTTCATGAAGAACACATTTTGAGAAAAAGAAGTCTAGCAGGTCATTTTGAGTTTACAAGTCGGAACAGAGGTGCTGAAGTTGGGTTTGAGCAACCTACGGTATTTGGGACATATCTTGGGCTTAAGGAAGCCAAATTGGACGAACCAGCTATCCATTTTATAGCCAAGACAAGGATCTACAACTTTGATGAAGAACACTTTTCATGGTTCTGAAGTATAGTGGGTCGTTTTTGGCTTCCAAGTCAGACACGAAATTTTCACCCATCCACTAATCCACTCATCCATCCACTAATCCACTCATCCACTCATCCACTCATCCACTAACTCACCCATTCATCCACTAATACACTAATCCAACCATTTAACCACTCCACCCACTCATCCACTAACTCATCTACTCATCCATCCACTCACCCATTCAAGTCCATAATTTTCCACTCACCAAAAGTCCTTTGGCATTTTTCACTAATTCAACCACTCAACCACTCCACCCACTCATCCACTAAACCAATCCACTAAACCAACCCACTAATCCATCCACTCAACCACTCCACTCATCCACCCACTCATCCACCCACTTCCCTTTGTCATTTTGTTACCTTAGACTTCTATAAAAGGCACCATTTATCATGAACAACATGTATTCTCTCCTTCATTTCTCTCTTAGTTTCTTGTTTCTTCATAGTTTCTTCATAGTTTCTCATAGCTTTTGTATATTTTGATGCTTCTCTTCATGGTGATGGAGGGCTAAGCTACTTTCGGTCAATTTAGAACTCTTGAAGAGATTGTGGTTTGGATTCTTGAGACCTTGGTTATGTATTGTATTTGATTTGTAATTGAATTCTTTCTTCTTCTTCTTTCTTCTTTTTCTTCTTCTTGATCTTGAATGCATGAATGGTGATTCTATTTATGTTGATCTGATTGATCTTGGTTTAAGATTGAGATTTGTGATGAAACTTAGAACTGATTGATCTAAACTAATCACATAAATGAAGATTGAGATTTGTGATGAAACTTAGAACTGATTGATCTAAATTAATCATTTAATTGAAGAGGTTAGGTTCTTGATTTGTGCCTAAGTTAATTGAATTCGGTACTTGAAATTAACATAGATTTTCATGAATGATGCGATTGCGGATTTGTGTTTATCACTTGTTAATTGAATTCTAGACGATCGTCTAGTATGAATTCTGGATTTGATGCAGAGATCTCGGTTAGATCCAAATTAACAATTCAATTGCACTTCAAGTGTTTTATGAAGGGTCTATGATTGAATCCACCCAATCTTGGATAGGTTTCTAAATTGACTGCTCTTTAATTGTTATTTCTCCCTTTTAATTTTGTTAAGTGCGATCCTTGAACCATCAAACCCCCCCTTTGCTAACTTTCACTTGATTTGATTAAATTGCATCTACGATCCTTGAGGAGACGATCCGGTGTTGTCACTGTGCTACAAGCTTAGGTAATAACTTCGGTTATAATTTTGACTGAGTTCGGCGCTCGTCAGTGCTTCCATCATATTTGACGAATTCTGGGATTTTGAAATCCTTGGGAATGATAATAATAGCAGTAGGGCACAATTCTTCTATCCCAAGGGGTCCATAAGTATTTGGACTCTTAATCGCTTTAATCTGTTCTTCCATCTTTTCTATCCATTCTTCTCTTGTCTTGTCATTTTGGATGTCTGCATGACCCGTCCTAACAGGAAATCCGGTTGGCATAGACATATGTGGCGGCTCCCATGCACACTCAGTATTACCATGAACTTCATTTCGAGCTCCTTCTAAGGAATGGTATCCTTCTCCTATAGGGAGTACTAATGATGCAACATTTGATGTTCCTCCCACGACAGGTATCGCAGTAGTGACTGCAGGGTTTGTCCTCATGGAAGTGTTATGTAACTGTGTCCCAGTTACTCCTGTGATTCCAGCTGCCCCCATCAAAGTGAGGCTTTCCCTCATGGCTAACAACATCTCTTCCATTCTTCTTTGAGATTCCGTAATCTCATTCACCCTTCCTTTCACTTCTTCTACTTCCATACTTAGGTTCCTTCCTTCGTTTTCGGCTGCCATTGCCAAAAGCTTTGTTCGAGCCCTTGTGTTGTGAACTCGGGTTTGATTGGTGTCTTCTTTCCTTGGTCGCGCAATGGTTCTAAATTTCCTGTGAACAATTAAGGAACAATTTATTAGAAACCACCATGATTATTGTTTGTTTGTTAGAAGACCATTATTAATTCGTGCTGAATGGACTTGAGTGAGTATCTTTGATCTTTTTTTTGTGTGTCATGACTATTTCTTAGAACGTCTCGTTCAAAAGCTGTTTGTCACGAACATTTCTTAGAACGTCTCGTTCAAAAGAAATGGGTTTCTATGGGATCAGAACAATAATAATGCATATTTTATTCATTTGAAAAAAAAATCATCAACATCATGTGAGAGGAGTACATCATTTTCAATACATCATTGTCTAGTCTAATCCACCATTCTTGACCGAGCGGGCCTTGATCATCTGCTTCATTTGTCCAACGAGACTCTTGCAATACTTAATGAAGTCATTAATTTCTGCCGGAGTCTTAAAAGGATCGACCATCTTATCTGCCACCTTTAAATAATATGGAATGTCTGCGATTGCCGTGTTGGCTAGGCCTGCTAGTTTCACAAAGCGATCTCTCAAAAGATGGGTTTCTTCTTTCCATTCATTGATGTCCTTGTCTTGTTGCCTTACAAGATCTATTGTTTTCCGTAAGTCCTCCTGTCCCTGTCGCAATGCCGCTTCATATTCTGCAATTTCCTTGGCGGTGTGCATCCTCTCAATTTTGATCATGTCTTCGTATCTTGAAGACATCATTTTCATTTGCTGCCTCATACTATCCACTTGCTGAAGAGCATCACTCTGTATGGCCTTGGCATTCATGAGTTGTTCTTTAAGCTGTTGGTTTTTAGCCAAAGCCCTATCTCTTTCTTGCCCTCTGAGTCCCAACTCTTTGTTTGCAGCTTCCAGGCATCTTCTAGTCCTTGATATCTGTTCTTGCCCTGTCTTTAGCCTCTTGTTAGCTCCTTCAAGGGCGTGAGTTTTCTCAGAATTTTCACGCTTTAAGACTGCATATGCTTGGCGAACCTTTTCTAGTTCTACTTCTAATTTTCTCTTTTGTTCATTGGCCTCTATTAGCTTTTCCTTTACTTCTTCGTCTTCTATTGGAGCTAGAGGCAAAGATCTACTAGCTAAAATTTTGAAGGGTAACTTGACCTCTTGAGCCCGGTCCTTGACCCACTGCCTGTAGCTTTCTTTGACCCCACGCCTTCCGACTCCCGCCGCCCTTTCGATGATATTCCTCCAAGCATCTCGCACTCTCCCAAGTGTCTCGGTACACCCCGTCTGCATGTCATAAATAAAAGGAGTAATCTCCAACTCCGAGGGTGGTCCCATCATAGGATAGCCAAGTTGTCGTAACGCTAACGCGGGGTTATAGTTAATGCACCCCTGAGTACCCATTAGGGGAACGTTAGGAAACCCCTCACACTGATAAATCACAGTTTGCCCTTCCTTACGCCATGGGTACCATACGATCTTTCCATCTTCAAGCTTGGTCAATTCCTCGGCCCATTCACGACCGTTCTTAGTCTTTAATTGGAGCATCTTGAGACTTGTAATGGGACATGGATCCACGTACCCCCTCTTGAACATGTGAGAGGTTAGCCATACAAACAACATCGGTAGACAACATAAGATTCGCTTACCCTTCTTTTCATGACATAAATTCAAGGTGTAGTAAACATCGGCAAGAATGGCCGGGACAGGATTTGCGGCATCATTTCGTCGAGCGAGGAATACATCGATTGCCGCGAAACCTACCAAGTCTTCACTATTTGGGAATAGGATAGTACCATAAATGGTGAGGGCTAGTACATCCATAAAAGTATTCCAGTCTTCAACCTTGGCTAGGTGGCGCATGTGCTCTTCCAAATATTTACTTGGGAAACCCTCTATACCTTTCCTGTTGTGCTTTGCCTCTTGTAAGTCTCTTACATGAACTTTTAAGACATTTGCTACGGTTGGCAATGATGCATAGTGACCCTTATATTGGTATGGTTTTTCATTTTTCAATGATAAGCCCAGGATCTGTTCGAACTCCTCTAATGTGGGGGCTAACTGAAAATCTTGAAATGTGAAGCAACGTAATGGTGGATCATAATACTGGGCTAGTGCAGTGATGGCTTCTGTTTGTACGTCCACTTCTAATAGATTCAAAATTTTCTCATATCTTGCAATAAAGGTCAAACGTTGTGTCTTTTTCAGCAATCGGCCTAAACCCACTAGACTCTTTGTATCCGCTATCTTGGCCTTAAGTTGCAGGGTCTTTTTCAAAATTGATTCCTTGTGATCTGATCCCATGTCACTTTCCATTTTTAATCAAAGATACTCACTGCTAGTCCTTAGGCACTGAATTTCAAATGGTTCTCCAACAAACCTGGGGATGAAGAATTATCAATGCATGGTTTAAAAAAAATGATTTTACAATTTAATAATGAGTGAGTTGTTGGTCCTTCAAAAGTGATTCGCCCCCATTTTTTGGAAAAACTTTTTATTATTTTTTTTTAATAATAAGAGGGACACCAGTATGGTTCATCACATTAAGGGACTGAACAACTCACAAGGTATACAGATAAGTCAAAAGATAACGAAAGATATGCTCCCTTTGTGTCCTAATAGGATTTCCTTAACTTGGGGATTTCTATCCTAAGGATCTACAAGTCTTTTCTAAATCGTGAAAACTTTCATTTGGTGGCTTTTCTATTCTGAAGGTCTCTAGAGCCAAGTCCTATTTCAAAATGTTGACCACGAAATAGTGGGTAAACCACTAGGTGTGGGACATTTGTGAAAAAGGCGCACTCTAGATGAGGTTTTCGCAATAGCCAAACAGGATGTACATCCAAAATGGTTACTACTACACAACCTCTACTTAACTTAAGTTTCACTCAGACCCGGGTATAGGGCTCCACTCGAATGTGTGATACATGTGTAGGTGTGGTGGGTGTAGGGAGCATATAAACCTTCATTATCCTAAAAACTACCCGCATCCTGCAAAACAAAAACAAAAACAAACAAAAATTCCAAGAGAAATTCTCTATCCTAAAGTTTTAATAACAATAATAAAAAAAAGAAGAGAAAGGTAAAACAAATATACAAAGATTACAAAATTTTACACAACAAAAATATATGGGCTTGACTCTCAAAGATCCCCAGTGGAGTCGCCATCTGTCGCGACCGTAATCGCGGCGGGAGCGGCGAAACAAAATAAATAATGTTAGGAGTCGCCACCAATTTTATTTAATTTAGGAAAAATTGGAAAATCCTTTTAGAAAATGGTCTTTGGAACCAGATTGGATTCGGGAGTCGGTTATGCATAGGGAAGGGTGGAGACTTAACCCCACAGCACCCCTAAAACATCCGTCCTAAAAACGGTTACCCTAAATTAGTTATGCAAAACTTAATAATCTCATAATATGTTTGTTTTACCCTTTTTTATTTTAAAAAAACTAAAAAATAAATAATTTGTGAAAATTTAAAATTTGGCTTGACGAAATAAAAATTTCGCTCCTACGTACCCTCAGGTGCAATGAGGAACTCAAAGTCACGTAGTTCTATAGAAAATAAGTGTAGGTTGGTTGATTTTATTTAAAGAAAAAGATTTAATTTTTATTTTTTATAAAAGATTTGAATTAACAGGTCGTCGCGACTCTGTTAATCACATTAAAGTTTGAATGAGTGAAGCTTGCGTCGCGCTAGACGTCACCCACGGATTGTTAAATTTATTATTTAAAAAATAAATTTTGAGCCTTTATTAAATAATAATTTATTTAAAATAATTTGAATCATTAGGTTGTCACAACTCAGATGATTCAAAAAAAAATTATGAGATTAACAAGCTGTCGCAACTCGGTTAATCCCACTTATTTATTTATTTATTTATTTATTTATTTAAATTATTTAAATTATTTTATTTCCTTCACTTTGCATGGGTTGGTTGATTAAAAGTTTTAATTTTTATTTTATAAAAATTTGAATTAACGGGTCGTCACGACTTTGTTTATCAAATTAAAGTTTAAATGAGTGAAACTTGCGTCACGCTAGACACCACCCACGGATTGTTAAATTTATTATTATTTAGATAAAAATGAATTTTGAACTTTTATTAAATAATAATTTATTTAAAATAATTTGAATCATTAGGTTGTCACAACTCAGATGATCCAAAAAATAATTATGAGATTAACAAGCTGTCACAACTCGGTTAATCCCATTTATTTTATTTTTATATAAAAAATTAATTTATATTTTTACCCTTTTCAATTTCTTTTATCATTATTACCCCCTTTTTTTTTTACCCTTTTTTCCTTTTAATTTTGTTTTGGCCCAATGGCCCATTGGCTTAATGCAAAAAAAAAAAAAGAATTAGATAACAGAACTTACGGAAAATCTAAAAGGGGGGGGATTATTTTGGCTTCTTCCTTTTCGTTTCTCTTGCAGAAAACCAAGCCAGAGACAAGAAACCAACGACGGCGGCACACCGGCGAAAACAAGGGCAGAAGTGTGGTGGCGTGACCGGCGGCACAGGGCAAGGACGGTCGGCAGGGACGGAGCGGTTCGACCGGCGGTGCAGGGTGGGGACGCGACGCGGAGGAGCGAGGTGGCGCGGCGGGTCGCGAGTTGCGGGTCGCGTTCTAGGCCGATCGGCGGCGTCTGGTGCGAACGGCGGTCCTGGATCGGCGACGGAGCGGTGGTGTGCGGCGCGGGTTCTGCTTCGACGAAGGCGGCACTGACGGACTGAGCGTTTCCGGCGGGATCCGGCAATTCTGGTTCGCGGGCGGCGCTCCGAACGGTGCGGTCTGGACGGCTGACTCGGCTCAGTTGGGTTCCGATGTGCTGGGTTAACGGATCTCAGTCATGGATGATGGTGGGTTAAAACTTTGGTTTAAAGGTTGAGAGTGGTGGGAGGTTTGGTAATGGTGATTTTGGGGTGGCGAGTATGGAAAGTTTGAGATATTGTTGGTTAGGGGAATGGTTGGAGATGACACTTTAGCGAAATTAGGAATGTTAATGGAGAAATTGGAAGGTTGATGAAGGTGAGCTGGTGATGGGCTTGTAATGGTGAAGATGGAAACTCTGGGGGCGCCGGGATATTAGTGGTTACGGGAATGAAGTAAAGTGAAAAAAAAACTGAAGGTAATGTGAGTTGAAGGTCCGAGGTCCCTTGCGTGTGGGGGTTATGGGTTAATATAGGAAGGGATTAGGGTGAGGAGTTTTAGTTTGAGTGTGATTAGGATTGGCTTGAGATGATGAGTTAAGATCTGTTTAGGATAAGTATTGGTATTGATCTAGGATAGCTGACAGATTTGATTAGGATAAGTTTTTGAGAGTTTGAGTTGGTTTAGGATATGGGTTGAATATTTTTTGATTTTTGATTTTATTATTTTTTATTTTATTTTATTTATAAAATGTCCCGGACAAAATTCGTTTTTACACCGTGCAATAAAAGATTTTTTTTGCAATGAATGTACTATCAAGGTCATAACAAATTGTGGATCATGATGACGATCTAATAAAATATGGACCGTGATGAGAACCTAACAAATTATGAATTGTGATGTGGATTTTTAAAAGAATTATTAAATTAATTTTAATTCAAAATTAATCTATTGAAGAATTGACATTTAAATTTAATGATTTTAAGTTTTGTAAATTTTATTTAATTATCATGATTTATTTGTAAACTTGTATATGATAAATTTATTTATAATATATTGATGATTTATATTACTTATATTTATTTGTCATGTCAAGCAAGTGAATGCTCGATTATTTATTAAGAAACTTATCTCAAAACGTTTGAAAGGGCTAGCTCTAGTAGCCAGTGATCTGTTATAATTAGCTTCATAGAGTGTTAATATACTATAAAGTTCATGTGTCAACTATAATTAACAAAATACCGTTATACGTTAAAAGAATTGAAAGGATTTAAAATGCCCGAAATAAATAATAATCAAGTTTTATGTTTTTCTCGTCAGATGGAAAGAATAGAAATCTTGATTTTATATAGGGACATAATACATTTATCGGTTTACAACATTAATTAAGCATTTATACAACTAAGCAACAATTAGTGGTAAAAAACGTATATACTTATTATCCTTGTAGGAGAAAAGAAAACATTTTGCTTTCTATTAGTGAAAAATTCTAGCATGTTTCAGAAAGGATCTTTATCAGTGATTTTAAACAAATTAACATAAATTTTAAATCACTAATTTACAAATTAATGATAAATATCTATTTTAAAACATAAAGTTATACATAATTAATTTAATTCTAGTGCAAGTTATATATTATTTAATTAATTCTATAAATGTGGCTGCAAAATATTCCCACCTACAAGCGAAAACTTTCAAGTGCATTGAATAGAAATGCTAATTCACATTAAATAAATTTTACGAAATGATTTGCGAATATGCTAATACAAAATTTTGGGTAGGAGTTAGGTGTTCAGGTAATTGAAAGAGACTCTTTTCATTAGTTTTTAGAAATATAATAAATTTATTTATACATCATTACTTACTTTTAAAGTTTTTAAAAAAGTTAGTTTGTGATGTGATATTAAAATATTTTTAATTAAAAGGTCAAAGATTTAGAGTAAGCTTCCACTTAATAAATAAAATTTTAGGGAAAGTTATTCCATAACATTAATAAAGTAAAAAGTCACATCATTCGTGACTGAATTGATAGCTTTGTGAAAACAAATGCAAATAATTGAGTAATATATTATTATTTATTCTGTGAGTTTTGTTAACATATATTCTTATTACTCATTATTAATATTACTTAGAGAAAAATTATTAAATATTTTTTACATTTTTAAAATAATAATATTATTATTTTTATTTAATAATTTTTATTTTTGATTCTTTAACATTTGCTGTAAAGATTCATGTTAGCAAAACCCGTAATCTAATACATGTTGTGCACTGATTAAGTGAGTATTAATGTGAGAGTTTTAGAATAATTTAGTTCTTACTTTCGTAAAAGAAGAGTCATTATCTTATCTTTTCTTCATGGCCTAATCGAAATCATTATCGTTTGAAAGATATGATATTATCTTTTTTTTGGTAAAAAAAATGATATTAATATATATTAACGCTAAAAGAATTTAATTTCTTACCAGAATGGATCTATTGGGTCTATTATTTGAATAGATCATACGAAATTGTATCAGTAACAACAGAAAATGTCATACTTTGTCATTCTGTTATGCATCAAATCATTTCAATCATCATATTACATCAAACTAAACTCAAAATTATGTAGTATAACAATACTAATTCATCAAAATTATCATTGGTTATGCACATAAATATACTCACATAAACATCTAATACTATTAACTCATGCAAAAGCGATTAAACAAGGAAAAAATAGTATAGAAAGATCATACAAATCCCCCAACTTCTATTCATATATAGTTGTTATCCTATTCCGTGGTTTGTTTTTCCTCGAGTTCTTTCTCTTTTTCTTTCCTTCTTTCTCTCCCTTGTTTCTTTCCTTGTTTCTCACATTCTGCTTTTTTTTTTTTTTTCTGAAAATGATATCTTTTACGTATGAAGGAAGAGAAAAGTGAAAAATAAGAAGCAAAAGTTAAAGAAAGTGGTGGAGAGATAAGTTCAATTGACTTTCATAATTCATTAGAAGTTTTGTATCTCTTAAAAATATTTTAATATTTTATTATCAAATTTTTAATTTTTATAAGTATTACAAAAAAATTTAAGATTTTATTTAATTCTTAAACTCATTATTTTATAATTTTTTATGCATTATTAACTATAACTTAAACTCTCTATTACTCTTCTTTAAATTAAGTTAAGCATAAGGAAGTAAGTTAATAGACCTACAGGTATTTGCCTTAACATATACTCATTTTCAAAATAACTTCCATTCTTTACTTGACATCTCCACAAAATTTTATAATTTTCTAGGCCACTTTCTAATTAATTTAATATTTAAACACTCATTCTGTGTTATTAAAAATGTCAAATTAGCTCAGTTAATCATCTAAAATTAACTATAGCTCATTATAACTATTTGTGATCTAGAAGTAAATTTTTCTACTTTATTTTTCTTATCTAAGCAATTTATGCTAAATTCTGAGTTAATATAACCTATTTTTCATATTCTGAATTATAACATCATACCTAAACGAGTTCAGAATAATTCCAAAATTAACAGATAATTGACATCAATATTAGTGAACTTCTATATCAATTCTTATGACTAATAGGTTTCAGAGGCCACTAGGCATCTTGTAGAGGAAAAAATATCTAAAAGAGTATTTATTAAATAAAATAACATTTATCGAGAAGAAATAAACATTTTATTCGATATTTTATAAAGAAAAAAACATTTAAAAGAGTTTCTATTGAATAAAAATACTTATTTTATTAGTTAATTGATAATATTATAACGGTGTTATAATATAAATTAATGACTGAAATTATTTTATAAATTTTTATAAGTATAAAAATTAATTTTAAAAAAAATTATAAAGACTTAATTAAAAATATATATAAATTATAAGAACAAAAAATAATTTATTTTTTTTTTATCTGCAAGGATCTTAATTCGTCGTTAAGGTGTGTCAAGCCTCTTTGATTGACATTTTACCATGCCATTAGCCATTAGGTTAGGTAGAAGGAAGAATGCATCTCTTTCCTTGAAACGCTCTTGGGATTTGTGATGTTTCACATTGATGGAAACCCCGGAAAGGAATCCGGTATATTTGTATTATTCAATATCAAAGAGGAGTTGATAGAGCTCTTACAAAGAAAGGAAACGATAACCAGAGCCTAAGGCTCCTATCGAGAGAGGTGCTCTCCTAACAATCTCAATACCAAAATGCATAATGAAAAATACTCATTGCTCCTACTGTCTTACTACTGCATGATTCATTTGGATTCTTTCCCCTACAAATGCGGTAACAGAATGCCAGGTCATGAAACTAATACCCTCTCTCTCGTGGACCCTCATTCTTTCTTCTAGAATAAACCCTCCAAATGTTGGGCTTCCTAGGATTCAGGTCCAGCACCTGATCTAAGGCTTGGTCAGTCACTGTATTGGGCCCCATGGCCCTATCACTGCCTCCTCGAATGAAAGAACAGCCTTGTCCTCAAGGCTAAAGTGTGGGAATTGACTTTGGAGCACAGATTCATCTTCCAAAGTGATGTCTTCAACTGCTCTGCCCTTCCACTTGACTAGCCCTTGTTTCACTATCCTCCCCGCTTCATTAATCTCCATGCTGGCCAGCACACTCTCTGGTTCTTCAGTCTCACTCAACTCTACTTCCATACCTTCAGGTAGAGAACCTTCAGCTGAATAGTTACCAATTGCTTTTTTGAGTTGAGAAGCATGGAACACTGGGTGAGTTCTAGATGATTCGGGCAGTTGTAGCTTATAGGAGACAACTCCCAACTTTTCCAAAATTGAAAATGATCCAAAATATCTGGGAGCCAATTTCTTATTAATCCTCTTTGCCACTGTTTGCTGTCTGTGGGGTCTGAGTTTTAGGAAGACCCATTCTCCAACTGAGAATGATTGAACCTTCCTCTTCTTATCTGCGTATCGCTTCATTTGTTCCTGCGCCTTGGCCAAGTGGTATTTGAGTTGTTTCAAAGCCTCATCACGGTCTAATAGGTCCAATGCCACTGCCTCAACTTTAGTTTCCCCATGTAGAAACCGCACCAGAGGAGGTGGTTTCCTTTCATACACTACCTCAAATGGGATAGTTCCTGTTGATATATGATAGGTGGTATTGTACCACAGTTCTGCCCAAGGCACCCAATAGGACTAATTTCTCAGTTGTTCTGATACGAAACACCGTAGATATGCCTCCAAGCACCGATTGACAACCTCCGTTTGGCCATCCGTCTCCGGATGGTACGAAGAACTCATTTTTAGGATAGTACCCTGTAGTCGGAACAACTCATTCCAAAAAAGGCTAATGAAAAGAGGATCCTGATCACTAATAATAGACTGTGGAACCTCATGCAAGCGCATTATCTCCCTAGCAAAGACCTCAACAATCTTCTTAGCTGTATAGGGATGCTTTAGAGTGATAAAGTGGCCATATTTAGAGAGGCGATCCACTACCACAAGTATTGTCTCAAACCCTTTTGACTTCAGTAAACCAGTGATAAAATCAAGGGAAATGTCCTCCCAAATCTGGTTGGGAACAGGCAGCGGCTGCAATAAGCCCGCAGGAGAGGAGGCTATTTATTTTTGCCACTGACACACATTATAAGACTTCACAAAGTCCTGGACAGCTTTCTTCATGCCAACCCAATACAAATTTCCAGCAATCCTCTGATAAGTTCTCAGAAATCCGGAGTGACCCCCTGCTGGTGATGAGTGAAACTCCTCCAATAATGAAGGAATGCAGGCTGATTTGGAGGAGATAACCAACCTGTCCTTATGGAGTAAAGTGTCATGCTATAAACAAAACCCAGGCCTAGAGTTTGCATCACGCTTAAGATATGCCACAATTTGTTGTAACAAAGGGTCTTGTTGCACTTCTTGTTGCAGCTCTTGATCTTGTAGCCATATAGGAGAAGAGACCAGCATCTTCACTTCTCCTTCCTCGTATATTCTTGACAATGCCTCTGCGGCTTTGTTCTCAGGTCCTGGATTGTAAACCACATCAAAATGATAGCCTAAAAGTTTAGCCATCCAACATTGCTGGTCAGAAGTGGTGATTCTCTGTTGCAACAGATGACCTAAACTCTTTTGATCAGAATATACTATAAAGTTCCTCCCCAACAAATAATGACGCCAATGCTGGACAACCAACACTAAAGCCATCAATTCCTTCTCATAAGCAGACTTAGCAAGATTGTTTTTGGAAGAGCCTTGCTAAAATAAGCTATTGGTTCGCCACGCTGCATTAACACTGCCCCGACCCCTTTCCCGGACGCATCACACTCTATTTCAAATGGCTGTGCAAAGTTGGGAAGTGTCAAAACTGGAGAGGTGGTGACTGCCTTCTTTAATTCCTCAAATGCTTGCATCGCTTCAGACCCTCATTGAAACCCATCCTTATTAGTTAATTCTGTTAGAGGCTTGGCAATCTTACCATACCCAACTATAAATTTCCGATAGTATCCCGTAAGCCTTAAGAAACCTCTTACCCCCTCGATATTGTGAGGGATGGGCCATTCAAGGACACTCTTGACCTTCGTAGGGTTAACTGCCACTCCCTGCCCGGACATTATATGGCCCAAATATTCCACTTGGTGGCTGCCAAAACTACACTTCTTTTTGTTCACCACAAATTAATTATGCTGCAACACCTCCAGAACTCGAGTGAGATGAGAAATGTGAGTAACCCAATCAGCATTATAGACTAAAATGTCGTTAAAAAAAAAAACCAGCACAAACCTTTGAGGAAAAGACTTAAAAATCTAGTTCATAGTAGCTTGGAAAGTTGCAGGCGCATTAGTTAGTCCGAATGACATCACTAAGTACTTGTAATGCCCTTTATGAGTTCGAAATGTTGTCTGTAACACCCCAATTTTTGGTTAATTACATTTTTGCCCTTGTTGTACTATTTTTTGATTTCGCTGTGTTATAAAATTAATTTGACTGTTTCGTAACTGTATTTGATTGTTTCATGTGATTTGTTCTGAGTCAAGAAAATAATAATTTTCAGACCGGGAAAAATCTTGTTTGATTATTTGGAGCTGGACGATCTTACTAAACCCAATCTGAATAATACACATATCAATTTTTTATTTTTTAGGATTTTTTTGTATAATAATAATATTTATCATGCAGAAAAATATGTGGGATCCACGTTTGGCTTGTGGGACCCACTTTTGTTTTGTGGGACCCACATTTGGGTTTGTGGGATCCACTTTTAAGAAAAATTTACCAACGTTAAATGCTTGTAAAATTCTAGACCAAAAGGTTAAAAATCCATAAAATGGTTAGATTTAGTAGATTAGTTAATTTAAAACTTAATTTAATAGATTAGTTAATTTAAAATCTAATTAAGTTAATCTAAAGGGGTTTAAGTGATAATTAAATGGAGTAAAACCTAATTAGTTTTTATCAAATTTTAGTTAGACAAATGTATTAGTATAATTAAGTAGAAGATTAAGGATTCTAAGTAAACTAATGATTAACTAAAATACAAAGGAATCTAACTAACTTTTAATTAAACCTAATTAGGAGGACTTAAGCATAAATAAGTTATTTAAAATTAATCAAATTTTGATTAGAATTCCTATAGCTATTTTTGGATCTATGCATGCATTATGCATTTAGTTGGTCAACAAAGGAGACAGCTCCATTATGAGTGTCCTATGGCCATGCATGATAGAATAAGGCTATTATTAAGCCAAATTTGCCAAAAAGGGGGGGCTGCATTTGTCTTGGAAGTCTACGACCATGCATAATGTCTTAAGGCTATTATTCACTTCCTTCATCATTTATTCAATTATTTCACACCTTCATCCATTTCTTTTCCTACCAAAGAACTCAAAGAAACTCCTAAGTCTCCTTTTCTTTCACCATTCGGCCAACACCATCAAACCTACTTCCATCAATCAAAAAATTTCATCCAACTTTATTTCCTAAATCTAAACCATATTCTAAGAACATCTCTAGTTGTGAGTTTTTGCTAAATCATCCATTTGGAGCTTGGAAAATCACTTTGAAGTTTCTTTCCTATAAGGTGAAAATTCTTGTTTCTTGTTTCTAATTTGATTTTTGATGATCTAAGCCATGATTGATCCATGGTTTATCTTTTTCATCCATAGTTCGTGACTTTATAATTTGTTTAAGCTTGTTAGGATTTTTGTTGAAGCTACACAAAATTTCTAAGGAGGAGTCCAAGGAGATCTTGTCTTCTTTATAGGTAAGAGGGAGATTTAATCTCATCAACCATGTATGGTGGTGAGAAAATGGATGTATTTGTGGTGAAGAATCCATAAGGATTCATTCACTTGGTTGTTTATTGTCTTCTCTATTTGTGATTGTTTATGTGTGCATATTATTTGCTTTTCTAGTTGTGATTTATTATGCAAGCAAGCATGTTTATAGCTTTGATATTTGGTATGTGTTTTATTATTGCTTTAATATATGGTATGTGTTCATAAATATATGTATATGTTCATGGATCTATGATAATTATTGTTGGATGTGCAAATATGTTGAGATTTGTAAAAGTGTTCCAAAGAACACAAGATGAAGAGCTTATGATTTTTACTATGAAAAGAGAACCAATATGTTCTCAACCATTTTCTAAACGGATAACCTAATTGATTTAATTAAGTTAAAGGATTTTTTTAATGATTTAATGGATGAAAAATAATTTTAAACATGATTTGTATAAAAATGGTGATTTTTAGCCAAAATATATTTTAATGTTTAATTGATCCAAAATTTATTTTCTAAGTGTAAACTAGTTTATTGACCTAAAAAGAATTTATTTACAATGGATTTTCAAGAACCAAATAAGTAAACAAATTTTTATTAGAAGTCTAGTGTATAAAAGAAATAAATTTTTGACACTTGAAAATACTTACCTTTGAGTTTTAAAGTATGTTAGCAATTTTAAAGTGTATTTTATGGTTATAATTAAATAAAAGAATTTTAAAAGGAAAACGTAGAAAATATTACTTAGTGGATTTTCTAAATGAAATGTTATCAAAATTGATTAAGAATGAGTAAGTATTGAAGAACGTTTCAAAATGGCATTTAGAAAACAAGGAAATATTTTACGTAGTTAAAGAATAAAATTAACTGTAGAAGAATTTATTAAAATTGAATTTTTGGGAAAAACGTCATAAATTATTACTTAGAGTAATTTTTGTAAGAATAATGGAATATAATGTTCAAATAATATTTTTAGTTTGGAAAGTTTCAAAAATTTAATTTGGAACGTCAAGAAATATTTTATACAGTGAAAAATAGTAGAAATAGCTTACGCGTATTTAAAATGATGATTTTTAAACTACGCGATTGAGAAAATGATTTAAAAATGTTACGCGATTGAGAAAACGTTGAAAAATATTTACGCGATTGAAAAACGTTTGTAAAATGTGACGTAATTGTGAAAATGGGATAAAATATTTACGCGACTTATGGAAACAGTAAGTTTTTACTGTCGGGTCAAAGTGGTGGACCCGGACATGTTGGGAAATAGTACTGTCAAGTGGAGACATACTATTTTTGGAATTATTAATACTAAGGGTATTTTTGTAATTATGGTGACAATGAGGATATTTATGTAATTATGATTCATGGTGACACTGAGGGTATTTTTTTGTAATTATGGATCATTACATACATAGAGTGGTATGTCAATTTGGTTGAAATTGACAATTGACTGACGAGATGAATTACACCGTGTTGCGGGTGTGATAAGCGTAGTGTGTTCATGTGGAGAACTTGGAGGCGTTAGTGTGCAGTAGATTCCACATGTGGACAGTTGGTAGCTCCTCTGAGCCGTGGTAACTGACAACACACACTAACGATCTCGACAAATACTATTCTTAATCATGATCTATTAGAGACTGTCTGGTATTATGCCTGGACGTACACGACGTATTTGACTGTGTACTATTCACACGACGTATTTGACTGTGTGCCATTCACACGACGTATTTGACTGTGTGCTATTTACACGACGTATTTGACTGTGTAATAGTTGGTTGAGGCACTCGATGTACGAACATGTCTACCGGATCATTCTCTCTGATGTTTGTGTTTGGCTCCATGGAGTAGGAACGAGTCTGAGTACATGGCATATTTAATCTGCATCACTGTGTGAATAGTTTTAATTTGATTTATGATATTTTGCATGTGTGATAATGTGAATAGTTATAATTTGATTTATGATATTTTGCATGTGTGATAATATGAATTGTTATATTAACTGTTATATTTGTTTGTATTGTCGTTTTCTTACCGCTTATCTTTGGTAATGATGTAGATTGTCTCACCTCTTTGTATATATTTTCTCGTATTATTATTTATGTTCCAGTAAAGTCATTGAGGAAGTAGAAGAGGAGCAACCTCGTTGGATTGTCAATACAACGAGGAGCAGCAACCGAGTGACCAGTTCGAGGAGGGTGAACCTCGAGATCATCCATATCATATGGATTGATTGCAGCGTGGTATGATGTTACTAGAGTATTTCTGTCTTCCGATAATCTTCCCGAAGAGGATTCTTCAGAGGATCAGAACTTTTAGTGTTATGCTTGGGCTAGTTTATGGTTTGCTTTAAACTAGACAGTTTACTGTTTTTAATTAACTAGTTTGTAATATGTAAATTATTTGTACCTATTAAAAACAAAATCATATGTATAATTATGGTGTGTATGTAATAGTTTGTTTTATCTTGTGTTCTGTTTATTCTATTTTATAAAATAATGTGGTATAAAAAAATAATAAAAATATTTTTACAACCTATATTATTATATATTACGTAATGATTTATAACTTGGGTAGAGGTTATTATTATTATTTAGAAATGTGACATCCCCAGTAGGGTGTTGCATTGTCTTGTGCACATCCTCTTCCCTGACCCTGATTTGATGATAACCGGATTTAAGGTCTAGTTTAGAGAAATAACAAGCTCTATATAGCTCATCAAGGAGTTCATCCACCACTAGAATAGGATACTTGTTAGGCACTGTCACCTTGTTGAGGGCCCTGTAGTCAACACATAAACGCCAAGTAGCATCTTTCTTTTTTACCAAAATTATTGGGCTGGAAAAAGCACTACAACTGTGCCTAATCATACCTTGTTGTAACATCTCTTTCACCTGTTTCTCTATCTCACCCTTATGATGATGAGGGTATCGATACAGGCGTACACTCACAAGACTAGCCCCTTGCTGTAACAAAATTGAATGGGCAATGTCACGGCTTGGGGGAAGGCCTGTAATCTCCTTGAAAATGATAGAGAACCAGTTCAAGAGCTCCTGAAGTTCATCTTTCTGTTGAGAGGACAACAGTGACTCATTTTCTGTTGTTGTATCATCATCTACAGACCACAATATTCTATCCTTACCTCCATTCATTCCTTCCAGCAAGCTGCGAAAAGAGGCTTGTGGCATAACTTTAGGGAGCTGTCCACGCAATTCCATATCCTTCCCTGCCCACTGAAAATTCATGGTCATTTCTTTCTAATCCATTATCACCTTCGCAAGCGTTTGCAGCCATGCCACACCCAATATCATGTCAATACCTCCTAAATCTAGCACATATGCATCCACCTTAATGGAGGTTATACCTACTTGAATTGTGATTCCTAAACATATTCCTATTTTGGTGACCCTGTGTCCATCTCCTACCCGGATACCCAATGTTTTAGTGTTAGAGACCTTCAGTCCTAAGGTTGATGTCACTTGGGGTGAAATAAAATTGTGGCTGGCCCCACTGTCCACTAAAATAAAAATGGACACTCCTTGTAACTTCCTCTCCAATCTCATGGTTTTTACTTCACTCATAGAAGCCTCAGCAAACCCAAACAACCCCATAGCTTTGCACTCTAGAGTCCCATCGTCCTCTTCCTCATCATCGTCTTCTTCCTCATTGAGTGTCTCACCAACACCCAATATTATTAACCGTAACTACTTCTCTGGGCATTGATGGAGAAGATGAAATTTATCCCCATATCAAAAGCACAGATTCTTCGCCCTCCTCTCCATGAGCTCATGATATGGCAAGTGGCGCACCCCCTTGCTTCGATTATTTCCCCATCGGCGGTTCCCCTCTACCTGACGAGCGCTCGACGCCAACGACTCGGAGGAGACCTTTTGCGGCGTCTCTACCAAGGTTGTTCGAGTCTTACCCGTGCTCGGGTCTCGGTGGCTCGAGCGGTCTCGGGGTTCCTTGGAAAATCTGTTGGATTGCCAACTCTACCCCGTCTTCTCACTCGTCTCTCCCAACTCCGCCTCGATGTCGCGAGCCAATTTCATTATTTGGCAGCTCGAACATGGGTTGAACAGTCTCACCCGACGTCAGATCTCCGAGCACAACCCACCCATAAAATACCCTATGTATTGCTCCTCTGGAAGGCGCTCTACCTGAGACGAGATGAGTTCAAACTCCTCAATGTACTTGTCAGCTAACCCCGTTTGTTGGAGGACAGAGAGCTCCTCGAATGGGTTGTCAAATTTTCGCCCCCCATGATGCTCGATCAAGGCACGCTTCAGTTTCTCCCATGATAAGTCGTCCTCCGTCGCTCTTAGCAGATTAAACCAATGGATTGTTTGGGCCTCCATACACAGCCGAGCGAGCTTAATCTTCACCTCCTCTAACGTAGCCTGAACCTTAAAGTACGTCTCTGTTCGAGTGATCCACCCCACCGAGTCAGACCCGTCAAACATCGGCAATTCAACTTTCTTCGTCGACATTCGAAACTCCTCCATCTTATCCTTCCGCCATGGCAACTCTTCCTCCGACGATGAGGAATCTTCGTGAGCCTCATCCGTCTTCTTCTCCAACATCTTACTAACCTCCTGAAGCAGAGACTGCTTCAACTCCATGAATGTGACCCGAAAGGCTGATTGAAGATCTCCGAGCCCAGCCTGCAAGGTCGTGAGTCGTGCCTCAAATGCTTTCACTCTCTCAATCATCTTAGGTGGCATGGACAATTCTGGCAATGCAGGCGCTATCTCGATGTATCCGACAGGTCAGACCAATAATGAAAACCCCGAAAAAGAATTTGGTATATTTGTATTATTCAATATCAAAGAGGAGCTGATAGAGCTCTTACAGAGAAAGGGAACGATAACCAGAGCCTAAGGCTCCTATCCAGAGAGGTGCTCTCTTAACAATCTCAATACCAAAATGCATCATAAAAAAAATACTCATTGCTCCTACTGTCTTACTAATGCATGATTCATTTGGATTTTCTCCCCTACAAATGCGGTAATAGAATGCCAGGTCATGAAACTAATTCCCTCTCTCACGTGGACCCTCATTCTTTCTTCCAGAATAAACCCTCCAAATGTTAGGCTTCCTAGGATTCAAGTCTAGCACCTGATCCAAGGCTTGGTCAGTCACTGTATTGGGCCCCATGGCCCTATCACTGCCTCACCCTGAAAGAACAGCCATGTCCTCAAGGCTAAAGTGTGGGAATTGACTTTGGGGCACATATTCATCTTCCCAAGTGGTGTTTTCAACTGCTCTGCCCTTCCACTTGACCAGCCACTGTTTCACTATCCTCCCTGCTTCATTAATCTCCATGCTGGCCAGCACACTCTCTGGTTCTTCAGTCTCACTCAACTCTACTTCCATACCTTCAGGTAGAGAACCTTCAGCTGAATAGTTACCAATTGCTTTTTTGAGTTGACAAGCATGGAACACCAGGTGAATTCTACATGATTCAGGCAGCTGTAGCTTATAGGAGATAACTCCCAACCTTTCCAGAATCGGAAATGATCCAAAATATCTGGGAGCCAATTTCTGATTAATCCTCTTTGCCATTGTTTGCTGTCTGTGGGGTCTGAGTTTTAGGAAGACCCATTCTCCAACCAAGAAGGATTGATCCTTCCTCTTTTTATCTGCGTATCACTTTATTTGTTCCTGCATCTTGTGATGGGATAATTAAAAGTTTCAAACCCAAGTGCAGGTTGTTTCAAGATTTAAATTCTCGGGAATCCGAGGTCGATCCACAGGGAATTGATGAAGAGAAAATTATTTGAGGTAAGGAGCAGATTTGTCACAACAATAAAGATGATATAAGTTGTTCAAAGATGAAAAGGATTTACTTGGGTTAGGAGATCCATTCTTGGTAATAAATTAAAGACAATCTTATTTTTTTTTTATAACTCAATTGAAATAATACATAATGAAAGTTCTAATCGGAAGATTTAACATTCAAAGTTCAATTTAGATTATATATGTAACTATATTATGGTTCCAATAATTATTTACCAATACTTGTAAATGGTCTCAAGCATCCACTGTGCCAAAGTCTTGTCTACAATGAATCAAGATATTCATTTTACAAGAAGAGTTTCTAAATTAATCGGAAACAACATACAACACATATAAAGATCATATAAAAATATATCATTCAAGCACAAGAAGTAGAATAATCTAACATTATTTCATTACCAAGAGCTTCACTCTTTCACCCAAGCAAGATAAAGATTTAGTTACTCATAGACAAGAAGAAAGAAAGAGAGAAGAAGAAGATGATAAACATAACTTCAATTAAGAACAATAGAAAACTACACAAAAGAAGCAATTAACATACAAATATAAAAGTAAAATCTAAGCTAACACCCATAAATGATCAGCCATTGCTTCCTTTTATAGAGTTAGAAGAGTACAAAATGCCAAAAGAGATGATGGATGATGAGAACAAAATGCCAAAGTAGTTCTTTGATGGGTGGATTCTTGTCCCCAAAATGTTTTCCTTCTGAACTCATGGCATGCGTCATTTTTGAGCCAAGTGGTCTCATGAAAGTTCTAGGAAATTGTCTCAGTTTTCCAGAGACACCAAGTTTAGCCAAATCTTACAACCACAACCCGAGATATGACCCAATTACTGCTCATGGGTCAGGCCCAACTCTAGCACCTTTGTTTTGACTTCCAAGCCCAATATCACCTTCAAAGAATCCGAACTGAATTTTGTGTTCTTCATGAAAGTTGTAAATATGGGTCTTAACTTCTACTGTCAAAATTTTAGAATTTTTGAACTCTTATAGCCCGGGATATAGCCTAATGAGTGCATAGAGGTCAAGCTGTCAGGTTCAAAACTCTAGATTTTGCTTCAACTCCAATTTGAGTTATCCAAACATGTGTCCCTGGTCTTGAGGCCTTCATGAAAGTTGTAGAAATTTATCTTAGCTTAAAAACAAGACCAAAATCACATTCATCGGATATTTGTAACTCAAATTATAGCCAGTTTACTAAAAAAACCAAGTGAAAAGGTTATACAATGAATGAAATATATTGCTATCAATGTGTCTCTTGCTATCAAGTGAATAGTTATTAGAGAGTTATCTTAACTTTCCAACAAGACCATAATCACATTAATCAGATAATTGCAACTCAAATTGTGGCCATGTTACTTAAGAATGCAATCACCCAAATTAATGATAATTCAAACAATAATTTCTTCAATGATCCAAATAAGCTTAATTTCATAAAATGTGACAAAATTAACTTAATTAAGCCAAATTGAACCTTAAGAAGCCTAGTGAGAGGATTATAAAAGAAATAAAATATATTGTTATCAAATTCTCCCACACTAAACTTTTGCACTCCTGGGCAAAACATATAAGAAAAAAAACTAAGAAACAAAGAAAAACGACACAGACTCAAAAATTAAAAACTCTAAAAGATTTAATGAAACAAGAAGAGCAACCAGTTATTCAAGGGATCAAAACATTTTTGAGGTAATATTTCTTCACATCTCAAACCATCAAGCAAGGAAACTTCAGTTAAAAAGAACGAATCAAGAATGAAAGATCCTCACAGGATTCACTCTTAATCTTTCAAGCATTAAAAATATAAGTATTTCACTCATTTCAACCCATGAAAAATTGCACTACCGTAAGCTTGCTTATCTTCTACTTCTTCACTACTCAGAACACATGCACACAAAAATCATGAGGACTTTATTCAAGGTTGTAACGGGGTCATGGTAAAGGAGAAGAGATAATATGAATATAAGAAGATAAATACCAAAGAGAATAAAAGAGCATTATGGTACAGTTAGAGTGAAGAAAATATTTGAGAACATTCATCAATAAGGACAATGATCAATATTTGACTAATGTTTTGTTAAAGATTAATCCCAAATTGGTGAGTTGAATTCATTGTTAGGCATGAACTTTCTCCTTCTCTTGCTGTTATTTCCAAGCATCCATCTTTATTCTAGATATAGATATATCACATGGTGTATCAGGAGACTCTGATAATCCTTTGATTACAGCGGTGGTCAGCTCTTTCTTTTTTTTCTTTTTTTTCAACATTTTGCACGCACACCCCCACACTTGTTTAAGAACAAGGCCAATGCTCTGTTATTCCCTAAGGTTGGGTAAAAACATGTTCTTTTTTTTTAAAGGCACGTAATGAGCTAAAAACAAGAAATGGTCAAATAAGCTCAAAAAGGTTACACAAAGAAAAATATACAAGGATCACTATTTGGTCAAAGTAGCTATTTCAAAATGTCTCAATCATATTTATGTATGCATGTGAAAATGTAGCCTAAAAAAGAATCAAAACAATTTCTAGAGTAATAATTTCATGAATGAAAATCACAAAAGAAAGAAGAGAATGGTACAAATGTTCAATCCATTCATCAATAGGCTCAAAATCTCACAAGGCATATTTCTATCCTTCTCAATTCATCATTTCAACATTCATATCCAAGCATGTGATTTTTAAGAGAGAAGAAAAATTTATGCTATGACCCAAGATATGCTTTTTGCTACTTCTAAAATAATTATTTCCTCAACTAAGATGCGTCTCAAGAGTAAAATCATCTCCAGAGCAAAATTTACTCCTTACTCTGCCATCCTTAATTGGTTTTGTTGTAGGTTTCTGACAGTCATCTCACTAAATATACTTTCCAATTTAAATGCGTCTCAGGAGTAAAATTTACTCCTTGCTCTGTCATTATTCATTAGTTTAGTAAGTCCATGACAATCATATCATACTTTCATACCCTTTTTTTGGGTAACTATCCTTCCCCCCAACCAGATCATAACATTGTCCATAATGTTAAAATATAGATGAGTAAAGGATAGAAGATAGTACCTGTTTGGAGAAATCTGACACAAATTTAAACAGAAACAAAGTACGATAAATAAAATCAAACCCATTAAAGATGAAGTGTCAAATCTGGCTTTCTTTTCTTACTACTTCCTTCACTGCTTCCCGCTGACCAATCTATCTGAGCTATTATTTTATTAGGTTCATAAACAAAAGCTTCTAATTTATCAATCAGCTCATCAATAGTGGAGGCAAAGATAAGAAGTTTTCTTGCCGAAGGAGTGATAAATTTCTGTTCCACAGCTTTGTCAAGAAAAAATAACAAAAGATCAAAGAAATTATTAACATTCAACAAACCAATGGGTTTATAGTGGATGTTCAGTTCGACGCAAGAGACAATTTGAAAAATTTCTTTCAAAGTACCAAAACCACCTGGTAAGGCAATGAATGCATCAGAGTTATTAATCATTGTTTTCATTCATCCATGCATAGATGATACCTGAATTTCTTCTCCAACTGTCTTTCCAGTAATGTTTATTTGAGCTAAAGGTCTAGGAATGACACCGAAGACCTGACTGCCTCTTATAAAAGCAGCAAGTGATACAACCCCCATTAACCCACGGCAACCTCCCTCATATACAACATAAATATTTCTTGCAACAAGTGTTCAACTAAGAGCACTTGCTGCATTTACAAATTCTAAACCCTTCCAATAACTTGACCCATAAAAAACACAGACATTTTTAAGGTTACGAACAGAAGGCCCTATTTCTATACTCTTCCTCCCTTTGAATGGTTATGAGTTAGAGGAAAGTGAAGAAAATGAAGTGTTTAAATAAAGAATAGAATGGAAAGAGTAATGATAACACCTATAAGGGTAGGTTGACTGTTGTCAGAAAAGTTTAAAATTAAGAAACACATAATCTTTTTTTTTTGTTTGGTTTTGTTTTTTGTTTTTTGTTTTTTGTTTTTTTTAACTTCAAGAAAACCATCAAGATAAAAAAGTCTAGAAACCCCTGAAGGACCCTGCTCAAAGGATAGTCTGTCCAAAAACTAAAATACAACAAAATCATACAATGATAAAAGAAATATAATAACAAATGACGATATACCTGTATTACAGTTTTCATGGTGTATCTTTATATTGCGCGTCATGAGTGCAGTAGACATTCACATCTGTTTATTTGAAGAAAAGAGAAAGAAGAAACCATCGTGGGTTTCCATCCTGGGTCTGGAACCTGGAGAGCTCACATTTAGGCTTGTAACATCAACAAAGATGCTAAAATCTGAAACTCGTAATGTCTAAGATCCAAAACGTCCCATCCCAGGGCGCTGAGAGTCCCTTCTAATAATAGAGAGGATCAAGCTCAGATGCCTCATACGCTTTGGCAAGCAGAGTGGGATGCTTCTGCCTGTCTATCAACTCCATAGTGCCTAGATGATAAACATTGGGTTATGGAGTGCGGCTCTCTACAGAGCATGGTACATGAACCTTTTTAAGGACCAACGTGAAAAGGTCCACCCAAGTCAATGACGGGACGGGCGTCCGCTCGGGGCTCCTAATCTAATTAAAGACCAAATACAACCGTAGTTTCGCCCTATTTTTTTTTCAAGTTGTTAGAAACATGATGAAAGGTAAGTGTGCACTCACTTGAGATTGGGATGGAGGTAGTCTGCTCTTTCGACTTTGTGCCAAAGCATTGTTGACCAGTATTAGACCCATTCAAGACCAGCGCAATATAGGGCTCCCAAAAGGGACAAGTGGCTGTAATGCGACTGACTACCTCACATGTAGGATACAATTTACCTACTTTGTTTTTCAATTAAGAAGGTTGGATCAGGATGCACGCATTTCCCTATTCATGTATTGTGTTACCAAAACCAAACTTAAGATGTATAGATACTTTTTTTTCTTGTTTTTCTTTTTCTTTTCTCTTTTGTTTTTTTTTTTTGAGAAGATGAAGAAGAAGATGAAGAAAATATGTATATGTTGTTGTGGATGTGGCTCACATCTGCCTCTAGTTTCACGTCCAGAAACGGCTTAAACGCCTTCTATGAGTCGAGGATAAGCTTCCCATCCAATTTTCTTATAAATTGGCAAACAGGGTCTTTTAGAGTCAGATTCCCAAGACTGTATTGTTTTTGTTCATCCTTGAAGAGATTCCACAAGTTAAGAAGTTCACGATGCACAAAACCACAAGAATGTGTATCAAGAGTCAATAAGATATCATCTAATGACTCCTTACTCAGTCCATTCTTAATGAAGAAAATTTTATCTTCTCTGTTTGCGAAAACCATCCCCAAAGAATGACATCGCTTGTTACAATCCCATCGTGCACATATGTGACAGACTTGTAATCTTTTTGCTCTTCTTCTTTTAGAATATGAACTTCTACCAAGACCTGGTATGTATGAGTCAAATGAAATTGAAGACTCACCTACTAGTCGGACCTTTGCTTCGATTATCCAACGTACATTTTCTAGCATACCCTTGTGCATTAACAATCTCAATCTTTCATATCTAGCTTTGTAAATTTTTGTTAGAGCATTTTGAGGAAGAGAAGAAAAATGTTTTCTCAGGTTTGAGAGAATGATATCCATTTTGAAGGAGAATGAATCAGTTATTTTGGAAAACTGAAAAAAAACAAACTGACTTGAGAGTCACGGAGTACCATCATCCGCCATTTAACCAGGGAGCTAAAGAACTGTAAAACAAAATAAAGCCACAAAATTAGAGTAAATTTGTCTTATAACAAGGATCAGAAAGGAAAATGAATTCTACCTCAGCAACTTGATTTTTCAAAAATAGTTTAAGTCTTTGTCCATTGACCTTAAACACATTACCATTCCTAGGATTCTCAATGTCTAAGGCCCCATAAGAATATATATGTTTGACAATTAAAGGCCAGTCCACCTATATCTCAATTTTCCAGGGAATAGGTGAAGACGAGAATTATAAAGCAGAACTTTTTAACCAATTTCAAAAGATTTTCTCAAAATAGATTTGTCATGAAAAGCTTTTGTTCATTCTTTATAAATTTTTGAGTTTTCATATGTATCATTTCTCAATTTCTCAAGTTCATTTATTTGCAATTTGCGTAACCTACAAGCATCATCAAGATTTAAATTGAAAGCTTTAATGGCCCAAAATGCTTTATGCTCTAGTTCTACAGGCAAGTGACAAGGTTTTTCATAGACTAACCGATAGGGTGACATGCCTAAAGATGTTTTAAAAGTAGTACAGAAAGTCCAAAGTGGATCATTTAGTCTTAAAGACCAATCTTTACGATTTGGGTTAACCGTTTTTTCTAAAATTTGTTTAATTTCCCTATTTGCTAATTCTTCTTGTCCACTTGTCTGAGGGTGATAAGGGGTGACAACTTTATGGGTAATACCATATTTTTTCATTAAAGATTCAAATGGTTTATTGCAAAAATGGGTTCTCCCATCACTGATGATAGCTCGAGGGATTCCAAATCGACTTAAGACATTTTCTTTTAAAAATTTGAGAACAGTTTTATGATCATTGTATCGACATGGAATCGCCTCAATCCATTTTGAGACAGAATCAACTGCAACCAAAATATACAAAAATCCAAATGAGGATGGAAATGGACCCATGAAATCAATTCCCCACCAATAAAAAATTTCAATGACAAGGATAGGGTTTAGAGGCATCATATTTCTTTTAGAAATGGAACCAAATTTCTGATAATTTTTGCAACTTTTGCAAAAGGTATAGCTGTCCTTGAATAAAGTGGGCCAATAAAATCCACACTATAAGATTTTCGTAGCTATTTTCTTTGAAGAAAAATGACCTCCACATGCTTCTGAGTGACAAAATTTAATGACACTACCTACCTCATGGTCGGGTATACATCTCTGAAAGATTTGATCAGAAGAATATTTGAACAAATATAGGTCATCCCAATAAAAAATTTTCACCTCAGTCAAAAACTTTTTTATGTCTTGATGTAACCACTGAGGCGGTATCTTTCTTGTTACAAGAAAATTGACTATGTTCGCAAACCAAGGCATGGAATTGACAAAAAATAAAAACTCATCAGGAAAAGAATCATTGATAGGTGTGCTATCAAAAGGTGAGCCTGTTGTAAGTCTGGATAAATGATCTGCGACAACATTTTCGGCTCATTTCTTATCTTTTATTGTGATGTTGAATTCTTGAAGCAACAAGATCCACCGTATCAACCTAGGTTTGGCATCCCGTTTAGACATTAAATATCTAACAGCAGCATGATCAGTGAAAACAACAGTAGAAGAACCAATTAAATGAGCTCGAAATTTGTCTAATGCAAAAATTACAGCAAGCAGTTCTTTTTCAGTAGTGGTATAATTCATTTGTGCACTATTTAAAGTTCTACTTGCGTAACAAATCACATAAGGCTTATCTTCCTTTCTTTGGCCTAAAATAGCGCCAACAGCAAAATCACTTGCATCACACATTAATTCAAAATGCAAAGATCAGTCAAGGGATTGCATGATAGGAACCGATGTCAGAAGACCAATTAATTTTTCAAAAGATTTTTGGCATTCTTGAGTCCAATCATATGGTGCATCTTTTATCAGAAGATTGCATAATGGTCTAGATATGACACTAAAGTCCTTAATGAATCTTCGATAGAATCTTGCATGTCCTAAAAAGGAACGAACTTCTCTGACTGTTTTTGGGGAAGGCAAATGAGCAATTAATTCAACTTTGGCCTTATCAACTTCAATTCCTTCAGAAGATATCACATGACCTAACACGATTCCTGAAGTAACCATGTAATGACATTTTTCCCAATTTAAAACAAATTCTTTTTCTTCCCATCTTTTAAGAACTTTATCCAAATTATCAAAACAATTTTTAAAAGAATTTCCAAAAACTATCAAATCATCCATGAAAACTTTTAAATAATGCTCAATCATGTTACTAAAAATACTTAGCATGTATCTTTGGAAAGTTATCGGAGCATTACAAAGACCGAAAAGCATTCTTCTATATGCAAAAGTGCTAAAAGGGCACGTAAAAGTAGTCTTTTCTTGATCCTCTAATGCAATTGGTATTTGATTATACCCCAAATAACCATCAAGAAAATAATAGTAGGGATGTCCTGCTACTTTTTCTAGAATTTGATCAAGAAATGGTAAGGGGAAATGATCTTTCCTAGTGGCTGCATTCAATTTTCTAAAATCAATACACATACGCCAACTGGATGAGACTCGCGTAGGTATTAACTCACCTTTTTCATTTTCAACCACTATAATTCTAGATTTCTTAGGCACAACTTGTGTAGGGCTTACCCACTAGCTATCGAAAATAGGGTAAATATTTCCAACATCAAGTAATTTAAGAACTTCAGCCCTAACTACCTCTTTCATGTGTGGATTTAATCTTCTTTGAGGTTGTTGTGATGTTTTAGCATTATCCTCTAAATGTATTCTATGTGTACAAATTAATGGATCAATGCCTTTTATATCTGTTAATGTCCATCCAATTGCATTTTTATGGCTTTTAAGTATTTCTATCAACATACCTTCTTGTTCTTCAGTAAGGATTGATGAAATTACTACTAGAAAGCTTTGGTCTTCTCTTAAAAATGTATACTTCAACCCAGCAAGTAATGACTTTAGTTCCAGTGTGGGTACTTCTTCATGAATATTATCATTCATGGGTTATAACTCTTCGAATCTCGACTTTCATCCCTTGTATTCCATTGCCTGTGTACAATCAAGTAAAGAATATATTTCAGAAATATTATCATCTACTTGTGTATCTGAATCAAATGAATTAATTAAACAAACTTCTAATGGGTCAGAAGAACTCCCTTTTTGAAGATGATCATCTACAATGGTCTCAATCCCGTCAGCTTGTTCATTTTCATCATTGACTTCATATGGTTGCTTGCATATGTTGAAAACATTAAGCTCAAGTGTTATGTTTCCAAATGTTAGCTTCATCACTCCATTTATGCAATTTATCAAAGCATTTGATGTTGCTAAAAATGGACGACCTAAAATAATAGGAATTGACTTAGAATTATTAACCAAAGGTTTAGTTTCCAAGAAAATAAAATCCATAGGATAAATGAATTTATCAACTTGTACCAACACATCTTCCACTATTCCTTTTAGAATTTTAATTGATCTATTAGCAAGTAGAAGAGTTACAGAAGTTAGTTTTAACTCACCCAGATTGAGTTGTTGATAAACTGAATATGGAAGCAAATTAACACTAGCACCAAGATCAAGTAAAGCTTGTTCAATTTTATGTTCTCCAATAATACATGAAACTGTAGGACAACTAGGGTCTTTATGTTTCAAAATATTATTGCTTTGTATAATGGAACTTACTTGTTCGGTCAAAAAGACATTTTTTTTCACATTTAATTTCCTTTTAACAGTACATAAGTCCTTCAAAAATTTGGTATAAGAAGGAAACTGTTTAATAGCATCTAACAACGGAATATTGATCTTCACGTGTTTAAAAATTTCAAAAATTTCAGTTTAGTAGTCCAATTTCCTTGGTTTGCTTAATGCTTGAGGAAATGGGGGTGGAGCAGACGAGAGTTTGGTCTCATTTTTGGCAGATGACTTATCAATCTTTTCTTTTTCTTGGGGAATTGATTCACCATCTTTCTCATAAGAGTCAAAAATTTCTTTTTCAACAACTTTTCCACTCTTAAGAGTTATCATAGAATTGACTTGATTTATTTGTTAGTTTTCTGAACTACCCTCATTTAGACTATATTGACCTTTGGGATTCGGTTGAGGTTGAGAATGAAATTTTTCTTTCTCGTGAATGGTAAGTGCAGAAGTAAGTTTAGAAAGTGTGTCTTTTATGTCAATCATGATTTGAATGTTTTGTTTATTGATGGTCTCTTGCTTTTTTTATGAATGCATTCAATGTTCCTTCAAGGTTTTTCCTATATGGTGGGACATAAGGTGCATATCCTTGAGAATTTTGAGAATCTTGTTATTCCTGAGGAGGTAGTGGTTGCATAAATTGTGCTTGATTATTATTCCTCCAACTGAAGTTCAGGTGATTTCTCCATCCCGAATTGTAAGAATTTGAAAAAAAAAGAGGTGAATGACTTTTTAAAATTGTTCATTGCATTTACTTGCTCATGCACAACTTCTTTAAAAATAGGAATATTAGGACATTCATTTGTCGAGTGTCCTAATTCATCACAAATGCCATAAATTTCTTCATTTTGCACAGATTTGACTTCTTTTACTTTCTCTAATTCCATGGATTCAACCTTCCTAGCCAAACTAGCGTACCTTCCATTTAGATCTTCTTCTTAACTAAGATGATATTTTTCTTTACAAGCATTTGCAACGTTATATCTAATTGAATTTTTAGAAGGATTAGTACCATGCCAAGTTGAGAATTTTCAGCCAAATGGTTTAAATAATCTAAAGTTTCTTCGGGTTTTTTATCAAGAAACTCACCATTACACATCGTTTCCACAAATTATTTAGTTTCAGGTATTAAACCTTCATAAAAGAAGCTTATAGTTCGCCATTTTTCAAAACCATGATGTGGTCAAGAATTTAACAAATCTTTAAAACGTTCCCAACTTTGAAAATACGCTTCATTTGAATTTTGAGAAAAATTTTGGATTTGTCTTTTCAAAGCATTGGTTTTATGTGTTGGAAAAAATTTCTTTAAAAACTCACCTTACATTTCTTGCCATATGCTAATTGATCTTGGTTTCAAAGCGTTAAGCCAAGTTTTTACTTTATCTTTCAAAGAAAAAAGAAACAATTTAAGCTTAACAATCTCTTCAGTGCAATTTTGATCATTGAAAGCAATACAGACTTCCTCAAATTCCTTTAGATGTAAATATGAGCTTTCAGATTCTAAACCATGGAAATTAGGGAGTAAAGAAATCATACCCGGCTTAAATCTAAAATTATTAGCAGTGAGTGGAAAGATAAAACATGATGGACTAGAATTTCGAGGTGGTTGCAAATATGCACGCATAGTTCATAACGGTTGATTTTCCTGTTCATCATGTATACTTTTATTTTCAGCTCGTTGTGTTTGATTTTCATGTTCAACATGTGCACCTTCAATTTCAGCCATTGTCTCAATTATGTGTGATTGTGATTCAAATAAATCAATATATAAAGTACCAGGATTAATTTTAACCAAACGTTCAGAATTTGAATCACGATACCAGTTAAGCATAAATAAGTGACATAAAATAAAAATAATATACAAGTAGGAGGTATAAACCGGCCGTTAAATATTAAGAAGGATATGGTTTAAACCAGCCACCAAAAAAATATATTAACATGTAAAAAGTTAAACAACTGATTAAATAAAAAGTTAGATAGTTAGAGAGCTAATAATATACGAGAAAATAAAATACAAAAAATAAAGTGCGAAAAATAAAATACAAAAAATAAAGTGCAGAAAATAAATTTAAATTATGAAAACCAGAGAGTGATTGAGAGCCCCACAGAAAGACGAAGAAGAGAAGAGAAGAAGAAAAATTATTTTATTACTTTAGAAAACAATAATAAATGAAATAAATTAAAAAGTTTGAGGGCATAAAATAAATGACGTAAATTAAAAATTAGAGGGCAGAAAAATAAATAACGTAAATTAAAGTTAGAAAGTTAGTAAGCAAAAAGCATAAATAAAAAAATAAAAGCAGAAAGCGTAAATAAAAAAAAATGAAAAAAATGTAAATAAAAGACATAAATATAAATAAAAAATTAAAAAGTAAAAATAAATGACATAAATATAAAAGTTAGTTAATAAGTTAGTAAGTAGTAAGTTAGTTAGTAAATTAGTAAAAAAAAAATTTAAAAGAGTAGAGGAAGAATATACCTGATAGTGAAGTTTACTTACAGAAAGAGAACTTCAATATATTAGAACTTCAAATCAAGTCCTCGGCAACGACGCCAAAAACTTGATGGGATAATTAAAAGTTTCAAACTCAAGTGCAGGTTATTTCAAGTAGTAAATTCTCGGGAGTCCAAGGTCGATCCACAGGGAATTGACGAAGAGAAAATTAAAGACAAGATTATTTCTTTTTATAACTCAATTGAAATCATACATAATGAAGGTTCCAATCGGAAGATTTAACATTCAAAGTTCAATTTAGATTATATATGTAACCATATTATGGTTCCAATAATTATCTACCAATACTTGTAAATGGTCTCAAGCATCCACTGTGTCAAAGTCTTGTCTATAATGAATCAAGATATTCATTTTACAAGAAGAGTTTCTAAATTAATCGGAATCAACATACAACACATATAAAGATCATATAAAAATATATCATTTAAGCACAAGAAGTAGAATAATCTAACATTATTTCATTACCAAGAGCTTCACTCTTTCACCCAAGCAAGATAAAGATTTAGTTACTCATAGACAAGAAGAAAGAAAGAGAGAAGAAGAAGATGATAAACATAACTTCAATTAAGAACAATAGAAAACTACACAAAGGAAGCAATTAGCATACAAATATGAAAGTAAAATCTAAGCTAACACCCATAAATGATCAGCCATTGCTTCCTTTTACAGAGTTAGAAGAGTACAAAATGCCAAAAGAGATGATGGATGATGAGAACAAAATGCCAAAGTAGTTCTTTGATGGGTGGATTCTTGTCCCCAAAATGTTTTCCTTTTGAACTCATGGCATGCGTCATTTTTGAGCCAAGTGGTCTTCATGAAAGTTCTAGGAAATTGTCTCAGCTTTCCAGAGACACCAAGTTTAGCCAAATCCAACAACACAGCCTGAGATATGGCCCAATTACTGCTCATGGGTCAGGCCCAACTCCAGCACCTCTGTTCTGACTTCCAAGCCCAATATCATCTTCAAGGAATCCGAACTGAATTTTGTGTTCTTCATGAAAGTTGTAGATATGGGTCTTAACCTTCTACTGTCAAAATTTCAGAATTTTTGAACTCCTATACCCCGAGATATAGCCTAATGAGTGCATAGAGGTCAAGCTGTCAGGTTCAAAACTCTAGATTTTGCTTCAACTCCAATTTGAGTTATCCAAACATGTGTCCCTGAAATATTTGTAACTCAAATTATAGCAGTTTATTAAAAAAACCAAGTGAGAAGGTTATACAATGAATGAAATATATTGCTATTAATGTGACTCTTGCTATCAAGTGAATAGTTATTAGAGAATTATCTTAACTTTTCAACAAGACTAGAATCACATTAATCAGATAATTGCAACTCAAATTGTGGTCACTTTACTTAAGAATGCAATCACCTAAATTAATGATAATTCAAGCAATAATTTCTTCAATGATCCAAATAAGCTTAATTTTATAAAATGTGACAAAATCAATTTAATTAAGCCAAATTGATCCTTAAGAAGCCTAGTGAGAGGATTATAAAATGAATAAAATACATTGTTATCACCTTGGCCAAGTTGTATTTGAGTTGTTTCAAAACCTCATCACCGTCTAATAGGTCCAATGCCACTGCCTCAACTTTAGTTTCCCCCTGTAGAAACTGCACCAGAGGAGGTGGTTTCCTTCCATACACTACCTCAAATGAGGTAGTTCTTGTTGATACATGATAGGTGGTATTGTACCACGGTTCTGCCCAAGGCACCCAGTAGGGCCAATTTCTCAGTTGTTCTAATGCGAAACACCGCAGATATGCCTCCAAGCACCGATTGACAACCTTGGTTTAGCCATCCGTCTCCGGATAGTACGAAGAACTCATTTTTAGGATAGTACCATGTAGTCAGAACAACTCCTTCCAAAAAAGGCTAATGAAAAGAGGATCCCGATCACTAATAATAGACTGTGGAACCCCATGCAAGTGCACTATATCCCTAGCAAAGACCTCAGCATTCTTCCTAGCTGTATAAGGATGCTTCAGAGTGATAAAGTGGCCATATTTAGAGAGGCGGTCCACTACCACAAATATTGCCTCAAACCCTTTTGACTTCGGTAAACCAGTGATAAAATCAAGGGAAATGTCCTCCCAAATCTGGTTGGGAACAGGCAGCGGCTGCAATAAGCTCGCAGGAGAGGAGGCTATGTATTTTTGCCTCTGACACACATCACAAGACTTCACAAAGTCCTGGACAACTTTCTTCATGCCAACCCAATACAAATTTCCAGCAATCCTCCGATAAGTTCTCAGAAATCCGGAGTGACCCCCTGCAGGTGATGAGTGAAACTCCTCCAATAATGAAGGAATGCAGGAGATTTGGAGGAGATAACCAACCTGTTCTTAAAGAGTAAAGTGTCATGCTGCAAACAAAACACATGCCTAGAGTTTGCATCACGCTTGAGATCTACCACAATTTGTTGTAACACAGGGTCCTGTTGCACTTCTTGTTGCAGCTCTTGATCTTGCAGCCATATAGGAGAAGAGACCAGTATCTTCACTTCTCCTTCCTCGTATATTCTTGACAATGTATCTGCGGCTTTGTTCTCAGGTCCTAGTTTGTAAACCACATCAAAATGATAACCTAAAAGTTTAGCCATCCAACATTACTGGTCAGAAGTGGTGATTCTCTGTTGCAACAGATGACGTAAACTCTTTTGATCAGAATATACTATAAAGTTCCCCCCAACAAATAATGATGCCAATGCTGGACAACCAACACTAAATCCATCAATTCCTTCTCATAAGCAGACTTAGCAAGGTTGTTTTTGGAAAGAGTCTTGCTAAAATAAGCTATTGGTCTGCCACGCTGCATTAACACCGCCCCGACCCCTTTCCTAGACGCATCACACTCTATTTCAAATGGCTGTGCAAAGTTAGGAAGTGTCAAAACTGGAGAGGTGGTGACTGCCCTATTTAATTCCTCAAATGCTTGCATCGCTTCAGACCCCCATTGAAACCCATCCTTCTTAGTTAATTTTGTTAGAGGCTTGACAATCTTACCATACCCAACTATAAATTTTTGGTAGTATCCCGTGAGCCCTAAGAAACCTCTTACCCCCTTGATATTGTGAGGGATGGGCCATTCAAGGACACTCTTGACCTTCGCAGGGTCAACTGCCACTCCCTGCCCGGACATTTTTCGCCACAAATTGTTATGCTGCAACATCTCTAGAACCCGAGTGAGATGAGAAATGTGAGTAACCAAATCAGCACTATAGACTAAAATGTCGTAAAAAAAAGCCAGCACAAACCTTCGAAGAAAGGGCTTAAAAATCTAGTTCATGTTAACTTGGAAAGTTGCAGACGCATTAGTTAGTCCGAATGACATCACTAAGTACTCATAATGCCCTTCGTGAGTTTGAAATATTGTCTTGTGCACATCCTCTTCCCGGACCCTGATTTGGTGATAACCAGATTTAAGGTCCTGTTTAGAGAAATAACAACCTCCATGTAACTCATCAAGGAGTTCATCCACTACCAGAATAAGGTACTTGTCGGGCACTGTCACCTTGTTGAAGGCCCTGTAGTCAATATATAAACGCCAAGTAGCATCTTTCTTTTTTACCAAAATTACTGGGCTGGAAAAAGCACTACAACTGTGCCTAATCATACCTTGTTATAACATCTCTTTCACCTGATTCTCTATCTCATCCTTATGATGATGAGGGTATCGATACGGGTGTACACTCACAGGACCAGCCCCTTGTTGTAACACAATTGAATGGACAATGTCAAGGCTTGGGGGAAGGCTTGTAATCTCCTTGAAAATGACAGAGAACCGGTTCAAGAGCTCCTGAAGTTCATCTTTCTGTTGAGGGGATAATAGTGACTCATTTTCTGTTGTTGTATCATCATCTACAGACCACAACATTCCATCCTTACCTCCATTCATTCCTTCCAGCAAGCTGCGAAAAGAGGCTTGTGGCATAACTTTAGGGAGCTGTCCACGTAATTCTATATCCTTCCCTGCCCACTGAAAATTCATGGTCATTTCTTTCCAATCCATTATCACCTTCTTAAGCGTTTGCAGCCACGCCACACCCAATATCATGTCAATACCTCCTAAATCCAGCACATATGCATCCACCTTAATGGAGGTTATACCCACTTGAATTGTGATTCCCAAACATATTCTAGTTGTGGTGACCTTGTGTCCATCTCCTAACCGGATACCCAATGTTTTAGTGTTAGAGGCCTTCAGTCCTAAGGCTGATGTCACTTGGGGTGAAATAAAATTGTGGCTGGCCTCATTGTCCACTAAAATAAAAATGGACACTCCTTGTAACTTCCCCTCCAATCTCATGGTTTTTACTTCACTCACAGAGGCCTCAGCAAACCTAAACAACCCCATAGCTTTGCACTCTAGAGTCCCATCGTCCTCTTCCTCATCATCGTCTTCTTCCTCATTGAGTGTCTCACCATCACCCAATATTATTAACCGTAACTGCTTCTCTGGGCATTGATGGAGAGGATGGAATTTATCCCCACATCGAAAGCATAGATTCTTTGCTTTCTCTCCATGAGCTCATGATACGGCAAGTGGCGCACCCCCTTGCTTCGATTATTTCCCCATCGGCAGTCCCGCTCTACCCGACGAGCACTCTACGCCAACGACTCAGAGGAAACCTCTTACGGCGTCTCTACCAAGGTGGTTCGAGTCCTACCCGTGCTCGGGTCTCGGTGGCTCGAGTGGTCTCGGGGTTCCTTGGAAAATCTATTGGATTTCCAACTCCGCCCCGTCTTCTCACTCGTCTCTCCTAACTCCGCCTCGATGTCGCTAGCCAATTTCATCATTTGGCAACGCGAACATGGGTTGAACGGTCTCACCCGACGTCGGATCTCTGGGCACAACCCACCCATAAAATACCCCATGTATTGCTCCTCTGGAAGGCGCTCTACCCGAGACGAGATGAGTTCAAACTCCTTAATGTACTTGTCGACTGACCCCGTTTGTTGGAGGACAGAGAGCTCCTCGAATGGGTTATCAAATTTTCGCCCCCCATAACGCTCGATCAAGGCACGCTTCAGTTTCTCCCATGACAAGTCATCCTCCGTCGCTCTTAGCAAATTAAACCAATGGATTATTTGGGCCTCTATACACAGCCGAGCGAGCTTAATCTTCACCTTCTCCGACGTACCCTAAACCTCGAAGTACGTCTCTGCTCGAGTGATCCACCCCACCGGGTCAGACCCGTCGAACATCGGCAATTCAACTTTCTTCGCTGACATTTGAAACTCCTCCATCTTATCCTTCCGCCATAGCGACTCTTCTTCCAACGAGGAGGAATCGTCGTGAGCCTCATCCGTCTTCTTCTCCAACATCTTACTAACCTCCTGAAGCAAAGATTGCTTCAACTCCATGAATGTGACCCGAAAGGCAGATTAAAGATCATCGAGCCCAGCCTCCAAGGTCGTGAGTTATGTCTCCAATGCTTCCACTCTCTCAGTCATCTTAGGTGGCATGGACAATTCCGGCAATGCTGGCGCTATCTCGATGTATCCGGCAGGTCAGACCAATAATGGAAATCCCGTAAAGGAATTCAATATATTTGTATTATTCAATATCAAAGAGGAGTCGATAGAGCTCTTACAGAGAAATGGAACGATAACCAGAGCCTAAGGCTCCTATCCAGAGAGGTGCTCTCCTAACAATCTCAAGACCAAAATGCATCATAAAAAAAATACTCATTGCTCCTACTGTCTTACTAATGCATGATTCATTTGGATTCTCTTCCCTACAAATGCGGTAACAGAATGCCAGGTCATGAAACTAATTCCCTTTCTCACGTGGACCCTCCTTCTTTCTTCTAGAATAAACCCTCCGAATGTTGGGCTTCCTAGGATTCAGGTCCAGCACCTGATCCAAGGCTTGGTAAGTCATTGTATTGGGCCCCATGGCCCTATCATACATTTTCTCAAGGCAAATATTAAAACCAATAGGCCAGAAGTTGCTTTCAATAGGGTTTCAACTTTCAAACCCCGTTTTCAAAAGTTAAGTTCGTCCTTAGTAGCTATTATGTGTATGTTTGGATTAGAGTTGGTAAATTTAAGTTTGGTTGAAAGTGTGTTTATAAACTTAAGTTTAGTTAAAAGTAAGTTTCCAGTAATGTGATTTATGTTTGGATATTTTTATCTCAAAAGTGAGTTTGACAAAATGAATGTTAGAGAAAAATGAACTTCAATGAATAAAATTATTGCTTTTGCCCAAACTTACGTTTGAACTCAAAAACATGTTGAAATAGTGCTAACCAACAAATACCTAAACATAGTTTTGCGCCATTCAAGAATTCCAAACTTAAGTTTGGAGCCTCCAACAGATATCCAAACATGTACTATGTGGTCAAATTGAACTTTGTAAGATTGAAGAATTTTTTAATCAATGTTAGAATTTGTGAATCAAATTAAAAATTATGTGCTGTTAGTATTAGTTATTGATAGAAGAGTTTATATTAATTCCCAATAACTAGTAACGTGAATAAAATTGATGAAATAACTTAAAATTTTGACTAAGTGTGTGATTGGATAAAGGAATATACTTATTATGATGGATCCCACATAAAAACCACTAGAACAAGAAAGAAGAGTAGGTTGGGTTAGTTCGTGAGTAGCATTACCGGTAATAGATATTTACTGGCGATATATGCCCTTATTCAGTTATTCCCTATTAAATCTGAATTGGTCGAAGATATGTTGACAGGAAGATCACAGTGCAAAAAGTGCATCATCAATAAGTGGAAAATATTGCTACATACAGAGCAATATTCATCAAGTGGTTGGAACTGGGCTTGAGAGATTTCGCTTTTATGGTTATTGACTAGTTCATGATTTAGTTTGGGAATCAGATCAGATTTCCAACTCTATATTAACTCTTTTGAAGAGCTTGCAAGAATTATAATTTAAAATTCTACTTAAGCCAACTGCAACATAGCTTATAATTTATTGGTACAACATTATGAGTCTTATAACGAGCTGTCTTTATTACCATATTTAACAAGTAATTTATTCACTGGCGCAAATCACATACTTCATATCTTCGACAGAACCTTGATCATTACCTGGCATGGCTTGCATAAGGCAACCAAAGGATCAACTTTTGGCATGGTAAGCCCTACTCCCTCCATCATGTTGATTTCTTCATGCCCAATTCTGTCCCACTCAAAACACTGAATCAAAGCTCCCAATGCATGTCCCATAACACGTTTTGCCAAACCACCTCCAGGGCAAGCTCGCCTTCCAATACCAAACGGGATCATCTTGTACACTTCACCACTTGCTCCTCCCTGAAATCTCTCTGGCACAAACCTTGTTGGATCTACCCACCATTTAGCGTCCCTGTGAAGGGTCCATAGATTCACAAGTAGCATTGTCCCTCGTGGTATATCAAAACCACAAACATTACAATCATTGGAGGACTCGTGAGGTACCAAGAGCGGAGTCACAGGGTATAGACGAAGCGTCTCAGTTATTACGTTTTGCAAGTATTTGAGTTTAGCAGTGTCCGATTCAGTCAATAGTTGATCTTGCCCCACACAAGTGTCTATCTCAACCCTAACGTCATTCATTATTTCTGGATGGTTGAGGAGAAGCGACAGTGCCCATTCCATGGTTGTGGCCGAAGTTTCAGAGCCAGCTACAAGCATTGCCTGCATAATTTTTTGGAAGGTTGTGTGAATGCTAGAGTATATATGTACTAATTAAGAATGAGAGGGGATCCACTTACACTTAGTGTAAGTGAAAAAGACTTATACTCAATCTTATACCCTTCATTTTATTGTGATCCTGTGACTACTATTTATCTCCTATCGTAACCACAAGATCATAATAAAATAAAGAGTGTAAGATTGAGTGTAAATCTTTTTTACTTACACTAGGTGTAAGTGAATCCATTTCTATTAAGAAATATTATTTTTTTGGTAGATTAAAATTTAAGGTCAAATGTAGCTATCTCATCTCAAAGTTAGAGTATATCTATAAGTTCAACGAACACTTACAAAAATATATATAAATAATTACTTACCAACAAATGATCTGACAAGAATCGAATTTAATTAGCCAACTTAGTTGATGTTGTGCGAACTTAGTTCATCAAGTATTTTGATTAAGAAATACGATGTGTGAAATTATTATATGAATCATGTGGATTATGACATCCAAAAGATTATTAATTAAATGATTAATTCTTTATTTTGTGTAGAATTTGAGGTGGATTAAGAATTTATTATTGATATATTTCAAAACAAGTTTTGTTATATCCTCTTAATAATCCTCTTAATACTAAATGAAGAAAGTATTAAATAAAAAAGTAAATGCATTCAATATTTTGAAAATGTAAAAAATATTTAGTACTTTTTTCATTTAGTAATTAAGAGAATTTGTAAGAAGATTTAATAGGAAGATTTAGAATTATTCTTTCAAAAGATTTGAATTTCTTAAGTTTATAGTTGCTCTTACAATGTATTATTTTGTAGGAGGATTTTTTTTTCTTGTGATTTATAGCTTTATGCTTTAGCCTTACATGTGACTGAAGTTTTGCTTTGCTCAAACGTGGCTATCTCATATGCAAAGTTTTGATGACATAACCTTCAACAAAGTGAATGTTGTGTATAACTCAGATTCATAATTTGAAGATTGTTATTGATAACTTTTTATTTTATTAATTGATTTAAGTTTTGAATGTAATTAATGTTAGGATATATATGAGACATTTATTTTAATAGAAGAGTACAAAAGTTAAAAAGAGCGTGGGATTAGTTGTTTGTCAAGCAAATTCTTGAAGGTTATACATTCTAGTATTCGATAATTATTAGAGTTTAAAGAATTAGAGGTAGGAGATTGAGGGCTTGGTAGATGTAAAGGATAGTGGTGAGGTATTTATGAAATAGTGGAGATTAAGAGTGTTCACAAACGTGACATGTAATCTTGTTTTTTATTATAAATATAACTCTTGTCATTAATAAATGTAAATATGTTTATACGAACCACGTTAAATTGTGTGTAGTGTGTGATGTGTTTGTCATTTCCTTTTTCATAATTAC
Organism: Ormosia emarginata; assembly: GCA_029884605.1. Classification (NCBI taxonomy): domain Eukaryota; kingdom Viridiplantae; phylum Streptophyta; class Magnoliopsida; order Fabales; family Fabaceae; genus Ormosia; species Ormosia emarginata. Next base: position 5,250,196 of record JAQQTP010000089.1, read on the forward strand.
TACTACTTATTTAAGCATGCAAAGAAGGGGACGCAATATTAATTTCCCAACAAGACAAAAAATAAATAATTGTTACAATTATATTTATCAATATTCTTATAATAAGAAAAACGCCTGATCTCTAATATTATTTAATCATAAAATAAAATGTCAAAGGACAATTCAAGCATATCTCTACCAAAATAAAAATAAAAAAATAAAAATACAAGCATATAGTGCTTTTTGATTAAGGGTGAAAATATGTTAGGTTAAGCTTTTGACTTCGTTTAAAAATAAGTTCAAACTTGTCTTGCAAAATGTTAGATTGAGCATGATCTATTATTTATCATAAACTTTTTATTTTTTACGCTTAATCAACCTGACCTTTTTAACAAAATAAAAAAACTGGTCTAAAATACAATTTAAAGGCCTACATATATAATGAAAGCCTTCATATAACTTATGAAACTTAGACTTTCTATAATTTTAAAATGGTTACACCATTAAAAAATTATTATATATCTTGTATAAAAAATATTTTATTAATTTATAAGTAACAAATTATGTAAGTATTATAAAATTTTTAATTATATATCTAAATAAATAATAAATAGACCAACTTGATAGTTTAAATATCCTTTTATAAAAGCTTAAGCCTTAATCTATTTACTCAAATATATCTTTAAAAAAAATCAAAATCTGACTTATTTTTTAAATAAGCTAGTAATTGAAGTTTTGCACTGATAGTAACCACATTATTATAAAAACTGTACGTATAAATCACTCTAAAATTTTACTCTTACTTTTGTAAAAGAAAGGTCATTAGATTATTTTTTCCTCTTGGCCTATTCGAATTCATTATCGTTTGAAAAAGATGATAAAATGTGTTTTCTGTTTGTTACTTATTGGTTACATTCATTTTTAATTTGATCTTTATAAAAAAGTTAATTTAATTCATATACATATAATTATTTTTAATTTGGTTCTTACTGTTAGTTACTGTTACTATAAAGATGAAATTATTGTGAAGTATAAGAATCAAATCAAACTTCAGTAGGAACCAAAAATATTTTTTAACTTATATTTTGGTCTCTATATATAAACTTATTTTTAAGTTGATTCATAAACTTCACTAAGTGATAAACTGCATTAGACAACAGGAATACATTAAAAATAATTTTATGTATCAAGAATAAATTAAAAATATTTTTTTTATAAAAGAACCAAATTAAAAATTAATGTCATATATAAGATAAATATACATAATTTAACCAAAAATTTATCTGCAACAGATAATAACGTAACGCTAAAAAAAATATCTCACCAGAATTACTCCTTTCACAGTTTCCTGCTTGTAGAATTCTGGCTGAGTTTGTTGCAGGTCCAACATAACATCAATCAGTGTCATATTCTTTTGGTCGTTTCCAGCACTCATCCTCCTATTTCTTTGGTGCTCGTCAAGGAGCTTCTGAAGGAAGCTGTCCATCTTGCTCATTATATTCACCATCTTCTTTGTCATCCCTTGGAAATCAATCCATTGCAGTATTGGGAAGAAGTCATTTAAATTGCCACTTCCCAGAAGTTCTACGTACTCCTTCATCAGAATTTGGAATTCCTTTCCATATCGGGCAACCGCATCCTTGCCATAGTACCGTTTCCCAGGGATCATCCTTAGCATGATATTGAAAGAAAGCTCTAGAAGTCTTGGTCTGAGGTCTACCTTTGACACTTGCCCTTTGCAATCTTCAAATAGTTGCTTCACCAACAGTTGTGCCTCTTCCTCTCGAATTTTGGTGAACATGGCAAGGCGGTTGCTAGAGAACAGCTCTAGGGTTGTTAGACGTCGAAGGTTGCGCCAATGGTCGCCATAGGAAGCAAACCCTATTGTCTTATTATTGTAACCGAGATGTTTCCCAGCAAGCGTTTGGGGACGATTTGCAAAAGTGATATCATTCTTTGTAAAGCATTCTTCTACTGCGGAAGGTGAGGAGACAACAAGGACCTTGCGTGTCCCAAGCTGGAGAAATATCATGTGGCCATACTTCTCTGTGAGCTTATGTAGACTTCGATGAAGGGGTTCTTTTATCAGATGAAGATGGCCTATGAGTGGTAAAGCAGGCGGACTTGATGGGAGGTTTTTATGCTTGGCTTGTCTCTTTAGTATGATCATTTAGAAAGAAAAAGAAACAAGAGGAGAAAAATTGATGTAGGTATCAACCAGCCAGCTGCTTCTTCCATTCGGATATTGTCCACCACCAACACTCTTGCGACTTCCTATACTATATTCAAGTTATAAGAGTGTTGAAATAGATATATACTTGTATCGATCGATAATTCCTGTAGGTTGGGCTGTTTGCAATTTGTGCCACGTATACTACTATATATTGGTATTGTAAATTGAATGATATTTTAAATGGGAAAAAAGAAAGGATATTGGTGCATGATGAGGTAGTGGTTGTCTGGTTGAGGTGTGTCAAGATGAAGTTGCTTTCACTAGGGTTTCAAACCTCATTTTTAATGTAGTTGAGTTCGTCCTGGTAGCTATTATTATATGGTCGAATTGAACTTATGATATATGCCTGCATAATCAATATTATAAGTTATTGGTAGAAGAATAATTTATATTCCCATAAGTATCAACGTACGTTAATATTAAAATGGATGAACTCAATTAAAATTTTGACTAAATGTGGGGATTGGATATACTATAAAGAAATAATTATTATGATGATCCCAAGAAAGAACCACTAGAACTAAAAAGAGGAGAAGGTAATTAATCGGCATATATTATATGGTGATTAATTGAAACAAAGAGTTGCATGAAGGAGTAGAGGTTCAAAGGCACGACTTTAATCTCAATAGAATTTCTGTGCTTTTCAACCAGAATTTCCTCATTTTGTACTTTTTTTTCTTTTTAATAAAAATGCTTGCTTTATAAACATTAAAAAGTAATAATTAAATAATTGATAAGATTGAAATAGAATAATATTTGTATAAAAAAATTAAGAATTTAATTTTAATCTATTTTGAGTACAAAAGTCGTACATACTATCATTTAGTCCCTTAACGTAGAAAGTAACACCAATTTAGTTGTACAAAAGAATTGACATCAATTTGTTCTCTTAATTATAAAAAAAAAATCAATTTAATACTCAATTCATACAAAATTAACATAATATAGCCCCTAAACAAAAAAAAAATGTCAATTTAGTCTATCAATCTTACAATTTGTACACACAAAAATAATTTTGATGTCACTTTCTATAATTAAAAGATTAAATTAATAAAGAAAATCTTTTGAGAATCAAAATGATGATACTTATTTTTTTCTTTTAAGGACTGAAATATGGGCTTACTTAAATTTTTAATTATTAATTTTTCTCATCTTTGAAAAACAACAAATTTCATTAAAAAGAAAATAAAACAAAATGAGAAATTCGCTCTTAAGAAATATGACTCTTTTGGATATTCCTACTTTTTAAATGTTTAAAAAGCAAAAAATTTATTAAAAAGAAATAAAAAACACAACATGAGAAAAATGTGATTAAGAAATTTAAATGAAAGTCGTGCTTGTGAGCAGGGGCGGAGCCATAAATTTAGTATAAAGGGAGGTCAGACCAAACATATATAACATGAAAAAAAAATTTCCTTTTCTTTTTACTTTCTTTACATTTTTTTTATTTGTATAGGTAAATCTTGTATAATTGTAAATATTATATCATTTACACAAAAGTTTTAAATAACTAAAGAAGTTAAAGGTAAACTTAACTTATTTTATGAGAGCCATCAATTAAATACATGTAGAGTATATGAAGACAATAATAAAATTAAAAGAGACTATGACATACTCATGTTCCCCCTCCATCCGCCTCTGCCTGTGAGGCTGACTCCTTGATAAAACTTTTCTTATATTTTTAAATTTGTACGTATACTCATAAGTTGTGACGGTAACCACATTTACGTATTTTTACTTAATTCGTGTTTTTCAATCACAACTTATTATTTTGTTTCAAAAATAAATTATAAGTTGTGAGTAAAAACTATGATTTATTATTTTTACTGTTTGTTTTACACTAAAATGTTAAAAAATAATCAAGTTATACCAAATTAGTAAATAAAATATCTTATTACATCTATGCTGTTAAAAAGTCTATCATTACTAATTAAATACTTTAGTTGCATACAATAATTGTAATTATAATTTATAATTCTAAGCATTCACAACATAATTATTATAATAATAGAAAAAAAACATAATTATTACAACGTCAACTATTTAATATCTCAAACTTTGTGTAAGATAATTAACAAACATAGGGGACCTACGTTATGCGTTAGGGTCATGGCCCCTATAACATTTAAAACCTAGAACTAAAAACTTACCTTTATTTTTATGAAATATAGTTTAACCTCCTTATTCCTTAAAATTTCGTTGACCCCTAAATTCTTATTCTAGTTCTGCCCTTTTGACACAAACACTTTATATATTTGACAGAACCTTGATCATGCCTTGGCGTGGTTTGCATAAGGCAACCAAAGGCTCAAGTTTAGGTATGGTAAGCCCTGCTCCCTCTGTCATGTTGATTTCTTCATCCCCAGTTTTGTCCTACTCAAAAGACTGAATTAAGGCACCCAATGCCTGTCCCATAACACGTTTTGCCAAAACAGCTCCAGGGCAAGCTCTCCTTCCAATACCGAATGGAATCATATTGTACACTTCACCACCTTCTCCTCCCTCAAATCTCTCTGGCACAAATCTAGTCGGATTTACCCACCACTTAGCGTCCCTGTGCAGGGTCCATAGATTCACAAGTAGCATCGTCCCTCGTGGTATATGAAAACCACAAACATTGCAATCATTGGAGGACTCGTGGGGTAACAAGAGCGGAGCCACAGGGTATAGACGAAGTGTCTCGGTAATTACGTTTTGCAAGTATTTGAGTTTAGGAGTGTCTGATTCTTTCAACAATTGATCCTGCCCCACATAAGTGTCTATCTCAACCCTAGTCTTATTCATTGCATCTGGATGGTTGAGGAGAAGTGACAGTGCCCATTCCATGGTAGTAGCGGAAGTTTCAGATCCAGCAATAAGCATTGCCTGCATAATTTTTTGACAGGTAGTGTGAATGATTATTTATTAAGAAACTTATCTCAAAACGTTTGAAAGGGCTAGCTCTAGTAGTCAATGATCTGTTATAACTAGCTTCATAGAGTGTTAACATACTATGAAGTTCATGTGTCAACTATAATTAACAAAATACCGTTATACGTTAAAGAATTGAAAGGATTTAAAAATGCCCGAAATAAATAATAATCAAGTTTTATGTTTTTCTCGTCAGATGGGAAGAATAGAAATCTTGATTTTATATAGGGACATGATACATTTATCGGTTTACAACATTAATTAAGCATTTATACACCTAAGCAACAACTAGTGGTAAAAACGTATATACTTGTTATCCCTGTAGGAGAAAAGAAAACATTTTGCTTGCTATTAGTGAGAAATTCTAGCATGTTTTAGAAAGGATCTTCACTATTGATTTTAAACAAATTAACATAAATTTTAAGTCACTAATTTATAAATTAATAGTAGATATCTATTTGAAAATATAAAGTTATACATAGTTAATTTAATTCTAGTGCAGGTTATACATTATTAATTCTATACATTAATTTAATTATTGTTCAAGTTATACATTATTCAGGGTCTTTTGGGATGTTCCAGGGTTCTCATCCCCAGAAGCCTACGAAAGTAAACTGGCCTATAGAGACCGTGCAATGATTTCGGGGATTCTGATATGGTTCACTTTTAATAATATGTAAACACATTATATGTATATGTATAAACACAAGATTAAATAATATGTAAAAACTAAAAGGCTAAATCAAATTTAAACTCAAAATTTAATTATTCACCAGAATAGCACCTTTCACAGTTTCATTAGTGTAGAATTCTGGTTCCGTCTGTTGCGGATCCAACATGACACATCAATCAGTGTCATATTTTTATGGAGTTTCATCATTTTATTATTTTGATGTTTATTGAGGGAGATGAATGAAGTCTTCAGGTCATTCTTTTTTTGACTCCCTAAGTTGAGAGAACAAAAAGTAGAGACTTAATTTAAGTGACTAGAGAAATTTATTGAACTTTCCTTATTATTCCACACTCACCTTAAAATAATTTTTAAATACATTTTTATTAAAATTTTTTTATTCTGTTACATATCATTCATTCCCTTACCATCCTTTGCAAGTAAGGGTGTCAAAATGGGTTAAGTATGATGAGTCGGCTCGAATAGCCCGATAAAATAGATGGACTGGACTAGCAAAATACCAGCCTGAACATTACATGGCCTGAACGGACCGGGCTAGTCTACTCTTTTAACACTACATAAGACTAAATGAATTAGACTCAGTTAACAAAATGTCAACTCAAAACTTACATGATCCGAATGAGCCGGCCTAAAAATGACCCGATCTCGAATGAATCGACCCAGCCCGACCCGACCCGTTTTAACACCTCAATCTACAAGTTCAAGCATATGGTGCTTTATGACACAGCATATTCCACTTAAATTAAGACAAATCGATTTGAAAATTCTCTTTGCTTTTGTAGCTTCCTAACGTTGATAGATTTGTGAAAACAAATGCAAATAATCGAGTAATATATTATTATTTATTCTATGAATTTTGTTAACATGTATTTTTATTACTCATTATTAATATTGCTTAGAGAAAAAATATTAAATATTTTTTAGATTTTTAAAATAATTTTTTATTACTTTTTATTTAATAATTTTTTAAAAAATTCTTTAACATTTGCTGTAAAGATACATGTTAACAAAATTCGTAATCTAATACATGTTGTGCACTGATTGAGGGAGTATTAATGTGAGAGTTTTAAAATAATTTAGCTCTTACTTTTGTAAAAGAAGAGTCATTATCTTATTTTTTTTTCTTCTTGGCCTAATCGAAATCATTATCGTTTGAAAGAGATGATATTATCTTTTTCTTGGTCAAAAAAATGATGTTAATATATATTAACGTTAAAAGAATTTAATTTCTCACCAGAATAACTCCTTTCACGGTTTCCTGCGTGTAGAATTCTGGTTCCGTTTGTTGCAGATCCAACATGACATCAATCAGCGTCATATTCTTTTGGTTGTTTGCTGCACTCATGCTCTTGTTTCTCCGGTGCTCGTCAAGAAGCTTCTGAAAGAAGCTGTCCGTCTTGTTCATCAACTCCACCATCCTCTTTTCCAACCCTTGGAAATCAACCCATCGCAGTATTGGGAAGAAGTCATTCAAATTTCCACTTCCAAGCTCTGTAAACTCCTTCATGAGAATTTGGAATTCCTTCCCTTCTTGGGCAACCGCATCCTTGCCATAGTACCGTTTACCAGAGATCATCCTTAGCATGATATTGAAAGAAAGCTCCACAACTCTTGGTCTGAGGTCTACCTTTGACACTAATTGCCCTTTGCACTCTTCAAATAGTTGCTTCACCAACAATTGTACCTCTTCCTCTCGAATTTTGGTGAACATGGCAAGGCGTTTATTAGAGAACAACTCTAGGGTTGTTAGACGCCGGAGGTTGCGCCAATGGTCGCCATAGGAAGCGAATCCCACTGTTTTATAATTGTAATTGAGGTGTTTCCCAGCAAGCGTTTGGGGACGGTTTGCAAAAGTGATGTCATTCTTAGTAAAGCATTCTTCTATAGTTGAAGATGAAGAGACAACAAGAACATTGCGTGTACCAAGGTGGAGAAGTAATATGTGGCCATACTTCTCAGTAAGCTTATGCAAACTTCGGTGTAGAGGTTCTTTCATGAGATGAAGATGACCTATTAGTGGTAAAGCAGGTGGGCTAGGTGGGAGGTTTCTATGCTTGGCTTGTCTTTTAAGTATGAATTTGGAAAGAAAAACAAACAAGAGGAGAAAAATTGAAGTAGGTATCAACCAACCAGCTTCTTCCATTAGGATATTGTCTATCAACTCTCTTGCAACTCCTTAATAAATTTCTTACAGGGCTGGAAGTGAAGCATGTAAATCTCAGCTTGCTTATATATATATCTTTTCTTTTTCTTTTTTCAATTTTTGGTAAGAAGCTTGCATATATATATATATACTCTCTTTCTTATATATAATATTCTCCAATAATAATATGAAACAACAATATTATTTACACATTATTTTTATTACATTATTTCTTTGTTAAGTAATAAAATAATAAAAACACATCTTCCAATATCTCTCTCATTTTTTTCCCGAAAAAATATAGATGTAAGAAGGATGTAAAAATATGATGTTTGCAAATATCATTTCCTTAATATCTAGATATCCTAGTTTCTGTAGACTAGGCTGTTTGCAATTTGTGCCACATAGAATTATATATTTTAATAATTAATTGATTGAATTTATTTTCTTTTCAAAAAATAAGATATTAGTGCACATTTGTGGTGGTAGTATAAAGTGTTTCATTATTTAAACACTCAAAATATAATATTTAAATAATATCTTACTCACAATAAAATATAATATAAAACAAAAAATTATTTATATGATATACGAAAATAATAAACTACAATCACATATAAAATAGTATTTAAGGCAAGTGACATATTCTAGGTATTTAAAAAAAACATTTTTGTTGTATAAAGTTGGAGTAGGCCAAGAGCCATACACCCTCTTTTGGAGAGTGTACTATACACCCTTCAAATCCTTTGGAGGATGTACCATATATCCTACAAATCTTAACTGTTGATTGTGTTAAAAAACACATCAACGACTGGAATTAATAACCTGTAACATATTTTACTGTTTACTAGTACTGTTCATTGACTGCCATAGTTACTGTTCATAACCTCCCGAAATTACTGTTCACTACCGGAGAGTTACTGTTTTGCAGTTACTATTTATTTTTTAAAGTTACATAACTGTACAAGTAATACAAGTTAAAATAGTACCAATTAAAATTATACTAGTCCTTATATTTTTTTCATAGATAATTGTACATATTAAAAATTCTACAGATTTTATTATGCATAAATATTACCAGTTAAAATCTATAAATTTTTCAGTATGTACAGTTATTTATGAAAAAATATAAAGACTAGTATAATTTTAACTGATATTATTTTTATTTGTATTATTTACACATTTATGCAACTTAAAAAAATAAACAGTATAACCTAAAAAAAAAAAGTGGTGGCCAACAAACGGTGGTCTGTTGGCAGTGGACAGTTACTGGTCGGCAACAGTGATGGCAGTGATGTGTAAAAAAATTGTAAAACAAAAAAAAAATAAAAAAAGGCTAACCCAAAAAAACTAACCAAATAAAAAAGTTAACCAAAAAAAAAACTAACCTAAAAAAAAAACTGAAAAAAAAAAAACCTGTGATAACAAGTCAAATAAAAAATGTATGATACATCTAAACTTACATGGATATATCATAGCAATGGCCCTAAGATGAAGTTGTTTTCATGAGGGTTTCCATTTTCAAACCACGTTTTGGAAAGTTTGGCATTTCCCTTTTGGCTTCTTCATAGGAAAAGTGTACATTGTAGAAATTCTGCATATAAGAGCTCAGACGATGATATTATTTACATATTATTTTTTGCACATTATTTTTTTATACCATTCTTAAACTATTCCTTTTAATAATAAAATAAGAAAAATACATTTTTTAAAATACAGTTTTTCTCTTTCATTTTTTCTAATAAAGTAGATGTGTATAAAAAAATGTGTAAAAATAGTATGTAAAAATCATTTTTCTATTTGTACACTAAAATAGTTATACTTTTATTTTTACATTTTATTTGTATGAAAAAATAAAGATAAAAAGAGAGTGGATTGGAATACATATTTTTTATATTTTATTATTTAAAAAATATGGTATAAGAATTGTGTAATAAAAATAGTGTGTAAACTGCAAATAATATTAGTGAAGAGTTCAGCACTTAGCTATCAACATGAATAACGTTCCTGAACTGGCTTTGAAAATTTAGTTAAGAAATGTCGGGATTAGATAGAAAAAAAATGCTCATTATATGGTGGACTTAATTAGGAGCTACTAAAACAAAAAGAAGGATAGAAAATAGACTTAGTCCATATCCATTACTGGGTATTGATATTTTACCGTGGAGTATAAGATGTGAACGTAAAGCTACTTTGGCTTTTAAAGTCAAATATAGTGGCTTGATTTCGGTGAGTAAATGAAAGTTGTTGGGCAGTATACAAATTATCTTTTTTTTTTTTTTTCGGTGGAGCAGCATTGTTTTTTTTTTTTTGTGGGGAGAAGGTTCTTATCTATAAATAAAAACTTCTTCTCATGATTTTATCATTTTATTTTTATAGAGAAATTATATAGTGTTTTTTTATAATCTTTTCTATTTTATATAGATATAGATATTCTCTTATTTTTAAGAGAGGATGTTATTGTTTCCCTCTTGTAATTAGAGAGAAGTTATAATTTTTTTTAACATAGTAAAAATATTCTATTCTTACTTGTGATTTTTTCCTCATCACTATTAGAAGGTTTTTCACATTAAATATTATGTGTCAGCTCTTATTTTCTCAACTCTATTTTAGTTGTGTGATATTATTTTCATAACTTTGGTATCCAATAATAGTATCAGAGTCATTGGTTGCTAATACTATTCACGCTGCGAGTACTGTTTATGGTTACTATTCACACATGTAGTTGTATACTTTTGTAGTATTGTTAACGTATAAGAGGTTGTTCCGATACAGTATATATATATAATACTGTTCACATATATGGTACTATTTACAGTGAAATAGAGTAAGTCGGTTTAGTTGAGAGACATATTATTATCAATACCATTGATGCGGGTTTTATATTACAAACCCAAGTGCAAGTTGTCTCAAGTAATAAATTCTTGAGAGTCTGAGGTCGATCCACAGGGAATTGATAAAGAGAAATTAATTGAGATAAGAAAAAGATTTGTCACAACACCAAAAGTAATAAAAGTAGTTCACAAATAAAAAATGATTTGCTTGAGTTAGAGGATCCACTCTTAGTAATAAATTAAGGACAATATTATTTCTCTTTATAACTTAATTGAAATTTACTCATAAAGGAAGTTCCAATCGGAAAATATAACATTCAAAGTTCAATTATATATGCAATCATATTATAGTTCCTTTAATTATCTACCAACACTTGTAAATGAGCTCAAGCATTCACTGTGTCAATCCTCTTGTCTACAATAAATCAAGATCTTTATTATACAAGGAAGGTTTCAAAATTGGTTGGAAACAACATAAAATACATGTAATGATCACGTGAAAATATATCATTGAAGTACAAGAAAGAAATTAATCTAACCTCAATTTATTACCAAAAGTTTTACCATTTCACCCAAGCAAAATGAAAATTAGTTACTCATAGATAAGAAGAAAGAAAGAGAGAAGAAGAGAAAGATGAACATAGCTTCAATTTAGAACAAAAGAAATTTTACAATAAAGAAAAACAATAAACAAACATGATCATAAGTTCATAACTCTTAAAAATTAAGCCTAACACCAAGAAACCAAATGATCAGCCCATGGAGCCTTTTATAGGGGATTAAGAATACAAAATGACAAGGGACTGATTAATGAGTGAGTGAATGAGTAGGTGGAGTGGTTGGATGAGTGGTTGGATGAGTGGTTGGATTATTGAGATTCTTTGTCTCCGAAATCATTCATTGCTTAACTCATGGATGCCATCACCAAATGGAAAAGTGGTCTTCATGAAAGTTGTAAAATTTTGTCTTATCTTTCCAATGCCACTAGTTTCAGCTCAAAAGACCACCTACAGCCCGAGATATGACCCAATTACTGAATAGTATTCAGACCCAAATACAACACTTCTATTCTGACTTCAAAGCCTAATATCACCTTCAATCTGTATTTTGTATTCTTTATGAAAGTTGTAGATTTCGGTCCTAACTTTCAAGTGTCAAAGTTTTAGCCCTATTGACCACCTACAACTCGAGTTATGCCTTGATTACTGCACATTGTTCAAGTTCTAATCACAAAACCCGTATTCTGACTTCCAAGCCTATTTAGCTTCACTAGATGTCCGAATTTTACCTGGAGCTCTCATAAAAGTTGTAGAGCTCTCTCTTCTCTTTCCTACAAGATAAGATACATAATTATTACACATCTAGAACTAAAGATATGACTGAAATACAGAAACAGTGTAAGACCCAAATAATGCTGAAAAAATCAATTAAGTCCAAACTTACAAAACATAACCAAACTCAATCAATTAAGTATATAGAGAGTGTAAATGACTAAAAATGAGGGTTTATTAATGTATAAAATATATGATCATCAAATTCCCCTACACTTAGCTTTTTACACTCCTGGGCAAAACACATAAGACCAAAACTAAAAAAAAATGATACAGACTCAAAAACTATACACTCTAAAAGACTCAATTTCCAATGATATTCAAGAATGCAAAAGTTTATAAACAAAAAGAGCAACCAAAGATTCAAGGGATCAAAATATTTATGAAGTAAAATTTCTTCACATCTCAAACCAATCAAGCAAGGAGACTTCAGTTGAAAAGAATGAATCAAGAATGATAGATTCTCACAAGATTAACTCTCAATCCCTCAAGTGCTTCAAAGGTAAGTATTTCGCTTAATTCAACCCATGAAAAATTGTACTACCATAAGCTTGCTTATCTTTTACTTCTTCACTACTCAAAACACATGCACACACAAATCATGAGGACTTTATTCAAGGTTGTAATGGGATCAAGGTAAAGAAGGGGGAGTATAGATATGACGAGTTAAACACCTAAGAGAATAAAAAAGCGTGAGAGCTGAGTTCAATTAACAAGTATGAAAGTTCATCCCAGCTTTACCTAATACAAATTGTTTTTACATTTTTTTTTACAAATATACATTTTTTTCTTGATTAACCTCTTTTTTTCAATTTTTTTTACCAATCATTCTGTACAAGTACCCCCACACTTATTCAAGAACTCATTCAGTGACAAAGCTAATGTTCTCTTATTCCCTAAGGTCAAGTAAGAACATGATTTTTTTTTTTGAAAGATGACGAGATAGAAATAAGGAATGGTCAAATAAGCTCAAAGGGGTTAAGCAAAGGAAAATAGGCTATTTTCAATGCCTTACATTGGCAGGAATCAGAGAATTTCCAATAAGTCATAAGAGTGTTCGATATCATATTGAGACAATATGCTGCTGAGCAAGGCTGCCTATTTGTACGTCAATCATTCTTGGCCATTTGGTTAAAGTAGTTATTTCAAGAAAAAAATGTCTAAATCATGTTTATGTATGCATGTGAAAATGTAGCTTCAAAAAGAATTAAAGCAAATTCTAGAGTAACAATTTCATGAGTGAAAATCACACTAGAAAGAAGAGAATGATACAGATGTCAAATCCATTCATCAATAGGCTCAAAATCTCACAATGTATATATCTATCATTCTCAATCCACCAATTCAACATCCATAACTAAGCATGTGAAATTTAAGAAAGAAGACAATTTATTCAATCATGTTTTGATCCCTGAATTTCAATTGCTTCAAAGGATGTGAGAGTGCATTCACTTGAATCTTTTAAAGGAAATCAGACAACAAAACTTTGTTACTTCCACAAATCAACATTAAATAGTTACTATCCCAACTAACATACGTCTCAAGAATAATAAATTGTTTCCAAAATTTACTCTTTACTCTGCCATCACTAATTGATTTTACTGTGAGTAGGTTTCTAACAATCATATCAATAAACATACTTCTCAAGTTAGATGCGTCTCAAGAGCAAAATTCACTCATTACTTTGTCATCCTTAATTGGTTTAGTAAGTTACTGACAATTATCATACTTCCCATTTTTTTTTATCAACTATCCAATTTATTATTTTTGGATGAACTATCCTCCCCCCAACTAGATCACAACATTATCCGCAATATTAAAAGATAGATGAGTAAAGGATATAAGACATTACCTGCTGTAGCAATTATTGAAAAAAAAGAAACCTGACACAAATTTAAACAGAAACAAAGTATAATAAAACCAAAGCTTGTAATTATTTAAATAGCTGGAGTGTCTGATCGGGCTTGCGTTGCATGCTGCTTCCCTCACCGTTTCCTTCTGACAAATCTATATGAGCTATTACTGGATCAGGTTCATAAATAAAAGCTTCTAATTTATCAATCAACTCATCAACAATGGAATCATGGATAAAGAGTCGTTTTGCCGATGGTATGATAAACTTCTGTTCCACAATATGGTCAAGAAAAAATAACAAAATTATTAACATTCAACAAACCTATGCATTTATGGTGGATGTTCAGTTGGGCTCAAGAGACAATTTAAAAAATTTCTTCCAAAGTACCAAAATCACCTAGTAAGGCAATGAATGTATCAGAGCTTTCAAGCATTTTTCTCATTCACCCATGCATAGATGGTTTGTTTTTCAGTGAGGGAAGAGGTTCTCGCCTGTAAATAAATACTTCCTCCCATGGTTTCATCATCTCATTTCCACAGAGAAATTATATAGTGTCTTCTGAGAGTCTTTCTTATTTTATATAGAGAGATATATATTCTCATATTTTCAAGAGAGTATATTATTGTTTTCCCCTTATAATTAATGAGAAGTTGTAATTTTCTTTTATATAGTAAAATCTTTCTATTATTGTCTGTGATTTTTCTCTCATTATCATTAGAGAATTTTTCATATTAAATATTATATGTCAGTTTCTATTTTCTCAATTTTATTTTAATTATATGATATTATTTTCATAACACTGATAACCAACATAATATATGTGGCCATACTTCTCAGAAAGCTTATGCAGACTTCGGTGTAGAGGTTCTTTAATGAGATGAAGATGACCTATGAGTGGTGAAGCAAGTGGGCTAGGTGGGTGGTTTATATGCTTTGGTTGTCTCTTTAGCATGAATTTAGAAAGAAAATTAAAGAGGAGAAAAATGGAATTGGATATAAGCCAGACAGCTCCTTTCATTAGGATATATATTGTCTGTCAACTCTCTTGCAACTCCCTACTAAATTTCTAAAATTTTGATGAAGTAAAGTTTGTCGATCTTAGCTTGCTTACATATATCTAACATTTTCCAATAACTTTTTTAGTTTCTGTAGATTAGTCTTGTAGGATGTTAGAAGGAGGCAACGCAACGAAAGGTGTACGGATAGATATAATAGTAATAGTAACGATTTTATTATTATTGTTGAGGGGAGATTGTTTGACGTAGGAGAGATTTCCCTACACTTCACCACACTGACAAGTTACAATGATATGGCTATTTATTACCTTAAAATCACTTACTGAGCCTCTAAAGAAATCTAGCATGTTCTGATATTTATCCACTTGCTACCATCCTTGACTTTTGTTACTTGCAGTTGCACCGTACAAGCTTGTAAATTCTAGTAGTATCTAGCAGTAGGTTTGGCATGCAATTTCCCCTCAGTCCGTGGGTATCTCCAACCCGCCCGAACCTGCATGGTTCGGGGGTTTAAAACCCGCTTCATTATGGAATCGGGTGGTATGAATTTTGATCAATGCATTTTATCTCGTTTCACGTTTGGCATATTAATAGACATTATATTTAATTTAGTTATTAATTATATTAATTATTATTCTTTAATTTAATATTTATTTTAAATATATATTTTTAATTTATATAAAATAAATAAATAATTTTAATATTATAATTAAATATTATATAATTTTAATATAAAATATTTATAAATATAAAATAAGATGAAACAAGATGAGATGAGATAAGTATGAATTTTAATATTTTACTTACAAGACAAGTATAAATTTTAATCTTAAAAGTACGTGATAAGATCAAATTGACATAAACTCGCCTTGCTTGCCGACTACATTGCCAAGCCTATAAAAGAGTAACTTTTGTTGCTAATAGTCTAGACATCTTTAAAAAGAGGGAGGATCGACTTACACTAATATAAATTTTTTTTTATTTACACTCATTTTCAACCGTTAGATTTACTTTCATCTAATAGTTGAAATTATTTCATTAAAAGTAACCATTAGATGAAAGTAGATCTAATAGTTAAAAATAAATGTAAGTTAAAAAAAACTTACACTAATATAAATTGATCCTCCATCTTCTAGAAATGTACATCATGATTGTGTCACATAAAATTATATATCGAGATAATTAATTGATTGAATTTTTTTTTCAAAAACTTAAAGATATTAGTGCATGTTTGCGGTGGTAGTACGCCAAGATGAAGTTGCTTTCACGTGGGTTTCAACATAGATAACGTTCCTGGGCTGGCTTTGCAAATTTAGTTGAGAAATGTCGGGATTAGATTAAAAAGAAAAAATGCTCATTATATGATGGGCTTAATTAGGATCCACTATAACAAAAAGTAGGATACAAAATATACCAAGTCCATATGCCCCATTAATATATACATATAGTCTATATGCTCCATTGAGTATAAGATATTTTAAGAGGAATATCAATACCAATATATATATATATATATATATACACACACACTATTGATGTTCCTCTTAAAATATCTTATACTCAATGGAAAGATATCAATACCGTAATGGAGCATATGAACTATATATATATATATATATATATATATATATATAAAACTCATTTGAGATTTGGTTATTTTTTAGTTGGTCTATTCAAGTCATATAAATTTTAGACTGATATTTTGTTAGTTCAGTTCATCTCATTTAGTTTTATGTAATATTAAACATGCGAGTTGACTCGGTCTATTTGAGTTATGTAAGTTTTGGGCTAGTATTTTGCTGGTCTAATTCGTTTATTTTGTAGGGTTATTTAGGCCGACCCATCAAATTTAACCTATTTTTACACTCTTAATATATATAGTACATATGCTCCATTACGATATTGATATCTTTCTATTGAGTATAATATATTTTAAGTATGCTCCATTACGGTATTGATCATATCTTTCCATTGAGTATAATATATTTTAAGAGGAACATCAATAGCAATATATATATATTTCTAATGAGAGGAGTATTTATTATGAGATGATGAGAATAGTGAATCTTGACTATTAAATTTAATATGAATGGTCAAAATTAGAATATAAATGCATGTGACTTTTTTAAGTAGTCACATGATATTTAAATAATTTTTAATCTTGATCATTCATATATAATTATATAGTCAAGATTCATTTCTCTTACCCTTTCATAATAAATACTCTTCTTACTATCCTTTTTCATGTTAAACAGTTTATGAATCATGCTTACTGTTACACAGTCCTGACATGTTATATATAAGTAGCATTATTCTTGCTAAAGTATTCGTTACATACAATAATAACAGTTTGTAATTCTAAGCATTCACAACATAATTATTTCAATATTAACTAATGTCTCAAACTTCATGTAAAATGATAACCAAACAAATTAAAAAGTGTTTTTACACATCCACACACTTTTAGCAAAATTATTCACTAACGCACAAGGGCGCACCGACGTTATGTCTTCGGGTCATGGTCCCCAAAACTTTTGTTCAGTTATTCTAGTTTCGCACTACTTACACATGATTGCACAGTTTATATATTCGACGGACCCTTGATCATGCCTTGGCGTGGGCTGCATAAGGCAACCAAAGGCTCAACTTTGGGTATGGTCATCCCCGTTCCTTCTGTCATGTTAATTTCTCCATCCCCAATTCTGCCCCACTCAAAAGACTGAATCAAGGCACAATTCCAGGGCAAGCTCGCCTTCCAATACCGAATGGAATCAAATTGTACACTTCACCACCTTCTCCTCCCGCAAATCTCTCTGGCACAAACCTTATCAGATCTACCCACCACTTAGCGTCCCTGTGCAGGGTCCATAGATTCACAAGTAGCATTGTCCCTCGTGATACATCAAAACCACAAACGTTGCCATCATTGGAGGACTCGTGCGGCATCAAGAGCGGAGCCACAGGGTATAAACGAAGCGTCTCAGTAATTACGTTTTGCAAGTATTTGAATTTGGCAGTGTCCGATTCTTTCAACAGTTGATCTTGCCCCAACATAAGTGTCAATCTCAACCCAGATCTTATTCATTGCTTCTGGATGGTTGAGGAGCCATGGACCCATGGTAGTAGCGGAAGTTTCAGAGTCAGCAGTAAGCATTGACTGCATAATATATTTTTGACAGGTAGTGTGAATTCTAGATTATTTATTAAGAAACTAATCTCAAAACGTTTGAAAGAGCTAGATCCAGCGGTCAGTGATCTGTCATAACTTCATAGTGTGTTAACATACTATTAAGTTCATGTGTCAACTATAATTAACAAAATATCGTTATACGTAAAAGAATTGAAAGGATTTAAAAATGGTAAATAATAATCAAGTTTTATGTTTATCTTATCATATGAGTGTTAGAAATTAAAATGTGAGTGTTGAAGTCTTATATTGAAAATGAATTAATTAAGTTGGGATTATATAAGTAGAATGAATCCATAAATTCATTTTTTTGGGTTTCCATAAGTTGAGATTTTGTGTTAAAATATGACATCAAGTCTATTATTATGTGTTCTCGCTTAACTTATTAATCAAAATTACTTTGACTTTTGGGTTTCCTTTAACCATCTAAAAAAGTGATATCAAAATCGATGATTTAACTAGGTCAAGTATTTGAAAATAGTAGTTGATATTTGGATTTGTATCAAACCCATGTTATAGGGCATTAGCCTAACACTTTGATCTTAATTAGTAATTCTGTGAATATTCGAAGTGATTTCCAATTAAGGGGAGAGTATACTAAAATTGGTTATTGAGGTTAATCCTTTTAATAGTACATTTTTACAAACTCAAATTTTGACATTATGTAAATCATTTAACCACTTAATTAACTCAAATTTACCACTTGAACCGCAACATGATAGTAAATCATATTTTGTTTTACGTTGTTTTCTTTACTTTTCGTTAAATTAAAAAAAATTAAGAAAAGAAGAAATTATCTTATTTAGAAATTAAAATATATTAATACAAGTTAATTTAAACAAATATTTTTAATATTAATTACAAATGATCTACTAATAAAATATCAATAAAAACTAATCTTAATGATGTGAAATTAAATTAAATAATAATGTAAAAAAATTTAATAATACAAAAACACATCATTAGATAATAATAGTGTAAAAACTAAAAAGCTGAATCAAATTAATTTAAACTCAAAATACTCACCAGAATAACACCTTTCACAGTTTCATTAGTGTAGAATTCTGGTTCCCTTTCTTGAAGATCCAACATAACATCAATCAGCGTCATGTTCCTTTGGTCATTTCCTGCACTCATGCTCTTGTTTCTCCAGTGCTCATCAAGGAGGTTCTGAAAGAAGCTGTCCATCTTGTTCATCAACTTCGCCATCTTCTTTTCCACCCCATGGAAATCAACCCATCGCAGTATTTGAAAGAAGTCATTCAAATTTCCACTTATCTGCTCTACGAACTCATTCATGAGAATCTGGCATTCCTTTCCTTCTTGGGCAACCGCATCCTTGCCATAGTACCGTTTCCCAGAGATCATCCTTAGCACGATATTGAAAGAAAGCTCTAGAAGTCTTGGTCCAAGGTCAACCTTTGATACTTGCCCTTTGCACTCTTCAAATAGTTGCTTTACCAACAATTGTACCTCTTCTTCTCGAACTCTTGCGAACATGGCAAGGCGATTGCTGGAGAACAGCTCCAAGGTTGTTAAACGCCGGAGGTTGCGCCAATGGTAGCCATAGGAAGCGAACGCCATTGTCATCCTATCGTAATTGAGATGTTTCCCAGCAAGCGTTTGGGAACGGTTTGCAAAAGTAATATCATTCTTTGTAAAGCATTCTTCTACAGCTAAAGGTGAAGAGACAACGAGGACATTTCGTGTTCCAAGCCGGAGAAGAAATATGTAGCCATACTTGTCAGTATGCTTATGCAGACCTCGGTGAAGAGGTTCTTTTATGAGATGAATATGAATGACCTATTAGTGATAAAACAGGTGGGCTAGGTGGGAGGTGTCTATGCTTGGCTTGTCTCTTCAACATGAATTTAGAAAGAAAAAGAAAAAAGAGGTGAAAAATGGAAGTGGATATTGTTGGAAATATAAATTTGATTAATTACTCATTATGCATGTATTTAGATTTTCATGCACATTTTAGTTTCTAAAACTCAAAGTTTCAAGAAGTTATAGTTACAATGTATGCATGATGCACGTGCTTAATAGGTGCATTGTATTGGATAAGTCTAAAGACATACTCTACACTTATAAATACCATTGTACTTGTGCTACTCTAACAAGCCAAGAAATCCAATTGAAATGAATTTCATTAGAAGTCTTCTTTCTCCATTATTAATCTCCTTTATATCATTCAAAGTGGTATCAAGAGCCTGCTAATCCTTTGAAGATGGTCTCCTCCTCTCTTGCGGTTCCCAAACTCACAAAAGATAATTTTAATAATTGGTGTGTTTGTATGAGAACAATTCTTAGCTCACAAGAAGTATGAATGTTGGTAGAGAATGACTATGAAGAATCGGTGAATGAAGGAGCCTTAAATCAAGTACAAAGAAACCAATTGCAAAAAGAATCATAAATTGGATCAACATGCTCTTAACATCATTCATGCGATTTTGGATGATAACATATTTGAAAAAGTTTCTTGTGTAACTAAGGCGAAGCAAGCTTGGGAAATTCTCCAACAGTCTCACCAAGGCGTTGATAAGGTAAAGAAGGTACGCCTAAGAAGTGAATTGGAATCTTTATTCATGAAGGAGTCTAAATCCATTCATGATTATTTTACAAGAGTTTTAACAACTGTTAATCAAATGAAGAGATGTGGTGAAAATCTTGAAGATGATTATGTAATGGAGAAAATTATTCATTCACTTGACTCAAAATTTGATATTGTTGTCGTGGCTATTAAGCAATCACAAAATTTGGAGATAATGATCATTGATGAAAAAAAAGGATCTTTGCAAGCCTATGAAGAGATATTGAAGAAAATGAGCCTCTAATCCAAGCTTTTCAAGCAAAGGTCTCCTTGAAAGATAAAGAGTAAGAACATACTAGCTCTCATGGAAGAGGAAGAGGTTGAAGTCGTGGCTATGGAAGAGGAAGAGGTCGTGGTGGAGATTTTGGTTGTGGTCGTGATCGTGGAAGAGGAAGAGGTGGTTATAACTATAACAATGAAGAATCAAGCCAATAACAACAAACATCAAAAGAATGTGAAAGCTATGGTTTTACAAGGGGAGGGAGAAATGGAAAAAAGTATGAAAAGTCTAATGTTCAATGCCATAATTGTCATAAATTTGGCCATTATGCTTATGAATGTTGGACTTCTCCTAACAATTAAGAAGAGACACATCTTGTTGAAGTTAAGGAAGAGGAAGAGGAAGAACTACTCTAGTTGGCAAACAAAGCTGACGAAGATAAATTCTTCTGATATCTTGACACATGTGCTAGCAATCACATGACTAGCAACAAGAAGTTATTCACAAATTTTGATGAGAAACACAAAGGCCAAATTGCTTTTGGAGATGATACAAAGGTTCCCATTTAAGGAAAAGGTGATGTTCTCATCCTTACAAAAAATGACAGTCATAAATTTATATCTCAAGTCTATTATGCTCCCTCCTTGAAAGAAAATATCTTAAGCATGAGGCAATTGCTTGAGAACGGATATGATATTCATTTATAAAATGCATCTTGCACTTTGAGAGATGAATCATATAACTTAACAATAAGGGTACCTATGTCAAATAATAGAATATTTTTACTTAATGTCAAAGTTGATCACCCAAAATGCTTGAAGACATGTGTCAAAGATTCCTCTTGACTTTAGCATATGAGATTTGGTCACCTTAATTTTAGAGGATTGAGTGCATTGACAAAGGAGAATATGGTACATGTGTTGCCTCTCATTGTTCAATCCAATCATTTATATGAAGGTTATCTCTTAGGAAAGCAAGTGAGAAAGTCTTTTCCAAAGGAGTCCATGTCTAGAGCCATTAAACCACTTCAACTTGTTCATGCGGACAAATATGGGTCAATCAAACCATCATCACATGGTAAATCCAATTACTTTTTACTTTTCATTGATTATTTTTCTTGCAAGACTTAGGTCTATTTTTTGAAGAGAAAAGATGAAGCATTTGAAGCATTTCAAAAGTTCAAAGCTCTAGTGGAAAATGAAAGTGACTTTGCCATCAAAGTTTTAAGGACCAATAAAGGGGGAGAATTCACTTCTATGGAGTTTAACAAATTTTGTGAGAGTCATGACATTTGTCATTTCCTCACCATTATATATTCACCACAAGGAGTAGTAAAACGAAAAAATAGAATCATCCTCAATACTACAAGAAGCATGATAAAGAGCAAGAATATGCCTGAGGAGTTTTTGGTCGAAGTCGTCGTCTGCACTTGTTCTTGTCCGATTTATCCCCTTTAAGAAGTATTCATGACATGACTCCTCAAGACGCTTGGAGTGGTAAGAAGCCCAATGTCTCTCACTTGCGTGTTTTTTAAAGTATTGCCTATGTGCATGTTTCTAAGGAGATAAGAACAAAGCTTGATGATAAAAGTGAGAAGTTAGTTTTCATTGGCTATAGCACAAACTCCAAAGGTTACAAGTTGTTTAATCTTACCAATAGGAAGATTGTCATCAGTAGAGATGTTGACTTTGATGAAGAAAACTCATCGGAATGAGATGTTCCTTACAATGAAGATGATTCTTCACCTCCCTTGTTTGAAGAGTCCAACAAGAAGGTATTGCTACTCCTCCTCCTTCACCTAATGATGATGAAGTTCAATCTTATCTTGGTAACTCATCGCAAGGACCTAGAGGAACAAGGAATCTAAGAGAGCTTTATAAAGAAACCCATATGGTAGAGTATACAACATTAATTTTTCTCCTTGCCGATTCCAAGCCATTACACTTTGAAGAAGCCATGCAAGACGAGAAATAGAGACATGATGAAGAGTTTCAATTAATTCAAAAGAATGACAAATGTGAACTTTCTACTTTTCTAAAAGGACAAAAGGCAACTGGTGTGAAGTGGATTTACAAAGCTAAAAGAAATCCTCAAGGAGAAATAGAGAGGTACAAAGTTAGGCTTGTTGCCAAAGGTTATAGCCAACAACATGAAATTGATTATGATGAAGTGTTTGCTCTCGTGACTCACTTGGAGACTATTAAATTGATCATCTCCTTAACTGCTCAAAAAAGTGGAGAATTTATCAAATGGATGTCAAGTCTGCCTTCTTGAATTGCTATCTTGAAAAGGAAGTGTATATCTAATAACCATTGGGTTACATGGTGAAAGGACATGGAGATAAGGTGTTGAGTTTAAAGAAGGCATTGTATGGCTTGAAACAAACTCCAAGAGCTTAGTATAGTTGCATTGATAAGTACTTCCAAAATCATGGCTTCAGCAAGTGCCCAAAGAACATGAACTCTATGTCAAAGAAGGTAAAAAGGGAAGCATTCTCCTCGTATGCCTATATGTCGATGACTTGATTTTTATTGGTAATAACCCAAAGATGTTTGAAGACTTCAAAAAGGTGATGACTTAAGAATTCGAAATGACCAACATAGGTCTCATGTCCTACTACCTTGGTATTGAAGTTAAGCAAGATGGAGATGAAATTTTCATTTCTCAAGAATCTAATGTCAAGAAAGTTTTAGAGAGATCCAAGATGAAGAATTACAAGCTCATGAACACCCCAATTGAATTTGGAGCAAAGTTGTCAAAGTATGATGAAGGTGAAAAGGTGGATTCAACTCTATATAGGAGTCTTGTTGGAAGCTTAAGGTATTTGACATGCACAAGACCCGACATGCTTTTTGGAATGAGAGTTGTTAGTTGTTTCATGGAAGCACCAACTACAACTCAAATGACAATGAATAAAAGAATCCTTCGATATATCAAAGGAACTATTGACTATGGTTTTTATTATTCACCCACTTTCGATTTCAAGCTTGTCGGTTAAAGTGACAGTAATTGGAGAGGTGACATTGATGATAGAAAAAACATAAGTGGTTTCATATTTTTTGTGGGTAATATTGCTTTTACTTGGAGTTCAAAGAAGCAACTCATTGTAACTCTTTTTACATGTGAAGCCAAGTATGTTGCCACCGCTTCTTATGTTTTTCATGCAATTTGGTTAAAAAGGCAATTGAAGACGCTACATGTGTCTCAAGATGAGACTACAACTATTTACGTGGACAACAAATCTACCATTGCATTGGGGAAGAATCCTATGTTTTATGATCGAAACAAACATATAGATACAAAGTCTTATTTCATAAGAGAATGCATTGAACATAGAGAAATTGAGCTCTCTTATATGAGAAACTATGATCAAGTAGTTGCTATTTTCACCAAGGCTTTGAAGTTTGAAGATTTTGTGAAAATGCGGACATGGATTGGGATCACCAAGAAGAATCAAGTTTAAAGTGGGGTGTTAGAAATATAAACTTGATTAATTACCCACTATGCATGTATCTAGATTTTCATGCACTTGTAATTTCTAAGACTCAAAGTTTCATGCCACTATTTAAATGTAGGTCTGTTAAATAGGCCAACAGACCTTTACATAGGCTAACAGACCTACTTTAAAATAGGCTAACATGTATTTACATAGGCTAACAAACATACCTTTAAATATGTCAACATTCCTTTACATAGCTAACAGACCTAAGCCTTGAAATAGGTCAATGAGCTTACTTAAGGCTAATAGACCTTTGTTATAACTTAATACTCACCTTCTAATTTTATAGATGCTCATCATTTTCTTACTTTAGTCTTTGGTCGATATGAGACTTAGAGATATATCAAGTTACAAAATTATTAGAAGCATATAGTTGCAAAACATGAACATCAAACCTATGATCCTCTAATTGCAACATGAATGCAAAAAAGATTAGAGTTATAATAAATTAACATCATGATAATAATTGCATATTCTATAATGAATCACTATAAAAAATACAGCATTTAGTCACGGTTTTAACCGTGGCAAACATATTAAAACCGTAACTAATAATGTTTAGCCACGATTATCACAACTGTGGTTAACTAAGGCGTGGAAAATAAATTAGCCATGGTTTTAGGGACCGTGACAACATTTTGTTACCCATGGTTATAACCGTGGTTAACTAAGTTATAACCGTAGCTAAATTTATTAAGAATATATTCTACAAAATACTTAGCTACATTTAAACCGTGGCTAATTTAAGGATTATAACCGTAGTTAAATTTATTAAGAATATATTCTACAAAATACTTAGCTACATTTAAACCGTGGCTAATTTATGGATCAGCCACACTTTAACCGTGGCTAATTTATGGATTAGCCACACTTAAACCGTGGCTAATTTAAGGATCAACCACACTTAAATCGTAGCTAAGTGATGGATCACCCACACTTAAACCGTGGCTAAGTTATGAATTAGCCACACTTAAACAGTGACTAATTTAAGGATCAACCACACTTAAACCGTGGCTAATACAACGGGTGTTTTATATTCATGAAACTGATTTGCCACGGTTAAACCGTGGCTAAATATTTTTTTTTTTAAAAGGCTAGTTGCTTTCCAATCATATCACAAATGAATACCTGTTTAATCATATAATTCAAAATCTCAATTAAGTAGAGCATTCAAATCACTAGTTAATAAAGAGGATTGAACAAAAGTTTTGAATATTTGTCAAAACTAAACCATATGCTTCATGTTCACAACTTTACTAACCAATCCTACTCAAAATGCATATCCTAGTTAGCATCATCACTATTTTAAAGCATACACTTCATGTTTACAACTTCACTTAACTACAAATCCTACTCAAAAAGTAGACTATTATCATCACTACATTTAATTACAGAAACTTAAGAACTTGAAACATTGTTGAAAGGTAAGTCAGAACCAAATCTATCTTGCAAGAAATTTAAGATGTTACTCAATTGTGCTTTGGTCTCATCATATCTACTTAACTTATCTTGTAAGGTCTCAACTTGTTTCTCTAAGTTTTCAATACGTTGTTAAGATGCATTGTTGCTTGATGCTCCTATATTGCGTTGTGTGGGCATATAAAAAATATTAGTAGGGAAAACACCATGTCCTAAGCCACACACACGACCAGAGTGTTCAACTCCAAATACTTTTCCAATTGCATCATTTTGGTGAGCTAAAATCATTGAAGGAACACCTGAAGAAGCAGCACATTCTTGATCTTGAGGTAGGCTCTCTGAAATCTTATCCTAAAAGTAAAGAGAAATCCATCATTATATTTTTCTCTGAAATATCATAATAACAAACAACCTCAGCAACAAAGCACATAATGAATATTCACTTCCTTGCAGAATTTCCAAATATCATTATATTATTCCTATGATTTTAATATTGCTACTTAAAAAATTATATAAAAAATCGCATTTAGGTGGTATTAGTTAAATAGTAATACATATTGCTCAAAGCTAAAGAATATAAGAACAGAATAGGCAGATGGTCCAGCATACATTACACAGTATCCTATTAAGGGAAGGCATTCCTATATTTACAAGTTCAGGGTGGTGAACCAAAGAGGCACCCTTCTATGGCATGCACATTATACTTGGCAGCGAAATGTGACATATGCATCAAGATGTAAAGCCAGCAAATAACAAATTACTAATCACATTTGATTAAAAAGATGTTACATACTATCAGTTTCTAATATTAATTGAAAAACCATACTATCAATTTCTAATATTAGCTATGCTTCATCTATATATTTGATATATGTATAACTCCGCAACCATATTGTCACATCTTTATAATCAAATATATAGATAAAGCACAACTAATATTAGAAACTGATAGTATTGTTTTTCATAGATGAAGCACCCCTAATATTAGAAATCAGTGACTGCAGGATTTAGAGATGTAAACCCAAGTGCAAGTTATCTCAAGTAATAAATTTCTCGGGAGTTCGAGGTCGATCCACAGGGAATTGATGAAGAAAAAATTAATTGAGGTAAGAAGATGATTTGTCATAACACTAAAAGTAATAAAAAATGTTCATAAATGAATTTAAGAACTTGCTTGGGTTAGGAGATCCACTCTTGGTAATAAATTAAAGGCAAGATTATTTCTCTTTATAACTCAATTGAAATCCACACACAACGGAGGTTCCAATCGAAAAATATACATTCAAAGTTCAATTATATATATGCAATCATATTATGATTCCTTTAATTATCTACCAATATTTGTAAATGAATTCAAGCATTCACTGTATCAATCCTAGTGTCTACAATAAATCAAGATCTACATTATACAAAGAAGGTGTCTAAATTGATTGGAAACAAAATACACCACATATAATATCAATTTGATAATATATCATTTAAGCACAAGAAATAAAATAATTTAACCTTATTTCATCACCAAGAGCTTCACTCTTTCACCCAAGCAAGATGAAGATTTAGTTACTCATAGACAAGAAGAAAGAAAGAGAGAAGAAGAGAAAGATGAACATAGCTTCAATTTAGAGCAAGAAAAAATTACAACAAAGTAAAACAATAAACAAGCATAACCATAACTTGTAAAAACTAAGCCTAACACTAAGAGTGCTAAATGATCAGCCAATGGTGCCTTTTATAGAGGATTAGGGATACAAAATGACAAAGGGGCTGATTAAGAGTAGGTGGATGAGTGGATGAATGAATGAAAAATGCCAAATGGTGAGTTGGTGAATGAAAAATTATTGAGATTTTTTGTCTCCGAAATCATTCATTGCTTAACTCATGGATTCCATCACCAAATAGAAAAGTCATCTATAAAAGTTTTAGATCTGGGTCTTAACTTTCAGATGTCCAAATTTCAGCTCATTTCATCACCTACAACCCAAGATATGGCCCAATTACTGCAGACTGTTCAGGTCCAGTTTCAGCACATCTGTTTTGACTTCTAGACCCAATATCGCCTCCAAACTATCCGATTTGAGTTCTGTGTTCTTCATGAAAGTTGTAGATATGGGTCTTAACTTTCAAGTGTCAAAATTGCAGCTCAAGAAAGTTCCTACAGCCCGAGTTATGCTTTGATTACTGTACGTTATTCAAGTTCCAGTCACAAAGCTCGTATTCTGACTTCCAAACCCAATTAGCTCCTCTAGATGTCCATATTTTACCTGGAGCTCTCATGAAAGTTGTAGAGCTCTCTCTTATCTTTCCTACAAAGTAAGATACATAATTATTACACATCTAGAACTCAAGATATGGAGGAAATACAGAAACAATGTAAGACTCAAATAATGCTGAAAAAATTAATTAAGTCCAATTTGAGTCTAAATTTACAAAACATAACCAGACTTAATCAATTAAGTACATGGAGAGTGTAAATGACTAAAAATGAGGATTCATTAATGTATAAAACATGTGATCATCAAATTCTCCCACACTTAGCTTTTTGAACTCCTGGACAAAATACATAAGACCAAAGTTAGGAAACAAAGAAAAATGACATAGACTCAAAAGCTAAAAACTCTAAAAGACTCGATAAAGCAAGAAAAGCAATCAGAAATTCAAGGGATCAAAGCATTAATGAGGTAACATTTCTTCACATCTGAAACCAACAAGCAAAGAAACTTCAGTTGAAAAGAATGAATCAAGAATGATAGATCCTCACAGAATTCACTCTCAATGTCTCAAGTGTTTAAAAGGTAAGTATTTCACTCTATTCAACCTATGAACAATTGCACTACCATAAGCTTGGTTATCTTCTACTTCTCCGCTACTCAAAACACATGCATACAAAAATCAAGAGGACTTTATTCAAGGTTGTAATGGGGTCATGGTAAAGGAGATGAGAAAATGTGGATATGAGAAGATAAATACCAAAGAGAATAAAAGAGCATTATGGTACAGTTAGAGTGGAGAAAATGTTTGAGAACATTCATCATAAAGGACAATCACCAATATTTGACTAATGTTTTGTTGAAGATCAATCCCAAATTGGTGAATTGAATTCATTGTTAGACTTGAACATTCTATTTTTCTTCCTGTTGTTTCTAAGCATCCACCTTTATTCTAGACTCTAATAATCCTTTGATTGCAACGGTGGTCAATTTTTTTTTTTATCATTTTGCACACACACCCCCACACTTGTTCAAGAACAAGGTCAATGCTCTCTTATTCCCTAAGGTTGGGTAAAAACATATTTTTTTTTCTTTTTTTTTGAAGGCACAGAATGAGCTAAAAACAAGAAATTGTCAAATAAGTTCAAATGGGTTACACAATGGAAAATATACAAGAATGACTATTTAGTCAAAGTAGCTATTTCAAAATGTCTTAATCATATTAATGTATGTATGTGAAAATGTAACCTCAAAAAGAATCAAAGCAAGTTCTAGAGTAATAATTTCATGAGTGAAAATCACACAAGAAAGAAGAGAATGGTACAGATATTCAATCTATTCATCAACAGAATCAAAATCTCACAAGGCATATTTCTATCATTTTCAATCCATCATATCAACATTCATATCCAAGCTTGTGATTTTTAAAAAAGAAGACAATTTATGCTAAGATCCAAGAATCCATTTGCTACTTCAACACAAAATAATTATTTCCTCAACTAAGATGCGTCTCAAGAGTAATAAATTGTTTCCAAAATTTACTCCTTACTCTGTCATCCTTAATTGGTTTTACTACGAACAGATTTCTGATAGTCATATCACTAAACATACTTCCCAATTTAGATGTGTCTCAGAAGTAAAAATACTCCTTACTCTGCCATCATTCATTAGTTTAGTAAGTCCATGACAATCATATCATACTTCCCAAAAAGAAAAGAATTTTTTTTGTCAACTATCCTTCCCCCCCAACTAGATCACAACATTGTCCTCAATGTTAAAATATAGATGAGTAAAGGATAAAAGATATTACTTGTTGGAGAAATATGACACAAATTTAAACAGAAACAAAGTATGATAAATAAAATCAAAGGTAAAGGAGAGTTATAAACGAAGTGTCAGATCTGGCTTTCTTTTCATCCTGCTTCCCTCACTACTTCCTGCTGACCAATCTATCTGAGCTATTGTTGGGTCAGGTTTATGAACAAAAGCTTCTAATTTATTAATCAACTCATCAATAGTGAAAGCAGAGATAAGAAGTTGTTTTGCCGAAGGTGTGATAAATTTCTGTTCCACAGCATGATCAAGAAAAAGTAACCAAATATCAAATAAATTATTTACCTTCAACAAACCTATGGGTTTATGGTGGATGTTCAGTTGGTCACCTGGTAAGGCAATGAATAAATCAGAGTTTTCGAGCATTATCTTCATTCATTCATGCATTGATGATATCTTAAGTTCCTCTCCAATTGTCTTTCCAGTGATGTTTTGTTGAGTTAAAGGTTCAGGAATGTCACCTAAAACCTGATTGCCTCCTATATATGCAGGAAGTGATACAATCTTCATTAACCCACGGCAACCTCCCCTATATACAAGATGAATATTCCTTGCAGCAAGTGATCGACCAAGAGTGGTAGCTGCGTTTACAAACTCTAAACCCTTCCCATACTTAGATCCACAAAATACACAGATATTTTTAAGTTGACGAACAGAAACACCTTCTATTTCTATTCTCACCTTCCCTTTGAATGATTCTGAGTTGGAGGAAAGTGGAGAAAATGGAATGTTTAAATAGGAAAAAGAATGGAAAGGGTAATAATAACACCTATAAGGGTAAATTGGTTGTTGTAAAAAAAGTTTGAAATTAAGAAACACAGAATCTTTTTTTTTTTAATTTTTTTTGTTTTTTTTTGAACTCTGCCTATGCTGAGCTTTGTTGTAAATCCCTACATAGCCGGTCCCAAGCCCGGATAAAAGAGGAGGGTTGTGTTAGGCAATCGACAGCCAACGTAAAATTTTGTTGAATCTTTATGACATGGATCAAAGAAGTAATTGTGTTAATGCTAGGTCGTTGCCCTTAAGCAACGCGCTGTATGGCTCGAGTACAGTGTCAAATGAGCAAGAGCCGCTGCATCGCTGCCTGGGTGTAG
Organism: Ormosia emarginata; assembly: GCA_029884605.1. Classification (NCBI taxonomy): domain Eukaryota; kingdom Viridiplantae; phylum Streptophyta; class Magnoliopsida; order Fabales; family Fabaceae; genus Ormosia; species Ormosia emarginata. Next base: position 5,281,237 of record JAQQTP010000089.1, read on the forward strand.
TGAAAAATAAGCAAGGGTTCCCACATTTTCGTGAACGGGTGTGGGTAAAAAAGTTAGTTCACAAGAGTAGGATGCGTTTTGGAACTTGGAATATAGGCACACTTACAAGTAAATCAATGGAAATAGTTGACACCATGATTAGGAGGAGGATTAATTTTATGTACCTACAAGAAACTAAGTGGGTTGGAGAAAAGGCAAAGGAACTGGACACTTTGGGTTTTAAGCTTTGGTACACCGGCAAGATAAAATCTAGAAATGGGGTAGGCATAATAGTAGATAAGAATTGGAAGAATAATGTTGTGGATGTGACAAGACTCGGAGATAGGATTATAGCTTTGAAGTTTGTTGTGGAACAAGAGACTTTTAATGTTATCAGTGCGTATGCACCCCAAGTAGGGTTAGATGATCACTACAAGATTAAATTTTGGGAGGATCTAGAAGGTTTAGTTCAGAGAATACCTTTGGGAGAGAAGATTTTTCTAGGTAGGGACCTAAATGGTCATGTGGGGAGCGAATCTAGGGGGTATGAGGGTTTGCATGGGGGTTATGGTCTAGGAGTAGTTAATGCAGAGGGTAAAGAGATTCTAGATTTTTCGGTAGCGTTTGATCTTACAATAGCTAACACTTGTTTTAGGAAGCGGGAAGAGCATCTTATCACATATAGAAGCAGGGGTTCGTGCTCCCAAATTGATTTCTTTCTATTAAGGAAATCTAATAGAAAGATTTGCATGGATTGTAAAGTCATCCTTGGAGAGAGCTTGACTACCCAACACATGGTTTTGGTTATGGATGTACGAATTAAGATGAGAGTAAGGAAAAATTGTCGAGACAGAGAGCCAAGGATCAAATGGTGGCAACTAAAGGGCAGAAAACAAATGCTCTTTCAAAGGAGAATTATGGAGGAAGAGATTTGGGAGGTACAAGGGAGTGCTAATGATATGTGGAACGAGATGGCTAAAGGGATTAGGAAGGTAGCAAAAGAGATACTCAGTGAATCAAGAGGCTTTGGACCCAAGGATAAAGAATCTTGGTGGTGGGACACAAGTGTACAAGAAAAAGTTAAGGTTAAAAGGGAATGTTATAAAGCTTGGCACGTGTGTAAAAATGATGAAAATTGGAAAAAATATAAGGCAGCTAAAAAAGATACTAAGAAGGCGGTGAGCGAGGCGAAAACTAAAGTGTTTAATGGGTTATATCAATCGTTGGGCACTAAAGACGGAGAAAAGTATATCTACAAGCTCGCTAAAAGTAGGGAAAGGAAGACAAGAGACTTGGATCAAGTGAAATGCATTAAGGATGAAGAGGGTAAAGTCTTGGTTACGGAACAAGACATCAAAAATCGATGGAAGGATTATTTTCACAAGTTATTTAATGAGAAACACGGGGCATTAGGGGATTCAGACATTCTAAACACTAGAGAGGAATATCAAAATAAAATATTTTATCGTAGAATTCGGGAGTTTGAGGTAAAAGAAGCTTTGAAGAGGATGGATAAGGGAAAAGCGGTCGGACCGGATAATATACCTATTGAGATATGGAAGTGCCTAGGAGATAAAGGTATAAGCTGGCTTACAAAGCTGTTTAACGAGATAATGAGGTCTAAGAAAATGCCAAATGAATGGAGGAGAAGCACTTTAATCCCTATTTACAAGAATAAGGGAGATATACAAAACTGTACAAATTACAGAGGGATTAAGCTCATGAGTCATACCATGAAGTTATGGAAAAGAGTCATTGAAAGGAGACTAAGACAAGAGACTCATATTTCAGAGAATCAATTTGGTTTTATGCCTGGGAGGTCAACCATGGAAGCAATCTATCTTCTACGAAGATTGACGGAGCAGTATCAGAGGAAGCAAAAAGACCTACACATGGTTTTCATTGATCTGGAAAAAGCCTACGATAGGGTACCGAGAGAGGTCTTGTGGAAGACTTTGGAGAAGAAAGGAGTTCGTATCGCCTATATTCGAGCAATCCAAGATATGAATGATGAGGCTACAACTAGTGTGAGAACACCGAGTGGGGTCACAGAAGAGTTCCCTATAACTATAGGACTGCACCAAGGGTCAGCTTTGAGTCCTTATCTTTTTATCTTGGTCTTGGATGTGCTTACTGCGCATATCCAAGAGCTAGTGCCACAATACATGCTTTTTGCAGATGATATAGTCTTAGTTGGAGAGTTGAGAGAGGAAATAAATGAGAAGCTAGAGTTATGGAGACAGGCTTTGGAAGAACATAGTTTTCGTCTAAGTAGGAGTAAGACGGAGTATATGGAATGTAAGTTCAGTAAGAAACATGTTAATGCTAGCTTAGCGGTAAAAATTAGAGATCATACCATACCACAAGTCACATAGTTTAGGTATCTTGGATCCATCATACAAAATGATGGAGAGATAGAAGGAGATGTAAACCATAGGAAAATGGAGGAGTGCTTCAGGAGTTATTTGTGATAGAAAAGTGCCTCTCAAGCTTAAGGGTAAATTTTACCGCACAGCTATAAGGCCCGCAATGTTGTATGGTACTGAATGTTGGGCGGTAAAAAGCCAACAAGAGCACAAGATCAGTGTCGCGGAGATGAAGATGTTGTGTTAGATGTGTGGTCATACTAGACAAGATAGGATTAGGAATGAATGCATTAGAGAGAAAGTAGGGGTAGCACCTATTGTGGAAAGATAGGAGAATCTCGCCTTGGGTAGTTTGGACATGTAAGGAGAAGACCATTAGAAGCCCCTGTAAGAAGAGTAGATCAAGTGGAGAATAGCCCAATAGCTAGAGGTAGAGGAAGACCAAGAAAGACTATAGGTGAAACGGTTAAAAAAGATCTAGATTTGAATGATATTTCTGAAGACTTGGTTCATGATAGGATACAATGACGTCGTTTGATCCATGTAGCCGACCCCACCTAGTGGGAAAAGGCTTGGTTGTTGTTTTGTTTTTTTATTTTTACTTCAAGAAAACCATCAGGATAAAGAAGTCTAGAAACCCTTGAAGGACCCTGCTCAAAGGATCGTCTATCCAAAATCAAATTGCAGCAAAATCATACAAAGATAAAAGAAATATAATAGCAAATGATGACATACTTGTATGTACAACTTTCATGGCGTATCTTTATACTGCGCATCATAAGTGCAGTAGTGACATATCTTTATACTGCGTGTCACCAGTGCAGTAGACACTCACGTCCATTTATTCGAAGAAAGGAGAAAGAAGAAATCATCGTGGGTTTCCATCCTGGGTCTGGAACCTAGAGCGCTCACACTTAGGCTCGTAACATCAACAAAGATGCTAAAATCTGAAACCCGTAATGTCCAAGATCCAAAACATCCCATCCTAGGGCGATGCGAGCCCCTTCTAATAAAAGAGAGGATCAAGCTCAGATGCCTCATACGCTTTGGCAGCCGCGGGTTACTTCTCACTAATAACCAGAGTGTGACGCTTCTGCTTGTCTATTAACTCCATAGTGCCTAGATGGTAAACATTGGGTTATGGAGTGCGGCTCTCTACAGAGCATGGTACATGAACTTTTTTAAGGACCAGTGTGCAAAGGTCCACCCGAGTCAATGACGGGTCAGCCAAAGGCTGGGGCTCCACAACTAATTAAAGCCATGGTACTCCTTCCGGATCGCTCTTATTCAAACATTTTCTTCTTCTTTTTTTTCTCTTTTGTTTTTTGAAAAATGACATGAAGAAGAAGAGGATGATATGTACAAATTGTTGTGGATATGACTCACATCTGCCTCTGGTTTAACGTCCAGTAATGACTTAAATGCCTTCTATGAGTCGAGGATAAACTTCCCATCCAATTTTCTTATAAATTAGCAAACAGGGTCTTTTAGAGTCAGATTCCCAAGATTGTAGCGTTTTTCTTCATCTTTGAAGAGATTTCACAAATTAAGAAATTCGCGATGCACCAATCCACAAGAATGCGTCTCAAGAGTCAATAAGATATCATCTAATGACTCCTTACTCAGTCCATTCTTAATGAAGAAAATTTTATCTTCTCTATTTATGGTAACCATCCCCAAAGAACGACATCATTTGTTACAATTCCATCGTCCACATTTGTAATAGACTTGTAACCTTTTTGCTCTTTTCCTTTTAGAATACGAACTTCTTCCAAGACCAGGCATATATAGGTCAAATGAAATTGAAGACTCACATGCTAGTCAGTCCTTTGCTTCAATTATTCAGCGTACATCTTCTGGCATACTCTTGTGCATTAACAGTCTCAATCTTTCACATCTAACTTTGTAGATTTTTTTCAGAGCATTTTGAGGGAGAGAAGGAAAATATTTTCTCAGGTTTGAAAGAATGACATCTATTTTAAAGGAGAAGAAGGATTCAGTTATTTTGGGAAACTGAAAAATAAACTGACTTGAGAGTCACGAAGTACCATTATCCGCCACTTAACCGGCAATATAAAAAACTGCAAAAAGAAGACAACAAAATTAGAGTGAATTCTATTCATAACAAGGATCAGAAAGAGAGATGAATTCTATCTCATCAACTTAGTTTTTCAGAAATGGTTTGAGCCTTTGTCCATTGACTTTAAACACATTACCATTCCTAGGATTCTCAATATCTACGGCCCCATGAGGATACACATGTTTGACAACAAAAGGACTACTCCACCTAGATCTCAATTTTCCAGGGAATAGGTGCAAGCAAGAATCATAAAGCAGAACTTTTTGACCAATTTCAAAAGATTTTCTCAAAATTGTCTTGTCATGAAAATCTTTTGTTCTGGCTTAATAAATCTTTGAGTTCTCATATGCATCATTTCTCAATTCTTTAAGTTCATTTACTTGCAATTTGTGTATCTTGCAAGCATCATCAAGATTTAGATTGAAAGCTTTAATGGCCCAAAATACTTTATGTTCCAATTCTACAGGCAAGTGATAAGGTTTTTCATAGACTTACCGATAGGGTGACATGCCCAAAGATTTTTTGAAAGCAGTACGGTAAGCCCAAAGTGCATCATTTAGTCTTAAAGACTAATTTTTACGATTTGGGTTAATCGTTTTTTCTAAATTTGTTTAATCTCTCTATTTGCCAATTCAACTTGTCCACTTGTCTGAGGGTGATAAGGGGTGGCAATTTTGTGTGTAATACCATATTTCTTCGTTAAAGATTCAAATGGTTTATTACAAAAATGTGTTCCCCCATCACTGATGATAGCTCGAGGGATTCCAAATCGACACAAGATATTTTCTTTTAAAAATTTGAGAACAGTTTTATGATCATTGTGTCAGCATGGAATCACCTCAATCCATTTTGAGACATAATCAAATGTAACCAAAATATACACAAATCCAAATGAAGATGGAAATGGACCCATGAAATCAATTTCCCAACAATAAAAAATTTCAATGACAAGGATGGGGTTCAGAGGCATCATGTTTCTTTTTGAAATTGAGCCAACCTTTTGACAATTTTTATAACTTTTGCAAAAAGTATACCAATCTTTAAATAAAGTGAGCCAATAAAATCCGCACTGCAAGATTTTTACAGCTATTTTCTTTGAAGAAAAATGACCTCCACATGCTTCTGAGTGACAAAATTTAATGACACTACTTACCTCACTGTCGGGCACACATCTTCGAAAGATTTGGTCAGCATAATATTTGAACAAGTATGAGTCATCCCAATAAAAAAATTTCACCTATGTCAAAAATTTTCTTCTCTCTTGGTGCGTCCATTGAGGTGGCATCTCTCTTTCTTGTTCTTCAGTAAGAGATGAGGAAATTACCACTGGAAAACTTTACTTTTCTCCCAAAAATGTGTACTTCAACCCAACAGGTAATGACTTTAGTTTCAATGTGGGTACTTCTTCATGGACATCATCATTCATGGGTTTTAGCTCTTCAAATCTTGGCTTCCATCCCTTATACTCCACTACCTGTGTACAATCAAGCAAAGAGCATATTTTAGAGATATCATCTTCTAATTGCATGCCTGACTCAAATAAATTGACTAAACAAACTTCTAATAGGTCAGAAGAACTTTGTTTGAAGATGATCATCTATAATGACTTCAATTCCTTCAACTTTCTCCTTTTCATTAAGGACTTCCTGTGGTTACTTGGACATGTTAAAAATATTGAGCTCTAGTGTCATGTTTCCAGATGTTAGCTTCACCACTCCATTTCTGCAATTTATCAAAGCATTTGATATTGCTAAAAATGGACGGCCTAAAATAACATAAATTGACTTGCAACTATCAACCATAAGTTCAGTATCCAAGACAATAAAATCCAACCATTGGTGATGATTTGTGGCAACACTCTCAATGATCTCATAAGCTTATGTTAGTCTTCTATTCATCAAAGCTCCACTAGCTGCCGAGTCTAGAGACACAATCGAAGAATATTCTAGCCCATTATAGAAGGTGTGGACGATCAACCATTTTTCTAACCCACGGTGTAGGCAGGCTTCCAGTAAAGCCTTATATCTGTCCCAAGCTTCCGACAATGACTCTCCATCTTTCTGAACGAAGCTTGTGATCTGGGTCCTAAGATAAGCAGTCTTGGAAGGTGGAAAGAATTTGTTCAAGAAAGCTTGCTCTAATTGGTCCCAAGTAGTGATTGTCTCAGTGGGAACTGACTTCAACCAAGCTCTAGCTCTATCTCTCAATGATAATGGAAACAGGCGGAGACGAATAGCATCAACAGAAGCGCCTTCAATCTTGAGGGTCTTATAGAATTCCAAGAACATATCCACATGATCATTCGGGTCCTCTGATGGCAATCCTCTAAACTGGTTCTGCCTTATCATAGAAAACAAAGCAGGAGGTATGGTGAAGTGTCTAGCTTCAATGTCTGGTCGAGCAATTCCAGAACGCAAACCCCGAGTATTAGGGCTTGCATACTCTTTAAGAGGTCTATTATCTGCAGGTGCAACTATGACAAGCGTTAGCTCAAGTATTTCTCTCGCTCTTTGCTCTTGTTGTCTTCTCTTTCTACGAAAAGTTCTTTCAATTTCAGGATCTGCTTCTTCAAGAGTCCCGGAATGTCTAGTACTTCGCATAAACAAGAGAAATTACCTGCAGAGAGTCAAAGAGAACACAAGAAAGTAGTGAAAAGGGTTTAAAATTATTAAATTAAAAATTAAATTGATATTCAAGAAAAACACAGTCCCTGGCTACGGTGCCAAAAACTTGGTGTGTGAAATCCGCAAGTGTATGATTTCGTCGTCAAGTAATTAAAAGATCGAATCCATAGGGACTATGTCTATGAATATCAATTAATTAATTAATTCAATTCAATTAAACAAAAGAGAATATAATTGTTAAGTGATAAGAATGTAGTAACCAAGCAATTAAATAAATAAAAATTAAAACGAAGAGTTGAAAATGAAAACAGCAAATTGTTAAGAAGGATTTTCAAATTCAAGAAAGCTTCCATGATTGGGGGTAACCACAATGATACAAGACTCCTAATTGACAATCCTTTTATTAAAACTGAAATTCAATTGAAGGTGAATTACCTTAAATTAGTTAATGTTCTTTCTCAAGAGACAAGAACCGTGCCTAATTAAACCAATTCCTACTCTCATGGTAATTGAATCTAAATTGAACTCATTACGCTTTATGGTAATTCATTAAATCCTTGAAAGGGAAACCTACTCTCGTGATTTAGACCTTAAGTTCAATTCTTATGGTTCCAACACCTAGGTTCACCTCTCAGTACGTCCCTAGATATTTATGAGATGCAAATAAGTAGCCAACAAATTCACATGAATAAGCGCAATAAAGATTGAATCAAGAACATTCAAGATTAATAAAAGGGGTAAACAAAATCAATTAATCATCATCAATGTAGCAAAGGGCATTGCCCAATTCTAGAAACAAAAGGAACTACTCAGACTTGGAGAAGAAGAAACAAGAAATCAAGTTCGAAAACATTCAAACCCGTAATCAAAGAGAGAAGAGAGGGAGATGAAGATCAAGAGTCTTCCAATGTGCCTCATTCCAAACTAATTTTGAACCCTAATATTGTATTCAAATCAACTGTATATACCCTAGGGGTCTAAACTGATTCAAGCCCATAAAAAGAAGAAAAACAAACTTTAAAATCTGACACGGACTGCGATCTATAGTCGTGGATCATTCCACGGCCAGGCCGTGGAATTTGTTGTCTGAGTTCTATGGTCGTGGATCATTCCACGGCCAGGCCGTGGATCATTCCACAGTCGTGGATAATTCCACGGCCAGGCCGTGGAACTCCCTGGAAATTTTCTTTTGCTTCTTCACGCAGCTGCTCGATCCATGGTCGTGGAGAATTCCACAGGCAGGCTGTGGATCTCTCTAGAGTGAGCTTTTTGTCCCAAATTGCTATCCTTTGAGCTCCAACTTCAGTTATGCAAGTTTTCCATCCATTTCAAGGCCAATTAAGCACCAATCCTGCACATCAACATCAAAAACACCGCAATTATCCAAACTAAGGGGAAAAACGATTAAAAAAGGGAAATTAAAATGCTTAAAATGCCTAAGAATGCATGCAAAACAAGACCAAAATATGATGTTGTTTCACACACATCAAAAATAGAGAAAGAAAGAAACGAAGGGATAAAGAGGGAAAATAGAATAAAGAAATGAAGGGAAGAGAAAGAGAAGAAGAAGGATCCAAGGAGAGAATACAAGGCAAGAGCAAAGCTTGAAGATCATTTTCTACACCAAGAGGTAGGGGAGTTCTATTCATCTTTTCCATTTTTAATTCTCTTGAAGGGAGTTAAGGATTATGAATGGAGAGATGGATTTAGAGAGTCAAATCCAAGTTCTTAGCTTGATTCTTGATTCCAAGAATTGAGTTAGGATAGTTTTAGCTTAGTAAGACCAAGTTATCCATCTATGGCTTAAGATAAATCTTTTTGAGCTCATTGAAGGAGCTTGGAAAATGAGTTGGAATTAGAGTGATTTTTAGCCTAAATCTATGCTTAAGTGAATCAATAGGTTGCAAAAGAGTTACAACAAGTTTATGAGCCTAGATTGATATTAGAAATCACAAAAAACTGATTAAAGTTGATTGAAATAGTGAGATTTTGGGTGCTGGAACTAGAACCAGAGAGTTTTCTGGTTGCTGCGAAAATTCCACGACCCCGTGAAATTTCCCACGGGGGCCATAGTTCTTTCTGTTAGTTTCTTTGTTTCAGCACTAGATTCCAAGGTCCCGTGGAATTTCCCACGGGGGGACCGTTGTTCTTTCTGCTAATATCCCTGTTTTAGCACCATTTCCCACGGCCCCATAGAATTTTTCATAGGGGGCGTGGTTTCCTTTGGAATGAGAACCAACTTTTGTGGTCTTCATGAAAGTTGTAACTCTTTTTCTTAGCTTTCCAATGCCACTGGAATCACCTCATTTCGACCCCCCGTAACTCATGTTATGCTCATTTTATTGTGCAAGGGTTAAACTTGAATTATTCAATAAGGTTGAACCCTAGTGAATTGGCTCTCTTATGCAATAAGGTTGAACCCTAGTGAATTGTTTCCCCTATGCAATAAGGTTAAACTATAGTAAATTAGCTCTCTTATGTAATAAGGTTAAACCTTAATAAATTAGCTCCCTTGTGCAATAAGGTTGAACCATAGTAAATTGGATCCCTTATGCAATACGGTTGAACCCAAGTAAATTGGTTTCCTTATGCAATAAGATTGAACCCAAGTAAATTGGATCCCTTATGCAATAAGGTTGAACTCTAGGAAATTGGCTCCCTTATGCATTAAGGTTGAACCCTAGTAAATTGGTCCCCTTTTGTAATAAGATTGATCCATAGAGATGGAACCCTTATATAATACGGTTGAGCCATAAAAAGAGTTAGTTCCTTTATCTAATAAAGTATAACCTAGTAAAGAGTGGTTCCTTTACTTGTTAAAGTTGAATCATAGTAACACAATTCCTAATTAGGGGAGCAAGGTTGGCAAGCCCCTTAACCTTGCAAAGGGGTGAGAAAATTACTTTACTAAAGATGGAGTTGTGACAAGTTAAGTCCTAGGCTAGGCTAAGGAGGAGTTAAGTCCTATGCTAGGTGAATGATAAACTATGATAAGTTAAGTATTATTCCACAAGAGTCCTTATCAATAGGGCCAAAGTTACTAGTTTGATGTTGTGGAAGTAGTACATGGAATAGTCTTCTCATCAATAGGTATGTAGTGGAAGTAGTACACTCACTATTGTGTAATGGAACAGTCCACACATTACCAGGTAGTCTAAGGATTATTTAGCCTATTCTACATAGATAAATACAAAGGAAGGTGGTTCCTGAGAATATCCAAGTTATGTGCATGAGTTTAATGTTAGATTATAAGATTGCAAGGTGAATGTTTACATAGAGTCAAAACATGAATATTCTAGTGGTAGTGAGTATAGTCTCACTTATCTTATGCAATCATTAATCCAAAGCTAATATTGTCATTCATTAGTAATGATATTTGTTCAGTACTTATATCATGTTAATGAATGACTAGACTAGAAAAGTTTGTATATTATTTTTAGTTTCAAAGTTCATTTATTCAGTATAAATGTTTAAATGTTGGTATTGGTTACTCATACTGAGAATTATGATTTTCTCACACCGTTGTGTTTCTATGTAAATCTAAGTCAAGGTCCTACAAAAGGGTAAGAAGATGAAGAAAATAGAAGAACTAGATTAGTTTAGTCCTAGTATTTTTAATTCAAAGCTTATGTAATTATTTATATTTACTTTGAGAATGTGAAAGTTGTATATATATATGACTTTTAGGTATGACTCTCCATAATTATTTATTTAAATGTTATGGATTAGTTGATGTTTAAGTTATAAGTAGCATGACTGATACTGTTTATCCAGGTATATGTCAGATATATTAGGATACTGGTATTAGGCTATTACATATCTTCTCAACACCAAAGTCTCACATCGACTATTTTACGGATCAGAAATAAATACTTGACCTATAAAAAAACTAATTGATACTAATGTCTTCCAACATTTTAGTTTCAAGGGTTGGGCCAAACAAAATGACATTTTTGTCCTTGTTGCGCCACACTTGTTGGCGTTTTCGTCTTTGTGAAAACGCTATCATAGATGGCGTGTCCATGTATGATGCACCAAACATGGTAGCATATTCACGTAGGATGTGCCAAACATGGTGGCCACGTGAATTACGCCAACCTTGTTGACGTAATCCATGTGGATGCGTCACCTTATTTGACACATCCTACGTGCATTAAAAATTATTAAAAAATGTTACGTTGGACAAAAAGATAACAGTTTAGTATATAATTTCAAAAAAATGACATTTTGATAAATAATTTAAAAAAATAATAATTTGATAAATAATTTTGTCACGAATGATAATTTGGTAAAAAAGCCGCATTCTTCTACTGCGTGAGAAGACAACAAGGACCTTGCGTGTCCCAAGCTGGAGAAATATCATGTGGCCATACTTCTCTGTGAGCTTATGTAGACTTCGATGAAGGGGTTCTTTTCTCAGATGAGTGGTAAAGCAGGCGGACTTGGTGGGAGGTTTTTATGCTTGGCTTGTCTCTTTAGTATGATCATTTAGAAAGAAAAAGAAACAAGAGGAGAAAAATTGATGTAGGTATCAGCCAGCCAGCTGCTTCTTCCATTCGGATATTGTCGACCACCAACACTCTTGCGACTTCCTATACTATATTCAAGTTATAAGAGTGTTGAAATCGATACATACTTGTATCGATCGATAATTCCTGAAGGTTGGGCTGTTTGCAATTTGCGCCGCGTATACTACTATATGTTGGTATTGTAAATTGAATGATATTTTAAATGGGTAAAAAGAAAGGATATCGGTGCATGATGAGGTAGTGGCTGTCTGGTTGAGGTGTGTCAAGATGAAGTTGCTTTCACTAGGGTTTCAAACCTCGTTTTTAATGTAGTTGAGTTCGTCCTGGTAGCTATTATTATATGGTCGAATTGAACATATGATATATGCATGCATAATCAATATTATAAGTTATTGGTAGAAGAATAATTTATATTCCCATAAGTATTAAGGTAAGTTAATATTAAAATGGATGAACTCAATTAAAATTTTGACTAAATGTGGGGATTGGATATACTATAAAGAAATAATTATAATGATGATCCCAAGAAAGAACCACTAGAACTAAAAAGAAGAGAAGGTAATCAGCATATATTATATGGTGATTAACTGAAACAAAGAGTTGCATGACGGAGTAGAGGTTCAAAGGCACGACTTTAATCTCAATAGAATTTCTGTGCTTTTCAACCAGAATTTCCTTATTTTGTACCTTTTTTTCTTTTTAATAAAAATTCTTGCTTTATAAACATTAAAAAGTAATAATTAAATAATTAATAAGATTGAAATAGAATAATATTTGTATAAAAAAATTAAGAATTTAATTTTGATCTATTTTGAGTACAAAAGATGTTTATACTATCATTTAGTCCCTTAACGTAGAAAGTAACATCAATTAAGTTGTCCAAAAGAATTGACATCAATTTGTTCTCTTAATCATAAAAAAATCAATTTAATACCCAATTCATACAAAATTAACATAATATAGCCCCTAAAACAAAAAAAAAATATCAATTTAGTCTCTTAGTCTTGCAATTTGTACACAAAAAGATAATTTTGATGTCACTTTTTATAATTAAAAGATTAAATTGATAAAGAAAATCTTTTGAGAATCAAAATGATGATACTTATTTATTTTTCTTTTAAGGATAAAATATGAGTTTACTTAAATTTTTAATTATTAATTTTTCTCATCTTTGAAAAACAACAAATTTTATTAAAAAGAAAATAAAATAAAATGAGAAATTCGTTCTTAAGAAGCAAGACTCTTTTGGAAATTCCTACTTTTTTAATGTTTAAAAAGAAAAAAAATTCATTAAAAAGAAATAAAAAACACAACATGAGAAAATTGTGATTAAGAAATTTAAATGAAAGTCGTGCATGTGAGGCCGACTCCTTGGTACAACTTTTCTTATATTTTTAAATTTGAACGTATACCCATAAGTTGTGACGGTAACCACAATTTACGTATTTTTTACTTAATTTGTGTTTTTCAATCACAACTTATTATTTTGTTTCAAAAATATATTTTAAATTATGGGTAAGAACTATGATTTATTATTTTTACTGTTTGTTTTACACAAAAATGTTAAAAAACAATCAAGCTATACCAAATTAGTAAATAAAATATCTTCTTACATCTATGCAGTTAAAAAGTCTATCATTACTAATTAAATACTTTAGTTGCAGACAATAATTGTAATTATAATTTATAATTCTAAGCTTTCACAACATAATTATTATAATAATAGACAAAAAAAACATAATTATTACAACGTCAACTATTTAATATCTCAAACTTTATGTAAGATAATTAACAAACATAGGGGACCTACGTTATGCGTTAGGGTCATGGCCCCTTTGACATTTAAAACCTTGAACTAAAAACTTACCTTTATTTTTATGAAATATAGTTTAACCTCCTTATTCCTTAAAATTTCGTTGACCCCTAAATTCTTATTCTAGTTCTGCCCTTTTGACACAAACACTTTATATATTTGACAGAACCTTGATCATGCCTTGGCGTGGTTTGCATAAGGCAACCAAAGGCTCAACTTTAGGTATGCTAATCCCTGCTTCCTCCGTCATGTTGATTTCTTCATCCCCAGTTTTGTTCCACTCAAAAGACTGAATTAAGGCACCCAATGTATGTCCCATAACACGTTTTGCCAAAACAGCTCCAGGGCAAGCTCTCCTTCCAATACCGAATGGAATCATATTGTACATTTCACCACCTTCTCCTCCCTCAAATCTCTCTGGCACAAATCTAGTCGGATTTACCCACCACTTAGCGTCCCTGTGCAGTGCCCATAGATTCACAAGTAGCATCGTCCCTCGTGGTATATGAAAACCACAAACATTGCAATCATTGGAGGACTCGTGGGGTATCAAGAGCGGAACCACAGGGTATAGACGAAGTGTCTCAGTAATTACGTTTTGCATGTATTTGAGTTTAGGAGTGTCTGATTCTTTCAACAATTGTTCTTGCCCCACATAAGTGTCTATCTCAACCCTAGTCTTATTCATTGCATCTGGATGGTTGAGGAGAAGTGACAGTGCCCATTCCATGGTAGTAGCGGTAGTTTCAGATCCAGCAACAAGCATTGCCTGCATAATTTTTTGACAGGTAGTGTGAATGCTCGATTATTTATTAAGAAACTTATCTCAAAACGTTTGAAAAGGCTAGCTCTAGTAGTCAGTGATCTGTTATAATTAGCTTCATGGAGTGTTAACATACTATGAAGTTCATGTGTCAACTATAATTACCAAAATACCGTTATACGTTAAAGAATTGAAAGGATTTAAAAATACACGAAATAAATAACAATCAAGCTTTATGTTTTTCTCATCAGATGGGAAGAATATTAATATTGATTTTATATAGGGACATAACACATTTATCGGCTTACAACATTAATTAAGCATTTATACACCTAAGCAACAATTAGTGGTAAAAAACGTATATACTTGTTATCGTTGTAGGAGAAAAGAAAACATTTTGCTTTCTATTAGTGAGAAATTCTAGCATGTTTTAGAAATGATCTCCACGAATGATTTTAAACAAATTAACATAAATTTTAAGTCATTAATTTACAAATTAATAGTAGATATCTATTTTAAAATATAAAGTTATACATAATTAATATACATATATATAGGTTTTGATATTTAAAAGATGTAGATAAGGATCTTGCGATTTCTACTGTGTACAATTATACATTTAAGTGACGTGTGGATTTGTTTTTATCCTAACTAAATGCCATGTGGAAAAGTTTAATAATTGTTACATAAAAACGAAGGCCCGTCGAAAATGTCAAAGTATCCGAGGTAGTTAGTCAACAATTCAAGCATATCTATATAAAAAAACTAAGGCGTGTTTGAAAGTTTTAAATAGAATGAAAGTGAATAATTCATAATAAAAAGAAATACAATATAGAATAAAAGAGAACATGACTTTTTATTATTTTGAGGTTTATTGAGGAGAGGAATGAAGTGTTCAAACAATTTCTTTTTGACTCCTTAAATTGAAATGACAAAAATTATAGACTTTTAAGTGACAAGAAAAAAAAATCATTAATCTTCTCTTATAATTCTGTCTCTTCCTTTAAAATAACTTTCAAACACATTTTCATTCTGTTATATATCATTCATTTCCTTACCATCCTCTGCAACATAAGTTCAAGCATATGGTGCTTTATGACAGCGTATTCCGCCTAAATTAAGACGAATCGATTTGAAAATTCTCTTTGCTTTTGTAGCTTCCTGACGTTGATAGCTTTGTGAAAACAAATGCAAATAATTGAGTAATTTATTATTATTTATTCAATGAGTTTTCTTAACATATATCCTTATTACTCATTATTAATATTACTTAGAGAAAAAATATTAAATATTGTTTAGATTTTTAAAATAATAAATATTTTTATTTTTGATCATTTAACATTTGTTGTAAGGATACATGTTAACAAAACTCGTAATCTGTGCAGCGATTAAGTGAGTATTAACGTGAGAGTTTTAGAATAATTTAGTTCTTACTTTCGTAAAAGAAGAGTCATTATCTTATCTTTTCTTCATGGCCTAATCGAAATCATTATCGTTTGAAAGATATGATATTATCTTTTTGTTGGTCAAAAAAATGATATTAATATATATTAACGCTAAAAGAATTTAATTTCTCACCAGAATTACTCCTTTCACAGTTTCCTCCGTGTAGAATTCTGGCTGAGTTTGTTGCAGGTCCAACATAACATCAATCAGTGTCATATTCTTTTGGTCGTTTCCAGCACTCATCCTCCTGTTTCTCCGGTGCTCGTCAAGGAGCTTCTGAAGGAAGATGTCCATCTTGCTCATTATTTTCACCATCTTCTTTCTCATCCCTTGGAAATCAATCCATTGCAGTATTGGGAAGAAGTCATTTAAATTTCCACTTGCAATAAGTTCTACGTACTCCTTCATCAGAATTTGGAATTCCTTTCCATATCGGGCAACCGCATCCTTGCCATAGTACCGTTTCCCAGATATCATCCTTAGCATGATATTGAAAGAAAGCTCTAGAAGTCTTGGTCTGAGGTCTACCTTTGACACTTGCCCTTTGCAATCTTCAAATAGCTGCTTCACCAACAGTTGTACCTCTTCCTCTCGAATTTTGGTGAACATGGCAAGGCGGTTGCTAGAGAACAGCTCTAGGGTTGTTAGACGCCGAAGGTTGCGCCAATGGTCGCCATAGGAAGCAAACCCTATTGTCTTATTATTGTAACCGAGATGTTTCCCAGCAAGCGTTTGGGAACGGTTTGCAAAAGTGATATCATTCTTTGTAAAGCATTCTTCTACTGCGGAAGGTGAGGAGACAACAAGGACCTTGCGTGTCCCAAACTGGAGAAATATCATGTGGCCATACTTCTCTGTGAGCTTATGTAGACTTCGGTGAAGGGATTCTTTTATCAAATGAAGATGGCCTATGAGTGGCAAAGCAGGCGGACTTGGTGGGAGGTTTTTAGGCTTGGCTTGTCTCTTTAGTATGAATTTAGAAAGAAAAAGAAACAAGAGGAGAAAAATTGATGTAGGTATCAGCCAGCCATCTGCTTCTTCCATTCTGATATTGTCCACCACCAACACTCTTGCGACTTCCTATAATATATTTAAGTTATAAGAGTGTTTAAATAGATACATACATGTATCGATCGATAATTGCAGGAGAAATTCTTGAATGAACTTTGTTTATCACATTATTTTTTAAGTATGTTATTTAAATATTAACATGTGTATAAATAATGATCTATATGTCTTTTTCATTAAAGACATATAACTTATTCTCTCTTTTCTTTAAATAAAAGACTTAAAAGTTCAACATGTTTAATTATAAATAGTGATTTTTATTATATTCATTTATTATTTAATAATTTATAAATTATTAATATTATATACATATTTTATTTGTAAACTTAATTTTTATTTTTATAAAACAATTAATTTTTTTATCATTTAATATAAATAAGTTTGTTTTTTAACGTGAATATAAAAAAAACTTGTTTAATATATACAAAAGCATCATTCAACACGTTAAACATAAGTAATATTTTTCATTTAGATATATAAATAAATTCGTTTAAGAAATTGAACACGTTAAATATAAGTAAGTGTTTATGTTTTATTTATTTATTATTTAAATAAATTATAAATAGTTAATATTTTATGAGATCCTTTTTCATGTAAATGTAATTTTTATTTTTATAAACTAATTAATTTTATCTTTTTATTTTTTATCTTTTTTATCCATTCAAGAATTTCTCTTTAAAATGAGGTTAATTGTACCTATATTCCATTCGAATTAAAGGGATGAGAGTGTTATTAGTGCTTACCCAAAAACACGAAACAAACAAAATGAGATATTATAAGCAGTGCATTATATATGTGGATGTTTAATTCGGCTGAGTCATATTTTAGTCTTTTTACCCTTATAAAGAGAAATTCTTGAATGGGTAAAAAAGATAAAAAAAAAAAGATAAATAATTAGTTTATTAAAAATAAAAATTATATTTACATGAAAAAAGATCTCATAAAATATTAACTATTTATAATTTATTTAAATAATAAATAAATAAAACATAAGCGCCCTTACTTATACTTAACGTGTTCAATTTCTTAAACGAATTCATATATATATCTAAATGAAAACTATTGTTTATGTTTAACGTGTTCAATGATACTTTTTGTATATATGATCTTGATTTAAAGGTCTGGCAAACCAAGTGCAGGTTAATACCAGTAGTAAATTTTTCGGGAGTCGGTCGATCCATGAGGGAATTGATGAAGAAAAATTAATTGAGGTAAGAAAATGATTTGTCACAACACCAAAAGTAATAAAACAAGTTCACAAATGAATTTAAGGGCTTGCTTGAGTTAGGAGATCCATTCTTGGTAATAATTTAAAGGTAAGATTATTTCTCTTTATAACTCAATTGAAATCCACACACAATGAGAGATTCAAATCGGAAAATATAACATTCAAAGTTCAATTATATATGCAATCATATTATGATTCCTTTAATTATCTACCAACATTTGTAAATGAGTTCAAGATTCATTTGTCTGCTAATCCTATATTGTCTACAATAAATCAAGATCTCCATTATACAAAGAAGGTTTTTAACTTGATTGGAAACAAAATATAACACATATAATGTCCAATTGATAATATATCATTTAAGCACAAGAAATAGAATAATCTAACCTTATTTCATTACCAAGAGTTTCACTCTTTCACCCAAGCAAGATGAAAATTTAGTTACTCATAGATAAGAAGAAAGAAAGAGAGAAGAAGAGAAAGATGAACATAGCTTCACTTTAGAACAAGAGAAAATTACAACAATGTAAAACAAGAAACAAGCATAACCATAACTTGTAAAAACTAAGCCTAACACCAAGTGTTCTAAATGGTCAGTCAATGGTGCCTTTTATAGAAGATTAGGGATACAAAATGACAAAGAGGCTGATTAAGAGTAGGTGGATGAGTGGATGAATGAGTGGAAAATGTTAAATGGTGAGGATAAGAGTGAAAAATCATTGAGATTTCTTGTCTCCGAAATCATTCATTGCTTAAGTCATGGATTCCGTCATCAAATAGAAAAGTCATCTTCATGTCTGGATCTTAACTTTCAGATGTCCAAATTTCAGCCCAAGATAATTTTACAGTAGAGATATGGTACCAATTACTACAGATTGTTGGTCAGGTTCAAAGACTCTGTTTTGACTTTCAGACCCAATATCATCTCCAAGCTATCCGAATTAGCTCTTGTGTTCTTCATGAAAGTTGTAGATTTGGGTCTTAATTTCAAATGTCCAAATTTCAGCCCAAGATAATTCTTACAGCCCGAGTTATGCTCTGATTACTGTACACTGTTCAGGTTCTAGCTACAAAACTCGTGTTCTATCTTTCAAGCCCATTTAGCTCTTCTAGATGTCTATATTTTACCTGGAGCTCTTCATGAAAGTTGTAGAGCTTTCTCTCAGCTTTCCTACATGGTAAAATTCATAATTGTTAGACATCTAGAACTCAAGATATGACCAAAATACAGAAATAGTGTAAGACCCAAATAATGCTGAAAAAATCAATTAAGTCCAATTTGAGTCCAATCTTACAAAACATAACCAGACTTAATCAATTAAGTACATGAAGAGTGTAAATAACTAAAAATGAGGGTTTATTAATGTATAAAATATATGCTTATCAAATTCTTCCACACTTAGCTTTTTGCACTTTTGGGCAAAACACATAAGACCAAAGTTAGGAGACAAAGAAAAATGACACAGACTCAAAAGCTAAAAACTCTAAAAGACTCGATGAAGCAAGAAGAGCAACAAGAAATTCAAGGGATCAAAGTATAAATGAGGTAACATTTCTTTACATCTTAAACCAACAAGCAAGGAAACTTCAGTTGAAAAGAATGAATCAAGAATGATAGATCCTCACAAAATTCACTCTCAGTCTCTCAAGTGTTTAAAAGGTAAGTATTTCACTCTATTCAACCCATGAACAATTGCACTACCATAAGCTTGCTTATCTTCTACTTCTCCGCTACTCAAAACGCATACATACAAAAATCAAGAGGACTTTATTCAAGGTTGTAATGGGGTCATGGTAAAGGAGAGGGGATAATATGGATATGAAAAGATAAATACCAAAGAGAATAAAAGAGTATTATGGTACAGTTAGAGTGGAGAAAATGTTTGAGAACATTCATCATAAAGGACAATCACCAATATTTGACTAATGTTTTGTTGAAGATCAATCCCAAATTGGTGAATTGAATTCATTGTTAGACTTGAACATTCTCCTTTTCTTCCTGTTGTTTCCAAGCATCCACCTTTATTCTAAACTCTGATAATCCTTTAATTGCGGTGGTTAAACAATTTTTTTTTTGTTGATCATTTTGCACACACACCCCCACACTTGTTCAAGAACAAGGTCAATGCTCTCTTATTTCCTAAGGTTGGGTAAAAACATGTTTTTTTTTTCTCTTTTTTTTTTGAAGGATGAAATGAGCTAAAAATAAGGAATGGTCAAAGTTCAAAGGGGTTAGTTACACAATGAAAAATATACAAGGATGACTATTTGGTCAAAGTAGCTATTTCAAAATGCCTCAATTATATTAATATATGCATGTGAAAATGTAGCCTAAAAAAGAATCAAAGCAAGTTCTAGAGTAACAATTCCATGAGTGAAAACCACACAAGAAAGAAGAGAATGGTACAGATATTCAATCCATTCATCAATAGGCTCAAAATATCACAAGGCATATTTCTATCATTCTCAATCCATCATATCAACATTCATATCCAAGCTTGTGATTTTTAAGAAAGAAGACAATTATGCTAAGATCCAAGAATCCATTTGCTACGTCTACACAAAATAGTTATTTCCTCAACTAAGATGCGTCTCAAGAGTAATAAGTTGTTTCCAAAATTTACTCCTTACTCTGCCATCCTTAATTGGTTTTACTACGAATAGGTTTCTGATAGTCATATCACTAAACATACTTCCCAATTTAGATACGTCTTAGAAGTAAAATTACTCCTTACTCTGCCATCATTCATTGGTTTAATAAGTCCATGACAATCATATCATACTTTCCAAAAAAGAAAAGAAAAAAAAATAGTAGTCAACTATCCTTCTCCCTCAACTAGATCACAACATTGTCCTCAATGTTAAAATATAGATGAGTAAAGGATAGAAGATATTACCTGTTAGAGAAATCTGACACAAATTTAAACAAAAACAAAGTACGATAAATAAAATCAATAGTAAAGAAAAGCTATAAACGAAGTGTCAAATCTGGCTCCTTTTTCATCTTGTTTCCCTCACTGCTTCCTGCTGACTAATCTATCTGTGCTATTGCTGGGTCAGGTTTATGAACAAAAGCTTGTAATTTATCAATCAACTCATCAATAGTGGAAGTAGAGATAAGAAGTTGTCTTGCCGAAGGTGTGATAAATTTCTGTTCCACAGTATGGTCAAGAAAGATTAACAAAATATCAAAGAAATTATTTACATTTAACAAACCTATGGGTTTATGGTTGATGTTCAGTTAGGCCCAAGAGACAATTTGAAAAACTTCTTCCAAGGTACCAAAATCACCTAGTAAGGCAATGAATGTAATAGAGTTTTCAAGCATTATCTTCATTCGTTCATGCATTGATGATACCTTAAGTTCCTCTCCAATTGTCTTTCCAGTGATGTTCTATTGAGCTACATGTTCAGGAATGACACCTAAAACTTGACTGCCTCTTATATATGCAGTAAGTGATACAGCCCCCATTAACCCACGGCAACCTCCCCCATATACAAGATGAATATTCCTCGCAGCAAGTGATCGACCAAGAGTAGTAGCTGTATTTACAAACTCTAAACCCTTCCCATACATAGATCCACAAAATACACAGATATTTTTAAGTTGACGAACAGAAACACCTTCCATTTCTATTCTCATCTTCCCTTTGATTGATTCTGAGATGGAGGAAAGTGGAGAAAGTAGAGTGTTTAAATAGGAAAAAGAATGGAAAGGGTAATAATTGCACCTATAAGGGTAAGTTGGCTGTTGTCAGAAGAGTTTGAAACTGAGGAACACAGAATCTCTTTTTTTTTTTTTTTTTTTTGACTTCAAGAAAACCATCAGGGTAAAGAAGTCTAGAAACCCCTGAAGGACCCTGCTCAAAGGATCGTCTGTCCAAAACCAAAATACAGCAAAATCATACAAAGATAAAAGAAATATAATAGCAAATAATGACATACCTGTATGTACACCTTTCATAGCGTATCTTTATACTGTGCGTCATAAGTGCAGTAGTGGCATATCTTTATACTGTATGTCACCAGTGCAGTAGACACTCACGTCCATTTATTCGAAGAAAGGAGAAAGAAGAAACCATCGTGGGTTTCCATCCTGGGTCTGGAACATGGAACGCTCACACTTGGGCTCATAACATCAATAAAGATGCTAAAATCTGAAACTCGTAATGTCCAAGATCCAAAACATCCCATCCCAGGGCGCTGAGAGTCCCTTCTAATAAAAGAGAGGATCAAGCTTAGATGCCTCATACGCTTCGGCAGCCGCGGGTTACTTTTCACTAATAACCAGTGTGGGACGCTTTTGCCTATCCATCAACGCCACAGTGCCTAGATGGTAAACATTGGGTTAGGGAGTGCGGCTCTCTACAGAGCATGGTACACGAACTTTTTTAAGGACCAGCATGCAAAGGTCCACCCGAGTCAATGACGGGTCAGCCAAAGGCTGGGACTCCACAACTAATAAAAGCCATGGTACCCCTTCCAGATCTCCCTTGTTCAAATATTTTTTTTAATTTTTTTATTTTTTTTATTTTTTTTATTTTTTTTTTTTTTTGAAAGATGACATGAAGAAGAAGAAGATGATATGTACAGATTGTTGTGGATATGACTCACATCCGCCTCTGGTTTAACGTCCGAACGGCTTAAACGCTTTCTATGAGTCGAGGATAAGCTTCCCATCCAATTTTCTTATAAATTGGCAAACAGGGTCTTTTAAAGTCAGATTCTCAAGACTGTAGCGTTTTTCTTCATCCTTGAAGAGATTCCACAAATTAAGAATTTCACGCTGCATCAATCCATAAGAATGCGTCTCAAGAGTCAATAAGATATCATCTAATGACTCCTTACTCAGTCCATTCTTAATGAAGAATCTGTTTGCGGAAACTATCCCCAAAGAACGACATTGCCTGTTACAATTCCATCGTCCACATTTGTAACAGACTTGTAACCTTTTTGCTATTCTCCTTTTAGAATACGAACTTCTTCCAAGACCTGGCATGTATGAGTCAAATGAAATTGAAGACTCACCTGCTAGTCGAACCTTTGCTTCAATTATCCAGCGTACATCTTCTGGCATACCTTTGTGTAATAACAGTCTCAATCTTTCATATCGAACTTTGTAAATTTTTTTCAGAGTATTTTGAGGGAGAGAAGGAAAATGTTTTCTCAGGTTTGAAAGAATAACATCCATTTTAAGGGAGAAGAAGGATTCAGTTATTTTGGAAAACTGAAAAACAAATCGACTTGAGAGTCACGGAGTACCGTATCCGCCACTTAACCGGCAACACAAAGAACTGCAAAAACAAGGTAACAAAATTAGAATAAATTCTATTCATAACAAGGATAAAAAAGAGAGATGAATTCTACCTCATCAGCTTGGTTTTCCAAAAATGGTTTGAGTCTTTGTCCATTGACTTTAAACACATTACCATTCCTAGGATTCTCAATATCTACGGCCCCATGAGGATACACGTGTTTGACAACAAAAGGACCAC
This sequence comes from Ormosia emarginata, assembly GCA_029884605.1. Taxonomy (NCBI): domain Eukaryota; kingdom Viridiplantae; phylum Streptophyta; class Magnoliopsida; order Fabales; family Fabaceae; genus Ormosia; species Ormosia emarginata. Next base: position 5,304,628 of record JAQQTP010000089.1, read on the forward strand.
TCCACCTAGATCTCAATTTTTCAGGGAATAGGTGCAGGCGAGAATCATAAAGCAGAACTTTTTGACCAATTTCAAAAGATTTTCTCAAAATTGTCTTGTCATGAAAAGCTTTTGTTCTGGCTTTATAAATCTTTGAGTTCTCATATGCATCATTTCTCAATTCCTCAAGTTCATTTAATTACAATTTACGTATCTTGTAAGCATCATCAAGATTTAGATTGAAAGCTTTAATGGCCCAGAATGCTTTATGTTCCAATTCTACAGGCAAGTGACAAGGTTTTTCATAGACTAACCGATAGGGTGACATGCCCAAAGATGTTTTGAAAGCAGTACGGTAAGCCCAAAGTGCATCGTTTAGTCTTAAAGACCAATCTTTACGATTTGGGTTAACCGTTTTTTCCAAAATTTGTTTAATCTTCCTATTTGCCAATTCAACTTGTCCACTTGTCTGAGGGTGATAAGGGGTGGCAATTTTGTGTGTAATACTATGTTTCTTCATTAAAGATTCAAATGGTTTATTGCAAAAATGTGTCCCCCCATCACTTATGATAGCTCGAGGGATTCCAAATCGACATAAGATATTTTCTTTTAAAAAATTGAGAACAGTTTTATGATTATTGTGTCGGCATGGAATCGCCTCAATCCATTTTGAGACATAATTAACTGCAACCAAAATATACAAAAATCCAAATGAAGATGGAAATGAACCCATGAAATCAATTCCCCAACAATAAAAAATTTCAATGACAAGGATGGGGTTCAGAGGCATCATGTTTCTTTTTGAAATTGAGCCCAACTTTTGACAATTTTCACAACTTTTGCAAAAAGTATAGCAGTCCTTAAATAAAGTGGGCCAATAAAATCCACACTGCAAGATTTTTGCAGCTGTTTTCTTTGAAGAGAAGTGACCTCCACATGCTTCTGAGTGACAAAATTTAATGACACTACCTACCTCACTGTCGGGCACACATCTCCGAAAGATTTGATCAGCACAATATTTGAACAAGTATGGGTCATCCTAATAAAAATTTTTCACCTCTGTCAAAAATTTATTTTTATCTTGGTGCGTCCATTTAGTTAGGCGGCATCTTTCCTTCTTGTTCTCCAGTAAGAGTTGAGGAAATTACTTCTGGAAAGCTTTGTTCTTCTAAAAATGTGTACTTCAACCTAGCAGGTAATGACTTTAGTTCCGGTGTGGGTACTTCTTCATGAGCATTATCATTCATGGGTTTTAGCTCTTTGAATCTCAGCTTCCATCCTTTGTACTCTATTTCCTCTGTACAATCAAGCAAATCAAATGAATTAATTAAACAAACTTCTAATGGGTCAGAAGAACTCCCTTTTTGAAGATGATCATCTATAATGGCTTCAATTCCTTCAACTTCCTCTTTTTCATCAATGACTTCCTGTGGTTGCTTGCACATGTTAAAAACATTGAGATCCAGTGTCATGTTTCCAAATGTTAGCTTCACCACTCCATTTTTGCAATTTATCAAAGCATTAGATGTTGCTAAAAATGGACGGCCTAAAATAACAGGAATTGACTTGCAACTATTAACCATAGGTTCAGTATCCAAGACAATAAAATCCACAGGATATATGAATTTATCAACTTGAACTAACACATCTTCCACTATTCCTCTTGGAATTTTAATTGATCTATTGGCAAGTAGAAGAGTTACAGAAGTTAGTTTTAACTCACCTAAGTTGAGTTGCTGATAAACTAAATATGGAAGCAAATTGACACTAGCACCAAGATCAAGTAAAGCTTTTTCAATTTTATGTTCTCCAATAATGCATGAAATTGTAGGACAACTAGGGTCTTTATATTTGAACGCATTATTATTCTGAAGAATGGAGCTTACCTGTTCAGCCAAAAATACTTTCTTTTTCACATTTAATTTCCTTTTAACAGTGCACAAGTCTTTCAAATATTTGGCATAAGAAGGAATCTGTTTGATAGCATCTAACAGAGGAATATTGATCTTCACTTGTTTCAAAATTTCAAAAATTTCAGTGTGGTGGTCCAATTTCTTTGGATTATTCAATGCTTGAGGAAATGGGGGTGAAGGCGAGAGTTTGGTCGCCTTTTGGTCAACTTCTTCATTTTCTTGGGGAATTGGTTCAACTTCTTTCTCACAAGATTCGGGGATTTATTTTTCAACAAACTTTCCACTCCTAAGAGTTATCACTGACTTGACTTGGTCCATTTGTTGATTTTCTGAACTCCCTCATTTAGATCATCTCGACCTTTGGGATTTGGTTGAGGTTGAGAAGGAAATTTTCCTTTCTCGTGAATGGTGAGTGCAGAAGAAAGTTTAGCAAGAGTGTCTTTTATATCATTCATGGTTTGATTGTTTTGTTTATTAATGGCCTCTTGCTTTTCTATAAATGCATGTAGTGTTTCTTCAAGGTTTTTCCTATATGGTGGGACATAAGGTGCATATCCTTGAGAATTTTGAGAGTCCTGTTATGCTTGAAGAGGTGGTAGTTGCACGAATTGTGACTGATTATTATTCCTCCAGCTGAAGTTCGGGTGATTTCTCTATCCCAGATTATATGTATCTGAAAAAGAAGAAGTAAATGACTTTTTAAAATTATTCATTGCATTTACTTGCTTATGTACAACTTCTTTAAAAATAGGAATGTTAGGACATTCGTGTGTTGAGTGTCCTAAGTCATCACAAATGTCACAAATTTCTTCATTTTGCACAGATTTGATTTCTTTTGCTTTTCTTAATTCCATGGCTTCAACCTTTCTAGCCAAACTGGCAAACCTAACATTTAGATTTTCCTCTTGACTAAGGTAATATTTTCCTTTATTAGCACTTGCAAGATTAGATATAATTGAATTTTCAGAAGGGTTAGTACTATGCCAAGATTGAGAATTTTCAGCCAACTGGTTCAAATAATCTAAAGTTTCATCAGGTTCTTTATCAAGAAACTCACCATTGCACATTGTTTCCACAAATTGTTTAGTTTCAGGTGTTAAACCTTCATAAAAGAAGCTTATAGTGCGCCATATTTCAAAACCATGATGTGGGAAAGAATTTAACAAATCTTTAAACCGTTCCCAACATTGAAAATATGCTTCATTTGAATTTTGGGAAAAATTTTGGATTTGTCTTTTCATAGCAGTGGTTTTATGTGTTAGAAAAAATTTCTTTAAGAACTCACCTTGCATTTCTTGTCATGTGCCAATTGATCTTGGTTTCAAAGTGTTAAGCCAAGATTTTGCTTTATCTTTTAAAGAAAAAAGAAACAATTTAAGCTTAACAATCTCATCAGTGCAATTTTGATCATTGAAGACAATACATACTTCCTCAAATTCTTTCAGATGTAAATATGGACTTTCAGATTCTAAACCATGAAAATTAGGAAGTAAAGAAATCATACCTGTCTTAAATCTAAAATTGTTGGCATTGAGTGGAAAGATAAATGATGGACTAGAATTTCGAGGTGGTTGCAAATATTCATGCATGGTTCACAACGGTTGATTTTCAGGTTCATCATGTATACTTTCATTGTTAGCCATTGTGTCAATTATGTGTGATTGTGATTCAAACAAATTAATATATAAAGTACCAGGATTAATTTTAACTAAACGACCAGAATTTAAATCACGATACCAATTAAGCATAAATACATAAATAACTTAAAATAAATAAACAAAAATAATGTACAAGCTGGCGGTGTAACCCACCATTAAATATTAACAAGGATGTGGTACAAACCAACCACCCAATAAAAATTTTAAAAAAAAATAGTGTGGTAGAAACCAACCACCAAAAATATATATATAACAAAGGTGGGGTAATCAACCAACCACCCAAAAAAAAAAATAAAAATAAAATGAAAAATAAAGTGCGAGAAAATAAAATAAGAAAAATAAAATGCGAGAAATTAAAATACAAAAAATAAAGTCACAGAGAAAGTAAATTTAAATATGAAAACTAAAAAGTGAAGAGCCCACACAGAGGCGGCGAAAGAGAAGAGAAGAAGAAATATTATTTCATTAAGTTAGATTGCGGAAAAATAAATATGTGAGAAAAGTAAAAGGGAGAGTTTCCCCCACTAAATTAGTGCGTAAAATAAAAGGGAGATTCTTACCTCACCGACTGAAATAAAAATGACAAAAATAAATAAAAAAATTAAAAAGTAAAAATAAATGACATAAATATAAAAGTTAGAAAGTTAGTATGTTAGCAAGTTAGTAAGTTAGAGAGTTAGTAAAGAAATCGAAGGATCAATGCAAGCCGATCTTTTGCTCCGATGAGGAGAAGAGAGAATATATTTTATTAAAGAAAACGAACCTCAATAAATTAAAACTTCAAATCAAGTCCCAAGCAATGGCGCAAAAAAACTTGATCGGGATTTAAAGGTGCAAACCCAAGTGCAGGTTGTCTCAAGTAGTAAATTTCTCGAGAGTTTGAGGTCGATCACGGGGAATTGATGAAAAAATTAATTGAGAAGCGAAAAGGATTTGTCACAACACCAAAAGTAATAAAACAAGTTCACAAATGAATTTAAGGGCTTGCTTGGGTTAGGAGATCCACTCTTGGTAATAAATTAAAGGTAAGATTATTTCTCTTTATAACTCAATTGAAATCCACACACAACGGAGGTTCCAATCGGAAAATATAACATTCAAAATTCAATTATATATGCAATCATATTATGATTCCTTTAATTATCTACCAACATTTATAAATGAGTTCAAGCATTCACTGTGTCAATCTTATTGTTTACAATAAATCAAGATCTCCATTATACAAAGAAGGTTTTTAACTTGATTGGAAACAAAATATAACACATATAATATCCAATTGATAATATATCATTTAAGCACAAGAAATAGAATAATCTAACCTTATTTCATTACCAAGAGCTTCACTCTTTCACCTAAGCAAGATGAAGATTTAGTTACTCATAGATAAGAAGAAAGAAAGAGAGAAGAAGAGAAAGATGAACATAGCTTCACTTTAGAACAAGAGAAAATTACAACAAAGTAAATTAAAGAAACAAGCATAACCATAACTTGTAAAAACTAAGCCTAACACCAAGTGCTCTAAATGGTCAGTCAATGGTGCCTTTTATAGAGGATTAGGGATACAAAATGACAAGGAGGCTGATTAAGAGTAGGTGGATGAGTGGATGAATGAGTGGAAAATGCCAAATGGTGAGGATAAGAGTGAAAAATCATTGAGATTTCTTGTCTCTGAAATCATTCATTGCTTAAGTCATGGATTCCGTCATCAAATAGAAAAGTCATCTTCATGAAAGTTGTAGATCTGGATCTTAACTTTCAGATGTCCAAATTTCAGCCCAAGATAATTCTACAGCCCGAGATATTACAATTACATCTGCAGACTGTTCGGTAGGTTCAAGACCTCTGTTTTGACTTTCAGACTCAATATCACCTCCAAGCTGTCTGAATTAGCTCTTGTGTTCTTCATGAAAGTTGTAGATTTGGGACTTAATTTCAAATGTCCAAATTTCAGCCCAAGATAATTCCTACAGCCCGAGTTATGCTTTGATTACTGTGCACTGTTCAGGTTCTAGCCACAAAACTCGTATTCTGTCTTCCAAGCCCATTTAGCTCTTCTAGATGTCCATATTTTACCTGGAGCTCTTCATGAAAGTTGTAGAGCTTTCTCTTAGCTTTCCTACAAGGTAAAATTCATAATTGCTAGACATCTAGAACTCAAGATATGACCAAAATACGTAAAAACAGGCTTGTAAAGCACCCAAATAATCTTTGAAAAAATCAATTAAGTCGATTTGTTCAATCTTACAAACATAAACCGATTAATCAATTAAGTACATGAAGAGTGTAAATGACTAAAAATGAGGGTTTATTAATGTATAAAATATATGCTTATCAATATATTAAACAAGTTGTTTTATATTCACGTTAAAAAAACAAGCTTGTTTATATTAAATGATAAAAAAAAAATCAATTGTCTTATAAAAATAAAAATTAAGTTTACAAATAAAATATCCATATAATATTAATAATTTATAAATTATTAAATAATAAATGAATATAATAAAAATTACTATTTATGATTAAATATGTTGAACTTTTAAGCCTTTTATTTAAATAAGTGAAAGAATAAGTTATATGTTTTTAATGAAAAAAACATGTGAACCATTATTTATATATATGTCAATATTTAAATGACATACCTAAAAAATAATATAATACACAGAGTATATTCAAGAATTTCTCTAATTCCAGTAGGTTGGGCTGTTTGCAATTTGTGCCACGTATACTATTATATATTGGTATTGTAAATTGAATGATATTTTAAATGCGAAAAAAGAAAGGATATTGGTGCATGATGAGGTAGTGGCTGTCCGGTTGAGGTGTGTCAAGATGAAGTTGCTTTCACCAGGGTTTCAAACCTCGTTTTTAATGTAGTTGAGTTCGTCCTCGTAGCTATTATTATATGGTTGAATTGAACTTATGATATATACCTGCATAATCAACATTATAAGTTATTGGTAGAAGAATAATTTATATTCCCATAAATTGTGATATTGTCTATCAACTCTCTTGCAACTCCTTAATAAATTTCTTACAGGGCTGAAGTGAAGTATGTAAATCTTAGCTTGCTTATATATATCTTTTCTTTTTCTTTTTTCAATTTTTGATAAGAAGCTTGCTTATATATATATATTCTCGAATAATAATATGTAACAACAATGTTATTTACACATTATTTTTATTACATTATTTCTTTGTTTAGTAATAAAATAATAAAAACACATCTTCCAATTATTCTCTCTCATTTTTCTTTTCGAAAGAAATATAGATGGAAGAAGGATATAAAAATATGATGTTTGCAAATATCATTCCCTTAATATCTAGATATCCTAGTTTCTGTAGACTAGGCTGTTTGCAATTTGTGCCACATAAAATTATATATCTTGATAATTAATTGATTGAATTTATTTTCTTCTAAAAAAAGAAGATATTAATGCACATTTATAGTGATAGTATAAAGCGATTCGTTATTTAAATACTTAAAATATAACATTTAAATAATACCTCACTTATATTAAAATATGATATAAAATAAAAAATTATTTATATAATATGCGAGAATAATAAATCACATTTACATATAAAATAGTATTTCAGGCAAGTGACATATTTTAGGAATTAAAAAATATATATTTTTGTAGTATAAAGTTGGAGTACGCTAAGATGAAGTTGCTTTCATGAGGATAGGCAAGTGTCATATTCTAAGTATTAAAAAAAAAAAACTTTTTTGTAGTATAAAGTTGGAGTACGCCAAGACGAAGTTGCTTTCATGAGGGTTTTGCGTTTTGGAAAGTTTGGCATTTCCCTTTTGGCCTATTTATTTGAGAAGTGTACATTGTCGAAATTCTGCATATAAGAGTCAAGACGACGATATTATTTACATATTATTTTTTGCACATTATTTTTTGTATACCATTCTTAAACTATTATTTTTTAATAAAAAAATAAAAAAATAAATTTTTTAAAATGCATTTTTTTCTCCTTCATTTTTTCTAATAAAGTAGGTGTGTATAAAAAATGTGTAAAAATGGTGTGTAAAAATCATTTTTCTATTTGTACACTAAAATAGTTATACCTTTTTTTACATTTTATTTGTATGAAAAAATAAAGATAAAAAGAGAGTGGATTGGAATACATATTTTTTTATATTTTATTATTTAAAAAAATATGGTATAAGAATTGTGTAATAAAAATAGTGTGTAAACTGCAAATAATATTGTGAAGAGTTCAACACTTAGCTATCAACATGAATAACGTTCCTGATAGGATAGAAAATATGTGGTGGACTTAGACAGAAAAAAATGCTCATTATGTGGTGGACTTAATTAGGAGCCACTAAAACAAAAAGTAGGATAGAAAATAGACCTAGTCCATATCCGTTACTGGATATTGATATTTTTCCATTGATTATAAGATATGTGGCCATACTTCTCAGAAAGCTTATGCAGACTTCGGTGTAGAGGTTCTTTTATGAGATGAAGATGACCTATGAGTGGTAAAGCAGGTGGGCTAGGTGGGAGGTTTATATGCTTTGATTGTTGTTCTGAAGTAAATTCAGAGGAGTACCTGAGATAGGCACGTTACGGTGGATTCCTCCGTAACACAGCAACGACGATGGTGCGAGGGGTGGTACAGACCGCAAAAAGATTTCCGACGCTCAAGTTAGAGTTACGACATCTGAATAGAACAGTCAGTATATCGGAGGAGATTACCTTTGACGCGCAGATCGTATTTATAGGAGCAGACGCAGTAATCCAGGGATTCTTAGACGAGGTAATTTAGGATTGATATCTTGATGATAATCACCTTTCCATTATTGTAGGATATATCCCTATAAACCAGAAAGTATCTGGCCATCGAGAGATATCTATAAATCCTATAATATCGTAAGTGACGATCGATAAATACAAGATATCAGGGTTTTATCCTCTCCGCGGATTAATCACCACGATGTCATATAATAACACCGCATTTCAGTGTCTTGATCCGTGGTCCAAGACGTCGTGAGTCTTCCTCCACGATGGATAGTGGAAGTCCGAATGCGACACCAGGTTGATCCCATGGGTCGGGATCCGGATCTCGGCCTCGAAACGATTCTTCACGCATTTGGGCTCTTGGATGATTGCACTGGCCAAGTTTAAAATGGATCAACCACCACATGGCTGACATATTATGAGCAAAAACTATTGCTCTCCAGTACGGGTGCTGGAGACATATTCAACGTGAATCCCGAATGTGATCTCTGGTGACTTCAGCTTGCGATTCTCTGGGAAACCGATACTTGGACTTTATTGGGAAATAATGATTCTTGGGAAATAACGATTCTTTTAAAGAAAACGTTAGTTTCATAAGGATTTTCTTAACTGCTCCCTATCTTTGTGACCAACCAGAGATCTGAACATTTATTTTGGCTGACTTCATAGGATCATGTCACCTTTTATGCGACCAATCAGAATCCTTTATGCACGCTATAAGTACAGAACACTTGCATTCTCTTCTTCTTCACTATCGCGTAGAGATGATTTTTCCCAAGGGGATGAGTGTAGTTCTTTTTTCTTTATCCTTTTATGTGAAGAGAGCTTCATCATCTACAAAAATCATATTTTTATTTTTCCCAAAGTCCTTGAAGAGATTTGATCTTCTCCGAGCATTTTTTCTTTCCGACAGGGGCCTTTCTATCTTGGCGTAAAACTGGGTTGCTATGCATTTAGGGAGACGGAAGCCTTTCTATCCCGGCGTACACGGGGGTGTCTGATCCTACGTGTTGTTAGGATGGAATCATGCTTCCGTCCTCCGTTGCATGGGGACCCGATGGAGCACACTGTTCCTCTCTCCATCTTCTTGGCGGGTTACTTGAAAGCATCTGGCCAGTCTTTTTCGTAGTAACGGCTGGAAATGCAAGGATGCCTAATCAAAGGAGTGTGAACCCCCTTGGAGCAACCTGGGGTGGTCTGCTTTCTTTGACTTGCTTTCAAGGAAGTAGCGGGTATCCGCTTCTGCCGCTATCCGTTGAGAAGGTGGGAGAAGGACGAGTGAGCGGAGGATTTCTACTCCGGAGTGGCTTCAGTCTGTTCCGGGGTGGAAAACCCGCTGTAGCTGCTCCATGACTTGAGGCAACTCGGGATGGCTGACACCGGCGGAGGATTCTTCAGCTAGAGAGGTCGTACCGCTTCCATCGAGCGAAAGAAGATCTCGGCCTTTAATTGCATCGCGGAGTGGTTGTGCAAAGAACATTGATGTTCTCTCCGGGGTCATGATCCCGGTTTGCCAATGTTCTGCAAAGCCAATCCACTTTTTTAGGAGACCGAGGTTTGGAGATGTGGACGGGTACGAGCCAAGTGGCCGGAGATATTTGCCCCCTTTCCCGGGATTTCCTTATGCATTCCCTGTCTCAATATTTGTCTTTTCCTCTCATTCAGTTGTATGACGATGTATGGAATGAAAATGATTCAATAGACCTTCTCCTTTTCTGAATTTGTTCTGTATTTTCATTTCATTTTTCCACCGAAGTAACTCTGTCGGGATGAGTCCAACGCTTATCCCGGTAAAAACAAAGTAAAGACATTGCCGGGGTTGGTCCAATGCCAACCCGGAGTAATGGCCATAAACACATCTTGGAATTAGCATGTCGTGTGTAATGTCAATAGTTAATTGGGCCTAGAATCCGTGGTGCCAACCCGGGTTCTCATCCAACATTCGTACGACGCTTTAGATTACTGCGTAACCGTCTTTTCAACTACTATTACAGCTGCGTGGGCCACGTGTTGCGATTTCATTGTAGGGACGTGCCTGGAGCTCCGCGAGCCAAGATGAGCACCTTTTGAATTTGCATTGGAGGGGACAGGAATGCCCCATAACCGTTCAACCCTTAATAGACCCTTTATAAATAAGGGTCAAGGGTTTGTCTTCCTTACTCTGTCATTTTTAGCCTCCTTCACCGTTCGTTGAGAGCTTTGGCTTCCTTTTGGCTGCTTTCTATTCGTGGCTTCTCCATTGTTCTAGCGCAGCTTCTCCATTCTTTGCTTTTGCACAGTAAGTTGCTTTCTTTCAGTCTTTTTGTCATTTGCGCTTTTCAAAAAGTAGAGTAGCTATGCGTTTCTGGTTTTGCTTGTCTTCAAATAGGGCTTAGCAATTTAGGTAGATACAGTCGCCTCCCTGAAACACCAACTTCGCCGTGCCACACGCGGTGGAGGAGTTCCCCTGAATGCTTTATTTCCGGTGGGACAGGAGGTCGGTAGGGGAGGTTAGGATTACCTCGCTCTCCCTGTGTTTGAATCTGTGAAACTATTGATTCTGACAGTTTCTTACCGACTTCTTTGGATGTTCTCAGGGTTTCCATGGCCAAAGGGAAAAAAACTAGGGTTCAACCCCCATCTCACGACGTCTGTGATCCGGCAGAAGACGAGCTGGTTCGAGTGCGGCGGGGCCCCGGGTTGGTATGTGTGTGGGTAGTGGACGACGTGTGGGTAGTGGACGACGTGTGGGATCGTCGATCCAAGTTTTCAAGTGAAGCCGTACTCCAAGAGTCCCTATTCGCCTTGGAGTTAACCGTGAACAAGGCCCGAGATGACGAGTTCGAAGTCGTCTGTCCGAACTGGAACGAGAGGGTATGTTCTTGCCGAGAAGAGGGTTCGCATTTCATGTTCCTGTATGAGCCGCTTTTCCTTAAGTTAGGGCTAAGGATGCCATTTTCTGACTTCCAAATGGACATACTCCGTACTCTTCAAGTGGCCCCTTCACAGATCCATCCTAACGGTTGGGGCTACATCATATCGTTCGAGAGGTTTTGTCAGTTGATGGGCCTCAAGTGTTCGGCGAATACCTTTCAAGAATAAACACCCAGAGGACGGTAAGGCAGACGAGCTGGCTCGTCATCCGATCTTGGCTCGGTCGTAAGTCCTTTGATGTTTTCGAAGAAAGCTTCAAAGGGTTTAAGACTGCGTTTTTCAAGATAAAAGCCAAGGAGGGATGTCATCCCTTTTTCCTCAAGCCAGACGGGGAGCCAGAATTTCCTCTTTATTGGACGCAGAGGTGCTGGGACGTGCCTCTCGACATGATTGAGAAAGAAGAGGGAGATCTTGACCCCGAAGAATCTAGGACCGCGAAATTCATAACCCGATACGCTGAGAAGCATGGGAACATCAACATTAGAGATGTCCTTGTGTCCCTGGTGATGATCTTCTTTACACTTTGTTAGGTAGGATTTAGGGCGTTTATACCTCTAGTGTGTCCCTAGGAGTTTGCTTTGTCTTCATATATCAATGTTCCGAGATGTATTGACTGTATTTGTTTCTGCTTCTTTTCAGTTAGCAACATGACATCTGGATCTTCCATGGTTGCACTGCGGTCTTCAAGAAACCGGAGGAAAGGGAAGAAAACCGCGGCTTCTTCCTCCACAGCCATTCCGGACTCATCCGACCGAGGTGTTGCCATTGGAGAGCAAGATGAGCCGGAATCCCCTGCTCCCCTTCTCAAAGGGAGAAAAAGGCGAGCTGTCGAAGAGCCTTCTGAGCATGATGGACGGTCGTCGGAGGGCGGCGAGAGGGAAATGACGGACTTCTTGCCAATCATCACGGGGAACTCAGAGCCCGGGCCTTTCATAGATGAGCGATTTTTGAGTGGCGGGGTGAGGCAGCATATTGCCGAACAGGGCCTGGGCCCGACCTTAGCCGCGCTCTAGAGGCAAGCACTCCGGGCGGCAGCCGAGATCTGTGTCATCGAGGTCACTATCGAGAAGGCTGATCACCAGGCGTTGGCAGAGCTGAGGTCCTTGAAGAAAGAAAAGGAGGAAATCGACCAGAAGTTGGGTGCGGTCCTAAAAGCCAGTGAGGATAATAGGATGAGAGCCGTCGAATTGGAGAAGAAAGTCACTGAGCTGGAAAAGGCGTTGGCGGACTCTGAGGCTGCTAGGAAGGTCGAGAAGCTTGAAGCCGACAGAAGCATTGGTGCTCTGAGGGCCGAGGTGGCGGAGCTTGAAAAGGAGGTGGAGGAGCTGGATGGAGTAGCTGGAAATGTTGGGGAGGAGCAGTTCCAAAATGCTGTGAAGCAAATCCAGTACTTCAATCCCGGGGTTGACCTTATCTTGGAGGGTGTGACCTCAGAGAAGATGTTTCATGACGGCCGGCTTGTAGCTGTCGAGGAAGTGGCCGCGAAAGCTCCTGGTGGCAACCCAGCTTCTGGTGGCAACCCGGAGGTTATTCAGATCCCGGAAGAGGAAGGGCCGCCATTTAATATATATATATATACATATATATATATATATATATATATATATATATATATATATATATATATATATATATATATATATATATATATATACACATATATATATATATACACATATATATATATATATATATACATTTTGTTTTTTTTTTTTTTTTTTTTTTGGCCCCCTGCGTGGGGTTTTACTGTTTGTATGGACAATTGCCCCGTGCTTGGGGTTTTATAACTAATTACTTTGTTTAGTCGTTTGTTTTCCCTTTCATGGTCTGCCCATTTTCGTAGTTGTTATGCCGGACTTAGAAAACTGTGTTGTGAAAACTATGGTTCGGGATCCTTCACTCATGTTATTAATTGAGTGGCATTCCCTTGGACTTAGGTAAGAAAAGGCCTTGGTCTTTAATCTAACGCTTATAATAATGAAACGTCAAGAAATTTTAGACTTAGGCGAAGTAAGACCTCAATCCGTATTCCAGTGCTTGCTGTGGGAAGCGCTTGGAATTGCAGACATAGGTAAGAGTAGCGCCTGGTTAGGGAATTTTACGCGAAGACCCTTTTGCCCAAGGCGCCAGCATTGCTTTCAACCTTGCCCGGGATAAGTATCCTAATAATCGTACAGATTTTAGGATCCCTTCTTGGCTTAGGTGTAAGGAAGGAGTGTGTACATATGATCCGTACTGTCTCCTATCGACTTTTTAGAGCAACGCGTTGGATCAAACCGCCTTTTCTGAATAATAACTTTATTGCTGAACCTGGGAGAACAAGAGTCCGTACATAGCGTACTTATTTAAAACGAGAACGGATCAAAGATAATTCTACTGAAAGGCTAAGCCGCTATGGGCATTTAGCTGTAGTATTTCCTTAGTTTGTCCGTATTCCAGTAATTCTTGACCGGGGTCCCAGATAACGTTTCCAATGTGTGGGCTCCCTTGCCTGTACTGGTGACGACGCGATAGGGGCCTTCCCAGTTAGGGGCCAGTTTTCCTTGGGAGGCATTTTTCCCTCATATGTCGGCTCTTCTGAGGACTAGATCGCCGGGCTGGAATTTTCTCGGGATTACCTTCTTGTTGTACCTGACCGCTGTCTTCTGCTTGAGGGCGGCATCCCGTATGTGGGCTACGTTTCTTCTTTCTTCGAGCAAGTCTAGGTCCTCTCTGATTAGGCTGGGGTTGCTGTCGGATGAGAACTGTTGGTAGCGCCAGCTAGGCTCCCCTATCTCCACCGGGATCATGGCTTCGCAGCCATAAGTCAGCTTGAAGGGGGTTTCTCCCGTCGTGGAATGGGGGGTGGTCCGGTATGCCCAGAGAACATGGTCAAGTTGCTCGACCCAGTTCCCTTTGGCTTCGTCTAACCTCTTTTTCAAGCCTCGCATGATGATTCTATTGGCGGCCTCGGCTTGTCCGTTCGTTCTGGGGTTCTCGACGGAGCTGCAGTGGTGCTTTATTTTCAGTCCGGCTAGTAGCTCCTCAAAAGCTTTGTCTTTGAACTGGGTTCCGTTGTCTGTGACTACAGATTCCGGTATGCCGAACCTGGTGATGATATGGCGCCAAGTAAACTTCGGTTCGAGCCGAGGTGATGGTGATCAGGGGTTCGGCCTCGATCCATTTAGTAAAATAGTCTACTGCTACCACCAAATATTTAAACTGCCCTGGGGCCTGGGGGAACGGACCTAAGATGTCCATGCCCCACCGGTAAAAGGGCCAAGGAACCGACGTCGTGGACAGCTCCTCAGAAGGGGCTTGAAAATGATCTGCATGACGCTGACACTTGTCGCAAGTTTGAACATGTGCATGAGAGTCAGCTTCCATTGTCGGCCAATAAAATCCTGCCCTTAATACTTTTTGGGCTAGGGCTTTGGCTCCTAAGTGGTGGCCGCAGCTCCCTTCATGAACTTCAGCTAGGGCGTATTCGGCTTCTTTGGGGGTTAAGCACTTTAGGAGAGGGGAAGAGAAACCACGCCGGTATAGTCGACCGTTGTAAATGGTGTATCTGACCGACGTCTTTACTACTCTGGAAGCCTCCTTCGGGTCCGTTGGGAGCTTTCCATGCTGCAGATAGCCCAAGATAGGAGTGATCCAAGATGGCCGTTGATCCTCCACTGGGATATGTTATGATCCGTGATGGAGGGTTGGGAAAGAGTTTCTTGGATTGGATTGACCGGTTGTTGCTGTGGCTTTTTGTTTTGGCCGCGCCTTAGATAAGAGGTCGGCTCTGGAGTTCTGTTCCCTTGGAATGTGCTTTATCCTGACTTCTTCAAAGCCTTTTAAAAGTTCTTGGACCTTGTTCAAGTATTTCTGTAGGAGGGGCTCTTTAGCTTGATAGTCACCTCGAATTTGAGAAGTTACTAGCTGGGAGTCACTACAGAGTGTGATCTGCGTTGCCTCTAATTCCTTTGCCATTAGCAACCCGGCAATGTAGGCCTCGTACTCGGCCTGATTGTTTGAAGTTAGGAATTCAAACTTCAGGGAGTGCTCCAAAGTCAAGCCCTCTGAATTTTCGACTATCACCCCAGCCCCACCTCCTTTGGGGTTCGACGATCCGTCGGCAAAAATGGTCCAGAAAGCTTTCTTTGGGTCGCCGTTGTCTGTTGTGAGTTCTGCCAGAAAGTCGGACAACGCCTGGGCTTTTATTGCGAGTCGTGGTTCGTATGTAATCCCAAATTCTGAGAGTTCAATCGACCACGCAATCATTCGCCCCCGGCCCGGATCTGGTTTGTGTAGTACCTGTCGGATAGGTTGGTCGGTTCTTACCACCACAGGGTGGCATTTGAAGTATTGCCGAAGTCTTCTTGTGGTGATGATGAGTGCAAAGGCGACTTTCTCCACCTTTTGGTATCGGAGCTCAGGTCCCTGGAGGACCTTACTCAAGAAGTAGACAGGCTTCTGTCCCTCGTCGGTTTCTCTGATCAAAACTGAGCTTACGGCTTCGTCGTGGACGGATAAGTACAAGTAAAGTATTTCCCCGATGTCCGGCCTTGTCAAGATAGGGGGGAGGACAAAAGGTTTTTCAACGATGTGAAGGCGTCCTCGCACTCTTGAGTCCATTCAAAACTTCTTCCCTTCTTGAGCAATTTGAAGAGGGGGAGGGACTTGTGAGCGGCTTTGGCTAAGAACCTTGTGAGCGCCGCTATGCGCCCCGTGAGCTGTTGTACTTCTTTGACATTCCGGGGACTCCTCATGTTGAGGACAACCTGACATTTATCCGGATTAGCTTCAATTCCTCTACGCGTTAGCATGAACCCCAAAAATTTACCGGCCTGGACCCCGAAAGCGCATTTCTCCGGGTTTAACCTCATATTGTATTTCCGTATTTGTGCAAATACTTCTTCAAGATCCGTCGTGTGAGATCCGGCGTGTGGGGTCTTGACTATCATGTCATCTATATAGACTTCTAGCATCTTTCCCACTTGGTTTTCAAAAACCTTGTTCATCATCCTCTGGTAGGTGGCTCCTGCATTTTTTAGGCCGAAACGCATGACCTTGTAACAGTAGCTCGCTCTATCAGTAATGAAGGCGGTTTTATCTTCATCCCCAGCGTACATGGGAATCTGGTTGTATCCGGAATACGCATCCATGAATGAGAGCCACCTGAACCCGGAGGATCCGTCCACTAATTTATCCACATTAGGGAGTGGATATGGGTCCTTGGGACAAGCTTTATTCAGGTCGGTATAGTCTACGCACATCCTCCATTTCCCGTTGGACTTTTTTACCAGGACCACGTTGGAAAGCCATGTGGTATAGGAAATTTCTCTGATGAAGTTGCCATTTAGCAGTTCTTTAACTTGGTCTTCGACGACTTGCTGCCTCTTGGGTCCGACCTTCCTCTTTTTTTGCGCAACCGGTTTGGCGCCTTCTTTAATCGACAGCCGATGACAAATAAAGCTGGGATCGAGTCCGGGCATATCGGTGGAAGTCCAAGCGAAAAGGTCTTTGTTTTTCAACAAGAGTTCTGAGAGCTGTTGTTTTTCTCCTTCTCCCAGACGAGCTCCGATTTTAGTTACCTGCCCAGGATTGTTCCCGAGTTGAAAGGACTCCAGTTCGCCTTCGAGTTGTGGTCTGGTATCTCGGATTTCCTCTCTGACGTCCAGCTCGGTCATCAGAATGTTGACCTAGTCGATAGCCGGGGTAGAGACAGAGCGGCTTGACGTCTAGGGTATTTTACAAATCTTCAAGCTCTCGTTATAGCATTTTCTGGCTGCAACCTGGTCGCCTTTAATAGTGACGACGTCATTGTTCTTATTGAGGAACTTCATCACGAGGTGAGTGGTGGATATTACTGCCCCGAGAGCGTTCAGAGACGGACGACCCAGGATAATGTTATAGGCCGAGGGGCAGTCCACGACCAGGAATTTTACCTTCACGGTCCTGAAGAGTGTAGATGATCCAAGAGTTAAGTGGGTTTCGTAATATCCTACCGGAGTGATCTTCTCACCGGTGAAACCCGTTAATTCTCCAACATGGGGAGTCAAGTCGGATTGCAGAAGTTCCAATTTTTGGTAAAGGTCTAGGAACATAATGTCGGCTGAACTCCCTTGATCGACGAAAATTCGGCGGACTTCGGCATTGGAAATTACTCCGGAGATGACGAGTGGGTCGTCGTGATCCGGGATTATTCCGCCGTAGTCTTCGTCTGAGAAGGTGATGAGAGGCGCTTTCCTCTTTTTCGCTTGTGTTTTTAATCCTGAGTGGGCCACGCTAAAAACTGCCATTCTGAGGGCTTTCTTTCGAGCTCCATTGGAGGATCCTCCTCCGGCAAAACCACCGGCAATGGTATGGATCGTCCTGTTGGGCTCGGCGCGGTGATCATCGGGCACGGCGGGGGAGTGTTTCTATCCCGGCCCTGTCGGTTGCTGTTATTACGCTGAGGCGGAGTCCGGGATCTTCTCCTCGGGCTCCTTGTCCTTCTTCTGCACGGAAGGAATGGACTCCGACGTTTGTTGTCTGTGCATCTGTTATCCCCTTCGTTGTTTTGCGTGCGGAGGATATACTGCTGCAGGCGCCCGGCCTTGATTAGAAATTCAATGGCATCGCGCAGCTGGTAGCAATCCTCTGTATCGTGGCCATAGGCTTTGTGCCATGTGTAATGTTTGGAGTGATCCTTCTGCCTCTGCCTCTTGATAGGGGGTGGTCTCGGGATGTTCTGAAACTTCGTGTTCATCACTTCCCTCAAGATCGTTTCTCGGGGTGTGTTCAAAGGAGTATAGTCTGCATAGTTTCTCCGGGGTGGGCTACCCTTTGGAGGTCGTGGCCTTGAGGAATTTTGGCTGGGCTTTTGGTGAGAAGGTTCACTTTTGTCCCACCTCCTGTGGTCTTTTGTTGCCTCTTCCTAGACGTACTTCTCGGAACGTTTTTGGAAGTCAGTTAGATTGTCTGGCTTCTTTTTCGCCAGGGACTTGAAGAAGTCAGAGCCTATCCGGAGACCGCCTCTAGCGTAATACAAGGCTATTCTGTCTTCAAAGTTTTCTACGTTGGTGCAGGCAGCCATGAAACGTCTGACATAGTCCCGGAGGCTTTCATCCTTTCCCTGGCGGATCTTGGCCAAGGATTCAATGGATTTAGGTTGTTCCTTGCTCGTGGTGTACTGCAGCAAGAAACGCTGCTTGAGGTCAGACCAATCCACTATGGTTCCCCGTGGTTGGCTGGTGAACCATTTGAGGGCCCCTTTTTTGAGGGAGAGAGGGAAGGCTCGGCACAACAGTTCCATGGATCCGCCATAGAAGCATAGGGACTGCTCGTAGGCATTGATGTGTTCCTGGGGGTCCGTGGTCCTGTCGTAAACTTCAAGGTTTGGAGGAAACTTGAAATTTCTCGGAACCCGGAATTCCATGAGCTGGTCGGAAAAAGGCTGTTCCACGGTTCCTTGGTTTCGATTGTTGTCCCCAGTATGAGGAATTCCCTCATCAAAATGGGCCCTCGACCTATTATTTTCCATGTCGGTCCGTTTGTCAGGTCGGCGTGGCTCTGGTTGAGCTTCATGCATAGCGTGCTGCATGTCTTCCACTCTTCTAAACTGGTCATTGAGCAGATCTATATGTTGTTGCAACATATCCTGGAATTGGCGTTGAGAAGCCCGAGATTGATGTGTGTGTTCAGAACGTGATGCACGATCGTCGAAGTCGTTGCTCGGGTTTCCCAAGCATTGATGTACAGGAATTCTACGTTCTTGAAGGTTCTGGCCGCCCTTCTGGGCTGGGAATTCAAGTCTATCCCTGACAGAAATCCTGCGTGATGGGTTAGGAGACTCCTCAGAAAAAGAGGTGGAGTGCTCATCACGTCGGCTTCCTGGTCGGGGCGCCTGATTCCTCACAGCAGAGGTTTGAGCCACAAGTGGAGGCAATGGTGGTGGTGGACGTTGCATGTCAAGATCTTGTCTCTGGTTGACTGAGGCTTGAGCTGCGTCTCTTCTGGAGTTTTGCCTCGTATTCACCATGATTGGGTGGGATTAGAATTTTACGGTTTCCCCACAGTCGGCGCCAATGTTCTGAAGTAAATTCAGAGGAGTACCTGAGATAGGCACGTTACGGTGGATTCCTCCGTAGCACAGCAGCAACGATGGTGGTGCGAGGGGGTGTGTACCTGCAAAAGGCACTCCGACGCTCAAGTTAGACTATGCACAATAGGAACAGTCTGTATATCAGAGGAGATGCCTACCTTTGACGCTTGGCATCGTATTTATAGGAGCGTACGCAGAATCCTAAGGGGATTCTTCTTAGATGCAGGTAATTTAGGATTGATATCTTGATGATAATCACCTTTCCATTATTGTAGGATATATCCCTATAAATCTGGGAAAGTATCTGGCCATCAGAGATATCTATAAATCCTATAATATCGTAAGCTGACGATTGACAGTTGCGCATATCTAGGGTTTTATCCTCTGCGCGGATCAATCAGCCACGATGTCATATAGTAACACCGCTCAGGTGTCTTGATCCGTGGTCCGAAGTACGTCGTGAGTCTTCCTCCACGATGGATAGGGGGAGTCCGGTAATGCGCACACCGGGTTGATCCCATGGGTCGGGATCCCGGATCTCAGTCCAAAACAATTGTCTCTTTAGGATTAATTTAGAAAGAAAATTAAAGAGGAGAAAAATGGAAGTGGATATCTGTAATAAAGCAAGCAAGTATAATAATAGAATGAAGATGAATATTATTTTTTTATTGAAAAATTCAACGATAGTAACTTTCAGAAGTTTGAAGGTAAGAGTACAAAAGCTTGAAATAGAAAGGTACTAAAAAAAAGAGGAGAATGGTCAAAGGAGAATTAGAAAGAGATGATTCTCTTCATACAAATTCCATGACCTCATTCTCCCACTCACTCCACCTATAAAGTTGACCCCACCTCACACGTATTCCCTGAGTCTGCTATTTGATACCCGAATCCTGCTTCCTCTCCTCACCTCACAAGTGCTTGGCCCACCCGTAACTAACTCTCCCTCCATGCGTTGCTTTCCTTTCTCTGTCCTAGCTAGATTGTTTGCTAATTCAACACTATCATTTGGCATGTTCATTGCATTACCTTCCCTTTTGGACACAACCTTGTCCTCAAGGTTGAAAAGAGGATAATTAGCTTTGATCTCATCTGCATTTTCCCACGTCGCAGCTGTAATATCACCCTTGTCCCACTGGATCAGGACTTGAGGAATCAGAGTGGTTCCCTGGACTACTATTCTGGTTTGCAGCACTGTTGTAGGCTGCACAATTAGTCCCAACTCCGAAGTAGTCAGAGGTAATGGTAAATAAGGTTCACTAGCAGTCTCCTTAAAAAACTTAAGCTGAGAAATGTGAAATACTGGATGTATATTTGCTGTGTCGGGTAACTCCAATTTGTAGGCAACCTCCCCCACTTTGGCTACTATAGCAAAAGGACCAAAGTATCTCATTGCCAACTTCTGATTCTTTCTCAATGCCACAGATTGTTGCCTATACGGTTGTAATTTTACCAGGACCATATCACCAATTTCAAATTTCTTGTCTTGCCTTTTTTTGTCAGCTTGATACTTCATTGCTTCCTGGGCCTTAGCCAAATTTTCTTTCAACTGAGAGAGAATAAGATCCCTATTTGTCAACTGATCTTGCAGTACTGTTGGGTCCCTGGGACTGTAACTATACCTTGTTAATTTTGGAGGTTCCCTTCCATAAAGAGCTTTGAAGGGTGACATTCCCAAACTAGTGTGAAAGGTTGTATTGTACCAATACTCAGCCCATACTAGTGCCTTATACCAAGATTTGGGACTTTGAGAAGTAAAGCATCTCAAATGCATCTCTAAGCATTTATTCAAGGCCTCTGATTGCCCATCAGATTGGGGATGATATGCACTACTCATTGCCAAAGTGGTGCCTTGTAACTTAAATAAGTTCTGCCAAAAATTACTAGTAAAAGCCTGGTCCCTATCTAATACAATGGACTTAGGGACCCCATGAAGTTTAACAATATTGGACATAAAAGCCTCTGCCACTGACTTGCTGGAATAATCAGATTTAAGGGCTATAAAGTGACTATATTTGGTCAATCTATCAATAACAACCATAATAACAGTGAATCCAAAGGAATCTGGCAAACCAGTTATGAAATCCACTGCCACATCCTCCCATACCTACTGTGGAATTGGCAGGGGCTAAAGCAGGCCTGTAGGCAAGACATTACTGGACTTAGCTTGCTGACAGATGGAGCATTGCTGCACAAATTCAGAAATCTGATCCCTCATTTTTGGCCAATAGAATTGAGCTTTTATTCTAGCTATGATTCTAGCAATCCCAGCATGACCACCTACCAGAGACGTATGGTACTCTTGCAACACTTGCTGGATTAGAGGACTGTTGGTAGGTAGAACCAACCGCCCCTTCCAATACAGTAGTCCTTCCTTCGACACATAGTAAGATTTTGCCTTAGCATTCTCCTGGCACAGCTTTACTATGTCTTGTAATTGATCATCAACCCTGATCTCCTTCTGTAAATCTTCCAGAAACTTGCTTTGAGGTTCAGACCAAGCAATCATGAACATTCTGGACAAAGCATTAGCTGCAATGTTATCTTTCCCTGGTTTGTACTCTATTTTGAAATCATAACCAATGAACTTGTGCAACCATGCTTGCTGGTCTGGAGTTTGAAGTGATTGATCAAGTACACTTTGTAAACTTTTCTGGTCAGTTCGTATAATGAACTTGTGGCCCAATAAGTAGTGTCTGAACTTGGCTAAAGCTTCAGTGATTGCCAACAATTCTCGAATGTAAGCCGATTACTTTTGCATTCTTGGAGCTATTTTTTTTGAAAAATAAGCAATCGGGTGCCCTTGCTGGCTTAAAACAGCTCCTACACTAGTCCCTGAAGCATCAGTTTCTAGTGTGAATGGCTGAGTAAAATCGGGCAATGCTAAGACAGGAGCTTCAATTATCGCTTTTTTAAGTTATAGGAAAGCGTCTTCTACAGTAGAATTCCAGCAGTAGGCATCTTTTTTTAGTAGATCAATAAGAGGAGCAGCAATATGTGCATAAGCCCGAATAAATCTTCTGTAATATCCAGTGAGGCCAAGAAAGCCTCTTAATTGTTTCAAATTTGCTGGTATTAGCCACTCGAAGACTGCTTGCACTTTGTTCTTGTCCATGGCTACACCTGAACCCGACACTATGTGGCCTAGATACTCAACCTCCAATAATCCAAAAGAGCATTTGGATAGTTTAGCAAATAATATATGCTCTTGTAGTGTCTTTAGTACTGATTCCAAATGCTGAAGATGAACATACCAAGAGGGACTGTAAATTAGTATGTCATAAAAAAAAAACCAGCACATATTTTCTCAAAACACCTTGGAAAATCTTGTTCATTAGACACTGAAAAGTGGCAGGAGCATTAGTAAGGCCAAAAGGCATTACTAACCACTCATAATGGCCATGATGTGTCCTAAAAGCAGTCTTAAATCTGTCCTCTGGGTTCACCAAAATCTGATGATACCCAGATCTAAGATCCAGCTTTGAAAAGTACTTGGCACCATATAACTCATCCAAGAGCCATCTATAGTTGGCATAGGGAAACTATCTTTAATGGTCATGGCATTGAGTGCTTTATAATCTGTGCAAAACCTCCAACTCCCATCCTTTTTCTTGACCAACAGAATTGGAGAAGAGAAGGGACTATTACTTGGTTGGATGATGCCTTGGTCAAGCATCTCTTGCACCATCTTTTCTATTTGGGCTTTCTGGCTATGTGGATACTTGTATGGTCTGACTTTTACAGGTTTACACCCTTCTAGTAGTGGAATGGAATGATTTTGGTCCCTTGTAGGAGGTAGGCCTGAAGGTGTTTGAAATACCACCTGATATGTGTGAAGCAAAGTGGCCAATTCTGGCTCCATATCCTGTGGTAGGTCAAAAAATTGATCCTGAGGTACATCAGGTTGCATTAACTGAATGGTGAAGCATTCAGCTATTGCATCCGTTTGTTGCATCTGCCTGAATTGATGAAACTGGGCCTGACAAGGGCTTACAGGCTGGTCACCCTGCAGAGTTATAAACTTTCCATCCTGAAAAAATTTGAGTCTCAAACTAGCATAGTCGGCAATATGAGGGCCCAATGTAGCTAACCAGGGGGCTCCAAGAATTAAATAAGCTCCTGACACTGGTAATAAGAAGGCAAGGACCACCAAATCATGACCCTGAATGTTAACAGTCAATTTTTGAACCACGCCTTCCACCAGCATTGTCTGCCCATGACCTACTAATACTTTAAACTTTGGCGAAGGTTCCACAGGAAACTTGAGGAATTGAGCAATCTTGGGCTGCACATAAGTATCAGAGCTGCCACCATCCAACAATATCTTCACAGGCAGGTGGCCAATGTGCCCAGAAAATCTGATGGTGTACTTGCCACTACCATCTTTCATAGCATTTAAAGATAGGTGATGTTCTTCTTCTGTTGCATCAACCAACGCTCGGTTTGCATCGGGTGGATCAGGTTCAGGTTCATTAACTCCCTCATCATCCAATTGGAGCAACAAGACTTGTCTATTGGGGCATTTATGATTAAAAGAAAACTTCGCATCACAGAAGTAGCATAATCCTTTTTCTCTCCGAAGTTGCATTTCAGCACAGGAGATTTGTTTGATGGTTGAATTTCTCTGGTTTTGTTTGAATGGAGTGGTTGTGGGATTTTGTAGTAATGGTGGTAGGTTGGATTTGTAGGTAGTGTGAGAATTATCTGTTTTAGGTGTGTTGTTGGTGAATTTGTTGTGGAAATATGGGGTACTATTTTGGTTTTTGGCTAGTGGGGTAGAGTGTTTAGGCTTGGATGTGTATTTTTCTTCAAAGAGCTTGGCCAAAGCAACAACCTTGCCAATGTTTGTTGGAGATAAGGCCATTACATTCCTTTTGATTTCGCCTTGCAATCCACTAATAAAACAATCTAGGAATGCGTCATGAGATAAACCATACACCCGATTAGCTAATGCTGTGAAATCCAGATAATACTCATTGACAGAACCCGTTTGAACTAATTTAAACAATGTAGCCCGGGGACAATCATATGCAGAGGGACCATAATCTAACTCTAGAGCACGAGTAAATGCTTGCCATGAGTGAAACAGATGAGTCCTTTGCATCATTTGATACCAGGGAACAACATCTTGGTCAAGATGAATTGATGCAATAGTTAATCTATCCGAATCAGGCGTTTCATAATAATCAAAGAACTGCTCAGCTTTGAAAATCCAATCTAACACATTCTTCCCATCAAACTGAGGGAAATCAAGTTTGACCATTCGCACCAGAAATGGTTGTCGCTGCGGATCTTTGTTGAAGTTCGAATTACCATGGGAAGATTCCTGGAAGGAGGAGTTCTGTTGCAGAAGTGCATCCAGAGCTATAGAGATCTGATTGAACTTCAGATTCATGTCTGCAATGATGACCTCCATGCGTTCGAATCTGGCATTATTAGTCACCTCTGCTTGCTTGATTTGGCCCTGCAAATCCGTATAGTACTTCTCCAATGTCTCCGAATTGCGTCGCACTTCTGCCTGAAGCTCCTTTATGCGGGTGTTATCTGCCATGGTAGGATGAAAGCACTAATGTAATAAAGCAAGCAAGTATAATAATAGAATGAAGATGAATACTATTTTTTTATTGAAAAATTCAACGATAGTAACTTTCAGAAGTTTGAAGGTAAAAGTACAAAAGCTTGAAATAGAAAGGTACTGAAAAAAGGAGGAGAATGGTCAGAGGAGAATTAGAAAGAGATGATTCTCTTCATACAAATTCCATGACCTCATTCTCCCACTCACTCCACCTATAAAGCTGACCCCACCTCACACGTATTCCCTGAGTCTGCTGTTTGATACCCGAATCCTGCTTCCTCTCCTCACCTCATAAATGCTGGGCCCACCCGTAACTAACTCTCCCTCCATGTGTTGCTTCCCTTTCTCTGTCCTAGTTGGATTGTTTGCTAATTCAACACTGTCACTTGGCATGTTCATTACAATATCAGCCAGACAGCTCCTTTCATTAGGATATATATTGTCTATCAACTCTCTTGCAACTCCCTACTAAATTTCTAAAATTTTGATGAAGTAAAGTTTGTCAATCTTAGCTTGCTTACATGTATATAATATTTTTCAATAATTTTTTTAGTTTCTGTAGATTAGTCTTGTAGGATTTTAGAAGGAGGCGACACAATGAAATTAGGTGTAAGGATAGATATAATAATTGTTGAGGGGAGGTTTGGTGGGTTTGACATAGGAGAGATTTCTCTACACTACACCACACAATGATATGGCTATTTATTACCTTAAAATCACTTACTAAGTGTTAGTATCGAAAAAAAGATATATTTTGATAAGTGAGTAGTTATTTAGTAGTTATTGCAAATTTGAATATTGAAGATTTGAAGACAAAAGAAGTTGTCAAGAGTAATTATTAGTAGTTACACGTAGTTATTAGTGATTACAAGTAGTTAAGATCTTTGTCTATAAATATTAGTTTGTACAATGTAATAAGGGTTGGAACTTGTAAAATCCCTCCACATCCCACACACATAAGAGGATTCGGCGGGTGCACTGCAAGTTTTCAACCAACATTTACAATTTAGTCAAGTTTGTTTTCCTTTACTTTCTTTTATTTTCTTTAATTCAGTCAAGTTTATTCTCTTTTATTTCATTTCAAGATCTTTATTGCTTTCTTTACATGCTTTCTTTTATTTGCTTTCATTACTTTTCAATCAAATTTATCTTTTTGCAAGTTTAATTATTAGTTCTTTACATGCTTTCATTTTTATTTTACTTTGATTTCTTCATTTGCACTTATTCGAATACTCCCCATTCTTTATATTTGTGATTTGAGTTACCTAATTATTGAAGAACCGATAGAGGAAGTGATTTCCTTCTCCGAATTGAGATCGAGAATCAAACTTTGTTCATAAACAAAGGGTTTACTAAATTATTGAACAATTGACAAAATTTTCAGTAAACAAATTGACATGCCCGGTGGGATTTAGTAAGGGTAACGTGCATCACAATTGTTTTATGAGTTTATCCTTTGATAAGTTGCTCATACAACAAAGAATAAAATTGGAAATAGTTTTTAAATCGATACTAAAATCGATTACGAAGGCATATATGTATTCTTGCCTTTATCTTTAATTATTGCATTCAATTGGCAATTGCTGGCCAACATTATATTCGATTAGTCAGAAAATAAGTAAAAATAAATAAATATATTTTGAAATTTGTGCCTCAATATTTATGGCCAAGATGCTGCTATGGAGTGTCAAACATGACTAAGTCTTTGACATTCCAATGGTTTTAAAAAAATGAGGTAGATTGAAACTATTTGACTCTTAACACCAAGATCGAATTAGTGAACTCATTTTCGACAGGCAAATAAAAGTGTCACTGCCTTCCAATCACTTCAGCCATCTTCGTATACTCTTAATTTCGAAATCAAAATTTTGAATGCTGATATGTTATAATGGTCGAAATGGTATAGCCATTTCTATGGAGTTCGACCATAGAAAATTAAAAAAAAAAATTGAAATGGCTATAAAATCGAAATCGAAATTAAGAACATGCTATAAAGGTATGGGAATACTCTTAATTTCAAAATTAAAATTTTGAATTTTGATATGCTATAAAGGTCGAAATGGAGGTTAAATAGTTGAATGTTGGGAACCAACTTATGGCTGACATGCAATGGAGTTAGTCAAACTTAAAAAAAAAAAAGAAATTGTCAAAGATGTGAAAGTTTTCGACTAGCCTATAGTTTTGAGTGACCATCTAATTATTGAAGTTCCTATTCTATGGACTAGTCGAATTTAAAGCTTCAAAAGGACCAGATGTATGGTATCACTATATAGCCAAGCCTTCAATGGCGATAATGATACCACGAAGTTATAAAAAGAAAGGGCCATGTGTCAATTATATATATATGGCCATGTAGCCTTGATTCGAAGGGCTAATATGAAATATGAGGTGCAACTTCTTACTTTGGCGATGAATTAAATGAATGGACTTTGGTCATTCTAAATTTTCAAAGATACACCATTTTGTTAAAATTAATATTTCTTTGACCAACCTTTTGGTCAAATTAAAAAATAAAGTGTGAAGAAGTATATGGATGGCCTAACGAATGTATACATATATGTTTGAGAAGGCTTAATATTCGATCATGGTCAAATAGGCATATTTTGCTTCCATCTTGATGGATTTTTGAAATGGTATAGATGGGAGGATAACTTTTCCCCGCTTGCCCTCTTTAGTTTGTCAAGGAAAAAGCTGGCCTACAATACTTGAGCATGTAGATCAACTTATGTAAGAAACAGATAATGTCATATACTTCAAAGGGTAGTGTCATGTTGCATCTTGATCTATGGAGCAATAATCGAAAAAAGAAAACTTTTAAAGTTACAAAATGCCTAGATATTCTGAGTGGCGTCCTTTCTTCAAGAGTTTAATTCAACTCCAAATAGGACCATTTAATAGCTTTTCGACTAAAAGCTATTTCGACCAAGTTTGAAAGCATGCCTAAAAGTATAAGGAACACTTAGACAAAGTTTCAAAGTTGTACAAGAAAGTCGATGATTTGACTAATTAAAGTGTTAGTTACTAGAAGTCATTTGTAAGTTGTACAATTGTCGAAAAAAATTTAATATCAGATTCTATGAATTGAAGATCCAATACTGATGTTGGACTAATTCTTGTCGAAATAAGGACACCATTTTAGTATTTATCTTTTTTCTATCCATTCAAAAGAAAAATACTGGGGGGCCTGTGTTAGTATCGAAAAAAAGATATATTTCGATAAGTGAGTAGTTATTTAGTAGTTATTGAAAATTTGAATATTGAAGATTTGAAGACAAAAGAAGTTGTCCAGAGTAGTTATTAGTAGTTACAAATAGTTATTGGTAGTTACAAGTAGTTATTGGTGGTTACAAGAAGTTAAGATCTTTATCTATAAATATTAGTTTGTACAATGTAATAAGGGTTAGAACTTGTAAAATCCCTACACATCCCACACACATAAGAGGATTCGACGGGTGCACTGCAAGTTTTCAACCAACATTTACAATTTAGTCAAGTTTGCTTTCCTTTACTTTCTTTCATTCTCTTTAATTCAGTCAAGTTTATTCTCTTTTATTTCATTTCAAGATCTTTATTACTTTCTTTACATGCTTTCTTTTACTTGCTTTCATTACTTTTCAATCAAATTTATCTTTTTGCAAGTTTAATTATCAGTTCTTTATATGCTTTCATTTTTATTTTACTTTGATTTCTTTATTTGCACTTGTTTGAATACTCCCCATTCTTTATATTTGTGATCTGAGTTATTTAATTATTGAAGAATCCATAAAGGAAGCGATTCCCTTCCCCGAATTGAGATCGAGAATCAAACTTTGTCCATAAACAAAGGGTTTACCAAATTATCGAACAATTGACAAAATTTTCAATAAACACTAAGCCTCTAAAGAAATCTATTATGTTCTGATATTTATCCACTTGCTACCATCCTTGACTTTTGTTCCTTGCAGTTGCACCGTACAAGCTTGTAATTTCTAGTAGTATCTAGCAGTATAAGTAAGGGTTTATCTTTTATTTATTTATTATATAAATAAATTATAAATAGTTAATATTTTATGAGATTTTTTTATGTAAATGTAATTTTTGTTTTTTATAAACTAATTAATTTTATCTTTTTATTTTTTATTTTTTTTATCCATTCAAGAATTTCTCTTTAAATTGAGGTTAATTGTACCTATATTTCGTTCGAGTTAAAGGGATGGGAGTGTTTTTAGTGCTTACCCAAAAACACGAAACAAACAAAATGAGATATTATAAGCATTGCATTATATACGTGGATGTTTAATTCGGCTGAATCATATTTTAGTCTTTTTACCTATATAAAGAGAAATTCTTGAATGGACAAAAAAGATAAAAAAAAAATAAAAAGATAAAATTAATTAGTTTATTAAAAATAGAAATTACATTTACATGAAAAAGATCTCATAAAATATTAACTATTTATAATTTATTTAAATAATAAATAAATAAAACATAAACCCTTATTTATACTTAATGTGTTTAATTTCTTAAACGAATTCGTATATATATATAAATGAAAATCATTGTCTATGTTTAACGTGTTGAATGATACTTTTTGTATATATTAAACAAGTTGTTTTATATCACTACAAGAAATCAGGAAATTAGCGAGGAAAATTTCCCTCGCTAATCCCTCGCAAAATTTGTTTGCGAGGGATTCGCGAGGGATTAGCAAGGGAAACGTCCCTCGCTTTTTTTTCATCGCTAATTAGCGAGGGAATTATTTCCTCGCTAATCCCTCACTAATCTCTCGCAAATTTTGCATGTATTCCTCACAAATCAGCGAGTGAAATTTCGTCGCTATTCCATCTATATAGTTTTGGAAATTTTGGATCTAAAATCCGTCGTTAATCCCTCTCTAATCCCTTGCTAATTTCCCTCGCTATTCCATCGCAAATCCCTCGCTAATAGCAAAAAAAAAAATTAGACCTAATATCCGTCACTAATCCATCGTTAATCCCTCACTAATTTTCGTCCCTATTCCCTCGCTAATCTTAGTCACAACAAGAAAAAAAATGAAAGAAAAAAAGCAAAAGCTACCAGACCTACACTACACACCCTATATACCAAATGAAGAGAATATCTAAGCGAAATCCTATATACCAAATCATGCTCAAAATACAATTTATAAAGTCAACATAATAACAATGCATATGCAACTTTGGCTTACTTGTTGGATCTATTTTTCTCTTTCTACTGTGAATGCTTCACTTTTTTTAAGCTTGGCCTTCTGATGCTCATCAAATACCTACATATAAATAATTTGATGGTATCAACCATTAACTGTTAACATATATTCAATCACAGCCAGTACTGGGTATGACCACATAGATAATATAATTTGTCAATTAATGATCCAGCTAATAAATAGGATAAGGATAAAAACATTTGCACACCTCGCCCCTTCTCCGGAAACACAAAAGTGAACCAAAACAGAAAAGGAAAAACAAATACCATATTATCCAAGTCATCATGTTCAAATTTGGATTTACTTCCATTCATGTTAAGCTCTAGATCAACCCCATCTTGACCCTGCATCATCATAAAATGATAGTAAAAAACTTCAAACAAAATTTCTGTAAGTTATTTAGTGCTATGTATGGCATGAGAATTGAGATAATCTCCAGACATAGAGCAAAATAATGAGTAATGTAAGTAGTACAATTTACTTTAGTATAATATTCCTTCAAAACAAAAAGACCAAGCATACTTCATTACTTGTTCACTGTTAGCTGATGAAAAGGAACAATAAGAAATCACTAGCTAATAACAAAACAAAGTGGTAAGACACGAAAGACACAATTTTATATAGTAAAATAAATTAGAATTCAGTGTAAAATAAGAAAAGTTCAACAAACAACAACCAATAGCATGGTCATTGAATAAGACAGAAACATATGTTCACACATAAAGATTAAACAGTAGAAAGTCAAAGGGCTCTTTATAAGACCTCCTGATTCTAAAATGTTGCACACTTGACTACCAGAATAATGTCAACTAAACTTGAAATGGCTATCTGTTGGCAAGGGCTCTTGATAAGAACTCCTGATTCTAAAATGTTGTATACTTTTGTGCAGTTTCTCTTGATATATTTCAAAGGTTTTGGTAAAATTAAGGAAGCCTCAACTTCATTGTTCTCAGACGTTTCTTTCTCTGTAGTGTCCACTGTATGAGGTACATTTAAGCTAACAACTCATTCCAAAGCATCTCTATGTTCTTTTTGTATGGTCTGCAACCTGTCAAACCTTTGCACGGTTAGAGGGACTGTCACAGTTTCGGAGCTACGATCCTTCAGAAAACACTCAGCACACACTAATCAAATAAAGCACAACATTTACCACAATAATTTTTAGAGATAAAAAAGAAGTGGTCAACAGATACCATTACTGAAGCCTCATTCAAACTATAAAAACATATTCAATAGATTTTCAGCGACAAAACTCACAAGGCAATAAACAGAAAACACTGCAGGAGTTCAAAAACATCAAAAAATTCAACGTTTGCAAGTTTAAAGACTTAAAATATTGCACAAAGTAGAAAAGTTAAAAAACAATGAAGACATTTATTGGCTTTTTTCATATATATATATATACCCTTTTCCTGCATTCATAGAGGCAAAAATCAAACGCTTGAGGCAAAAAGAATTACTCATAAAAAAGGGTGTGTGAGAATAACCCATAGAAACAAAATCACCAAGAGTCTCCACACACATTGCAGCAAAAAGAATCTTCTATTCTTTATTGAATGATATATTGTGGCTTGGAATAGATTTTTGTAACCAATGAGCTTGGCTGCATAAGCCATCCCAGTGCATTGCATTCCTATATGAGGACATTCTATATGCTTCACTGTCAATCTCGTCCTTGCATACCTACAGGCACATGTAGTTGTTGGCCTGAAGAACCCAAAAAAATAAATCATTCTCACACTATTTTCCACTTCCACAAAATCTCAAACTCATTCACCAACCTCACAAAGACAAAATCTCAAACCACCACACAAACAAAAACAGCAACAACAGATATGGGTTCATGTGATTCTTACATATCTGGGTTTGTTTTGATTCTTACAGATCTGGGTTCGTTTTGCTTACAGAGATATGGGTTCATTTTGATTCTTACAGATTTGGGTTTAATTCCAGAAGAGGCATCTCCACCGGCAACACCGCCGCCCTCGTCTCCGAGCCTATCGCTTCTTCCCGTCCTCTGCCTCCCAGATCCGCATTGTGCCTCCAAGCCAGCCGCAACCACCAAATCCACCTCACTGCGTGTGCCGCTGGACCGTTGTCACCATTCATGCCCACCATCTGCATGGCACCATTGCGCATCGTAGTCTCTGCCCTCTGTTGGTAGCGTTGCTGCTGTGCTTAGAAGGAGGGGAAGGGCGTGGGTGGTGGAGGGGGTGGGTGTGGACACCATCGGGTACTATGGGTGGGAAGCTCAGAACTCATTTGATTCTAATTTTACGTTTTGGCTCTTTGTGGGATTACTAAGGGCGTGGGCACTAAAATTAGCGAGGGATATCATTCCCTCGCAAGTCCCTCGCTAAATTTAGCGAGGGATAAAATTCTCTCTCTATTCCCTCGCTATTTTTAGCGAGGGATATAATTTCCTCCCTATTTTCTCGCTATTTTTAGCGAGACATATAATTCTCTAGTCATTCCCTCGCTAATTTTAACGAGGGATAAAATTCCCTCGTCATTTCCTCGCTATTTTTAGCGAGAGAAATTTGTTACCCAAGTGGCTTCAGTACTTAAGAGGGGGTTGAATTGAGTAATTAAAACTTTTTCGCAATTCCTTTTTAATACAAAATTCTTAAAGCAATATAATGAATATATATAAAGATGATGAAATGCCTTAAGAACAGTAAATAAACAATTAAACAATAATAAATAAATTACTGAAAAAAAGAGATAAAGGAGAGAAGAGCAGGCACGATATTTATCCTGGTTCGACCACCAACCACTTGTGGCCTACGTCCAGTCCCCGAAACACAGTTCAAAATTTTTCACTATTCAATACAAGCTTAAAACAGGTGCTTGCAACATTTACACAACAGGGATACCTCACCCTATTTACTAGAGGGATACCTCACCCCCTTTGAAGGATACCTCACCTTCTTTACAACAAGGGATACCTCACCTTTTTACAAAGAACCAGAATATAGACGAAGAGAAACTCTCACAAAGAGCAAATATTACAATTTGAAGCGC
The DNA here is from genome assembly GCA_029884605.1 of Ormosia emarginata. NCBI lineage: Eukaryota > Viridiplantae > Streptophyta > Magnoliopsida > Fabales > Fabaceae > Ormosia > Ormosia emarginata. Next base: position 5,337,697 of record JAQQTP010000089.1, read on the forward strand.
TAAGAAGCTCTCTTAGGATATATCAAGGTTTTGGTGAAAAGAGCATAGAAAATATGAGAAAATATAGAATCACGTTTTTGGCACAAGCAAAAATAATTCAGATGGTTGGGCAACCTTCAGATGTGACCCAAGGTCACTATTTATAGAGCCTTTGAGGAAAACAGTCGTTAGAACAATTAATATCCATTTAAATTTGAATTATAACCGTTTCTTTCTATTTTAGAAATCGTGGGTTATTCGAATACCATCACGGGGTATTCGAATACCTATGATAAAAGGTATTTTTAAAAACAGATCAAAGGGTGGTTATTCGAATACCAGTTAAGGGTATTCGAATACCTCAGTTTAAAAGGTATTTTTCTAAAATCAGGTTGTTCGAATACCACAAGGTTTATTCGAATACCTGTCACTTAAAACAGGTTTTTAAGAAGTACTGTATTCGAATGCCATGAAGGGTATTCGAATGCCATGAAGGGTATTCGAATACCATTATTTTGGAAAACAGAAACGTATGTAAAGGATGCAGGTTATTCGAATACCATAGAGGTGTATTCGAATACCTCAGTTAAAAAACAGTTAAAAAGCCATTTGTAATTGCTTTGAAAACCATTTCCAATCTTTAAAACCTTTGATCTTTCAAAACCATTTTGAAACCTCAGTTTGATTTAAGGAATAGATTTTTAGATCTTTTAAATTTAACCAATGAGATATCCAGGAAGGCTCCGTACAAAAGATCCTAAGTCCTAAAGCTAATCTTGAGCATCTTGGACTTAGTCTCATCATCATCATCTTCATCATGTTTGTTATCATCAAAACAACTATCAATGACAGCTAGTGATAATCACATATTTTATTCATTAAGAAACCCTTATGTTTAGTCATTTACACTCTCCATATTCTTAATTGATTGAGTTTGGTATGATTTTGTGAGTTTGAGCTCAAATTGGTCCTAATTGAATATTTTCAGCATTATTGAGATTTGACACTGTTTCTGTATTTTAGCCATAACTTGAGTTCCTGATATCTAATAATCATGAATTTTACCTTGTAGGAAAGCTAGGAGGAAGCTCTACAACTTTGATGAAGAGCTCGAAGTCCAATTCAGATGTCTAAGGGACCTAAGTTTACATGGAAGTCAGAATACGGGTTCTATCACTAGAATCCGAACGGTGTGCACTCATAAAATCATATCCCAAGCTGTAATAATGGAGATGGGCTGAAATTTGGATAGTTGATAGTTAAGACCCAAATAAACAACTTTCATGAAGAACACTTTTTGAAAAAATGAAGTCTAATGGGTCAGTTTGAGCCTGCAAGTCGGAACAGAGGTGCTGAAGTTGGGTTTGAGTGACCTGCAGTTTTTGGGCCATATCTTGGGCTGCGGAAGCCAAATTGGACGATACAGATATGCATGTTATAGCCAAGACAAAGATCTACAACTTTCATGAAGAGTAGTTTTCGTGGATCTGAAGTATAGTTGGTCGTTTTTGGCTTCCAAGTCAGATGTCAAAATTTTCGTACTCAACCACTCCTCTCACCAACCCACTCAACCACTCCACTCACCAACCCACTCACCCACTCCACTCACCAACCCATTCAACCACTCCACTCAACCACTCCACTCACCAACCCACTCACCAACCCATTCAACCACTTCTCTCACCAACCCACTCATCCACCCACTCCCCTTTGTCATTTTGTTACCCTAGACTTCTATAAAAGGGCACCATTGGTTATCATTAACAACAAGTTGTATTCTCCTTCAATTCTCTTATAGTTTCTTCTTGTTTCTTCATAGTTTCTCATAGCTCTTGTATATTTTGATGATTTCCTTCATTGTAATGGAGAGCTAAGTTACTTTCAGTCAATTCGGGACTCTTGAAGAGATTGTGGTTTGGATTCTTGAGACCTTGGTTATATAATGTATTTGATTTATATTTGAATTCCTCTTCTTTCTTTCTTCTTCTTCTTCTTCTTCTTCTTCTTCTTCTTCTTCTTCTTCTTCTTCTTCTGTTTTTTTGATCTTGAATACATGAATGGTGATTCTGTTTATGTTTGATCTGATTTGATCTGGTTTAAGATTAAGTATTGTGATGAAACTTAGAACTGATTTATCCGAATTAATCACATAAGCTTCGAAGATTGAAATTTGTGATGAAACTTAGAACTGATTGATCTAAACTAATCACATAATTGAAGAGGTTAGGTTACTGATTGGTGCCTAGGTTAATTGAATTCGGTACTTAAATTGACATATATCTACATGAATGGTGCGATTGTAGATTTGTGTTTATCACTTGTCAATTGAATTCTGGACGATTGTCTAGTGTGAATTCTGGACCTAATGCTGAGATTTCGGTTAGATCCAAGTTAACCATTCAAATGTGCTTCAAATGTTTGTTAAAAGGTTTATGATTGAATCCACCCAATCTCGGATAGATTTCTGAATTGACTATTCTTCTAATTGTTATTTCTCTTTAAATCTTGTCACTACGATCCTTGAACCATCAAAACCCCTCTTTTTTCTAACTTTCACTTGATTTGATCAAATTGCATCTACAATCCTTGAGGAGACGATCCGGTGTTGTTCACTATACTACAAGTTTAGGTAATAACTTCGGTTATAATTTTGACTGAGTTCGGCGCTCGTCAAAATTTTGGCGCCGTTGCCGGGGATTAGTAAGTGTAATCTTTTCATTTTAAGTGTTTTTACTAACCTTTGCTTTTTATTAACTTTTCTAACATTTTTATCCATTGTCTAGTGTATTTGCTTATTTATTTGTTTTTGTGAGATGCATGACTAGGTCCGAGCCTGATAACTTGGTTGACTTTGATCCTGAGATTGATAGAACCTTGCATAGGTTGATTAGCGCTCGTAGGCTAAGTGCAAGAATTGCTTTGAATTTGATCTTAATATTGGGAGTGAACTTGAGATCTTGAATAATTCTCGAAACCATGGCGATAACATGCGAGAATAGAACTCTTAAGGAACTTCTTTGCTCGATATAACTAACCGGTCTTTGTGTATTCAATACCCGGATCTTGATGCTGATTTTGAGTTAAAATCTGGATTGATACATTTGTTGCCCAAGTTTCACGGTTTTGCAGGTGAGGATCCCCATAAGCATCTAAAGGAGTTCCATGTGGTTTGTTTAACCATGAAGCCACATGGGATCTCAGAAGAGCACATCAAGCTGAGGACATTTCCCTTCTCACTTGCTGATACAACCAAGGATTGGTTATTTTATCTTTCACCAGGTTCAGTAACAAGTTGGAATGACATGAAGCAGTTGTTCTTAGAGAAATTTTTCCCTGCCTCTAGAGCTGCTGCCATTAGAAAAGATATATGTGGCATAAGACAAATGACATGAGAGACCTTGCATGAATATTGGGAAAGGTTCAAGAAGCTGTGCTCGAGCTATCCCCACCACCAAATCACCGATCAACTCTTAATTCAATATTTCTATGAAGGCTTGCTGCCAAATGACAGAAGCATGGTAGATGCTGCCTCTGGAGGAGCCTTAGTAGACAAGACCCCTGCAGCAGCGAGAGATTTGATAGCAAACATGGCAGCCAATACCCAATAATTTGGCACACGAATTATTACCTCAACCAGAGGAGTCAATGAGATTCAATCATCTTATGTAGACCAACAGAGAATGGAACACAGACTTGATGAATTGACTTCTTTGGTGAGGCGCGATTAGCGATGGGACAACAAGCACCAATGCGAGATGGGCAACCTTGTGTGTGGCATTTGCTCTTGTTCATCTCATCCCATCGATGCATGCCCCACACTTCGGGATGGTGGTTCTATTTTTCCAGAGTAATACATTGCGGCGGTGGTATTTTTCTTGGTAGACCCCAATATCGGCAATCACAAGAAGAACCCGGGTATGATCCATTTTCTAATACCTATAACCCGGGTGGAGGGACCATCCCAACACGAGATATGGAAATTCGGTCAACAACAACAACAACCCCAACAAGCGGCAACCGCGGTTTAGATACCAAGCTACGGGGCTGCGGCAACAAGTACCAACCACTGCATTTAGCAAGCACAAGCACAACTGCGCCGCCACCCATGCGGCGGCCCCTCCGGCCTATCTGTTCCAACGACCACTCCGGTGAGCCACCTTTCGAAGACTTGATGAAACAGTTTCAGCAGAATGTCAATACCACCATCCAGAATTTACAAACTCAAATTGGGCAGATGGCAACCACTCTGAGTGAGCTGAAAAGTCAAGGGTCGAACTAATTGCCTTCACAAATAGTCAACAACCCAAGAGACAATGTAAGTGCCATTAGCTTGAGAAGTGGCAGAGAAGTTGACGGTCCTACTCCACCACAACCTGAACTACAAGTGCAGCAACCAGAAGGTGACCAGAAACAGAAGAAAATGGATAGCTCAGTCCAAAAATCTGTGACACAGAAGAAATGTGTAGAGAATTCAAATCTGGCCATTCCACTACCTTTTCCAAACAGAGTCACACAGTCCAAGCATACTGCACAAACAGAAATAGAAAGAGAAGTCATGGACACATTCAGGAAGGTGAAAATCAATATTCCTCTCTTGGATGCAATCAAGTAAATTCCTAAGTATGCCAAATTTCTCAAGGAGCTGTGCACTCACAAGAGAAGACTTAAGGGTACTGAGAAGATTAGCATGGGCAGAAATGTTTCTGCAATGATTCTGCCAAGCATGCCACAGAAATGCAAAGATCCTGGAACTTTCACAATTCCTTGCACGATAGGCAACTCCAGATTTGAACATGCAATGCTAGATTTGGGTGCTTCAATCAATGTCATGCCTATGTCAGTTTATAAGTCATTGAACATTGGCACTTTGCAACCCACTGGTATCGTGATTCAGTTGGCGAATAGGACCACTGCTCATCCAGCAGGAGTGCTGGAAGATGTGTTAGTTCGGGTGAATGAGTTAATTTTTCCAGCGGACTTCTACGTCTTGGACATGGAAGATGAGTCTTCAGCAAACCATGCTCCATTGATTCTAGGCAGACCATTCCTCAAGACCGCCAAGACCAAGATAGATGTGCATGCTGGCACCCTTTCTATGGAGTTTGGCGATGATTTGGTACAGTTTAACATTTTTGATGCCATGAGACATCCCCTAGAGGAGCATTCTGTTTTCCATATTGATGTGATTGAGATCTTTGGTTGATGATGTTTACTTTGATTTATATCTTGAATTCCACGATATTGTTGACTTTCGGATTGTTTCTTGTGATACATGTCTTGCTTGTGATATTGAGCCGTGTCTTTGCATGTCTTTGAGATTTATCTTTGGTATGAGTGATGATGCAAGCTGCGACTTGAATGATACCGCATGTGAAAATAGAAGTCGAAGCTGTCTTGAATTTAATGTTCTTTGAATTAGTTGTTTCAAAATAGCTTCTTTGCCTTCCATTGTATCTGACCCCCCATCCTTAGAGTTGAAGACTTTGCCGGACCATCTTAAATATGCATATTTAGGAGATGGTGAGAAAGTCGCAGTGATTGTTGCTAAGAATCTGCAACGAACAAGAAGAAAAATTCTCTGCAGGTTTTGAGGCAGAATAAGCAAGCCATCGGATGGACACTTGCAGATCTTCCTGGTATTAGTCCCTCCACATGCATGCATAGGATTTTATTGGAGGAGGACACGAAACCAGTAAGGCAACCCCAAAGGAGACTGAACCCCTTGATTCTAGATGTGGTGAAGAAAGAAGTGACCAAGCTATTTCAAGCTGGCATTATTTATCCCATATCAGACAGTAAATGGGTGAGCCTCGTGCAAGTTGTTCCCAAGAAATCTGGGGTCACAGTAGTTGAGAATAAGAATAATGAACTTTTACCCACAAGAGTTCAGAACAGTTGGCGGGTTTGCATTGATTATAGGCGGCTTAACCAGGCTACCAGAAAAGATCATTTTCCGCTACCTTTCATTGATCAGATGTTGGAGAGACTAGCTGGCAAGTCGCATTATTGTTTCCTGGATGAATATTCGGGCTATTTTCAGATTCATATAGCCCCAGAAGACCAAGAGAAAACTACTTTCACTTGTCCATTTGGCACATTTGTATACAGGAGGATGCCCTTTGGTCTGTGCAATGCTCTGGGCACCTTTCAAAGGTGCATGGTAAGTATCTTTTCTGACTTTTTAGAGAATTGCATGGATGTGTTTATGGATGATTTTACTGTCTATGGCTCTTCCTTTGATGCATGTCTGGATAGTCTGGCTCAGGTTTTACATAGATGCATTGAAACTAACCTTGTTCTGAATTTTGAGAAATGTCATTTCATGGTAGAACAAGGCATAGTTTTAGGGCATATAATATCTAGCAAGGGTATTGAGGTAGATCCTGCGAAAATAGATGTTATTTCATGCCTATCTTGCCTCACATGCGTGCGGAAGGTTCATTCTTTCCTTGGTCATGCAGGTTTCTATAGGCGATTCATAAAAGATTTCAGCAAAATTGCTCTTCCACTATCCAACTTGCTACAAAAAGAAGTGGAGTTCCATTTTGACCAGAAATGCAAGGATGCCTTCAATCACTTGAAGCAAGCATTGACCAGTACACCTATCATCCAACCACCAGATTGGACACTCCCATTTGAGCTCATGTGTGATGCCTCTAATTATGCTTTGGGAGCTGTTCTTGCACAAAGGGTCGGCAAGATATCTCATGTCATCTCCTATGCTTCAAGAACTTTAGATCCTGCACAAGTCAACTACACCACCACTGAAAAGGAACTTTTAGCAATTGTTTTTGCTTTAGACAAATTTCGATCATATTTGCTTGGTTCTAGAGTGGTTGTGTTTTCAGATCATACTGACTACGAAGTTTCTCCGAAGAAGCTTGATGCAAAGCCTAGGTTGATTAGGTGGATTTTGCTCCTCCAAGAGTTCGATATTGAAATCCGTGATAAAAGTGGAGCGGAGAATTTAGTGGTGATCACCTAAGCCGAATTGAAAGGGAGGCGAGATACTTTTCCTATCCATGATGTCTTCCACGATGAGCAAGCTTTTCAAGTGCAAGGTAACATTCCTTGGTTTGCTGATTTGATAAATGTCTTAGTTGCTGGTGTTTTCCCTGCACATTTTACTAGGGCTCAGATTGATAAATTGAAGAGTGAGTCAAAATATTATGTGTGGGATGACCCTTATCTATGGAAATTTTGTAGTGACCAAATCATTAGGAGATGCGTGCCTGATAATGAATTCCATTCTATTCTTAGCTTTTGTCATACACTTGCATGTGGCGGTCATTTTGGTCCCCAAAGGACTGCTAGGAAAGTTTTAGAATCTGGATTATATTGGTCCACTCTATTTCATGATGCATATGTGTTTTGTAAATTTTGTGATCAATGCCAAAGAACAGGAAACACTTCTCGAAGGGATGAGATGCCCCAGAAATCCTTATTGTTCTGTGAGATTTTTGATGTATGGGGTATTGATTTTATGGGACCCTTTCCTGTTTCTTTTGGTTTTGTTTACATTTTGCTAGCTGTTGATTATGTATCCAAGTGGGTGGAGGCGAAAGCTACTCGGATTGATGATTCCAAAGTTGTTGTGGATTTTGTTAGATCACAGATTTTCTGTAGGTTTGGAGTTCTGAAAGCCATCATCAGTGATCAGGGTTCACATTTTTGTAATTGAAGCATGGAAGCTTTGATGAAAAAGTATGGGGTCTTGCACAGAGTTTCTACACCTTACCATCCCCAAACTAATGGGCAAGCCGAGATTTCCAACAGGGAGATCAAGCAGATACTCCAGAAGACAGTTCAACCTAACAGAAAGGACTGGAGCAAAAGGCTTGAGGATGCTTTGTGGGCTTACCGGACTGCTTATAAGACACCAATCGGGATGTCTCCGTATCGGATTGTTTTTGGAAAGGCCTGCCACCTGCCGGTGGAAATTGAGCATCGTGCATTCTGGGCGGTGAAAAGGTGCAACTTGGACCTAGATCAAGCGGTATGGAGAGGAAGCTGCCAGTACTGACAATTGGAGGAGATCCGCTTGGAGGCTTATGAAAGTTCCAAACTTTATAAGGAGAAGACCAAAGCCTTCCATGATAAGTTGATTCGAGGAAAACATTTGAGATTGGTCAAAAAGTTCTCCTCTATAACTCCCGCCTCCGACTCATGCACGGCAAGTTAAGGTCTAGATGGGATGGACCATTTATTGTTACTAAAGTTTTTCCTTCTAGTCTTTGTTCGGATTAAAAGTGAGGTCACCGCCAAAGCTTTCATCGTAAATGGACACCGCCTCAAACAAGTATCATGAACTTCCGAGAGAATGCGAAGTGGAGGTGATGAACCTTCTCCATCCGCATTATGAATAAAAAAAAGAGAAGAAAAAAAAAGAAAAAAAAATAAAAAAAAAAAAAAAAAAGAAAAAAAAGAAAAATTTGTGTGCCCGACAATGAGGTAGGTAGTGTCACTCAGAAGCATGTGGAGGTCATTTTTTCTTCAGCGACAACAACTGCGAAAATCTTGCAGTGTGGATTTTATTGGCCTACTTTATTCAAGGTCTGTTTCACCTTTTGCAAAAGCTGCGGAAATTGGTCAAAAAAGTTCTACTTTGAGATTATCATTTGCACCTACTCCTTGGAAAATTGAGATCTAGGTGGCGCGGTTCTTTTGTTGTCAAACACGTGTATCCTCTGGGGACGTAGATATTGAAGATCCTAGGAATGGTACTGCGCTTAAGTTAATGGACAAAGACTCAACCATTCCTGGAAAACCAAGTTCTTGAGTTCTTTGTGTTGCCGGTTAAGTGGCGGATACGGACTCCGTGACTCTCGAGTCGGTTTATTTTTCAGTTTCCCAAAATAATTGAACCCTTCTTCTCCTTCAAAATGGATGTCATTCTTTCAAACCTGAGAAAACATTTTCCTTCTCTTCCTCAAAATGCTCGAGAAAAATCTACAAAGTTCGATGTGAAAGATTGAGATGTTAATGCACAAAGGTATGCGAGAAGATGTCTGTTGGATAATTGAAGCAAAGGTCCGATTAGCAGGTGAGTCCTCAATTTCATTTGACTCATATATGCCCGGTCTTGGAAGAAGTTCATATTCTAAAAGGAGAAGAGCAAAAAGGTTACAAGTCTGTCACAAATGTGGACGATGGAACTGCAACAAGCGATGTTGTACTTTGGGGATGGTTTCCGCAAATAGAGAAGATAAAATTTTCTTCATTAAGAATGGACTGAGTAAGGAGTCATTAGATAATATCTTATTGACTCTTGAGACGCATTCTTGTGGATTGGTGTATCGTAAAATTCTTAAATTGTGGAATCTCTTCAAGGATGAAGAAAAACGCTACAGTCTTGGGAATCTGACTCTAAAAGACCCTGTTTGCCAATTTATAAGAAAATTAGATGGGAAACTTATCCTCGACTCATAGAAGACGTTTAAGCCGTTACTGGACGTTAAACCAGAGGCAGATGTGAGCCACATCCACAAACAATCTGTACATATCATCCTCTTCTTCTTCTTCATGTCATCTTTCAAAAAAAAAACACAAAAAAAAAATTTATGTATACGTCTTAGGGTTGGCTTTGGTAACACAAACCGTGAATGGGGAAATGCATGCATCCTGATCCAGCCTTCTTAATTGAAAAACAAAGAAGGTAGATTGTATCCCACATGTGAGGCAGCTAGTCGTATTATGGCCACTTGTCCCTTTTGGGAGCCCTATGCTGCGCTGGTCTTGAATGGGTCGAATACTGGTCAACAATGCTTTGGCACAAAGCCGAAAAAGCGGAACTACCTCCATCCCAATCTTAAGTAAGTATACACTCATCTTTCATCAAGTTTTTCTAACAATTTCAAAAAAAAAAAAAAAAAAGGGACGTGATGACTATCGCACTCATGACGCGCTTGATATAAAGATACGCCATGGAAAGCTGTACATACAGGTATGTCATCATTTTCTATTTCTTTTATCTTTGTATCATGTTGTTGTATTTTGATTTTTGTACAGACGATCCTTTGAGCAGGGTCCTTCAGGGGTTTCTAGACTTCTTTACCTTGATAGTTTTCTTGAAGTCAAAAAAAAAAAAAAAAAAAAAAAAACAAAACAAAACAAAAAAAAACAAAAAAAAAAGATTCTGTGTTTCTTAGTTTCAACCTTTTCTGACAACAGCCAACCTACCCTCATAGGTGCAATTATTCCCCTTTCCATTCTTTTTCCTAAACACTCCATTTTCTCCATTTTCCTTCAACTAAGAAACACTCAAAGGGAGGAAAAGTATAGAATGGGGCCTCCTATTCGTAACCTCAAAAATGTCTGAGTTTTTTGTGGGTCGAGTTATGGGAAGGGATTAGAATTTGTAAACGCAGCTAGCACTCTTGGTCGATCACTTGCTGCGAGGAATATTCATCTTGTATATGGGGGAGGTTGTCGTGGGTTAATGGGGGCTGTATCACTTGCTGCTTTTATAGGAGGCGATCGGGTTTTAGGTGTTATTCTTAAACCTTTAGTGAAAATAACATCTTTGGAAAGACAGTTGGAGAAGAAATTCGGGTAACCTCTATGCATGGACGAATGAAAACAATGGTTGACAATTCGATGCATTTCTTGTCTTAGGGTAGTTTTGGTACTTTGGAAGAAATTTTTCAAATTGTCTCTTGGGCCGAACTGAACATCCACCATAAACCCATTGGTTTGTTGAATGTTAATAATTTCTTTGATCTTTTGTTATTTTTTCTTGACAAAGCTGTGGAACAGAAATTTATCACTCCTTCGGCAAGACAACTTCTTATCTCTGCCTCCACTATTGATGAGCTCATTGATAAATTAGAAGCTTTTGAGTATGTACCTGATCAGGCATTAGCTCAGATAGATTGGTCAACAGGAAGCAGCAAAGGAAGTAACAAGAAAAAAAGCTAGATCTGAAACTTTCTCTTTAATGGGTTTGATTTTATTGTACTTTGTTTCTGTTTAAATTTGTGTCAGCTTTCTCTAACAGGTAATATCTTCTATCCTTTCCTCATCTATATTTTAACATTGAGGACAATGTTGTGATCTAGTTGGGGGGGGAGGGTAGTTGACCCAAAAAAAAAATTTGTTTTGTTTGGAAAGTATGATATGATTGTCATGTACTTATTAAACCAATTAGTGATAGCAGAGTAAGGAGTAATTTTACTCTTGAGACGCATCTTAATTGGTGGCAGAGTAAGGAGTTTTTTAGGTAGTAATTAATTAGTACTAAAGTTTTATTATTTGATTTCTTTTCAGGGTCTGATGCGGCAGTGACAGTGTGTTTCTTTTCTTCTTAGCGTTGATTCACTTCTTATCAGGTTGTGTTGCTCTTTTCTATATCTCTCTTTCACATTGAATGCAATGTTATATTAAGTGTGGGGGAGAGATTTCAGCATGTTCTTTTTGTAAAAATAAAAATAAAAAAAAATAAAAAAAGGGGTTCATTGCATGATTGAATAACTTTTCTCCCTTCTTGAACTGATATGCTTGGTGATGGATGATTGAATTGATGAATTGAGTTTGATGGATGCATACCTTGTGAGATTTTGAGCCTAATGGATGGATTCAACATTTATGCCATTCTCTTCTTTCTTGTGTGATTTTCACTCATGTTAATGACCACTCTAGAACTTGCTTTGATTCTTTTTGAGGCTACATTTCACTTGCATGCATGAACATGATTGAGGCCCTCTTTCTTAATTAGCTAGTTTAACCAAATAGCCAACCTTGTTTCCAATATGATATCAAGCACTCTTTTGATTTCTTGAAAATTCTCTGATTCCTGCCAACCTTGTATATTTTCCTTTTCTTAACCCCTTTGAGCTTATTTGACCATTCCTTGTTTCTAGCTCATTATGTGCCTTAAATGAAAAATCGTGTTCTTACCTTACCTTAGGGAATAAAAGAACATTAGCTTGGTTAATGGATGAGTTTTTGAACAAGTGTGGGGGTGTGTGTACAAAATGGTTGTTGAAAAAGAAAGAGTGCCTAAAAAAAAAACACAAAAAAACAAAAAAAAAAATGTATGTATATAGTTATGTTCATATATATATATATATAAAAAAAAGAAAAAAAAAAAAAAAAAGGATTGGGAAATGAATATGTAAAGGGATATACATTAGAGTTGGGATGAACTTTTATGCTTGTTATTTGAACTCAGCTCTCATTTGCTTTTATTTTCTTTGGTATTTATCTTCTCATATCCATTTTATCCTCTTCTGTTACCTTGACCTCACTACAACCTTGAATAAAGTCCTCATGATTTGTGTGTGCATGTGTTTTGAGTAGTGGAGAAGTAGAAGATAAGCAAGCTTATGGTAGTGCAATTTTCATGGGTTGAATTGAGTGAAATACCTACCTTTTAAACACTTGAGAGATTGAGAGGGAATCTTGTGAAGATCTATCATTCTCGATTCATGTTGAAGATACCTTGCTTGTTGGTTTGAGATGTGGAGAATTGTTAACTCATGAATGTTTTGATCCCTTGAACCTTTGGTTGTTCTTTTTGATTGTAAAATTTTGGGCTCTTGAATGTCGTTGGAATTTAAATTTTTGTTAATCTCTTATGTCCTTGTTTTGGTCTTGAGTTTTGCTCAGGAGTGTAAAAAGCTAAGTGTGGGGGAATTTGATAATCACATATTTTATTTATTAAGAAACCCTTATGTTTAGTCATTTACACTCTCCATATTCTTAATTGATTGAGTTTGGTATGATTTTGTGAGTTTGAGCTCAAATTGGTCCTAATTGAATATTTTCAGCATTATTGAGATTTGACACTGTTTCTGTATTTTAGCCATAACTTGAGTTTCTGATATCTGATAATCATGAATTTTACCTTGTAGGAAAGCTAGGAGGAAGCTCTACAACTTTGATGAGAGCTCGAAGTCCAATTCAGATGTCTAAGGGACCTAAGTTTACATGGAAGTCAGAATACGGGTTCTGTCACTAGAATCCGAACGGTGTGCACTCATAAAATCATATCCCAAGCTGTAATAATGGAGATGGGCTGAAATTTGGATAGTTGATAGTTAAGACCCAAATAAACAACTTTCATGAAGAACACTTTTTGAAAAAATGAAGTCTAATGGGTCAGTTTGAGCCTGCAAGTCGGAACAGAGGTGCTGAAGTTGGGTTTGAGTGACTTGCGGTATTTGGGCCATATCTTGGGCTGCAGGAAGCCAAATTGGACGATCCAGATATGCATGTTATAGCCAAGACAAAGATCTACAACTTTCATGAAGAGTACTTTTCGTGGATCTGAAGTATAGTTAGTCGTTTTTGGCTTCCAAGTCAGACATCAAAATTTTCGTACTCAACCACTCCTCTCACCAACCCACTCAACCACTCCACTCACCAACCCACTCACCCACTCCACTCACCAACCCATTCAACCACTCCACTCAACCACTCCACTCACCAACCTCACTCACCAACCCATTCAACCACTCCTCTCACTAACCCACTCATCCACCCACTCCCCTTTGTCATTTTGTTACCTTGCTGACTTCTATAAAAAAGGGCACCATTGGTTATCATTAACAAGTTGTATTCTCCTTCAATTCTCTTATAGTTTCTTCTTGTTTCTTCATAGTTTCTCATAGCATTTCTTGTATATTTTGATGATTTCCTTCATTGTAATAGAGAGTTAAGTTACTTTCGATCAATTCGGGACTCTTGAAGAGATTGTGGTTTGGATTCTTGAGACCTTGGTTATGTAATGTATTTGATTTATATTTGAATTCTTCTCTTCTTCTTCTTCTTCTTCTTCTTCTTTTGTTTTCTTGATCTTGAATACATAAATGGTGATTCTGTTTATGTTTGATCTGATTTGATCTTGGTTTAAGATTAAGTATTGTGATGAAACTTAGAACTGATTGATTGAATTAATCACATAAGCGAAGATTGAAATTTGTGATGAAACTTAGAAGCTGATTGATCTAAACTAATCACATAATTGAAGAGGTTAGTTCTTGATTGGTGCCTAGGTTAATTGAATTCGGTGCTTAAATTGACATATATCTACATGAATGGTGCGATTGCAGATTTGTGTTTATCACTTGTCAATTGAATTAGACGATTTGTCTAGTGTGAATTCAGACGATTATCAGTGTGAATTACGGGACCTAATCTTTGAGATTTCGGTTAGATCCAAGTTAACCATTCAAATGTGCTTCAAATGTTTGTTGAAAGGTTTATGATTGAATCCACCCAATCTCGGATAGATTTCGAATTTTGTTCTTCTAATTGTTATTTCTCTTTACATCTTGTCTTGCGCTGCGATCCTGAACCATCAAAACCCCTCTTTTTCTAACTTTCACTGATTTGATCAAATTGCATCTACGATCCTCGGCGAGACGATCCGGTGTTGTTCACTATACTACAAGTTTAGGTAATAACTTCGGTTATAATTTTATTGAGTTATTTTCGTCGTTAGCCAATTACAAAATTATCCATGATTCCCATTATTCACTCGTTGTTTTTTCCCTTGAATTTATTTTTGGAATTTAGTGAGGGCTTATTTTTCCCTCGCTAATCCCTCGCAATTCCCTCGCTAATTAGCGAGGGAAATTTTTCCTCACAAAATTTCGTCGCTAAATCGCGTATTTCTTGTAGTGTATTCACGTTAAAAAAACAAGCTTGTTTATATTAAATGATAAAAAAAATCAATTGTTTTATAAAAATAAAAATTAAGTTTACAAATAAAATATCCATATAATATTAATAATTTATAAATTATTAAATAATAAATAAATATAATAAAAATTACTATTAATGATTAAACGTGTTGAGCTTTTAAGCCATTTATTTAAAAAAGAGAAAATAAATTATATGTTTTTAATAAAAGAGATATATAAGTCATATTTATATATATGTCAATATTTAAATGATATACCCAAAAAATAATGTATTAGGCAGAGCCCATTCAAAAATTTCTCTAATTCCAGTAGGTTGGGCTGTTTGCAATTTGTGCCACGTATACTACTATATATTGGTATTGTAAATTGAATGATATTTTAAATGCGAAAAAAGAAAGGATATTGGTGCATGATGAGGTAGTCGTTGTCTGGTTGAGGTGTGTCAAGATGAAGTTGCTTTCACTAGGGTTTCAAACCTAGTTTTTAATGTAGTTGAGTTCGTCCTCGTAGCTATTATTATATGGTCGAATTGAACTTATGATATATGCCTGCATAATCAATATTATAAGTTATTGGTAGAAGAATAATTTATATTCCCATAAATTGTGATATTGTCTATCAACTCTCTTGCAACTCCTTAATAAATTTCTTACAGGGCTGAAGTGAAGTATGTAAATCTTAGCTTGCTTTTTTATATATATATATATATATATATATATATATATATATATATATATATATATATATATATTCTCCAATAATAATATGTAACAACAATGTTATTTACACATTATTTTTATTACATCATTTCTTTGTTAAGTAATAAAATAATAAAAACACATCTTCCAATATGTATTCTCTCTCATTTTTCTTTTCCAAAGAAATATAGATGTAAGAAGGATATAAAAATACGATGTTTGCAAATATCATTTCCTTGATATCTAGATATCCTAGTTTCTGTAGACTAGGCTGTTTGCAATTTGTGCCACATAAAATTATATATCTTGATAATTAATTGATTGAATTTATTTTCTTTTAAAAACAGAAGATATTAATGCACATTTGTGGTGATAGTATAAAGCGATTCGTTATTTGAACACTCAAAATATAATATTTAGATAACACTTCACTCATATTAAAATATGATATACAATAAAAAAAATATTTATATAATATGTGAGAATAATAAATTACACTTACATATAAAATGATATTTCAAGCAAGTGACATATTCTAAGTATTAAAAAAAAACATTTTTGTTGTATAAAGTTGGAGTACGCCAAGATGAAGTTGCTTTCATGAGGGTAGGCAAGTGCCATATTCTAGGTATTAAAAAAAAATCCATTTTTGTAGTATAAAGTTGGAGTACGCCAAGATGAAGTTGCTTTCATGAGGGTTTCGCGTTTTGGAAAGTTTGGCATTTTCCTTTTGGCCTATTTATGTGAAAAGTGTACATTGTAGAAATTCTGCATATACGAGTTCAGACGACGATATTATTTACATATATATTTTTTTTTGTAAATTATTTTTTGTATACCATTCTTAAACTATTACTTTTTTAATAATAAAATAAGAAAAATAAATTTTTTAAAATACATTTTTTTCTCCTTCATTTTTTCTAATAAAGTAGGTGTGTATAAAAAATGTGTAAAAATGGTGTGTAAAAATCAATTTTCTATTTGTACACTAAAATAGTTATACTTTTTTTTTTTTTACATTTTATTTGTATGAAAAAATAAAGATAAAAAGAGAGTGGATTGGAATACATATTTTTTTATATTTTATTATTTAAAAAAAATATGGTATAAGAATTATGTAATAAAAATAGCGTGTAAACTGCAAATAATATTAGTGAAGAGTTCAACACTTAGCTATCAACATGAATAACGTTCCTGAACTGGCTTTGAAAATTTAGTTAAGAAATGTCGGGATTAGATAGGAAAAAATGCTCATTATATGGTGGACTTAATTAGGAGCCACTAAAACAAAAAGTAGGATAGAAAATAGACTTAGTCCATATCCGTGACTGGGTATTGATATTTTTCCATTGAGTATAAGATATGTGGCCATACTTCTCAGAAAGCTTATGCAGACTTCGGTGTAGAGGTTCTTTTATGAGAAAACTCATTGAATAAATAATAATATATTACTCAATTATTTGCATTTGTTTTCACAAAGCTATGCAACGTCAGGAAGCTACAAAAGTAAAGAGAATTTTCAAATCGATTTGTCTTAATTTAGGTGGAATATGCTCTGTCATAAAGCACCATATGCTTGGTAGAGGATGGTAAGGAAATGAATGATATGTAACAGAATGAGAATGCATGTGTTTGAAAGTTATTTTAAAGGAGAAGATAAAATTATAAGGGAAGATCAATAAATTTTTTTCTTATTACTTAAAGCCTATAATTTTTGTCATCTCAATTTAAGGAGTCAAGAAGAAATTGTTTGAACACTCCATTCCTCTCCTCAATAAACATCAAAATAATAAAAAGTCATGTTCTCTTTTATTCTATATTATATTTTTTTTATTATGAGTTATTCCCTTCCATTTTATTTAAAACTTTCAAACGCCGCCTTAGTTTTTTTATATAGGTATGCTTGAATTGTTGACTAACTACCTCGGATACTTTGACATTATCGACGGGCCTTCGTTTTTATGTAACAATTATTAAATTTTTCGACATGACATTTAGTTAGGATAAAAACAAATTCACACGTCACTTAAATATATAATTGTACACAGTAGAAATCGCAAGATCCTTATCTACATCTTTTAAATATCACATCTTTTAAATATCAAAACCTATATATATGTCTATTAATTATGTATAACTTTAGGCTATGTTTGGATGAGAGGTAATGAGGGTAACGAAAAGAAAATGAGGGGAATGGAAATAATTTTTTATGTTTGGAAGTTTTAAATGCATAGGGACGGAATGGAACACAGGGGGAATCATTCCCCCCTCACTTCCCTCCAAATGTCTAATTTTTGTTCCCCTCAAAATTGAGGTGGAATGGGGGAACACATGTTCCGTTCCGTTCCGTTCCGTTAATGAATCTTCCAAACAAAGAGGGGAGGAACTATGTTCTATTCCTTTCCTTTCCTTTCCTTTCCGATCCATTCCCACCTATTCCGTTCCATTTCGTTAATGAAAAAACATCCAAACATAGGGTTATATTTTAAAATAGATATCTACTATTAATTTGTAAATTAATGACTTAAAATTTATGTTAATTTGTTTAAAATCATTCGTGGAGATCATTTCTAAAACATGCTAGAATTTCTTACTAATAGAAAGTAAAATGTTTTCTTTTCTCCTACAAGGATAACAAGTATATACGTTTTTTACCACTAATTGTTGCTTAGGTGTATAAATGCTTAATTAATGTTGTAAGCCGATAAATGTGTTATGTCCCTATATAAAATCAAGATTAATATTCTTCCCATCTGATGAGAAAACATATACCTGAATAAACAGTATCAGTCATGCTACTTATAACTTAAACATAAACTAATCCATAACATTTAAATAAATAATTATGGAGAGTCATACCTAAAAGTCATATATATATATACAACTTTTACATTCTCAAAACAAATATAAATAATTACATAAGCTTTGAATTGAAAATACTAAGACTCAACTAATCTAGTTCTTCTGTTTTCTTCATCTTCTTATCCTTTTATAGGGCCTTGACTTGGATTTACATGGAAACACAGCGGTGTGAGAAAATCATAATTCTCAGTATGAGTAATCAATACTAGCATTTAAACATTTATACTGAATAAATGAGCTCTGAAACTAAAAATACTATACAAACTTTTCTGGTCTAGTCATTCATTAACATGATATAAGTACTGAACAAATATCATTATTAATGGATGACAATATTAGCTTTGGATTCACGATTGCATAAGATAAGTGAGACTATACTTACTACCACTAGAATATTCATGTTTTGACTCTATGTAAACATTCACCTAGCAATCTTATAATCTAACATTAAACCCATGCACATAACTTGGATATTCACAGGAACCACCTTCCTTTGTATTTATCTATGTAGAATAGGCTAAATAATCCTTAGACTACCTAGTAATGTGTGGACTGTTCCATCACACAATAGTGAGTGTACTACTTCCACTACATACCTATTGATGAGAAGACTATTCCATGTACTACTTCCACAATATCAAACTAGTAACCCTGACCCTATTGATAAGGACTCTTGTGGAATAATACTTAACTTATTTTAGCTTATCATTCGCCTAGCATAGGACTTAACTCCTCCTTAGCCTAGCCTAGGACTTAACTCCTCCTTAGTCTAGCCTAAGACTTAACTTATCACAACTCCATCTTTAGTAAAGTATTTTTCTCACTCCTATGCAAGGTCAAGGGGCTTGCCTTGCTCCCCTAGTTAGGAATTGTGTTACTTGATTGGGGTGAAATCCGCAAGTGTACGGTTTCGTCGTCAAGTAATAAAAAGATCGAATCCACAGGGACTATGTCTATGAATACCAATTAATTAATTAATTCAATTAAATTAAACAAAAGGAATGTAATTATGGAGTGATAAGAACGTAGTAACCAAACAGATAAATAAATAAAAATTAAAATGCAAGGTTGAGATCAAAAACAGAAATTGTTAAGGAAAAGATTTCAGATTCAAGAAAGCTTCCAGGATTGGGGTTAACCACAATGATACAAGACTCCTAATTGACAATCCTCTTATTAACACTTGAAATTCAATTGAAGGTGAATTACCCTAAATTAGTTAATGTTCCTTTCAAGATACAAGAAACCGTGCCCAATTAAACCAATTCCTACTCTCGTGGTAATTGAATCTAAATTGAACCCATTACGCTTTTTGGTAATTCATTAATCCTCGAAAGGCTAAACCTACTCTCGTGATTTAAACCTTAAGTTCAATTCTTATAGTTCCAACACCTAGGTTCACCTTTCAGTACGTCCCTAGATATCTATGAGATGTAAATAAGTGGCCAGCAAATTCACATGAATAATCGCAATAAGGATTGAATCAACAACATTCAAGATTAATAAAAGGGATAAACAATATCAATTAATCATCACCAATGTATCAAAGGGCATTGCCCAATCCTAGAAACAAAAGAAACTACTCAGACATGGAGAAGAAGAAACCAGAAATCATGTTCCAAGAACATCCAAACCGTAATCCTAGAGAGAAGAGAGGAAGATGAAGATCAAGAGCCTCCAATGTGCCTCATTCCAAACCAAATTCGAACCCTAATGTTGTCTTCAGAACATCTATATATACCCCATGGGTTAAAACTGGTTCAAGCCCATCAGAAAAGAGAAAAACGGACTTAAAAATCTGACACGCACACCGAACCACGGTCGTGGTGGGTACCACGTCCAGGCCGTGGTCAGTTCTGGACTTAGATTTCTCAACCATACTCTCAACCACGGCCGTGGTGCCCACCACGGCCAGGCCGTGGTTGTCTCTGGACTTCCCCTTTGCTTTTTCACGTAGCTGCTCGATCCATGGCCGTGGTTCAGGCCACGGGCAGGCTGTGGTACTCTCTGGAATGAGCTTTTTGTCCCAAATTGCTACCCTTTAAGCTCCAACTTCAATTGTGCAAGCTTTCCATCCATTTCAAGGCCAATTAAGCACCAATCCTGCACAACAACACCAAAAACACCGCAGTTATCCGAACTAAAGGGAAAAACAAACAAAAAGGAAAACTGAAATGCCTAGAATGTATAAAAATGCATGCAAACACATGAATAAAATATGATGTTATTTCACACACATCATTACTATGGTTCAACTTTAACAAGTAAATGAGCCACTCTTTACTATGTTCTATTTTATTAAATAAAGGAACCAACTCTTTTTATGGCTCAACCGTATTATATAAGGGTTCTATCTCTATGGATCAACCTTATTACAAAAGGGAACCAGTTTACTAGGATTCAACCTTATTGCATAAAGGAGCCAATTTACTAGAATTCTACCTTATTGCATAAGGAAGCCATTTTACTAGGGTTCAACCTTATTGCATAAGGGATCCAATTTACTAGGGGTCAACCTTGTTGCATAAGGGAGCCAATTTACTTGGGTTCAACCTTATTGCATAAGGGAGCTAATTTATTAAGGTTTAACCTTATTGCATAAGAGAGCTAATTTACTAGGGTTCAACCTTATTGAATAAGGGAGCTAATTTAGTAAGGTTCAACCTTATTGCATATGGGAACCAATTCACTAGGGTTCAACATTATTACATAAGAGAGTCAATTCACTAGGGTTCAACCTTATTGTATAATTCAAGTTTAACCCTTGCGCAATAAAATGAGCATAACAAGAGTTACGGAGGTCGAAACGAGGTGATTCCAGTGGCATTGGAAAGCTAAGAAAAAGAGCTACAACTTTTATGAAGATCACAAAAGTTGGTTCTCATTCCAGAGGAAACCACACCCCCATGGAAAATTCTATGGGGCCGTGGGCAATGGTGATAAAACAGGGATGTTAGCAGAAAGAACAACAGTCCCCCTATGGGAAATTCCATGGGGCCTTGGAATCTAGTGCTAAAACAAGGAAGCTAACAAAAAAAACCATGGCCCCTCGTGGGAAATTCCACGGGGCCGTGGAATTTTCGCAGCAACCAGAAAACTTTCTGGTTCTAGTTTCAACACCCAAAATCTCACCATTTCAATTAACTTTAATAAGCTTTCTTGTGATTTCTAATATCAATCTAGACTCCTAAACTTGTTGTAACTCTTCTGCAACCTATTGATTCACTTAAGCATAGATTTAGGCTAAAAATCACTCTAATTCCAACTCATTTTCCAAGCTCCTTCAATGAGCTCAAAAAGATTTATCTTAAGCCATAGATAGATAACTTGGTCTTACTAACCTAAAATTATCCTAACTCAATTCTTGGAATCAAGAATTAAGCTAAGAACTTGGATTTGACTCTCCAAATCCATCTCTCCATTCATAATCCTTAACTCCCTTCAAGAGAATTAAAAAGGGAAAAGATGAATAGAACTCCCCTACCTCTTGGTGTAGAAAATGATCTTCAAGCTTTGATCTTGCCTTGGATTCTCTCCTTGGATCCTTCTTATTCTCTTTCTCTTCCCCTCATTTTTTTATTCTATTTTTCCTCTTTATCCCTTTGTTTCTTTTGATAATCACATATTTTATACATTAATAAACCCTCATTTTTAGTCATTTACACTCTTCATGTACTTAATTGATTAAGCCTGGTTATGTTTTGTAAGATTGGACTCAAATTGGACTTAATTGATTTTTTTAGCATTATTTAGTTCTTACACTGTTTCTGTATTTTGGTCATATCTTGAGTTCTAAATGTCTAGAAATTATGAATTTTAACTTGTAGGAAAGCTGAGAGAAAGCTCTACAACTTTGATGAAGAGCTCAAAGTCTCATTCAGACATCTAGTGGAGCTAATTGAGCTTGGAAGTCAGAACACGAGTTTTGTGACTAGAACCTGAACAGTGTACAGTAATCAGAGCATAACTCGAGCTGTAGGAACTTTCTTGGATGAAATTTGGAGAGTTGAAAGTTAAGACCCATATCTACAACTTTCATGAAGAACATAAGAGCTTATTCGGATAGCTTGGAGGTGATATTGAGTCTGGAAGTCAAAGCAGAGGTGCTGAAACTGGGCCTGAACAGTCTGCAGTAATTGGGTCATATCTTAGGCTGTAGGATGAATTTTTGGATGATTTTGGTGCCATTGGAAAGCTAAGAGAAAATGCTACAACTTTCATGAAGACATTGTTGCTTCATTCTGATGGCATCCATGAGATCAGTACTGAATGATTTCGGAGACAAAGAATCTCAATAATTTTTCACTCACCAACTCACCATTTGGCATTTTCCACTCATTCATCCACTCATCCACCTACTCTTAATCAGCCCCCTTGTTATTTTGTATCCCTAATCCTCTATAAAAGGCACTATTAGTTGATCATTTGGTGCTCTTGGTGTTAGGCTTAGTTTTTAGAAGTTATGGTTATGCTTGTTTATTGTTTTCCTTTGTTGTAATTTTCTCTTTCTCTAAATTGAAGCTATGTTCATCTTTCTCTTCTTCTCACTTTCTTTCTTCTTATCTATGAGTAACTGAATTTTCATCTTGCTTGGGTGAAAGAGTGAAGCCCTTAGTAATGAAATAAGGTTAGATTATTCTATTTCTTGTGCTTAAATGATATCTTATCAAATGGACATTATATGTGTTGTATTTTGTTTCCAATCAATTTAGAAACCTTTTTTGTATAATGGAGATCTTGATTTATTATAGACAATAGGATTGGCATAGTGAATGCTTGAACTCATTTACAAATGTTGGTAGATAATTAAAGGAATCATAATATGATTACATATATAATTGAACTTTGAATGTTATATTTTTCGATTGGAACCTCCGTTGTATGTGAATTTCAATTGAGTTATAAAGAGAAATAATCTTACCTTTAATTTATTACCAAGAGTGGATCTCCTAATTTATTACTTGAGACAACCTGCACTTGGGTTTGTATCTTTAAATCCCGTAGTCAAGTTTTTGGCGCTATTGCCGGGGACTTAATTTGAAGTTTTAATTTATTGAGGTTCTTTTTCTTTAATAAAATCTATTCTCTCTTCTCCCTCACCGGAGCAAAAGATTGACTTGCCGATCCTTCGGTTTCTTTACTAACTCTCTAACTTTCTAACTATCTAACTTACTAACCTACTAACTTGCTAACATACTAACTTTTTAACTTTTAAATTTATGTCATTTATTTTCTGCTTACTAACTTTTTATTTTCTGCACTCTAACTTTTTAATTTACGTCATTTATTTTTTGTTCTCTAACTTTTTATTTTTTGTTAGTTATTATTGCTTTCTAACATAATGAAATAATCTTTCTTCTTCTCTTCTCTTTACGGCTCTGGTAAGGCTCGCCTCTCTCCGGTTTTCATATTTTAAATTTATTTTCTGCAATTTACTTTCTGTAATTTATTTTCTGCAATTTACTTTCTGCACTTTATTTTTTGTAATTTATTTTCTGCACTTTACTTTTCTGCTCTTTACTTTCTGTACTTTCTAACTTACTAATTATTAATTCTCTAATTATCTAACTTTTTACTTTATTAGTTATCTAACTTTTTACATGTTAATATTTATTGGGTAGTTGGTTTATACAATATCCTTATTAATATTTAATGGCGGGTTATACCGCCAGTTTGTACATTATTTTTGTTTATTTATTTTAAGTTATTTATGTATTTATGCTTAATTGGTATTGTGATTTAAATTCTGGTCGTTTAGTTAAAATTAATCCTGGTACTTTATATATTGATTTGTTTGAATCACAATCACACACAATTGACACAATGACTGACAATGAAAGTGTACATGATGAACATGAAAATCAACCATTGCGAACCATGCGTGAATATTTGCAACCACCTCGAAATTCTAGTTCATCATGTTTTATCTTTCCACTCAATGCTAATAATTTTAGATTCAAGCCAGGTATGATTTCTTTACTTCCTAATTTTCATGGTTTAGAATTTGAAAGTCCATATTTACATCTGAAAGAATTTGAGGAAGTATGTATTGCTTTCAATGACCAAAATTGTACTGAAGAGATTGTTAAGCTTAAATTGTTTCATTTTTCTTTAAAAGATAAAGCAAAATCTTGGCTTAACACTTTGAAACCAAGATCAATTGGCACATGGTAAGAAATGCATGGTGAGTTTTTAAAGAAATTTTTTCCAACACATAAAACCAATGCTATGAAAAGACAAATCTAAAATTTTTCTCAAAATTCAAATGAAACATATTTTCAATGTTGGGAACGGTTTAAAGATTTGTTAAATTCTTGCCCACATCATGGTTTTGAAAAATGGCGCACTATAAGCTTCTTTTATGAAGGTTTAACACATGAAACTAAACAATTTATGGAAACAATGTGCAATAGTGAGTTTCTTGATAAAGAACCTGATGAAGCTTTAGACTATTTAAACCAGTTGGCTGAAAATTCTCAATCTTGGCAGAGTACTAACCCTTCTGAAAATTCAATTAGATCTAACCTAACAACTGCTAATAAAAGAAAATATCACCTTAGTCAAGAGGAAGATCTAAATGCTAGGTTTGCCAGTTTGGCTAGAAAGGTTGAAGCCATGGAATTAAGAAAAGCAAAAGAAATCTAATCTGTGCAAAATAAAGAAATTTGTGGTATTTGTGATGACTTAGGACACTCAACACATGAATGTCCTAACATTCCTGTTTTTAAAGAAGTTGTACATGAGCAAGTAAATGCATTGAATAATTTTAAAAAGTCATTTACTTCTTCTTTTTTAGATACATATAATTCGGGATGGAGAAATCACCCGAACTTCAGCTGGAGGAATAATAATCAGTCACAATTCCTGCAACCACCACCTCCTCAGGTACAACAGGACTCTCAAAATTCTCAAGGATATGCACCTTATGTCCCACCATATAGGAAAAACCTTGAAGAAACACTGCATGCATTCATAGAAAAGTAAGAGGCCATTAATAAACAAAACAATCAAACCATGAATGACATAAAAGACACTCTTGCTAAACTTTCTTCTGCACTCACCATTCACGAGAAAGGAAAATTTCCTTCTCAACCTCAACCAAATCTTAAGGGTCAGTACAGTCTAAATGAGGGGAGTTCAGAAAACCAACAAATGGACCAAGTCAAGTCAGTGATAACTCTTAGGAGTGGAAAGGTTGTTGAAAAACAAATCCCCGAATCTTGTGAGAAAGAAGATGAACCAATTCCCTAAGAAAATGAAGAAGTTGACCAAAAGGAGACTAAACTCTCGCCTTCACCCTCATTTCCTCAAGCATTGAATAATCCAAAGAAATTGGACCACCACACTGAAATTTTTGAAATTTTGAAACAAGTGAAGATCAATATTCCTCTGTTAGATGCTATCAAACAGATTCCTTGTTATGCTAAATATTTGAAGGACTTGTGCACTGTTAAAAGGAAATTAAATGTGAAAAAGAAAGCATTTTTGGCTAAATAGGTAAGCTCCATTCTTCAGAATAATAATGCGTTGAAATATAAAGACCCTGGTTGTCCTACAGTTTCATGCATTATTGGAGAACATAAAATTGAAAAAGCTTTACTTGATCTTGGTGCTAGTGTCAATTTGCTTCCATATTCAGTTTATTAGCAACTCAACTTGGGTGAGTTAAAACTAACTTCTGTAACTCTTCTACTTGCCGATAGATCAAATAAAATTCCAAGAGGAATAGTGGAAGATGTGCTAGTTCAAGTTGATAAATTCATATATCCTGTGGATTTTATTGTCTTGGATACTGAACCTATGGTTGATAGTTGCAAGTTAATTCTTGTTATTTTAGGCCGTCCATTTTTAGCAACATCAAATGCTTTGATAAATTACAGAAATAGAGCGGTGAAGCTAACATTTGGAAACATGATACTGAAGCTCAATGTTTTTAACATGTGCAAGCAACCACAGGAAGTCCTTGATGAAAATGAGGAAGTTGAAGGAATTGAAGCCATTATAGATGATCATCTTCAAACAAGGAGTTCTTCTGACCTATTAGAAATTTGTTTAGTCAATTCATTTGATTCAGACATGCAATTAGAAGATGATATATCTGAAATATGCTCTTTGCTTAATTGTACACATGCAATGGAGTACAAGGGATGGAAGCCAAGATTTGAAGAGCTAAAACCCATGAATGATAATGCCCATGAAGAAGTACCCGCACTGGAACTAAAGCTATTACCTGCTGAGTTGAAGTACACATTTTTGGGAGAAAAACAAAACTTTCCAGTGGTAATTTCCTCGTCTCTTATTGAAGAACAAGAAGGTATGTTAACAGAAGTACTTAAAAGGCATAAAAGTGCAATTGGATGGACATTAAATGATATAAAAGGTATTAATCTATTAATTTGTATACATAGAATACATTTAGAGGATAATGCTAAAACTTCTCAATAACCTCAAAGAAGATTAAATCCACATATGAAAGAGGTAGTTAGAGCTGAAGTCCTTAAATTGCTTGATGTTGGAATTATCTATCCTATCTCTGATAGTCAATGGGTAAGCCCTACACAAGTTGTGCCTACGAAATATGGAATAACAGTGGTTGAAAATGATAAGGGTGAATTAATACCTACACGAGTGTCATCTAGTTGGCATATGTGTATTGATTTTAGAAAATTAAATGCTGCTACTAGGAAAGATCATTTCCCCTTACCATTTCTTGATCAAATTCTGGAAAGGGTAGTAGGACATCCATACTACTGTTTTCTTGATGGTTTTTCGGGTTATAATCAAATACCAATTGTATTGGAAGATCAAGAAAAGACTACTTTTACATGTCCCTTTGGTACTTTTGCATATAGAAGAATGTCTTTTGGCCTTTGTAATGCTCTGGCAACATTTCAAAGATGCATGTTAAGCATTTTTAGGGACATGATTGAGCATTATTTAGAGGTTTTCATGGATAATTTGACAGTTTTTGAAAATTCTTTTGAAAATTGTCTTGATAATTTAGAAAAAGTTTGTAAAAGATGCGAAGAAAAATGATTTGTGCTAAACTGGGAAAAATGTCATTACATGGTTACCTTAGGAATAGTGTTAGGTCATGTGATATCTTCTAAAGGAATTGAAGTTGAGAAGGTTAAAGTTGAATTAATTGCTCATTTGCCTTCCCCAAAAACAGTAAGAGAAGTTCGTTCCTTTTTAGGACATGCAGGATTTTGCAGAAGATTCATTAAGGACTTTAGTGCCATATCTAGACCATTATGTAATCTTCTGTTAAAAGATGCAGCATTTGATTGGACTCAAGAATGTCAAAAATATTTTGAAAAATTAATTGGTCTTCTGACATCTGCTCCTATCATGCAATCTCCGGACTGGTTTTTACCTTTTGAGTTAATGTGTGATGCTAGTGATTTTGTTGTGGGTGCTGTTTTAGGCCAAAGAAAGAAAGGTAAGCCTCATGTGATTTGTTATGCAAGTAGAACTTTAAATAGTGCACAAATGAATTACACCACTACTGAAAAAGAACTACTTGCTGTAATTTTTGCACTGGATAAATTTTGATCTTACTTAATTGGTTCTTCTATTGTGATTTTCACCGATCATTCTACTGTTAGATATTTGATGTCTAAGCAGGATGCCAAACCAAGATTGATAAGGTGGATCTTGTTGCTTCATGAATTCAACATCACAATAAAAGATAAGAAAGGAGCCGAAAATGTTATCGCTGATCATTTGTCCAGACTTACAACAGGCTCACCTTTTGATAGCACACCTATCAATGATTCTTTTCCTGATGAATTTTTATTTTTTGTCAATTCCATGCCTTGGTTTGCTAACATAATCAACTTTCTTGTAACAGGAAAGATGCCGCCTCAATGGACGCACCAAGATAGAAGGAAATTTTTGACAGAGGTGAAAATTTTTTATTGGGATGACCCATATTTGTTCAAATATTGCATTGACCAAATCTTTCGGAGATGTGTGCCCGATAGTGAGGTAGGTAGTGTCATTAAATTTTGTTACTCAGAAGCATGTGGAGGTCACTTTTCTTCAAAGAAAACAGCTGCAAAAATCTTGCAGTGTGGATTTTATTGGTCCATTTTATTTAAGGACTACTATACTTTTTGCAAAAGTTGGGCTCAATTTCAAAAAGAAACATGATGCCTCTGAACCCCATCCTTGTCATTGAAATTTTTGATTGTTGGGGAATTGATTTCATGGGTCCATTTTTATCTTTATTTGGATTTGTGTATATTTTGGTTGCAGTTGATTATGTCTCAAAATGGATTGAGACGACTCCATACCGACACAATAATCATAAAATTGTTCTCAAATTTTTAAAAGAAAATATCTTGTGTCGATTTGGAATCCCTCGAGCTATCATAAGTGATGAAGGAACATATTTTTGCAATAAATCATTTGAATCTTTAATGAAGAAATATGGTATTACACACAAAATTATCACCCCTTATCACCCTCAGACAAGTGGACAAGTTGAATTGACAAATAGGGAGATTAAACAAATTTTGGAAAAAACGGTTAACCCAAATCATAAAGATTGGTCTTTAAGACTAAACGATGCACTTTGGGCTTTCCATACTAGTTTTAAAACATCTTTGGGCATGTCACCCTATCGGTTAGTCTATGGAAAACCTTTTCACTTGCCTATAGAATTGGAACTTAAAGCATTCTGGGCCATTAAAGCTTTCAATCTAAATCTTGATGATACTTGCAAGATACGCAAATTGCAATTAAATGAACTTGAGGAATTGAGAAATGATGCATATGATAACTTGAAGATTTATAAAGCCAGAACAAAAGCTTTTCATGATAAGACAATTTTGAGAAAATCTTTTGAAATTGGTCAAAAAGTTGTGCTTTATGATTCTCGCATGCACCTATTCCCTGAAAAATTGAGATCTAGGTGGAGTGGTCCTTTTGTTGTCAAACATGTGTATCCTCATGGGGCTATAGATATTGAGAATCTTAGGAATAATAATGTGTTTAAAGTCAATGGACAAAGGCTTAAACCATTTCTGGAAAACTAAGTTGATGAGGTAGAATTCATCTCTCTTTTTTATCCTTGTTATGAATAGAATTCACTCTAATTTTGTTGCCTTGTTTTTGCAGTTCTTTGTGTTGCCGGTTAAGTGGCGGATAACGGTACTCCGTGACTCTCAAGTCAGTTTATTTTTTAGTTTTCCAAAATAACTGAATCCTTCTTCTTCTTTAAAATGGATGTCATTCTTTCAAACCTGAGAAAACATTTTCTTTCTCTCCCTCAAAATGCTCTGAAAAAAATCTACAAAGTTAGATGTGAAAGATTGAGACTGTTAATGCACAAGGATATACCAGAAGATGTATGCTGGATAATTGAAGCAAATTTCCGACTAGCAGGTGAGTCTTCAATTTCATTTGACCCATACATGCCAGGTCTTGGAAGAAGTTCGTATTCTAAAAGGAGAAGAGCAAAAAGGTTACAAGTCTATCACAAATGTGGACGATGGAATTGTAACAAGCGATGTCGTTCTTTGGGGATGGTTTCCGCAAACAGAGAAGATAAAATTTTCTTCATTAAGAATGGATTGAGTAAGGAGTCATTAGATGATATCTTATTGACTCTTGAGACGCATTCTTGTGGATTGGTGCATCGTGAACTTCTTATAATTTATGGAATCTCTTCAAGGATGAAGAAAAACACTATAGTCTTGGGAATCTGACTCTAAAAGACCCTGTTTGCCAATTTATAAGAAAATTGGATGGGAAGCTTATCCTCGACTCATAGAAAGCGTTTAAGCTGTTACTAGACGTTAAACTAGAGGTAGATGTGAGCCATATCCATAACAATCGGCACATATTATCCTTTTCTTCTTTATGTCATCTTTCAAAAAAAAATTTAAAAAAAAAGAAGCAAAAAAAAAAAATTTAAAAAAAGAAAAAAAAAAGAAGAAGAAAAAAATGTTTGAACAAGGGCGATCCGGAAGGAGTACTATGGCTTTAATTAGTTGTGGAACCCAACCTTTGGCTGACCCATCGTTGACTTGGGTGGACCTTTGCACGCTGGTCCTTAAAAAAGTTCGTGTACCATGCTCTGTAGAGAGCCGCACTCTATAACCCAATGTTTACCATCTAGGCACTGTGGAGTTGATGGACAGACAGAAGCGTCTCACTCTGGTTATTAGTGAGAAGTAACCCGCGACTGCCAAAGCGTATGAGGCATCTGAGCTTGATCCTTTCCTTGATTAAAAGGGGCTCTCAGCGCCCTGGGATAGGATGTTTTGGATCTTGGACATTACGAGTTTTAAATTTTAGCATCTTTGTTGATGTTACGAGCCTAAGTGTGAGCGCTCCAGGTTCCAGACCCAGGATAGAAACCCACGATGGTTTCTTCTTTCTCCTTTCTTCGAATAAACGGACGTGAGTGTCTACTGCACTAGTGACATGCAGTATAAAGATATGCCACTACTGCACTCATGACGCGCAGTATAAAGATACGCCATGAAAGCTGTACATATATGTATGTCATCATTTGCTATTATATTTCTTTTATCTTTGTATGATTTTGCTGTATTTTGGTTTTGGACAGACGATCCTTTGAGCAGGGTCCTTCAGGGGTTTCTAGACTTCTTTACCCTGATGGTTTTCTTGAAGTAAAAAAAAAAAAAGATTTTGTGTTTCTTAATTTCAAACTTTTCTGACAACAGCCAACCTACCCTTATAGGTGCAATTATTACCCTTTCCATTCTTTTTCCTATTTAAACACTTCATTTTCTCCACTTTCCTCCAACTCAGAATCATTCAAAGGGAAGGTGAGAATAGAAATGGAAGGTGTTTCTGTTTGTCAACTTAAAAATATCTGTGTATTTTGTGGATCTAAGTATGGGAAGGATTTAGAGTTTGTAAACACAACTACCACTCTTGGTCGATCACTTGCTGCGAGGAATATTCATCTTGTATATGGGGGAGGTAGCCGTGGGTTAATAGGGGCTATATCACGTGCTGCATATATAGGAGACAGTCAGGTTTTAGGTGTCATTCCTGAACCTTTAGCTCAACAGAACATCACTGGAAAGACAATTAGAGAGGAACTTAAGGTATCATCAATGCATGAACAAATGAAGATAATGCTTGAAAACTCTGATGCATTCACTGCCTTACTAGGTGATTTTGGTACCTTGGAAGAAGTTTTTCAAATTGTCTCTTGGGCCCAACTGAACATCCACCATAAACCCATAGGTTTGTTGAATGTAAATAATTTCTTTCATATTTTGTTACTTTTTCTTGACCATGCTGTGGAACAGAAATTTATCACACCTTCGGTAAGACAACTTCTTATCTCTGCTTCCACTATTGAGAAGTTGATTGATAAATTAGAAGCTTTTGTTCATAAACCTGACTTAGTAATAGCTCAGATAGATTGGTCAACAGGAAGCAGTGAGAGAAGCATTATGAAAAGAAAGCCAGATCTGACACTTCGTTTATAACTCTCCTTTACCTTTGATTTTATTTATCGTACTTTGTTTATGTTTAAATTTGTGTCAGATTTCTCCAACAGGTAATATCTTCTATCCTTTACTCATCTATATTTTAATATTGAGGATAATGTTGTGATCTAGTTGGGGGGAAAGGATAGTTGACCAAAAAATTTTTTTTTTGGGAAGTATGATATGATTGTCATAGACTTACTAAACCAATGAATGATGGTAGAGTAAGGAATAATTTTACTTCTGAGACGCATCTAAATTGGGAAGTATGTTTAGTGATATGACTATCAGAAACCTATTCGTAGTAAAACCAATTAAGGATGGCAGAGTAAGGAGTAAATTTTGGAAATAATTTATTACTCTTGAGACGCATCTTAGTTGAGGAAATAATTATTTTGTGTAGAAGTAGCAAATGGATTCTTGGATCATAGCATAAATTGTCTTCTTTCTTAAAAATCATAAGCTTGGATATGAATGTTGATATGATGGATTGAGAATGATAGAAATATGCCTTGTGAGATTTTGAGCCTATTGATGAATGGATTGAATATCTGTACCATTCTCTTCTTTCTTGCGTGATTTTCACTCATGGAATTGTTATTCTAGAACTTGCTTTGATTTTTTTGAGGCTACATTTTCACATGCATACATTAATATGATTGAGGCATTTTGAAATAGCTACTTTGACCAAATAGCCATCCTTGTATATTTTCCATTGTGTAACCCCTTTGAACTTATTTGACCATTCCTTGTTTTTAGCTCATTTCGTACCTTCCAAAAAAAAAGAGAAAAAAGAAAAAAAAGAAAAAAAAGCATGCTTTTACCTAACCTTAGGGAATAAGAGAGCATTGACCTTGTTCTTGAACAAGTGTGGGGGTGTGTGTGCAAAATGATCAACAAAAAAAAATTGACCACCGTTGCAATCAAAGGATTATCAGAGTCTAGAATAAATATGGATGCTTGGAAACAACAAGAAGAAAAGGAGAATGTTCAAGTCTAACAATAAATTCAATTCACCAATTTGGGATTGATCTTCAACAAAACATTAGTCAAATATTGGTGATTGTCCTTTATGATGAATGTTCTCAAACATTTTCTCCACTCTAACTATACCATAATGCTCTTTTATTGTCTTTGGTATTTATCTTTTCATATCCATATTATCCCCTCTCCTTTACCATGACCCCATTACAACCTTGAATAAAGTTCTCTTAATTTTTGTATGCATGTGTTTTGAGTAGCGGAGAAGTAGAAGATAAGCAAGCTTATGGTAGTACAATTGTTCATGGGTTGAATAGAGTGAAATACTTACCTTTTAAACACTTGAGAGATTGAGAGTGAATTCTGTGAGGATCTATCATTCTTGATTCATTCTTTTCAACTGAAGTTTCTTTGCTTGTTGGTTTGAGATGTGAAGAAATGTTACCTCATTAATGCTTTGATCCCTTGAATTTCAGGTTGTTCTTCTTGCTTCATTGAGTCTTTTAGAGTTTTTAGCTGTTGAGTCTGTGTCATTTTTCTTTGTTTCCTAGCTTTGGTCTTATGTGTTTTGCCCAGGAGTGTAAAAAGCTAAGTGTGGAGGAATTTGATAATCACATATTTTATACATTAATAAACCCTTATTTTTAGTCATTTACACTCTTCATGTACTTAATTGATTAAGCCTGATTATGTTTTGTAAGATTGGACTCAAATTGGACTTAATTGATTTTTTCAGCATTATTTGGGTCTTACACTGTTTCTGTATTTTGGTCATATCTTGAGTTTTAAATGTCTAGAAATTATGAATTTTACCTTGTAGGAAAGCTGAGAGAAAGCTCTACAACTTTGATGGGAGCTCAAAGTCTCATTCAGACATCTAGTGGAGCTAATTGGGCTTGGAAGTCAGAATACGAGTTTTGTGATTGGAACCTGAACAATGTACAATAATCAGAGCATAACTCGAGCTGTAGGAACTTTCTTAGGCTGACATTTGGAGAGTTGAAAGTTAAGACCCATATCTACAACTTTCATGAGAACATAAGAGCTCATTCAGACAGCTTGGAGGTGATATTGGGTCTGGAAGTCAAAACAGAGGTGCTGAAACTGGGCCTGAATAGTCAGCAGTAATTGGGTCATATCTTGGGCTGTAGGATGAATTTTTGGATGATTTTAGTGCCATTGGAAAGCTGAGACAAAATTCTACAACTTTCATGAAGACCATGTTGCTTCATTCTGATGGCATCCATGAGATCAGTACTGATTGATTTCGGAGACAAAGAATCTCAATAATTTTCCACTCACCAACTCACCATTTGGCATTTTCCACTCATTCATCCACTCATCCACCTACTCTTAATCAGCCCCCTTGTCATTTTGTATCCCTAATCCTCTATAAAAGGCACCATCAGCTGATTATTTAGTGCTCTTGGTGTTAGGCTTAGTTTTTAGAAGTTATGGTTATGCTTGTTTATTATTTTCCTTTGTTGTAATTTTCTCTTTCTCTAAATTGAAGCTATGTTCATCTTTCTCTTCTTCTCTCTTTCTTTCTTCTTATCTATGAGTAACTAAATCTTCATCTTGCTTGGGTGAAAGAGTGAAGCTCTTGGTAATGAAATAAGGTTAGATTATTCTATTTCTTGTGCTTAAATGATATATTATCAAATGGATATTATATGTGTTGTATTTTGTTTCCAATCAATTTAGAAACCTTCTTTGTATAATGGAGATCTTGATTTATTGTAGACAATAGGATTGGCACAGTGAATGCTTGAACTCATTTATAAATGTTGGTAGATAATTAAAGGAATCATAATTTGATTGCATATATAATTGTACTTTGATTGTTATATTTTCCGATTGGAACCTCCGTTGTGTGTGGATTTCAATTGAGTTATAAAGAGAAATAATCTTGCCTTTAATTTATTACCAAGAGTGGATCTCCTAACCCAAGCAAGTTCTTAAATTCATTTGTGAACATCTTTTATTACTTTTGGTGTTGTGACAAATCCTTTTCTTACCTTAATTAATTTTTCTTCATCAATTCCCTGTGGATCGACCTCGGACTCTCGAGAAATTTATTACTTGAGACAACCTATATTTGGGTTTGCATCTTTAAATCCCGCAATCATCTTTCTTTCTCTATTTTCTACTGGGGCTCGTGGGATAAGAGAAAAAATAAGGAGAAAATGAACTTTAGTTTCTGTACTAAATTAAAACTTATATATGTTAAGGACACTTGAATTATGCTAATTCAAGTTTTTTAACTTCTAACAACTTTAGAATAAATATTAGGATTCATGTAAATTGTTGTTTCATCTTTATTCCATTATTCCATATCGGCTGCTAGTTAATCTGACATTAAAGCACACAACCAATATGCCTAAAAATATCAAACTAACTGTGATTATTTTCAAATTTTAACTGTATCATACTTAACTTATTTATGACTTAGAAATAAGTTATTCATACATGTTTCCCTCAACTTAGCAAGTTATGCTACTATTTGAGTCATTTTAAGCTACTTTTCAACTTCTGTGTTGCAACAAATGCCTAAATTTATTCAGTTTGTCACAAAATTAAATTGACATGTTAAACAAACATTAGGCTACCTCTGTAACTCTTTACAAGCCTAACATGTTTTTTTAGGGTGTTACAAGGTAATGCAACTAAATAAGGCAACAAGGTACCTTTATTTGATGTGAGACTTTGTTGTTGGCAAGGAAAAACAACTAAGTAAGGCAACACCAAAGCCCCACATTGAACAAATGTACCTTGTTGTCTTGCTTAGTATATATAAAAAACAATATATATACGTTATATAAGTATTGATCATTTGAAGTTCCATAAGTCTCAAACTGCAATGTCCATTCATAAACATGGTTCAATATTATGATGTCTGGAAAAAAACGTGCTAAAGATGCTATTAAAGCTGTTGTTAAAGACTATGAAGCTAAGCGTGCTAAGGCAAGGTGACCCTTTGTCACCTTCTCTTTTAATTCAATTAATTTGTGTGCAAAAAGTATTCCCTTGTCAATTAATTAATATAGCCAGGCAAGCACCCACGACAAGTATTCCTTGCAAATTAAATGGCAGCATTGATCTTTATGAGAACTACACAAGAGGAGGCAACTTGCATAAACTCTATTCTATTCATCATAACAAGAAGCAAAAAATGAATTTCCATTTATATTATGGGATATATGTTTTCTGTTGCCTTTGTTCTCCTTAACAACCAAAATTGAATGGATGATATCCTACCAACACTTGGGGGAGTATATATATATGGTCCAAGAAATGAATGCATTCTGGAAATTAAAAGGAGGCTATTGCTGTAGCTGGGTTGGGTTATGGTCCTTATGCACAATGGTTTCAGGGTGTGGTTTTCAAGCTTTGTCTTTATGGTCTGTACACTTAACATGAAACACCAACGAAGAAGGTTACATTAATTAATTCTATATGTGGAGTGTGATTCCATAGTCCTTATAATTAATCCCTACAAGTTTCAGGCAAATTAAGAGAAATCAAGTTTACCAGAAGCTAATGCTCTCTGTCCAGTTGGCGCAGAGAAATAGTGTCTACCATGTTGGAGTTAAAACTTAAAAAGGAGAAACTGAGTGCTGAGAAGTAGTGCAGAAGGGCAATGAATCTTATTCTGCTGAAAGTTGTTGCAACAGTTTGGAAATCAGAAAACCTTGTAGCTTAATTATGTGCATGTATGGTTAAACTTATTCCCTTCTATAACCCAATGTAATTTGGATTGAGGATGCCCCAACTTGCAAGTTAAACTTCATCCGTACTTCTATTTTCAAAGTTATATTACTTCATAAAAGTGGGGAAAAATGTAAAGTTAAAAGTTAATAATAATAATAATAATAATAATAATAATAATAATTATTATTATTATTATTATTATTATTATTATTATTATTATGTCTGGAAAAAAAATTACGAAATTATCATGCTGTTCACTTCATTGTATGGTGGAACTTCCAAAAATTCCAATATGCTTTATTGCATCGGTACATAGTTAATAATAGTAATACGAACTGTACTCTCAAGGCCAAAACATGATTTGACTCCTATCAAGTACAGAACAAACCATGCAGATAAACCATAGCCAGTGCCACAAGTATTTACTTCACATAATGAGAATACAGTCTAGCTGACTAGCTCCAACCAAGAAAAGTATGACCTGAAGGTGTTCTAATGATATATAACTAATTAACAGCATTAGAAAACCAAACAAATGGTTGTTTTCATCATCATTCTAGACATAGAAGAAATCAAGCAGTGGCAGGCTTCTCTGCAGTTGTTGCCTCTCCGCTAGCAGTTGCCTTAGCACGCTTAGCTTCATAGTCTTTAACAGCAGCTTTAATAGCATCTTCAGCACGTTTTTTTTCCAGACATCATAATATTGAACCACGTTTATGAATGGGCACTGTAGTTTGAGACTTATGGAACTTTAAATGATCAATACTTATACAATGTATATATATTATTTTTGTATATATATTAACTAAGACAACAAGATACTTTTGTTCGATGTGAGATTTTAGTGTTGTCTTAGTTACTTTGCCTTACCAACAACAAAGTCCCACATCGAATAAAGTTACATTATTGCCTTACTTAGTTGCTTTGTCTTGCCAACACCAAAATCCAACATCGACTACTTTACAGATCAGAAACAAATACTTGGCCTATAAATAAGCTGATTGATACTAATGTCTTCTAACATTTCAGTTTCAAGGGTTGCGCCAAGTAAAATGACGTTTTTGTCCTTGTTGCACTACACTTGTTAGCGTTTTCTTTGTGAAAATGTTATCATAGATGGCATGTCCACGTGGGATGAGCTAAACAGGGTGGCACATCCAGGTTGATGCGCCACCCTGTTTTGGCGCATCTTACGTGGATCAGAAATTATTAAAAAATGTTACGTTAGATAAAAGAATGACAGTTTGATATATAGTTTCAAAAGAGTAGCATTTAGATAAATAGTTTAAAAAAAGTAATATTTTGATAAATAATTTTTCCACTAATAATAGTTTGGTAAAGAAGCCAGAAGAATGCTTTACAAAGAATGATATCACTTTTACAAACCGTCCCCAAATGCTTGCTGGGAAACATCTCGGTTACAATAATAAGACAATAGGGTTTGCTTCCTATGGCGACCATTGGCTTAAACTCCGATGTCTAACAAACCTAGAGCTGTTCTCTAGTAACTGCCTTGCCATGTTCACCAGAATTCGAGAGGAAGAGGCATAACTGTTGGTGAAGCAACTATTTGAAGATTGCAAAGGGCAATTAGTGTCAAAGGTAGACCTCAGACCAAGACTTGTGGAAATTTCTTTCAATATCATGCTAAGGATGATATCTGGGAAACGGAAGGATGCGGTTGCCCGATATGCAAAGGAATTCCAAATTCTGATGAAGGAGTACGTAGAACTTCTAGGAAGTGGTAATTTAAATGACTTCTTCCCAATATTGCAATGGGTTGATTTCCAAGGGATGACAAAGAAGATGGTGAATATAATGAGCAAGATGGACATCTTCCTTCAGAAGCTCCTTGACGAGCACCAAAGAAGCAAGAGCATGAGTGCAGCTGGAAACGACCAAAAGAATATAACACTGATTGATGTTATGTTGGACCTCACTATAAGAAATTTCAGATTCAGAGACAGAATTTTTCCGTCTCTAAAAGGCCAAAATTCCGTCTCTAACGATTTAGAGATGGAATCAAAGACAGAAATTCATCCATCTGTAAAAGTGGCATTGCTGATAGTTTAGAGATAGAAAATTAGTTCCATATCTAAATTAGAGACAGAAAATTAGTTCTGTCTCTAAATTAGAAATGAAAAATAAGTTTCGTCTCTAAATTTGAGAAGCAAAATTAGTTCCGTCTCTAAATTTAGAGATGAAAAATTAGTTCCATCTCTAATTTAGAGACAGAATGTTTCCATCTCTAAATAAAATATCCGTCTCTATTTAGAGATGGAATTTGTTTTTTTTAAATTATAATAAAAATCATATTAGAGACAGAATCTTTCCGTCTCCAATTCCCAAAATAAAGTAACTTATAATAATAATTACATTAGAGACGACACTTTTCCGTCTTTAATTCCGTTTCTATTTCCCAAAATAAATTAAAAAAATTAGTGACAAAAAAACGACCGTCTCTTTTAATATACTTTTAATTTTTGTAACTAACCTAATCAATTAACTATCACAATAAATCATTTAGCAGCAAAATTCACAATTCAGAACATCATCACAAATTTTCATACCAAAATACAAAGTAATAAATAATTGTGATTACAAATATTTAAATAGTAACTATAAACATTCAAATTAACAATGAAAATATAAAAATAAACCTAATCATATATTTAGGTCATCATAATTTGTATCATCGTCACCCTCATCATGGTCATCCTCTTCTCTAGGTGCAGGATGGGATGGCTCAGGCTGTGAAGTTGCAGGTGATGGCATTCTAAATTGACTGCCCACAAGAAGAGTCCTAAACCACTCCTCCCATTGATCCATCTTCTGCCTCATCATGTTCTGTTCTTGTTCCATCTTCTGTCTCATCATGTCTTGCTCAATATTTTTTTGATGGAGCTCATCAGTTAAAGCCTGAATTTTAGCCTGCATTGCAACAATCTCTGTTGGTGATACTCCATCAATGGAAGAGGTGGAGGGAGTGGAGGAAGATCCAACAACATTAGTTGCTTGTGAACCCAATCCATAGATACGCCCTCTCTTGTTGGGACCTCCAACAACATCCAAGTAGATACTGTTAGCAGAATCTTGACTGCTGCTACCTTTACCATTCTGGGATTGCAACTCAGCCATCCACCTTTCATACTCTTCCTAAAAAGTAGTTATAAGACACTTGTACTTGAAACTTGATGTAACTTAAATGTTAAGTTATGCTTACTGCAATCTTTGCTGCTTCCGAAGTGATACACTGTTCTAAATTATCCTTGGCTCTGTGCAGCCGCTTGTAGACCTCAAAAAAGCTTGGCTCCCTGGACATCTGATTCGCCTGAAAAGATAAAAGTATAAGTCATCCGCTTGTAGACTTATTCAATATAAATCATGGATTATTAACTTAAAGAATTACAGTATATCAAAGAAATAAAGCATCAAGGAAATAAAGCAAGTGCTATGCACAAATCAGAGATCTGAATCTATAAGTTTTAAGCACAAATTTACATTTCTAATTAAAAAAATAAAATAAAAAATAATAAATAAAGCTGAAACTGAAAAAACATTAAAAAAAAATTGACCAATTATCATTGATAATAAATTAAGTTGATGCATCAATGCACTAATTTCACGGTAGTAGAGATAAATCAACATGTTTAATGATCATAGTGGATCAAATGAAGTAAAATTTATTATTTTCTTAAAAGAACCAAAAGTTGATCCAGAAGATATGAGGCAGCTAATAGACAACAACAATAGTAAAAACTCATAAAAACAAGCTAAAACAAGACTCACTAAGCAGTAAGCAAAGCAATATATATCATGTAAATATGGTTAACCATATTAACAACCTGCCTCAGCCTCAGCTAACATAAAGTCTTAAATTCAAAATTCACTACACATATTGTTAAATTCAAATACCTAACACAAATCCACTACAAGCAAGACCAGCCATGCACAATCTAGAATGTAAAACTTGTATTGCAAGTCTGCAACTTAACCAGTTTATTGATGCATGCACTGAAGAGACAACTTTGTCTTTAAATGATAAATTGAAATGTAAACCTCTTGTGTCAGAAGAATATTCTGGTGCTTCAAGTGAGTTGACAGAGTCAGATCATGAGGATATTGAAGTCCAATCACCCAGGGTTAACACGAGAGGTTAGTGTAAACATGGCTGTGTAAATCCGGTTGATTTTATACTGCTATGGCAGTCAACTCAGCAGAAGAGAATCAGCTAATTTACAGAGGCAACAAGTGGCCAAAAAACAATGGAAATAATACCATGACTTAACAACTATCACATAACAAGATACAAATGCTCAATACACGATTAAAAGCATTATTCACAATGAAAGGATAATTGTACATCAATAACAGCCAGAACTCATAGATCAAAGATTGCCAATACCAATATCTCTCATATACCATAGTTATTTAGGACAGATCACGAGCAAGATTGAAAAGAGGCTTAAAGCATATTTAAGATCTATTCCATATTTCAAATCCAAAATCCAACAGATTATGAGCATTTTCACATGATTCTTTCTCTTGGTTTTGCTGCTATTATTCATAAATATGAAACAAGATTCACCAAAAAATAGTTCAGCCATTTTGTTAACCAGCCAACATACAATCAAGACAAACACTAAATAAAGAAATTAATTAACATGCCAAAGGCCAACCTCAATTAAGACAAACTAATCATGTAATTAGTTAAATTACTCTAACTAACCATAACCAACTCAATGGAAATTGTAACTGAACAAAACTGCAACTCAATTATTAACTAACTTAATTATACAAACTAACTAACAAACTATTAGATGTTGTGTAATAGAAGCTAAATGTGATTCTGTTGATAAGAGCAAACAAGGTGGACTACGTATGTCAATGAGGCCAAGCTTAGAAACCAAACATTGAAATAGTCCTGGAGCCAATCCTTTAGTTAGAATATCTGCTACTTGTGTTTTAGATGAAACAGGCAGCAAATGGACAACACCAGTATAATTTTTTTTGTCTAATAGTATTACAATTCATTTCTATGTGTTTTGTTAGTAGATAGATAAAGATTAGTACAAATAGTAGCAATAAAAACTAGTTCAACTTTTCCCTAGCACAAGCCAAATTACAGCAATAAAAATAATAAATAAAGTCTTGTTAATATTATCTAAGAACCAGTGCAAGAATTTAAACCACTTTTCCCATCTTTGCATCAAACACTAAGATAAACTATGTTCAGTCTCCATCCCTACATGAGTGCAAGAATTAAAAAATACAAACAAATCTTTTACTAAAGAGGATATTTAATTCAGCTCTAAATCAAGACCATATTTAAGCCAAAAACACATTAAATTTTATTTAAAACAATATCAAATTGAGCTCCCAAAAACAGAATCATATTTCAAAAAATGACTAGTGAAACTCCTCCAAGTGGCAGCTCTCATTCCAAAGACAGGCTGCACAGAAGATTGAGCGACAATGAAATCAAACACTAAGTAAACTATATAAACTCAAATCAGAGGAACAACTAACAGCAACAGTCAAATGTACAACAATGAACACCTAAATATTAACCAGCCACCTTATACTCAGATCAAGTGTGTCCCTGGGCAGCAAACCATAAAAACTCACAGCAAGAAACAACAAATTAATCATTTGTATAAGCATGTTATACATATAGCAGATAAGATAACAAAAACATTTCCCCCTTTTTCCATCTCTGTTATCCAATGCAAATTGAACTCCCCACTAGAAGCATAATTGAAACAAATAAAGAACTCAGATCAAAGCAATGACAGACCTTCACTAATGTTTTGTTGGAAGTCAGATCAAAGGAGATAATAGCAGGATGACAGATCTAGAATAAGCCATTCGCAAGAGGCAAACACAATTAGCGTAACTAAAACAAATGTTAAACACAAAAAGGCAAATTGGACATAGCATTTCAATCTTTTTATTTATATAATATTTTAGTATCAAGAACTTCATATCCCAATGCAAATTGCCAAGTAATTATCAGCATTTGTGGACTTGACATTTCGTCAAACAATGAGCATGCAACCAAAATAAACACTAAAGAAAGCAAGTTAATACCAAGCCAGCCTCATTAACCATTTTCAATTCAAATCATCAATAATGTGGGAAATCATCCAAATGCAAGAACATGTGTATAACACAGTGGAAAATAACTAAGTTACGCCCAGAAATGATATAATCCTAAATTTTAGACAATACTATCTTCGAGCAAGTGCCTCTTGCATCTCCCTAACATGCTTTGGCACTTTCTTGTCAGCTGCTTTAGTCTTCAAGTCATTCTTCTTTGATTCAATTGTCTTAGCTTTAACTTCTTTAGTTTCATTTTCTAATGCACTTCCATTCTTTGCAGAATCGCAGAATCCGCTTGCCTTCTTCTCCTTTTTCTTTTCCTGCTTCTTTTTCTTCTTCTTTGCGGCATGTGACTCTACTGCCTCATCTTCCCCCTCCTTTTCACCTGAAGCATCAGCAACAGAACCTACTTCAGGAGGAGGCTGAACTTGATCATCCTGCGGTGGAGGAGCAACAGGTTTTGCTATTGGAGGGTCCCCACCATGCTCTACAAGAAGCTTGTCTAAATCTTCCTCCTTTTGAGCAGTTCTTCCACTCTTCTTATTCCTCTTCTTCTTATTTTTGGAAGTATAAGTGACCTCTTCACTCTTATTTACATTGTTGTTGTCACCATCAGTATTGCTAATTCTAACACTAGGTTGCTCAGGCTCAACAACATCTACACTTTCACTCAAAATTTCATCACTCACTTTGGCACTAACGCTACTGCTTTTTTTTTAGAAGACTTTTTTTTACCTGAAAATACAACTAGAGAAGCATCCTCCTCATCCTTGTCATTACCACCTCTAGGCATCCTCCTCATACTTTTTGATTTCCCCTTCTTCTTCCCATCAAAAATCATAAGGACACTTATTGTTTAAGTAAGAGCTAGGCAACCTATTTATTAAAAAAACTTAATGTGCTACTACAAAAGACTAAAAACCTTTTAGTAAATTAGAATAAAACAATAAAGCCCTAGCCATACTCAAGACATGTTGATGTAGTATAGTATATGGATCTAACATCACTTACTATTCTCCTACAGTGCTCTGTTGCAGATATGGATCCTCCGCTATACATATTGAGACCCTCTTTCGATTGTCTATTTCGACTGTTTCTCATAGACATTGCTTGCCAAGCTGGATCACTCCATTTAGCCCACAACCGCTCCCTAGCATTTGGATGAATCCATTCACCCTTATTCTTTCTATCACGTACCTTGAATAGATTATTTGCTAGTGCACCGGATCCCTTAGTTTCAAATATCCTTCTGATCATATCATTGTCTTCAGGTAACCACTTGTATTTTGCCTACATTGATGATAGTATTAATTAATGAAATACAATATTTTTAAATTAATAACAGATTAATAACAAGACTTAAAAGAATATTACCCCGAAATCTTTAAACCACAACTCACGCGCAGTGTCAGTCACTTTTGTCTAACTTGTCCAAGGCTCTTCATATTTCTTTTTGAAGATAAAAGTTATATCACGAGTCGTTTCAACGTCGGGGAAAACCTGTAAGTCAAAATATGTATTTATATATATATATATATATATATATATATATATATATATATATATATATATATATATATATAATCTTTTTGAATTAATGTTCACAATTATAATAACTTACTCTTGTTTGTTGGCTAGCTTGATCCAAATTCGTCCATCAACATCCTTTCTCCCCCACCTGATGTTCTGTGAAATAGACGATTGAGCCACAGTGTGTGGAGGTGCAGCTGAACTCGCTGAAGGGTCACCAACTACATGTAATTTGCAACTGAGGAGGGTGTAGGCTGTGGTGTCCCGGGGTTGATGAGGGCGGGGAGTGGACACCGGTGCATGAGAGGCACGTACAAGGAGCGGCTCCTGGCATGCTTCTAGGCAAAGGGTCCCATGAATGAACTGAATACGCACCGAAATGAGAGGGATTAAAAGACTGTGCAGGTATGGGACTGCATAGTTGAGGATGACTTAAAGGAATTGATTAGACGTAACCATATCAACAAGTTACAACTTCTTTTCGGGAGCCTAGAACATAAGAACTCTATTGTTAAGCGTGCTTGACTTGGAGTAATTGTGGGATGAGTGACCTCCTGGGAAGTTTCCTAGGATGCGTGTGAGTGAGGACAAAGCACGCTGAAAAGACCCGTGTTGGTTTGTGGAGACACTCGTCAATCCTGCAGGCAGTCCCGGGATATTACATAGGCCCAGTCTGGAAATGGGGAGATAGGG
The DNA here is from genome assembly GCA_029884605.1 of Ormosia emarginata. Lineage (NCBI taxonomy): Eukaryota > Viridiplantae > Streptophyta > Magnoliopsida > Fabales > Fabaceae > Ormosia > Ormosia emarginata. The sequence continues at coordinate 5,382,376 of JAQQTP010000089.1, forward strand.
TAAGTGAAGATGGAATATGTACAAGCCCAATCTGGAATTGGGGAGATAGGATAGATGTAGGTCCAATCTGGGAATGAGGAGATGGGGCATGTGAAGATGAAATAGGTGCAAGCCCAATCTGGGAATAGGTAGATGGGATAAATGTAGGTTCAGTGTAAGAATGGAGAGATGAGGTAGATGCAGGCCCAGTGTGAGACTGTGGAGATGGGGTATGTATATGGGGAGATGAGGTATGTGTAGGCCCAGTGTGAGACTGTGGAGATGGGGTATGTGTAGGCGTAGTCTGAGAGGTATCCCTCCCTCTCCCTCTCCCTCTCCCTCTAACTACCATCTATATATAAAGGGTAATGATAAAATTAAATTAGGTACAATTAAATTAACATAGAAAATTAGTACAAAACTATTAAAATAATAAATTTAAAGGTCATGAATACATAACACATGATTTCATGAATACAGGACATGGATACATAACACATGATTTCATTAATAAATTAGTACACACTATTAATAGGTCATGAATAGATAACACATGATTTCATTAATAATTTCATTAAAAAACATGACAAAATCTAGTTATAATCTTCTTCTTCTTCTTCTTCTTCTTCTTCTTCTTCTTCTTCTTCTTCTTCTTCTTCTTCTTCCTCCTCCTCCCCCTCCTCCTCCTCCTCTTCCCACTCTTCTTCTTCTTCTAGTTCAACATCTTCATCTACTGTTACCCAAGTGGCTTCAGTACTCAAGAGGGGGGGTGAATTGAGTAATTAAGGATTTTTCGTAAAAGCCTTAAACAAATAAATTATACTGAATTTAATTATTAAAAGTCGTGAATGAGATGAAGATAAGAAGAACAATTAATAATTAAATTGCAAGAATAAATAAAGTGCATAAAGATAAAAGATTAAGGGTAGAAAAGCAGACACGATATTTATCCTGGTTCGACCACCAACCACTTGTGGCCTACGTCCAGTCCCGAAACACAGTTCGAGATTTTTCACTATTCAATACAAGCTTAACAACAGGTGCTTGCAACCTTTACACAATAGAGCACTTTTCACACACAGGGAAACTCTACCCTTGTGCTAAAGCCTCACCTGTGAGGATACCTCACCCTTACACAAACTTTAGAGGATACCTCACCCCTTTGAAGGATACCTCACCTTCTTTACAACAAGGGATACCTCACCCTCACAATTTCACTAAGGGATACCTCACCCTTTTACAAAGAAATAGAATATAGATGAAGAGAAACTCTCACAAAGAGCAAATGTTACAAATTGAAGCACTAGGAAGCTCTCTTATGATATCTCAAGGTTTTGGCAAAAAGAGCATAGAAAATATGAGAAAATAGAGAATCACGTTTTTGGCACAAGCAAAAATAGTTCAGATCATGGGGCTGGTGTAAAAGATGACCAAAACCATGTATTTATAGTGTTCCAAGAAAAAGAGCCGTTGGGTATTAATTTCATTCATTAAAAGCTCCGAGAAAATAGCCGTTACGTGATTTCTGGGTTGTGGTATTCGAATACCTTGTGTGGTATTCGAATAGATCCTTCAAAAATGTGTTTTGGAACGTTTTCTATGTTGTGGTATTCGAATACCTTGTGTGGTATTCGAATAGATCCTTAAAAACACGTTCGGAGACATTTACGGGGTGTGGTATTCGAATACCTATATGGTGTATTCGAATACACCACTCTGATTTTGAAATCCAACTTTAAATGGTCATAACTTCTTCATTTCTTATCCGTTTAAAGCAAATGACCAGTCATTGGAAAGATATTTGAGTCTATTTTCAAATGAAATAAGTTTCAAAACAAAAATCAAATTATTTTGAAAGTTATGATCAAAAGAGTAACCAAAGGTCAGATTTTCAAAACTCAAACTTTGCTATTTTTCATAAATTTAAACTACCATCATAACTAAACCTTCAAAACTTGTTTGTTGGGTATTTTAATATGTGAAAACCATTTTTAAATATTTGAAAACATATTTGAGATATCTAAAGGGCTTCTTACAAAAAGACCTTAAGTCCTATAAGCTATACCATTTAATCTTCCTTTGGACTTGGTCTTCGACATAATTTTGTTGTTATCAAAACCTTCTTCTCTGTGAGTTAAGCATAAATCAGATTTTTGCTTTCTTGTTGCAATGCTTACTCTTGGTACTTGAACTATACATCATCTTCATCATGTTTGTTATCATCAAAACTATTTTCCATGTCAGCTAGCCAATTACATTCTCCCCCTTTTTGATGATGACAAACTATCATTGAGAAAAACATTAGTTCATATAAATTAGAATTCACAAAGTTTGTTTAGAGATACTTACTCCCCCTCTTTTTCATAAGAGGTGATTTACATCAGAGATATGCACAGCAGCTCCCCCTTACTTTTGGAATTCAATTTCTATTTTTGTCTTACCGAACTTTTACTTTTTCTCCCCCTGACTTTTCTCAAACAAATAATTCAAACTTTTTCTCCCCCTTTTGTCATGATCAAAAAGATGGGGCAAGTATTTTTCTCCCCTTTTTATCATATTAAAACAATATATGCATGTCCTCAAGTTGAATGAATTTTGTCCATTTAAATTTGTGCTTGAGGTAGTGTTCCCCCTACAACAAAATTCGGAGTGCTTTCATTGGTATCCATTAATGTTGGATCCATAGGGGTTAGTCAAACTCATAAGCCAATAAGCATTTAAAACAATGAGGCAAAAGCAGCAAATGATTTTCAAGGGCAAAATATATATATATTTATCGATTAATTTGGCCAAGTAACCACTTGTTTGATATCATTTGTTATCATTTGTTATTACTTGTTATTACGTTCATACCACTTTGTGTGATACCACTTGTTGTCAAAAAAGTAAAGCATTTACCACTTGTTATCAATTTCTTATAAATCTGCCATATATCAATAAAAAGCATAGATATTAAATATTTCATATACCACTTATTGCACTTGTATATTTATTAAAATAGTAGCTAATTACATTAAGCATTTTCCTTTAAAAAAAAATGTAACATTTTCATGAGAAAAAGAAGGTACAAGAACAAGCAAAAATATGCATTTAAGAATATCATGTAATTTTCATATAAGGCAAAAATGAAGGCTTGATAAGATCAAAAACATGTTGTTTACATTGCATAAAAGAAAGAACGGCAGAAACGAAACAGGGAAGACGATGTAAAACTTGCTTTCAGCCATGTGGTATTCGAATACCTTTTGCTGTATTCGAATACCCATCACATTTTATAAACTCCAGAAGGAGCAAGTATTCGAATGCCTTGTAAGGTATTCGAATACTCCAGATAGCATGTAACAAGTACTGATGAAGATTTTTCAGGTTATTCGAATACACATTTGGGTATTCGAATGCCCCAGCTAATAAAACCACAAGAACTCTGTACTGATGTATGGTATTCGAATACCATGGGAGGGTATTCGAATAGACCTATCGAGAAAAACATGGATTTACACGTACAGATGCAATGGTATTCGAATACCACAGGAGGTATTCGAATAACTCAAACATAAAAGCATATATTTTGCATCCGAAGGCATATTTGAGATAAGAAAGCTTACCTTTTGATGGAAATACTCATATGAATGCAAGTCCAAGCCTGATAGAGACAAGAAGGAGAGCTTGGAATTTATTATAGTCTTGTGCTTGCAGCAACCACTTTCAAAAATGCCGAAGTTAGCTCTTGGCTATCAAGCACACCTGCAACACAATTCAATTTTTGATTTTTGGTACCCAAATTTTCTTGGGTCCTTGATTGTCAGTTTTGGGTATAGTGCCCTTAGGAACCCATACCATTTTGGTTCCAATTTTTGTATTGATATTTTTCCTTACATTGCATGTTGAAGCATTATGACCCTTCTTCCCACAATAGAAACATTTAACAAATGGGCTACATGAGATGCTAGAATTAACAAAATAATTTTTATAGGATTTGTGTTGATTATTCGGGTTATATCCTATTCCAGCCTTTTGAAAAACAACCCTTTGTTTTCCTAATAAAATATTTAAATTATCTCTTCCACATGTGAATTTGGCAAGGGTGTTCTTTAAATCTTTAATTTCTTTTTCAAGCAAATGACATGAAGAACAAGATAAAGAAGTAGAAGCATGTGAAGAATGAGATGAGCATGCATCAATAATTCCCAAAGTTTCATTTTCAATTTTTAATTCTTCAATCTCTTTGTTTAAAATTAGAATTTGATTTTCCAAAGAAGAGATAGTTTTCTTAGATGAAGAAATCAATTTTGTGAGCCTTGATTGATTCGTCATGCAATTCTTCAAAGGCATCTTGTAATTCATCATAAGAAGGAGATAAGTTAGAATTTACCTCGTTGTCGCTTTCTTCTTTTTCTTCTCCTTTGGCCATAAAACATAGATGGGCTTCTTCGCTATCTGAGCTATCAGTGGAGTCCATGTCGTTGTCATCCCATGCTATGTAGACTCTTCTTTCCTTGGAGGATTTCTTTTCAATTTTCTTTGGGGGAACAGACAGTCTTCTTTGAGTTCCCTTTTTCCTGAGAAATTTACCAAATTTTCTTACCAAAAGGTTGAGGTTTTCTTCATTTAATTCTATGATGTCCACGTCATCTCTATCGTCTTCATCTTTATTATTGATAGTGGAGGTGGTGGCTTTGAGTGCAATTCCCTTTTTCTTCTTGTCATTTTCTTCACTTTGACTTAGTCTGTGTAGTCCCAATTCGTGCTCATGAAGCTTTCCAAAGAGGGTAGCCAGAGACATTGTTGACAAGTCCCTCGATTCTGAAATTGCTGTTACTTTTGGTTGCCAAATCCTACTAAGACATCTCAACACTTTGTTAATCAAATCTTCGTTAGTAAAATTCTTTCCTAATGATGCAAGATGATTAACAATGTGGGTGAACCTCTTTTGCATTTCTTGAATGCTTTCTCCTTGGTTCATTGTAAATAATTCATATTCGCGAGTTAGAGAATTGATTCTCGACCTCTTTACCTCACTAGTACCCTCATGGGTAACTTGTAAAGTGTCCCACATTTCTTTAGCAGCTTTACAATTTGAAATTCTAAAAATTCATCATGCCCCAAAGTGAGGTAATGATGTTTTTGGCTACTAAGTTATTTTGAACTTTTCTTTTATCATCTTTAGACCAATCATTTCTAGGTGTCTCGGTTTTTACACCATTGACAACGCATGTAGGTATAAATGCGCCATTTTCGACAGCATCCCACACATCTAGATCAATAGCCTCGATAAAAATTTTCATTCTTTCCTTCCAATATGCATAACCATCCCCATTGAAAAAGGGTGGTCGATTTATGGAAGTTGCTTCTGATAAAACATTTGATGAAGCCATGTACTCTTGAAGCGGCTAAGCTCTTTATACAAGAGTATTTCTCTGATACCACTTGTTACCCAAGTGGCTTCAGTACTCAAGAGGGGGGTGAATTGAGTAATTAAGGATTTTTCGTAAAAGCCTTAAACAAATAAATTATACTGAATTTAATTATTAAAAGTCGTGAATGAGATGAAGATAAGAAGAACAATTAATAATTAAATTGCAAGAATAAATAAAGTGCATAAAGATAAAAGATTAAGGGTAGAAAAGCAGGCACGATATTTATCCTGGTTCGACCACCAACCACTTGTGGCCTACGTCCAGTCCCCGAAACACAGTTCGAGATTTTTCACTATTCAATACAAGCTTAACAACAGGTGCTTGCAACCTTTACACAATAGAGCACTTTTCACACACAGGGAAACTCTACCCTTGTGCTAAAGCCTCAGCCTGCAGGGATACCTCACCCTTACACAAACTTTAGAGGGATACCTCACCCCCTTTGAAGGATACCTCACCTTCTTTACAACAAGGGATACCTCACCCTCACAATTTCACTAAGGGATACCTCACCCTTTTACAAAGAAATAGAATATAGATGAAGAGAAACTCTCACAAAGAGCAAATGTTACAAATTGAAGCACTAGGAAGCTCTCTTATGATATCTCAAGGTTTTGGCAAAAAGAGCATAGAAAATATGAGAAAATAGAGAATCACGTTTTTGGCACAAGCAAAAATAGTTCAGATCATGGGGCTGGTGTAAAAGATGACCAAAACCATGTATTTATAGTGTTCCAAGAAAAAGAGCCGTTGGGTATTAATTTCATTCATTAAAAGCTCCAGAAAATAGCCGTTACGTGATTTCTGGGTTGTGGTATTCGAATACCTTGTGTGGTATTCGAATAGATCCTTCAAAAATGTGTTTTGGAACGTTTTCTATGTTGTGGTATTCGAATACCTTGTGTGGTATTCGAATAGATCCTTAAAAACACGTTCTGGAGACATTTCTGGGGTGTGGTATTCGAATACCTATATGGTGTATTCGAATACACCACTGATTTTGAAATCCAACTTTAAATGGTCATAACTTCTTCATTTCTTATCCGTTTAAAGCAAATGACCAGTCATTGGAAAGATATTTGAGTCTATTTTCAAATGAAATAAGTTTCAAAACAAAAATCAAATTATTTTGAAAGTTATGATCAAAAGAGTAACCAAAGGTCAGATTTTCAAAACTCAAACTTTGCTATTTTTCATAAATTTAAACTACCATCATAACTAAACCTTCAAAACTTGTTTGTTGGGTATTTTAATATGTGAAAACCATTTTTAAATATTTGAAAACATATTTGAGATATCTAAAGGGCTTCTTACAAAAAGACCTTAAGTCCTATAAGCTATACCATTTAATCTTCCTTTGGACTTGGTCTTCGACATAATTTTGTTGTTATCAAAACCTTCTTCTCTGTGAGTTAAGCATAAATCAGATTTTTGCTTTCTTGTTGCAATGCTTACTCTTGGTACTTGAACTATACATCATCTTCATCATGTTTGTTATCATCAAAACTATTTTCCATGTCAGCTAGCCAATTACTTCTACTTCTTCCAAATCAAATTGGTTCAAGGTTGGACAGTGTACTTCCTTTGCTGGACCAGCTATATCAACAAGACTTTGTTCAAGATCATCATTTGCAACTATCATAGGCATTTGTGAGACTGACTCATCTTGGTATGGATCATCTATTTCAGGTCTTTTGTTTCTAAAGTTTGAATTATGTTGCGTGCCTTAGTTTTAATCACAATCAACCACCCTAACTGCCCTTTAGGATACTGTGTGTAATACACTTGCTCTGCTTGTTGTGCAAAAATAAATGGATCATAATTCTTATATCTTTTAGATACTCTAATTTCAACAATTCCATAATTATCTATCTTTGTCCCTTGATTTGGGGTGGGATCAAACCAATCACATTTGAATAGGACTAGCATCTTTAAGGGCCACCCAGTATATTATATTTCAACAATATCAGTTAAAACCCCGTAACAATCATTCTCTATTGTCTCATTCTCGCCACCCCGAACACATACACCACAATTTGTTGTACTCATCCATTGACCATGATCTTTTGTATTGAATTTGTAACCGTTTATAGAATATGTCTGCCACGTGTTTACTTTGTTTGAGGGCCCCCCATGCCAAACTCCTCAAAAGGTTATCTTCAATGTTGTTGCTAAACACCTATATCACAAATGAGGGGTTAATTGGTTTTACCTAAACAAGTAATGAGGGAATTAACAAGGAAATTAGGTAGATGATATTTAACATACATGTTCTTTAAACCATGTGGGAAATGTTGTGGAGATTTGTTTGTCCACTTGCAGGTCATTTAGTCTAAGTTCTCATAGCAAATATGCATATATGCTGAATTGAAATCACAAATTAAATCACTTCACGGATTTAATCATGCTACGTGAAATCAAAAGAACAACTTATAAGCTTACTTCAAAAAAGGCTCCACCTCAGGACAATTTAGAAGAACATAAAAGTGTACAACCTTCATTTTCCTTTTTTGTAAGATACAAGATTTACGTTTTCCAATAGGACGACCAGGAAAATTAAAAATAGAAAATGGCAGATTGATTGAACAACCTTCACCTCCATCATCATTTCGTGAAACTCTTGTCCTTCTAGATGGAACAGTGGGTGGATAGTAGTAAGATGCAAAAGTAGAGGTCTCCTCCACTAAATAAGCTTCACAAATAGAACCTTCAACTGTAGCGGAGTTCTTGACCTTATCTTTTAAGGTACGTATAAATATATTAATTGAGAACATTAGTGTAAAAAATACCTCATGAGGAATTAATTGAAAAGAATGAAGATAGATAGATGACTCAACCTTTCAAAGGGATACATCTATCGATATTGCACGGGACCACCGACCCTTGCTTTGTAGGGCAAATGAATTGGAATGTGCTCCATTGAATCAAAGAAACTCAGAGGAAATATTTGTTCCAGTTTATATAAAATTATTGGAATGTTTTGCTCCATCTCATGTAATTTATCCTTTCTCAGTAATGGCGAAGTTAATTCTCTGAAGAATTGACTGAACTCAGTAAGTGCATTCCAAATGGGCTTGGGTAATGCCTTGAATGCAATTGGAAGCAAACGTTGCATGAACACATGGCAATCATGACTCTTCATACCAAACAACTTTGCTTCCCTCATGTCAACGCATCTAGCCAAGTTGGAGGCATACCCATCTGGTAGCTTCAATTGTTTAACCCATTCGCACACGACTAATCTTTGTTACTTAGTCAATGTGTATTGCGCTTTGGGTTTTTTTAGCTTTCCACCTCCACCATCCTGCAGCTCTAGATCCTTTCGTCTACAATATTCTGCCAATTCCAATCTAGCGTTAAAATTGTCTTTCGTCTTGCCCTTAGTATCAATAACTGTGTATAAGATATTAAGAAACACATTTCTCTCAATATGCATGACATCCAGATTATGCGGGAAAATATTTGTTTTCTAATAAGGCAGTTCCCAAAAGATGCTTCGTTTTGTCCAGTTGTGATAAATACCATACCCTGGTGAACTTTCTCCTACTTCTTCAGTTATGTTTGGTATATGTCTTACCCTATCCCACACTTCTTCGCCAGTCAACCTTCGTGGGGGTAACGAAGTCTTAACAAGTCTCTTTCTAAAAGCATTTTTATTCCTTCTATAGCAATGATCATGTGGCAAGAATTGACGGTGACAATAAAAAAATGATGTCTTTCAGCTATGTTTAAGTGTAAAAGCTTTTGAGTGCTCCATACAAATTGGACAAGCAAGTTTTCCCATTGTCATCTAACCTGACAACATCCCATATGCAGGGAAATCATTAATCGTCCACATCAAACAAGCCTTCATGACAAAGTTTTGTTGTCGTGAGACATCATAGGTCATGACACCAGTATTCCACAACAGTTTCAGTTCATCTATAAGTAGCTACAAGTACACATCAATTCTACTTTTTGGATTGGAAGGACCTAGAATTATGATTGTTAAGAACATGAACTCTCTTCTCATGCACATCCATGGAGGCAGATTGTAAGGAGTAACGATTACTGGCCAACATGAATAAGTCCTACCTATTTTGTCAAATGGAGCGAATCCATCAGCATATAACCCTAGCCTCACATTTCGAGGGTCTTCTGCAAATTCAGGATATGTTTCATCAAAATATTTCTAGGCTTCTCCATCAGATGGGTGAGACAAAGATCCTGTCTCTCTCTCATTCTCACGATGCCATCTCATTTGAGCCGTCATTTGCATTGAGGAATAAAGTCTTTGTAGCCTTGGGATAAGTGGGAAATACCACCTTTTTTTCTGAGGAATTTCTTTGACCTTATCGCTTCTACTGATGCTTCTATAACGGTCCTCTCTACAAAATCTATAACTACGAAGATTATCATATGGAGGACGATAAAGCATGCATCCATTTGGACAGCAGGAAATCTTTTTGCAACCTAGCCCTAATCATTTCACTGCTTTCTTTGCACGATAGAAGTTTCTAGGCATTCGGTTATCATTTGGCAATGCATTCCTCATAAAATCCACCCATTGATTAAAACAAGTCTCAGAAATATTGAAGTCAGATTTAATACTTAGAGCTTCACATGCAGCTGACAATTCAGAGTAATTGTCATAACCATCATACAAGGGAGCTTGTGCAGCTGACAACATTTCAAAAAATCTTTTTGCTTCTGGGTTAGGATCTTCCCTTATTTGTTCAGCATAACCAAACCCTTGTTACTCAATGTAATTGCTAATAGAAGGTCCAGCAGCATCTATTATCATCTGCTCATACCTATTGAAGTCTTCCCTTACCCCATTACTTCCATAGTATGAGTTGTCTACAACCATTGGGGGAATGGGAGGCCTTGGTTCATCATGGTTAGTCCAATAATAGTAATCACTCATAAACCCCTTCATACACAGGTGTGCCTTGACTTCGTCAACAACGTGATACACCATACATTTGCATTTTTTACATGGACACTTCAATTTTCCTATTGCTTTAAACTGATCTTGTGCACAAACAAACTCAACAAACTCATTAACCCCCGCCATTAATTCATCTGTAACTCTTCTCTTGTCAGGACCCACCCTATTATCCATCCATTTTCGATTCTCAGGAACTTCCATTCTATTTCTAATTTACAAAAAATTGGAGGCATGGCCATCAAAATAAACAAGCCCACTACTATTTAACTAAAATTTAACAAATTAGACCAAAATTAAACAACCTACTTCAAAGGGAGATTTTCTTAAAATTTCAACAGAATCTCCACTATATATATTATTAACATTCCAAAAAATACAATAAAAAAGTTGAAGGTGTCACATATCCTCCAAAAAGTTGCATGTCAGAGAAAATATAATCAAATTATATCAGCTGAGAAAAATTGTACCAGCTGAGAAATATTGTTGAAAAATGACTAGGAAGATATTAGTAACCCATAGAAGTCCAAGAATTTATTTGCAAATTCAATTGTTGAAATATTGGAGGAGATAAAGCCCTAAGAACACATAGAAACATGAAAAAACAAAACTTACAAACATGATCACATGTGAGTATACATGAAGTTGATATGGAAAATTCAGAAATTTTGAATTACTCTTCAAAAGGATTATTGAGAGCAGCTAAAAGACCAACAAAAATGGTAGCTTTGTATAATAAGATAACGTAAACTTAAGTGGGTAGGGTTGAAAATGAATGTGAAAGGGTGAATTAAAGTGTGGATTGAATACATATACAGATGATAGAATTGACATATAATATAGTGCCTAAAACAAGAAAAAAAAAAGAATTGACATATAAGGGTGTGAATCCTTATCAAATACTCTTAATATTCCTTACTAAAAACCAAATTCCGTTAATAAATCTTCATCATCTCTAAAAACCTTAATATTCCTTTTAGAAAATGAGGTTACCTTTCAACAAACTTGTCCCAACAGTAATTTGGAAGTGTCCTCTTCCAGATACTTGTTCCGATAACAAAATTCTATTCCTTGAAAGGATAATAAAAATGACATAGTTAGCATATGACGTGCAACCAGAATATTATACATTACTAGAAATAGAACTATTCCTTGTAAAGCAGATTATGTGCAACCATAATATTATACATTATTGGAAATAGAACAATTCATAGTTAGCATATTGAATAAGATGATAACTTGGCCTACTAGCTAGAGGATTTGGATACTCTGAGACTTCTTTCTAAGCTTGTATCCTTTTTCTGATGCTTTAGGTTTGATGTTATATGTTTTTATTTCCTTTTTTTGTTTTCAATTGCTTGGTCTTAATTCTCTTGTCTGGTTAGGAGTGTTATTGGCTTTTTTCAACACAAACTCTCATGCAATCCAATTATCTTTCTCGGTCTCTTATCTCCCCTTTGTGATCTGTGGTTTCGCAGGCTTGCAGCTTAGCCCACTGTACTATAGCAGCTTCTATTCGAAATAGCCATAAGGGCTTTGCTGGGTTAGTTTCAGTCGTAGTAGCCAAGGGAATTTTCTGGGTAGCTTTATCAAAGCAAATAGGTTTTTTTTTCTGGGTTAATTTTGGGTGGGCTTCTTATGGGTTTTGCTGGGTTTGGGACATGCATGTGGTAAATAGACATGCATGCTAGGTTTGGGGCATCTTTGTCACAGCAAACAGGTTTAGTAATGATTTGAAATCTACAACTGTAATGGATTAGTACACCTCTAAAACATTGTAGGTAAATATTATATTTCATATTATTTTTTGTACATTTAATAATTCATACAATGTATTATAGAATTCTAAATAATAGTCTAAGGATAGCAATATTATATCTTCATGCAAGTCTACATTGCAAAAAGTATAATTAAGAAAATACCAATCTTTTCATTAAACTCCGCCCAATGAAAAGTCTTATGACAGAACCAGTTCACAAATTTTGAAAATGTTTACATAATGTTTTAATGGATTTGGAAGATAAGGCAAATTCTGATTTGTTCCCTGATTAAAAGTTTCCAAGTTCATTGGATTGGATGTGGTCCTTTTTTCTCCTTGTTTAATTTTAGTTTGTTGATGGTATTTCCTTCTTTGAGAATGGAGTTGTCTAGGTTTTGATCTGGTGAATGTTCTTCCCTATTTGTCTATTGACTATTGTTTGACTAAGGATAAGGATTGATTTAACAAAGGTTGGTTTAACTAGCGTTACATATGTGTAGGGTTATCTTGATTATGTCATCTTGTTGAGTTTGAGATTCAGCTGTAGCATTGGACTTCATTGGAGGTTTCTTGAAGACGTACTATAAGGTCTCCTCTTTTAGGATTATGTAGCTCATATTGTAAATGATGAGTTTTCATTTCAAAGATTGATATTTTGAGTAGTAAATCCTAATAAGTGAATTTGAAGTCACAAAATTGATTTAATTTTATACTTGTATCAATTAATCATATAACTCTACAAAGCATTATATTTAATTTTTATTCAAGGTTAAGGCTCTTAAGAGAGCTTAAACTCCAGAAATCTGAAGGCAAGGCAGTGATTTTGTTGTTACTAAGATCCAAAGATTGAAGCTTGCCTATGGTGGTATCAGGAATAGGGCTGGAGAGGCCTAAACCAGAAATGTTTAACTCAACAACATGTGTAGTTAGTTACCAATTATTTAGGTGGTTAATGTGCCTGTTTGCCTTTTTTTTTTAGTGTGTGTGATTTTTATTTACTGATGTCAACACTGGGGAAGGAGGGATATGTTCAAGATTTTGTCAACTGGACTGAAGAGCAACTACACAAGAATTGTGGGTGACTGACTGACTTGACTGGGACTTTTTTTTTGTAGCAAGTGCTATGAAAGCATTGAAAGATTCACTTCGTGTTCCTGATAGAATGGGTTGGAATGGTGATCCTTGTGCTCCTACTACTTGGGATGCTTGGGAGGGAGTTACCTGCCATATGAATAAGGATAAAACTGCTCTTGTGATAAGTGAAATGTAAGCATTCTTCCCACTTCTCATTCACGTTTCTAATTGGCTTTATGTAAGAAAAGTCACTATAAAGTCTCTCAAGTCTTAATAATTAGCATGCATACTTTTTAAGGTTAATGGTAGGGTAGGTTCCATGTGCTAAATACACAATTCGTGGATGAATCTAAAGGATGCATGATATCTTCTTGCTATATCAATTTATGATAAAGGTTTCTAATTCTTTTTTGTACACATCATTTTCCTTATGATTAAATTTAAGCATTCCTTACACTTATCAAAAGTTATATATTCATGCTTCTTTATTGAAGAAACTAATGCAACATATACTAGTAGTCTTGCTATAAAATCTCTTAATAATTTACATGGCATACTTTATATGTAAGGTTAATGGTAGGATAGGTTCCGTGTGCTAAATATACAGTTAGTGGGTTAATCTTACATACACTGTTAGACATGATGAATTGCATAATGATACAGCTAGAACTTTGAAAGTGTATTAGAGGAAAAGGGGTAAAAATAGGAATTAAACCTATTTAACCCTTTGACCTATTAGTTATGTTTCTGTTATTAGTTAGTTAGTTTTCTGTTTTAGTTATTAGGGGAGTTATGACAGTTTTTGTAACAGAAGTTGGTAACCCCAAACTTTTATAAATAAGACCTCTATTTATGAAGAGGGTAGCTTTTATTTTTGCTAGCTTTAACTGGACAGATTCTAATGTGAAAGGAGTAGACTCCTTTGAAAATGAATTAGAGGAATTTGAAAATGAATTTTGTGCACCAAGGACAACATGTGACCATCCAGGGAGACCCAAGCCTCTCCAAGGAAAGCTAAGTGTGGGAGAATTTGATAATCACATATTTTATACATTAATAAACCCTCATTTTTAGTCATTTACACTCTGCATATACTTAATTGATTGAGTTTGGTTATGTTTTGTAAGTTTGGACTCTAATTGGACTTAATTGATTTTTTCAGCATTATTTGGGTCTTACACTGTTTCTGTATTTCTGACATATCTTGAGTTCTAGATATGTAAAAATTATGTATCTTACCTTAAAGGAAAGCTAAGAGAGAGCTCTACAACTTTCATGAAGAGTTTCAGGTAAAATTCGGACATCTAGTGAAGCTAAATGGGCTTGGAAGTCAGAGTACGGGTTTTGTGATTGGAACTTAAACAGTGTGCAGTAATCAGAGCATAACTCGGGCTGTAGGAATTATCTTGGGTTGAAATTTGGATATTTGAAATTTAAGACCCATATCTACAACTTTTATGAATAACACAAGAGCTCATTCGGACAGCTTGAAGGTGATATTGGGTCTGGAAGTCAAAACAGAGGTGCTGAAACTTGGCCTAAACAGTCTGCAGTAATTAGGTCATATCTTGGGCTGTAGGACGAATTTTTGGTTGATCTTGGTGGCATTGGAAAGCTGAGACAAAATTATACAACTTTCATGAAGACCATGTTGCTTCATTCTGATAGCATCCATGATATCAGCACTGAATGATTTCAGAGAGAAAGAATCTCAATAATTTTCCACTCACCAACTCACCATTTGGCATTTTCCACTCATTCACCTACTCATCCACCTACTCTTAATCAGCCCCCTTGTCATTTTGTATCCCTAATACTCTATAAAAGGCACCATTGGCTGATCATTTGGTGCTCTTGGTGTTAGGCTTAGTTTTTAGAAGTTATGGTTATGCTTGTTTATTGTTTTCCTTTGTTGTAATTTTCTCTTTCTCTAAATTGAAGCTATGTTCATCTTTCTTTTCTTCTCTCTTTCTTTCTTCTTATCTATGAGTAACTAAATCTTTATCTTATTTGGGTGAAAGAGTGAAGCTCTTAGTAATGAAATAAGGTTAGATTATTCTATTTCTTGTGCTTAAATGATATATTATCAAATGGACATCATATGTGTTATATTTTGTTTCCAATCAATTTAGAAACCTTCTTTGTATAATGGAGATCTTGATTTATTGTAGACAATAGGATTGACACAGTGAATGCTTGAACTCATTTACAAATATTAGTAGATAATTAAAGGAATCATAATATGATTACATATATAATTAAACTTTGAATGTTATATTTTCTGATTGGAACCTCCGTTGTGTGTGGATTTCAATTGAGTTATAAAGAGAAATAATCTTGCCTTGAATTTATTACCAAGAGTGGATCTCCTAACCCAAACAAGTTCTTAAATTCATTTGTGAACATCTTTTATTACTTTTGGTGTTGTGACAAATTCTTTTCTTACCTCAATTAATTTTTTCTTCATCAATTCCCTATGGATCGACCTCGGACTCCTGAGAAATTTATTACTTGAGATAACCTGTACTTGGGTTTGCATCCTTTAAATTCCGCAATCAGCCATCTCGGCCAAGCTCGGTGCAAAATCATCAAAGGCAATTAGAAATAATCGTGAAATGGCATAAGAAAAGAAGACAAGTAAATAAGCATGGACAACGGCCTATACTACCTAACACGGCCCAAAGGGTCTCATCATCTGGGGTATCCAGTATTTCTTTAGGTCGGATCTTTCCGACCTCATCAACCCACATCTCGAAGAAATCAACACATTCAATTTCTTCGTCATTTAGCTGACCAATTTCCCTCTCAAATGATTGAGTGGGAATACTCCTGGCGGTCGGTTCCAGTATAAACTAAATGTCAGCTCCCCATCACTCCCCAACTAGAAAAGATGGGTACCATCAACTTAAGAAACTTCTCCTTAAAATCCTTGTAACTTTCCAAGTACGGAAAAAAGATTATTCTTCCTTGTCAAGATCGAACTGAGAGCTAGGATTACTGAAGAGCGCACGCGCCATGGACAGAATACCGCATATAAAAATAGAAAAATACCCTGTCTGAGCATCGTAACCCTACCAGCCGGCATATTCTTTCAAAACCATAATATTTGCCCAACCATTAGGGTGAATCTGGGTAGGGGCGGCATGAAGAGTCCGAAGGATGGCAATGTGGAAATCGTTGAAGGGGAACCGAAGTCTAAACCTTGTAAAGAAGTCCTCGTATAGATACATGAAGTGTTCCCCTGCTTGTCGGGTCGAACACACCCATTCGTTCCCCTAGGACAAAATCAGGAACTCGTGATCCCTTTCACCCTTCTCAGTAAGCTCCAGGTAATCCTTCAACTCGTCCAACTCCACCCCGAACTGATAACGGGATATTCGGTCAAAAACATCATCTGCAATATATGTATATGACAACCCCGGACCTCGACAAATACAAATTGCCTCTTCCAGGGCCTCTTGATTCTTTAGTTCCCGAGCTTCTTGGACCGGGGCGGGAGCCTCTATTCTTACTGCTCTCCTTCTGGCCATTTGACTACCTGGAAGATCCATAGAGGCCCAGGGTCATAACTAGTTAAGATTGAAGATCCAAACATGGTGATGGGCGAACAGAGAAGACTGATCGCACCCACGTATTGGTCTCCACACCCACCAAGGCTAAAACCTCATAAGGATATCTCTGCCGCACGCAGTGCAAAGGAGGAGGTGCTCCATAGGGTAACACCGTTGAACGAAAGGGGAAACAATGTTCCCACCCTGATTCGCGGTGAAAAAAGAAAAGTGCACTCCATTAATAGAGTACACAACTACTCACGAAGCAAGAATAAACATAAATTGAGTCAAAGGGAAGGGAATACCTTGAAGAAAGAAGAAGAAAATAGAAGAAATCAAGCCTTCGAAACTCTAATAGTATCAGAACCACCTTTCACCGTCGTAAATCTCGTCGAAAAATCTCCTTAGGCCACCAGTTTTCAGTGAGAAATAGCGAAACGAAACAGAAAAAGGTTAAAACCTTATTTATAAAGACTATAGTTAATTCGTCTGAGCAATCCAGATTTGAAAAAATACTCATTATGGCGCGTGAAGCATTATGCACGTCCACTCAACCCGAGCGCGCCATGTGGCACACATAGCTATCATGGTAGTTGAGATAACAGTTATCCAGCAGACCAAGAGACATGCAACCTCAGTGTATATGAGTTCAGAAAATTTTCTCCGAATCCCAGGAAAAGCAGAGGTGTTCCCTCAATGAAGGGAAGTCCGTCCAAGAGTCGAACACCCTGGAGAGTCCCTTGTAAGGTACAAAGACCTCGGAGCCAAGTATTTAAGCTTGCCAGTTTGCCGGTCTTGACTAAGTACCAAGCTGGGGGCAACTTGACATATTACATCAAGGTAAGAGTTGGACTCACCTCAGAAAAAGATAAATGGCACGGAAAGTAAAAGAGAAGAGTTCAAAATAAAAGAAATTGTATTGAATATTCTCATTCCAAACATCATCATACATCAAGAACAAAATAAACATCAAAGAGCAAAGGGAAAAGAAAACATTGAGACATGGAACTTATAAGAAAAGAGCTGTCACCAAAGAGCCTGGAAGAACGATCAAACATCATCATCAGCATCCTGGATCATGTCACATCCATATTTTCTCCGGAACCAACACTGGTCTCTTCCCTATGAAGCGGCCTCTTGAAAAAATGGATTGACTTTGAAAAACCCTAGCAAACCAGAACATTACACTGCTATTGGATCCCGAAACTTCTGCTAAATTCTTCCCTGCCTCCTTCACCATGATAATAAAGAATGGGGTGCACTATCCTTTATTAGACGGGGCACAGTTTTTCATGAGGAGATCATTCCACCGGAACCCTAACCAGTTTCGTGATCACCCCAAGTTGCTTCAAATCACAGAGCAATCCCAATAGTTCCTCATACATATCCAAATGCTCTTAGAGAATTTGTCAGAGAGGAGGAGGATTAGGGGCTCTATTTCTCCAATTACCTCCATCCAACACGACATGTATCACAGATCTCCCCAACGACAGAGCGTAGATTAAATACACCTTCGTACGCTAGGGGAGATAGATATCTGCTGCTAATACGCTGAGAAATAAAGATATCTAGTAGAAGAATCATTTACAAAGGTAATAAAAAACTTTCAGAAACTTGGGGAAGAATAAGAAAAAAGTCTCTACAAGGGCAAAGTTCTCCAAGAATGCGCAGAGAAGGAAGGAGAAGCCATTCTTTGAGAAAAGGTCATTTCCAGATAGAAATATAGAAGGGAATGCCAACGTTAAATGCAAACATTCCTTATTTATAAAGGGAATGAAGCATTCTGATTGGCTTCTAGGATGGAGAACCTGTCAAACCATAAAATCTGCATTTAATGCCCTCCCTTTGCTATTAGCTACGAGCGCATCGGGTGGTTGGGAAACAGCATAAAGTTGACGTCCTCCATTAAAGAATCCTTAATTCCTAATGAGGTCAAAGCAATGGTTTCCAAAAAGTCCAATTTACAAAGGACGTTAATGAAGAATAGAAGACCTCGTGAATTAACCATAGAGGCAACTGGAATTCAACCTCGGATTAAGGAACGGAAATGTCAGCAAGGATTCATCGCGATTTTTGACCACATTTTAACCTCGGAAGTATTTTACATTTGATTATGGACCTTGGAATCAGTGTGAGACATCGTGAAACCTGGCACCAAAAGCTAGGGCTTAGTCCGTAATATGCGTAGTGATCCCAATGAAACTTACCTTGACACTCAAGACTCTGTCTAAGTGCCAAACTATGGGTAACTGTTCTGGACCGTGATCCGAGATCCCATCCAATAGGATCAACCCGGCAAGCGTGCCACTGGACTCTGCCATGCATACCCTGGTCGGAGCCTTAAGACTATGAAACACGGTATGGGACCACTAAGATAACTGGACTGCGCAGATACTCATAATTGTCAATCATGTTCTTACGAGATTATAGGATCCGTAACTGCCTCTAACAGTGGATAATCATCATATCTGCGATCCTACATTATAGGGATGCTCTCCAATGACAAAAGAAAGACATTCCTTAATAGGATACCAATCCTAAATACTTATATTTAATACTGATCTTATTACGATTCCAGTCATAGTCTATATATACCAGGCTAAGTCAACCTTAACAGGTATCTGCTATCTCATCACATAAACTCTACTTGTGCATTGCCTGACTTGAGCCTGCGTTGGAGTCCCTTTGCAGGTACCCACCCCTCTAGTTCAATACACTTGACAACAGCTGCGCGAGGAGGAAACCACCATATACGTGCCTATCTCAGGTACCCTCTAAATCCACTTCAGAACATTAGTATATTTTCTATCCTACTTTTTGTTATAGTGGCTCCTAATTAAGTCCACCTTCAATAGCTAGTAATGGAGCATATGGACTTGGTCTATTTTCTATCCTACTTTTTCTTCCAGTGGCTCCTAATTAAGTCCATCATAACATGAACATTTTTTATTTTTAATCTAATCCCGACATTTCTCATCTAAATTTTCAAAGCTAGTCTAGGAATGTTATCTATGTTGATAGCTATGTGTTGAACTTTTTTATATACGCAGAATTTTTACAATGTACAATTTTACCTATATAAAGGTTAAAAAAAAGGGAATGTCAAACTTTGCAAAATGTGGTTTGAAACCCTCGCGTAGCAACTTCATCTTGGCGTACTACCATTGGTGGTTTTATCTTGGACCTTGCAGTCAAAAGTTCATTCATGGACCTTTTGACCTTACCCATTATTACAAGTTTTCAAAATTGCATAAAAGACTCAATTATTTTATTATTTTCAAAACCATTACAATGGATGTAGAGGGACTTTGGGATGTCAATGGATATAAATCCCCTTCTCCGACTGTCGCTGCATCCTTCACCTTTTTTCGTATGGGATGGCAGCTATAGGTGGTGAGTGCAGATCTGGCCAGTGCTACTCACAGCTTGTGCGCGGATCCTTCCAGTGGTGCAACTCGGATGTTGGGTCACAGTGGAGGGCAGCGTTTCTGGTACAGGATGGTGGTTATAGGTGCGACCCCCCGACAAAGACAGGGATGACAATTATGCGATGGGGTCATGGGTTACGAGGTGCAATGGTGAGTGGCAAGGACTAGCTATCCACGGGCTTGAAAGGTTATGGTGATTTCTAGTTTTTAATGATTTAGTATTTGTAGGGGTGTGGGGGTTTGGGTTCTCTTGCTGGAAGTGACGGTGGTTCTCTTGTTGGGTTCTCTTTCGTTCACACTTCAGAGAACAAAAACCATAGATACAAAGGGGAAACGTTGGGCGGCGTCGCTTGCTGGTGGTGGCCTGTCTGTTGGGCAACCCTCGACGGCAGTGAACGACAACATGATCTGGGCAGCGCGGCTCGCGGTTCCTGACGGTGGGATCTGACTGTGCCACCGATGAGATCTAGATCGCCATCTTGGTTCTTCTGGTTTCTGAGAAAGAATAAGGGTTTAAGATCCAAAATTCAATTTTGTTTAGGGACTATTTTGAAATTATGAATTTTAGACAACTTACTTAATCACCAGTTTACTAGTGATGAATCTCTACCATTGATTTCTTTAAATTAATATCCAACGGCTATAACTTCAAGGACCATCTCTGGTCCCTAAATAATAAGGTCCACCTTAAAACGACCCTACTACCACCACAAACATGCACTAATATCTTTAAGTTTTTGAAAAAAAAATCAATCAATTAATTATCTTGATATATAATTTTATGTGGCACAAATATGATGCACATTTCTAGAAAAGTCTAGACTGTTAGCAACAAAAGTTACTGCTTTATAGGCTTGGCAATGGAGCAGACATGGCGAGTTTATGTTCAATTTGATCTTGTCATGCGAGAAATTCTTACCTAAACATGATGTATGATAGTTGGGTACGTTAAGCCAATCAGGACTTGATATTTTCATAGAGCACCATGAAATTAATTGTGAAACGCAAGGATCCATGAAAATATTAAGTCCTAATTTGCTTAGTGCACCCAACTGGATGCCCATAGTTTAGGTAAGAATCTCTCCTTGTCATGCACTCTTAAGATTAAAACTTATACTTGTCCTGTAAGAAAAATATTAAAACTCGTATTCATCTCACCTTACCTTGTCTCGTCTTGCTCCATATCTATGAATATTTTATATTAAGTTTATATAATATTTAATTATAGTATTAAAATTAATCATTCATCTCATATAAATTAAAAAATATATTCAAAATAAATATTAAATTAATAAAAATTAATTAATTTAATTAATAAAAATTAATTAATTTAATTAATAAAAATTAATTAATTTAATTAATAAAAATTAATTAATTTAATTAATAAATTAATTAAATATAATGTATATTAATATAGGAAACTTGAAACGAGGTAAAATGCATAGATCAAAATTCATACCACCCTATTCCATAATGAAGCGGGTTTTGAACCCCCGAACCATGCAGGTTCGGGCAGGTTGGAGATACCCACGGACTGAGGGGAAATTGCATGCCAAACCTACTGCTAGATACTACTAGAAATTACAAGCTTGTACGGTGCAACTGCAAGGAACAAAAGTCAAGGATGGTAGCAAGTGGATAAATATAAGAACATAATAGATTTCTTTAGAGGCTTAGTAAGTGATTTTAAGGTAATAAATAACCATATCATTGTGTGGTGTTAGTGTAGAGAAATCTCTCATACGTCAAACCCACCAAACCTCCCCTCAACAATTATTATATCTATCCTTACAACTAATTTCATTGCGTCGCCTCCTTCTAAAATCCTACAAGACTAATCTACAGAAACTAAAAAAATTATTGGAAAATATTAGATACATGTAAGCAAGCTAAGATCGACAAACTTTACTTCATCAAAATTTTAGAAATTTAGTAGGGAGTTGCAAGAGAGTTGATGGACAATATATATCGTAATGAAAGGAGCTGTCTGGCTGATATCCACTTCCATTTTTCTCCTCTTTAATTTTCTTTCTAAATTAATGCTAAAGAGACAACCAAAGCATATAAACCTCCCACCTAGCCCACCTGCTTTACCACTCATAGGTCATCTTCATCTCATAAAAGAACCTCTACACCGAAGTCTGCATAAGCTTTCTGAGAAGTATGGCCACATATCTTATACTCAATGGCTATTCGTAATAAAATAAATAAATAAAATAAATAATTTTCGGGGCGTTACACTGACCTTAGCAAGTCTCAGCTCAGTGTGCATGCAAAACGAGGAATATATTAAAATATTCGACGTTTCCGGAAAATTTCAAAAAAATTCCTAAAAACCTAGAATATTATAAGATGATCATCTGTAATCAAATAAACACTTTTCGGGATGTTACAACACTCCCCAACTAAAAAGGAATGTCGTCCTCGAAATTTACGTACCTTAGAAAAGATATGGATGTTGCTCTTTCATTTTGTCCTCAAGTTCCTAAGTTGCATCACCAGTCATTTCATTCCAGATCACCTTCACTAATGGAATTTCCTTGCCTCTAAGTTGCTTTATCCGTCGATCCTCGATTCTCACAGGAGACGCCTCATAGGTCAAGTTCTCTTTTAACTGTACTATGTCCGGTGCTATGACATGACTTGGGTCAGGTAAATATTTACGCAGTTGTGACACATGGAAGACATTGTGTATGTTGGAAAGAAAAGGGGGTAAAGCTATCTGGTAAGCTACTGGACCTCTCTGGCGAAGAATTTGGTAAGGTCCAAGGAATTTTGGAGTGAGTTTTCTAGATTTCAAAGCCCGGCCGACCCCAGTCATGGGTGTGACTTTCAAGAATACGTGCTCACCTTCCTCAAACTCAAGAGGCTTTCTCCTTTTATCCGCATAACTCTTTTGCCGGCTCTGAGCAGTCTTCATCTTCTCTTGAATCATTTTGACCTTCTCAGTTGTCTGTTGAATGATATCTGGTCCAATCGTGAGACGCTCACCGTCTTGGTACCAACACAATGGTGTCCGACACCGTCGTCCATAAAGAGTTTCATAGGGTGCCATCCCTATACTTGAATGGTAATTGTTGTTGTAGGTGAATTCTATCAGTGGTAGAACTTCATCCCAACATCCAGTCTGTTCCATAGTACAAGTTCTAAGCAAATCTTCTAAAGATTGGATCGTTTTTTCCGATTGACCATTGGTTTGTGGGTGGTACGCCGAACTTAGACGTAATTTCGTTCCCAACGATGCTTGTAGACTCTGCCAGAACTTTGAAGTAAACCTCGGATCCCTATCCGAAATAATACTCGTAGGCACACTATGCAGCCTTACGATCTCTCCAATATATAGTTGGGTCAACTTCTCCAGACTGTACTTTATGTTGATCGGGAGGAAATGAGCTAATTTCGTGAGCCGATCAACTATTACCTAAATCGAGTCGTGTCCTCTCTTTGTCCTTGGCAAACCCACAACAAAATCCATTGCAATGTTGTCCCATTTCCATTTGGGAATAGACAATGGTTGCAGCAATCCTGCAGGTCTTTGATGTTCCACTTTAGCTTTCTGACAGACTAGATAAGTCGATACGCATCTAGTGACATCGCTCTTCATCCCATACCACCAGAACAACTTCTTCAAGTCTTGGTACATCTTCGTTATGCCCGGGTGCATATTCAGCATGCTGGTGTGAGCATGATCCATAATATATTGTCTAAGCCCTTGGTCACTGACGAGCGCCGAACTCAGTCAAAATTATAACCGAAGTTATTACCTAAATTTGCAGTATAGTGAACAACACCGGATCGTCTCCTCAAGGATCGTAAATGTAATTTAATCAAATTAAGTTAAGTTAGAAAAGGGGGTTTTGATGGTTCAAGGATCACAGTGACAGGATTTAAAAAGAAATAACAATTAGAAGAACAGTCAATTCAGAAATCTATCCGAGATTGGGTGGATTCAATCATAAACCTTTCAACAAATACTTGAAACACATTTGAATGGTTAACTTGGATCTAACCGAGATCTCTGCATCAGATCCAGAATTCATACTAGACGATCGTCCAGAATTCAATTGACAAGTGATAAACACAAATCTGCAATCGCACTATTCATGTAGATATATGTCAATTTAAGCACCGAATTCAATTAACCTAGGCACCAATCAGTAACCTAACCTCTTCAATTACGTGATTAGCTTAGATCAATCAGTTCTAAGTTTCATAAAAAATCTCAACCTTTAGTTATGTGATTAATTCAGATCAATCAGTTCTAAATTTCATCACAATACTTAATCTTAAAGCAAGATCAAATCTGATCAAACATAAACAGAATCACTATTCATGCATTCAAGATCAAGAAAACAGACGAAGAAGAAGAATCCAAATATAAATCAAATACATTACATAACCAAGGTCTCAAGAATCCAAACCACAATCTCTTCAAGAGTCTCGAATTGATTGAAAGTAGCTTAGTATTTTTCATTTTTATTTTTATCTTCATTATCATGCATTCCCATATCTCATTTTGCATTGCATTTTCACACCATCTTATATTTCTGCTTTTTGGTTGAACCTTGTCCCCCTCTCTTTTGGGGATTTTGAGATGATAATTGATTTGGAACCCAATTTATTGATTCTTGTGGTAGGCAATAGGCATTGTCTTTAATTGATAGTGGAGGTGATTTCTTGATAGTTGATAATTAGCATATGTTCTCTGAATTTGTGCTTCTCATTGATTTTTGAACCTCTAAAAGTGAGTTTTGAGCCTGTATGGGATTTATTCACTGTATGATTTTTCATCCCATTCTTTGTGTTGAGTGGTCATTCCTCATTGATTTTGTGTTCTAGAACTTGATTTGAAACCATTTTGAGGCGAAATCTTGGTTTGCATGCTTGAATGTGATTAAGGCATCTTAGGTATTTTTCGGCCTTCGAATTTGTTACACTTTCATCCTCTAGTTGCCCATTTTGAGCCTATTGTATAATTGTTTTCTTGATGCCTATGATGATACATTGTCGGTGATCATTTAGAATATTGAATGGAGCAATTTGAGTTTGAATGTTGTATTGGGAATCATGTGTTTTGAAAATGAGGTCTCTCCCTTCTTAAAAAAAAAAAATGAGAAAAAAAAGGAAAACAAAATAAAAGAAAAGCTTGAGATGAAAGCTTGAAAAGAAAGGGAGAAAATGTGGAATTATGCCTTGATTGGAAATTGTCTTTGCTCCGTGTATGTTCTATTGGGTTTCTTGTGCTTGTTGAAAATGTTGTTAGCCCTTTGTGCATACCCTCCTTTCTTTATCCTTCCTGACATCATTCCCATGGCCCCATTATATCCCTTGAAAGACCTTTTGATTCTTGCATTCATTCTGATTATTAGTGGAAATTTGGTTTCTTATCAAGCTTATGGAAGTGCATTTTCTTTGAGGAATATTGAGCGCATTGTCTTCATCCTTGAACACTTTGAGTGTGGTTAGTGGAGTGATCCTAATTTAGTGAGGAGCATGATTTCGAGAACTTTAGCCTCTAATTGGACTTGATTTTGATTACCTCTCTATTTCTTAGTTTGTCTTTGCCTATTGCTTGGTTGGATGTTTTCTCGGGTTCCTCATTTATTATTGTCTTTTGATCCCACTCCTTGGTTTGGTCTTAGTTATTGCTTGGGGACAAGCAAAATCTTAAGCTTGGGGTATTTTGATGTGTGTGAAACAACATCATATTTTGTTCATGTGTTTGCATGCATTTTTATACATTCTAGGCATTTTAGTTTCCCTTTTTGTTTGTTTTCCCTTTAGTTCGGATAAGCTGCGGTGTTTTTGGTGTTGTTGTGCAGGATTAGTGCTTAATTGGCCTTTAAATGGATGGAAAGCTTGCACAATTGAAGTTGGAGCTTAAAGGGTAGCAAATTGGGACAAAAGCTCATTCCGAGAGAGTTCCACGGCTGCCGTGTTGAACCACGGCCATGGATCAAGCTGCGTGAAAAAGCAAAAAAGGAGTTTCCGAGAACCAACCACGGCCTGGCCGTGGTAGCCACCACGGCCGTGGTTGAGAGACAACATAAAAATCATGAAACGGAGAACCAACCACGGCCGGGCCGTGGTGGCCAGCCCACGGCCGTGGTTCGGGGTGCGTGTCGAGATGTTTAAGTCCGTTTTCTCTTTTCTTATGGGCTTGAACCAGTTTTAACCCATGGGGTATATATAGATGTTCTGAAGACAACATTAGGGTTCGAATTTGGTTACCAGGGAGGCACATTGGAGGCTCTTGATCTTCATCTTCCTTTCTTCTCTCATGGATTACGGGTTTGGTTGTTCTTGGAACATGAATTCGATTTCTTCTTCTCCATGTATCGAGTAGTTCCTTTTGTTTCTAGGATTGGGCAATGCCCTTTGATACTTTGATGATGATTAATTGATATTGTTTACCCCTTTTATTAATCTTGAATGTTGTTGATTCAATCCTTATTGCGATTATTCATGTGAATTTTTTTGGCCACTTATTTGCATCATAGATATCTAGGGACGTCTTGAAAGGTGAACCTAGGTGTTGGAACTATAAGAATTGAACTTAAGGTTTAAATCACGAGAGTAGGTTTGGCCTTTCGAGGATTAATGAATTACCAAAAAGCGTAATGGGTTCAATTTAGATTCAATTACCACGAGTAGGAATTGGTTTAAAGCACGGTTCTTGTATCTTGAAAGGAACATTAACTAATTTGGGGTAATTCACCTTCAATTGAATCAAGTGTTAATAAGAGGATTGTCAATTAGGAGTCTTGTATCATTGTGGTTAACCCCAATCTGGAAGCTTTTCTTAATTCGAAATCTTTTCTCAACAATTTGCTTATTTTTATTCTCAATTTTGCATCTTAACTTTTATTTATTTAATTGTTTGGTTTCTACGTTCTTGTTCAACAATTATATTCTCTTTTGTTTAATTTAATTGAATTAATTAATTAATTAATTGGTATTCATAAACATAGTCCTGTGGATTCGATATTTTATTACTTGACTTGACGAAACCGACACTTGCGGATTTCACCCAATCAAGTTTTTTTTGTTCCATGTGTCTTCTTGAATATCAGTTAAATTTTTAATTTAATTATTTTAAACCTTTTTACTACTTTCTTATTTTCTCTTTGAGTGTCTACAGGTAATTCTCTTGTTTATGCGAAGAACTAGATGTTTTGGGACTCTTGAAAAGCTGATCCGAAATTGAAAGAACCCTTCGCAGAAGGAGAAGACAACAAAGCCAAAGAGCAAGAGATAGACTTGAGCCAACGCTTGTCATGGCTGCACTGCCGATAATAGACCTCTTAAAGAGTATGCAGCCCCTAATGCTCGGGGTTTGCGTTTGAATTGCTCGGCCGGACATTGAAGCTAGACAGTTCACTATTCTGCTTTACTCACCATGATAAGGCAGAACCAGTTTGGAGGATTGCCATCAGAGGACCCAAACGATCATGTGGATATGTTCTTGGAATTCTGTGAGACCCTCAAGATTGAAGGTGCCTCTGTTGATGCTATTCGCCTTCGCCTATTTCCATTGTGAGACCCTCAATCTTGAGGGTCTCATAGAATTCCAAGAACATATCCACATGATCGTTTGGGTCCTCTGATGGCAATCCTCCAAACTGGTTCTGCCTTATCATGGTGAGTAAAGCAGTGGTATAGTGAACTGTCTAGCTTCAATGTCTGGCCGAGCAATTCCGAACGCAAACCCCGAGCATTAGGGGCTGCATACTCTTTAAGAGGTCTATTATCAAGCAGTGCAGCCATGACAAGCGTTGGCTCAAGTCTATCTCTTGCTCTTTGGCTTTGTTGTCTTCTCCTTCTGCGGCGGTTCTTTCAATTTCAGATCACTTCTTCAAGAGTCCCAAAACATCTAGTTCTTCGCATAAACAAGAGAATTACCTGTAGACACTCAAAGAGAAAATAAGAAAGTAGTAAAAAGGTTTAAAATAATTAAATTAAAAATTTAATCTGATATTCAAGAAGACACAATCACATTTGCAAGAACAAGCGCCAAAAACTTGATTGGGTGAAATCCGCAAGTGTACGGTTTCATTCGTCAAGTAATAAAATATCGAATCCACAGGGACTATGTTTATGAATACCAATTAATTAATTAATTAATTCAATTAAATTAAACAAAAGAGAATATAATTGTTGAACAAGAACGTAGAAACCAAACAATTAAATAAATAAAAGTTAAGATGCAAAATTGAGAATAAAAATAGCAAATTGTTGAGAAAAGATTTCAATTAAGAAAGCTTCCAGGATTGGGGTTAACCACAATGATACAAGACTCCTAATTGACAATCCTCTTATTAACACTTGAAATTCAATTGAAGGTGAATTACCCCAAATTAGTTAATGTTCCCTTTCAAGATACAAGAACCGTGCCCAATTAAACCAATTCCTACTCTCGTGGTAATTGAATCTAAATTGAACCCATTACGCTTTTTGGTAATTCATTAATCCTCGAAAGGCCAAACCTACTCTCGTGATTTAAACCTTAAGTTCAATTCTTATAGTTCCAACACCTAGGTTCACCTTTCAGTACGTCCCTAGATATCTATGAGATGCAAATAAGTGGCCAAAGAAATTCACATGAATAATCGCAATAAGGATTGAATCAACAACATTCAAGATTAATAAAAGGGTAAACAATATCAATTAATCATCATCAAAGTATCAAAGGGCATTGCCCAATCCTAGAAACAAAAGGAACTACTCAGACATGGAGAAGAAGAAATCAGAATTCATGTTCCAAGAACAACCAAACCCGTAATCCATGAGAGAAGAAAGGAAGATGAAGATCAAGAGCCTCCAATGTGCCTCCCTGGTAACCAAATTCGAACCCTAATGTTGTCTTCAGAACATCTATATATACCCCATGGGTTAAAACTGGTTCAAGCCCATAAGAAAAGAGAAAAACGGACTTAAACATCTGACACGCACCCCGAACCACGGCCTGGCCGTGGTTGGTTCTGGTTTCATGATTTTTATGTTGTCTCTCAACCACGGCCGTGGTGCCAGTGCCGTGGTTGGTTCCGGGAAACTCCTTTTTTGCTTTTTTCACGCAAATGCTCGATCCATGGCCGTGGTTCGAGACCACGGGCAGCCGTGGAACTCTCTCGGAATGAGCTTTTTGTCCCAATTTGCTACCCTTTAAGCTCCAACTTCAATTGTGCAAGCTTTCCATCCATTTAAAGGCCAATTAAGCACTAATCCTGCACAACAACACCAAAAACACCCATGCAGCTTATCCGAACTAAAGGGAAAAACAAACAAAAAGGGAAACTAAAATGCCTAGAATGTATAAAAATGCATGCAAACACATGAACAAAATATGATGTTGTTTCACACACATCACTTAGCCCTCCATTACCATGAAGGGGAGCATCAAAATATACAAAAGCTATGAGAAACTATGAAGAAACAAGAAGAAACTATGAGAGAAATGAAGGAGAATACCAATTGTTATTCATGATAACCAATGGTGCCTTTTATAGAAGTCTAGGGTAACAAAATGACAAAGGGGAGTGGGTGGATGAGTGGGTGAGTGAGTGGAGTGTTTGAGTGGAGTGGTTGAGTGGGTTGGTTTAGTGGATGAGTGAATGGAATGGTTGAGTGGGTTGGTTGAGTGGAAAATGCCAAAGGACTTTTGGTGAGTGGGAAATTATGGAGATGAATGGGTGAGTGGATGGATGAGTGGGTGAATTAGTGGATGAGTGGGTGGAGTGGTTGAGTGGTTGGATTAGTGGATGAGTGGATGAGTGGGTGGATTATGGATGAGTAGATGAGTGGATGAGTGGATTAGTGGATGAGTGGATGAGTGGATGAGTGGATTAGTGGATGGATGAGTGGGTGGTTGAGGACGAAAATTTCGTGTCTGACTTGGAAGCCAAAAACGACCCACTATACTTCAGATCCATGAAAAGTACTCTTCATGAAAGTTGTAGATCTTTGTCTTGGCTATAAAATGCATATCTGGTTCGTCCAATTTGGCTTCCTTCAGCCCAAGATATGTCCCAAATACCGCAGGTTGCTCAAACTCAACTTCAGCACCTTTGTTCCGACTTGCAAGCTCAAACTGACCTACTAGACTTCATTTTTTCAAAAAGTATTCTTCAAGAAAGTTGTTTATTTGGATCTTGAATATCAACTGTCCAAATTTCAGCCCATCTCCATTATTACATCTTGAGATATGATTTTATGAGTGCACACTGTTCGGATTCTAGTGACAGAACCCGTATTCTGACTTCCATGTAAACTTAGGTCCTTTAGACATCTGTTTGGGACTTCGAGCTCTTCATCAAAGTTGTAGAGCTTCCTCTTAGCTTTCCTACAAGGTAAAATTCATGTTTATCAGATATTAGGAACTCAAGTTATGGTCAAAATACAGAAATAGTGTCAAATCTCAATAATGCTGAAAATATTCAATTAGGACCAATTTGAGCTTAAACTCACAAAATCATACCAAACTCAATCAATTGAGAATATGGAGAGTGTAAATGACTAAACATAATGGTTTCTTAATGAATAAAATATGTGATTATCAAATTCCCCCCCACTTAGCTTTTTGCACTCTTGGGCAAAACTCAAGACCAAAACAAGGACATAAGAGATTAACAAAAATTTAAATTCCAACGACATTCAAGAGCCCAAAATTTTACAATCAAGAAGAACAACTAAAGGTTCAAGGGATCAAAACATTCATGAGTTAACAATTCTCCACATCTCAAACCAACAAGCAAGGTATCTTCAACATGAATCGAGAATGATAGATCTTCACAAGATTCCCTCTCAATCTCTCAAGTGTTTAAAAGGTAGGTATTTCACTCAATTCAACCCATGAAAATTACACTACCATAAGCTTGCTTATCTTCTACTTCTCCACTACTCAAAACACATGCACACACAAATCATGAGGACTTTATTCAAGGTTGTAGTGAGGTCAAGGTAACAAAAGAGGATAAAATGGATATGAGAAGATAAATACCAAAGAGAATAGAAGCAAATGAGAGCTGAGTTCAAATAACAAGCATAAAAGTTCATCCAAACTCTAATGTATATCCCTTTACATATTCATTTCCCAATCTTTTTTTTTTAATATGAACATAACTATATACATACATTTTTTTTAGGCACTTTTTCCTTTTTCAACAACCATTTTGTAAACACACCCCCACACTTGTTCAAAATCTCATCCATTAACCAAGCTAATGTTCTTTTATTCCCTAAGGTAAAGTAAGAACACGATTTTTCATTTAAGGCACATAATGAGCTAGAAACAAGGAATGGTCAAATAAGCTCAAAGGGGTTAAGTAAAGGAAAATATACAAGGTTGGCATGAATCAGAGAATTTTCAAGAAGTCAAAAGAGTGCTTGATATCATATTGAAAACAAGGTTGGCTATTTGGTTAAACTAGCTAATTAAGAAAGAGGGCCTCAATCATGTTCATGCATGCAAGTGAAATGTAGCCTCAAAAAGAATCAAAGCAAGTTCTAGAGTGGTCATTAACATGAGTGAAAATCACACAAGAAAGAAGAGAATGACATAAATGTTGAATCCATCCATTAGGCTCAAAATCTCACAAGGTATGCATCCATCAAACTCAATTCATCAATTCAATCATCCATCACCAAGCATATCAGTTCAAGAAGGGAGAAAAGTTATTCAATCATGCAATGAACCCCTTTTTTTATTTTTTTTTAACAAAAAAGAAACATGCTAAAATCTCTCCCCCACACTTAATATAAACATTGTCCTCAATGTGAAAGTGATAAATAAAACGGAAAAAAAAGAGCAACACAACCTGATGAGGGGCGAGATAATGGCAAGCGTAAAAGATGCGTAAGAATCAAAGTCAGAATGAGAACCTGAAAACTCACAAAACAAATGAGTAAAATGTAAAACCAAAATAACATGGCTGGAATAATATAAAATTAAAGAGGAAATGCGGGTCTTTTAGAGTCAGATTCCCAAGACTGTAACACTTCTGTTCATCTCTGAAGAGTTTCCACAATTAAGAAGTTCATGATGTACCAGGCCACAAGAATGCGTCTCAAGAGTCAATAAGGTATAACTTACTGACTCCTTACTCAGCCATTTAAAGTGAAGTATGTTTTTATCTTCTCAGATTGCGAAAACCATCCACAAAGATCTTGAAAACAAATCTAGTTGGGTTGCCTCCCAATAAGCGCTTGTTTAACGTCATTAGCTCGACGTTGGGACACTTCTTAGTGATCTTTATAATGTGGATGGTAAAAGCCCATCACTTTCACTTCCACATTTTTCGGCTTGAGATGGTGTCCATTGGTCTTATTAAGTAAGGTTGGTGAAAAGACTCCACCAGGATCCCATTGGTTGAAACGTGATGACCAAGTTATGGTTGACACAACATGATAGCTTTCACTAGGGTCCCATTGGTTGAAGTGTAATGACCAAGTTAAGCTTGAAGCATGAGGGCTCCCATTGGGGTCCCATTGGTCTTTCTTAATTTCCTTGACTTCACCAATGGCATGCAACACGTGTAATTTGGCAATTCTGCTTTCATTGATTATATTGGACCATGACCCAAAAACAAAATCCACTTCAATAGTTACTGTCATATGCTGTCTTTCCTCCTTCTTTGAAAACTCCTCAATGGCCTTCAACTCCACCTCCCTATGTGTTGTAGACTCTGCAACTGCATTGCTGATAGACCCTTCAATATCATTAGATGCTGCATAAACAGAATCATCAGCTTTCAAATACGCAGAAATCTCAGCACACGTAACACATTCTATATCACCGTCACAATCAGTACATGAGTTGCAATTGATAGAATCATTAAAACCAATAAAATCAAGAAATTCAGCACACAACTCATCATGAGTTTCCTCAACTAAATCTGCAGGTAAATCAATATGACAATTAGAATGCAGGGAGTTAGGAATTGTTTGGGAAGAGAGTTGGTCTGACTCTTGACTTCTCAATTCATTAACAGTGATTGTCAACTGCTCAATTTGGGTTGTTAAATCCTGAATAGTGGCAGTGAAATTCTGTTGGAACTCAATTTGGGTTTTCATCAAGTCCTCTAATGAAGGCTCAAGTTTTGTGGTTGTTGGACTTGTTATCTGTTGAAATAGCTGCTCATATTGCAATGATTGCTGCTGTTGTGATGCCGGTTTGCTATATCCCAGATCCGGATAGTCTCTCCAGCCAGGGTTGTATGTGTTGAAGAAAGGATCATAACTTTGTTGCTGCTGCTGGAACTGTGGTTCATCAGGAAAATAACCAGCTGCTGCAACAAATTGATCTGGAAAAACAGAACTACCATACTGAAGTGTAGGGCATGCATATGTGGGGTGAGATGAACAAAAACAAATGTTACACACAAGTGTAGCTTCCTGCACAGGTGATTGTTGTCTCACTACTATATGTCTTACCAAAGAAGTCAACTCCTCAAGTTTTGACTCCATTATGCATGGTCCATTGTATCCTTAAAATGCAACAGAATGCAACAAAATGACAATGAAAGAAAAAGAAAAAGAAAGAGTTAGTATGATAATTTAAAAAGATTATATCACACTTACGGTTTCGAAGAACGGCGCCAAAATTTTGACGAATAATAGAACTCGTCAAAATTATAACCGAAGTTATTACCTAAATTTGCAGTATAGTGAACAACACCGGATCGTCTCCTCAAGGATCGTAAATATAATTTAATCAAATTAAGTTAAGTTAGAAAAGGGGGTTTTGATGGTTCAAGGATCACAATGACAGGATTTAAAAAGAAATAACAATTAGAAGAACAGTCAATTCAGAAATCTATCCGAGATTGGGTGGATTCAATCATAAACCTTTCAACAAATACTTGAAACACATTTGAATGGTTAACTTGGATCTAACCGAGATCTCTGCATCAGATCTAGAATTCATACTAGACGATCGTCTAGAATTCAATTGACAAGTGATAAACACAAATCTGCAATCGCACCATTCATGTAGATATATGTCAATTTAAGCACCGAATTCAATTAACCTAGGCACCAATCAGTAACCTAACCTCTTCAATTACGTGATTAGCTTAGATCAATCAGTTCTAAGTTTCATCACAAATCTCAACCTTTAGTTATGTGATTAATTCAGATCAATCAGTTCTAAATTTCATCACAATACTTAATCTTAAAGCAAAATCAAATCTGACCAAACATAAACAGAATCACTATTCATGCATTCAAGATCAAGAAAACAGAAGAAGAAGAAGAGAAGAAGAATCCAAATATAAATCAAATACATTACATAACCAAGGTCTCAAGAATCCAAACCACAATCTCTTCAAGAGTCTCGAATTGACTGAAAGTAGCTTAGCCCTCCATTAACATGAAGGGGAGCATCAAAATATACAAAAGCTATGAGAAACTATGAAGAAACAAGAAGAAACTATGAGAGAAATGAAGGAGAATACTAATTGTTATTCATGATAACCAATGGTGCCTTTTATAGAAGTCTAGGGTAACAAAATGACAAAGGGGAGTGGGTGGATGAGTGGGTGAGTGAGTGGAGTGTTTGAGTGGAGTGGTTGAGTGGGTTGGTTTAGTGGATGAGTGAATGGAATGGTTGAGTGGGTTGGTTGAGTGGAAAATGCCAAAGGACTTTTGGTGAGTGGGAAATTATGGAGATGAATGGGTGAGTGGATGGATGAGTGGTGAATGAGTGGGTGGAGTGGTTGAGTGGTTGGATTAGTGGATGAGTGGATGAGTGGGTGGATTAGTGGATGAGTGGATGAGTGGATTAGTGGATGAGTGGATGAGTGGATGAGTGGATTAGTGGATGGATGAGTGGGTGGTTGAGGACGAAAATTTCGTGTCTGACTTGGAAGCCAAAAACTACCCACTATACTTTAGATCCATGAAAAGTACTCTTCATGAAAGTTGTAGATCTTTGTCTTGGCTATAAAATGCATATCTGGTTTGTCCAATTTGGCTTCCTTCAGCCCAAGATATGTCCCAAATACCGCAGGTTGCTCAAACCCAACTTCAGCACCTCTGTTCCGACTTGCAAGCTCAAACTGACCTACTAGAATTCATTTTTTCAAAAAGTGTTCTTCATGAAAGTTGTTTATTTGGATCTTTAATATCAACTGTCCAAATTTCAGCCCATCTCCATTATTACATCTTGAGATATGATTTTAGGAGTGCACACCGTTCGGATTCTAGTGACAGAACCCGTATTCTGACTTCCATGTAAACTTAGGTCCTTTAGACATCTGTTTGGGACTTAGAGCTCTTCATCAAAGTTGTAGAGCTTCCTCTTAGCTTTCCTACAAGGTAAAATTCATGTTTATCAGATATTAGAAACTCAAGTTATGGCCAAAATACAGAAACAGTATCAAATCTAAATAATGCTGAAAATATTCAATTAGGACCAATTTGAGCTTAAACTCACAAAATCATACCAAACTCAATCAATTGAGAATGTGGAGAGTGTAAATGACTAAACATAAGGGTTTCTTAATGAATAAAATATGTGATTATCAGTCACGGGGAATACAAACTCTACACCGGAATCTCAGAATTCCATTCGTTCCTTCCTTAAATTCTGTTTCTTTACCTTGCTCTATCAGTTCTCTCACTTCTTGCAAGAATTCATCGACCTTCTGCTTTTCCCGTATGTCATCCATTAGTTCATTTGAAATGGTGACCATGTTCATACAAATCTTTCCGGGTTCCAACTTAACAAATGACCAAACATCTCTAAACTGTTCTATGAGGTCTCTTTCCTTAATCATTAGGGCAGAAACACTGATGGTCTTTCTACTCAAGGCGTCTGCCACGACATTCGCTTTGCCAGGGTGATACAACAACTGAAAATCATAGTCCTTCAAGAATTCTAACCATCTCCGCTGCCTCATGTCAAGCTCCTTCTGGTCATACAAGTATTTCAAACTTTTGTGGTCACTGAAAATGTTGAACGTCGCTCCATAAAGGAAATGCCTCCATATCTTCAGAGCAAAAACCACAACTGCTAGCTCCAAATCATGCCTTGGGTAGTTCTTTTCATGCACTCGCAACTGTCGCGAAGCATAAGCCACCACTCTTCTATGTTGCATAAGAACAGACCCCAATCCTTGGTATGAAGCGTCACAGTACACCTCGAATGACTCATTCGGATCAGGTAGCACCAATACTAGTGAGGTGGTTAACCGGTTCTTCAACTCTTGGAAACTTTGCTCGCAGCTGTCGGTCCGCTTAAAAGCTTGGTTCTTCTTTGTTAATTGAGTGAGCGGTCTAGCAATTTTGGAAACCCTTCTATGAACCTTCTGTAATATCCGGCCAAACCCACGAAGCTACGAATTTCCGTCACTGACTTCGGTCGTTCCCATTGTAACACTGCCTCCACCTTTGATGGATCCACTACGATCCCTTCCTTCGAGATCACATAGCCTAAAAACTTAACCTCATCTAGCCAAAACTCACATTTCGATAGCTTGGCATACAGTTCTTTCTCCTTCAGAATTTGAAGAACTATGCTGAGGTGTTCAGCATGATTCTTCTGATTCTATGAATATATTAGAATATCGTCAATGAAGACAACAACGAACCTGTCCAGATAAGGACGAAAGATCCGATTCATGTAATCCATGAAGATAGCAGGTGCATTCGTTACACCAAATGGCATTACAAGGTATTCGTAATGACTGTATCAGGTATGAAAAGCAGTCTTGGGCACATCCTCTGCCTTTACTCTTATCTGATGGTATCCGGATCTCAGATCAATCTTCGAAAACACCGCTGCTCCCCTCAGTTGGTCCATCAAGTCGTCAATTCTTGGGAGTGGATACTTGTTCTTGATCATCAGCTTATTTAACTGCCTATAGTCCACACACAATCGCGAGGTACCATCCTTCTTTCGAACCAACAATACTGGCGCTCCCCAGGGTGATACACTTGGTCTGACGAATTGTTTCTCCAAAAGCTCCTCTAGGTGTTTCTTAAGCTCCGCCAATTCCGTTGGCGACATCCGATATGGTGCTATAGACACGGGACCAGCTCTCGGTACAAGGTCAATAGCAAATTCTATCTCACGCATCGGTGGTAAACCAGGAACATCTTCGGGGAAGATTTCAGGAAACTCCTTTACCACTGGAATAGTACTCAGGTTAGCCTCGCTCTTGATTTTCAAAGAAGATAGTAGCATGTATGCTTGAGCTCCTTCTTTCAAGAAAGCTCGTACTTAGTTGGCCGTCAAGTATCTAGAATCCTTATCCACCGGAAAAACTACGATTTTTCTAGAGCAATTCAACAGAACATGGTTGGAAGACAACCAGTCTATCCCTAAGATTATGTCTAGTTGTGAAAGAGGTAAACAGATCAAATCGACAGAAAAGATTCGACCTTCAATAATTATGGGACACTTCAAACAGACTTTGGTAGTAACTACCGGTTTGTCAGTAGGGGTTGAGACAGTCAAATTGAAAGGTAAGGTAGACACTGGTAAGCCAAGTCGTAGCACACAGTCATATGATATGAAAGAATGGGTTGCCCCAGAGTCATACAGTACTTTTAAAAGATTACCTTCTATGGTGCCTTCTCCTTGAATCAGGTCTTCGGATTCGAAGGCTTCAGCTCCGCTCATGGTGTAGACTCGACCTCCGGCTTGCGATTTCTTGGCTTGAGTTGCATTGATTGAAGGTTCAATCTTTGCTTGGTTGCAATCTCTGGACATGTGGCCCGGTTTGTCACATCTGAAGCAGATAAATCCCTTGATCGTGTAGTCTCTCGTGTGATGGTCTTTTCCACACTTTAGGTATTTAGAAGTATATGCCACAGTCTGACCAGTCTGGTTCCTAATAGAACCTCCACCAGAACTTTCACCAGTTTGTTGCTGACCTCCCGCTGGTCGGGAATAGGGTTTCTTTTGAAAGCGGTTTGAACTATTACCTCCACCTCTTTGGAACCTCGCAGGTTCAAAGTTCTTGCTCCTCGAGTCTCTAGCTTGTTCCAAGGCCTCAACTTCACAGCACGTGTCCAACAGTTCTGAGAATACTTTAATTTTCAGAGTGATTACAGCCTTCTTTACTTCGTACCTCAACCCTTCAGTGAACTTCCAACACTTCCAAGCTTCATCTGTTTGATGCTGATAATGCGTTGAGAACTTCTCCAGGTTCTCAAATCTGGCCGCATATTCACTAACAATCATGTTCCCCTGTCTCAGGTTGAGGAACTCCATCTCTTTTGCATGTCTCGCATTTGCAGGAAAGTATTTGTCCAAGAATTTGTTCTTGAACACGTCCCACGTGATGTCAGTTCCTTCGGCTTCTAGTGCTCTCTAAGCTCTATTCCACCAATCTTTGCTGTTGCCCACAAGCATGAAGGTAGCATAGTTCACCTTCTTGTCTTCGGCACAGTTCATGCCACGGAAGACTTTCCCCAGCTCTTTGATCCACAAACTAGCCTTGTCCAGGTCAAATTCCCCCTTGAATTGTGGAGGGTTGTGGTGACGAAATTCTGCTAAGTTCTGTGCATCGGCAGTCGCCTCTAGCTGTTGAGCAGCTCTCTCTTGTTGTTGAACAGCATGCTCATTCTGTTGCGTGATGACTTCCGCCATCCTCTGCATTGCTTCTATAGCAGTTGCTATTTCTTCACCTCTCGCCATCTCGCTCTTCCTTAAATCAGGTTAACTGAAAAGCATAAGGAAAGTCAGATGTATCCATTTAGAATACCAATCACAGAGATTCACACAGCACAAACAAGACAGACGCACACACAAGACCCAAAGAAACATAAACCAGGGCTCTGATACTAACTTAATGTAACGCCCCTTTTTGGAGAGGGAATGTCACATTATTAAACATAAATGAAAATGCGAAAAATAAAATTTTTCTGAATTAAGACCTGGTTCATTAGTCTAAAGTTAACTTGTTCGATGCTTTAATACGTGAGTAAAAAGGCGATATATTTTTTTGTTAATTACTAAAACTAAGTGACGAAACTGGAATGGCAGTAAAGAGTAAGATAGAAAATAAAATTCACATCTGAATGATACGTGTATATATATATATATATGTAGATATCAACTGTACTTTAAATACAAGCTTGGAAATTTTCAAAAAGCAAAACTATACCTGCCCAAAGGATCATAACTATACATCCCCAGATATCAAAATATACAGCCCACCAAAATACAAAACATCAGGCCCCTAAAATAAAACACTGGCAGCCATCAGCAGCTACCAGAAACGGTCAGTCCCTCAGAGGAGAAGGGACCATATCAGGATCCTCAGCGGGATCCTCCTCGTCAGAGGAAACCTCCATCGGAACCACGGAGCCATGGGCAGGAGCCCGAGCAGTGGAATCAAAAGAGTCCTCCTGCAGGGTGTAGTAACGGTCACCCCACATCTCTCGAATGGGCAGATAAAACTCCAAACGTAGGCTGATGTAGCAGGTAAAGATCGGCGTCTCATGACGTCTCCAGGCTAAAGAAATCAACACGTCTCCCAAATAGACACAGCGGTCAGAACTCAAGTTGATGTGCCAACACTCTGGCCCTCCAAGGAAGGTCAGACGCACGTCTCCTAGAAATCCGTGCATGCGTGCCTCCATGCTCCACAGTAGATGCTAGTCCTGATCAGGCCAGAAGCCGGGAAAATCGGGAGTTTCAACCTCCTTGCCGTCGTCTTCGATAGATGCAATGTACACATACAGGTAACACGTAACAGAAATACAAAAAAGAGGTAAGACATCCTACCATCATTACCAATTATTGCAGCCAGAAACAAAATGGCGCAACGCGCCCAGATAACTATTCAGAACAACATTTCCAAATAATAAGCAGTAAATCCAATAGTAAGCAGATAAACAGTTCCAAGAAGACATTCATTACAATAATGATCAAATAATTCACATTTACGAACAGTAATGATTTACAATGATAGATTATTTCATGGTGCACATGCATGCTTTCCCAAATTCCTACTCTATGGAGCTAGACTCAAACAGTCGGAGAGAAAAATCAGGAGATATGTCTGTAACTCGGCTGCCGCGGCCAAAGTGCTACAAATCAAATATTTCCACGTGCACATCTAGGCATTGTACAGACAGTCTATGCTAGATCACGATATAGGACAGTGTCTCGGTCCGGATCGTCGGTGCGTTTGCATCGGTTTGCCCCACGGGTAGGAGAGCTACCAACTGCCCATTGTGGAGGACCCGCACCCCGATGCCCCCAAGGTCAAACACGACCTACACTAGTCTACTCGCACCTGCACTAAGGTGTGTTCAATCTCCTAGGCAACTTGGCCTTACAACAGTCCACAGGACATTCACAATGCATAAGATTCTATGCATGAACATGTATGGTCAACATTACATACTATTCCATAATATGCCACAATTGGCCAAGATAAGCATCAACACATAAATGGTCACTCACATAGACCCATAATGTCATAATATTGAAATCAAATAAGGTAATACATTTCTAAGGTCCATTATACCTTCTTATTCAAGTTTTGCTATTCTTACAAGAATCCATCACTAAGTAAGTTTCCATAATTAATTGAATTTTCTAAAGTAATTTATTTTCATACACTTAGAATGATTATTCTAAGGTTTCAAAATCTCACACTCTCTTGTTCTTACTCTTGTAAAATTTTTCTCAAATTTCATGACAAGTTCCTTCCTTAGTCCTTTAAAATTTATGAATCTCCAATTTTTTTTAATTCTTCCAAATTTGCTACCTTGCTAACCTATTACCTATGTTTCAATCATTTAATTTTCTAAATTCCAAGATTACCAAAAATTACATAATTAAGTCCCAAATAGCCCTAGAGGCCGTGGCCTCCCTAGTGGGTTCAATTCTCAATTTTTCCAATTCATTGATTTTATATTACACACTTGATTAATTTAGTCATTCACTTGTAAAAATTTGCTCACCAAAAACACATCAATTTAAACCCCAAAACCGTGGCCACCCAAGAACCATCCCCACATCAATTTATTCCTTTTCCTATCCTCTAATCCATTCCAATGTTCCAATGTACATCAACAATCAATCCAATGGCACAAACAAAATAAAATCAACATGCAAACATGCTAATCACAAAATCAAAGAATAACCCTCTTTAGGGTTTTCTCAAAATCAATCACAACCAAGGTTCCTAAATGCTAATAGAGGTTGAGGAGGAGTGTCTTCCTCTTACTCCAGTGAAGAAATCAAGAGAAACCTCCAAGAATCTCCTTGCAATTTCGGATTGGTGCCACCCAAAACCCTAGAAATTTCAACTTCATTAGAATAGCACAATGGCTTGAAAAATGGAATGTAGGTGGTCACAAAAACACCCTTGAAACCGAAAATGAAGAGAAGAGGAGAAGAGTCTTGAAGCTTACCCAAAAACCCTAACCTTGAAGCTTGAAGAAGGTGGTGAAAATGGTGGAATTTCAAGATGCTCCAAGCAAGAAAGGTGTTTAGGAGGTAGAGAGGATTAAGAAAATGTGATTGGTTGGAAATTTTGTGATGGATGAGGGTGAGAAGAGGGGCTGGCCGTGGAGCTCTCCTAGAGAGAAGGAGGAGAAAACTAAAATGAAGAAGAAGAAGAAAAGAAGAGAGAGAAGGTGCATAGGAAAAATTTTGAAATAAAGTGATGTAGTTAATTAATTGAAGCCAAACTAATTTCCCCCCCCAAAAGGCTTGTTCCAGCCGTGAATATGGAGAGAGAGGAGGGAGTGGGCTGCATTTGCATGGGGAAAATGGGAGAGGAAATTTCCAAGAAGCTTCTTCTAAGCTTACATGAGAAGCTTTGCACGTTTCACGATAAAGTGAAAGTAAGGTTATCTCCTAATTAGGCACACTAATACAGATAAATATTTACATTATCAGTATTATTTTTCCTCAAGTGTAGAAGAGTTACAGATGATGAAAATAATATTTTATTATTCATCGGATGATTTTACAGTACCGCAATTTCATTTATCGGGTAAAATTCTTAAAAAACGTAAACTTCGTAAATTGTGCCCGGCCTCGGGTTTAGTAAGATCTCCCATCGACAAGTCCACAATTTAGAGTTTACCAGCCACAGGGAAGACATTGCATCTTCCTGGATCTGCTCAGTGCGCACGCAAAACGAAGAATATATTAAAATATGCATCGTTTTCGAAAAATTCTGAAAGAATTCACATAAATCACTAATATTATAAAATGACTATTCGTAATAAAATAAATAATTTCTGGGGCGTTACACTGACCTTAGCAGGTCTCAGCTCAGTGTGCATGCAAAACGAGGAATATATTAAAATATTCGACATTTCTGGAAAATTCCAAAAAAATTCCTAAAAACCTAGAATATTATAAGATGATCATCTGTAATCAAATAAAAACTTTTGGGGATGTTACACTTTGGGCTTACCGTACTGCTTTCAAAACATCTTTGGGCATGTCACCATATCGGTTAGTTTATGGAAAACCTTGTCACTTGCCTGTAGAATTGGAACATAAAGCATTTTGGGCCATTAAAGCTTTCAATCTAAATCTTGATGATGCTTGCAAAATATGTAAATTGCAATTAAATGAATTAGGAGAATTGAGAAATGATGCATATGAAAACTCAAAGATTTATAAAGCCAGAACAAAAGCTTTTCATGACAAGACAATTTTGAGAAAATCTTTTGAAATTGGTCTAAAAATTTTGCTTTATAATTCTCGTCTACACCTATTCCCTAAAAAATTGAGATCTAGGTGGAGTGGTCCTTTTGTTGTTAAAAATGTGTATCCCCATGGGGCCATAGACATTGAGAATCCTAAGAAAGGTAATGTGTTTAAAGTCAATGGACAAAGACTCAAACCATTTCTGGAAAACCAAGTTGATGAGGTAGAATTCATCTCTCTTTCTGATCCTTGTTATGAAAAGAATTTATTCTAATTTTGTTGCCTTGTTTTTGAAGTTCTTTGTGTTGCCGGTTAAGTGACGGATAATGGTACTCTGTGACTCTCAAGTCAGTTTGTTTTTCAGTTTCCCAAAATAACTAAATCATTCTCCTTTAAAATGGATGTCATTCTTTCAAACCTGAGAAAACATTTTCCTTCTCTCCCTCAAAATGCTCTGACAAAATCTACAAAGCTGGATGTAAAAGATTGAGACTGTTAATGCACAAGGGTATGTCAGAAGATATACGCTGGATAATTGAAGCAAAGTTCGACTAGCAGGTGAGTCTTCAATTTCATTTAACTCATACATGTCAAGTCTTAGAAGAAGTTCATATTCTAAAAGGAGAAGAGCAAAAAGGTTACAAGTCTGTCACAAATATGCACGATGGAATTGTAACAAGCGATGTCGTTCTTTAGGGATGGTTTGTGCAAACAGAGAAGATAAAATTTTCTTCATTAAGAATGGACTGAGTAAGGAGTCATTAGATGATATCTTATTGACTTTTGAGACGCAATCTTGTGGATTTGTGCATCGTGAACTTCTTAATTTGTGGAATCTCTTCAAGGATGAAGAAAAACGCTACAGTCTTGGGAATCTGACTCTAAAAGATCCTATTTGCCAATTTATAAGAAAATTGGATAGGAAGCTTATCCTCGACTCATAGAAGGTGTTTAAGCCATTATTGGACGTGAAACCAGAGACAGGTGTGAGTCACATCCACAACAATCTGTACATATTATCTTCTTCTTCTTCATGTTTTCTTTTAAAAAATAAAAAATAAAAAATAAAAATTTTCTTTTGAACAAGGGCAATCCGGAAGGAGTACCATGCCTTTAATTAGTTGTGGAGCCTCAGCTTTTGGCTGACCCGTCATTGACTCGGGTGGACTTTTGCATGCTGGTCTTAGAAAAGGTTCGTGTACCATACTCTGTAGAGAGCTGCACTCCATAACCCAATGTTTATCATCTAGGCACTGTGGAGTTGATGGACAGGCATAAGTGTCCCATTCTGGTTATTAGTGAGAAGTAACCCGCGGCTGCCAAAGCGTATGAGGCATCTGAGCTTGATCCTCTCTTTTATTAGAAGGGGCTCTTAGCGCCCTGGGATGGGACGTTCTAGATCTTGGACAATACGAGTTTCAGATTTTAGCATCTTTGTTGATGTTACGAGCCTAAGTGTGAGCTCTCCAGGTTCCAAACCCAGGATGGAAACCCAGGATAGTTTTTTCTTTTTCTTTTCTTCGAATAAAAGGACATGAGTGTCTACTGCACTGGTGACATGCAGTATAAAGATATGCCATTACTGCACTCATGACGTGCAGTATAAAGATACGTCATGAAAACTGTACATAAAGGTATGTCATCATTTGCTATTATATTTCTTTTATCTTCGTATGATTTTGCTGTATTTTAGTTTTGGACAGACAATCCTTTGAGCAGGGTCCTTCAGGGGTTTCTAGACTTCTTTACCCTGATGGTTTTCTTGAAGTCAAAAAAATAAAAAAAATAAAAAAATAAAAAAATTAAAAAAAAAGGATTTGGTGTTTCTTAATTTCAAACTTTTCTGACACTAACCAACCTACCCTTATAGGTGCTATTATTATCCTCTCTATTCTTTTTCCTATTTAAAC
Source organism: Ormosia emarginata (assembly GCA_029884605.1). Lineage (NCBI taxonomy): Eukaryota > Viridiplantae > Streptophyta > Magnoliopsida > Fabales > Fabaceae > Ormosia > Ormosia emarginata. The sequence goes on from JAQQTP010000089.1 coordinate 5,427,048, forward strand.
ACTCTATTTTCTCCACTTTCCTCTAACTCAGAATCATTCAGAGAGAAAGGTGAGTATAGAAATGGAAGGTGTTTCTGTTCGTCAATTTAAAAATATCTATGTATTTTATGGGTCTAAGTATGAGAAGGGTTTAGAGTTTGTAAACGCAGCTACCACTCTTGGTCGATCACTTGCTGCGAGGAATATTCATCTTGCATATGGGGGAGGTTGTCATGGGTTAATGGGGGCTGTATCAATTGCTGTATATATAGGAGGCAGTCAGGTTTTAGGTATCATTCCTAGACCTTTAGCTCAACAGAACATCACTGGAAAGACAATTGGGGAGGAACTTAAGGTATCATCAATGCATGAACGAATGAAAATAATGCTTGAAAACTCTGATGCATTCATTACCTTACCAAGTGATTTTGGTACCTTGGAAGAAGTTTTTCAAATTGTCTCTTGGGCCCAACTAAACATCCACCATAAATTCATAGGTTTGTTGAATGTAAATAATTTCTTTGATATTTTGTTACTCTTTCTTGACCATGTTGTAGAACAGAAATTTATCACACCTTCGGCAAGACAACTTCTTATCTCTACTTCCACTTTTGATGAGTTGATTGATAAATTAGAAGTTTTTGTTCATAAACCTAACCCAGCAATAGCTCAGATAGATTGGTCAGCAGGAAGCAGTGAGGGAAGCAGGATGAAAAGAAAGCCAAATTTGACACTTCGTTTATAGCTTTTCTTTACTTTTTATTTTATTTATCATACTTTATTTCTGTTTAAATTTGCGTCAAATTTCTCTAACAGGTAATATCTTCTATTCTTTACTCATCTATATTTTAACATTAAGGACAATGTTGTGATCTGGTTGAGGGGGAAGGATAGTTAACCAATTTTTTCTTTTTCTTTTTGGGAAGTATGATATGATTGTCATGGACTTACTAAACTAATGAATGATGGCAGAGTAAGGAGTTTTACTCCTGAGACGCATCTAAATTGCGAAGTATATTTAGTGATATGACTGTCAGAAACCTATTCGTAGTAAAACCAATTAAAGATGGCAGAGTAAGGAGTAAATTTTGCCTTGGAGAAAAGTTTACTCTTGAGACGCATCTTAGTTAAAGAGATAATTATTTTGTACAGAAGTAGCAAATGGATTCTTGGATCTTAGCATAAATTGTCTTCTTTCTTAAAAATCACAAGCTTGGATATGAATGTTGATATGGTGGATTGAGAATGATAGAAATATGCCTTGTGAGATTTTGAGCCTATTGATGAATGGATTGAATATCTATACCATTCTCTTATTTCTTGTGTGATTTTCACTCATGGAATTGTTACTCTAGAACTTGCTTTGATTCTTTTTTAGGCTACATTTTTACATGCAAACATAAATATGATTGAGGTATTTTGAAATAGTTACTTTGACCAAATAGTCATCCTTGTATATTTTTCCTTGTGTAACCCTTTTGAGCTTATTTGACCATTCCTTGTTTTTAGCTCATTACGTGCCTTCAAAAAAAAAAAGAAAAAAAACATATTTTACCCAACCTTAGGAAATAAGAGAACATTGGTCTTGTTCTTGAATAAGTGTGGGGATATGTGTCCAAAATGATAAAAAAAAACAAAAAGAAACAAAAAGAAAGAACTAACCACCTTGCAATCAAAGGATTATCAGATTCTAGAATAAAGGTGGATGCTTGGAAACAACAAGAAGAGAATGAGAAGGTTCAGGCTTAACAATGAATTCAATTCTTCAATTTGGGATTGATCTTCAACAAAACATTAGTCAAATATTGGTCATTGTCCTTTATGATGAATGTTCTCAAACATCTTCTCCACTCTATATGTACCATAATGCTCTTTTATTCTCTTTGGTATTTATCTTCTCATATCCATATTATCCCCTCCCCTTTACCATGGCCCCATTACAACCTTGAATAAAGTCCTCTTGATTTTTGTATGCATGTGTTTTGAGTAGCGAAAAAGTAGAAGATAAGCAAGCTTATGGTAGTACAATTGTTCATGGGTTGAATAGAGTGAAATACTTACCTTTTAAACACTTGAGAGATTGAGAGTGAATTCTATGAGGATCTATCATTCTTGATTCATTCTTTTCAAATGAAGTTTCCTTGCTTGTTGGTTTGAGATGTGAAGAAATGTTACCTCATTAATGCTTTGATCCCTTGAATTTCTGGTTGCTCTTCTTGTTTCATCGAGTCTTTTAGAGTTTTTAGCTTTTGAGTCTATGTCGTTTTTCTTTGTTTCCTAGCTTTGGTCTTATGTGTTTTGCCCAGGAGTGCAAAAAGCTAAGTGTGGGAGAATTTGATAATTGATTGCGGGATTTAAGGATGCAAACCCAAGTGTAGGTTGTCTCAAGTAATAAATTTCTCGAGAGTCCGAGGTCGATCCACAGGGAATTGATGAAGAAAAATTAATTGAGGTAAAAAAAAGATTTATCACTACACCAAAAGTAATAAAAGATGTTCATAAGTGAATTTAAGAACTTGCTTAGGTTAGGAGATCCACTATTAGTAATAAATTAAAGACAAGATTATTTCTCTTTATAACTCAATTGAAATCCGCACACAACGGAGATTCCAATCAAAAAATATAACATTCAAAGTTCAATTATATATGCAATCATATTGTGATTCCTTTAATTATCTACTAACATTTGTAAATGAGTTCAAGCATTCACTGTATCAATCCTATTATCTACAATAAATCAAGATCTCCATTATACAAAGAAGGTTTCTAAATTGATTAGAAACAAAATACAATACATATAATGTCCATTTGATAATATATCATTTAAGCACAAGAAATAGAATAATCCAACCTTATTTCATTACTAAGAGCTTCACTCTTTCACCTAAGCAAGATGAAGATTTAGTTACTCATAGACAAGAAAAAAGAAAGAGAGAAGAAGAGAAAGATGAACATAGCTTCAATTTAGAGTAAGAGAAAATTACAACAAAGGAAAACAATAAACAAGCATAATCATAACTTCTAAAAACTAAGCCTAACACCAAGAGCACCAAATGATCAGCCAATGCTGCCTTTTATAGAGGATTAGGGATACAAAATGATAAAGGGGCTGATTAAGAGTAGGTGGATGAGTGGGTGAATGAGTGAAAAATGCTAAATGGTGAGTTGGTCAGTAGAAAATTATTGAGATTCTTTGTCTCCGAAATCATTCTTTGCTTAACTCATAGATTCCGTCATCAAATGGAAAAGTCATCTTCATGAAAGTTATAGATCTGGGCACATATCCAAATTTCAGTTCATTTCACCACCTACAGCCCAAGATATAGCCTAATTATTGTAGACTGTTCACGCCCAGTTTCAGCACCTCTGTTTTGAATTCCAAACCCAATATCACCTCCAAGTTGTCCGATCTGAGTTTTGTGTTCTTCATGAAAGTTGTAAATATGGGTCTTAACTTTCAAGTATCCAAATTTCAGCCCAATGAAGTTCCTACAACTCGAGTTATCCTCTGATTATTGTACATTGTTCAGGTTCTAGTCACAAAACTCATGTTCTGACTTCCAAGCCTAATTAACTCCACTAGATGTCTGAATGAGACTTTGAGCTCTTCATCAAAGTTGTAGAGCTCTCTCTTATCTTTCCTACAAGGTAAAATACATAATTTTAACACCTCTAGAACTCAAGATATGGCAGAAATACAGAAATAGTGTAAGACCCAAATAATGGTAGAAAAATCAATTAAGTCCAATTTGAGTCCAAACTTACAAAACATAACCAAGCTTAATCAATTAAGTACATGGAGAGTGTAAATGACTAAAAATGAGGGTTTATTAATGTATAAAATATATGATTATCAAATTCTCCCACACTTAGCTTTTTGCACTCCTGGGCAAAACACATAAGACCAAAGCTAGGAAACAAAGAAAAACGACATAGACTCAAAAGCTAAAAACTTTAAAAGACTCGACGAAGCAAGAAGAGCAACCAGAAATTCAAGGGATCAAAGCATTAATGAGGTAACATTTCTTCACATCTCAAACCAACAAGCAAGGAAACTTCAGTTGAAAAGAATAAATCAAGAATGATAAATCCTCACAGAATTTACTCTCAATCTCTCAAGTGTTTAAAAGGTAAGTATTTCACTCTATTCAACCCATGAACAATTGCACTACCATAAGCTTGCTTATCTTCTACTTCTCTGCTACTCAAACCACATGCGTACAAAAATCAAGAGGACTTTATTCAAGTTTATAATGGGGTCATGGTAAAGGAGAGGGGATAATATGGATATGAGAAGATAAATATCAAAAAGAATAAAAGAGTATTATGGTACAATTAGAGTGGAGAAAATGTTTGAGAACATTCATCATAAAGGACAATCACCAATATTTGACTAATGTTTTGTTGAAGATCAATCCCAAATTAGTGAATTGAATTCATTGTTAGACCTGAACCTTCTCCTTTCCTTCCTGTTGTTTCCAAGCATCCACCTTTATTCTAGACTTTGATAATTCTTTGATTGCAACGGTGGTTAGTTTTTTTTTTAATCATTTTGCACACACACCCCTACATTTATTCAAGAACAAGGCCAATGCTCTCTTATTCCCTAAGGTTGGGTAAAACATGTTTTTTTTAAGGCACGTAATGAATTAAAAACAAGGAATGGTCAAATAAGCTCAAAGGGTTTACACAAGAAAAAATATACAAGGATGGCTATTTGGTCAAAGTAGCTATCTCAAAATGCCCCAATCATATTTATGTATGCATGTGAAAATGTAGCCTTAAAAAGAATCAAAGCAAGTTCTATAGTAACAATTCCCTGAGTGAAAATCATACTAGAAAGAAGAGAATGATACAGATATTCAATCCATTCATCAATAGGCTCAAAATCTCACAAGGCATATTTCTATCATTCTCATTCCACCATATTAACATTTATATCAAAGCTTATGATTTTTAAGAAAGAAGATAATTTATTCAATTATGCTATGATCCCTGAATTTCAATTGCTTCAAAGGATGTGAGAGTGCATTCACTTAAATCTTTCAAAGGAAATCAAACAACAAAACTGTATTACTTCCATAAATAAACACTAAATAATTACTACCCTAACTAAGATGCGTCTCAAGAGTAATAAATTGCTTCCAAAATTTACTCCTTATTATGCCATCCTTAATTGATTTTTACTAAGAATCGGTTACTGACAATCATATCACTAAACATACTTCTCAATTTAAATGCGTTTCAGTAGTGAAATTACTCCTTACTCTGCCATCATTCATTGGTTTAGTACGTCCATGATAATCATATCATACTTCTCAAAAAAAAATTTTTGTCAACTATCCTTCCCTCCAACCAGATCACAACATTATCCTCAATGTTAAAATATAGATGAGTAAAGGATAGAAGATATTACCTATTGGAGAAATTTAACATAAATTTAAACAAAGTACGATAAATAAAATCAAATCTGGCTATAAATGAAGTGTCAAATATGGCTTTCTTTTCATCCTATTTCCCTCACTGCTTCCTGCTGACCAATCTATCTGAGCTATTGCTGGGTCAAGTTTATGAACAAAAGCTTCTAATTTATCAATCAACTCATTAATAGTGGAAGCAGAGATAAGAAGTTGTCTTGCCGAAGGTGTGATAAATTTTTGTTCCACAACATGGTCAAGAAAGATTAACAAAATATCAAAGAAATTATTTATATTCAACAAACCTATGGGTTTATTGTGGATGTTCAGTTGGGCCCAAGAGACAACTTGAAAAATTTCTTCCAAGGTACCAAAATCACCTGGTAAGACAATGAATGCATCAAAGTTTTTAAGCATTATCTTCATTCGTTCATGCATTGATGATACCTTAAGTTCTTCCCCAATTGTCTTTCCAGTGATGTTCTGTTGAGCTAAAGGTCCAGGAATGACACCTAAAATATGACTGTCTCCTATATATGCAGTAAGTGATACAACTCTCATTAACCCACGACAACCTCCCCCATATACAAGACGAATTTTCCTCGCAGCAAGTGATCAACCAAAAGTGGTAGCTGCGTTACAAACTCTAAACCCTTCCTCACTTTCCCCTTGAATGATTCTGAGTTGGAAGAAAATAGAGAAAATAGAGTGTTTAAATAGGAAAAAGAATGGAAAGGGTAATAATAACACCTATATGGGTAGGTTGGCTGTTGTCAGAAAAGTTTGAAATTAAGAAACACATAATTTTTTTTTAATTTTTTTTGTTTTTATTTTTTTGTTTTTTTTTGTTTTTTGTTTTTTAATTTTTTTTAATTTTTTTTACTTCAAGAAAACCATCAGGGTAAAGAAGTCTAGAAACCCCTGAAGGACGCTGCTCAAAGGATCGCCTGTCCAAAACCAAAATACAGTATAATCATACAAAGATAAAAGAAATATAATAGCAAATGATGACTGATAATCACATATTTTATTCATTAAGAAACCCTTATGTTTAGTTATTTACACTCTTCATGTACTTAATTGACTGAATTTGATTATGTTTTGTAAGTTTGAACTCGAATCGGACTTAATTGATTTTTTCAGCATTATTCGGGTCTTACACTGTTTTTGTATTTTAGCCATATCTTGAGTTCTAAATGTCTGATAATTATGAATTTTACCTTGTAGGAAAGATAAGAGAGAGCTCTACAACTTTGATGAAGAGCTCAAAGTCAATTTCAGACATCTAGTGGAGCTAATTGGGCATGGAAATCAGAATACGGGATTTGTATTTGGAACCCGACAGTGTGTAGTAACCAGAACATAATTCGAGTTTGGGCATATAAAATGGGCTGAAAATTTGTAATCTGAAAGTTAAGACCCAGATGTACAACTTTCATGTCAAGCACAAAACTTGATTCGGGCTCCTTGATGGAGATATTGGGTCTGAAAGTCAAAACAGAGGTGCTGAAACTGGTCCTGAATAGTCTGTAGTAATTGGGTCATATCTTGGGCTGGAGGACGAATTTTTGGGTGCTTTCAGAGCCATTGGAAAGCTTAGACAATTTCCTAGAACTTTCATGAAGACCACTTGGCTCAGAAATGACGAAATCAATGAGTTCAGCAATGAATACTTTCGGAGACAAGGAAGCTCACCTACCAATCTCACCTACCAAGCTCACCTACCAATCTCACCTACCAAGCTCACCTACTAATTCCACCTACTAATCTCATCTACCCATCTACTACTACTCTGAATCCTCTATAAAAGGAAGCATGTGGAGAGCTCTAAACACAACACACACTTGGTGTTAGAGATAGCTTTTCACAGTTCTTGTATATTTTTCCTTCATTGTAATGGAGAGCTAAGTCACTTCTAGTCAATTCGGGACTCTTGAAGAGATTGTGGCTTGGATTCTTGAGACCTTGGTTATGTAATGTATTTGATTTATATTTGAATTCCTCTTCTTCTTCTTCTTGTTCTCTTAATCTTGAATGCATGAATGGTGATTCTGTTTATGTTTGATCTGATTTGATCTTGGTTTAAGATTAAGTATTGTGATGAAATTTAGAACTGATTGATCTGAATTAATCACGTAATTGAAGAGGTTAGGTTACTGATTTGTGCCTAGGTTAATTGAATTCGGTGCTTAAATTGACATATATTTACATGAATGGTGCGATTGCAGATTTGTGTTTATCACTTGTCAATTGAATTCTGAACGATTGTCTAGTATGAATTCTGGATCTGATGCAGAGATCTCGGTTAGATCCAAGTTAACCATTCAAATGTGCTTCAAATGTTTGTTAAAAGGTCTATGATTGAATCCACCCAATCTCGGATAGATTTCTGAATTGACTGTTCTTTTAATTGTTATTTTTCTTCAGATCTTGTCATTGTAATCCTTGAACAATCAAAACCCCCCCTTTCTAACTTAACTTGATTTGATCAAATTGCATCTACGATCCTTGAGGAGACGATCCGGTGTTGTTCACTATACTATAAGTTTAGGTAATAACTTCGGTTATAATTTTGACTGAGTTCGGCGCTCGTCAAAATTTTGGCGTCGTTGCCGGGGAACTCGTAGGTGTAATCTTTTCATTTTGAGTAACCTTACTAATTTTTGTTCTTTCTTACCTATTCTAACAGTTATTTTTCATTTACTAACATTGTTCATACCATACTAACGTTTTTATCTTAGCTTTTGAATTTTTTTGATTTAGGAAAGACGGAAAACAGGTGATTATGGGTAACTATTGCAATTTTTGAACTGAAACATGCCCAGAATGAGCTGAAACTTGGTCGGTTGAAGGAAAACTTGACGATAAACAAGACTCACAAATCACCCTGGTTTTTCGAAATTCTATCATTTAGACCACTTTTTCAATTTTTTATTATTTTTTATTGCATTTTCTAGTTTCATTTTTATGTAGATTTTGTTCGTGTTGATTCCATAATTTTTAAAAATGTTTAGACATATTAACTAGATTTATTTTTGCATATTTTGAGTGTTGTTTAGTGTATTTTGCTTAGTTGCGAGTTTTTGTGTTTTTGTGCTTTAGTTGATGCATGACTAGGTCCAATCCCGATATCTTGCTTGATCTTGATCCCGAGATTGATAGGACCTTGCATAGATTAATTAGAGCTCGTGTGATAAATTCCGAGTTAATTCTGAACCTAATTTTGGGAGTGAACACGATAACTTAAGTAATCCCGAAATCATGGCCGATAACATGCATAATAGAACCCTTAAGGAACTTTGCTCCCGATGTATCTTACCAATCTTTGTGCATTCAATATCCGATCTTGATGCAGATTTTGAGTTGAAATCTGGTTTGATACACTTGTTACCAAAGTTTCATGGTCTTGCGGGTGAAGATCCTCATAAGCACCGAAAGAGTTCCATGTTGTGTGTTCAACCATGAAGCCACAAGGCATCTCTCGAGGAACACATCAAGTTAAGGGCATTTCCCTTCTCACTTGTCGATGCGACCAAAGATTGGTTGTTTTATCTTTCACCAGGTTCGGTCGAAGTTGGAATGACATGAAGAGGTTGTTCCCTGGAGAGATTCTTCCCCGCTCGAGAGAGCTGCCGCAATTAGGAAGGATATATGTGGCATCGAGACGGATGTCCGGTGAGACTTTGCATGAATACCGGGAGAGATTCAAGAAGTTGTGTTCGAGTGCCCCATCACCAAATTAGTGACCAACTCTTGATTCAATACTTTTATGAGGGCTTCTTTGCCAAATGATAGAAGCATGATCGATCTTTGCCTCGGAGGAGCCTTAGTAGACAAAACTCCTACCGCCGCAAGAGATCCGATAGCAAACATGGCAGCCAATACCCAACGGTTTGGCTCGCGGATCATCACCGCAACCAGAGGAATTAATGAAATTCAAGCATCTCATATGGACCAACAAAGAATGGAACACGAGACTAGATGAATTGACTTCTTTGGTAAGACAGATAGCAGTGGGTCAACAACCACCCATGCAGATGACTGCATCAGTGTGTGGAATTTGCTCTAATTCATCTCATCCTACTGATTCATGCCCTACACTTCAGGAAGATGGTTCCGCTTTTCCATATCAATGTGTTCTTTGCGGTGGTGTTTTTCTGGTAGACCCCAATATCAAAGAACAACAAGAACAATCTAGATATGATCCATTTTCTAGTACTTATAATCCTGGTTGGCGAGACCATCCCAATTTGAGATATGGGAATTCTAGCCAAGAACAACAAATTTCCACCAAGAAGAACAACAACCCCCCAAGAAGAACAACAATTTAGATACCAAGTGCAGGTCCAAGCAACAAATACCAACAAATACCCCCGCATTCGAGACAACGAAGAATTGTTCAAATAGCGATCTGTCAATCCACTCCGGTGAGCCATCATTGGAAGACCGATGAAACAAATGGCCACAAATAACATTCGGTTCAGCAGAACGTCGGTGCCAACATTCAGAATTTACAAACTCAAATTGGGCCGACAACCACCGTGAGCGAGCTAAAGAGTCAAGGTTCTAGCCAATTGCCTTCACAAACAAATCAACAATCCAAGAGGCAACGTAAGTGCAATTACCTTGAGAAGTGGCAAAGAAGTTGATGTTCCAACCTTACAAAGAATCGAAATTGACCAAAAACGGCAGAAATGGATAATTCGGTCGAGAAATCGTACCCTTTGAAGAAAATTACAGAGAATTCAGATGTTACCATTCCATTACCTTTTCCAAATAGGATCACACAATCCAAGAGAACAATGCAAGCGAGAAATGGAAAAAGAAGTCATGGAGACATTCGGGAAAGTGGAAATCAATATTCCCTCCTAGATGCAATCAAGCAAATTCCAAAATATGCTAAATTTCTCAAGGAGTTGTGCACTCATAAGAGAAGGTTGAAAGGGGATGAGAAGATCGGCATGGGAAGAAATGTTTCGCAATGATTCTCGCGCCAAGCATGCCACGAAATGCAAAGATCCTGGAACTTTCACAATTTCTTGTACAATTGGCAACTCTAGATTTGAGCATGCAATGCTAGATTTGGGTGCTTCGATCAATGTCATGCCCATGTCGGTGTATAAGTGTTTAAACATTGGTACTTTGCAACCCACCTGGTATCGTGATTCGGTTGGCAAATAGAGCCACTTGCTCATCCTGCAGGTGTCTTTGGAAGATGTGTTAGTTCGGGTGAATGAGTTGATTTTTCCAAAGCAGATTTCTACATTACGGACATGGAAGATGAGTCTCCAACAAACCATGCTCCATTGATTCTAGGCAGACCATTCTCAAGACCGCCAAGACCAAGATAGACGTGCATGCCGGCACTCTTTCTATGGAGTTTGGCGACGATTTGGTACAATTTAACATTTTTGATGCCATGAGACACCCCTAGAGGAGCATTCTGTTTTCCATGTTGATATGATTGAGATTTGGTTGATGATGTCTATACTTGATTTATATCTTTGAATTCCCCGATATTGTTGACTATTTTGGTTCTGTTTCTTGTGATACATGTGCCACTTGTGATGTTGAACCATGTCTTACGTGTCTTGAGATTTATTCATTATGAGTAATGATACACCTGGCCGATGATGCAACAATTGAGAATGAGAGTCGTACCATCTTTGAAATTAATGTTCTTGAGTTAGTCAATTTGTTTCAGATCACTTGTTACCTTCCATTGTACAACCTCCATCCTTGGAGTTGAAGACTTTACCGAGACCATCTTAAATATGCATATTTGGGAGATGGTGAGACACTTCCTAGGTGATCATTGCTAAAAACCTACAACCCGATCAAGAAGAAAAATTACGCAAATTTTGAGGCGAGAATAGGCAAGCCATCGGATGGACTCTTGCAGATATTCCCTGGTATTAGTCCCTCCACATGCATGCATAAGATTTTATTGGAAGAAGGGATCAAAAAGTTAGATGACCCCAAAGGAGACTAAATCCCCGATTCTAGATGTGGTGAAGAAGGAAGTTACAAAGCTACTTCAAGTCGGCATTATTTATCCCATATCGACGATCAATGGGTGAGCCCGTGCAAGTGGTTCCCAAGAAATGCTGGGGGGTCACGGTGGTTGCGAATCGAACAATGAGCTTGTGCCCACACGAGTTCAAAACAGTTGGCGAGTTTGCATTGATTATAGGCGGCTCAACCAGGCTACGAGAAAGGATCATTTCCGCCGCCCTTCATTGATCGGATGTTGGAGCGGTTAGGTGGCAAGTCACATTATTGTTTTTCGGATGGATATTCGGGCTATTTTCATATTCATATAGCCCCAGAAGACCAAGAGAAAACTACTTTCACTTGTCCATTTGGCACATTTGCATACAGGAGGATGCCCTTTGGTCTATGCAATGCTCCAGGCACCTTTCAGAGGTGTATGGTAAGTATCTTTTCTGATTTTTTAGAAAATTGCATGGACGTATTCATGGATGATTTTACTGTCTATGGATCTTCCTTTGATGCATGTTTAGATAGTCTAGCTCAGGTCTTGCATAGATGCATTAAGACTAACCTCGTTCTAAATTTTGAGAAATGTCATTTCATGGTAGAACAAGGTATAGTCTTAGGGCATGTGATATCTCGTGAGGGTATTGAGGTAGATCCTTCAAAAATAGATGTTATTTCATGCCTATCTTACCCCACATGTGTGCGGGAGATTCGTTCTTTCCTTGGTCATGCAGGTTTCTATCGGCGGTTCATAAAGGATTTCAGCAAAATTGCACTTCCGCTATCCAACTTACTGCAAAAAGATGTGGAGTTTCACTTTGACAAGAAGTGCCAGGATGCATTCAATCAATTGAAGCAGGCATTAACCAGTACACCTATCATCCAACCGCCGGATTGGACACTTCCATTTGAACTGATGTGTGATGCCTCTAATTATGCATTGGGAGCTGTTCTTGCACAAAGGGTCGGTAAAGTATCTCATGTCATTTCCTATGCTTCGAGAACTTTAGATCCTGCACAAATCAACTACACCACAACTGAAAAGGAACTTTTAGCAATTGTTTTTGCTTTAGATAAATTTCGATCATATTTGCTTGGTTCCGCAGTGGTTGTGTTTTCAGATCATGCGGCATTGAAGTTTCTCCCGAAGAAGCCCAATGCCAAGCCCCGGTTGATTAGGTGGATGTTGCTCCTCCGGGAGTTTGATATTGAGATCCGTGACAAGAGTGGAGCGGAGAATTTGGTGGTGATCACTTGAGTCGAATTGAAAGGGAGGCGGATGTTTTTCCCATCCATGATGTTTTCCCGATGAGTAACTTTTCAAGTGCAAGGCAACATCCCTTGGTTTCTTTGATTTGATTAATTTCTTGGTTGCTAACGCAATACCGCACATTTCACTAAGGCTAAGATTGATAAATTGAAAAGTGAGTCAAAGTATTATGTGTGGGATGATCCTTACTTATGGAGATTTTGCGGTGACCAAGTAATTAGGAGGTGTGTGCCACGATGATGAATTCCATTCCATTCTTAGCTTTTGTCATAAACTTGCATGTGGCGGCCACTTCGGTCCTCAATGGACTGCTAGGAAAGTTTTAGACTCGGATTATATTGGCCCACTCTATTTCATGATGCATATATATTTTGCAAATCTTGTGATCAATGCCGAGAACAGGAATACTTCTCGTAGGAATAAAATGCCCCAGAAACCCTTATTATTATGTGAGATTTTTGATGTTTGGGGTATTGACTTTATGGGTCCTTTTCCTGTATCATTTGGTTTTGTTTACATTCTGCTTCTTTGTGGATTATGTATCTAAATGGGTGGAGGCTAAGGCCACTCGGACCGATGATTCTAAAGTTGTTGTGGATTTTATTAGATCACGATTTTTGTAGGTTTGGAGTCCCGAGAGCCATCATTAGTGATCAAGGTTCACATTTTTGCAATCGAAGCATGGAGGCTTTGATGAAGAAGTATGGAGTCCAACACAAGGTTTCTACACCCTACCACCCCCAAACCAATGGGCAAGCCGAGGTCTCCAACAGAGAAATTAAGCGGATACTCCAGAAGACAGTTCAACCTAACGAAAGGACTGGAGCAAGAGGCTTGAGGATGCTTTATGGGCTTACCGGACTGCTTATAAGACACCAATCGGGATGTCTCCATATCGAATTGTTTTTGGAAAAGCATGCCACTGCCGGTGGAAATTGAGCATCGAGCATTACGGGCGGTGAAAAGGTGCAACTTGGACCTAGATCAAGCGAGGTATGGAGAGGAAGCTGCACTGCAAAGCAATTGGAGGAGATCCGCTTGGAGGCTTATGAAAGTTCCAAACTTTATAAGGAGAAGACCAAAGCCTTCCATGATAAGTTGATTCGAGGAAAACATTTGAGATTGGTCAAAAAGTTCTCCTCTATAACTCCCGCCTCCGACTCATGCCCGGAAAATTAAGGTCTAGATGGGATGGACCATTTATTGTTACTAATGTTTTTCCTTCGGTGCTTTGTCATTCGGATTAAAAGTGAGGTCACCGCCAAAGCTTTCATCGTAAATGGACACCGCCTCAAACAAGATCATGAACTTCCGGAGAATGCGAAGTGGAGGTGATGAACCTTCTCCATCCGCATTATGAATAAAAAAAAAAAAAAAAGAAAAAAAAAAAAAAAAAAAAAAAAGAAGAAAAAAAAAAAGAAGAAAAAAAAAAATGTGTGCCCGACAATGAGGTAGGTAGTGTCGCTCAGAAGCATGTGGAGGTCATTTTTTCTTCAGCGACAACAACTGCGAAAATCTTGCAGTATGGATTTTATTGGCCTACTTTATTAAAGGTCTGTTACACCTTTTGCAAAAGCTGCAGAAATTGGTCAAAAAGTTCTGCTTTGAGATTATCGTCTGCACCTACTCGGGGACGTAGATATTGAGGATCCTAGGAATGGTACTGCGCTTAAGTTAATGGACAAAGACTCAACCATTCCTGGAAAACCAAGTTCTTAAGTTCTTTGTGTTGCCGGTTAAGTGGCGGATACGGTACTCCGTGACTCTTGAGTCGGTTTATTCTTCAGTTTTCCAAAATAAATGAACCCTTCTTCTCCTTCAAAATGGATGTCATTCTTTCAAACCTGAGAAAACATTTTCCTTCTCTTCCTCAAAATGCTCTGAGAAAAATCTACAAAGTTCGATGTGAGAGATTGAGAATGTTAATGCACAAGGGTATGCCGAAGATGTACTATTTGGATAATTGAAGCAAAGGTCCGATTAGCAGTGAGTCCTCAATTTCATTTGACTCATATATGCCCTAGGTCTTGGAAGAAGTTCATATTCTAAAAGGAGAAGAGCAAAAAGGTTACAAGTCGTCACAAATGTGGACGATGGAACCGTAACAAGCGATGTCGTACTAAGGGGATGGTTTCCGCAAATAGAGAAGATAAAATTTTCTTCATTAAGAATGGACTGAGTAAGGAGTCATTAGATGATATCTTATTGACTCTTGAGACGCATTCTTGTGGATTGGTGCATCGTGAAATTCTTAAATTGTGGAATCTCTTCAAGGATGAAGAACAACGCTACAGTCTTGGGAATCTGACTCTAAAAGACCCTGTTTGCCAATTTATAAGAAAATTGGATGGGAAACTTATCCTCGACTCATAGAAGACGTTTAAGCCGTTTCTGGACGTTAACCCAGAGGCAGATGTGAGCCATATCCACAAACAATTTGTACATATCATCTTCTTCTTCATGTCATTTTTCAAAAAAAAAAAAACAAAAAAAAATGTCTACTTCTTAGGGTTGGCTTTGGTAACACAAACCGTGAATGGGGAAATGCATGCATCCTGATCCAGCCTTCTTAATTGAAAAATAAAGAAGGTAGATTGTATCCCACATGTGAGGCGACCCAGTCGTATTATGGCCACTTGTCCCTTTTGGGAGCCCTATGTTGCGCTTGGTCTTGAATGGGTCGAATCTTGGTCAACAATGCTTTGGCACAAAGCCGAAAGAGCAGACTACCTCCATCCCAATCTTAAGTAAGTATACACTCATCTTTCATCAAGTTTTTCTAACAATTCAAAAAAAAAAAAAAAAAAAAAAAAAAAAAAAAGGACGTGATGTCTACTGCACTCATGACGCGTAAAGTATAAAGATACGCCATAGAGACTGTACATACAGGTATGTCATCATTTTCTATTTCTTTTATCTTTGTATCATTTTGTTATATTTTGATTTTTGTACAGACGATCCTTTGAACAGGGTCCTTCAGGGGTTTCTAGACTTCTTTACCTTGATGGTTTTCTTGAAGTCAAAAAAAAAAAAAAGATTCCGTGTCTCTTAATTTCAACCTTTTCTGACAACAGCCAACCTACCCTTATAGGTGCAATTATTTCCCTTTCCATTCTTTTTCTTATTTAAACACTCCATTTTCTCCATTTTCCTTCACACTCAGAAACACTCAAAGGGAGGAAGAGTATAGAATGGGGCCTTCTATTCATAACCTCAAAAATGTCTGTGTTTTTTGTGGGTCGAGTTATGGGAAGGGATTAGAGTTTGTAAACGCAGCTAGCACTCTTGGTCGATCACTTGCTGCGAGGAATATTCATCTTGTATATGGGGGAGGTTGTCGTGGGTTAATGGGGCTGTATCACTTGCTTTGCCTTTATAAGAGAGCAGTCGGAGTTTTAGGTGTCATTCCGAAACTTTAGCTCAACAGAATATCAATGGAAAGACAATTGGGGAGGAACTTAAAGTATCATCAATGCATGAACGCATGAAGATAATGCTTGAAAACTCTGATGCATTCATTGCCTTACCAGGTGGTTTTGGTACTTTGGAAGAAATTTTTCAAATTGTCTCTTGGGCCGAACTGAACATCCACCATAAACCCATTGGTTTGTTGAATGTTAATAATTTCGTTGATCTTTTGTTATTTTTTCTTGACAAAGTCGTGGGAAGTAAATTTATCACTCCTTCTAAGCAAGACAACTTCTTATCTCTCGCCTCCACTATTGATGAGCTCATTGATAAATTAGAAGCTTTTGAGTATGTACCTGATCGGTATTAGCTCAGATAGATTGGTCAACAGGAAGCGAAGGAAGTAACAAGAAACAAGAGCCCGATCTGAAACTTTCTCTTTAATGGGTTTGATTTAAAAAAAAAAAATTGTTGTTGTTTTGTTTAGTATGATATGATTGTCATGGACTTATTAAACTAATTAGTGATGGCAGAGTAAGGAGTAATTTTACTCTTGAGACGCATCTTAATTGGTGGCAGAGTAAGGAGTTTTTTAGGTAGTAATTAATTAGTATTGAATTGTGGAAGTACTAACGTTTTCTTGTTTGATTTCTTTTCAGGGTCTGATGCGGCACTGACAGTGTGTTTCTTTTCTGCTTAGCGTTGATTCACTTCTTATCAGGTTGTGTTGCTCTTTTCTATCTCTTTCTTTCACATTAAGGACAATGTTATATTAAGTGTGGGGGAGAGATTTTAGCATGTTTATGTTTCTTTTCGTTTGTTAAAAAAAAATTTCTAAAAAAAAAAAAATTTCAAAAAAAAAAGAGGTTCATTGCATGATTGAATAATTTTTCTCCCTTCTTGAACTGATATGCTTGGTGATGGATGATTGAATTGATGAATTGAGTTTGATGGATGCATACCTTGTGAGATTTTGAGCCTAATGGATGGATTCAACATTTATGCCATTCTCTTCTTTCTTGTGTGATTTTCACTCATGTTAATGACCACTCTAGAACTTGCTTTGATTCTTTTTTAGGCTACATTTCACTTGCATGCATGAACATGATTGAGGCCCTCTTTCTTAGCTAGTTTAACCAAATAGCCAACCTTGTTTTCAATATGATATCAAGCACTCTTTTGACCTCTCGAAAATTTCTCGATTCCCGCCAACCTTGTATATTTTCCTTTGCTTAACCCCTTTGAGCTTATTTGACCATTCCTTGTTTCTAGCTCATTATGTGCCTTAAATGAAAAATCGTGTTCTTACTTTACCTTAGGGAATAAAAGAACATTAGCCTGGTTAATGGATGAGTTTTTGAACAAGTGTGGGGGTGTGTGTACAAAATGGTTGTTGAAAAAAAAAAAAAGAAAAGAAAAGAAAGAGTGCCTAGAAAAAAAAAAAAGAAAAATGTATGTATATAGTTATGTTCATATATATAAAAAAAAAAGAGAGAGAAAAGGATTGGGAAATGAATATGTAAAGGGATATACATTAGAGTTGAGATGAACTTTTATGCTTGTTATTTGAACTCAGCTCTCATTTGCTTTTATTCTCTTTGGTATTTATCTTCTCATATCCATTTTATCCTCTTCTGTTACCTTGACCTCACTACAACCTTGAATAAAGTCCTCATGATTTGTGTGTGCATATGTTTTGAGTAGTGGAGAAGTAGAAGATAAGCAAGCTTATGGTAGTGCAATTTTCATGGGTTGAATTGAGTGAAATACCTATCTTTTAAACACTTGAGAGATTGAGAGGGAATCTTGTGAAGATCCATCATTCTTAATTCATTCTTTTCAACGGAAGTTTCCTTGCTTGTTGGTTTGAGATGTGAAGAAATCTTACCTCATTTATGCTTTGATCCCTTGAATTTCTTGTTGCTCTTCTTGCTTCATTGAGTCCTTTAGAGTTTTTAGCTTTTAAGTTTGTGTCGTTTGTCTTTGTCTTCTAACTTTAGTTTTATATGTTTTGCCCAGGAGTGCAAAAAGCTAAGTGTGGGGGAATTTGATAATCACATATTTTATTCATTAAGAAACCCTTATGTTTAGTTATTTACACTCTTCATGTACTTAATTGACTGAATTTGATTATGTTTTGTAAGTTTGAACTCGAATCGGACTTAATTGATTTTTTCAGCATTATTCGGGTCTTACACTGTTTCTGTATTTTAGCCATATCTTGAGTTCTAAATGTCTGATAATTATGAATTTTACCTTGTAGGAAAGATAAGAGAGAGCTCTACAACTTTGATGAAGAGCTCAAAGTCAATTTCAGACATCTAGTGGAGCTAATTGGGCATGGAAATCAGAATACGGGATTTGTGACTGGAACCCGAACAGTGTGTAGTAACCAGAACATAATTCGAGTTTGGGCATATAAAATGGGCTGAAAATTTGTAATCTGAAAGTTAAGACCCAGATGTACAACTTTCATGTCAAGCACAAAACTTGATTCGGGCTCCTTGATGGAGATATTGGGTCTGAAAGTCAAAACAGAGGTGCTGAAACTGGTCCTGAACAGTCTGTAGTAATTGGGTCATATCTTGGGCTGTAGGACGAATTTTTGGGTGCTTCTAGAGCCATTGGAAAGCTTAGACAATTTCCTAGAACTTTCATGAAGACCACTTGGCTCAAAAATGACGAAATCAATGAGTTAAGAAATGAATACTTTCGGAGACAAGGAAGCTCACCTACCAATCTCACCTACCAAGCTCACCTACCAATCTCACCTACCAAGCTCACCTACTAATTCCACCTACTAATCTCATCTACCCATCTACTACTACTCTGAATCCTCTATAAAAGGAAGCATGTGGAGAGCTCTAAACACAACACACACTTGGTGTTAGAGATAGCTTTTCACAGTTCTTGTATATTTTTCCTTCATTGTAATGGAGAGCTAAGTCACTTCTAGTCAATTCGGGACTCTTGAAGAGATTGTGGCTTGGATTCTTGAGACCTTGGTTATGTAATGTATTTGATTTATATTTGAATTCCCTCTTCTCTTCTTCTTGTTCTCTTAATCTTGAATGCATGAATGGTGATTCTGTTTATGTTTGATCTCGATTTGATCTTGGTTTAAGATTAAGTATTGTGATGAAATTTAGAACTGATTGATCTGAATTAATCACGTAATTGAAAGAGGTTAGGTTACTGATTTGTGCCTAGGTTAATTGAATTCGGTGCTTAAATTGACATATATTTACATGAATGGTGCGATTGCAGATTTGTGTTTATCACTTGTCAATTGAATTCTGGACGATTGTCTAGTATGTGTAACATCCCGGGACTGCCTGTAGGATTGACGAGTGTCTCCACAAACCAACACAAGTCTTTTCAGCGTATTTTGTCCTCACTCACACGCATCCTAGGAAACTTCCCAGGAGGTCACCCATCCCATAATTGCTCCAGGTCAAGCACGCTTAATAATGGAGTTCTTATGTTCCAAGCTCCCGAAAAGAAGTTGCAACTTATTGATATGGTTACGCCTAATCAATTCCTTTAAGCCATCTTCAACTATGCAGTCCCATACCTGCACAGTCTCTGAATCCCTCTTATTCCGATGCGTATTCAGTTCATTCATGGGACCCTTCGCCTAGAAGCATGCCAGGAGCCGCCCATTGTACATGCTTCAATTCGCACCGGCGTCCACTCCCCGCCCTTATCTGCCCCGGGACACCACATGCCCACCAGCTTCCGCCTGGTTCGTCCCCGAACCACACCGTACTGGGAGAGGTCCCGTCTCTGATACCATTTGTAACATCCCGGGACTGCCTGCAGGATTGACGAGTGTCTCCACAAACCAACACAGGTCTTTTCAGCGTATTTTGTCCTCACTCACACGCATCCTAGGAAACTTCCCAGGAGGTCACCCATCCCATAATTGCTCCAGGTCAAGCACGCTTAACAATGGAGTTCTTATGTTCAGGCTCCCGAAAAGAAGTTTACTTGTTGATATGGTTACGCCTAATCAATTCCTTTAAGCCATCCTCAACTATGCGATCTCATACCTGCACAGTCTACGAATCCTCTCATTCCGATGCGTATTCAGTTCATTCATGGGACCCTTCGCCTAGAAGCATGCCAGGAGCCGCCCATTGTACATGCTTCAATTCGCACCGGCGTCCACTCCCCGCCCTTATCTGCCCCGGGACACCACATGACCTAATGTAACACCCCTTGATGTAGCAACCGAAGCATAATCGTCATTACACCACCGTTACTAAATCCAAGTGTGTCACAGTCATGATAACAGTAACTTAAATTCTCAAGAGTCTATATATATATATATATATTTTTGACAATTTGCATAGGTAAAAAATATGAGCCTCGAATGAAATATAAATATATTCAAGCCATGATACAACCACTGAAATAAAATCATGTCTCTTATACATATATATATATATAGTCAATTTACACAAATCACTGATGACCTAGAATATAACCATTATAGAGTCCAATAAAATACAGCGGGAATAAAACACTAAAAGGGGGAAAAGTAGTGACCCAGGGATAGGTACTACTAGCAGACAAAGCCGTAACCCCATATACACATACGACTCTCGGAGTCCCAGTCAACAAGTCAGGCATCAATGCCTCCACGCAACTGCACTCGTACGTAGCCGAAGAAATCTTGTCCAAACGCCCAATCCAATCAACCAAGGTGTGGTCCCTCTTTATCTTCCTCACGTTCTTTTATCAATATAAATATAAAACAGAAATACAAAAATATAGGAAAGAGGTGAGACACCCATCCTTCATTACCACTATTGGCAGTAAGAAGACAGCACGGCGCAAAGCGCCCACCAAGCAATACAGATTATATATGTTCATCAATAACAACAAAGGAATTTATAATAAAAGCAATTCAATTCTAAGCAATAATCAAAGTCAATAATCACAGTGATATTTATAGTAAAGGTAGAACAACAGTAAGCAATAGCAGGCAGATCACAATAGTATTTCCATAAATCAAGCACAACAATCGATAATCATTTACGGTATTCATGCTCAACAGTTTATAAGACCAAGTAATGAATGATGCACAATGCATGCTTTCCCAATTCCTACTCCATGGAGCTAGACTCAATCAAGCGGAGAGAAAGATCAGGAGACATGTCTGTAACTCGGCTGCCGAGGCCAGTGCTATCAATAAATTTTCTCATGCGCAAATCATGGCATTGTACAGATATTCTACACTAGATCACGATATAGGACAGTGTCAAGTCCGGATCGTCGATGTGTTTGCATCAGTTTGCCCCACGGCACAGAGGAGCTCTAAACTGTCCATGTGAGGGACCCGCACCCCGACGCCCCCGAGGTCATAACACGACCCACACTTGTCTATTC
Organism: Ormosia emarginata; assembly: GCA_029884605.1. Lineage (NCBI taxonomy): Eukaryota > Viridiplantae > Streptophyta > Magnoliopsida > Fabales > Fabaceae > Ormosia > Ormosia emarginata. The sequence goes on from JAQQTP010000089.1 coordinate 5,448,516, forward strand.
GCACCCGCACTAAAGTGTTCAATCTCCTAGGCAACTTGGCCTTACAACAGTCCACAAGGACAATCACAATGCATAAGACACTATGCATGAACATGTATGATCTACAATCTCATACGATTCCATAATATGCCACATTAGGCCAATATAAGCATCAATATACAAATGGCCACTCACATGGACCCATAACATCATAATACAAGGATCAAGTCAATTGATGCGTCATTAGGTTCATTATGGACCCTAACTTAGAATTTGTTCCCTATTTCAAGGTTCATGTTCAAAATCAATTTATAAAATTATTTTAGCATTTCAAGGCAATTCAATTTCCCATAACTTGCAATTTATTTAAGTTCTTGGGCCTCACACTCTCATGTTCTTCACTCAATTAGAATTACCTTAAATCTCATGATGCTTTCAATCTTAGTCCTTGAAGATTTATGAAGTCTTGATTTTATCAAATTCTTCTAACTTATTAATTTCCCATTCCATCACATAGGTTCCTAATTACCTAATTCATTATGCTTCCAATTTACCAAAATCACATACTTACACTCAAAAATACCTTAAAGGTCGTGGCCTCACAATGATTCCAATTTCAAATCCTTTTAAGCCAACATCTTGCATGTTATTCCTTTAATTCATTTAAGGTGTTTACTTATTAAATTAGCTCACCAAGAACCCTAACTTCTTGGCCTCAAAACCGTAGCCATCACCTAGGCTTTAATTCCAAGTTTTTCTTCCACTAAATTCCATCTTGTTGCTTAATTAATCCTCATCTTATGCTTGTTACATATTAACCACAATTTATCCAATTTTTCCACCCCAAAACCGTGACCTCCCCATGGTGAATCCGAAATCACTTTCTTCCATTTCAAGTCTTCAAATCCATTCTTTCCTTCTCTTTTAGGTATTAACTTCTTGTCATTAGTTCACTTAGGTTTTTAGTTCATTAAAATCAATCCAAGTACCCAAGATTCAATGCCAAAACCGTGGCACCATGTTGAGGTAGGAAACTCCAAATTTTCCATTTAGCAACCCCAACATGATCAAGCACAATTTATATATCAAACATATTCAAGAGCATAATCAAGCATCAATCAAATTCAAAAATATTCAATCATACAAAATTTATAATTCAATCAAGCATACAAAGAGCATACAAGGATGGATTTCTCCATCAACACACATACAAAGTCTTCTCACCACCATAAGTGGTTGAAGTGAGTAGTCTCCCTCTTACCTAAGTGAAGGGAATCAAGAAGAACACCAAGAAGCTTCTTGAAATTTCGGATTTGAGCTCCAAGGACCCTAAAAATGGTGACTTTGTTAGAATCAATATCAAGGCTTGAAAAATAAGCCATGGATGGCCATTAAAGAAACCATAATCACGAAAATGAGAGAGGAGGGAGAGTGGTCTTGAAACTTACCCAAAAATGCTCCAAGTTGGAGCTTGAAGAAGATGACGAAAATGGAGGAATTTCAAGAAATTCCAAGAAGAAAAAGTGTTTAGAATGTTGAGAGGATTGAGAAAATGTATTTAGTTTAAATTTTTTGTGATGGATGAGTGGGGGAGAGGGAGCTTGGCCGTGGAGTTGCTAGAGAGAAGGAGGAGAAAATGTTGAAGACGGAAGAAGAAGAAGGAAGAAGAAATGATGAGAGAGAAAGTGTTTTGGAAATTAAATGAATTAAAGTGTGTAATTGAATTAATGAATCAAAGCAAATTTTCATTTGTTTTGGGCTGCATTCAGCCGTGAGTGGAGAGAGAAAAGAGAGAGTGAAATTGGCTTCCAAGAGAAGCTAAAGCACATGGGTCAATGCTTGGGTCAAAGCTTCTTAAGGAAGCTTTGATTATTTAACCATTAAATTTGAATTAAAGTAGATAGATTTGACATAAAGTAGATTACATTAGGATAATGTGATAGGATTTTTATTACACACTATTATCCAATGGATAATAGTTACGATTGATGATGAAGTCAAGTATTTAATTAATCTACAGATGAATTTTTTAGCTGTATTGATTTATTTTTATCTGTTAGAATTTCTCGAAAATTATGAAACCTCGTAAACTGTGTCAAGTCTCGGGTTTAGTAAGATCCCCCGTCGACATGTCCATAGTCCAAGGTTCTCAGAGAAAACATCGCGTTTCCCTGGTTCTGCTCAGTGCGCACGCAAAACGAAGAATATATTAAAATATTCGACGGTTCCGGAAAATTCCCAAAAATTGCAAATATTATAAAACGACTATTCGTCATATAATTTTCTAATTTTTGAAGCACTACAGTCGTTTTCACGACTCTGCTCGAGTTTCACGCAAAACGAGGAATATATTAAAATATTCGTCATTTCCGAAAAATTCCAGAAAAATTCACATAAATCACAAATATTAGAAAATGACTATTGGCGGTGAAATAATTAGTTTCCGGAGCGTTACACTAACCTCAGAAATTCTCAACTCGGTGCGCACGCAAAACGAAGAATATATTAAAATATTCTGCGTTCTCAGAAAAATCCAGAAAAGTTCCAGAAAATCCCAAATATTGTAAAATGATCATTTATCCTGAAATTATTAATTTTCGGGATGTTACAGTATGAATTCTGGATCTGATGCAGAGATCTCGGTTAGATCCAAGTTAACCATTCAAATGTGCTTCAAATGTTTGTTGAAAGGTCTATGATTGAATCCACCCAATCTCGGATAGATTTCTGAATTGACTGTTCTTTTAATTGTTATTTTTCTTCAGATCTTGTCATTGTAATCCTTGAACAATCAAAACCCCCCTTTCTAACTTAACTTGATTTGATCAAATTGCATCTACGATCCTTGAGGAGACGATCCGGTGTTGTTCACTATACTATAAGTTTAGGTAATAACTTCGGTTATAATTTTGACTGAGTTCGGCGCTCGTCAATGACATACCTTTATGTACAGTTTTCATGGCATATCTTTATACTGCGTGTCACCAGTGCAGTAGACACTCACGTCCATTTATTCGAAGAAAAGAGAAAGAAGAAACCATCGTGGGTTTCCATCTTGGGTCTGGAACCTAGAGAGCTCACACTTGGGCTCGTAACATCAACAAAGATGCTAAAATCTGAAACCCGTAATGTCCAAGATCCAGAACGTCCTATCCCAGGGCGCTGAGAGCCCCTTCTAATAAAAGAGAGGATCAAGCTCAAATGCCTCATACGCTTTGGCACCGCGGGTTACTTCTCACTAATAACCAGAGTGGGACGCTTCGCCTGTCCCTCAACTCCACACAGTGCCTAGATGGTAAACATTGGGTTATGGAGTGCGGCTCTGTACAAAGCATGGTACACAAACTTTTTTAAGGACCAACGTGCAAAGGTCCACCCTAGTCAATGACGGGTCAGCCAAAGGCTGGGGCTCCACAACTAATTAAAGTCATGGTACTCCTTCCGAATCGCCCTTGTTCAAATGTTTTTTTTTTAAGAAAACATGAAGATGAAGAAGATAGTATGTACAGATTGTTGTGGATATGGCTCACATCTGCCTTTAGTTTCATGTCCAGTAACGGCTTAAACGCCTTCAATGAGTCGAGGATGAGCTTCCCACCCAATTTTCTTATAAATTGGAAAACAGGGTCTTTTAGAGTCAGATTCCTAAGACTGTAGCATTTTTCTTCATCCTTGAAGAGATTCCACAAATTAAGAAGTTCACAATGCACAAATCCACAAGAATGCGTCTCAAGAGTCAATAAGATATCATCTAATGACTCCTTACTCAGTCTATTCTTAATGAAGAAAATTTTATATTTTCTATTTGCGGAAATCATCCCCAAAGAACGACATCGCTTGTTACAATTCTATTGAGCACATTTGTGACAGACTTGTAACCTTTTTGCTCTTCTCCTTTTAGAATATGAACTTCTTCCAAGACCTGGTATGTATGAGTTAAATGAAATTGAAGACTCACCTACTAGTCGGACCTTTGCTTCAATTATCCAGCGTGCATCTTCTAGCATACCTTTGTGCATTAACAGTCTCAATCTTTCACATCTAACTTTGTAGATTTTTGTCAGAGCATTTTGAGGGAGAGAAGGAAAATGTTTTCTCAGGTTTGAAAGAATGACATCTATTTTAAAGGAGAAGAATGATTCAGTTATTTTGGGAAACTAAAAAACAAACCGACTTGAGAGTCACAGAGTACTGTTATCCGCCACTTAACTGGCAACACAAAGAACTACAAAAACAAGGCAACTAAATTAGAATAAATTTTATTCATAACAAGGATCAGAAAGAGAGATGAATTCTACCTCATCAACTTGGTTTTCCAAAAATGGTTTGAGCCTTTGTCCATTGACTTTAAACACATTACCATTCCTAGGATTCTCAATATCTATAGTCCTATGAGGATACACATGTTTGACAACAAAAAGACCACTCCACCTAGATCTCAATTTTCTAGGGAATAGGTGCAGACGAGAATTATAAAGCAGAACTTTTTGACCAATTTCAAAAGATTTTCTCAAAATTGTCTTGTCATGAAAAGCTTTTGTTCTGACTTTATAAATATTTGAGTTTTCATATGCATCATTTCTCAATTCCTTCAATTCATTTAATTGCAATTTGCGTATCTTGCAAGCATTATCAAGATTTAGATTGAAAGCTTTAATGACCTAAAATGCTTTATGTTCTAATTCTACAGGTAAGTGACAGGTTTTCCATAGACTAACCGATAGGGTGACATGCCCAAAGATATTTTGAAAGCAGTACGATAAGCTCAAAGTGCATCGTTTAGTCTTAAAGACCAATCTTTATGATTTGGGTTAACCGTTTTTTTTCAAAATTTGTTTAATCTCTCTATTTGCCAATTCAACTTGTCCACTTATCTGAGGGTGATAAGGGGTGACAATTTTGTGTATAATATCATATTTCTTCATTAAAGATTCAAATGGTTTATTGCAAAAATGTGTTCCCCCATCACTGATGATAGCTCGAGAGATTCTAAATCGACACAAGATATTTTCTTTTAAAAATTTGAGAACAGTTTTATGATCATTATGTCGGTATGAAATCGCCTCAATCCATTTTGAGACATAATCAACTACAACCAATATATACACAAATCCAAATGAGGATGAAAATGGACCCTTGAAATCAATTCCCCAACAATAAAAAATTTCAATGACAAGGATGGGGTTCAGAGGCATCATGTTTTTTTTTTTAAATTGAGCCCATTTTTTGACAATTTTCACAACTTTTGCAAAAAGTATAGCAGTCCTTAAATAAAATGGGCTAATAAAATCCACACTGTAAGATTTTTGTAACTGTTTTCTTTGAAGAAAAGTGACCTCCACATGTTTCTGAGTGACAAAATTTAATGACACTACCTACCTCACTGTCGGGCACACATCTCTGAAAGATTTGATCAGGACAATATTTGAACAAGTATGAATCATCCCAATAAAAGTTTTTCACCTCTGTCAAAAATTTCTTCCTATCTTGGTGCGTCCATTGAGGCGGCATCTTTCCTGTTACAAGAAAGTTGACTATGTTAGCAAACCAAGGCATGGAATTGACAGAAAATAAAAATTCATCGAAAAAAGAATCATTGATGGGTGTGCTATCAAAAGGTTAGCCTATTGTAAGTCTGGACAAATGATCAGCGACAACATTTTTAGCTCTTTTCTTATCTTTTATTGTGATGTTAAATTCTTGAAGCAACAAGATCCACCGTATCAATCTTGATTTGGCATCCTGCTTAGACATCAAATATCTAACAGCAGCATGATCAGTGAAAATCACAATAGAAGAACCAATTAAGTAAGATCGAAATTTGTCTAGTGCAAAAATTACAGTAAGTAGTTCTTTTTCAATAGTGGTGAAATTCATTTGTGCACTATTTAAAGTTCTACTTGCATAACAAATCACATGAGGCTTACCTTCCTTTCTTTGGTCTAAAACAACGCCCACAGCAAAATCACTAGCATCACACATTAACTCAAAAGGCAAAGACCAGTCAAGAGATTGCATGATAGGAGCAGATATCAGAAGACCAATTAATTTTTCAAAAGATTTTTGATATTCTTGAGTCCAATCAAATGGTGCATCTTTCAACAGAAGATTACATAATGGTCTAGATATGGCACTAAAGTCCTTAATGAATCTTCTGTAAAATCCTGTATGTCCTAAAAAGGAACGAACTTCTCTAACTATTTTTGGGGAAGTCAAATGGGCAATTAATTCAACTTTGGCCTTATCAACTTCAATTCCTTTAAAAGATATCACATGACCTAACAATATTCCTGAGGTAACCATGTAATGACATTTTTCTTAATTTAACACATCATTTTTTTCACATCTTTTAAGAACTTTTTTCCAAATTATCAAGACAATTTTCAAAAGAATTTCCAAAAACTGTCAGATTATCTATGAAAACCTCTAAATAATGCTCAATCATGTCACTGAAAATGCTTAACATGCATCTTTGGAATGTTGTCGGAGCATTACAAAGGCCAAAAGGCACTCTTCTATATGCAAAAGTATCAAATGGACATGTTAAAGTGGTCTTTTTTTATCTTCTAATGCAATTGGTATTTGATTATAACCCGAATAACCATCAAGAAAATAATAGTATGGATGTCCTGCTACCTTTTCCAGAATTTGATCAAAAAATGGCAAGGGGAAATGATCTTTCCTAGTAGCAGCATTCAATTTTCTAAAATCAATATACATACGCCAACTAGATGAGTCTCGTGTAGGTATTAATTCACCCTTATCATTTTCAACCACTGTTATTCCAGATTTCTTAGGCACAACTTGTGTAGGGCTTACCCATTGGCTATCAGAGATAGGATAGATAATTCCAACATTAAGCAATTAAAGGACTTCAGCTCTAACTACTTCTTTCATGTGTGGATTTAATCTTCTTTGAGGTTGTTGAGAAGTTTTAGTATTATTCTCTAAATGTATTCTGTATACAAATTAATGGATTAATATCTTTTATGTCCTTTAATGTCCATCCAATTGAACTTTTATGCCTTTTAAGTACTTCTATTAACATACCTTCTTGTTTTTCAGTAAAAGACAAGGAGATTACCACTGAAAGCTTTGTTCTTCCCCCAAAAATGTGTACTTCAACCCAGCAAGTAATGGCTTTAGTTCTGGTGTGGGTACTTCTTCATGGGCATTATCATTCATGGGTTTTAGCTCTTCAAATCTTGGTTTCCATCCCTTGTACTCCATTACCTGTGTACAATCAAGCAAAGAGCATATTTCAAAGATATCATCTTTGTTACCCAAGTGGCTTCAGTACTCAAGAGGGGGGGTGAATTGAGTAATTAAGGATTTTTCGCAAAAGCCTTAAACAAATAAATTATACTGAATTTAATTATTAAAAGTCGTGAATGAGATGAAGATAAAAAGAACAATTAATAATTAAATTGCAAGAATAAATAAAGTGCATAAAGATAAAAGATTAAGGGTAGAAAAGCAGGCACGATATTTATCCTGGTTCGACCACCAACCACTTGTGGCCTACGTCCAGTCCCCGAAACACAGTTCGAGATTTTTCACTATTCAATACAAGCTTAACAACAGGTGCTTGCAACCTTTACACAATAGAGCACTTTTCACACACAAGGAAACTCTACCCTTGTGCTAAAGCCTCACCTGGAGGATACCTCACCCTTACACAAACTTTAGAGGATACCTCACCCCTTTGAAGGATACCTCACCTTCTTTACAACAAGGGATACCTCACCCTCACAATTTCACTAAGGGATACCTCACCCTTTTACAAAGAAATAGAATATAGATGAAGAGAAACTCTCACAAAGAGCAAATGTTACAAATTGAAGCACTAGGAAGCTCTCTTATGATATCTCAAGGTTTTGGCGAAAAGAGCACAGAAAATATGAGAAAATAGAGAATCACGTTTTTGGCACAAGCAAAAATAGTTCAGATCATGGGGCTAGTGTAAAAGATGACCAAAACCATGTATTTATAGTGTTCCAAGAAAAAGAGCCGTTGGGTATTAATTTCATTCATTAAAAGCTCCAGAAAATAGCCGTTACGTGATTTCTGGGTTGTGGTATTCGAATACCTCTTGTGGTATTCGAATAGATCCTTCAAAAATGTGTTTTGGAACGTTTTCTATGTTGTGGTATTCGAATACCTTGTGTGGTATTCGAATAGATCCTTAAAAACACGTTCGGAGACATTTTCGGGGTGTGGTATTCGAATACCTATATGGTGTATTCGAATACACCACTGATTTTGAAATCCAACTTTAAATGGTCATAACTTCTTCATTTCTTATCCGTTTAAAGCAAATGATCAGTCATTGGAAAGATATTTGAGTCTATTTTCAAATGAAATAAGTTTCAAAACAAAAATCAAATTATTTTGAAAGTTATGATCAAAAGAGTAACCAAAGGTCAGATTTTCAAAACTCAAACTTTGCTATTTTTCATAAATTTGAACTACCATCATAACTAAACCTTCAAAACTTGTTTGTTGGGTATTTTAATATGTGAAAACCATTTTTAAATATTTGAAAACATATTTGAGATATCTAGAGGGCTTCTTACAAAAAGACCTTAAGTCCTATAAGCTATACCATTTAATCTTCCTTTGGACTTGGTCTTCGACATGATTTTGTTGTTATCAAAACCTTCTTCTCTGTGAGTTAAGCATAAATCAGATTTTTGCTTTCTTGTTGCAATGCTTACTCTTGGTACTTGAACTATACATCATCTTCATCATGTTTGTTATCATCAAAACTATTTTCCATGTCAGCTAGCCAATTACATTCTCCCCCTTTTTGATGATGACAAACTATCATTGAGAAAAGCATTAGTTCATAGAAATTGGAATTCACAAAGATTGTTTAGAGATACTTACTCCCCCTCTTTTTCATAAGAGGTGATTTACATCAGAGATATGCGCAACAGCTCCCCCTTACTTTTGGAATCCAATATCCATTTTTGTCTTACCGAACTTTTACTTTTTCTCCCACTGACTTTTCTCAAACAAATAATTCAAATTTTTTCTCCCCCTTTTGTCATGATCAAAAAGATGGGGCAAGTATTTTTCTCCCCCTTTTATCATATTAAAACAATATATGCATGTCCTCAAGTTGAATGAATTTTGTCCATTTAAATTTATGCTTGAGGTAGTGTTCTCCCTACAACAAAATTCAGAGTGCTTTCATTGGTATCCATTAATGTTGGATCCATAGGGGTTAGTCAAACTCATAAGCCAATAAGCATTTAAAACAATGAGGCAAAAGCAGCAAATGATTCTCAAGGGCAAAAATATATTTATCGATTAATTTGGCCAAGTAACTACTTGTTTGATATCATTTGTTATCATTTGTTATTACTTGTTATTACGTTCATACCACTTTGTGTGATACCACTTGTTGTAAAAAAAGTAAAGCATTTACTACTTGTTATCAATTTCTTTTAAATCTGCCATATATCAATAAAAAGCATAGATATTAAATATTTCATATACCACTTATTGCACTTGTATATTAAAATAGTAGCCAATTACATTAAGCATTTTCCTTAAAAAAAATGTAACATTTTCTTGAGAAAAAGAAGGTACAAGAACAAGCAAAAATATGCATTTAAGAACATCATGTAATTTTCATATAAGGCAAAAATGAAGGCTTGATGAAATAAGATCAAAAGCATGTTGTTTACATTGCATAAAAGAAAGAACGGCAGAAACGAAACAGGGAAGACGATGTAAAACTTGCTTTCAGCCATGTGGTATTCGAATACCTTTTGCTGTATTCGAATACCCATCACATTTTATAAACTCAGAAGGAGCAAGTATTCGAATGCCTTGTAAGGTATTCGAATACTCAGAATAGCATGTAACAAGTACTGATGAAGATTTTTCAGGTTATTCGAATACACATTTGGGTATTCGAATGCCCCAGCTAATAAAACCACAAGAACTCATGATCGATGTATGGTATTCGAATACCATGGGAGGGTATTCGAATAGACCTATCGAAAAACATGGATTTTCACGTACGATGCAATGGTATTCGAATACCCACAGGAGGTATTCGAATAACTCAAACATAAAAGCATATATTTTGCATCCAGAAGGCATATTTGAGATAAGAAAGCTTACCTTTTGATGGAAATACTCATATGAATGCAAGTCCAAGCCTGATAGAGACAAGAAGGAGAGCTTGGAATTTATTATAGTCTTGTGCTTGCAGCAACCACTTTCAAAAATGCCGAAGTTAGCTCTTGGCTATCAAGCACACCTGCAACACAATTCAATTTTTGATTTTTGGTACCCAAATTTTCTTGGGTCCTTGATTGTCAGTTTTGGGTATAGTGCCCTTAGGAACCCATACCATTTTGGTTCCAATTTTTGTATTGATATTTTTCCTTACATTGCATGTTGAAGCATTATGACCCTTCTTCCCACAATAAAAACATTTAACAAATGGGCTACATGAGATGCTAGAATTAACAAAATAATTTTTATAGGATTTGTGTTGATTATTCGGGTTATATCCTATTCCAGCCTTTTGAAAAACAACCCTTTGTTTTCCTAATAAAATATTTAAATTATCTCTTCCACATGTGAATTTGGCAAGGGTGTTCTTTAAATCTTCAATTTCATTTTCAAGCAAATGACATGAAGAACAAGGTAAACAAGTAGAAGCATGTGAGGAATGAGATGAGCATGCATCAATAATTCCCAAAGTTTCATTTTCAATTTTTAATTCTACAATCTCTTTATTTAAAATTAGAATTTGATCTTCCAAAGAAGAGATAGTTTTCTTAGATGAAGAAATTAATTTAGTGAGCCTTATTGATTCGTCATGCAATTCTTCAAAGGCATCTTGTAATTCATCATAAGAAGGAGATAAGTCAGAATTTACCTCGTTGTCGCTTTCTTCTTCTTTTTCTTCTCCTTTGGCCATGAGACAAAGTTGAGCTTCTTCGCTATCTGAGCTATCAGTGGAGTCCATGTCGTTGTCATCCCATGCTATGTAGGCTCTTCTTTCTTTCTTTTCCCTTGAGTGCCTTTTCTCATACTTCTCCACTTTCCTTTGATAAATTGGGCACTCCATTTTTATGTGTCCCAATTCTCCACATTCGTAGCATTTTGGAGGAGTGGAGGATCCTTCTCCTTTGTGATATGCCTTCTTTTGAGGAAGGGGTGGTCTTCTTTGAAACCCCTTTTTCTTTAGGAATCTTCTGAATTTTTTCGCAAGGAGACTAAGATTCTCCTCACTTAGTTCAAAATTTCAGCATCCTCATCATCATCTTCAAGTATGGAAGAAGTGGCTTTGAGTGCAATTCCCTTCTTCTTCTTATCATGCTCTTCACTTTGATTGAGCCTATTTAGTTCCAGCTCATGTTCTTGAAGCTTTCCGAATAGGGTGGGTAGAGACATTGTTGATAAGTCTCTTGATTCCGCAATAGCCGTTACTTTGGGTTGCCAAATCCTGCTAAGACATCTCAACACTTTGTTAATCAAATCTTCGTTAGTAAAATTCTTTCCTAATGATACAAGATGATTAACAATGTGGGTGAACCTCTTTTGCATTTCTTGAATGCTTTCTCCTTGGTTCATAGTAAATAATTCATATTCACGAGTTAGAGAATTAATTCTCGACCTCTTAACTTCACTAGTACCCTCATGGGTAACTTGTAAAGTGTCCCACATTTCTTTAGCAGTTTTACAATTTGAAATTCTAAAAAATTCATCATGCCCCAAGGCTGAGGTAATGATGTTTTTGGCTACTAAGTTATTTTGAACTTTTCTTTTATCATCTTTAGACCAATCACTTCTAGGTGTCTCGGTTTTTACACCATTGACAACGCGTGTAGGTATAAATGCGCCATTTTCGACAGCATCCCACACATCTAGATCAATAGCCTCGATAAAGATTTTCGTTCTTTCCTTCCAATATGCATAACCATCCCCATTGAAAAAGGGTGGTCGATTTATGGAAGTTGCTTCTGATAAAACATTTGATGAAGCCATGTACTCTTGAAGCGGCTAAGCTCTTTATACAAGAGTCTAGCTCTGATACCACTTGTTACCCAAGTGGCTTCAGTACTCAAGAGGGGGGGTGAATTGAGTAATTAAGGATTTTTCGCAAAAGCCTTAAACAAATAAATTATACTGAATTTAATTATTAAAAGTTGTGAATGAGATGAAGATAAAAAGAACAATTAATAATTAAATTGCAAGAATAAATAAAGTGCATAAAGATAAAAGATTAAGGGTAGAAAAGCAGGCACGATATTTATCCTGGTTCGACCACCAACCACTTGTGGCCTACGTCCAGTCCCCGAAACACAGTTCGAGATTTTTCACTATTCAATACAAGCTTAACAACAGGTGCTTGCAACCTTTACACAATAGAGCACTTTTCACACACAGGGAAACTCTACCCTTGTGCTAAAGCCTCAGCCTGCAGGGATACCTCACCCTTACACAAACTTTAGAGGGATACCTCACCCCCTTTGAAGGATACCTCACCTTCTTTATAACAAGGGATACCTCACCCTCACAATTTCACTAAGGGATACCTCACCCTTTTACAAAGAAATAGAATATAGATGAAGAGAAACTCTCACAAAGAGCAAATGTTACAAATTGAAGCACTAGGAAGCTCTCTTATGATATCTCAAGGTTTTGGCGAAAAGAGCACAGAAAATATGAGAAAATAGAGAATCACGTTTTTGGCACAAGCAAAAATAGTTCAGATCATGGGGCTAGTGTAAAAGATGACCAAAACCATGTATTTATAGTGTTCCAAGAAAAAGAGCCGTTGGGTATTAATTTCATTCATTAAAAGCTCCAGAAAATAGCCGTTACGTGATTTCTGGGTTGTGGTATTCGAATACCTCTTGTGGTATTCGAATAGATCCTTCAAAAATGTGTTTTGGAACGTTTTCTATGTTGTGGTATTCGAATACCTTGTGTGGTATTCGAATAGATCCTTAAAAACACGTTCGGAGACATTTCGGGGTGTGGTATTCGAATACCTATATGGTGTATTCGAATACACCACTCTGATTTTGAAATCCAACTTTAAATGGTCATAACTTCTTCATTTCTTATCCGTTTAAAGCAAATGATCAGTCATTGGAAAGATATTTGAGTCTATTTTCAAATGAAATAAGTTTCAAAACAAAAATCAAATTATTTTGAAAGTTATGATCAAAAGAGTAACCAAAGGTCAGATTTTCAAAACTCAAACTTTGCTATTTTTCATAAATTTGAACTACCATCATAACTAAACCTTCAAAACTTGTTTGTTGGGTATTTTAATATGTGAAAACCATTTTTAAATATTTGAAAACATATTTGAGATATCTAGAGGGCTTCTTACAAAAAGACCTTAAGTCCTATAAGCTATACCATTTAATCTTCCTTTGGACTTGGTCTTCGACATGATTTTGTTGTTATCAAAACCTTCTTCTCTGTGAGTTAAGCATAAATCAGATTTTTGCTTTCTTGTTGCAATGCTTACTCTTGGTACTTGAACTATACATCATCTTCATCATGTTTGTTATCATCAAAACTATTTTCCATGTCAGCTAGCCAATTACAATCTTCTAATTGCATGCCTGAATTAAATGAATTGACTAAACAAATTTCTAATGGGTCAGAAGAACTCCTTGTTTGAAGATGATCATCTATAATAGTTTCAATTCCTTCAACTTCCTCATTTTCATCAAGGACTTCTTGTGGTTGCTTGCATATGTTAAAAACATTGAGCTTCAGTGTCATGTTTCCAAATGTTAGCTTCACCACTCCATTTCTACAATTTATCAAAGCATTAGATGTTACTAAAAATGGACGGTCTAAAATAGTAGAAATTGACTTGTAACTATCAACCATAAGTTTCGTATCCAAGACAATAAAATTCACAGTCAACTTGAACCAACACATCGTCTACTATTCCTCTTGGAATTTTAATTGATCTATCGGCAAGTAGAAGAGTTACAGAAGTTAGTTTTAACTCACCCAAGTTGAGTTGCTGATAAACTGAATATGGAAGTAAATTGACACTAGCACCAAGATCAAGTAAAGCTTTTTCTATTTTATGTTTGACGAGCGCCGAACTCAGTCAAAATTATAACCGAAGTTATTACCTAAACTTGTAGTATAGTGAACAACACCAGATCGTCTCCTCAAGGATCGTAAATGCAATTTGATCAAATTAAGTTAAGTTAGAAAAAAGGGGAGTTTTGATGGTTCAAGGATCACAGTGACAAGATTTAAAGAGAAGAAATAACAATTAAGAGAATAGTCAATTCAGAAACCTATCCGAAATTGGGTGGATTCAATCATAGACCTTCCAACAAACACTTGAAGTGTATTTGAATGGTTAACTTGGATCTAACCGAGATCTCTGCATTAGATCCAGAATTCATACTAGACAATCATCCAGAATTCAATTGACAAGTGATAAACACAAATATGCAATCGCATCATTCATGTAGATATATGTCAATTTAAGCACCGAATTCAATTAACCTAGGCACCAATCAGTAACCTAACCTCTTCAATTACGCGATTAGTTTAGATCAATCAGTTCTAAGTTTCATCACAAATCTCAATCTTCAGTTATGTGATTAATTCAGATCAATCAGTTCTAAGTTTCATCACAATACTAAATCTTAAACTAAGATCAAATCAGATCAAACATAAACAGAATCACCATTCATGTATTCAAGATCAAGAAAATAGAAGAAGAAGAAGAGAAGAGGAATTCAACTACAAATCAAATACATTACATAACCAAGGTCTCAAGAATCCAAACCACAATCTCTTCAAGAGTCCCAAATTGACTAGAAGTAACTTAGCCCTCCATTACAATGAAGGAAACCATTAAGAAATATGAAAAACTATGAAAAAGAAGAAGAACTGAAGGGGGAAGGAGAGGAGGAGAGGAGGAGAAGCACAGTCCCCCACTAAGACTAACACCCTCCTTAAATATATGAATGCAGAGCTCCTATAATACAATACATATTGTCATCCTCCACCTACTCCATTATTAAAGTGGTTCAACCACCAACTCCATCATTAAAGCATATTCAACCACCAACTTTATCATGTCCACCAACTCCATTATTAAAGTGGTTCAACCACTAACTCCATCATTAAAGCATGTTCAACCACCAACTCCATCATGTCCACCAACTCCATTATTAAAGTATGTTCAACCACCAACTCCATCATTAAAGCATGTTCAACCACCAACTCCATCATGTCCACCAACTCTATTATTAAAGTGGTTCAACCAGCTTTCTAATAATTCTTCCACCTAATTTCCACTTTTCTGCCTTCTCTTTAGTCTGGATTTCTGTCACAACTTCGAATTAGCTTAATCCCATCAGATAACCTTTGAAATAAGCTTTCCAAGGAGTGCTCATATGCTTAATTTGGGCTTGAAATGAGTGAGATATGCCCAAAATGGTGAAGGTATGTCCAGAAATTCGTAACAGCACCGCTGGACCAACTTCAAGGCTGTTTTTGGCCACTTAAATGCCCGAATCTTCCAAGTTGACATTTCACAAAACTTGTAGATCTTTTTCTCATCTTTCTTATCATATAAAGAACATAAAAATCAGAGATCTACAACTCAAGTTATGGCCAAAATACTCAACCAATGTAAATATGCATTAAAATCTGAAAATTAATGATTAAATTGCTTTAAAGCCCAATTCATCCCAATGATTAAAATAGGTGCTAAGATCACTTAATTACAACCTGGACATTATTAATAAGGTAATTATGTGGATAATTAATACGTTAAAAACCATAATTATCAATGTTCTCCAATAATGCATGAAACTGTCAGGGTCTTTATATTTCAACGCATTATTATTCTGAAGAATAGAGCTTACCTGTTCAGCCAAAAATGCTTTCTTTTTCACATTAGTTTCCTTTTAACAGTGCACAAGTCCTTCAAATATTTGGCATAACAAGGAATCTGTTTGATAGCATCTAACAGAGGAATATTGATCTTCACTTGTTTCAAAATTTTAAAAATTTTAGTGTGGTGGTCCAATTTCTTTGGATTATTCAATGCTTGAGGAAATTAGGTAAAGGCGAGAGTTTGGTCTCCTTTTGGTCAACTTCTTCATTTTCTTAGGGAATTGGTTCATCTTTTTTCTCACAAGGTTCGAGAATTTATTTTTCAATAACCTTTCCACTCCTAAGAGTTATCACTGACTTGACTTGGTCCATTTGTTGATTTTCTGAACTCCCCTCCTTTAGACTGTACTGACCCTTGGGATTTGGTTGAGGTTGAGAAGGAAATTTTTGTTTCTCGTGAATGGTGAGTGCGGAAGAAAGTTTAGCAAGAGTTTCTTTTATGTCAATCATGGTTTGATTGTTTTGTTTATTAATGGTCTCTTGCTTTTCTATGAATGCATGCAGTGTTTCTTCAAGGTTTTTCCTATATGGTGGGACATAAGGTACATATCCTTGAGAATTTTGAGAGTCATGTTGTGCTTGAGGAGGTGGTAGTTGCACGAATTGTGACTGATTATTATTCCTCCAGCTGAAATTCGGGTGATTTCTCCATCTCGGATTGTATGTATCTGAAAAAGAAGAAGTAAATGGCTTTTTAAAATTATTCATTGCATTTACTTGCTCATGTACAACTTCTTTAAAAACAGGAATATTAGGACATTCATGTGTTAAGTGTCCTAAGTCATCACAAATGCCACAAATTTCTTCATTTTGCACAGATTTGATTTCTTTTGCTTTTCTTAATTCCATGACTTTAACCTTTCAAGCCAAACTGGCAAACCTTGCATTTAGATCTTCCTCTTGACTAAGGTGATATTTTCCTTTATTAGTACTTGCAAGGTTAGATCTAATTGAATTTTCAGAAGAGTTAGTACTATGCCAAAATTGAGAATTTTCAGCCATCTGGTTTAAATAGTCTAAAGTTTCATCAGGTTCTTTATCAAGAAACTCACCATTGCACATTGTTTCCATAAATTGTTTAGTTTTAGGTGTTAAACCTTCATAAAAGAAGCTTATAGTGCGTCATTTTTTAAAACCATGATGTGACAAG
The DNA here is from genome assembly GCA_029884605.1 of Ormosia emarginata. Taxonomy (NCBI): domain Eukaryota; kingdom Viridiplantae; phylum Streptophyta; class Magnoliopsida; order Fabales; family Fabaceae; genus Ormosia; species Ormosia emarginata. The sequence continues at coordinate 5,465,572 of JAQQTP010000089.1, forward strand.
AATTTAACAAATCTTTAAACCGTTCCCAACATTGAAAATATGCTTCATTTGAATTTTGGAAAAAATTTTGGATTTGTCTTTTCATAGCATTGGTTTTATGTATTGGAAAAAATTTCTTTAAGAACTCACCTTGCATTTCTTGCCATGTGCCAATTGATCTTGGTTTTAAAGTGTTAAGCCAAGATTTTGCTTTGTTTTCCAAAATTCAAATGAAGCATATTTTCAATGTTGGGATCAGTTTAAAGATTTGTTAAATTCTTCATGGTTTTGAAAAATAGCACGCTATAAGCTTCTTTTATGAAAGTTTAACACCTGAAACTAAACAATTTGTGAAAACAATGTGCAATTGTGAGTTTCTTGATAAAGAACCTGATGAAGCTTTAGATTATTTAAACCAGTTAACTGAAAATTCTCAATCTTAGCATGTTACTAATATTTCTGAAAAATTCAATTAGATCTAACCTTGCAAGTGCTAATAAAGGAAAACATCACCTTAGTCAAGAGGAAGATCTAAATGCTAGGGTTGCCAGTTTGACTAGAAAAATTGAAGCAATTGAATTAGGAAAAGTAAAAGAAATCAAATCTGTGCAAAATGAAGAAATTTGTGGCATTTGTGATGACTTAGGACACTCAACACATGAATGTCCTAAGATTTCTGTTTTTAAAGAAGTTATACATGAGCAAATAAATGCAATGAGTAATTATAAAAGCCATTTACTTCTTCTTTTTTAGATACATACAATTTGGGATGGAGAAATCACCCGAACTTCAGCTGGAGGAATAATAATCAGTCATAATTCGTGCAACCACTACCTCCTCAGGCACAACAGGGCTCTCAAAATTCTCAAGGATATGCACCTTATGTCCCACCATATAGGAAAAACCTTGAAGAAACACTGCATGCATTCATAGAAAAGCAAGAGGCCATTAATAAACAAAACAATTAAACCATGAGTGACATAAAAGAAACTCTTGCTAAACTGTCTTCTGCACTCACCATTCACGAGAAAGGAAAATTTCTTTCTCAACCTCAACCAAATCTCAAGGGTCAGTACAGTCTAAGTGAGGGGAGTTCAGAAAACTAACAAATGGATCAAGTCAAGTCAGTGATAACGCTTATGAGTGGAAAGGTTGTTGAAAAACGAATTCCCGAACCTTGTGAAAAAGATGATGAATCAATTCCCTAAGAAAATGAAGAAGTTGACCAAAAGGAGACCAAACTCTTGCTTGCACCCCCATTTCCCCAAGCATTAAACAATTCAAGGAAATTGAACCATAACACTGAAATTTTTGAAATTTTGAAACAAGTGAATGTCAATATTCCTCTGTTAGATGTTATCAAACAAATTCCTTCTTATGCCAAATATTTGAAGGACTTGTGTACTATTAAAAGGAAACTAAATGTGAAAAAGAAAATATTTTTGGCTGAATAGGTAAGCTACATTCTTTAAAATAATAATGCATTGAAATAAAGACCCTAGTTATCCTATAGTTTCACGCATTATTGGAGAACATAAAATTGAAAAAGCTTTACTTGATCTTGGTGCTAGTGTCAATTTGTTTCCACATTCAATTTATCAGTAACTCAACTTGGGTAAGTTAAAACCAACTTCTGTAACTCTTCTACTTGCTGATAGATCAATTAAAATTCCAAGAGGAATAGTGGAAGATGTGTTGATGCAAGTTGATAAATTCATATATCCTATGGATTTTATTGTCTTGGAAACTGAACCTATGGTTGATAGTTGCAAGTCAATTCCTATTATTTTAGGCCGTCCATTTTTAGCAACATCTAATGCTTTGATAAATTGCAGAAATGGAGTGGTGAAGCTAACATTTGGAAACATGACATTGGAGCTCAATGTTTTTAACATGTTCAAGCAACCACAAGAAGTCCTTGATGAAAAGGAGGAAGTTAAAGGAATTGAAGTCATCGTAGATGATCATCTTCAAACAAGGAGTTCTTCTGACCCATTAGAAATTTATTTAGTCAATTCACTTGATTCAAGCATGCAATTAAATGATGATATTTCTGAAATATGCTCTTTGCTTAATTGTACACAGGTAATGGAGTACAAGGAATGGAAGCCAAGATTTGAATAACTAAAATCCATGAATGATAATGCCCATGAAGAAGTACTCACATCGGAACTAAAGCCATTACCTGTTGAGTTGAAGTACACATTTTTGGAAAAAGAGCAAAGTTTTCCTGTGGTAATTTCCTCGTCCCTTACTGAAGAACAAGAAGGTATGTTAATAGAAGTACTTAAAATGCATAAAAGTGCAATTGGATGGACATTAAAGGACATAAAAGGCATTAATCCATTAATTTGTACACATAAAATACATTTAGAGGATAATGTTAAAACTTCTCAACAACCTCAAAGAAGATTAAATTCACACATGAAAGAGGTAGTTAGAGCTGAAGTCCTTAAATTGCTTGATGTTGGAATTATCTATCATATCTCTGATAGCCAGTAGGTAAGCCCTACACAAGTTGTGCTTAAAAAATCTGGAATAACAGTGGTTGAAAATGATAAAGGTGAATTAATACCTACGCGAGTCTCATCCAGTTGGCGTACGTGTATTGATTTTAGAAAATTAAATGCTGCTACTAGAAAAGATCATTTTCCCTTACCATTTCTTGATCAAATTCTGGAGAGGGTAGCAGGACATCCATGCTATTGTTTTCTTAATGGTTATTCGGATTATAATCAAATACTAATTGCATTGGAGGATCAAGAAAAAACTACTTTTACATGCACCTTTGGTACTTTTGTATGTAAAAAGATGTCTTTTGGCCTTTGTAATACTCCAGCAACATTTCAAAGATGCATGCTAAGTATTTTTTGTGACATGATTGAGCATTATTTAGAGGTTTCCATGGATGACTTGACAGTTTTTAGAAATTCTTTTGAAAATTGTCTTGATAATTTGGAAAAAGTTCTTAAAAGATGCGAAGAAAAAAGATTTGTACTAAATTGGGAAAAATGTCATTACATGGTTGAAGTTGATAAGGCCAAAGTTGAATTAATTGTCCATTTGCCTTCCCCAAAAATAATAAGAGAAGTTCGTTCCTTTTTAGGATATGCAGGATTTTACAGAAGATTCAAAAAGGACTTTAGTGCCATATCTAGACCATTATGTAATCTTCTGTTAAAAGATGCATCATTTGATTGGACTCAAGAATGTAAAAATTTTTTTGAAAAAATAATTGGTCTTCTGACATCTGCTCTTATCATGCAATCTTTTGACTGGTCTTTGTCTTTTGAGTTAATGTGTGATGCTAGTGATTTTGTTGTGGGTGCTGTTTTAGGCGAAAGAAAGGATTGTAAGTCTCATGTGATTTGGCGAGTAGAACTTTAAATAGTACATAAATGAATTACACCACTATTGAAAAAGAACTACTTACTGTAATATTTGTACTGGATAAATTTTGATCTTATTTAATTGTTCTTCTATTGTGATTTTCACCGATCATGCTACTGTTAGATATTTGATGTCTAAGCAGGATGTCAAACCAAGATTGATACTTTGGATCTTGTTACTTCAAGAATTCAACATCACAATAAAAGATAAGAAAGGAGCCAAAAATATTATCATTGTTCATTTGTCCAGACTTACAACAGGCTCACCTTTTCATAACACACCCATCAATGATTCTTTTCCCGATAAATTTTTATTTTCTATTAATTTCATGCCTTGGTTTGCTAACATAGTCAACTTTCTTGTAACAGAAAAGGTGCCGCCTCAATGGACGCACCAAGATAGAAGGAAATTTTTGATAGAGGTGAAATTTTTTTATTAGGATGACCCATACTTATTCAAATATTGTCCTGACCAAATCTTTCAGAAATGTGTGCTCGACAGTGAGGTAGGTAGTGTCATTAAATTTTGTCACTCAGAAGCATGTGGAGGTCACTTTTCTTTAAAAAAAATAGCTACGAAAATCTTGTAGTGTGAATTTTATTGGCCCACTTTATTTAAGGACTGTCATACTTTTTGCAAAAGTTATGAAAACTGTCAGAAATTGGGTTTCATTTCAAAAAGAAACATGATGCCTCTGAACCCTATCATTGTCATTAAAATTTTTTATTGTTAGGGAATTAATTTCATGGGCCCATTTCCATCTTCATTTGGATTTGTGTATATTTTGGTTGCAGTTAATTATATCTCAAAATGGATTGAGGCGATTCCATGCCGACACAATGATCATAAAATTGTTCTCAAATTTTTAAAAGAAAATGTCTTGTGTCGATTTGGAATCCCTCGAGCTATCATTAGTGATGGGGGAACGCATTTTTGTAATAAACCATTTGAATCTTTAATGAAGAAATATGGTATTACACACAAAATTGCCACCTCTTATCACCCTCAGATAAGTGGATAAGTTGAATTGGCAAATAGGGAGATTAAACAAATTTTGGAAAAAATGGTTAACCCAAATCGTAAAAATTGGTCTTTAAGACTAAACGATGCACTTTGGGCTTACCGTACTGCTTTCAAAACATCCTTGGGCATGTCACCCTATCGGTTAGTCTATGGAAAACCTTGTCACTTGCTTGTAGAATTGGAACATAAAGCATTTTGGGTCATTAAATCTTTCAACCTAAACCTTTATGATGCTTGCAAGATATGCAAATTGCAATTAAATGAACTTGAGGAATTGAGAAATGATGCATATGAAAACTCAAAGATTTATAAAGCTACAACAAAAGCTTTTCATGACAAGACAATTTTAAGAAAATGTTTTGAAATTAGTCAAAAAGTTCTGCTTTATAATTCTTGTCTGCACCTATTCCTTGGAAAATTGAGATTTAGGTGGAGTGGTCCTTTTGTTGTCAAACATGTGTATCCTCATGGGGCCATAGATATTGAGAATCCTAGGAATGGTAATGTGTTTAGAGTCAATGGACAAAGACTCAAACCATTTCTGAAAAACCAAGTTGATAAGGTAGAATTCATATTTCTTTCTAATCCTTGTTATGAATTAATTTTGTTGCCTTCTTTTTGCAGTTCTTTATGTTGCCTGTTAAGTGGTGGATAACGATACTCCATGGCTCTCGAGTCGGTTTGTTTTTCAGTTTCCTAAAATAACTGATTCTTTCTCCTTTAAAATAGATGTCATTCTTTCAAACCTGAGAAAACATTTTCCTTCCCTCCCTCAAAATGCTCTAACAAAAATCTACAAAGCTAGATGTGAAAGATTGAAATTGTTAATGCACCAGGGTACGACAGAAGATGTACGCTGGATAATTGAAGCAAAGGTCCGACGAACAGATGAGTCTTCAATTTCATTTGACTCATACATACCAGGTCTTAGAAGAAGTTCGTATTCTAAAAGGAGAAGAGTAAAAAGGTTACAAGTCTATCACAAATATGCACGATGGAATTGTAACAAGCGATGTCGTTCTTTGGGGATGGTTTCCGCAAATAGAGAAGATAAAATATTTTTCATTAAGAATGGACTGAGTAAGGAGTCATTAAATGATATCTTGTTGACTCTTGAGATGCATTCTTGTGGATTTGTGCATCGTGAACTTCTTAATTTGTAGAATCTCTTCAAGAATGAAGAAAAACGTTACATTCTTGGGAATCTGACTCTAAAAGACCCTGTTTGCTAATTTAAGAAAATTGGATAGGAAGCTTATCCTTAACTCATAGAAGACATTTAAGTCGTTACTAGATGTGAAACCAGAGACAGATGTGAGTCATATCCATAACAATCTATACATATTATCTTTTTCTTCTTCTTCTTTATGTTTTCTTTAAAAAAAGAAAAAAAAAGAAAGAAAGAAAAAATAAAAAAAAAACAAGGTTAAAAGAGACAAAAATGATAAAAGGAGGGTGAAACTTCAGTTTAACTTGGTCTTTAATTAGATTAGGAGCCCCGGATAGATGTCTGTCTTTTCATATACTCAAAAGGAGACCTCCACACACCGGTATATAAATAAGGTTCATGTGGCATGCTCTATAGAGAGTCGTTCTTAGTGTCCCAAAGTTTACCTTCTAGGCAAGCTGAGATGATGGACAGATAGAAGCGCCCTGTGTTGGCATACTCGCGTGAGTATGCAACTGAGTTGGATCCTGTGATTTAATGCCATGGGCTCTCTAGCGACCTCTCACTGGTTATGGTCCTTAGGTGGTAGTTGTCAGATTTACGCATTTTAATTAGTTGCGTTGTAGCTCAATCTAATATATTCCACAAGCGGGAGGGAGAAGAATTCCAAGATTGGCTGAGCCGTCTTGGTATTACTGCACTCATGATGCGTAGTATAAAGATAAGCCATGAAAGTTGTATATAAAGGTATGACATCATTTGTTATTATATTTCTTTTATCTTTATATAATTTGCTGTATTTTGGTTTTAGACAGACAATCCTTTGAGCGGGGTTCTTCAGGGGTTTCTAGACTTCTTTACCCTGATGGTTTTCTTGAAGTAAAAAAAACAAAAAAAATAAAACAAAAAAAACAAAAAAAAACAAAAAAAAATTATTATACAAAAAAAAGATTTTGTGTTTCTTAATTTCAAACTTTTCTGACAACAACTAACTTACCCTTATAGGTGTTATTATTACCATTTTCAAACTTTTTCCTATTTAAACACTTCATTTTCTCCACTTACCTCCAGCTCAGAATCATTCAAAGGGAAGGTGAAAATAGAAATAGAAAGTGTTTTCGTTCGTCAACTTAAAAATATATGTGTATTTTGTGGGTCTAAGTATGTGAAGGATTTAGAGTTTATAAATGCAGCTAACATTCTTAGTCGATCACTTGCTGCGAGAAATATTCATCTTGTATATGGGGGAGGTTGTCGTTGGTTAATGTGGGCAGTATCACTTGCTACATATATAGGAGGCAATCAGGTTTTAGGTGTCATTCCTGGACCTTTCACTTAACAGAACATCACTGAAAAGACAATTAGGGAGAAACTTAAGGTATCATCTATGCATGAATGAATGAAGGTAATGCTTGACAACTGTGATGCATTTATTGCCTTACCAGGTGATTTTGGTACTTTGGAAGAAATTTTTCAAATTGTCTCTTGGACCCAACTGAACATCCACCATAAACCCATAGGTTTGTTGAATGTAAATAATTTCTTTGATCTTTTGTTATCTTTTCTTGATCATGCTGTGAAACAGAAATTCATCACACCTTTGGCAAGACAACTTCTTATCTCTGCTTCCATTATTGATTAGTTGATTGATAAATTAGAAGCTTTTATTTATAAACTTGACCCAGCAATAGTTCAAATAGATTGGTCAGTAGGAAGCAGTGAGGGAAGCAGCTTGAAACGAAAGTTTGATCTGACACTTAGTTTATAATTTTTCTTTACCTTTGATTTTATTTATCGTACTTTGTGTCAAATTTCTCAAATAGGTAATATCTTCTATCCTTTACTCATCTATATTTTAACATTGAGAACAATGTTGTGATCTGGTTGGGGGGAAGGATAATTGACCAAAAAATTTTTTTTTTTAGAAGTATGATATGATTGTCATGGACTGACTAAACTAATGAATGATGGTGAAGTAAGGAGTAATTTTACTCCTAAGACGCATCTAAATTGGGAAGTATGTTTAGTGATATGACTGTCAGAAATCTATTCGTAATAAAACAAATTAAGGATGACAGAGTAATGAGTAAATTTTACCTTGGAGGTAAGTTTACTCTTGAGACACATCTTAGTTGAGGAAATAATTATTTTGTGTAGAAGTAGCAAATGGATTCTTGGATCTTAGCATAAATTGTCTTCTTTCTTAAAAATCACATGCTTGGATATGAATGTTGAAATGATGGATTAGGAATGACAGAAATATGCCTAGTGAGATTTTGAGCCTATTGATGAATGGATTGAATATCTGTACCATTCTCTTCTTTCTTGTGTGATTTTTTTCACTCATAGAATTGTTACTCTAGAACTTGCTTTAATTCTTTTTTAGGCTATATTTTCACATGCATACAGAAATATGATTGAGGCATTTTTCTTGAAATAGCTACTTTAACTCAATAGCTAACCTTGCTCAGCAGCATATTGTCTCAATATGATATCAAACACTCTTATGACTTCTTGGAAACTCTCTGATTCCTGCTAATGTAAGGCATTGGAAATGGCCTATTTCCTCTTGCTTAACCCCTTGAACTTATTTGACCATTCCTTATTTCTAGCTCATTACGTGCCTTTGTAAAAAAAATGTTTTTACCTAACCTTAGGGAATAAGAGAGCATTGGCCTTGTTCTTGAACAAGTGTGGGGGCGTGTGTGCAAAATGATAAAAAAAAAAGAGCTGACCACCGCTACAATCAAAGGATTATCAGAGTCCCCTGATACACCATGTGACATATCCATGCCTACAATAAAGATGGATGCTTGGAAGCAACAGGAAGAGAAGGAGAAGGTTCAGGCCTAACAATGAATTCAACTCACCAATTTGGGATTGATCTTCAACAAAACATTAGTCAAATATTGGTCATTTTGCTTTATGATGAATATTCTCAAACATATTCTCCACTCTAACTATATCATAATGTTCTTTTATTTTCTTCGGTATTTATTTTCTCATATCTATATTATCCCCTCTCTTTTACCATGGCCCTATTACAACATTGAATAAAGTCCTCTTAATTTTTGTGTGCATGTGTTTTGAGTAGCGGAGAAGTAGAAGATAAGCCATGATAGTGCAATTTTTCATAGGTTGAATCGAGTGAAATACCTATCTTTTAAACACTTAAGGGATTGAGAATGAATCTTGTGAGGATCTATCATTCTTGACTTATGCTTTTCAACTGAAGTTTCCTTGCTTGTTGTTTTGAGATGTGAAGAAATGTTACTTCATTAATGCTTTGATCCCTTGAATTTCTGGTTGCTCTTCTTGATTCATAGAGTCTTTTAGAGTTTTTAGTTTTTGAGTCTGTGTCATTTTTCTTTGTTCCCTAGCTTTGGTCTTATGTGTTTTGCTCAAGAGTTCAAAAAGCTAAGTGTGAAAGAATTTGATAATCACATATTTTATACATTAATAAACTCTCATTTTTAGTCATTTATATTCTCCATGTACTTAATTGATTAAGCTTGGTTATGTTTTGTAAGTTTGGACTCAAATTGGACTTAATTGATTTTTTCTAGCATTATTTTGGTCTTACACTATTTTTGTATTTTGGTCATATCTTGAGTTATAGATGTCTTATAATTATGTATCTTACCTTGTAAGAAAGATAAGAGAGAACTTTACAACTTTTATGAAGAGCTCATAGGAAAAATCGGACATCTAGTGGAGCTAATTGGGCTTGGAAGTTAAAACACGAGTTTTGTGACTAGAACCCGAATAGTGTGCAGTAATTATTGCATAATTCGAGTTGAAGGAACTGAAATGGGCTGAAAATTTGGCATCTGAAAGTTAAGACTCATATCTACAACTTTTATGAAGAACACAAGAGCTCATTCGGACAGCTTTGAGGTCATATTGGGTCTGGAAGTCAAAACAGAGGTGCTGAAACTGAGTCTGAGCAGTCTGTAATAATTGGGTCATATCTTGGGCTGTAGGACGAATTTTTGGATGATTCTGGTAGCATTGGAAAGCTGAGACAATTTCTTAGAACTTTTATGAAGACCACTTTGCTTAGTTCTGACGTTATCCATAAGTTCATCACTGAATGATTTCAGAGACAAGAAATTTTAATAATTTTCCACTCACAAAAGTTTTTTGGCATTTTCCACTCATCCACCCACTCATCCACTCACTCATTAATCAATTTCCTTGTAATTTTGTATCCCTAATCCTCTATAAAAAGGACCATAGGTAGGGAATCTAGGTTAGAGAGGAAGATTATGCTTATGTTATTTACTTGTTATAATTTTCTTTTGTTGTAAATAGAAGTTATGATCATCTTCTTCTTCTCTTCTCTCTTTCTTTCTTCTTGCTCATGGATAACTAATCTTCATCTTGCTTGGGTGAAGGGGTGAAGCTTTTGATAATAAAATAAGGTTAGATTAATATATTTCTTGTACTTAAATTATATATTATCAAGTGATCATTATACGTATTGTATTTTGTTTTCAATCAATTTAGAAACCCTCCTTATAAAGTGGAGTTCTTGATTCATTGTAGACAAGTGGTTTGGAACAATGAATGCTTGAACCCATTTACAAGTGTAGGTGTTGATAAATAATTAAAGGAACCATAATATAACTATGTATATAATTCTAAATGGACTTTGAATGTTTTATTCTCCAATTGGAACCTCCGTTGTGCGTGAATTTCAATTGAGTTATAAAAAGAACTAAAATTGTTCTTAATTTATTACTAAAAGTGGATCTCCTAGCCCAAGCAAGTTCTTTAATTTAATTGTAAACAAGTTTTATTATCTTTATTGTTGTGACAAAGTCTTCCCTTACCTCAAAGAATTTTTCTTCATCAATTCCCTGTGATTACGTTTTGCAAGTATTTGAATTTGGCAGTGTCCGATTCTTTTAACAGTTGATCTTGCCCCAACATAAGTGTCTATCTCAACCCAGATCTTATTCATTGCTTCTGGATGGTTGAGGAGCCCTGGACCCATGGTAGTAGCAGAAGTTTCAGAGCCAACAGTAAGCATTGACAGCATAATATATTTTTGACAGGTAGTGTGAATTCTAGATTATTTATTAAGAAACTAATCTCAAAACGTTTGAAAGAGCTAGATCCAACGGTCAGTGATCTGTCATAACTTCATAGTGTGTTAACATACTATTAAGTTCATGTGTCAACTATAATTAACAAAATATCGTTATACGTAAAAGAATTGAAAGGATTTAAAAATGGTAAATAATAATCAAGTCTTATGTTTATCTTATCATATGAGTGTTAGAAATTAAAATGTGAGTGTTGAAGTCTTATATTGAAAATGAATTTATTAAGTTAGGATTATATAAGTAGAATGAATCCATAAATTCATTTTTTTGAGATTTTGTATTAAAATATGACATCAAGTCTATTATTATGTGTTCTTGCTTAACTTATTAATCAAAATTACTTTGACTTTTGGGTTTCCTTTAACTGTCCAAAAAAGTGATATCAAAATTGATGATTTAACTAGATCAAGTATTTGAAAATAGTAATTGATGTTTGGATTTGTGTCAAACCCATATTATAAAGCATTAGCCTAATACTTTGATCTTAATTAGTAATTCCGTGAATATTCGAAATAGATTCCATTTAAGGGGAGAGTATACTAAAATTGGTTATTGAGGTTAATCCTTTTAATAGTACATTTTTACAAACTCAAACTTTGACATTATGTAGATCATTTAACTACTTAATTAACTCAAATTTACTTACCACTTGAACTGCAACATGATAGTAAATCATATTTTGTTTTACGTTGTTTTCTTTACTTTTCGTTAAATTTTAAAAAAATTAAAAAAACAAGAAATTATCTTATTTTGAAATTAAAATATATTAATACAAGTTAATTTAAACAAATATTTTTAATATTAATTACAAATGATCTACTAATAAAATATCAATAAAAACTAATCTTAATGATGTGAAATTAAATTAAATAATAGTGTAAAAATTTTTAATAATACAAAAACACATCATTAGATAATAATAGTGTAAAAACTAAAAAGCTGAATCAAATTAATTTAAACTCAAAATACTCACCAGAATAACACCTTTCACAGTTTCATTAGTGTAGAATTCTGGTTCCTTTCTTGAAGATCCAACATAACATCAATCAGCGTCAAGTTCCTTTGGTCATTTCCTGCACTCATGCTCTTGTTTCTCCAGTGCTCATCAAGGAGGTTGATTGCGGGATTTAAGGATGCAAACTCAAGTGCAGGTTGTCTCAAGTAATAAATTTCTCGCGAGTCTGAGGTCGATCCACAGGGAATTGATGAAGAAAAATTAATTGAGGTAAGAAAAGGATTTGTCATAACACCAAAAGTAATAAAACAAGTTCACAAATGAATTTAAGGGCTTGCTTGGGTTAGGAGATCCACTCTTAGTAATAAATTAAAGGTAAAATTATTTCTCTTTATAACTCAATTGAAATCCACACACAACGGAGGTTCCAATCAGAAAATATAACATTCAAAGTTCAATTATATATGCAATCATATTATGATTCCTTTAATTATCTACCAACATTTGTAAATGAGTTCAAGCATTCACTGTGTCAATCCTATTGTCTACAATAAATCAAGATCTCCATTATACAAAGAAGGTTTTTAACTTGATTGGAAACAAAATATAACACATATAATGTCCAATTGATAATATATCATTTAAGCACAAAAAATAGAATAATCTAGCCTTATTTCATTACCAAGAGCTTCACTCTTTCACCCTAGTAAGATGAAGATTTAGTTACTCATGGATAAGAAGAAAGAAAGAGAGAAGAAGAGAAAGATGAACATAACTTCAATTTAGAACAAGAAAAATTACAACAAAGGAAAACAATAAACAAGCATAACCATAACTTGTAAAAACTATGCCTAACACCAAGTGCCCCCAAATGGTCAGCCAATGGTGTCTTTTATAGAGGATTAGGGATACAAAATGACAAAGGGGCTGATTAAGAGTAGGTGGATGAGTGGATGAATGAGTGGAAAATGCCAAATGGTGAGGATAAGAGTGAAAAATCATTGAGATTTCTTGTCTCCGAAATCATTCATTGATTAAGTCATGGATTCTGTCATCAAATAGAAAAGTCATCTTCATGAAAGTTGTAGATCTAGATCTTAAATTTTAGATGTCCAAATTTCAGTCCAAGATGATTCTTACAACCCGAGATATGGCCCAATTACTGCAAACTATTCAGGTCCAGTTTCAGCACCTTTGTTTTCACTTCCAAACCCAATATCACCTCCAAGCTGTCTTAATTAGCTCTTGTATTCTTCATGAAAGTTGTAGATCTGGGTCTTAACTTTCAAATGTCCAAATTTCAGCCCATGATAATTCTTACAGCCCGAGTTATGCTCTGATTACTATACACTATTCAGGTTTCAGACACAAAACTCGTGTTTTGTTTTCCAAGCCCATTTAGCTCTTCTAGATGTCCATATTTTACCTGGAGCTCTTCATGAAAGTTGTAGAGCTTTCTCTCAGATTTCCTACAAGATAAAATTCATAATTTCTAGACATCTAGAACTTAAGATATGACCAAAATACAGAAACAGTGTAAGACCCAAATAATGCTGAAAAAATCAATTAAGTCCAATTTGAGTCTAACCTTACAAAACATAACCAGACTTAATCAATTAAGTACATGAAGAGTGTAAATGATTAAAAATGAGGGTTTATTAATGTATAAAATATATGATTATCAAATTCCCCCACACTTAGCTTTTTGCACTCCCGGGCAAAACACATAAGACCAAAGTTAGGAGACAAAAAAAATGACACAGATTCAAAAGCTAAAAACTCTAAAAGACTCGATGAAGCAAGAAGAGCAACAAGAAATTCAAGGGATCAAAGCATTAATGAGGTAACATTTCTTCACATCTCAAACCAACAAGCAAGGAAACTTCAGTTGAAAGAATGAATCAAGAATGATAGATCCTCACAGAATGCACTCTCAATCTCTCAAGTGTTGAAAAGGTAAGTATTTCACTCTATTCAACCCATGAACAATTGCACTACCATAAGCTTGCTTATCTTATACTTCTCCGCTACTCAAAACACATGCATACAAAAATCAAGAGGACTTTATTCAAGGTTGTAATGGGGTCATGGTAAAGGAGAGGGGATAATATGGATATGAAAAGATAAATACCAAAGAGAATAAAAGAGCATTAGTTAAAGTGGAGAAATTGTTTGAGAACATTCATCATAAAGGACAATCACCAATATTTGACTAATGTTTTGTTGAAGATAAATCCCAAATTGGTGGATTGAATTCATTGTTAGACTTGAATATTCTCCTTTTCTTCCTGTTGTTTCCAAGCATCCACCTTTATTCTAGACCCTGATAATCCTTTAATTGCAACGGTGGTCCTTTTTTTTTGTTCATTTTGCACACACACCCCCACACTTGTTCAAGAATAAGGTCAATACTCTCTTATTCTCTAAGGTTGGGTAAAAACATGTTTTTTTTTTGAAGGATGAAATGTGCTAAAAACAAGGAATGGTCAAATAAGTTCAAAGGGGTTACACAACGAAAAATATACAAGGATGACTATTTGGTAAAAGTAGCTATTTCAAAATGCCTCAATCATATTAATGTATACATGTGAAAATGTAGCCTAAAAAAGAGTCAAAGCAAGTTCTAGAGTAACAATTCCATGAGTGAAAATCACACAAGAAAGAAGAGAATGGTACAGATATTCAATTCATTCATCAATAGGCTCAAAATCTCACAAGACATATTTCTATCATTCTCAATCCACCAATTCAACATCCATAACCAAGCATGTGAAATTTAAGAAAGAAGATAATTTATTCAATCATGTTATGATTCTTGAATTTCAATTGCTTCAAAGGATGTGAGAGTGCATTCGCTTGAATCTTTCAAAGGAAATCAAACAGCAAAACTTTGTTTCTTCCACAAATAAACACTAAATAGTTACTACCCCAACTAAGATGCGTCTCAAGAGTAATAAATTATTTCTAAAATTTACTCCTTACTCTGCCATCACTAATTGGTTTTACTAAGAATAGGTTTCTGATAGTCATATCACTAAACATACTTCCCAATTTAGATGTGTCTCAAAAGTAAAATAACTCCTTACTCTGCCATCATTCATTAGTTTAATAAGTCCATGACAATCATATCATATTTCCCAAAAAAAGAAAAGAAAAAAATGGTCAACTATCCTTCCCCCCAACTAGATCACAACATGGTCCTCAATGTTAAAATATAAATGAGTAAAGGATAGAAGATATTACCTGTTGAAGAAATCTGACACAAATTTAAACAAAGTACAATAAATAAAATCAAAAGTAAAGAAAAGTTATAAACGAAGTGTCAAATCTGGCTCCTTTTTCATCCTGTTTCCCTCACTGCTTCCTGCTGACCAATCGATCTGAGCTATTGCTGGGTCAGGTTTATGAACAAAAGCTTCTAATTTATCAATCAACTCATTAATACTAGAAGCAGAGATAAAAAGTTATCTTGCCGAAGGTGTGATAAATTTCTGTTCCACAGCATGGTCAAGAAAAATTAACAAAATATCAAAGAAATTATTTACATTCAACAAACCTATAGGTTTATGGTGGATGTTCAGTTGGGCCTAAGAGACAATTTGAAAGACTTCTTCCAAGGTACCAAAATCACCTGGAAAGGCAATGAATGCATCAGAATTTTCAAGCAGTATCTTCATTTGTTCATGCATTGATGATACCTTAAGTTCCTCTCCAATTATCTTTCTAGTGATGTTCTGTTGAGCTAAAGGTTCAGGAATGACACTTAAAACCTGACTGCATCCTATATATGCAGCAAGTGATACAGCCTCCATTAACCCACAGTAACCTTCCCCATATACAAGATGAATATTCCTCTCAGCAAGTGATCGACCAAGAGTGGTAGCTGCGTTTACAAACTCTAAACCCTTCCCATACTTAGATCCACAAAATACACAGATATTTTTAAGTTGACGAACAGAAACACCTTCCATTTCTATTCTCACCTTCCCTTTGAATGATTCTGAGTTGGAGGAAAGTGGAGAAAGTGGAGTGTTTAAATAGGAAAAAGAATGGAAATGGTAATAATTGCACCTATAAGGGTAGGTTGGCTATTGTCAGAAGAGTTTGAAATTAAGGAACACAGAATCTTTTATTTTTGCTTTTTTTTTGTTTTTTATTTTGACTTCAAGAAAACCATCAGGGTAAAGAAGTCTAGAAACCCCTAAAGGACCCTGCTCAAAGGATCGTCTGTCCAAAATCAAAATACAGCAAAATCATACAAAGATAAAAGAAATATAATAGTAAATGATGACATACCTAAATGTATAGCTTTCATGGCGTATCTTTATACTGCGCGTCATGAGTGCAGTAGTGGCATATCTTTATACTGCGTGTCACCAGTGCAGTAGACACTCACGTCCGTTTATTCAAAGAAAGGAGGAAGAAGAAGAAACCATCGTGGGTTTCCATCCTGGGTCTGGAACTTGGAGCGCTCACACTTAGGCTCGTAATACCAACAAAGATGCTAAAATATGAAACCCGTAATGTCCAAGATCCAAAACATCCCATCCCAGGGCGCTGAGAGCCCCTTCTAATAAAAGAGAGGATCAAGTTCAGATGCCTCATACGCTTTGGCAGTCGCGGGTTACTTCTCACTAATAATTAGAGTGGGACGCTTCTGCCTATCCATTAACTCCACAGTGCCTAGATGGTAAACATTGGGTTATGGAGTACGACTCTCTACAGAGCATGGTACACGAACTTTTTTAAGGACCAGCATGCAAAGGTCCACCTGAGTCAATGATGGGTCAGCCAAAGGCTGGGGCTCCACAACTAATTAAAGCCATGGTACTTCTTTCGGATCTCCCTTGTTCAAACATTTTTTCTTTTTTCTTTTTTTCTTCAATTTTTTTATTTTTCAATTTTTTTTAATTTTTTTTTAATTTTTTTAAAAAGAAAACATGAAGAAGAAGAAGACAATATGTACAGATTGTTGTGGATATGGCTCACATCTGCCTCTGGTTTCACGTCCAATAACGGCTTAAACGCCTTCTATGAGTCGAGGATAAACTTCCTATCCAATTTTCTTATAAATTGGCAAACAAGGTCTTTTAGAGTTAGATTCCCAAGACTGTAGCGTTTTTCTTCATCCTTGAAGAGATTCCACAAATTAAGAAGTTCACGATGCACCAATCCACAAGAATGCATCTTAAGAGTCAATAAGATATCATCTAATGACTCCTTACTCAGTCCATTCTTAATGAAGAAAATTTTATCTTCTCTGTTTGCGAAAACCATCCCCAAAGTACGACATCGCTTGTTACAATTCCATCGTCCACATTTGTAATAGACTTGTAACCTTTTTGCTCTTCTCCTTTTAGAATACGAACTTCTTCCAAGACCTGACATATATGAGTCAAATGAAATTGAAGACTCACCTGCTAGTCGGACTTTTGCTTCAATTATTCAGCGTACATCTTTTGGCATACTTTTGTGCATTAACAGTCTCAATCTTTCACATCGAACTTTGTAAATTTTTTTCAGAGCATTTTGAGGGAGAGAAGGAAAATGTTTTCTCAGGTTTGAAAGAATAACATCCATTTTAAAGGAGAAGAAGGGTTCAGTTATTTTGGGAAATTGAAAAACAAACTGACTTGAGAGTCACGGAGTACCGTTTCCGCCACTTAACCGGCAACATAAAGAACTGCAAAAACAAGGCAACAAAATTAGAGTGAATTCTATTCATAACAAGGATCAAAAAGAGAGATGAATTCTACCTCATTAACTTGGTTTTCCAGAAATGGTTTGAGCCTTTGTCCATTGACTTTAAACACATTACCATTCCTAGGATTCTCAATATCTATAGCCCCATGAGGATACACGTATTTGACAACAAAAGGACCATTCCACCTAGATCTCAATTTTTCAGGGAATAGGTGCAGGCGAGAATTATAAAGCAGAACTTTTTGACCAATTTCAAAAGATTTTCTCAAAATTGTCTTGTCATGAAAAGCTTTTGTTCTGACATTATAAATCTTTGAGTTCTCATATGCATCATTTCTTAATTCCTCAAGTTCATTTAATTGCAATTTGCGTATCTTGCAAGCATAATCAAGATTTAGATTGAAAGCTTTAATGGCCCAAAATGCTTTATGTTCCAATTCTACAGGCAAGTGACAAGGTTTTCCATAGACTAACCGATAGGGTGACATGCCCAAAGATGTTTTTGAAAGCAGTACGGTAAGCCCAAAGTGCATCGTTTAGTCTTAAAGACCAATCTTTACGATTTGGGTTAACTGTTTTTTTCAAAATTTGTTTAATCTCCCTATTTGCCAATTCAACTTGTCCACTTGTCTGAGGGTGATAAGGGGTGGCAATTTTGTGTGTAACACCATATTTCTTCATTAAAAATTCAAATGGTTTATTGCAAAAATGTGTTCCCCCATCACTTATGATAGCTCGAGGGATTCTAAATCGACACAAGATATTCTCTTTTAAAAATTTGAGAACAGTTTTATGATCATTGTGTCGGCATGGAATCACCTCAATCCATTTTGAGACATAATCAACTACAACCAAAATGTACACAAATTCAAATGAAGATGGAAATGGACCCATGAAATCAATTCCTCAACAATCAAAAATTTCAATGACAAGGATGGGGTTCAGAGGCATCATGTTTCTTTTTGAAATTGAGCCCAACTTTTGACAATTTTCACAACTTTTGCAAAAAGTATAACAGTCCTTAAATAAAGTGGACCAATAAAATTCACACTGTAAGATTTTCGCAACTGTTTTCTTTGAAGAGAAGTGGCCTCCACATGCTTCTGAGTGACAAAATTTAATGATACTACCTACCTCACTGTCGGGCATACATCTCCGAAAGATTTGATCAGCACAATATTTGAACAAGTATGGGTCATCCCAATAAAAATTTTTCACCTCTGTCAAAAATTTTCTTCTATCTTGGTGCGTCCATTGAGACGGCATCTTTCCTGTTACAAGAAAGTTGACTATGTTAGCAAACCAAGGCATGGAATTGACAGAAAATAAAAATTCATCAGGAAAGGAATCATTGATAGGTGTGCTATCAAAAGGTGAGCCTATTGTAAGTCTGGACAAATGATCAGCGACAACATTTTCGGCTCCTTTCTTATCTTTTATTGTGATGTTGAATTCTTAAAGCAACAAGATCCACTGTATCAATCTTGGTTTGGCATCCTGCTTAGACATCAAATATCTAACAGCAGAATGATCAGTGAAAATCACAATAAAAGAACCAATTAAGTAAAATCAAAATTTATCTAGTGCAAAAATTACAACAAGTAGTTCTTTTTTAGTAGTGGTGTAATTCATTTGTGCACTGTTTAAAGTTCTACTTGCATAACAAATCACATGAGGCTTACCTTCCTTTCTTTGGCCTAAAACAGCGCCCACAGCAAAATCACTAGCATCACACATTAACTCAAAAAGCAAAAACCAATCAGGAGATTGCATGATAGGAGCAGACGTCAGAAGACCAATTAATTTTTCAAAAGATTTTTGACATTCTTGAGTCCAATCAAATGGTGCATCTTTCAACAAAAGATTACATAATGGTCTAGATATGGTACTAAAGTCCTTAATGAATCTTCTGTAAAATCCTACATGTCCTAAAAAGGAACAAACTTCTCTGACTATTTTTGGGGAAGGTAAATGAGCAATTAATTCAACTTTGGCCTTATCAACTTCAATTCCTTTAGAAGAAATCACATGACCTAACATTATTCCTGAGGTAACCATGTAATGACATTTTTCCCAATTTAGCACAAATCCTTTTTCTTCGCATCTTTTAAGAACTTTTTTCAAATTATCAAGACATTTTTCAAAAGAATTTTCAAAAACTATCAGATCATCCATGAAAACCTCTAAATAATGCTCAATCATATCACTAAAAATGCTTAACATGCATCTTTGAAATGTTGCCGGAGCATTACAAAGGCCAAAAGACATTCTTCTATATGCAAAAGTACCAAAGGGACATGTAAAAGTGGTCTTTTCTTGATCTTCCAATGCAATTGGTATTTGATTATAACCTGAAAAACCATCAAGAAAACAGTAGTAGGGATGTCCTGCTACCCTTTCTAGAATTTGATCAAGAAATGGCAAGGGAAAACTATCTTTCCTAGTAGCAGCATTTAATTTTCTAAAATCAATACACATACGCCAACTAGATGAGACTCGCGTAGGTATTAATTCACCTTTATCATTCAATCACTATTATTCCAGATTTCTTATGCACAACTTGTGTAGGGCTTACCCATTGGCTATCAGAGATAGGATAGATAATTCTAACATCAAGCAATTTAAGGACTTCAGCTCTAACTACCTCTTTCATGTATGGATTTAATCTTCTTTGAGGTTGTTGAGAAGTTTTAGCATTATCCTCTAAATGTATTATATGTGTACAAATTAATGGATTAATGCCTTTTATGTCCTTTAATGTCCATCCAATTGCACTTTTATGCCTTTTAAGTACTTCTGTTAACATACCTTCTTGTTCTTCAGTAAGAGACGAGGAAATTACCACTGGAAAGTTTTGCTTTTCTCCCAAAAATATGTACTTCAACCCAGCAGGTAATAGCTTTAATTCTAGTGTAGGTACTTCTTCATGGGCATAATCATTCATGGGTTTTAGCTCTTCAAATCTTGGCTTCCATCCCTTGTACTCTATTGCCTGTGTACAATCAAGCAAAGAACATATTTTAGAGATATCATCTTCTAATTGCATGCCTGAATTCAATGAATTGACTAAACAAATTTTTAATGGGTCAGAAGAACTCTTTGTTTGAAGATGATCATCTATAATGGCTTCAATTCCTTTAACTTCCTCCTTTTCATCAAGGACTTCCTGTGGTTGCTTGCACATGTTAAAAACATTGAGCTCTAGTGTCATGTTTCCAAATGTTAGCTTCACCACTCCATTTCTGCAATTTATCAAAGCATTAGATGTTGCTAAAAATGGACGGCCTAAAATAACAGGAATTGACTTGCAACTATCAACCATAGGTTCAGTATCCAAGACAATAAAATCCGCAGGATATATGAATTTATCAACTTGAACCAACACATCTTCCACTATTCCTCTTGGAATTTTAATTGATCTATCTGCAAGTAGAAGAGTTACAGAAGTTGGTTTTAACTCACCTAAGTTGAGTTGCTGATAAACTAAATATGGAAGCAAATTGACACTAGCACCAAGATCAAGTAAAGCTTTTTCAATTTTATGTTCTCCAATAATGCATGAAACTGTAGGACAACCAGGGTCTTTATATTTCAACGCATTATTATTTTGAAGAATGGAGCTTACCTGTTCAGCCAAAAATACTCTCTTTTTCACATTTAGTTTCCTTTTAACAGTGCACAAGTCCTTCAAATATTTGGCATAAGAAGGAATTTGTTTGATAGCATCTAATAGAGGAATATTGATCTTCACTTGTTTCAAAATTTCAAAAATTTCAGTGCGGTGGTCCAATTTCTTTGGTTATTCAATGCTTGAGGAAATGGGGGTGAAGGCGAGAGTTTGGTTTCCTTTTGGTCAGCTTCTTCATTTTCTTGGGGAATTGGTTCATCTTCTTTCTCACATGGTTCAGGAATTTGTTTTTCAACAACTTTTCCACTTCTAAGAGTTATCACGGACTTGACTTGGTCCATGTGTTAGTTTTCTGAACTCTCCTCATTTAGACAGTATTGACCCTTGGGATTTGGTTAAGGTTGAGAAGGAAATTTTCCTTTCTCATGAATGGTGAGTGCAGAAGAAAGTTTAACAAGAGTGTCTTTCATGTCATTCATGGTTTAATTGTTTTGTTTATTAATGGCCTCTTGCTTTTCTATGAATGCATACAACGTTTCTTCAAGGTTATTCCTATATGGTGGGACATAAGGTGCATATCCTTGAGAATTTTGAGATTCCTGTTGTGCTTGAGGAGGTGGTGGTTGCACGAATTGTGACTGATTATTATTCCTCCAGCTGAAGTTCGGGTGATTTCTCCATCCCGAATTGTATGTATCTGAAACATAAGAAGTAAATGGCTTTTTAAAATTATTCATTGCATGTACTTGCTCATGTACAACTTCTTTAAAAACAGGAATGTTAGGACATTCGTGTGTTGAGTGTCCTAATCATCACAAATGCCACAAATTTCTTCATTTTGCACAGATTTGATTTCTTTTGCTTTTCTTAATTCCATGGCTTCAACCTTTCTAGCCAAACTGACAAATCTAGCATTTAGATCTTCCTCTTGACTAAGGTGGTATTTTCCTTTATTAGCACTTGCAAGATTAGATCTAATTGAATTGTCAGAAGTGTTAGTACTATGCCAAGATTGAGAATTTTCAGCCAAATGGTTCAAATAATCTAAAGCTTCATCAGGTTCTTTATCAAGAAACTCACCATTGTACATTGTTTCCACAAATTATTTAGTTTCAAGAGTTAAACCTTCATAAAAGAAGCTTATAGTGCGCCATTTTTTAAAACCATGATGTGGGCAAGAATTTAACAAATCTTTAAATCGTTCCCAACATTGAAAATATGCTTCATTTGAATTTTAGGAAAAATTTTGGATTTGTCTTTTCATAGCATTGGTTTTATGTGTTGGAAAAAATTTCTTCAAGAACTCACCTTGCATTTCTTGCCATGTGCCAATTGATCTTGGTTTCAAAGTGTTAAGCCAAGATTTTGCTTTATCTTTTAAAGAAAAAGGAAACAATTTAAGCTTAACAATCTCTTCAGTGCAATTTTGATCATTGAAGGCAATACATACTTCCTCAAATTCTTTCAGATGTAAATATGGACTTTTAGATTCTAAACCATGAAAATTAGGAAGTAAAGAAATCATACCTGGCTTAAATCTAAAATTGTTGGCTTTGAGTGGAAAGATAAAACATGATGGACTAGAATTTCGAGGTGGTTGCAAATATTCACGCATGGTTCGCAACGGTTGATTTTAAGGTTCATCATGTACACTTTCATTGTCAGCCATTGTGTCAATTGTGTGTGATTGTAATTCAAACAAATCAATATATAAAGTACCAGGATTAATTTTAACTAAACGACCAGAATTTAAATCACGATACTAATTAAGCATAAATACATAAATAACTAAAAATAAATAAACAAAAAATAATGTACAAGCTGGCAGTGTCACCCACCCTTAAATATTAGCAAGGATGTGGTATAAACCGACCACCCAATAAATATTAACAAGTAAAAAGTTAGATAACTGATAAAGTAAAAAGTTAGATAATTAGAGAGTTAATAATTAGTAAGTTAGAAAGTGCGAGAAAATAAAAAGTAGAAAATAAATGACGTAAATTAAAAGTTAGAGTGCTGAGAAAATAAAAAGTTAGTAAGCATAAAATAAATAATATAAATTAAAAGTTAGTAAACAGAAAATAAATGACATAAATATAAAAGTTAGAAAGTTAGTATGTTAGCAAGTTAGTAGGTTAGTAAGTTAGATAGTTAGTAAAGAAACCGAAGGATCGGCAAGCCAATCTTTTGCTCCGGTGAGGGAGAAGAGAGAATAGATTTTATTAAAGAAAACGAACCTCAATAAATTAAAACATCAAATCAAGTCCCCGGCAACGGCGCCAAAAACTTGACTGCGAGATTTAAGGATGCAAACCCAAGTGCAGGTTGTCTCAAGTAATAAATTTCTTGGGAGTCCGAGGTCGATCCACAGGGAATTGATGAAGAAAAATTAATTGAGGTAAGAAAAGGATTTGTCACAACACCAAAAGTAATAAAACAAGTTCACAAATGAATTTAAGGGCTTGCTTAGGTTAGGAGATCCACTCTTAGTAATAAATTAAAGGTAAGATTATTTTTCTTTATAACTCAATTGAAATCCACACACAACGGAGGTTCCAATCGGAAAATATAACATTCAAAGTTTAATTATATATGCAATCATATTATGATTCCTTTAATTATCTACCAACATTTGTAAATGAGTTCAAGCATTCACTGTGCCAATCTTATTGTCTACAATAAATCAAGATCTCCATTATACAAAGAAGGTTTTTAACTTGATTGGAAACAAAATATAACACATATAATGTCCAATTGATAATATATCATTTAAGCACAAAAAAATAGAATAATCTAACCTTATTTCATTACCAAGAGCTTTGCTTTTTCACCCAAGCAAGATGAAGATTTAGTTACTCATGGATAAGAAGAAAGAAAGAGAGAAGAAGAGAAAGATGAACATAGCTTCAATTTAGAACAAGAAAAATTACAACAAAGGAAAACAATAAACAAGCATAACCACAACTTGTAAAAACTATGTCTAACACCAAGTGCCCCCAAATGGTCAGCCAATGGTGCCTTTTATAGAGGATTAGGGATACAAAATGACAAAGGGGCTGATTAAGAGTAGGTGGATGAGTGGATGAATGAGTGGAAAATGCCAAATGGTGAGGATAAGAGTGAAAAATCATTGAGATTTCTTGTCTCTGAAATCATTCATTGATTAAGTAATGGATTCTGTCATCAAATAGAAAAGTCATCTTATGAAAGTTGTAGATCTGGATCTTAACTTTCAGATGTCTAAATTTTAGTCCAAGATGATTCTTACAGCCTGAGATATGGCCCAATTGCTGCAGACTATTCAGACCCAGTTTCAGCACCTTTGTTTTGAATTCCAGACCCAATATCACCTCCAAGCTGTCCGAATTAGCTCTTGTGTTCTCATGAAAGTTGTATATCTGGGTCTTAACTTTCAAATGTTCAAATTCAAGCCCAAGATAATTCTTACAGCCCGAGTTATGCTCTGATTACTATACACTGTTCAGGTTTCAGACACAAAACTCGTGTTCTGTTTTCCAAGCCCATTTAGCTCTTCTAGATGTCCATATTTTACCTGGAGCTTTTCATGAAAGTTGTAGAGCTTTCTCTCAGCTTTCCTACAAGGTAAAATTTATAATTGCTAGGCATCTAGAACTCAAGATATGACCAAAATACAGAAACAGTGTAAGACCCAAATAATACTGAAAAAATCAATTAAGTCCAATTTGAGTCCAACCTTACAAAACATAACCAGGCTTAATCAATTAAGTACATGAAGAGTGTAAATGACTAAAAATGAAGGTTTATTAATGTATAAAATATATGATTATCAAAGGTTCTGAAAGAAGCTGTCCATCTTGTTCATCAACTTCGCCATCTTCTTTTCCACCCCATGGAAATCAACCCATCGTAGTATTTGAAAGAAGTCATTCAAATTTCCACTTATCTGCTCTACGAACTCATTCATGAGAATATGGCATTCCTTTCCTTCTTGGGCAACCGCATCCTTGCCATAGTACCGTTTCCCAAAGATCATCCTTAGCATGATATTTAAAGAAAGCTCTAGAAGTCTTGGTCCAAGGTCAACCTTTGATACTTGCCCTTTGCACTTTTCAAATAGTTGCTTTACCAACAATTGTACCTCTTCTTATCAAACTCTTGCGAACATGGCAAGGCGATTGTTGAAGAACAGCTCCAAGGTTGTTAAACGCTGGAGGTTGCGCCAATGGTGGCCATAGGAAGCGAACACCATTGTCTTCCTATTGTAATTGAGATGTTTCCCAGCAAGCATTTGGGAACGGTTTGCAAAAGTAATATCATTCTTTGTAAAGCATTCTTCTACAGCTAAAGGTGAAGAGACAATGAGGACATTTCGTGTTCCAAGCTGGAGAAGAAATATGTAGCCATACTTGTCAGTATGCTTATGCAGACCTCGGTGAAGAGGTTCTTTTATGAGATGAATATGAATGACCTTTTAGTGATAAAACAAGTGGGCTAGGTGGGAGGTTTCTATGCTTGGCTTGTCTCTTCAACATGAATTTAGAAAGAAAAAGGAAAAAGAGGTGAAAAATGGAAGTGGATATTGTTGGAAATATAAATTTAATTAATTACTCATTATGCATGTATTTAGATTTTCATGCACATTTTAATTTCTAAAACTCAAAGTTTCAAGAAGTTATAGTTACAATGTATGCATGATGCACGTGCTTAATAGGTGCATTGTATTGGATAAGTCTAAAGACATACTCTACACTTATAAATACCATTGTACTTGTGCTACTCTAACAAGCCAAGAAATCCAATTGAAATGAATTTCATTAGAAGTCTTCTTTCTCCATTATTAATCTTCTTTATATCATTCAAAGTGGTATCAAGCGCCTACTAATCCTTTGAAGATGGTCTCCTCCTCTCTTGCGGTTCCCAAACTCACAAAAGATAATTTTAATAATTGGTGTGTTTGTATGAGAACAATTCTTAGCTCACAAGAAGTATGAACGTTGGTAGAGAATGACTATGAAGAACCGGTGAATGAAGGAGCCTTAAATCAAGTACAAAGAAACTAATTGCAAAAAGAATCATAAATTGGATCAACATGCTCTTAACATCATTCATGCGATTTTGGATGATAACATATTTGAAAAAGTTTCTTATGCAACTAAGGCGAAGCAAGCTTGGGGAAATTCTCCAATAGTCTCACCAAGGCGTTGATAAGGTAAAGAAGGTGCACCTAAGAAGTGAATTGGAATCTTTATTCATGAAGGAGTCTGAATCCATTCATGATTATTTTACAAGAGTTTTAACAACTGTTAATCAAATGAAGAGATGTGGTGAAAATCTTGAAGATGTTTACGTAATGGAGAAAATTATTCGTTCACTTGACTTAAAATTTGATATTGTTGTCGTGGCTATTAAGCAATCACAAAATTTGGAGACAATGATCATTGATGAACAAAAAGGATCTTTGCAAGCCTATGAAGAGATATTGAAGAAAATGAGCCTCTAATCCAAGCTTTTCAAGCAAAGGTCTCCTTGAAAGATAAAGAGCAAGAACATACTAGTTCTCATGGAAGAGGAAGAGGTTGAAGTCGTGGCTATGGAAGAGGAAGAGGTCGTGGTGGAGATTTTGGTTGTGGTCGTGATCATGGAAGAGGAAGAGGTGGTTATAACTATAACAATGAAGAATCAAGCCAATAATGACAAACATCAAAAGAATGTAAAAGCTATGGTTTTACAAGGGGAAGGGGAAATGGAAGAAGGTATGAAAAGTCTAATGTTCAATGCTATAATTGTCATAAATTTGGCCATTATGCTTATGAATGTTGGACTTCTCCTAACAATCAAGAAGAGACACATCTTGTTGAAGTTAAGGAAGAGGAAGAACTACTCTAGTTAGCAAACAAAGCCAACGAAGATAAATTCTTCTGATATCTTGACACAGGTGCTAGCAATCACATGACTAGCAACAAGAAGTTATTCACAAATTTTGATGAGAAACACAAAGGCCAAATTGCTTTTGGAGATGTTACAAAGGTTCCCATTTAAGGAAAAGGTGTCGTTCTCATCCTTACAAAAAATGACAGTCATAAATTTATATCTCAAGTCTATTATGCTCCCTCCTTGAAAGAAAATATCTTAAGCATAAGGCAATTGCTTGAGAACGGATATGATATTCATTTATAAAATGCATCTTGCACTTTGAGAGATGAATCATATAACTTAACAATAAGGGTACCTATGTCAAATAATAGAATATTTTTACTTAATGTCAAAGTTGATCACCCAAAATGCTTGAAGACATGTGTCAAAGATTCCTCTTGACTTTAGCATATGAGATTTGGTCACCTTAATTTTAGAGGATTGAGTGCATTGACAAAGGAGAATATGGTACATGTGTTGCCTCTCATTGTTCAATCCAATCATTTATGTGAAGGTTGTCTCTTAGGAAAGCAAGTGAGAAAGTCTTTTCCAAAGGAGTCCATGTCTAGAGCCATTAAACCACTTCAACTTGTTCATGCGGACAAATATGGGTCAATCAAACCATCATCACATGGTAAATCCAATTACTTTTTACTTTTCATTGATAATTTTTCTTGCAAGACTTAGGTCTATTTTTTGAAGAGAAAAGATGAAGCATTTGAAGCATTTCAAAAGTTCAAAGCTCTAGTGGAAAATGAAAGTGACTTTGCCATCAAAGCTTTAAGGACCAATAAAGGGGGAGAATTCACTTCTATAGAGTTTAACAAATTTTGTGAGACTCGTGACATTTGTCGTTTCCTCACCATTATATATTCACCACAAAAAAATGGAGTAGTAAAACGAAAAAATGGAATCATCCTCAATACTGCAAGAAGCATGATAAAGAGCAAGAATATGCCTGCGGAGTTTTTGGTCGAAGTCATCATCTGCACTTGTTCTTGTCTGATTTATCCCCTTTAAGAAGTATTCATGACATGACTCCTCAAGATGCTTGGAGTGGTAAGAAGCCCAATGTCTTTCACTTGCGTGTTTTTGAAAGTATTGCCTATGTGCATGTTTCTAAGGAGATAAGAACAAAGCTTGATGATAAAAGTGAGAAGTTAGTTTTCTTGGCTATAGCACAAACTCCAAAGGTTACAAGTTGTTTAATCTTACCAATGGGAAGATTGTCATAAGTAGAGATGTTGACTTTGATGAAGAAAGCTCATCAGAATGAGATGTTCCTTACAATGAAGATGATTCTTCACCTCCCTTGTTTGAAGAGTCAAACAAGAAGGTATTGCTACTCCTCCTCCTTTACCTAATGACGATGAAGTTCAATCTTATCTTGGTAACTCATCGAAAGGACCTAGAGGAACAAGGAATCTAAGAGAGCTTTATAAAGAAACCCATATAGTAGAGAATACAACATTAATTTTTCTCCTTGCCGATTCCAAGCCATTACACTTTGAAGAAGCCATGCAAGACGAGAAATAGAGAGTTTCAATCAATTCAAAAGAATGACGAATGTGAACTTTCTACTCTTCTAAAAGGACAAAAGGCAATTGGTGTGAAGTGGATTTACAAAGCTAAAAGAAATCCTCAAGGAGAAATAGAGAGGTACAAAGCTAGGCTTGTTGCCAAAGGTTATAGCCAACAACATGAAGTTGATTATGATAAAGTGTTTGCTCTCGTGACTCACTTGGAGACTATTAAATTGATCATCTCCTTAACTACTCAAAAAAAGTGGAGAATTTATCAAATGGATGTCAAGTCTGCCTTCTTGAATTGTTATCTTGAAAAAGAAGTGTATATCCAATAACCATTGGGTTACATGGTGAAAGGACATAAAGATAAGGTGTTGAGGTTAAAGAAGGCATTGTATGGCTTGAAACAAACTCCAAAAGCTTAGTATAGTTGCATTGATAAGTACTTCCAAAATCATGGCTTTAGTAAGTGCCCAAAGAACATGAACTCTATGTCAAAGAAGGTAAAAAGGGAAGCATTCTCCTCGTATGCCTATATGTCAATGACTTGATTTTTATTAGTAACAACCCAAAGATGTTTGAAGACTTCAAAAAGGTGATGACTCAAGAATTTGAAATAACCAACATAGGTCTCATGTCCTACTACCTTGGTATTGAAGTTAAGCAAGATGGAGATGAAATTTTCATTTCTCAAGAATCTAATGTCAAGAAAGTTTTACAGAAATCCAAGATGAAGAATTACAAGCTCATGAACACCTTAATTGAATTTGGAGCAAAGTTGTCAAAGTATGATGAAGGTGAAAAGGTGGATTCAACTCTATATAGGAGTCTTGTTGGAAGCCTAAGGTATTTGACATGCACAAGACCCGACATGCTTTTTGGAATGAGAGTTGTTAGTCGTTTCATGGAAGCACCAATTATAACTCAAATGACAATGAATAAAAGAATCCTTCGATATATCAAAGGAACTATTGACTATGGTTTTTATTATTCACCCTCTTTCGATTTCAAGCTTGTCGGTTAAAGTGACAGTAATTGGTGAGGTGACATTGATGATAGAAAAAACATAAGTGGTTTCATATTTTTCGTGGTTAATATTGCTTTTACTTGGAGTTCAAAGAAGCAACTCATTCTAACTCTTTTTACATGTGAAGCCAAGTATGTTGCCACCACTTCTTGTGTTTTTCATGCAATTTGGTTAAAAAGGCAATTGAAGACGCTACATGTGTCTCAACATGAGACTACAACTATTTACCTGGACAACAAATCTACCATTGCATTGGGGAAGAATCCTATGTTTTATGATCGAAACAAACATATAGATACAAAGTTTCATTTCATAAGAGAATGCATTGAACATAGAGAAATTGAGCTCTCTTATATGAGAAACTATGATCAAGTAGCTGATATTTTCACCAAAGCTTTGAACTTTGAAGATTTTGTGAAGATGCGGACATGGATTGGGATCACCAAGAAGAATCAAGTTTAAAGTGGGGTGTTAGAAATATAAACTTGATTAATTACCCACTATGCATGTATCTAGATTTTCATGCACTTGTAATTTCTAAGACTCAAAGTTTCATGCCACTATTTAAATGTAGGTTTGTTAAATAGGTCAACAGACCTTTACATAGGCTAACAGACCTTCTTTCAAATAGGCTAACATGCATTTGCATAGGCTAACAGACATACCTTTAAATATGTCAACATTCCTTTACATAGCTAACAGACCTGAGCCTTGAAATAGGTCAATGAGCTTACTTAAGGCCCATAGACCTTTGTTATAACTTAATACTCACCTTCTAATTTTATAGATGCTCACCACTTTCTTACTTTAGTCTTTGGTCGATATGAGACTTAGAGATACATCAAGTTACAAAATTATTAGAAGTATATAGTTGCAAAACATGAACATCGAACCTACGATCCTCTAATTGTAACATGAATACAAAAAAGATTAGAGTTATAATAAATTAACATCATGATAATAATTGCATGTTCTATAATGAATCACTACAAAAAATACAGCATTTAGTCACAGTTTTAACCGTGGCAAACATATTAAAATTGTAACTAATAAAGTTTAGCCACGATTATCGCAACTATGGTTAAATAAGGCGTGGAAAATAAATTAGCCATGGTTTTAGGGACCGTGGCAACATTTTGTTACCCACGGTTATAACCGTGGTTAACTAAGTTATAACCGTAGCTAAATTTATTAAGAATATATTTTACAAAATACTTAGCTACATTTAAACCGTGGCTAATTTAAGGATTATAACCAGAGCTAAATTTATTAAGAATATATTCTACAAAATACTTAGCTACATTTAAACTGTGGCTAATTTAAGGATCAACCACACTTAAACCGTGGCTAAGTGATGGATTAGCCACACCTAAACCATGGCTAATTTATGGATTAGCCACACTTAAACTGTGGCTAATTTAAGGATCAGCGGCACTTAAACCGTGGCTAATACAACGAGTGTTTTATATTTATGAAACTGATTTGCCACGGTTAAACCGTGGCTAAATATTTTTATTTTTTTTAAAAGACTAGTTGCTTTCTAATCATATCACAAATGAATACCTGTTTAATCATATAATACAAAATCTCAATCAAGTAGAGCATTCAAATCACTAGTTAATAAAGAGGATTGAACAAAAGTTTTGAATATTTGTCAAAACTAAACTATATGCTTCATGTTCACAACTTCACTAACCAATCCTACTCAAAATGCATATCCTAGTTAGCATCATCACTATTTTAAAGCATACACTTCATGTTTACAACTTCACTTAACTACAAATCCTACTCAAAAAGTAGACTATTATCATCACTACATTTAATTACATAAACTTAAGAACTTGAAACATTATTGAAAGGTAAGTCAGAACCAAATCTATCTTGCAAGAAATTTAAGATGTTACTCAATTGTGCTTTGATCTCATCATATCCATTTAACTTATCTTGCAAGGTCTCAACTTGTTTCTCTAAGTCTTCAATACGTTGTTGAGATGCATTGTTGTTTGATGCTCCTATATTGCGTTGTGTGGGCATATAAAAAATATTAGTAGGGAAAACACCATGTCCTAAGCCACGCACACGACCAGAGTGTTCAACTCCAAATACTTTTCCAATTGCATCATTTGTTGAGCTAAAATTATTGAAGGAACACCTGAAGAAGCAGCACATTCTTGATCTTGAGGTAAGCTCTCTGAAATCTTATCCTAAAAGTAAAGAGAAATCCATCATTATATTTTTCTATGAAATATCATAATAACAAACAACCTCAGCAACAAAGCACATAATGAATATTCACTTCCTTGCAGAATTTCCAAATATCATTATATTATTCCTATGATTTTAATATTGTTACTTAAAAAATTATATAAAAAATCACATTTAGGTGGTATTAGTTAAATAGTAATACATATTGCTCAAAGCTAAAGAATATAAGAACAGAGTGGGCAGATGGTCCAGCATACATCACACAGTATCCTATTAAGGGAGGGCATTCTTATATTTACAAGTTCAGGGCGATGAACCAAAGAGGCACCCTTCTATGGCATGCACATTATACTTGGCAGCGAAATGTAACATATGCATCAAGATGTAAAGCCAGTAAATAACAAATTACTAATCACATTTGATTAAAATGATGTTACATATTATCGGTTTCTAATATTAATTGAAAAACCATACTATCAATTTCTAATATTAGTTGTGCTTCATCTATATATTTGATATATATATAACTCCGCAACCATATTGTCACATCTTTATAATCAAATATATAGATAAAGCACAACTAATATTAGAAACTGATAGTATTGTTTTTCATAGATGAAGCACCGCTAATATTAGAAATCAGTGACTACAGAATTTAGAGATGCAAACTCAAGTGTAGGTTGTCTCAAGTAATAAATTTCTCGGGAGTCTGAGGTCGATCTACAGGGAATTGATGAAGAAAAAATTAATTGAGGTAAGAAGAGGATTTGTCATAACACTAAAAGTAATAAAAAATGTTCACACATGAATTTAAGAACTTGCTTGGGTTATGAGATCCACTCTTGGTAATAAATTAAAGGCAAGATTATTTTTCTTTATAACTCAATTAAAATCCACACACAACGGAGGTTCCAATCGAAAAATATACATTCAAAGTTCAATTATATATATACAATCATATTATGATTCCTTTAATTATCTACCAACATTTGTAAATGAGTTCAAGCATTCACTGTGTCAATCCTATTGTCTACAATAAATCAAGATCTCCATTATACAAAGAAGGTGTCTAAATTGATTGGAAACAAAATACAACATATATAATATCAATTTGATAATATATCATTTAAGCACAAGAAATAGAATAATCTAATATTATTTCATCACCAAGAGCTTCACTCTTTCACCCAAGCAAGATAAAGATTTAGTTACTCATAGACAAGAAGAAAAAAAGAGAGAAGAAGAGAAAGATGAACATAGCTTCAATTTAGAGCAAGAGAAAATTACAATAAAGTAAAACAATAAACAAGCATAACCATAACTTGTAAAAACTAAGCCTAACACCAAGAGCACCAAATGATCAACCAATGGTGCCTTTTATAGAGGATTAGGGATACAAAATGACAAAGGGGCTGATTAAGAGTAGGTGGATGAGTGGGTGAATGAATGAAAAATGTCAAATGGTGAGTTGGTGAATGGAAAATTATTGAGATTCTTTATCTTCGAAATCATTCATTGCTTAACTCATGGATTCCGTCACCAAATAGAAAAGTCATCTTCATAAAAGTTGTAGATATGAGTCTTAACTTTCAGATGTCCAAATTTCAGCTTATTTCATCACCTATAACCCAAGATATGGCCCAATTACTGCAGACTATTCAGGTCCAGTTTCAGCACATCTGTTTTGACTTCCAGACCCAATATCACCTCCAAACTATCCGATTTGAGTTCTGTGTTCTTCATGAAAGTTGTAGATATGGGTCTTAACTTTCAAGTATCAAAATTTCAGCTCAAGAAAGTTCTTACAGCCCGAGTTATGCTCTGATTACTGTACATTATTTAAGTTCCAGTCACAAAACTCGTATTCTGACTTCCAAGCCCAATTAGCTCCTCTAGATATCCATATTTTACCTGGAGCTCTCATGAAAGTTGTAGAGCTCTCTCTTATCTTTCCTACAAGGTAAGATACATAATTATTACACATCTAGAACTCAAGATATGGAGGAAATACAGAAACAGTGTAAGACTCAAATAATGCTGAAAAAATCAATTAAGTCCAGTTTGAGTCCAAACTTACAAAACATAACCAGACTTAATCAATTAAGTACATGGAGAGTGTAAATGACTAAAAATAAGGGTTTATTAATGTATAAAACATGTGATCATCAAATTCCCCCACACTTAGCTTTTTGCACTCCTGGGCAAAACACATAAGACCAAAGTTAGGAAACAAAGAAAAACGACATAGACTCAACAGCTAAAAACTCTAAAAGACTCGATGAAGCAAGAAGAGCAATCAAAAATTCAAGGGATCAAAGCATTAATGAGGTAACATTTCTTCACATCTCAAACCAATAAGCAAAGAAACTTCAGTTGAAAAGAATGAATCAAGAATGATAGATCCTCACAGAATTCACTCTCAATCTCTCAAGTGTTTAAAAGGTAAGTATTTCACTCTATTCAACCTATGAACAATTGCACTACCATAAACTTGCTTATCTTCTACTTATCCGCTACTCAAAACACATGCATACAAAAATCAAGAGGACTTTATTCAAGGTTGTAATGGGGTCATGGTAAAGGAGAGAAGATAATATAGATATGAGAAGATAAATACCAAAAAGAATAAAAGAGCATTATGGTACAGTTAGAGTGGAGAAAATATTTGAGACCATTCATCATAAAGGACAATCACCAATATTTGACTAATGTTTTGTTGAAGATCAATCCCAAATTGGTGAATTGAATTCATTGTTAGACTTGAACATTCTCCTTTTCTTCATGTTGTTTCTAAGCATCCACCTTTATTCTAGACTCTGATAATCCTTTTATTGCAACAGTGGTCAATTTTTTTTTAATTATTTTGCACACACACCCCCAAACTTGTTCAAGAACAAGGTCAATGTTTTCTTATTCCCTAAGGTTGGGTAAAAACATGTTTTTTTTTCTCTTTTTTTTGAAGGCACGGAATGAGTTAAAAATAAGAAATGGTCAAATATGTTCAAAGGGGTTACACGATGGAAAATATACAAGGATGACTATTTGGTCAAAGTAGCTATTTCAAAATGCCTCAATCATATTAATGTATGCATGTGAAAATGTAGCCTAAAAAAGAATCAAAGCAAGTTCTAGAGTAACAATTCCATGAGTGAAAATCACACAAGAAAAAAGAGAATGGTACAAATATTCAATCCATTCATCAATAGAATCAAAATCTCACAAGGCATATTTCTATCATTTTCAATCCATCATATCAACATTCATATCCAAGCTTGTGATTTTTAAGAAAGAAGACAATTTATGCTAAGATCCAAGAATTCATTTGCTACTTCTACACAAAATAATTATTTCCTCAACTAAGATGCGTCTCAAGAGTAATAAATTGTTTTCAAAATTTACTCCTTACTCTGCCATCCTTAATTGGTTTTACTATGAATAGGTTTCTGATAGTCATATCACTAAACATACTTCCCAATTTAGATGTGTCTCAGAAGTAAAATTACTCCTTACTCTGCCATCATTCATTAGTTTAGTAAGTCCATGACAATCATATCATACTTCCCAAAAAGAAAAGAATTTTTTTTGTCAACTATCCTTCTCCCCCAACTAGATCACAACATTGTCCTCAATGTTAAAATATAGATGAGTAAAGGATAAAAGATATTACCTGTTAGAGAAATCTGACACAAATCTAAACAGAAACAAAGTATGATAAATAAAATCAAAGGTAAAGGAAAGTTATAAACGAAGTGTCAGATCTGACTTTCTTTTCATCCTGCTTCCCTCACTGCTTCCTGCTGACTAATCTATCTGAGCTATTGCTAGGTCAGGTTTATGAACAAAAGCTTCTAATTTATCAATCAACTCATCAATAGTGGAAGCAGAGATAAGTTGTCTTGCCGAAAGTGTGATAAATTTCTGTTCCACAGCATGGTCAAGAAAGAGTAACAAAATATCAAAGAAATTATTTACATTCAACAAGCCTATGGGTTTATGGTGGATGTTCAGTTGGGCCTAAGAGACAATTTGAAAAACTTCTTCCAAGGTACCAAAATCACCTGGTAAGGCAATGAATACATCAGAGTTTTCAAGCATTATCTTCATTCGTTTATGCATTGATGATACCTTAAGTTCCTCTCCAATTGTCTTTACAGTGATGTTCTGTTGAGCTAAAAGTTTAGGAATGACACCTAAAACCCGACTGCCTCCTATATATGCAGCAAGTGATACAACCTCCATTAACCCACGGTAACCTCCCCCATATACAAGATGAATATTTCTCGCAGCAAGTGATCGACCAAGAGTGGTAGCTCCGTTTACAAACTCTAAACCATTCCCATACTTAGATTCACAAAATACACAAATATTTTTAAGTTGACGAACAGAAACACCTTCCATTTATATTCTCACCTTCCCTTCGAATGATTCTGAGTTGGAGGAAAGTGGAGAAAATAGAGTGTTTAAATAGGGAAAAGAATGGAAAGGGTAATAATAGCACCTATAAGGGTAGGTTGGTTGTTGTCAAAAAAGTTTAAAATTAAGAAACACAAAATCTTTTTTTTTTTAATTTTTTTTTTAATTTTTTTTAATTTTTTTTTGTTTTTTTTTTACTTCAAGAAAACCATCAGGGTAAAGAAGTCTAGAAACCCTTGAAGGACCCTGCTTAAAGGATCGTCTATCCAAAATCAAAATACAGCAAAATCATACAAAGATAAAAGAAATATAATAGCAAATAATGACATACCTGTATATACAACTTTCATGATGTATCTTTATACTGCGCGTCATGAGTGCAGTAGTGGCATATCTTTATACTGTGTGTCACCAGTGCAGTAGACACTCACGTCTGTTTATTCGAAGAAAGGAGAAAGAAGAAACCATCGTGGATTTCCATCCTGGGTCTGGAACCTGGAGCGCTCACACTTGGGCTCGTAACATCAACAAAGATGCTAAAATCTGAAACCCGTAAAGTCCAAGATCCAAAACATCCCATCCCAGGGCGCTGAGAGCCCCTTCTAATAAAAAATAGGATCAAGCTCAGATGCCTCATACGCTTTAGCAGCCGCGGGTTACTTCTCACTAATAACCAGAGTGGGACGCTTCTGCTTGTCCATCAACTCCATAGTGCCTAGATGGTAAACATTGAGTTATGGAGTGCGGCTCTCTACAGAGCATGGTACATGAACTTTTTTAAGGACCAGCGTGCAAAGGTCCTCCCGAGTCAATGACGGGTCAGCCAAAGGCTGGGGCTCCACAACTAATTAAAGTCATGGTACTCCTTCCAGATCGCTCTTGTTCAAACATTTTTTTATTCTTATTTTCTTCTTATTTTTTTTTTGCTTTTGTTTTTTGAAAAATGACTTGAAGAAGAAGAAGATGATGTGTACAAATTGTTGTGGATATGACTCACATTTGCCTCTGGTTTAACATCCAGTAACGGCTTAAACGCCTTCTATGAGTCGAGGATAAGCTTTCCATCCAATTTTCTTATAAATTAGCAAACAGGGTCTTTTAGAGTCAGATTCCCAAGACTGTAGCGTTTTTCTTCATCTTTGAAGAGATTCCACAAATTAAGAAGTTCACGATGCACCAATCCACAAGAATGTGTCTCAAGAGTCAATAAGATATCATCTAATGACTCCTTACTCAGTCCATTCTTAATGAAGAAAATTTTATCTTCTCTATTTACGAAAACCATCCTCAAAGAATGACATCGCTTGTTATAATTTCATCGTCCGCATTTGTAACAGACTTGTAACCTTTTTGCTCTTTTCCTTTTAGAATACGAACTTCTTCCAAGACCTGGCATATATGGGTCAAATGAAATTGAGGACTCACCTGCTAGTCAGTCCTTTGCTTCAGTTATCCAGCGTACATCTTCTGGCATACTCTTGTGCATTAACAGTCTCAATCTTTCACATCTAACTTTGTAGATTTTTTTCAGAGCATTTTGAGGGAGAGAAGGAAAATGTTTTCTTAGGTTTGAAAGAATGACATCCATTTTAAAGGAGAAGAAGGATTCAATTATTTTGGGAAACTGAAAAATAAACCGACTTGAGAGTCACGGAGTACCGTTATCTGCCACTTAACCGGCAATATAAAGAATTGCAAAAAGAAGGCAACAAAATTAGAGTAAATTCTATTCATAACAAGGATCAGAAAGAGAGATGAATTCTACCTCATCAACTTGGTTTTCCAGAAATGGTTTGAGCCTTTGTTCATTGACTTTAAACACATTACCATTCCTAGGATTCTCAATATCTACGGCCCCATGAGGATACACATGTTTGACAACAAAAGGACCACTCCATCTAGATCTCAATTTTCTAGGGAATAGATGCAGACGAGAATCATAAAGTAGAACTTTTTGACCAATTTCAAAAGATTTTCTCAAAATTATCTTGTCATGAAAAGCTTTTGTTCTGGCTTAATAAATCTTTGAGTTCTCATATGCATCATTTCTCAATTCCTCAAGTTCATTTAATTGCAAGTTGCATATCTTGCAAGCATCATCAAGATTTAGATTGAAAGCTTTAATGACCCAAAATACTTTATGTTCCAATTCTACAGGCAAGTGACAAGGTTTTCCATAGGCTTACCGATAGGGTGACATGTCCAAAGATGTTTTGAAAGCAGTACGGCAAGCCCAAAGTGCATCGTTTAGTCTTAAAGACTAATCTTTATGATTTGGGTTAATCGTTTTTTTCCAAAATTTGTTTAATCTCTCTATTTGCCAATTCAACTTGTCCACTTGTTTGAGGGTGATAAGGGGTGTTGTGTGTAATACCATATTTCTTCATTAAAGATTCAAATGATTTATTATAAAAATGTGTTCCCCCATCACTGATGATAGCTTGAGGGATTCCAAATCGACACAAGATATTTTCTTTTAAAAATTTGAGAACAGTTTTATGATCATTGTGTCGGCATAGAATCACCTCAATCCATTTTGAGACATAATCAACTATAACTAAAATATACACAAATCCAAATGAAGATGGAAATGAACCCATGAAATCAATTCTCCAACAATTAAAAATTTCAATGACAAGGATGGGGTTCAGAGGCATCATGTTTCTTTTTTAAATTGAGCCCAACTTTTGACAATTTTCACAACTTTTGTAAAAAGTATAGCAGTCCTTAAATAAAATGGGCTAATAAAATCCGCACTGCAAGATTTTTGTAGCAGTTTTCTTTGAAGAAAAATGACCTCCACATGCTTCTGAGTGACAAAATTTAATGACACTACCTACTGTTGGGAATTGCGGATCAAAAGTCTCGCAGCGGAATAATAGAATTCCCTCACAGGATCCATGCGAAAAAGTCCATAATCCGAGTTTTTAAAAATTTACCTCTTGAAGCGTGATAATCACAAGCGAGGTGAATCACCAACACCGTAATAGTGACGATGTCTCTGCGGTATCCACACGAACAGACTTACAAAAAGGAGTCACGCCTCTGTTTCGTAGTGCTAGCTGCGAAGAGAGGAGAAGAAAACCTCACTATCTCTCACTCATTTTCTGTAGGTGCGGCTAGGGTTGTGATGTAACCTAGTAGCAGCCCCTTTAATAGTATTATTTGTAACAGTGGCTGCCTTAAGTGAGTGTGAGCAGTAGCAAGGTAAGTGGTGCAACCCTAAACCCATCTGTCATGAGTTAGGCCCACAATTGAATCCGAGTCCAACTTGGATTCTGATTACTCCAATTTAATCTGTTCTAAGTGTGCGACCCTGCAGGTTCTCATGACGTTGGTAGTAATATGAAAATCTCATTT
The DNA here is from genome assembly GCA_029884605.1 of Ormosia emarginata. Taxonomy (NCBI): domain Eukaryota; kingdom Viridiplantae; phylum Streptophyta; class Magnoliopsida; order Fabales; family Fabaceae; genus Ormosia; species Ormosia emarginata. The sequence goes on from JAQQTP010000089.1 coordinate 5,504,955, forward strand.
TAATATTACAAACAATGAGCGGTATCTAGTAACACATCACTGCTACCCAAGTAATGAGAATGTCAGTGATTTGACATAACCTATCCGTGACCAATGTTTCCGTGTAGTTTAGTCCCTTTGTGCAGATATCCAGATTAAACACAAGGCATAGAATGTGTCACCCTTGTTTAGTTCAATCTTTAGTTTCCCGATTCCCGAGTAGACATAGTAATAACGAATGAGATCAATATCTCATATTGACTCATTTGAGCATGGCCATGCATTTCGTAGTCTCACTTAATCAAGGGGCCCGAAGATATCACTCCTGTTATGTAGGAGGGACAAATCCCATCTAGGTCACTCACATCCCTCCACATGTATCGCGGTATGTCTAATAACCAACTTTATAATCATCTTGTTACAGATGACGTTTGATGGCATTAAAACACACAACTCCTCATGTAGGAATTGTAGTGATTTCAGGTCAAAGGACCACATACACCATTATCACTATGAGAATAAACATGACACTCACGTAACGATCCACGTAGCGTTCGCATGGCGGGTCTGTCCAATACATCATTACTCTAATATGTATCCATGTGTAGACTTGATATCTCATATCCATGACCCGTGAGATGTGGTCATCAGTCTACATACATACTAGTCTCAATGCATTATTGTTGTCCTAATTAACAATAATACTTGACTAGGGACATTTAAGAATAGTGTTTTATCCAATAGGATCTCACGATCAAGTCATCCACTTGATGTCCTATGGTATCAAACTTACTATTCTAAGGACTTTATTATGTCTACTAAAAAGAACACAATAAATGAAATGCCTCATATAAAATAACATAATATAATGTATGTAAATACAAACAAAATGTATTGGCCACTAGGGCATACACCAACACCTACCTCACTGTCGGGCACACATCTCCGAAAGATTTGGTCAGCATAATATTTGAACAAGTATGAGTCATCCCAATAAAAAATTTTCACCTATGTCAAAAATTTTCTTCTATCTTGGTGCGTCCATTGAGTTGGCATCTCTCTTTCTTGTTCTTCAGTAAAAGATGAGGAAATTACCACTGGAAAACTTTGCTTTTCTCCCAAAAATGTGTACTTCAACCCAACAGGTAATGACTTTAGTTCCGATGTGGGTACTTCTTCATGGACATCATCATTCATGGGTTTTAACTCTTCAAATCTTGGCTTCCATCCCTTATACTCCACTACCTGTGTACAATCAAGCAAAGAGCATATTTTAGAGATATCATCTTCTAATTGCATGCCTGACTCAAATGAATTGACTAAACAAATTTCTAATGGGTCAGAAGAACTCTTTGTTTGAAGATGATCATCTATAATGACTTCAATTCCTTCAACTTCCTCCTTTTTATTAAAGACTTCCTGTGGTTACTTGCACATGTTAAAAACATTAAGCTCTAGTGTCATGTTTCCAAATGTTAGCTTCACCACTCCATTTCTGCAATTTATCAAAGCATTTGATGTTGCTAAAAATGGACGGCCTAAAATAACAGGAATTGACTTGCAACTATCAACCATAGGTTCAGTATCCAAGACAATAAAATCTAACCATTGGTGATGATTTGTGGCAACACTCTCAATGATCTCATAAGCTTCTGTTAGTCTTCTATTCATCAAAGCTCCACCAGCTGCCAAGTCTAGAGACACCTTCGAAGAATATTCTAGCCCATTATAGAAGGTGTGAACGATCAACCATTTTTCTAACCCACAGTGTAGGCAGGCTTCCAGCAAAGCCTTATATCTGTCCCAAGCTTCCGACAATGACTCTCTATCTTTCTGAACGAAGCTTGTGATCTGGGTCCTAAGATAAGCAGTCTTGGAAGGTGGAAAGAATTTGTTCAAGAAAGTTTGCTCCAATTGGTCCCAAGTAGTGATTGTCTCAGCGGGAACTGAATTCAACCAAGCTCTAGCTCTATCTCTCAATGATAATGGAAACAGGCGGAGACGAATAGCATCAACAGAAGCGTCTTCAATCTTGAGGGTCTTACAGAATTCCAAGAACATATCCACATGATCATTCGGGTCCTCTGATGGCAATCCTCCAAACTGGTTCTGCCTTATCATAGAAAACAAGGCAGGAGGTATGGTGAAGTGTCTAACTTCAATGTCTGGTCGAGCAATTCCAGAACGCAAACCCCGAGCATTAGGGGCTGCATACTCTTTAAGAGGTCTATTATCTGCAGGTGCAGCCATGACAAGCGTTAGCTCAAGTATTTCTCTCGCTCTTTGCTCTTGTTGTCTTCTCTTTCTACGAAAAGTTCTTTCAATTTCAGGATCTGCTTCTTCAAGAGTCCCGGAACGTCTAGTACTTCGCATAAACAAGAGAAATTACCTGCAGAGAGTGAAAGACAACACAAGAAAGTAGTGAAAATGGTTTAAAATAATTAAATTAAAAATTAAATTGATATTCAAGAAAAACACAGTCCCTGGCAACGACGCCAAAAACTTGGTGTGTGAAATCCGCAAGTGTACAGTTTCGTCGTCAAGTAATAAAAAGATCGAATCCACAGGGACTATGTATATGAATATTAATTAATTAATTAATTCAATTAAATTAAACAAAAGGGAATATAATTATTGAGTGATAAGAATGTAGTAACCAAGCAATTAAATAAATAAAAATTAAAATGCAGAGTTGAAAATGAAAACAACAAATTGTTAAGAAGGATTTTCAAATTCAAGAAAGCTTCAATGATTGGGGGTAACCACAATGATACAAGACTCCTAATTGACAATTGAATGCAGGATTTAAAGATGCAAATCCAAGTGCAGGTTGTCTCAAGTAATAAATTTCTCGGGAGTCCGAGGTCGATCCACAGGGAATTGATGAAGGAAAATTAATTGAGGTAAGAAAATGATTTGTCACAACCAAAAGTAATAAAACAAGTTCACAAATGAATTTAAGGGCTTGCTTGGGTTAGGAAATCCACTTTTGGTAATAAATTAAAGGTAAGATTATTTCTTTTTATCACTCAATTGAAATCCACACACAACGGAGGTTCCAATTGAAAAATATAACATTCAAAGTTCAATTATATATGCAATCATATTATGATTCCTTTAATTATCTACCAACATTTGTAAATGAGTTCAAGCATTCACTGTGCCAATCCTATTGTCTACAATAAATCAAGATCTCCATTATACAAAGAAGGTTTTTAACTTGATTGGAAACAAAATATAACACATATAATGTTCATTTGATAATATATTATTTAAGCACAAGAAATAGAATAATCTAACCTTATTTCATTACCAAGAGCTTCACTCTTTCACCCAAGCAAGATGAAGATTTAGTTACTCATGGATAAGAAGAAAGAAAGAGAAAAGAAGAGAAGGATGAACATAGCTTCAATTTAGAGCAAGAGAAAATTATAACAAAAGAAAACAATAATCAAGCATAACCACAACTTGTAAAAACTAAGCCTAACACAAAGTGCCCCCAAATGGTCAGCCAATGGTGCCTTTTATAGAGGATTAGGGATACAAAATGACAAGGGGGCTGATTAGGGGTAGGTGAGGAGTAGGTGGATGAGTGAAAAATGCCAAATGATGAGTTACTGAGTGGAAAATTATTGAGATTCTTGGTCTCCGAAATCATTCAGTGCTGATCTCATGGATGCCATCAGAATGAAGCAACGTGGTCCTCATGAAAGTTGTAGCATTTTGTCTCAGCTTTCCAATGCCACTAAGATCATCCAAAAATTCATCATACAGCCCAAGATATGACCCAATTACTGCAGACTATTTACATTGTTTCTGTATTTTTGCCATATCTTGAGTTCTAGATGTGTAAAAATTATGTATCTTACCTTGTAGAAAAGATAAGAGAGAGCTCTACAACTTTCATAAAGAGTTCTAGGTAAAATAAGGACATCTAAAGGAGCTAATTGGGCTTGGAAGTCAGAACACGAGTTTTATGATTAGAACCTAAACAGTGTGCTATAATCAGAGCATAACTCGGGCTGTAGGAACTTTCTTGGGCTAAAATTTGGATACTTGAAAGTTAAGACCTATATCTACAACTTTCATGGAGAACATGAGAACTCATTCGGATAGATTGGAGGTGCTATTGGGTCTGGAAGTCAAAACAGAAGTGCTGAAACTAGGCTAAATAGTCTGCAGTAATTGGGTCATATCTTGGGCTGTATGATGAATTTTTGGATGATCTTAGTGGCATTGGAAAGCTGAGACAAAATGCTACAACTTTCATGAGGACCACGTTGCTTCATTCTGATGGCATCCATGAGATCAGCACTGAATGATTTCGGAGACCAAGAATCTCAATAATTTTCCACTCAGTAACTCATCATTTGGCATTTTTCACTCATCCACCTACTCCTCACCTACTCTTAATCAGCCTCTTTGTCATTTTGTATCCCTAATCCTCTATAAAAGGTACCATTGGATGATCATTTGGTGCTCTTGGTGTTAGGCTTTGTTTTTAGAAGTTATGGTTATGCTTGTTTATTGTTTTCTTTTGTTATAATTTTCTCTTGCTCTAAATTGAAGTTATGTTCATCTTTATCTTCTTCTCTTTTTCTTTCTTCTTATCTATGAGTAACTAAATCTTCATCTTGCTTGGGTGAAAGAGTGAAGCTCTTGGTAATGAAATAAGGTTAGATTATTCTATTTCTTGTGCTTAAATAATATATTATCAAATGGACATTATATGTGTTATATTTTATTTCCAATCAATTTAGAAACCTTCTTTGTATAATGAAGATCTTGATTTATTGTAGACAATAGGATTGACACAGTGAATGCTTGAACTCATTTACAAATGTTAGTCGATAATTAAAGGAATCATAATATGATTACATATATAATTGAACTTTAAATGTTATATTTTTTTATTGGAACCTCCGTTGTGTGTGGATTTCAATTGAGTTATAAAGAGAAATAATCTTGCTTTTAATTTATTACTAAGAGTGGATCTCCTAACCCAAGCAAGTTCTTAAATTCATTTGTGAACATCTTTTATTACTTTTGGTGTTGTGATAAATCATTTTCTTACCTCAATTAATTTTTCTTCATCAATTCCCTATGGATCGACCTCGGACTCTCAAGAAATTTATTACTTGAGACAACCTGCACTTGGGTTTGCATCCTTTAAATCCCGCAATCAAGTTTTTGGCGCTGTTATCGGGGACTTGATTTGAAATTTTAATTAATTGAGGTTCTTTTTCTTTAATAAAATCTATTTTCTCTTCTCCCTCACCGGAGCAAAAGATTGGTCAGTTTCTTTACTAACTCTCTAACTTTCTAACTATCTAACTTACTAACCTACTTGTTACCAAGTGGCTTCAATACTCAAGACGGGGATGAATTGAGTTTATAAAATAAGTTCGTAATTATTTCGCAAAACTCTTGACTATTGAATTTCGTTGAAGCTATTGACTATTTAAAATGAATGAATAGATAAGAACGATAGATATTGCTCAATAATTAACCAAGAGGGAAGTAAACAAGCAGGAATATAAGCAATGCACAAATGTAAAGAGAAGAGTTTAGAAAATTAAACACAATAGTTTATCTTGGTTCGGCCACTAATCCACTTGTGACCTACATCCAGTCCTCAAGCAACAACTCGAGATTTTTCACTATATTTTCAAGCTTCAATAAGTGCTTGACAACCTTTACAAACTTGAGCACTCAACTCCTTGGGATGCCTCACCCTTGAGCTTGAGTCTCTTCAAACAAAGGGATGCCTCACCCTTTACAATTTGGAGGGATACCTCACCCTCTCTTATAAAACAATCAAGGTTGGTTGAATGAAACTCTCACTAGAGTAAATGATACAAATTGAAGCTTTTAGAATGCTCTCAAAAGATGTCTCAAGTTTTTCACAAAAATAGAGCAAGAAATGGATTCAAAGATTAATTCTCGTTTTGATGTGATACTAAGATGTTTTAGGTTCAAGAACAACCATCAATGATGCCCCAATTTCTGTATTTAAAGAGATATGCAGTTAAAGAACCATTGGGGGTGATTAAAGCCAATCATTTAATGTGCCTAATATAGCTGCTGGGCATGTTAGAATACTGGTAATCGATTACAAGACTCTGGTAATCAATTATATGGCAGTTAGAACGTGTTCTTGGCTTTCTGGGTTTGTGGTAATTGATTACAAGACTTATGTAATCGATTACACGCCCTCTAACTTGATGGTAATCGATTACAATATTGATGTAATCGATTACATGACTGTTTTGAATGTGTTCTTGCCTTTCTGGGCATATGGTAATCGATTACTAACTGGTGTCTAATCAATTACATGCCCTCTGACTTGATGGTAATCAATTACAATATTGATGTAATCGATTACAAGGCTTCTGTTTAGCTTGTAATCGATTACCACACATGTGTAATCGATTACATTACACTTTAAACTCATTTTTCAAGCTTGAAAGAGGATTCATGTCATTCCTAACTTTAGAAAACATGGATTTGAACAATATTGAACTTTGTTTGGCATTATCCAAGATTAAAGACAACCTCTTTTTAGAAAGTGAACTTTGAAAAACATATTGATTAAAATCATATTTGAAAAATCATTTGAGATATCTTGAGAACATTTAACATTGATGTTCTAATACCTATATCTAAACCTCTTGATTTCTTTCTTTGATTTTGGTTTTCTCTTTTGCACTTGATCTTCATCTTTGGCTTTGTTATCATCAAAAACCAATTGACATTGCTTCAAGACACATGCATTCACATTCTCTTCCTTTTTGAAGATGACAAACTGAACATTGAAAGGAAGAGAAATAATTATATATATATATATATATATATATATATATATATATATATATATATATATATATATATATAACTCTCCTCCGTAATATATGCATAAGATAGGGTTAGTAATATGTTCATGTAATAGCTTAAATCAAGCTCTCCTGTACTTATGCAAGTCACTAATCTCTCCCCCATTGGCATTATCAAAAACATATTAGCATTTAGTCAAAATTTCGGCAGCATTTCCGCTTATTTTCATGATTTCCCAAATTTTAAACAGTAGAAAAACAACCAGCCCAAATAAATAGTCAGATCAATATCCAAATGCATATTAGAATCAATATACTTAGTAATCATATCAATAGGATAATAGAATCAATAAACATATATTAAACATCAAAAATACCAACTGATTTTATATAAATTGTTTCAATGTCATATACAACCAAATATCAGAGAAATACAAAGAAAATATCATGGCAATAGTCCATGATCACTATCAGTCACCTCACTATCACTGTCCACATCTGCAGCAATGTCTCCAAGGTCTACATCATCGTCTCTAGAGTCAAGATCATCCTCGGAACCAAGGAGCTCCTCATCATCAGCAGGAACTCCAGTGGGAGTGGCAGAGGGATCAACAAACGATAGAGGAGCAGCAGGAGGGGCAGAAGAGGTGGTAGGTGCATCAGCATCTCTCGGTGTAGTGTGTCTGGGGCCCTCCAGAAGCAAACGAATAGAAGCAAGCTCCTGATCGGAGTAGTCCATCCTCAGCTCAAGGTGATCCACCTTCTACTCAATGCGTCCATCCGGGTTTCCACTGTGGTCGGTAAGTTCCGCATTTCCTAAAGCAGAAGATCCAAAGTAGCTGGAACTGGTGTAGGTTACTGATCCTCCTCGTCATCATCACTTTCAGGACCATGGGGATATGCCCGTAGCTGCCATAAGCCAGATAGTACCATTTCCCATCGACCTTACTCAACTGAAGCTTCTTCAGAGTGTGCAAACCACTTGATTGTGGGCCTTTGGAGCTGGTATCCTTGGTTTCCTCAGTCAAAGAGATGTGACAGTGTTCCAGGATAGCTGTCACCGACATGGCATATAGGAGAGCATAGTTCTTCTTCTTTTTCACATCCAGCAGGTGCTGAATGATGTAGTTGGCCTAGTTGATTGGCCTGCCTGTGGTTATGGCCCACAAGACCACCACGTCATCTCGTAAGACTTGAGAGTAGTTCCCGCCTCTGGGAATTAAGCCTCAAACAATCAGATAATGGAGTACCCTGTTCTCCATTGTCAAGCCAGTTGCCATCACTCTTCTGTTATTCCTTGGAAGCACGTAACCAGAGTGAATTAGAGACTTCAGAGCACTCTTATACTCAAACTCAGCTCCCTAAGCATTTTCGTTACCATAGAAGCTTGTCCCAATATAGGTTAGCTTAGTCAACCTACACTATTCTTCCCTAGAGGTCTTAATTTGAGTTTTTTTTTACTTCATAAATTAGACAATGATCTTCATACCTAAGATTTGCATAGAACACTCGAACCAAATTTGGATAAATAACCTTTTGAATGCTGAAGAACCAAAGCAAACCCAGCTTTTCAATCAACTGAAAACTTTCCAGGGGTTCACTAGTGCAAAAGGACTGAGTGAGATACCTTGGCGAGATTAGCTTCCTTTGTTGGAAGTTCTTCTGGAAAAGCTCAGCCTTCTTAGTGGTGGAGAAATGCTTAGTGAGGTCCAGCCCTGAGATGTTACGTGGAGGAGCACTGAAGGATTCTCCAATAGCGGCCCCGATTCTTGCACGTTTGGCACATTGGGTTGGGTCAGCCATTGATGATTAAAGGTGTGAAGAGGGATGAATGGAAGAGTGTTTGGAGGTGTTTGGGCGAAGGTTTGGAGATGTGTGGTTCGTGGGGGATGAAGGGGAGAAAAACGAAGGAGTGGGGAATTTTGGGTGGAAAATGGGGTGGGTTTGGATGAGATTTGATGGTTGGGTTGTGTTAGGAGATGAGTTTCGAGTGGAAGGGAGGTGAAATGAGAAGATTTAGTGGAGTATGGAGTGAGAATGAGGGATTTTGGAGGAGAGGGCTTTGAGGGTGCAGAGGAGAAGAAGAGATAGTTTCAGAATGAGTGACCTTTCGCGCGTCAGAAAACCTTTTAAAATCCCTGTGTAATCAATTACATGAGTTGTGTAATCGATTACCAGCCTTCTGTTTGCCCCTGTAATTGATTACAATATCAGTGTAATCGATTACCAACCTCTTGTTTGCCCCTGTAATCGATTATAATATTAGTGTAATCGATTACCATGCTTCTGGGAACCTTGTAATCAATTACATTATTTGTGTAATCGATTACCTAAATTATGGGTTCAATGTAATCGATTACTAGTGTGATGTAATCGATTACTTGCTTGACATAACCTTTGTAATCGATTACGAAGGTCTTGTAATCGATTATCAGCCTATTAAAACTCATATATTGCATTTCAAACAATGAAGGATCAATTCTAAACCATTCAAATTAGTTCCAAAGCATCTTAAATCATTTTCAAACAACATGTAGGCATATAATCCAAACAGATTGTGATCCAAAACACATAATCATACAAGATTTCTACTTTTACCAAGAATTACCCCATTTAGATGGATTTGAGATGTTTTTGAGTTTTTTTGGAGGTTTTTGACATGAGAGAGCACCTGCAAAACAACTTAGGGGAAATCTCCAATTCTCAAGTTAGTATTGGATCAAAAAATCAAAAGTTATGCAGCAAAGAGTCATGATTATGTAGAAAAATACATGTTTATGCAACAAATAGTGTATTATGCAGCAATTTAGCCTATGCATGATTGATCTAATATGTCAAGTTTATTTCTTATATAATAGAAAGCTTCTTTTGCTAAAGGCTTAGTGAAAATGTCAGCTAGTTGCTTAGTGGTTTCTACAAATTCAAGCATGCAATCATCCTTTTGAACATGATCTCTTATGAAATGATGTCTTATTTCAATATGCTTTGTTCTTGAGTGTAAAGCGGGATTTTTAGACAAATTGATTGTAATAGTGTTATCACTTCTTATGAGAATGTGATCCAGTTCAAGACCATAGTCTAGAAGTTGTTGCTTCATCCAAAGGATTTGAGCACAACAACTTCCAGCTGCAACATATTCAACTTCAGCTGTTGACAATGTCACACTATTTTGCTTCTTGCTATGCCAAGAAACTAATGAGCTTCCAAGCAAGTGACATGTCCTACTAGTACTCTTCCTATCCATTTAGCACCCAACAAAATCAGAATCAGAATAACCAATCAAATAACATGAAGCACCCTTAGGGTACCACAATCCTATTTGTGAAGTGCTTATTAGATATTTCATAATTCGTTTTACAGCACTTAGGTATGATTGATAATTATATATTTTATACATTAATAAACCCTCATTTTTAATCATTTACACTCTTCATGTACTTAATTGATTAAGCTTGGTTATGTTTTGTAAGATTGGACTCAAATTAGACTTAATTGATTTTTTCAGCATTATTTGGGTCTTACATTGTTTCTGTATTTTAGACATATCTTGAGTTCTAGATGTCTAGCAATTATGAATTTTACCTTGAAGGAAAGCTGAGAGAAACCTCTACAACTTTCATGAAGAGCTCTAGGTAAAATATGAACATCTAGAAGAGCTAATTGGGCTTGGAAGATAGAACACGAATTTTGTGTCTGGAACCTGAATAGTGTATAGTAATCAGAGCATAAATTGGGTTGTAAGAATTATCTTGGGCTGAAATTTGGAAATTTGAAAGTTTAGACCCAGATCTACAACTTTCATGCAGAACACAAGAGCTCATTTGGACAGCTTAGAGGTGATATTGGGTCTGGAAATCAAAACAGATGTGCTGAAACTGGGCCGGAACAGTCTGCAGTAATTGGGTCATATCTCAAACTGCAAGTGATAAAATGAGCTGAAATTTGGACATCTGAAAGTTAAGATCTAGATCTACAACTTTCATGAAGATGGCTTTTCTATTTGATGACGGAATCCATGAGTTAAGCAATGAATGATTTCAGAGACAAGAAATCTCAATAATTTTTCACTCTTATCCTCACCATTTGGCATTTTCCACTCATTCATCCACTCATCCACCTACTCTTAATCAGCCCCCTTGTCATTTTGTATCCCTAATCCTCTATAAAAGGCACCATTGGCTGATCATTTAGAGCACTTGGTGTTAGGCTTAGTTTTTACAAGTTATGGTTATGCTTGTTTATTGTTTTTCTTTGTTGTAATTTTCTCTTGTTCTAAATTGAAGCTATGTTCATCTTTCTCTTCTTCTCCCTTTCTTTCTTCTTATCTATGAGTAACTAAATCTTTATCTTGCTTAGGTGAAGGAGTGAAGCTCTTGGTAATGAAATAAGGTTAGATTATTCTATTTCTTGTGCTTAAATGATATATTATCAATTGGACATTATATGTGTTGTATTTTGTTTCCAATCAATTTGGAAACCTTCTTTGTATAATGGAGATCTTGATTTATTCTAGAAAATAGGATTGGCACAGTGAATGCTTGAACTCATTTACAAATATTAGTAGATAATTAATGGAATCATAATATGATTGCATATATAATTGAATTTTGAATGTTATATTTTTCGATTGGAACCTCCGTTGTGTGTGGATTTCAATTGAGTTATAAAGAGAAATAATCTTACCTTTAATTTATTACCAAGAGTGGATCTCCTAACCCAAGCAAGTTCTTAAATTCATTTGTGAACTTCTTTTATTACTTTTGGTGTTGTGACAAATCATTTTCTTACCTCAATTGATTTTTCTTCATCAATTCCCTGTGAATCGACCTCGGACTCCCGAGAAATTTATTACTTGAGACAACCTGCACTTGGGTTTGCATCCTTTAAATCCCGTAGTCAAGTTTTTGGTGTCGTTGCCGGAGACTTGATTTGAAGTTTTAATTTATTGAGGTTCATTTTCTTTAATAAAATCTATTCTCTCTTCTCTCTCACTGGAGCAAAAGATCGGCTTGCCGATCCTTCGGTTTCTTTACTAACTCTCTAACTTACTAACTATCTAACTTACTAACCTACTAACTTGCTAACATACTAACTTTCTAACTTTTATATTTATGTCATTTATTTTCTGTTTACTAACTTTTAATTTATGTTATTTATTTTTTGCTTACTAACTTTTTATTTTCTGCGCTCTAACATTTAATTTACGTCATTTATTTTCTACACTTTCTAACTTACTAATTATTAACTTTCTAATTATCTAACTTTTTACTTTATCAGTTATCTAACTTTTTACTTGTTAATATTTATTGGGCGGTTAGTTTATACCACATCCTTGTTAATTTTTAATGGTGGGTTACACTGCCAGCTTGTACATTATTTTTGTTTATTTATTTTAAGTTATTTATGTATTTATGCTTAATTGATATCGTGATTTAAATTATGGATGTTTAGTTAAAATTAATCCTGGTACTTTATATATTGATTTGTTTGAATCATAATCACACACAGTTGACACAATGGCTGATAATGAAAGTACACATGATGAACATGAAAATCAACCGTTGCGAATGCGTGAATATTTGCAACTACCTCGAAATTCTAGTCCATCATATTTTATCTTTCCACTCAATGCCAACAATTTTAGATTTAAGCCAGATATGATTTCTTTACTTCCTAATTTTCATGGTTTAGAATCTGAAAGTCCATATTTACATCTGAAAGAATTTGAGGAAGTATGTATTGCCTTCAATGATCAAAATTGCACTGATGAAATTGTTAAGCTTAAATTATTTCCTTTTTCTTTAAAAGATAAAGCAAAATCTTGGCTTAACACTTTGAAACCAAGATCAATTGGCACATGGCAAGAAATGTAAGGTGAGTTCTTAAAGAAATTTTTTTCAACACAAAAAACCAATGCTATGAAAAGACAAATCCAAATTTTTTTCCAAAATTCAAATGAAGCATATTTTCAATGTTGGGAACGATTTAAAGATTTGTTAAATTCTTACCCACATCATGGTTTTGAAAAATGACGCATTATAAGCTTCTTTTATGAAGGTTTAACACCTGAAACCAAATAATTTGTGGAAACAATGTGCAATGGTGAGTTTCTTGATAAAGAACCTGATGAAACTTTAGACTATTTAAACCAGTTGGCTGAAAATTCTCAATCTTGGCATACTACTAACCTTTCTGAAAATTCAATTAGATCTAACCTTGCAAGTGCTAATAAAGGAAAATATCACCTTAGTCAAGAGGAAGATCTAAATGTTAGGTTTGCCAATTTGGCTAGAAAGGTGGAAGCCATGGAATTAAGAAAAGCAAAAGAAATCAAATCTGTGCAAAATGAAGAAATTTGTGGCATTTGTGATGACTTAAGGACATTTAGCAAAAGTCATTTACTTTTTTTTTTTTAGATACATACAATCCGGGATGGAGAAATCACCCGAACTTTAGTTATAGGAATAATAATCAGTCACAATTCGTGCAACCACCACCTCTTCAGGCACAACAAGACTCTCAAAATTCTCAAGGATATGCACTTTATGTCCCACTATATAGGAAAAATCTTGAAGAAACACTGCATGCATTCATAGAAAAGCAAGAGGCCATTAATAAACAAAACAATCAAACCATGAATGACATAAAAGACACTCTTGCTAAACTTTCTTCTGCACTCACCATTCATGAGAAAGGAAAATTTTCTTCTCAACCTTAACCAAATCCCAAAGGTCAGTACACTCTAAATGAGGGGAGTTCAGAAAACCAACAAATGGACTAAGTCAAGTCAGTGATAACTCTTAGGAGTGGAAATGTTGTTGAAAAACAAATCCCTGAATCTTGTGATAAAGAAGATGAACCAGTTCCCCAAGAAAATGAAGCAGTTGACCAAAAGGTGACCAAACTCTCGCCTTCACCCCTATTTCCTCAAGCATTGAATAATCCAAAGAAATTGGACCACCACACTGAAATTTTTGAAATTTTGAAACAAGTGAAGATGAATATTCCTCTGTTAGATGCTATCAAACAGATTCCTTCTTATGCCAAAAATTTGAAGGACTTGTGCACTGTTAAAAGGAAATTAAATGTGAAAAAGAAAGCATTTTTGGCTGAACAGTTAAGCTCCATTCTTCAGAATAATAATGCGTTGAAATATAAAGACCCTGATTATCCTACAGTTTCATACATTATTAGAGAACATAAAATTGAAAAAGCTTTACTTGATCTTGGTGCTAGTGTCAATTTGCTTCCATATTCAGTTTCTCAGCAACTTAACTTAGGTGAGTTAAAACCAACTTCTGTAATTCTTCTACTTACAGATAAATCAATTAAAATTCCAAGAAGAATAGTGGAAGATGTGTTAGTTCAAGTTGATAAATTCATATATTCTGTGGATTTTATTGTCTTGGATACTGAGCCTATGGTTGATAGTTGCAAGTCAATTTCTGTTATTTTAGGCCATCCATTTTTAGCAACATCTAACGCTTTGATAAATTGTAGAAATGGATTGGTGAAACTAACATTTGGAAACATCACACTAGAGCTCAATGTTTTTAACATGTGCAAGCAACCACAGGAAGTCCTTGATGAAAAGGAGGAAATTGAAGGAATTGAAGCCATTATAGATGATCATCTTTAAACAAGGAGTTCTTCTGACCCATTAGAAATTTGTTTAGTCAATTCATTTGATTCAAGCATGCAATTAGAAGATGATATCTCTGAAATATACTCTTTACTTGATTGTACACAGGTAATGGAGTACAGGGGATGGAAGTCAAGATTTGAAGAGCTAAAACCCATGAATGATAATGCCCAAGAAGAAGTACCCACTCTGGAACTAAAGTCATTACCTGCCGGGTTAAAGTACAAATTTTTTAGAGAAAAATAAAACTTTCCAGTGGTAATTTGCTCATCTCTTACTGAAGAACAAGAAGATATGTTAACAGAAGTACTTAAAAGGCATAAAAGTGCAATTGGATGGACATTAAAGGACATAAAAAGTATTAATCTATTAATTTGTATACATAGAATACATTTAGAGGATAATGCTAAAACTTCTCAACAACCTCAAAGAAGATAAAATCCACACATGAAAGAGATAGTTAGAGCTGAAGTCCTTAAATTGCTTGATGTTGGAATTATCTATCCTATTTCTGATAGCCAATGGGTAAGCCCTACACAAGTTGTGCCTAAGAAATCTGGAATAACAGTGGTTGAAAATGATAAAGATGAATTAATACCTACGCGAGTCTCATCTAGTTGGCGTATGTGTATTAATTTTAGAAAATTAAATGTTGCTACTAGGAAAGATCATTTTTCCTTGCCATTTCTTGATTAAATTCTGGAAAGGGTAGCAGGACATCCATACTACTATTTTCTTGATGGTTTTTTGGTTATAATCAAATACCAATTGCATTGGAAGATCAAGAAAAGACCACTTTTACATGTTTCTTTGGTACTTTTGCATATAGAAGAATGCCTTTTGGCCTTTGTAATGCTCTGGCAACATTTCAAAGATGCATGTTAAGCATTTTTAGTGACATGATTGAGTATTATTTAGAGGTTTTCATGGATGATCTGATAATTTTTGGAAATTCTTTTGAAAATTATCTTGATAATTTAGAAAAAGTTCTTAAAAGATGCGAAGAAAAATGATTTGTGCTAAACTGGGAAAAATGTCTTTACATGGTTACCTCAGGAATAGTATTAGGTCATGTGATATCTTCTAAAGGAATTGAAGTTGATAAGGCCAAAGTTGAATTAATTGCTCATTTGCCTTCCCCAAAAACAGTCAAAGAAGTTTATTCCTTTTTAGGACATGTAGGATTTTACAAAAGATTCATTAAGAACTTTAGTGTCATATCTAGACCATTATGTAATCTTCTGTTCAAAGATGCACCATTTGAATAGACTCAAGAATGTCAAAAATCTTTTGAAAAATTAATTAGTCTTCTGACATTTGCTCCTATCATGCAATCTCCTGACTGGTCTTTGCCTTTTGAGTTAATGTGTGATGCTAGTGATTTTGCTGTGGGCATTGTTTTAGGCCAAAGAAAGGAAGGTAAGCCTCATGTGAATTGTTACGCAAGTAGAACTTTAAACAATCCACAAATGAATTACACCACTATTGAAAAAGAACTACTTGCTATAATTTTTGCACTGGACAAATTTCAATCTTACTTAATTGGTTCTTCTATTGTGATTTTCATTGATCATTATGTTGATAGATATTTGATGTCTAAGTAGGATTCCAAACCAAGATTGATAAGGTGGATCTTGTTGCTTCAAGAATTCAACATCACAATAAAAGATAAGAAAAGAGCCGAAAATATTGTCGCTGATCATTGGTCCAGACTTACAATAGGCTCACCTTTTGATAGCCCACCTATCAATGATACTTTTCCTGATGAATTTTTATTTTCTGTCAATTCCATGCCTTGGTTTGCTAACATAGTCAACTTTCTTGTAACAGGAAAAATGCCGCCTCAATGGACGCACCAAGATAGAAGGAAATTTTTGACAGAGGTAAAATTTTTTTATTGGGATGACCCATACTTGTTCAAATAATGTGCTGACCAAATCTTTCGGAGATGTGTGCCCGACAGTGAGGTACGTAGTGTCATTAAATTTTCTCACTCAGAAGCATGTGAATGTCACTTTTCTTCTAAGAAAATAGCTGCGAAAATCTTGCAGTGTGGATTTTATTGGCCCACTTTATTTAAGGACTGTTATACTTTTTGCAAAAGTTGTGAAAATTGTCAAAAGTTGGGCTCAATTTCAAAAAGAAACATGATGCCTTTGAACCCCATCCTTGTCATTGAAATTTTTGATTGTTGGGGAATTGATTTCAAGGGTCCATTTTTATCTTCATTTGGATTTGTGTATATTTTGGTTGCAGTTGATTATGTCTCAAAATGGATTGAGGCGATTCCATGCCGACAAAATGATCATAAAACTATTCTCAAATTTTTAAAAGAAAATATCTTGTGTCGATTTGGAATCCCTTGAGCTATCATAAGTGATGGGAGAACACATTTTTGCAATAAATCATTTGAATATTTAATGAAGAAATATGGTATTGCACACAAAATTGTCACCCCTTATTACCCTCTGACAAGTGGACAAGTTGAATTAGCAAATAAGGAGATTAAACAAATTTTGAAAAATATGGTTAACCAAAATCGTAAAGATTGGTCTTTAAGACTAAACGATGCACTTTGGGCTGACTGTACTGCTTTCAAAACATCTTTGGGCATGTCGCCCTATCGGTTAGTCTATGAAAAACCTTGTCATTTGCCTGTAGAATTGGAACATAAAGCATTCTGGGCCATTAAAGCTTTCAATCTAAATCTTGATAATGCTTGCAAGATACGTAAATTTCAATTAAATGAACTTGAGGAATTGAGAAATGATGCATATGAGAACTCAAAGATTTATAAAGGCAGAACAAAAACTTTTCATGACAAGATAATTTTGAGAAAATATTTTGAAATTGGTCAAAAAGTTCTGCTTTATGATTCTCGCCTGCACCTATTCCCTGGAAAATTGAGATCTAGTTGAAGTGGTCCTTTTGTTGTCAAACATGTGTATCCTCATAGGGCCGTAGATATTGAGAATCCTAAGAATGGTAATGTGTTTAAAGTCAATGGACAAAGGCTCAAACCATTTCTGGAAAACTAAGTTGATGAGGTAGAATTCATCTCTCTTTCTGATCCTTGTTATGAATAAAATTTATTCTAATTTTGTTGCCTTGTTTTTACAGTTCTTTGTGTTGCCGGTTAAGTGGCAGATTATGGTACTCCGTGACTCTCAATTCAGTTTGTTTTTCAGTTTTCCAAAATAACTGAATCATTTTTCTCCTTTAAAATGGATGTCATTCTTTCAAACCTGAGAAAATATTTTCCTTCTCTCCCTCAAAATGCTCTAAAAAAAATTTACAAAGTTCGATGTGAAAGATTGAGACTGTTAATGCACAAAGGTATGCCAAAAGATGTACGTTGGATAATTGAAGCAAAGGTCCGACTAGCAGGTAGCAGGTGAGTCTTCGATTTCATTTGACTCATACATGTCAGGTCTTGGAATAAGTTCGTATTCTAAAAGAAGAAGAGCAAAAAGGTTACAAGTCTGTTACAAATGTAGACGATGGAATTGTAACAAGCGATATCATTCTTTGGGGATGGTTTCCGCAAACAGAGAAGATAAAATTTTCTTCATTAAGAATAGACTGAGTAAAGAGTCATTAGATGATATCTTATTGACTCTTGAGATGCATTCTTGTGGATTGGTGCATCGTGAAATTCTTAATTTGTGGAATCTCTTCAAGGATGAAGAAAAATGCTACAGTCTTGGGAATCTGACTCTAAAAGACCCTGTTTGCCAATTTATAAGACAATTGGATGAGAAGCTTATCCTTGACTCATAGAAGGTGTTTAAGACATTACTGGACGTTAAACCAGAGGCAAATGTGAGCCATATCCACAAACAATCTGTACATATCATCTTCTTCTTCTTCATGTCATCTTTCAAAGAAAAAAAGAAAAAAAATTAAAAAAAAGAAAAAAAAAGAAAAAAAATGTTTGAACATGGGCGATCCGGAAGGAGTACCGTGGCTTTAATTAGTTGAGGAGCCCCAGCCTTTGGCTGACCCATCATTGACTCGGGTGGACTTTTGCACGCTGGTCCTTAAAAAAGTTCATGTACTATATTCTGTAGAGAGCCGCACTCCATAACCCAATATTTACCATCTAGGCACTGTGGAGTTGATGGACAGGCAGAAGCGTCCCACTCTAGTTATTAGTGAGAAGTAACCCGCGACTGCCAAAGCGTACGAGGCATTTGAGCTTGATCCTCTCTTTTATTAGAAGGGGCTCTCAGCGCCCTGGGATGGGATGTTTTGGATCTTAGACATTACATGTTCATATTTTAGCATCTTTGTTGATGTTACGAGTCCAAGTGTGAGCGCTCTGGGTTCTAGACCTAGGATGGAAACCCACGATGGTTTCTTCTTTCTCCTTTCTTCGAATAAACGGACCTGAGTGTCTACTGCACTGGTGACATGCTGTATAAAGATATGCCACTACTGCACTCATGACGTGCAGTATAAAGATACGCCATGAAAGCTGTACATACAGGTATATCATCATTTGCTATTATATTTTTTTTATCTTTGTATGATTTTGCTATATTTTAATTTTGGACAGACGATCCTTTGAGCAGGGTCCTTCAGAGGTTTCTAGACTTCTTTACCCTAATGGTTTTCTTGAAGTAAAAAAAAAATAAAAAAAAAAATTGTGTTCCTTAATTTCAAACTCTTCTAACAACAGCCAACTTACCCTTATAGGTACAATTATTACCCTTTCCATTCTTTTTCCTATTTAAACACTCTATTTTATCCACTTTCCTCCAACTCAGAATCAATCAAAGGGAATGTGAGAATAGAAATGGAAGATGTTTCTGTTCGTCAACTTAAAAATATCTGTATATTTTGTGGATCTAAGTATGGGAAGGATTTAGAGTTTGTAAACGCAGCTACCACTCTTGGTTGATCACTTACTGCGAGGAATATTCATCTTGTATATGGGGGAGGTTGACGTGGGTTAATGGGGGTTGTATCACTTGCTGCATATATAGGAGGCAGACAGGTTTTAGGTGTCATTCCTGAACCTTTAGCTCAACAGAACATCACTGGAAAGACAATTGGAGGAAACTTAAGGTATCATCAATGCATGAACGAATGAAGATAATGCTTGAAAACTCTGATGCATTCATTGCCTTACCAGATGATTTTGGTACCTTAGAAGAAGTTTTTCAAATTGTCTCTTGGGCCCAACTGAACATCTATCATAAACCCATAGGTTTGTTGAATTTACATAATTTCTTTGATATTTTGTTAATATTTCTTGACCATGCTGTGGAACAGAAATTTATCACACCTTCGGCAAGACAACTTCTTATCTCTGCTTCCACTATTGATGAGTTGATTGATAAATTAGAAGCTGTTGTTCATAAACCTGACCCAGCAATAGCTCAGATAGATTAGTCAGCAGGAAGCAGTGAGGGAAACAGGATGAAAAATGAGCCAGATTTGACACTTTGTTTATAGCTTTTCTTTACTTTTGATTTTATTTATTGTACTTTATTTTTGTTTAAATTTGTGTCAGATTTCTTCAACAGGTAATATCTTCTATCCTTTACTCATCTATATTTTAACATTGAGGACAATGTTGTTATCTAGTTGGGGGGAAAGGATAGTTGATCAATTTTTTTTCTTTTCTTTTTTGGGAAGTATGATATGATTGTCATGAACTTATTAAACCAATGAATGATGGCAGAGTAAGGAGCAATTTTACTTCTGAGACGCATTTAAATTGGGAAGTATGTTTAGTGATATGACTATCAGAAACCTACTCATAGTAAAACCAATTAAGGATGATAGAGTAAGGAGTAAATTTTGGAAACAATTTATTACTCTTGAGATGCATCTTAGTTGAGGAAATAATTATTTTGTGTAGAAGTAGCAAATGGATTCTTGGATTTTAGCATAAATTGTCTTCTTTCTTAAAACTCACAAGCTTGGATATGAATGTTGATATGATGGATTGAGAATGATAGAAATATGCCTTGTGAGATTTTGAGCCTATTGATGAATGAATTGAATATTTGTACCATTCTCTTCTTTCTTGTGTGATTTTCACTCATAGAATTGTTACTCTAGAACTTACTTTGATTCTTTTTGAGACTACATTTTCACATGCATACATTAATATGATTGAGGCATTTTGAAATAACTACTTTGACTAAATAGCCATCCTTGTATATTTTCCATTGTGTAACCCCTTTGAACTTGTTTGACCATTCCTTGTTTTAAGCTCATTTCATCCTTCAAAAAAAAAGAAAAAAAATATCTTTTTACCCAACCTTAGGGAATAAGAAAGCATTGACCTTGTTCTTGAACAACTGTGGGGGTGTGTGTGCAAAATGATCATAAAAAAAATGACCACTATTGCAATTAAAGGATTATCAGAGTCTAGAATAAATGTGGATGCTTGGAAACAACAGGAAGAAAGGGAGAATGTTCAAGTCTAACAATGAATTCAATTCACCAATTTGGGATTGATCTTCAACAAAACATTAGTCAAATATTAGTGATTGTCCTTTATGATGAATGTTCTCAAACATTTTCTCCACTCTAACTGTACCATAATGCTCTTTTATTCTCTTTGGTATTTATCTTTTCATATCCATATTATCCCCTCTCCTTTACCATGACCCCATTACAACCTTGAATAAAATCCTCTTGATTTTTGTATACATGTGTTTTGAGTAGCGAAGAAGTAGAAGATAAGATAGCTTATGGTAGTGTAATTGTTCATGGATTGAATAGAGTGAAATACTTACCTTTTAAACACTTAAGAGATTGAGAGTGAATTCAGTGAGGATATATCATTATTGATTCATTCTTTTCAACTGAAGTTTCCTTACTTGTTGGTTTGAGATGTGAAGAAATGTTACCTTATTAATGCTTTGATCCCTTGAATTTCTTGTTGCTCTTCTTGCTTCATCGAGTCTTTTAGAGTTTTTAGCTTTTGAGTCTGTGTCATTTTTCTTTGTCCCCTAACTTTGGTCTTTTGTGTTTTGTCTAAGAATGCAAAAAGTTAAGTGTGGGAGAATTTGATAATCATATATTTTATACATTAATAAACCCTCATTTTTAGTCATTTACACTCTTCATGTACTTAATTGATTAAGTCTGGTTATGTTTTGTAAGATTAGACTCAAATTAGACTTAATTGATTTTTTCAGCATTATTTAGGACTTACATTGTTTCTGTATTTTGGACATATCTTGAGTTCTAGATGTCTAGCAATTATGAATTTTACCTTGTAGGAAAGCTGAGAGAAAGTTCTATAACTTTCATGAGAGCTCTAGGTAAAATATGGACATCTAGAAGAGCTAAATGGACTTGGAAGATAGAAGATGAGTTTTGTGTCTGGAACCTGAACAGTGTACAGTAATCAGAGCATAACTCAAGCTGTAAGAATTATCTTTGGCTGAAATTTGGATATTTGAAAGTTAAGACCCAGATCTATAACTTTCATGAAGAACACAAGAGCTCATTTGGACATCTTGGAGGTGATATTGGGTCTGGAAGTCAAAACAGAGGTGCTAAAACTAGGCCTGAATAGTCTACAGTAATTGGGCCATATCTCAGGCTGCAAGTGATAAAATAAGCAGAAATTTGGATAGCTAAAAGTTAAGATCTAGATCTACAACTTTCATGAAGATGACTTTTTTATTTGATGACAGAATCCATGAGTTAAGCAATGAATGATTTCGGAGACAAGAAATCTCAATAATTTTTCACTCTTATCCTCATCATTTGGCATTTTTCACTCATTCATCCACTCATCCACCTACTCTTAATCAGCCCCCTTGTCATTTTGTATCCCTAATCCTCTATAAAAGGCACCATTGGCTGATCATTTGGAGCACTTGGTGCTAGGCTTAGTTTTTACAAGTTATGATTATGCTTGTTTATTGTTTTCCTTTGTTGTAATTTTCTCTTATTCTAAATTGAAGCTATGTTCATCTTTCTCTTCTTCTCCCTTTCTTTCTTCTTATCTATGAGTAACTAAATCTTCATCTTGCTTGGGTGAAAGAGTGAAGCTCTTAGTAATGAAATAAGGTTAGATTATTCTATTTCTTATGTTTAAATGATATATTATCAATTGGACATTATATGTGTTGTATTTTATTTCCAATCAATTTAGAAATCTTCTTTGTATAATGGAGATCTTGATTTATTGTAGACAATAGGATTGGCATAATGAATACTTGAACTCATTTACAAATGTTGGTAGATAATTAATGGAATCATAATACGATTGCATATATAATTGAACTTTGAATGTTATATTTTTCGATTGGAACCTCCGTTGTGTGTGGATTTCAATTGAGTTATAAAGAGAAATAATCTTACCTTTAATTTATTACTAAGAGTGGATCTCCTAACCCAAGCAAGTTCTTAAATTCATTTGTGAACTTCTTTTATTACTTTTGGTGTTGTGACAAATCCTTTTCTTACCTCAATTAATTTTTCTTCATCAATTCCCTGTGGATCGACCTCGGACTCCCGAGAAATTTATTACTTGAGATAACCTGCACTTGAGTTTACATCCTTTAAATTCTGCAGTCAATGATTCTTTAGGATTTGCTTGAAATCTAGCACACATGCATACTCTTAACATGAGGAGTGAGCTAATCATACCTATATACTTAGTGATTTCTACCAATTTACCTCCTTCATTCTTGTCCAAGTAACAAGAAGTTCCCATTGGTGTAGTCATTTGCTTGGCTCATTCTATTCCAAACTTCTTGAGCAACTCCTTGCAATATTTGAATTAACTTATGAAAGTCTCATCCCTTGTTTGCTTGATTTGAAGACCAAGGAAAAAGTTGAGCTCACCCATCATAGACATCTCAAACTCACTTTGCATAATATTGGTAAATTCTTTACAAAAAGAGTTTTAATAGCACCAAATATAATGTCATCAACATATATTTGAACAAGTAGAATGTCATGCTTCTTATGCTTGATGAAAAGAGTAGTGTCAACTTTTCCCCTAGAGAAGCCATTTTCCAAAAAGAACTTACTCAACCTTTCATACAAAGCTCCAGGAGCTTGTTTC
The DNA here is from genome assembly GCA_029884605.1 of Ormosia emarginata. Lineage (NCBI taxonomy): Eukaryota > Viridiplantae > Streptophyta > Magnoliopsida > Fabales > Fabaceae > Ormosia > Ormosia emarginata. Next base: position 5,528,455 of record JAQQTP010000089.1, read on the forward strand.
AAGCCATACAATGCCTTTTTAAGTTTAAAAACATGGTTAGGCAGTTTGAAGTTTTCAAAATCGGGAGGTTGATCCACATACACTTTTTCTTGGATAAAACTATTTAAAAAGGCACTTTTGACATCCATTTGAAAAAGTTTAAAATCCATGATGCAAGCATATGCAAGTAACATTCTAATGGCTTCTAGTCTAGCTACGGGAGCATACGTTTCTTCATAATCTATACCTTCTTCTTGATTATAACCCTTAGCTACAAGCTTAGCTTTATTTCTTATTATTAAGCCCGTTTCATTAAGTTTGTTCCTAAAAATCCATTTGGTGTCAATTATGGGATGATCATTGGGCCTTGGGACTAATTCCTAAACTTGATTCCTCTCAAATTGGTTTAGTTCATCTTGCATGGCCAAGATCCAATGTTCATCATTAATGGCCTTATTTATGTTTTTAGGTTCAATTTGAGAAACAAAAGTCATATGGTTACATGCATCTCTAAGAGAGTTACGAGTGATTACCCCTTTTGATACATCACCTATCACTTTGTAAATTTGATGATATCTTGATGTTCTCCATTCCTTGGAAAGATCCATGATTTGAGAATCCTCTTATCTTGGGGAACTATATGAGCTTTCTTTTTGCTTCATGACTTCTTTTTCTTGATTTTCTAGGTGAGTTCTTGTAAGAATTTCTGCAACATCATCAACAAGCTCCTTTCTCGGCTCATTTGGGTTAGTTTCATCAAATGCAACATGTATGAACTCTTCTATGGTCATAGTTCGTTTGTTATAAACTCTAAAGGCCTTACTATGTATAGAATAACCAAGAAATATTCCCTCATCAGATTTTGCATCAAACTTCCCCATGTTATCCTTTCTATTATTTAAAACAAAGCATTTACATTCAAAAACATGAAAATGTGAGACATTTGATTTCCTTCCTTTGTATAGTTCATAGGGGGTTTTCTTTAAAATTGACTTTATTAGAGCCCTATTCATGACATAATAAGCGGTGTTAATCACATCCGCCCAAAAATACTTCGGAAGGTTGGCCTCATTGAGCATAGTTCTTGCCATTTCTTCTAAAGAACGATTTTTCCTTTCTACAACACCATTTTATTGTGGTGTTCTAGGGGCTGAAAAATTATGCTTAATGCCATGTTCATCACAAAAGGTTTCAAATTCATGGTTCTCAAATTCACCACCATGATCACTTCTTATGGATGCAATACAAAACCTTTTTTCGTTTTAGATAACTTTAGCAAGCTTTTTGAATGATTGAAAATCATCATTTTTGTGAGATAAGAATAAAGTCCATGTAAACCTAGAAAAATCATCCACAATCACTAATGCATAGTAATTCCCACCAAAGCTCATAGTTCTAGAGGGACCAAAAAGATCCATGTGTAAAAGTTGTAGAGGTCTAGAAGTTGAAACCACATTTTTAGCTTTAAAAGAGACCTTTACTTGTTTTTCCTTTTGACATGCATCTCAAAGTTTATCTTTTTCAAATTTAAGCTATAGAAGACCAATTACTAGTTCTTTAGAAACCAATTTGTTTAAGTGATCCATGTGAATGTGAGCAATTCTTCTATGCCATAACCATGAATCATTTTCTTTAGTCATAAAGCATTTAGCATCATTTAAGGAAATGTCATCAAGGCTAATCATATATATGTTATTGACCCTATGACCAATAAACTTAACATGTTTATCATCCTTATCCTCAATTATGCAATAATTTGAATCAAATATTACTCTATTCCCCTTATCACACAATTGACTAATGCTAAGCAAGTTATGTTTGAATCCTTGAACAAGTAAAACATTATCAATGGATGAGGAAAGGATCTTACCAACTTTACCAACTCCAAGAATCTTTCCTTTGTTGTTGTCACCATAAGTCACATGACCACTCTTCTTGGGTACAATGAAGGAAAACTTAGAGCCATCATCGGTTATGTGCTTAGAGCATCCACTATCAAGATACCAACTTGAGCTTTTAGATTTCAAGCACACCTCGGTTTCACTTTCTTCTTCTTCTTCTCCATTTGCCATTAGGCAAAGATGAGCTTCCTCATCCTCCGAATCATCGGAGGAATCCATATCGTTATCTTCCCATGCAATGTATACTCTCCTTCCTTTTCTTTCCTTAAAAGATTTCTTTTCAAATTTCTCCATCTTCTTTTGATAAACCGACATTCTATCTTCATGTGCCCCGATTTTCCACATTCATAGCAAGTTGGAGTGGATGAAGTTCCTTCTCCCTTTTGATATGACTTCTTAGGAGGAAAATAATGTCTTCTTTAATTTCCATTCTTCTTGAGAAACCTTCCAAACTTCTTCACAAGGAGATTGAAATTTTTTTCATTAATCTCAATATTGTTAAGATTATTTCCATCATCTTCGTCTTCATATTCAATTGAGGAGGAAGTGGCTTTGAGAGCAATCCATTTTTCTTCTTATCTTGCTTCTCATTTTGATTTAGTCGATTTAGCTCCAACTCATGCTCTTGAAGCTTTCCAAAGAGGGTGGCCAAGGTTATTGTGGCAAGATTTCTTGATTCTGATATGGCCGTCACTTTGGGTTATCAACTCATGCTCAAGCATCTCAAAACTTTGTTAATAAGATCTTCATTGGCAAAAGTTTTTCCCAATGAAGCAAGATGATTAACTATATGAGTGAATCATTTTTGCATATCTTGAATACTTTCCCCTTGATTCATTCTAAACAATTCATATTCATGGGTGAGTGTATTTATTCTAGATCTTTTTACCTCACTTGTACCTTCATGGGTTACTTGTAATGTATCCCATATTTCTTGAGCGGTTTTACAATTTGACATCCTAAAGAATTTATCATACTATAAAGAAGTAGTAATAATATTCTTGGCTTTTAAGTTGTATTGAACATTTTTCTTATCATCATCAATCCATTCATTTCTTGGTGTATTTGTTCTAACACCATCAACTAGACATGTGGGGACAAAAGGACCATTTTCAACAGCATCCTACAAATCTATATCAATAGCTTTAATAAAAATCTTCATCCTTTCTTTCTAATATGCATAGCCATCTCCATTGAAAAAGGGAGGCCTATTTATAGAAGAACCCTCATTAGAAAAACCATTTGAAGCCATATTTACTCTTGAAGCGACTAAGCTCTTTATACAAGAGTCTAGCTCTGATACCACTTGTTACCAAGTGGTTTCAATACTAAAGAGGGGGTGAATTGAGTTTATAAAATAAGTTCGCAATTCTTTCACAAAACTCTATACTATTGAATTTCATTGAAACTATTGAGTATTTAAAATGAATGAATAGATAAGAACGATAGATATTGCTCAATAATTAACTAAGATGGAAGTAAACAAGTAGGAATATAAGCAATGCATAAATGTAAGGAGAATGGTTTAGAGAATCAAATACAATAGTTTATCCTGGTTCGGCCACCAATCCACTTGTGACTTACGTCCAGTCCTCAAGCAACAACTTGAGATTTTTCACTATATCTTTAAGCTTCAATAGGTGCTTGACAACTTTTACAAACCTGAGCACTCAACTCCTTGGGATGCCTCACCCTTGAGCTTGAGCCTCTTCAAACAAAGGGATGCCTCACCCTTTACAATTTGGAGGGATACCTCACCCTCTGTTACAAAGCAATCAAGGTTGATTGAATGAAACTCTCACTAGAGTAAATGATGCAAATTGAAGCTCTTAGAATGCTCACAAAAGATGTCTCAAGTTTTTCACAAAAACAGAGCAAGAAATGGATTCAAAGATTGATTCTCGTTTTTGATGTGATACTAAGATGTTTCAGGTTCAAGAACAACCATCAATGATGCCCCAACTTCTGTATTTAAAGAGATATGCAGTTAAAGAGCCGTTGGGGGTGATTAAAGCCAAGCACTTAATGCACCTAATATAGCCGTTGGCATGTCACAACACTAGTAATCGATTACAAGACTCTGGTAATCAATTACATGGCAGTTAGAACGTGTTCTTGGCTATTTGGGTTTGTGGTAATCGATTACAAGACTTATGTAATCGATTAAACGCCCTCTGACTTGATGGTAATCGATTACAATATTGATGTAATCGATTATATGACTGTTTTGAATGTGTTCTTGCCTTTCTGGGCATATGGTAATCGATCACCAACTGGTGTATAATCAATTACATGCCCTCTGACTTGATGGTAATCGATTACAAGATTGATATAATCGATTACAAGGCTTCTGTTTAGCTTGTAATCGATTACCACACATGTGTAATCGATTACATTACACTTTAAACTCATTTTTCAAGTATGAAAGAGGATTCATGTCATTCTTAACTTTAGAAAACATGAATTTGAACAATATTGAACTTTGTTTGGCATTATCCAAGATTAAAGACAACCTCTTTTTAGAAAGTGAACTTTGAAAAACATATTGATTAAAATCATATTTGAAAAACCATTTGAGATATCTTGAGAGCATCTAACATTGATGTTCTAATGCCTATATCTAAACCTCTTGATTTCTTTCTTTGATCTTGGTTTTCTCTTTTGCACTTGATCTTCATCTTTGGCTTTGTTATCATCAAAAACTAATTGACATTGCTTCAAGACACATGCATTCACACTACTAACTTGCTAACATACTAACTTTCTAACATTTATATTTATGTCATTTACTTATGTTTACTAACTTTTAATTTATGTCATTTATTTTCTGCTTACTAACTTTTATTTTCTGTTATCTAACTTTTTAATTTATGTCATTTATTTTCTGCTATCTAACTTTTAAATTTTTGTTATTTATTAATGTTTTCTAACATAATAAAATAATATATTTTTTTCTCTTCTCTTTCGTCGGCTCTGGTGGGGCTTTGCCTCTCTCTAGTTTTCATATTTTAAATTTATTTTTTGTAATTTATTTTCTGCACTTTATTTTTTATATTTTACTTTCTGCACTTTCTAACTTACTAATTATTAACTCTCTAATTATCTAACTTTTTAATTTATCAGTTACCTAACTTTTTACTTGTTAATATTTATTGGGTGGTTGATTTATACCACATCCTTGTTAATATTTAATGACTGGTGTATACTGTCGACTTGTACATTATTTTTTCTATTTTAAGTCATTTATTTATGCTTAATTAGTATCGTGATTTAAATTCTGGTCATTTAGTTAAAATTAATCCTGGTACTTTATATATTGATTTGTTTGAATCACAATCACACACAATTAACACAATGACTGAAAATGAAAGTGTATATGATAAACATGAAAATCAACCATTGCAAACCATGCGTGAATATTTGCAACCACCTCGAAATTCTAGTCTATCATATTTTATCTTTCCACTCAATGCTAACAAATTTAGATTTAAGCCAGGTATGATTTCTTTACTTCCTAATTTTCATAGTTTAGAGTCTGAAAGCCCATATTTACATCTGAAAGAATCTGAGGAAGTATGTATTGCTTTTAATGACCAAAATTGTACTGAAGAGATTGTTAAGCTTAAATTGTTTCCTTTTTCTCTAAAAGATAAAGCAAAATCTTGGCTTAACACTTTGAAACCAAGATCAATTGGTACATGGCAAGAAATGCAAGGTGAGTTCTTAAAGAAATTTTTTCCAACACATAAAACCAATGCTATGGAAAGACAAATTCAAAATTTTTCACAAATTCAAATGAAGCATATTTTCAATGTTGGGAATGATGTAAAGATTTGTTAAATTCTCGCCCACATCATGGTTTTGAAAAATGATACATTATAAGCTTCTTTTATGAAGGTTTAACACTTGAAACTAAACAATTTATGGAAACAATGTGTAATGGAGAGTTGCTTGATAAAGAACCTGATGAAACTTTAGACTATTTAAATCAGTTAGCTGAAAATTCTCAATCTTAACATAGTACTAACCTTTCTAAAAATTCAATTAGATCTAACCTTGCAAGTGCTAATAAAAGAAAATATCACCTTAGTCAAGAGAAATATCTAAATGCTAGGTTTGCTAGTTTGACTAGAAAGGTTGAAGCTATGGAATTAAGAAAAGTAAAAGAAATCAAATCTGTGCAAAATGAAGAAATTTGTGGCATTTTTTATGACTTAGGACACTCAACACATGAATGTGCTAGGATTCCTGTTTTTAAAGAAGTTGTACATGAGCAAGTAAATGCAATGAATAATTTTAAAAAGTTATTTACTTCTTCTTTTTCAGATACATACAATCTAGGATGGAGCAATCACTCGAACTTCAGCTGGAGGAATAATAATCAGTCACAATTCATGCAACCACCACCTCCTCAGGCACAACAGGACTTCCAAAATTCTAAAGGATATACACCTTATGTCCCACCATATAGGAAAAATATTGAAGAAAAACTGCATGTATTCATAGAAAATCAAGAGGCCATTAATAAATAAAACAATCAAACCATGAATAACATAAAAGACACTCTTGCTAAACTTTCTTCTGCACTTACCATTCACGAGAAAGGAAAATTTCCTTCTCAACCTCAACCAAATCCTAAGGGTCAATACAGTCTAAATGAGGGGAGTTCAGAAAATTAACAAATGGATCAAGTCAAGTCAGTGATAACTCTTAGGAGTGGAAAGATTGTTGAAAAATAAATTCTTGAACCTTGTGAGAAAGAAGATGAACCAATTTCCCAAGAAAATGAAAAAGTTGACCAAAATGAGAGCAAACTCTCGCCTTCACCCTTTTTTCCTCAAGCATTGAATAATCCAAAGAAATTGGATCACCACACTGAAATTTTTGAAATTTTGAAACAAGTGAAGAATAATATTCTTCTGTTAAATGCTATCAAACAGATTCCTTATTATGTCACATATTTAAAAGACTTGTACACTGTTAAAAGGAAACTAAATGTGAAAAAGAAAACATTTTTGGCTGAACAGGTAAGCTTCATTCTTCAAAATAATAATGTGTTGAAATATAAAGACCCTAGTTTTCCTACAGTTTCATGCATTATTGGAGAACAAAAAATTGAAAAAGCTTTGCTTGATCTTGGTGCTAGTGTCAATTTGTTTCCATATTCAGTTTATCAGCAACTCAATTTGGGTGAGTTAAAACTAAATTTTGTAACTCTTCTACTTGTCGATAGATCAATTAAAATTCAAAGAGGAATAATGGATGATGTGTTAGTCCAAGTTGATAAATTCATATATCCTATGGATTTCATTGTCTTGGATACTGAACTTATGGTTGATAGTTGCAAGTCAATTCTTATTATTTTAGGTCGTCCATTTTTAGTAACATCTAATGCTTTGATAAATTGTAGAAATGGAGTGGTGAAGCTAACTTTTGGAAACATGACACTGGGCCTCAATGTTTTTAACATGTGCAAGCAACTACAGGAAGTCCTGGATGAAAAGGATGAAGTTGAAGGAATTAAAGCCATTATAGATGATCATTTTCAAACAAGGAGTTCTTCTGACTCATTAGAAATTTGTTTAGTCAATTCATTTGAGTCAGGCATGCAATTAGAAGATGATATCTCTGAAATATGCTTTTTGCTTGATTATACATAGGTAATGGAGTACAAGGGATGGAAGCCAAGATTTGAAGAGCTAAAACCCATGAATGATAATGCTCAAGAAGAAGTACCCACACCGGAACTAAAGCCATTACCTGCTGGGTTGAAGTACACATTTTTGGGAGAAGAGCAAAGCTTTCCAGTGGTAATTTTCTCATCTCTTATTGAAGAATAAGAAAGTATGTTAACAGAAGTACTTAAAAGGCATAAAAGTGCAATTGGATGGACATTAAAAGACATAAAAGGCATTAATCCATGAATTTGTACACATAGAATACATTTAGAGGATAATGCTAAAACTTCTCAACAACCTCAAAGAAGATTAAATCCACACATAAAAAAGATAGTTAGAGTTGAAGTCCTTAAATTGCTTAATGTTAGAATTATCTATCCTATCTCTGATAGCCAATGAGTAAGCCTTACACAAGTTATGCATCAGAAATCTGGAATAACAGTGGTTGAAAATGATAAGAGTGAATTAATACCTATGCAAGTCTCATCTAGTTGGTGTATGTGTATTGATTTTAGAAAATTAAATGTTGCTACTAGGAAAAATCATTTTTCTTTACCATTTCTTGATCGAATTTTCGAAAGGGTAGCAAGACATCTATACTACTATTTTCTGTGAATGCATGTGTCATGAAGCATGTCAATTAGTTTTTGATGATAACAAAGACAAAGATGAAGATCAAAGAGTGAAAGAGAAAACCAAGATCAAAGGAAGAAATCAAGAGGTTTAGATATAGGCATTATAGTACATCAATGTTAAATGCTCCAAAGATATCTCAAATGGTTTTTCAAAAATGATTTGAATCAATATGGTTTTCAAAGATCAATTCCTAAAACAGAACTTCTTTTACCTTGGATCATGCCAAACAATGTTCTATATTGTTTAATCCATGTTTTCTAAAGTTAGGAATGATATAAATCTGTTTTAAGGCTTGAAAAATGAGTTTAAAGTATAGTGTAATCGATTACCAAGGTTTAGTAATCGATTACAAGCCAAACAGAAGCCTTGTAATCGATTACACCATCCTTGTAATCGATTACCAGAAAGTCAGAGAACGTGTAATCGATTACACCAAGTCATGTAATCGATTACCATGTTCCCAGAAAGCCAAGAACACGACCAAAAGGGTCATGTAATCGATTACATCAATATTGTAATCGATTACCATGAAGTCAGAGGGCGTGTAATCGATTACACAAGTCATGTAATCGATTACCACAAGCCCAGAAAGCCAAGAACACGTTCTATCTTCAATGTAATCGATTACCAAAACCTTGTAATCGATTACCAAGGTTCTGACATGCTTAACGGCTATATTGAATGCATTAAATGCTTGGCTTCAACCATCCCCAACGGCTCTTTTAATGAATGGGCTTTAAATACAATTGCTGGGGCATCATTAAGGGTTGTTCTTGAACCTAAAAACATCATAGCAACACATCATACGAGAATCAAACTCTGAAATCATTCTTTGCTCTGTTTTTGTCCAATCTTTGAGATATCTTTGTGAACATTATTAGAGCTTCAATTTGTATCATCTACTCTAGTGAGAGCTTCTCAAATTCAATCTTAATTGCTGTATAAGATAGAGGGTGAGGCATCCCTCAAATTTGTAAAGGGTGAGGCATCCCTTTGTTTGAAGAGACTCAAGCTCAAGGGTGAGGCATCCCAAGGAGTTGAGGGCTCAAGTTTGTAAAGGTAGTCAAGCACCTATTGAAGCTTGAAGATATAGTGAAAATCTCAAGTTGTTGCTTGGGGACTGGACGTAGATCACAAGTGGATTGGTGATCGAACCAGGATAAACGATTGTGTTTGTTTTCTCTAAACCCTTCTCTTTATTTAGTTTACTGTTTTATTGAATTGATTGGATATTGTCTCCTTTGGCTATCACATTTATAAGTAAAAGTGTTTATCTCATTCATCCAATTATCTCTAATCGTTCAATAGCTTCAACGAAAATTGTTTATCAAACGATTTGCGAAAGATTTGCGAACTTGTTTTACTTACTCAATTCACCCCCCCTCTTGAGTATTGAGGCCACTTGGTAACAAGTGGTATCAGAGCTAGACTCTTGTATAAAGAGCTTAGCAGCTTCAAGAGAAGTGATGGCTTCAAATGGTTTTTCAAATGAAAGTTCTTCTATAAATAGACCTCCTTATTTCAATGGGGATGGTTATGCCTATTGGAAAGAAAGGATGAAAATTTTCATTGAAGCTATTGACTTAGATGTGTGGGACGCCGTTGAAAATGGTGCTTTTGTCCCAACACAAACTAAAGATGGTGTGAAAATTAATACACCTAGAAATGAATGGACCGATGATGATAAAAAGAAGGTTCAATACAACTTGAGAGCCAAGAACATCATTACCACATCCTTGGGGTATGATGAATTCTTTAGGGTGTCAAATTGTAAGACCGCAAAAGAAATGTGGGATACCCTACAAGTAACTCATGAAGGTACTAGTGAGGTAAAACGATCTCGAATAAACACTCTTACTCATGAATATGAATTGTTTAGAATGAATCAAGGTGAGAGTATTCAAGATATGCAAAAGAGATTTACTCACATTGTTAATCATCTCATCTCATTGGGAAAGACATTCCCTAATGAGGATCTTATTAACAAAGTCTTAAGATGTCTAAGCAGGAATTGGCAACCCAAAGTTACGGCTATTGCGGAATCAAGAGACTTATCAACAATGTCTCTAGCCACCCTATTCGGAAAGCTTCAAGAACATGAGCTGGAACTAAATAGGTTCAATCAAAGTGAAGAGCATGATAAAAAGAAGAAGGGAATTGTACTCAAAGCCACCTCTTCCATACTTGAAGATGATGATGAAGATGGTGAAGAGAATGCTGAAAATATTGAACTAAGTGAGGAGAATCTTAGTCTCCTTGTGAGAAAATTCGGAAGATTCCTAAAGAAAAAGGGATTTCAAAGAAGACCACCCTTTCCTCAAAAGAAGGCATATCACAAAGGAGAAGGATCCTCTACTCCTCCAAAATGCTACGAATGCGGAAAACCGGGGCATATGAAAATGGAGTGTCCTATATATCTCAAGAAGACGGAGAAGTTTGAGAAAAGACCCTCCAAGGAAAAGAAAGGAAGAAGAGTATACATAGCTTGTGAGGACAATGACTTAAGTTCTTCCGACGACTCGGAAAATGAAGAAGCCCATCTTTGCCTCATGGCTCAAGGAGAAGAAAGTGGAGAAAGCGACACCGAGGTAACCTCTTCTAACTTAGAACCTCCACCTACTTATGATGAATTGCAAGATGTCTTTCAAGAATTGCATGATGAATCTTTGAGACTCACTAAAATGATTTTGTCTTCAAATAAAACAATCTCCCTATTGACAAACAAGGTTTCTACTTTAACTAAGGAGATAAATGAACTTAAAATTGAAAATGAGACCTTAGGACTCATAGATGCTAATTCATCATGCATGATTTGTTCTTCACATGAAAATGCATCCACACCCTCATCTTGTTCTTCATGTAAAGAATATAAAATTGAAATTGAGGACTTGAAAAACACTCTTGCAAAATTCACCATGGGAAGAGACAACTTGAATGTGTTGTTAGGAAGACAAAAATGTGTTTTTCAAAAAGTCAGTTTAGGATTTAATCCAAACAACCATCAAAAATCTTATAAGAACTTCTTTGTTTCCTCAAAAACTTCAAGTAGCCCCTTTATCAAATGTTTTCATTGTGGTAGGAAAGGGCATAATGCATCCACTTGCAATGTTAGAAAGAATATAAACACTAAAGTTAGAATAAAAAGGGTTTGGGTTCCTAAAGGCACCATGCCTAACTCTAACACACAAGGACCCAAGACAATTTGGGTACCAAAAGTTAAAACTTGAATGTGTGTTGTAGGTGTGCTTGAAGACCAAGAGCTCAAATTGGTATCTTGATAGTGGTTGCTCCAAGCACATGACCGGTGATGGGTCCAAGTTCTCCTCCCTTACTCTCAAGAAACATGGTCATGTCACATATAGTGATAACAACAAAGGGAAGATTCTTGGAATTGGCAAAGTTGGTAAGATTCCTTCATCATCTATTGATAATGTTTTGCTTGTTGAAGGACTTAAACATAATTTGCTTAGTATTAGTCAATTATGTGATAAAGGCAATAGATTTATATTTGATTCAAATTGTTGCATAATTGAGAGTAAGGATGATAAACATGTTAGGTTTGTTGGTCATAGGGTTAATAACATATATATGATTAGCCTTGATGACATTTCCTCAAATGATGCTAATTGCTTTATGACTAGAGAAAATGATTCATGGTTATGACATAGAAGAATTGCTCACATTCACATGGATCACTTAAACAAATTAGTTTCTAAAGAACTAGTAATTGGTCTTCCAAAGCTCAAATTTGAAAAAGACAAACTTTGTGATGCATGTCAAAAGGGAAAACAAGTAAAGGTCTCTTTTAAAGCTAAAAATGTGGTTTCAACTTCTAGACCTCTACAACTTTTGCACATGGATCTTTTTGGTCCCTCTAGAACTATGAGCTTTGGTGGGAATTACTATGCCTTAGTGATTGTGGACGATTTTTCTAGGTTTACATGGACATTGTTTTTATCTCACAAAAATGATGCTTTTCAATCATTCAAAAAGCTCGCTAAAGTTATCCAAAATGAAAAAGGTTTTTGTATTGCATCCATAAGAAGTGATCGTGGTGGTGAATTTGAAAACCATGAATTTGAAACGTTTTGTGATGAACATGGCATTGAGCATAATTTTTCAGCCCCTAGAACACCACAACAAAATGGTGTTGTAGAAAGAAAAAATCGATCTTTAGAAGAAATGACAAGAACTATGCTCAATGAGGCCAACCTTCCTAAGTATTTTTAGGCGGATGCGGTTAACACCGCTTGTTATGTTATGAATAGGGCTCTAATAAGGCCAATTTTAAAGAAAACCCCCTATGAATTATACAAAGGAAGGAAACCAAATGTCTCACATTTTCATGTTTTTGGATGTAAATATTTTGTTCTAAATAATGGAAAGGATAACTCGGGGAAGTTTGATGCAAAATCTGATGAGGGAATCTTTCTTGGTTATTCTATACATAGTAAAGCCTTTAGGGTTTATAACAAACGATCTATGACCATAGAAGAGTCCATACATGTTGCATTTAATGAGACTAACCCAAACGAGCCAAGAAAGGAGCTTGTTGATGATGTTGCAGAAATCCTTGCAAGAACTCACCTTGGTAATCAAGAAGAAGAAGTCAAGAAGCAAGAAGAAAGCCCATATGATTCCCCAAGACAAGAGAACTCTCAAATCATGGATCTTCCCAAGGAATGGAAAACATCAAGATATCATCCTCTTGACAAAGTGATAGGTGATGTATCAAAAGGGGTAATCACTCGTAACTCTCTTAGAGATGCATGTAATCATATGGCTTTTGTTTCTCAAGTTGAACCTAAAAACATAAATGAGGCCATTAATGATGAACATTAGATCTTGGCCATGCAAGATGAATTAAATCAATTTGAGAGGAATCAAGTTTGGGAATTAGTCCCAAGGCCCAATGATCATCCAATAATTGGCACCAAATGGGTTTTTAGGAACAAACTTGATGAAACGGGCTTAATAATAAGAAACAAGGCTAGGCTCGTAGCTAAGGGTTATAATCAAGAAGAAGGTATAGATTATGAAGAAACGTATGCTCCCGTAGCTAGACTAGAAGCCATTAGAATGTTACTTGCATATGCTTGCATCATGGATTTCAAACTCTTTCAAATGGATGTCAAAAGTGCCTTTTAAATGGTTTCATACAAGAAGAAGTATATGTTGATCAACCTCCCGGTTTTGAAAGTTTTGAATTGCCCAACCATGTTTTTAAACTTAAAAAGGCCTTGTATGGCTTAAAACAAGCTCCTAGAGCTTGGTATGAAAGGTTGAGCAAGTTCCTTTTGGAAAATGGTTTCTCTAGGGGAAAGGTTGACACAACTCTTTTCATCAAACATAAAAAGCATGACATTTTACTTGTTCAAATATATGTTGATGATATTATATTTAGTGCTACTAATGACTCTCTTTGTAAAGAATTTGCTAATATCATGCAAAGTGAGTTTGAGATGTCCATGATGGGTGAGCTCAACTTCTTCCTTGGGCTTCAAATCAAGCAAACAAGAAATGGGACTTTCATAAGTCAATCAAAATATTGCAAGGAGTTGCTCAAGAAGTTTGGAATGGAAGGAGCAAAGCAAATGGCTACACCAATGGGAACTTCCTGTTACTTGGACAAGGATGAAGGAGGTAAATCGGTAGAAATCACTAAGTATAGAGGTATAATTGGCTCACTCCTTTATCTTACCGCAAGTAGACCGGATATCATGTTTAGTGTATGCATGTGTGCTAGATTTCAAGCAAATCCTAAAGAATCACACCTAAGTGCTGTAAAACGTATTATGAAATATCTAATAGGCACTTCACAAATGGGATTGTGGTACCCTAAGGGTGCTTCATGTTGTTTGGTTGGTTATTCCGATTCTGATTTTGCTAGGTGCAAAATGGATAGGAAGAGTACTAGTGGGACATGCCACTTGCTTGGAAGCTCATTAGTTTCTTGGCATAGCAAGAAGCAAAATAGTGTGGCATTGTCAACAATTTGAAGTGAATATGTTGTGCGGTGGGAGTTGTTGTGCTCAAATCCTTTGGATGAAGCAACAACTTCTAGACTATGGTCTTGAGCTGGATCACATCCCCATAAGATGTGATAACACTAGTGCAATCAATCTATCTAAGAATCCCGTTTTACACTCAAGAACAAAGCACATTGAAATAAGGCATCATTTCATAAGAGATCATATTCAAAAGGGTGATTGCATGCTTGAATTTGTGGAAACTACTAAGCAACTAGCAGACATTTTCACTAAACCTTTAGCAAAAGAAGCCTTCTATTATATAAGAAATGAACTTGGCATATTGGATCAATCATGCATAAGCTAATTGCTGCATAAATACATTGCTTTGCTGCATAAAAAGCAAATTGCTGCATAACATTCTTTTCCTGCATAATCATGTCCCTTTGCTGCATAATTTTTGATTTTTTCAATCTCATACTGACTTGAGCGTCAGAGATTTCCCCAAAGTTGTTTTGCAGGTGCTCCTTCATGTCAAAAATCTCCAAGAAACTCAAAAGCATCACAAATCCATCCAAATGGGGTAATTTTTGGTAAAAGTAGCAATCTTGTATGATTAAGTGTTTTGGATCAAAATCTGTGTGAATTACATGCCTAAATGATGTTTGAAATTGATTTAAGATGCTTTGCAATGAACTTGAATGTTTTAAAATTTATCCTTAACTGTTTAAAATGCAAAAACTGAGTTTTAGTAGTCTGGTAATCGATTACAAGACCTTTGTAATCGATTACAAAGGTTCTGTCAAGCCAGTAATCGATTACACAAAACTGGTAATCGATTACATTGAATCCAGAACTCAGGTAATCGATTACACATATACTGTAATCGATTACAAGGTTTCCAGAAAGCTGGTAATCGATTACATTGAAATTGTAATCGATTACAAGGGAAAACAGAAGGCATGTAATCGATTACACAACCCATGTAATCGATTACAGAGGGGTTTAAAAGGCTTCTGACGTGCGAAAGGTCACTCATTCTAAACTTTCCACCTCTTCCTCTCCTCTGCTCTCACGAAGCTCTCCTCTCTCAACTCTCTCCTTTTCACTCAATCCTTCACCAAATCCTCCAAAAATCACATTCCTCTCACTCGAAATCCCTCTCCTCACAAATCCCCATCATCAAATCCCATCACAATCCACTCCATTCTCTCACCCACCACCTTCGTTCTTCTCCTCTTCATCCCCCACGAACTACACACCTCCAAATACCCCCAAACACTCATCCATGGCTGACCCATCCCAACGTGCCAAACGTGCAAGGACAGGGACCACTGTTGGTGAGTCCTCCAGTGCTCCTCCACGGAACATTTCTGGCTTGGACCTCACGAGGCACTTCTCCACCACCAAGAAGGCTGAACTCTTCAGGAAGAACTTCCAGCTGAGGAAGCTCATCTCCCCGAGGTATCTCACACAATCCTTCTGCACCAGTGAACCCCTGGAGTGTTTCCAACTGATTGAGAGGCTGGGCTTGCTTGGGTTCTTCAGCATTCAGAAAGCCATTTATCCCAACCTGGTTCGTGTGTTCTATGCCAACTGATAATCATATATTTTATTTATTAAGAAACCCTTATGTTTAGTCATTTACACTCTCTATATTCTTAATTGATTGAGTTTGGTATGATGTTGTGAGTTTGAGCTCAAATTGGTCCTAATTGAATATTTTCAGCATTATTGAGATTTGACACTGTTTCTGTATTTTGGCCATAACTTGAGTTCCTAATATCTGATGAACATGAATTTTACCTTGTAGGAAAGCTAAGAGGAAGCTCTACAACTTTGATGAAGAGCTCAAAGTCCCAAAAAGATGTCTAAAGGACCTAAGTTTACATGGAAGTCAGAATACGGGTTCTGTCAGTAGAATCCGAACAGTGTGCACTCATAAAATCATATCTCAAGATGTAATAATGAAGATGGGCTCAAATTTGGAAAGTGGATAGTCAAGATCCAAATAAACAACTTTCATGAAGAACACTTTTTGAAAAAAGGAAGTCTAGTAGGTCATTTTGAGCTTGCAAGTCGGAACAGAGGAACTGAAGTTGGGTTTGAGCAACCTACGGTATTTGGGACATAGCTTAGGCTGAAGGAAGCCAAATTGGACGAACCAGCTATCGATTTTATAGCCAAGACAAGGATCTACAACTTTCATGAAGAGCACTTTCCGTGGATCTGAAGTATAATTGGTCATTTTTGGCTTCCAAGTCAGACACGAAATTTTTGTCCTCAACCACCCACTCATCCATCCACTCATCCACTCATCCACTCATCCACTCATCCACTAATCCACCCACTCATCCACTCATACACTAATCCAACCACTTAACCACTCCACCCACTCATCCACTAATCCACCCACTCATCCATCCACTCACCCATTCATGTCCATAATTTCCCACTCACCAAAAGTCCTTTGGCATTTTCCACTCAACCAACCCACTTAACCATTCCACTCACTCATCCACTAAACCAATCCACTAAACCAACCCACTCAACCATTCCACTCAAACACTCCACTCACTCACCCACTCATCCACTCACTCCCCTTTGTCATTTTGTTACCCTAGACTTCTATAAAAGGCACCATTGGTTATCATTTCTTTCATGTATTCTCCTTCATTTCTCTCATAGTTTCTTCTTGTTTCTTCATAGTTTCTCATAGTTTTTGTATATTTTGATGCTCCCCTTCATGGTAATGGAGGGCTAAGCTACTTTGGGTCAATTTAGAACTCTTGAAGAGATTGTGGTTTGGATTCTTGAGACCTTGGTTATGTATTGTATTTGATTTGTAATTGAATTCCTCCTTTCTTCTTCTTTTTCTTCTTCTTGATCTTGAATGCATGAATGGTGATTCTATTTATGTTGATCTGATTGATCTTGGTTTAAGATTGAGATTTGTGATGAAACTTAGAACTGATTGATCTAAACTAATCACTTGAATGAAGATTGAGATTTGTGATGAAACTTAGAACTGATTGATCTAAATTAATCACAGAATTGAAAAGGTTAGGTTACTGATTTGTGCCTAAGTTAATTGAATTCGGTACTTGAAATTAACATATATCTTCATGAATGGTGCGATTTCGGATTTGTGTTTATCACTTGTTAATTGAATTCTAGACGATCGTCTAGTATGAATTCTGGATTTGTTGCAGAGATCTCGGTTAGATCCAAATTAACAATTCAATTGCGCTTCAAGTGTTCTATGAAGGGTCTATGATTGAATCCACCCAATCTTGGATAGGTTTCTAAATTGATTTGCTCTTTAATTGTTATTTCTTCCTTTAATTTTGTTAAGTGCGATCTTAAAGCTGTCAAACCCCCTTTTTGCTAACTTTCACTTGATTTGATTAAATTGCATTTACGATCCTTGAGGAGACGATCCGGTGTTGTTCACTATACTACAAGTTTAGGTAATAACTTCGGTTATAATTTTGACTGAGTTCGGCGCTCGTCAAAATTTTGGCGCCGTTGCCGGGGATCCGTAAGTGTGATACGATCTTTTTAAGTTATCATTTAACTCTTTCTTTTTCTTTTTCTTTCATTATCATTTTGTTGCATTCTGTTGCATTTTAAGGATACAATGGACCATGCATAATGGAGTCAAAACTTGAGGAATTGACTTCTTTGGTAAGACATATAGTAGTGAGACAACAATTACCTGTGCAGGAAGCTACACTTGTGTGTAACATTTGTTTTTGTTCATCTCACCCCACATATGCATGCCCTACACTTCAGTATGGTAGTTCTATTTTTCCAGATCAATTTGTTGCAAAGCGGTGGTTATTTTCCGATGAACCACAGTTCCAACAAGCGACAACGAGTTATGACCCCTTCTTCAACACATACAACCCTAGTGGGAATACTATCGGATCTGGGATATGGCAATACGACATCACTACAAAGAACAATCATTTCAATATGAGCAGCCATTCCATGAGATAACAAGTCCATCAACCACAAAACTTGAGCCTTCATGGGAGGACTTGATGAAAACCCAAATTGAGTTCCAAAGAGAATTTCACCGCCACTATTCAGGATTTAACAACCCAAATTGAGCGAGATGACAACCACTATTAATGAACCGAGAAGTCAAGAGTCGGACCAACTCTCTTCCCAAACAATTCCCAACTCCCCGCATTCTAATTGTCATATTGATTTACTGCAGATTTAGTTGAGGAAACTCATGATGAGTTGTGTCTTGAATTTCCGATTTTATTGATTTTAATGATTCTATCAATTGCAACTCATGTTGATTGTGACGGTGATATAAAATGTGTTATGTGTCTTGAGATTTCTGCATATTTGAAAGTCGATGATGATTGTTTACGCAAAGCATCTAATGATATTGAAGGGTCTATCAACAATGCGATTTGTGAGAATCGAAACACATAGGGAAGGGGAGTTGAAGGCCATTGAGGAATTTTCAAAGAATGAGGAAAGACAGCATATGACAGTAACTACTGAAGTGGATTTTGTTTTTGGGCCATGGTCCAATATAATCAATGAAAGCAGAATTTCCAAATTACACGTGTTGCATGCCATTGGTGAAGTCAAAGAAATTAAGAAAGACCAATAGGACCCCAATGGGAGCCCTCATGCTGCAAGCTTAACTTGGTCATTACACTTCAACCAATGGGACCCTAGTAAAAGCTATCATGTTGTGTCAACCATAACTTGGTCATCATGTTTCAACCAATGGGATCCTGGTGGAGTCTTTTCACCAACCTCACTTAATAAGACCAATGGACACCGCCTCAAACAGTATCATGAACTTCCAGAGAATGCAGAAGTGGAGGTGATGAACCTTCTCCATCCGCATTATGAATAAAAAAAAAAAAAAAAAAAAAAAAAAAAAAAAAAAAAAAGAAAAAAAAAAAAAAAAAAAAACAGGTTGTGTGCCCGACAATGAGGTAGGTAGTGCTATTAAATTTTGTCACTCGGAAGCATGTGGAGGTCACTTTTTTCTTCAGCGACAACAACTGCGAAAATCTTGCAGTATGGATTTTATTGGCCTACTTTATTCAAGGTCTGTTACACCTTTTGCAAAAGCTGCGGAAATTGGTCAAAAAAAAAAAAAGTTATGCTTTGAGATTATCATCCGCACCTACTCCTTGGAAAATTGAGATCTAGGTGGCGCGGTTCTTTTCCTGTCAAACACGTGTATCCTCCGGGGTCGTAGATATTGAGGATCCTAGGAATGGTAATGCGCTTAAAGTTAATGGACAAAGACTCAACCATTCCCTGGAAAACCAAGTTCTTGAGTTCTTTGTGTTGTCGGTTAAGTGGCGGATACGGTACTCGTGACTCTCAAGTCGGTTTATTTTTCGGTTTCCCAAAATAACCGAATCCTTCTTCTCCTTCAAAATGGATGTCATTCTTTCAAACACGAGAAAACATTTTCCTTCTCTTCCTCAAAATGCTCGAGAAAAATCTACAAAGTTCGATGTGAAAGATTGAGACTGTTAATGCACAAAGGTATGCCGAGAAGATGTGTGTTGGATAATTGAAGCGAAGGTCCGATTAGCATGTGAGTCCTCAATTTCATTTGACTCATATATGCCCCGGTCTTGGAAGAAGTTCATATTCTAAAAGGAGAAGAGCAAAAAGGTTACAAGTCTGTCACAAATGTGGACGATGGGTGTAACAAGCGATGTCATACTTTGGGGATGGTTTCCACAAATAGAGAAGATAAAATTTTCTTCATTAAGAATGGACTGAGTAAGGAGTCATTAGATGATATCTTATTGACTCTTGAGACGCATTCTTGTGGATTGGTGCATCGTGAAATTCTTAAATTGTGGAATCTCTTCAAAGATGAAGAAAAACGCTACAGTCTTGGGAATCTGACTCTAAAAGACCCTGTTTGCCAATTTATAAGAAAATTGGATGGGAAGCTTATCCTCGACTCATAGAAGACGTTTAAGCCGTTACTGGACGTTAAACCAGAGGCAGATGTGAGCCATATCCACAAACAATCTGTATATATCATCTTCTTCTTCTTCTTCATGTCATCTAAAAAAAAAAAAAAAAAAAAAAAAAAAAAACAAAAAAAAAAAAAAAACAAAAAAAAAAAAAAAAAAAAAAAAAATTATGTATACGTCTTAGGGTAGGCTTTGGTAACACACACCGTGAATGGGGGAAATGCATGCATCCTGATCCAGCCTTCTTAATTGAAAAACAAAGAAGGTAGATTGTATCCCACATGTGGCAAACGGTCGTATTATGGCCACTTGTCCCTTTTGGGAGCCCTATGTTCTTATTTGGTCTGGTCTTGAATGGGTCGAATATTGGTCAACAATGCTTTAGCACAAAGCCGAAAGAGCAGACTACCTCCATCCCAATCTTAAGTAAGTATGCACTCATCTTTCATCAAGTTTTTCTAACAATTTAAAAAAAAAAAAAAAGGACGTGATGTCTACTGCACTCATGACGCGCAATATAAAGATACGCCATGGAAACTGTACATACAGGTATGTCATCATTTTCTATTTCTTTTATCTTTGTATCATTTTGTTGTATTTTGATTTTTGTACAGACGATCCTTTGAGCAGGGTCCTTCAAGAGTTTCTAGACTTTTTTACCTTGATGGTTTTCTTGAAGTCAAAAAAAAAAAGAAAAAAAAAAGAAAAAAAAGATTCTGTGTTTCTTAATTTCAACCTTTTCTGACAACAGCCAACCTACCCTTATAGGTGCAATTATTCCCCTTTCCATTCTTTTTCTTATTTAAACACTCCATTTTCCTTCAACTCAGAGACACTCAAAGGGAGGAAGAGTATAGAATGGGGGCTTCTATTCGTAACCTCAAAAATATCTGTTTTTTTTTTTTGGGTCGAGTTATGGGAAGGGATTAGAGTTTGTAAACACAGCTAGCACTCTTGGTCGATCACTTGCTGCGAGGAATATTCATCTTGTATATGGGGGAGGTTGCCGTGGGTTAATGGGGGCTATATCACTTGCTGCATATGTAAGAGACAAGTCGGAGTTTTAGGTGTCATTCCTGAACCTTTAGCTCAACAGAACATCAATGGAAAGACAATTGGAGAGGAACTTAAAGTATCATCAATGCATGAACGAATGAAGATAATGCTTGAAAACTCGATGCATTCATTGCCTTATCGGTGGTTTTGGTACTTTGGAAGAGATTTTTCAAATTGTCTCTTGGGTTGAACCGAACATCCACCATAAACCCATTGGTTTGTTGAATGTTAATAATTTCTTTGATCTTTTGTTATTTTTTCTTGACAAAGTCGTGGAACGAAATTTATCACTCCTTGGCAAGACAACTTCTTATCTCTGCCTCCACTATTGATGAGCTCATTGATAAATTAGAAGCTTTTGAGTATGTACATGATAAGGTATTAGCTCGATAGATTGGTCAACAGAAGCAGCGAAGGAAGTAACAAGAAAAAAAAGCCAGATCTGACACTTTCTCTTTAATGGGTTTGATTTTATTAAAAAAAAAAATTGTTGTTTTGTTTGGAAAGTATGATATGATTGTCATGGACTTATTAAACTAATTAGTGATGGCAGAGTAAGGAGAATTTTACTCTTGAGACGCATCTTAATTGGTGGCAGAGTAAGGAGTTTTTTTAGGTAGTAATTAATTAGTATTAAATTGTGAAAGTACTAACGTTTTCTTGTTTGATTTCTTTTCAGGGTCTGATGCGTAACTGACAGTGTGCTTCTTTTTTGCTTGGCGTTGATTCACTTCTTATCAGGTTGTGTTGCTCTTTTCTATATCTCTCTTTCATATTGAGGGCAATGTTATATTAAGTGTGGGGGAGAGATTTTAGCATGTTTCTTTTGGTTGTTAAAAAAAAAAAAGAAAAAAAAAACACAAAAAAAGGGATCATTGCATGATTGAATAACTTTTCTCCCTTCTTGAACTGATATGCTTGGAGATGGATGATTGAATTGATGAATTGAGTTTGATGGATGCATACCTTGTGAGATTTTGAGCCTAATGGATGGATTTAACATTTATGTCATTCTCTTCTTTCTTGTGTGATTTTCACTCATGTTAATGACCACTCTAGAACTTGCTTTGATTCTTTTTGAGGCTACATTTCACTTGCATGCATGAACATGATTGAGGTCCTCTTTCTTAATTAGCTAGTTTAACCAAATAGCCAACCTTGTTTTTAATATGATATCAAGCACTCTTTTAACTTCTTGAAAATTCTCTGATTCCTGCCAACCTTGTATATTTTCCTTTGCTTAACCCCTTCGAGCTTATTTGACCATTCCTTGTTTCTAGCTCATTATGTGCCTTAAATGAGAAATCGTGTTCTTACTTTACCTTAGGGAATAAAAGAACATTAGCTTGGTTAATGGATGAGTTTTTGAACAAGTGTGGGGGTGTGTGTACAAAATGGTTGTTGAAAAAGAAAAGAAAGTGCCCTAAAAAAAAAAAAAAAAAATGTATGTATATAGTTATGTTCATATATATAAAAAAAAAAAAAAAAAAAAAAAAAAAAAAAAAAAAAAAAAAAAACCAAGTGTTTAAAAAAAAGAAAATGATTGGGAAATGAATATGTAAAGGGATATACACTAGAGTTGGGATAAACTTTTATGCTTGTTATTTGAACTCAGCTCTCATTTGCTTTTATTCTCTTTGGTATTTATCTTCTCATATCCATTTTATCCTCTCCTGTTACCTTGACCTCACTACAACCTTGAATAAAGTCCTCATGATTTCTGTGTGCATGTGTTTTGAGTAGCGGAGAAGTAGAATATAAGCAAGCTTATGGTAGTGCAATTTTCATGAGTTGAATTGAGTGAAATACCTACCTTTTAAACACTTGAGAGATTGAGAGGGGATCTTGTGAAGATCTATCATTCTCGATTCATGTTGAAGATACCTTGCTTGTTGGTTTGAGATGTGGAAAATTGTTAACTCATGAATGTTTTGATCCCTTGAACCTTTGGTTGTTCTTCTTGATTGTAAAATTTTGGGTTCTTGAATGTCGTTGGAATTTTAAATTTTTGTTAATCTCTTATGTCCTTGTTTTGGTCTTGAGTCTTGCCCAGGAGTGCAAAAAGCTAAGTGTAGGGGAATTTGATAATCACATATTTTATTCATTAAGAAACCCTTATGTTTAGTCATTTACACTCTCTATATTCTTAATTGATTGAGTTTGGTATGATTTTGTGAGTTTGAGCTCAAATTGGTCCTAATTGAATATTTTCAGCATTATTGAGATTTGACACTGTTTCTGTATTTTGGCCATAACTTGAGTTCCTAATATCTGATGAACATGAATTTTACCTTGTAGGAAAGCTAAGAGGAAGCTCTACAACTTTGATGGAGAGCTCGAAGTCCCAACAAGATGTCTAAAGGACCTAAGTTTACATGGAAGTCAGAATACGGGTTCTGTCAGTAGAATCCGAATAGTGTGCACTCATAAAATCATATCTCAAGATGTAATAATGAAGATGGGCTCAAATTTGGACAGTGGATAGTCAAGATCCAAATAAACAACTTTCATGAAGAACACTTTTTGAAAAAAGGAAGTCTAGTAGGTCATTTTGAGCTTGCAAGTCGGAACAGAGGAACTGAAGTTGGGTTTGAGCAACCTACGGTATTTGAGACATATCTTGGGCTGAAGGAAGCCAAATTGGACGAACCAGCTATCCATTTTATAGCCAAGACAAGGATCTACAACTTTCATGAAGAGAACTTTTCGTGGATCTGAAGTATAATTGGTCATTTTTGGCTTCCAAGTCAGACACGAAATTTTTGTCCTCAACCACCCACTCATCCATCCACTAATCCACTCATCCACTCATCCACTCATCCACTAATCCACCCACTCATCCACTCATACACTAATCCAACCACTTAACCACTCCACCCACTCATCCACTAATCCACCCACTCATCCATCCACTCACCCATTCATGTCCATAATTTCCCACTCACCAAAAGTCCTTTGGCATTTTCCACTCAACCAACCCACTTAACCATTCTACTCACTCATCCACTAAACCAATCCACTAAACCAACCCACTCAACCATTCCACTCAAACACTCCACTCACTCACCCACTCATCCACTCACTCCTCTTTGTCATTTTGTTACCCTAGACTTCTATAAAAGGCACCATTGGTTATCATTTCTTTCATGTATTCTCCTTCATTTCTTTCATAGTTTCTTCTTGTTTCTTCATAGTTTCTCATAGTTTTTGTATATTTTGATGCTCCCCTTCATGGTAATGGAGGGCTAAGCTACTTTGGGTCAATTTAGAACTCTTGAAGAGATTGTGGTTTGGATTCTTGAGACCTTGGTTATGTATTGTATTTGATTTGTAATTGAATTCCTCATTTCTTCTTCTTTTTCTTCTTCTTGATCTTGAATGCATGAATGGTGATTCTATTTATGTTGATCTGATTGATCTTGGTTTAAGATTGAGATTTGTGATGAAACTTAGAACTGATTGATCTAAACTAATCACATGAATGAAGATTGAGATTTGTGATGAAACTTAGAACTGATTGATCTAAATTAATCACAGAATTGAAAAGGTTAGGTTACTGATTTGTGCCTAAGTTAATTGAATTCAGTACTTGAAATTAACATATATCTTCATGAATGGTGCGATTGCGGATTTGTGTTTATCACTTGTTAATTGAATTCTAGACGATCGTCTAGTATGAATTCTGGATTTGATGCAGAGATCTCGGTTAGATCCAAATTAACAATTCAATTGCGCTTCAAGTGTTCTATGAAGGGTCTATGATTGAATCCACCCAATCTTGGATAGGTTTCTAAATTGATTGCTCTTTAATTGTTATTTCTTCCTTTAATTTTGTTAAGTGCGATCTTAAACTGTCAAACCCCCTTTTTGCTAACTTTCACTTGATTTGATTAAATTGCATTTACGATCCTTGAGGAGACGATCCGGTGTTGTTCACTATACTACAAGTTTAGGTAATAACTTCGGTTATAATTTTGACTGAGTTCGGCGCTCGTCACCAACCTCAGGTATGAAGATCACTGTCTGATATCTGAGGTGAAGAAAACTCAGATTAAGATCACAAGGGATGATTGGTGTCGCTTGACCAAGCTTGGGTATGATGGGACAAGCTTTTATGGCAACGAAAATGCTTGGGGTGATGAGTTTGAGTATAAGAGTGCTCTGATGTCCCTGATTCGCTCCGGCTACGTGCTTCCCCGAAACAACAAGAGAGTTATGGCGACTGGCCTAACAATGGAGAACAGGGTACTCCATTATTTGGTGGTTAGAGGCTTGATTCCCAGAGGCGGGAATTATTCTCAAGTTTTGCGGGATGATGTTGTGGTCTTGTGGGCCATGACCACTGGTAGGCCAATCAACTGGGCTAATTACATCATTCAGCACATGCTGGATGTGAAGAAGAAGAAAAACTCTGCCCTGCCCTATGCCATGTTGGTGACTGCTATCCCGGAGCACTTGTCGCATCTCCTTGGTGAAGAATCCAAGGATACCAGCTCCAAGGGACCCCAATCCATTGGCCTGCACACCTTGAAGAAGCTTCAGCTGAGCAAGGTCGATGGACGCTGGTACTATTTGGCCCATGGTAGCTATGGGCACATTCCTCATGGTCCGGAGAGTGATGATGAGGATGAGGACGTGCAGCCTGCACCAGCTCCACCAGCTTCAGCCACATTGGAGCTTCTACTGCAAGAGATGCGGAGTTTGGCTACCACGGTGGATACCAGGATGGACCGCATTGAGCAGAAGGTGGATCACCTCGAGCTTAGGATGGACTACTCCGATCAGGAGCTTGCTGCCATTCATTCGCATCTGGAGGGCCCCAGACACGCTGCACCATCCACCTCCTCTGCTCCTCCTTTTGCTCCACTATCGTTTGCGATCCCTCTGCCACTCCGCTGGAGTTCCCGCTGAGAATGAGGAGCTCCTTGGTTCTGAAGACGACCTTGATACTGGAGACGATGATGTGGACCTTGGAGATGTTGCTGCTGATGTAGAGAGCGATAGCGAGGCCACTGATAGTGATCATGGACCTCTGCCATGATAGCTTCTTTGTTTTCTGATATTTGATTGTATATGGAATTTGGAAATACATTTATATATAAAAATCAGTTAGTTCTTTTGATGTTTATTGCTTTTCTGAATCATCTTGATATATTGTTGTTTATATACATATGAATGATTGATTATGATCTGCTTGTCTGAGCCACATTGTTCTCTGTCATCAACCGTTGTTGTTGGGAAATCATGAAAAACAGAGGAAATGCTGTCCAAATTTTTGCTTAATGATAATGTGTTTTTGATAATGCCAACGGGGGAGAGATTAGTGACTTGCATTAGTACGGGGGAGTTTGATTTAACGCTCTTACATAAATATTTTACTAACCCTATATTGTGCATACATCACGGGGGAGAGTTGCGCTTAAATCTCTGATATACATATATATATATATATGTAATTGTTTCTCTTCCTTTCAATATTCAGATTGTCATCATCAAAAAGGGGGAGAATGTGAATGCATGTGTCATGAAGCATGTCGATTAGTTTTTGATGATAACAAAGACAAAGATGAAGATCAAAGAGCGAAAGAGAAAACCAAGATCAAAGGAAGAAATCAAGAGGTTTAGATATAGGCATTATAGTACATCAATGTTAAATGCTCCAAAGATATCTCAAATGGTTTTTCAAAAATGATTTGAATCAATATGGTTTTCAAAGATCAATTCCTAAAACAGAACTTCTTTTACCTTGGATCATGCCAAACAATGTTCTATATTGTTTAATCCATGTTTTCTAAAGTTAGGAATGATATAAATCTGTTTTAAGGCTTGAAAAATGAGTTTAAAGTATAGTGTAATCGATTACCAAGGTTTAGTAATCGATTACAAGCCAAACAGAAGCCTTGTAATCGATTACACCATCCCTGTAATCGATTACCAGAAAGTCAGAGAATGTGTAATCGATTACACCAAGTCATGTAATCGATTACACCAAGTCATGTAATCGATTACCATGTTCCCAGAAAGCCAAGAACACGACCAAAAGGGCCATGTAATCGATTACATCAATATTGTAATCGATTACCATGAAGTCAGAGGGCGTGTAATCGATTACACAAGTCATGTAATCGATTACCACAAGCCCAGAAAGCCAAGAACACGTTCTATCTTCAATGTAATCGATTACCAAAACCTTGTAATCGATTACCAAGGTTCTGACATGCTTAACGGCTATATTGAATGCATTAAATGCTTGGCTTCAACCACCCCAACGGCTCTTTTAATGAATGGGCTTTAAATACAATTGCTGGGGCATCATTAAGGGTTGTTCTTGAACCTAAAAACATCATAGCAACACATCATACGAGAATCAAACTCTGAAATCATTCTTTGCTCTGTTTTTGTCCAATCTTTGAGATATCTTTGTGAGCATTATTAGAGCTTCAATTTGTATCATCTACTCTAGTGAGAGCTTCTCAAATTCAATCTTAATTGCTGTATAAGATAGAGGGTGAGGCATCCCTTTGTTTGAAGAGACTCAAGCTCAAGGGTGAGGCATCCCAAGGAGTTGAGGGCTCAAGTTTGTAAAGGTAGTCAAGCACATATTGAAGCTTGAAGATATAGTGAAAATCTCAAGTTGTTGCTTGGGGACTGGACGTAGATCACAAGTGGATTGGTGATCAAACCAGGATAAACGATTGTATTTGTTTTCTCTAAACCCTTCTCTTTATTTAGTTTACTGTTTTATTGAATTGATTGGATATTGTCTCCTTTGGCTATCACATTTATAAGTAAAAGTGTTTATCTCATTCATCCAATTATCTCTAATCGTTCAATAGCTTCAACAAAAATTGTTTATCAAACGATTTGCAAAAGATTTGCTAACTTGTTTTACTTACTCAATTCACCCCCCTCTTGAGTATTGAGGCCACTTGGTAACATTTTCTTGATGGTTTTTCGGGTTATAATCAAATACCAATTGCATTGGAAGATCAAGAAAAGACCACTTTTACATGTCCATTTGGTATTTTTGCATATAGACGAATGCCTTTTGGCCTTTGTAATGCTCCGACAACATTCCAAAGATGCATGTTAAGCATTCTCAGTGACATGATTGAGCATTATTTAGAGATTTTCTTGGATGACCTGACAGTTTTTGGAGATTTTTTTGAAAATTGTCTTGATAATTTGGAAAAAATTCTTAAAAGATGCGAAGAAAAAAGATGTGTTAAATTGGAAAAAATGTCATTACATGGTTACGTCAGGAATAGTGTGAGGTCATGTGATATCTTATAAAGGAATTGAAGTTGATAAGGCCAAAGTTGAATTAATTGCCTATTTGCCTTCCCCAAAAACAGTTAGAGAAGTTCATTCTTTTTTAGGACATGCAGGATTTTACAGAAGTTTCATTAAGGACTTTAGTGCTATATCTAGACCATTATGTAATCTTCTATTGAAAGATGCACCATTTCATTGGACTCAAGAATGTCAAATTTTTTTAAAAAAATTAATTAGTCTTCTGACATCTGCTCCTATCATACAATCTCCTGACTGGTCTTTACCTTTTGAGTTGATGTATGATGCTAGTGATTTTGTTGTGGGCGCTATTTTAGGCCAAAGAAAGGAAGGTAAGCCTCATGTGATTTGTTACGCAAGTAGAACTTTAAATAGTACACAAATGAATTACACGACTACTGAAAAAGAACTACTTGTTGTAATTTTTGTACTGGACAAATTTTGATCTTACTTAATTGATTCTTCTATTATGATTTTCACTGATCATGCTGCTGTTAGATATTTGATGTCTAAGCAGGATGCCAAACCAAGATTGATACGATGGATCTTGTTATTTCAAGAATTCAACATCACAATAAAAGATAAGAAAGGAGCCGAAAATGTTGTCGCTGATCATTTGTCCAGACTTACAATAGGCTCACCTTTTGATAACACACCCATCAATGATTCTTTTCCTGATAAATTTTTATTTTCTATCAATTCTTTGCCTTAGTTTACTAACATAGTCAACTTTCTTGTAACAAGAAAGATGTCGTCTCAATGGATGCACCAAAATAGGAAGAAATTTTTGATAGAGGTGAAATATTTTTATTGGAATGACCCATACTTGTTTAAATATTGTGCTGACTAAATCTTTCAGAGATGTGTGCCCGACAGTGAGGTAGGTAGTGTCATTAAATTTTGTCACTCAAAAGCATGTGGATGTCATTTTTCTTCAAAGAAAACAGCTGCGAAAATCTTGTAGTGTGGATTTTATTGGCCCACTTTATTTAAGAACTGCTATACTTTTTGTAAAAGTTGTGAAAATTGTCAAAAAATGAGCTCAATTTCAAAAAGAAACATGATGCCTCTGAACCCTATCCTTGTCATTGAAATTTTTTATTATTTTGGAATTGATTTCATGGGTCTATTTCCATCCTCATTTGGATTTGTGTATATATTGGTTGTAGTTAATTATGTCTCAAAATGGATTGAGGCTATTTCATGTCGACACAATGATCATAAAACTATTCTCAAATTTTTAAAAGAAAATATCTTGTGTCGATTTGGAATCCCTTGGGTTATCATCAGTGATGGGGAAACACATTTTTGCAATAAACCATTTGAATATTTAATAAAGAAATAAGGTATTGCACACAAAATTGCCACCTCTTATCACCCTCTGACAAGTGGACAAGTTGAATTAGTAAATAGGGAGATTAAACAAATTTTGAAAAAAATGGTTAACCCAAATCGTAAAGATTGGTCTTTAAGACTAAACGATGCACTTTGGGCTTACCGTACTGCTTTCAAAACTTCTTTGGGCATGTCACCCTATCGGTTAGTCTATGAAAAACCTTATCACTTGCCTGTAGAATTAGAACATAAAGCATTTTGGGCCATTAAAGCTCTTAATCTAAATCTTGATGATGCTTGCAAGATACGCAAATTGCAATTAAATGAACTTGAGGAATTGAGAAATGATGCATATGAAAATTCAAAGATTTATAATGTTAGAACAAAAGTTTTTCATAACAAGACAATTTTGAGAAAATCTTTTAAAATTGGTCAAAAAGTTCTGCTTTATAATTCTCGTCTGCACATATTCCCTTGAAAATTGAGATCTAGGTAGAGTGGTCCTTTTGTTGTCAAACATGTATATCCTCATGGGGCTATAGATATTGAGAATCCTATGAATGGAAATGTGTTTAAAGTCAATGGACAAAGACTCAAACCATTTCTGGAAAACCAAGTTGATGAGATAGAATTCATCTCTCTTTCTGATCCTTGTTATGAATCGAATTTATTCTAATTTTGTTTCCTTGTTTTGCAGTTCTTTGTGTTGTCGGTTAAGTGGCGGATAACGGTACTCCGTGACTCTCAAGTTAGTTTATTTTTTAGTTTCCCAAAATAACTGAATCATTCTTCTCCTTTAAAATGGATGTCATTCTTTTAAACCTGAGAAAACATTTTCCTTCTATCCCTCAAAATGCTCTGACAAAAATCTACAAAATTAGATGTGAAAGATTGAGACTGTTAATGCACAAAGGTATACCAGAAGATGTACGCTGGATAATTGAAGCAAAGGTTTGACTAGCAGGTGAGTCTTCAATTTCATTTGACTTATACATGTCAGGTCTTGGAAGAAGTTCATATTCTAAAAGGAGAAGAGCAACAAGGTTACAAGTCTGTCATAAGTATGCTTGATGGAATTGTAACAAGCGGTGTCATTCTTTGGCAATGGTTTCCGCAAACAAAGATGATAAATTTTTTTTTCATTAAGAATGGACTGAGTAAGGAGTCATTAGATGATATCTTATTGACTCTTGAGACACATTCTTATGGATTTGTGCATCGTGAACTTCTTAATTTGTGGAATCTCTTCAAGGATGAATAAAAATGCTACAGTCTTGGGAATCTGACTCTAAAAGACCCTGTTTGTCAATTTATAAGAAAATTGGATGGGAAGCTTATCCTCGACTCATAGAAGTCATTTAAGCCGTTATTGGACGTGAAACTAGAGGCAGATGCAAGTCATTTCCTCAACAATCTATACATATTATCTTCTTATTCTTTATGTTTTCAACAAAAAAAAAGAAGAAAAAAAGAAAAAAAGAAAAAAAAAGGAAAAAAATGTTTGAACAAGGGCGATCCGGAAGGAGTACCATGGCTTTAATTAGTTGTGGAGCCCCAACCTTTAGCTGACCTGTCATTGACTCGGGTGGACCTTTGCACGCTGGTCCTTAAAAAAGTTCGTGTACCATGCTCTGTAGAGAGCCGCACTCTATAACCCAATGTTTACCATCTAGACGCTGTGAAGTTGATCGACAAGCAGAAGCGTCCCACTTTGGTTATTAGTGAGAAGTAACTTGCGGCTGCCAAAGCGTATGAGGCATTTGAGCTTGATCTTCTTTTTTATTAGAAAGGGCTCTCAGCGCCCTGGGATGGGACGTTCTGGATCTTGGATATTACGAGTTTCAGATTTTAGCATCTTTGTTGATGTTACGAGCCCAAGTGTGAGCTCTCCAGATTCCAAACCTAGGATGGAAACCCACGATGGTTTCTTCTTTTTCTTTTCTTCGAATAAATGGACGTGAGTGTCTACTGCACTGGTGACACGCAGTATAAAGATATGCCACTACTGCACTCATGACGCGCAGTATATAGATATGTCCTGAAAATTGTACATAAGGGTATGTCATCATTTGCTTTTATATTTCTTTTATTTTTGTATGATTTTGTTGTATTTTGGTTTTGGACAGACGATCCTTTGAGCAGGGTCCTTCAGGGGTTTCTAGACTTCTTTACCCTGATGGTTTTCTTGAAGTCAATAAAAAAAAAAATTCCTTTACCTTTGATCTCTGATTCTGATCCAGCAATAGCTTAGATAGATTGGTCAGCATGAAGCAGTGAAGGAAGCAGGATGAAAAGAAAGCCAGATTTGACACTTCGTTTATAGCTTTCCTTTACCTTTGATTTTATTTGTCGTACTTTGTTTATGTTTAAATTGGTGTCAGATTTCTCCAACAGGTAATATTTTCTATCCTTTACTCATCTATATTTTAACATTGAGGACAATGTTGTGATCGAGTTGGGGGGAAGGATAGTTGACTGATAATCACATATTTTATTCATTAAGAAACCCTTATGTTTAGTTATTTACACTCTCCATATTCTTAATTGATTGAGTTTGGTATGATTTTGTGAGTTTGAGCTCAAATTGGTCCTAATTGAATATTTTTAGCATTATTGAGATTTGACACTGTTTCTGTATTTTGGCCATAACTTGAGTTCCTGATATCTGATAATCATGAATTTTACCTTGTAGGAAAGCTAGGAGGAAGCTCTACAACTTTTATGAAGAGCTCGAAGTCCAATTCAGATGTCTAAGGGACCGAAGTTTACATGGAAGTCAGAATACGGGTTCTGTCACTAGAATCCGAACGATGTGCACTCATAAAATCATATCCCAAGCTGTAATAATGGAGATGGGCTGAAATTTGGATAGTTGACAGTTAAGACCCAAATAAACAACTTTCATGAGAACACTTTTTGAAAAAATGAAGTCTAATGGGTCAGTTTGAGCCTGCAAGTCGGAACAGAGGTGCTGAAGTTGGGTTTGAGTGACCTGCGGTATTTGGGCCATATCTTGGGCTGAAGGAAGCCAAATTGGACAATCCAGATATGCATGTTATAGCCAAGACAAAGATCTACAACTTTCATGAAGAGTACTTTTCGTGGATCTGAAGTATAGTTGGTCGTTTTTGGCTTCCAAGTCAAACGTCAAAATTTTCGTACTCAACCACTCCTCTCACCAACCCACTCACCCACTCCACTCACCAACCCATTCAACCACTCCATTCAATCACTCCACTCACCAACCCACTCACCAACCCATTCAACCACTCCTCTCACCAACCCACTCATCCACCCACTCCCCTTTGTCATTTTGTTACCCTAGACTTCTATAAAAGGGCACCATTGGTTATCATTAACAACAAGTTGTATTCTCCTTCAATTCTCTTATAGTTTCTTCTTATTTCTTCATAGTTTCTCATAGCTCTTGTATATTTTGATGATTTCCTTCATTGTAATGGAGAGCTAAGTTACTTTCAGTCAATTCGGGACTCTTGAAGAGATTGTGGTTTGGATTCTTGAGACCTTGGTTATGTGATGTATTTGATTTATATTTGAATTCCTCTTCTCTTCTTCTTCTTCTTCTTCTTCTTCTGTTTTCTTGATCTTGAATACATGAATGGTGATTCTGTTTATGTTTGATCTGATTTGATCTTGGTTTAAGATTAAGTATTGTGATGAAATTTAGAACTGATTGATCTGAATTAATCACATAACTGAAGATTGAGATTTATGATGAAACTTAGAACTAATTGATCTAAACTAATCACATAATTGAAGAGGTTAGGTTACTGATTGGTGCCTAGGTTAATTGAATTCGGTGCTTAAATTGACATATATCTACATGAATGGTGCGATTGCAGATTTGTGTTTATCACTTGTCAATTGAATTCTAGACGATTGTCTAGTGTGAATTCTGGACCTAATGCTGAGATTTCGGTTAGATCCAAGTTAACCATTCAAATGTGCTTCAAATGTTTGTTGAAAGGTTTATGATTGAATCCACCCAATCTCGAATAGATTTCTGAATTGACTATTCTTCTAATTGTTATTTCTCTTTAAATCTTGTCACTGCGATCCTTGAACCATCAAAACTCCCCTTTTTCTAACTTTCACTTGATTTGATCAAATTGCATCTACGATCCTTGAGGAGACGATCCGGTGTTGTTCACTATACTACAAGTTTAGGTAATAACTTCGGTTATAATTTTGATTTGAGTTCGGGCTATTTCGTCAAAATTTTAGCGCCTTGTCTTAGGGAGCCGTAAGTGTGATATAATCTTTTAAATTATCATACTAACTCTTTCTTTTTCTTTTTCTTTCATTGTCATTTTGTTGCATTCTGTTGCATTTTAAGGATACAATGGACCATGCATAATGGAGTCAAAACTTGAGGAGTTGACTTCTTTGGTAAGACATATAGTAGTGAGACAACAATCACCTGTGTAGGAAGCTACACTTGTGTGTAACATTTGTTTTTGTTCATCTCACCCGACATATGCATGCCCTACACTTCAGTATGGTAGTTCTATTTTTTCAGATCAATTTGTTGCAGCAGCTGGTTATTTTCTTGATGAACCACAGTTCCAGCAGCAGCAACAAAGTTATGATCCTTTCTTCAACACATACAACCCTGGCTGGAGAGACTATCCGGATCTGGGATATAGCAAACCGGCATCACAACAGCAGCAATCATTGCAATATGAGCAGCTATTTCAACAGATAACAAGTCCAACAACCACAAAACTTGAGCCTTCATTAGAGGACTTGATGAAAACCCAAATTGAGTTCCAAATTTAATTTCTTTGCCACTATTCAGGATTTAACAACCCAAATTGAGCAGTTGACAATCACTGTTAATGAATTGAGAAGTCAAGAGTCAGACCAACTCTCTTCCCAAACAATTCCTAACTCCCTGCATTCTAATTGTCATATTGATTTACCTGCAGATTTAGTTGAGGAAACTCATGATGAGTTGTGTGCTGAATTTCCTGATTTTATTGGTTTTAATGATTCTATCAATTGCAACTCATGTACTGATTGTGACGGTGATATAGAATGTGTTACGTGTGCTGAGATTTCTGCATATTTGAAAGTTGATGATTCTGTTTATGCAGCATCTAATGATATTGAAGGGTCATCGAATGCGGTTGCAGAGTCTACAACACATAGGGAGGTGGAGTTGAAGGCCATTGAGGAATTTTCAAAGAAGGAGGAAAGGCAAAGATATGACAAGTAACTATTGAAGTGGATTTTGTTTTTGGGTCATAGTCCAATATAATCAATGAAAGCAGAATTGCCAAATTACACGTGTTGCATGCCATTGGTGAAGTCAAGGAAATTAAGAAAGACCAATGGGACCCCAATGGGAGCCCTCATGCTTCAAGCTTAACTTGGTCATTACACTTCAACCAATGGGACCCTAGTGAAAGCTATCATATTGTGTCGACCATAACTTGGTCATCACGTTTCAACCAATGGGATCCTGGTGGAGTGTTTTCACCAACCTCACTTAATAAGACCAATGGACACCATCTCAAGCTGAAAAATGTGAAAGTGAAAGTGATGGGCTTTTACTATCCACATTATAAAGATCACTAAGAAGTGTCCCAACGTCGAGCTAATGACGTTAAACAAGCGCTTATTATTACATAAAAAACGAAGGCCCGTCGATCATGTTAAAGTATCCAAGGTAGTTAGTCAACAATTCAAGCATACCTATATAAAAAAACTAAGGCGGTGTTTGAAAGTTTTAAATAAAATGGAAGGGAATAACTCATAATAAAAAGAAATATAATATAGAATAATAGAGAACATGACTTTTTATTATTTTGATGTTTATTGAGGAGAGGAATGGAGTGTTCAAACAATTTCTTCTTGACTCCTTAAATTGAGATGACAAAAATTATAGGCTTTAAGTAATAAGAAAAAAATTTATTGATCTTCCCTTATAATACTTTTGTATATATTAAACAAGTTGTTTTATATTCACGTTAAAAAAAAACAAGCTTGTTTATATTAAATGATAAAAAATCAATTATTTTATAAAAATAAAAATTAAGTTTACAAATAAATTATCCATATAATATTAATAATTTATAAATTATTAAATAATAAATGAATATAGTAAAAATCATTATTTATGATTAAACATGTTAAGTTTTTAAGCCTTTTATTTAAAGAAGAGAGATAATAAGTTATATATTTTTAATGAAAGAAACATGTAAACTATTATTTATATACATATTAATATTTAAATAATATGTCTAAAAAATAATGTAATAGGCAAAACCCATTCAAAAATTTCTCTAATTTCAGTAGGTTGTGCTGTCTGCAATTGTGCCACGTATACTACGATATATTGGTATTGTAAATTGAATGATATTTTAAATGCGAAAAAAGAAAGGATATTGGTGCATGATGAGGTGGTGGTTGTCTGGTTGAGGTGTGTCAAGATGAAGTTGCTTTCACTAGGGTTTCAAACCTCGTTTTTAATGTAGTTCAGTTCATCCTCGTAGCTATTATTATATGGTCGAATTGAACTTATGATATATGCCTGCATAATCAATATTATAAGTTATTGGTAGAAGAATAATTTATATTCCCATAAATTGTGATATTGTCTATCAACTCTCTTGCAACTCCTTAATAAATTTCTTACAGGGCTGAAGTGAAGTATGTAAATCTTAGCTTGCTTATATATATCTTTTCTTTTTCTTTTTTCAATTTTTGATAAGAAGCTTGCTATATATATATATATATATATATATATATATATATATATATATATATATATATATATATATTCTCCAATAATAATATGTAACAACAATGTTATTTACACATTATTTTTATTACATCATTTCTTTGTTAAGTAATAAAATAATAAAAACACATTTTCCAATATGTATTCTCTCTCATTTTTCTTTTCCAAAGAAATATAGATGTAAGAAGGATATAAAAATATGATGTTTGCAAATATCATTTCCTTGATATCTAGATATCCTAGTTTCTGTAGACTAGGCTGTTTGCAATTTGTGCCACATAAAATTATATATCTTGATAATTAATTGATTGAATTTATTTTCTTTTAAAAAAAGAAGATATTAATGCACATTTGTGGTGATAATATAAAGCGATTCGTTATTTGAACATTTAGAATATAATATTTAAATAACATATCATTTATATTAAAATATAATATATAATAAAAATTATTTATATAATATGTGAGAATAATAAACTACACTTACATATAAAATAATATTTCAGGCAAGTGATATATTCTAAGTATTAAAAAAAATCATTTTTGTAGTATAAAGTTAGAGTACGCCAAGATGAAGATGCTTTCATGAGGGTGGGCAAGTTTCATATTCTAGGTATTAAAAAAAAACACATTTTTGTAGTATAAAGTTGGAGTACGCCAAGATGAAGTTGCTTTCATGAAGGTTTCGTGTTTTGGAAAGTTTGGCATTTTCCTGTTGGCCTATTTATGTGAAAAGTGTACATCGTAGAAATTCTGCATATAAGAGTTCAGACGACCAAATTATTTACGTATTATTTTTTGCACATTATTTTTTATATATCATTCTTAAACTATTACTTTTTTAATAATAAAATAAGAAAAATACATTTTTTTCTCCTTCATTTTTTCTAATAAAGTAGGTTTGTATAAAAAATGTGTAAAAATGGTGTGTAAAAATCATTTTTCTATTTGTACACTAAAATAGTTATACTTTTTTTTTTACATTTTATTTGTATGAAAAAATAAAGATAAAAAGAGAGTGGATTGGAATACATATTTTTTATATTTTATTATTTAAAAAAATATGGTATAAGAATTATGTAATAAAAATAGTGTGTAAACTGCAAATAATATTAGTGAAGAGTTCAACACTTAGCTATCAACATGAATAACGTTCCTGAACTGGCTTTGAAAATTTAGTTAAGAAATGTCGGGATTAGATAGGAAAAAATGCTCATTATATGGTGGACTTAATTAGGAGCCACTAAAACAAAAAGTAGGATAGAAAATAGACTTGATCCATATCCGTGACTGGGTATTGATATTTTTCCATTGAGTATATGTGGCCATACTTCTCAGAAAGCTTATGCAGACTTCGGTGTAGAGGTTCTTTTATGAGATGAAGATGACCTATGAGTGGTAAAGCAGGTGGGCTAGGTGGGAGGTTTATATGCTTTGGTTGTCTCTTTAGCATTAATTTAGAAAGAACATTAAAGAGGAGAAAAATGGAAGTGGATATCAGCCAGACAGCTCCTTTCATTAGGATATATATTGTCTATCAACTCTCTTGCAACTCCCTACTAAATTTCTAAAATTTTGATGAAGTAAAGTTTGTCGATCTTAGCTTGCTTACATGTATCTAATATTTTCCAATAATTTTTTTAGTTTCTGTAGATTAGTCTTGTAGGATTTTAGAAGGAGGCGACGCAATGAAATTAGGTGTAAGGATAGATATAATAATTGTTGAGGGCAGGTTTGGTGGGTTTGACGTAGGAGAGATTTCTCTACACTAACACCACACAATGATATGGCTATTTATTACCTTAAAATCACTTACTAAGCCTCTAAAGAAATCTATTATGTTCTGATATTTATCCACTTGCTGCCATCCTTGACTTTTGTTCCTTGCAGTCGCACCGTACAAGCTTGTAATTTCTAGTAGTATCTAGCAGTAGGTTTGGCATGCAATTTCCCCTCAGTCCGTGGGTATCTCCAACCCGCCCGAACCTGCATGGTTCGGGGGTTCAAAACCCGCTTCATTATGGAATAGGGTGATATGAATTTTGATCAATGCATTTTACCTCGTTTCAAGTTTCCTATATTAATAGACATTATATTTAATTTATTTATTAATTAAATTAATTAATTTTTATTAATTTAATATTTATTTTGAATATATTTTTTAATTTATATGAGATGAATGATTAATTTTAATACTATAATTAAATATTATATAAACTTAATATAAAATATTCATAAATATGGAGCAAGACGAGACAAGGTAAGGTGAGACGAGTACGAGTTTTAATATTTTTCTTACAGGACAAGTATAAGTTTTAATCTTAAGAGTGCATGACAAGATCAAATTAAACATAAACTTGCCATGTCCGCCCATTGCCAAGCCTATAAAGCAGTAACTTTTGTTGCTAATAGTCTAGACTTTTCTAGAAACGTGCATCATGTTTGTGCCAGATAAAATTATATATCAAGATAATTAATTGATTGATTTTTTTTTTCAAAAACTTAAAGATATTAGTGCATGTTTGTGGTGGTAGTAGGGTCGTTTTAAGGTGGACCTTATTATTTAAGGACCAGAGATGGTCCTTGAAGTTATAGTCGTTGGATATTAATTTAAAGAGATCAATGGTAGAGATTCATCACTAGTAAACTGGTGATTAGGTAAGTTGTCTAAAATTCATAATTTCAAAATAGTCCCTAAACAAAATTGAATTTTGGATCTTGAACCCTTATTCTTTCTCAGAAACTAGAAGAACCAAGATGGCGATCCAAATCTCGTCGGTGGCACAGTCAGATCCCACTGTCAGGAACCGCGAGCCACGCTGCCCATATTACGTTGTCGTTCGCTGCTGTCGAGGGTCGCCCAACAAACAGGCCACCACCAGCAAGCCACGCCGCCCAACGTTTCCCCTTTGTATCTGTGGTTTTTGTTCTCTGAAGTGTGAACGAAAGAGAACCCAACAAGAGAACCACCGTCACTTCCAGCAAGAGAACCCAAACCCCCACACCCCTACAAATACCAAATCATTAAAAACTAGAAATCACCATAACCTTTCAAGCCCGTGGATAGCTAGTCCTTGCCACTCGCCATTGTACCTCGTAACCCATGACCCCATCGCTTAACTGCCATCCCTGTCTTTGTCGGGGGGTCACACCTACAGCCACCATCCCGTACCAGAAACGCTGCCCTCCACTGTGACCCAACATCGCGAGTTGCACCACTGGAAGGATCCACGCATAAGCTGCGGGTAGCACCAGCCAGATCCGCATTTACCACCTGCAGCCGCCATCCCATACGAAAAAAGGTGAAGGATGCAACGACAGTCGGAGAAGGGGATTTGCATTCGTTGACATCCCAAAGTCCCTCTACATCCATTGTAATGGTTTTGAAAATAATAAAATAATTGAGTCTTTTCTGCAATTTTGAAAACTTGTAATAATGGGTAAGGTCAAAAGGTCCATGGATGAACTTTTGACTGCAAGGTCCAAGGTAAAACGACTAATGGTAGTATGCCAAGATGAAGTTGCTTCGCGAGGGTTTCAAACCACATTTTGCAAAGTTTGACATTCCTTTTTTTTTTTTACCTTTATATAGGTAAAATTGTACATTGTAAAAATTCTGCGTATATAAAAAAGTTCAACACTTAGCTATCAACATAGATAACATTCCTGGACTGGCTTTGAAAATTTAGATGAGAAATGTCTGGATTAGATTAAAAAGAAAAAATGTTCATTATATGATGGACTTAATTAGGAGCCACTGAAAGAAAAAGTAGGATAGAAAATAGACCAAGTCCATATGCTCCATTACTAGCTATTGAAGGTGGACTTAATTAGGAGCCACTATAACAAAAAGTAGGATAGAAAATATACTAATGTTCTGAAGTGGATTCAGAGGCTACCTGAGATAGGCACGTATATGGTGGTTTCCTCCTCGTGCAGCTGCTGTCAAGTGTATTGAACTAGAGGGGTGGGTACCTGCAAAGGGACTCCAACGCACGCTCAAGTCAGGCAGTGCACAAGTAGAGTTTATGTGATGAGATAACAGATACCTGTTAACGTTGACTTAGCCTAGTATATATAGACTATGGCTGAAATTGAAATAAGATCAGTATTAAATATAAGTATTTAGGATTGGTGTCCTGTTAAGGAATGCCTTTCTTTTGTCATTGGAGAGCATCCCTATAATGTAGGAATACAGATATGATGATTATCTACTGTTAGAGGCAGTTACAGATCTTATAATCTCGTTAGAACATGATTGACAGTTATGAGTATCTGTATAGATCCAGTTATCTTAGTGGTCCCATACCGTGTTTCGTAGTCTTAAGGCTCCGACCGGGGTATGCATGGCAGAGTCCAGTGGCATGCGTGCTGGGTTGATCTGTTACCCAAGTGGCTTCAGTACTCAAGAGGGGGGTGAATTGAGTAATTAAAAATTTTTTCGCAAACTATTTTTAATACAAATTTCTTGAAGCAATATAATGAATATATATAAAGATGATAAAATGCCTAAGAACAGTAAATAAACAATTAAGCAATACTAAATAAATTACTAAAAATAAAGAGATAAAGGAGAGAAGAGCAGGCACGATATTTATCCTGGTTCGACCACCAACCACTTGTGGCCTACGTCCAGTCCCCGAAACACAGTTCGAGATTTTTCACTATTCAATACAAGCTTAAAACAGGTGCTTGCAACCTTTACACAACAGGGATACCTCACCCTATTTACTAGAGGGATACCTCACCCCCTTTGAAGGATACCTCACCCTTTTATTGAGGGATACCTCACCCTCACAAATTCACTAAGGGATACTTCACCCTTTTACAAAAGCAGAAAATAGATGAAGAGAAACTCTCACTTAGAGTAAATATTACAAATTGAAGCACTTGGAAGCTCTCTTAGGATATCTCAAGGTTTTGGCGAAAAGAGCACAGAAAATGTAAGAAAATAAAGAATCACGTTTTTGGCACAAGCAAAAATAATTGAGATCATTGGGCTAGTGTAAAAGATGACCAAAACCATGTATTTATAGTGTTCCAAGAAAAAGAGCCGTTAGGTATTAATTTCACTCATTAAAAGCTCTAGAAAATAGCCGTTACGTGATTTCTGGGTTGTGTTATTCGAATAACACATTTGGTATTCGAATAGATCCTTCAAAAACATGTTCTGGAACGTTTTCTGTGTTGTGGTATTCGAATAATCCTTTAGGTATTCAAATAGATTCTTAAAAACACGTTCTAAAAACTTTTCTGGGGTGTGGTATTCGAATACCTATGTGGTGTATTCGAATACACCACTCTGATTTTGAAAACTAACTTTAAAACGTCATAACTTCTTCATTTCTTATCCGTTTAAAGCAAATGACCAGTCATTGAAAAGATATTTGAGTCTATTTTCAAATAAAATAAGTTTCAAACAAAAATCAAATTATTTTGAAAGTTATGATCAAAAGAGTAACTAAAGGTTAGATTTTCAAAACTCAAACTTGGCTATTTTTCATAAATTTGAACTACCATCATAACTAGACCTTCAAAACTTATTTGTTGGGTATTTTAACATGTAAAAATCATTTTTAAATATTTGAAAACATATTTAAGATATCTAGAAGGCTTCTTACAAAAAGTCCCTAAGTCCTATAAGTTATACCATTTAATCTTACTTTGGACTTGGTCTTTGACATGATTTTGTTGTTATCAAAACCTTCTTCTCCTTGAGTTGAGCATAAATGAGATCTTTGCTTTCTTGTTGCAATGTTCACCCTTGGTACTTGAACTATACATCATCTTCATCATGTTTGTTATCATCAAAACTATTTTCCATGTCAGCTAGCCAATTATATGATCCTATTGGATGGGATCTCAGATCACGGTCCAGAATAGTTGCCCACAGTTTGGCGCTTAGACAGAGTCTTGAGTGCCAAGGTAAGTTTTATTGGGATCACTACGCATATTATGGACTAAGCCCTAGCTTTTGGTGCCGGGTTTCGCGATGTCTCACACTGATGCCAAGGTCCATAATTAAATGTAAAATACCTTCGAGGTTGAAATGTGGTCGGAAATCACGATGAGTCCTTGCTGACATTTCTGTTCCTTAATCCGAGGTTGAATTCCAATTGCCTCTATGGTTGATTCACGAGGTCTTCTATTCTTCATTAACATCCTTTGTAAATTGGACTTTTTGGAAACTATTGCTTTGACCTCATTGGGAATTAAGGATTCTTTAATGGAGGACGTCAACTTTATGTTGTTTCCCAACCACCCGATGCGCTTGTAGCAATTAGGAAATGGAGGGCATTAAATGTAGATTTTATGGTTTGACAGGTTCTTCATCCTAGGAGTCAATCAGAATGCTTCATTCCCTTTATAAATAAGGAATGTTTGCGTTTAACGTTAGTATTCCCTTCTGCATTTCTATCTGGAAATGACTTTTTCTCAAAGAATGGCTTCTCCTTCCTTCTCTGTGCATTCTTGGAGAACTTTGCCTTTTGCAAAGACTTTCTTCTTGTTCTTCCCCAAGTTTCTGAAAGTTTTTTATTACCTTTGTAAATGATTCTTCTACTAGATATCTTTCTTTCTCAGCATATTAGCGGCAGATATCTATCTCCCCCAGCGTACGAGGGTGTATTTAATCTACGCTCTATCGTTGGGGAGATTTGTGACACCTGTCGTGTTGGACAGAGGCAATTGGAGAAATAGAGCCCCTAATCCTCCTCCTCTCCGGCAAATTCTCTAAGAGCATTTGGATATGCATGAGGAACTATTGGGATTGCTCTGTGATTTGAAGCAACTTGGGGTGATCACGAAACTAGTTAGGGTTCCGGTGGAATGATCTCTTCATGAAAAACTGTGCCCCGTCCAACAAAAGATAGTGCATCCCAGTCTTTATTATGATGGTGAAGGAGGCAGGGAAGAATTTAGCATAAGTTCCAGGATCCAATAGCAGTGTACTGTTCTAGTTTGCTAGGGTTTTTCAAAGTCAATCCATTTTTTCAAGAGACCGCTTCATAGGGAAGAGACCAGTGTTAGTTCTGGAGAAAATGTGGATGTGACATGATCCAGGATGTTGGTGATGATGTTCGCTCCTTCTTCCGGGCTCTTTGGTGACAGCTCTTTTCTTATAAGTTCCATGGCTCAATGTTTTCTTTTCCCTCTGTTCTTTGATGTTTCTTTTGTTCTTGATGTATAATGATGTTTGGAATGAGAATATTCAATACAATTTCTTTTATTTTGAACTCTTCTCTTTTACTTTCCATGCCATTTATCTTTTTTCGAGGTGAGTCTAACTCTTACCTTGATGTAATATGACAAGTTGCCCCCAGCTTGGTACTTAGTCGAGATCGGCAAAGTGGCAAGCTTAAATACTTAGCTCCGCGGTCTTTGTACCTTGCAGGGGACTCTCCAGGGTGTTCGACTCTTGGACGGACTTCCCTTCATTGAGGGAACACCTCGGCTTTTCTTAGGATTCAGAGAAAATTTTTCGAACTCGTATACACTGAGGTTGCATGTCTCTTGGTCTGCTAGGTAACTGTCATCTCAACTGCCATGACAGCTATGTGTGCCACGTGGCGTGCTCGGGTTGAGTGGACGTGCATAATGCTTCGCGCGCCATGATGAGTATTTTTTCAAATTTGGATTGCTCGGACGAAATTATCCTTTAACTATAGTCTTTATTAATAAGGTTTTAACCTTTTTCTGTTTCGTTTCATTATTTCTCACTGAAAACTAGTGGCCTGAGGAGATTTTTTGATGAGATTTACGGCGGTGAAAGGTGGTTCTAATACTATTGGAGTTTCGAAGGCTTGATTTCTTCTATTTTCTTCTTCTTTCTTCAAGGTATTCCTTTCCCTTTGACTTAATTTATGTTTATTCTTGCTTCGTGAGTAGTTGTGTACTCTATTAATGGAGTGCACTTTTCTTTTTTCACTGCGAATAAGGGTGGGAACATTGTTTCCCCTTTCGTTCAATGGCGTTACCCTATAGAGCACCTCCTCCTTCGCACTGCGTGCGGCGGATATATCCTTATGAGGTTTTAGCCTTGGTGGGTGCGGAGGCCAATATGTGGGTATGATCAGTCTTCTCTGTTCACCCATCGCCATGTTTGGATCTTCAAACTTAACTAGTTATGACCATGGGCCTCTATGGATCTTCCAAGTATTCAAATGGCCAGAAGGAGAGCGGTAAGAATAAAGGCTCCCGCCCCAGTCCAAGAAGCTCGGGAACTAGAGAATTAAGAGGCCCTGGAAGAGGCAATTCGTATTCGCTGAGGTCCGGGGTTGTCATATCCATATATTGTAGATGATGCTTTTGACTGAATATCCTATTAT
Source organism: Ormosia emarginata (assembly GCA_029884605.1). Classification (NCBI taxonomy): domain Eukaryota; kingdom Viridiplantae; phylum Streptophyta; class Magnoliopsida; order Fabales; family Fabaceae; genus Ormosia; species Ormosia emarginata. The sequence goes on from JAQQTP010000089.1 coordinate 5,573,376, forward strand.
CAGTTCGGGGTAGAGTTAGACGAGTTGAAGGATTACCTGGAGCTTACTGAGAAGGGTGAAAGGGATCACGAGTTCCTGATTTTGTCCTCGGGGAACGAACTGGTGTGTTCGACCCGACAAGCAGGGGAACACTTCATGTATCTATACGAGGACTTCTTTACAAGGTTTAGACTTCGGTTCCCCTTCAACGATTTACACATTGCCATCCTTCGGATTCTTCATGCCGCCCCTACCCAGATTCACCCTAATGGTTGGGCAAATATTATGGTTTTGAAAGAATATGTCGGCCAGTGGGGTTGCAATGCTCGGACATGGCATTTTTATATTTTTATATGCAGTATTTTGTCCATGGCGCCTGTGCTCTTCAGCAATCCTAGCTCTCAGTCCGATCTCGGTAAGGAAGAACAATCTTTTTTCCATACTTGAAAAGTTACAAGGATTTTAAGGAGATGTTTTTTAAGTTGATGGCAGTTGGCGGTACCCATCTTTTCTAGTTGGGGAGTGTTGGGGAGCTGACATTTAGTCTATACTAGAACCCGACCGCCAGGAGTATTCCCAATCAATCATTTGAGAGGGAAATTGGTCAGCTAAATGACAAAGAAATTAAATGTGTTGATATCTTCGAGATGTGGGTTGATGAGGTTGGAAAGATCCAACCTAAAGATGTTGCCCAAGTGGCTTCAGTACTCAAGAGGGGGGGTGAATTGAGTAATTAAAAACTTTCGCAAAAGGCTTAAACAAATAAACGTTGCTGAATTTAAATAATAAAAGGCGTGAATAAGATGAAGATAAGAAGAACAACTAGAAATTAAATTACAAGATATAATAAATAAAGTGCAGAAAGATAAAAGATTAAGGAAAGAAGAGCAGGCACGATATTTATCCTGGTTCGACCACCAACCACTTGTGGCCTACGTCCAGTCCCCGAAACATAGTTCGAGATTTTTCACTATTCAATACAAGCTTAAAAACAGGTGCTTGCAACCTTTACACAATAGAGCACTTTTCACACACAGGGAAACTCTACCCTTGTGCTAAAGCCTCAGCCTGCAGGGATACCTCACCCTTACACAAACCTTAGAAGGATACCTCACCCCCTTTGAAGGATACCTCACCTTCTTTACAATAAGGGATACCTCACCCTTTAACTGAGGGATACCTCACCCTCACAATTCACTAAGGGATACCTCACCCTTTTACAGAAGCAGAGAATAGATGAAAAATAAACTCTCACTTAGAGCAGATATTACAAATTGAAGTGCTAATAAGCTCTCTAAAGGATATCTCAAAATTTGGTATTAAGAGCACAGAGAAAGAGAGAAAATAATGTAAAACTCGTTTTCAGCCAAGCAAAAATTGATCAAAATGTTTGGGGTTTTTCAGAGGTGTCCCAGGCCTCTATTTATAGAGCTCGTAGAAGAAAATGGCCGTTGGGAGCATTAAAAACAATATTAAATGCAAATATGGCCGTTGCTGCCATTTTTCGAACGTTTCGTGAAAACCAATTCTGGAGAACGGTATTCGAATACCTTATGAGTATTCGAATGCCTCTTGCCAAAACTCTTTTAAAAAACTGATTAAGGCTGGGTTATTCGAATACCAGTTAAGGGTATTCGAATGCCTCATTTAAAAAGGTCCATTCTGAAACTAGGGTATTCGAATACCATATGGGTTATTCGAATGCCTCTGTTTTGGCACAGCAGAAAATATCAGTTTCGAAATAAGTTATTCGAATACCATATGGTGTATTCGAATACCTATAATAAAACATGGTTTCTATAGAAGCAAGTTATTCGAATACTTGGAGGGGTATTCGAATACCTCTTTGAAAAACAGAAAACGTATAAGCTTGAAAAACACTTTATTCGAATACCTAACAGGGTATTCGAATACCTCTGTTATAAAACCAGTTTTAAATGCTTTCAAATGACTAGAAAATGGTTGTTTAATTTTGGAAAAACAATTTTGAAAACATTTCTTTGCAATGCCAAATAATGAGATATCCAATGAGGCTTTTACAAGGATCCTAAGTCCTAAAGCTTATTCTTGAAGATCTTGGACTTGGTCTTCTCATCATCTTCATGTTTGTCTTCACGTTTGTTATCATCAAAACTATTGCTCATGATAGCTAGCCAATTACATTCTCCCCCTTTTTGATGATGACAAACTAACATTTGAGAAAAGCATTAGTTCATATAAATTGGGATTCACAAAGTTTATTTAGAGATACTTACTCCCCCTCTTTTTCATAAGAGGTGATTTATATCAGAGATGTGCACAGCAGCCAATTACATTCTCCCCATTTTTGATGATGACAAACTAACATTTGAGAAAAGCATTAGTTCATATAAATTGGGATTCACAAAGTTTATTTAGAGATACTTACTCCCCCTCTTTTTCATAAGAGGTGATTTATATCAGAGATGTGCACAGCAGCTCCCCCTTACTTTTGGAATCCAATTTCTATTTTTGTTTTGACTTTTACTCGCTGACTTTTCTCAAACAAAGACATTTAAACTTGTTCTCCCCCTTTTGTACATTTGATACCATTCTCCCCCTTTTGTCATGATCAAAAAGATGGGGCAAGTATTTTTCTCCCCTTTTTATCATATCAAACAATATATGCATGTCCTCAAGTTGAATGAGTTTTGTCCATTTAAATTTGTGCTTGAGGTAGTGTTCTCCCTACAACAAAATTCAGAGTACTTGCATTGGTATCCATTAATGTTGGATCCATAGGGGTTAGTCAAACTCATAAGCCAATAAGTATGTAAAACAATGAGGCAAAAGCAGCAAATGATTCTCAAGGACAAAAAAAAATATATTTATCGATTAATTTGGCCAAGAAATCACTTGTTTGATATCATTTGTTACCATTTGTTATTACTTGTTATTATGTTCATACCACTTTGATACCACTTGTTGTCAAAATGTAAAGCATTTACCACTTGTTTGATATCACTTGTCAAGATATTCTAAGCATTTACCACTTAATCTTATAAATCTGACATATGTCAAGAAAAACACAGATATTCAATATTTCATATACCACTTATTGCACTTGTTCGAATATCAAAACAATAGCCAATTACATTTACCTTGAACATTTGCCTTACAAAGGATTTAAATATGCAGCATATTCTAGAGAAAGATAAGGTGAAAGAGCAAGCAAAAATATGCATTTAAGAACATCATGTGATTTTCATATAAGGCATAAATGAAGGCTTGATGAAATAAGATTAAAAGCATGTTATTTGTATTGCCTATGCAAGAAAAAAAAAGAGAAACGAAACAGAGATCATGATGAACAACTTGCTTTCAGCCTTGTGGTATTCGAATACCTCTTGCCGTATTCGAATACCCATCACATTTTATAAACTCCAGAAGGAGCAAGTATTCGAATGCCTAGGAAGGTATTCGAATACTCATGTAATAAGTACTGATAAAGATGTCCCAGATTATTCGAATACACATTTGGGTATTCGAATGCCCCAGCTAATAAAACCACAAGAACTCTGTACTGATGTATGGTATTCGAATACCATGGGAGGGTATTCGAATAAACCTATCAGAAAAACATGGATTTTCACGTATAGATGCAATGGTATTCGAATACTACAGGGAGGTATTCGAATAACTCAAACATAAACGCATATATTTTGCATCCAGAAGGTATATTTGAGATATGAAAACTTGCCTTTTGATGAAAATACTCATATGAATGCAAGTCCAAGCCTGATAGAGACAAGAAGGAGAGCTTGGAATTTATTATAGTCTTGTGCTTGCAGCAACCACTTTCAAAAATGCCGAAGTTAGTTCTTGGCTATCAAGCATACCTGCAACACAATTCAATTTTTGGTTTTTGGTACCCAAATTTTCTTGGGTCCTTGATTATCAGTTTTGGGTATAGTACCCTTAGGAACCCATACCATTTTAGTTCCAATTTTTGTATTGATGTTTTTCCTTACATTGCATGTTGAAGCACTATGACCCTTCTTCCCACAATAGAAACATTTAACAAATGGGCTACATGAGATGCTAGAATTAACAAAATAATTTTTATAGGATTTGTGTTGATTATTCGGGTTATATCCTATTCCAGCCTTTTGAAAAACAACCCTTTGTTTTCCCAATAAAATATTTAAATTATCTCTTCCACATGTGAATTTGGAAAGGGTGTTCTTTAAATTTTCAATTTCATTTTCAAGCAAATGACATGAAGAACAAGAATACGAAGTAGAAGCATGTGAGGGATGAGATGAGCATGCATCAATAATTCCCAAAGTTTCATTTTCAATTTTTAGTTCTTCAATTTCTTTATTCAAAATTAGAATTTGATTTTCTAAAGAAGAGATAGTTTTCTTAGATGAAGAAATTAATTTTGTAAGCCTAATTGTTTCGTCATGCAATTCTTCAAAGGCATCTTGTAACTCATCATAAGAAGGAGATACGTCAGAATTTATCTCGTTGTCGCTTTCTTTTTCTTCTTCTTCTCTTTTCGCCATAAAACATAGATGGGCTTCTTCACTATCTGAGCTATCAGTGGAGTCCATGTCGTTGTCATCCCATGCTATGTAGACTCTTCTTTCTTTGGAGGGTTTCTTTTCAACTTTCTTTGGGGGAAAAGGCGATCTTCTTTGAGTTCTCTTTTTCTTTAGGAACTTACCAAATTTTCTTACCAGAAGATTGAGATTTTGTTCATTTAGCTCAATGTTGTCCACGTCATCTCCATCGTCTTCTTCTTCATTATTGATAGTGGAGGTGGTGGCTTTAAGCGCTATCCCCTTTTTCTTTTTATCGTTTTCCTCACTTTGGTCAAGCCTGTTGAGTTCTAATTCGTGCTCGTGAAGTTTTCCAAAAAGAGTTGCTAATGACATAGTTGTCAAGTCCCTTGATTCGAGATTCTTTGTTACTTTTGGTTGCCAAATCCTGCTAAGACATCTCAACACTCCTTTGTTAATCAAATCTTCGTTAGTAAAATTCTTTCCTAATGATGCAAGATGATTAACAATGTGGGTGAACCTCTTTTGCATTTCTTGAATGCTTTCTCCTTGGTTCATTCTAAACAATTCATATTCTCGAGTTAGAGAATTGATTCTCGACCTCTTAACTTCACTAGTACCCTCATGGGTAACTTGTAAAGTGTCCCACATTTCTTTAGCGGTTTTGCAATTTGAAATTCTAAAAAATTCATCATGCCCCAAAGTGAGGTAATGATGTTTTTGGCTACTAAGTTATTTTGAACTTTTCTTTTATCATCTTTAGACCAATCACTTCTGGGTGTCTCGGTTTTTACACCATTGACAACGCGTGTAGGTATAAATGCGCCATTTTCGACAGCATCCCACACATCTAGATCAATAGCCTCGATAAAGATTTTCATTCTTTCCTTCCAATATGCATAACCATCCCCATTGAAAAAGGGTGGTCGATTTATGGAAGTTGCTTCTGATAAAACATTTGATGAAGCCATGTACTCTTGAAGCGGCTAAGCTCTTTATACAAGAGTCTAGCTCTGATACCACTTGTTGCCCAAGTGGCTTCAGTACTCAAGAGGGGGGGTGAATTGAGTAATTAAAAACTTTCGCAAAAGGCTTAAACAAATAAACGTTGCTGAATTTAAATAATAAAAGGCGTGAATAAGATGAAGATAAGAAGAACAACTAGAAATTAAATTGTAAGATATAATAAATAAAGTGCAGAAAGATAAAAGATTAAGGAAAGAAGAGCATGCACGATATTTATCCTGGTTCGACCACCAACCACTTGTGGCCTACGTCCAGTCCCCGAAACACAGTTCGAGATTTTTCACTATTCAATACAAGCTTAAAAATAGGTGCTTGCAACCTTTACACAATAGAGCACTTTTCACACACAGGGAAACTCTACCCTTGTGCTAAAGCCTCAGCCTGCAGGGATACCTCACCCTTACACAAACCTTAGAGGGATACCTCACCCCCTTTGAAGGATACCTCACCTTCTTTACAATAAGGGATACCTCACCCTTTAACTGAGGGATACCTCACCCTCACAATTCACTAAGGGATACCTCACCCTTTTACAGAAGCAGAGAATAGATGAAAAATAAACTCTCACTTAGAGCAGATATTACAAATTGAAGTGCTAATAAGCTCTCTAAAGGATATCTCAAAATTTGGTATTAAGAGCACAGAGAAAGAGAGAAAATAATGTAAAACTCGTTTTCAGCCAAGCAAAAATTGATCAAAATGTTCGGGGTTTTTCAGAGGTGTCACAGGCCTCTATTTATAGAGCTCGTAGAAGAAAATGGCCGTTGGGAGCATTAAAAACAATATTAAATGCAAATATGGCCGTTGCTGCCATTTTTCGAACGTTTCGTGAAAACCAATTCTGGAGAACGGTATTCGAATACCTTATGAGGTATTCGAATACCTCTTGCCAAAACTCTTTTAAAAAACTGATTAAGGCTGGGTTATTCGAATACCAGTTAAGGGTATTCGAATGCCTCATTTAAAAAGGTCCATTCTGAAACTAGGGTATTCGAATACCATATGGGTTATTCGAATGCCTCTGTTTTGGCACAACAGAAAATATCAGTTTCGAAACAGGTTATTCGAATACCATATGGTGTATTCGAATACCTATAATAAAACATGGTTTCTATAGAAGCAAGTTATTCGAATACTTGGAGGGGTATTCGAATACCTCTTTGAAAAACAGAAAACGTATAAGCTTGAAAAACACTCTATTCGAATACCTAACAGGGTATTCGAATACCTCTGTTATAAAACCAGTTTTAAATGCTTTCAAATGACCAGAAAATGGTTGTTTAATTTTGGAAAAATAATTTTGAAAACATTTCTTTGCAATGCCAAATAATGAGATATCCAATGAGGCTTTTACAAGGATCCTAAGTCCTAAAGCTTATTCTTGAAGATCTTGGACTTGGTCTTCTCATCATCTTCATGTTTGTCTTCACGTTTGTTATCATCAAAACTATTGCTCATGATAGCTAGCCAATTACAAAAGAAATACTGGATACCCCGGATGATGAGACCCTTTGGGCCGTGTTAGGTAGTATAGGTCGTTGTCCATGCTTATTTACTTGTCTTCTTTTCTTATGCCATTTCACGACTGTTTCTAATTGCCTTTGATGATTTTGCAGTGAGCTTGGCCGAGATGGCTGATTGCAGGATTTAAAGGATGCAAACCCAAGTGCAGGTTATCTCAAGTAATAAATTTCTTGGGAGTCCGAGGTCAATTCACAGGGAATTGATGAAGAAAAAATTAATTGAGGTAAGAAAAGAATTTGTCACAATACCAAAAGTAATAAAAGATTTTCACAAATGAATTTAAGAACTTACTTGGGTTAGGAGATCCACTCTTGGTAATAAATTAAAGGCAAGATTATTTCTCTTTATAACTCAATTGAAATCTACACACAACGGAGGTTCCAATCGAAAAATATAACATTCAAAGTTCAATTATATATGTAATCATATTATGATTCCTTTAATTATCTACCAACATTTGTAAATGAGTTCAAGCATTCACTGTGTCAATCCTATTATCTACAATAATTCAAGATCTCCATTATACAAAGAAGGTTTCTAAATTGATTGGAAACAAAATATAACACATATGAAGTCCATTTGGTAATATATCATTTAAGCATAAGAAATAGAATAATCTAACCTTTTTTCATTACCAAGAGCTTCACTCTTTCACCCAAGCAAGATGAAGATTTAGTTACTCATAGATAAGAAGAAAGAAAGAGAGAAGACAAGAAAGATGAACATAGCTTCAATTTAGAGAAAGAGAAAATTATAACAAAGGAAAACAATAAACAAGCATAATCATAACTTCTAAAAACTAAGCCTAACACCAAGAGCACCAAATGATCAGCCAATGGTGCCTTTTATAGAGGATTAGGGATACAAAATGACAAAAGGGCTGATTAAGAGTAGGTGGATGAGTAGGTGAATGAGTGGAAAATGCCAAATGGTGAGTTAGTGAGTGGAAAATTATTGAGATTCTTTGTTTCTGAAATCATTCAGTAATGATATCATAGATTCCATCAAAATAAAGCAACATGGTCTTCATGAAAGTTGTAACATTTTGTCTCAGCTTTCCAATGCCACCAAGATCAACCAAAAATTCATCCTACAACCCAAGATATGACCCAATTACTGCAGACTGTTCAGGCTCAGTTTCAGCACCTCTGTTTTGACTTCCAGACCCAATATCACCTCCAAGCTGTCCGAATAAGCTCTTGTGTTCTTCATGAAAGTTGTAGATATAGGTCTTAACTTTCAAATGTCCAAATTGTAGCCTAAGATAATAATTCCTACAGCCCGAGTTATGCTCTAATTGCTGCACATTATTCAAGTTCCAATCACAAAATATGTACTCTGACTTCCAAGCCCATTTAGCTTCACTAGATGTCCGAATTTTACCTGGAGCTCTCATGAAAGTTGTAGAGCTATCTCTTATCTTTCCTACAAGGTAAGATACATAATTTTTTCACATCTAAAACTCAAGATATGGCAGAAATACAAAAATAGTGTAAGACTCAAATAATGCTGAAAAAATCAATTGAGTCCAATTTGAGTTCAAACTTACAAAACATAACCAAACTCAATCAATTAAGTACATGAAAAGTGTAAATGACTAAAAATGAGAGTTTATTAATGTATAAAATATGTAATTATTAAATTCTCCTACACTTAGTTTTTTACACTCCTAGGCAAAACACATAAGACCAAAGCTAGGAAACAAAGAAAAAAAAAACATAGACTCAATAGCTAAAAACTCTAAAAGACTCGATGAAGCAAGAAGAGCAATTAGAAATTCAAGGGATCAAAGCATTAATGAGGTAACATTTCTTAACATCTCAAACCAACAAGCAAGAAAATTTCAGTTGAAAAGAATGAATCAAGAATGATAGATCCTCACAGAATTCACTCTCAATCTCTCAAGTGTTTATTAGGTAAGTATTTCACTCTATTCAACCCATGAACAATTGCACTAGCATAAGCTTGCTTATCTTCTACTTCTTTGCTACTCAAAACACATGCATACAAAAATCAAGAGGACTTTATTCAAGGTTGTAATTGGGTCATGGTAAAGGAGAGGAGATAATATAGATATGAGAAGATAAATACCAAAGAGAATAAAAGAGCATTATGGTACAGTTAGAGTGGAGAAAATATTTGTGAACATTCATCATAAAGGACAATTACCAATATTTGACTAATGTTTTGTTGAAGATCAATCCCAAATTGGTTAATTGAATTCATTGTCAGGCATGAACCTTATCATTTTCTTCCTGTTGTTTCCAAGCATCCACCTTTATTCTAGACTCTGATAATTCTTTGATTGCAACAGTGGTCAGTTCTTTTTTTTTTATCATTTTGCACACACACCCCCACACTTATTCAAGAACAAAGCCAATGCTCTTTTATTCCCTAAGGTTGGGTAAAACATGTTTTTTTTTTAAGACACGTAATGAGCTAAAAACAAGGAATGGTCAAATAAGCTCAAAGGGGTTACACAATGGAAAATATACAAGGATGGATATTTGGTCAAAGTAGCTATTTCAAAATGCCTCAATCATATTTATGTATACATGTGAAAATGTAGCCTAAAAAAGAATCAAAGCAAGTTCTAGAGTAACAATTCCATGAGTAAGAATCACACAAGAAAGAAGAGAATGGTACAGATATTCAATCTATTCATCAATAGGCTCAAAATCTCACAAGGCATATTTCTATCATTCCCAATCCACCATATCAACATTTATATCCAAGCTTGTAATTTTTAAGAAAGAAGCAATTTATGCTAAGATCCAAGAATCCATTTGCTACTTTTGCACAAAATAATTATCTCCTTAACTAAGATGGGTTTCAAGAGTAAAATTAACTCCAAGGCAAAATTTACTCCTTACTCTGCCATCCTTAATTGGTTTTACTACGAATAGGTTTCTGATAGTCATATCACTAAACATACTTCCCAATTTAGATGCGTCTCAGAAGTAAAATTACTCTTTACTCTGTCATCATTCATCGGTTTAGTAAGTCCATGACAATCATATCATACTTCCCAAAAAAAAAATTTTTTTTGGTCAACTATCCTTCCCCCCAACTAGATCACAACATTGTCCTCAATGTTAAAATATAGATGAGTAAAGGATAGAAGATATTACCTGTTAGAGAAATCTGACTCAAATTTAAACAAAGTACGATAAAAAAAATCAAAGGTAAAGAAAAGTTATAAACGAAGTGTCAGATCTGGCTTTCTTTTCATCCTGCTTCCCTTATTGCTTCCTGTTGACCAATCTATCTGAGCTATTGCTGGGTCAGGTTTATGAACAAAAGCTTCTAATTTATCAATCAATTTATCAATAGTGGAAGCAGAGATAAGAAGTTGTCTTGCCGAAGGTGTGATAAATTTCTATTCCACAGTATGGTCAAGAAAAAGTAACAAAATATCAAAGAAATTATTGATCATTTGCTTTAGGAAAATGATCAATAATGATTTATAATTGACCAAGACATCTAATAATGACATAAAGTTTTTCTTTAGCTCCAAAATGCTTCACAAAACCATCCCCCCTCATGCATTATGCATTCATAAAGTTGTCATCTTTTCATGCCATTATTTGAAGCATTTCTAGCCATTGATTAGTTCAATGGTTAGGATTAAGATAGACTTTTGATTTAGAAGACTTAATCTAGGCCATTGGATCTTTCTCCTTTAAATTCTAGCCATTAGATGTGTCTCCAAAATAAAGGGTCAAGATTACTCCTTCTTACTTTTAATCCAAGGGTCATAATTAGTCTTTGTCACTTTTTAAGACTAAATCTTCATCATTGATTAAATCTTCATCCAATGGTCATAAATGATCCTTGTTACTTTATAAGACCAAATCTCCACCTTTGATCACTTCTAAATCCAATGGTTGTAAATAGTCATAGCCATTATATAAAACTAAATCTCCACCCTTAATTTAATCTCCATCTAACGGTTATAAATGATCTTATTCACTTTTAAGATCAAATCTCCATCGTTGATTAAATCAAGATCAAGTCTCCATCGTTAATTAAATCAATGGTGGATATCCAAACCATCAAGGTTGACTTAAGCAATATAATCTCTATTTTTATCTGCTAAAACCCCACGAAAGATTATATTTACTATATTTTTATCATCCGATAAATTAAATACAGTACAAAACACAGTACAAGAAATTTCCTAAAACTGTTTCTGGATTCAGGTTTAGTAAGATCCCCTATCTCCGTCTAAACAGTACAAATTTTTCTATGCGTAGAAAAATTTTCACTTTGCGGGACCCACCTGGGCCCACGTATGGCCACCTGGGCCCACATACACCGCCTGGGCCCACAAACAGTAAAAAATTTCATAATCATTCATAAAATCACAAAAATTAGAAAACGCACAAATATCAAATCAGATTACGTAAAATAATTACCTAAGGGTAAAATTAAATTACGTAAAGTTTTCTCCGGCCCGAAAATTATTATTTTCCTGACACAAAGTAAATCACTCAAAATGATCAAATACGCTGACGGAATAAACAAAATAATTTTACAGTGCACAGAAATTACTAAATAGTAAAACTGTGTTAATTGTCAAAATTATTGTTTAAGAGATACGGAAATTTTGGGATGTTACAATACTCCCCCTCTTTATAGAAATTTCGTCCTCGAAATTTAATAACCATGATTTCACACCCTCGGAATAAATAATGACATTATTCCTTTATCTTTTCTTCCAGTTCCTATGTAGTTTCCTCATTTACATCTTTCCAACCGATTTTAACCAATGAAAGTTCTTTATCTCTCGATCAATTTTTCCTGATCAAGCAGATATCTTAAACTCTTATGATTACTGACGATGTTAAATGTTACTCCAGAAAGAAAGTATTTCCATACTTCTAAAACAAACACAGCGGCTACCAATCTCCATTCATGCGTAGAATAGTTTTTCTTTTCCTCTTGTAACTTCCATTTCCTTGGAACATACGTTGTAACTCTTCTATTCTGAATAAGCACACATCTTAAACTTTGACTTTTCCACTGACATATTGTTTCAACCTTTGAAGGATCCACCACGTTTCCGCTACACCACTCTGATACTGCGACACGGATATGGATAGGGATATCCTTTCTTGCAAATTTCAATATATGAAAGAATATTTATGAAGGTCAGAAAGAAGAAGATAGCAACACGATTTGATATGTTACCAAACATATTCAACAAGAATTTAATTTTGCCTGATTTTTAAGAATGAGTTTTTCTGAAATACTAACACTGTATTGAGACAATCTCATAGGATATGGTTGAAAAATAACCAATCCGTTTTCAAAGATCACATCTATTTATAAAAGAGATAAACAGATCAAACTAACACAAAGTTTTGATCTATAATAACAATTTGAAGAATTTGAGTAACTCGATCGGCTAAGAATAGAAATAGAATTAAACAAATCAGAGGATTACGGATAACTCTAAAATATAATTGATCTACTCAATCATATTACACACAGAATAAGTTGTTCACAGAAATATTCCATATGGTTTATAGGATTAGCTCCAATGACACAATCTCCATTGTTTAAGTCTTCAGCTCAGAACACTCCCGTTCCATTCAGAGTAACAACTTCCCTTACTATCTAAAATTTTACTAATAGAAAACTCTATTTTCAAAGAGCATAATCTCTGGGAAAATGTGTCCAACTTTTTCACAAATTGTTTCCTTGACGTATATTCCTTCATTAAGTACCTTCTTTCACATCACTTACTGCTTTTGGTTTCCTCAATGGTTATAAATACATCTTCCGTCGAAATCAATTACTTTCTCAATATCCCTAAGAAAGAAATACCAGGTTCCAAAAATTACGAAATCTTATATTCCAAGACTGATTCTCTTCCATCAGATCCTAAACTTCAACTTCCAGTTTTCCGCTGTTCAGCGATCCTCTGTTCGTGCAGTCGTCTTTCCACATTGCTCCCGTAGCTGCAACTGCATTACTAGTAACATGTTCCACTTCCACATAAGTACAACTATCCCGAGCCATTTCTTTTTTTTTTTCCTTCTCGAGGCGTGCGGATCGAAATACAATGGATCTGATATCCATTATAAACAACATTGTTTCCTTTCGAAAAATATCAACACAGAGAACACAACACAAGCAAAATAGACCTAACCATAAACCCCAAAAGACTCAAACCGTGCTCTGATACCAACTAATGTAACACCCTCCCTAGGGTATCACATGTCTGACTCCCGACTCATAATCTGTAAAGAAGTTCGCACAAAGTTTGAGTTATAAAATATGGGTTTTAAAATTTCTTTCTTTACTAAAACATAAACTTATTGAAATTCATAAGTATTACTAAAAATATATTTAGTATACAATATTGACACCAATTAATATTTAATAATTTAAAGAGAAATATAAAACTAACAGAAAACTCTCTCTCTTTTTTTTTAAACAGTAGCAAACCCCATCACGGGTCCTACTTAATAGCACAGTACAACACTAACGATAAAAAATAACTCTACATATGTATTATGTTGTGTATCCATCTTGATGCATCAGACATCTGTTCTACATCTGTTCTTTGTCCTCAGACATCTCTTATTTGTCAACACTGCACACCTTCGAGTCCTGAATGTCCACTCCTTATTGTTGTCACCAATCTCAGAGTATCCATCGCCCGTTATGTCTAAGACAACTCGATCTTTCTATTATTTGATTTTAACAGTACAGACACAACAAAACAACATAACAAAGAGGTGAGATCACCTACGCCAATACCAACATGGCAGCATAGAGATAACACAACAACATATCATACAGATATATCATACCAGAATTCCAATAATGTACTCAACATTAATCAACTATCATCATCATACCATTAACATTATTATCATCACACAATAATCACAATAATGCCATCAACATGATTATCATCATCATCATCCAAGTATTCAAAATAATTGTCATAGCCAATATTCCTCAACTAATATATCATATAGATATAAATGCTCAGATTCATGCATGCGCACTTAGACTTAGTTTTTCAAAAACAACTCCATGGAGGTTTTCACAATTTTGAGGAGAATGCTCTGTCAATTGTCAGCCTTAGCCTAAAGACAATCTTCCAGTTGTTGAAAAGAATCGTGTTCTTATCTGGTATCGTCAATGCGTTGCAACGGACTGCATCTCCAAGTGGCACAGGGTACTCGCCAGCTGTCCACTGGTCGACCGTCGCGCCTTGAAGCACCCCAAGATCCATCATAGATCTCACTATCAATTCTCATTCCCTCTTCAACCACAAGGGCCAAAATAGCTTATTAGCTATACTTTATACAATGCACGAATATATCAGTGCAAGTCCAACCACAAGGGCCAAATCTTTTCAAATTTCATTTGTTCAATCATATGTCTCAACGCATATTTTTCCAATGCATGTATAATGCACCAATGCCAATCACAGGCATATCTTTCCAATGCATATAAAATGCACCAAATGCCAATCACAGGCAAAACATGTCATTTTCTCACACAACGTCCATATACTGGTTCTACAGTATTTATACTATATTTTCAATAGAAAAATCATATTGTCACATTTTCATAGTTATAAAACACTTTCGTCGTGTTTTCACAAAATTGCGCAACATTTCCATTTTATTTTCACAATTCCAAAACGTTTCTGTTACGTTTTCATAATTCCAAAATGTTTATATTATGTTTTCAAAATACCATAACACTTATGTTACGTTTTCAAAATTCTGAAACGTTTCTGTTATATTTTCACAATACCGTGACACTTCTGTTACGTTTTCATAATACAGTAACATTTTTGTTACGTTTTCAAAATACCGCAACTCTTTTGTTGCACTTTTAAAACACGTACTAATTTTTTTCAACGTTTTTCTTAATCGCGTAAAAATATACATTTCTCAAATCGCATAGTATTTTTCCACTGTTTCAAAATCACGTATCTTAAAATTCATTCTTTTACGTTACGCATTCTCAAAATATTTAAAACACTTTCCAAATCTCATAACAATTTTCCCCCATTTTCACAATCGCATAAAAAAATATTCTATCGCTATTCAATCACGTAGTGATTTATCAACAGTAGTTCAAATCACGTAAAATATTTAAACGTAATTCAAATCGCGTATAAATATTTCAACATATTTAAAATCACATAAAAATATTTTTCCATATCACGTAACTTAAAAATCACTTTTTTAAGATACGTAAATAATTTTTCACCACAATTTCATTACAGAAAATATTTCTTGACCTTTAAAAAATTCCTTTTCAACTTTTCCCAAAATAAGATAACTTTATACTTCATTTAATATATTTTTTTACTCAAGAAAATCTTTTTCCACAGTTCTTTACTCAAGAATTTCTTTTCGGAATATAATTCACAAAATCACTTTTCCATTGATGTGAATCAATTTTTCAAAATCTTAAATTTTCCTAACGTACTCCAAAACTTGAAAATAAGTTATACGTTAGTAAATTCTCAAATCACCATTATATTCTCCATTTTTCTCAAATCAATTTTAAAATCAATTCTCTTCAAAATAAATTGAAGTTAAAACATTTTCAACCTCTCTTTATCTTTCGTTTACAAAATTTTCTCAAGTGATAAAACACTCTGACTCCCTTTCCAAATTCCTTGTATTAAATCAATTTACGTTTTCACTTTGAAAATCACTTTGTTCATAAAAATCAAGGCAGCCTTTAAAAAAACGTGGGCATGACTATTGAAACCATCAAATATTTTTCCTTCTAAATTGATATGGTTTTACACAAACAAAACCATTAAAAATTTTATTTTCAAAACCGAAATACCAATGGTTATAAAACCAAACCCATTTGTTCAAATTCATTTTTAATTTCTTTGCAAATTCTTTTTCATTTTCTTTACAAATCCTTTTTCACTTTCTTTGCAAATCCTTAAAATCAACGTTTGCCGGTTTCATTCAAAACTCATGTTTAGAAAAACACTTAGGATCTTTTTACACAAAATAAATCAATAAAAATCCTTCAAAACCATGTTCTTGTTCTCTTGAAAAACATATCCTTTGTTCATTTTCCATGTTTTTCAAATCAATCCAATTTTATTCTTCCATGAAAAATATTAATTTGTAAACACCTATGTTGAGGTGTCTTGGCCGAAAATTCCATAACCTTTAGAACCAAGAAAATTCATTTTTCTCCACTTCATAATTTTCATTAAACAAACCAATTTCCTTGTTCTTGAAAAAAATTTCAACATGGATCTCTAATTATGGGCATCAAAACCGTAGCCCTTTCCTTGGCCATTGAAGCCAAAAATTGGTTTCCTTTCCATCATCAAATCATGACATATACATACATACACATCATATATATATCACAAGCATGCCATATTCTCATCATGCATAGTATAAGCATACCATTAAAATCATAAAATCATGCATAGCATATCAAGCATAGGCAAATAAATCAAAGCTCATAAACACACATAAATTATTATATGACCATGGATTGGACTCCTCACATGGATTCACCATCCATCAAATATAAGACCATCTCTCACCACCATACTTGGTTGGTGAGGTGGATCTCCCTCTTATCTCTTGAAGATCCTCAAAATCTCCTTGTTTTGCTTCTTTTTCCAAGTCCTTCACCACCAAGGGCTTCTCAAATTCAAAACAAAATATATAGAAATTAGTATACTAAGCTTGATTAAGAAGAACCATGGATCAAACATGGTTTAGATCATGAAAAAGAGAGAAGAAATGAAGTTTCCTTACACTTTACCACAAATACCCCATAACTTTGATCTTGAAGAAACTCCTTGAAGATGAATGATTTAGAGGAAATCTTCAACATGAAAGTTGCTTAGAATATCATGTAGATTCAAGATCTATGGTTGGATGAAATTAAAAAGTGATGGAAGGTGTTTTTGATGGTCATGGCAGAAACATAGAGGAGAAGAGAAAGGAGAGAAAATTTTCTAAGTTTAGCTTCTTGAAATTGACAAAAAAAGACCAAGAATGAGTAATAATGATGGTCTTCCACTTTGCCATCCTCTTAAGGCACCAAAAACCGTGCCCCCCTTCCAAACACTCTCCTAAGGATGCCAACAAATCAATAATAATGCATGTTGACCAAGACAAAGTGATAGAAAATGATAGGAATTGATTTGTAATAATTTGCCTCACAAATGGATGCATTGCCGTGGAGAGTGAGTGAGAAATGAGTGAATTATTGTTAGAAGAATGACCAAGTAAAATGAGTAAAGAAATTGGCCCCCTTTAGAGTGCATGACCGTAGCTTGCATGGAGAGAAAGAAGAAATTTTTTTTGCTTTAGGAAAATGATCAATAATAATGTATAATTGACCAAGACATCTAATAATGACATAAAGTTTTTCTTTAGCTCCAAAATGCTTCACAAAACCATCCCCCCTCATGCATTATGCATTCATAAAGTTGTCATCTTTTCATGCCATTATTTGAAGCATTTCTAGCCATTGATTAGTTCAATGGTTAGGATTAAGATAGACTTTTGATTTAGAAGACTTAATCTAGGCCGTTGGATCTTTCTCCTTTAAATTCTAGCCATTAGATGTGTCTCCAAAATAAAGGGTCAAGATTACTCCTTCTTACTTTTAATCCAAGGGTCATAATTAGTCTTTGTCACTTTTTAAGACTAAATCTTCACCATTGATTAAATCTTCATCCAATGGTCATAAATGGTCCTTGTTACTTTACAAGACCAAATCTCTACCCTTGATCACTTCTAAATCCAATGGTTGTAAGTGGTCATAGCCATTATATAAAACTAAATCTCTACCTTAATTTAATCTCCATCTAACGGTTATAAATGATCTTATTCACTTTTAAGATCAAATCTCCATCGTTGATTAAATCAAGATCAAGTCTCCATCGTTAATTAAATCAATGGTGGATATCCAAACCACCAAGGTTGACTTAAGCAATATAATTTCTATTTTTATCTGCTAAAACCCCACGAAAGATTATATTTACTGTATTTTTATCATCCGATAAATTAAATACAGTACAAAACACAGTACAAGAAATTTCCTAAAACTGTTTCCGAATTCAGGTTTAGTAAGATCCTCTGTCTCTGTCTAAACAGTACAAATTTTTCTATGCGTAAAAAAATTTTTACTTTGCGGGACCCACCTGGGCCCACGTATGGCCACCTGGGCTCACATACACCCCCTGAGCACACAAACAGTAAAAAATTTCATAATCATCCATAAAATCACAAAAATTAAAAAACGCACAAATATCAAATCAGATTACGTAAAATAATTACCTAACGATAAAAATTAAATTACGTAAAGTTTTCCCCGACCCGAAAATTATTATTTTCCTGACACGAAGTAAATCACTCAAAATGATCAAATACGCTGACGAAATAAACAAAATAATTTTACAGTACACAGAAATTACTAAACAGTAAAATTCTGTTAACTGTCAAAATTATTGTTTAAGAGATACAGAAATTTTGGGATGTTACAAATGACATCCATTTTAAAGGAGAAGAAGGATTCAGTTACTTTGGGAAACTAAAAAATAAACTGACTTGAGAGTCACAGAGTACCGTTATGCGCCACTTAATCGGAAACACAAAGAACTGCAAAAACAAGGCAACAAAATTAGAGTGAATTCTATTCATAACAAGGATCAAAAAGAGAGATGAATTCTACCTCATCAACTTAGTTTTCCAGAAATGGTTTGAGCCTTTGTCTATTGACTTTAAACACATTACCATTCCTAGGATTCTCAATATCTATAACCCCATGAGGATACACATGTTTGACAATAAAAGGACCACTCCACCTAGATCTCAATTTTCTAGGGAATAGGTGCAGGCGAGAATCATAAAGCAGAACTTTTTGACGAATTTTAAAAGATTTTCTCAAAATTGTCTTGTTATGAAAAGCTTTTATTCTGGCTTTATAAATCTTTGAGTTCTCATATGCATCATTTCTCAATTCCTTAAGTTCATTTAATTGTGATTTGCGTATCTTGCAAGCATCATCAAGATTTAGATTGAAAGCTTTAATGGCCCAAAATGCTTTATGTTCCAATTTTACAGGCAAGTGACAAGGTTTTCCATAGACTAACCGATAGGGTGACATGTCCAAAGATGTTTTGAAAGCAGTACGGTAAGCCCAAACATCGTTTAGTCTTAAAGACCAATCTTTACGATTTGGGTTAACCGTTTTTTCCAAAATTTGTTTAATCTCCCTTTTTGTCAATTCAACTTGTCCACTTGTCTGAGGGTGATAAGGGGTGACAATTTTGTGTGTAATACCATATTTTTTCATTAAAGATTCAAATGGTTTATTACAAAAATGTGTTTCCCCATCACTGATGATAGCTCAAGGGATTCCAAATCGACACAAGATATTTTCTTTTAAAAATTTGAGAACAATTTTATGATTATCGTGTCAGCATAGAATTGCCTCAATCCATTTTGAGACATAATTAACTGCAACCGAAATCTACACAAATCCAAATAAGGATGGAAGAAATCAATTCCCCAACAATTAAAAACTTCAATGGCAAGGATGGGGTTCAGAGGCATCATGTTTCTTTTTGAAATTGAGGCCATCTTTTGATAATTTTTACAACTTTTGCAAAAAGTATAGCAGTCCTTAAATAAAGTAGGCCAATAAAATCCACACTGTAAGATTTTTGTAGCTGTTTTCTTTGAAGAAAAGTGACCTCCACATGCTTCTGAGTGACAAAATTTAATGACACTACCTACCTCACTGTCGGGCACACATCTCCGAAAGATTTGGTCAGGACAATATTTGAACAGGTATGGGTCATCCTAATAAAAAAATTTCACCTCTGTCAAAAATTTCTTCTTATCTTGGTGCATCCATTGAGGTGGCATCTTTCCTTCTTGTTCTTCAATAAGAGATGAGGAAATTACTTCTGGAAAGCTTTGTTCTTCTCCCAAAATGTGTACTTCACCTAACAGGTAATGACTTTAGTTTCGGTGTGGGTACTTCTTCATGAGCATTATCATTTATGGGTTTTAGCTCTTCAAATCTTGACTTCTATCCCTTGTACTCTATTTCTTCTGTAGAATCAAGCAAATCAAATGAATTAATTAAACAAACTTCTAATGGGTTAGAAGAACTCCCTTTTTAAAGGCGATCATCTACAATGGCTTCAATTCCTTCAACTTCTCCCCTTTCATCAAGGACTTCCTGTGGTTGCTTGCACATGTTAAAAACATTGAGCTCTAGTGTCATGTTTCCGAATGTTAGCTTCACCACTACATTTCTATAATTTATCAAAGCATTAGATGTTGCTAAAAATGGACGGCCTAAAATAACAGGAATTAACTTGTAACTATCAACCATAGGTTTAGTATCCAAGACAATAAAATTCACAGGATATATGAATTTATCAACTTGAACTAACACATCTTCCATTATCACCATTATTTCAATTGATCTATTGGCAAGTAGAAGAGTTACAGAAGTTGGTTTTAACTCACCCAAGTTGAGTTGCTAATAAACTGAATATGGAAGCAAATTGACACTAGCACCAAGATCAAGTAAAGCTTTTTCAACTTTATGTTCTCCAATAATGCATGAAACTGTAGGACAAACAGGGTCTTTATATTTCAATGCATTATTATTCTGAAGAATGAAGCTTACCTGTTCAGCCAAAAATATTTTCTCTTTCACATTTAGTTTCCTTTTAATAGTGCACAAGTCCTTCAAATATTTGGCATAACAAGGAATTTGTTTGATAGCATCTAATAGAGGAATATTAATGTTTACTTGTTTCAAAATTTCAAAAATTTCAGTGTGGTGGTCCAATTTCTTTGGATTATTCAATGCTTGAGGAAATGTGGGTGAAGGCAAGAGTTTAGTCTTCTTTTGGTCAGCTTCTTCATTTTCTTGGGCAATTGATTTATCTTCTTTCTCACAAGGTTCGAGAATTTATTTTTCAACAACCTTTCCACTCTTGAGAGTTATCACTGACTTGACTTGGTCCATTTGTTGGTTTTTTGAACTCCTCTCATTTAGACTGTACTGACCCTTGGGATTTGGTTGAGGTTAAGAAGAAAATTTTCCTTTCTCTTGAATGGTGAGTGCAAAAGAAAGTTTAGCAAGAGTGTCTTTTATGTCATTCATAGTTTGATTGTTTTGTTTATTAATGGCATCTTGCTTTTCTATGAATGCATGCAATGTTTCTTCAAGGTTTTTCCTATATGGTGGGACATAAGGTGCATATCCTTGAGAATTTTGAAAGTCCTGTTGTGCCTGAGGAGGTGGTGGTTGCACAAATTGTGACTGATTATTATTCCTCCAGCTGAAGTTCGGGTGATTTCTCCATCCCGAATTGTATGTATCTGAAAAAGAAGAAGTAAATGACTTTTTAAAATTATTCATTGCATTTACTTGCTCATGTACAACTTCTTTAAAAATAGAAATATTGGGACATTCATGTGTTGAGTGTCCTAAGTCATCACAAATGTCACAAATTTCTTCATTTTGCACAAATTTGATGTCTTTTGCTTTTCTTAATTCTATGGCTTTAACTTTTCTAGCCAAACTAGCAAACCTAGCATTTAGATCTCTAATATTGAAAATATGCTTCATTTGAATTTTGGGAAAAATTGTGGATTTGTCTTTTCATAGCATTAGTTTTATGTGTTGGAAAAAATTTCTTTAAGAATTCACCTTGCATTTCTTGTCATGTGCCAATTGATCTTGGTTTCAAAGTGTTAAGCTAAGATTTTGCTTTATCATTTAATGAAAAAGGAAACAATTTAAGCTTAACAATCTCTTCAGTGCAATTTTGGTCATTGAAAGCAATACATACTTCCTCAAATTCTTTCAGATGTAAATATGGACTTTCATATTCTAAACCATGAAAATTAAGAAGTAAAGAAATCATACCTGGCTTAAATCTAAAATTGTTGGCGTTGAGTGGAAAGATAAAACATGATGGACTAGAATTTCGAGGTGGTTGCAAATATTCACGCATGGTTCACAACGGTTGATTTTCATGTTCATCATGTACACTTTCATTTTCAGCCATTGTGTCAATTGTGTGTGATTGTGATTCAAACAAATCAATATATAAAGTACCAGGATTAATTTTAACTAAACGACTAGAATTTAAACCACAATACCAATTAAGCATAAATAAATGACTTAAAATAGAAAAAATAATGTATAAGTCGGCAGTTTACACTAACCATTAAATATTAACAAGGATGTGGTATAAACCAACCACCCAATAAATATTAACAAGTAAAAAGTTAGATAAGTGATAAATTAAAAAGTTAGATAATTAGAGAGTTAATAATTAGTAAGTTAGAAAGTGCAGAAAGTAAAATACAAAAAATAAAGAGCAGAAAGTAAATTACAGAAAATAAATTTAAAATATGAAAATTGGAGAGAGGCAAAGCCCCACAGAGCCGGCGAAAGAGAAGAGAAGAAGAAAGATTATTTCGTTATTGTAGAAAGCAATAATAAATAACAGAAATTAAAAAGTTAGAGTGCATAAAATAAAAGACGTAAATTAAAAAGTTAGAGTGCAAAAAATAAAAGTTAGTAAGCAGAAAATAAATGACATAAATTAAAAGTTAGAAAGTTAGTATGTTAGCAAGTTAGTAGGTTAGTA
Organism: Ormosia emarginata; assembly: GCA_029884605.1. NCBI lineage: Eukaryota > Viridiplantae > Streptophyta > Magnoliopsida > Fabales > Fabaceae > Ormosia > Ormosia emarginata. Next base: position 5,596,095 of record JAQQTP010000089.1, read on the forward strand.
AGTTAGATAGTTAGAAAGTTAGAGAGTTAGTAAAGAAACCGAACGATCGATAAGCCGCTCTTTTGCTCCGGCGAGGGAGAAGAGAGAATAGATTTTATTAAAGAAAAAGAACCTCAATAAATTAAAACTTTTAATCTAGTCCCCAGCAACGGCGCCAAAAACTTGATTGCGGGATTTAAAGAATGCAAACCCAAGTGCAGGTTATCTCAAGTAATAAATTTCTCAGGAGTCCGAGGTCGATCCACGGGGAATGAAGAAGAAAAAATTAATTGAGGTAAGAAAAGAATTTGTCACAACACCAAAAGTAATAAAAGATGTTCACAAATGAATTTAAGAACTTGTTTGGGTTAGGAGATCCACTCTTGGTAATAAATTAAAGGCAAGATTATTTCTCTTTATAACTCAATTGAAATCCACACATAACGGAGGTTCCAATCGAAAAATATAACATTCAAAGTTCAATTATATATGTAATCATATTATGATTCCTTTAATTATCTACCAACATTTGTAAATGAGTTCAGGCATTTACTGTGCCAATCCTATTGTCTACAATAAATCAAGATCTCCATTATACAAAGAAGGTTTCTAAATTGATTGGAAACAAAATATAACACAAATGATGTCCATTTGATAATATATCATTTAAGCACAAGAAATAGAATAATCTAACCTTATTTCATTACCAAGAGCTTCACTCTTTCACCCAAGCAAGATGAAGATTTAGTTACTCATAGATAAGAAGAAAAAAAGAGAGAAGAAAAGAAAGATGAACATAGCTTCAATTTAGAGAAAGAGAAAATTACAACAAAGGAAAATAATAAACAAGCATAACCATAACTTCTAAAAACTAAGCCTAACACCAAGAGCACCAAATGATCAGCCAATGGTGCCTTTTATAGAGGATTAAGGATACAAAATGACAAGGGAGCTGATTAAGAGTAGGTGGATGAGTGGGTGAATGAGTGGAAAATGCCATATGGTGAGTTGGTGAGTGGAAAATTATTGAGATTCTTTGTCTTTGAAATCATTTAGTGTTGATCTCATGGATGCCATCAGAATGAAGCAACATAGTCTTCATGAAAGTTGTAGCATTTTGTCTCAGCTTTCCAATGCCACCAAGATCAACTAAAAATTTATCCTACAGCCCAAGATATGACCTAATTACTGTAGACTATTCTGGCCCAGTTTCAGCACCTCTATTTTGACTTCCAGACCCAATATCACCTCCAAGATGTTCGAATGAGCTCTTGTGTTCTTCATGAAAGTTGTAGATATGGGTCTTAACTTTCAAATATCCAAATTTCAGCCCAAGATAATTCATACAGCCCGAGTTATGCTCTAATTATTGTACATTATTCAGGTTCCAATCACAAAATCTGTACTCTGACTTCCAAGCTCATTTAGCTTCACTAGATGTCCGAATTTTACCTGGAGCTCTTATGAAAGTTGTAGAGCTCTCTCTTATCTTTCCTACAATGTAAGATACATAATTTTTACATATCTAGAACTCAAGATATGGAGGAAATACAGAAATAATGTAAGACCCAAATAATGCTGGAAAAATCAATTACGTCAAATTTGAGTCCAAACTTACAAAACATAACCAAACTCAATCAATTAAGTACATGAAGAGTGTAAATGACTAAAAATAATGGTTTATTAATGTATAAAATATGTGATTATCAATGGCTCAAAATGAAAACGCTTTGGCATTCCTTGAAGCCTTGAGGGCCAAGAATGCACCGGGGCCATCAAACAGCCCTGCTGATGTTGTTCCGGTCTCCCCGCCCCGTCTAGTTGAGTTTCCTATAATGGAAAGAGAACCTATCCAGGTGGAGGACTCCCCCTTCACTTGAAAGATGCAAGAGAAAAATGGTGGACGAAGGTCAGTCAGATGACCACTGTAAGAAGGCCGCAGTCGAAGATATCACCGGGCTGATCAATCTGTATTGCGAGGAGTTGGACCCTCGCGAGTTCATCGACCTCAACCTTATGGATGATGAAGTTGCTACTCATCTGGCCCAACGTAGCAAGAAGGCTACCTTCTCTTGGTTTGAGACTTTTGGACTCTGTCTTGCAGTGGAGACTTGGTACCTAGAGCAAATAGTTGAAGAGCATGAGCAGGAGATGGCGAAAAGGGTTGTTGTCGTCGAGTAGGGTGAAAACCAAGCTCTTAGGGCAATGGAAGAGGCCGTGAAGGCCAAAAATGATGTTGAAACGCAAGCCTGAGATTTGGAAAGGGATGTGGCTGCCCTTAAGGATGCCAGGAAGTAAAAGGAGGCTAGCTTGGTGGAGGTCAAGAGGTATGTGGCCGAACTGAAGGCTGAGAATGAAGGCCTTCATGCTCAGAACCAGCAGCTTGGAGGCAAGGTTACTTCCTTGCAAAGTGATGTTGGCTAGCTCCTCACTATTTGCACCAATATCAAGGAGAGGGAGTTCCAAAATGCCATTAACCAAATCCAGCTCTTCAATCCCCGGGTCGCCTTGGTTTTAGATGCTCTGGATTCCAGGAAGGTGGTCCGGGATAGGCATCTTGTGCAATCTAGCGTTGCTTCAGAAAATTCAAGTGCTGAAGGTTTTGCTGCTATCCATGGTCCTGATCCAGCTATGGAGTAATTTTGATTTTTGCTTTTTCCCTTCACGCGGGATTTTGTTTTTTCTACGAACAATGGTACTACCTCAGTTTTCTGTGTTTTAATCAATTTTGCTTTGCTTACTCGCGTTCCATTGTCTATTTCAGGGTCCAATGCCCATCGTGTTATTTAAAGCAACTGCTATAGACTTAGAAATTTGATTGAAAAGAGTATGTCGTGGTCTGGGTCCAATGCCCATTACCACTGAATGTTTAGGATTCCCTTTAGGACTCGGGCGTGAATTAAAAATTACAACATTGGCTTAGGAACCGATGTCCAAAACATTCTTGGCATTTGAGAACCATGGCTAAGGTAAAAAAAACCTTGTGTGAGGTCCATTACTAATTGTTTAGTATTTAGGATCCTCCGACTTTGATGTAATAAAACTTATTTGGGGTCTGTACCATTTGTCTTGGTATCTAAGAACCGCTTGTGATTTGTTTTATTTCTAGTGGTCCTTGGCCAAGGTCTTTTAATGCTTACGGTTTGGTGTCATAATTTTCCCGAGATAAGGTTTTTCCTTTGCATAACCTATTTAACATAAGATAACTTGCGGCAGGTAACATGATGACTTGGGATGTCATAATAGCCTTTGAAAGCTTTAGTACAATCATATGTATCAAAACTACAATACTTATTTTATTGAGTAGATAAAGGACTAAGGTCCATACAATGTGCTCCAGTAATAATTGGGGCAGATCAAACATAAAGTAAACTAGGAGACTAGGCCTTATGAAGGCATTTAGCAGTAGTACTTTCTAAGTTTGTCTGCGTTCTAAAAAATCTTCACTGACTTGCCTGTTAATGTCTCCAGAGTGTAAGATCCTTTATCGGTGCTGATCACGATATGGTAGGTGACAGGAGGATTTAAGGATGCAAACCCAAGTACAGGTTGTCTCAAGTAATAAATTTCTCGAGAGTCCGAGGTCGATCCATAGGAAATTGATGAAGAAAAATTAATTGGGGTAAGAAAAAGATCTGTCACAACACCAAAAGTAATAAAAGATGTTCACCAATGAATTTAAGAACTTACTTGGGTTAGGAGATCTACTCTTGGTAATAAATTAAAGGCAAGATTATTTCTTTTTATAACTTAATTGAAATCCACACACAACAAAGGTTCCAATCAGAAAATACAATATTCAAAGTTCAATTATATATGCAATCATATTATGATTCCTTTAATTATCTACCAATATTTGTAAATGAGTTCAAGCATTCATTGTACCAATCCTATTGTCTACAATAAATCAAGATCTCCATTATACAAAGAAGGTTTCTAAATTGATTGGAAACAAAATACAACACATATAATGTCCATTTGATAATATATCATTTAAGCACAAGAAATAGAATAATCTAACCTTATTTCATTACCAAGAGCTTCACTCTTTCACCTAAGCAAGATGAAGATTTAGTTACTCATAGATAAGAAGAAAGAAAGAGAGAAGAAGAGAAAGATAACATAGCTTCAATTTAGAGCAAGAGAAAATTACAACAAAGGAAAATAATAAACAAGCATAACCGTAACTTCTAAAAACTAAGCCTAACACCAAGAGCCCAAATGAACAGCCAATGGTGCCTTTTATAGAGGATCAGGGATACAAAATGACAAGGGGGCTGATTAAGAGTAGGTGGATGAGTGGATGAATGGGCGGAAAATGCCAAATGGTGAGTTGGTGAGTGAAAAATTATTGAGATTCTTTGTCTCCGAAATCATTTAGTGCTGATCTCATGGATGCCATCGGAATGAAGCAACATGGTCTTCATGAAAGTTGTAGCATTTTGTCTCAGCTTTCCAATGGCACTGAAATCATCCAAAAATTCATCCTACAGCCCAAGATATGACCCAATTACTGTAGACTATTCAGGTCCAGTTTCAGCACCTCTGTTTTGACTTCCAGACCCAATATCACGTCCAAGCTGTTCGAATGAGCTCTTATGTTCTCATGAAAGTTGTATATATGGGTCTTAACTTTTAACTCTCCAAATTTCAGCCCAAGAAAGTTCCTACAGCTCGAGTTATGCTCTGATTACTGTACACTATTCAGGTTCCAGTCACAAAACTCGTGTTCTGACTTCCAAGCCCAAATAGCTCCACTAGATGTCTGAATAACACTTTGCGCTCTTCATCAAAGTTGTAAAGCTTTCTCTTAGCTTTCCTACAAGGTAAAATTTATAATTTATAGACATATAAAACTCAAGATATGACTAAAATACAGAAACAATGTAAGACCCAAATAATGCTGAAAAAATCAATTAAGTCCAATTTGAGTCCAATCTTACAAAACATAACCAGACTTAATCAATTAAGTATATGAAGAGTGTAAATGACTAAAAATGAGGGTTTATTAATGTATAAAATATGTGATTATCAAATTCCCCCACACTTAGCTTTTTGCAATCCTGGGCAAAACACATAAGACCAAAGTTAGGAGACAAAGAAAAATGACACAGACTCAAAAGCTAAAAACTCTAAAAGACTCGATGAAGCAAGAAGAACAACCTGAAATTCAAGGGATCAAAGGATTAATGAGGAAACATTTCTTCACATCTCAAACCAACAAGCAAAGAAACTTCAGTTGAAAAGAATGAATCAAGAATGATAGATCCTCACATAATTCACTCTCAGTCTCACAAGTGTTTAAAAGGTAAGTATTTCACTCTATTCAACCCATGAACAATTGCACTACCATAAGCTTGCTTATCTTCTACTTCTCCGCTACTCAAAACACATGCATACAAAAATCAAGAGGACTTTATTCAAGGTTGTAATGGGGTCATGGTAAAGGAGATGGGATAATATGGATATGAAAAGATAAATACTAAAAAGAATAAAAGAGCATTACAGTACAGTTAGAGTGGAGAAAATATTTGAGAACATTCATCATAAAGGACAATCACTAATATTTGACTAATGTTTTGTTGAAGATCAATCCTAAATTAGTGAATTGAATTCATTGTTAGACTTGAACATTCTCATTTTCTTCCTGTTGTTTCCAAGCATCCACTTTTATTCTAGACTCTGATAATCCTTTGATTGCAATGGTGGTCAATTTTTTTTTTATTAATCATTTTGCACACACACCCCCACACTTATTCAAGAACAAGGTCAATGCTCTCTTATTCACTAAGGTTGGGTAAAAACATGTTTTTTTTCTTTTTTTCTTTTTTTTCTTTTTTTAAGGTACGAAATGAGCTAAAAACAAGGAATAGTCAAATAAGTTAAAATATATAAGGATGGCTATTTGGTCAAAGTAGCTATTTCAAAATGCCTCAATCATATTAATGTATGCATGTGAAAAATGTAGCCTAAAAAAGAATCAAAGCAAGTTCTAGAGTAACAGTTCTATGAGTGAAAATCACACAAGAAAGAAAAGAATGGTACAAATATTCAATCCATTCATTAATAGGCTCAAAATCTCACAAGGCATATTTCTATCATTCTCAATCCATCATATCAAGATTCATATCCAAGCTTGTGATTTTTAAGAAAGAAGACAATTTATGCTAAGATCCAAGAATCCATTTGCTACATCTACACAAAATAATTATTTCTTCAACTAAGATGCGTCTCAAGAGTAATAAATTGTTTCCAAAATTTACTCCTTACTCTGCCATCCTTAATTAGTTTTACAACAAATAGGTTTCTGATAGTCATATCACTAAATATACTTCGCAATTTAGATGCGTCTCAGAAGTAAAATTACTCCTTACTCTGCCATCATTCATTAGTTTACTAAGTCCATGACAATCATATCATACTTCGCAAAAAAAAAAAAAAAATTTGTCAACTATCCTTCCCCCCCAACTAGATCACAACATTGTCCTCAATGTTAAAATATAGATGAGTAAAGGATAGAAGATATTACCTATTGGAGAAATCTGACACAAATTTAAACAGAAACAAAGTACGATAAATAAAATCAAAGGTAAAGGAGAGTTATAAATGAAGTGTCAGATCTGGCTTTCTTTTCATCCTACTTCCCTCACTGCTTCTTGCTGACCAATCTATCTAAGCTATTGCTGGGTCAGGTTTATGAACAAAAGCTTCTAATTTATCAATCAACTTTTCAATAATGGAAGCAGAGATAAGAAGTTGTCTTGCCGAAAGTGTGATAAATTTTTATTCCACAGCATGGTCAAGAAAAAGTAACAAAATATCAAAGAAATTATTTACATTCAATAAACCTATGGGTTTATGATGGATGTTCAGTTGAGCCCAAGAGACAATTTGAAAAACTTCTTCCAAGGTACCAAAATCACCTGGTAAGGCAATGAATGCATCAGAGTTTTCAAGCATTATCTTCATTCGTTCATGCATTGATGATACCTTAAGTTCCTCTCCAATTGTCTTTCCAGTAATATTTTGTTCAGTAGACACTCTCATCCTTTTATTCGAAGAAAGGAGAAAGAAGAAACCATCGTGGGTTTCCATCCTGGGTCTGGAACCTGGAACACTCACACTTGGGCTCGTAACGTCAACAAAGATGCTAAAATCTGAAACCCGTAATGTCCAAGATCCAAAACATCCCATCCCAGGGTGCTGAGAGCTCCTTCTAATAAAAGAGAGGATCAAGCTCAGATGCCTCATACGCTTTGGCAGCCGCGGGTTACTTCTCACTAATAACCAGAGTGGGACACTTCGGCCTGTCGATCAACTCCACAGTGCCTAAATGGTAAACATTGGGTTATGGAGTGCGGCTCTCTACAGAGCATGGTACACGAACTTTTTAAGGACTAGCGTGTAAAGGTCCACCCGAGTCAATGATGGGTCAGCCAAAGGCTGGGGCTCCACAACTAATTAAAGCCATGGTACTCCTTCCGGGTCGCCCTTGTTCAAACAATTTTTTTCTTTTTTTTATTTTTTTTAATTTTTTTTTGCTTTTTTTTTAATTATTTTTTTGAAAGATGACATGAAAAAGAAGAGGATGATATGTACAGATTGTTATAGATATGGCTCACATCTGCCTCTGGTTTAACGTCCAATAATGGCTTAAACGCCTTCTATGAGTCGAGAATAAGCTTCCCATCCAATTTTCTTATAAATTGACAAACAGGGTCTTTTAGATTCAGATTTCCAAGACTGTAGCGTTTTTCTTCATCCTTGAAGAGATTCCACAAATTAAGAAGTTCACAATGCACCAATCCACAAGAATGTGTCTCAAGAGTCAATAAGATATCATCTAATGACTCCTTACTCAGTCCATTCTTAATGAAGAAAATTTTATCTTCTCTGTTTGTGGAAACCATCCCCAAAGAATGAAATCGCTTGTTACAATTCCATCGTCCACATTTGTGACAAACTTGTAACCATTTTGCTTTTCTTCTTGTAGAATACGAACTTCTTCCAAGACCTGGTATGTATGAGTCAAATGAAATTGAAGACTCACCTGCTAGTTAGACATTTGCTTCAATTATTCAGCGTACATCTTCTGGTATACCTTTGTACATTAACAGTCTCAATCTTTCACATCTAATTTTGTAGATTTTTTTTCAGAGCATTTTGAGGGAGAGAAGGAAAATGTTTTCTCAAGTTTGAAAGAATGACATCCATTTTAAAGGAGAAGAAAGATTCAGTTATTTTGAGAAACTGAAAAATAAACCGACTTAAGAGCCACGGAGTACCGTTATCCGCCACTTAACCGACAACACAAGGAATTACAAAAACAAGGCAACAAAATTAGAATAAATTCTATTCATAACAAGGATTAGAAAGAGAGATGAATTCTATCTCATCAACTTGGTTTTCCAGAAATAGTTTGAGTCTTTGTCCATTAACTTTAAACACATTATCATTCCTAGGATTCTCAATATCTATATCCTTATGAGGATACACATGTTTGACAACAAAAGGACCATTCCACCTAGATCTCAATTTTTCAGGGAATAGGTGCAGACGAGAATTACAAAGCAGAACTTTTTGACCAATTTCAAAAGATTTTCTCAAAATTGTCTTGTCATGAAAAGCTTTTGTTCTGGCTTTATAAATCTTTGAGTTCTCATATGCATCATTTCTCAATTCCTCAACTTCATTTAATTGTAATTTGCGTATCTTGCAAGCATCATCAAGATTTAGATTGAAAGCTTTAATGGCTCAGAATGCTTTATGTTCCAATTCTACAAGCAAGTGACAAGGTTTTTCATAGACTAACTGATGGGGTGACATGCCCAAAGATGTTGTGAAAGCAGTACAGTAAGCCCAAAGTGCATCATTTAGTCTCAAAGACCAATCTTTACGATTTGGGTTAACCATTTTTTCCAAAATTTGTTTAATCTCCCTAGTTGCCAATTCAACTTGTCCACTTGTCTGAGGGTGACAAGGGGTGGCAATTTTATGTGTAATACCATATTTCTTCATTAAAGATTCAAATGGTTTATTGCAAAAATGTGTTCCCCCATCACTAATGATAGCTCGAGGGATTCCAAATCGACACAAGATATTTTCTTTTAAAAATTTGAGAACAGTTTTATGATCATTGTGTCAGCATGGAATCGCCTCAATCCATTTTGAGACATAATTAACTGCAACCAAAATATACACAAATCCAAATGAAGATGGAAATGGACTTATGAAATCAATTCCCCAACAATCAAAAATTTCAATGACAAGGATGGGGTTCAGAGGCATCATGATTCTTTTTGAAATTGAGCCCAACTTTTGATAATTTTCACAAATTTTGCAAAAAGTATAGCAGTCCTTAAATAAAGTGGGCCAATAAAATCCACATTGCAAGATTTTTGTAGTTACTGCAGACTATCCAATGGCACCGAAATCATCCAAAAATTCATCCTATAGCCTAAGATAGGACCCAATTACTGCAGACTATCTAGGCCCAATTTCAGCACCTCTGTTTTGACTTCCAGACCCAATATCACCTCAAAGCAGTCCGAATGAGCTCTTATATTCTTCATGAAAGTTGTATATATGGGCCTTAACTTTCAACTCTCCAAATTTCAGCCCAAGAAAGTTCCTACAACTCGAGTTATGCTCTGATTACTTTACACTATTTAGGTTCCAGTCACAAAACTCATATTCTGACTTCCAAGCCCAATTAGCTCCACTAGATGTCTGAATGAGACTTTGAGCTCTTCATCAAAGTTGTAGAGCTTTCTCTCAGCTTTCCTACAAGGTAAAATTCATCATTTTTAGACATCTAGAACTCAAGATATAATCAAAATACAGAAATAGTGTAAGACACAAATAATACTAAAAATATCAATTAAGTCCAATTTGAGTCCAATCTTACAAAACATAACCAGGCTTAATCAATTAAGTACATGAAGAGTGTAAATGACTAAAAATGAGGGTTTATTAATGTATAAAATATGTGATTATCAATAGGGGCCTTCCCAATTTAGGGCTAGTTTCCCTTGGGAGGCATTCCTTCCACCGATGTTAATGTGTGGATAAAATATATACATCTTGTGCTTGATTTGAGGTGGATTTATGTGTGCTTTGATTGATTTATGTTAGAATTTATGTCACATTTAATCTATTTATCCTTGGTATCTCATGATTGGTCTTTCTCTATGTTTTTAGGTCCAAAAGAGATGTTTTGACATGACTCAATGAAGCTTTGGATGGATTCATTGCAATGAAGTTGAGCTCTGAATTTATATGGCTAAGATTCGTAGAGTTTTTGACCTTTATGCAATAAAATGAACATAATTTAAGATACAAAAGTGAAAACGAGGTGATCTCGGTGTCATTGGAAAGCTAAGAAAAAGATCTACAACTTTCATGAAGACTACTTTTCCAAAAAATGATGTTTTGAGCAATTTAAGAGTTAGATACGACCATGTATAACTTGAAAAATGCTTCTGTCAAGCTCACACGGCCTTGTCTAACTCCAATGAAGCTTCTAACTTTGAGACACGGTCGTGTATCTTTGTCACACGACCGTGTCTCCCCTCTACGTCAAAATTACGCTATTTTTAAGCTCACACGGCCATGTCGAAGAGAGACACGACTGTGTGACCCTTCCTGATGTGAAAAAAAAAGAATTTTGCTCCCCAAATCATTATAAATTAGGCAAAAACACCAAATTAAAGGGGATTTTTGGCTAGAGACTATAGGAAACTTTGAGAGACACAAGGATTGGAGGCTAAGGTTCACAAGACAAGAGGAAGAGTATTGAAGTTCAATAATTGAAGACATCTTTTTCATTGTAATAGGAAAGATGCCGCCTCAATGGACGCACCAAGATAGAAGGAAATTTTTGACAGAGGTGAAAATTTTTATTGGGATGACCCATACTTGTTCAAATATTATTGATGCAGGATTTATGGATGCAAACCCAAGTACAGGTTGTCTCAAATAATAAATTCTCGGGAGTCCGAGATCGATCCACAGGGAATTGATGAAGAGAAATTATTTGACGTAAGAAAAGGATTTGTCAAAAAAAATAATAAACCTTGTTCACAATTAAATTTAAGAACTTGCTTGGGTTAGGAGATCCACTCCTGGTAATAAATTAAAGGCAACATTATTTCTCTCTATAAACTCAATTGAAATCTACACACAATGGAGGTTCCAATCGGAAAATATAACATTTAAAGTTCAGTTATATATGCAATCATATTATGATTCCTTTAAACTAACATTTGTAAATGAGTTCAAGCATTCATTGTGTCAATCCTATTGTTTATAATAAATCAAGATCTCCATTATACAAAGAAGGTTTCTAAATTGATTGGAAACAAAATACAACACATATAATGTCCACTTTATAATATATCATTTAAACACAAGAAATAGAATAACCTAACCTTATTTCATTACCAAGAGCTTTACTCTTTCACCCAAGCAAGATGAAGATTTAGTTACTCATTGTAATTGGCTAGCTATCATGAGCAATAGTTTTGATGATAACAAACGTGAAGACAAACATGAAGATGATGAGAAGACCAAGTCCAAAATCTTCAAGAATAAGCTTTAGGACTTAGGATCCTTGTAAAAGCCTCATTGGATATCTCATTATCTGGCATTGCAAAGAAATGTTTTCAAAATTGTTTTTCCAAAATTAAACAACCATTTTCTGGTCATTTGAAAGCATTTAAAACTGGTTTTATAACAGAGGTATTCGAATACCCTGTTAGGTATTCGAATAGAGTGTTTTTCAAGCTTATACGTTTTCTGTTTTTCAAAGAGGTATTCGAATACCCCTCCAAGTATTCGAATAACTTGCTTCTATAGAAACCATGTTTTATTATAGGTATTCGAATACACCATATGGTATTCGAATAACTGTTCGAAACTGATATTTTCTATTGTGCCAAAACAGAGGCATTCGAATACCCCATATGGTATTCGAATACCCTAGTTTCAGAATGGACCTTTTTAAATGAGGCATTCGAATACCCTTAACTGGTATTCGAATAACCCAGCCTTAATCAGCTTTTTTTTAAAAGAGTTTTGGCAAGAGGCATTCGAATACCTCATAAGGTATTCGAATACCGTTCTCCAGAATTGGTTTTCACGAAACGTTCGAAAAATGGCAACAACGGCCATATTTGCATTTAATATTGTTTTTAATGCTCCCAACGACCATTTTCTCCTACGAGCTCTATAAATAGAGGCACTGGGACACCTCGAAGAATCCCGAACATTTTGATCAATTTTTGCTTGGGTGAAAACGAGTTTTACATTATTTTCTCTCTTCTCTCTCGTGCTCTTAATACCAAATTTTGAGATATCCTTTAGAGAGCTTATTAGCACTTCAATTTGTAATATCTCGCTCTAAGTGAGAGTTTATTTTTCATCTATTCTCTCGCTTCGTAAAAGGTGAGGTATCCCTTAGTGAATTTGTGAGGGTGAGGTATCCCTCTAGTAAAAGGGTGAGGTATCCCTTGTTGTAAAGAAGGTGAGGTATCCTTCAAAGGGGTGAGGTATCCCTCTAGTAAATAGGGTGAGGTATCCTGTTGTGTAAAGGTTGCAAGCACACGTTGTTAAGCTTGTATTGAATAGTGAAAAATCTCGAACTGTGTTTCGTGGACTGGACGTAGGCCACAAGTGGTTGATGGTCGAACCAGGATAAATATCGTGTCTGCTCTTCTATCCCTTTATCTCTTTATTTATTGTAATTTATTTATCATTGTATAATTGTTTATTTTCTATTCTTAAAGCTTTTATCATCTTTATATATATTCATCTTTCTGCTTCAAGAAATTCGTGTTAAAAAGGGTTTGCGAAAAAGTTCTTAAATACTCAATTCACCCCCCCTCTTGAGTACTGAAGCCACTTGGGTAACAAGTGGTATCAGAGCTAGACTCTTGTATAAAGAGCTTAGCCGCTTCAAGAGTACATGGCTTCATCAAATGTTTTATCAGAAGCAACTTCCATAAATCGACCACCCTTTTTCAATGGGGATGGTTATGCATATTGGAAGGAAAGAATGAAAATTTTTATCGAGGCTATTGATCTAGATGTGTGGGATGCTGTCGAAAATGGCGCATTTATACCTAAACGCGTTGTCAATGGTGTAAAAACCGAGACACCTAGAAATGATTGGTCTAAAGATGATAAAAGAAAAGTTCAAAATAACTTAGTAGCCAAAAACATCATTACCTCGGCTTTGGGGCATGATGAATTTTTAGAATTTCAAATTGTAAAGCTGCTAAAGAAATGTGGGACACTTTACAAGTTACCCATGAGGGTACTAGTGAGGTAAAGAGGTCGAGAATCAATTCTCTAACTCGCGAATATGAATTATTTACAATGAACCAAGGAGAAAGCATTCAAGAAATGCAAAAGAGGTTCACCCACATTGTTAATCATCTTGCATCATTAGGAAAGAATTTTACTAACGAAGATTTGATTAACAAAGTGTTGAGATGTCTTAGCAGGATTTGGCAACCAAAAGTAACAGCAATTTCAGAATCGAGGGACTTGTCAACAATGTCTCTGGCTACCCTCTTTGGAAAGCTTCATGAGCACGAATTGGAACTAAACAGACTAAGTCAAAGTGAAGAAAATGACAAGAAGAAAAAGGGAATTGCACTCAAAGCCACCACCTCCACTATCAATAATAAAGATGAAGACGATAGAGATGACGTGGACAACACAGAATTAAATGAAGAAAACCTCAACCTTTTGGTAAGAAAATTTGGTAAATTTCTCAGGAAAAAGGGAACTCAAAGAAGACTGTCTGTTCCCCCAAAGAAAATTGAAAAGAAATCCTCCAAGGAAAGAAGAGTCTACATAGCATGGGATGACAACGACATGGACTCCACTGATAGCTCAGATAGTGAAGAAGCCCATCTATGTTTTATGGCGAAAGGAGAAGAAGAAGAAAAAGAAAGCGACAACGAGGTAAATTCTGACGTATCTCCTTCTTATGATGAGTTACAAGATGCCTTTGAAGAATTGCATGACGAAACAATTAGGCTTACAAAATTAATTTCTTCATCTAAGAAAACTATCTCTTCTTTAGAAAATCAAATTCTAATTTTGAATAAAGAAATTGAAGAACTAAAAATTAAAAATGAAACTTTGGGAATTATTGATGCATGCTCATCTCATCCCTCACATGCTTCTACTTCGTATTCTTGTTCTTCATGTCATTTGCTTGAAAATGAAATTGAAAATTTAAAGAACACCCTTTCCAAATTCACATGTGGAAGAGATAATTTAAATATCTTATTGGGAAAACAAAGGGTTGTTTTTCAAAAGGCTGGAATAGGATATAACCCGAATAATCAACACAAATCCTATAAAAATTATTTTGTTAATTCTAGCATTTCATGTAGCCCTTTTATCAAATGTTTTTACTGTGGAAAGAAGGGTCACAGTACTTCAACATGCAATGCAAGAAAGAATGTTAACACAAAAATTGGGACAAAAATGGTTTGGGTTCCAAAGGGTACATTGCCTAAAACTGACACTCAAGGACCCAAGGAAATTTGGGTACCAAAAACCAAAAATTAAATTGTGTTGCAGGTGTGCTTGAAAGCCAAGAGCTCACTTCGGCATTTTTGAAAGTGGTTGCTGCAAGCACAAGACTATAATAAATTCCAAGCTCTCCTTCTTGTCTCTATCAGGCTTGGACTTGCATTCATATGAGTATTTCCATCAAAAGGTAAGCTTTCTTATCTCAAATATGCCTTCTGGATGCAAAATATATGCTTTTATGTTTGAGTTATTCGAATACCTCCCTGTGGTATTCGAATACCATTGCATCTGTACGTGAAAATCCATGTTTTTCTGATAGGTCTATTCGAATACCCTCCCATGGTATTCGAATACCATACATCAAGATCTGAGTTCTTGTGGTTTTATTAGCTGGGGCATTCGAATACCCAAATGTGTATTCGAATAACCTGAAAAATCTTCATCAGTACTTGTTACATGCTATCTGGAGTATTCGAATACCTTACAAGGCATTCGAATACTTGCTCCTTCTGGAGTTTATAAAATGTGATGGGTATTCGAATACAAAGCAAGAGGTATTCGAATACCACATGGTGAAAGCAAGTTTTTCATCGTCCTCTCTATTTCGTTTCGCTTCTATTCTTTTTTCTTGCATATGCAATGCAAATAACATGCTTTTAATCTTATTTCATCAAGCCTTCATTTATGCCTTATATGAAAATCACATGATGTTCTTAAATGCATATTTCTTGGCTTGTTCTTGCCCTTTTATTTTTTTTCTAAAATATGCTCAATGTAATTGGCTATTGTTTTGATATTCGAACAAGTGCAATAAGTGGTATATGAAATATTTAATATCTATGTTTTTATTGACATATATCAAATTTATAAGAATTTGTTAACAAGTGGTAAATGCTTAGAACATCTTGACAAGTGATATCAAACAAGTGGTAAATGCTTTACATTTTGACAACAAGTGGTATCAAAGTGGTATGAACATAATAACAAGTAATAACAAATGATAACAAATGATATCAAACAAGTGATTTCTTGGCCAAATTAATCGATAAATATATTTTTGCCCTTGAGAATCATTTGCTGCTTTTGCCTCATTGTTTTAAATGCTTATTGGCTTATGAGTTTGACTAACCCCTATGGATCCAACATTAATGGATACCAATGAAAGCACTCTGAATTTTGTTGTAGGGAGAACACTACCTCAAGCACAAATTTAAATGGACAAAACTCATTCAACTTCAGGACATGCATATATTGTTTAATATGATAAAATGGGAGAGAAAAATACTTGCCCCATCTTTTTGATCATGACAAAAGGGGGAGAATGGTATCAAATGTACAAAAGGGGAGAACAAGTTTAAATGTCTTTGTTTGAGAAAAGTCAGGGAGTAAAAGTCAAAACAAAAATAGAAATTGGATTCCAAAAGTAAGGGGGAGCTGCTGTGCACATCTCTGATATAAATCACCTCTTATGAAAAAGAGGGGGAGTAAGTATCTCTAAATAATCTTTGTGAATCCCAATTTATATGAACTAATGCTTTTCTCAAATGTTAGTTTGTCATCATCAAAAAGGGGGAGAATGTAATTGGCTAGCTATCATGAGCAATAGTTTTGATGATAACAAACGTGAAGACAAACATGAAGATGATGAGAAGACCAAGTCCAAAATCTTCAAGAATAAGCTTTAGGACTTAGGATCCTTGTAAAAGCCTCATTGGATATCTCATTATCTGGCATTGCAAAGAAATGTTTTCAAAATTGTTTTTCCAAAATTAAACAACCATTTTCTGGTCATTTGAAAGCATTTAAAACTGGTTTTATAACAGAGGTATTCGAATACCCTGTTAGGTATTCGAATAGAGTGTTTTTCAAGCTTATACGTTTTCTGTTTTTCAAAGAGGTATTCGAATACCCCTCCAAGTATTCGAATAACTTGCTTCTATAGAAACCATGTTTTATTATAGGTATTCGAATACACCATATGGTATTCGAATAACCTGTTTCGAAACTGATATTTTCTGCTGTGCCAAAACAGAGGCATTCGAATACCCCATATGGTATTCGAATACCCTAGTTTCAGAATGGACCTTTTTAAATGAGGCATTCGAATACCCTTAACTGGTATTCGAATAACCCAGCCTTAATCAGTTTTTTAAAAGAGTTTTGGCAAGAGGCATTCGAATACCTCATAAGGTATTCGAATACCGTTCTCCAGAATTGGTTTTCACGAAACGTTCGAAAAATGGCAGCAACGGCCATATTTGCATTTAATATTGTTTTTAATGCTCCCAACGGCCATTTTCTCCTACGAGCTCTATAAATAGAGGCCTGGGACACCTCTGAAGAATCCCGAACATTTTGATCAATTTTTTGCTTGGCTGAAAACGAGTTTTACATTATTTTCTCTCTTTCTCTGTGCTCTTAATACCAAATTTTGAGATATCCTTTAGAGAGCTTATTAGCACTTCAATTTGTAATATCTGCTCTAAGTGAGAGTTTATTTTTCATCTATTCTCTGCTTCTGTAAAAGGGTGAGGTATCCCTTAGTGAATTTGTGAGGGTGAGGTATCCCTCTAGTAAAAGGGTGAGGTATCCCTTGTTGTAAAGAAGGTGAGGTATCCTTCAAAGGGGGTGAGGTATCCCTCTAGTAAATAGGGTGAGGTATCCCTGTTGTGTAAAGGTTGCAAGCACCTGTTGTTAAGCTTGTATTGAATAGTGAAAAATCTCGAACTGTGTTTCGGGGACTGGACGTAGGCCACAAGTGGTTGATGGTCGAACCAGGATAAATATCGTGCCTGCTCTTCTATCCCTTTATCTCTTTATTTATTGTAATTTATTTATCATTGTATAATTGTTTATTTTCTATTCTTAAAGCTTTTATCATCTTTATATATATTCATCTTTCTGCTTCAAGAAATTCGTGTTAAAAAGGGTTTGCGAAAAAGTTCTTAAATACTCAATTCACCCCCCCTCTTGAGTACTGAAGCCACTTGGGTAACACTCATAAACAAGAAGAAAGAAAGAGAGAAGAAGAGAAAGATGAACATAGCTTCAATTTAGAGCAAGAGAAAATTACAACAAAGGAAAACAATAAACAAGCATGACCATAACTTCTCAAAACTAAGCCTAACACCAAACTCTCCTAAATGATTAGCCAATGGAGCCTTTTATAGAGGATTAGAGATACAAAATGACAAGAGGGCTGATTAAGAGCAGGTGCGGAGTAGGTGGTGTTACCAAGTGGCTTCCAGTACTCAAGAGGGGGGGTGAATTGAGTAACAAAAACTTTTGCAAAAGCCTTAAACAAATACTTTGCTCAATATAAATTTTAAAGAATGTGGAAGAGATGAAAAAAGGAAGAACAATTAATAATTTAAATTGCAGGAATCAACAAATAAAGTGCATAAAATAAAAAGAATAAGGGAGGGAAAACAGGCGCAGTATTTATCCTGGTTCGACCACCAACCACTTGTGGCCTACGTCCAGTCCCCGAAACACAGTTCGAGATTTTTTACTATTCAAAGCAAGCTTAAACAACAGGTGCTTGCAACCTTTACAATACGGAGCACTTTTCACACACAGGGAAACTCTACCCTTGTGCTCAAGCCTCAATTAAACAAAAGGGATACCTCACCCTTATACAATCCTTGGGGATACCTCACCCTCAATATACGTAAACAGAGATAAAGAGATGAAATGAAACTCTCACTAAGAGTAGATGAATACAAATTGAAGTACTAAAGAGCTGTTTCTCAAATATCTCAAGAATTAAACAATTATAAGTTCAGAAAAAGAGAGAATAAAGCAGAGCACGTTTTCAAGCAAGCAAAAATGATCTCAATGTTCAGGGGGTTTTCAGAGAAGTCCCATGCCTCTATTTATAGAGCTCGTGGAGAAAAATGGCCGTTGGGAGCAATTAATAACGTTTAAAACTTCCTGATTCTCGTATGGAATTTGAAAACTCAACTCTGATTCTCGTGGGGTATTCGAATGCCTGAAGGAGGTATTCGAATACCTCTGTCAAAAACTCTTTTAGAAAACTGATTAAGTTGGGGTTATTCGAATACCAGTCAAGGGTATTCGAATACCTCATTAAAACAAGGCATATTTCGAAAACATGGTATTCGAATACCATATGGGGTATTCGAATGCCTCATTTAAAAGGTTCATTCTGAAATTGAGTTATTCGAATACCATATGGGGTATTCGAATGCCTCATTTAAAAGGTTCATTCTGAAATTGAGTTATTCGAATACCATATGGGGTATTCGAATGCCTCTGTTTTGGCACAGCAGAAAATCTCAGTTACGAATCAGGTTATTCGAATACCATATTGAGGTATTCGAATACCTCAGTTAAAAACAGTTCAAAATCCTTTCCAAAAAGCTTCGAAATGCTTGTTTTTAACCTTTAAAACATTTGATCTTTTAAAAACTTCAGTTTAAGTTGTCTTTAATCATTTGAGATATTTAATTGTGACTCCATACATGATAGATCCTAAGTCCTAAAGCTAATCTTTAAACACTTGGACTTGGTCTTCTCATCATCCTCATGTTTGTTATCATCAAAATACATCTTCATTGTTGCGTAGCAAACACATTCTCCCCTTTTTGATGATGACAAACTATCATAGAGAAAAGCATCGATGAGAAATAATTGGAATTCACAAAGTAAGAGGCTTACATTTATATCTAATATGTGCGTGGCGTAGCTCCCCCTTAATGTTGGAATCCAATAATAGTTATTTTAAACCTGTCTTTTCTCATAGTTATATTTTTCTCCCCCTTTGGCATAATAAAAAAGATACAAAAAAAATATAATGCATAAAGGAGGCAATAAGCATAAAGAGAAACTGATTGTATTAATAATTTAGCCAATATACATAATATAATGAAAGAGTAAACAGCTAATACAAAAAGGCATCCAAATAAGAACAAAGCCTAGAAAGAGGCATCTGGCGGAGGAGGAGGGGAATCAGAACCCCGTGAAGATAGCAAAGCACGCAAAGCAGCTTGCTCACGCTCAACACCATCAAGTCTGTCAAACAGAACTGAGAAGGTGTGTTCCAAATAAGCTCGGTTATCCTCCATGTAAGCACGGTTGGCCTGTAAGGTGGCCATGACTTGATCCAGAGTGACTGAACCAAGAAGCAGAGAGGGGGCGGCGGGGCCAGCGGTGTAAGAGCGGCGAGGGCTACCGGAGCAAAGCAGCAACAGCAGGAGCAGCGGCAGGATCAGCTGGGTCGTCCTCATCATCGTCAACTTCAACTGGGAATACCCAGCCTTCATCAGTCTTTATCATCTTTATTCGGTTTAGCGTATAAGAGCCAAACACATTGTGATGGGTCAGCTGAGTTTTTCGCTCAATCTCCACAATCTGCGGATACTTGCCTAGGAAGGCAGTGATGATCACCCCATAAGGTAGCTCTGAGCGTTCTTTTCCCTTAGCTCTCATCATATGCTTCATAAAGAATACGGGCCAGTTTATCTGGTATCCTTTCTTCAGGATCCACAGCATAAACACATCATCTTCACTCAGGTAGGCGTAGTTCCCACCTCTAGGAGCTAAGATGTGGGCATAAGCATAATGTAAGAGCCTGTCCTGGCTCTTCATCATGCCCCCTTTGACTCCCTTTTGAGTCGGAGGTAATGCCAACCCAGGTTGAAGAACATCTTCAATGGCTCGAATCTTGTCGAACCGCTGGACAAACTCTTCACAGTCTTCATTGTTACGGCCAGCAGATTCTAGACCGAAGAAGCGAACCCAGTCCTGAGGAGTGATCACAATGTGCTGATCACAGACGTCAGAGTGAAGTTCCAGTCCTTCAATCCTCAAGTTGCAGTAGAACATTTTGACCAGATCGGGATAGAGGACCGCCTTATAGGAGCAAAATCGTAGCACGCCCTGGATGTCCAGCTGGTGTAGGAAATCAAAGCCACCTTCTTTTTCAAAGAATGCCAAGTCTAGATACTTGGGCTGCACAAGGTTTCGTTCTCTGAAATGAGAAATGAAGCGTCCAAGCGTTTCTGGGTGAGAGGAGAGCCTTCGCAGATCCAATGGGTTGTTGCAAGGCGCGGTTTTTGTGCGAGCACGCTTGGAGGAGGAAGCCATGGATGAAGGTTGAAGATGAGAGGAGTGGGTTTGAAAAGAGAGGGAGTAACGGTTGGGTGAGACGAAGGAGAGGGTATTCGAATAGGAGAACGGGAGATGAAAGAACGGGAGAGAAGAAATGAAATGAGGGAGATGAGTGAACGGGTGTGCGAAGGAGTTTATATAAAACTCAGACCCAAGGTATTCGAATGCCTCAATTGGTATTTGAATACTGCTGTTTGGAAACGCAAAGGTCAGGGCTCTCTTGAAAGAAGGTATTCGAATACTTCTGTAGGTATTCGAATAGACTGTCCAAAAAGGATTGGCCCAGATAAGCAGGTATTCGAATACTGCTTAGGGTATTCGAATACACCAGAGACAGGAACAAAAGCCTGATAGCAAGAGGCTTCAGGTTATTCGAATAACCACTAAGGTATTCAAATACGCCTGGTTAATAAACTATGAAAGCATGCGAGGAAATGATGGTATTCGAATACCAGATGAAGGTATTCGAATAACTTAGATAGAAAAACATAAAACTTACGTCCAGAATGCAATTTTGAAGAAGAAAACTTACCCAATTAAATGAGTACCTGCAAAACAGAATGGAGGATATCTCTGACGCTCAAGTCAGTAACAATTTAAAGATCAATAAAACAATAAATGAGTATTAAATTAAATACACGATTGATCCAAAATGCCAAGTTCTCTTCTTAAATGAAAGAACGAATCTTTAGGTAAAGGTTTTGTGAAAATATCAGCAAGTTGATTATTGGTTTCAACAAATTCTAACACACAATCACCTTTTTGAACATGATCTCGTATAAAATGGTGCCTTATCTCAATGTGCTTAGTCCTAGAGTGCATAATGGGATTCTTTGTCAGATTGATTGCACTAGTATTATCACATCTTATAGGGATGTGATTAAGCTGAAGACCAAAGTCTAGAAGTTGTTGCTTCATCCATAGAATTTGAGCACAACAACTTCCTTTGCCACATATTCAGCCTCAGCGGTGGATAAAGCCACGCTATTTTGTTTCTTGCTATGCCAAGAAACTAAGGAATTGCCAAGGGTGACATGTTCCACTAGTGCTTTTCCGATCCAATTTGCATCCAAAGCAAAATCGGAGTCGAATAACCAATAAGACTACAAGTGGCACCTTTGGGGTATCACAAGCCCACTTGTGTAGTGCCACCTAGATATTTCATAATACGTTTTACAAAGACTTAAATGCGACTCTTTAGGATTAGCTTGATATCGAGCACACATGCATACGCTAAACATTATATCAAGGCTTACTGGCGGTGAGATAGAAAAGAAACCCATTCATACCTCGATATTAATTATTTCCTACAGAATTACTGCTTCGTCTTTATCCAAGTAACACGATGTACTCATTGGTGTAGCCATATGCTTTGAGTTGTCCATTCCAAACCTCTTGAGAAGTTCTTTGCAGTACTTTGTTTGGCTAATGAACGTTCCACTCCTTGTTTGTTTAATTTGAAGTCCAAGGAAGAAATTGAGTTCTCCCATCATGGACATTTCGAATTCGCTTTGCATGATTTTGGCAAATTCCTTGCACAGATTTTCGTTAGTAGCACCAAAAATGATATCGTCTACATATACTTGTACAAGGAGTATATCATGGTTTTTATTTTTAATAAAAAGAGTCGTGTCAACCTTACCTCTTGTAAAATCGTGTTCTAAAAGGAACTTACTTAACTTTTCATACCAAGCTCGTGGAGCTTGTTTTAAGCCATACAAAGCCTTTTTCAATTTGAAAACATGGTTAGGTAGATCATAATTTTCAAAACCTGGAGGTTGGTCAACATATACTTCCTCTTGAATAAAGCCATTTAAAAAAGCACTTTTAACATCCATTTGACATGATGCAAGCAAAAGCAAGTAACATCCTAATAGCTTCTAATCTAGCTACAGGTGCATAGGTTTCTTCATAGTCTATACCTTCTTCTTGATTATAACCTTTTGCTACAAGTCTAGCTTTATTTCTTGTTATTATGCCAGCTTCATCAAGTTTGTTTCTAAATACCCATTTAGTACCGATAATAGGATGATTATTAGGCCTAGGAACTAGTTCCCAAACTTGGTTTCGTTCAAATTGATTTAATTCTTCTTGCATAGCTAGAAACCAATGTTCATCATTAAAGGCTTCATTGATGTCTTTAGGTTCGATTTGAGAAACAAAAGCTAAGTGGTTACATGCATTTCTAATGGAGTTTCGAGTACTTACACCTTTGGATACATCACCTATTACTTGATCAAGCGGATGATATTTTGAGGTACGCCATTCTTTGGGAAGTTCCAAAGCTTGTGAATCCTCTTGTCTTTGTTTATCTTCTTGCTCCTTGATTTCTTTTTCCTTACTATCCAAATGTGTTTTCGCTAAGGCTTCTGCAACATCATCAATAACAAGATCCTTTCTCGATCCATTTGGGTCAGTTTTATCAAATGCAACATGTATAGATTCTTCAATAGTCATAGTTCTTTTATTATATATACGAAAAGCCTTACTATGATTTGAATAACCAAGAAATATACCTTCATCAGACTTAGCATCAAACTTGCCTAAGTTATCTTTTCCATTATTTAAAACAAAACATTTGCATCCAAAAACATGAAAATGTGCGACATTTGGCTTTCTTCCTTGTATAATTCATATGGGGTTTTCTTTAAAATAGGCCTTATAAGGGCCCTGTTCATAAACATGACAAGTGTATTTGACAAGATCCGCCCAAAAATACTTAGGAAGAAGCAGACCTCATTAAGCATAGTTCTCGCCATTTCTTCTAAAGAACGATTTTTCCTTTCTACAACTCCATTTTGTTGTGGAGTTCTAGGGAAATGAGAGAAATTATGATTAATGTCATGTTCATCACAATAATTTTCAAAAACATTGTTTTCAAATTCGCCACCATGATCACTTCTTATAGAAGAAATTTGAAAACCTTTTTCGTTTTGAATAACTTTGGCAAGTCTTTTAAATGCTAGAAATGCATCATTTTTATTTGCAAGAAATAAAGTCCATGTAAACCTAGAAAAATCATCCACAATCACCAAAGCATAGTAATTCCCACCAAAGCTCATAGTTCTAGAGGGTCCAAATAAATCCATGTGCAAAAGTTGTAAAGGTCTAGTAGTTGAAACTATATTTTTTGATTTAAAAGAGACCTTTATTTGTTTACCCTTTTGACATGCATCACATAATTTATCTTTAACAAAATTAAGCTTTGGTAGTCCAATTACTAGCTCTTTAGAGACCAACTTTCTTAGGTGATCCATGTGAATGAGTGCAATTCTCCTATGCCATAACCATGAATCATCATTCTTACTTAAAAGGCATTTCGCATCATTTGAGGATATATCATCTAGACTAATCATATAAATGTTATTTATTCTATGACCAATGAATTTAACATGTTTATCATTTTTATCTTCAATTATGCAACAATTTGAATCAAAAATTACCTTATTTCCTTTGTCACATAATTGGCTAATACTAAGAAGGTTATGTTTTAAGCCTTCAACAAGCAACACATTTTCAATAGAGGAATTTGGATTCTTGCCAACTTTTCCGATTCCAAGAATTTTTCCCTTGTTGTTGTCTCCATAAGTAACATGTCCATGATTCTTGGGAATAAACATGGTGAATTTTGAGTCGTCTCCAGTCATGTGCTTGGAACAGCCGCTTTCGAGATACCAATTTGAGCTCCTGGCTTTCAAGCACACCTACAACATAATTTTAATTTTTAACCTTTGGTACCCAAATTTTCTTGGGTCCTTGAGTGTCAGTTTTAAGCAATGTACCCTTTGGAACCCAAACCATTTTTGTCCCAATTTTTGTGTTAACATTCTTTCTAGCATTGCATGTTGAAGCACTATGACCTCTCTTTCCACAGTAAAAACATGTAATAAATGGACTGCTGGAAGTACTTGAATAAACGAAAATTTTTTTATAAGATTTATGTTGATTTTTCGGATTATAACCAATTCCAGCTTTTTCAAAAACAACCCTTTGTTTCCCTAATATAATATTTAGATTATCTCTCCCAGAAGTGAATTTGGCAAGGGTGTTCTTTAAGTCTTCAATTTCTTTCTCAAGTGTATGACATGAAGAACAAGAATATGAAGTAGAAGCATGTGAGGGATGAGATGAGCATGCATCAAGAATTCCCAAAGTTTCATTGTCAATTTTTAATTCTTCAATCTCTTTATTTAAAATAAGAATTTTATTTTCTAGAGAAGAGATTTTTTTCTTAGAAGAAGAAATTTGTTTTGTGAGTTTTAAAGATTCATCATGCAGTTCTTCAAAGGCATCTTGTAACTCATCATAAGAAGGTAGTAAAGTAGAGTTAGAACTTACCTCATTTTCGCTTTCTTCTTCTTCTCCTTTGGCCATGAGACAAAGTTGAGCTTCTTCGCTATCTGAGCTGTTAGTTGAGTCCATGTCGTTTTCATCCCATGCTATATAGGCTTTTCTTCCTTTTCTTTCTTTGAAGGGCTTCTTCTCAAGTCTCTCTTTCTTCTTTTGGTAAACTGGGCATTCCATTTTCATGTGACCAGGCTTGCCACATTCATAGCAAGTAGGAGTTGATGAAGCTCCTTCGCCTTTGTAATGAGTCTTCTTCGGAGGAAGGAGGTCTTCTTTGCATTCCCTTTTTCTTGAGAAATTTACCAAATTTTTTAACTAACGGACTAAGATTTTCTTCGTTTACCTCAATGTTTTTCGAGCCTTCTTCATCTTCTTCATCATCATTGTCAATTGTTGAGGAAGTGGCTTTGAGCGCTATCCCCTTTTTCTTTTTATCGTTTTCTTCGCTTTGGCTTAATCGCTCGTTCTAGTTCATGCTCATGAAGTTTTCCAAAAAGGGTAGCTAATGACATGGTTGTCAAGTCCCTTGATTCTCGAAATTGTTGTCACCTTGGGCTGCCAAATCCTGCTTAAACATCTTAACACTTTATTAATCAAATCTTCGTTAGTAAAACTTTTTCCTAAAGATGCAAGATGATTAACAATGTGGGTGAACCTCTTTTGCATTTCTTGAATGCTTTCTCCTTGGTTCATTCTAAACAGTTCATATTCGCGAGTTAGAGAATTGATTCTCGACCTCTTAACTTCACTAGTACCCTCATGGGTAACTTGTAAAGTGTCCCACATTTCTTTAGCGGTTTTGCAATTAGAAATTCTAAAAAACTCATCATACCCCAAAGCAGTGGTAATGATGTTTTTGGCTTTTAAATTATATTGGACTTTTCTTTTATCCTCATCAGACCAATCACTTCTAGGTGTCTCGGTTTTTATACCATCGACAACGCGTGTAGGTATAAATGCGCCGTTTTCGACAGCATTCCACACATCTAGATCAATGGCTTCGATGAAGATTTTCATTCTTTCCTTCCAATATGCATAACCATCCCCATTGAAAAAGGGTGGTCGGTTTATGGAAGATCCCTCTGAAAAAGCATTTAAGGAAGCCATGTTCTCTTGAAGCGGCTAAGCTCTTTATACAAGAGTCTAGCTCTGATACCACTTGTTACCAAGTGGCTTCCAGTACTCAAGAGGGGGGGTGAATTGAGTAACAAAAACTTTTGCAAAAGCCTTAAACAAATACTTTGCTCAATATAAATTTTAAAGAATGTGGAAGAGATGAAAAAAGGAAGAACAATTAATAATTTAAATTGCAGGAATCAACAAATAAAGTGCATAAAATAAAAAGAATAAGGGAGGGAAAACAGGCGCAGTATTTATCCTGGTTCGACCACCAACCACTTGTGGCCTACGTCAGTCCCCGAAACACGGTTCGAGATTTTTCACTATTCAAAGCAAGCTTAAACAACAGTGCTTGCAACCTTTACAATACGGAGCACTTTTCACACACAGGGAAACTCTACCCTTGTGCTCAAGCCTCAATTAAACAAAAGGGATACCTCACCCTTATACAATCCTTGGGGATACCTCACCCTCAATATACAGAAACAGATAAAGAGATGAAATGAAACTCTCACTAAGAGTAGATGAATACAAATTGAAGTACTAAAGAGCTGTTTCTCAAATATCTCAAGAATTAAACAATTATAAGTTCAGAAAAAGAGAGAATAAAGCAGAGCACGTTTTCAAGCAAGCAAAAATGATCTCAATGTTCAGGGGGTTTTCAGAGAAGTCCCAGGCCTCT
Organism: Ormosia emarginata; assembly: GCA_029884605.1. Lineage (NCBI taxonomy): Eukaryota > Viridiplantae > Streptophyta > Magnoliopsida > Fabales > Fabaceae > Ormosia > Ormosia emarginata. The sequence goes on from JAQQTP010000089.1 coordinate 5,622,904, forward strand.
ATTTATAGAGCTCGTGGAGAAAAATGGCCGTTGGGAGCAATTAATAACGTTTAAAACTTCCTGATTCTCGTATGGAATTTGAAAACTCAACTCTGATTCTCGTGGGGTATTCGAATGCCTGAAGGAGGTTTTCGAATACCTCTGTCAAAAACTCTTTTAGAAAACTGATTAAGTTGGGGTTATTCGAATACGGTCAAGGGTATTCGAATACCTCATTAAAACAAGGCATATTTCGAAAACATGGTATTCGAATACCATATGGGGTATTCGAATGCCTTATTTAAAAGGTTCATTCTGAAATTGAGTTATTCGAATACCATATGGGGTATTCGAATGCCTCATTTAAAAGGTTCATTCTGAAATTGAGTTATTCGAATACCATATGGGGTATTCGAATGCCTCATTTAAAAGGTTCATTCTGAAATTGAGTTATTCGAATACCATATGGGGTATTCGAATGCCTCTGTTTTGGCACAGCAGAAAATCTCAGTTACGAATCAGGTTATTCGAATACCATATTGAGGTATTCGAATACCTCAGTTAAAAACAGTTCAAAATCCTTTCCAAAAAGCTTCGAAATGCTTGTTTTTAACCTTTAAAACATTTGATCTTTTAAAAACTTCAGTTTAAGTTGTCTTTAATCATTTGAGATATTTAATTGATAGCTCCATACATGATAGATCCTAAGTCCTAAAGCTAATCTTTAAACACTTGGACTTGGTCTTCTCATCATCCTCATGTTTGTTATCATCAAAATACATCTTCATTGTTGCGTAGCAAACACAGGTGGATCAGTGGAAAATGCCAAATGGTGAGTTGGTGAGTGAAAAATTATTGAGATTCTTTGTCTCTGAAATCATTCAGTGCTCATCTCATGGATGCCATCAGAATGAAGCAATGTGGTCTCATGAAAGTTGTAGCATTTTGTCTCAGCTTTCCAATGCCATCAAAATCATCCAAAAATTCGTCATACAGCCCAAGATATGACCCAATTACTGCAAACTATTTAGGCCCAGTTTCAGCACCTCTATTTTGACTTCCAGACCCAATATCACCTCCAAGATGTCTGAATGAGCTCTTATATTCTCATAAAAGTTGTAGATATGGGTCTTAACTTTCAAGTCTCCAAATTTTAGCCTAAGAAAGTTCCTACAGCCCGAGTTCAGGTTCTAGTCACAAAATCTGTGTTCTGACTTCCAAGCCTATTTAGCTCCTCTAGATGTCCATATTTTACCTGGAGCTCTTCATGAAAGTTGTAGAACTCTCTCTTATCTTTCCTACAAGGTAAGATACATAATTTTTACAAATCTAAAACTCAAGATATGGCAGAAATACAAAAACAGTGTAAGACCAAAATAATGCTGAAAAAATCAATTAAGTCCAATTTGAGTCCAAACTTACAAAATATAACCAGGCTTAATCAATTAAGTACATGAAGAGTGTAAATGACTAAAAATGAGGATTTATTAATGTATAAAATATGTTATTATCAAATTCTCCCACACTTAGCTTTTTGTAATCCTGGGCAAAATACATAAGACCAAAGCTAGGAAACAAAGAAAAATGACACAGACTCAAAAGCTAAAAACTTTAAAAGACTCGATGAAGCAAGAAGAACAACCTGAAATTTAAGGGATCAAAGCATTAATGAGGTAACATTTCTTCACATCTCAAACCAACAAGCAAAGAAACTTCAGTTGAAAAGAATAAATCAAGAATGATAGATCCTCACAGAATTCACTCTCAGTCTCTCAAGTGTTTAAAAGGTAAGTATTTCATTCTATTCAACCCATGAATAATTGCACTACCATAAGCTTGCTTATCTTCTACTTCTCCACTACTCAAAACACATGCAGACACAAATAAAGAGGACTTTATTCAAGGTTGTAATGGGGTCAAGGTAAAGAAGGGAGGAGTATAGATATGACAAGTTAAACACCTAAGAGAATAAAAAAGCTTGAGAGCTGAGTTCAATTAACAAGCATGAAAGTTCATCCCAGCTCCACCTAATACAAATTCTTTTTACATATTTTTTTGCAAATATACATTTTTTTCAATGAACCACTTTTTTTTTCAATTTTTTTTACCAATCATTCTGTACACGCACCCCCACACTTGTTCAAGAACTCATCGAGTGACAAAGCTAATGTTCTCTTATTCTCTAAGGTCAGGTAAGAACATGGTTTTTTTTTCGAAAGATGATGAGCTAGAAACAAAGAATGGTCAAATAAACTCAAAGAGGTTAAGCAAAGGAAAAATAGTCTATTTTCAATGCCTTACTTTGGTATGAATCAGAGAATTTCCAAGAAGGCATAAGAGTGCTTGATATCATATTGAGACAAGATGCTGCTGAGTAAGGCTGCTTATTTGTGTGCTAATCATTATTGGCCAATTAGTTAAAGTAGTTATTTCAAGAAAAAAAAATGCCTCAATCATCTTTGTATATACAAGTGAAAATATAGCCTAAAAAAAAATCAAAGCAAGTTCTAGAGTGACAATTCTATGAGTGAAAATCACACAAGAAAGAAGAGAATGGTACAAATGTTCAATCCATTTATCAATAGGCTCAAAATCTCACAAGGCATATTTCTATCATTCTCAATCCACCAATTCAACATCCATAACCAAGCATGTGAAATTTAAGAAAGAAGATAATTTATTCAATCATGCTATGATCCATGAATTTCAATTACTTGAAAGGATGTGAGAGTGCATTCACTTAAATCTTTCAAAGGAAATCAAACAGCAAAACTTTGTTACTTCCACAAATAAACACTAAATAGTTACTATCCCAACTAAGATGCGTCTCAAGAGTAATAAATTGTTTTCAAAATTTACTCCTGACTCTGTCATCCTTAATTGATTTTACTACGAATAGGTTTCTGATAGTCATATCACTAAACATACTTCCCAATTTAGATGCGTCTCAGAAGTAAAATTACTCCTTACTCTGCCATTATTCATTGGTTTAGTAAGTCCATGACAATCATATCATACTTCCCAAAAAAAAATTTTTTTGGTTCAACTATCCTTCCCCCCAACCAGATCACAACATTGTCCTCAATGTTAAAATATAGATGAATAAATGATAGAAGATATTACCTATTGCAGAAATCTGACACAAATTTAAATAGAAATAAAGTACGATAAATAAAATCAAAGGTAAAGGAAAACTATAAACGAAGTGTCAAATCTGGCTTTTTCATCTTGCTTCTTGCTGACCAATCTATCTGAGTTATTACTGGGTCAAGTTTATGAACAAAAGCTTCTAATTTATTAATTAACTCTTCAATAATGGAAGCAGAGATAAGAAGTTGTCTTACCGAAGGTGTGATAAATTTCTATTCCACAGCATGGTCAAGAAAAAGTAACAAAATATCAAAGATTTTTTTTTTTATTATTTTTTTGTTTTTGTTTTTGACTTCAAGAAAACCAATAGGGTAAAGAAGTCTAAAAACCCCTGAAGGACCCTGCTCAAAGGATCGTCTGTCCAAAATCAAAATATAGCAAAATCATACAAAGATAAAAGAAATATAATAGCAAATGATGACATACCTTTATGTACACTTTTCATGGCGTATCTTTATACTGTGCATCATGAGTGCAGTAGTGGCATATCTTTATACTGCGTGTCACCAGTGCAGTAGACACTCACATCTGTTTATTCGAAGAAAAGAGAAAGAAGAAACCATCGTGGGTTTCCATCCTGGGTTTGGAACCTGCAGAGCTTACACTTGGGCTCGTAACATCAACAAAGATGCTAAAATCTGAAACCCGTAATGTCTAAGATTCGAAATGTCCTATCCCAAGACGCTGAGAGCCCCTTCTAATAAAAAAGAGAATCAAGCTCAGATGCCTCATACACTTTGGCAGCCACAGGTTACTTCTTACTAATAACCAGAGTGGGACGCTTCTGCCTGTCCATCAACTCCACAGTGCCTAGATGGTAAATAATGGGTTATAGAGTGCAGCTTTCTACAGAGCATGGTACACGAACCTTTTTTAAGGACCAGCGTGCAAAGGTCCACCCGAGTCAATGACGGGTCAGCCAAAGGCTGGGGCTTCACAACTAATTAAAGCCATGGTACTCCTTCCAAATTGCCCTTATTCAGACATTTTTTTTCTTTTTATTTTTTTTTATTTTCTTTTTTTTTAAGAAAACATGAAGAAGAAGAAGATAATATGTATAGATTATTGTGGATATGGCTCACATCTGCCTCTAGTTTCACGTCCAGTAACGGCTTAAACGCCTTCTATGAGTCGAGGATAAGCTTCCCATCCAATTTTCTTATAAATTGGCAAATAGGGTCTTTTAGAGTCAGATTCCCAAGACTGTAGCATTTTTATTCATCCTTGAAGAGATCCAACAAATGAAGAAGTTCACGATGCACAAATCCACAAGAATGCATCTCAAAAGTCAATAAGATATCATCTAATGACTCCTTACTCAGTCTATTCTTAATGAAAAAAATTTTATCTTCTCTGTTTGTGGAAACCATCCCCAAAGAACGACATCACTTGTTACAATTCCATCGTGCACATTTGTTACAGACTTGTAACCTTTTTGCTCTTCTCCTTTTAGAATATGAACTTCTTCCAAGACCTGGCATGTACGAGTCAAATGAAATTGAAGACTCACTTTCTAGTCGGACCTTTGCTTCAATTATCCAGCATACATCATCTAGCATACCCTTGTGCATTAACAGTCTTAATCTTTCACATCTAACTTTGTAAATTTTTGTCAGAGCATTTTGAGGGAGAGAAGGAAAATGTTTTCTCAAGTTTGAAAGAATGACATCAATTTTAAAGGAGAAGGATTCCGTTATTTTGGGAAACTGAAAAACAAACCGACTTGAGAGCCACGGAGTACCGTTATCCGCCACTTAACTGACAACACAAGGAATTACAAAAACAAGGTAACAAAATTAGAATAAATTCTATTCATAACAAGGATTAGAAAGAGAGATGAATTCTATCTCATCAACTTGGTTTTCCAGAAATAGTTTGAGTCTTTGTCCATTAACTTTAAACACATTACCATTCCTAGGATTCTCAATATCTATATCCCTATGAGGATACACATGTTTGACAACAAAAGGACCATTCCACCTAGATCTCAATTTTCCAGGGAATAGTGCAGACGAGAATTACAAAGCAGAACTTTTTTACTAATTTCAAAAGATTTTCTCAAAATTGTCTTATCATGAAAAACTTTTGTTCTAGCTTTATAAATCTTTGAATTTTCATATGCATTATTTCTCAATTCCTCAAGTTCATTTAATTGTAATTTGCGTATCTTGCAAGCATCATCAAGATTTATATTGAAAGCTTTAATGGCCCAAAATGCTTTATGTTCCAATTCTACAGGCAAGTGACAAGGTTTTCCATAGACTAACCGATAGGATGATATGCCCAAGGATGTTTTGAAAGCAGTACGGTAAGCCCAAAGTGCATCGTTTAGTCTTAAAGACTAATCTTTACGATTTGGGTTCACCATTTTTTTCAAAATTTGTTTAATCACTCTATTTGCCAATTCAACTTGTCCACTTGTCTAAGGGTAATAAGGGGTGGCAATTTTGTGTGTAATATCATATTTCTTCATTAAAGATTCAAATGATTTATTGCAAAAATGTGTTCCCCCATCACTGATGATAGCTCGAGGGATTCCAAATTGACACAAGATATTTTATTTTAAAAATTTAAGAACAGTTTTATGATCATTGTGTCGGCATGGAATCGCCTCAATCCATTTTGAGACATAATCAACCGCAACCAAAATATACACAAATCCAAATGAAGATGGAAATGGACCCATGAAATCAATTCCCCAACAATCAAAAATTTTAATGACAAGGATAGGGTTCAGAGGCATTATGTTTCTTTTTGAAATTAAGCCCAATTTTTGACAATTTTCATAACTTTTGCAAAAAGTATAGTAGTTCTTAAATAAAGTGGGCTAATAAAATCTGCACTGTAAGATTTTCGCAGTTGTTTTTTTTGAAGAAAAGTGACCTCCACATGCTTCTGAGTGATAAAATTTAATGACACTACCTACCATACTATTGGGCACACATCTCCAAAAGATTTGGTCAGCACAATATTTGAACAAGTATGGGTCATCCTAATAAAAAATTTTCACCTCTGTCAAAAATTTCCTTCTATCTTGGTGCGTCCATTGAGGCAGCATCTTTCCTGTTACAAGAAAGTTGACTATATTAGCAAACTAAGGCATGGAATTGACAGAAAATAAAAATTCATCAGGAAAAGAATCATTGATGGGTGTGCTATCAAATGGTGTGCCTATTGTAAGTCTGGACAAATGATCAATGACAACATTTTCGGCTCATTTCTTATCTTTTATTGTAATGTTGAATTCTTGAAGCAACAAGATCCATCGTATCAATCTTGGTTTGGTATCCTGCTTAGACATCAAATATCTAACAGCAACATGATTAGTGAAAATCACAATAAAAGAACTAATTAAGTAAGATCAAAATTTGTCTAGTGCAAAAATTACAATAAGTAGTTCTTTTTCAGTAGTGGTGTAATTCATTTGTGCATTATTTAAAGTTCTACTTGCGTAACAAATCACATGAGGTTTTCCTTCCTTTCTTTGGCTTAAAACATCACCAACAGCAAAATCACTAGCATCACACATTAACTCAAAAGGCAAAGACCAGTCAGGAGATTGCATGATAGAAGCAGATGTCAGAAGACCAATTAATTTTTCAAAAGATTTTTGACATTCTTGAGTCCAATCAAATGGTGCATCTTTCAACAGAAAATTGCATAATGGTCTAGATATAGCACTAAATTCCTTAATGAATCTTCTGTAAAATCTTACATGTCCTAAAAAGGAATGAACTTCTTTGACTGTAATTGGGGAAGGCAAATGGGCAATTAATTCAACTTTGACCTTATTAAATTCAATTCCTTTAGAATATATCACATGACCTAATACTATTCTTGTGGTAATGATATCACATATTTTATACATTAATAAACTCTCATTTTTAGTCATTTACACTCTTCATGTACTTAATTGATTAAGCCTGGTTATGTTTTGTAAGATTGAACTCAAATTGGACTTAATTAATTTTTTTAGTATTATTTGGGTCTTACACTATTTCTGTATTTTATTCATATCTTGAGTTCTAGATGTCTAGAAATTATGAATTTTACCTTGTAGGAAAGTTGAGAGAAAGCTCTACAACTTTGATGCAGAGCTCAAAGTCTCATTCAAACATCTAGTGGACCTAATTGGGCTTGGAAGTCAGAACATGAGTTTTATGACTGGAACCTGAATAGTGTACAGTAATCAGAGTATAACTCGAGCTGTAGGAACTTTCTTGGGCTGAAATTTGGAGAATTGAAAGTTAAGACCCATATCTACAACTTTCACGAAAAACATAAGAGCTCATTCGGACAGCTTGGAAGTGATATTGGGTCTGGAAGTCAAAACAGAGGTGCTGAAACTGGGCTTGAATAGTCTGCAGTAATTGGGTCATATCTTGGGCTGTAGAATGAATTTTTAGATGATTTTGGTGCCATTGGAAATCTGAGACAAAATGCTACAACTTTTATGAAGACCATGTTGCTTCATTATAATGGCATCCATGAGATCAGTACTGAATGATTTCAGAGATAAAGAATCTCAATAATTTTTCACTCACCAACTCACCATTTGACATTTTCCACTCATTCATCCACTCATCCACCTACTCTTAACTAGCCCCCTTGTCATTTTGTATCCATAATCCTCTATAAAAGGCACCATTGGCTGATCATTTGGTACTCTTGGTGTTAGGCTTAGTTTCTACAAGTTTTGGTTATGCTTGTTTATTGTTTTCCTTTGTTGTAATTTTCTCTTGCTCTAAATTAAAGCTATGTTCATCTTTCTCTTCTTCTCTCTTTCTTTCTTCTTATCTATGAGTAACTAAATCTTCATCTTGCTTAGGTGAAAGAGGGAAGCTCTTGGTAATGAAATAAGGTTAGATTATTCTATTTCTTGTGCTTAAATGATATATTATCAAATGGACATTATATATATTGTATTTTGTTTCTAATCAATTTAGAAACCTTCTTTGTATAATGGAGATCTTGATTTATTGTAGACAATAGGATTGGCACAGTGAATATTTGCGCTAATTTACAAATGTTGTAGATAATTAAAAGAATCATAATATAATTACATATATAATTGAACTTTGAATGTTATATTTTCTGATTGGAGCCTCTGTTGTGTGTGGATTTTAATTGAGTTATAAAGAGAAATAATCTTACCTTTAATTTATTACCAAGAGTGGATCTCCTAACCAAAGCAAGTTCTTAAATTCATTTGTGAATATTTTTTATTACTTTTGGTGTTGTAACAAATCATTTTCTTACCTCAATTAATTTTTCTTCATCAATTCCATGTGGATCGACCTCGGACTCCCGAGAAATTTATTACTTGAGACAACCTGTACTTGGGTTTGCATCTTTAAATCCCGTAATCAGGTAACCATGTGATGACATTTTTCCTAATTTAACACAAATCCTTTTTCTTTACATCTTTTAAGAACTTTTTCCAAATTATCAAGACAATTTTCAAAAAAAATTCTAAAAACTATCAGGTCATCCATGAAAACCTTTAAATAATGTTTAATCATGTCACTGAAAATGCTTAACATGCATCTTTGGAATGTTACCGGAGCATTACAAAGGCCAAAAGACATTCTTCTATATGCAAAAGTACCAAATGGACATGTAAAAGTGGTCTTTTCTTGATCTTTCAATGCAATTGGTATTTGATTATAACCCAAAAAACCATCAAGAAAATAGTAGTATGGATGTCCTGCTACCCTTTCCAGAATTTGATCAAGAAATGGCAAAGGAAAATGATCTTTCCTAGTAGCAACATTTAATATTCTAAAATCAATACATATACGCCAACTAGATGAGACTCGCGTAGGTATTAATTCACCTTTATCATTTTCAACCACTGTTATTCCAAATTTCTTAGGCACAACTTGTGTAAAACTTACCCATTGACTATCAGAGATAGGATAGATAATTCTAACATTAAGCAATTTAAGGACTTCAGCTCTAACTACCTCTTTCATATGTGGATTTAATCTTCTTTGAGGCTATTGAGATATTTTAGCATTATCCTCTAAATGTATTCTATGTGTACAAATTAATGGATTAATATATTTTATGTCCTTTAATGTCCATCTAATGGCACTTTTATGCCTTTTAAGTACTTCTGTTAACATACTTTCTTGTTCTTCAGTAAGAGACGCGAATATTACCACTGGAAAGTTTTGCTCTTCACCTAGCAGGTAATGGCTTTATTTTCGGTGTGGGTACTTCTTCATGAGCATTATCATTCATGGGTTTTATCTCTTCAAATCTTGGCTTCCATCTCTTCTACTCCATTGCCTGTGTACAATCAAACAAAGAGCATATTTCAGAGATATCATCTTCTAATTGCATGCCTGACTCAAATGAATTGACTAAACAATTTTCTAATGGGTCAGAAGAACTCCTTGTTTGATGATGATCATCTACGATGGCTTCAATTCCTTCAACTTCCTCCTTTTCATCAAGGACTTCCAGTGGTTGTTTGCACATGTTAAAACATTAAGTTCCAGTGCCATATTTCTAAATGTTAGTTTCACAACTCCATTTCTGCAATTTATCAATGCATTAGATATTGCTAAAAATGGACGGCCTTAAATAACATGAATTGACTTGCAACTATCAACCATAGGTTCAGTATCCAAGACAATAAAATCCACAGGATATATGAATTTATCAACTTGAACTAACACATTTTTCACTATTATTTTTGGAATTTTAATTAATCTATCGGCAAGTAGAAGAGTTATAGAAGTTGGTTTTAACTCACCTAAGTTGAGTTGCTAATAAACTGAATATAGAAGCAAATTGACACTAGCTCCAAGATCAAGTAAAGCTTTTTCAATTTTATGTTCTCCAATAATGCATGAAATTATAGGACAACTGGGATCTTTATATTTCAATGCATTATTATTCTAAAGAATAAAGCTTACATGTTCAGCCAAAAATGCTTTCTTTTTCACATTTAGTTTCCTTTTAACAGTGCACAAGTCCTTCAAATATTTGGCATAACAAGGAATCTGCTTGATAGCATCTAACAGAGGAATATTGATCTTCACTTATTTCAAAATTTCAAAAATTTCAGTGTGGTGGTCCAATTTCTTTGGATTATTCAATGCCTGAGGAAATGAGGGTAAAGGCGAGAGTTTAGTCTCCTTTAGGTCAACTTCTTCATTTTCTTGGGGAATTGGTTCATCTTCTTTCTCACAAGGTTCGAAAATTTGTTTTTCAACAACCTTTCCACTCCTAAGAGTTATCACTGACTTGACTTGATCTATTTGTTGGTTTTCTGAACTCCCCTCATTTAGACTATACTGACCCTTGGGATTTGGTTGAGGTTGAAAAGGAAATTTTTCTTTCTTGTGAATGGTGAGTGTAGAAAAAAGTTTAGCAAGAGTTTCTTTTATGTCACTCATGGTTTGATTGTTTTGTTTATTAATGGCCTCTTGCTTTTCTATGAATGCATGCAGTATTTTTTCAAGGTTTTTCCTATATGGTGGGACATAAGGTGCATATCCTTGAGAATTTTGAGAGTCCTGTTGTGCCTGAGGAGGTGGTGGTCGCACGAATTGTGACTGATTATTATTCCTCCAGTTGAAGCTCAGGTGATTTCTCCATCCCGGATTGTATGTATCTGAAAAAGAAGAAGTAAATGGCTTTTTAAAATTATTCATTGCATTTACTTGCTCATGTACAACTTCTTATAAAACAGGAATCTTAGGACATTTATGTGTTGAGTGTCCTAAGTCATCACAAATGCCACAAATTTCTTTATTTTGCACAGATTTGATTTCTTTTGCTTTTCTTAATTCCTTGGCTTCAACTTTTCTAGCCAAACTGGCAAACCTAGCATTTAGATCTTCCTCTCGACTAAGGTGATATTTTCCTTTATTAGTACTTGCAAGGTTAGATCTAATTGAATTTTTAGAAGGGTTAGTACTATGCCAAGATTGAGAATTTTCAGCCAGCTGGTTTAAATAGTCTAAACCTTCATCAGGTTCTTTATCAAGAAACTCACCATCGCACATTGTTTCCACAAATTATTTAGTTTCAGGTGTTAAACCTTCATAAAAGAAATTTATAGTGCGTCATTTTTCAAAACCATGATGTGGGCAAGAATTTAACAAATCTTTAAATCGTTCCCAACATTAAAAATATACTTTATTTGAATTTTGGGAAAAATTTTAGATTTGTCTTTTCATAGCATTGGTTTTATGTGTTAAAAAAAATTTCTTTAAGAACTCACCTTGCATTTCTTGTCATGTGCCAATTGATCTTAGTTTCAAAGTGTTAAGCCAAGATTTTGCTTTATTTTTTAAAGAAAAAGAAAACAATTTAAGTTTAACAATCTCTTCAATGCAATTTTGGTCATTGAAAGCAATAGATACTTCCTCAAATTCTTTCAGATGTAAATATGGACTTTCAGATTCTAAATCATGAAAATTAGGAAGTAAAGAAATCATATCTGGCTTAAACCTAAAATTGTTGGCATTGAATGGAAAGATAAAACATGATGGACTAGAATTTTGAGGTGGTTGCAAATATTACACATGGTTTGCAATGGTTGATTTTCATGTTCATCATGTACACTTTCATTTTCAGCCATTGTGTTAATTGTGTGTGATTGTCATTCAAACAAATCAACATATAAAGTATCAGGATTAATTTTAACTAAACGACCAGGATTTAAATCATGATACTAATTAAGCATAAATAAATGACTTAAAATAGAAAAAATAATGTACAAGTCGACAGTTTACACCAGCTATTAAATATTAACAAGAATATGGTATAAACCAACCACTTAATAAATATTAACAAGTAAAAAGTTAGATAACTAATAAATTAAAAAGTTAGATAATTAGAGAGTTAATAATTAGTAAGTTAGAAAGTGCAGAAAGTAAAATATAGAAAATAAAGTGTAGAAAGTAAATTACAGAAAATAAATTTAAAATATGAAAACCGGAGAGAGGCAGAGCCCCACCAAAGCCGGCGAAAGAGAAGAGAAGAAGAAAGATTATTTTGTTATGTTAGAAAGCAATAATAAATAATAGAAATTAAAAAGTTAGAGGCGAGAAATTAAATGTTGTAAATTAAAAGTTAGAGAGTAGAAAATAAAAGTTAGTAAGCAGAAAATAAATGACATAAAATAAAAGTTAGTAAACATAAATAAATGACATAAATATAAAAGTTAGAAAGTTAGTATGTTAGTATTAGCAAGTTAGTAGGTTAGCAAGTTAGAAAGTTAGAGAGTTTATAAAGAAACCAAAGGATCGGCAAGTTGATCTTTTGCTCCGGTGAGGAAGAAAAGAGACTAGATTTTATTAAACAATGTGAATCTCAATAAATTAAAACTTCAAATCAAGTCTTCGGCAGTGGCGCCAAAAACTTGATGCAGGATTTAAGGATGCAAACCCAAGTACAGGTTGTCTCAAGTAATAAATTCTCGGGAATTTGAGGTCGATCCACAGGGAATTGATGAAGAGAAATTATTTAAGGTAAGAAAAGGATTTGTCACAAAAAATAATAAATCTTGTTCACAATTATATTTAAGAACTTGTTTGGGTTAGGAGATCCACTCTTGGTAATAAATTAAATGTAAAATTATTTCTCTTTATAAACTCAATTGAAATCCACACACAACGGAGGTTCCAATTGAAAAATATAACATTCAAAGTTCAATTATATATGCAATCATATTATGATTCCTTTAATTATCTACCAACATTTGTAAATGAGTTTAAGCATTCACTGTGCTAATCCTATTGTCTAAAATAAATCAAGATCTCCATTATACAAAGAAGGTTTCTAAATTGATTAGAAACAAAATACAATATATATAATGTCCACTTTATACTATATCATTTAAGCACAAAAAATAGAATAATCTAACCTTATTTCATTACCAAGAGCTTCACTTTTTCACCCAAGCAAGATGAAGATTTAGTTACTCATAAACAAGAAGAAAGAAAGAGAGAAGAAGAGAAAGATGAACATAGCTTTAATTTAGAGCAAGAGAAAATTACAACAAAGGAAAACAATAAACAAGCATAACCATAACTTCTCAAAACTAAGCCTAACACCAAAGTCTCCTAAATGATCAGCCAATGGAGCCTTTTATAGAGGATTAGAGATACAAAATGACAAGGGGGTAATTAAGAGTAGGTGAAGAGTAGGTGGATGAGTGGAAAATGCCAAATGGTGAGTTGGTGAGTGGAAAATTATTGAGATTCTTTGTCTCTGAAATCATTTAGTGTTGATCTTATGGATGCCATCAGAATAAAGTAACGTGGTCTTCATAAAAGTTGTAGCATTTTGTCTCAACTTTCCAATGCCACCAAAATCATCCAAAAATTCATCCTAAAGCCCAAGATATGACCTAATTATTGCAGACTATTCAGGCCCAATTTTAGCACCTCTATTTTGACTTCCAGATCCAATATCACCTCCAAGCTGTCCGAATGAGCTCTTATATTCTTCATGAAAGTTATAGATATGAGTCTTAACTTTCAAGTCTCCAAATTTTAGCACAAGAAAGTTCCTACAGCCCGAGCTATCCTCTGATTACTGTACACTGTTCAGGTTCCAGTCACAAAACCCATGTTCTGACTTCCAAGCTCATTTAGCTCCTCTAGATGTCCATATTTTACCTGGAGCTCTTCATAAAAGTTGTAGAGCTCTCTCTTATCTTTCCTTCACGATAAGATACATAATTTTGACACATCTAAAACTCAAGATATGACAGAAATACAGAAATAGTGTGAGACCAAAATAGTGCTAAAAAAATCAATTAAGTCTAATTTGAGTCCAAACTTACAAACATAACCAGACTTAATCAATTAAGTGCATGAAAAGTGTAAATGACTAAAAATGAGGGTTTATTAATGTATAAAATATGTGATTATCAATTGTCCTGACTAAATCTTTCGGAGATGCGTACCCGATAGTGAGGTAGGTAGTGTCATTAAATTTTGTCACTCAGAAGCATGTGGAGGTCACTTTTCTTTAAAGAAAATAGCTGCGAAAATCTTACAGTGTAGATTTTATTAGCCCACTTTATTTAAGGACTACTATACTTTTTGCAAATGTTGTGAAAATTATCAAAAATTAGGTTCCATTTAAAAAAGAAACATGATGCCTCTGAACCCTATCCTTGTCATTGAAATTTTTTATTGTTGGGGAATTGATTTCATGGGCTCATTTCCTTCTTCATTTGGATTTGTGTATATTTTGGTTGCAGTTGATTATGTCTCAAAATGGATTGAGGCGATTCCATGTCGACACAATGAACATAAAATTGTTCTCAAATTTTTAAAAGAAAATATCTTGTGTCGATTTGGAATCCTTCGAGCTATCATTAGTGATGGGGGAACACATTTTTGTAATAAACCATTTGAATCTTTAATGAAAAAATATAGTATTACACACAAAATTGTCACCCCTTATCACCCTCAAACAAATGGACAAGTTGAATTGACAAATAGGGAGATTAAACAAATTTTGGAAAAACGGTTAACCTAAATCATAAAGATTAGTCTTTAAGACTAAACGATGCACTTTGGGCTTACCATACTGCTTTCAAAACATCCTTGGGCATGTCACCCTATCGGTTAGTCTATGGAAAACCTTGTCACTTGCCTGTAGAATTGGAACATAAAGCATTTTGGGCCATTAAAGCTTTCAACCTAAACCTTGATGATGTTTACAAGATATGCAAATTGCAATTATATAAACTTAAGGAATTGAGAAATGATGCATATGAAAACTCAAAGATTTATAAAGCTGCAACAAAAGCTTTTCATGACAAGACAATTTTGAGAAAATCTTTTGAAATTGGTCAAAAACTTTTGCTTTATAATTCTCGTCTGCACCTATTCCTTAGAAAATTTAGATCTAGGTGGAGTTGTCCTTTTGTTGTCAAACATATGTAGCCTCTTGGGGCCATAGATATTGAGAATCCTAGGAATGGTAATGTATTTAAAGTCAATGGACAAAGACTCAAACCATTTCTGGAAAACCAAGCTGATGAGGTATAATTCATCTCTCTTTATGATCCTTATTATGAACATAATTTATTCTAATTTTGTTGCCTTCTTTTTTGCAGTTCTTTGTGTTCCCGGTTAAATTGCGGATAATGGTACTCTGTGGCTCTCGAGTCAGTTTATTTTTCAGTTTCCCAAAAAAACTGATTCATTCTCCTTTAAAATGGATGTCATTCTTTCAAACTTGAGAAAACGTTTTCCTTCCCTCCCTCAAAATGCTCTGACAAAAATCTACAAAGTTGTTGGTGTATGCCCTAGTGGCCAATACATTTTGTTTGTATTTACATACATTATATTATGTTATTTTATATGAGGCATTTCATTTATTGTGTTCCTTTTGGTAGACATAATAAAGTCCTTAGAATAGTAAGTTTGATACCATAGGACATCAAGTGGATGACTTGATCGTGAGATCCTATTGGATAAAACACTATTCTTAAATGTCCCTAGTCAAGTATTATTGTTAATTAGGACAACAATAATACATTGAGGCTAGTATGTGCGTAGACTGATGACCACATCTCACGGGTCATGGATATGAGATATCAAGTCTACACATGGATACATATTAGAGTAATGATGTATTGGACAGACCCGCCATGAGAACGCTACGTGGATCGTTACGTGAGTGTCATAAGCGATTCTCATAGTGATAATGGTGTATGTGGTCCTTTGACCTGAAATCACTACGATTCCTACATGAGGAGTTGTGTGTTTTAATGCCATCAAACGTCATCTGTAACAAGATGATTATAACGTTGGTTATTAGACATGCCGCAATACATGTGGAGGGATGTGAGTGACCTAGATGGGATTTGTCCCTCCTACATAACAGGAGCGATATCTTCGGGCCCCCTGATTGAGTGAGACTACGAAATGCATGGCCATGCTCAAATGAGTCAATATGAGATATTGATCTTATTTGTTATTACTATGTCTACTCGGGAATCAGGAAACTGAAGATTGAACTAAACAAGGGTGACACGTTCTATGCCTTGTGTTCAATCTGGATATCTGGACAAAGGGACTAAACTACATGGAAACATTGGTCACGGATAGGTTATGTCAAATCACCGACATTCTCATTACTTGGGTAGCAGTGATGTGTTGCTAGATACCGCTCACATCGTTTGTAATATTAAAATGAGATTTTAATATTACTACCAACGTCATGAGAACCTGCAGGTCACACACTTAGAACAGACTAAATTGGAGTAATCGAATCCAAGTTGGACTCGGATTCAACTGTGGGCCTAACTCATGATGTGATGGGTTTAGGGTTGCACCACTTACCTTGCTACTGCTCACACTCACTTAAGGCAGCCACTTGTTATAAATAGTACTTGCTAAGGGGCTGCTACTAGGTTACATCACAACCCTAGCCCACTACAGAAAGTGAGTGAGAGATAGTGAGGTCTTCTTCTCCTCTCTTCGCAGCTAGCACTACGAAAACAGAGGCGTGACTCCTTTTGCAAGTTTGTTCGTGTGGATACCGCAGAAACATCGTCGCTATTACGGTGTTGGTGATTCACCTCGCTTGTGTCTATCACGCTTCAAGAGGTAAAAATTTAAAAAAAACTCGGATTATGGATTTTTCGCATGGATCCTGTGAGGGAATTCTGTTATTCCGCTGCGAGACTTTTGATCCGCAAATTCCCAACAAAAGTTAGATGTAAAAGATTGAGATTGTTAATGCACAAGGGTATGCCAGAAGATGTACGCTGGATAATTGAAGCAAAGGTCTAACTAGCAGGTGAGTCTTCAATTTCATTTGACTCATACATGCCAAGTATTGGAAGAAGTTCGTATTCTAAAAGGAGAAGAGCAAAAAGGTTACAAGTCTATCACAAATGTGCATGATGGAATTGTAACAAGTGATGTCGTTCTGTGGGGATAGTTTTCGCAAATAGAGAAGATAAAATATTTTACATTAAGAATAGACTGAGCAAGGACTAATTAGATGATATCTTATTGACTCTTGAGGCGCATTCTTGTGGATTTGTACATCATGAACTCCTTAATTTGTGGAATCTCTTCAAGGATGAAGAAAAACATTACAGTCTTGGGAATCTGACTCTAAAAGACCCTGTTTGCCAATTTATAAGAAAATTAGATGGGAAGCTTATCATCGACTCATAGAAGGCATTTAAGCTGTTACTAGACGTGAAAACGGAGGCAAATGTAAGCCATATCCATAATAATCTGTACATATCTTCTTCTTCTTCTTCTTCTTCTTCTTCTTCTTCTTCTTCTCCTTCTTCTTCTTATTCTTCATGTTTTCTTTAAAAAAATTAAAACAAAAAGAAAAAAAACAAGGTTAAAAGAGACAAAAATGAGAAAAGAAGGGCGAAACTTCAGTTTAACTTGGTCTTTAATTAGATTAGAAGCCCCGATGGATGTCCGTATTTTCATATACTTAAAAGGAGACCTTCACACACCGGTATATAAATAAGGTCTGTGTGTCATGCTCTATAGAGAGTCATTCTTAGTGTCCCAAAATTTACCTTCTAGTCAAGCTGAGATGATGGGTAGATAGAAGCGCCTCGTGTTGGCATACTTGCGTGACTATGCAACTGAGTTGGATCCTGTGATTTAATGCCATGGGCTCTCCAACGACCTCTCAATGGTTGTGGTCCTTAGGTGGTAGCTGTCAGATTTACGCACTTTAATTAGTTGCGTCATAACTCAATCCAATAAATTCCACAAGCAGAAGGGAGAAGAATTCCAAGATTGGCTGAGCCGTCTTAGTATTACTGCACTCATGACGCGCAGTATAAAGATACGCCATAAAACTGTATATAAAGGTATAACATCATTTACTATTATATTTCTTTTATCTTTGTATGATTTTGTTGTATTTTGGTTTTGGACAGACGATCCTTAAAGCAGGGTCCTTCAGGGGTTTCTAGACTTCTATACCCTGATGGTTTTCTTGAAGTAAAACAAAAACAAAAAAAAATAAAAAAAAATTATGATACAAAAAAAAATTATGTGGTTCTTAATTTCAAACTTTTCTGACAACAACCAACCTACCCTTATAGGTGTTATTATTACCCTTTCTATTCTTTTTCTTATTTAAACACTCAATTTTCTCCACTTACCTCTAACTCAGAATCATTCAAAGGGAAGGTGAGAATAGAAATGGAAGGTGTTTCTGTTCGTCAACTTAAAAATATTTGCGTATTTTGTGGGTCTAAGTATGGGAAGGGTTTAGAGTTTGTAAACGCAGCTAACACTCTTGGTCGATCACTTGCTGTGAGAAATATTCATCTTGTATATGGGGGAGGTTGTCGTGGGTTAATGGGGGTTGTATCACTTGTTACATATATAGGAGGCAGTCAGGTTTTAGGTGTCATTCCTAAACTTTTCACTTAACAGAACATCACTGAAAAGACAATTGGAGAGGAACTTAAGGTATCATCTATGCATGAACGAATGAAGATAATGCTTGACAACTCTGATGCATTCATTTCCTTACCAGGTGATTTTGGTACTTTGGAAGAAATTTTTCAAATTGTCTCTTGGTTCCAACTGAATATCCACCATAAACCCATAGGTTTGTTGAATATAAATAATTTCTTTGATCTTTTGTTATCTTTTCTTGACCATGTTGCGGAACAGAAATTCATCACACCTTCGGCAAGACAACTTCTTATCTCTACTTCCACTATTGATGAGTTGATTGATAAATTAGAAGCTTTTGTTTATAAACCTGACCTAGCAATAGCTCAGATAGCTTGGTTAGCAAGAAGCAGTGAAGGAAGCAGCTTGAAATGAAAGTTTGATTTGACACTTCGTTTATAACTTTTTTTTTACCTTTGATTTTATTTATCGTACTTTATGTCAAATTTCTCAAATAGGTAATATCTTCTATCCTTTATTCATCTATATTTTAACATTGAGGACAATGTTGTGATCTGGTTGGGGGGAAGAGTAGTTGACCAAAAAAATTTTTTTTTTTGAAGTATGATATGCTTGTCATGGACTTACTAAACCAATGAATGATGGTGGAGTAAGGAGTAATTTTACTCCTGAGACGTATCTAAATTGGAAAGTATGTTTAGTGATATGACTGTCAGAAACTTATTCGTAGTAAAACTAATTAAGAATGGTAAAGTAATGAGTAAATATTGCCTTGGAGGTAAGTTTACTCTTGACAGACATCTTAGTTGAGGAAATAATTATTTTGTGTAGAAGTAGCAAATGGATTCTTAGATCTTAGCATAAATTGTCTTCTTTCTTAAAAATCACATGCTTGGATATGAATGTTGAAATGATGGATCGAGAATGATAGAAATATGTCTTGTGAGATTTTGAGCCTATTGATGAATGAATTGAATATCTGTACCATTCTCTTCTTTCTTGTGTGATTTTTTTTACTCATGAAATTGTTACTCTAGAACTTACTTTGATTCTATTTTAGGCTACATTTTTACATGCATACAGAAACATAATTGAGGCATTTTTCTTGAAATAGCTACTTTAACCCAATAGTCAGTCTTGCTCAGCATCATATTGTCTCAATATGATATCAATCACTTTTATGACTTCTTGGAAATTCTCTGGTTCCTGTTAATGTAAGGCATTGAAAATGACCTATTTCTTCTTGCTTAACCCCTTGAGCTTATTTGACCACTCATTGTTTCTAGCTCATTATGTGCCTTTATAAAAAAAATATTTTTACCCAACCTTGGGGAATAAGAGAGCATTAGCCTTGTTCTTGAACAAGTGTAGGGGTGTGTGAACAAAATGATAAAAAAAAAGAGCTGACCACCGCTGCAATTAAAAGATTATCAAAGTCCCCTAATACACCATATGACATATGATGTGTAAAATCGGCAAGTGCACCGAATTGCAACAAGTAATAAAGTATTGAAAAGAGTATCGTGCTACAAGGATTATATTGTCAATTACCAATTTCGTAAAACTAACACTATTTAGGCTTCACAAAAGATGAGATTTGGCAAAAGCAAGAATAAAACAATTAAAAAAAAAATAATTAAAATAAGCAAGGGTTGAAAATAATGATGGGAAAGTGTTAAGGTTCATACTTCACTTGAACTCTTGACTGCGGGATTTAAAGATGCAAACCCAAGTACAGGTTGTCTCAAGTAATAAATTTCTTGGGAGTCCGAGGTCGATCCACATGGAATTGATGAAGAAAAATTAATTGAGGTAAGAAAAGGATTTGTCACAACACCAAAAGTAATAAAAGAAGTTCACAAATGAATTTAAGAACTTGCTTGGGTTAGGAGATCCACTCTTGGTAATAAATTAAAGGTAAGATTATTTCTCTTTATAACTCAATTGAAATCCACACACAATAGAGGTTCCAATCAGAAAATATAACATTCAAACTTCAATTATATATGCAATCATATTATGATTCTTTTAATTATCTACTAACATTTGTAAATGAGTTCAAGCATTCACTATGCCAATCCTATTGTCTACAATAAATCAAGATCTCCATTATACAAAGAAGGTTTCTAAATTGATTAGAAACAAAATACAACACATATAATGTTCAATTGATAATATATCATTTAAGCACAAGAAATAGAATAATCTAACCTTATTTCAGTACCAAGAGCTTCACTCTTTCACTCAAGCAAGATAAAGGTTTAGTTACTCATAGATAAGAAGAAAGAAAGAGAGAAGAAGAGAAAGATAAACATAGCTTCAATTTAGAACAAGAGAAAATTACAACAAAGGAAAACAATAAACAAGCATAACCATAACTTGTAAAAACTAAGCCTAACACCCAGTGCCCCAAATGATCAGCCAATGGTGCCTTTTATAGAGGGGTAGGGATACAAAATGACAAGGGGGCTGATTAAGAGTAGGTGGATGAGTGGATGAATGAGTGGAAAATGCCAAATGGTGAGGATAAGAGTGAAAAATTATTGAGATTTCTTGTCTCTGAAATCATTTATTGCTTAACTCATGGATTCCATCATCAAATAGAAAAGTCACCTTCATGAAAGTTGTAGATCTGGATCTTAACTTTCAGATGTTCAAATTTCAGCTCATTTCATCACCTGCAGCCCGAGATATGGCCCAATTACTACAGACTATTCTGGCCCAGTTTCAGCACCTCTGTTTTGACTTCCAGACCCAATATCACCTCTAAGCTGTCCGAATGAGCTCTTGTGTTCTTCATGAAAGTTGTAGATCTGGGTCTTAACTTTCAAATGTCCAAATTTCAGCCCAAGATAATTCTTACAGCCCGAGTTATGCTCTGATTACTGTACACTATTCAGGTTCCAGACACAAAACTCGTGTTCTGTCTTCCAAGCCTATTTAGCTCTTCTAGATGTCCATATTTTACCTGTAGCTCATCATGAAAGTTGTAGAGCTTTCTCTCAGCTTTCCTACAAGGTAAAATTCATAATTTTTAGACATCTAGAACTCAAGATATGACTAAAATACAGAAATAGTGTAAGACCCAAATAATGCTGAAAAAAATCAATTAAGTCCAATTTGAGTTCAATCTTACAAAACATAACCAGACTTAATCAATTCAGTACATGAAGAGTGTAAATGACGAAAAATGAGGGTTTATTAATGTATAAAATATATGATTATCAAATTCCTCCACACTTAGCCTTTCGCAATCCTGGGCAAAACACAAAAGACCAAAGTTAGGAGACAAAGAAAAATGACACAAACTCAAAAGCTAAAAACTCTAAAAGACTCAATGAAGCAAGAAGAGCTACAAGAAATTCAAGGGATCAAAGCATTAATGAGGTAACATTTCTTCACATCTCAAACCAACAAGCAAGGAAACTTCAGTTGAAAAGAATGAATCAAGAATGATAGATCCTTACTGAATTCACTCTCAAGTGTTTAAAAAGTAAGTATTTCACTCTATTCAACCCATGAACAATTGCACTACCATAAGCTTGCTTATCTTCTACTTCTCTACTACTCAAAATACATGTATACAAAAATCAAGAGGACTTTATTCAAGGTTGTAATGGGGTCATGGTAAAGGAGAGGGGATAATATGGATATGAAAAGATAAATACCAAAGAGAATAAAAGAGCATTGTGGTACAGTTAGAGTGGAGAAAATATTTGAGAACATTCATCATAAAGGATAATCAACAATATTTGACTAATGTTTTGTTGAAGATCAATCCCAAATTGGTGAATTGAAGTCATTGTTAGACTTGAACATTCTCCCTTTCTTCCTGTTGTTTCTAAGCATCCATCTTTATTCTAGACTCTGATAATCCTTTAATTGCAACGGTGGCCATTTTTTTTTTATGATCATTTTGCACACACACCCCCACACTTGTTCAAGAACAAGGTCAATGCTCTCTTATTCCCTAAGGTTGGGTAAAAACATGTTTTTTATTTTCTCTTTTTTTTTTGAAGGATGAAATGAGCTTAAAACAAGGAATGGTCAAACAAGTTCAAAGGGGTTATACAATAGAAAATATACAAGGATGGTTATTTGGTCAAAGTAGTTATTTCAAAATGCCTTAATCATATTAATGTATGCATGTGAAAATGTAGCCTCAAAAAGAATCAAAGCAAGTTCTATAGTAATAATTTCATGAGTGAAAATCACACAAGAATGAAGAGAATGGTACAAATATTCAATCCATTCATCAATAGGCTCAAAATCTCACAAGGCATATTTCTATCATTCTCAATCCATCATATCAAGATTCATATCCAAGCTTGTGATTTTTAAGAAAGAAGACAATTTATGCTAAGATCCAAGAATCCATTTGCTACATCTACACAAAATAATTATTTCCTCAACTAAGATGCATCTCAAGAGTAATAAATTGTTTCCAAAATTTACTCCTTACTCTGCCATCCTTAATTAGTTTTACAACAAATAGGTTTCTGATAGTCATATCACTAAACATACTTCCCAATTTAAATGCGTTTCAGAAGTAAAATTACTCTTTACTCTACCATCATTCATTAGTTTAATAAGTCCATGACAATCATATCATACTTACTAAAAAAGAAAAGAAAAAAAATTGGTCAACTATCCTTCCCCCCAACTAGATCATAACATTGTCCTCAATGTTAAAATATAGATGAGTAAAGGATAGAAAATATTACCTGTTGGAGAAATTTGACACAAATTTAAACAAAAACAAAGTACGATAAATAAAATCAAAAGCAAAGAAAAGCTATAAACGAAGTGTCAAATCTGGCTCATTTTTCATCATGTTTCCCTCAATGCTTCCTGCTGACCAATCTATCTGAGCTATTGCTGGGTTAGGTTTATGAACAAAAGGTTCTAATTTATCAATCAACTCATCAATAGTGGAAGTAGAGATAAGAAGTTGTCTTGCCGAAGGTGTGATAAATTTCTGTTCCACAGCATGGTCAAGAAAGATTAACAAAATATCAAAAAAATTATTTACATTCAACAAACCTATGGGCTTGTGGTGGATGTTCAGTTGGGCCCAAGAGACAATTTGAAAAACTTCTTCCAAGGTACCAAAATCACCTGGTAAGGCAATGAATGCATCAGAGTTTTCAAGCATTATCTTCATTCGTTCATGCATTGATGATACCTTAAGTTCCTCTCTAATTGTCTTTCCAGTGATGTTCTGTTGAGCTAAAGTTTCAGGAATGACCCCTAAAACCTGACTGCCTCCTATATATGCAGCAAGTGATACAGCCCCCATTAACCCACGACAACCTCCCCCATATATAAGATGAATATTCCTCGCAGCAAGTGATCGGCCAAGAGTGGTAGCTGCGTTTACAAACTCTAAACCCTTCCCATACTTAGATACAAAAAATACACATATATTTTTAAGTTGACGAACAGAAACACCTTCCATTTCTATTCTCACCTTCCCTTTGATTGATTCTGAGTTAGAGGAAAGTGGAGAAAATGGAGTGTTTAAATAGGAAAAAGAATGGAAAGGGCAATAATTGCACCTATAAGGGTAGGTTGGTTGTTGTCAGAAGAGTTTGAAATTAAGGAACACAGAATCTTTTTTTTTTTTTTTACTTCAAGAAAACCATCAGGGTAAAGAAGTCTAGAAACCCCTGAAGGACCCTGCTCAAAAGATCGTCTGTCCAAAAACAAAATACAGCAAAATCATACAAAAATAAAAGAAATATAATAGCAAATGATGACATACTTGTATGTACAACTTTCATGGCGTATCTTTATACTACGTGTCATGAGTGCAATAGTGGCATATCTTTATACTGCGTGTCACCAGTGCAGTAGACATTCAGGTCCGTTTATTCAAAGAAAGGAGAAAGAAGAAACCATCATGGGTTTCCATCCTAGGTCTGGAACCTGGAGCGCTCACACTTGGGCTCGTAACATCAACAAAGATGCTAAAATTTGAAACCCGTAATGTCCAAGATCCAAAACATCCTATCAAAGGGCGCTGAGAGCCCCTTCTAATAAAAGAGAGGATCAAGCTCAGATGCCTCATACGCTTTGGCAGCCGCGGGTTACTTCTCACTAATAACCAGAGTGGGACGCTTCTGCCTGTCCATCAACTCCACAGTGCCTAGATGGTAAACATTGGATTATGGAGTGCGGCTCTCTATAGAGCATGATACACGAACTTTTTTAAGGACTAGCGTGCAAAGGTCCACCCAAGTCAATGACGGGTCAGCCAAAGGCTGGGGCTCCACAACTAATTAAAGCCATGGTACTCCTTCCGGATCGCCCTTTTTCAAATATTTTTTTCCTTTTTTTAATTTTTTTTCTTCTCTTTTTTGTTTTAATTTTTTTTTGAAAGATGACATGAAGAAAAAGAGGATGATATGTACAAATTGTTTGTGGATATGACTCACATCTACCTCTGGTTTAACGTCCAGTAACGGCTTAAATGCCTTCTATGACTCGAGGATAAGCTTCCCATCTAATTTTCTTATAAATTGGCAAACAAGTTTTTTTAGAGTCAGATTCCCAAGACTGTACTGTTTTTCTTCATCCTTAAAGAGATTCCACAAATTAAGAATTTCACGATGCACCAATCCACAAGAATGCGTCTCTGGAGTCAATAAGATATCATCTAATGACTCCTTACTCAGTCCATTCTTAATGAAGAAAATTTTATCTTCTCTATTTACGGAAACCATCCCCAATGAACGACATCGCTTGTTACAATTCTATCGTCCATATTTGTAACAGACTTGTAACTTTTTCGCTCTTCTCCTTTTAGAATACGAAGTTCTTCCAAGACCTGGCATGTATGAGTGATAATCACATATTTTATTCATTAAGAAACCCTTATGTTTAGTCATTTACACTCTCCATATTCTTAATTGATTGAGTTTGGTATGATTTTGTGAGTTTGAGCTCAAATTGGTCCTAATTGAATATTTTCAGCATTATTGAGATTTGATAATCTTGTTTTACGTATTTTGGCCATACTTGAGTTCCTGATATCTGATAATCATGAATTTTACCTTGTAGGAAAGCTAGGAGGAAGCTCTACAACTTTGATGAAGAGCTCGAAGTCCTAAACAGATGTCTAAGGGACCTAAGTTTACATGGAATTCAGAATACGGGTTCTGTCACTAGAATCCAAACGGTGTGCACTCATAAAATCATATCTCAAGCTGTAATAATGGAGATGGGCTGAAATTTGGATAGTTGATAGTTAAGATCCAAATAAACAACTTTCATGAAGAACACTTTTTGAAAAAATGAAGTCTAATGGGTCAGTTTGAGCTTGCAAGTCGGAACAAAGGTGCTGAAGTTGGGTTTGAGCAACCTGCGGTATTTGGGTCATATCTTAGGCTGTAGAAAGCCAAATTGGACGATCCAGATATGCATGTTATAGCCAAGACAAAGATCTACAACTTTCATGAAGAGTACTTTTCATGGATCTGAAGTATAGTTGGTCGTTTTTGGCTTCCAAGTCAGACAAGAAATTTTCGTCCTCAACCACTCCACTCACTCATCCACTCAACCACTCCACTCAACCACTCCACTCACTCATCCACTCAACCAACCCACTCAACCACTTCATTCAACCACCCCACTCATCCACCCACTCCCCTTTGTCATTTTGTTACCCTAGACTTCTATAAAAGGCACCATTGGTTATCATGAATAACAAGTTGTATTCTCCTTCATTTCTCTCATAGTTTTTTCTTGTTTCTTCATAGTTTCTCATAGCTTTTGTATATTTTGATGCTCCCTTTCATGGTAATGGAGGGCTAAGCTACTTTCGGTCAATTTAGAACTCTTGAAGAGATTGTGGTTTGGATTCTTGAGACCTTGGTTATGTATTGTATTTGATTTATAATTGAATTCCTCTTTTCTTCTTCTTTTTTTTCTTCTTCTTGATCTTGAATGCATGAATGGTGATTCTATTTATGTTGATCTGATTTGATCTTGGTTTAAGATTGAGATTTGTGATGAAACTTAGAACTGATTGATCTAAACTAATCACATAAATGAAGATTGAGATTTGTGATGAAACTTAGAACTGATTGATCTAAATTAATCACGAGTAATTGAAAAGGTTAGGTTTCTTGATTTGTGCCTAAGTTAATTGAATTCGGTACTTGAAATTAACATAGATCTTCATGAATGGTGTGATTGCGGATTTGTGTTTATCACTTGTTAATTAAATTCTAGACGATCGTCTAGTATGAATTCTGGATTTGATGCAGAGATCTCGGTTAGATCCAAATTAACAATTCAATTGCGCTTCAAGTGTTCTATGAAGGGTCTATGATTGAATCCACCCAATCTTGGATAGGTTTCTAAATTGACTGCTCTTTAATTGTTATTTCTTCCTTTAATTTTGTTAAGTGCGATCTTAAACTGTCAAACCTCCCTTTGCTAACTTTCACTTGATTTGATTAAATTGCATCTACAATCCTCGTGGAGATGATCCGGTGTTGTCACTGTGCTACAAGCTTAGGTAATAACTTCAGTTATAATTTTGACTAAGTTCGGCGCTCGTCAATGAGTCAAATGAAATTGAAGACTCACCTGCTAGTCGGACTTTTGCTTCATATATCTAGTGTACATCTTCTGGCATACCTTTGTGCATTAACAGTCTCAATCTTTCACATCGAACTTTGTAGATTTTTTTCAGAGCATTTTGAGGGAGAGAAGGAAAATGTTTTCTCAGGTTTGAAAGAATGACATCCATTTTAAAGGAGAAGAAGGATTCAGTTATTTTGGGAAACTAAAAAACAAACCGACTTGAGAGTCACAAAGTACCGTAATCCGCCACTTAACCGGCAACACAAAGAACTGTAAAAACAAGGCAACAAAATTAGAATAAATTCTATTTATAACAAGGATCAGAAAGAGAGATGAATTCTACCTTATCAACTTGGTTTTTCAGAAATGGTTTGAGCCTTTGTCCATTGACTTTAAACACATTACCATGCCTAGGATTCTCAATATCTACGACCCCATAAGGATACACATGTTTGATAACAAAAGGACCACTCCACCTAGATCTCAATTTTCCAGGGAATAGGTGCAGGCGAGAATCATAAAGCAGAACTTTTTGACCAATTTCAAAAGATTTTCTCAAAATTATCTTATCATGAAAAGCTTTTGTTCTGGCTTTATAAATGTTTGAGTTCTCATATGCATCATTTCTCAATTCCTCAAGTTCATTTAATTGCAATTTACATATCTTGCAAGCATCATTAAGATTTCGATTGAAAGCTTTAATGACCCAGAATGCTTTATGTTCCAATTCTACAGGCAAATGACAATATTTTTCATAGACTAACCGATAGGATGACATACCCAAAGATGTTTTGAAAGCAATACGATAAGCCCAAAGTGAATCGTTTAGTCTTAAAGACTAATCTTTACGATTTGGGTTAACAGTTTTTTCCAAAATTTGTTTAATCTCCCTATTTGCCAATTCAACTTGTCCACTTGTCTGAGGGTGATAAGGGGTGGTAATTTTGTATGTAATACCATATTTCTTCATTAAAGATTCAAATGGTTTATTACAAAAATGTGTTCCCCCATCACTTATGATAGCTCGAGGGATTCCAAATCGACACAAGATATTTTTTTTAAAAAATTTGAGAACAGTTTTATGATCATTGTGTCGGTATAGAATCGTCTCAATCCATTTTGGGACATAATCAACTGCAACCAAAATATACACAAATCCAAATGAAGATGGAAATGGACCTATGAAATCAATTCCCTAACAATCAAAAATTTCAATGACAAGGATGAGGTTCAGAGGCATCATGTTTCTTTTTGAAATTGAGCCCAACTTTTGAAAATTTTTATAACTTTTGCAAAAGGTATAGCAGTCCTTAAATAAAGTGGGGCAATAAAATCCACACTACAAGATTTTCGCAGCTGTTTTCTTTGAAGAAAAATGACCTCCACATGCTTCTGAGTAACAAAATTTAATGACACTAACTACCTCACTGTCGGGTACACATCTCCGAAAGATTTGGTCAGCACAATATTTGAACAAGTATGAGTTATCCCAATAAAAAATTTTCACCTCTGTCAAAAATTTCCTTCTATCTTTGGTGCGTCCATTGAGGCGGCATATTTCCTGTTACAAGAAAGTTGACTATGTTAGCAAACCAAGGCATGGAATTAATAGAAAATAAAAATTCATCAGGAAAAGAATCATTGATAGGTGCGCTATCAAAATGTGAGCCTATTGTAAGTCTGGACAAATGATCAACGACAACATTTTCGGCTCCTTTCTTATCTTTTATTGTGATGTTGAATTCTTGAAGCAACAAGATCCACCTTATCAATCTTGGTGTGGCATCCTGCTTAGACATCAAATATCTAACAACAGAATGATCAATGAAAATCACAATAGAAGAACCAATTAAGTAAGATCGAAATTTGTCCAGTGCAAAAATTACAGCAAGTAGTTCTTTTTCAATAGTGGTGTAATTCATTTGTGCACTGTTTAAAGTTCTACTTGCGTAACAAATCACAAGAGGCTTACCTTCCTTTCTTTGGCCTAAAACAGCGCCCACAGCAAAATCATTAGCATTACACATTAACTCAAAAGGCAAAGACCAGTCAGGAGATTGCATGATAGGAGCAGATGTCAGAAGACCAATTAATTTTTCAAAAGATTTTTTACTTTCTTGAGTCCAATCAAATGGTGCATCTTTCAATAGAAGATTACATAATGGTCTAGATATGGCACTAAAGTCCTTAATGAATCTTCTGTAAAATCCTGCATGTCCTAAAAAGGAACGAACTTCTCTGATTGTTTTTGGGGAAGGCAAATGAGTAATTAATTCAACTTTGGCCTTATCAACTTCAATTCCTTTAGAAGATATCACATAACCTAATACTATTCTTGAGGTAACCATGTAATGACGTTTTTCCTAGTTTAGCACAAATCATTTTTCTTCGCATCTTTTAAGAACTTTTTCCAGATTATCAAGACAATTTTCAAAAGAATTTCCAAAAACTATCAGATCATCCATGAAAACCTCTAAATAATGCTCAATCATGTCACTAAAAATGCTTAACATACATCTTTGAAATGTTGCCGAAGCATTACAAAGGCCAAAAGGCATTCTTCTATATGCAAAAGTACCAAAGGGACATGTAAAAGTGGTCTTTTCTTGATCTTCTAATGCAATTGGTATTTGATTATAACCCGAAAAACCATCAAGAAAATAGTAGTATGGATGTCCTGCTACCCTTTCCAGAATTTGATTAAGAAATGGTAAAGGAAAATGATCTTTCCTAGTAGCAACATTTAATTTTCTAAAATCAATACACATACGCCAACTAGATGAGACTCGCGTAGGTATTAATTCACCTTTATCATTTTCAACCACTGTTATTCCAGATTTCTTCGGCACAACTTGTGTAGGGCTTACCTATTGGCTATCAGAGATAGGATAAATAATTCTAACATCAAGCAATTTAAGGACTTCAGCTCTAACTACCTCTTTCATATGTAGATTTAATCTTCTTTGAGGTTGTTGAGAAGTTTTAGCATTATCCTCTAAATGTATTCTATGTATACAAATTAATGGATTAATGCCTTTTATGTCATTTAATGTCCATCCAATTGCACTTTTATATCTTTTAAGTACTTCTGTTAATATACCTTCTTGTTCTTCAGTAAGAGACGAGGAAATTATCACTAGAAAGTTTTGCTTTTCTCCTAAAAATTTGTATTTTAACTCGGCAGGTAATGGCTTTAGTTCCAGAGTGGGTACTTCTTCATGGGCATTATCATTCATGGGTTTTAGCTCTTCAAATCTTGGCTTCCATCCCTTGTACTCTATTGCCTGTGTACAATCAAGCAAAGTGCATATTTTAGAGATATCGTCTTCTAATTGCATGCTTGAATCAAATGAATTGACTAAACAAATTTCTAATGGGTCAGAAGAACTCCTTGTTTGAAGATGATCATCAATAATGGCTTCAATTCCTTCAATTTCCTCATTTTCATCAAGGACTTCCTGTGGTTACTTGCACATGTTAAAAACATTGAGCTCTAGAGTCATGTTTCTAAATGTTAGCTTCGCCACTCCATTTCTGCAATTTATCAAAGCATTAGATGTTGCTAAAAATGGACGGCCTAAAATAACAGGAATTGACTTGCAACTATCAACCATAGGTTCAATATCCAAGACCATAAAATCCATAGGATATATGAATTTATCAACTTGAACTAACACATCTTCCATTATTCCTCTTGGAATTTTAATTGATCTATCTGCAAGTAGAAGAGTTACAGAAGTTGGTTTTAACTCACCTAAGTTGAGTTGCTGATAAACTAAATATGGAAGCAAATTGACACTAGCACCAAGATCAAGTAAAGTTTTTTCAATTTTATGTTCTCCAATAATGCATGAAACTATAGGACAACCAGGGTCTTTATATTTCAACGCATTATTATTCTGAAGAATGGAGCTTACCTATTCAGCCAAAAATGCTTTCTTTTTCACATTTAATTTCCTTTTAACAGTGCACAAGTCCTTCAAATATTTAGCATAACAAGGAATCTATTTGATAGCATCTAACAGAGGAATATTGATCTTCACTTGTTTCAAAATTTCAAAAATTTCAGTGTGGTGGTCAAATTTCTTTGGATTATTCAATGCTTGAGGAAATGGGGGTGAAGGCGAGAGTTTGGTCGCCTTTTGGTCAACTTCTTCATTTTCCTGGGGATTTGGTTCATCTTCTTTCTCACAAGATTCAGGGATTTGTTTTTCAACAATCTTTCCACTCCTAAGAGTTATCACTGACTTGACTTAGTCCATTTGTTGATTTTCTGAACTCCCCTCATTTAGACTGTACTGACCTTTGGGATTTGGTTGAGGTTGAGAAGGAAATTTTCCTTTCTCATGAATGGTGAGTGCAGAAGAAAGTTTAGCAAGAGTGTCTTTTATGTCACTCATGATTTGATTGTTTTGTTTATTAATGGCCTCTTGCTTTTTTATGAATACATGCAGTGTTTCTTCAAGGTTTTTCCTATATGGTGGGACATAAGGTGCATATCCTTGAGAATTTTAAGAGTCCTATTGTGCCTGAGGAGGTGGTGGTTGCACGAATTATGATTGATTATTATTCCTCCAGCTGAAGTTCAGGTGATTTCTCCATCCCTGATTGTATGTATCTAAAAAAGAAGAAGTAAATGGCTTTTTCAAATTATTCATTGCATTTACTTGCTCATGTACAACTTCTTTAAAAATAGGAATGTTAGGACATTCTTGTGTTGAGTGTCCTAAGTCATCACAAATGCCACAAATTTCTTCATTTTGCACAAATTTGATTTCTTTTGCTTTTCTTAATTCCATGGCTTCCACCTTTCTAGCCAAATTGGCAAACTTAGCATTTAGATCTTCCTCTTGACTAAGGTGATATTTTCCTTTATTAGCACTTATAAGGTTAGATCTAATTGAATTTTCAGAAGGGTTAGTACTATGTCAAGATTGAGAATTTTCAGCCAACTGGTTTAAATAGTCTAAAGCTTCATCAGGTTCTTTATCAAGAAACTCACCATTGCACATTGTTTCCACAAATTGTTTAGTTTCAGGTGTTAAACCTTCATAAAAGAAGCTTATTGTGCGTCATTTTTCAAAACCATGATGTGGGCAAGAATTTAACAAATCTTTAAACTATTCTCAACATTGAAAATATGCTTCATTTGAATTTTTAGGAAAAATTTTGGATTTGTCTTTTCATAGCATTGGTTTTATGTGTTGGAAAAAATTTCTTTAAGAACTCACCTTGCATTTCTTGCCATGTGCTAATTGATCTTGGTTTCAAAGTGTTAAGCCAAAATTTTGCTTTATCTTTTAAAGAAAAAGGAAACAATTTAAGCTTAATAATCTCATCAGTGCAATTTTGATCATTGAAGGCAATACATACTTCCTCAAATTCTTTCAGATGTAAATATGGACTTTCAGATTCTAAACCACGAAAATTAGGAAGTAAAGAAATCATACCTGACTTAAATATAAAATTGTTGGCATTGAGTGGAAAGATAAAACATGATGGACAAGAATTTCGAGGTGGTTGCAAATATTCACGCATGGTTCGCAATGGTTAATTTTCATGTTCATCATGTACACTTTCTTTGTCAGCCATTGTGTCAATTATGTGTGATTGTGATTCAAACAAATCAATATATAAAGGACCAGGATTAATTTTAACTACACGACCAGAATTTAAATTACGATACCAATTAAGCATAAATACATAAATAACTTAAAATAAATAAACAAAAATAATGTACAAGCTAGTGGTGTAACCCACCATTAAATATTAACAAGAATGTGGTATAAACCAACTACCCAATAAATATTAACAAGTAAAAAGTTAGATAACTAATAAAGTAAAAAGTTAGATAATTAGAGAGTTAATAATTAGTAAGTTAGAAAGTACAAAAAATAAAGAAAGAAAATAAATGACGTAAATTAAAAGTTAGAGTACGAGAAAATAAAAAGTTAGTAAGCGAGAAAATAAATAACATAAATTAAAAGTTAGTAAACAGAAAATAAATGACATAAATATAAAAGTTAGAAAGTTAGTATGTTAGCAAGTTAGTATGTTAGTAAGTTAGATAGTTAGTAAAGAAATCGAAGGATCAGCAAGCTGATCTTTTGCTCCGATGAGGGAGAAGAGAGAATAGATTTTATTAAAAAAAACAAACCTCAATAAATTAAAACTTCAAATCAAGTCCCCGGCAACGGCGCCAAAAACTTGACTGTGAGATTTAAAGATGCAAACCCAAGTGTAGGTTGTCTCAAGTAATAAATTTCTTGGGAGTCCGAGGTCGATCCACAGGGAATTGATGAAGAAAAAATTAATTGAGGTAAGAAAAGGATTTGTCACAACATCAAAAGTAATAAAAGAAGTTCACAAATGAATTTAAGAACTTGCTTGGGTTAGGAGATCCACTCTTGGTAATAAATTAAAGGTAAGATTATTTCTCTTTATAACTCAATTGAAATCCATACACAACGGAGGTTCCAATCGAAAAATATAACATTCAAAGTTTAATTATATATGCAATCATATTATGATTCCTTTAATTATCTACCAACATTTGTAAATGAGTTCAAGCATTCACTGTGTCAATCCTATTGTCTACAATAAATCAAGATCTCCATTATACAAAGAAGGTTTCTAAATTGATTGGAAACAAAATACAACACATATAATGTCCAATTGATAATATATCATTTAAGCACAAGAAATAGAATAATCTAACCTTATTTCATTACCAAGAGCTTCACTCTTTCACCCAAGCAAGATGAAGATTTAGTTACTCATAGATAAGAAGAAAGAAAGAGAGAAGAAGAGAAAGATAAACATAGCTTCAATTTAGAACAAGAGAAAATTACAACAAAGGAAAACAATAAACAAGCATAACCATAACTTGTAAAAACTAAGCCTAATACTCAGTGCCTTAAATGATCAGCCAATGGTGCCTTTTATAGAGGGGTAGGGATACAAAATGACAAGGGGGCTGATTAAGAGTAGGTAGATGAATGGATGAATGAGAGGAAAATGCCAAATGGTGAGGATAAGAGTGAAAAATTATTGAGATTTCTTGTCCCTGAAATCATTCATTGCTTAACTCATGGATTCCGTCATCAAATAGAAAAGTCATCCCATGAAAGTTGTAGATCTGGATCTTAACTTTCAGATGTTCAAATCTCAACTCATTTCATCACCTGCAGCCCGAGATATGGCCCAATTACTGTAGACTATTCTGGCCCAGTTTCAGCACCTCTATTTTGACTTCCATACCCAATATCACCTCCAAGCTGTCCGAATGAGCTCTTATGTTCTTCATGAAAGTTGTAGATCTGGGTCTTAACTTTCAAATGTCTAAATTTCAGCCCAAGATAATTCTTACAACCCGAGGTATGCTTTGATTATTGTACACTATTTAGGTTCTAGACACGAAACTCGTGTTCTGTCTTCCAAGCCCATTTAGCTCTTCTAGATGTCCATATTTTACCTGTAGCTCATCATGAAAGTTGTAGAGCTTTCTCTCAGCTTTCCTACAAGGTAAAATTCATAATTGCTACACATCTAGAACTCAAGATATGACTAAAATACAGAAATAGTGTAAGACCCAAATAATGCTGAAAAAATTCAATTAAGTCCAATTTGAGTCCAATCTTACAAAACATAACCAGGCTTAATCAATTAAGTACATGAAGAGTGTAAATGACTAAAAAAGAGGGTTTATTAATGTATAAAATATATGATTATCAACTCTTTAAATGCACATTTAGAAATTGGTTTAACTATGTTCTATTTCAAAGATTTATGGTCAATTCCCAAAATTAATCAATATCCAATCCCTTGGTATATTAATCCTCTTATGTTGTTTGGAATTAACTAATTCCTTAGTCTAACCCCAAATAGAAAGGCATTATCAAGAACAAGGGAATTAAAAGAAAGACCACATAACCCACAACGTCTATTCCTAGCGATTGCAGAAATTATGGTGTTTATCACGTGTTCTAAGTTCATGTAAATTTTTCCAAATCATACATTAACCCAAAAATCATTCCCAAATTGATCAGGTTTTGAAAAGCATTAAGAATAGAGATAAACATGTAAATCATGAAATAGAAATATAAATTAAACCCATAAAAGAAGTTACATAATCCAAGTATCAAGATCCATCATCCCCCTAACAATGGAAAATTAGTTACACATGAAAAAAGAATAAAACAGAGGGAAGAATATGACAAACTCCATAGAAGTCTAGTGGAAAGGAAGAAAAAAATCCCTAATCTTCACTCCTGAATGCGCCCACACCAAACTAGAATGACATATTCTGTCTCTCTCCCTCTCTGTGGGCTGAAAAATCTAATTTAAAACAGAATGACATATTCTGTTACGCAACCCACACTCAAGCGTTGGGCTTCTAGCGCTTAAGCGCTGACCCATTAATGTTACGCTGTGTTTTACACATTCAGCGCTCAAGTGCTAACTTCTCAGCGCTTAGGCACTGAACTACTAAAAGAGAATCTCCTGCACGCTCAAGCGCTGAAGGCCCAGCACTCAGGCGCTGGGCTTCTGAATTGAATTTTCTGCTTCTTTTGTTGCTTCTTCTAATGTTTATTCTTTCCATGTGCAATTACCTACAAAAATACATAAAAACACAAAATTAAAACACAATTTAAAATAACAAAAAAATATAACAAAATTCAAGAACAAACTCAATTAAAAAGATTAAAGAGAATGAAAAACTCAAAATAATGAACTGTAAAAATATGAATTTTTGTAAGTTCATCACTCCCCCAAACTTAAACTTTTGCTTGTCCTCAAGCAAAGAAAAACAAAAAGACTCAAAACACAGAATCAAACAAGGCAATACTGGGTATTAAAAATCAATCATATCCTCATAAACTGCTTCACAATCTAATCTCAAAGTGTCACACATGAACAATCCAATTGCCACATCGTCTCTCACATGTAACTTTCATGCATAAATGACTTCTCAAAAACATGAATGAAAGACCAATTCCTACTTATAAAGTACATGCTAGGATAGGTTTATAAAAATGCAGATGCACATCAAACCCACATCCAAAGGGTTGTTCTTCATCTCTCTTTCCACTAATGTAAACAACACATAACCAAGGATCAACAGGGTCTTTAAAAGCTTGTAATGTCAGGCCAATGGTGATGGTTAAGAAAGAAGTGGTAGGATAAATAAAATAAAGGTTGAGATACATAACATGCATATTCCACAATCCAAGCCTCAAAATTAGGAACAAGTGCAACACGAAGCATAAGAATCCATCACTTTATTTGCATAATTTTTTTTTTCAACAATTTCCACCCCTAAACTTATTTCTTTGCAAAACTTTGGGTGGAATTTTTCTTTTTGACTTTGTCTTCCATTTCTTTCTTCTTCTTTTTTTCTTTCTTTTCAGCTTCTAAAATATTTCATGCTCGCAAAAATAACAAAGGCTTGAATAATAAAATAATACAAGATATGCACTCAACAAAGGGTGAATAAAAAGGAATTTTTTTTGGGTATGGGAAAAGGAAAATGTGGGTAAAAAAAAAGAAATAAAGGCCAAACAATAAACAAGGCTGCAAAAGGGACCTAAGGATATACTGTGTTCACAGGTTGGCTTGAAAAGCTTAAACGTCCAAAGAAGACCCTTATCATTTCCTTAATCATGCATCATTTAGGATTTTGCCTCAAGAGAGAATAAAACAACTTCTAGGTGCAAATCATTCACACGCATGCATTCTCATAAACTTTCTCTAAGCCTGACATGCAATTGATAATCCAAGATCTATCAAACATAAAGATGGGAAGAACATCCATACACAATTGAAACAATAGAGATAAACATAACTCATGAATTCTTATGTTCTATCCCAAGAAATCAAATCAATCCACAATTCAAACAATCATTGGATATTCAATTCAACACACCGGCATGCATAGAAAGACTCATAACACAGCAAGGTGATGATAAAAATTAAAATAAAATATTAAAAGAAAGAAAGAAAAAACTCTTTTTGATGGCCGATAACTATGTACATCCCCCTACAAAGGCTCTGAACTCAGGGAGGCACTTAAGCCGACTCAACATTACCTTCAAAACAAAACAAAAATAGAAAAAGGTCAATTAACAAAATAAAAGCAAAAACAAATAACTCACTAAAGAAAAAAATAAACAAATAACAAAATAAAGAGTGAAGGAAAAGAAATAAATTTGGGTTGCCTCCTAAAAAGCATTTGTTTAACGTCATTAGCTCGACGTTGCCTTTTTAACTCATCAAGGTGGCTTGAAACAGGAGAAGTAGGATGACGCATTTCTCTTATCAGATCTTTGCCTCCATACTCGGTCACTGCCTTTGAAACTCCAAAGGCATTTGAAACTTGACTTGAACTTGGTTGTTCTGAATAAACCTTAGCATGTGAGATTTCATCAGGCCATGGAGGTCTCAATTTTTCCACAGGTAACGAATTAGCTTGCAATGAACCATGGATAATGGGAGGACCTTTCTCTGTCTCATCAGTCATAGAAATGAGAGAGTTAACATTAATCAATCATGAAGAACTTTCACCAACCGACTCCTTTTGAGCTTTACTTTGGATGTAATTAACAGGGGCATAAAGATCCGATGTCAGTGCAGATTTATCAAAAACATTATGGTCACCTAATCTCTATCCACCCTCAAAATCAGTTCATCTCTGGGCACATCAATCAATGCTCCTGAAGTAGCCAAGAACGGTCTTCCAAGAATCAAAGGGATATCAGCATCCTCTTCCATATCTAGAACCGCAAAGTCAACTGGGAAAATAAATTTGTCCACCTTAACTAACACATCTTTGACAATACCATAAGGGTGCTTGATAGATCTATCTGCTAGTTGAAGGGAGATCATTGTTGACTTTACCTTTTCAATTCTTAGCTTGTGCATGATAGATAGTGGCATGAGATTGATACTTGCCCCAAGATCACAAAGAGCTTTCTCAATATTCAGCTTTCCAATAGTACAAGGAATGAAAAAACTACTTGGATCTTTCAATTTAGGTGGTAGTTTCCTCTGAATTATAGCGCTGCACTCTTCAGTAAGTGCCACAGTCTCATCTTCTTTTAGCTTTCTTTTCTTTGACAACAAATCCCTCATAAATCGGGCATAAGATGACATTTGCTCAAGTGTCTCAGCAAAAGGAATATTTATCTGTAATTTCTTGAAGACTTCTAAGAACTTGGAAAATTGCTTCTCTTGAATCTCCTTCTTAAATCTTTGAGGATATGGAAGTTTAGCATACAGTGAATGATCAATTATTTTCTTTAGCTCTAAGTCTTTCTTTCTCCTCTGCACTCTCGGTTGTTCCTCTCTGGCTTCAACCTCTTTAGTAGCATCCTGAGACAAATCCTCTTCAATTAAGATCTCATTACTCCCATTCTGATTTCCTGTAGATCGGGATGCTTCTTTCTTATCTTCCTCTACGATCTTACCACTTCTTAAAATAATTGCATGACATTGCTCCTTTGGATTTACCACAGTATCACTGGTCAAACTGCCTGGAGGTCTCTCTTGAAGCTGTTTTGCTATTTGTCCCACTTGATTCTCAAGACTTCTGATAGCAACCTCATGATGCTTGAAATTGGTTCTCGACTCCTCCATGAAAGTTGAAGTCTGTTGCACAAACACAGAGGTCTGTAGAGAAAGTTTCTCCATTGCAATCTCAAGAGGAGACTTTTGTTCTGGTTGAGCATTTAGTGGAACAGCCTGATTCTTCCAAGAGAAATTAAGGTGATTCCTCTATCCTGGATTGTAAGTATTCGAGTAAGGATTACCCTGTGGCCTTGAAGGATTTCCCATGTAGTTCACCTGTTCTGGAGCAACAACACCTGAATTATTTGCTTCACATTGACCATTAACATGGCTGCCTCCACAGAAATCGCAAGTCATGCCTTGGTGATTAACTGAATTTACTTGCAAAGTGCCAACTTGCTTAGTGAGGTTGACAACATGTTGTAGCAACGTTTGATTCTGTGCAAGGATGGCATCAACAACTCCCAGCTCCAATACTCCCTGTTTGACTATCGATCTTCTACTAGGAATCTGATATTCATTAGTAGCCATGGTCTCAAATAATTCTTGGGCCTCCTCTGGAGTCTGTGTTTATGGACCCACCTACAGATGCATCGACCATTGCTCTAGTAGGATAACTCAACCCATTGTAGAAGATATGTACCTGCTGCCAAACCTCAAAAGCATGATGAGGACATTTTCTAAGCAACTCCTTGAATCTTTCCCATGCTTCATAAAGATATTCACCTTAGTTTTGAATGAAGCAAGCAATCTCACTCCTTATCTTCACAAACATCGATGGAGGGAAATACCGAGTGAGGAATTTACTGACCAGATCATCCCAAGTGGATATACTTCCTTGAGGCTGGGCTTGTAGCCAGCTCTTGGCTTTATCTCTCAAAGAGAATGGGAACAGTCGTAATTGAATGGCATCATCACTAGCTCCATTATACTTAATAGTGGTCACAGAGCTGCAAGAAGTTGGCAATGTGCAAATTAGGATATTCTGTGTGACCTCCCCCAAACTGATTCTGTTACACCAGCTGTAGAAGAGTTGGTTTAATCTCAAAGTTATTCGCTTGTATGGCAGGCCGCACAATACTGGTTGCGACACTTTCAGAAGATGGAGTGACATAGTCAGCCATAGTTCGTCTTCTCTGTGTATTATTGATCTCAGCCATCTTTGATTCTTCAAGCATCTTCGCTTCTCTAATTGCTTTTTTGATTGCTCTTTTTGTCCTTGTTATCTCTGGATCAAAAAGTAATACTTCCGATTCCAAAGAACCTTGCATAAACAAGCAAACTAGAGTGAAGTAAAGAAAAGAAATTAAAAATAAAATAAAAATAAAAATAAATAACAAACTAAAATCTAAAATAAATAAAAGGGAACAAAATAAAAAAATTAAATCAAGAAAAATAAAATTAAATAATTAAAATAATTATCTATAAAAAGAGACGAATAAAATAAAATAAAACAAATTAAAATTAAAACTAAACAACTAAAATTAAAAATAAACAAATAAAAATAAATGCCTAAATTAGTGTTCTTTTAACTACTACTTAATATTGACAATTAATAATTCCTGGTAACAGCGCCAAAAACTTGATGTGTAAAATAAACAAGTGCACCGAATCGCAACAAGTAATAAAGTAGTGAAAAGAGTATCGTCCCACAAGGATTATATTTCTAATTACTAATTTCGTTAAACTAACACTATTTAGGCTTCACAAAAGATGAGATTTGACAAAAGCAAGAATGAAACAATTAAAGAAAAATAATTAAAATAAGCAAGGGTTGAAAACAATGATGGGAAAGTGTTAGGGTTCAAACTTCACTTGAACTCTTTAAATGCACATTCAAAAATTGGTTTAACTATATTCTATTTCAAAGATTTATGGTCAATTCCCAAAATTAATCAATACACAATCCCTTGGTATATTAATCCTCTTACGCTGTTTGGAATTAACTAATTCCTTAGTCTAATCCCAAATAGAAAGGCATTATCAAGAACAAGAGAATTAAAAGAAAGACCACATAACCCATGTAACGCCCCAATTTTTAGAAAATATTCTGAATGTACTGTTTTCTGTTTTTCATGCTTTTGTATGAATGACCGCTGTGTCCCTATTTTTCTGTTCTCGATTTATGTATGAAAACAACTACGATAATACTGAGGTTCAAATTTTATTTGATCGTTTTACGTAGTTTGCTTCGAGACATAAAATAAAAATTTTTCATACTCTTCTTGTATTAATTTTTCGAAAGATATACTGACTAAATAATCTTCTTTGGATATTTTATTTGAACGTTTTGGACGAT
Source organism: Ormosia emarginata (assembly GCA_029884605.1). Taxonomy (NCBI): domain Eukaryota; kingdom Viridiplantae; phylum Streptophyta; class Magnoliopsida; order Fabales; family Fabaceae; genus Ormosia; species Ormosia emarginata. Next base: position 5,663,887 of record JAQQTP010000089.1, read on the forward strand.
TACCTACGTTGTGGGAAAAACGGGAAATGACCGTTACGTCCGAACGTCATTGTTTTCTCTGTTTTTGTCTGTTTTTAATTGTTTTCTTCTTGATTTAATGCCGTAAAATACCGTCTGTGATTTTATATGAACTTTTTGTGTGATTTGCTCGAGGCGGGAAAATAATATTTTTCGGCCGGGAAAATCTTATTTGATTATTTAGAATTGGGGGATCTTACTTAACCCGATTCTAAATGAGACTAAAAATAATCTTTTAATTTTTAGGATTTAATCACAAATAAAATAATTTTATATTATTATAATATTATTTTATTAGTCAAGTGTGTTTTAGTGACAAGATGGACCCGGAAATATTTTGCGGGACCCACAATTAGCGTAACAGTTAGATCGGTAGCTTAATTAATCACCGTAGTCGTAGAACTTTCGAACAGGCCGACTCAAACTAGTGACTCAGCAGAAAATTAAATACACTGTGTGACTCAGCATGTGAGTCACCATAAGCTAACCAATGAGAAGCAAGCTTGCTCACCAAGGCTTAATCTTAGCCTTTGATTCATCCAATGGCTTGGATGAAGCCAAGCAAGGTGCCCACCTTGCACCCCACATCAAGTTCACGGCCAAGAGGCCTTTGGTGACCAAAAGATCACTTTGTCTTCATCACTTTTCTCTCTTCTCTCTCATCAAGAACCCTAGCCACCATTCTTGCCCATTTTCTCCACCATATTCGGCCAAGCTCATTTCCTAACCATCCAACCATCCAAAAATTTTTCTAACCAAGTTTCCTTAATCTAAACACCATTCTAAGAACCTTTGTAGTTGGGAGTTTCTTCAAATTCTTCCATCTAAGGCTTGGAAACCAACCTTGGAAGTTTTACCTAGAAGGTGAAATTTCATACTTTTCTTTTCTCTCTTCTTTTTCAAAGTTCTAAGCTATGATTCTTCCATGGTTTAGCTTCTTTTTCATGGTTAGTAACATGTAGGTTTTGTTTGAGATTTTTAGGTGTTTGGTGGAGTGAAAACCGTGACCTAAGGAGGTGAGAAAGCAAGTTTTTGTCTTCATTTAAGGTAAGAGGAAGACAATTCTTATCATCCCTTGATGGTGGTAAGAAGATGAGTTGTTTGTAGAATCCATAAGGATTCGGTGGTGGTGTGTTTATTGATGTGTATTTGTTAATTTTTGTGGTTGCTAGTAGCTTAAGTGTTATGTGTTAATAGCTTTCTTATTTGGTAATTGTAATAATTTTGCATGTCTAATAGCTTTTGATTGTATGTCTATAAGCTTTAAATTAGGTTTATGTGTTAGAAATATTTTGCATGTGTTAGAGATATAAATGCTTGTATTAGAATTGTATGATAAGGTTTAGGATGTGAATAACATGTGTAAGTTTGCATGAGTGTTCCAAAGAACACAATCCAATAGCTCACGGCAATGACAAGTTTGGAGGACCAAAATGTTCTCTTCATTTTTCCTAAAGTGTAGCTTAATTAACCTAGGAGAATCAAGAAAGTTTCTAATTGATTTGATCAAAGAAAAATGCCTTTAGAAATCAAATGGTACAAACTTAGTATTTTGGGGCCAACATGCCTAAAGGATTAAATTGACTATAGATAACTATTTTCTAAAACGATTTAATGAACTTAGACTATAGAATACATTTGATATGATTTAAAAGGTGAAAGACATTTTGGAAATCAATTGCAAAAGTTTTATAAAAAATTCGGCCAACATGCCACTATAGGAATTCATGATTTTAAAAACTTGTTTCTAAACCTTTTTCAATTAAAAAGAAACAATACAAGTTAAGAAGAAATTTTCTATAATGATTTATGAAGGAACCAATTGATTAGAAGTAAGTCTAAAGGGTTAAAATACATAATTTTATCATTAGGAAGGAAATACAGTAATGTTAAGAAATTTTCTAACATATAGCTCACTTTTGGTTTTGAAGCATGTTAGAGATTTCAAAAAGAATTTAATGAAATGGTTAAAAATTAGGTAAATAGAAATTTTATGGAAAATTTAGAAAATCATTATTATAAGTTTATAAACAAAATCTGTCAATTTTTAGTAAAAATTGAACCTATAGGATAGTCAAAATATCCTAATGACAAGATACGGTATGAAAAATTATTCTACGTAGTTTAAATGTACTAAATATTATTTCTATCTGTTTAAATGGTAATTTTAAAGGCATTCGAATAAGAAAATGATTTAAAAATCCTACGCGATTGAGAAAACGTATTAAAAATGCTACGCGATTTTAAAAAAAAAACAAAAAAAACAAAAAATATTTTTACCCGATTTTTAAACGTTTGTAAAAATGACGAGATTTCAAAAACGCGATAAAATTTCTACGCGATTGACCGATTACCGTATTTATTTTTTATTTGTCGGGAAAAAGTGAACCCGCATGTGTTTTTGAGGTTGTTTATTGTCGGGAAAAAGTGAACCCGCATGTGCTTTACGCCATTGAGGGTATATTTTTATCTTGAGGGCATTTTCGTAATTTCATATATTTGGAATTATGTTTTGTCTTTATGCCAATTTTTGGTGTTTTGGTTGATTGAGACGAATCACATCGTGTTGTCGATGCGATAAGTGTAGTGTTGTTTATTGTTCTAATGAACTTGGAGACTTTAGTGTACGGGATCCCACACGTGATGAGTTGGTAGCTCCATTGGGCCGTGGTAAACCGATAGCACACTAATGTACTCGACATTCACTATATTTAATCGAGGTTTGTAAAGTCTAAGAAGTACATTGCCTATAGTGCCACAACGGGAGATCGTGAACTATACTACGCCTGGATGGTAGATTCCGGTTGTCGTAGGCTATCGACGCAACGTGTGATCGCGTAATAGTTGGTTGGGCAGCCGTGGTACTAATAGATTTTGCAAGTCATTCTCTCGATATCTGTTTGGGTTTAGCTCCATGGAGTAGGGTTGTGTTTTGGTGTATTTGAGTATATCTTGGATCATATTCCATTTTTCTCTATTTATCTTTATCGGTAACATCTTGGATGTTTTTACATTTTCTCTATTTGTATATATCGATAATTTTTATGTTAGTTGTCTATTTCTTATCTTAGGTTATCTGTGAAATTGATTTATCTCGTGTGAATTTCTTTATTTGTGTTATATCCGTGATGTTCAAACACTAGGATATTTAATATGTATTACTTGTTATAGCTTATTCGTATTGTATGAACGTGTAGTAGTTATGTGTCGTCTTCTTATTTGCCATGTTGCGATGATTTTATGTTGTCTTACCTCTTTATTGTATGTGTCTATTCTCTATTTATTTTTATGCGGTAAAGAGTTTGAAGAGGAAGAAGAGGAACAACCTCTTGAGATCGTGTACCCGGAGGAAGAGGGAGATCACAGCCACCGACGATCGGTTTACGAGCAAGAACCATCCGATCATCCATACCCTCGGATTGATTGTGTAGGGGATGGCGACGCCGCATTTTTGGGGTTCGTAGAGCCTGGTATTCCATGGAGGTGATCGGCTTGGCATTTACGAGGAGATCGTGCCTCTCGTTACCTATGCTAGACGTATGACCGTGATTCTACGTCATCGTTTGATGGAGATCCGATTCGACGACGACGACGCTTTTTTCGCACTTAGAGTTACCCTTATCCATTAGGCGTTATTGGGGGGTGCCGAAAACCCCGAGCCTAGTGAGATAAGCATCGTGTCGCTCGCGCGATCCCGTTATCGCCGTGTGTCGAGACATCGAGGATATTTATCTCCGATGATCATTTTCACACCGAGAGTGATCCATCGAGGAGTAGATAATCATGATGTTTTTTTTTTTTTAGGCGCGTCGGCGTATGTACGTATATATATTAACTCTTTTATTGCTTTCTTTCTTGTTTTTGTTTAAATAGTTGTAGTCTTAGTTGTAAATTATATGTACGAGTTTATAACTTAACCATATGTATATTATTAGTGATGATGTTTTTTTTTATTTCGTATTTTCCGCATTATCTTTTTATTACATATTTTCGTTTATAAAGAATTATTTTTACAACCCGTAATAATTTTAACAAATATTCCGCAACTTGGGTAGATTTTATTTCTATTTATTTTATTTTCTTTTATGTGTGACATCCTCAAAAGGGTGTTACATTAGTTGGTATCGAGCCCAAGTTAGAGTCTTTTGGGGTTGTGGTTGGGTCTGTTTTTGTTTGTCTTTGTGTGATTCTCTCGTGATCTTTGTGATTTATATCCTTTTGGAAATATCTTAAAGGATGTATCTGGCTTTGTTTTGTTATGTTTGAAGAAAGGAGATGGCTGGTAGAGGCAGAGGACGTGTTAACGTAAATCGAGATGAGGATCCGATGTTGGTTGCTGCTGAGGCTATGCGGCAGATGGCTGAAGTGATTACTCAGCAAAATTTGAGAGCAGCCCAACAACAAGATGCTACAGCAGATGCCCTAAATTTATCTGAATTTAGGCGTCATAATCCGCCACAATTTAGAGGCGAGGTGGATCCGGAGAAAGCGAGTCAGTGGATGCAAGATTTAGAGAGAATATTTGAGGGGAAGACGTGCCGAAAACTGCTTTTCGAACTCGTTATGGACATTATGAGTATCAGGTAATGCCATTCGGGGTGACGAATGCTCCTGCCATATTTATGGATTATATGAACAGGATATTTCGTCCGTATCTAGACAGATTTGTCGTTGTCTTTATCGATGACATTCTCGATCTATTCTCAATCGAAGGAAGAGCATCTTTGAACATCTAAGTGTTATTCTTCAGATTTTGAGGGAGAAACAGTTGTATGCGAAGTTGTCTAAGTGTGAGTTCTGGTTAGAAGAAGTTCAATTTCTTGGTCACGTAATTTCTAAAGAAGGTATAGCGGTGGACCCATCGAAAGTGGAGACTGTTTTACATGGGAGAGACCTAAGACAGTAACGAAGTTCGAAGTTTTGTTGGACTTGCTGGTTATTATCGGAGATTTATCGAAGGTTTTTCCAAGATTGCTGGACCGCTTACACAACTTACGAGGAAAAGTCAAGCTTTCGAATGGACGGAAGAACGTGAAGCTAGTTTTCAAGAGTTGAAGAAGAGGTTAACAACTGCGCCGGTGTTAATCCTACCAGATTCGACGAAATCTTTCGATGTGTATTGTGACGCTTCTTATCAAGGACTAGGATGCGTGTTGATGCAAGACCGGAATGTGGTGGCGTATGCTTCTCGGCAATTGAAGATTCATGAAAAGAATTATCCTACGCATGATTTGGAATTGGCTGCGGTAGTTTTTGCTTTGAAGATATGGAGACACTTTCTCTATGGAGCAACGTTCAACATTTTCAGTGATCACAAGAGTTTGAAGTACTTGTACGACCAGAAGGAATTGAATATGAGGCAGCGAAGGTGGTTGGAATTTCTGAACGATTACGATTTTCAACTTTTATACCACCCTGGTAAGGCGAATGTCGTGGCCGATGCCTTAAGCAGGAAGATTATTAGTGTTTCTGCGCTAATGATTAAAGAAGAAGAGCTCATTGAACAGTTTAGAGATGAGTGGTCATTTGTTGAGTTGAAACCAGGGAAGATATGTGTTAGCATGGTTACTATCTCGAGCGAGCTGATGGAAGACATAAAGGAAAAGCAAAATGCCGATAAATTTTTGCAAGGAATAAGGGAGCAGATGAAACAAGGCGAGACACTAGAGTTCAAGGAAGGAACTGATGGAATTCTGAGATTTCGGGGTAGAGTTTGTGTTCCTCGTAACCGAGAACTGAGAAGATATATTGTGAAACATGCCCATACTAGTCTATTGAGTATGCATCCAGGCATAACAAAGATGTATCAAGACTTGAAGAAGTTATTCTGGTGGCATGGAATGAAGGGTGATGTTGTTAGATGCGTGTCAACTTGTCTAGTTTGTCAAAAATCGAAAGTTGAACACCAAAGACCAGCTGGGATGTTGCAACCATTATCGATTCCAGAATGGAAATGGGACAGCATTTCTATGGATTTCGTTACTGGTTTGCCAAAGACAAGGAGAGGTCATGACGCAATATGGGTTATAGTCGATAGACTTACGAAATCGGCTCATTTCTTACCGATCAATATCAAATATTCATTAGAAAGATTAACCCAGTTGTACATCAGTGAAATTGTCAGACTACATGGTGTACCGACAAGTATAATTTCTGATCGTGATCCGAGGTTTACGTCAAGATTTTGGCGAAGTCTACAAGAAGCTATGGGAACTAAGTTACGACTGAGTTCAGCGTATCATCCCATGAGTCGACGGTCGACTGAAAGAACTATACAGTCTTTGGAGGATTTATTGCGTGCTTGTGTTTTAGAACAACGGGGAAGTTGGGATGAATTTTTATCTTTGATAGAATTCACCTACAACAATAGTTTTCACGCAAGCATCGGAATGGCACCTTATGAAGCATTGTATGGAAGACGATGTCGAACGCCGTTATGCTGGTATCAAGATGGAGAAAGTACGACTGTTGGACCGGAGCTTGTACAACAAACTACGGATAAAGTCAAGATGATACAAGAGAAGATGAGGACGACGCAAAGCAGACAAAAGAGTTACGCGGATAAGCGAAGGCGACCTCTTGAATTTGAGGAGGGTGAGCATGTGTTTCTGAGAGTTACTCCTACGACTGGTGTCGGAAGAGTAATTAAGTCTAAGAAGCTTACTCCTAAATTCATTGGACCATATCAGATCATCCGACGTATAGGTCCTGTAGCATATCAGATTTCTTTGCCGCCGTTTCTATCCAATTTGCATGACGTGTTTCATGTGTCTCAGTTACGGAAGTATATGCCAGATCCGACACATGTTATACAACCGGATGACGTGCAATTAAAGGAGAATTTGACTTACGAAACTTTACCTGTCAGGATAGAGGACAGAAAAGTAAAACAGCTTCGAGGGAAGATGATCGAGCTGGTGAAAGTTATATGGAATGATGTGACGGGTGAAGCTACTTGGGAGCTGGAAGGTAAAATGAAGGATCAGTATCCTCATTTGTTCGGATGAACATCGAATTTCGAGGACGAAATTTTTATTTGTTGGGGAGAGTTGTAACGCCCCAATTTTTAGAAAATATTCGAATGAATCTTGTTTTTGTTTTTCATGCTTTTGTATGAATGACATTTGTGTCCCTATTTTTCTCGTTCTCGATTTACGTATGAAAACAACTACGATAATACAGTTCAAATTTTATTTGATCGTTTTACGTAGTTTGCTTGAGACAAGATAAAATAAAAATTTTTCTCGTGCTATCGTATTAATTTTTCTGAAAGATATACTGACTAAATAATACCGCTTGGATATTTTATTTGAACGTTTTGGACGATTACCTACGTTGTGGGAAAAACGGGGAAATGACCGTTACGTCCCGAACGTCTTGTTTTCTCTGTTTTTGTCTGTTTTTAATTGTTTTCTTCTTGATTTAATGCCGAAAATATATACGTGATTTTATATGAACTTTTTGTGTGATTTGCTCGAAGGCAGAAAATAATATTTTCCGGGCCGGGAAAATCTTATTTGATTATTTAGAATTGGGGGATCTTACTTAACCCGATTCTAAATGAGACTAAAAATAATCTTTTAATTTTTAGGATTTAACTGTCAAATAAAATAATTTTATATTATTATAATATTATTTTATTAGTCAGTGTGTTTTAGTGACAGTGGACCCGGAAATATTTTGCGGGACCCACAATTAGCAGAACGGTTAGATCGGTAGCTTAATTAATCACCGTAAGCTGTAGAACTTTCCAGAACAGGCTGACTCAGCTAGCTGACTCAGCAGAAAATTAAATACACTGTGTGACTCAGCATGTGAGTCACCATAAGCTAACCAATGAGAAGCAAGCTTGCTCACCAAGGCTTAATCTTAGCCTTTGATTCATCCAATGGCTTGGATGAAGCCAAGCAAGGTGCCCACCTTGCACCCCACATCAAGTTCACGGCCAAGAGGCCTTTGGTGACCAAAAGATCACTTTGTCTTCATCACTTTTCTCTCTTCTCTCTCATCAAGAACCCTAGCCACCATTCTTTCCCATTTTCTCCACCATATTCGGCCAAGCTCATTTCCTAACCATCCAACCATCCAAAAATTTTTCTAACCAAGTTTCCTTAATCTAAACACCATTCTAAGAACCTTTGTAGTTGGGAGTTTCTTCAAATTCTTCCATCTAAGGCTTGGAAACCAACCTTGGAAGTTTTACCTAGAAGGTGAAATTTCATACTTTTCTTTTCTCTCTTCTTTTTCAAAGTTCTAAGCTATGATTCTTCCATGGTTTAGCTTCTTTTTCATGGTTAGTAACATGTAGGTTTTGTTTGAGATTTTTAGGTGTTTGGTGGAGTGAAAACCGTGACCTAAGGAGGTGAGAAAGCAAGTTTTTGTCTTCATTTAAGGTAAGAGGAAGACAATTCTTATCATCCCTTGATGGTGGTAAGAAGATGAGTTGTTTGTAGAATCCATAAGGATTCGGTGGTGGTGTGTTTATTGATGTGTATTTGTTAATTTTTGTGGTTGCTAGTAGCTTAAGTGTTATGTGTTAATAGCTTTCTTATTTGGTAATTGTAATAATTTTGCATGTCTAATAGCTTTTGATTGTATGTCTATAAGCTTTAAATTAGGTTTATGTGTTAGAAATATTTTGCATGTGTTAGAGATATAAATGCTTGTATTAGAATTGTATGATAAGGTTTAGGATGTGAATAACATGTGTAAGTTTGCATGAGTGTTCCAAAGAACACAATCCAATAGCTCACGGCAATGACAAGTTTGGAGGACCAAAATGTTCTCTTCATTTTTCCTAAAGTGTAGCTTAATTAACCTAGGAGAATCAAGAAAGTTTCTAATTGATTTGATCAAAGAAAAATGCCTTTAGAAATCAAATGGTACAAACTTAGTATTTTGGGGCCAACATGCCTAAAGGATTAAATTGACTATAGATAACTATTTTCTAAAACGATTTAATGAACTTAGACTATAGAATACATTTGATATGATTTAAAAGGTGAAAGACATTTTGGAAATCAATTGCAAAAGTTTTATAAAAAATTCGCCAACATGCCACTATAGGAATTCATGATTTTAAAAACTTGTTTCTAAACCTTTTTCAATAAAAAGAAACAATACAAGTTAAGAAGAAATTTTCTATAATGATTTATGAAGGAACCAATTGATTAGAAGTAAGTCTAAAGGGTTAAAATACATAATTTTATCATTAGGAAGGAAATACAGTAATGTTAAGAAATTTTCTAACATATAGCTCACTTTTGGTTTTGAAGCATGTTAGAGATTTCAAAAAGAATTTAATGAAATGGTTAAAAATTAGGTAAATAGAAATTTTATGGAAAATTTAGAAAATCATTATTATAAGTTTATAAACAAAATGCTGTCAATTTTTAGTAAAAATTGAACCTATAGGATAGTCAAAATATCCTAATGACAGTATACGGTATGAAAAATTATTCTACGTAGTTTAAATGTACTAAATATTATTTCTATCTGTTTAAATGGTAATTTTAAAGGCATTCGAATAAGAAAATGATTTAAAAATCCTACGCGATTGAGAAAACGTATTAAAAATGCTACGCGATTTTAAAAAAAAAACAAAAAAAAACAGAAAAATATCTTTACCCGATTTTTAAACGTTTGTAAAAATGACGAGATTTCAAAAACGCGATAAAATTTCTACGCGATTGACCGTTACCGTATTTATTTTTTTTACTGTCGGGAAAAAGTGAACCCGTACAGGTTTTTGAGGTTGTTTCGCTGTCGGGAAAAAGTGAACCCGTACAGGCTTTCTGCCATTGAGGGTATATTTTTATCTTGAGGGCATTTTCGTAATTTCATATATTTGGAATTATGTTCTGTCTTTATGCCAATTTTTGGTGTTTTGGTTGTGAGACGAATCACATCGTGTTGTCGATACGATAAGTGTAGTGTTGTTTATTGTTCTAATGAACTTGGAGACTTTAGTGTACGGGATCCCACATGTGGACAGTTGGTAGCTCCGCTGGGCCGTGGTAAACCGATAGCACACTAATGTACTCGACATTCACTATATTTAATCGAGGTTTGTAAAGTCTAGTAGTACATTGCCTATAGTGCCACAACGGAGATCGTGAACTATACTACGCTGGATGGTAGATTCCCGTGTCGTAGGCTATTGACGCAACGTGTGATCGCGTAATAGTTGGTTGGGCAGCCGTGGTACTAATAGATTTTGCAAGTCATTCTCTCTGATATCTGTTTGGGTTTAGCTCCATGGAGTAGGGTTGTGTTTTGGTGTATTTGAGTATATCTTGGATCATATTCCATTTTTCTCTATTTATCTTTATCCGGTAACATCTTGGATGTTTTTACATTTTCTCTATTTGTATATATCGATAATTTTTATGTTAGTTGTCTATTTCTTATCTTAGGTTATCGTGAAATTGATTTATACGTGTGAATTTCTTTATTTGTGTTATATACGTGATGTTTCGAAACACTAGGATATTTAATATGTATTCTTGTTATAGCTTATTCGTATTGTATGAACTGTGTAGTAGTTATGTGTCGTCTTCTTATTTGCCATGTTGCGATGATTTTATGTTGTCTTACCTCTTTATTGTATGTGTCTATTCTCTATTTATTTTTATGCGGTAAAGAGTTTGAAGAGGAAGAAGAGGAACAACCTCTTGAGATCGTGTACCGGAGGAAGAGGGAGATCGCAGACCGACGATCGGTTTACGAGCAAGAACCATCCGATCATCCATACCCTCTCGGATTGATTGTGTAGGGGATGGCGACGCCGCATTTTTGGGGTTCGTAGAGCCGGTATTCCATGGAGGTGATCGGCTTGGCATTTACGAGGAGATCGTGCCTCGTTACCTATCTTTGGACGTATGACCGTGATTCTACGTCATCGGTTTGATGGAGATCCGATTTCGACGACGACGCTTTTTCTCGCACTTAGAGTTACCCTTATCCATTAGGCGTTATTGGGGTCTTGAAAACCCCGAGCCTAGTGAGATAAGCATCGTGTCGATCGCGCGATCCCGTTATCGCCGTGTGTCGAGACATCGGGATATTTATCTCCCGATGATCATTTTCACACCGAGAGTGATCCATCGAGGAGTAGATAATCATGATGTTTTTTTTGGGCAGCGCGTCAGTATGTACGTATATATATTAACTCTTTTATTGCTTTTTTCTTGTTTTTGTTTAAATAGTTGTAGTCTTAGTTGTAAATTATATGTACAGTTTATAACTTAACCATATGTATATTATTAGTGATGATGTTTTTTTTTATTTCGTATTTTCCGCATTATCTTTTTATTACATATTTCTGTTTATCAGGAATTATTTTTACAACCCGTAATAATTTTAACAAATATTCCGCAACTTGGGTAGATTTTATTTCTATTTATTTTATTTTCTTTTATGTGTGACATCCTCAAAAGGGGTGTTACAACCCACAACATCTATTCCTAGCGATTGCAGAAATTATGGTGTTTATCACGTGTTCTAAGTTCATGTAAATTTTTCCAAAGCATACATAAACCCAAAAATCATTCCCAAATTGATCAGGTTTAGAAAAGTATTAAAAATAGAGATAAACATGTAAATCATGAAATAGAAACATAAATTAAACTCATAAAAGAAGTTACATAATCCAAATATCAAGATCCATCATCCCCCTAACAAAAGGAAATTAGTTACACATGAAAAAAGAATAAAACAGAGGGAAGAATATGACAAACTCCATAGAAGTCTAGTGGAAAGGAAGAAGAAAATCCTTAATCTTCACTTCTGAATGCGCCCACACCAAACTAGGATTTGTCTCTACTGAAAACTGTCTCTCTCCCTCTCTGTGGGCTGAAAAATCTATTTTAAAACAGAATGACGTGTTCTGTTACACAACCCACGCTCAAGCGTTGGGCTTCTAGCACTTAAGCATTGGCCCATTAATGTTACGCTGTGTTTTACGCATTCAGCGCTCAAGTGCTAACTTCCCAGCGCTCAGGCACTGAACTACTAAAAGGGAATCTCTTGCGCACGGTGCGCGCTCAAGCGTTGAAGGCTCAGCGCTCAGGTGCTGGGCTTCTGAATTGAATTTTCTGCTTCTTTTGTTGCTTCTTCCAATGTTTATTCTTTCCATATGCAATTACCTACAAAAATACATAAAAACACAAAATTAAAACACAATTCAAAATAACAAAAAAATATAACAAAACTCAAGAATAAACTCAATTAAAAAGATTAAAGAGAATGAAAAACTCAAAATAATGAACTGCAAAAATATGAATTTTTGCAAGTTCATCAACATATCCATGCCTAGAGTAAAGATGGATGCTTGGAAGCAATAGGAAGAGAAAGAGAAGGTTCAGGCCTAACAATGAATTCAATTCACCAATTTGGGATTGATCTTCAACAAAACATTAGTCAAATATTGGTCATTTTCCTTTATGATGAATATTCTCAAACATTTTCTCCACTCTAATTATACCATAATGCTCTTTTATTCTCTTTGGTATTTATCTTCTCATATCTATATTATCCCCTCTCTTTTACCATGGCCCCATTACAACCTTGAATAAAGTCCTCTAGATTTTTGTGTGCATGTGTTTTGAGTAGTGGAGAAGTAGAAGATAAGCAAGCTTATGGTAGTGTAATTTTTCATGGGTTGAATTGAGTGAAATACCTACATTTTAATCACTTGAGGGATTAAGAATGAATCTTGTGATGATCTATCATTCTTGACTTATGTTTTTTAACTGAAGTTTCCTTACTTGTTAGTTTGAGATGTGAAGAAATGTTACCTCATTAATGTTTTGATCCCTTGAATTTCTGGTTGCTCTTCTTGAGTCATCGAGTCTTTTAGAATTTTTAGCTTTTGAGTCTATGTCATTTTTCTTTGTTCCCTAGCTTTGGTCTTATGTGTTTTGCCCAGGAGTGCAAAAAGCTAAGTGTGAAAGAATTTGATAATCACATATTTTATACATTAATAAACCATCATTTTTAATTATTTACACTCTCCATGTACTTAATTGATTAAGCTTGGTTATGTTTTGTAAGTTTGGACTCAAATTGGACTTAATTAATTTTTTTCAGCATTATTTTGGTCTTACACTGTTTCTGTATTTCAGTTATATCTTGAGTTCTAGATGTCTTATAATTATGTATCTCACTTGTAGGAAAGATAAGAGAGAGCTTTACAACTTTCATGAAGAGCTCCAGGAAAAAATCAGACATCTAGTAGAGCTAATTGGGCTTGAAAGTTAGAACACTAGTTTTGTAACTAGAACCCAAACTATGTGCAATAATTATTGCATAATTCGAGTTGAAGGAACTGAAATGGGTTGAAAATTTGGCATCTGAAAGTTAAGACTCATGTCTACAACTTTCATGAAGAATACAAGAGCTCATTCGGATAGCTTGGAGGTCATATTGGGTTTGGAAGCCAAAACAGAGGAGCTGAAACTGGACCTGAGCAGTCTGCAGTAATTTGGTCATATCTTGAGTTGTAGGACAAATTTTTGGATGATTCTGGTAGCATTGAAAAGTTGAGACAATTTCTTAGAACTTTCATGAAAACCATTTTGCTTAGTTCTGACGTTATCCATGAGTTCATTACTGAATGATTTCGGAGATAAGAAATTTCAATAATTTTTCACTCACAAAAGTTCTTTGGCATTTTTCACTCATTCACTCATTCATTAATCAATTCCCTTGTCATTTTGTATCCCTAATCCTCTATAAAAAAGACTATAGGCAGATCATTTGGGAATCTAGGTTAGAGATGAAGATTATGCTTATGTTATTTACTTGTTGTAATTTTCTTTTGTTGTAAATAGAAGTTATGATCATCTTCTTCTTCTTCTTCTCTCTTTCTTTCTTCTTGCTCATGGATAACTAATCTTCATCTTACTTGGGTGAAAGGGTGAAGCTTTTGGTAATAAAATAAGGTTAGATTAATTTATTTCTATTATCAAATGATCATTATACGTGTTGTATTTTGTTTCCAATCAATTTAGAAACCCTCCTTGTAAAGTGGAGTTCTTGATTTATTGTAGACAAGTAGTTTGGCACAATGAATGCTTGAACCCATTTATAAGTGTAGATGTTGGTAAATAATTAAAGGAATCATAATATAACTATGTATATAATTCTAAATGGACTTTGAATGTTTTATTCTTCGATTGGAACCTCCATTGTGCGTGGATTTCAATTGAGTTATAAAAAGAATTAATCTTGTCCTTAATTTATACTAAAAGTGGATCTCCTAGCCCAAGCAAGTTCTTTAATTTAATTGTAAACAAGTTTTATTATGTTTATTGTTGTGACAAAGTCTTCCCTTACCTCAAAGAATTTTTCTTCATCAATTCCCTGTGGATCGACCTCGGACTCCCGAGAAATTTATTACTTGAGACAACCTATACTTTGGTTTACATCCTTTAATCTGCATCACCCTACTACTACCAGTTCCTCCCTTGTAATGAGACGAATTGAGTATGGAACCTGAACTCCTACTCCAGCTTCCTTCACTATTTGATGGTATGGAGTGGGATGGGTTTCCACCACCTATCATCTCCCAGCCTTGCCAACCTGCTTATACGAATTTTTGTTTGTTCTTTTCTTTCTAGATTTGCAGAAGGGAGTTAGCGCCCTAAGTTACTGTAATGACTATCAATTAGGGGTGGGGTGGGGAAGACAGGGAAGAAGGGGAAGACGCCGTTGTTTCACATTTGGAAGTTTTGTGTTGTGGTACAACTACAAAACAGCATCGTTCTAGGACCACATCAGCGAGCCACTTGGCACTTAACGTGCCACGTGTGCGAGTCCATCAAGTTTAACTGACGGGAACTGATGCAGGAACTAACATGATTGACGTTTTGTAATTTCGGGGACTAAGTAGTTAGTTTTGCAAAGTCAAGGACTAAAGTGACCGATGCATACAATGTCAGGGACAAAACTGATGGTTTAATAAAAACTTAACACTGTCACATTCCATTCTCTTATTGTTCACATCTTATCCCCTACACTCCCCATCCTTAGGCAATCTCCGCTTTGTCTTTATTAACCCACCATTATTTTTCCCAAACCTCTCACCGTCAAAAAATGTTGCAGGCAGGGCTCTTTTGAGTTCTTATTTTTTTATTTGTCAGAAACTCCATGGACAAGTAGTACAAAGGTAGAAGCACCAGTCTTTTTCATGGATTGCTCTATGTTGTCTTCTCCCTCCTCCACTTTATCTCTCTGCCAAATTGCTTCGTCCCCTGCATTTTTACTCTTATTGACACACATGCACACTGATTTGAACCTGTTTATAAATCGAGGGGGTTCTAATTTGAGTGAAAATATTTCATCATCACTACATGACATTGGTGGCAGGATAATATCATGCGTATTGATCGTAAGCTTTATGAGGCTATAGTGAAAGGCAATTTCAATATATAGCTTCATCCATGTCCAAAATATTGAGAATCTACCCACCTCAAACAAAAACACCGTTGACATCCCAAACAATCGAAAATGTTTCAGAACAATTTGTAGAAAAAATTCTTGATATTAAATATATTTTTACCTTGTTTATAAATCCACTATCCAAATCTTTAATATCAATGGCAGTTTGATCTTATTTGTTCATGGGCATTGTCGTCTCTACGATGAGATATAAATATCATTAGTGATCCTGAAAGTAAGGAGATGATGGACGGGTGTGTTTCCATCAGATGAAGATAACCAGAAGTAACGGAGTTAAGTCTTTCATCAAAAAATGATAAAGATGACGTGTTATTTTTAATTGAGTTGATGAAATTTGATTAGAGAGACAGGGAAGGGAAGAGGAAGAGGGAATGTGATTTCAATTCAATGAATCTCCAGTAGTAACTTTAAAATTGCAGGGCAATCTTGGTCGTAAATTTTTTTTTGTTATAATGCAAAATGTTAATGAAAAATGTAATCAAACAAATTCTAACCATCAAATTTGAAATGCATCCTCTATAGTTTTTTTATATTAGATTAAAGTTTTGGTATCTATAGTTTATATTTATTTTTTAATTTAATCTCGATAATTTTTTTTCTTTTCAATTCACTTCTCATATTTACAAATATTTTCAAAATAGTCTTTATCATTATTTTTTGTTTTAAAACACTGTTAATTTAATCTATACTAGGTGTAACATTTTTCGAAATCTATTAGTCATAAGAATTGATATAGAAGCTCATTAATATTAGTGTCAGTTATTTGTTAAATTTGGGATTATTCTAAGTTTGTTTAGGTATGATGTTATAACCCATGATATGGAAAACAATTTATATTAGCTTAGAATTTAGCACAAATTATTTAGATGAGGAAAATAAATAGGAAAAATTTACTTTTAGGTCACAAATAGTTAGAATGAGGTATAGTAAATTTTGGAGGATTGACTGAGCTAGTTTAGCATTTTTAATAACACATAATGAGTGTTTAAATGTCAAATTAAATAGGAAAGTAACCTAAAAATTATGAAATTTTATAGAAATGTCAAGTAAAAATAGAGGTTATTTTGGAAATGAGTACAAGTTAAGGCAGCTACTTGTAGGTCTATTAACTTACTTTCTTATGCTTAACTTAACTTAAAGAAGAATAATAGTGCCTAAGTGATAGTTAACGGTATATAAAAAATTATAAAATGATAATTTTAAGGACTAAATGAAATTCTAGAATTTTCTATAATACTTATAAAAGTTGAGAAACTCGATAATAGAAGATTAATTAAAATAATCTTAGGAGATACAAAATAAATTATGAAAACCAATTGAACTTATCTCTCCATCACTTTTGCTTCTTATCTTTCACTTTTCTCTTCCTTCATACGTAAAAGAAATTATCTTCAGTAGCAGAAAAAAAAGATAAAGAAAGGAAAGAAAGAAAGAAAAATAAAAGAGAGAAACAAGGAGAGAAAAAAAGAAGCGGAACATGAGAAACAAGGAAAGGAAGAAGGGAGAGGAAGAAGGAAAGAAGAAGAGAAGGAACTCAAGGAAGAACAAAGCAAGGAATAGAATAATAACCACATAAAAATAGAGGTAGGGGGATTTGTGTGATCTTTCTATACTATTTTCTTCTTGTTTCATGACATTTGCATGAGTTGATAGTTTTGGATGTTTATATTAGTATATTTATGTACATAATCAATAGTGATGATTTTGATGAAGTAGTATTGTCATACTACATGATTTTGAGTTTGGTTTGATGTATATGATGATCAAAATGATTTGATTTATGAAAAAATGACAAAGTATGGCATTTTATGTTGTTATTGGTACAATTTTGCAGGATCTATTGGGTCTATTATTTGAATAGATCATGTAGAATTGCACCAATAACAACAAAAAATGCCATACTTTACCATTCTTTTATGTATCAAATCATTTCAATTATCGTATACATCGAACTAAACTCAAAATTATGTAGTATGACAATACTACTTCATCAAAATTATCACTATTAGTTATGCACATACATATACTCACATAAACATCCAATATTATCAACTCAAAAGCCATGAAATAAAGAGAAAACAGTATAGAAAGATCACACAAATCCCCCTACCTCTATTCCTATGTAGTTGTTAATTTGTTATCCTATTCCTTGGTTTGTTTTTTCTTGAGTTCTTTCTCTTTTTCTTTCCTTCTTCCTCTCCCTTCTTCCTCTCCTTGTTTCTCACGTTCTGCTTCTTTTTTTCTTTTTCTTTGTTTCTCTCTTTTCTTTTTCTTTCATTCTTTCCTATCTTTATCTTTTTTTTTTTCTGAAGATGATATCTTTTACGTATGAAGGTAGAAGAGAAATTTGAAAGATAAGAATCAAACGTCAAAGAAAGCGATGGAGAGATAAGTTCAATTGAGTTCCATAATTTATTGGAAGTTTTGTATCTCAAAGATATTTTAATTTTTTGTTATTGGGTTTTCTAACTTTTATAAATATTATAAAAAAATTTAAAATTTCATTTAGTCCTTAAATTTATCATTTTATAAATTTTTATATATTATTAACTATCACTTAGGCTCTTTATTACTTTTCTTTAAGTTAAGCATAAGAAAATGAGTTAATAGATCTACAAATATTTGCATTAAACTGTACTCATTTTCAAAATAACTTTCATTTTTTACTGGATATTTCTACAAAATTTCATTTTCTAGACTACTTTTTTATTTAATTTTATATTTAAACACTTATTATGTGTTACTAAAAATGTCAAATCAGCTCAGTTAATTCTTTAAAATTAACTACAGCTCATTATAACTATTTGTGACTTAAAAGTAAATTTTTCTTATTTATTTTTCTCATCTAAATATTTGTGTTAAATTTTGAGTTAATATAAGTTATTTTTCATATTCTGAGTTATAGCATCATACCTAAACGAATTCAAAATAACCCCAAAATTAATAGATAACTTACACTAATATTAATGAATTTCTATATCAATTCTTATGACTAATAGGTTTTAGAGGCCACTAGGCATCTTATAGAGGAAAAAATATCTAAAAGAGTATTTGTTAGATAAAAAAATATTTACTGAGAAGAACTAAACATATCATTTGATGTTTTATAGAAAAATAGAGCATCTAAAAGAATTCTTATTGAATAAAAAATATTTATTTTATTAGTCAATTGATAATATTATAATAGTATTATAATATAAATTAATGACTAAAATTATTTTAAAAATATTTATAAGGGTAAAAATTAATTTAAAAAAATTATAAAAATTTAATTAAAAATAAGTATAAATTATAAGAACGAAAAATAATTTAATTTTTTTAACTGCAGTGATCTTAATTCGTCATTATGGTGTGTCAAGCCTCTTTTATTGACATTTTACCATGGCATTAGCCATTAGGTAGAAAGAAGACTGCATCTCTTTCCTTGAAACGCTCTTCGGATTTGTGTTGTTGCTAAAATGAAAAATAGCCTAAAATGACTCAAATAATAGCATAAATTGCTAAGTTAAGGGAAACAAGTATGAATAACTTGTTTCTAGGTCACAAATGAGTTAAGTAAGGTGCAATTAAAATTTGGGAACAATCGGAGTCAGTTTGGTATTTTTAGGCATGCTGGTTGTGCTTTTAATGCACGATTGACCCCCAACAGATATGAAAAAATAGAATAAAGGTGAAACAACAATTTAGATGAATCCCAAGATTTATTCTAAAGTTGTTGGAAGCTGGAAAACTTGAATTAGCATGATTCAAGTGTCCTTAACAGATATAAGTTTCAACACAGAAATTTAAGTAAAACTTTTTCCTTAATTCCCTCTATGTCCCACCCCCTATTTCTCTCTTCTCTCTCGGTAAAAGGAAGCAAAAATGAAAAACAGAAAGAAGAAAAGAGAAAGGGAGAAAGAGAGAAAGGGGAAGAAAGAAGAGGAAGAGGATCAAAGGCAAGAACAAGGAGCAAAGCTCAAGGATCAAGATCAAGGCTTCAAGATCATCTTCCATGCAAGAGGTAGGGGAGTTTCTTACTCACCAACGTCATCTTTGAGTTTTATGGTTGAGTGAGGGGTTGTGGATGATTAAATTTTGTTCTTAACCTAGTTGAGATGGTTTTGAGTTGTTTATGCAACTTTATTAGAGAAATACTATTTTCTCTTAACAAGTTGAGGTGAAATTAATGTTTAATGATCCTAACATGATTAGAGATCAGGGTTAGGGTTGAGAAACACTTAGAATTCATGATTTGAGAATTAGAACTTGGTTGGAAACTAGATTTATGTAGAACCCGAATCTGTAGAGTCAGGGCCACAGCTGAGCAGCTTACGAAGTTTGTCGCATAACTCGAGCAGTAGATATCAGAATCACTTGATTATGATGTCATTTGAAAGCTAACACATAAGGCTTCATGTGGTAAAAATTTTAGAATTATTGAGCAAGCCAATCAATACCAATTTCTGTTTGAATCTAAGGCAGATTCTGCAGAAAAAGGCATTCTGGCAGTCAGTAAACCAGATTGCATAATTTCTTGCTCCGATGTCGTATGGATATGAAATAGTTCCATTTGAAAGCTAATACATAAGGTTTCATGTGGTAAAAATTTCAGAATTTTCCCACATGTAGTTTATTCCCAGTTTCAATTTAAAGTTAGGTCAGAAATAGGTAAATCAGAGAATGCTCTGTTTTGACCTCTACAAAATGTCGCATAACCTTGGCTACACTTAGCCAAATGAAGCAAGGTTTTATGGCATTGGAAAGATATGAGAAAGAGCTACATGCTCATAAAATTTCAGAATTTTACACGTTATGATGCATGTTTGGTGCAATCTTGAAAATTAGCCTTTTTAGGCAAGATTTGAGGTATTTTGGGTATGATTTGAACCCTATGAACACTAGTAACTCTTTTAAGAGTTAGAGTTGAGTGTCATAAGTCCTAGTTGGCAATAGTTGAGTATCATAAGGCTTAGTTGGCAGTAGATGAGCACCATATGACTTAATTGGCAATATTTGAGTGCCATAGGACCTAGTTTGCACAAGTAAATGGTCCCCTATGGGTTGAACCAAATAAGTGGCTCCCCTATGGGTTGAATCAAGCAAGTGGCTCCCCTATGGGTTGAACCAAGTAAATGGCTCACCTATGGGTTGAACCAAGCAAGTGGTTCCCCTATGGGTTGAACCTAGCAAGAATTGGCTCCCTTATACAATAAGGTTGAAACCTAGTAAATTGGTTCTCTTATGCAATAAGGTTGAACCCTAGTAAATTGGTTTCCTTATGCAATAAGGTTGAATCCTAGTAAATTGGATCCCTTATGCAATAAGGTTGAACCCTAGTAAGAATTGGTTCTCTTATGGACATTGCCGGGCAAGCCTAGTAAAGTGGTGACACTGGAGTGTTTCATGAAAGGACTAGTTTTTCAAGGTTAAGCCAAGGATGTTAAATCCTATGCCAAGCTATGGATGAGAAATCCTATGCCAGACTATAGATCAGTATATCCTACGCTAGGCTATGGATGAGAAATCCTATGCTAAGCTATGGATCAGTATATCCTATGCTAGGTTGTGGATGAGTATATCCTACGCTAGGCTGTGGATGAGAAATCTTATGCTAAGCTATAGATCAGTATATCCTACGCTAGGCTATAGATGAGAAATCCTTTGTCAGGCTGTGGATGAGTATATCCTACGCTAGACTGCAGATGAGAAATCCTATGTCAGGCTGAGGATTATTATATCCTATGCTAGACTAAGGATGAACATATCCTAGGTCAGACTAAGGATAAGTAAGCTTAATTTCAAATGAAGGAATACAATTCCTAAGTATAATTAAGTTATATATACGAGTTTTAATTTAGAAATATATCTTTGTATATATTTAGTTTTAATACCATGAGATAAATGTTCTTATTGAGAATTTTATATTCTCACCCCATTATGTTTCATGGTTAGCAGGTCAAGACCCTACAAGAGGGTAAGAAGATGGAGAAAGCAGAAGAATTAGAAGAGTTTAGTTTTATGTTTTTAATTCAAAGCTTATGTATTATTTTATAATTGCTTTGTGAATGTAAAAGTTGTATATTTGTATATGACTTTTAGTTATGGCTCTCTATAATGATTTGTTTAAATGTTATGGATTAGTTGATGATTAGGTTAGAAGTAGCATGTCTAATACTGTTTATCCAGGTATATATCAGATATACTAGAATACAGATATTAAGATGTTACATTATGGTATCAGAGCAGTTCATCCTGTGAGCCGGGGTATGGACTGACTAAGCATAGTCAGGATTGGAGTTTTCCGCTGAGTATTATGCATTCTTTTATCTCATTTTGAGATATAAAGATGGGATTGCATGACTAGCCTTAGGTATGTGTGCTAATAGTGACTGCCCCTCAGTTACATGCTATTGAGCCTAGCTAACTCAATATGTATTGTACTGAATGTACAGGAGCTTATGGTAACTACCAGGCAAACCTATGAGATTAGGAGTCTGATAAAAGAGGAGTTAACCAGAACTCTTAGAGAAATGGCTTGTTGGTGTATGCCCTAGTGGCCAATACATTTTGTTTGTATTTACATACATTATATTATGCTATTTTTGATATATGAGGCATTTCATTTATGGTGTTCTTTTTTTGGTAGACATAATAAAGTCCTTAGAATAGTAAGTTTGATACCGTAGGACATCAAGTGGATGACTTGATCGTGAGATCCTATTGGATAAAATACTATTCTTAAATGTCCCTAGTCAAGTATTATTGTTAATTAGAATACCAATAATGCATTGAGACTAGTATGTGCGTAGACTGATGACCACATCTCACGGGTCATGGATCTGAGGGTAGAAGATTAAGGGTAGAAGAGCAGGCACAATATTTATCCTGGTTCGACCACCAACCACTTGTGGCCTACGTCCAGTCCCCGAAACACAGTTCGAGATTTTTCACTATTCAACACAAGCTTAAAACAGGTGCTTGCAACCTTTACATAACAGGGATACCTCACCCTATTTACTAGAAGGATACCTCACCCCCTTTGAAGGATACCTCACCTTCTTTACAACAAGGGATACCTCACCCTTTTACTAAAGGGATACCTCACCCTCACAAAATCACTAAGGGATACCTCACCCTTTTACAGAATCAGAGAATAGATGAAAAAAGAACTTTCACTTAGAGCAGATATTACAACTTGAAGTGCTAATGAGCTCTCTAAAGAATATCTCAAGGTTTTGGCAAAAAGAGCATAGAAAAAATGAAATAATCACGTTTTAATCACAAGTAAATAGTTCAAAAATGGTTGGGGGTTTTCAGAAGAGACCCAAGGTCTCTATTTATAGAGCAATGGAAGAAACTAGCCGTTGGAGCAATTAAAAGCAAGTAATTATTGAAATTATGGCCGTTCTTTGCCATTTTCGAAAGCTTCGTGAAATCCAATTCTGGAGAACGGTATTTGAATACCTTATGAGGTATTCGAATGCCTCTTGCCAAAACTCTTTTAAAAAAACTGATTAAGGCTGGGTTATTCGAATACCAGTTAAGGGTATTCGAATGCCTCATTTAAAAAGGTCCATTATGAAACTAGGGTATTCGAATACCACATGGGTTATTCGAATGCCTCTGTTTTGGCACAGCAGAAAATATCAGTTTCGAAACAGGTAATTCGAATACCATATGGGTTATTCGAATACCTATAATAAAACATGGTTTCTATAGAAGCAAGTTATTCGAATACTTGGAGGGGTATTCGAATACCTCTTTGAAAAATAGAAAACATATAAGCTTGAAAAACACTCTATTCGAATACCTAACAGGGTATTCGAATACCTCTGTTATAAAACCAGTTTTAAATGCTTTCAAATGACCAGAAAATGGTTGTTTAATTTTGGAAAAACAATTTTGAAAACATTTCTTTGCAATGCCAAATAATGAGATATCCAATGAGGCTTTTACAAGGATCCTAAGTCCTAAAGCTTATTCTTGAAGATCTTGGACTTGGTCTTCTCATCATCTTCATGTTTGTCTTCACGTTTGTTATCATCAAAACTATTGCTCATGATAGCTAGCCAATTACATTCTCCCCCTTTTTGATGATGACAAACTAACATTTGAGAAAAGCATTAGTTCATATAAATTGGAATTCACAAAGTCAGTTTAGAGATACTTCCTCCCCCTCTTTTTCATAAGAGGTGATTTATATCAGAGATATGCACAGCAGCTCCCCCTTACTTTTGGAATTCGTGATTTATATTTTTATTTTGACTTTTTCTTCCTGACTTTTCTCAAGCAAAGACATTTAATCTTGTTCTCCCCCTTTTGTACATTTGATACCATTCTCCCCCTTTTGTCATGATCAAAAAGATGGGGCAAGTATTTTTCTCTCCCATTTTATCATATTAAACAATATATGCATGTCCTCAAGTTGAATGAATTTTGTCCATTTAAATTTATGCTTGAGGTAGTGTTCTCCCTACAAAAAAAATTCAAAGTACTTTCATTGGTATCCATTAATGTTGGATCCATAGGGGTTAGTCAAACTCATAAGCCAATAAGCATTTAAAACAATGAGGCAAAAGCAGCAAATGATTCTCAAGGGCAAAAATATATTTATCGATTAATTTGGCCAAGAAATCACTTGTTTGATATCATTTGTTATCATTTGTTATTACTTGTTATTATGTTCATACCACTTTGATATCACTTGTTGTTAAAATGTAAAGCATTTACCACTTGTTTGATATCACTTGTCAAGATGTTCTAAGCATTTACCACTTGTTAACAAATTCTTATAAATCTGACATATGTCAATAAAAGCATAGATATTAAATATTTCATATACCACTTATTGTACTTGTTCGTATATCAAAACAATAGCCAATTACATTGAGCATATTTTAAAAAAAATAAAAGGGCAAGAACAAGCCAAGAAATATGCATTTAAGAACATCATGTGATTTTCATATAAGGCATAAATGAAGGCTTGATGAAATAAGATTAAAAGCATGTAATTTGCATTGCATATGCAAGAAAAAAGAATAGAAGCAGAAACGAAATAGAGAGGACGATGAAAAACTTGCTTTCAGCCATGTGGTATTCGAATACCTCTTCTTTGTATTCGAATACCCATCACATTTTATAAACTCCGGAAGGAGCAAGTATTCGAATGCCTTGTAAGGTATTCGAATACTCAGAATAGCATGTAACAAGTACCGATGAAGATTTTTCAGGTTATTCGAATACACATTTGGGTATTCGAATGCCCCTGACTAATAAAACCACAAGAACTCAGATCTTGATGTATGGTATTCGAATACCATGGGAGGGTATTGGAATAGACCTATCAGAAAAACATGGATTTTCACGTACAGATGCAATGGTATTCGAATACCACAGGGAGGTATTCGAATAACTCAAACATAAAAGCATATATTTTGCATCCAGAAGGCACATTTGAGATAAGAATGCTTACCTTTTGATGGAAATACTCATATGAATGCAAGTCCAAGCCTGATAGAGACAAGAAGGAGAGCCTGGAATTTATTATAGTCTTGTGCTTGCAGCAACCACTTTCAAAAATGCCGAAGTTAGCTCTTGGCTATCAAGCACACCTGCAACACAATTCAATTTTTGGTTTTTGGTACCCAAATTTTCTTGGGTCCTTGATTGTCAGTTTTGGGTATAGTGCCCTTAGGAACCCATACCATTTTGGTTCCAATTTTTGTATTGATATTTTTCCTTACATTGCATGTTGAAGCACTATGACCTTTCTTCCCACAATAGAAACATTTAACAAATGGGCTGCATGAGATGCTAGAATTAACAAAATAATTTTTATAGGATTTGTGTTGATTATTCGGGTTATATCCTATTCCAGCCTTTTGAAAAACAACCCTTTGTTTTCCTAATAAAATATTTAAATTATCTCTTCCATATGTGAATTTGGCAAGGGTGTTCTTTAAATTTTCAATTTCATTTTCAAGCAAATGACATGAAGAACAAGAATACGAAGTAGAAGCATGTGAAGAATGATATGAGCATGCATCAATTAATCCTAATGTCTCATTTTCAATTTTTAATTCTTCAATTTCTTTATTCAAAATTAGAATTTGATTTTCTAAAGAAGAGATAGTTTTCTTAGATGAAGAAATTAATTTTGTAAGCCTAATTGTTTCGTCATGCAATTCTTCAAAGGCATCTTGTAACTCATCATAAGAAGGAGATACGTCAGAATTTACCTCGTTGTCGCTTTCTTCTTCTTCTTCTTCTCCTTTCGCCATAAAACATAGATGGGCTTCTTCACTATCTGAGCTATCAGTGGAGTCCATATCATTGTCATCCCATGCTATGTAGACTCTTCTTTCTTTGGAGGGTTTCTTTTCAACTTTCTTTGGGGGAAATGGCGATCTTCTTTGAGTTCTCTTTTTCTTTAGGAACTTACCAAATTTTCTTACCAGAAGATTGAGATTTTGTTCATTTAGCTCAATGTTGTCCACGTCATCTCCATCGTCTTCTTCTTCATTATTGATAGTGGAGGTGGTGGCTTTAAGCGCTATCCCCTTTTTCTTTTTATCGTTTTCCTCACTTTGGTCAAGCCTGTTGAGTTCTAATTCATGCTCGTGAAGTTTTCCAAAAAGAGTTGCTAATGACATAGTTGTCAAGTCCCTTGATTCTGAAATTGCTGTTACTTTTGGTTGCCAAATCCTGCTAAGACATCTCAACACTTTGTTAATCAAATCTTCGTTAGTAAAATTCTTTCCTAATGATGCAAGATGATTAACAATGTGGGTGAACCTCTTTTGCATTTCTTGAATGCTTTCTCCTTGGTTCATAGGTAATAATTCATATTCACGAGTTAGAGAATTGATTCTCGACCTCTTAACTTCACTAGTACCCTCATGGGTAACTTGTAAAGTGTCCCACATTTCTTTAGCAGTTTTGCAATTTGAAATTCTAAAAAATTCATCATGTCCCAAAGCTGAGGTAATGATGTTTTTGGCTACTAAGTTATTTTGAACTTTTCTTTTATCATCTTTAGACCAATCACTTCTAGGTGTCTCGATTTTTACACCATTGACAACACGTGTAGGTATAAATGCGCCATTTTCGACAGCATCCCACACATCTAGATCAATAGCCTCGATAAAGATTTTCATTCTTTCCTTCCAATATGCATAACCATCCCCATTGAAAAAGGGTGGTCGATTTATGGAAGTTGCTTCTGATAAAACATTTGATGAAGCCATGTACTCTTGAAGCGGCTAAGCTCTTTATACAAGAGTCTAACTCTGATACCACTTGTTACCCAAGTGGCTTCAGTACTCAAGAGGGGGGGTGAATTGAGTAATTAAAGATTTTTCGCAAAAGCCTTAAACAAATAAATTATACTAAATTTAATTATTAAAAGTCGAGAATGAGATGAAGATAAGAAGAACAGTTAATAATTAAATTGCAAGAATAAATAAAGTGCATAAGAAATAAAAGATTAAGGTAGTAGAAAGCAGGCACAATATTTATCCTGGTTCGACCACCAACCACTTGTGGCCTACGTCTAGTCCCGAAACACGGTTCGAGATTTTTCACTATTCAACACAAGCTTAAAACAGTGCTTGCAACCTTTACATAACAGGGATACCTCACCCTATTTACTAGAGGATACCTCACCCCTTTGAAGGATACCTCACCTTCTTTACAACAAGGATACCTCACCTTTACTAGAGGGATACCTTCACAAAAACTAAGGGATACCTCACCCTTTTGAGAATCAGAGAATAGATGAAAAAGAACTCTCACTTAGAGCAGATATTACAACTTGAAGTGCTAATGAGCTCTCTAAAGAATATCTCAAGGTTTTGGCAAAAAGAGCATAGAAAAAATGAAATAATCACGTTTTAATCGCAAGCAAATAGTTCAAAAATGGTTGGGGGTTTTCAGAAGAGACCCAAGGTCTCTATTTATAGAGCAATGGAAGAAACTAGCCGTTGGAGCAATTAAAAGCAAGTAATTATTGAAATTATGGCCGTTCTTTGCCATTTTCGAAAGCTTCGTGAAATCCATTACGGAGAACGGTATTCGAATACCTTATGAGGTATTCGAATGCCTCTTGCCAAAACTCTTTTAAAAAACTGATTAAAATTTGGGTTATTCGAATACGCAGTTAAGGGTATTCGAATGCCTCATTTAAAAGGTCCATTCGAAACTAGGGTATTCGAATACCACATGGGTTATTCGAATGCCTCTGTTTTGGCACAGCAGAAAATATCAGTTTCGAAACAGGTTATTCGAATACCATATGGGTTATTCGAATACCTATAATAAAACATGGTTTCTATAGAAGCAAGTTATTCGAATACTTGGAGGGGTATTCGAATACCTCTTTGAAAAACAGAAAACGTATAAGCTTGAAAAACACTCTATTCGAATACCTAACAGGGTATTCGAATACCTCTGTTATAAAACCAGTTTTAAATGCTTTCAAATGACCAGAAAATGGTTGTTTAATTTTGGAAAAATAATTTTGAAAACATTTCTTTGCAATGCCAAATAATGAGATATCCAATGAGGCTTTTACAAGGATCCTAAGTCCTAAAGCTTATTCTTGAAGATCTTGGACTTGGTCTTCTCATCATCTTCATGTTTGTCTTCACGTTTGTTATCATCAAAACTATTGCTCATGATAGCTAGCCAATTACAATCTTCGGGGCCCCTGATTGAGTGAGACTACGAAATGCATGGTCATGCTCAAATGAGTCAATATGAGATATTGATCTCATTTGTTATTACTATGTCTACTCGGGAATCAGGAAACTGAAGATTGAACTAAACAAGGGTGACACGTTCCATGCCTTGTGTTCAATCTGGATATCTGGACAAAGGGACTAAACTACACGGAAACATTGGTCACGGATAGGTTATGTCAAATCACTGACATTCTCATTACTTGGGTAGCAGTGATGTGTTGCTAGATACTGCTCACTGTTTGTAATATTAAAATGAAATTTTAATATTACTACTAACGTTATGAGAACCTGCAGGGTCGCACACTTAGAACAGACTAAATTGGAGCAATAAGGATCCAAGTTAGACTCGGATTCAATTGTGGGTCTAACTCATGACAGATGGGTTTAGGGTTGCACAACTTACCTTGCTACTGCTCACACTCACTTAAGGCAGCCACTATTATAAATAGTACTACTAAGGGGGCTGCTACAGATGTTACATCATAACCCTAGCCGCACCTAAGAAAGTGAGTGAGAGATAGTGAAAGGTTCTTCTCTTTTATTCGCAGCTAGCACCGCGAAACAGAGGCGTGACTCCTTTTTGCAAGTCTGTTCGTGTGAATACCGCAGAAATATCGTCGCTATTACGGTGTTGGTGATTCACCTCGCTTGCGTTCATCACGCTTCAAGAGGTAAATTTTAAAAACTCGGATTATGGACTTTTCCCATGGATCCTGTGAGGGAATTCTATTATTCCGCTGCGAGATATTTTGATCCGCAATTCCCAACATGGTTACTGTTTGAGATAGTAGACTGCCATTAGTAGAAGAGAAATAGAATAACTAGAAAAAGACTCGCTTAGTAAGTTGCGAGAGACGATGAGGAATTTATGAGAGATAAGTATTCCTCAAAGTTTAGAAAAGTTACTCCTTTGTTTTTCAAGGGAGAGTTTAGTTCAATCAGAGTCGAAAGATGGCTTCATGGGATGGAAGAGATCCTTGAGGCCATAGCGTGCGCTGATGAACAAAAGGTGACCTTGCTTCATAAGAGTTAGTAGGAAAAGCCGAAAGCTAATAAGTTGAAGCAAAGAATCTCAGAGCCACAATGGAACAAGACTTAGAAAGTTTCCTAAAGTGGGAAGAGATTAGATATTGAGATTAGGGAGGGTGCTTCTTGGTCTTAATAGTTATCAGGAAAAAGGAACACTGATTCAAGTGGTATCTTAGGGAATGATAAGAATGAGGTAACTCAGACTCCAAGGTACCAAGATGCGCAAGCAGAATATAGATCAGAGTGCGCAGCAGAGGCGACAAAATCTTCTAATTTGGTATAAGATAAGAGCACATGTAAAGAGAAATCTTTTAAGGTGTGTATAAGGAGAGTATAGATTTACTTTGTAAGTCATGCTAGTTTACTTTGTGAATCTAGTTTGCTTACCTAGTCAGAATGGTTTAGTTACTAAGAGAGACAAGTGATGTTAGTTCTTGTTTAGTTTAAGGGTAAGACTGTGCTCATGTTAGACAGTCGAACGAAGGAACTATCAAAACTAAATGTCATTGTCTAGAAAAGATAATCGACAAGTAAGTGAAAGCAAGTAAATCTTGCCAAGCTTGGTAGAAGAGTGAGGCAAGCACACTACCAAAGATAAAGTAGTGAGTTAAGCTCACCCAAGAGTAATAAAGTGAGAAAAGCTTATTACCAAGAGTAATAAGATGAGTTAAACTCTATGCCAAGCAAGGGAGTGAGATAAGCCCCTTGCTTTTGCAAAGGAGCAAGAAAGGCACTTTTCCAAGTATAGTTAACCTAAGATCTAGTTATCTAAGAATAAAGAATAAAAAGATAATATCTTTAAGAGTTTTACAAAATTGTGAAAGGACATAAAAAGTATGTCATGGAAAGATTTGAAAACTCTTAGAAAGTAGTAGTAGTATGCCAAGTTAGCTAAAAGTTAGTTTTAGGCTACAAGTGGTACAAGTTTAAGGGTTATGTAATTTCGCAAAAGGCAAAAATTGCAGAAAACCCTAGCAATGTTTAAGCAGGAGTACAATGAAAAAAGTAACCATTGTAACCTAGAACAGAGAGTTCAGTAATGGACTTTCTTAGTTAGTACTATCCTAATTAGATCAGCTAAGAAAGGTAGTGCTTAGTAGTGGATTCTAGAGTGTGAGTATGGTTTCCAATAGTTAAAGAGAAGGTTGAACGCTACGTTAGTATTGGAAATTCCAGATTTCTATGAGAACTTCGAAGTAGTCAGTTATATTTCAAAGATAGTACTGGGGTTTGTTCTGATGCAAAAGAGGTAAGTACATACCTATGCATCTAGGCAGTTAAATCTGCAAGAGAAGGACTACCCTAGGTGTGATTTGGAATTAGCCACAATAGTGATTACCTTACAATTTTGGAGACAATACTCATAAGGAATCTAGCTAGAGATATTCAGTGATCATGATAGCTTAATAATGCTTGTTGATCAGAGGAAGCTAAACATGAGACAGTATAGATAGATGGATAAAGTTTTTCAAGGTTTATAACCTTGAGTTATGATATCATTTGGGTAAGGCCAGAGTAGTGGTCGATGCACTAGGTAGGAAAATCCTACAAGTATCCCAGATAATATTCCAAGAGAGAGTGATGTTCTTGAAGAGTTTCGAGAATTTGAATTTAGTAGTGACTATGATTCCAGATAGTCTCACAGTGAGCAAGGTGGATATAGTAAAAGGCCTAAGAACTCAGATTTCTTTGAAGCTCAGAAGAAGAATGAAACTCTAAGGGACAAGAGTGAGCAAGACTTCTAAGAAACCATAGAAGATCTTGATTATGGCCAATGAGGAAATGGTAAAGTTTATAGATAAACTTTGCATTCCTAGAGAGTCAAAAATCAAGAAGGGATCCCAAAGAAGGCTCACAAGAGAAAGAATACCATCTATCTAGAGGTTACTGAGGTTCTTCAAGAGTTAAGGAAGATGTTTTGATAGCCTAGTATGTTAAAGAATATGACAGAATATGTTAAGCTACAAGTAAGGAAAGAAAGGGTAAGTAATCTACCTACCGTTTTCCAAGTAAAGTTAGTCAGTTTCTAAAAAAAAGTAGCTTAGCTACTTTTGAAGGAAATAGTTTAGATGCATGGAGTCCCAGAGAATATAGTGTCCGAGAGAGAGATTCTATATTCACAGTCAGTTTTTGGGAAGCCTTGCATAAGTAGTTTAAAGTTAAGTTGAGTTTTAGTACAGATTACTATCCACAAGCAGAGGAATCAAATGTTTTGACATAAGTTGATCTCCTTTAGAGAAAGTGTGGTTGGTGGAAAATCTAGTATTGAAAATGACTACATAGTAGTTAGAAAGTCCATGTTTAGAAAGTTTATTCCAGTTGTTTACATGAGGTGAACAATTTTGAGGACAAAATTTTAAAAAGGAGGGAAGAATGTAACATCCCGAAAAAATATGTTAGGCTTGTATATGGTCTCAGAGGTACTATTATACTTGTATAACATGTCAGTTAAGTTTTGTGACGAACTGAGTTCATTTAGCCACTTAGTTACAACCTAGAAGTTGAAAAGTAGCCTAAAATAACTCAAATAATAGCATAAATTGCTAAGTTGAGGGAAACAAGTATGAATAACTTGTTTCTAGGTCACAAATGAGTTAAGTAAGGTGCAGTTAAAATTTGGGAACAATCGGAGTCAGTTTAGTATTTTTAGGCATACTGGTTGTGCTTTTAATGCCCGATTGACCCCCAATAGATATGAAAAAATAGAATAAAGGTGAAACAACAATATAGATGAATCCTAAGATTTATTTTAAAATTGTTGGAAGCTGGAAAACTTGAATTAGTGTGATTCAAGTGTCCTTAGCAGATATAAGTTTCAACATAGAAATTTAAGTTAAACTTTTCCCTTAATTTCCTCCATGTCCCACCCCCTATTTCTCTCTTCTCTCTTGGCAGAAGGAAGCAAAAACGAAAAACAAAAAGAAGAAAGGAGAAAGGGAGAAAGAGAGAAAGGAGAGAAGAGAGGAAGGGGAAGAAAGAAGAGGAAGAGGATCAAAGGCAAGAACAAGGAGCAAAGCTCAAGGATCAAGATCAAGGCTTCAAGATCATCTTCCATACAAGAGGTAGGGGAGTTTCTTACTCACCAATGTCATCTTTGAGTTTTATGGTTGAGTGAGGGGTTGTGGATGATTAAATTTTGTTCTTAACCTAGTTGAGATGGTTTTGAGTTGTTTATGCAACTTTATTAGAGAAATACTCTTTTCTCTTAACAAGTTGAGGAGAAATTAGTGTTTAATGATCCTAACATGATTAGAGATCAGGGTTAGGGTTGAGAAACACTTAGAATTCATGATTTGAGGATTAGAACTTGGTTGGAAACTAGATTTATGCAGAACCCGAATCTGCAGAATCAGGGCCACAGCTGAGCAGCTTGTGAAGTTTGTCGCATAACTCGAGCTGTAGATATCAGAATCACTTGATTATAATGCCATTTGAAAGCTAACACATAAGGCTTCATGTGGTAAAAATTTCATAATTATTGAGCAAGCTAATCAATACCAGTTTCTGTTTGAATCCAAGGCAGTTTCTGTAGAAAAAGGCATTCTGGCAGTCAGTAAACCAGATTACATAATTTCTTGCTCCGATGCCGTATGGACATAAAACTAGTTCCATTTGAAAGCTAAGACATAAGGCTTCATGTGATAAAAATTTCAGAATTTTCCCACATGTAGTTTGTTCCCAGTTTCAATTTAAAGTTAGGTCAGAAACAGGTAAATCAGAGAATGCTTTATTTTGACCTCTACAAAATATCGCATAACCTTGGCTACACTTATCCAAAAGAAGCAAGGTTTATGGCATTAGAAAGATATGAGAAAGAGCTACATGCTCATAAAATTTTAGAATTTTACACGTTATGATGCATGTTTGGTGCAATCTTGAAAATTAGCCTTTTTAGGCAAGATTTGAGGTATTTTGGGTATGATTTGAACCCTATGAACACTAGTAACTCTTTTAAGAGTTAGAGTTGAGTGCCATAAGTCCTAGTTGACAATAGTTGAGTATCATAAGGCTTAGTTGGCAGTAGATGAGCACCATATGACTTAATTGGCAATATTTGAGTGCCATAGGACCTAGTTTGCACAAGTAAATGGCTCCCCTATGGGTTGAACCAAATAAGTGGCTCCCCTATGGGTTGAATCAAGTAAGTGGCACCCCTATGGGTTGAACCAAGGAAGTGGCTCCCCTCCCCTATGGGTTGAACCAAGCAAGTGGCTCCCCTATGGGTTGAACCAAGCAAGTGGCTCCCCTATGGGTTGAACCAAATAAGTGGCTCCCCTATGGGTTGAACCTAGCAAGAATTGGCTCCCTTATGCAATAAGGTTGAACCCTAGTAAATTGGTTCCCTTATGCAATAAGGTTGAACCTAGCAAGAATTAGCTCCCTTATGCAATAAAGTTGAACCCTAGTAAATTGGTTCCCTTATGCAATAAGGTTGAACCCTAGTAAATTGGATCCCTTATGCAATAAGGTTGAACCCTAGTAAGAATTGGTTCTCTTATGGACATTGCCGGGCAAGCCTAGTAAAGTGGTGACACCTGAGTGTTTCATGAAAGGACTAGTTTTTCAAGGTTAAGCCAAGGATGTTAAATCCTATGCCAGGCTATGGATGAGAAATCCTATGCCAGACTGTGGATTAGTATATCCTACGCCAGGCTGTGGATGAGAAATCCTATGCTAAGATATGGATCAGTATATCCTACTGATAATCACATATTTTATTCATTAAGAAACCCTTATGTTTAGTCATTTACACTCTCCATATTCTTAATTGATTGAGTTTGGTATGATTTTGTGAGTTTAAGCTCAAATTGGTCCTAATTGAATATTTTCAGCATTATTGAGACTTGACACTATTTGTGTATTTTGACCATAACTTGAGTTTCTAATATCTGATAATCATGAATTTTACCTTGTAGGAAAGCTAGGAGGAAGCTCTACAACTTTGATGAAGAGCTCGAAGTCCAAAACAGATGTCTAAGGGACCTAAGTTTACATGGAAGTCAGAATACGGGTTCTGTCACTAGAATCCGAAAGATGTGCACTCATAAAATCATATCTCAAGCTGTAATAATGGAGATGAGCTGAAATTTGGATATTTGATAGTTAAGATCCAAATAAACAACTTTCATGAAGAACACTTTTTGAAAAAATGAAGTCTAATGGGTCCGTTTGAGCTTGCAAGTCGGAACAGAGGTACTGAAGTTGGGTTTGAGCAACCTACGGTATTTGGGACATATCTTGGGCTGAAGGAAGCCAAATTGGACAAACCAGATATGCATTTTATAGCCAAGACAAAGATCTACAACTTTCATGAAGAGTACTTTTCATGAATCTGAAGTATAGTTGGTCGTTTTTGGCTTCCAAGTCAGACACAAAAATTTTCGTCCTCAATCATCCACTCATCCACTAATCCATCCACTCATCCACTAATCCAACCACTCAACCACTCCACCCACTCATCCACTAATCCACCCACTCATCCATCCACTCACCCATTCATCTCCATAATTTCCCACTCACCAAAAGTCCTTTGGCATTTTCCACTCAACCAACCCACTCAACCATTCCACTCACTCATCCACTAAACCAACCCACTCAACCACTCCACTCAAACACTCCACTCACTCACCCACTCATCCACCCACTCTCCTTTGTCATTTTGTTACCCTAGACTTCTATAAAAGGCACCATTGGTTATCATGAATAAGTTGTATTCTCCTTCATTTCTCTCATAGTTTCTTCTTGTTTCTTCATAGTTTCTCATAGCTTTTGTATATTTTGATGCTCCCCTTCATGGTAATGGAGGGCTAAGCTACTTTCGGTCAATTTAGAACTCTTGAAGAGATTGTGGTTTAGATCTTGGTTATGTATTGTATTTGATTTTTAATTGAATTCCTCTTTTCTTCTTCTTGATCTTGAATGCATGAATGGTGATTCTATTTATGTTGATCTGATTTAATCTTGGTTTAAGATTGAGATTTGTGATGAAACTTAGAACTGATTGATCTAAATTAATCACAAAATTGAAAAGGTTAGGTTACTGATTTGTGCCTAAGTTAATTGAATTCGGTACTTGAAATTAAC
Source organism: Ormosia emarginata (assembly GCA_029884605.1). Lineage (NCBI taxonomy): Eukaryota > Viridiplantae > Streptophyta > Magnoliopsida > Fabales > Fabaceae > Ormosia > Ormosia emarginata. Next base: position 5,699,202 of record JAQQTP010000089.1, read on the forward strand.
ATAGATCTTCATGAATGGTGTGATTGCGGATTTGTGATTATCACTTGTTAATTAAATTCTAGACGATCGTCTAGTATGAATTCTGGATTTGATGCAGAGATCTCGGTTAGATCCAAATTAACAATTCAATTGCGCTTCAAGTGTTCTATGAAGGGTCTATGATTGAATCCACCCAATCTTGGATAGGTTTCTAAATTGACTGCTCTTTAATTGTTATTTCTTCCTTTAATTTTGTTAAATGCGATCTTAAACTATCAAACCCCCCTTTGCTAACTTTCACTTGATTTGATTAAATTGCATCTACAATCCTCGTGAAGATGATCCGGTGTTGTCACTGTGCTACAAGCTTAGGTAATAACTTCGGTTATAATTTTGACTGAGTTCGGCGCTCGTCAAAATTTTGGCGCCGTTGCCGGGGATTAGTAAGTGTAATCTTTTCATTTTAAGTGTTTTTACTAACCTTTGCTTTTTATTAACTTTTCTAACATTTTTATCCATTGTCTAGTGTATTTGCTTATTTATTTGTTTTTGTGAGATGCATGACTAGGTCCGAGCTTGATAACTTGGTTGACTTTGTTCCTGAGATTGATAGAACCTTGCATAGGTTGATTAGAGCTCGTAGGCTAAGTGCAAGAATTGCTTCTGAATTTGATCTTAATATTGGGAGTGAACTTGAGATCTTGAATAATTCTGAAACCATGGCTGATAACATGCAGAATAGAACTCTTAAGGAACTTCTTTGCTCCTGATATAACTAACGGTCTTTGTGTATTCAATACCCGGATCTTGATGCTGATTTTGAGTTAAAATCTGGATTGATACATTTGTTGCCCAAGTTTCACGGTTTTGCAGGTGAGGATCCCCATAAGCATCTAAAGGAGTTCCATGTGGTTTGTTCAACCATGAAGCCACATGGGATCTCAGAAGAGCACATCAAGCCGAGGGCATTTCCTTTCTCACTTGTCGATGACCAAGGATTGGTTATTTTATCTTTCACCAGGTTCAAGTAACAAGTTGGACCGACATGAAGCGGTTGTTCTTAGAGAAATTTTTCCCGCCTCTAGAATTTGCTTTGCCATTAGAAAAGATATATGTGGCATAAGACAAATGACAGGAGAGACCTTGCATGAATATTGGGAAAGATTCAAGAAGCGTGCTCGAGTGTCCCCACCACCAAATCACCGATCAACTCTTAATTCAATATTTCTATGAAGGCTTGCTGCCAAATGACGAAGCATGGTGGATCTTTGCCTCTGGAGGAGCCTTAGTAGACAAGACCCCTGCAACAGCGAGAGATTTGATAGCAAACATGGCAGCCAATACCCAATAATTTGGCACACGAATTATTACCTCAACCAGAGGAGTTAATGAGATCCAATCATCTCATGCAGACCAACAGAGAATGGAACACAGACTTGATGAATTGACTTCTTTGGTGAGGCAGTTAGCGGTGGGACAACAAGCACCAATGCAGATGGTCGCAATTTGTGTGTGGCATTTGCTCTTGTTCATCTCATCCTACGATGCATGCCCCACACTTCGGGATGGTGGTTCTATTTTTCCGAGCAATCTGTTGCGGCGGTGGTATTTTTCTGGTAGACCCCAATATCGCAATCACAAAGCAGTAGCCCGGGTATGATCCATTTTCTAATACCTATAACCCATTTGGAGGGACCATCCCAACCTGAGATATGGAAATTCGGTCAACAACAACAACAACCCTACCAACAAGAAGAACCGTAGTTTAGATACCAAGCTACAGGCCCTGGCAACAAGTACCAACCACCTGCATTTAGGCAAGCACAACCTGCGCCGCCACCCATGTACGGCAGCCCCTCCAACTACTGTTCCAACAGCCCACTCTAGCTGAGCCACCTTTCGAAGACTTGATGAAACGGTTTCAGCAGAATGTCAATGCCACCATCCAGAATTTACAAACTCAAATTGGGCGGATGGCAACCACTGCGAGTAAGCCGAAAAGTCAAGGGTCGAACTAATTGCCTTCACAAACAAATAACAACCCAAGAGGCAATGTAAGTGCCATTAGCTTGAGAAGTGGCGAGAGAAGTTGACGGTCCTACTCCACCACAACCCGAACTACAAGTGCAAAGAACCGAAGGTGACCGAAACGAAGAAAATGAATAGCTCGGTCAAAAATCATGTGACACGAAGAAATGTGCGAGAGAATTCAAATCGGCCATTCCACTACCTTTCCAAACAGAGTCACACGGTCCAAGCATCGCGCAAACAGAAATAAAAGAGAAGTCATGGACACATTCGGGAAGGTGGAAATCAATATTCTTCTCTTGGATGCAATCAAGCAAATTCCTAAGTATGCCAAATTTCTCAAGGAGTCGTGCACTCACAAGAGAAGACTTAAGGGTGCGAGAAGATTAGCATGGGCGAGAAATGTTTCGCAATGATTCTCGCCAAGCATGCCACGAAATGCAAAGATCCTGGAACTTTCACAATTCCTTGCACGATAGGCAACTCCAGATTTGAACATGCAATGCTAGATTTGGGTGCTTCAATCAATGTCATGCCTATGTCAGTTTATAAGTCATTGAACATTGGCACTTTGCAACCCACCGGTATCGTGATTCGGTTGGCGAATAGGACCACCGCTCATCCAAGAGGAGTCTTTGGAAGATGTGTTAGTTCGGTGAATGAGTTAATTTTTCCGGCGGACTTCTACGTCTTGGACATGGAAGATGAGTCTTCACAAACCATGCTCCATTGATTCTAGGCGGAGACCATTCCTCAAGACCGCCAAGACCAAGATAGATGTGCATGCTGGCACCCTTTCTATGGAGTTTGGCGATGATTTGGTACAGTTTAACATTTTTGATGCCATGAGACATCCCCAGAGGAGCATTCTGTTTTCCATATTGATGTGATTAAGATCTTTGGTTGATGATGTTTATCTTTGCCGATTTATATGCTAAATTCCACGATATTGTTGACTTTCTCGGATTCTCGTTTCTTGTGATACATGTCTTGCTTGTGATATTGAGCCGTGTCTTTGCATGTCTTGAGATTTATCTTTGGTATGAGTGATGATGCAATCGCCGACTTGAATGATACCGCATGTGAAAATAGAAGTCGAATCGTCTTGAATTTAATGTTTTGAATTAGTTGTTTCAAATAGCTTATCGCCTTCCATTGTACTGCCCCCATCCTTAGAGTTGAAGACTTTGCCGGACCATCTTAAATATGCATATTTAGGAGATGGTGAGAAGCGCCGATGATTGTTGCTAAGAATCGCAACCTGAACAAGAAGAAAAATTGTTGCAGGTTTTGAGGCAGAATAAGCAAGCCATCGGATGGACACTTGCAGATCTTCCTGGTATTAGTCCCTCCACATGCATACATAGGATTTTATTGGAGGAGGACACGAAACCAATAAGGCAACCCCAAAGGAGACTGAACCCCTTGATTCTAGATGTGGTGAAGAAGGAAGTGACCAAGCTACTTCAAGCTGGCATTATTTATCCCATATCAGACAGTAAATGGGTGAGCCAGGTGCAAGTTGTTCCCAAGAAATGTGGGGTCACAGTAGTTGGGAATAAGAATAATGAACTTTTACCCACAAGAGTTCAGAACAGTTGGTGGGTTTGCATTGATTATAGGCGGCTTAACCAGGCTACCAGAAAAGATCATTTTCCGCTACCTTTCATTGATCAGATGTTGGAGAGGCTAGCTGGCAAGTCGCATTATTGTTTCCTGGATGGATATTCAGGCTATTTTCAGATTCATATTGCCCCAGAAGACCAAGAGAAGACTACTTTCACTTGTCTATTTGGCACATTTGCATACAGGAGGATGCCCTTTGGTTTGTGCAATGCTCCGGGCACCTTTTAAAGGTATATGGTAAGTATCTTTTCTGACTTTTTAGAGAATTGCATGGATGTGTTTATGGATGATTTTACTATCTATGGCTCTTCCTTTGATGCATGTCTGGATAGTCTGGCTCATGTTTTACATAGATGCATTGAAACTAACCTTGTTCTGAATTTTGAGAAATGTCACATTTCATGGTAGAACAATGCATAGTTTTAGGGCATATAATATCTAGCAAGGGTATTAAGGTAGATCCTGCGAAAATAGATGTTATTTCATACCTATCTTACCCCACATGCGTGCGGGAGGTTTGTTCTTTCCTTGGTCATGCAGGTTTCTATAGGCGATTCATAAAAGATTTCAGCAAAATTGCTCTTCCACTATCCAACTTGCTACAAAAAGAAGTGGAGTTCCATTTTGACCAGAAATGCAAGGATGCCTTCAATCACTTGAAGCAAGCATTGACCAGTACACCTATCATCCAACCACCAGATTGGACACTCCCATTTGAGCTCATGTGTGATGCCTCTAATTATGCTTTGGGAGCTGTTCTTGTACAAAGGGTCGGCAAGATATCTCATGTCATATCCTATGCCTCAAGAACTTTAGATCCTGCACAAGTCAACTACACCACCACTGAAAAAGAACTTTTAGCAATTGTTTTTGCTTTAGACAAATTTCGATCATATTTGCTTGGTTCTAGAGTGGTTGTGTTTTCAGATCATACAGCTCTGAAGTTTCTCCTGAAGAAGCTTGATGCAAAGCTTAGGTTGATTAGGTGGATTTTGCTCCACCAAGAGTTCGATATTGAAATCCGTGATAAAAGTAGAGCGGAGAATTTAGTGGCTGATCACCTAAGCCGAATTGAAAGGGAGGCAAATACTTTTCCTATCCATGATGTCTTCCCTGATGAGCAGCTTTTCAAGCTGCAAGGTAACACTCCTTGGTTTGCTGATTTGATAAATTTCTTAGTTGCTAGTGTTTTCCCTGCACATTTTATTAGGGCTCAGATTGATAAATTGAAGAATGAGTCAAAATATTATGTGTGGGACGACCCTTATCTGTGGAAATTTTGTAGTGACCAAGTCATTAGGAGATGCGTGCCTGATAATGAATTCCATTCTATTCTTAGCTTTTGTCATACACTTGCATGTGGCGGTCATTTTGGTCCCCAAAGGACTGCTAGGAAAGTTTTGGAATCTGGATTATATTGGCCCACTCTATTTCATGATGCATATGTGTTTTGTAAATCTTGTGATCAATGCCAAAGAACAGGAAACACTTCTCGAAGGAATGAGATGCCCCAGAAATCCTTATTATTCTGTGAGATTTTTGATGTATGGGGTATTGATTTTATGGGACCCTTTCCTGTTTCTTTTGGTTTTGTTTACATTTTGCTAGCTGTTGATTATGTATCCAAGTGGGTGGAAGTGAAAGCTACTCGGACTGATGATTCCAAAGTTGTTGTGGATTTTGTTAGATCACGATTTTCTCGCAAGTTTGGAGTTAGAAGGCCATCATCGGTGATCGGGGTTCACATTTTTGTAATCGAAGCATGGAAGCTTTGATGAAAAAGTATGGGGTCTTGCACGAGTTTCTACACCTTACCATCCCCAAACTAATGGGCAAGCCGAGATTTCCAACGGGGAGATCAGCGGATACTCCAAAAGACAGTTCAACCTAACGAAAAGACCTGGAGCAAGAGGCTTGAGGATGCTTTATGGGCTTACCGGACTACTTATAAGACACCAATCGGGATGTCTCCGTATCGGATTGTTTTTGGAAAAGCCTGCCACCTGCCGGTGGAAATTGAGCATCATGCATTCTGGGCGGTGAAAAGGTGCAACTTGGACCTAGATCAAGCAGGTATGGAGAGGAAGCTGCAGCTGCAGCAATTGGAGGAGATCCGCTTGGAGGCTTATGAAAGTTCCAAACTTTATAAGGAGAAGACCAAAGCCTTCCATGATAAGTTGATTCTGAGGAAAACATTTGAGATTGGTCAAAAAGTTCTCCTCTATAACTCCCGCCTCCGACTCATGCCTGGCAAATTAAGGTCTAGATGGGATGGACCATTTATTGTTACTAAGGTTTTTCCTTCTGGTGCTGTTCAGATTAAAAGTGAGGTCACTGCCAAAGCTTTCATCGTAAATGGACATCGCCTCAAACAGTATCATGAACTTCCAGAGAATGCAGAAATGGAGGTGATGAACCTTCTCCATTCGCATTATGAATAAAAAAAAATAGAAAAAAAAATAAAAAAAAAAGAAAAAAGAAAAAACAGTTGTGTGCCCGACAATGAGGTAGGTAGTGCCATTAAATTTTGTCACTCGGAAGCATGTGGAGCTCATTTTTTTTCTTCAGCGACAACAACTGCGAAAATCTTACAGTATGGATTTTATTGGCCTACTTTATTCAAGGTCTGTTACACCTTTTGCAAAAGCTGCGGAAATTGATCAAAAAAAGTTCTGCTTTGAGATTATCATCGGCACCTACTCCTTGGGAAATTGAGATCTAGGTGGCATGGTTCTTTTGTTTTCAAACACGTGTATCCTCTGGGGCCGTAGATATTGAAGATCCTAGGAATGGTAATGTGCTCAAAGTTAATGGACAGAGACTCAACCATTCCTGGAAAACCAAGTTCTTGAGTTCTTTGTGTTGTCGGTTAAGTGGCGGATACGGTACTCCGTGACTCTCAAGTTGGTTTATTTTTCAGTTTCCCAAAATAACTGAACCCTTCTTCTCCTTCAAAATGGATGTCATTCTTTCAAACCTGAGAAAACATTTTCCTTCTCTTCCTCAAAATGCTCTGAGAAAGATCTACAAAGTTCGATGTGAAAGATTGAGACTGTTAATGCACAAAGGTATGCCGAGAAGATGTACTATTTGGATAATTGAAGCAAAGGTCCGATTAGCAGGTGAGTCCTCAATTTCATTTGACTCATATATGCCCGGTCTTGGAAGAAGTTCATATTCTAAAAGGAGAAGAACAAAAAGGTTACAGGTCTGTCACAAATGTGGACGATGGAACTGTAACAAGCGATGTCGTACTTTGGGGATGGTTTCCGCAAATAGAGAAGATAAAATTTTTTTCATTAAGAATGGACTGAGTAAGGAGTCATTAGAAGATATCTTATTGACTCTTGAGACACATTCTTGTGGATTGGTGCATCGTGAAATTCTTAAATTGTGGAATCTCTTCAAGGATGAAGAAAAACGCTACAGTCTTGGGAATCTGACTCTAAAAGACCCTGTTTGCCAATTTATAAGAAAATTGGATGGGAAGCTTATCCTCAACTCATAGAAGACGTTTAAGCCGTTACTGGACGTTAAACCAGAGGCAGATGTGAGCCATATCCACAAACAATCTGTACATATCTTCTTCTTCTTCTTCTTCATGTCATCTTTCACAAAACAAAAACAAAAACAAAAAAACAAAAAAAAAATTATGTATACGTCTTAGGGTTGGCTTTGGTAACACAAATCGTGAATGGGGAAATGCATGCATCCTGATCCGGCCTTCTTAATTGAAAAACAAAGAAGGTAGATTGTATCCCACATGTGAGGCAGCCAGTCGTATTATGGCCACTTGTCCCTTTTGGGAGCCCTATGTTGCGCTGGTCTTAATGGGTCGAATACTAGTCAACAATGCTTTGGCATAAAGCCGAAAGAGCAGACTACCTCCATCCCAATCTTAAGTAAGTATACACTCATCTTTCATCAAGTTTTTTCTAACAATTTCAAAAAAAAAAAAAACAGACGTGATGTCTACTGCACTCATGACGCGCAGTATAAAGATACGCCATGGAAACTGTACATACAGGTATGTCATCATTTTCTATTTCTTTTATCTTTGTATCATTTTGTTGTATTTTGATTTTTGTACAGACGATCCTTTGAGCAGGGTCCTTCAGGGGTTTCTAGACTTCTTTACCTTGATGGTTTTCTTGAAGTCAAAAAAAAAAAAAGAAGATTCTGTGTTTCTTAATTTCAACCTTTTCTGACAACAGCCAACCTACCCTTATAGGTGCAATTATTTCCCTTTCCATTCTTTTTCTTATTTAAACACTCCATTTTCTCCATTTTCCTTCAACTCAGAAACACTCAAAGGGAGGAAAAGTATAGAATGGGGCCTTCTATTCGTAACCTCAAAAATGTCTGTGTTTTTTGTGGGTCGAGTTATGGGAAGGGATTAGAGTTTGTAAACGCAGCTAGCACTCTTGGTCGATCACTTGCTGCGAGGAATATTCATCTTGTATATGGGGGAGGTTGTCGTGGGTTAATGGGGGCTGTATCACTTGCAGCTTTTATAGGAGGCAGTCAGGTTTTAGGTGTTATTCCTAAACCTTTAGCTGAAAATAACATCACTGGAAGGACAGTTGGAGAAGAAATTCAGGTAACATCCATGCATGGATGAATGAAAACAATGGTTGACAATTCTGATGCATTTATTGTCTTACCCGGTGGTTTTGGTACTTTGGAAGAAATTTTTCAAATCGTCTCTTGGGCCGAACTGAACATCCACCATAGACCCATTGGTTTGTTGAATGTTAATAATTTCTTTGATCTTTTGTTATTTTTTCTTGACAAAGTTGTGGAACAGAAATTTATCACTCCTTCGGCAAGACAACTTCTTATCTCTGCCTCCACTATTGATGAGCTCATTGATAAATTAGAAGCTTTTGAGTATGTACCTGATAAGGTATTAGCTCAGATAGATTGGTCAACAGGAAGCAGCGAAGGAAGTAACAAGAAAAAAAAGCCAGATCTGAAACTTTATCTTTAATGGGTTTGATTTTATTGTACTTTGTTTCTGTTTAAATTTGTGTCAGTTTTCTCCAACAGGTAATATCTTCTATCCTTTACTCATCTATATTTTAACATTGAGGACAATGTTGTGATCTAGTTGGGGGGAAGAATAGTTGACCAAAAAAAAAAAATAAAAAAAATAAAATAAAAATAAAAAAATAAAAAAATAAAAAAAAATATTTTTTGTTGTTTTGTTTGGAAAGTATGATATGATTGTCATAGACTTATTAAACCAATTAGTGATGGCAGAGTAAAGAGTAATTTTACTCTTGAGACGCATCTTAATTAGTGGCAGAATAAGGAGTTTTTTAGGTAGTAATTAATTAGTATTAAATTGTGGAAGTACTAAAGTTTTATTGTTTGATTTCTTTTCAGGGTCTGATGCGTCACTGACAGTGTGCTTCTTTTCTGCTTGGCGTTGATTCACTTCTTATCAGGTTGTGTTGCTCTTTTCTACATCTCTCTTTCACATTGAAGGCAATGTTATATTAAGTGTGGGGGAGAGATTTTAGCATTTTTTTTAAAAAAAAAATAAAAAAAAAAGGGGTTCATTGCATGATTGAATAACTTTTCTCCCTTCTTGAACTGATATGCTCGGTGATGAATTGAGTTTGATGGATGCATACCTTGTGAGATTTTGAGCCTAATGGATGGATTCAACATTTATGCCATTCTCTTCTTTCTTGTGTGATTTTCACTCATGTTAATGATCACTCTAGAACTTGCTTTGATTCTTTTTTAGGCTACATTTCACTTGCATGCATGAACATGATTGAGGCCCTCTTTCTCAATTAGCTAGTTTAACCAAATAGCCAACCTTGTTTTCAATATGATATCAAGCACTCTTTTGACTTCTTGAAAATTCTCTGATTCCTGCCAACCTTGTATATTTTCCTTTACTTAACCCCTTTGAGCTTATTTGACCATTCCTTGTTTCTAGCTCATTATGTACCTTAAATGAAAAATTGTGTTCTTACTTTACCTTAGGGAATAAAAGAACATTAGCTTGGTTAATGGATGAGTTTTTGAACAAGTGTGGGAGTGTGTACAAAATGGTTGTTGAAAAAGGAAAGAGTGCCTAAAAAAAATGTATGTATATAGTTATGTTCATATTAAAAAAAAAAGGATTGAGAAATGAATATGTAAAGGGATATACATTAGAGTTGGGATGAACTTTTATGCTTGTTATTTGAACTCAGCTCTCATTTGCTTTTATTCTCTTTGGTATTTATCTTCTTATATCCATTTTATCCTCTTCTGTTACCTTGACCTCACTACAACCTTGAATAAAGTCCTCATGATTTGTGTGTGCATGTGTTTTGAGTAGTGGAGAAGTAGAAGATAAGCAAGCTTATGGTAGTGCAATTTTCATGGGTTGAATTGAGTGAAATACCTACCTTTTAAACACTTGAGAGACTGAGAGGGAATCTTGTGAAGATCTATCATTCTCGATTCATGTTGAAGATACCTTGCTTGTTGGTTTGAGATGTGGAGAATTGTTAACTCATGAATGTTTTGATCCCTTGAACCTTTGGTTGTTCTTCTTGATTGTAAAATTTTGGTCTTGAGTTTTGCCCAGGAGTGCAAAAAGCTAAGTGTGGGGGAATTTGATAATCACATATTTTATTCATTAAGAAACCCTTATGTTTAGTCATTTACACTCTCCATATTCTTAATTGATTGAGTTTGGTATGATTTTGTGAGTTTAAGCTCAAATTGGTCCTAATTGAATATTTTCAGCATTATTGAGACTTGACACTGTTTCTGTATTTTGGCCATAACTTGAGTTTCTAATATCTGATAATCATGAATTTTACCTTGTAGGAAAGCTAGGAGGAAGCTCTACAACTTTGATGAAGAGCTCGAAGTCCGAAACAGATGTCTAAGAGACCTAAGTTTACATAGAAGTCAGAATACGGGTTCTGTCACTAGAATCCGAACGGTGTGCACTCATAAAATCATATCTCAAGCTGTAATAATAGAGATAGGCTGAAATTTGGATATTTGATAGTTAAGATCCAAATAAACAACTTTCATGAAGAACACTTTTTGAAAAAATGAAGTCTAATGGGTCAGTTTGAGCTTGCAAGTCGGAACAGAGGTGCTGAAGTTGGGTTTGAGCAACCTACGGTATTTGGGACATATCTTAGGCTGAAGGAAGCCAAATTGGACGAACCAGATATGCATTTTATAGCCAAGACAAAGATCTACAACTTTCATGAAGAGTACTTTTCATGAATCTGAAGTATAGTTGGTCGTTTTTGGCTTCCAAGTCAGACACGAAAATTTTCGTCCTCAATCATCCACTCATCCATTAATCCATCCACTCATCCACTCATCCACTCATCCACTAATCCAACCACTCAACCACTCCATCCACTCATCCATCCACTCACCCATTCATCTCCATAATTTCCCACTCACCAAAAGTCCTTTGGCATTTTCCACTCAACCAACCCACTCAACCATTCCACTCACTCATCCACTAAACCAACCCACTCAACCACTCCACTCAAACACTCCACTCACTCACCCACTCATCCACCCACTCCCCTTTGTCATTTTGTTACCCTAGACTTCTATAAAAGGCACCATTGGTTATCATGAATAAGTTGTATTCTCCTTCATTTCTCTCATAGTTTCTTCTTGTTTCTTCATAGTTTCTCATAGCTTTTGTATATTTTGATGCTCCCCTTCATGGTAATGGAGGGCTAAGCTACTTTCGGTCAATTTAGAACTCTTGAAGAGATTGTGGTTTGGATTCTTGAGATCTTGGTTATGTATTGTATTTGATTTTTAATTGAATTCCTCTTTTCTTCTTCTAGATCTTGAATGCATGAATGGTGATTCTATTTATGTTGATCTGATTTGATCTTGGTTTAAGATTGAGATTTGTGATGAAACTTAGAACTGATTGATCTAAATTAATCACAAAATTGAAAAGGTTAGGTTACTGATTTGTGCCTAAGTTAATTGAATTCGGTACTTGAAATTAACATAGATCTTCATGAATGGTGTGATTGCGGATTTGTGATTATCACTTGTTAATTAAATTCTAGACGATCGTCTAGTATGAATTCTGGATTTGATGCAGAGATCTCGGTTAGATCCAAATTAACAATTCAATTGCGCTTCAAGTGTTCTATGAAGGGTCTATGATTGAATCCACCCAATCTTGGATAGGTTTCTAAATTGACTGCTCTTTAATTGTTATTTCTTCCTTTAATTTTGTTAAATGCGATCTTAAACTATCAAACCCCCCTTTGCTAACTTTCACTTGATTTGATTAAATTGCATCTATAATCCTCGTGGAGATGATCCGGTGTTGTCACTGTGCTACAAGCTTAGGTAATAACTTCGGTTATAATTTTGACTGAGTTCGGCGCTCGTCACCTACGCTAGGCTGTGGATGAGAAATCCTATGCCAGGCTGTGGATGAGTATATCCTACGCTAGACTGCAGATGAGAAATCCTATGTCAGGCTGAGGATTATTATATTCTATGCTCGACTAAGGATAAACATATCCTAGGTCAAGCTAAGGATAAGTAAGCTTAATGCCAAATGAAGGTATACAATTCCTAAGTATAATTAAGTTATATATATGAGTTTTAATTTAGAAATATATCTTTGTATATATTTAGTTATAATACCATGAGATAAATGTTCTTACTGAGAATTTTATATTCTCACCCCATTATGTTTCATGATTAGCAGGTCAAGATCCTACAAGAGGGTAAGAAGATGGAGAAAGCAGAAGAATTATAAGAGTTTAATTTTATGTTTTTAATTCAAAGCTTATGTATTATTTTATAATTGCTTTGTGAATATAAAGGTTGTATATTTGTATATGAGTTTTAGATATGGCTCTCCATAATGATTTGTTTAAATGTTATGGATTAGTTGATGATTAGGTTAGAAGTAGCATGTCTAATACTGTTTATCCAGGTATATATCAGATATACTAGAGTACAGATATTAGGATGTTACAGGATACACTAACACGCATGACATTTTCCACGTGGTAACACCAAACGTGATGGCATTTTCTATGTGTAAACACCACGCGTGTTGGCGTATCCATGTAGGATGCGTCACGGGTGTTGGCGTTTCACACGTGGAGAAAAAAAATAAAAAATAAAATGTTGCGTTGCATGTGTAGGGCATTTAACTCATTTTACGTGGATCTCTTGAAAAATGGCGCCCAGAAACACATACAATTGACATGTCTACTAAAGAATGCACTATAATATTGAGAAACAATAGTTTCAATTAGCTTATTTATAGGTCAAGTATTTGTTTCTGATCTGTATAGTAATCGATGTGAGACTTTGGTATTGGTAAGACAAAACAACTAAGTAAGACAACAAAATACTTTTATTCAATGTGGGACTTTTCAGTGGGTGAGGATTAGTGGAGGACTTTTCCACTAAAATGAAAAACAATATTAGATTTGCAAACCTCACTCTTTTTTAGTCGTATTCAATGTCCATAAAATGAAAAATAAAAAAAGAATAAGGGACAGGGGAAACTAAACTAGTCTATAGTGTTTTAGTATTCGATTCAGAACAATAGATAAATTAAATGTTGTTGTTGGCAAAAATAAAGTCGTAATCTTATACAGAATAATCCTGAAAAGTTTAAAAAAATTAGAACTTATATCATGCTTATATTCAACCATAAAAAAATTTCTTTTTATTTTTCCTTTTTCTTTGCCTTCTTGAAAAATCTGATAAGCACTTTGGTTTGTAACTTGAATCTTCACCAGTGTAAGCAAAGACATAACTTATATGATGATCCAGACTATCCTAGTTCTTATATTTTCAAATTTCATATTTGTGAACCCATCAATACTTGATGACCAACTTCAAGTTAGTTTCTAAATTTTTACCAGAGATAATAAGGAAGTCTCTGTCATTTCATGATTAATTTTATTATTACAAATAAGGTAAAAAAGGACAACATATCATGAATTCTGAAGCAAACATTAGTTCTGACTGCTAAACTCCAAACAGAGAACGAAATAATCAATTCATTGACATAAGTTCATTATCAAGTCTTTGCTAATTTTATTCTAATGAATTTGGTTTAATATGTTCATCAGCAAAAGACAACAACGACAATTATTAAATAATGATATAAATATACAATATACTAAAACAAAATTAAAGCTGGATAATCTGATTATCTTCAAGTGACGAGTTGAGATGTAAAATGCAAGTGATAATTCTGTGCCAAATAAAAAGGGAAAGGAGAAGGCTAGTTATATGTAATATTATTATATTAATAACTATGCAGCAAATATATATATCTAGTCTAGACTAGTTTAGTTTAGCCACTAGACACTATAGACTAGTTTAGTTTAGCATGTCCCTTGTTCTTTTTTTATTTTTCATTTTATGGACATTGAATACTGATAATCACATATTTTATACATTAATAAACCCTCATTTTTAGTCATTTACACTCTTCATATACTTAATTGATTAAGTCTGGTTATGTTTTATAAGATTGGACTCAAATTGGACTTAATTGATTTTTTCAGCATTATTTGGGTCTTACACTATTTCTGTATTTTAGTCATATCTTGAGTTCTAGATGTCTAGACATTATGAATTTTACCTTGTAGGAAAGCTGAGAGAAAGCTCTACAACTTTGATGAAGAGCTCAAAGTCTCATTCAGACATCTAGCAGAGCTAATTGGGCTTGAAAGTCAGAACACAAGTTTTGTGACTGGAACCTAAATAGTGTACAGTAATTAGAGCATAACTCAAGCTGTAGGAACTTTCTTGGGCTGAAATTTGGAGAGTTGAAAGTTAAGACCCATATCTACAACTTTCATCGAGAACATAAGAGCTCATTCGGACAGCTTGGAGGTGATATTGGGTCTGGAAGTCAAAATAGAAGTGCTGAAATTGGGCCTAAACAGTCTGCAGTAATTAGGTCATATCTTGGGCTGTAGGATGAATTTTTGGATGATTTCGGTGCCATTGGAAAGCTGAGACAAAATTCTACAACTTTAAGAATCTCAATAATTTTTCACTCACCAACTCACCATTTGGCATTTTTCACTCATTCATCCACTCATCCACCTACTCTTGATCAGTCCTCTTGTCATTTTGTATCCCTAATCCTCTATAAAAGGCACCATTGGCTGATCATTTGGTGCTCTTGGTGTTAGGCTTAGTTTTTACAAGTTATGGTTATGCTTGTTTATTATTATTTTTTTGTAATTTTCTCTTGTTCTAAATTGAAACTATGTTCATCTTTCTCTTCTTCTCTCTTTCTTTCTTTTTATCTATGAGTAACTAAATCTTCATCTTGCTTGGGTGAAAGAGTGAAGCTCTTGGTAATGAAATAAGGTTAGATTATTCTATTTCTTGTGCTTAAATGATATATTATCAAATGGACATTATATGTGTTGTATTTTGTTTCCAATAAATTTAGAAACCTTTTTTGTATAATAGAGATCTTGATTTATTGTAGACAATAGGATTGACACAGTGAATGCTTGAACTCATTTACAAATGTTGGTAGATAATTAAAGGAATCATAATATGATTGCATATATAATTGAACTTTGAATGTTATATTTTTCGATTGGAACATCCGTTGTGTGTGGATTTCAATTTAGTTATAAAGAGAAATAATCTTACCTTTAATTTATTACCAAGAGTGGATCTCCTAACCCAAACAAGTTCTTAAATTTATTTGTGAACATCTTTTATTACTTTTGGTGTTATGACAAATCCTTTTCTTACCTCAATTAATTTTTCTTCATCAATTCCCTGTGAATCGACCTCGGACTCCTGAGAAATTTATTACTTGAGACAACCTGCACTTGGGTTTGCATCTTTAAATCCCGCAGTCAAGTTTTTGGCGCCGTTGTCGGGGACTTGATTTGAAGTTTTAATTTATTGAGATTCTTTTTCATTAATAAAATCTATTCTCTCTTCTCCCTCACTGGAGCAAAAGATCGGCTTACCTATTCTTCGATTTCTTTACTAACTCTCTAACTTTCTAACTATCTAACTTACTAACCTATTAACTTGCTAAAATACTAACTTTCTAACTTTTTAATTTACGTCATTTAATTTTTGCTCTCTAACTTTTTAATTTCTGTTATTTATTATTATTTTCTAACATAACGAAATAATTTTTCTTCTTCTCTTCTCTTTTCGTTGGCTCTCGTGGCTCGCCTCTCTCCAATTTTCATATTTTAAATTTATTTTCTGCAATTTACTTGCTACACTTTATTTTCTATACTTTACTTTCTACACTTTATTTTCTACGCAATTTACTTTCGTAATTTTTTTTTGTATTTTATTTCTAACTTTCTAACTTTATTAACTCTCTAATTATCTAACTTTTTACTTTATCAGTTATCTAACTTTTTACTTGTTAATATTTATTGGGTGGTTAGTTTATACTATATCCTTATTAATATTTAATGGCGGGTTATACTGCCAGCTTGTACATTATTTTTATTTTTATTTTAAGTTATTTATGTAGTTATGCTTAATTGGTATCGTGATTTAAATTCTGGTAGTTTAGTTAAAATTAATTCTGGTACTTTATATATTGATTTGTTTGAATCACAATCACACACAATTGACACAATAGCTGACAATGAAAGTGTACATGATGAACATGAAAATCAACTATTACGAACCATGCGTGAATATTTGCAACCACCTCGAAATTCTAGTCCATCATGTTTTATCTTTCCACTCAATGCCAATAATTTTAGATTAAAGCCAGGTATGATTTCTTTACTTCCTAAGTTTCATGGTTTAGAATCTGAAAGTCCATATTTACATTTGAATGAATTTGAGGAAGTATGTATTGCTTTCAATGACCAAAATTGCACTGAAGAGATTGTTAAGCTTAAATTGTTTCCTTTTTCTTTAAAAGATAAAGCAAAATCTTGGTTAACACTTTGAAACCAAGATCAATTAGCACATGGCAAGAAATGCAAGGTGAGTTCTTAAAGAAATTTTTTCCAACACATAAAACCAATGCTATGAAAAGACAAATCCAAAATTTTTCCCAAAATTCAAATGAAGCATATTTTCAATGTTGGGAACGGTTTAAAGATTTGTTAAATTCTTGCCCATATCATGGTTTTGAAAAATGGCGCACTATAAGCTTCTTTTATGAAGGTTTAACACCTGAAACTAAATAATTTGTGGAAACAATGTGCAATGGTGAGTTTCTTGATAAAGAACCTGATGAAGCTTTAGACTATTTAAACCAGTTGGCTGAAAATTCTCAATTTTGGCATAGTACTAACCCTTCTGAAAATTCAATTAGATCTAACCTTGCAAGTACTAATAAAGGAAAATATCACCTTACTCAAGAGGAAGATCTAAATGCTAGGTTTACCAGTTTGGCTAGAATGGTTGAAGCCATGGAATTAAGAAAAACAAAAGAAATCAAATCTGTGCAAAATGAAGAAATTTGTGGCATTTGTGATGACTTAGGACACTCAACACACGAATGTCCTAACATTCCTGTCTTTAAAGAAGTTATACATGAGCAAGTAAATGCAATGAATAATTTTAAAAAGTCATTTACTTCTTCTTTTTCAGATACATACAATCCAAGATGGAGAAATCACCCGAACTTCAGCTGGAGAAATAATAATCAGTCACAATTCGTGCAACCACTAACTCCTCAGACACAACAGGACTCTCAAAATTCTCAATGATATGCACCTTATGTCTCACCATATAGGAAAAACCTTGAAGAAACACTGCATGCATTCATAGAAAAGCAAGATGCCATTAATAAACAAAACAATCAAACCATGAATGACATAAAAGACACTCTTGCTAAACTTTCTTCTACACTCACCATTCACGAGAAAGAAAAATTTCCTTCTCAACCTTAACCAAATCCCAAGGGTCAGTATAGTCTAAATGAGGAGAGTTCAGAAAATCAACAAATAGACTAAGTTAAGTCAGTGATAACTCTTAGGAGTGGAAAGGTTGTTGAAAAACAAATCCCCAAATCTTGTGAGAAAGAAGATGAACTAATTTCTTAAGAAAATGAAGAAGTTGACCAAAAAGAGACTAAACTCTCGCCTTCACCCCCATTTCCTCAAGCATTAAATAATCCAAAGAAATTGGACCACCATACTGAAATTTTTGAAATTTTGAAACAAGTGAAGATCAATATTCCTTTGTTAGATGTTATCAAATAGATTCCTTGTTATGCTAAATATTTGAAGGACTTGCGTACTGTTAAAAGAAAATTAAATGTGAAAAAGAAAACATTTTTGGCTGAACAGGTAAGCTCCATTCTTCATAATAATAGTGCATTGAAATATAAAGACACTAGTTGTCTTACAGTTTCATGCATTATTGGAGAACATAAAATTGAAAAAGCTTTACTTGATCTTGGTGCTAGTGTTAATTTGCTTCCATATTTAGTTTATCAGCAACTCAACTTAGGTGAGTTAAAACTCAGTTTATCAGCAACTCAACTTAGGTGAGTTAAAACTAACTTCTGTAACTCTTCTACTTGCCGATAGATCAATTAAAATTCTAAGAGGAATAGTGGAAGATGTGTTAGTTCAAGTTGATAAATTCATATATCCTGTGGATTTTATTGTCTTGGATACTGAACATATGGTTGATAGTTGCAAGTCAATTCTTGTTATTTTAGACCGTCCATTTTTAGCAACATCAAATTCTTTGATAAATTGCAGAAATGGAGTAGTGAAGTTAACATTTGGAAACATGACACTAGAGCTCAATACTTTTAACATGTGTAAGCAACCACAGGAAGTTCTTAATGAAAAAGGGGAAGTTGAAGGGATTGAAGCCATCGTAGATGATCATATTCAAAAAGGGAGTTCTTCTGACCCATTAGAAGTTTGTTTAATTAATTCATTTGATTTGCTTGATTGTACAGAGGAAATAGAATACAAAGGATGGAAGCCGAGATTCAAAGTGCTAAAACCTATGAATGATAATGCCCATGAAGAAGTATCTACACCGGAACTAAAGTCATTAGCTGCTGGGTTAAAGTACACATTTTTTGGAGAAGAACAAAGCTTTCCAGAAGTAATTTTCCTAACTCTTACTGAAAAACAAGAAGGAAATATGCCTCCTCAATGGACGCACCAAGATAGAAAGAAACTTTTGACAGAGGTGAAAAATTTTTATTGGGATGACCCATACTTGTTCAAATATTGTCTTGACCAAATCTTTCGGAGATGTGTGCCCGACAGTGAGGTAGGTAGTGTCATTAAATTTTGTCACTCAGAAGCTTGTGGAGGTCACTTTTCTACAAAGAAAACAGCTGCGAAAATCTTGCAGTATGGATTTTATTGGCCCACTTTATTTAAAGACTGCTATACTTTTTGCAAAAGTCATAAAAATTGTCAAAAGTTAGGCTCAATTTCAAAAAGAAACATGATGCCTCTGAACCCCATCCTTGTCATTGAAATTTTTTATTGTTGAGGAATTGATTTCATGGGTCCATTTCCATCTTCATTTGAATTTGTGTATATTTTGGTTGCAGTTGATTATGTCTCAAAATGGGTTGAGGCGATTCCATGCCGACACAATGATCATAAAACTGTTGTCAATTTTTTTAAAAAAAATATCTTGTGTCGATTTAGAATCTCTCGAGCTATCATAAGTGATGGGGGAACACATTTTTACAATAAACCATTTGAATCTTTAATGAAGAAATATGGTATTACACACAAAATTACCACCCTTTATCACCCTCAGACAAGTGGACAAGTTGAATTGGCAAATAGGGAGATTAAACAAATTTTGGAAAAAATGGTTAACCCAAATCGTAAAGATTGGTCTTTAAGACTAAACGATGCACTTTGGGCTTACTGTACTACTTTCAAAAAATCTTTGGGCATGTCACCCTATCGGTTAGTCTATAGAAAACCTTGTCACTTGCCTGTAGAATTGGAACATAAAGCATTCTGGGCCATTAAAGCTTTCAATCTAAATCTTGATGATACTTGCACGATATGCAAATTGTAATTAAATGAACATGAGGAATTGAGAAATGATGCATATGAGAACTCAAAGATTTATAAAGCCAGAACAAAAGCTTTTCATGATAAGACAATTTTGAGAAAATCTTTTGAAATTGGTTAAAAAGTTTTGCTTTATGATTCTCGCCAGCACATATTCCCTGGAAAATTGAGATCTAGGTGGAGTGGTCCTTTTGTTGTCAAACATGTGTATCCTCATGGGGCTATAGATATTGAGAATCCTAGGAATGGTAATGTGTTTAAAGTCAATGGACAAAGGCTCAAACCATTTCTGGAAAACCAAGTTGATAAGGTAGAATTCATCTCTCTTTTTTATCCTTGTTATGAATAGAATTCACTCTAATTTTGTTGCCTTGTTTTTGCAGTTCTTTGTGTTGCCAGTTAAGTGGCAGATAACGGTACTCCGTGACTCTCAAGTCGGTTTATTTTTCAATTTCCTAAAATAACTGAATCCTTCTTCTTCTTTAAAATGGATGTCATTCTTTCAAACCTGCGAAAATATTTTCCTTCTCTCCCTCAAAATGCTCTGAAAAAAATCTACAAAGTTCGATGTGAAAGATTAAGACTGTTAATGCACAAAGGTATGCCAGAAGATATACGCTAGATAATTGAAGCAAAGGTCTGACTAGCAGGTGAGTCTTCAATTTCATTTGACTCATACATGTCAGGTCTTGGAAGAAGTTCGTATTCTAAAAAGAGAATAGCAAAAAGGTTACAAGTCTATCACAAATGTGGACGATGGAATTGTAACAAGCGATGTCGTTCTTTGGGGATGGTTTCCACAAACAGAGAAGATAAAATTTTCTTCATTAAGAATGGACTGAGTAAGGAGTCATTAGATGATATCTTATTGACTCTTAAGACGCATTCTTATGGATTGGTGTATCGTGAACTTCTTAATTTGTGGAATCTCTTCAAGGATGAAGAAAAACGCTACAGTCTTGGGAATCTAACTCTAAAAGACCCTGTTTGCCAATTTATAAGAAAATTGGATGGGAAGCTTATCCTCGACTCATAGAAGATGTTTAAACCGTTACTGGACGTTAAACCAGAGGTAGATGTGAGCCATATCCACAACAATTTGTACATATTATCTTCTTCTTCTTTATGTTTTCTTAAAAAAAAAGAAAAAAAAATATCTGAACAAGGGCGATCCGAAAGGAGTACCATGGCTTTAATTAGTTGTGGAGCCCCAGCCTTTGGTTGACCCGTCATTGACTCGGGTGGACCTTTGCATGCTGGTCCTTAAAAAAGTTTATGTATCATGCTCTGTAGAGAGCCGCACTCCATAACTCAATGTTTACCATCTAGGCACTATGAAGTGGATGGACAGACAGAAACGTCCCACTCTAGTTATTAGTGAGAAGTAACCCGTAGCTGCCAAAGCATATGAGGCATCTGAGCTTGATCCTCTCTTTTATTAGAAGGGGCTCTCAGCGCCCTGGGATGGGACGTTCTGGATCTTGGAGATTACGGGTTTAAGATTTTAGCATCTTTGTTAATGTTACGAGCCCAAGTGTGAGCTCTCCAGGTTCCAGACCAAGGATGGAAACCCACGATGGTTTCTTCTTTCTCCTTTCTTTGAATAAACGGATGTGAATGTCTACTGCACTGGTGACACGTAGTATAAAGATATGCCACCACTGCACTCATGACGCGCAGTATAAAGATACGCCATGAAAACTGTACATAAAGGTATGTCATTATTTGCTATTATATTTCTTTTATCTTTGTATAATTTTATTGTATTTTGGTTTTGGACAGACAATCTTTTGAACTGGGTCCTTCAGAGGTTTCTAGACTTCTTTACCCTGATGGTTTTCTTGAAGTCAAAAAAAAAATTACTTTACCTTTGATCTTTGATCCTGACCCAGCAATAGCTTAGATAGATTGGTCAGCAGGAAGCAATGAGGGAAGCAGTATGCATCGCAAGCCCGATCAGATTGAGGACAATGTTGTGATCTAGTTAGGTACGGGAAGGATAGTTGACCCAATTTTTTTTTTCTTTTTTGGGGAAGTATAATATGATTGTCATGGACTTACTAAACTAATGAATGATGGCAGAGTAAGGAGTAATTTTACTTCTGAGACGCATCAAAATTAGAAAGTATGTTTAGTGATATGACTGTCAGAAACCTATTCGTAGTAAAACTAATTACTGATGGCAGAGTAAGGAGTAAATTTTGGAAGCAATTTACTACTCTTGAGACGCATCTTAGTTGGGGTAGTAACTATTTAGTGTTTATTTATTGAAGTAACAAAGTTTTTCTGTTTGATTTCCTTAGAAAGATTCAAGCGAATGCACTCTCACATCCCTTGAATTTCAGGTTGTTCTTCTTGCTTCATCGAGTCTTTTAGAGTTTTTAGCTTTTGAGTATGTGTTATTTTTCTTTGTTTCCTAGCTTTGGTCTTATGTGTTTTGCCCAGGAGTGTAAAAAGACAAGTGTGGGAGAATTTGATAATCACATCTTTTATACATTAATAAACCCTCATTTTTAGTCATTTATACTATTCATGTACTTAATTGATTAAGCCTGGTTATGTTTTGTAAGATTGGACTCAAATTGGACTTAATTGATTTTTTCAGCATTATTTGGGTCTTACATGGTGCGTGAAATCCGCAAGTGTACGGTTTCGTCGTCAAGTAATAAAAAGATCGAATCCACAGGGACTATGTCTATGAATACCAATTAATTAATTAATTCAATTCAATTAAACAAAAAGGGAATATAATTGTTGATTAACAAGAACGTAGTAACCAAACAATTAAATAAATGAATATCAAAATGCAAATTGAGAACAAAAATAGCAATTGTTAAGGAAAGGTTTTCAGATTCAAGAAAGCTTCCAGGATTGGGGTTAACCACAATGATACAAGACTCCTAATTGATAATCCTCTTATTAACACTTGAAATTCAATTGAAGGTGAATTACCCTAAATTAGTTAATGTTCCCTCTCAAGGTACAAGAACCGTGCCCAATTAAACCAATTCCTACTCTCATGGTAATTGAATCTAAATTGAACCCATTACGCTTTTTGGTAATTCATTAATCCTCGAAAGGCTAAACCTACTCTCGTGATTTAGACCTTAAGTTCAATTCTTATGGTTCCAATACCTAGGTTCACCTTTCAGTACGTCCCTAGATATCTATGAGATGCAAATAAGTGGCTAGCAAATTCACATGAATAATCGCAATAAGGATCGAATCAACAACGTTCAAGATTAATAAAAAGGATAAACAATATCAATTAATCATCATCAATGTATCAAAGGGCATTGCCCAATCCTAGAAACAAAAGGAACTACTCAGACATGGAGAAGAAGAAACCAGAAATTCAACTTCAAGAACATCCAAACCCGTAATCCAAGAGAGAGGAGAGGAAGATGAAGATCAAGAGCCTCCTATGTGCCTTCTCCAAAACCAAATTGGAACCCTAATGTTGTCTTCAGAACATCTATATGTACCCCATGGGTTAAAACTGGTCCAAGCCCATCAGAAAAAAGAAAAACGGACTTAAACAGCTGACACGCACCCCGAACAACGACCGTGGTTCATTCCACGGCCAGGCCGTGGTTGTCTCTGTTTGACAACCACGGTCGTGGTTCAGTCAACGGCCAGGCCGTGGTTGTCTCTGTTTGATAACAACGGCCGTGGTTCATTCCACGGCCATGTCGTGGTCTTCTCTGGACTTCCCCTTTTGCTTTTTCACGTAGCTGCTCGATCCATGGCCGTGGTTTAGTCCACGGGCAGGCCGTGGAACCCTCTGGAGTGAGCTTTTTGTCCCAAATTGCTACCCTTTAAGCTCTAACTTCAATTGTGCAAGCTTTCCATCCATTTCAAGGCCAATTAAGCACCAATCCTGCACAACAACACCAAAAACACTGCAATTATCCGAACTAAAGGGAAAAATAAATAAAAAGGGAAACTAAAATGCATAAGAATGCATGCAAAACAAGAACAAAACATGATGTTGTTTCACACACATCAAATACCCCCAAGCTTAAGATTTTGCTTGTCCCCAAGCAATAACTAAGACCAAACCAAGGAGTGGGATCAAAAGACAATAATGAATGAGGAACCCGAGGAAACATCCGACCAAGCAATAGGCAAAGGCAAACCAAGAAGCAGAGAGGTAATCAAAATCAAGTCCAATTAGAGGCTAAGTTCTCAGAAACCATGCATCCTCACAGAATTAAGTTCACACTGCTAACCACACTCAAAGTGTTTAAGGGTGAAGACAATTCGCTCAAAATTCCTCTTAGAAAAAGCACTTCCATAAGCTTGATAAGAAACCAAATTTCCACTAATAATCAGCATGCATGCAAGAATCAAAAGGTCTTTCAAGGGATATAATGGGGCCATGGGAATGATGTCAGGAAGGATAAAGAAAGGAAGGAATGCACAAAGGGCTAACAATGTTTTCAACAAGCACAAAAACCCAATAGAACAAACATGGAGCAAAGACATTTTTCAATCAAGGTATAATTCCACATTTTCTTCCTTTCTTTTCAAGCTTTCATCTCATGCTTTTCTTTCATTTTCTTTCCCTTTTTTTTTTAAAGGGAGAGACTTCATTTTCAAAACACATGATTACCAATGCAACATTCAAACTCAATTTGCTCCATTCAATATTCTAAATGATCACCGATAATGTATCATCATAGGCATCAAGAAAACAATTATACAATAGGCTCAAAATGGGCAACTAGTGGATGAAAGTGTAACAAATTCAGAAGGCCAGAAAAATACCTAAGATGCCTTAATCACATTCAAGCATGCAAACCAAGATTTCGCCTCAAAATGGTTTCAAATCAAGTTCTAGAGCACAAAATCAATGAGGAATGACCACTCAACACAAAGAATGGGATGAAAAATCATATAGTGCATAAATCTCATACAGGCTCAAAACTCACTTTTAGAGGTTCAAAAATCAATGAGAAGCACAAATTCAGAGAACATATGCTAATTATCAACTATCAAGAAATCACCTCCACTATCAATTAAAGACAATGATTGTTGCCTACCACAAGAATCAACAAATTGGGTTCCAAATCAATTATCATCTCAAAATCCCCAAAAGAGAGGGGGACAAGGTTCAACCAAAAAGCAGAAAGATAAGATGGTGTGAAAATGCAACAAGAAGATGCAATGCAAAATGAGACATGGGAATGCATGATAATGAAGATAAAAATAAAAATGAAATATACCCCCCAAAGCTTAGACCTTACATTGTCCCCAATGTAAAAATCTAAAACTATGGAAGCAATAAATGAAAAGAACTCACTGCGGTGGTGGAAAAGGGAGGCGTGTAGCCATGAACTCGAACATCCGGTCTAAAACCCCTTTTTTTTTTATGGCCGACAGCTATATACATTCCCCTACAAAGGCTCCGAACTCAGGGAGGCACCAAAGCCGACTCAACATTAGCTAACTATGAAACAAAAAAAAACAGAAAAGTGTTAGTCAATAAAAATAAGAAAATAAAGAAAAGAGAGAAAATTTTGGGTTGCCTCCCAAGAAGCGCTAAGTTATAGTCATTAGCTTGACTATGAGTTCGTTCTATGCTCATGTGATGTCAATGGAGTGGTACTCAGTCCCCACTCCTTCTTCATAGTGTTGCACTCTCTCGTCGTTTATTATAAATGTCTTCTAGCCTTCTATCTTCACCTCAAGCACACCATAGGATAAGACTCGAACAATCTCATATGGTCCAGACCATTTCGACCAAAACTTATCTGGATAGAAACGTAGAAGCGAGTTATCAACAAGAACTTTATCCCCTGGTTTAAATTCACGCTTCTTGACACATTTGTCATCCCGCTTCTTTGGTCCTTTCTTGCAGGGCTTGACCTTCTCGAACTTGGAAGCAACCTTGGGCAAGGTCTCCTCTAACATAGCATGAGTCACAGATTCTTGCATATCTGAAAGTACAACTCTGTCCACAACATCAGCAGCATCTATGCGATTACATGAATTAGGATTTTTTTCAGAATTGAAGACATTAAAAACTACTTCTTCATCGTTCAATCGCAAAGTCAATTTCCCTTCGTGGACATCAATAATTGCCCTTCCAGTGGCGAGGAATGGTCGCCCAAGTATGAGTGGCATTTTAGCATCTGCTTCCATGTCAAGCACAACAAAATCAATGGGTATAAAAAACTTACCCACTCTAATAGGAACATCCTCCAAGATGTCTACGGGGTACTTGACGGACCAATCCGCCAACTGAAGTGAAATAGTTGTGGGTTTCAGCTCACCCACCTCCAACTTCTTGCACACAGAAAGGGGCATAAGACTGACACTAGCCCCCAAGTCACACAGAGCTTTATCAAAATTTGTGTTACCAATCAAGCAAGGAGTAGAGAAGCTACCTGGATCTTTTAGCTTAGGAGGTAATTTATTTTGAATTAAAGCACTACACTCCTCAGTTAGAGCTACGGTCTCATATTCCTCAAGTTTTCTCTTATTAGACAGAATGTCCTTAAGAAATTTAGCATAGGTAGGCATTTGTTTCAACGCCTTAGTGAAGGGTACATTAATGTACAATTTCTTAAGGACTTCTAGGAACTTCCCAAATTGCATATCTAGCTTGGCCTTGCCCAATCTTTGAGGGAATGGCACAGGGGGTTGGTATGGTTCAGGGGGTACATAGTTAGACACCTTTTCGTTAGTTTTCTCTTCTTCTAAGGGTTGTGTCTTAGTGTCTTTTTCCTCATTCCCCTCATCTTTGTCACTCACCTCCTTATCCTTGGGATCCTTTAATTTCTTACCACTTCTCAAACTAACAGCCATGCAGTGTTCATTACCTGGATTCATTTCAGGCTGACCAGGAAACTTACCTTGTTGCCTGTGTGAAGTGCCTGTAAGTTGGGCAATCTGAGTTTCTAACAACTTATTTTGAATGGCCAAATTTTCAACCTTAGATGACAACTCTCTAATGACCTCAGTCACAACTTGTCCATGTTGCCTAAACTCCTCATTTTGCTTAGATTGACTCTCAACAAAATTCTCAAGAAGAGACTCAAGTTTAGAGTTTTGTACCTGTTGGAATCCAGAAGAGGGTTTCGCACTACCTTGCCCTGCTTAGTATTGACTATTCCGGTAGGAGAAGTTGGGATGTGACTTCCAACCGGGGTTGTAAGTTTGAGAATATGGATCATTCCTCCCCTGATCATTCCTCCCCTTTTGGTTTAAGTCATGGAAATTGTGGCATGATTCCACTTGCTCCACCGAAGCACCTTGTGAGGAGCCAATTCCAACTTGGCATTCAGTACTTATGTGTCCCTGTGCTCCACAAATCTCACAAAAATTATTAGAAGCACCTATGGCATTAACATGAGCTTTTTCAAGCATGTCAAAACGTTTATTCAAAGAATCAAATTTTGACATAATTAAATCAACCTCGTCTACCTCAAACTTACCTCCCGAGAGTTTTCTTGGGTTATTACCTCTTTCATTTGCCCATTGGTGATGATTTGTGGCAACACTCTCAATGATCTCATAAGCTTTTGTCAGTCTTTTGTTCATCAAAGCTCCACCAGCTGCGGAGTCTAGAGACACCTTCGAAGAATATTCTAGCCCATTATAGAAGGTGTTGATGATCAACCATTTTTCTAACCCATGGTGTGGGCAGGCTTCCAGCAAAGCCTTATATCTATCCCAAGCTTCCGACAATGATTCACCATCTTTCTGAACAAAACTCGTGATTTGGGTCCTTAGATGAGCAGTCTTGGATGGTGGAAAGAATTTGTTCAGGAAAGCTTACTCCAATTGGTCCCAAGAAGTGATGGTCTCAGCGGGAACTGACTTCAACCAAGCCCTAGCTCTGTCTCTCAATGATAATGGAAATAGGCGAAGGCGAATAGCATCAACAGAGGCACCTTCAATCTTGAGGGTCTCACAGAATTCCAAGAACATATCCACATTTGGGTCCTCTGATGGCAATCCTCCAAACTGGTTCTGCCTTATCATGGAGAGTAAAGCAGGTGGTATGGTGAACTGTCTAGCTTCAATGTCTGGCCGAGCAATTCCAGAATGCAAACCCCGAGCATTAGGGGTTGCATACTCTTTGAGAGGTCTATTATCAGCAGGTGCAGCCATGACAAGCGTTGGTTCAAGTATTTCTCTTGCTCTTTCCTCTCGTTGTCTTCTCCTTCTACGAAGAGTTCTTTCAATTTCAGGATCTGCTTCAATAAGAGTCCCAGAACGTCTAGTACTTCGCATAAACAAGAGAAATTACCTGCAAAGAGTCAAAGAGAAACCAAGAAAGTATTAAAAAGGTTTAAAATAATTAAATAAAAAATTAACTGATATTCAAGAAAAATACAGTCCCTGGCAACGGCGCCAGAAACTTGGTGTATGAAATCCGCAAGTGTACGGTTTCATCGTCAAGTAATAAAAAGATCGAATCCACAGGGACTATGTCTATGAGTACCAATTAATTAATTAATTAATTCAATTAAACAAAAAGGGAATATAATTGTTGATTAACAAGAACGTAGTAACCAAACAATCAAATAAATGAATATCAAAATACAAATTGAGAACAAAAATAGCAATTGTTAAGGAAAGGTTTTCAGATTCAAGAAAGCTTCTAGGATTGGGGTTAACCACAATGATACAAGACTCCTAATTGACAATCCTCTTATTAACACTTGAAATTCAATTGAAGGTGAATTACCCTAAATTAGTTAATGTTCCCTCTCAAGATACAAGAACCGTGCCCAGTTAAACCAATTCCTACTCTCGTGGTAATTGAATCTAAATTGAACCCATTACGCTTTTTGGTAATTCATTAATCCTCGAAAGGCTAAACCTACTCTCGTGATTTAGACCTTAAGTTCAATTCTTATGGTTCCAACACCTAGGTTCACCTTTCAGTACGTCCCTAGATATCTATGAGATGCAAATAAGTGGCCAGCAAATTCACATGAATAATCGCAATATGGATCGAATCAACAACGTTCAAGATTAATAAAAGGGATAAACAATATCAATTAATCATCATCAATGTATCAAAGGGCATTGCCCAATCCTAGAAACAAAAGGAACTACTCAGACATAGAGAAGAAGAAACCAGAAATTCAACTTCAAGAACATCCAAACCCGTAATCCAAGAGAGAAGAGAGGAAGATGAAGATCAAGAGCCTCCTATGTGCTTTCTCCAAAACCAAATTGGAACCCTAATATTGTCTTCAGAACATCTATATATACCCCATAGGTTAAAACTGGTCCAAGCCCATCAGAAAAGAGAAAAACGGACTTAAACAGCTGACACGCACCCCGAACCACGGCCGTGGTTCATTCCACGGCCAGGCCGTGGCTGTCTCTGTTTGACAACCACGACCGTGGTTCAATCAACAGTCAGGCCGTGGTTGTCTCTGTTTGACAACAACGGCCATGGTCTTCTCTGGACTTCCCCTTTTGCTTTTTCACGTAGCTGCTCGATCCATGGTCGTGGTTCAGTCCACGGCCAGGCCGTGGAACCCTCTAGAGTGAGCTTTTTGTCCCAAATTGCTACCCTTTAAGCTCCAACTTCAATTGTGCAAGCTTTCCATCCATTTCAAGGCCAATTAAGCACCAATCCTGCACAACAACACCAAAAACACTGCAGTTATCGGAACTAAAGGGAAAAACAAATAAAAAGGAAAACTAAAATGCCTAAAATGCATAAGAATGCATGCAAAACAAGAACAAAACATGATGTTGTTTCACACACATCATTACATTGTTTCTGTGTTTTAGCCATATCTTGAGTTCTAGATGTCTAGAAATTATGAATTTTACCTTGTAGGAAAGCAGAGAGAAAGCTCTACAACTTTTGATGAAGAGCTCAAAGTCTCATTGACTGCGGGATTTAAGGATGCAAACTCAAGTGCAGGTTATCTCAAGTAATAAATTTCTCGGGAGTCCGAGGTCAATCCACAGGGAATTGATGAAGAAAAATTAACTGAGGTAAGAAAATGATTTGTCACAACACCAAAAGTAATAAAAGAAGTTCACAAATGAATTTAAGAACTTGCTTGGGTTAGGAGATCCACTCTTAGTAATAAATTAAAGGTAAGATTATTTCTCTTTATAACTCAATTGAAATCCACACACAACGGAAGTTCCAATTGGAAAATATAACATTCAAAGTTTAATTATATATGGAATCATATTATGATTCCATTAATTATCTACCAACATTTATAAATGAGTTCAAGCATTCACTATGCCAATCTTATTGTCTACAATAAATCAATATCTCCATTATACAAAGAAGGTTTCTAAATTGATTGGAAACAAAATACAACATATATAATGTCTAATTGATAATATATCATTTAAGCACAAGAAATAGTTACTCATAGATAAGAAGAAAGAAAGAGAGAAGAAGAGAAAGATGAACATAGCTTCAATTTAGAACAAGAGAAAATTACAACAAAGAAAAACAATAAACAAGCATAACCATAACTTGTAAAAACTAAGCCTAACACCAAGAGCACCAAATGATCATCCAATGGTGCCTTTTATAGAGGAGTAGGCATACAAAATGACAAAGGGGCTGATTAAGAGTAGGTAGATGAGTGGATGAATGAGCGAAAAATGCCAAATGGTGAGGAAATGGAAAAGTCATCTTTATGAAAGTTGTAGATCTGGATCTTAACTTTCATATATCCAAATTTCAGCTCATTTCATCACCTGCAGACCGAGATATGGCCCAATTATTACAGACTATTCAGGCCCAGTTTCAGCACCTCTGTTTTGACTTCCAGACCCAATATCACCTCCAAGATATCCGAATGAGCTCTTGTGTTCTTCATGAAAGTTGTAGATCTGGGTCTTAACTTTCAAATATCCACATTTCAGCCCAAGATAATTTTTACAGCCCGAGTTATGCTCTGATTACTGTACACTGTTCAGGTTCCAGATACAAAACTCGTGTTCTGTCTTCCAAGCCTATTTAGCTCTTCTAGATGTCCATATTTTACCTGGAGCTCTTCATGAAAGTTGTAGAGCTTTCTCTCAGCTTTCCTACAAGGTAAATTTCATAATTTCTAGACGTCTAAAACTCAAGATATGACAAAAATACAGAAATGGTGTAAAACCTAAATAATGCTGAAAAAAAATTAATTAAGTCCAATTTGAGTCCAATCTTACAAAACATAACCAGGCTTAATCAATTTAGTACATGAAGAGTGTAAATGACTAAAAATGAGGGTTTATTAATGTAAAAAATATGTGATTATCAAATTCCCCCATACTTAGCTTTTTGCACTCCTGAGCAAAACACATAAGTCCAAAGCTAGGAAATAAAGAAAAATGACACATACTCAAAAGCTAAAAACTCTAAAAAACTCGATGAAGCAAAAAGAACAACCTGAAATTCAAGGGATCAAAGCATTAATGAGGTAATATTTCTTCACATCTCAAACCAACAAGTAAGGAAACTTCAGTTGAAAAGAATGAATCAAGAATGATAGATCCTCACTGAATTCACTCTCAATCTCTCAAGTGTTTAAAAGGTAAGTATTTCACTCTATTCAACCCATGAACAATTGCACTACCATAAGCTTTCTTATTTTCTACATCTCCGCTACTCAAAACACATGCATACAAAAATCAAGAGGACTTTATTCAAGGTTGTAATGGGGTCATGGTAAAGGAGAGGGGATAATATAGATATGAAAAGATAAATACCAAAGAGAATAAAAGAGCATTATGGTATAGTTAGAGTGGAGAAAATGTTTGAGAACATTCATCATAAAGGACAATCACTAATATTTGACTAATGTTTTGTTGAAGATCAATCCCAAATTGGTGAATTGAATTCATTGTTAGACTTGAACATTCTTCCTTTCTTCCTGTTATTTCCAAGCATCCACCTTTATTCTAGACTTTGATAATCCTTTAATTGCAACGGTGGTCATTTTTTTTTTATGATCATTTTGCACACACACCCCCACACTTGTTCAAGAACAAGGTCAATGCTCTCTTATTCCCTAAGGTTGGGTAAAAACATGTTTTTTTTTCTTTTTTTTTTGAAGGATGAAATGAGCTTAAAACAAGGAATGGTCAAACAAGTTCAAAGGGGTTACACAATGGAAAATATACAAGGATGATTATTTGGTCAAAGTAGCTATTTCAAAATACCTCAATCATATTAATGTATGCATGTGAAAATGTAGCCTCAAAAAGAATCAAAGCAAGTTATAGAGTAACAATTCCATGAGTGAAAATCACACAAGAAAGAAGAGAATGGTACAGATATTCAATTCATTCATCAATAGACTCAAAATCTCACAAGGCATATTTCTATTATTCTCAATTCATCATATCAACATTCATATCCAAGCTTGTGATTTTTAAGAAAGAAGACAATTTATGCTAAAATCCAAGAATCCATTTGCTACTTCTACACAAAATAATTATTTCCTCAACTAAGATGTGTCTCAAGAGTAATAAATTGTTTCCAAAATTTACTCCTTACTCTGCCATCCTTAATTGGTTCTACTATGAGTATGTTTCTGATAGTCATATCACTAAACATACTTCCCAATTTAAATGTGTCTCAGAAGTAAAATTACTCCTTACTCTGCCATTATTCATTGGTTTAATAAGTCCATGACAATCATATCATACTTCCTAAAAAAGAAAAGAAAAAAAATTGGTCAACTATCCTTCCCCCCCAACTAGATCACAACATTGCCCTCAATGTTAAAATATAGATGAGTAAAGGATAGAAGATATTACCTGTTGGAGAAATCTAACACAAATTTAAACAAAATAAAGTATGATAAATAAAATCAAAAGTAAAGAAAAGCTATAAACGAAGTGTCAAATCTGGCTCATTTTTCATCATGTTTCCCTCACTGCTTCCTACTGACCAATCTATCTGAGCTATTACTGGGTCAGGTTTATGAACAAAAGCTTCTAATTTATCAATCAACTCATCAATAGTGGAAGCAGAGATAAGAAGTTGTCTTGCCGAAGGTATGATAAATTTCTATTCCACAGCATGGTCAAGAAAGATTAACAAAATATCAAATAAATTATTTACATTCAACAAACCTATGGGTTTATGGTGGATGTTCAGTTGGGCCCAAGAGACAATTTGAAAAACTTCTTCTAAGGTACCAAAATCACCTGGTAAGGTAATGAATGCATCAGAGTTTTCAAGCATTATCTTCATTCGTTCATGCATTGATGATACCTTAAGTTCCTTTCCAATTGTCTTTCCAGTGATGTTCTATTGAGCTAAAGGTTCAGGAATGACACCTAAAACCTGACTGCCTCCTATATATGCAGCAAGTGATACAGCCCCCATTAACCCACGACAACCTCCCCCATATACAAGATGAATATTCCTCGCAGCAAGTGATTGACCAAGAGTGGTAGCTGCGTTTACAAACTCTAAACCCTTCCCATACTTAGATCCATAAAATACACAGATATTTTTAAGTTGACGAACAGAAACACCTTCCATTTCTATTCTCACTTTCCCTTTGATTGATTCTGAGTTAGAGGAAAGTGGAGAAAATGGAGTGTTTAAATAGGAAAAAGAATGGAAAAGGTAATAATTGCACTTATAAGGGTAGGTTGGCTGTTGTCAGAAGAGTTCGAAATTAAGGAACACAAAATCTTTTTTTTTTGTTTTTTTTTTGTTTTTGTTTTTGTTTTTTTTCCTTCAAGAAAACCATCAGGGTAAAGAAATCTAGAAACCCCTGAAGGACACTGCTCAAAGGATTGTCTGTCCAAAACCAAAATACAATAAAATCATACAAAGATAAAAGAAATATAATAGCAAATGATGACATACCTGTATGTACAGCTTTCATGGCGTATCTTTATACTGCGCGCCATGAGTGCAGTAGTGGCATATGTTTATACTGCGAGTCACTAGTGCAGTAGACACTCAAGTCCGTTTATTCGAAGAAAGGAGAAGGAAGAAACCATCGTGGGTTTCCATCCTGGGTCTGGAACCTAGAGCGCTCACACTTAAGCTCGTAACATCAACAAAGATGCTAAAATCTGAAACCTGTAATATCCAAGATCCAAAACATCCTATCCCAGGGCGCTGAGAGCCCCTTCTAATAAAAGATAGGATCAAGCTCTGATGCCTCATATGCTTTGGCAGCCGCGGGTTACTTCTCACTAATAACCAGAGTGGGACGCTTCTGCCTGTCCATCAACTCCACAGTGCCTAGATGGTAAACATTGGGTTATGGAGTGCAACTCTCTACAGAGCATGGTACACGAACTTTTTTAAGGATCAGTGTGCAAAGGTCCACCCGAGTCAATGACGGGTCAGCCAAAGGCTGGGGCTCCACAACTAATTAAAGTCATGGTACCCCTTCTGGATCGCCCTTATTCAAACATTTTTTTTTCTTTTTTTTTAATTTTTTTCTTCTCTTTTTTTTAATTTTCTTTTTCTTTTTCTTTTTTGAATGATGACATGAAGAAGAAGAGGATGATATGTACAGATTGTTTGTGGATATAGCTCACATCTGCCTCTGGTTTAACGTCCAGTAACGGCTTAAACGCCTTCTATGAGTTGAGGATAAGCTTCCCATCCAATTTTCTTATAAATTGGCAAACACGGTCTTTTAGAGTCAGATTCCCAAGACTGTAGCGTTTTTCTTCATCCTTGAAGAGATTCCACAAATTAAGAATTTCACGATGCACCAATCCACAAGAATGCATCTCAAGAGTCAATAAGATATCATCTAATGACTCCTTACTCAGTCCATTCTTAATGAAGAAAATTTTATCTTCTCTGTTTACGAAAACCATCCCCAAAGAACGACATCGCTTGTTACAATTCCATCGTCCACATTTGTAACAGACTTCTAACCTTTTGCTCTTCTCTTTTTAGAATATGAACTTCTTCCAAGACCTGGCATGTATGAGTCAAATGAAATTGAAGACTCACCTACTAGTCGGACCTTTGCTTCAATTATCCAACGTACATTTTCTGGCATACCTTTGTGCATTAACAGTCTCAATCTTTCACATCGAACTTTGTTGATTTTTTTCAGAGCATTTTGAGGGAGAGAAGAAAAATGTTTTCTCAGGTTTGAAAGAATGACATCCATTTTAAAGGAGAAGAAGAATTCAGTTAGTTTGGAAAACTGAAAAATAAATCGACTTGAGAGTCACGGAGTACCGTAATCTGCCACTTAACCGGCAACACAAAGAACTGTAAAAATAAGACAACAAAATTAGAATAAATTCTATTCATAACAAGGATCAGAAAGAGAGATGAATTCTACCTCATCAACTTGGTTTTCCAGAAATGGTTTGAGCCTTTGTCCATTGACTTTAAACACATTACCATTCCTAGCATTCTCAATATCTACGGCCCCATGAGGATACACAAGTTTGACAACAAAAGGACCACTCCACCTAGATCTCAATTTTTCAGGGAATAGGTGTAGACAAGAATCATAAAGCAGAACTTTTTGACCAATTTCAAAATATTTTCTCAAAAATTGTCTTGTCATGAAAAGCTTTTGTTCTGGCTTTATAAATCTGAGTTCTCATATGCATCATTTCTCAATTCCTTAAGTTCATTTAATTGCAATTTGCGTATCTTGCAAGCATCATCAAGATTTAGATTGAAAGCTTTAATGGCCCAGAATGCTTTATGTTTCAATTCTACAGGCAAGTGACAAGGTTTTTCATAGACTAACCGATAGGGTGACATGCCTAAAGATGTTTTGAAAGCAGTACGGTAACCCCAAAGTGCATCGTTTAGTCTTAAAGACCAATCTTTACAATTTGGGTTAACTATTTTTTCCAAAATTTGTTTAATCTCCCTATTAGCCAATTCAACTTGTCCACTTGTCTAAGGGTGATAAGGGGTAACAATTTTGTGTGTAATACCACATTTCTTCATTAAAGATTCAAATGGTTTATTGCAAAAATGTGTTCCCCCAACACTTATGATAACTCGAGGGATTCCAAATCGACACAAGGTATTTTCTTTTAAAAATTTGAGAACAGTTTTATGATCATTGTGTCGGCATGGAATCGCCTCAATCCATTTTGAGACATAATCAACTGCAACCAAAATATACACAAATTCAAATGAAGATGGAAATGGACCCATGAAATCAATTCCTCAACAATCAAAAATTTCAATGACAAGGATGGGGTTCAGAGGTATCATGTTTCTTTTTGAAATTGAGCCTAACTTTTGACAATTTTCACAACTTTTGCAAAAAGTATAGCAGTCCTTAAATAAAGTAGGGCAATAAAATTCACACTGCAAGATTTTCGCAGCTATTTTCTTTGAAGAAAAGTGACCTCCACATGCTTCTGAGTGACAAAATTTAATGACACTACCTACCTCACTGTCAGGCACACATCTCCAAAAGATTTGGTTAACACAATATTTGAACAAGTATGGGTCATCCCAATAAAAAATTTTCACCTCTGTCAAAAATTTTCTTCTATCTTGGTGCGTCCATTGAGGCGACATCTTTCTTGTTACAAGA
The DNA here is from genome assembly GCA_029884605.1 of Ormosia emarginata. NCBI lineage: Eukaryota > Viridiplantae > Streptophyta > Magnoliopsida > Fabales > Fabaceae > Ormosia > Ormosia emarginata. Next base: position 5,735,359 of record JAQQTP010000089.1, read on the forward strand.
AAGTTGACTATGTTAGCAAACCAAGGCATAGAATTGACAGAAAATAAAAATTCATTAGGAAAAGTATCATTGATAGATGTGCTATCAAAAGGTGAGCCTATTGTAAGTCTGGACAAATGATCAGCGACAACATTTTCGGCTCCTTTCTTATCTTTTATTGTGATGTTAAATTCTTAAAGCAACAAAATCCACCTTATCAATCTTGGTTTGACATCCTGCTTAGACATCAAATATCTAACAGCAGAATGATCGGTGAAAATCACAATAGAAGAACCAATTAAGTAAAATCGAAATTTGTTCAGTGTAAAAATTACAGCAAGTAGTTCTTTTTCAGTAGTGATGTAATTCATTTGTGCACTGTTTAAAGTTCTACTTGCGTAACAAATCACATGAGGCTTACCTTCCTTTCTTTGGCCTAAAACAACGTCCACAACAAAATCACTAGCATCACACTCAAAAGGCAAAGATCAGTCAGGAAATTGCATGATAGGAGCAGATGTCAGAAGACCAATTAATTTTTCAAAAGATTTTTGATATTCTTGAGTCCAATCAAATGGTGCATCTTTCAACAGAAGATTACATAATGGTCTAGATATGACACTAAAGTCCTTAATGAATCTTCTGTAAAAGCCTGCATGTCCTAAAAAGGAACGAACTTCTCTGACTGTTTTTGGAGAAGACAAATGAGCAATTAACTTCAATTCTTTTAGAAGATATCACATGACCTAACACTATTCCTGAGGTAACCATGTAATGACATTTTTCCCAGTTTAGCACAAATCATTTTTCTTCGTATCTTTTAAGAACTTTTTCCAGATTATCAAAACAATTTTCAAAAGAACTTCTAAAAACTGTCAAATCATCTATGAAAATCTCTAAATAATGCTCAATCATGTTACTAAAAATGTTTAACATGCATCTTTGAAATGTTGCCGGAGCATTACAAAGGCCAAAAGGCAGTCTTCTATATGCAAAAGTACCAAAGGGACATGTAAAAGTGGTCTTTTCTTGATCTTCTAATGCAATTGGTATTTGATTATAACCCGAAAAACTATCAAGAAAACAATAGTATGGATGTCCTACTATCCTTTCTAGAATTTGATCAAGAAATGGCAAGAGAAAATGATATTTCCTAGTAGCAGTATTTAATTTTCTAAAATCAATACACATACGCCAATTAGATGAGACTCACGTAGGTATTAATTCACCTTTATCATTTTCAACCACTGTTATTCTAGATTTTTTAGGCACAACTTGTGTAGGGCTTACCCATTGGCTATCAGAGATAGGATAGATAATTCCAACATCAAGCAATTTAAGGACTTCAGCTCTAATTACCTCTTTCATGTGTGGATTTAATCTTCTTTGAGGTTATTGAGAAGTTTTAGCATTATCCTCTAAATGTATTCTATGTGTACAAATTAATAGATTAATACCTTTTATGTCCTTTAATGTCCATCCAATTGCACTTTTATGCCTCTTAAGTACTTCTGTTAACATACCTTCTTGTTCTTTAGTAAGAGACGAGGAAATTACCACTAGAAAGTTTTGCTTTTCTCCCAAAAGTTTGTACTTCAACCCGGCAGGTAATGGCTTTAGTTCCAGAGTGGGTAATTCTTCATGGGCATTATCATTCATGGGTTTTAGCTCTTCAAATCTTGGCTTCCATCCTTTGTACTCCATTGCCTGTGTACAATCAAGCAAAGAGCATATTTCAGAGATATCATCTTCTAATTGCATGCTTGAATCAAATGAATTGACTAAACAAATTTCTAAGTGGTCAGAAGAACTCCTTGTTTGAATATGATCATCTATAATGGCTTCAATTCCTTTAATTTCCTCCTTTTCATCAAGGACTTCCTGTGGTTGCTTGCACATGTTAAAAACATTGAGCTTTAGTGTCATGTTTCCAAATGTTAGCTTCACCACTCTATTTCTGCAATTTATCAAAGCATTAGATGTTACTAAAAATGGACGGCCTAAAATAACAGGAATTGACTTGCAACTATCAACCATAGGTTCAATATCCAAGACAATAAAATCCACAGGATATATGAATTTATCAACTTGAACCAACACATCTTCCACTATTCCTCTTGGAATTTTAATTGATCTATCTGCGAGTAGAAGAGTTACAGAAGTTAGTTTTAACTCATCTAAGTTGAGTTGCTGATAAACTGAATATGGAAGCAAATTGACACTAGCATCAAGATCAAGTAAAGCTTTTTCAATTTTATGTTCTCCAATAATGCATGAAACTGTATGACAACCAGGGTCTTTATATTTCAACGCATTACTATTTTGAAGAATGGAGCTTACCTGTTCAGCCAAAAATGCTTTCTTTTTCACATTTAATTTCCTTTTAACAGTGCACAAGTCCTTCAAATATTTGGCATAAGAAGGAATCTGTTTGATAGCATCTAACAGAGGAATATTGATCTTCACTTGTTTCAAAATTTCAAAAATTTCAGTGTGGTGGTCCAATTTCTTTGGATTATTCAATGTTTGAGGAAATGGGGGTGAAGGCGAGAGTTTGGTCGCCTTTTGGTCAACTTCTTCATTTTCTTGGGGAATTGGTTCAACTTCTTTCTCACAAGGTTCAGGAATTTGTTTTTCAACAACCTTTCTACTCCTAAGAGTTATCACTGACTTGACTTGGTCCATTTGTTGATTTTCTGAACTCCCCTCATTTAGACTGTATTGGCCTTTGGGATTTGGTTGAGGTTGGGAAGGAAATTTTCTTTTCTCATGAATGGTGAGTGCAAAAAAAAGTTTAGCAAGAGTGTCTTTTATGTCATTCATGGTTTGATTGTTTTGTTTATTAATAGCCTCTTGCTTTTTTATAAATGCATGTAGTGTTTCTTCAAAGTTTTTCCTATATGGTAGGACATAAGGTACATATCCTTGAGAATTTTGAAAGTCCTGTTGTGCCTGAAGAGGTGGTGGTTGCACGAATTGTGACTGATTATTATTCCTTCAGCTGAAGTTCAGGTGATTTCTCCATCCCGGATTGTATGTATCTAAAAAAGAAGAAGTAAATGGATTTTTAAAATTATTCATTGCATTTACTTGCTCATGTACAACTTCTTTAAAAACAGGAATGTTAGGACATTCGTGTGTTTAGTGTCCTAAGTCATCACAAATGCCACAAATTTCTTCATTTTGCACAGATTTGATTTCTTTTGCTTTTCTTAATTCTATGGCTTCCACCTTTCTAGCCAAACTGGCAAACCTAGCGTTTAGATCTTCCTATTGACTAAGGTGATATTTTCCTTTATTAGCACTTGTAAGGTTAGATCTAATTGAATTTTCAGAAGGGTTAGTACTATGTCAAGATTGAGAATTTTCAGCCAACTGGTTTAAATAGTCTAAAGGTTCATCAGGTTTTTTATCAAGAAACTCACCATTGCACATTGTTTCCACAAATTGTTTAGTTTCAGGTGTTAAACCTTCATAAAAGAATCTTATAGTGCGTCATTTTTTAAAATCATGATGTGGGCAAGAATTTAACAAATCTTTAAACCGTTCCCAACATTGAAAATATGCTTCATTTGAATTTTGGAAAAAAATTTGTATTTGTCTTTCATAGTATTGGTTTTATGTGTTGGAAAAAATTTCTTTAAGAACTCCCGTTGCATTTCTTGCCATGTGTCAATTGATCTTGGTTTCAAAGTGTTAAGCCAAGATTTTGCTTTATCTTTTAAAGAAAAAGGAAACAATTTAAGCTTAACAATCTCATCAGTGCAATTTTGATCATTGAAGGCAATACATACTTTCTCAAATTCTTTCAGATGTAAATATGGACTTTCAGATTCTAAACCATGAAAATTAGGAAGTAAAGAAATCATACCTGGCTTAAATATAAAATTGTTGGCATTGAGTGGAAAGATAAAACATGATGGACTAGAATTTCGAGGTGGTTGCAAATATTCACGTATGGTTCGCAACGGTTGATTTTCATGTTCATCATGTACACTTTCATTGTTAGTCATTGTGTCAATTGTGTGTGATTGTGATTCAAATAAATCAATATATAAAGTACCAGAATTAATTTTAACTAAACGATCAGAATTTAAATCATGATACCAATTAAGCATAAATACATAAATAACTTAAAATAAATAAACAAAAATAATGTACAAGCTGGTGGTGTAACCCATCATTAAATATTAACAAGGATGTGGTATAAACCAATCACCCAATAAATATTAACAAGTAAAAAGTTAGATAACTGATAAAGTAAAAAGTTAGATAATTAGAAAGTACAGAAAAATAAAAAGCGAGAAAATAAATGGCGTAAATTAAAAGTTAGAGAGTGCGAGAAAATAAAAAGTTAGTAAGCGAGAAAATAAATAACATAAATTAAAAGTTAGTAAACAGAAAATAAATGACATAAATATAAAAGTTCGAAAGTTAGTATGTTAGCAAGTTAGTAGGATAGTAAGTTAGATAGTTAGTAAGTTAGAGAGTTTGTAAAGAAACCGAAGGATCGGCAAGCTGATCTTTTGCTCCGGTGAGAGAGAAGAGAGAATAGATTTTATTAAAGAAAAAGAACCTCAATAAATTAAAAATTCAAATCAAGTCCCCGACAACGGTGCCAAAAACTTGACTGCGGGATTTAAGGATGCAAACCCAAGTACAGGTTGTTTCAAGTAATAAATTTCTCGGGAGTCCGATGTCGATCCACAGGAAATTGATGAAGAAAAATTAATTGCGGTATGAAAATGATTTGTCACAACACCAAAAGTAATAAAAGAAGTTCACAAATGAATTTAAGAACTTACTTGGGTCAAGAGATCCACTCTTGGTAATAAATTAAAGGTAAGATTATTTCTCTTTATAACTCAATTGAAATCCACACACAACGGAGGTTCCAATCGAAAAATATAACATTCAAAGTTCAATTATATATGCAATCATATTATGATTCCATTAATTATCTACTAACATTTGTAAATGAGTTCAAACATTCACTGTGCCAATCCTATTGTCTACAATAAATCGAGATCTTTATTATACAAAGAAGGTTTCTAAATTGATTGGAAACAAAATAGAACACATATAATGTCCAATTGATAATATATCATTTAAGCACAAGAAATAGAATAATCTAACCTTATTTCATTACCAAGAGCTTCACTCTTTCACCCAAGCAAGATGAAGATTTAGTTACTCATAGATAAGAAAAAAGAAAGAGAGAAGAAGAGAAAGATGAACATAGCTTCAATTTAGAACAAGAGAAAATTACAACAAAGGAAAACAATAAACAAGCATAACCATAACTTATAAAAACTAAGCTTAACACCAAGTGCTCCAAATGATCAGCCAATGGTGCCTTTTATAGAGGAGTAGGGATACAAAATGACAAGGGGGCTAATTAAGAGTAGGTGGATTAGTGGATGAATGAGCGAAAAATGCCAAATGGTGAGGATAATAGTGAAAAATTATTGAGATTTCTTGTCTCTGAAATCATTCATTGCTTAACTCATGGATTCCGTCATCAAATAGAAAAGTCATCTTCATGAAAGTTGTAAATCTAGATCTTAACTTTCAAATATCCAAATTTCAGCTCATTTCATCACCTGCAACCTGAGATATGACCCAATTACTGTAGACTATTCAGGCCCAGTTTCAACACCTCTTTTTTGACTTCTAAACCCAATATCACCTCCAAGATGTCCGAATGAGCTCTTGTATTCTCATGAAAGTTGTAGATCTGGGTCTTAACTTTCAAATGTCCACATTTCAGCCCAAGATAATTTTTACAGCCCGAGTTATGCTCTGATTACTATACACTGTTCAGGTTCCAGACACAAAACTCGTGTTCTGTCTTCCAAGCCCATTTAGCTCTTCTAGATGTCCATATTTTACCTGGAGCTCTTCATGAAAGTTGTAGAGCTTTCTCTCAGCTTTCCTACAAGGTAAAATTCATAATTTATAGACATCTAGAACTCAAGATATGACTAAAATACAGAAACAGTGTAAGACTCAAATAATACTAAAAAAAAATTAATTAAGTCCAATTTGAGTCTAATCTTACAAAACATAACCAGGCTTAATCAATTAAGTACATGAAGAGTGTAAATGACAAAAAATGAGGGTTTATTAATGTATAAAATATATGATTATCACTCATTCAGACATCTAGTGGAGCTAATTGGGCTTGGAATTCAGAACACAAGTTTTGTGACTGGAACCTGAATAGTGTATAGTAATCAGAGCATAACTCGAGCTGTAGGAACTATCTTGGGCTAAAATTTGGAGAGTTGAAAGTTAAGACTCATATCTATAACTTTCATGAGGAACATAAGAACTCATTCGGACAGCTTAGAGGTGATATTGGGTCTGGAAGTCAAAACAAAAGTGTTGAAACTGGGCCTGAACAGTCTACAGTAATTGGGTCATATCTTGGGCTGTAAGATGAATTTTTGGATGATTTCGATGTCATTGGAAAGTTGAGACAAAATGCTACAACTTTCATGAAGACCATGTTGCTTCATTCTGATGGCATCCATGAGATTAACACTGAATGATTTTAGAGACAAAGAATCTCAATAATTTTTCACTCACCAAGTCACCATTTGGCATTTTCCACTCATTCATCTACTCATCCACCTACTCTTAATCAGCCCCCTTGTCATTTTGTATCCCTACTCCTTTATAAAAGGCACCATTGGCTGATCATTTGGTGCTCTTGGTGTTAGGCTTAGTTTTTACAAGTTATGGTTATGCTTGTTTATTATTTTTCTTTGTTGTAATTTTCTCTTGTTCTAAATTGAAGCTATGTTCATCTTTCTCTTCTTCTCTCTTTCTTTCTTCTTATTTATAAGTAACTAAATCTTCATCTTACTTGGGTGAAAGAGTGAAGCTCTTAGTAATAAAATAAGGTTAGATTATTCTATTTCTTGTGCTTAAATGATATATTATCAAATGGACATTATATGTGTTGTATTTTGTTTCCAATCAATTTAGAAACCTTCTTTGTATAATGGAGATCTTGATTTACTGTAGATAATAGGATTGGCACAGTGAATGTTTAAACTCATTTACAAATGTTGGTAGATAATTAAAGGAATCATAATATGATTGCATATATAATTAAACTTTGAATGTTATATTTTTCAATTGGAACCTCCGTTGTGTGTGGATTTCAATTGAGTTATAAAGAGAAATAATCTTACCTTTAATTTATTACCAAGAGTGGATCTCCTAATCCAAGGAAGTTCTTAAATTCATTTGTGAACATCTTTTATTACTTTTGGTGTTGTGACAAATCCTTTTATTACCTCAATTAATTTTTCTTCATCAATTCCCTGTGGATCGACTTCGGACTCCCGAGAAATTTATTACTTAAGACAACCTGCACTTGGGTTTGCATCTTTAAATCCTACAATCAAATACGACTCAAAAAGAGTGAGGTTTGCAAATCTAATATTGTTTTTCATTTTAGTGGAAAAGTCCTCCACTAATCCTTACCCATATAAAAATCTCACATCAAACAAAAATATTTTGTTATCTTACCTAATTATTTTGCCTTACTGCTATCAAAGTCTCACATCGATTACTATACAGATCAGAAGCAAATACTTGACCTATAAATAAGCTAATTGAAACTGATGTTTCTCAATATTATGATGCACTCTGTAGTAGACATGTCATTTATATGTGTCTCTCGGCACCATTTCTCAAGAGATCTATGTGGAATGAGTTAAATGCCCTGCATATGCAACGTGACATTTCATTTTTTATTTTTTTTCTCCATGTTCGAAACTCCAACATGCGTGGCGAATCCTACGTGGATACGCCAACACGCGTGGCATTTACACATAGAAAACGTCATCACGTCTGGCGTTACTACGTGGAAAACGCCACGCATGTTGGCGTATCCACGTAGGATGCGTCACGCATATTGGCGTATCTACGTAGAAAACATCATCTCCTCTAACGTATCCTACGTAACTCAACAAAGATTAAAAAATATTGCTATGGCAAAAACGATAGTATTTTAATAAATAATTTAAAAATTATGATATTTTAATAAATATATTTGTCACAAAAGATGGTTTAGTCAAAAATCCGCTGAGTTCGTCCTTAGTAGCTATTATGTGGTCAAATTGAACTTTGTAAGATTGAAGAATTTTTTTAATCAATGTTAGAATTTGTGAATCAAATTAAAAATTATGTGCTGTTATTATTATTTAGTGATAGAAGAGTTTATATTAATTCCCAATAACTAGTAACGTAAATAAAATTGATGAAATAACTTAAAATTTTGACTAAGTGTGTGATTGGATAAAGGAATATACTTATTATGATGGATCCCACTTAAAAACCACTACAACAAGCAAGAAGAGTAGGTTGGGTTAGTTCATAAGCAGCATTACCGGTAATAGATATTTTCCCTTATTTGTACCACCATATACTTTTAGTTCATCTTTTCCATTATTTAGTGGCGATATATGCCCTTATTCAGTTATTCCCTATAAAATCTGAATTAGTACAAGATATGTTGACAGGAAGATCACAGTGCAAAAAGTGCATCATCAATAAGTGGAAAATATTGCTACATACAGAGCAATATTCATCAAGTGGTTGGAACTGGGCTTGAGAGATTTCGCTTTTATGGTTATTGACTAGTTCGTGATTTAGTTTGAGAATCAGATCAGATTTCCAACTCTATATTAACTCTTTTGAAGAGCTTGCACGAATTATAATTTAAAATTCTACTTAAGCCAACTGCAACATAGCTTATAATTTATTAGTACAATATTATGAGTCTTATAACGAGCTCTTTACAACCACCTTTAACAAGTAATTTATTCACTGACGCAAATCACATACTTCATATCTTCGACAGAACCTTGATCATTACCTGGCGTGGCTTGCATAAGGCAACCGAAGGATCAACTTTTGGCATGGTAAGCCCTACTCCCTCCATCATGTTGATTTCTTCATGCCCAATTCTGTCCCACTCAAAACACTGAATCAAAGCTCTCAATGCATGTCCCATAACACGTTTTGCCAAACCACCTCCAGGGCAAGCTCGCCTTCCAATACATGGCACAAACCTTGTTGGATCTACCCACCATTTAGCGTCCCTGTGAAAGGTCCATAGATTCACAAGTAGCATTGTCCCTCGTGGTATATCGAAACCACAAACATTATAATCATTGGAGGACTCGTGAGGTACCAAGAGCGGAGTCACAGGGTATAGACGAAGCGTCTCAGTTATTACGTTTTGCAAGTATTTGAGTTTGGCAGTGTCCGATTCAGTCAATAGTTGATCTTGCCCCACATAAGTGTCTATCTCAACCCTAACGTCATTCATTATTTCTGGATGGTTGAGGAGAAGCGACAGTGCCCATTCCATGGTTGTGGCCGAAGTTTCAGAGCCAGCTACATGCATTGCCTGCATAATTTTTTGGCAGGTTGTGTGAATGCTAGATTATATATGTACTAAATAAGAAATATTATTTTTTTGGTAGATTAAATTTTAAGGTCAAATGTGGCTATCTCATCCCAAAGTTAGAGTGTGTATATATATATATATATACTTGACGAACTTAGTTCATCAAGTATTTTGATTAAGAAATATGTGTGTGAAATTATTATATGAATCATGTGGATTATGACATCTCAAAAAATTATTAATTAAATGATTAATTCTTTATTTTGTATAGAATTTGAGGTGTATTAAGAATTTATTATTGATATATTTCAAAACGAGTTTTGTTATGTCTTCTTACAAGTTTCTTCTTAATAATCTTCTTAATATTAAATGAAGAAAGTATTAAATAAAAAAGTAAATGTATCTAATATCTTAAAAATATAAAAAATATTTAATACTTTCTTCATTTAATAATTAAAAAAATTAGTAAGAGAATATAGTAAGAGGATCTAAAATTATTGTTTCAAAAGATTTGAATTTCTTAAGTTTATAGTTGCTCTTACAATGTATTATTATGTAGGAGGATTTTTTTTTTCTTGTGATTTATAGCTTTATGCTTTAGCCTTACATGTGACTGAAGTTTTGCTTTGTTCAAACGTGGCTATCTCATATGCAAGGTTTTGATGACATAACCTTCAACAAAGTGAATGTTGTGAATAACTCAAATTCATAACTTGAAGATTGTTATTGATAATTTTTTATTTTATTAATTGATTTAAGTTTTGAATGTAATTAATGTTAGGATATATATGAGACATTTATTTTAATAGAAAACTAAGAAAGTTATAAAGAGTGTGGGATTAGTTGTTTGTCAAGTAAATTTTTGAAGGTTATAAATTCTAGTATTCGATAATTATTAGAGTTTTAAGAAAGGGTAGGAGATTGAGAGCTTGGTAGATGTAAAGAATAGTGGTGAGATATTTATGGAATAGTGGAGATTAAGAATGTTCACAAACATGTCATGTAATCTTGTTTTGATTATAAATATAACTCTTGTCATCAGTAAATGTAAATTTGTTTATACGAATCACGTTAAATTGTGTGTGGTGTGTGATGTGTTTGTCATTTCCTTTTTCATAATTACTACTACTTATTTAAGCATGCAAAGAAGGGGATGCAATATTAATTACCCAACAAGACAAAAAATAATTAATTGTTACAATTATATTTATCAATATTCTTATAATAAGAAAAACACTTGATCTCTAATATTATTTAATCATAAAATAAAATGTCAAAGGACAATTCAAGTATATCTCTACCCAAAAAACAGTAAAATAAAAATACAAGCATATATATACTGCTTTTTGACTAAGGGTGAAAATATGTTAGGTTAAGCTTTTGACTTTGTTTAAAAATAAGTTCAAACTTGTCTTGCAAAATGCTAGATTGAGCATGATCTATTATTTATCATAAACTTTTTTATTTTTTACGCTTAATCAACCTGACTTTTTTAACAAAATAAAAAAGACTGGTCTAAAATGCAATTTAAAGGCCTACATATATAATGAAAGCCTTCATATAACTTATGAAAACTTAGACTTTCTATAATTTTAAAATGGTTACACCATTAAAAAATTATTATATATCTTGTATAAAAAATATTTTATTAATTTATAAGTAACAAATTATGTAAGTGTTATAAAAAATTTAATTATATATCAAAATAAATAATAAATAGACCAACTTGATAGTTCAAATATCCTTTTATAAAAGCTTAAGCCTTAATCTATTTACTCGAATATATCTTAAAAAAAATCAAAATCTGACTTATTTTTTAAATAAGATAGGTTAAAATAGACAAAAATAGCATATTTTCCAAACCCCTAATTTATTGCACAGCATATTCCTCACAAATGAAGACAAACCGATTTGAAAATTCTCTTTGTTTTTTTAGCTTCCCAAGTTGATAGCTTTGTGATAGCAAATGCAAATAATTAAGTAATTGAAGTTTTGCACTGATAATAACCACATTATTATAAAAACTGTACGTATAAGTCACTGTAAAATTTAAATCTTACTTTTGTAAAAGAAAAGTCATTAGATTATTTTTTCCTCTTGGCGTATTCGAATTCATTATCGTTTGAAAAATATGATAAAATATGTTTTTTTTGCTTATTAGTTACATTCATTTTTAATTTGATCTTTATAAAAAAATTAATTTAATTCATATACATATAATTATTTTTAATTTGGTTCTTACTGTTAGTTGCCGTTATTATAAAGATCAAATTATTGTGAAGTATAAAAATCAAATCAAAAATAAACTTCAATAGAAACCAAAATTATTTTTTAACTTATATTTTGGTCTCTATATATAAACTTATTTTTAAGTTGATCCATACACTTCATTAAGTGATAAACTGCAATAGACAACAGGAACACATTAAAAATAATTTTATGTATAAAGAATAAATTAAAAATATTTTTTTATAAAAGAATCAAATTAAAAATTAATGTCATATATAAGATAAGTATATATAATTTAACCAAAATTTTATCTGCAACAAATAATAACGTAACGCTAAAAAAAAATATCTCACCAGAATTACTCCTTTCACAGTTTCCTCCGTGTAGAATTCTGGCTGAGTTTGTAGCAGGTCCAACATAACATCAATCAGTGTCATATTCTTTGTCATCCTCCGGTTTCTTTGGTGCTCGTCAAGGAGCTTCTGAAGGAAGCTGTCCATCTTACTCATTATATTCACCATCTTCTTTGTCATCCCTTGGAAATCAATCCATTGCAGTATTGGGAAGAAGTCATTTAAATTTCCACTTCCCAGAAGTTTGGAATTCCTTTCCATATCGGGCAACCGCATCCTTGCCATAGTATCGTTTCCCAGAGATCATCCTTAGCATGATATTGAAAGAAAGCTCTAGAAGTCTTGGTCTGAGGTCTACCTTTGACACTTGCCCTTTGCAATCTTCAAATAGTTGCTTCACCAACAGTTGTGCCTCTTCCTCTCGAATTCTGGTGAACATGGCAAGGCGGTTGCTAGAGAACAGCTCTAGGGTTGTTAGACGCCGAAGGTTGCGCCAATGGTCGCCATAGGAAGCAAACCCTATTGTCTTATTATTGTAACCGAGATTTTCCCAGCAAGTGTTTGGGGACGGTTTGCAAAAGTGATATCATTCTTTGTAAAGCATTCTTCTACTGCGGAAGGTGAGGAGACAACAAGGACCTTGCGTGTCCCAAGCTGGAGAAATATCATGTGGCCATACTTCTCTGTGAGCTTATGTAGACTTCGGTGAAGGGGTTCTTTTATCAGATGAAGATGCCTATGAGTGGTAAAGCAGGCGGACTTGGTGGGAGGTTTTTATGCTTGACTTGTCTCTTTAGTATGAAGAGAAATTCTTATATAAACATGTTACACTCAATTGGATGTATTAAGTCAATTAAGACTTAATATTTACATAAAATATCATAAAATTAATTGTGAGATACAAAGATCTATAAAAATATTAAGTCTTGATTGACTTAGTGCATCCAATTTTAATACACTATATTTATATAAAAATTTCTCTACTATGAATTTAGAAAGAAAAAGAAACAATAGGAGAAAAATTGATGTAGGTATCAACCAGCCAGCTGCTTCTTCCATTCGGATATTGTCCACCACCAACACTCTTGCGACTTCCTATACTATATTCAAGTTATAAGAGTGTTGAAATAGATATATACTTGTATCGATCGATAATTCCTATAGGTTGGGCTGTTTGCAATTTGTGCCACGTATACTACTATATATTGGTATTGTAAATTGAATGATATTTTAAATGGGAAAAAAGAAAGGATAATGGTGCATGATGAGGTAGTGGTTGTCTGGTTGAGGTGTGTCAAGATGAAGTTGCTTTCACTAGGGTTTCATGATGGAAATTAAACAACCATAAAACAGAATTGATCATATTTAAGATAATAATATAGCATGTTCAAACTAACTAGATCAAGAGGAAATAGAACCTGGAATTATTGTTGGATCCATGATCCTTCTCTTTAATGTTGCTTGCTTTGATCTTAGAAGAGAGAGAGAGAAGAGAGAATTGAAGTGAACTCCTCCTATTACCGATGAAATTAGATGTTGTGTGTTGTATAGAGAAGAGAGGTTATTACCTCTTATATGAAACCAATGATGGGCGCATGGTTTTATTCCCATCACTAAGAGGAGATCGCTAACGAAGCTTTACTTAAAGAATAACCTAAAGCCCATCATAGGTCATTCATATTAATCACCCAATTGCAATACCCATATATATGATATTATAGATACATAATTGATATATTAATAATACAACATAATAATTGATTAATGTTAATCCAATACTTAATTGTATTTAATAAATACAACATTCTCCCACTTGGATAACATTAGTCAATATCAGAGAGAAGAAGTATTATTATAAATTATAATATCAATTATGACCCAAAGCAAATATCATCCAATAATCTATGAAATGTTAAGATTGAGCACCACAGAAAGAATAATAATATCTGATAGGGATATATATATTCATGTGCTTATATTTCATAGAAACTAAATATGGATAATGGAAAAGCATAATTAAATAAGACAAATATGCAATTCCAAAGGATAGTCTCAGCATTTTAAAAAAATGCATCAAGAGATATGATAAGAGAGAGAGCATGATTCATATCTCATAATTTCAGACTCCCACTAACTCAAAACATCAAAAGACTTAACTAAACCCATATGAGTTACATGATTCTGAAAAGCTCCAATTGTTAAGCCTTGGTTAGTGGATCTGCTAACATGTTTTCTGTAGCAATATGCTCAATACGAGTCTGAAACTCTAGAATTTTCTTTCTAACAAACAGATATTTTATATCAAAATGCTTTGATCGAGAAGAACTTCTGTTGTTTTGAGAGAAATGCACAGCAGCAGTATTGTCGCAGTATATCACAAGAGGTCTAGATATACTCTCTACAATATGAAAGCCAGAGATTAAATTTTTCAGCCATATGGCTTGACAAGTGGCTTCATAACAAGCGACATACTCTGCTTCCATGGTAGAAGTAGCTGTAAGAGTCTGTTTAACACTCTCCCAAGAAATAGCTCCTTCTGCCATCATAAAAATAAAGCCGGAAGTAGATTTTCAGTCGTCAGGGCAACCTGCATAATCAGAATCTGAATAACCAATGACCTGAAGTTGATCAGACTTCTTATAGGTCAACAGATAATCTTTAGTGCCCTGCAAATATCTCAAGACCTTTTTTACGGCTTTCCAATGACCCAAACCTGGGTCGCTCAAGTATCTCCCTAAAGCATTAACTGCAAAAGCAATATCGGGACGAGTACAAACTTGAGCATACATTAAACTGCCAACAGCGGAAGCATATGGGACATTTATCATTTCAATCTTTTCTATATCATTTTGAGGACACTGAGATTTGGAAAGTTTATCACCCTTTTGAACAAACACATGGGGAGCAAGAATACATGTTAAACCGTTTGAGGATCCTTTCAATATATCCTCTTTGAGACAATCCAAGAGTACCACGTGACCTATCTCGATAGATTTGGATGCCTAGAACAACAGAAGTATCACCTAGGTCTTTCATATCAAAGTGGCTACTCAACATCAATTTTGTCTCAGTCAAAAGTTTAACACTACTACTAGCAAGAAGAATATCATCAACATATAGAACAAGAATGATGAAATAGCTCCCACTAATTTTCAAGTAAATGCACTGATCTGAAGCATTTTCCTTGAAACCAAGAGAAGTGACCACCTGATCAAATTTCAAATACCAACGTCTAGAAGCTGTTTTAGTCCATAAATGGACTTCTTTAGTTTGCAAACTAAGTGCTCTTTGTCCTTTTCAGCAAAACCATCAGGCTGAACCATGTAGACGTCTTCAACAAGATCTCCATTTAGAAAAGTTGTTTTAACATCCATCTGGTGAAGTTCTAAATCAAAATGAGCTACCAAAGCCATAACAACACGAAAAGCATCTTTAGTAGAGACCGGTGAGAATGTCTCCTTATAATCAATGCCCTCTCTTTGACTATAGCCTTTTGCTACTAGTCTAGCTTTGTACCTCTCAACTTTACCATCTGGACTACGCTTGGTCTTGAAAACCCATTTACACCCAACTGGTTTGCAACCAACTGGTAATTCTTCAAGATCCCAAACAGAATTTTGAGACATGGAAACCAATTCATCATGCGTAGCATCAAGCCAATTAGAAGCATGTGAGCTAGACATAGCTTCCTCAAAGGAGATAGGATCATCTATATCATTAAGATCAAACTCATGTTCTTGAAGATACACGATATAATCATTAGAGATGGTAGACCTGCGAACTCTCTGAGATCTCCTTAATGGAATTTCTTCAACAACATCATCATGTTCCTGTTGATCTACCAGTGGTGCTGCAACACCATCATGTTCTGGAAGAATTTGAATATTATCACGAACATCAGGAAGCATGACATCTGCTGGAAAAGAAACAACTGGTGCAGGGATAACAACTCGATCTTCTCTAAGAATAACTGGTCGTGGTGTACTACTACTCCCACTATCCAAGTCATCCTCAAAGAATACAGCACGATCAGATTCGATAACTCGCATGGAGTGAGAAGGACAATAGAATCTACTGCCTCGAGATCCCACACAATAGCCAATAAAGAATCCGCTAACAGTCTTAAGATCAAGCTTCTTCAACTGAGGATTGTAAGGCCTAACTTCTGCCTTACAACCCCATACATGGAAATGTCTCAAGCTCGGTTTCTTTCCAGACATCAACTCATACCTGCCATAATACTCACCTCCTCTGTCAGATCTCACACATTTGATCTTCTTACCTGTCTTCAATTCAATAGCATTTTTTAAAAGATTTAAAAGCATCCAAGGAACTAAAATTTTCATAGAGAAGATCTATCCAGCCGAATCTGGAAAAATCGTCTATGAAAGCGATGAAATACCTATATCCACCCATAGCAATAGGTGTAATAGGTCCACACATATCAGTATGAATCAGTTCCAACACTTCAACACATCTATTAGCTCCTTGATTTCTAACTTTGGCAGTAAGTTTTCCTTTAATACAATCAACACAAGTGTCAAAATCAGAGAAATCTAGATCATGTAGAATGCTTTGTTTAACTAATCTCTCAATACGAGGTTTAGAGATATGCCCCAAACGCCTATGCCATAACATAGAAGAGTTCTCATCAATCCTACTACGCTTATATCCAATAGTAGAATTAACAGACATATCATTCAGATTCAGCTTATATAGCCCATCACACAAAACTCCTGAACCAACTGCAATAGAATTAGAATAAATAACAAAATTTCCATTGCCGAATTCAAAAGTGTAGCCATAATTATCTAAAGCTGAAACTGAAATCAAATTCCTTCTCATAGAAGGTACATAGACCACGTCTTTTAACAACAAAATATGTCCAGAAGGCAAACATAAAGATACCACTCCTATTTCTTCTACAGATGCTCTAGCTCCATCTCCCATCACAATCTTGGATTCAAAATCACTTGGTTTCCTCAGGCTTGTGAATCCCTGTAGAGAATTCACAACATGAATAGTTGCACCTGAATCTAACCACCAAGTATTGGGAGGAACATCCACCATATTAGATTCAAAACAAGCTAGAGCTAGGAGCGTACCTTGTTTCTCATTCTTATTCTTATTCTTAAGGATAAAACAAGTCTCCACTTTATGACCGTACTTCTTGCAATACTTGCAAGTTCCCTTAAAGAATTTCCTTTTAGGCTCTAATTGCAACGGTGCTTTCCCTGTCTTTTCCTTTTCAAAATGAGGCTTGCCTTTGTTGTTAAACTTCTTCTTATTTTTGTAACCAGAAGAAGAAGCAGCAAATTGAACACTGTGCAGTTTCCCCTTTTTAATGGACTCTTCTTCTTGAGAAACAATTGCAATCATTTCATCAACTGTCCATTCCTCTTTCTGAGTATTATATGATGTCTTCAACACATCAAACTGAGGAGGAAGAGATTCTAAGACTTGCCAGATCAAGAAACTTTCACCAAGCTCGACCTTCAGAGATTGCAACTTGTTATAATAGTGTACCAGTTTCATTATATGCTCACGAACACCACCAATACCATCATATTTGGTTTTCTCAAGTAAGGATAGATATTGACCCTTTTGTGCTTTGTCAAAAGTTTTGAATTTTTGACCAACGGATGATAGAAAATCTCTGGCATTACTATTCTCGGAATGCTCTGTCTAATGGAATTCTCCATGGTGTATTTAATCACCATTAGGCATACTCGATTAGAGTATTCCCACTTTTCATAAGAAGTCTTTTGAGCAGCAGTGACTCAAAGCGTAAGAATTTGGAGGCTCTTTCTCTCTCAAAGCCAGGTCCATGTTAGTTATTGCCGGATATAAATCCAGAAATTCTTTCCAAATTCTCATAATTTGTCCCATTAAGAGTTTTAAGCTCAAGAAGGAGAGAAAAGGTTTTAACACTATATCAACAAGGAAACATTTAATACACATGAAAATATAATTATCATGGTATAAGAGAATTAAATGATTCCGTATGCTCAGCCAAACACAAATTTCTTAATTATTATGATTTCGCCTAAGGGTCCCAAATCATAACAAATAAGAAATATAATAATAATAATAATAATAATAATAATAATAATAATAATAATAATAATAATAATAATAATAATACAATGCACAAATCTTATGTCACTAGAAAAGTTTCTCATACCGATAGGATACTCGAAACATGATTGACATAATCCAAGAATTAACATTGCATTGTATCAATAACCAATCACATTAGTAATAACATACCGATAAAGTATAATTATCATTAATGCTACACATATATATTTATATATATAATAAATATAAACAAAATTTTTTGTATAGTTGCACTTACGATAGGTAAGATCACAATTATACAAAAAACTTTACAGAATATGATAAAATCATATTATTCATAAAATCATATGAATGAAAACAAGAATATATTTCATTTAATTCATATAAGGACCTAAAAATTTATTTGATAACCATAACACTTTAATAGAGAGAGTACGATGCATTCAAGTGTTAAAGATAAGGTAATCAATGTATATAAAAAATTTCAGGTCCATAGCCCGAGAGTACAGTATTGAAAAATACTGATTATTATGGAATTAATTAATATAAAATTTATAACAGTGACAAAAAATTCCAGAAAAATTACCAAAATTAATACATATTAAAATAAAAAATTTTGGTAAAAAAATTGGGAATTTTTTGCCTCTGGAAGATGTGCCACGCGCCCCCACGCGCCTCAGGTGAGAGTGGGCTTCGTCAGAAGCTGTTCATCACCATCTTCACCCGGATGGCCAGAAAACGGGTCGTGCGACCCGCGTGGAGACCCAATCGTTTCTCCCAGAATACGTGGCTTCAAGCCACGATTTTCCGGACAGGGGCTCGCCGTACGACGGTGGAGGGAAGCCCCTTGTCAATTTTTGTAATGATCCATCATGGATCATGAGAAACCAGATCTAAGAAAACGTGGGTTTTCTGAAACGGGTTATGCAACCCGTGACTCCAACCCGGTCATATCTCCTAAAATACTCAACGAAATGCAACAATTTTTCAGTATGTTGATCATTGTGCTCCGATCCATGGAAGCCCCAATTCAATTTTGAGTTCCATCGAGTGAAAAAACGAGATCAAGCAAGGATTGAAAAACGGGTTTTTCTTCAAAAAACGGTTCAATTCGGTTTATTTCTTCCAAATTGAGCTTACAAATAAGCTTAGTAACAACATGTAATCAATAACCCTCAGTCAATTTTAAAGATCGAGGCCGAATTCGAAGATTTCAAAAAATTGGGTTCTTGAGTTAGTTTGTACAAAATAATTTCCAAAACAGCCATATTAATACCTTAATTAGGCTCTGATACCAATTGATGGAAATTAAACAACCATAAAACAGAATTGATCATATTTAAGATAATAATATAGCATGTTCAAACTAACTAGATCAAGAGGAAATAGAACCTGGAATTATTGTTGGATCCATGATCCTTCTCTTTAATGTTGCTTGCTTTGATCTTAGAAGAGAGAAGAGAGAGAAGAGAGAATTGAGAGTGAACTCCTCCTATTACTTGATGAGATTTAGATGTTGTGTGTTGTATAGAAGAGAGGTTACTACCTCTTATATGAAACCAATGATTTGGCATGGTTTTATTCCCATCGGTAAGAGGAGAGCTCGCTTCGAACGCTTTACTAAAGAATAACAAATTTCATCATAGGTCATTCATATTAATCACCCAATTGCAATACCCATATATATGATATTATAGATACATAATTGATATATTAATAATACAACATAATAATTGATTAATGTTAATCCAATACTTAATTGTATTTAATAAATACAACATTTCAAACCTCATTTTTAATGTAGTTGAGCTCGTCCTGGTAGCTATTATTATATGGTCGAATTGAACTTATGATATATGCATGCATAATCAATATTATAAGTTATTGGTAGAAGAATAATTTATATTCCCATAAGTATTAAGGTACGTTAATATTAAAATGGATGAACTCAATTAAAATTTTGACTAAATGTGGGGATTGGATATACTATAAAGAAATAATTATAATGATGATCCCAAGAAAGAACCACTAGAACTAAAAAGAAGAGAAGGTAATCAGCATATATTATATGGTGATTAACTGAAACAAAGAGTTGCATGAAGGAGTAGAGGTTCAAAGGCACGACTTTAATCTCAATAGAATTTCTGTGCTTTTCAACCAGAATTTCCTTATTTTGTACGTTTTTTTCTTTTTTATAAAAATTCTTGCTTTATAAACATTAAAAAGTAATAATTAAATAATTAATAAGATTGAAATAGAATAATATTTGTATAAAAAAATTAAGAATTTAATTTTCATCTATTTTGAGTACAAAAGATGTTCATACCATCATTTAGTCCCTTAACGTAAAAAGTAACATCAATTTAGTTGTCCAAAAGAATTGACATCAATTTGTTCTCTTAGTCATAAAAAAAATCAATTTAATACCCAATTCATACAAAATTAACATAATATAGCCCCTAAAACAAAAAAAAATATCAATTTAGTCTCTTAGTCTTTCAATTTGTACACAAAAAGATAATTTTGACGTTACTTTTTATAATTAAAAAATTAAATTGATGAAGAAAATCTTATGAGAATCAAAATGATGATACTTATTTTTTTTTTCTTTTAAAGATTAAAATATGAGTTTACTTAAATTTTTAATTATTAATTTTTCTCATCTTTGAAAAACAACAAATTTTATTAAAAATAAAATAAAATAAAATGAGAAATTCGTTCTTAAGAAGCACGAGTCTTTTGGAAATTCCTACTTTTTTAATGTTTAAAAAGCAAAAAAATTCATTAAAAAGAAATAAAAAACACAACATGAGAAAATTGTGATTAAGAAATTTAATGAAAGTCGTGCCTGCGAGGGCCGACTCCTTGATACAACTTTTCTTATATTTTTAAATTTGTACGTATATTTATAAGTTGTGACGGTAACCACGATTTACGTATTTTTTACCTAATTCGTGTTTTTCAATCACAATTTATTATTTTGTTTAAAAAATATATTATAAATTATGGGTAAGAACTACGATTTATTATTTTTTCTGTTTGTTTTACACAAAAATGTTAAAAAACAATCAAGTTATACCAAATTAGTAAATAAAATATCTTCTTACATCTATGCAGTTAAAAAGTCTATCATTACTAATTAAATACTTTAGTTGCAGACAATAATTGTAATTATAATTTATAATTCTAAGCTTTCACAACATAATTATTATAATAATAGACAAAAATAATAATAATTATTACAACGTCAACTATTTAATATCTCAAACTTTATGTAAGATAATTAACAAACATAGGGGGCCTACGTTATGCGATAGGGTCATGGCCCCTTTGACATTTAAAACCTTGAACTAAAAACTTACCTTTATTTTTATGAAATATAGTTTAACCTCCTTATTCCTTAAAATTTCGTTGACCCCTAAATTCTTATTCTAGTTCTGCCCTTTTGACACAAACACTATATATTTGACAGAACCTTGATCATGCCTTGGCGTGGTTTGCATAAGGCAACTAAAGGCTCAACTTTAGGTATGGTAATCCCTGTTCCCTCTGTCATGTTGATTTCTTCATCCCCAGTTTTGTCCCACTCAAAAGACTGAATTAAGGCACCCAATGCATGTTCCATAACACGTTTTGCCAAAACAGCTCCAGGGCAAGCTCTCCTTCCAATACCGAATGGAATCATATTGTACACTTCACCACCTTCTCCTCCCTCAAATCTCTGTGGCACAAATCTAGTCGGATTTACCCACCACTTAGCGTCCCTGTGCAGGGTCCATAGATTCACAAGTAGCATCGTCCCTCGTGGTATATGAAAACCAAAAAACATTGCAATCATTGGAGGACTCGTGGGGTCTCAAAAGCGGAGCCACAGGGTACAGACGAAGTGTCTCGGTAATTACGTTTTGCAAGTATTTGAGTTTAGGAGTGTCTGATTCTTTCAACAATTGATCTTGCCCCACATAAGTGTCTATCTCAACCCTAGTCTTATTCATTGCATCTGGATGGTTGAGGAGAAGTGACAGTGTCCATTCCATGGTAGTAGCGGAAGTTTCAGATCCAGCAATAAGCATTGCCTACATAATTTTTTGACAGGTAGTGTGAATGATTATTTATTAAGAAACTTATCTCAAAACGTTTGAAAGGGCTAGCTCTAGTAGTCAGTGATCTATTATAACTAGCTTCATAGAGTGTTAACATACTATGAAGTTCATGTGTCAACTATAATTAACAAAATACCGTTATACGTTCAAGAATTGAAAGGATTTAAAAATGCCCGAAATAAATAATAATCAAGTTTTATGTTTTTCTCGTCAGATGGGAAGAATAGAAATCTTGATTTTATATAGGGACATAATACATTTATCGGTTTACAATATTAATTAAGCATTTATACACCTAAGCAACAACTAGTGGTAAAAACGTATACACTTGTTATCCCTGTAGGAGAAAAGAAAACATTTTGCTTTCTATTAGTGAGAAATTCTAGCATGTTTTCGAAGGGATCTTCAGTATTGATTTTAAACAAATTAACATAAATTTTAAGTCACTAATTTATAAATTAATAGTAGATATCTATTTGAAAATATAAAGTTATACAGAATTAATTTAATTCTAGTGCAGGTTATACATTATTAATTCTATACATTAATTTAATTATTGTTCAAGTTATACATTATTCAGGGTCTTTTGGAATGTTCCAGGGTTCTCATCCCCAGAAGCCTACGAAAGTATACTGGCCTTTTGACCGTGCAATGATTTCGGGGATTCTGATATGGTTCACTTTTAATAATATGTAAACACATTATATGTATATTTATAAACACAAGATTAAATAATATGTAAAAACTAAAAGGCTAAATCAAATTTAAACTCAAAATTTAATTTTTCACCAGAATAGCACCTTTCAGAGTTTCATTAGTGTAGAATTCTGGTTCCGTCTGTTGCGGATCCAACTTGACACATCAATCAGTGTCATATTTTTATGGAGTTTCATCATTTTATTATTTTGATGTTTATTGAGGGAAATGAATGAAGTCTTTAAGTCATTCTTTTTTTGACTCCCTAAGTTGAGAGAACAAAAAGTAGAGACTTAATTTAAGTGACGAGAGAAATTTATTAACCTTTCCTTATTATTCCACACCCTCCTTAAAAATAATTTTCAAACACGTTTTCATTAAATTTTTTTATTCTGTTACATATCATTCATTCCCTTACCATCCTCTACAAGTTCTAGCATATGGTGCTTTATGACACGGCATATTCCACTTAAATTAAATCGATTTGAAAATTCTCTTTGCTTTTGTAGCTTCCTAACGTTGATAGATTTGTGAAAACAAATGCAAATAATCGAGTAATATATTATTATTTATTCTATGAATTTTGTTAACATGTATTTTTATTACTCATTATTAATATTGCTTAGAGAAAAAATATTAAATATTTTTTATATTTTTAAAACAATTTTTTATTACTTTTTATTTAATAATTTTTTTAAAATTCTTTAACATTTGCTGTAAAGATACATGTTAACAATTCGTAATCTAATACATGTTGTGCACTGATTGAGGGAGTATTAATGTGAGAGTTTTAAAATAATTTAGCTCTTACTTTTGTAAAAGAAGAGTCATTCTCTTATTTTTTTTCTTCTTGGCCTAATCGAAATCATTATCGTTTGAAAGAGATGATATTATCTTTTTCTTGGTCAAAAAAATGATGTTAATATATATTAACGTTAAAAGAATTTAATTTCTCACCAGAATAACTCCTTTCACGGTTTCCTGCGTGTAGAATTCTGGTTCCGTTTGTTGCAGATCCAACATGACATCAATCAGCGTCATATTC
The DNA here is from genome assembly GCA_029884605.1 of Ormosia emarginata. Classification (NCBI taxonomy): domain Eukaryota; kingdom Viridiplantae; phylum Streptophyta; class Magnoliopsida; order Fabales; family Fabaceae; genus Ormosia; species Ormosia emarginata. The sequence continues at coordinate 5,759,275 of JAQQTP010000089.1, forward strand.
TTTTGGTTGTTTGCTGCACTCATGCTCTTGTTTCTCCGGTGCTCGTCAAGAAGCTTCTGAAAGAAGCTGTCCGTCTTGTTCATCAACTCCACCATCCTCTTTTCCAACCCTTGGAAATCAACCCATCGCAGTATTGGGAAGAAGTCATTCAAATTTCCACTTCCCTGAAGCTCTGCAAACTCCTTCATGAGAATTTGGAATTCCTTCCCTTCTTGGGCAACCGCATCCTTGCCATAGTACCGTTTACCAGAGATCATCCTTAGCATGATATTGAAAGAAAGCTCCACAAGTCTTGGTCTGAGGTCTACCTTTGACACTAATTGCCCTTTGCACTCTTCAAATAGTTGCTTCACCAACAATTGTACCTCTTCCTCTCGAATTTTGGTGAACATGGCAAGGCGTTTATTAGAGAACAACTCTAGGGTTGTTAGACGCCGGAGGTTGCGCCAATGTTCGCCATAGGAAGCGAATCCCACTGTTTTATAATTGTAATTGAGGTGTTTCCCAGCAAGCGTTTGGGGACGGTTTGCAAAAGTGATGTCATTCTTAGTAAAGCATTCTTCTATAGTTGAAGGTCAAGAGACAACAAGAACATTGCGTGTACCAAGGTGGAGAAGTAATATGTGGCCATACTTCTCAGTAAGCTTATGCAAACTTCGGTGTAGAGGTTCTTTCATGAGATGAAGATGACCTATTAGTGGTAAAGCAGGTGGGCTAGGTGGGAGGTTTCTATGCTTGGCTTGTCTTTTAAGTATGAATTTGGAAAGAAAAAGAAACAAGAGGAGAAAAATTGAAGTAGGTATCAACCAACCAGCTTCTTCCATTAGGATATTGTCTATCAACTCTCTTGCAACTCCTTAATAAATTTCTTACAGGGCTGGAAGTGAAGCATGTAAATCTCAGCTTGCTTATATATATATCTTTTCTTTTTCTTTTTTCAATTTTTGGTAAGAAGCTTGCATATATATATATATATATATATATATATATATATATATATATATATATATATATATATATATATATATATATATATATATATATATTCTCTTTCTTATATATAATATTCTCCAATAATAATATGAAACAACAATATTATTTACACATTATTTTTATTACATTATTTCTTTGTTAAGTAATAAAATAATAAAAACACATCTTCCAATATCTCTCTCATTTTTTTCCCGAAAAAATATAGATGTAAGAAGGATGTAAAAATATGATGTTTGCAAATATCATTTCCTTAATATCTAGATATCCTAGTTTCTGTAGACTAGGCTGTTTGCAATTTGTGCCACATAGAATTATATATTTTAATAATTAATTGATTGAATTTATTTTCTTTTCAAAAAAGAAGATATTAGTGCACATTTGTGGTGGTAGTATAAAGTGTTTCATTATTTAAACACTCAAAATATAATATTTAAATAATATCTTACCCACAATAAAATATAATATAAAACAAAAAATTATTTATATGATATACGAAAATAATAAACTACAATCACATATAAAATAGTATTTAAGGCAAGTGACATATTCTAGGTATTTAAAAAAAACATTTTTGTTGTATAAAGTTGGAGTAGGCCAAGAGCCATACACCCTCTTTTGGAGAGTGTACTATACACCCTTCAAATCCTTTGGAGGATGTACCATACATCCTACAAATCTTAACTGTTGATTGTGTTGAAAAACACATCAACGAATGAAATTAATAACCTGTAACATATTTTACTGTTTATTAGTACTGTTCATTGACGGCCGGAATTACCGTTCATAACCTCCCGAAATTACTGTTCACTGCCAGAGAGTTACTGTTTTACAGTTACTATTTATTTTTTAAAGTTACATAACTGTACAAATAATACAAGTTAAAATAGTACCAATTTAAATTATACTAGTCCTTATATTTTTTTCATAAATAATTGTACATATTAAAAATTCTACAGATTTTATTATGCCTAAATATTACCAGTTAAAATCTATAAAATTTTCAGTATGTACAGTTATTTATAAAAAAATATAAAGACTAGTATAATTTTAACTAATATTATTTTTACTTGTATTATTTACACATTTATGTAACTTAAAAAAATAAATAGTATAACCTGAAAAAAAAGTGATGGCCAACAAACGGTGGTCTGTTGGCAGTGGACAGTTACTGGTCGGCAATAATGATGGTAGTGATGTGTAAAAAAATATAAAAAAAAAAAAAAAAGCTAACCCAAAAAAACTAACCAAATAAAAAAGTTAACCAAAAAAAAACTAACCTAAAAAAAAACCTGAAAAAAACCCTGATAACAAGTCAAATAAAAAATGTATGATACATCTAAACTTACATGGATATATCATAGCAATGGCCCTAAGATGAAGTTGTTTTCACGAGGGTTTCCATTTTCAAACCACGTTTTGGAAAGTTTGGCATTTCCCTTTTGGCTTCTTCATAGGAAAAGTGTACATTGTAGAAATTCTGCATATAAGAGCTCAGACGACGATATTATTTACATATTATTTTTTGCACATTATTTTTTTATACCATTCTTAAACTATTCCTTTTAATAATAAAATAAGAAAAATACATTTTTTAAAATACAGTTTTTCTCTTTCATTTTTTCTAATAAAGTAGATGTGTATAAAAAAATGTGTAAAAATAGTATGTAAAAATCATTTTTCTATTTGTACACTAAAATAGTTATACTTTTATTTTTACATTTTATTTGTATGAAAAAATAAAGATAAAAAGAGAGTGGATTGGAATACATATTTTTTATATTTTATTATTTAAAAAAATATGGTATAAGAATTGTGTAATAAAAATAGTGTGTAAACTGCAAATAATATTAGTGAAGAGTTCAGCACTTAGCTATCAACATGAATAACGTTCCTGAACTGGCTTTGAAAATTTAGTTAAGAAATGTCGGGATTAGATAGAAAAAAAATGCTCATTATATGGTGGACTTAATTAGGAGCTACTAAAACAAAAAGAAGGATAGAAAATAGACTTAGTCCATATCCATTACTGGGTTTTGATATTTTAGCATGGAGTATAAGATGTGAACGTAAAGCTACTTTGGCTTTTAAAGTCAAATATAGTGGCTTGATTTCGGTGAGTAAATGAAAGTTGTTGGGCAGTATACACATTGTCTTTTTTTTTTTAATTTTTCGGTGGAGCAGCTTTGTTTTTTTTTTTGTGGGGAGAAGGTTCTTATCTATAAATAAAAACTTCTTCTCATGATTTTATCATTTTATTTTTATAGAGAAATTATATAATGTTTTTTGATAATCTTTTCTATTTTATATAGATATAGATATTCTCTTATTTTTAAGAGATGATGTTATTGTTTTCCTCTTGTAATTAGAGAGAAGTTATAATTTTCTTTTACATAGTAAAAATATTCTATTCTTACTTATAATTTTTTCCTCATCACTATTAGAAGGTTTTTCACATTAAATATTGTGTGTCAGCTCTTATTTTCTCAACTTTATTTTAGTTGTGATATTATTTTCATAACTTTGGTACCCAATAATAGTATCAGAGTCATTGGTTGCTAATACTATTCACGTTGCGAGTACTGTTTATGGTTACTATTCACACATGTGGTTGTATACTTTTGTAATATTGTTAACGTATAAGAAGTTGTTCTGATACAATATATATATACAATACTGTTTACATATACGGTACTATTTACGGTGAAATAGAGTAAGCCGGTTCAGTTGAGAGACATATTATTATCAATACCATTGATGCGGGTTTTATATTACAAACTCAGTCTGAGTTATGCCAAGAATAAATTCTTGAAAGTGGAGTCGATCCATGGGAATTGATGAAGAGAAATTAATTGAGATAAGAAAAAGATTTGTCACAACACCAAAAGTAATAAAAGTAGTTCACAAATAAAAAATGATTTGCTTGAGTTAGAGGATCCACTCTTAGTAATAAATTAAGGACAATATTATTTCTCTTTATAACTCAATTGAAATTTAGTCATAAAGGAAGTTCCAATCGAAAAATATAACATTCAAAGTTCAATTATATATGCAATCATATTATAGTTCCTTTAATTATCTATCAACACTTATAAATGAAATTTCGGCGTTCAAGATTCATCATAATCCTCTTGTCTACAATAAATCAAGATCTTTATTATACTGAGGAAGGTTTCAAAATTGGCAAAAACAACATAAAATACATGTAATGATCACGTGAAAATATATCATTGAAGTACAAGAAAGAAATTAATCTAACCTCAATTTATTACTAAAAGTTTCACCATTTCACCCAAGCAAAATGAAAATTAGTTACTCATAGATAAGAAGAAAGAAAGAGAGAAGAAGAGAAAGATGAACATAACTTCAATTTAGAACAAAAGAAATTTTACAATAAAGGAAAACAATAAACAAACATGATCATAACTCTTAAAAACTAAGGAGTTCGTATCGCCTATATTCGAGCAATCCAAGATATGTATGATGAAATTACTATTAACTAGTGTGAGAAACCGAAGTGGGGTCACGTAAGAGTTCCTATAACTATAGGATGCAGAGGTTAGGCTTTGAGTCCTTATCTTTTACCTTTGGTCTTGGATGTCTTCATCACAAGATATCCAAGAAATTAAAGTCTTACATAACGATCTTTTCAGACGATGATATAGTCTTAGTTGGAGAGTCGAGAGAGGAAATAAATGAGAAATTTAGAGTTAGTGAGACGGCTTTGGAAGAACACGTGGTTTCGTCTAGCGGGAGAAGACCGAAGTATATGGAATATAAGTTCAAGAAAACGTGTTAATCGCTAGCTTAGCGGTAAAAATTAGAGATCATACCATACCACAAGTCACATGCGGTTTAGGTATCTTGGATCCATCATACAAAATGGCGGAGAGATAGAAGGAGATGTAAACCATAGGATTCAAGTTTGGATGGATGAAATGGAGGAGTCTTCGGGAGTTATTTATGATAGAAAAGTCAGATCTCGAGCTTAAGGGTACAGAATTTTTCTTGACATCTATAAGGCTCACAATGTTGTACAGTCTTGAATGTTGGGCGAAAAAAAGCCAACAAGAAAGACAAGATCGGTGTCGCGGAGATGAGGATGTTGTGTTGGATGTGTGGTCATCTTAGACAAAAGATAGGATTAGGAATGAACGCATTAGAGAGAAAGTAGAGAAGACCTATGTGGAAAAGATTAGAGAATCTCGCCTTAGGTGGTTTGGACGTGTAAGGAGAACACCATTAGTTCCGCAGAAGAAAGTAGATCAGTGGAGAATACCAATATTAGAGGTAGAGAGAGAAGGCACCAAGAAATTTATAGGTGAAACGGTTAAAAAAGATCTAAATTGAATGGCGATTTCAAGACTTGGTTACTCACATGATAGACACATGATGGCGTCGTTTGATCCATGAAATGAAAGCCCACCTAGTGGGAAAAGGCTTGGTTGTTGTTTTACTTTTTTATTTTTTTTGTTTTTACTTCAAGAAAACCATCAGGATAAAGAAGTCTAGAAACCCTTGAAGGACCCTGCTTAAAGGATCGTCTATCCAAAATCAAATTGCAGCAAAATCATACAAAGATAAAAGAAATATAATAGCGAATGATGACATACTAGATGTACAACTTTCATGGCGTATCTTTATATCAAGCGTCGTGAGTGCGATAAGAATAAGATATCTTTATATCTTTGCGTGTCAGGTCACCAAGGTAAGATAGACACTCACGTCTGTTTATTCGAAGAAAGGAGAAAGAAGAAACCATCGTGGGTTTCCATCCTGGTCTGGAACCTGGAGCGCCACACTTAGCTCGTAACATCAACAAAAAATGCTAAAATCAAACCCGTAATGTCTAAGATCCAAAACATCCCATCCTGGTACCGAGAGCCCCTTCTAATAAAAGAGAGGATCGTTCTCGACGATCGCCTATACTTTGGTGTAGCGGGTTATTTCTCACTAATAACCAGAGTGCGCGACGCTTCGTCATTCATCAACTCCATAGTGCTTAGATGGAAACGTTGGGTTATGGAGTGCATTTCTCATATAGAAGCGTGGTACATGAACTTTTTAAGGACCAGTGTGCAAAGGTCCACAGAGTCAATGATGGGTCGGTAGAAAGGTTGAAGCTCCACAACTAATTAAAGTCACAGATTCTTCTTGGGATCGCATTTCTTATTCAAACATTTTTTCCTTCTTTTTGTTCGCTTTTGTTTTTTGAAAAATGACATGAAGAAGAAGAGGATGATAAGTACAAATTGTTGTGGATATGACTCACATCTGTCTTTGGTTTAACGTCCAGTAACGACTTAAATGCCTTCTATGAGTCGAGGATAAACTTTCCATCTAATTTTCTTATAATTAAGAACCTGGGTCTTTTTGTAGTTAGATTCCCAAGATCGTAGCGTTTTTCTTCATCTTTGAAGAGATTTCACAAATTAAGAAATTCACAACGCACCAATCCACAAGAATCGTCTCTCAAGAAGTAATAAGATATCATCTAACGACTCCTTACTCATCCATTCTTAATGAAGAAAATTTTATCTTCTCTATTTGTAGAAACCATCCCCAAAGAACGACATCGTTTGTTACAATTCCATCGTCACATTTGTAATAGCTCAGAACTTTTTTTCGCTTCTTCTCCTTTTAATACGAACTTCTTCCAACACTGCAGGGTATATATGGGTCAAATGAAATTGAAGACTCTCTTGTTAGTCAGTTTCGCTTCAATTATTCAACAGACATCTTTCTCAACATACTCTTGACATTAACAAGTCTCAATCTTTCACATCTAACTTTGTAGATTTTTTTCAGAAAGCGTTTTGAGGGAGAGAAGAACGTGTTTTCTCGGTTTGAAAGAACGACATCTATTTTAAAGGAGAAGAAGGATTGATTATTTTAAACCGAAAAAACAAACCGACTGAGAAATAAGAAGACCATTATCCGCCACTTAATCAAGAATATAAAGAAGCAAAAAGAAGGCAACAAAATTAGAAAGTAAATTTATTCATAACAAGGATCGAAAAGAGATTAATTCTACCTCATCAACTTGGTTTTTGAAATGGTTTGAGCCTTCATTCATTGACTTTAAACACATTATCATTCCTAGGATTCTCAATATCTACTACCATTTACGTGAGGATCACATGTTTGACAACAAAAGCGACCACTCCACCTAGATCTCAATTTTCCAGGGAATAAGTGCAAGCGAGAATCATAAAGATAACTTTTTGACTAATTTCAAAAGATTTTCTCAAAATTGTCTTGTCGTGAAAAAGCTTTTGTTTCGCTTAATAAATCTTTGAGTTCTCATACGCATCATTTCTCAATTCCTTAAGATTCATTTAATTGCATTTGTGTATCTTGCAAGTATCATCAAGATTTAGATTGAAAAGCTTTAATTACCAAAATACTTTATGTTCCAATTCTACAGGTAAGTGATAAGGTTTTTCATAGACTTACCGATAGGGTGACACGCCCAAAGATATTTTGAAAGAATCTGCAGTTTCAAAGTCATCGTTTAGTCTTAAAGACCAATTTTTACGATTTGGGTTAATCGCTTTTTCAAAATTTGTTTAATCTCTCTATTCGCCAATTCAAACTTGTCCACTGTCATGCGAGGGTGATAAGGGTGGCGATTTTTGTGTGTAATATCATATTTCTTCGTTAAAGATTCAAATAGTTTATTACAAAATGTGTTCCCATCATCATCGATGACTCGAGGATTCCAAATCGACACAAGATATTTTCTTTTAAAAATTTGAGAAACGCTTTTATGATCATCAAGATAGAATCACCTCAATCCATTTTCGGAGACATAATCAAATGTAACTAAAATATACACAAATCCAAATGAAGATGGAAATGGACCCGTGAAATCAATTCTCCAACAATAAAAATTTCAATGACAAGGATGGGATTCAGAGATCGTGTTTCTTTTTGAAATGAGCCCAACTTTGACAATTTTCACAACTTTTGCAAAAAGTATAAGAATCCTTAAATAAAAGTAATAAAATCATGACCGTAAGATTTTTACAAATTGTTTTCTTTGAAGAAAAATGACCTCCACATGCTTCTGAGTGACAAAATTTAATGACACTACCTACCTCACTATCGGGCACACATCTTCGAAAGATTTGGTCAGCACAATATTTGAACAAGTATGAGTCATCCCAATAAAAAATTTTCACCTATGTCAAAAATTTTCTTCTATCTTGGTGCGTCCATTGAGGTGGCATCTCTCTTCTTAATCTTCAGTAAGAGATGAGGAAATTACCACTGGAAAATTTTACTTTTCTCTCAAAAATGTGTACTTTAACCCAACAGGTAATGACTTTAGTTTCAATATGGGTACTTCTTCATGGACATCATCATTCATGGGTTTTAGCTCTTCAAATCTTGGCTTCCATCCCTTATACTCCACTACCTGTGTACAATCAAGCAAAAAGATATTTTAGAGATATCATCTTCTAATTGCATGCCTGACTCAAATGAATTAACTAAACAAATTCTAATGGGTCGGAAGAACTCTTTGTTTGAAGATGATCATCTATAATGACTTTAATTCCTTCAACTTCCTCCTTTTCATTAAGCGACTTCCGTGGTCATTCTTTGACGTGTTAAAAATATTGAGCTCTAGTGTCAAGTTTCCAGATGTTAGCTTCACCACTCCATTTCTGCAATTTATCAAAACATTTGATTGTTGCTAAAAATGGACGGCCTAAAATAACAGGAATTGACTTGCAACTATCAACTATAAGTTCAGTATCCAAGATAATAAAATCCAACCATTGGTGATGATTTGTGGCAACACTCTCAATGATCTCATAAGCTTATGTTAGTCTTCTATTCATCAAAGCTCCACTAGCTGCCGAGTCTAGAGACACAATCGAAGAATATTCTAGCCCATTATAGAAGGTGTGGACGATCAACCATTTTTCTAACCCACGGTGTGGGCAGGCTTCCAGTAAAGCCTTATATCTGTCCCAAGCTTCCGACAATGACTCTCCATCTTTCTGAACGAAGCTTGTGATCTGGGTCCTAAGATAAGCAGTCTTGGAAGGTGGAAAGAATTTGTTCAAGAAAGCTTGCTCTAATTGGTCCCAAGTAGTGATTGTCTCAGCGGGAATTGACTTCAACCAAGCTCTAGCTCTATCTCTCAATGATAATGGAAACAGGCGGAGACGAATAGCATCAACAGAAGCGCCTTCAATCTTGAGGGTCTTATAGAATTCCAAGAACATATCCACATGATCATTCAGGTCCTCTGATGGCAATCCTCCAAACTGGTTCTGCCTTATCATAGAAAACAAAGCAGGAGGTATGATGAAGTGTCTAGCTTCAATGTCTGGTCGAGCAATTCCAGAACGCAAACCCCGAGCATTAGGGGTTGCATACTCTTTAAGAGGTCTATTATCTGCAGGTGTAACCATGACAAGCGTTAGCTCAAGTATTTCTCTCGCTCTTTGCTCTTGTTGTCTTCTCTTTCTACGAAAAGTTCTTTCAATTTCAGGATCTGCTTCTTCAAGAGTCCCAGAATGTCTAGTACTTCGCATAAACAAGAGAAATTACCTGCAGAGAGTCAAAGAGAACACAAGAAAGTAGTGAAAAGGGTTTAAAATAATTAAATTAAAAATTAAATTGATATTCAAGAAAAAACAGTCATTTCTGTGCCACAAAGACCAAAAACTTGGTGTGTGAAATCCGCAAGTGTATGATTTCGTCGTCAAGTAATTAAAAGATCGAATCCATAGGGACTATGTCTATGAATATCAATTAATTAATTAATTCAATTAAATTAAACAAAAGAGAATATAGTTGTTGAGTGATAAGAACGTAGTAACCAAGCAATTAAATAAATAAAAATTAAAACGCAGAGTTGAAACTGAAAACAGCAAATTGTTAAGAAGGATTTTCAAATTCAAGAAAGCTTCCATGATTGGGGGTAACCACAATGATACAAGACTCCTAATTGACAATCCTTTTATTAAAACTGAAATTCAATTGAAGGTGAATTACCTTAAATTAGTTAATGTTCTTTCTCAAGAGACAACAACCATGCCTAATTAAACTAATTCCTACTCTCATGGTAATTGAATCTAAATTGAACTTATTATGTTTTATAGTAATTCATTAAATCCTTGAAAGGTTAAACCTACTCTCGTGATTTTGACCTTAAGTTCAATTCTTATGGTTCCAACACCTCGGTTCACCTCTCAGTACGTCCCTAGATATCTATGAGATGCAAATAAGTGGCCAACAAATTTACATGAATAAGCGCAATAAAGATTGAATCAAGAGCATTCAAGATTAATAAAAGGGGTAAACAAAATCAATTAATCATCATCAATGTAGCAAAGGGCATTGCCCAATGCTAGAAACAAAAGGAACTACTCAGACTTGGAGAAGAAGAAACAAGAAATCAAGTTCGAAAACATTCAAACCCGTAATCAAAGAGAGAAGAGAGGGAGATGAAGATCAAGAGTCTTCTAATGTGCCTCATTCCAAACCAATTTTGAACCCTAATATTGTATTCAGATAAACTATATATACCCTAGGGGTCTAAATTGATTCAGGCCCATAAAAAAGAAGAAAAACAAACTTTAAAATCTGACACGGACTGCGATCTATGGCCGTGGATCATTCCACGGCCACGCTGTGGAATTTGCTGTCTGAGTTCTATGGTCGTGGATCATTCCACGGCCAGGCCGTGGATCATTCCACGGTCGTGGATAATTCCACGGCCAGGCCATGGAACTCCCTGGAATTTTTCTTTTGCTTCTTCACGCAGCTGCTCGATCCATCGTCGTGGGGAATTCCACAAGCAGGCCGTGGATCTCTCTAGAGTGAGCTTTTTGTCCCAAATTGCTATCCTTTGAGCTCCAACTTTAGTTATGCAAGTTTTCCATCCATTTCAAGGCCAATTAAGCACCAATCCTGCACATCAACACCAAAAACACCGCAGTTATCCAAACTAAGGGGAAAAACAATTAAAAAGGGAAATTAAAATGCTTAAAATGCCTAAGAATGCATGCAAAACAAGACCAAAATATGATGTTGTTTCACACACATCAAAAATAGAGAAAGAAAGAAACGAAGGGATAAAGAGGGAAAATAGAATAAAGAAATGAGGGGAAGAGACAGAGAAGAAGAAGGATCCAAGGAGAGAATACAAGGCAAGAGCAAAGCTTGAAGATCATTTTCTACACCAAGAGGTAGGGGAGTTCTATTCATCTTTTTCATTTTTAATTCTCTTGAAGTGAGTTAAGGATTATGAATGGAGAGATGGATTTAGAGAGTCAAATCCAAGTTTTTAGCTTGATTCTTGATTCCAAGAATTGAGTTAGGATAGTTTTATCTTAGTAAGACCAAGTTATCCATCTATGGCTTAAGATAAATCTTTTTGAGCTCATTGAAGGAGCTTGGAAAATGAGTTGGAATTAGAGTGATTTTTAGCCTAAATCTATGCTTAAGTGAATCAATAGGTTGCAAAAGAGTTACAATAAGTTTATGAGCCTAGATTGATATTAGAAATCACAAAAAACTGATTAAAGTTGATTGAAATGGTGAGATTTTGGGTGCTGGAACTAGAACCAGCGAGTTTTCTGGTTGCTGCGAAAATTCCACGACCCCGTGAAATTTCCCACGGGGGGCCATAGTTCTTTCTGTTAGTTTCTTTGTTTCAGCACTAGATTCCAAGGTCCCGTGGAATTTCCCACGGGGGGACCGTTGTTCTTTCTGCTAATATCCCTGTTTTAGCACCATTTCCCACGGCCCCATAGAATTTTTCATAGGGGGCGTGGTTTCCTTTGGAATGAGAACCAACTTTTGTGGTCTTCATGAAAGTTGTAACTCTTTTTCTTAGCTTTCCAATGCCACTGGAATCACCTCATTTCGACCCCCCGTAACTCATGTTATGCTCATTTTATTGTGCAAGGGTTAAACTTGAATTATGCAATAAGGTTGAACCTTAGTGAATTGGCTCTCTTATGCAATAATGTTGAACCCTAGTGAATTGTTTCCCCTATGCAATAAGGTTAAACCATAGTAAATTAGCTCTCTTATGTAATAAGGTTAAACCTTAATAAATTAGCTCCCTTGTGCAATAAGGTTGAACCATAGTAAATTAGATCCCTTATGCAATACGGTTGAATCCAAGTAAATTGGTTTCCTTATGCAATAAGATTGAATCCAAGTAAATTGGATCCCTTATGCAATAAGGTTGAACTCTAGGAAATTGGCTCCCTTATGCAATAAGGTTGAACCTTAGTAAATTGGCTCCCTTTTGTAATAAGATTGATCCATAGAGATGGAACCCTTATATAATACGGTTGAGCCATAAAAAGAGTTAGTTCCTTTATCTAATAAAGTATAACCTAGTAAAGAGTGGTTCCTTTACTTGTTAAAGTTGAATCATAGTAACACAATTCCTAATTAGGGGAGCAAGGTTGGCAAGTCCCTTAACCTTGCAAAGGGGTGAGAAAAATACTTTACTAAAGATGGAGTTGTGACAAGTTAAGTCCTAGGCTAGGCTAAGGAGGAGTTAAGTCCTATGCTAGGTGAATGATAAACTATGATACGTTAAGTATTATTCCACAAGAGTCCTTATCAATAGGGCCAAAGTTACTAGTTTGATGTTGTGGAAGTAGTACATGGAATAGTCTTCTCATCAATAGGTATGTAGTGGAAGTAGTACACTCACTATTGTGTAATGGAACAGTCCACACATTACCAGGTAGTCTAAGGATTATTTAGCCTATTCTACATAGATAAATACAAAGGAAGGTGGTTCCTGAGAATATCCAAGTTATGTGCATGAGTTTAATGTTAGATTATAAGATTGCAAGGTGAATGTTTACATAGAGTCAAAACATGAATATTCTAGTGTTAGTGAGTATAGTCTCACTTATCTTATGCAATCGTTAATCCAAAGCTAATATTGTCATTCATTAGTAATGATATTTGTTCAGTACTTATAACATGTTAATGACTGACTAGACTAGAAAAGTTTGTATATTATTTTTAGTTTCAAAGTTCATTTATTCAGTATAAATGTTTAAATGCTGGTATTGGTTACTCATACTGAGAATTATGATTTTCTCACATTGTTGTGTTTCTATGTAAATCCAAGTCAAGGTCCTACAAAAGGGTAAGAAGATGAAGAAAACAGAAGAACTAGATTAGTTTAGTCTTAGTATTTTTAATTCAAAGCTTATGTAATTATTTATATTTACTTTGAGAATGTGAAAGTTGTATATATATATGACTTTTAGGTATGACTCTCCATAATTATTTATTTAAATGTTATGGATTAGCTGATGTTTAAGTTATAAGTAGCATGACTGATACTGTTTATCCAGGTATATGTCAGATATATTAGGATACCGGTATTAGGCTATTACATATCTTGTCAACACCAAAGTCTCACATTGACTATTTTACGGATCAGAAGCAAATACTTGACCTATAAAAAAGCTAATTGATACTAATGTCTTCCAACATTTTAGTTTGAAGGGTTGGGCCAAACAAAATGACATTTTTATCCTTGTTGCGCTACACTTGTTGGCGTTTTCGTCTTTGTGAAAACGTTATCATAGATGGCGTGTCCATGTATGATGCACCAAACATGGTGGCATGTTCATGTAGGATGTGCCAAACATGGTGGCCACGTGAATTACGCCAACCTTGTTGACGTAATCCATGTGGATGCGCCACCTTATTTGACACATCCTACGTGCATTAAAAATTATTAAAAAATGTTACGTTGGACAAAAAGATAATAATTTAGTATATAATTTCAAAAGAATGACATTTTGATAAATAATTTAAAAAAATAATAATTTGATAAATAATTTTATCACGAATGATAATTTGGTAAAAAAGCTGCATTCTTCTACTGCGTGAGAAGACAACAAGGACCTTGCGTGTCCCAAGCTGGAGAAATATCATGTGGCCATACTTCTCTGTGAGCTTATGTAGACTTCGGTGAAGGGGTTCTTTTCTCAGATGAGTGGTAAAGCAGGCGGACTTGGTGGGAGGTTTTTATGCTTGGCTTGTCTCTTTAGTATGATCATTTAGAAAGAAAAAGAAACAAGAGGAGAAAAATTGATGTGGGTATCAATCAGCCAGCTGCTTCTTCCATTCGGATATTGTCCACCACCAACACTCTTGCGACTTCCTATACTATATTCAAGTTATAAGAGTGTTGAAATAGATATATACTTGTATCGATCGATAATTCCTGTAGGTTGGGCTGTTTGCAATTTGTGCCACGTATACTACTATATATTGGTAGTGTAAATTGAATGATATTTTAAATGGGAAAAAAGAAAGGATATTGGTGCATGATGCGGTAGTGGTTGTCTGGTTGAGGTGTGTCAAGATGAAGTTGCTTTCACTAGGGTTTCAAACCTCATTTTTAATGTAGTTGAGTTCGTCCTGGTAGCTATTATTATATGGTCGAATTGAACTTATGATATATGCCTGCATAATCAATATTATAAGTTATTGGTAGAAGAATAATTTATATTCCCATAAGTATCAACGTACGTTAATATTAAAATGGATGAACTCAATTAAAATTTTGACTAAATGTGGGGATTGGATATACTATAAAGAAATAATTATTATGATGATCCCAAGAAAGAACCACTAGAACTAAAAAGAGGAGAAGGTAATTAATCAGCATATATTATATGGTGATTAATTGAAACAAAGAGTTGCATGAAGGAGTAGAGGTTCAAAGGCACGACTTTAATCTCAATAGAATTTCTGTGCTTTTCAACCAGAATTGACGCCCTAAGTTGAGAGAACAAAAAGTACAGACTTAATTTAAGTGACAAGAGAGAAATTTATTGAACTTTCTTTATTATTTCACACCCTCCTTAAAAATAATTTTTAAACACATTTTCATTAAATTTTTTTATTCTGTTACATATCATTCATTCCCTTATCATCCTCTACAAGTTCAAGCATATTGTGCTTTATGACACAGCATATTCTACTTAAATTAAGATAAATCGATTTGAAAATTCTCTTTGCTTTTGTAGCTTCTTAACGTTGATAGATTTGGAAAAACAAATGCAAATAATCGAGTCATATATTATTATTTATTCTATGAATTTGGTTAACATGTATTTTTATTACTCATTATTAATATTACTTAGAGAAAAAATATTAAATATTTTTTAGATTTTTAAAATAATTTTTTATTACTTTTTATTTAATAATTTTTTAAAAAAATTCTTTAACATTTGCTGTAAAGATACATGTTAACAAAATTCGTAATCTAATACATGTTGTGCACTGATTGAGGGAGTATTAATGTGAGAGTTTTAAAATAATTTAGCTCTTACTTTTGTAAAAGAAGAGTCATTATCTTTTTTTTTCACTTCTTGGCCTAATCGAAATCATTATCGTTTGAAAGAGATGATATTATCTTTTTCTTGGTCAAAAAAATGATGTTAATATATATTAACTTTAAAAGAATTTAATTTCTCACCAGAATAACTCCTTTCACGGTTTCCTGCGTGTAGAATTCTGGTTCCGTTTGTTGCAGATCCAACATGACATCAATCAGCGTCATATTCTTTTGGTTGTTTGCTGCACTCATGCTCTTGTTTCTCCGGTGCTCGTCTAGCAGCTTCTGAAAGAAGCTGTCCGTCTTGTTCATCAACTTCACCATCCTCTTTTCCAACCCTTGGAAATCAACCCATTGCAGTATTGGGAAGAAGTCATTCAAATTTCCACTTCCCTGAAGCTCTGTAAACTCCTTCATGAGAATTTGGAATTCCTTCCCTTCTTCGGCTACCGCATCCTTGCCATAGTGCCGTTTACCAGATATCATCCTTAGCATGATATTGAAAGAAAGCTCCACAAGTCTTGGTCTGAGGTCTACCTTTGACACTAATTGCCCTTTGCACTCTTCAAATAGTTGCTTCACCAACAATTGTACCTCTTCCTCTCGAATTTTGGTGAACATGGCAAGGCGTTTATTAGAGAACAACTCTAGGGTTGTTAGACGCCGGAGGTTGCGCCAATGGTCGCCATAGGAAGCGAATCCCACTGTTTTATAATTGTAATTGAGGTGTTTCCCAGCAAACGTTTGGGGACGGTTTGCAAAAGTGATGTCATTCTTAGTAAAGCATTCTTCTATAGTTGAAGGTCAAGAGACAACAAGAACATTGCGTGTACCAAGGTGGAGAAGTAATATGTGGCCATACTTCTCAGTAAGCTTATGCAAACTTCGGTGTCGAGGTTCTTTTATGAGCTGAAGATGACCTATTAGTGGTAAAGCAGGTGGGCTAGGTGGGAGGTTTCTATGCTTGGCTTGTCTTTTCAGTATGAATTTGGAAAGAAAAAGAAACAAGAGGAGAAAAATTGAAGTAGGTATCAACCAACCAGCTTCTTCCATTAGGATATTGTCTATCAACTCTCTTGCAACTCCTTAATAAATTTCTTTCTGGGCTGGAAGTGAAGCATGTAAATCTCAGCTTGCTTATATATATATCTTTTCTTTTTCTTTTTTCAATTTTTGGTAAGAAGCTTGCATATATATGTGAAGCATGTTATGAACAGTACTCTGCGTCGGTGAACAGTATTAATAAACAGTATACTGCAAGATGAAGGGTTATTTCTAAAGTACACTCTTCAAACACATTAACAAGTTATACTGTTTATTAATACTGTTCACCGACGCAGAATACTGTTCATAACATGCCGAAATACTGTTTATCACCCTGAAATATACTGTTTATTACCGGAGTACTGTTCACCGCTGGGGGAGTACTGTTCACCTCTGGAAAATGCACTATTCATTACAGAATTACTATTCACCACGAGAAGTTGCTGTTTATGCAATTATTATTTATTTTTTAAAATTATATAACTGTATAAATAATACAAGTTAAAATAATCTTAATTAAAATTATATTAGTCTTTATATTTTTTTATATAATAATGCGATATTAAAAATTTTACATATTTTATTGTGTGTAAATATTATCAATTAAAATATATAAAATTTTCAAGATATACAATTATTTATAAAAAATATAAAGACTAATATAATTTTAAGCGATATTATTTTTCTTGTATTACTTACATAGTTATGTAATTTAAAAAAATAAACAATATAACCTAAAAAAAGTGATAGCCTAACAGACGGTGACCTACCTGGCAGTAGACAGTTAATGGCCGACAATAATGATGATAGTAATATGTAAAAAAAATATAAAAAATAAAAATAAAAATAAAAATAAAAGCTAACCCCAAAAAAAACCAAAAAAAGTTAACCAAAAAAAAAACTAACCTAAAAAACCTACAAAAAAAATCTACAATAACAAATTAAATAAAAGGTGTAAAATACACCTAAACTTACATAAATGTACCATAACAATGGCCTTAGATGAAGTTGCTTTCATGAGGGTTTCCATTTTCAAACCACGTTTTGGAAAGTTTGGCATTTCCCTTTTGGCCTCTTTATAGGAAAAGTGTACATTGTAGAAATTCTGCATATAAGAGCTCAGACATACATATTATTTTTTGCACATTATTTTTTTATACCATTCTTAAATTATTCTTTTTTAATAATAAAATAAGAAAAATATATTTTTTAAAATACATTTTTTCTCTTTCATTTTTTCTAATAAAGTAGGTGTGTATAAAAAATGTGTAAAAATAGTATGTAAAAATCATTTTTCTATTTGTACACTAAAATAGTTATACTTTTATTTTTACATTTTATTTGTATGAAAAAATAAAGATAAAAAGAGAGTGGATTGGAATACATATTTTTTATATTTTATTATTTAAAAAATATGATATAAGAATTGTGTAATAAAAATAGTGTGTAAACTGTAAATAATATTAGTGAAGAGTTCAGCACTTAGCTGTTAAGAAATGTCGGAATTAGATAGAAAAAAAAAATGCTCATTATATGGTGGACTTAATTAGGAGCCACTAAAACAAAAAGTGGGATAGAAAATAGACTTAGTCCATATCCATTACTGGGTATTGATATTTTTCCATTGAGTATAAGATGTGAACGTAAAGCTATTTTGGCTTTTAAAGTCAAATATAGTGGTTTGATTTCGGTGAGTACATGAAAGTTGTTGGGCAGTATACAATTTTTTTTTTTTTATTCTTCGGTGGAGCAGCTTTGTTTTTTTTTTGTGATGGAGGAGGTTCTCGTCTATAAATAAAGACTTCTTCTCATGATTTTATCATTTTATTTTTATAGAAAAATTATATAGTGTTTTTTGATAATCTTTTCTATTTTATATAGATACAGATATTCTCTTATTTTTAATAGAGGGTATTATTGTTCCCTCTTTACAATTAGAGAGAAGTTATAATTTTCTTTCACATAATGAAAATGTTATATTCTTACTTGTGGTTTTTTCCTCATCACCGTTAGAATGTTTTTCACATTAAATATTGTATGTTAATTCTTATTTTTTCAACTTTATTTTAGTTATGTGATATTATTTTCAAAACTTTGGTACCTAACAATGGTATCAAAGTCATTGGTTGTTGATACTATTCACACTGCAAGTACTGTTTATGGTTACTATTCATACATGTAATTGTATACTTTTACAGTATTGTTAACGTATAAGAAGTTGTCCTGATACAGTATATATATACAATACTGTTCACGTATACGGTACTATTTACAGTGAAATAGAGTAAGTCAGTTCAGTTGAGAGACACATTATTGTCAATACCATTGATGCGGGTTTTATATTGCAAACTTAAGTGTATGTTGTCTCAAGTAATAAATTCTCGGGAGTCTGAGGTCGATTCACAGAGAATTGATGAAGAGAAATTAATTGAGGTAAGAAAAAGATTTGTCACAAAACCAAAAGTAATAAAAGTAGTTCACAAATGAAAAATGATTTGTTTGGGTTAGGGGATTCACTCTTGGTAAAAAATTAAGGACAATATTATTTCTCTTTATAACTCAATTGAAATCTACTCATAAAGGAAGTTCTAATCAGAAAATATAACATTCAAAGTTTAATTATATATGCAATCATATTATGGTTCCTTTAATTATCTACTAACACTTGTAAATGAGTTCAAGCATTCACAGTATCAATCCTCTTATCTACAATAAATCAAGATCTTCATTATATAAGGAAGGTTTCAAAATTGGTTAGAAACAACATACAATACATATAATGATCACGTGAAAATATATCATTGAAGCACAAGAAAGAAATTAATCTAACCTTAATTTATTACCAAAAGCTTCACCATTTCACCCAAGCAAAATGAAAATTAGTTACTCATAGATAAGAAGAAAGAAAGAAAGAAGAAGAGAAAGACGAACATAACTTCAATTTAGAATAAAAGAAAATTTATAACAAAGGAAAACAATAAATAAGCATGATCATAACTCCTAAAAACTAAGCCTAACACCAAGAGTACCAAATTATCAGCCCATGGAGCCTTTTATAGGGGATTAGGGATACAAAATGACACGGGGTTGATTAATGAGTGAGTGGATAAGTGGGTGGAGTGGTTGGATGAGTCATTGGATTATTGAGATTTTTTGTCTCCGAAATCATTCATTGCTTAACTCATGGATGCCGTCACCAAATGGAAAAGTGGTCTTTGTAAAAGTTGTAGAATTTTGTCTTATCTTTCCAATACTACCAGTTTTAGCTCAAAAGACTACCTACAGCCCGAGATATGACCCAATTACTGAACAGTGTTCAGGCCCAAATATAACACCTCTGTTCTGACTTCAAAGCCTAATATCACTTTAAAGGAATTCAATCTGTATTTTGTGTTCTTAATAAAAGTTGTAGATTTGGGTCTTAACTTTCAAGTATCAAAGTTTTAGCCTTATTGACCACTAACAGCCCGAGTTATGACTTGATTACTGCACACTGATCAGGTTCCAATCACAAAACTCGTGTTTTGACTTCCAAGCCCAATTAGCTCCTCTAGATGTCTATATTTTACCTGAAACTCTCATGAAAGTTGTAGAGCTCTCTCTTATATTTCCTACAAGGTAAGATACATGATTTTTACACATCTAGAACTCAAGATATAGCGAAAATACATAAACAATGTAAGACCCAAATAATGCTGAAAAAATCAATTAAGTCCAATTTGAGTCCAAACTTACAAAACATAACCAAACTCAATCAATTAAGTACATAGATAGTGTAAATGACTAAAAATGAGGGTTTATTAATGTATAAAATATGTGATCATCAAATTCTCCCACACTTAGCTTTTTGCAGTCCTGGGCAAAACATACAAGACAAAAACTAAAAAAAAGGACACAAACTCAAAAACTAAACACTCTAAAAGACTCAATTTCCAATGATATTCAAGAATACAAAAGTTTATAAACAAGAAGAGCAACCAAAGATTCAAGGGAACAAAATATTTATGAAGTAAAATTTTTTCACATCTCAAACCAATCAAGCAAGGAGACTTCAGTTGAAAAGAATGAATCAAGAATGATAGATTCTCACAAGAGTAACTCTCAATCCCTCAAGTATTTCAAATGTAAGTATTTTGCTCAATTCAATCCATGAAAAATTACATTACCATAAGCTTGCTTATCTTCTACTTCTCCACTACTCAAAACACATGCACACAAATCATGAGGACTTTATTCAAGGTTGTAATGGGATTACGGTAAAGAAGAGGGGAGTATAGATATGACAAGTTAAACACCTAAGAGAATAAAAGAGCGTGAGAGCTGAGTTCAATTAACAAGCATGAAAGTTCATCCCAGCTTTACTTAATACAAATTCTTTTTACATTTTTTTTACAAATATACATTTTTTTCTCGATTAACCACTTTTTTCCAAATTTTTTTTACCAATCATTATGTACACGCACCCCCACACTTATTCAAGAACTCATCTAGTGACAAGGCTAATGCTCTCTTATTTCCTAAGGTCAAGTAAGAACATGGTTTTATTTTTTTTCTTTTTTTGAAAGATGATGAGCTAGAAACAAAGAATGGTCAAATAAGCTCAAAGGGGCTAAGCAAAGGAAAATAGGCCATTTTTAATTGTTACAATGGTAGAAATTAGAGAATTTTCAATAAGTCATAAGAGTGCTCGCTATCATATTGAGACAATATGTTGCTGAGCAAGGCTGCCTATTTGTAGGCCAATCATTCTTGGTCATTTGGTTAAAGTAGTTATTTCAAGAAAAAAATGTCTCAATCATGTTTATGTATGTATGTGAAAATGTAGCCTAAAAAAGAATCAAAGTAAGCTCTAGAGTAATAATTTCATGAGTGAAAATCACACCAGAAAGAAGAGAATGATACAAATGTCTAATTTATTCATCAATAGGCTCAAAATCTCACAAGGCATATATCTATCATTCTCAATCTACCAATTCAATATCCATAACCAAGCATGTGAAATTTAAGAAAGAAGACAATTTATTCAATTATGCTATGATTCCTAAATTTCAATTGCTTCAAAGGATATGAGAGTGCATTAACTTGAATCTTTCAAAGGAAATCAAACAACAAAACTTTGTTATTTCCACAAATCAACACTAAATAGTTACTACCCTAACTCAGATACGTCTCAAGAGTAATAAATTGTTTCCAAAATTTACTTTTTACTCTGCCATCACTAATTGGTTTTACTATGAGTTGGTTCCTGACAATCATATCAATAAACATACTTCTCAAGTTTGATGTGTCTCAAGAGCAAAATTCACTCCTTACTATGTCATCCTTAATTGGTTTAGTAAGTTACTGACAATCATATCATACTTCCCTTTTTTTTATCAACTATCCAATTTTTTTTTTTGGATCAACTATCCTTCCCCCAACTAAATCACAACATTGTCCGCAATGTTAAAATATAGATGAGTAAAGGATAGAAGACATTACCTATTGTAGTAATTACTGAAAAAAAGAAACCTGACATAAATTTAAACAGAAACAAAGTACAATAAAACCAAAGCTTGTAATTATTTAAATAGATGGAGTGTCTGATCGGGCTTGCGTTGCATACTGCTTCCCTCACCGCTTCCTTCTGACCAATCTATCTGAGTTATTACTGGATCAAGTTCATAAACAAAAGCTTCCAATTTATCAATCAACTCATCAACAGTGGAAGCATGGATAAAGAGTCGTCTTGCCAACGGTGTGATAAACTTCTGTTCCACAACATGGTCAAGAAAAAATAACAAAAGATCAAAGAAATTATTAACATTCAACAAACCTATGGGTTTATGGTGGATGTTCAGTTGGGCCCAAGAGACAATTTGAAAAATTTCTTCCAAAGTACCAAAACCACCTGGTAAGACAATGAATGCATCAGAGCTTTCAAGCATTTTTCTCATTCGTCCATGCATAGATGATACTTGAAGTTCCTCCCTAATTGTCTGTCCAGTGATGTTCTTTTGAGTCAAAGGTTCAGGAATGATATCTAAAACCTAACTACCTCCTATATGCGCAAAGAGTGATATAGCCCCATTAACCCAATACTACCTCCCCTATATACTACATGAATTTTTCTTGCTGCAAGTGTTCAACCAACAGTGCTTGCTGCATTGACATACTCCAAACTCTTCTGATAACTTGACCCACAAAATACACAAATATTTACAAGTTTACGAATAGAAGCTCCCTTCATTTTTACACTCACCTTCCCTTTGAATGATTATAAGTTGGATGAAAGTGAAGAGAATGAAGTGTTTAAATAGGAAAAAGAATGAAAAAAGTAATGATAACACCTATATGGGTAGGTTGGCTGTTGTCTGAAAAGTTTGAAATTAAGAAACATTTTTTTGTTTTTTTTTTTTGTTTTTGTTTTATTTTTTTTGTTTTTTTTAACTTCAAGAAAACTATCAGGGTACAAAAGTCTAGAAACTCCTGAAGGACCCTGCTTACAGGATCGCTTATCCAAAACCAAAATACAACAAAATCATACATAAATAAAAGAAATATAATAACAAGTGATGACATATCTTTATATACAGCTTTCATAGCGTATCTTTATACTGCGCGTCATAAGTGCAGCGGTGGCATATCTTTGAGTTGCGTGTCACCAGTGCAACATAAGAACTTCTGTTTATTCAAAGGAAAAAATAGAAAGAAAAAAAATGAAAGAAACCATCGTGGGTTTCCATCTTGGGTTTGGAACATGGAGAGCTCACACTTGGGTTCGTAACATTAACAAAGATGCTAAAATCTGAAATCCGTAATGTCCAAGATCCAAAACGCCCCATCACAGGGCACTGAGAGCCCCTTCTAACAAAAAAGAAGATCAAGTTCAGATGTCTCATACGCTTCGGCAGCCGTGAGTTACTTCTCACTAATAACCTAAATGGAACGCTTCTGCCTGTCCATCAACTCCACAGTGCTTAGATGGTAAACATTGGGTTATGGAGTGCAGTTCTCCATAGAGCATGATATGCAAAGCTTTTTTAAGGATTAGCATGCAAAGGTCCACTCGAGTCAATGATGGGTCTGCCTTTGGCAGGGGCTCCGCACTCAATTAAGAGCATGGTACAACCAAAGTTTTGCACTACTATTTTTCTTTTTTCTTTTTTTTTGAAGAAGAACAAGAACAAGATAATATATACAAGTTGTTGTGATTGTGGTTCACATCTTCCTCTGGTTTTACGTCTAGTAACGACTTAAATGTCTTCTATGAGTCGAGGATAAGCTTCACATCTAATTTTCTTATAAGCTGACAAACAAGGTCTTTTAGAGTCAGATTCCTAAGACTGTAAAGTTTTTGTTCATCCATGAAGAGATTCCATAAATTAAGAAGTTCACGATACACATTTCCACAAGAATGTATCTTAAGAGTCAATAAGATATCATCCAACAACTCCTTACTCAGTCCATTCTTAATGAAGAATATTTTATCTTCTCGGTTTGCAAAAACTATCCCTAAAGAATGACATTTCTTGTTACAATTCCGTCGTGCACATTTGTGATAGACTTGTAACCTTTTTGCTCTTCTTCTTTTAGAATATGAACTTCTATCGAGACCTGACATGTATTAGTCAAATGAAATTGAATATTCACCCGCTAGACGAACCTTTGCTTCGATTATCCAGGGCACATCGACATGCCCTTGTACATTAACAGCCTCAGTCTTTCATATCTAGCTTTGTAAATTTTTGTTATAGCATTTTGAGGAAGAGAAGGAAAATACTTTCTTAGATTTAAGAGAATGATATCCATTTTAAAGGAGAAAGAATCAGTTATTATAGGAAACTAAAAGAAAATCGACTTGAGAGTTACGGAGTACCAATATCCGCCATTTAACCGGGGTCACAAAGAACTACAAAAAGAAAGCAACAACAAGATTAAAATAAATTCTTCTCATAACAAGGATTAGAAAGGGAAATGAATTCTACCTCAGCAACTTGATTTTCCAGAAATGGTTTAAGTCTTTGTCCATTGACCTTAAACATTGTCGCGACCGGGATCGCAGCGAAATAGCAGCTCACGTGATTTTAAAAATTATTAAAATGGAGTCGCCACCAATTTTATTTAAATTTAGGAAAAATTGGAAAACCTTTTTAGAAAATGGTCTTTGGAACCAAATCGGATTCGGGAGTCGGTTATGGATAGGGAAGGGTGGAAACTTAATCCCACTGCACCCCCATCACACCCGTCGTGAGACGGTACCTTAAGTCAGTTGTGCAAAAAAACTCGATAATCTCAAATTTATTTATTTTATCCTTATTAAAAATATTTTGTAATATTTTTTTTAGAAAAAAAAAAGAAATAACCAATTTGGGAAAAATTAAATTTTGACTTGACAGAATGAAAATTCTGCTCCTACGTACCCTCAGGTGCAATGAGGAACTCAAAGTCACGTAGTTCTGTAAAAAATAAGTGTGAGTTGATTGATTTTAATTAAAATATTTTTGAAAAGAAAATTTTATTATTTGAAAATAAAATCATTCTTGCACAGGGTTCAAGTTAGCACTAGGCTACTCAATAAACCCTTGTGATCCAAACAACATTGAAGATAGCATCCACTATTCAATCAACATCAGTGGTCATTGCAGATATAATTTTTATATATATTTTTTATTTTTTTTATTTTTATTATTATATATTCTTTTTTATTACCTTTATTTTTTTATTTTTTATTCTTTATTTCTTTTTTTTATTATTATTTCAAATTTCTAACCAACAGATTCTCATATCAAAAACCCAAACCTAACCTGAATCAGGCCCTCACGTTTGATATGTAATTAACCCATTTAGGCAAAACCAAACTTTGACCAAAATAAGAAAAAAACAAAATCAAAACACATACTTAAGCCATACTTCGGAAGCTAAGAAAATAAAAATAATAATAAAAAAATAAATATATACATAAAAGGGACAAGATGGCTTCCAGAATCTCCTTTTTACGTTTTTTCACCTTTATATATATATATATATATATTATATATATATATATATATATATATATATATATATAAAAGAAAAGACCACAAGCCACAATAAACCCAAAAAACACTTACCTTCAGTTTTTGAACAACGAAACCAAAAACACAGCAAAGGTGCTCTTCTTCGCTAAACGGACGCGCGGTGGGTAAGCTGGGTGGTGAGGCTGCAGCACGACGGGTGGAGCAGTTCGCTCGGTACTGGGCTCGACGGCGAGCTCGGGTTGCTGCGGGTGAATTCAGTGATGGTGGATCTGTAGCTCGCAGTACCGGCGTCGTGGCTGGACGGAGTGCACGAAGGCTCGTTGCTGCGTGGGTAACGGTGGACACGGCGGAGGTCACGTGCGGTGTGGGTCGCGGTGGGCTGCAAAGGAGAGGCACGACGGGACGACGGTGGCCTCGGGTTGCTGCGTTGCACGCGGTGGAGCTCTGGGGTGTACTGGAGTGGAGCGGGTTGATGGTGAAGACGAGGGTCACGCGGAGCTCCGGTGTCGCTGGTGTAGCTCACGGAGGGGCAGGTGGCGAGACACGGTTGGGAGCTTGATAATGGTGGTGTTGTATGGAGGTAGAAGATGAAGGAGAGGGGTGGTTGGTTAGATGAGGATGAAGTGGAGGTTAGTGGAGGGATATGGTGGAGGTGGTGTTTGGGAGATGGAGGTTTTGGGTGGTCCGTAGGTGAAGAGGATGGAACTTGATGGCTGAGCACGGTGGGTGTTTGAAGTGATGGAGAAGACGGTGAGGGCGCCTACGTGAGGGCGCCTACGTGAGGGAGCTTGGACGTAGGTGATGGTGGAGGGCCATTTGGTGGGGCTAGGTGGAGTTGGTTTGGTGGGTGGTTTGTGGCCTTGGTTGTATGGTGAAGGTGGAGGAAAATGGTGGTTATAGAAGCTATGAAGATGGAGGTTGGAGGTTGATGAAGGTTGAGTGAAATGAAAGAGTGTGGTAGTTGTTTGGAGGGTCTTCTTGGTGGTTATGGTGAGATGGAAAAGATGAAGATGGGGAGGGATGGTGTTACGGTTGGAGAGAATGGAGAGTCCGGGAGAAAATCGGTAAAAAAATCCCTCAATGAGAGCTACCCCCAAGTATATTACGTGAGTGAGCTCCCCCCCCCCCCCAAATGGTGTTGACAAAAAAATGGCTTTTGTCGAGTGATGGAGTGTAGAAGGGTTACGTGTGAGTGTGAATGTGTGCAGTGAGAACGTGAATCTAGAGGTTGAGTGACCCTGCAGAGAAATTATGTGTATGCAGAGTGAAAATCTCCGAGGCAGTATGGGTGCAACAGTGGATATGCGTGTGTGCAAGTGAAACATGAGAAGCATGGGTGCAGCATTTTTTTTTTTTTTTTTATTCTTTTTTATTTTATTTTATTTTTCTTTTCTAGTTTTTAGTTTTTTTTTCTTTGTTTTTTCATTTTTTTTTTTTTTGAAATGGGCTTATGGGTTTGGGCTAAGAAAAAGGCTAAGAAAAATGGACCACAAATTACTTAATTAACTTTTTTTTCTTTTGTTGTTTTTTATTTTTTTTTTTTTTTTTTATTATTATTATATATTTTTTTTTATTTTTAGTCCGGTCAAAATTGGGTGTTCACAAACATATTACCATTCATAGGGTTCTCAATGTCTATGGCCCCATAAGGATACACATGAGGGTGATAAAAGGGTGACAATTTTGTGGGTAATACCATATTTCTTCATTAAAGATTCAAATTGTTTATTGCAAAAATGTGTTCCCCCATCACTGATGATGGCTCGAGGGATTCCAAATCGACACAAGACATTTTCTTTTAAAAATTTGAGAACAATTTTGTGATCATTGTGTTGGCATGGAATCACCATAATCTATTTTGAGACATAATCAACTGCAACTAAGATATACACAAATCTAAATGAGGATGAAAATGGACCCATGAAATCGATTTCTCAACAATAAAAAATTTTAATGACAAGGATAGGGTTCAGAGGCATCATGTTTCTTTTAGAAATAGACCCCAATTTTTTACAATTTTCGTAACTTTTGCAAAAGGTATAGCTGTCCTTAAATAAGGTAGATCAATAAAATCCACACTATAAGATTTTCGCAGTTATTTTCTATAAAGAAAAGTGACCTCCACAAGCTTCTGAGTGACAAAATTTAATGACACTACATACCTCACTATCAGGCACACATCTCTGAAAGATTTGATCATGATAATATTTGAACAAATATGGGTTATCCCAATAAAAGAATTTTACCTCAGTAAAAAATTTCTTTCTGTCTTGATATGTCCACTGAGGCGTTATCTTTCCTTCTTGTTCTCCAGTAAGAGTTAAGGAAATTGCTACTGGAAAGCTTTGTTCTTCTCCCAAAAATGTGTACTTCAACTCAGCAGGTAATGGCTTTAATTCCAGTGTGGGTACTTCTTCATGGGTATTATCATTCATGGGTTTTAGCTCTTTGAATCTCGACTTCCATCCTTTGTATTCCATTACCTCTGTACAATCAAGCAAAGAGTATATTTCAGAAATATCATCATCTAATTGCATACCTGAATCAAATTAATTAATTAAACAAACTTCTAGTAGGTCAGAAGAACTCCATTTTTGAAGATGATCATCTACAATGGCTTCAATCCATTCAACTTCCTCATTTTCATCAAAGACTTCCTATGATTGCTTGCACATGTTAAAAACATTGAGTTCTAGTGTTATATTTCCAAATATTAGTTTTACCACTCCATTTCTGCAATTTATCAGAGCATTAGATGTTGCTAAAAATGGACGGCCTAAAATAACAGGAATTGACTTGCAAGTATCAACCATAGGTTCAGTATCCAAGACAATAAAATCCATAGGATATATGAATTTATCAACTTGTACTAACATATCTTCCACTATTCCTCTTAGAATTTGAATTGATCTATATGCAAGTAAAAGAGTTACAGAAGTTTGTTTTAACTCACCTATGTTGAGTTACTGATAAACTGAATATGGAAACAAATTAACACTAGCACTGAGATCAAGTAAAGCTTTTTCAATTTTATGTTCTCCAATAATGCATGAAACTATAGGACAACCAAGGTCTTTAAATTTCAGGGCATTATTATTTTGAAGAATAGAGCTTACCTGTTCAGCTAAAAAAGTATTATTTTTCACATTTTTTTCCTTTTAACAATGCACAAGTCCTTCAAATATTTGGCATAAGAAGGAATCTATTTGATAACATTTAACAGAGGAATATTGACCTTCACTTGTTTCAAAATTTCAAAAATTTCAATGTGGTGGTCCAATTTCTTTGGATTATTCAATGCTTGAGGAAATGAGGGTGAAGGCGAGAGTTTGGTCTCCTTTTGGTCAACTTCTTCATTTTCTTGGGGAATTGACTTATCATCTCTCTCACAAGATTCAGGAATTTGTTTTTCAATAACTTTTTCACTCCTAAGAGTTATCACTGACTTGACTTGAACTATCAGATGGTTTTCTAAACTACCCTCATTTACATTGTGCTGACCCTTGGGATTCAGTTGAGGTTGAGAAGGAAATTTTCCTTTTTCTTGAATGGTGAGAGTAGAAGTAAGTATGGCAAGAGTGGCTTTTATGTCATTCATGATTTGACTGTTTTGTTTATTAATGGTCTCTTGCTTTTCTATGAATGCATCTAATGTTCCTTTAAGGTTTTTCCTATATGGTAGGACATAAGGTGCATATCCTTGAGAATTTTGAGAGTCATATTGCTCTTGAGGAGGTGGTGGTTGCATAAATTGTGTTTGATCATTGTTCCTCCAGCTGAAGTTTGGGTGATTTCTTCATCCTAGATTGTATGAATCTAAAAAAGAAGAAGTTAATGGCTTTTTAAAATTTTTCATTACAATTACTTGCTCATGCACAACTTCTTTAAAAACAATAATTTTTGGACATTCATTTGTTGAGTGTCTTAATTCATCACAAATGCCACAAATTTTTTCATTTTGCACAGATTTGATTTCTTTCACTTTCCCTGATTCCATGGCTTCAACCTTTCTAGTCAAACTGACAACCCTAGCATTTAGATCTTCTTGTTGACCAAAATGATATTTTCCTTTACTAGCATTTTCGAGGTTATATCTGATTGAATTTTCTGAAGAATTAGTACCATGCCAAGATTGAGAATTTTCAGCCAATTAGTTTAAATAGTCTAAAGCTTCAACAGGTTCTTTATCAAGAAACTCACCATTGCACATTGTTTCCACAAATTGTTTGGTTTCAGGTATTAAACTTTCATAAAAGAAGCTTAAAGTGCGTCATTTTTCAAAACCATGATATGAGCAAGAATTTAACAAATCTTTAAAATGTTCCCAACATTGAAAATATGCTTCATTTGAATTTTGGAAAAAAATTTGGATTTGTCTTTTCAAAGCATTGGTTTTATGTGTTGGAAAAAATTTCTTTAAAAACTCACCCTACATTTCTTGCCATGTACCAATTGATCTTGGTCTCAAAGCATTAAGCTAAGTTTTTGCTTTATTTTTCAAAGAAAAAGGAAAAAAATTAAGCCTAACAACCTCTTCAGTGTAATTTTGATCATTAAAAGCAGTAAGCATTAAGTGGACAGACAAAACCACAGAAATTATGAAGTAAAGAAATCATATCAGGCTTAAATCTAAAATTGTTAGCATTAAGTGGACAGACAAAACATGATGGACTAGAATTTTGAGGTGGTTGCAAATATTCACGCATAGTTTGCAATGGTTGATTCTCTTGTTCATCATGTACACTACGCATAATTCGCACCGGTTGATTTTCATGTTCATCATGTACATTTTCAATTTCAATCATTGTGTGTGATTGTGATTCAAACAAATAAATATATAAAGTATCAGAATTAATTTTAACTAAACAACCAGAATTTAAATTATGATACCAATTAAGCATAAATACATAAATAACTTAAAATAAATAAAAATAATAATGTACAAGCTGGCGGTATAAATCAGTCATTAAATATTAACAAGGATGTGGTATAAACTAGCCACCAAATAAATATTAACAAGTAAAAAGTTAGATAACTGATAAAGTAAAAAGTTAGATAGTTAAAGAGTTAATAAAGTTAGATAGTTAGAAGTAAAATACATAAAATAAAGTGCAAAAAGTAAATTATAGAAAATAAAATATAGAAAATAAATTACGAGAAAGTAAATTACAGAAAATAAAATATAGAAAATAAAATACGAGAAAGTAAATTTAAAATATAAAAGTCAAGAGAAGCGAGCCCGCCAGAGCAATGAAGAGAAGAGAAGAAGAAATATTATTTCATTACGTTAGAAAACAATAATAAATGACGTAAATTAAAAGTTAGAGAAGCGAGAATATAAAAGTTAGTAAGTAAAAATAAATGACATAAATTAAAAGTTAGAAAATATAAATAAATGACATAAAAAAAAAATTGAAAGTTAGTAAGTTAGTAAATTAAAAGAGTAGAGATAGAATATACCAGATGATGAATATACAAGATGATGAAATTTACTTAAAGAAAGAGAACCTCAATAAATTGAAACTTCAAATCAAGTCCTTGGCAATGGCGTCAAAAACATGATGCGGGTTTTATAATGCAAACCCAAGTGTAGGTTGTCTCAAGTAATAAATTCTTGGGAGCCCGAAGTCGATCCACAAGAAATTGATGAAGAGAAATTAATTGAGGTAAGAAAAATATTTGTCATAACACCAAAAGTAATAAAAGTAGTTCACAAATGAAAAATGATTTGCTTGGGTTAGGGGATCCACTCTTGGTAATAAATTAAGGACAAGATTATTTCTCTTTATAACTCAATTGAAATCTACTCATAAAGGAAGTTCCAATTGAAAAATATAACATTCAAAGTTCAATTATATATACAATCATATTATGGTTCCTTTAATTATCTACCAACACTTGTAAATGAGCTCAAGCATTCACTATGCCAATCCTCTTGTCTACAATAAATCAAGATCTTCATTATACAATGAAGGTTTCAAAATTGGTTGGAAAAACATACAACACATATAATGATCACATAAAAATATATCATTAAAGCACAAGAAAGAAATTAATCTAACCTCAATTTATTACCAAAAGCTTCACCCTTTCACTCAAGTAAAATGAAAATTAATTACTCATAGATAAAAAGAAAGAAAAAGAGAAAAAGAGAAAGATGAACATAACTTCAATTTAGAACAAAAGAAAATTTACAACAAAGGAAAACAATAAACAAGCATGATCATAACTCCTAAAAACTAAGCCTAACACCAAGAGTACTAAATGATCAGCCCATTGAGTCTTTTATAGGGGATTAGGGATACAAAATGATAAGGGGACTGATTAAAGAGTGAGTGGAGTGGTTGGATTAGTGGTTGAGTGGTTGGATGAGTGGTTGGATTATTGAGATTCTTTGTCTCTGAAATCATTCATTACTTAACTCATGGATGCCGTCACCAAATGGAAAAGTGGTCTTCATAAAAGTTGTAGAATTTTGTCGTATCTTTCCAATGCCACTAGTTTTAACTAAAAAGACCACTTACAGCCCGAGATATGGCCCAATTATTGAACAGTGTTCAAGCTCAAATACAACACCTCTGTTCTGACTTCAAAGCCTAATATCACCTTCAACGAATTCGATCTGTATTTTGTGTGCTTCATAAAAGTTGTAGATTTGGGTCTTAACTTTCAAGTATCAAAGTTTCAGCCCTATTGACCATCTACAGCCTGAGTTATGCCTTAATTACTGCACACTATTCAGGTTCCAATCACAAAACGTGTTCTAACTTCCAAGCTCAATTAGCTCCTCTAGATGCCCATATTTTACCTGGAGTTCTCATGAAAGTTGTAGAGGTCTCTTTATCTTTCCTACAAGGTAAGATACATGATTTTTACACATCTAGAACTCAAGATATAGCGAAAATACAGAAATAGTGTAAGACCCAAATAATGTTGGAAAAATCAATTAAGTCCAATTTGAGTCCAAACTTACAAAACATAACCAAACTCAATCAATTAAGTACATAGAGAGTGTAAATGACTAAAAATGATGGTTTATTAATATATAAAATATGTAATCATCAACCATGGCAGCAAAATTTGAGATTGAGAGGTTTAACGGGGGTAATTTCTCCTTATAGAAACTAAACATAAAAGCAATCTTGTGGAAGGACAATTGCTTAGTAGTAATTGAAGGCAGACCTGTTGGGTTACCTGATGACAAGTGGAAGGAGATGGATGACAATGTTGTTGGCAACCTACATCTAGCTTTGACAGATTCAGTTTTATCAAGTGTTGCTGAAAAGAAGATGACAAAGGAGATTTGGGATGCACTCACCCAATTGTACAAAGTCAAGTCACTTCACAACCGGATATTCTTAAAAATGAGACTTTATACTCTTTGAATGAGTGAATCCACGACAATAACAAATCACATCAACAATATGAACACGTTATTTTCTCAGCTTACCACATCAAATTACAACATAGTGGAAAATGAACGTGCAGAGCTTCTACTTCAAAGTCTATCTGACTCTTATGATCAACTCATCATCAACATAACAAATAATAATGCTACTGATAATCTTTGATTTGATGATATTGTTGCCGTTATTCTTGAAGAAGAATCCAGGCAGAAGAACAAGGAAGATAAATTAGAAAGCTCAAAGCAAGCAAAGTCTATGTCGATGACGAGAGGAAGATCAACGAAACGTGGCTCTAGTGGGAGCCGAAATTAGAGTAGATCAAAGTCATAAAGAAGGAAGAACTTCAAATGCTACCATATATTGTGGCATGAGAAGGCACTTGAAGAAAGATTGTTAACACAATAAGAAAAATGTAGAAAAAGCTCCTGAAGCAATAACATCTCAAGGATATGTTGCGAGTACCTCTGATGATGGAGAAATCTTGTATAGTGACGTAGCAATTGGTTCCAAAGGCGGAAAACAACTCACTGATGTTTGGATAATGACTTCAGGAGCAACATGACATATGACTTCACAATGAGACTGGTTTATTACTTATGAACCTATCTCTGAAGGATTTGTGTTCATAGGAAATGATCATACCTTGGAGATTGTTGGAGTTGGTATTGTCAAAATAAAATTACACAATGGTACAATTCGCACAATTCAAGGAGTACGATATGTGAAAAGTTTAAAGAAGAATTTATTATCTATTGGACAATTAGATAATCTCGGGTACCCATATTGAAAGTGGGATCTTGAAAGTGGTTAAAAGTGCTCTTGTGGTGATGAAAGTAGAAAAGATTGCGACAAATCTATACATGCTTGTGGGAGATACACTACAAAAGGTATATGCATCAGTTGTATCAGCAGGCCATGAAGAATCAACGATAATATGGCATTGCAAATTAGACCATATGTTGGAACATGGTTTGAAGATTCTCATGGAACGTGATCTCTTTCTCAGGCTCAAATCGGTAAACTTACCTTTTTGTGAGTGTTGTATTACAAGCAAGCAGCATTGATTAAAGTTTGATAGATCAACTGCTAGAAAGCCAGCACATAATGGACTTGATTCATTCTGATATGTGGGTGTAACATCCTGAATTTAATAACCATAGTATATCACCACGGTCATTAGATTCAGGTTTGCTACTTTCACAGCTATGCAATTTTTATTATAACATAACAACATTATATAGAAAATATGAGCCACGAATGAATATATAAATATTACACCACATCTGTATTTCTCAAAAATACAATATATACATCATTTCAAAAGAAATTACCTAGCTACACTAAGCTAAGCACTCCTAGCTCCTGCTTCTCTTTCTATAGAACTCATACCTGGATTTACATGGCAACACAATCAGGGTGAGAAATCACTTCTCAGTAGAAATATTCCAAAACCAACAATTTATTAACAATGAATAAATAAAACTATAAACATCCAATTGCACCTATAATCTACAAATGAGCCACTGCTCAACGCCACAAGAATATTAGCATACAACTTATGTAATATTCACATGGCAATCTATAACTATAACCTCAAAATGAAACTATCAACAATATTATACAACTACCCATACAATCATAAATATTATCGATTAAGGTAACTGCACATGTAATTATCATGCAAATGCAATGCTTATTATGTTGTATGTTTATGTCTAAACATGTCCTAAGACAAGGATTATGCAATATGGTAAAAATAGTGTTAGTGCAATGTCATAAAACTCAACTATTTCCAGGAACTACGATACCTTTTTAGTTCTCTGAGTAGTATAGCTCTAACTATTTAACACTACCTAGCAATGAACAGGCTATTCCATCTCACAACAATGAGTGTACTATTACCATCTTATATACCATTCACAGATACGTGGAAATAGTAAGTGTGTATGAAAACATACAAAGTGATATTTTAACACACATTCAATGCCACATTAGATACTCTCCTACGCGAGTTCATAGCCAATGCCCTTAAACGTGTATATCCTCCTCCACGAGATTTTCCAATTATCAACATAGGAATACTCACATACTCCCACTATGTGTTATTCCCATCACACTTCACATCACAAGGTAGTAAGGATATTACTCACCTTCATTACTCAACAAACATAAATGGGATATCACTTACCTCAACTATGTTTCACAAAAATACCATCTCAAAAATAATAATAACCTCAAACACATATGAATCAAGAATCTAGGTGTTAGCCTATAGAATTCCCCAAACCATTAGTTGCCTAAGGTTTCACACTTTCTTATCACCAACTAGGTAGTAATTTCCTCCTTAAAATACTCTCATAAGTACCTCAACACACTTTAAAAGCATATATGAAAGATCCTAACCCTTAGGAATCCTCAAAACATCAAGCATCAATATTTGATCAACACTGGAAGTCACGCCTAGGCGTGAAGGTGGCAGGGTAACATCCTTGTAACTCCCAGGAAACCACGCCTAGGCGCAGCTTTGTCACGCCTAAGCACAGCTTTGTCACGCCTAGGCGTGACACTCTCTGTCTCACCCATGCCTAAGCGTGGTTCAGTCACACCTAGGCGTAACCCGCAACAGAAACTTCTGCAGAATTCGGTAGATACGGAGTACTGATCCATTAGGAACATACCCCCATTTCTTCATCCAACCACCAATTCCAAATGTTTTCTAACATCATACAAGGTTCATAAACATGTTGTAACAGTTATACAACTTCAATTTCTCAAAAATCAACCAATCACAAACCATTCATCAACCTAAACCTAAAACCTTGTTTTCAACTCAAATGGCAATCAAGGGTGTTCAAGTGATGAAAAACTGTTCTCATGCCTCTAACAAACCAAAAACATGCTATTCTCAAATTTTCTAACAAGATTCAAGCATTTACAACCATAAACATAAACATCACACTTCAAAACCTCAAACCCTTCATCAAGTCCCTCATGAACCAAATGAAAAAGATGAAGTCAAGAAATAAAAACAAACTTTCCTCGTACTTCTTGGTACCAAGATGATGAAGATGATGAAGGATGGTCATGGAAGATGCAAGCTCTCCATTTGAGTCCTCCTTCTTCCTCTTCCTTCTCCTTCCTTCTTCTTTCCTCTTTCTCTTTTCTCTTTTCTTTCTTCTGTTTTCTATTTTTTCTTCCTCTCTGCCATGAATCACTTATAAAGAGAAGTCAAATTTTGTTTATCTTAGATAAGCACTAAAACCTCGATCTGCTAAGAACACTCAGATTTCACAAAATCTAGTTCTCTCACTTCTAATAGACTTAAAATAAATCCTAAGATTCATTAAAAATCTATTTTTACCATTCCCATATTTTTTCATATTTGCTGATAATCAATACGACATTAAAATACATAACCAGTATGCTTAAAAATACCAAACTAACTCTGATTAATCTTAAAATTTAACCATACATTCTTCAACACATTTGTGACCTAGAAACAAATCCTCCACATTTATTTCCATCAATTAAGCAGTTTAGGTCAATTCTGGAGCTAGAAACAGTTATATTTCGCACATAACGTTGTAGTAGAGTAACTAAACATGCTCAGATGACCACAAAACTTAACAGACATAATAAACAGGTATTAGGCTACGTTTGTAATCATATACAAGTCTATCATATTTTCTAGGGTGTTACAGTCGAAGTCACCAAAAATGTCCCTAGGAGGAGCAAAATACTTTATATCATTCATTGATGATTACTCCAAGAGATTATGGGTGTACCCAATCAAGAAGAAGTCAGATGTGTTTCCAATCTTCAAGGACTTCAAAGCAAGAGTGGAACTTGAATCCAAAAAAAGGATCAAGTGCTTGAGGACAGATAATGGAAGAGAATATACAGATGACAATTTTCCCTTATTTTACAAGCAAGAAGGTATTCAAAGGCAGTTTATAGTTGCACACACACCTCAACAAAATGGTGTAGTAGAACAGATGAATAGACACTACAAAAAAATTGGTAAATTATGGTGGATATTTTTTTTTGCATATTACGACAGTTTTAACTGTCATTTTTTGCATTAGTGGCGGTTTTCAAAACTGACATAATTATCTTCACCGTTTGGTATAATACGACGATTTCCCATTAACTGCCATGACAATCACCACAATTTATCATGTATAAAATGGCAATTTATTTTTTGCATAAAACGATAGTTAGAAATAGTGTAATTTACATAAAACTAACAAAAAAAATACAAATTACAGCAATTAGAACTGTCGTAATTTACATAATACTAACAAAAAAATATAAATTATGGTCGTTAGAACTATCATAGTTTACATAAAACTAACACAAAAAGCATAAAATGGTCATTTAGAACTGATGTAATTCACCTAAAATCAACCAAAAAAAATGGCAGACAACCTAACTCAATAGCATAATCCATAATTCATAATTCATGTTCTAAAATTCTAATTTCATATCAATAGCAAACAAAACCTCTGCCTCACCATTGTCAACTCCCAGAATTAATCCACCTTCATTCATTGCCAATGCATAAACAAACTCCTTATAGCCTTTGGTAGCAATTAGAATGTACCGGAGTTTGAGTAGTGTGCCCAGAATTGATCCACGTTCATTCATTGCCAATGCATAAACATTTTATGCTTCTAATTTTTGGTATTTAAAGAACAAAATGGAAGTTGCCCTAATACAAGCAACACTACATACACCAATAGTCCACTCTTGTCAAATTATTCATGGTCAAGTCTGATTTACATGCCATCAAAGGTGTTTTCACTGTTTATATTCAAATAGCACTCTAAAAGTCTATATTTCTTGTTCTATGTTGTGTTTCTAATAAAAGTTCCTATCAGTCTCTTCCCCTAGCATCATTATAATTATAATTATCATTAAAAACAATATAATGGAAAGAACAGAAAGTCATAACTACTTAAACATGCATATACAGTATACTTGCTAAAATTTTCTTAATTATTTAAAAAAAATTATGGCATTCAAATAACACCATTAACACAATGCTTAGTTATTACACTTTCACAAACACAATACTTATTTAGAAGCTGGTAGTCCAAGTAAGCATAAACTTACCACTACTCAATATCTGGAATTTGGTCCTTGGGTTTTTCTTTAATTACAACTCTCTCTGTTATTTCTATTAAGTTTGGATTTATATTAGGAGCAACCTTTGTCTTTGCCAACTGTGCTTGCTTGGCCTTCTGCTCCTTTGCTTGAGCTTCTCCAAATTTACTTTGCATGAATCAAGCAATAACAACAAAGCATATATAAGACAACTGAAAAGAATAAAGTGAAAGGGCAAGTCAGTAGAGAGTGGGAGAGGGGGACTGGACGAATAAAGATACTTTCAGTTTTATTGTTTCAACATCTTTTGACCATTTTCTTTCCTCCACAAACTGAAAATTCTATATGATCCATACAAACAAATAACCAATCACCAACCATCAAAATCACATGCTCCCAAAATTCTCATAACAATGATAATTTTTATCAATTTATCACTACAGTCAAAAACCCATTTGTTTAAGCAACTTTCTTTATAACTTGAACCGTGTCATTTCCTTACTCCTCTTCTTTTTACACAATAAAATAACAGATCACAGACATAACATTAAATCATTTATCATTAAGTGGAATCAATGACACTCACTGGTTCCCTGTACAATGTTGATCTAAATCATAAAATGGCTTGCTGATAATTAATACCCATATTACTTTTGCTTTTCTTCAGTGTAGGTTATTCTAATTATTCACCTGTAACATCAATGGTAAATATCAATGCATGGTCCAAGTAAAACATAAACTACTTATATCATGTCAGCCATATGAATGGAAAAATTAACATCCTGGAGATAAGTGCATTTTTAATAGCTTTGTGTGTGTGTAGGGGTCAAGACAGCCCATTCGGGCCATGTAAGTTTTAGCCTTATGTAGTGTTAAACAAGCGGGTTGATCCGGCACATTCGGGCTCAGTCACTACTAGAAAACTGGGCTTTAGAGATCAAAAAATCGGTCTCTAAATCAATTAGAGACCGATTTAAATTAGTCTCTAAAAACCTCTTCACTAAATATTAGAGACTGATTTAGAGACCAATTTTTTTCGGTCTCTAAATCAATATCTAATTTTCAGTCAAATATTGATAAATTATATTTCAAAAAAGTGCATTAGAAACTAATTTAGAGACCATTTTTTTAGAGACCGATTTTTCGGTCTCTAAATCAGTCTCTATGTCCGTCCTAAATAAGTTTGAATATATTATATATTTTATAAAATCGGTCTCTAGTTTAGAGACCGATTTATCAGTCTCTATATCAGTCTCTAAAATCGATTTCTAAATCTATCTCTAAAACTATGAATATATTATATTTTATAAAGTCAGTCACTAAATCGGTCTCCAATCTAGAGATTGATTTTATCAGTCTCTAAATCAATCGCTAAATTTTTTTAAAAAATATTTTCAGTCCTTAATTCAATCTCTAATTTGTGATATGAATTTATCATTATTTTTAAATCTATTAAAATCTAAATTTTTAAAGCACCTAATAAACAACAATCAACTGAAATAAATGTTTAAGAAGACTGAAAGTTAATCAACTGTATCAAAATAAAGTAGAAATAAGGGATTAATCAATATTCTCACATTACTCAGCAACATATTTGTTATAAGTAACACACATTTCCAATTAGGTTGGAATAGTATCACCATTTGTACAAAAAGAATTAATTAGTTGGATGGAATTAAGGTTGGATCCCTCACTAATTTAGTTACAATAGAAAGGAATTAATAAATAATGAGAAAAACCTAAATAATCCTTGAAACTCACATCATAACAAAACTCATAACCATAGTGTTGAACCCTTCTTTTTGAAAGACTATTCCAGGGCCTGCAATCAACAACTTGGAGCAATTCCTGAGAATATGGAAAAGTCCCATATTTGTAAATGAAGTTCCAATATAAGTGAAAAATGATTAGAAACAGAGGATTGAAAGAAAATATAAATATGCTAAGCAAAATTATAGTATTGATATGGGAAGGTAAACGCTGCTAAGTGTTAACCTCTTCTTCTTTAGCACTAAAAAAGTCATGAACTAGGTAAATGATTGGAATGCTAAGATCTGATGCTATGATAGATACAGGAACCAAATCATTCACTTAATCCTAAACAGACATGTAAAGTCATGAACAAACAGGAACCGAGAAGAAATAATAGAAAAAGAACAAAAAAGGGAAAGCATTATGTGCACATCTCAAAGCCAAACTAATGTCAAATAATTCATGTTATACTTATAGAGGAATTTCAAAATGACCATCCAATTTATGCATATGCATGAAATATTCTTTCGTATAGTGCTAATAAGCATAGAGCAAATGTAAATGACTTGATGTTATTTATAACAATCAGACTTCATAGTGCTATTATGTAAGGATGAATATTAATTTAAATGATGATAAAATCTTAGGGCTTGCTAGGGAGAAGGAGGCAAGCAAGGAAATGGAGCAGATCATGTGTTTTTTCAATTGACCATTTTTGTGTGTTTTTCATTTAGCAGCAATAAGGACAGATACATCAGGAAACAGAGCAGTAACCTATCTACCAATCTTTACTAGTCACTACATTCTATAGAACCAAAAGTTGAAATGAAGCTACATTCTACCCTTGACTGCCAACATGTTGTTTCTAGGTGATATAGAAACAGTCCAATTCAATTTAGTTCTAGAGAGTTCGCAACTTTGCTAATTTCTAGGCTATTTTGTTTAGGATCTTGGTTCAATTAATTAGTTATTAGGTTTACATTAGGGATCTAAAATTTTGGTTTTGGAAATTGAGGTATTTCTGTTATTGTGGTATCCTGTTGAGTTTATGATTGTTTTTCTAGCTTGTGAGAACAACCATGTATGTTGACTTTGTTACTATTATCTCAAAAAGGATCAAGGTGTAATTCGAATTGCATCCAGCATCTTAATTGTTAACAAATATCAATTTTGACTTTTGACATGGACTCTAAACTGCTCTTTCCTAAACTTAAATCTCTCTCTCTCTCTTTCTCTCTCTATATGCGTGACTCAATGTTGGTTTATTCTATCTTTTCAAGGATTGATGCATATATAACATCCATTTCCCAACTGATTAAATTTGTTTAATATTTATGTTTTATATGGTATTCTGATGGGCCTTTGACTTGTGTACAAGAGAAGAAAAAAGAAGAGACTGGGCCAGAGAGTGTTGGGCTAGGGGAAGTTATACGTGTGTATGAGGGGATAAATAGGAATGCGGTTAGGAGTGAGGAGGAGGAAAATGAGGTGGGAGCTCATAGCTGAATGTCCATGTGGCAGTAGGGTATTGGTGAAGGAATATGTGCAATGATAGAGGGAGGAAGAAAAACGTGCATAAAATATATAACTGAAACTGAAAACTGAAACTGAAAAATTGAATTAACCAACTAACTTAAGATACACAACTATTTATTTATACAGCTAACAAAAACCTAAGTAACTCTGTAGAATATTCTAACTAACATGTTCTAGTGCTTTCTAGACTAACACTTAATACAATATCACATACTCTAATAACTTGTTGTATTAATTTTTAGTTTCTATCACATTCTTTTATTGATTCTAATATTTTTTAAACATTTATAGCTCACATATTGGTTTTGTGCAGGAAAACAGATTTTTGGTTATGGTCATTCGTGATTTATTAAATCTATATGAAATCACAAAGGGAAAAGATAACAAAGTTGCTATTGCAAGTAATATCATGTATTGTTTTCTTGTCTTGCTTTGGCATTAGCCATTATCATTTTGTTAATCATAGGGAACCCCTATTTAGCATCTTGGTGACTTCCACGTTATAGCATAGATAATGTGACTATTTATTTCCAAAGCTAATGATCCAGGGCTTGAAAGAAATTTCAAGTATATCCTTAAGACACTTATATAACAAAACTACAGAAAGGTTACTCGAAGGTTGGAATCGATCCCCAATCACAAGCTTTTGTGTATAAAATCGAAGTCTATTCAATTAATTAATCATATAGGCAAAATATATGCCATTCTATATGCCTTACTAGTCGCAACATGCTTCTTAGAAGACAAGTTGAATATATATTTGTTAACAAACAATATGCCATTCCAAGTGCTAAACTACTATGAAATTGTTAAATTGATATTCAAAGTTTCAAACTGCTTCAGCTTCAGGAGGGAGAATAGAACAACCACCTGCCCCTCCCCCAGGCTCATTTTACTGCATATCTGGGAAAATCCAAACCCAGATCAATTTTCAGATAGATGTTCCTCAATAGAACATCTCTCACAACTCACTAACACGT
The DNA here is from genome assembly GCA_029884605.1 of Ormosia emarginata. Lineage (NCBI taxonomy): Eukaryota > Viridiplantae > Streptophyta > Magnoliopsida > Fabales > Fabaceae > Ormosia > Ormosia emarginata. Next base: position 5,801,441 of record JAQQTP010000089.1, read on the forward strand.
ACAATCTCATCTTAGTGCTTTATTTTTTAATGCAATAACATAGGAGCAAACAAATCCTACTCCATAATGGGGAACCAACAGTCCCCATGCCTTTAATTTTAAATGAAACTGAGTTATGCTAGAGATCACCATTGACCACCCCTTATCTCTTCCCTCATTGAAATTATCCATCAAACAAATCAAAATAAGAGAGAAAATTACTGAAAGAAAAAAAGCCAAAATTTCAATCAAGCAGTATAAGTCTAGTTAGCTTTGAGAAAACACTACCTTTTCCTACTCAGTCCAAGCAATCAGAAACTAGAACAAACATGGAAAAACAAGAAAATAAATAAATAAAAATTTGAATGTAATATCTCAAACAATCACCCATTTAACAATTTATCATATGCAAGTAAGCAACACCGGGTTTCTCCTACAACAACCTATGTAATAAAAACATTCAAACATCCAGTCATGTCATAGACAGAACAACAATAGCTTAATGCTCACATTTTAATATTAAAACCAATAGGACATTTTATTTTTTTTCCAAATAAAAGAAGCACAAAAGGGCAGTTGATTTTCAAGCATCCAGTCATGTCATAATGAAATTTGAGTAGATTGCAATCTCCAGTTAATTCCTATCTCTGAATTAAGTTTAATAGAATAGAAGTTGTGCATTCTCTAGTATTAGAATACACAACTAGACCTTAAGAATTGGAACACATATATCATCACGTGTATCTAACCAATGTAGATGATAACAAAACCCCATCAAGTGCAAAACATAGCTTTTAAAATGAAGAGAATAACCATGTCAAAGTTATAGGTGTTTGAGGTTCATTAAATCAAACACAGGGAAACAGATTCATTGAAAAGAATCTAGTAACTAAAACAAGCAAAAAAGGGGAGGAGATTATTATCATTATTCAACAAGTTAGTTAACAGAAAGAGAAAAAAGCTCAACATTTACACCAAAGAAAGATAAGTATAATATGCAATAGGGATTAAATAAACAAACACATGGACACTGCATAGCCAACAGACACAAATAATGAAATGAACAATGGTTGGATGCCATGACTAAACACTAATGTTCAGGACAAGAGTTCATACCTATGGCAAAAAAATTATCCACTGAATAATTTAACAGCGGGATGTTGAAAATAACAACCTACAAAAACATTGAACAAGCTAGAGTGAAGCTACAATCTTGTTACATAACAGAAGTCACCTTCAGCAGTAAGTGCATAACAGGATTAGAGACTCAATCACTGCCTAATTCAGTGATCCACGACACCTACATAATAAGTACATAAATGTTATGATGTGTGTATATCTCTACCATTAGCAAGGAGAACAAAAAGGCAGTTCTGAAAGAATACTCATCCAATTTAAAACCCTGTCAATTTAATACTCATCCTTGATTAGTAAAATGAAATTAGACTTCTACGTCTTAACTTTTGTTGTTTTAATAAACATAATAATAAGCTGAAAACATTCATGCATAATCACCAATGCAGAAATATATAGATACAATGCTTAGATTTTCATACATTTAAGTTCATGAATGTGTGAGCTGAGTAATGAATCTTCTGCTCAATCTACATACATTAACGAACCTAAAATTAGCCAGAAGATTGGCTCATTATCTAGCCATTCACAATTTACTGAGCTTATCTACATTCCAATAAAGCATATCAAAACGTAATGTCAGGACATAAATAAAATAGACCTAAAGAAGACAGTATTGAAGCATTGAAGAAATTGAAAGCAAGATAAACATGGATATAATTAACAACAAAATAGACCAAGTTGCATTTGCTGCATTTTTTGTTATATTTATTTTACTTTGACACATAAGAATTCAAGGGTGCAAGGGTTAAAGTGAGTGAAAAGACTAGTGAGGGAGATAAGGAAAAAGTGAGTGATTTTTGTTTGTAAATTTTGTTATTTAGAGACTGAAATTTCGGTCTCTAACATTTTCTTTTTTTTTTAATTTTTTAGCGGCCGAAAATTTGGTCGTTAATTATTTATTTTTTTTTAATTTTTTAATTTAGAAACTTAAATATTGGTCTCTAACACTTTTTTACTTTTTATTTTATTTTTTTAGCGACCAAATTTGCGGTCGCTACTTATTTATTTATTTATTTTTGTAAATTTTTTTTATTTAGAGACCGAAATTTCAGTCTCTAAAAATAAGACACATTTTTTTAATTACATAATTTCGATCTCTAATTCGGTCTCTAAAAAATTTAGAGACCGAATTAGAGATCGATTTTATTTCGATAGCAAATTAATTTTTTTTCTTAATCAGTCCCTATTTTGGTCTCTGACGAGCGCCGAACTCAATCAAAATTATAACCGAAGTTATTACCTAAACTTGTAGTATAGTGAACAACACCGGATCGTCTCCTCAAGGATCATAAATGCAATTTGATCAAATCAAGTGAAAGTTAGAAAAAGGGGGTTTTGATGGTTCAAAGATCGCAGTGACAAGATTTAAAGAGAAATAACAATTAGAAAAACAGTCAATTCAGAAATCTATCCGAGATTGGGTGGATTCAATCATAGACCTTTCAACAAACATTTGAAGCACATTTGAATGGTTAACTTGGATCTAACCGAGATCTCACAAGATCGATCCGTAATTCATACTAGACAATCGTCCGAATTCAATTGACAAGTAATAAACATAAATCTGCAATCGCACCATTCATGTAGATATATATCAATTTAAGCACCGAATTCAATTAACCTAGGTACCAATCAGTAACCTAACCTCTTCAATTACGTGATTAGTTCAGATCAATCAGTTCTAAACTTCATCACGATACTTAATCTTAAACCAAGATCAAATCAGATCAAACATAAACAGAATCACCATTCATGCATTCAAGATCAAGAGAACAGAAGAAGAAGAGAAGAGGAATTCAAATATAAATCAAATACATTACATAACCAAGGTCTCAAGAATCCAAGCCACAATCTCTTCAAGAGTCCCGAATTGACTAGAAGTGACTTAGCTCTCCATTATAATGAAGGAAAAATATACAAGAACTATGAAAAGCTATTTCTAACACCAAGTGTATGTTGTGTTTAGAGTTCTCCTCATGCTTCCTTTTATAGAGGATTCAGAGTAGTAGTAGATGGGTAGATGAGATTAGTAGGTGGAATTAGTAGGTGAGCTTGGTAGGTGAGCTTGGTAGGTGAACTTGGTAGGTGAGCTTCCTTGTCTCCGAAAGTATTCATTGCTGAACTCATTGATTTCGTCATTTTTGAGCCAAGTGGTATTCATGAAAGTTCTAGGAAATTGTCTAAGCTTTCCAATAGCTCTGGAAGCACCCAAAAATTCGTCCTACAGCCCAAGATATGACCCAATTACTACAGACTGCTCAGGACCAGTTTCAGCACCTCTGTTTTGACTTTCAGACCCAATATCTCCATCAAGGAGCCCGAATCAAGTTTTGTGTTTGTCATGAAAGTTGTACATATGGGTCTTAACTTTCAGATCACCAATTTTCAGCCCATTCTATAAACCCAAACTCGAATTATGTTCTGGTTACTACACACTGTTCGGGTTCCAGTCACAAATCCCGTATTCTGATTTCCATGCCCAATTAGCTCCACTAGATGTCTGAATTTGACTTCGAGCTCTTCATCAAAGTTGTAGAGCTCTCTTTTATCTTTCCTACAAGGTAAAATTCATAATTATCAGACATTTAGAACTCAAGATATGGCCAAAATACAGAAACAGTGTAAGACTCGAATAATGCTGAAAAATCAATTAAGTCCGATTCGAGTTCAAACTTACAAAACATAATCAAATTCAGTCAATTAAGTACATGAAGAGTGTAAATGACTAATAATGAGGGTTTCTTAATGAATAAAATATGTGATTATCAGTCTCTATAAAGACCGAAATAAATTGATCTCTAAATCGGTCTCTAAAACCCAAATTTCTAGTAGTAAGTCCATTCGGGCTTAACCTATTCGGGTCATGTAAGTTTTAGACTGCCATTTTGCTGGCCCTGCTCATCCATTTTGTGGGATATTCGGGTTGGCCCATCGGACTTAACCCATTTTGACATCCCTATGTGTGTGTGTAAGGAGATAAGGGGATACAAGGAGGAAAACAATGTGATAGCTACAATTGCATTTACATATCAGTTGTAAGGTAAATCTAAATGCAAAGTAAAGCTCTTGTTCATCCTTTTTTATTTTTATTTTCTAATTTCTAAGTCTCATTAACACCCAAAAATCCTTCCACATTGTCTTAAAGGTGATAGCTATTAGACCCATATTCATCAGCTCATGAAATGCTTGGATGTATGAGTTTGTAGTTTCACCACCAGTCAGTTGTTTCATAATTCCTATATAAAATTTTCACTTTAGTCAAATCTTGATGCTTAAACAGATCCTGTTACTTCCCCCCACCCCCAGCGACCATAACAAATATAATTTTAAAGGGACGAACTAGAAAGAAAGTATGTAACTATACACATATACACACACCGACCTAAAGGGATGAGCCAAAATAAAGTTGTCTTGTTTCATATGTGTGTAATATCACATCATGAAACTTTTAAGGCCTAGATATTTCAAATATTTTACACTAATTTGATCTTTTTTTTTTGTCCTTTTAAAATTGAATGTTGGTTACTGCTAATATACCAATAAATACTTCAAGTACAAGTCATATATCTTGTAGTTGTAAATCCACTTATAATTTAGAAATGTACTATACAAATATAATAATTTGGCAACTAATAAGAAGAAATTTTTTGTATTTGATGTGGAGAGTAATGAATTCACTGCAATGATAATAAATTCAGACAATCTACCTCAATTATGAGTTAAATTGATATTAGTGAAATTAGTCATATTTCTACATTTATAATATTTCCTACAACAGGAGATTAGCAAAGACAACAAAGGAAAAAAAAGTACTTATTTTTAAGCCCATCCTTTTGTATGTAGCACACTCTACATTAGAAATTTCTCAAGTTTTTCTCTTATTATACTAACTTACTATGACTACAAAACCCATATAGATAAAGAACCATACTTTTTGTGTTGGGAATGTCTAAATCCTTGTTGCAGTTGGAGTCTTCATCTAGATAGATATCGTTTGTGTTTAGAATAGGCTTGTTATAGATAAATAGTGACAAAAGCAGATCAAGTATTGCTTCTTATTTGTTTCCCTTGCCAACCAATTTCTTGCCAAGCATTGCTGAACTACCATACCAAATGCTAGATTTCTCAGACTTCAATATCCACTATAGATCAAAATATCAATATATTCAATTGAGTTAGACAGGAAATGAATGCTCATAAAGCCAAAATATGCTAGATTACAATTTTAGAACACAACAATTTTGAAATAAGTAAAACATGCCTTTTGTAAGCTTGAATGTTTAAATTGCTTGATTGCATCTTTCCCGAAATTTTCTTAACACACAGGACAAACTTGATGTAGGAACATTGAAGTAGTTAGTCAGATTTCAATCATGACTTAATTACCTGCATGAAATGTTTAGAAATGTCCTATTTCATTTTTCCTTGTTTTTAACTATGACGGTTGTTGGATCACTGGATCTTATATCTTCTTGATCCATATCAGGACAGTGCACCATATCAAGCAGACAAATTTGCTAGGGCTCACTTATGCTCTTTAGAAACTTCCAGGGCACAAGTCAAACTTGGGACAACCCTAGGCTAAAATCAAACTTTGTCATATGATACTATCCAAGAAACCAAGAAAAATACCTGATACTAAGACATTAAACAATAAACAAGAACCTAAGGATAAACTTTAGTTATGCACAAGAAAATTGATAGATCAGGAACTCGATGCAGTTCCCCATAAGTATGGCTTTATTTCTAAGGCATGTACTTTTCATTTGGAGCGGAGTAGTGGCAGTCCGGCACGTGGACTGGGCGACGGTGTGATGGGTCACCGGTTCTGCTCATGAGGAAGATGAGTTGGTCTCACAGTTGCTGTGACCCAAAGGGGCGTGGAGGGACGTTACGTGGGTAGACGACTGGATCTAGTTCGAAAGACGGTGGTGACTGGTCACCGTGGGCACGGATCTGCAATGTTGGAGCGGTGGCATGACTGTTGCATGGGTCGTGGTTTTGGGAGGAGAGAGGATAGTGGTCTTTAAGCACAGTGGTTCATCGCCACGGTGGCTGGACTGTGGGCTCATTCACGGTGTGGTTCGGCTGGCAGAGGTGGCTTGGGGCGTGAGCTCAGATCTGGGTTCCAGGGGGTGAAGATAGTCGTTTGGTTGTGGGTACGAGTTCGGCATGGTGGTGGCTCATCAGTGGAGGAAAGGCTGGGCAGATCTGGGTGGCGAGCTTGACAGTGAAATGCGGCATGTGTTCTCTGATTCCAAGGGCAAAGAGCGAAAAAAAAAAGAGGGAATAGAGAAGAATAGAGAAAGTAAAGGAAGATGAGAAAAAAAAAAGGGGAACAAGAAAGAATTAGAAATGTGATATTTTTATTTAATATTTTTTATTAAAATTAAAATTTAAAAAATGGCAATTTTAAACTGCCATTTTATAAATTTAAAATATGTCAGTCTTAAAACTATCGTATTATATTATATATTACGGCAGTTTTTAAGAACTACTGTATTAAAATCGCCATAATTTACCTATTTTTTTGTAGTGAGAACTCTCCTAGAAAGAACAAGAGCTATGTTGTGAATTGCCGATCTAGCCAAGTCTTTTTAGGCAGAAGTAGTCAAAACCGCCTATTACGTGAAAATCGGTCGCCATCAACTACAATTGGTTTAAAGACGCCAACGAAGATATGGAATGGCAAGCTAGTATATTATTCTTCTCTTCATATGTTCGGATGTCCTGCATATGTAATGTACAATTCCTAAGAAAGAACAAAGTTGGATCCAAAATTCAAGAAATGCATATTCTCGGGTTATGCTGACGGTATTAAGGGATATCGCCTGTGGGATCCCATTGCCCACAGGGTTATTGTCAGCAGAGATGTGATATTTTTAGAAAATGAACTGCAAAGTGAACAAGAAGATAACAACACTTTGAAAGAGACTACTACGATACAGATAAAAGGAAAAGTTAGAGAAGAAGATTCCTCTGAAGCAGAACAAGAACTGGAGCACGAGGAACAAGAACCATATGAGGCCAATGATAATCACATATTTTATACATTAATAAATCCTTATTTTTAGTCATTTACACTCTCCATGTACTTAATTGATTGAGTTTGGTTATGTTATGTAAGTTTGGACTCAAATTGGACTTAATTGATTTTTCAATATTATTTGGGTCTTACACTGTTTCTATATTTCAGCCATATCTTGAGTTCTCAGTGTGTAATATTTATGTATTTTATCTTTTAGGAAAGATAAGAGAGAGTTCTACAATTTTCATGAAGAACACAAAATTTAGATCGGATTCCTTGAAGGTCATATTGGGCTTAAAATTCAGAACACGGATTTTGTGATTGAAACATGAACAGTGTGCAGTAATCAAGACATAATTCGGGCTGTAAGAACTGAATGGGGCTAAAACTTTGATACTTGAAAGTTAAGATCCATATCTACAACTTTTATGAAGAACACAAAACTCAAATCGGACTCCTTGAAAGTGATATTGGGCTTTGAAGTCAGAACAGAGGTGTTGTATTTGGGCCTGAACATTGTTTGGTAATTGGGTCATATCTCAGGTTGTAGGTAATAAATTGAGCTAAAATTTTGATATCTGAAAGTTAAGACCTAGATATACAACTTTCATGAAGACCATTTTTCCATTTTCTGATGGTATCCATGAGTTCAGTAATGAATGATTTCAGAGACAAAGAATCTCAATAATTTTCCACTCATCAAACCACTCAACCAATCATCCAACCACTCATCCAACCACTCATTAATCATCCCTCTTGTCATTTTGTATCCCTAATCCTCTATAAAAGGCACCATTCGCTGATCATTTCATACTCTTAATTTTTAGGCTTGGTTTTGAGAAATTATGTTCATACTTGTAAATTGTTTTCTTTTGTTGTAATTTTCTTTTGTTCTAAATTGAAGTTATGTCCATCTTTCTCTTCTTCTCTCTTTCTTTCTTCTTGCTTATGAGTAACTAATTTTCATTTTGCTTGGATGAAAGGGTGAAGCTTTAGGTGATAAATTGAGGTTATATTAATTTCTTTCTTATGCTTAAATGATATATTATCAAGTGATCATTATATGTGTTGTATTTTATTTCTAATCAATTTTGAAACCTTCCTTATATAATGAAGATCTTGATTTATTGTAGACAAGAGGATTGCACAATGAATGCTTGAGCTCATTTACAAGTGTTGGTAGATAAATAAAGGAACCATAATATGATTGCATATATAATTGAAATTTGAATGTTATATTTTCCGATTGGAACTTCTATTATGTGTAGATTGCAATTGAGTTATAAAAAGAAGTAATCTTGTCTTTAATTTATTACCAAGAGTGGATCTCTTAGCCCAAGCAAATCTTTTTTCATTTGTGAACAACTTTTATTACTTTTGGTGTTGTAACAAATATTTTTCTTACCTCAAATAATTTCTCTTCATTAATTCCCTATGAATCGACCTCGGACTCCCGAGAATTTATTACTTGAGACAACCTACACTTGGGTTCGCAACTTATAATCTGCATCAAGTTTTTGACGCCGTTGCCGGGGACTTGATTTGAAGTTTGAATTTATTGAGGTTCTTTCTTTTAAGTAAATTTCATCATCTTGTATATTCATCATCTGGTAAATTCTATCTCTACTCTTTTAATTTACTAATTTACTAACCTAAAAACTTACTAACTTTCTAAATTTTTTTATGTCATTTATTTATATTTACTAACTTTTAATTTACGTTATTTATTTTCTGCTCTCTAATTTTTTAATTTATGTCATTTATTATTGCTTTCTAACGTAATGAAATAATATTTTTTCTTCTCTTCTCTTTTCTTTGGCTCTGGTGGGCTCTGCCTCTCTCGATTTTCATATTTTAAATTTACTTTCTGCACTTTATTTACTGTATTTTACTTTCTCTATTTTACTTTTTGCACTTTACTTTCTATATTTTACTTTTTGTACTTTACTTTCTATATTTTACTTTTTGTACTTTAAATCTAACTTTCTAACTTGCTAACTTTTTAATTTATCAGTTATCTAACCTTTTAATTTATCAGCTTACTAACTTTTTACTTGTTAATATTTATTTGGTGGCTGGTTTATACCACATCCTTTCGTTTAGTTAAAGTAATCTCAGTACGTTATATATTAATTTGTTTGAATCTCAATCACACATAATTGACACAATAGCTGAAAATAAAAGTATATATGATGAACAAGAAAATCAACCAGTACGAACAACGCGTAGTATACATGATGAATAGGAAAATTAACCATTGCGAACTATGCATGAATATTTGCAACTACCTCGAAATTCAAGTCCATCGTGTTTTGTCTTTCCACTTAATGCTAACAGTTTTAGATTTAAACTGGGTATGATTTCTTTACTTCCTAATTTCCATGGTTTAGAATTTGAAAACCCATATTTACATCTGAAAGAATTTGAGGAAGTATGTATTACTTTTAATGATCAAAAATGCACTGAAGAGGTTGTTAAGCTTAAATTATTTCCTTTTTCTTTGAAAGATAAAGTAAAAACTTGGCTTAACTCTTGGAAACCAAGATCAATTTGTACATGGCAAGAAATGCAAGGTGACTTTTAAAGAAATTTTTTCTAACATATAAATTTGTTAAATTCTTGCCCACATCATGATTTTGAAAAATGGTGCACTTTAAGCTTCTTTTATGAAGGTTTAACACCTGAAATCAAATAATTTGTGAAAACAATGTGTAACGACGAGTTTCTTGATAAAGAACTTGATGAAGCTTTAGACTATTTAAACCAATTGTCTAAAAATTCTCAATCTTGGCACAGTTCTAATTCTTCAGAAAATTCAATCAGATCTAACCTTGCAAATGCTAATGAAGGTAAATATCATCTTAGTCAAGAAGAAGATCTAAATGCTAGGTTTCCCAATTTGGCTAGAAAGATTGAAGCCATGAAATCAGGGAAAATGAAAGAAATCAAATTTGTGCAAAATGAAAAAATTTGTGGCATTTGTGATGAACCTATGGTTGATAGTTGTAAGTCAATTCCTGTTATTTTAGGCCGTCCATTTTTAGCAACATCTAATTCTTTGATAAACTGTAGAAATGGAGTGGTGAAACTAACATTTAGAAATATGACACTAGAACTCAATGTTTTTAACATGTACAAGCAACTACAGGAAGTCTTTGATGAAAAAGAGGAAGTTGAAGGGATTAAAGCCATTGTAGATTATCATTTTCAAAAAGGGAGTTCTTCTGACCCATTAGAAGTTTGTTTAATTAATTCATTTGATTTAAGTATGCAATTAGATTATGATATTTCTGAAATATGTTATTTGCTTGATTGTACAGAGGTATTGTAATACAAAGGATGGAAGCCAAGATTTGAAGAGTTAAAACCCATGAATGATAATACCCATAAAGAAGTACCCACTCTGGAACTAAAGTCATTACCTGCTGGATTGAAGTACACATTTTTGGGAGAAGAACAAAGCTTTCCAGTAGTAATGTTCTCAACTCTTACTGGAGAACAAGCAGGTATGTTGTTAGAAGTACTTAAAAGGCATAAAAGTGCAATTAGATGGACATTAAAGGACATAAAAGATATTAATCCATTAATTTGTACACATAGAATACATTTAGAGGATAATGCTAAAACATATCAACAACCTCAAAGAAGATTAAATTCACATATGAAAGAGGTAGTTAGAGCTGAAGTCCTTAAATTACTTGATGTTGGAATTATCTACCCTATTTCTGATAGCCAGTGAGTAAGTCCTACACAAATTGTGCCTAAGAAATCTGGAATAACAGTGGTTGAAAATGAAAAAAAATGAATTAATACCTACACGAGTCTCATCCAGTTAGCGTATGTGTATTGATTTTAGAAAATTAAATGCAACCACTAAGAAAGATCATTTCCCCTTACCATTTCTTGATCAAATTCTGGAAAGAGTTGCAAGACATCCCTACTACTATTTTCTTGATGGTTATTCAGGGTATAATCAAATACTAATTGCATTAGAGGATCAAGAAAAGACCACTTTCACGTATCCCTTTAGCACTTTTGCATATAGAAGAATGTCTTCTGGCCTTTGTAATGCTTCAACAACTTTTTAAATATGCATGCTAAGTATTTTTAATGACATGATTGAGCATTATTTAGAGGTTTTCATGGATGACTTGACAGTTTTTGGAAATTCTTTTAAAAATTGTCTTGATAATTTAGATAAAGTTCTCAAACGATGCGAAGAAAAATGGTTTGTGTAAAACTGGGAAAAATATCATTACATGGTTACCTCATGAATTGTGTTAGGTCATGTGATATCTTCTAAAAGAATTGAAGTTGATAAGGAAAAAATTGAATTAATTGCTCATTTGTCTTCCTCAAAAACAGTCAGAGAAGTTCGTTCCTTTTTAGGACATGCAGGATTCTATAGAAGATTCATTAAGGACCTTAGTACCATATCACCATTATGTAATCTTATAATAAAAGATGCACCATTTGATTGGACTCAAGAATGTCAAAAATCTTTTAAAAAATTAATTAGTCTTCTAACATCTGCTCCTATCATGCAATCTCCTGACTGGTCTTTACCTTTTGAGTTGATGTTTAATGCTAGTGATTTTGCTGTTAGCGCTGTTTTAGGCCAAAGAAAGGAAGGTAAGCCCCATGTGATTTGTTACGCAAGTAGAACTTTATATAGTGCACAAATGAATTGCACCACTACTAAAAAAGAACTACTTACTATAATTTTTGAATTGGATAAATTTCGAGCTTATTTGATTGGTTCTTCTATTGTTGTTTTCACCGATCATGCTATTGTTAGATATATAATGTCTAATCAGGATGTCAAACCTAGGTTGATACGGTGGATCTTGTTACTTCAAGAATTCAATATCACAGTAAAAGACAAGAAAGGGGCCGAAAATGTTATTGCAGATCATTTGTCCAGACTTACAACAAACTCATCTTTTGATAACACACCTATCAATGATTTTTTTCCTGATGAATTTTTATTTTCTATCAATTCCTTGCCTTGATTTGCTAACATAGTCAATTTTCTTGTAACAGGAAAGATGTCGGCTTAGTGGACACGCCAAGACAAAAAGAAATTTTTGAATGAGGTGAAAATTTTTTATTGGGATGACCCATATTTGTTCAAATATTGTCCTGATCAAATCTTTCAGAGATATGTGCCCGACAATGAGGTATGTAGTGTTATTAAATTTGTCACTCAGAAGTATGTGGAGGTCATTTTTCTTCAAAGAAAACAGCTGCGAAAATCTTGTAGTGTGAATTTTATTAGCCCACTTTATTTAAAGGCAACTATACCTTTTGCAAAAGTTGTGAAAATTGTTAAAAATTGGGGTCCATTTCTAAAAGAAACATGATGCCTCTGAACCCTATCATTGTCATTGAAATTTTTTATTGTTAGGGAAATGATTTCATGGGTCCATTTCCATCCTCATTTGGATTTGTGTATATCTTAGTTGCAGTTGATTATGTCTTAAAATGGATTGAGGCGATTTCATGCTGACACAATGATCACAAAACTGTTCTCAAATTTTTAAAAGAAAATGTCTTGAGTCGATTTGGAATTCCTCAAGCTATCATCAGTGATGGGAGAACACATTTTTGCAATAAATCATTTGAATCTTTAATGAAGAAATATGGTATTACCCATAAAATTGTCAACCCTTATCACCCTCAGACAAGTGGACAAGTAGAAATAACAAATAGGGAGATTAAACAAATTTTGGAAAAAATAGTTAACCCAAATCATAAAGATTAGTCTTTAAGACTAAACGATGCACTTTGGACTTACTGTACTGCTTTCAAAACATCTTTAGACATGTCACCATATTGGTTAATCTATAGAAAACATTGTCACTTGCCTGTAGAACTTAAGCATAAAGAATTTTGGGCTATTAAAATTTTCAATTTAAATCTTGATGATACTTGCAGGTTACACAAATTACAAATAAATGAACTTGAGGAATTGAGAAATAATGCATATGAAAACTCAAAAATTTATAAAGAAAGAACAAAAGCTTTTTATGGCAAATCAATTTTGAGAAAAACTTTTGAAATGGGTAAAAAAGTTCTGCTTTATAATTTTCGTCTTCACCTATTCCCTAGAAAATTAAGATCTAGGTGAACTGACCCCTTTATTGTCAAACTTATGTATTCTTATAGGGCTATAGACATTGAGAACTCTAGGAATGGCAATGTGTTTAAGGTCAATGGACAAAGACTTAAACCATTTCTGAAAAATCAAGTTGCTGAAGTAGAATTCATTTCTCTTTCTAATCCTTGTTATGAATAGAATTTATTCTAATTTTGTTACCTTCTTTCTGCAGTTCTTTGTGTTCTCGGTTAAGTGGCGGATAACGGTACTTTGTGATTCTCAAGTCGGTTTGTTTTCAATTTCCCAAAATAATTACTTCTTTCTCCTTTAAAATGGATGCCATTCTCTCAAATCTAAGAAAGCATTTTCCTTCTCTTCCTGAAAATGCTTTAACAAAAATTTATAAAGTTAGATGTGAAAGGCTGAGACTGTTGATGCACAAGGGCATGCCAGAAGATGTTCGCTAGATAATCGAAGTAAAGGTCTATCTAGCGGGTGAATTTTTAATTTCATTTAACTTATACATGTCAGGTATCAGTAGAAGTTCATATTCTAAAAGGAGAAGAGCAAAAACATTACAAGTTTGTCACAAATGTGCACAATAAAATTGTAACAAGAAATGTCATTCTTTGAAGATGGTTTCTGCAAATCGAGAAGATAAAATATTCTTCATTAAGAATGAACTGAGTAAGGAGTCATTGAATAATATCTTATTGACTCTTGAGACGCATTCTTGTGGAAATATGCATCGTGAACTTCTTAATTTGTGGAATCTCTTCATGAACAAACAAAAACGTTACAGTCTTGGGAATCTGATTCTAAAAGACCATGTTTGCCAATTTATAAGAAAATTAGATGGGAAACTTATCATTGACTCATAGAAGGTGTTTAAGTCATTACTGGATGTAAAACCAAAGGAAGATGTGAGCAACAATCACAACAACTTATATGTATTATCTTGTTCTTCTTCAAAAAGAAAAAGGAAAAAAAAGATAAGGAGGGCGAAACTTCGGTTGTACCATGCTCTTAATTGAGTGTGGAGTCCTTGCCAGTGGCAAACCCGTCATTGACTCGGGTGGGCCTTTGTACATTGGTCCTTAAAAAAGGTTCGTGTACCATACTCTGAAGAGAGCCACACTCTATAACCCGATATTTACCATCTAGGTACTATGGAGTTGATGGACAAGTAGAAGCGTCCCACTTTGATTATTAATGAGAAGTAACTCGCGACTGCCAAAGCATATGAGACATCTGAGCCTGATCCTTTCTTTTATTAGAAGGGGCTCTCAGCACCCTGGGATGAGACGTTCTGGATCTTGGACATTACGAGTTTCAGATTTTAGCATCTTTATTGATGTTACGAACCTAAGTGTGAGCTCCCCAGATTCCAGACCCAGGATGGAAACCCACAATGGTTTCTTTCATTTTTTTTCTTTTTCTTTTCTTCAAATAATCAAGAGTTCTTATGTTGCACTGGTGATACACAACTCAAAAATATGCCACTACTACACTCATGACGCACAATATAAAGATACGCCATGAAAGTTGTACATAAAGGTTTGTCATCATTTGTTATTATATTTCTTTTTATCTTTGTATGATTTTGTTGTATTTTGATTTTTGTACAGATGATCCTTTGAGCAGGGTCCTTCGGGAGTTTCTAGACTTCTTTACCCTAATAGTTTTCTTGAAGTTCAAAAACAAAACAAAACAAAACAAAAGGGAGAGTGAGTGAAGAAATGGAGGGAGCTTCTATTCGTAAAATGTAAATATCTGTGTATTTTGTGGGTCAACTTATGGGAAAAATTTGGAGTATGTAAATGCAGCAAGCACTCTTGGTTGAACCCTTATAGCAAAGAAAATTCATGTAGAATATGGGGAAGGTTGTAATGGGTTAATGGGGGTTGTATCACTCTTTGCGCATAAAGAAGGGCCAACAAGGCAAAAAGGGAAGGGAAAACAATATGTAAAGGGAATTTGTATTAGATGGAGTTGGGATGAACTTTCATGCTTGTTAATTGAACTCAACTCTTAAGGTCTTTTATTCTCTTTGGTATTTAACTTGTCATATTCATATTACCCCCTCCTTTACCTTGACCCCATTACAATCTTGAATAAAGTCCTCTTGATTTGTGTGTGTATATGTTTTGAGTAGTGGAGAAGTAGAATTGAGTGAAATACCTACCTTTTAAACACTTGAGGGATCGAGAGTGAATCCTATGAAGATCTATCATTCTTGATTCATTCTTTTCGACTAAAGTTTCCTTACTTGTTAGTTTGAGATGTAAAGAAATGTTATCTTATAAATGTTTTGATCCCTTGAATCTTTAGTTGCTCTTCTTGTTTATAAACTTTTGCATTCTTAAATATCATTGGAAAATGAGTCTTTTAGAGTGTTTAGCTTTTGAGTTTGTGTCCTTTTTTTTTAGTTTTGGTCTTATATGTTTTGCCCAAGAGTGCAAAAAGCTAAGTGTAGGGGAGTTTGATAATCACATATTTTATATATTAATAAACTCTCATTTTTAGTCATTTACACTCTCCATGTACTTAATTGATTAAGTTTGATTATGATTTGTAAGTTTGGACTCAAATTGGACTTAATTGATTTTTCAGCATTATTTATGTCTTACACTGTTTCTATATTTCGGCCATATCTTGAGTTCTCAACTTATAATATTTACGTATTTTACTTTGTAGGAAAGATAAGAGAGAGCTCTACAACTTTCATGAATAATACAAAATTCAGATTGGATTCCTTGAAGGTCATATTGGGCTTGGAAGTCATAACACAAGTTTTGTGATTGAAACCTCAATAGTGTGCAGTAATCAAGACATAACTCGGGTTGTAGGAACTAAATAGAGTTGAACCTTTGATAGTTGAAAGTTAATATCTATATCTACAGCTTTAATGAAGAACATAAAATTCAGATCGAACTCCTTAAAGGTGATATTGGGTTTTCAAGTCAGAATAGAGGTGCTGTATTTGGGCCTGAACAATGTTTATTAATCGGGCCATATCTCGGGTTGTAGGTAGTAAATTGAGCTGAAATTTGGATATCTGAAAGTTAAGACCCAGATTTACAACTTTCACGAAGACCACTTTTTCATTTTCTGACGGTATCCATGAGTTCAGTAATGAATGATTTTGGAGACAAAGAATCTCAATAATTTTTCACTCATCCAACCACTCAACCAATTATCCAACCACTCAACCACTCATCCAACCACTCATTAATCATCCCCCTTGTCATTTTGTATCCCTAATCCTCTATAAAAGACACCATTGGTTGATCATTTAGTACTCTTAGTTTTTAGGCTTGGTTTTGAGAAATTATGTTCATGCTTGTAAATTGTTTTCCTTTGTTGTGATTTTCTTTTGTTCTAAATTGAAATTATGTTCATCTTTCTCTTCTTCTTTTTTTTTCTTCTTGCTTATGAGTAACTAATTTTCATTTTGCTTGAGTGAAAGAATGAAACTTTTGGTGATAAATTGATGTTAGATTACTTTTCTTCTTGTATATATTATCAAGTGATCATTATATATGTTGTATTTTGTTTCCAATCAATCTTGAAACCTTCCTTATATAATGAAGATCTTGATTTATTGTAGACAAGAGGATTGACACAGTAAATGCTTGAGCTCATTTACAAGTATTGGTAGATAAATAAAGGAACCATAATATGATTATATATATAATTGAAATTTGAATGTTATATTTTCTGATTAGAACTTCCATTGTGTATACATTTCAATTGAGTTATAAAATGAAATAATCTTGTCTTTAATTTATTACCAAGAGTGGATCTCCTAACCTAAGCAAATCCTTTTTCATTTGTGAATAACTTTTATTACCTTTGGTGTTGTGACAAATCCTTTTCTTACCTCAAATAATTTCTCTTCATCAATTCCATGTGGATCGACCTCGTACTCCCGAGAATTTATTACTTGAGATAACTTGCACTTGGGTTCGCAACATATAATCTGCATCAGCCAATGATACAGAAGTTTGATGATCAACTCGCCAGATAAGAGCACCATCATGGCACTCAAATTATGTTATGCCAAGTCACGATGCATATTGTCTTCTAACAAAAGAATGAGAGTCATCAACCTTTCAAGAGGTTGTGATTAACTCAGAAGCTTCTCTATGGATGACAGCAATGCAAGAACAAATTGAAGCCCTACATAGGAACAAGACATGGGAACTTGTTGAACTTCCAAAGGGACAAAAAGTCATTGGTAACAAATGAATTTATAAGATCAAACAAGATGGCAACGATTAAGTGAAAAGATATTGTGCAAGGCAGGTGGTTAAAGGGTATGCTCAAAAAGAAAGAATTGATTTCAATGAGATATTCTCTCGAGTTGTAAGACTTACCACTATCAGAGTAGTTCTAGCTATGTGTGCTGCATTTGATTTACATCTTGAACAACTAGATGCAAAAATAGCTTTTTTTCGTGGAGAGCTAGAAGAAGAGATATATATGCTCTAACCAGAAGGCTATTGTTGGTTTGTTAAAAGATGTGCAAGTGTACACAGTCAAACAAGTAATAAAGTATGAGTAAAGATCGTTCCCACGAGGATTTAATTGTATTAAATACAAATTCTAGATTTCACTTTTCTTATTTAACGTAATAAAATAAAGAGAAATTTTTAAACATGTAAAGTAAATGGAGTAATGAGGTATCAGAGCAGTAAGTAATAAATGCAAGGAATTAATAAAAGCAATAAATGAGTGTTTTAAAACAGAGATGGAAATAGATAGGATTCTAATCCTTTGTAATTCTTAACTTCAGGGGAATGTATGCTTCAGGATGCTACGGCATTTAGCCCAGGAAATGAAATTTGCTCTCCAGCAGTAAAAATTGAGTTCATTAAAAAGTTCTTATTCCTAAGTTCAAATTAATTTCCCTCAGTTGTCAGAGAAGCACGTCTAGCTACTTAAAGACTTGAAGGCTATTCCTAGCTCATTCAACACAATTAATTTTTTAATTAATTGTTCTATCTTTATCTTCTAATCAAGTCCACTAACTTGGTTTTTCCAAATGAAATCAGTTGATATTTCAGATTAGTTGATTAGGCTAAACCAAAATTAAATATTAAAGCAGAAAAGAAGAAAATGAATAACATCCATAGCATTGGATTACCCTTCAGTACAATTACAAATTCATAAAATCCTAACTAATAGAATTTAGCTCATAATAAGCTTGAAGACAAAGTAAGCAAAAGAAATGGAAAATAAAAGCATGATGCGTAAACAATGAAATTACATATAGAACCAGGAGCTGACGGCTCTGCACATTACCCCCCCAAAACTCCCTAAAAGTAAGGTCACACTCACTATTTGTACTAGCTCCCAAAATAAGGTTACACTCTCTTTCATGCCTCACTTTTTGGGCTTTTACAAATTCAAATACTAAAATATTCCTTGGCCCAATTCTCAAGTACACACAGCTGCTGTATTGTATTCTCTTTCTTCCTTTTAAGCATAGCACAGCAGGTATTTTGTCTTCTAGTGAGCAAGAGCTGAGCTAGAAATGATTTTATCTTATAGTGACTCGCTCCCCCAAAGCTGCAGCATTCCAAAACATCCCAAAGCAATTCCTTCAGCAATTACACCTTTAAAACCTACTCAAAACTAAATCAAACCTTCAGCAATAACATATCAGAATTTACAGCTTTTCGTAATTAATCAGATTAACACAAATATTTACTCAATCAAATAAAACTTGAAGTTCTCCAAAATTGATCAAAACAAGAACAATGATTAAGCTAAAAAGATAGTAATAACTCTTATTTCTAAGAGTTATCACACCCTCAAACTTGAACCATTGCTTGTCCTCAAGTAATGACATTCAACAAGCATTAACAAAACAAAATCAGAATAGTATAAGCAAAGTCCATGACAATCCTCAGATCATTTTTCAGAATTATGCTCAACACAAAATACCATTTTCTTAATTATTTTCCATAGTGTGTGTGTGATTTCCCTAAGCTCTCAACTCAGTTTTAGCAAGGAACTCCAACCAAACCACCTCTCAACAGAGTCTTAGGTGCATTTTCCAAATATCCTTTGGATGTAAGGGTGAAGACTCACCAGATTATCTTCCTAAGAACAGAGGCTTAACACATTATTGGGTTTGTCATATCGCTCAATTCACTCTACTTTATGTTTTGTGTTGATGTTTCACTCAATCATCATTCACATGCAACTCTATCATATACTTGACAAATTTCTATCAATCAAAAGCACATACACAAATTGCACACACCAAGAGGACTTTAATGGGTTGTAAGGAGGCTAAGGTTCGGGTGTGGAATTTTTGGAAAGTAGCTAACTTAGGTGGAGTTCAAGATCTTTGTCAAAATTACCCACCCCCAAACTTAGACATTTCTGTATTTTTACCCACATTTCTGGTAACAAGGGGGAAGTTTTTTTTTTCATTGGGAGAAAATGCAGAGGCAACAGCTTTAGTGCAACATATTCTGCAGCTTTTCACTTTTTTACATTGTTCCTTTGATAAATTGCTCTTTCCTCCTATTTTATTGCATAGGCACCCCACACCCAAACTTATACTATTGGTTGTCCTCAACCATTGTGGTCAGGACCTATAATTAGGTAACACTTTGACACAGTCCTAAACTCCACCTAAACAGGGTAGTACATTGTTTTTCAGGGAATTTGAGCTTGTAATGTGGCTTATCACCAACAAGAAAGTCTTAGGCTCAAAGGGGTTCACAAAGGGTAATACTTGAGGGTTGGCCTTTTAAGTCTCAGTATTTAAAACAAGAACAGTGCTTCAAGTCAGTTTGTGTGCAACAGCGAAATATGCAATCAATCACAGAAATAAGTCAAGTTCTGCAAAGAAAACACATGAATGGAATGCATGATGAAATCTAATTGAAATCTTAGGTTGATGTTGTAGAGTGCTACAACACCACATTCAGTCTCACTCACCCCCAAACTTAGGTTGAAATCTAATTCAGACCTCACCCTCTCTTCCTTGGACAAGGGTCTTTGTAACCCAATTCCCCCAATTGATTGGTGACTTTTGAAAGAAGTCCTTCTTTTAAGTCCATTTTGAGCTAGGAATTGTGTGGTGAGAAAGGATTAATTCAAGGTATTAATGTATTTTACATGCAGTAAGGTAAAACTTGTCTTCATCAGATGCACATGGACAGCAAACACCATTCTTACATAATAATTTTTTTTTAAAAAAAAAAAGGGCCCCCACTGGTCATTAAGCCTACTATATTTAAACAGTGGGGGCAAACAATACTACAATTTTAAAAATAGAAATTAAAACAAACTAAAACAAATTAAAACAAACTAAAGAAAGATCAAGGGAAATCCTGGTCATCTGATACTGCAGCACCTTGGGTGTTTCTTCTTGCTCAAGGCTGAGCCAATCTTGCACTGCTCCTTCTGCTGCCAGATCTGTCCATCTACTTCATTGTTGGCTTATTTGTTGCTGGAATCTCCTTGGTAATGGCCAACTTAGCACTTCTTTCTTTTTTAGCTTCATCCTTCTCCTCCCCTCCACCAGCTTTTGGCTGAGCCTTAGAGACTATGAAAGCCTTGAGTTTCCCAGCTCTTCCTATAATAGGCATATTATCTTCAGAGTCCTCACTGGGTGCAGTGGGAGTCTCCTTAGCATCTACATCAATTCTTATATTTTTTTTCTAATCATGGGGGGAGCTCTGTGCTTGATTCTACCCTTCTTTGGTGGAGGGGGCCTTTTGGTGCTTCATCAACCATCTTTTCTTTTCCTCTCTTGGACCCGCTTGGTTGAGCTGGAAGTGGTGTTGGATCTCTGGGTGGTGGTGGTGGTGTCCAGTAAGAACTAACTTCATTGTTATTCACTGAGTGCTCACTAGCAGTGGGATTCACAGGAGGGATTTCAGGGTCTTGTTCTGGTGCAGGAGGGTTAGCAGGTGCAGTTTCCTTTACAGGGTTGGTTTGTTTCTTGGGTTCAGGGGGAGAGTACTGGAATGGTTTAAAGATCGCTTCAGGAAACAGGGGAGGGTAGCTACCTTGTCTCAGCTTATTGATTCCAAGGGTCTTTTGCATCCACAGATGTTGCTCTTTGGAAAATTCCCAGAAGAGTTGCTGCTGCTTCAAACTATGCTGTAGCATTTAGTAGCATCGATCCACCTTGGTGTTCACATCATCCGGGTGTTCCTGCTGCCCAAATAGAGGAACTGAACCTTGCACCTTTGATGCTATGCCCCAAAACGTTTGATAGCCAGCCAATCTATGGCCCCCTTGTTGTCCATAATTTCATCCTCAGACAGGACCCTTGCTCCACATTTCAAACATAAAGTGGTGATTAAGGAGGGGAAAAACAACAGTCCCTTCTTCTTGAATGCGCAGGCAATAATTTCCCTCTCAATCAGTTATCCTACATCCACCTTCTTCTTCTTCAAAATACAATACAAGAGGACTAACCTCTCCTTGTTTACTATTTCTAAGTGTATAGTGGGAAGAATCTTGGTTCTGATGACATGATACCAAACTTTGGCCAAGGGGGTGAGATCAGGTCTGGCTATTTTCCAATTCTCATCTGTTTGAATCCAGTCTGCCCCTTCCACCATGACTTCCCTCATCATATCATTCAGCTCTATTTCTTCAGCACTCTTCAACAGAGTCAGGTATTCATCCTCAACATCTTTCAAGCCCCACCTTCTGTTCAACGTGACAGCAGAGAACGACACCTTTGAACCCCTCACTATGACATATTTTTACTGTGGTGAGGTCAAATTGGCATAAAATTCGTGCACAAAAGGGATTATGGGTTCTCTCGGGTAAGTCATGAACTTCTTCCAGTTGTGATTGTCTATGAGCTCAGCAACATCCTCCGTGAGCCCATAATGAGGGGAGTCCAAAAGGAAGAAACCCTTCTCCAGATGGAAGTTCCGCTTTTTGATTTCTTTCTCGAACTTTAATCTCCCTTCTTCATCCACAAAACGCAGATTGGTCTCCTCACCGAAAGAGGATGAAATGGTGGTAACGGGCTTTTTGGAAGACTGAGCTTGTGCTTTACCCATGGTATATGAAATGGTAGAAAAGAGGATTTGGTTGATGGTGATAGACAGAGACAGGTGAGACAGAAAGTGCGAGTGGGGTTGTGTGTGGGGTTAAGGCAGAGAAGACAGTGGCTTTAATAGAGAGAAAGAGAGATTGAGGTGAGAGGTTAAGGATGGATGTAAGTGGTGGAGAAAAAGGTGGCATTAAGTGAGTGGGTATAGGCAAGTTACATTCCTACGATTTCTGAAACCTTTCCTTGTTCATCAACTCTTCAACTCTTGAATTTGGAAATTCAAAAAGTATTACAGTTGAACATGGACTCTTGTGCTTGTCCAAACTGTCACCACCAATAACACTGTTAACTGAGCTTGATGTGACCGCACACCACCCTTTCCAGCACAACCTTAAGCTTAGAATGCTCTAGTCTGTAAACACATGTTAGTAGTATTTATATATTTATTAAACTAAACCAACCCATTTTAATTGAAATTCAAAAGACAATGTAAAGGATATAAAGTTGGGCTGCCTCCCAGTAGCGCTTGGTTTAATGTCCTCAGCCTGACTCCATACTGGTGGCTAAGGATCTGAAAGATGAATGGTGGCCTTCATTCTTGCACACGGCTCACCCCAATATTGCTTCACCCTTTGGCCATTCACCTTGAACTCTCTTCCAGAACTTTCCTCTAACAAATCCACAGCTCCATGAGGGTGCACTTTGACTAATTTAAATGGTCCAGACCACCTTGATTTCAACTTCCCAGGGAACAATTTTAATCTGGAATTAAATAAGAGCACTTGCATGCCTTCAACTAAGTCCCTGGGTTGGATTTTCTGATCATGCCATGCTTTGACCTTGCTCTTATATACTTCAGCATTTTCATAAGAAAAGAAGCTGAAGTCTTCAAGTTCATTCAGCTGCAGTAACCTTGCTTCTCCAGCTGCTTGTGCATCAAAATTCAACTTCTTTGTGGCCCAAAATGCCTTGTGTTTTAGCTCTATTGGTAAATGGCAAGCCTTGCCATAAACCAATCTGTAAGGGGATATGCCAATAGGGGCCTTGAATGTCGTTCTGTAGGCCTAAAGAGCATCATCTAAGTGCACAGACCAGTCTTTCCTGGAAGGATTCACCATTTTTTCAAGGATTCTTTTGATCTCTCTGTTGGACACTTCAGCTTGTCCACTGGTCTGAGGATGATAGGCAGTAGCCACTTTATGTTTCACTCCATATTTTGCAAGCAAGTTAGCAAACAGCTTGTTGCAAAAATGTGTCCCTTCATCACTGATTATAGCTCAAAGAGTGCCAAATCTAGTAAATATGTTCTTGTGCAGGAATTTTGTGACTACCTTGGCATCATTGGAAGGTAATGCTACTGCTTCTACCCATTTAGAGACATAGTCTACTGCAACTAAGATATAGGCATTTCCATAAGATATAGGGAATGGTCCCATAAAATCTATTCCCCACACATCAAATAATTCAATCTCCAAAATGATGTTGAGTAGCAGTTTTTGTCTGTTGGAAATATTCCCCACCCTCTGACATCTATCACAATTCTTGGAAAACTCTTGAGCATCTTTGAACAAAGTGGGCCAAAAGTACCCTGATTGCGAGACCTTTGCAGTTGTTCTTTTTCCTCCAAAGTGACCACCATAAGGAGCTACATGGCAATCACTATAGATAGCTTGCATTTCTTCCTCAGCAGCACATCTCTTCATGATCTGGTCTTGGCACCTTTTGTACAGAAAAGGTTCATCCCAGTAAAAGTGTTTAACTTGATGCAGAAACCTCCTTTCTGTTGAGAGTTCATTTCCACTAGAATTACCCCACTGACCAGAAAATTCACAATGTCTGCGTACCAGGGTGTTGCAACATCTTCAATCAGTAAAAGGTGTTCATCAGGAAAAATTTTTTTAATTTCTCCTTGAGGCTTGGTTTCTCCTTTCTCAACAACTCTAGAGAGATGATCAGCTACCTGATTTTCAATTCCCTTCTTGTCTTTGATCTTCAAATCAAATTCTTGAAGCAAGAGCACCTATCTAATAAGCCTTGGCTTTGCATCCTTCTTGTCAATGACATACTTGACGGGTGCATGATCTGTGTATACCACGACTTTGGTTCCCACCAGATATGGTCTGAACTTGTCAAATGCAAATACAATTGCCAACAATTCTTTTTCTGTAGTGGTGTAGTTGATCTGAGCATCAATGAGAGTCTTGCTAGCATAATAGATAGTATGGAAGATCTTGTTATGCCTCTGACCTAGCACAGCTCCTACTGCAAAATCACTTGCATCACACATCAATTCAAATGACTTCTCTCAATCTGAAGCTACTATTACAGGGGCAGTGATCAGAGCCTTCTTCAAAGTTTCAAAAGCTGATAAACACTCTTCTGTGAATTTAAATGCACTATCATGCTCCAGTAATTTGCACAGTGGCTTGGATATTCTAGAGAAGTCTTTGATGAATCTCCTATAAAACCTAGCATGTCCTAGAAAACTTTTGATGCCTTTGACAGAATTGGGTGGGGGAAGTTTTTCAATCACCTCAATCTTAACTTTGTCCACCTCTAAGCCTTTCTTTGACACTTTGTGGCCTAGCACAATGCCTTCTTTGACCATGAAATGACACTTCTCCTAATTCATAACTAAATTGGTTTCCTCACATCTATCCAGCACCTGCTCTAAATTGTCCAAGCATCCCATGAATAAATCTCCAAAAACTGAGAAATCATCCATGAAAATTCCATAGTCTTCTCAATAAAGTCAGAAAAGATGGCCATCATGCACCTTTGAAAAGTTACTGGAGCATTGCAGAGCCCAAAAGGCATTCTTCTGAAAGCAAATGTACCATAAGGACAAGTGAAAGTAGTCTTCTGCTGATCTTCGGGTGCTACTGCTATCTGATTATAACCAAAATAGCCATCCAGAAAGCAATAAAACTCTCTCCCAAATAACCTATCAAGCATCTGATCAATGAATGGTAATGGAAAATGATCCTTTCTTGTGGCCTTGTTCAACTTTCTATAATCCATGCATATCCTCCAACTTGTGACTGTTCTTATAGGAATCAGCTCATTCTTCTCATTTTTCACTACAGTAACTCCTCCTTTCTTTGGAACGCACTGCACAGGACTTACCCACACACTATCTGAAATGGGGTAGATGATTCCTTCATCAAGCCATTTAATGATCTCCCTTTTCACCACTTCTTTCATAATCGGGTTCAATCTTCTCTGGCCTTCAATACTGTTCTTGGTATCTTTCTCTAACAGAATTTTGTGCATACAAAGGCTAGGACTGATTCCTCTAATGTCTACCATTTGCCATCTAATAGCTTTCTTGTGCTTCTTCAAAAGTGAAATAAGACTACCTTCTTGCTCAGAAGTTAAGAAGGAAGAGATGATGATAGGAAGAGTTTCCTTTTCTCCAAGATAAGCATACTTCAAATGAGAAGGTAGTTGCTTCAATTCAAGGGTGGGAGGTCTTTCAACAGAGAGTACATCTCCTTGAAGGTGTCTGCAGATACATCTAAGGATTCATATTTTCTGATCCAAGATCTGTGTGTCAAATTCCCTTCAACTAGCTGCTTTAACTTTTCATTTCCAAAATCAGTTTCCTTATTCAATTCAGACTCATGCTCTAAGTCTTGCCCTGATGCTATCAATTGCTCTTGCATAAGGGAATCAATATCAGTAATAACAGAACAGCTTTCCATCTTTTCAACAGGATAGTGTAATGCATTAAAAACATTGAAAGTTACATGTTGATCATTCACTCTCATAGTAAGCTCTCCTTTCTGCACATCTATCAATGTTCTTCCAGTTGCCAAGAAGGGTCTTCCAAGGATGATTGGAACTTCCTTGTCAGCCTCAAAGTCTAGGATAATAAAATCCATTGGAAATACAAACCTGTCCACTTTGATTAGGACATCCTCAATCTTTCCTTCTGGCTAAGCAATAGACCTATCAGCAAGTTGCAAAGTCATAGTGGTAGGCCTAGCTTCACCAATTTTCAGTTGCTTGAAAATGGACATAGGCATCAGATTAATACTTGCTCCAAGATCACATAAGGCTTTTCCACAATAAGTATTTCCTATAGAACAAGGGATAGTAAAGCTGCTTGGATCTTTCATTTTCTGAAGAACTTTATTCTGCAACAGCTGGCTGCACTGTTTTGTCACTGCCACTATCTCGAATTCTCCCAATCTCTTTCTCTTAGCAAGGATGTCCTTCATAAATTTGGTGTAGTTGGGCATCTGCTGTAGAGCTTCAACCAGAGGTATATTAATGTGCAACTGCTTCAGAATTTCCAGAAACTTATTGAATTGCTTCTCTTGAGTTGCCCTCTTCAACCTCTGTGGAAATGGAGGAGGTGGCCTCTCTGGAATCAGCTTGGGCTCAGTCCACTTAGGAATGACTTGCTTTGTATCTTCAGGCAATGGAGCCGATTCATGCTTAGGCTCCTCTGTTTCAGCTGGTTCAGTTGTCTTTATTCCTTACTGCTTAGATGCTATAGCATCCTGTAGTTCTTTACCACTTCTCAGGGTTACGACTTTAACTTGCTCCTTCCCTTTATCATTTGAAGATGATAGAGACTCTGTGGAAGTGGGTAAGGTGCCAGCAGGTCTGTTAGCTAATGCATTGGCCAACTGACCTACTTGGTTCTCCAAGTTTCTTACAGCAGCTCCTTGATTCTGGATTTGAACTTTAGTTTCGGCCATGAAAGTTTTCAACATAGCTTCCAAAGATGATTCCTTTGCAGGAGCATGGTTCTGCTGCTGCTGACTGTTCTGTTGTTGTTGTTGGTACTGTGGAGAAGCATAATCAACTGGAGGATTTAGAGTTTTGCTGTGATTACTGTAGCTGAAATTAGGATGTTGCTTCCAGCCAGGATTATAAGTATTGGAGACAGGGGATCTTACTATACGTGAATCCGGAAATAGTTTTAGAAAATTTCTTGTACTATATTTTGTACTGTATTTAATTTATCAGACGATAAAAATACAGTAAATATAATCTTTCATGGGGTTTTAGTAAATAAAAATAGAAATTATATTGCTTAAGTCAACATTGGTGGTTTGGATATCCACCATTGATTTAATTAACGATGAAGATTTGATCTTAAAAGTGAATAAGATCATTTATAACCGTTAGATAGAGATTAAATCAATGGTAGAGATTTGGTCATATAAAGTGGCTATGACCATTTGTAACCATTGGATGTTAATTTAATCTATGGTAGAGAATTGGTCTTGTAAAGTAACAAGGACCATTTATGACCATTGGATGTTGATTTAATCTATGGTGGAGATTTAGTCTTAAAAAGTGACAAAGACCATTTATGACCCTTGGATGTAAAGTTTGAAGGAGTAATCTTAACCCTTCATTTTGGAGACACATCTAAGGGCTAGGATTTAAAGAAGAAAGATCCAATGGCCTAAATTAAGTCTTCTATCTAAAGCTATACCTAAAGTCTACATTAATCCTAACCATTGAATTAATCAATGGCTTAGAATGCTTCAAATAATTGCTTGGACTTTCAAGATTGAATCTTAACCATTGATTTAATCTATGGTTAAAATTTGGTCTTATATAATTGCTTAGACTTCAATTGTGACCCTTGGATGGCAACATGGAAGGAGAGATCTTGACCATCCATTTAGTAGCTTCATCTAAAGGCTAAGATTAAAGGAGGAAGAAGATCCAATGGTCCAAGTTTGTTACTATCACTTGGAAAATTCTCAATAATTTAATACCAATTATTTTCTCAAATAATTCACTTTTTTCTCTCTTCACTCTACAGCAATACATAGGAGGAAGGGGGCCAAAATTCATTTCATGCTTTTCTATCTTACTTTATCATCTTTTCTATCATCTTTCTCAAGAAACAAAAACAAGACAACTCTTCTATTTTCTCTCCAGGCTTGGTTCGGCCATGGCACCCAAATATACCTTCCATCACTCTTTAATTTCAAACAACCTAGTTTCTTGAATCCTTACCTTATTCTAAGCAACTTTCATGTTGGAGACTTTCTCTAAATCATTCATCTTCATGGACTTTCTTCAAGATCCATATGATGGAGTATTTATGGTGAAGTGTAAGGAAACTTCATTTCTTCTCTCTTTTTCATGATCTAAACCATGTTTGATCCATGGTTCCTCTTAATCAAGCTTAGTATACTAATTTTTATGTATTTTGTTTTGTATTTGAGAAGCCCTTGGTGGTGAAGAACTTGGAAAAAGAAGTAAAACAAGGAGCTTTTGAGGATCTTCAAGGGGTAAGAGGGAGATCCACCTCACCAACCAAGTATGGTGGTGAGAAATGGTTTGGTATTTGATAGATGGTGAATCCATGTGAGGATTCCAATCCATGGTTATGTAATAATTTGTGGGTGTTTATGTACTTTGATTATTTGCCTATGTTTGGTATGATTTGCATGATTTATTGCTTTAATTTTGGCATGCTTGTGATATATATTTGAATATGTATATGTATGTCATGATGTGAATGATGGAAAGGAAATCAATTTTTGGTTCCAATGGTTAAAGGGAGGCTACGATTTTTGACTCTCAAGATTGAGGTCTATGTTAAAATTTTTCAAGAACAAGGGAATTAATTTTTGGTCCCTAAGTACATGGTGAATTTCGGCCAAGACACCTCAAGATAGGTGTTCACAAATTAATATTTTCATGGATGATGAAATGAGATGTTTAGAAAAAGAAGGAAAATAAACAAAGGGTTTATTTTACAAAGAGTACATGAACACAATTTTGAGAATGATTTTTATTAGTTTATTTTGTGTAAAAAGTTTCTAAGTGTTTTACTAAACATGAGTTTTAAATGAAAATAGCAATGATGATTTTAAGGATTTGCAAAGAAAGTGAAAAAGGATTTGTAAAGAAAGTGAAAATGGATTTGCAAAGAAAGTGAAAAATGAAAATGAACAAATGGTTTGATTTCAAAGACTATGAGTTTCACGATTTTTATAAAGAATTTTTAATGGTTTTGTTTGTGTAAAACCATATCAATTAGAAGGAAAAATATTTGATGGTTTCAATGACTAAGTATCACGATTTTTGAAGGCTTGTAATGCTTTGATTTTTATGAACAAAGTGATTTTCAAAGTGGAAATGTAACTTGATTTAATACAAGGAATTTGGAAAGGGAATCAGAGTGTTTTATCACTTGAGAGAATTTTGTAAACGAAAGACAAAGAGAGGTTGAACATGTTTGAACTTCAATTTATTTTGAAGAGAATTAATTTTAGAATTGATTTGAGAAAAATGGAGAATATAATGGTGATTTGAAAATTTACTAACGTATAACTCATTTTTGGGTTTTGGAGTACGTTAAGGAATTTTAAGATTTGAAACATTGATTTATATCAATGCAAAAGTGATATTTGTGGAATATACTTTGGAAAAGGATTTCTTGAGCAAAGAAGTTTCTTGAGTAAGAAAGTGTGAAAAATGAAATACAAAGTCATATTATTTTGAGAAAAGTTGAAAAGTAATTTTTGAAGGTTGAGAAATATATTCTGTAATGAAATTATAGTGAAAAAATTATTTACGTATCTTAAAAACGTCATTTTTAAGCTACGCGATTTGAAATATGTTAAAATATTTCTATGCGATTTGAAGTACGTTTAAATATTTACGTGATTTGAACTACTGTTAAAAAATCACTACGTGATTGCAAAGCAATGGGATATTTTTACGCGATTGAGAAAATAGCAAAAAAATCGCTATGTGATTTGGAGAGTGTTTAAATATTTTGAGAATGATGAAAATGATTTACGCGACTTAAAAGAATGATTTTTAAGATACGTGATTGAGAAAACGGTGGAAAATCGCTACGCGATTTGAGAAACGTGTAAATATTTTTACAGGATTGAGAAAACATTGAAAAAAGCAATACGTGATTTGAAAATGCAACAGAAGTGTTGTGGAATTGTGAAAACGTAATGGAAATGTTGCGCAATTTTGTGAAAACACGACGAAAGTGTTTTATAACTATGAAAATGTGATAACATGATTTTATTGAATATACAGTATAATTACTGTTGAACCAGTGTATAAACACTGTATGAGAAAATGACGTGTTTTGCCTGTGGCATTTGGTGCATTTTATATACATTGGAAAGATGTGTCTGTGATTGGCATTTGGTGCATTATACATGCATTGGAAAAATATGCATTGAGGCATATGATTAAATTGAACAAAATGAAATTGAAAAGATTTGGGCCTTGTGGTTGGACTTGCACTGATATATTCGTGCATTGTATAAAGTATAGCTAATAGCTATTATGGCCCTTTGTGGTTGAAGAGGGAATGAGAATTGATAGTGAGGTCTATGATGGATCTTGGGGGCGTCAAGGCGCGGCGGTCGACCAGTGGATATCTGTTTGTGGGCTAAGGCTGGACCATATGCCACTTGGCGATGCAGTCCGTTGCAACGCATTGACTATACCCGATAAGAACACGATTCTTTTCAACGACTGGAAGATTGTCTTTGAGCTAAGGCTGACAATTAACAGAGCATTCTCCTCGAAATTGTGAAAACCTCCATGGAGTTGTTTTTGAAAAACTGAGTCTTCGTGCACATGCATAATCTGAGCATTTATATCAGTATGATATATTAATTGAGGAATATTGGCTATGACAATTGTTTTGAATACTTGGATGATGATTATGATAATTAGAGCATTATCGTAATTGTTGTTTATAATAATTGAACTGATAAATGATTGGATGATGATAGTTGATTAATATTGATAGCATGATCATAAATCTGGTATGATCTATCTGTATGATATGTTGTTTGTGTTATCTCTGTGCTACCATGTTGGTATTGGCATAGGTGATCTCACCTCTTTGTTATATTGTTTTGCTGTATCTGTATTGTTAAAATTATACAGTAGAAGGAATGAGTTGTCTTAGACATACCGGCTGATAGATATTCTGGGATTGGTGACAACATGGAGCAGTGGTTAGTCAGGACTCGTTAGTGTGCAGTGTTAACAAGGAGCAGATGTTTGATGCATTAAGATGGATACAAGAAGGAATAAGTATGTTAAGTTTTCTCATTAGTGTTGTACCGTGCTATTAAGTAAGACCCGTGATGGGGTTTGCTACTGTTAAAAAAAGAGTCTATTAGTTTTATATTTCTCTTTAAATTGTTAAATATTTAATTAGTGTCAATATTTTATATTAATCAGTTTAAATATATTTTCAGTAATACTTATAGATTTCAGTAAGTTTATATTTCCGCAAGAAGAAATTTTGAAACCCACCTTTTATAACTCAAACCTTTTATGAACTTCTTTTCAGATTATGAGTTAGGAGTCGAAAATGTGATGCCCTAAGGAGGGTGTTACAGAAGCAAGTTGAGCAGGCATAGCAGTTATCTCCTTCACTTCATGAACACCAGCCACACCTTTAGAAGAAGTTGCTCTGCTGGTTGGCCACTGATAACTATTGGCAGCTATGCTCTCTATTAGCTCATAAGCTTCATTATAAGACTTAGTCAACAGAGCACCTCCAGAAGAGGCATCCAACATCAACCTTGAAGGAGGTAATAATCCATTGTAGAAAGTTTCCATTTGAATACATACAGGAATGCCATGATGAGGGCACTTTCTCAACAGATCTTTAAACCTCTCTCATGCTTCATACAGTGATTCATCATCATTCTGCCTAAAGGAAGTAATGTCATTCCTCATTCTGGCATTTTTAGTGGGAGGGAAGTATTTTGTTAGGAACATTTCAGCCAATCCATTCCAAGAAGTAATTGAATTGGGTTTCAAATAGTTCAACCAGGTCTTTGCTCTGTCCCTTAGTGAATAAGGGAAGAGTCTCAATTTGAATGCATCATCACTTACTCTAGGGATCTTGAAATTGCTAGCCACTTCCAGAAATTACCTTAAATGCAAATGAGGATCTTCACTAGGAGCACCACTGAACTGCCCAATAGTTTGAAGCATTTGAAACATCATAGGCTTGAATTCAAACTGCTGGGTAGTTATTTCTGACCTCACTATCCCAGTATTCATCGTTTGGGGATCAAAGACTGCATAGTCCCTGATGGACCTCTCTCTGTCATTTGCTATGTCGATCATACTAGGCTGCTCCTCATCATTTAAGAAAAGATCAGCTATGAAGCCTAACTCAGAATGTTGGGTTTAAGCACATTGTTCTTTGGTTCTCTTCCTTAACCTCTTAGTTGTTTTCTCTATCTCTAAGTCCATTTGAAACTCGAGTGCACCCTTGCTGCGCATAGGTATTGCAATACCTGTTGCTGAGCATAGTACACCAAATTTTTAGAAGTAACTAAATAGATAAAGTTAACAAAAGAATTTAAATATTCAACACCATTGTCAATCCCCGACAACGGCGCCAAAAACTTGTTGGTTTGTTAAAAGATGTGCAAGTGTACACAGTCAAACAAGTAATAAAGTATAAGTAAAGATCGTTCCCATGAGGATTTAATTGTATTGAATACAAATTCTAGATTTAACCTTTCCTATTTAACGTAATAAAATAAAGAGAAATTTTTAAACATGTAAAGTAAATGGAGTAATGAGGTATCAGAGCAGTAAGTAATAAATGCAAGGAATTAATAAAAGTAATAAATGAGTGTTTTAAAACAGAGATGGAAACAGCTAGGATTCTAATCCTTTATAATTCTTAACTTCAGGGTAATGTATGCTTCAGGATGCTACAGCATTTAGCCCAGGAAATGAA
Organism: Ormosia emarginata; assembly: GCA_029884605.1. Taxonomy (NCBI): domain Eukaryota; kingdom Viridiplantae; phylum Streptophyta; class Magnoliopsida; order Fabales; family Fabaceae; genus Ormosia; species Ormosia emarginata. The sequence goes on from JAQQTP010000089.1 coordinate 5,834,460, forward strand.
ATTTGCTCTCCAGCAGTAAAAACTGAGTTCATTAAAAGCTTCTTATTCCTAAGTTCAAATTAATTTCCCTCAGTTGTCAGAGAAGCACGTCCAGCTACTTAAAGACTTGAAGGCTATTCCTAGCTCATTCAACACAATTAATTTTCCAATTAATTGTTCTATCTTTATCTTCTAATCAAGTCCACTAACTTGGTTTTTCCAAACGAAATCAGTTGCTATTTCAGATTAGTTGATTAGGCTAAACCGAAATTAAACATTAAAGCAGAAAAGAAGAAAATGAATAACATCCATAACATTGGATTATCCTTCAGTACAATTACAAATTCATAAAATCCTAACTAATAGAATTTAGCTCATAATAAGCTTGAAGACAAAGTAAGCAAAAGAAATGGAAAATAAAGGCATGATGTGTAAACAATGAAATTATAGATAGGACCATGAGCTGACGGTTCTGCACAAGACCCCCCCCCAAAACTCCCTAAAAGCAAGGTCACACTCACTATTTGTACTAGCTCCCAAAATAGGGTTACACTCTCTCTCGTGCCTCACTTTTTGAGCGTTTACAAATTCAAATACTAAAATATTCCTTGGCCCAATTCTCAAGTACACACAGCTACTGTATTGTATTCTCTCTCTTCCTTTTAAGCACAATGTGAAAGAGGTATTTTGTCTTCTAGTGAGCAAGCAAGAATTTGGAAATGATTTTATCTTATAGTGACTCGCTTCCCCAAAGCAGCAAAGATTCCAAAACATCCCGAGCAATTCCTTCAAAGAATTACACCTTTAAAACCTGCTCAAAACTAAATCAAACCTTCAGCAATAACAGATCAGAATTTACAGCTTTTTGCAATTAATCAGATTAACACAGATATTTACTCAATCAAACAAAACTTGAAGTTCTTCTCCAAAATTGATCAAAACAAGAACAATGATTAAGCTAAAAGGATAGTAATAACTCTTATTTCTAAGAGTTATCAGCTATGAAGAAAAAGGCAAGGAAAACTTGATTTGCAGGTTAACAAAATCCTTGTACGGTCTAAAGCAGGCGCCAAGGTGTTGGTACAAGAGATTTAATTCCTTCATTATTAGCCTCAAATACAACAGACTGAGTTCATACCATTGTACATATTACAAGAGGTTTGGTGACGATGATTTTATCATCTTGTTGTTGTACGTGAATGACATGTTGGTGGTAGGCCCCAACAAAGATCGAGTCCAACAATTGAAGGCACACTTGGCTAAGGAGTTTGATATGAAGGACTTAGAACTAGTAAACAAAATTTTAGGGATACAAATTCACCAAAACAAAAAAGATAAGAAGATTTGGCTTTCTCAAAGAAACTACCTGAAAAAAATCTTGCGGTGCTTCAACATGCAAGATTGTAAGCCAGTCTCTACCCCACTTCCTATCAATTACAAATTATCCTTAAGTATGAGTCCTAGCAGTGAAGTGGAGAGGATGGAAATGTCTCGAGTACCGTATGCATCAGCAGTGAGAAGTCTTATGTATGCAATGATCTGTACTAGACCAGATATTGTTCAAGCAATTGACACAGTTAGTCGATTTATGGCAGATCCTAGTAAAGAGCATTGAAATACTATTAAGAGGATCCTAAGATACATTAAAGGGACCTCATGTGCTGCATTATGTTTTGGAGGATCAAAGTTTGTTGTCAGGAGATATGTTGATTTAGATTTTGTAGGTGATCTTGATAAAAGAAAATCTATTATAGGCTATATGTTTACACTTGCAAGAGGAGTTGTGAGCTGATTATCAAGGTTACAAACTATTGTAGTCTTATCTACTACAGAAGTTAAATATATAGCAGTTACACAAGTATGCGAGGAATCAATTTGGATTAAAAGGTTAATGGAGGAACTCGGGTTCAAGCAACAAAATATTCATTTGTATTGTGACAGTCAAAATGTCTTGCACATTGCAAGGAATCCAATCTTTCATTCCAAGACAAAGCACATAGGAGTTCAATATCACTTTGTTCGAGAAGTAGTAGAAGAATGGAGTGTGGATATGTAAAAGATTCACACCAAAGACAACCTAGCAAATGTTAAGACAAAATTAATTAGCTCTGACAAGTTCAAATGATGTAGATCTTCCTATGGCCTATAAAAAACATAGACAACATGAAACTGGCAAGATGAGAAAGGTTTTGAAAACTTACCAAAAGTGATTTTAAGTGAGAGATTGTGAACGTAAAGCCATTTTGGCTTTCAAAGTCAAATATAGTGGCTTGATTTCGGTGAGTAAATGAAAGTGGTTGGACAACATGCAAATTGTCCGTGGTTTGTTTTTCAGTGAGGGAAGAGGTTCTCTCCTATAAATAGAGACCTCCTCCCATGGTTTCATCATCCCATTTCCACAGAGAAATTATATAGTGTCTTCTGAGAGTCTTTCTTATTTTATATAGAGAGATATGTATTTTCATATTTTTAAGAAAGGGTGTTATTGTTCTTCCCTTACAATTAATGAGAAGTTGTAATTTTCTTTTACATAGTAAAAACTTTTTATTATTACCCGTGATTTTTCTCTCATCACTATTAGATAATTTTTCATGTTAAATATTATGTATCAGTTCTTATTTTTTTCAATTGTATTTTAACTGTATGATATTATTTTCATAACACTGGCACCCAACATAATATATGTGGCCATACCTCTCAGAAAGCTTATGCAGACTTCGGTGTAGAGGTTCTTTAATGAGATGAAAATGACCTATGAGTGGTGAAGCAAGTGGGCTAGGTGGGTGGTTTATATGCTTTGGTTGTCTCTTTAGCGTGAATTTAGAAAGAAAATTAAAGAGGAGAAAAACGGAAGTGAATATAAGCCAGACAGCTCCTTTCATTAGGATATATATTGTCTATCAACTCTCTTGCAACTCCCTACTAAATTTCGAAAATTTTGATGAAGTAAAGTTTGTCGATCTTAGCTTGCTTACATATATCTAATATTTTCCAATAACTTTTTTAGTTTCTGTAGATTAGTCTTGTAGGATTTTAGAAGGAGGCGACGCAACGAAAGGTGTAAGGATAGATATAATAGTAATAGTAACATGATTTTATTATTGTTGTTGAGGGGAGGTTGTTTGACGTAGGAGAGATTTCTCTATACTTCACCACACTGACAAGTTACAATGATATATGGCTATTTATTACCTTAAAATCACTTACTAAGCCTCTAAAGAAATCTAGCATGTTCTGACATTTTTCCACTTGCTACCATCCTTGACTTTTGTTACTTGCAGTTGCACCGTACAAGCTTGTAAATTCTAGTAGTATCTAGCAGTAGGTTTGGCATGCAATTTCCCCTCAGTCCGTGGGTATCTCCAACCCGCCCGAACCTGCATGGTTCGGGGGTTTAAAACCCGCTTCATTATGAAATAGGGTGGTATGAATTTTGATCAATGCATTTTATCTCGTTTCACGTTTGGCATATTAATATAGACATTATATTTAATTTAGTTATTAATTATATTAATTATTATTTTTTAATTTAATATTTATCTTAAATATATATTTTTAATTTATATAAAATGAATAATTAATTTTAATATTATAATTAAATATTATATAATTTTAATATAAAATATTTATAGATGTAGAACAGGTTGAGACAAGACAAGGTGAGATAAGTATGAATTTTAATATTTTACTTACAAGACAAGTATAAATTTAAATTTTAAAAGTACGTGATAAGATCAAATTGACATAAACTCGCTTTGTCCACCACATTGTCAAGCCTATAAAACAGTAACTTTTGTTGCTAATAGTCTAGACATTTCTAGAAATGTGCATCATGATTGCGTTACATAAAATTATATATCGAGATAATTAATTGATTGAATTTTTTTTAGATTTTTTTGGATCAAGGTTGGATAAAAAGTTTACATCAGGATATGTATCATTTGTTGAGGGAAATCTAGTGTCATGGAGAAGCAAGAAACAGAATATGGTGTCACTATCTAGTACAGAAGTTGAATATCGAGTCCTTCATCATGCAACTACAGAGCTTACTTGGCTGAACATTCTCATAGGAGAACTCAAGTTTGGTTCAACACAGCCTATAACACTCTTCTGTGATAACACAACAGCTATTAATATTACAAATAATCCAATACAACATGATCGAACTCAGCATATCGAGTTGGACAGAAACTACATCAAGGATAACCTAGACTCAGGGAAGATAAAGGTTCCCTACATCAAACTGGCTGAACATTCTCCTAAGAGAATTCGAGTTTGGTTCAACACAACCTATGACACTCTTCTGTGTTATCACAGCAGTTATTAATATTGCAAATAATCCAATACAACGTAATCACATTAAGCATATCGAGTTGGACAGAAACTACATCAAGGATAACCTAGACTCAGGGAAGATAAAGGTTCCCTACATCAAAAGTGCCTATTAACTAGCTGATATGATGACTCATGTTGTTCCTAGTAATCGACTCTATGCAACACTATCCAAAGTTGGGCATGTGGGATATGTATTTATGCACCAACTTGAGAGGGAGAATTAGCATGTACAACTGTGTATAAGTTATTATAGAATATTCTATATTAATTACATTCCTTATTTTGATATTAGCTAACAGATTTATTGCACAGTTGTCCTTCTTAGAATAGGTGTTGTTTATTCTGTATAAATACACCTTTGAGATCAATGAAATAATTATTTCAGCCATACATTCAATTCATACTTTCTTTTGATCTAAATTAAAAATATTGATGGCTGAGCCCTCGTTTTTCTGGTTCAATATGAAGTAGATATCTATAAGAAAATAATAATAATTTAGTTACTAATATATCTAATACTTTTTTGGTACAATATGTATATCTAGATATTGGAGGATTAAGTTTTGGTTTCACACTAACTCTCAAGATTTTAAAACAGGGTTGCAGTATTGACCATTCTGCAGACTAAGATTTGTAATGGCCTCCAAATCACACTTGAAAGCACAAAGTCTGTCATTGATGAACTAAGGTTATAGATGTTTTCTTTTGTTTTTCCTAAATATTTGGCTGGTTGTGGAAGACTGATTAGGAATCATTTGGAACAAATGGATTTTAGATTTCACCAAGAACCTGTGGATTTGCCTGTGCCTTTGATGCTAAGGTTTGGGGGTGCTTGGGAAGGTCTTTAATCTGGCTTGGAATCTGGGTTAGGGTTACTTGACCCCAAAAGTGTAAGTGGGATGTGAGTAAAAAGATGGAGCTGGTTAACAGTAGCTGCAAAGATCCCTGCAAAGCTTTCTAGGCTGGTGCTAGAGTTTGGGAAGCTCTGACTGATAACGTAGACAATACTGATGACGTTTCCCATGCAGTTTAGCATTAGTTTTCATTCTTATCTTCTACTCGTGTAACTTAGTTTTATCTAGACTAGATTATCTATATTTTCAGTTTTTGTATTGCTGTTTTTTTTCATATTTGTGTGCGGACCTAAGAATTTTAATAAGTGGGGGTAGAATATATATATTAAAAAAAATCTTCAAATATTTATATTTAATATCACATTATTATTGAAAATATAAATAATAAGAAATCTTTTATATATTGTGTATATGATTCTTTATGATATTTATAACATAAAATTATTTAAACCATAAATTTAAAATCTTTAAAAATAACATTTAATATATATTCTATAAGTCTATTTCTTATTGTTTTCAAATTTTAAAAAATTAAATCAAATCAAAACAGTAAAATAATATTAACTTGTAATTATCAAAAGTTTAGAGTTATTATAAGAAGAAAAATGATTTGATAAATTGAGTTATTATTTTTTACAATTACTTATTTGGACAGTAGAAAAGTAAGATAATATAATGAGAAGAATATATTAGTGTATATTTACATATTATATAAAATGAGGATCAACTTACATCGGTATAAATTTTTTTTTTTCTTACACTCATTTTTAACTATTAGTTTTACTTTCATCTAAAGATTATCTTTAATAAAATAATTTTAACCATTAGATAAAAGTTAAAATAACTATTAAAAATAAGTGTAAAAAAAAAATTACATTAATATAAACGAATTCCCCCTCATTATACAAATTTAATTAAAATTTCAATGGGGCATATGCCCCCATATCTTCTTATAAGGTGGATCTGTCCCTGTCAGACCGTGTGTAACTTCCTCACCTATTTAATAATATATGCTGGGCTAACCTATCGTTAGTTTTAGCCAGCCTTTCATTCAATTTCTACACTGACCAGGTTGAGATTCGAAGCAGAACTGTTAGTGTAATTTGATATTTTTACCTCTTCTAATATGATTTCTAAGAGTAGAGAATCTTAGAACCCTAACTAAAGCGCCCGAAGTAGGGCTTGATCGAACCCAATTGCTCATGTATGCTAATTTAACCTTACAGCTTGATCCAGGGTTGTCCAAAGCCATGGAAACTTGTCGTTCTTCAACTTTTTAGGATTATGAAATGCAACGTTTGAGTATTTTTTTCATTTTGGTCTTGTGCTAACTTAGCTGTTTTCTAAAAAATAAATCTTTATGTATAATCACTTAGAAAGCATAGTTTTACTTTTCTTTCAATTTTTTGTTATACAGTTCAAAGTTCTTTTAGTATAAACGGTGTGACACATTCGGTTATTTGACAATAAATCTTGCAAAAATAAAATTGAAGTACGACATCTGTGCTTAAATATTGACATAACGATTCATATACTGATATTATCGAAAATTCTGCAATGAGAGATTGAAAAATTAAATACTACAAGAGTCCATTGTAATACATCAAATTGTTAAGACATTTTGTTATTTGGTTATACCTCAAAGAAGTTTAATATAATTACTCTTTTATTCTAAGGGATTGAAAGCAGTTTCCTTCGAAAACAAATGAAACGCATACTAGTTACTAGTTAGGGTTCCTCAATTTTGACCTAGATGCTAAAATTAAGAAATCCCTTCTAATAAAATTTCTAGAATAGGAATACAGAAAAAAAAATGAAATTATTTAAAATCAAGAACGTCTGGTACTTTTTTTTAAGTCAATAACACCTCTAATTTTAAGATAAAGAAAACGATAGTCTTATTTTTTTTTAGAAGGGTAGATATTATACACATTATTTTTAAAAATATATGATTAAGTGAGTGAAAATAAAAAAAATAAATAATATAATAAATAGTATTAGATGAGGTGTAAAAAGATATATATCTGTTGTTTGCGATAAGAATATCAGAATTATTAAGATAATGGATCATTGTCTAATTAAAGTAAAAGGTAAAAAACAAAAAGAGAAAAAATAAAAATAAAAACGAAATGATAAAAGTTACATCAACTAAAATGGATTGAAACTTTAAAAAACAACTTATTCGTCAATCAAAAATATTTTATTTTTTTTAATTTATTCAAAAATTTATTTTGTATTTTGTGAGAATGTTACAGTTATATATAATTTAATTTGATATCTTTTTCACATAAATTTATGGTATAAATAAAATATATTTAGGAATGTCAAAATGAGTCAAACTTGATAGACAGATTCGAATAGCCCGACAAAATAGATGGGATTAGCTAGCAAAATGTCAGCCCAAAACTTACATGATCCGAATAGACTGAGCCTGAATAAGCTAAGTCAACCCGTTATTTTAACACTATATAAGACTAAATGAAATAGTCTAAATTAACAAAATACTAATAAAAAACTTACATAATTTAAATAAATCAGTCCAAAAATGATTCGACCCTGAATAAATTGGCCCAAATAAATTGATCTGAATGAGCTGATCTAAATAAATCGAGTCGACCTATTTTGACACTCCTAATATATGCGTAAGTATATAAAAAATATTATCTAACTTTAAACATACGTTAAATGAACAGTAAATGAAGTGTAGTAAAAAAGTTGCTGTAGTTACATCGGATAGACAAGGACAATAATACACTATTATGCTGTCAAACCTGTGACTCGTTTGTGATCTTCCACGAAATTTCCTAGCACATTTTCGTTGGTGGAACCAAGGGGGTAAAAGTATCGTATTCATATCAACTTCGATATTATTATAGTAAATAGTACATATATTTTTTTATATTTAATTTAATATTATTTATTATATTTATTTATTTTTTAATTATATATTTTTAAAAATAATATATATAGTATTTATATTTTTTAAAAAGTATATAAAAAATTTAATTTAATGTACAAAAATATTTTTTATATTATAAATAAAATAAATTATTATAAAATTATTTTTTATTTAATATATTTAAATATAAATTTATTTTTATTATAATCTATTATAATAATAATTAATTATACATATAATGAATTGAACGGAGATTACACGTGCTTCCTTTCAAATAATAAAGTTAAAAGGCCGTCCAGTTTGGCCTTATTACATTGAAGCCCTTTGTTTTGTTTTCTTTTCTTTTCTTTCTTCTCCGTCCTTCTTTCTCTCTTTTCCGTCTTTCCATTGCATCATTTTCACTTCTTCAATTATTGTACGGAGTCTGCCCCATACTCAATAAATAATTAGATTGGATAACAAACCAAAAAAAAATAATTAAAAAGATAGTTGGATGGATGCAACCCCTTCATTTATTTTAAGATAAAAAAAATATAGTTTTACAACTTTTCATAACTTAAAAATATTCTAAGGAACAGTTTCATAATTTTTAAAATTAATTTAGAATTATTTAATATAAATTAATTATAAAATTTTAAGTTATTTTGTAATTTATTTTAATTTATTCTTAATTTAATTAAAATTTGTTTTAAATTAATTTTAAAATCATAAAAGTTTTTTTTTTTGTAATCAAGTTTAAAATTTAAATATTGAGACAAGAATAAATTATGAGAGAAAATGAGAAAATAAATAGGAAGAGAAAGAGTTTAGAAAAAACTTGAACTAGGAAAAAATCATATTTGATTTGATTTTCTTAAGAATCAATTTTATCTTAAATTTAGTTCAAATATAAACTTATTTTTAAAATTTTTATAAAACTAAATAATATTTATCTAAAAGTCAGCAGTTATATATATGATTTTTAAATGTTTTCAAACATCCTCTAATAATATTATTTTTACACATTATTTTTCACCTCCTTTCTATGGAAACAAAAAAACAAAGAGATAATTTTTTTTTCTTTTTTCTTTTCCCTTTTCCCTGAAAGAAAGGTGTACATCATGAGTATAGAAAATGAAGTGTAAGCTTAACCTTTTTTAAATATTCATGCATATTATGATATAATGTTTGAGTTTCATTCTATATTTTTAATAATTCAGGTGAGTTTTCTTTAAGTTTCCTTTTTTTTTTTTGTCGATAGATAGTTAGAGAAATTAACTTGTTAGATTTAGGGGATGAGAATCGAACTTCATACCTTTACCTTTGGTGGGACTGAAAAATACTATTTAAATTACATCTCATTGGTAATTTAGGTGCATGAGTTTATTTTATAATCCAAAAAATATAAAATAATTTATATAAATATAATTATAAAATAATGATATCATTTTATTTCTACAAATGGTTTTGTATGCAAATATGAATCTTTTTTCTCTGCTTTTCAACTTTACAAATACTAATTAAAATCAAGTATTTTTTTTTACAACATTTTTTTTAAAGTGACATTTTTTTAAAGAGATAGAAAATCTGATAAATCCCACAGATTTTAGCCCGTAACACAACACACTCACTTAAGAACACATACACTTTAACACATATACGTTACACTTAAGAAAGAAGACAATAACTTGTAAAAAAATTTATCAATTGAGTTAGCTAATACTTTCAAAAAGTTTTTTTTTTTAAGTACAATTGTCAAAGAGAATATTACTCTCCAGTTTATATGTGAAACAAACATGATAAACTAGAAATTACTTAGTTACCTTCTATTTTTTCATAGTTACATATTTGTTGAATTGTCAAAAATATATTAGCTGTAGGTAATAAAAGAATTTTACTATCTCCTGCTCAAGCGTACAAGGCTAAAGCATTGTTTGAAAAAAATGATTACATGAGATTATGTGAGGAAAAAAAAAACCAATCATAAACTGATGAATACATTATTTATTTGTATCATTGGTGGAGTGCTCGAGCTTTTGTAACAACATCCTATATTAAATTGACATTCAAACATTAATTAACTGCCAATAAATATTTAATAAACTCACCATATTCACACAATACCTTAAAAATGTTGGAGATTGTAAAAATAACATAATATTGCTATTTTACCTGAGAGCTCAGAGCTGGTCTTGAACCTAAATAAAACATTATCATACTTCAATATATAAGATTAGAGTGTAATGGTAAATTGATAATGTCGGAGTTCAATCCTTCACTACTCATCTATTTTTTTCATTGACTAAATACTCGCAAGTTGCAATTTCAATGGAGTCAAAATAATAATGATAATATAAAGTTATAGACAGTTTTTCAATGCATGTGCAGCATAGCCAAATGTCAGTCAATCAATTGAGATACCAAAAAAAAAAAGAGAGAGAGAGAGAGAGAGCAAATGCACACAAAAATAAAAAGTTTCATTTCGACTTCCAAACAAGCTTTTAATTATGGTAAAAAAAAAGGGGGGGGGCGCTTTTTTTCTGTTACCAAAAACAAAAGTGATTAAAGATCAGGTGAGACTTCTTTCTTAACTCCGCCGAACTCGATCCGATTTCGTTCTTATATTTAACTTGGATGAAAATTGAATTTGGGTTTTCAGCAGGAATACGGGAATCCTTTTCCCAAAATTAATTCCTCATAATTTGTTGTAGTAGTTGTACGTGTGAACCTCTAGTGAGATATTTTTGTTTTTCTCTTTTGGTTTCTCGGTAGAGAGGAGAGTGATGTTATCACACATAACAAATTTTCCAATAATTTTATATCATACTTGATTAAAAAATTAAAGGTTGAGAAAGTATGGTAGAATATATTTTTCTTATTTATTATCTAAAAAGTAAATAATATAAGAATGATGAGGACAAGGACAATAATGCATTATTATGCTGTCAGACTTGAGTCGTTTGTGATCTTCCACGAAATTTCCTATCATATTTTCGTTGGTGGATCCAAGGGGGTCAAAGTATCCTATTCATATCTCAAGAATCCAAAGATGTGTATGTGTATGCATTGAGTCATGCAGTGAAGCACATACTTTCAATACTCTACTTGTAGTACTATTACACATGGCAAATCATGATGCAAATTCTGAAACCAAGTTTAGCTATGACGTCTTCCTTAGTTTTAGGGGTGAAGACACCCGTCACACGTTTGCAGGCCATCTCTTTCATGCTTTGTGCCGGAAGGGAATCATCACCTTCATGTATGATGAGAAACTGAGGGTGGGAGAACAAATTGCACCTGCTCTTCTTAAAGCCATTGAAGAATCAAGGATTTCAATTATTGTTTTCTCTGAAAATTATGCAGCTTCCACATGGTGTCTTGATGAACTTGTCAAGATCCTTGAATGTCAGAAGGAAAATAACCAGATCGTCGTTCCAATATTCTACAAAGTGGAACCCTCAGATGTACGGCATCAAAAAAATAGTTATGGTCATGCCATGACTCTGCATGAAACTAGGTTCGGAAATGATTCCGAGAGGGTGGGCAAATGGAGGTCAGCTCTCCGTGACGTATCCAACTTAAAAGGATATCATTTGAAAGAAGGGTATGTAAATATGTTATTTTCTCCAATCTCTCTTCAGGTTATAAAATGTTTGGTACTCGTTAATTTAACTATAATTGGGACAATGAGGAATGGATATATACACACATAGCAAGTTGGATGTTCTGGGGGTTGGGGGGGAGGGGCATAGCCCCTTTACGACCATAACTACGATCCCCCTTTCTATATATATATATATATATATATATATATATATATATATATATATATATATATTCTTGAATATCTGTAGAAATGAGAAACAGTCTTCTAATAATTTTTGCAATATCTGTTTGTCCATCTCCTTTGTTGAAGTTTGGCTATTTTTAAATTAAGTGTACTTTTGAATCTTGTGTGATAATAAGTACTTATTGCACAGATTAGAGCAGTTTTTTTTTTTTTTCCTATTTGGTGCTCATGGGTAAGGGACTAAAGGACTTCCTCTTTTTTCAGGTTAATTAATTTGTCTATTATTTTGACCAAAGAAATCGTGATTAATTAAAAGAAAATAAAATTTAGCAAAATCAACTTGATGATTTGAAGAGACTGTCTATTATCTGCAGGTACGAATTCAAGTTCATTCAAGAGATTGTTAGCAAGGCCTCCATTATAGTATCTCCTAAAGATTTAGATATTAATGAGCACATAGTTGGACTGGAGTACCGAGTTGAAGAATTGAAGTCACTTCTAGCAATTGAGTCTAGTAATACTACTTGCATGTTGGCGATTTATGGAACTGGTGGAATTGGCAAGACGACACTTGCCAAAGCTTTGTATAATTCCATTTCCAACCAGTTTGAGGGTGCATGTTTTCTTTTCAATGTCAGAGAAACTTCAAATCAATACGAGGGCCAAAAACTTCTGCTACAAACGCTTCTATCAGAGATGCTTGAGGAAGGAAAAATCTAGTTGGCAAGTGTTAATGAAGGAACCAAAACAATAAAAAGAAGACTTGGTCGAAAAAGAGTTCTTATAGTTCTTGATGACGTTGATGACATTAAGCAGTTAGAAATATTGGCTGGAGAACGTGATTGGTTTGGTTCTGGGAGCAGGATCATTATAACAACAAGGGATAAACATTTGCTACATGATAAGGTCGAAAAGATATATGAAATGAAAGTGTTAAACGAACCTGAGTCTCTCGAGCTATTTTGTAAGAATGCCTTCAAAATGAGTAATCCTGCTACAAAGTATAAAGACCTGTCCAATCGGGCAATATGTTATGCAAAAGGCATTCCATTAGCTTTAAAAGTAATAGGCTCTCATTTGTTTGGTAAAAATTTGGGAGAATGGAAGTCTGCATTGGATAAATATGAAGAGAGTCCACATAAAGATATTCAAAGTATTCTCAGAATAAGCTAGGATAGTCTGGACTGCAATGAAAGGGATATTTTCCTCGACATTGCATGCTTCTTCAAAGGGCAGAGATTGGAATATGTAAAAACAATACTAGATGGGTGTGATTTCTACCCAGAAGATGGTATTAGAATATTGGTTGATAAATCTCTTATAACTGTTGAACACAGTTGTTTAAGGATGCATGACTTAATACAGGACATGGGTAGAGAGATTGCTAAGCAGGAGGCGCCAAAAGAAGCTGGTGAACGCAGTAGATTATGGTTTCATGAACATGTTCTTGAAGTGCTAACTGAAAATACAGTAAGAACATTGTCAACTCTCTTTCTTGATTTTTTTTTCGTCTTTAACATTATAGTTTGTGTTAAAATTGAGAATATTTAATCAATGTCACATATAATTGCTTTAAAGGGAAGCAGTAAAATTGAAGGAATAATGCTTGATCCCCCTCAAAGAGAAGAAATTAATTGGATTGATACTGCCTTTGAGAAGATGAAGAAGCTTAGAATTCTCATTGTTTGGAACACAAGCTTTTCATCTGGGCCTAGTTATCTGCCGAATCAGTTAAGGCACTTAAGGCTGCTTGATTGGAAGAACTATCCTTCACAGTCTTTCCCACCAGGTTTTTGCCCCAAGAAAATCGTGGCCTTCAATTTAGGTGGAAGTCCTCTCGTACTGGAAAATTTGTCATTCGTACTGGAAAATTTGTCATTTCAGGTACAATTGCTTGCTTCAATTCTTTAAAAAAAGTCTTTTTTTTTTTCCTTTGGTACATAAAAGTTGAAGGGAGGAGAGATTTTCGCATTCTAACCAGGTTAGGACATACCACAAACCCTAGCAAGAACTTTCAATGGTACGAGACTTTTTTATGTTAAGACTGTTTGATCTTACTAATTGAGTACACTCTCATTGACAAGAAAAATTTAGTATAATGTTAATTTCTTGCATCTGAAAACAAATTGACATAATTTAGATGTACTGAGATTAATTAATTGATTTATGTTTTGCAGACATTTAAGCATTTGACTTACATGAATGTCTCCTATTGTTATTCGGTTACTCAAATTCCTAATGTGTCTGGGGCCATGAGTTTAAGAGTTTTGAGACTTGATAGATGCAAGAAACTGGTTAACGTTGATGAATCAGTTGGATTTCTCCCTAACCTTGTTTACTTAAGTGCCTCAAAATGCACTCAGCTCCAAAGTTTTCTGCCACGATTCTGTTTGCCATCTCTCAAGTACCTTTCCTTTAACTTATGCAGAAGTCTTGAACACTTCCCAGAAGTAGTGGGAAAGATGGATAAGCCATTAAAGATTTATTTGATGGATACTTCTATTAAGGAGCTGCCACATTCCATTGGTAACCTTATTGGGCTTGAGTATGTAGAGATGACAGGTTGTAAGGGACTACAACATCTACCAAATAGCTTATTTATGTTGCCAAATCTTGTCACATTAAAAGTTGGAGGATGTTCTCGACTTCCAGAGTCATTTAGAAGGTTGGAAGGAAGCCATTCAGGAGCAGAGTGCCGCCCAAATCTAGGGACATTACATTTCGGCAATGCTGGTCTATCAGATGAAGATCTTCACGTGATTATTCGCAGTTTTCCAAACTTGAAAGACTTAAATGTATCGTCGAATAATTTTGTATCCCTCCCAGCAAGCATTAACAAATCTGCTTACTTGACAAGTCTTGATGTGAGTTACTGTGCGAAGCTTGAGGAAATTCCAGAACTGCCGTCAAGTGTTCAGAAAGTAGATGCAAGACACTGCAATTCCTTAACTGCTGACACATCAAGCATGTTATGGTCTAAGGTTTACTACTTGCGCTCATATTTACATAACGTAGTATAGGTGCATGACATAATGCGTTTGAAATATTATGAAATGCTAAGGATAAAATAATATTTAAGCGTGGCTATGCACTCAGTGTAATGGAAATAGTGTATACTGGCGTTGTTGATATTTAGCACAGACAATGCTTGCTACAACAACTACAAATTGACGAGGGTTTAAGGCTACTTGACAGTGAAAATAATGTGTGCGCGTGTGGTAAATAAAAAGGAAGATACAGAAGAGAAAAAGTGAATTCTTCTCCAAATTTATAATTCATATATCAAATTTTGCACGTTACTTTTACATTGATGATTAGCATACAAATAATTAGTAAAAATGGATTACCAATATTGATAATCCATTAACATCTCTGTGGATATCACAGGTGCGTAAAGAGATTAATAGATTAGAAGTTATGATGCCCAAAACGGAGATTCCAGAATGGTTCGACAGCGAAGGAGGGTTTCCGGTTTTCAGGGCTCGTAGGAAGTTCTCTATTGTTGCTTTAGCGTTTGTGTTCGAGGAAGTGAATGCCAAGGCGAAAGGACCATTACCGGTTCACTGGCGAGCTGTCGGTCTGCACTTGTTCATTGAGGGAGAACATGTACATCGCAGACAGTACCATAATTTCACTATTGCCGAGGATCATGTGCTGTTGTGCGACCTACAAGTTTTGTTCAGCGATGAGGAGTGGGAGGGGCTTGATGAACGTGTTGTACATGATAATGATTGGAAGACCGTGCATGTTGAGTGTGAAACAGACTTCACCTTAAGTTCATGGGGTGTTTACGTGTACATATCCAGTTCACGAGTCCATATCCCAGTTCCTCTTTGGTTCAGAGTCTTGAGACAAGTGATGAGGAGAAAGTAAGAAATAAGATAGAAGGTTTGATTATGACAGCAATATTTGAGGGGTTTCTGCTGGAGACCAGGGATCTCGAAGAACGTGGGTATTTTAACGATATGCCACCTTCATTCTTGGAAAGCAACCAAACAGTGCTGGAATTCTTGGAGAAAATGTCGAGGAGGGCTATGGCTCAAAGAGATGGGAGAGGTTCAGGGTTCAACCTTGAAGACGAGGAGGACAAGGAGGGCGATTCTATGTTGCAATGGTTACCAAGGATAATTTACTTCCGGCAGATGGTGATGCAATTAACTGGTGTCACCTGCTATCTTCTTCCCGTCATTTCTCATTGTTCCCTGTTCCCTTTCGGTTACGAATTTGCCAAACAAGAATTGGTCACGTTATGGGTAGCTGAGGGCCTTTTTCAACCTGGTACTAGACAGGAGGATGATCATGAAGGTGATAAAGTGTTTGATTCATTGGTGTCTAGTGAAATTATAGTTCCCTCCAGGTTTGATCAATCTGTGGATTTTTTTCATCATAAAACCAGAAAGTTACTGTATAAAGTCAACCAATCCAAGATTACGTCTTCTGCACTTGAATACGTGAGAATATTGCAGGGCAATATGGATAATATTGTCTCTGATGAAAAGGTTCTGCACTTGTCCATTGATTCTAAAAGCATAGGTCATGCGGGTTTTGAGTCTCTGAAAAGATTTGTACGCCTGCGCACCCTTTTTCTCATTCCCGCACCTGGCTTTTTTGTTGAACAAGTTCCACGTGATCTTTTCTTGAGCCTTAAGCACTTGCGATCCTTGAATTTCAGTCGAAGTCTTATATCTCAACTTCCCAGTTCCATTGGTAATTTGAAGTCACTAAGATATATTGATCTCTCCTATACACCCATTAAACACTTGCCTGATTCAATCATTACTCTTCATAAGTTGCAAACTCTGAGGCTTAGGGGCTGTTTAGATCTAGTTGGGTTGCCTAAAGGCATCAGCAAGCTTATCAGTTTGAGGCATCTTGATCTTGACATTATCAGGCAATTGAAATCTATGCCTCCTGGGATGGGTAACTTAACTAATCTTCAGACTTTGTCAGCATTTCTTGTTGGTAAGGATGATGGGTGCCGAATTGGAGAGCTGAAGAATACAATAAATCTTACAGGAGCATTTTGCATTTCTAGAATCGAAAATGTTTCGAGTTATGAGGAAGCAGAGGAAGCTGATTTGATCAATAAGAATTTCCTCAGCAAGTTAGAGCTAAGGTGGACCGATACAAGGGTCGATGATGCCGCTAAAGAAGAGCAAATCCTTCAACATCTTCGACCCCCTTTGAGCCTTGAAGAGTTAACAATACTATACTATGGTGGTTTTAAGCTTTCAAGTTGGATCTCTGATTCATCTTATGGCCATCTAGTTTATATTACTCTCTATAATTGCAGAAATTGTGAATGCCTTCCATCCATTGGTCAATTGCCATCACTTCAATTTTTGCATATCATAGAAATGAATGAGCTCCAAACAATAGATGACCAATTTTGCAGAGATGGCAAGGGCCAACAAGGTCATGCATTTCCCAGTTTGAAAGAACTGACAATTGAAGTCATGCCTGCATTGGAAGAGTGGATGGGAGTACAAAATGGAGACTTTCCATGCTTAAATAAATTTAAGGTGGAACATTGCCCCAAACTAATCTCACTTCCGCTGCTGTCATACCTCTATTCCCTGCGGCATTTAGAAATGAGCTATTGTGCAAATATCCCATCTTTGCCTGATGGAGGAGTGGCTACTTCTCTTGAATTTCTCATAATCAAAGATTGCTCCGAGCTAAAGAAAAACTGCCACAAAGAGGAAGGCAAAGATTGGGGAAAGATAGCTCATGTTCCCAATATATTTATTGATGACGAAGAGATCTCTTGTCAATGAGGATGACTGTCAGCAGGTACATTTTAATTGTACAGAACTTTTAATTTTTATAAGTACATTTTCGTATATGTGTGGTTCATCTTCCTTGTTTTCATGGAACAATATTGTTTTCACCTCAGACAACTGCCTTGTTCAGAATCCTGGTGTATTTGTCTCCGATGGGTCAGCATCGGTTAGATGGTTTTACAGTTTGGGTTAATTGAGCATCACAAATTAGATTCCTCATCCCATATATTTGGTACATGTAAATCTAGTGTTGAACCATGAATAATAAAATATTTTACAAGATGGTTCAAGGTTTCTGACTGCCTCAAATGTATGAATATTCATGACAGCAATATTCAATCCAAAGAATCCTTTAGCAAGCTAGCACTGCAAAAACAATCTTTAAGTATATGTTTCCTGCTTGTATAAATAAGTCAGGGAAATTACTTTCTACATTTGGGCTGGAAAACATGTATGAACCTAGTTAAAATAGTTGGACCTACATATTTTTTTCTATTTGCTAGGAGCTGCTTCATAAAAATACTTCGGGCTTTTAGATTTTAGATGGATTTTTTTCTTTTTTAAATACATGTCAATGGGAGACTTTTCATTTCATAATATTCGTATTTCATGCTGAGAGATGAATATTAATTGGTTAAAATCTATATCTTTCTCCTTTCTTTGTCTTTACAGATTCCCAGATTTATATGCTTTATTCACTCCTTTAAAATTTTAGATATTAACTGGGAATATACTTGGTGTTCTGCATATATGCCATTTGGACTTTTTGTGGTTTTGAAAACAGAAGACCAACAATTATGTTTTGTCAAAATACTGCCGGCTTGTGGCAATTGGCATGCACAACATTGGAATAGGGCAACCAATCTTCCCTCCCCTTAAATTTTCATTCACCACAATTTTCAGAATCCTGGTGTATTTGTCTCAGATGGGTCAGCATCGGTTGGATGGTTTTACAATTTGGATTAATTGAGCATCACAAATTAGATTCCTCATCCCATATATTTGGTACATGTAAATCTAGTGTTGAACCATGAAGAATAAAATATTTTACAAGATGGTTCAAGGTTTCTGATTGGTTCATGACAGCAATATTCAATCCAAAGAAACCTTTAGCTAGCTAGCACTGCAAAAATAATCTTTAAGTATATGTATCCTGCTTGTATAAATTAAGTTTCCATACCAAGGCTCAATCCAATTAAGTCCGTAGCGTCTACCAATTTCGCCATATCCCCCCTTTTTTATTCTTTGAGATTAGGATCTCATTAGGATGCTTGCTTTTTTTTCATTAAAATTATTAGAATTAGGCCGGAACTGTTAAATTCATTAGATACCGATCTTTTTGATTTCTTTTCTTTCATCTCTATCGGATACCCACCCATATTTGGTCGAATCAAAAATGATTTTATTATTTCTGTATTCGCAATTCAATATACATAGATATATACCACATATATATATCTATTTTATATGCCCCTCCCTCTATCATTTTTTCATACAATTTGGAATACTCGAAGGGTCGATTCTTTTTTTTCGATTCTATCTAATGAAATTTTATTTTATTTTTTGTATTATTTACTAAGAATATTATTCTTATAGTGAAATCACTGGTGCAAAGTCAAAAAAGGATTCTGAACTAACATCATTGACGAAACAATCTAAGAAATCCAATTAGAACATCTAACAAGTTCTTCACAAAAATATCGTATATTTTTTATATCTATCTTTATTTTAGATTGATTAATAATAATTAAATTGATTTGAAAAAAAAAAATGAGGAATTCTTAAAGAAATTAAGATTATTGTGTATACAAAATTTAATTTTTGTCATTACTCTTATTAATCAATAAAATATCCAAAAAAAGATAGTGTAATAAAGTATAAATATTCATTAATTTATATATAGATGAATATATTTTTAGAACAAACAAATCAAGAGTCACAAGTCAATAAAAATTGAAGATTAATTCAAGAAAAAAGAAAATTTTATTTAAAATCTTATCCAGAGGTTTCCATTATGGAACTTGTCGACTTCAATTATTAATCGAGTTATGAAATGTTACTATGGAGTATTTTTTTCATTTTGCTCGTGCTAAATATTTAAAATTTTTCTAAAAAAAATCTTAATGATTATGGGATCACGAAACAAACCAAGAATCAACCTTTTTTTTAGGAGTTGTTATAAAATTAATCATTTTAATTCGTAACTTATAATAATTCGAACAAATGGGTTGCAAAAAAAAATAATTTTTTTGTGTAGACATCTGAGTCTAAATATCGACATATATATGTCTATATATGTGTTGGAATTTTTCGAAAATTCTATTATTTTAAAAAATTAAAACTTTTAGATCCATTAACTGGGAATGTAAATTGTTCTGCATATATGTTTGTTTTTGTGGTTTTGAAAACAGGAGCAACAATTATGTTTTGTCAAAATACTGCCGGCTTGTGGCAATTGGCATGCACAACATTGGAATAGGGCAACCAATCTTCCCTCCCCTTCAATTTTCATTCACCACAATTAATATATTATATATGTGTGTGTTGCAAATTACATCAATTTGTTCTGCTTGCATTTGGAATGAGAGAACAAAAAGTTCTCAGTTTGGGCAGCGGTGACACCAATGAAGGATTTTAGTCTAAATGAGTTTCTTTACACGGCATACTTTCTTTTGATCTAAATTAAAAATATTGATTTTGAGCTCTTTTTTTATAAAATGAAATAGATATTATAAAATCAATAATAATTAATTTTAATACTTTTATGGTAGGGATTATTTAATTATTTAGAGAAGTTAATTACATTTAATTATTATTTTATTTACAGAATTTAAAAAGATAAAATAATGATATGAAAAATCATGATAAAAATAAAAGACAAAGATTAAAGAAAGTTTTTTCACTTATGTAAGAGAAATAAATAAATATATAGTTATATATTAAAACTTTTTTGGTACAATATGTATATCTAAGATATTAGAGGATAAAGTTTTGGTTTCACACTAACTCGCAAGATTTTAAAACAGGGCTGCACTATCGACCATTCTGCAGACTAAGATTTGCAATGGCCTCCAAATCACACTTGAAAGCACAAAGTGTGTGTCATTGATGAACTAAGGTTATAGATGTTTTCTTTTGTTTTTCCTTAATATTTGGCAGGTTGTGGAAGACTAATTAGGAATCAATTGGAACAAATGGATTTCAGATTTCACCTGTGGATTTGCCTTTGTCTTTGATGCTAAGGTTTGGGGGTGCTTGGAAAGGTCTTTAATCTGGCTTGGAATCTGGGTTAGGGTTACTTGACCCCAAAAGTGTGAGTGGGGTGTGAGTAAAAAGATGGAGTTGGTTAACAATAGCTACAAAGATCCCTGCAAAGCTTTCTAGGCTGGTGCTAGAGTTTGGGAAGCTCTGACTGATAACGTAGACAATACTGATGACGTTTCCCATGCAGTTTAGCATTAGTTTTCATTCTTATCTTCTACTCGTGTAACTTAGTCTTATCTAGATTATCTTTATTTTCAGTTTTTCTATTGCTGTTTTTTTGCATATCCGTGTCTTAACTTCCTCACCTATTTAATAATATATGGTGGGCTAACCTATCGTTAGTTTTAGCCAGCCTCATTCAATTTCTACACTGACCAGGTTGAGATTCGAAGTAGAACTGTTACTGTAGTTTCATATTTGTACCTCTTCTAATATGATTTCTAGGAGCAGAGAATTTTACCCTAACTAAAGCGCCCTAAGGTAGGGCTTGATCGAACCCAGTTGCTTATGTATGCCAATTTAACTTTATAGCTTGATCCAGGGTTGTCCAAAGCCATGGAAACTTGTCGTTCTTCAACTTTTTACGGTTATGAAATGTTACTATGGAGTATTTTTTTTCATTTTGCTCGTGCTAACTTACTTGTTTTCTAAAAAAAAATCTTTATGTATAATCACTTAGAAAGCATTGTTTTACTTTTCTTTCATTTTTTTGTTATACAGTTAAAAGTTCTTTTAGTATAAGCGATGTGACACATTCGGTAAATCTTGCAAAAATAAAACTGAAGTACGACATCTGAGCCTAAATATCGACATAATGATTCATATACTGATGGAATTTATCGAAAATTCTGCAATGAGAGATTAAAAAATTAAATACTTTGAGAGTCCATTGTAATGCATGAAATTGTTAAGATAGTTTGTTATTTGGTTATACCTCAAAGAAGTTTAATATAATTACTCTTTTATTCTATGGAAAGCAGTTTCCTTCGAAAACAAATAAAACGCATACTAGTTACTAGTTAGGGTTCCTCAATTTTGATCTATATGCTAAAATTAAGAACTCTCTTCTAATAAAATTTCCATTTGCTTTGAATTCATCAATAAAACTCTCTAAACTCATCAAATAACCATGCATTTTGCACATGTATAAAGGGTCAATATGCACAAATATATACAAGGTTAATGTGCACTTTTTGATGAATTTAAAGAGTTGTGTTAGTAAATGATAATAACTTAATTTTATATATTTTTTTACAAAAGTAGATATTACTATAACTCAATATAATTAATTTTAATAGTTTTATGGTACTATTATTTAATTATTTAGAGAAGTTAATTTTATTTAATTATTATTATATTTACAGAATTTAAAAAAGTAAAAACTTCTTATGATATGAAAGAATCATGTTATAAGTAGAGTTAATGAGATTTAGAAGTTAACAAAGTTCACAAGAAAGTCTGATCACATGTAAGAGAAATAAATAAATAAAAAAGTTGGAAACAATTGGAAAACAGCTGGACATAATGTTCACATGGAAGAAAATCTAAAGATAAAAAAATTGAAGTTAAAGTATCAGGCATGTGGGGCCTATGGTCCAAGCAAAAAGGCATGGATGAATGAAAAAATTACAAGAAAAAGGCTGGACAGTGGACACCTGCGTCACATTCCAACAAGTTAAAAAAAGTGATGTTGTTGGGTCATTCTTGCACTTTGGTCTGGGCAATCTTTTGACTTTTATTCTAGTAAAACGTTGAGTAGAGGAAACCGTGAGGCGGTGAAGAAGTTCAATAAATAGGGCAGCACAATGGCGCAGAGAGTGAGATTGGAGCGTAGCGTGACGCAGAGGAGTGAGAGCACAGTGCTGCACAGTGCTGCACAGTGCTGGGAGAGTGCCGCGCATCAAAGAAGAAGAGTCGTATCAATAGAGAATTTTAATGACATAATTTTATTATATTTTACTAAAAATTTTATACTAAGAGAATAATTAAATTTTGATTATTTTAATATTATTATGTTAAATTATTATTACTTAATTTTAAGATTTAATATTTAATTTTTTTTTTATCATATTATATGAATAAATTTTTAGATAAATTTAATCATTTTTTTATATTTTGTAATTTATTTATATTATTTGAGTATTGGTGATAATTTATTTGGATATAAATTGTGATTTCTTTTTAGGGATATATTTGATTATTTGATAATTTACTATTAATTAGAAAAATTTTATCATATACTTTATTATTATTTTTAGAACTTCATTGACATATTTTCTATGAACACATGTTTTGCCGCTAGATGTTCATAGGATAAATTATTTAAGTATAATAATTTAACATAGTTAATGTTAAAATTAATCTTGGTAGATTATGAACCTTAGTCATCTTGCATCTAGTTAAAACCAAATTTATATATTTGCTTTCTTTTAATTTGCTTTTTATTTTAGTTATTTATTTAATTTAATTTTTGCATATTTAGCTCATCAATTTGTACGACTAGATTAGAAATAATTTTTCAATACTTAAAATTAATTTTAAGTTTCTTTGGGATTAACCTCGTACTTACTCAACTATATCTGAACACGGACTAACTACGACTTTGCAAATATTTTAAAGTCTTTTAAAAAAAAAGTCACAAGAAGTTTTTTGGCACCTTTGCCGAAAGCTTAGTTAGTTAAATTTAATTATTTGTTAAAATTTTCTCTTCTACTAGTTTATTTTTTTAATTTATTTTTCTTATTTACATTTTTTTTTTTATTTTATTTTACTTTTAATTTAATTACTCTATTTTCTTTAATTTTATTTTTTTTGTTTGAACATTGCATAACAACTTGGGTTTGTAATCATACACATAGATTAATGAGAATTGATATAAAACTCATAACAAAGATGAATGTAACTGTGTAAGGAGTTAATGTAGAAAACATAGTAGAGAGAGATGTAGTTGTGCAAGTAGATGATGTTAGACTACTTAGGAAATTATTTTGCCCAATATCTGTGAATCCACCTTCATGCATTGTTTTACCTGCTACTTATTTTGAGATTAAACTTCAAGTTATCAATCTGCTTCCAATTTTTCATGGCTTAGATAAGGAAGACTCATACTTGCATGTTAAAGATTTTTTATAAATTTGTGAAACATTTAAATCTCAAAATGTTTTTGCAGTATTTGTGTGTTTGAGTCTCTGTCAGTTTTCATTGAAAGATAAAGTAAAATTTTGGCTGAATTTTTTACCTTCTAATTTTATTACATCTTGGGAAATGTTAAGCAAAAAGTTTTTATCTAAATTTGTTCTCATGTCCAAAACAAATTCTTTAAGAAAGGAATTTTCAGATTTTTGTCAAGAAGACCATGAAAAATTCTTTGAAAGTTAGGAGAGGTTTAAAGATTTGTTTGTGAGGTGCCCTCACAATGGTTTTGAAAAATAGCGTCTTGTGCAATATTTTTATAATGGGTTGACACAATCTAATAGGGGCTCGGTTGAGTCTATGAATGGTGTCATATTTTTGAATCTGAATGCACAAGAGAGTTATCAGTTTTTTGAAGATTTGCCTGAAAATTCTCAACGGTGAGACTTTGCTAATCATAAGGATAGATCAACCCAACCTAAGAAGAGAAGTTTATATGAGATTAGTGATGATACAAATATCAAAGCTAGGCTATATACTATTTCATGTGAAGTTAAGTATCTATCACTCAATAAAGGAGTTGGTTAGGTTAATAGTGTCTAATAAGAAAATTAACTATTTTGTGGGAGTAATATGCGTACTTCTTCTATGTGTTCTACTTTTGCACCTAACAATGATTGTTTTGTTGAGCAGGGAAATGCAATAGGGAGATCTTTTGCCAATACTTCTTCAAATACTTATAATCTTAATTGGGGAAATCACCCTAATTTTTCTTGGAAGCCAAATAACTTTTCAGGTAACTTAGGTGGTCAACCTATGAGAGTCAGACTCAATTCCAACAACCTAAGCGAAGTTACCAATAGTCATCATATTTTCCAAATCAATGAGCAAGTCAGCTTAGGCAACAGTCATCTTTAGAGGAGACTCTTGGTCAATTTATGTAAGAGCTAAGAAATATCAATCAAGTGACTACCAATGCCATTCAAGAGATAAAGAATGTTATTCAAGTGCACACTAATGCTATAACAAAGTTTGCAGTTCAGATGAGTCAGTTAGTCAATCAGATGGTAGAGAGAGAGAGGGGGGGGAAGTTCTCTAGTCAACATATCCCTAATCCCAAAGGACAATATGCAGTTCATGAGATATCTAGCTCTAATAGAAAAAATGAGAAGGTTCAGTATATCACCACCCTTAAGTGTATGAAGCAAATAGATAATCATGTTGTAGAGCATGTGAGGGATAATATGAAGTTAGAAGTCAGTAGTTCTAGGGATAAAAATAACTCAAATAAGGATAATATGCCTTCAAAACTTAATGAGTCTACTCCTAAAGTTGCAGAGCCTAAAGTTAATGAGTATATGCCTAGGGCTCATTTTCCTTACTGATTAGTAAATCCCAAGAACACTGCGTAGTCAGGTGATATTTTGGAGATTTTTAAAAATGTGCAAATTAACTTGTCTTTTCTTGATGTTATTAGACAGGTGTCTGTATATGCTAAATTCTTGAAGGATCTTCTCATTGTGAAGAGGAAGTCTTATTTTTCCAGTAAGGTCTTTTTGACAAAGCAGGTAAGTTCTGTGATTCTCAATAAATATCTTGTTAAGTATAAAGACTTTGAGTCACCCATTATTGCTTATAAAATTGGGGACCATCATGTTGAGAGAGCTTTACTAGATTTAGGTGCAAGTGTCAATTTATTATCTTATTTTGTTTACTTGCAGTTGGGTTTAGGGGAGCTAAGATCAACTAAGATGACTTTCCAATTAGCTGATAGATCTGTTAAATATCCTAGAGGAATTGTTGAGGATGTGTTGATAAAAATTGAGAATTTTTACTTTCTTGTTGACTTTGTTGTGCTTGATAATGAGCCTATTTGTGGTCCCTATCCCCCAATTCATATTGTTTTGGGTCACTCATTCCTTACTATATCTAATGCGTTAATTAATTGTAGAAGTGATGTGATGAAACTATCATTTGGGAACATGACTATTGAGCTTAATATTTTTCATATCAGTAAACAGATACCTAAAGACAATGATAATGAGGTGCATGAATTAAATTTGATTGATAGTTTGGCTCATGACTCATTTATGCATTCTAGTTATGATTATTCATTATTGGCATGCTTGAATCATTTTAATGCTAATTTTGATATTGATTCAGTCATTAGAGATACAAATTATTTATTAGATTATGTTCCTCTGATGAATGTGGATAGGTAGCAACCCATAGTCCAGCAAATCACCTCATCTTCATCATCACCTTTGCCATCTATTGTAGAGCCACTTAAGTTAGAGATGAAGTCTTTGCCGAGCACCCTTAAGTATGTGTTTTTAGACACTAATGAGATATTAAGGGCATTAGTCCTTCAATATTGATGCATAAGATTCATTTAGAGGAGGTTGATAACGCTACTCGGGAGGCCCAAAGACGTTTGAACCCAATCATGCAGGAAGTAGTTAAAAAAGAAGTGTTAAAATTGTTAGATGTAGGGATTATATATCCTATCTCTTATAGTAAATAAGTTAGTCATGTGCAGGTTGTGTCTAAGAAGTCTGGAATAATTGTGATTAAAAATGAGGTCAATGAGTTAGCTCTAACTAGGGTGCAAACAGGGTGGAGAGTATGTATTGATTATAGGAAATTGAATGTTGTAACTAGAAAAAATCACTTCCCTCTTTCTTTTATTGATCAAATATTGAAAAGACTTGCTGGTCATGCATATTATTATTTTTTATATGGATATTTAGGGTGTAATCATATTTCTATTGCACCTGAGGATCAAGGAAACACTACTTTTACATGTCCATTTAGTACTTTTGCATATCGTCGCATGCCTTTTGAGTTATATAATGCACCTGCTACTTTCCAGAAATGCATGATTAGTATTTTTTTCTAATATGGTTAGTGAATTTTTTGAAGTGTTCATGGATGACTTTTCTATTTTTGGATCTACTTTTGATTATTGTTTGCATCACTTATCTTTGGTTTTGGCTAGGTGTAAAGAAAATAATATTGTGCTTAATTGGGGGAAATGTCATTTCATGGTTAAAAGGATTATTATGCTTAGTCATATCATATCTAAAGATGGCATTGATATTGATAAGGCTAAAGTTGACTTAATTTCTAATCTTCCTCTTCCTAACTCTATGAAAGAAATTAGATTTTTTATAGGGCACGCAGGTTTCTACAGAAGGTTCATCAAGGATTTCAGCAAGGTCGTTATGCAACCTTCTTGGTAAGGATGTTCCATTTGTTTTTTATGATGCATGCTTGTAATCTTTTAATAAGTTGAAACTTGAATTGACTTTTGCTACGATTATTAAGCCACCTGATTGGAGTTCACCTTTTGAAATTATGTGTGATGCTTCTGATTATGATGTTGTCTTGGGACAAATAGTGAATAAGTTGTTTCATGTGATTTGTTATGCTAGTAAGATTTTGAATGCTATCCAATTGAATTATTCTACAACTGAGAAATAATTGTTAGCTATTGTGTTTGCTTTAGACAAATTTAGATCATATGTTGTTGGATCAAAAGTTGTGATATATTCTGATCATGCTACATTGAAATATCTGTTTGCTAAAGCTAATGGAAAAGCTAGACTTATTAGGTGGGTATTACTTTTGTAAGAATTTTATATTAAAATCAAAGATAAAAAGGGTGTTGAGAATGTGATTGCTGATCATTTGTCTCGAGTGGTTGTTGAGCATGATAGTGATACTTCTCCTATTGTAAAATCTTTTTCAGATGAGCAGTTATTGCATGTTTCACGAACATCATGGTATGGTAATATTATGAATTATTTGGTTACTTTGCAAATGTCATCCTATTGCTCTAAACATGATAGATTAAAGTTTTTGTCTCAAGTAAAGCATTTCTTTTGAGATGATCCATATTTGTTTAAATATTGTCCTAATCAAATTATTAAGAGATGCATTCTTGAATAGGAACAACAAAAGATCATATCTTTTTTCCATGATCATGCATACGATGGACATTTTAGCTCTAGGAAAACAACAACCAAAATTTTTCAATGTGGTTTTTATTGGCCTTCTATTTTTCGTGATTATCATGCTTATTATTTTGCTTGTGAAAGATACCAAAAATTGGGGAGCATTGATAAGAAAAATATGATATCCTTGAATCCTATTTTGATTGTTGATATATTTGATATTTGAGGTATTGATTTTATAGGACCATTCCCTAACTCTTTTGGTTATCTATATATTCTGGTTAGTGTTGACTATGTTTCCAAATAAGTTGAGGCAAAATCATGTATAAGTAATGACTATAAGGTGGTTGTCCAATATTTGAAAGAAAATAAATTTGCACGTTTTGGGACACCACGGGCTATCATTAGTGATGCGGGGAAGCACTTTTGCAACAGGCCATTTGAGCATTTAATAAAAAAGTATGACATCACTTATAAGGTAGCTACACTTTATCACCCACAAACTAGTGGTCAAGTTGAGGTATCTAATAGGGAAATTAAAAGAATTTTGGAAAAAACTATATACCCCTCTAGGAAATATTGTTCTTTACGTTTAGATGATGCATTGTGGGCATACCACACAACATTTAAAACTCCTATTGATATGTCTCCATATAGACTTGTTTATGGTAAAACTTGTCATTTCATTATTGAGTTGGAGCATATAGCATATTGGGTTATCAAGTATCTTAATTTTGGGTTGGATAAGGCTGACAATCAAAGAAAACTTCATCTAAATGAATTGGAAGAAATTCATAATGATGGTTATGAGTGTGCAAAGTCTTATAAGGATAGGATGAAAAGAGTGCATAATAGTTACATTTTTAGGAAGTCTTTTCAATATGGTCAAAAAGTCCTTTTGTACAACTCTCGCTTGCATTTATTTCTAGGTAAATTAAGATCCAAGTAGTCTGACTCATATGTTGTGAGGAATGTTTATCCTTATGGCGCTGTTGAGATAAAGAATCTCAAGAATGGTAATATTTTTAAAGTAAATGGTTAGCGGTTGAAGCCATACCTTGAGTTGAAGAATTCAGATATAGAAAAAACTTTGGTAAACGATCCTATTTACCAAAACTGAGATAAGTTTTTAGTTTGAGTTTTTGTTTTTATTTAATCGACTTAAGTGCCTCCCAAATTTCGGATTCTTTGTATGAGAATGTAAATAGTGTTGGCTAATAAAAAAATTTAAAAAATCTCAAAAAAAAATAGTTTGCATGTTGTTTTTGTTTTTGTTATTTTTTTGTCGTTGCTAACCATTGTCATGGTGCAGTTATCATCTTCTCATCTTTTCTTTTTAATTGCTAAACATTTCAGGTATATGTCTTTTTCCCATTACTCTGTTTATTTTAGTCGCAATAATTTCTTTGATGCATATTGATAATTATTTCTTAAATCTGGATTTAACTTGAAACTTTGAGGACAATGTTTGGTTTTGATTGGAGGTGATAGTTACTTGAATTTCATTCATGTTATTATTATATAATTTTTATGAGGAAATTTTTTTTATCATCTTGTTCAACTTGTTTCACATTGTTCATAGCTACTTATGCATGTTTCTTTATTGAAAAATTGAAATAATTAAAAAACTTGATGAAAACATGTGGAAACTATATTTTCGCCAAGTGAGTTTTGTGAGAGTATTTCTTGACCTTCTAATATTTATTGTTAGTGCTCATTATATTTTTTTTTTCATAAAAATTGGGAGAATTGTGTGTTTTCTTGAGGGATGATATTAGTCCATATTTCTTATTTTGATCCTTGGAATAATGTTTTTGTTCTTTCACATATTGCTGCTAGTCAACCCTTTGAGCCTATTTATTAAGCTTTTCTTTCTTAATCATTTCTCAAAGTGTTTCAGGAAAGAAACAATATTATTGCAATATGGGAATATAAGGGAAGGAAAAAATAGAAAAATAAAAAAAAGGGCAAAGTGAAAGTGCAAAAAAAAAGAAAAAAAAAGAAAGATTTTTTTTTTGAAAAGTTACAAAATTGAAAAAAATTGCGAAAAGAAGTGAAAAAAAAGTCTAATTTGAGAGTTTGAAAAAAAAAAGATTTAAAGAAAGTAAAGAAAATTGTGTTAAAAATGTAGAAATCAAGCTTCTAAATATTATTGAAGCACTTTTGATTTTCATTGTTTCTCTCAACCTTCATATTTTTCACTTACACACATTATAAGCTTAATAAAGTCCTATTTGATCTTAAGGAATTGCATGATTCTTCTAATGTACATGATTAATCTTAATGTGTAATGTAAAGTCTTTTCTTGCCATCTTTTCATGAAATGATATTTGTTGTATTTTCTCAGCATTCGTTATATTATTTTATATATGAGATATTTGTTTTGATTTGTGTTAACTACTCTACTCACATATATTTGCTATGAGTGACATCATATTTTTGAGTGATTTTTACTATTGAGTGCAACTCTTGTGAGGATTGTATATGGTTGAAAGATATTTTTTAATGGAGATTTTAGTTGTAATATTTGGAGACATTGGGTAAATGTCATAGTAGTTATATTATTCACACACTTTAATTTTGATGATGGTAGAACTTTTGTGGCAATTATGGTATTCTGATGTATTACTAATATTATTGAGTTGAGATAAAATAAACTTAATTAAATTGGTTGAAGATATTATTCAATTTGAATTTTGTTTTAAATAGCTTTCATTAGAGACTAATAATAAACTGATTGGGAATTGTGATAATAATATAATTTTATATATATTTCCTATAAAATGTAGACATTATTAAAACTCAATATAATTAATTTTAATAGTTTTATGATACTATTATTTAATTATTTAGAGAAATTAAATTTATTTAATTATCATTATATTTACAAAATTTAAAGAAAATAACAAGTTATAATACGAAAGAATCATGTTATAAGTAGAGCTAATGACATTTAAAATTCAATAAAATCTACAAAAAAAAAGTCTAATATGTTATCACATATAAGAGAAATAAAAAAAAGTAAGTTGGAAACAATTGGAAAACAACTGGGCATAATGTTCACATAGAGGAAAATCTAAAGATAAAAAATTTGAAATTAAAATATAAGGTATGTGGGGTTCATAGTCCAAGCAAAAAGCATGAATGAATGAAAAAAAAAAAAATGATTTATTTTTTATTTAATTTTTTTATTAATTTTTTAATTATTAAATAAAAAATATTAAATATTTTTTTGTTTTTAAAATATTAAATATATTTATTTTTTTATTTAATATTAAAAAAATTATTAAGATAATTTAATATATTTTATATAATAACATTACATTGAAAAAATTACAAGAAAAGGGCTGGACAGTGGACACTTACGTCACATTCCAACAAGTTAAAAAAAAGTGATGTTGTTGGGCCATGCTTGCACTTTGTTCTAGGCTATCTTTTAACTTTTATTCTAGTAAAACGTTGAGTAGAGGAAACCGTGAGGCGGTGAAGAAGTTCAATAAATAGGGCAGCACAGTGACGCAGAGGGAGATTGGAGCGTAGCGTGACGCAGACGAGTGGGAGCACAGTGCTGGGAGAGTGCCGCGCATCATAGAAAAAATGGGAAATAATCATTATAATGAAATAATTTTATTGTGTTTTAATTTTATTATATTTTATTAAATTTTTTATATTAAAAAAAATGAAAATTTTAATTATTTTAATATTATTATGTTAAATTATTGTTATCTAATTTTATATTTTAATGTTTATTATTTTTTATTTTTCTATCAGATTTTATAAATAAATTTTTAAATAAATTTAATTATATTTTTTATATGTTTTATAATTTATTTGTATTATTTGAATATTTGTGGTTATTTTTGAATATCAATAGTAATTTTTTTAAGAATATATATGATGATTTGATAATTTATTATTAATTAAAAAATTTTATCATACACTTAATTAGTATTTTTAAAATTTATTAATAATTTTTTTATGAATACATACTTTGCAGCTTAGATCTTCATGAGACAAATTATTTAAATATAATAATTTAACATAATTAATATTAAAATTAATTTTGATAAAATTTGAACCTTAATCATCTTGTATTTAGTTGAAATTAAATTTATATATTTGTTTTATTTTAATTTACTTTTTATTTTAGTTAGTTATTTAGTTTAATTTTTACATATTTTACTCATTAATTTGTGTAACTAAATTAACCAAAATTAATATTTAAAATTAACTCTAAATCTCTATGAAATTGACTTTATACTTATTTAATTATATTCCAATACAATTTATGCACTTACAAATATTTTAAATTTTTTTAAAAAAGTCAGTAAATGTTAGAAGATTTTCTTTATATAACCGATAAGTGAAGAGAATTTCTTATAATTTTTACCCTATCTTTTTGTTCGACTGATTCGTTAGTGGACAATTTTTGGTTGAGTCAAATTTATTCATTTCATTTAAAAGATGCATTTTAGCCTAAATAGTTGTGTCAGCTCATTTAAATTGCAAAAGCTTTGGGATCGAACCAAAATTTTACATATCCATCTTTTATATTGGTCTAACAAAATATATGCTGGTCCAATGGCAGCCAAACTGATTGACAGCATTAGCACTAGCTATTGAAAAAAAGTACACCTAAATAGAGAGTTTTTTAAAGTATTTTTAAGTAAGAAATTTCTCCTTTTTTGCGTTATTGAATGTATAACACATTAATTTTGTAGGTTATAATTATTTTCTTAACTACATTTTTAATGTTATAGTTTTTATGTCATGCATTTAATATTAATATTATAGAGTAAAAAATATTCTTAATTTGAAAACACCTAAAAATTTATCCTTAAATTAATTCAAATAATTATCCTAGTAAACTAAACAAAAGTCACTTTATTAGATAAGAAAAAAATTGACAAATAAGAAAGAGGAAGAAAAAACATCAATTAGGTATTATTTGATACATGAAATTAGGTTTGAAATTGAGTATTAGAATTAGACCTTTTAATTTTAATTATTTTATTTGGTGTGTAAATTAGAATTGGAACTTCAATTTTAAATCTAATTCTATAGAATTAG